>CM060915.1:857517676-862517676 GCA_030737875.1 Allium sativum | reverse complement strand
ATTTTGGATTTGAATGAAAGAACACTTCAGCCATTATAAATAGGCCCAAAAGTCATGTCCCTTCACATTTTCTTCTCTTCTTCTTCTTCCTCCTCTCGTTTTTCACTTTCAATCAAACTTTCAGAAGGCATAACTTCTTCATTTCTTAACGGAATTGGACGAAATCAGCGGAGAATCGAAGAGAAATTCGAGGACTACAATCTAGTAATAGTTTAGAGATGAATTTGGATGATATTGGGCTGCAGCATGTCGAAATAGTAAGAGATTTGCATGAAATCCCATAACAGTTTTTCAGTTTTGAATCGCCAATTTCAAACTGCCATATCTCACTCAATTTTGATCGGAATTTGGCGATCTAACCATCAAATCGACCGCGAGAACGAGAACTGAAAAAGGATTTGAGACAACATAGTCTAATCTGTGGATGCAATTCAGAGATTCTTGCCGGTAGTTTTGTTTCCTTCTCTCTTTATTCATCAAAACTTCATTTTGATCATTACTTGATCAATTCTTGATGGATTTACATGAGACCAGCGACATTCCGAATAAAATGAAGAGAGGTACAATAAGGAATCTACTTGTAGATAAGAATCAAAAGTTTCTACTTATCTGCTACCCATTTCTATGTTGATTCACATTGTATATTTCCATTTCTTCTTGATGCCTCTTCACCAGTCGTCGTAACTCTTGTTCCCCTTTTTGATTTCTTTTTAGAGTTTGAATTTTCAATAGCCACCATTTTCGAATTTTAATTACCAACATCCACATCACCCATCTTTTCAGAATTTGAATATCCAGTTGCCATATAGCACATCTTTGCCCGTAAAACAACACAACTTTTCAAATAATCAAATAACTTTTCAAATAATTCCAATGTCTTTTCAAATATTCAAATGACTTTTCAAAATAATTAACTGCAATAATATCATGAAGGTTTTGTAACATATCCATAGATCAAAAATTCAAAATTTAAAATATTTCAAATTTAAAAGTTTCAAATTTCAAAAAATCAAATCATAGTGACTTTATTTTTCAATAAAACTAAATGTAGACTCATCTAATACTTGATGCAATACATGAATAAAAACTAATATTCAAAATTTTCCATTTAACATTTTCAAAAATTAGATTATGAACTTTTTGAAAAACCTACTCTGATACCAATCGTTAGGGACTGCAGAAAGGATTGTTAAGGCAAAGCAAACACTAAAGAGGGGGGGGGGTGAATAGTGTTTGTACGAATTTTAAACAAAACTTAAATCTAAACAGAACTATGGAGTCAGAGACACCAATTCAAACATAAATGCAAAATAAACCGAAATAAAGGAAAATGCAGAAAAGGAATGAACACACCGGATTTTATACTGGTTCGGATCACTCCTATGTCCAGTCCTGCAAAACGCTGGACTGCGCAGAGTTTTATTACTATTTTCAAATAGCCAAATACACCCTCCTTGATTTCACGGCTCAACAAGGAGACACCGACTTCTATCCCTTGATATCACGGCTCAACAACGGCACATCGACTCCTAAACCTTGATTTCAAGGATTCAAAGATAAAACCGTTTACTCTTGACTTACAAATTGGATCTTTCAATCCAAGCAATTACAAAACAGCCCTATAACTCTTCTATAGCACTTGATTCAGAGAGTACATAGTGTAGAGCGAAGAAGTTTGACCAATTCAGAAATAAATTCGGTAGAGTATAAGTGTAAAAACCATAAAAATGAATAGGAATAATGGTAGGATGAAAGGGGATGAATATGGAGAAGAAGAGATATTAAAAAAATTAGGTTTTGACCTCTTTTTATAGAGAATGAATGGTTGCAATGTTTCTGAAACGTTTCAAATAGTGAAAAGACACTTCCCTTCAAAATTAAAAAGACTAGCTGTTATATGTCGACATACATATTATGCTACGTCGACATACCTATGTACGAAATTGATTTTCAAAGCATTTTCAAGTGTTTTGATATAAAACTAATTCTGGAAATTCTTGAATAAAATTTTAATGTTGTAAATCAATATTATATGATGGAAAAACATATGAAAATATATTTTTAAACTATATAAATATATTTATAAAATTATAAGCTTTTAAACTATAAAATATAAATAACGTATACATAAAAACTTAAGTTTGAAAAACAAAGAAGAATAAAAATATAAAAACAAAATAGAGAGGATTGAGAATAAAAATAGAAAAACAAAAATAGAGAGAACTGAGAAAAACAAAAATGGAGAGGATTGAGAAAAGAATTGAAAAATCAGAATTTGAATTTGGATTTGAACCTGGAGTGCTATTTAGAGTCCTGCAAAATCTAGACTCTATAATTATATTAATCTTGAACTCTTGACATCTTGATATCTTGATTACTCATAAGTCTTGAATCTACTCTGAATTCTGAATCTCTCTTAAACTGTACAGTCTTCAGTATAAATTCCTACATACAAATCCTGCATATGCATATGTGTATATATATATTCTAGATAAAGATGTTAGTATATATTTTATTACCAATGATAATTGAAATAAGGTTGCTGTCATCAAAACTCCATTCTCCAACAAAACATTTGTAGTATGGCTTCGTCGTTATCTTAAGTTTCTTCTATAGGTTTTATTCTTCCTTTCACATGTTAAACTTGGGTTTTCAGAATATTATAATGTTTAAAGAAAAACATGATTTTTAGATCGAAACCACTTTGTGTGTGGTTAGTTGAGATAGTATGTGCAATTATGATGTTTGGTTGATAAATATTTGATAAACATTTGTTCAATTGTATTTGAGAAGTAGTATGTGCAATTTGGGTTTGATTCTGTCCTTTCTTTTGATAGAATATGAAGAAATGGAATCCGAAATAGTTGATGAAAGCGTTCTTTACTTATAAGAACATCACCGGACCAATAATATGAAACTACTGACGGTAGTCACTACAAAAGTATGTTAAATTAAACACAAACAAATTTAATCTTCAATTAAAGAGTTCAATCTCTATATGAATAGCAAAGATGGATTAAAGATTAAACATTCGGTCTTTGAATCTCAAGTCTCATATTTGATTAGTGGTTGAAGTTTCAACTTTAACTAATAAAGACCAAAATTTGATCTCAAATATTTGTAGAGACTGAATCTCGATAACCGAAATATGGACTTTATTCGATTTCAAACATAAATTTGATCGGCAGTCTAATATTTTTTAACATCTAATATCTTTAAGCAGCACGAATAATCATAATGAAGTAACATGCACAAACACAATATATTTCATTTTACAACAAAATACAGTTTAACATTTTACAACGAAGTAGCAAAAAATAAGTTTCCCATTGATACAGGCCATTGAGTAAAAAAACATCATTGTTAAAATGTACAACCCAAGATTATGTATAATTTTCTTTATATATGCTATTCTTTTCCATTTTCACCAAAACTGAATCTAACAAAAAAAACTTAATCCAAACCCAAAGGAGTTGATTCTGTTCTCGACTTCCGACCTTTTTTCACCATTCCTTGGAGAATTTTAACAAATTGTTTCCTATCTCTTTAAACATGTTAATGCTATAATCCTTAGATTGACTTAGTGAGGTGAGACAACCAAAGTCTGCCCGCCTTCTAAACCGACTATAAATCCGACAAGTCCAGTTCAAAAAGTAAGCTTCATTGGAAAGTCCTGCGATAAACCAAATTTTCGATCTTCGAAAGTCGATAATTAACGCATCCACGGTGTTCATGTACCGCAAGATCAAATATCGCAAACTCAATTCATTAATGTTTTATTAGAGAAACACAGAAGAACAGAACAAAATTAATTCTCAATATATATATCTTTTACAGCGGAAAACAATTGCATTATCAGAGTTTGACATACCATGGATAGGTATAAATGCTATCCTCACATCGTCCATCCATAGCATCAAAATATATATAGTAGAATATGCCCTTCCATCTGACGAAGAACTCCAGCTTTTATGAATCAACTGAAAACTCCTCGTCCACCTCCTTAAACTTGAAACACACTCGGATCTAACTCGAATGAGAAACACTTGGGTTAGGCTTGGATTAACCAGCTTGAGAACTAGATAACAAACCATAACATACATTCATTAAAAAGTTTCAGAATTCATGCTTTTGAAAAATGAAACTATTATAAGACTCAAGTCCCATCACACAATGCAACGCATACTGGAGGATAGAGTTTTATCTTATAATAACCAAACATGCTTGATATTCTTAAAACAAATATTTTTGATATTATTATTAATTTCTAAGTATGGAAATCATTCTCGAAAGTAAATGCATCAATCTTAGCTCGCATAATGTCACATCTCATTATGTTGGTTATCAGTTTACAACTGAAAGCGCAAGGCTCATATTGGAAGTTGGATTCCAACAATGACCAAGGTAAAGGATCTTCCTTAACCATTCGGAACACCTCTAGCGGGATGTCCCGGGACTCACACATCTGATCCTTCAAGGTGATATTGCCGGCCGACACTAACAGTCTGTTTGGAATCTTCCCTGAGCACAATGTTCCCTGGTTGTGACCGACCATCATTCGAGGTGCCTCGATCTATCATTCATATAAGTAAACTTGTCAGGTTTTCATACCATAACATCACTTTTTAACTAGAAGGAAATGTATGTCCTTAACTGTAACGACCCGGATTTCGCTCGACCCCAACCGATCGCAAGATCGATCAAGACCGTTCAAATTCCGCGTACGTTAACTTTGGGCATAAAACAACATCAGAACAACAACACAGACCTTTATAACATCAATAATAAATGTTACATCAGAGTACAGAATATATCAGAGTACATCGGAATAAAATTACTGCGGAAGATACATTTACAATAAATTAAATACATTGCAGCGGAACTAATATCAGCGGAAGGCCATCAATATTCTGGACCCAGCTTCAGACTTCAATCCAGGATCCTGCTTAACTATATCTGCAAAAAGCTACTCGACTGCCCGTGTGAAAAGAGGGCACCCGAGTTTGCAAAGTGAAACAAACTACAGGTTAGTCGTGGGACAGGTGTGAGAATTCTATACTTAACTTATCTAATAAGTAGGCTAATCACAGGACCACACCGCTAACGCGGAACGGGTTTACTCCATTGGATTGCCAGTGCATAAATAAAGTAAATCGTCAAATAATGCAATGCTTTTTAGAAAAATGAAACCATTATAAGACCCATGTCCCATCACACAATGCAACGCACACCAGAGGATAGGGTTTTACCTTATAATGGTCAAAAGATGCTTGACACGTAAAAACGATACTATTAGTGTGTATATATATATATATTTAAAACATTTCAAATATAATATCAATCCTAGACGGCATAGCTACCATCTACTATGTCGCCATACTAGTTATACAATCAAAACCGCAAGGGCGTATTAGAAATTGGGTTTCCATCAGGAGTCAAGGCTAGGGAGGAGCTCCTGACCGATTCGAGACACTCTAGCAATGTCTCAGTATTCAGACGTTAGCGAACCCTTGGATACAGCAGGGCCGGTCCACAAATACTTTAGTGTATTAGTTATGCCTGGACACACGCTTCCCGATCCTATTGGACCTACAAATCAGCCGAGGGCGACCGATAAGAATAAACCGAGGCCTCGCAAAAATTCCATCAACCACATAAGCAAATGTCGGGTCGTGTTAAAGCCCAACACCACTTCTAGCTAGAAAGAAACGTGTGTACTCCCTGCGTTCCCTTCTCCCGTTTTAGACTCAACCGGTGTGTGAGGCTCGCGAAGTCACGATATACACAAAGCTATGCCTAAATAGACTGTGCTTTGATCATTAACCACAAGGCCTTCTTTTCAACAAAGCCTTGATCATTTGCATCTTAGCATGTCACATTGTCAGACCCTACCATATTATTGATCATCTACCAATATATATATAACCTCTAAGCTCATACGTCTTAGAGAAGGGTGATAAGTAAAGAATAAATTCTTTACCACCAAGCAGAAATATATAATCAATAGCGTTCAATAAATACAGTAGGAAGGAATACAATGTCAGACACACAATCCATTTACAAGTCCGCTCTGGGTCTGAGCGAAACAACGTGTCCATCGATCTCCAAATGCGTTTGGACGATCATTACTAATTACCTTGCCTTGGAAGGCCAATCCCAATTCAAGATACCAGTCATCATCATCCCAACAATGTGAAAACCTTCGGTCTTCAATCACCGTCTTCATCTTCGACTCTTGATCGTCGTGATGATTATTCAGAATGGGTTAAACCCGGTCTTTCTGAATAACTCGCGTATGTTGTGATTAAAAAGCAAATATTGGAAGATCACACATTACGCTACATTCCAACTCAGAATATTCTTTTAATAAGATATTCATATTAGAAGATTCTCATTAATTTTATCAAAGATAAACTCTGAAAATAAAATCTTAAATCTTCCTTAAAAGATTTATTAAAACTCCAGTTTTGATTTGATATCAAAAATCATTATTACAAGACCATTTATTTTAAGGAATAAATCTTGTCCTAAACAGGTTAAAGAACTAGTGTCCTTTAAACACAGTTCCCAATAAACCTACAATCTATTTCCAAAATATGGAATTTCACAGAAATCAAATCAATACATGATCGATATAAAATTCTGTATCGGGCTAATAATATAAATGGAATAACGGCAAGGCCTATTAAATTCCCTATATAATATCGGTCTTCTTTAACAGAAGCCCATTTCGATTATTACCAATCGAATTTCCACTTAATTCCTATTTAATATATTAAATTGGAAAGCTTGATTTTTATAAAATGCCTTTTCAAATCTATAAAATAGATTTATAAATTCCAAATAATAATTGCAATGTAAATTGGATTAAAGGACAAATGTCGTTTAAAACACCGTCCACGATAAATCCACTTCACATCTCCATTTATTTATAATTGCGACTTCTAATAATCTTAATTAAAAGATCTCTCTTTAAATATTAGTTATAAAAAAAACATAATTTAAAGTAAACATTGAAAATATTCTTTATATAAAAGACTCTAAATGGGAGTATTCTTTATATTACATATTTTTATCTTTTACAAATATTCTTTGTTTTAACACATACTTGATTAACAATATTTTCTCTTTTATGAAAGAATATCCTTTATATAAAAAGAAATTTTCAAATGTAAAAATATTCTTATTTAAAAGAACACCTGAATCGAAATGCGACTCAAACATTTACCATATAATTTGGATTATATGGATTTTACACACATCATATATATGATAATAACAGTATAATCATCAAATCATCCATCTACATCCAAAGTGTAATTTCCACTGCGTAAGCGTTAAAATTAAATAATAACGCTCATCGCAGCCTGTCGATCCAACGATCAACATACAACTGAATATTGGGATTAGTGTATGTAAATTTTCATCCCAACACCCGTGTGGGGTTTTCAGCCAATAACAGTTCATAAAAATAAGTGATTGGTTAAAGAATTCAACCAATTTAATTCTACTAACATGTTGATGATAAGGAACTAACATGTTATAATATTTCTAATACCGAATAAAAATGTATTTTTATTCGTATAATTTCCCTATACATTTCTAAGGTCAAATAAACAATAATTTTTTTATGTGGCATTGCTGTGGATGACAAATAAAAGATAATTTTCTATTTTCTTTTATTTATACGTACATATTCTTAACATTTACACATAAGTGAAATAGCCTTATTGGCAAATGTTTTCAAGGTAAATCCTAGCACATAAAATGTTTAATTTAGATTGCACACAAATTCTAATGTATGCAAAGGATGTTACTTTAACTCACCTACACATCCTAACGTATGTGTTGACCAATAATATGATTTTTATATTTAGATATAGTTGCTAATGTAAAATTGTAAAATAAAGAAATGATTTTTTTTTATATTTGCTTATAATTCTTCTACATGTTATGCAAATAAAGACAATTATTAAAATTGCATATAAATTATAAAAATGCTATTTGTGCTTAATTCTTTTATTTAACAAAAATGTCCTTTTTGTTTTCAACCATCTAAAGTTGACAAGATGTATATTTTTTTCTCAACTAATATAATTGACAAAAATGTTATTTTCATCTCAACTAATCATAAATTGACAAAAATGCATATTTTGTTTCCACTAGTATAAATTGATAAAAGTGATTATTTTATCTCAACTAGTATAAATTGACAAAAGTAATTATTTTATTTAACTAATCAAGTTTGACAAAAATGTTTATTTCATTTTAACTAAATCAAGTTTGACAAAGATGTTTATTTCATTTTTATGTTTGAAAATAAAAATGTAACTTTTATTTTTGATATTATATTGCATTGTGGAATGCAAATAAAAGAACAAACTTGATTTTCAAAGTATATTTACATTTGTGAATGTAAAAAGAGCAAATTTTATTTTCAATATATATTTGCATTTGTGAATGCAAATAAAAGAAATAATTTTATTTCCAATGTATATTTGCATTGAAGAATGCAAATAAAAGAACAAATTTTTATTTTCAGAATATATTTGCATTTGTGAATGCAAATAAAAGGGAAAACTCTATTTTCAAAATATATTTGCATTAGGGAATGCAAATAAAAGAACAATTTATATTTTAATGTATATTTGCATTAGAGGATGCAAATAAAAGAATAAACTTTAATTTAAATGTATATTTGCATTGATAAATGCAAATAAAGGAATAAACTTTATTTCCAATATATGCATTTGCATTGGTGAGTGCAAATGAAAGAATAATTTGTTTCAATATATATTTGCATTTGTGAATACAAATAAAAGAACAATATTTATTTCCAAAGTATATTTGCATTAGTGAATGTAAATAAGAGAACAAGAATTATTTTCAAAGTACATTTTTAACAAATTCTATTCAATGTGTAAAAATGTGAACAATTGTATTGGTAAATGTAGATAAAAAGATAGACTTTAGTTTCATTGAATATTTGCATTGATGAATGCAAATAAAAGAATAAACCTTAATTTCAATGCATATTTGCATTGATAAATGCAAATAAAGAAATAATTATTTTCAATATATGTATTTGCATCGCTGAATGTAAATAAAAGAATAAATTTTATTTTTTTTAAAGTTTATTAGCATAAGTGAATTCAAATAAAAGAAACAATTATATATTAAAATATATTTGCAGACAAAAATGTAACTTCTGAAAATAGTTTCTTATTTACATATAAAATGTAAACAAAGTTGTGATTTCCAAAACATGTATTTTTATTTACATAAAAATGTAAACAAAAAGGTGGTTTCAAATATAACATTTAATTTACAAATACAATGTAAACCTAGTTTTATTTTATAAATATGTTTTTAATATCAACAATAAAATTTAATATTTTATTGTTATACTTATTCTATAACCTCTTATGTTAAGGTAACAGTAAAAAGGAATTTTTTACTGTAATTCATAAACCGTGTTCTAAATGTAAACAAATAAAATAGGATTTTATTCGTTAGCCAAATTCTGTTGTAATGGAAACAAATAAAAATATATTCTATTTGTTGTTCATATTCTATTGTAAATAAACAAATAAAAATAATATATTATTTATCGTTCAAATCATATTGCAAAGTAAACAAATAAAAATAAGGTTTTATTTGTTGTTCATTTTCTGTTGCAAAGTAAATAAATAAACAAAAATAAAGTTTTTATTTGTCGATCAACTTCTAATGTAATATAAACAAATAAAAATAAGCTTTTATTTGTCGATCAAATCCCATTGCTCATTTTAGACTAATCAAAATAATAAGAATAATATTTTAATAAATTTAAATAAATTAGAGCAATTAGATCTGAATAAAATATTATTTAAATCTAAATTTAGATTTAATTTTCTAATCGCAAATAAAATTCAACCATATATGAGATTTCATTGTGGATCTAGCATAACATGACCAACAAACATACCACAAGCAATCATCAACAATTCATCAATCACAGAAATTTCAGATCTGAATTTACATCATTATACAATTATTTTTAACACAAGAAAATAATTTATAATTAATTAAATAATAAAATTCAGAATTCTCCTTTTGATATTTGCTGAAAATTCGACTGTCTCGGTTTCAGCTCCGGTCTGCGCCATTGCGAAGAACTCTGAAAGACGAGTCCAACGCAACTTACTGTTTGTCAAACGACCCTCGTATGAAAGAGATATTAATTTTTAAAGATTGCATAAATTAAATATTAAATAAATAAAATAATATTAAAATAATTAACCTATCTTCTTCCCGTTCTAGTCACGGCCAAACCCAACTTTCCACCGTCCACCTCCCTGCGCACGCAACCTCGGCCACCCTGGCGTCGATCGAACATCACCACCTCGACCGCCTTCGACCACCGCACCTGCGCCCCCCCACCATGGTCAGCTCGCGGGTCCCTAGGCGCTTGGAAACCACCACGAACGCACCGCCTTCCTGCTCTAAATTCGCGTAATCCATGCACCAAAACCCGATCTTAACCGTATAGATTCGAAGCTCTTTGAATTCTCTTCGATTTGATATATAGTTTGCCAATTTTCATAGAGCGGATTAAGAGAAATTAGTGTTTGAAATTGGGAGCTTTCTGGCCTTCGAATGGAGTAGGCGGCGGCTGGCCATTAGGGTTAGGGCTAAATTTTTATTTTTTATTTATAAATTCATTGAAAAACGTGTTATAAAGGTGGATTTCTGGACTATCTCAGAATTGGGCTTGCTTACTGTCGATATTAACGTTTTGAGCCCTTCTGAAGGCAATGGGACAGGTCTCGGGGTCAAATTCCGAAATCTGTAGAAATTTATTTAAAATCCCATTAAAAAATAATTAATTAAATATTGACCGTACATTTAAATATGCTGGGGCCACATATGACCTCAGAAAATTCGAGAAAAATTATTTTTAGCTTTATTATGACGATACGGTTCTAACAAGACTAATTTCGTTGAATTCTGAGACTGTTTGAAAAATGGCTATTTTCAAGTCGTTTAAATTTAACTAAAATAGTCAAAACCCATTTTCTTTTGCTACGCTCACATATTAATTCGAAAAATTTTGAAAATTGAAACCTAGCTATAATTTGACATTCCGGTTCCAACAAAAGTGGTTTCGTCGAAAACGGAGGTCGTTTGAAAATTGACTATTTTTAAGGGCTATATATTTAATATTAAAAATAGATTTTTAAACAAATAAATACCGAAACTCAAAATATATAAGTGTTTATATTTTTTAAATGTAGAAACATCATTCCAGACTCAATGGAAGTGGTTTCGAGTCGAAATTCCTTCATATCAGAAAAGTAGCCCTTCGGGCCATATAATATATATATATATGTATATATATATATAAATTCTACAGCGACCTTTCTAAAAATTGAATTGGCCATAACTTTTGATTCCCGCTATGAAATTTCAATTTTTCAGATTCGTTAGAAAGATATGGTTAAACAGATTTAAATATTTCTGGTTTCACTCAATTCTGATTTATTTTGAGTCCTGTACATTCTGTTAAAGTTCAAAATAAAAAAATTAAAACTACAGCGCCAGTTCTAACTCCTTTTATATTTAAAATTAAATTTATTCGCTTTAACTTCGATTAAAATAAATTCTAGCCATTATTATTAATATAAATTATATTATACCCTCAAAATTCATTAAAATTTTCTAAAATAAAAATTTTAAATTGGTTCAGAATTTGCGGGTTGTTACAATCTCCCCCACTTAAAATATTTTCGTCCTCGAAAAGGAAATGAAGCTAAAGTTGTTTATTTAACTGATTTAATTCTCATTCTTTAGTTGTTTAATCATTTTATCAGTTGAATTCATATTCACACAAAACAATCATCAATCAATTAGTTGATTAAATTTTCAAAAATATATAACTTTTATATATTCAAAATCATATTTTCTAATATCGGATTATATATATAATCACAAATACGTTAATTATAAATTTTCCACTCTGACTCATTCTAGGGCATTGCTAACCGCATCTCTAATGAGTATTTTCATTCTAGGATACTGCTGATCCTATCTCTAATGAGTATTCTTATTGGATATTACTACTCCAATCTTTGATGAGTCTTCTGTTTAGTTCTAATGAATTGTACCCCAAAGATTTGAGCTAACCTGAGCTTTGATACCAGCTGTAACGACCCGGATTTCGCCCGACCCCAACCGATCGCAAGATCGATCAAGACCGTTCAAATTCCGCGTACGTTAACTGTAATAACCTGGAAAAAGTGAACCAATTTAAAATTTTTAAATTAGGTTATTACCAAAGAATTTGAATAGTTGAAATAGAATATTTCAATAAAATATAGATTTGGGTATAATATTGCAGTTTGAAATTTTGAATACAAACTTTATCTGACTGTACCGGGTGGAAGATATAACGGATTTTAGCGAAACTGAAAATATTTAAATCTATTTATCAATACCTTTCTAAAGAATCTGAAAAATCGAAATTTCATAACGGAAATCAAAAGTTATGGCCAAATGAATTTTCAGAAAGGTCGCTATATAGTATATATAGCCCTTGAAAATTGAGATTTTGCACACGACCTCGGAATTCGAGGAAACCACTTTTGTTGGGTCCGGGATGTCAAATTATTGCTAAGTTTCAAATTTCATAATTTTTGAAGCTAATATGTGAGCGGGGCAAAAGATAATGTGTTTGGTCAAATTCTGTTAAAATGGGTCGACCTAAAAATGGCCATTTTTCAAACGAGCTCAGAATTCGATGAAACTGGTTTTGTTAGGACCGTACCGTCAAAACAAAGCTCGATTTATTTTTCTGGAATTTTTCGATTCAGTTTGTGGCCCTGGCAAATTGAAATGTACGTTTAAATTAAATATCGAATGTTTTATATTTTAATTTGAAAAATAACTGACTGTAACAGTCGAAATGGCCAACGAAACATATCCCATTGCGTCCGGAATGGGGGTATTTAGCTAGGGGCATTAGTCGTTGGGTTTAAAAAGGAGTCCGTTTGCAAAAACACTATTTAAAATTTCCTATAAAGCATAGACCAATAGGAATTTTTCTTTAAAAAAAATAAAAATAAAAACCTAAAACCCTAGCCGCCAGAGACGATCTGGATGACTCAGAGTGCTCCAATCTTCTCGTCCATTTAGCTGCCGCCTCAGGCGATTTCACCGCCGACGCCAGTTGAGACATCCGACTGCCTTCGCCTCCTCTCCACATCCGACCAACCCACGACCCCAGCCATCGACCATCGGCGTCGGAAATCGTCGAGGAAGTCACGACCTTCAGGGCGCCGCCGCGACAAGCACAGGCCACCGAACCCTTCGCCACCACCGCCGATCTGGAGGTGGTTCGTAGCTCTTTGACGCAACAAGGTCTGATCGAAGCATCGAGGTACGGATCGACTGAAAATTTGTGACCTAGTTTCGAAGTTTTTAAAAACTTTACTGATGTAAATTCTGAAATGAAAATAACACTTTTAAGTGTTGCAAAACTTTGAAAAATAATATCTTTTTCGTTCTTTAAAGAAATTTGATGAAACAGGAGACACCGTGACCGCAAGGAGGCTCTCTACATTCTAGAAGAAGCCGCGGATTTTTCTGACCTTCCTACGATTTTTAGCACCGCAATAACCAATGTGAGGAATCTAAACTATTTGTGTGAATGAAATCGCGTTGTATAAATTATATAAGCGAAGTGTAAATTATATACGCATTGTATACCTCATGTACATGTGTTGTATAAGTTATATTAGCGATGTATAAATTATACAAGCGTTGAATGAAACATATATGATTTGAATTGTGATGAAATGCAAGTGAATTATTATATTATATATATATATACTCCCCTCGTCCACAGACCATGGACGATATTTATTGCTTGTGATTGACGTAATATTATATGGTATGACGAATGGTTGGAAATAACTGTTTGTGGTTGAAAAATACCTTTGTGGTTGAAAAATACCCTCTTGTGGTTGAAACAAATTAGAATAGGATTGTGGAATTGAAAATAAAACATGCCGCCTGCGTGCGAACTAGATGCATGATCCCCATTGTCAAAAACCGCGAGGTTTTAAGGTAGAGCGAGGAGCCGTACTTGGGACGGTCCCGGTTTTAACTACCCTGCCGTTATGCTGCCGAAATTTTCTGAAATATTTATGTGTTAGAATAATTTTTATTCGTTGAAATAAATTACATATACTATATCGAATATTCATGTGTTGAATTGCAATTCATTCGTTGAGTTGAAATTCATGTGTTGAATATTATTTGAATTTAAACAAATGGCTTTAGCGATAAAAATCACATTTTTATATATATACAAACTATATCGAATAATCATGTGTTGAATTGCAATTCATTCGTTGAGTTGAAATTCATGTGTTGAATATTATTTGAATTTAAACAAATGGCTTTAGCGATAAAAATCACATTTTTATATATATACAAACTATATCGAATATTCATGTGTTGAATTGCAATTCATTCGTTGAGTTGAAATTCATGTGTTGAATATTATTTGAATTTAAACAAATGGCTTTAGCGATAAAAATCACATTTTTTATATATATACAAACTATATCGAATATTCATGTGTTGAATTGCAATTCATTCGTTGAGTTGAAATTCATGTGTTGAATATTATTTAAATTTAAACAAATGGCTTTAGCGATAAAAATCACATTTTTATACATATACAAACTATATCTAATATTCATGTGTTGAGTTGCAATTCATTCGTTGAGTTGAAATTCATGTGTTGAATATTATTTGAATTTAAACAAATGGCTTTAGCGATAAAAATCACATTTTTTTATATATATACAAACTATATAGAATATTCATGTGTTGAATTGCAATTCATTCGTTGAGTTGAAATTCATGTGTTGAATGTTATCATCTTTTAAAAATAAAATGAATCGACAATGAAAACTATATTTTTATAGTGAATATGAAGAGTTAAAAATACACATGTGTCGAATAAATATTTTTGATGATAAAAATATTTCTTTTATCATGTATACGCTTAGTTAAAAATACACATGTGTTGAAATAAATAATAGTTTGCTAGAAATATTATTATTAGCTTTGTTCTGCATATATATACATGTGTTGAACAGGAAAAATGGATTAGTTGTAGAGTAAAGAAATTATTTGCGTGCCCGACAAATAGGTAAACCTTGATGAGTTGGCTGCGCAATTTTATTTATATATCAACTCCTGTGAATGCCATTGGATGCGGAGTGCTGGTTATTCTGTGTGAAATAATAAATAACGCCATAGGATAGTAACAATTAATTTTGAACTACACTACATGGCATACTTCTTGATGATAGGCATACTTCATCATATTCCACATAAGCAACTGGAGCTTGTGTGACGAGGTGGAAGATTTACCATACAAGCAAGAGGCTTGTATGGCGATGACTATATATTACAGGTTGAACTGATGACTGATATGGACTATATAAATTATAAAGATAAATTGCCAGATTAATAAAAACCCCACACGGGTCTGGAGTCTACAATAATCACGTCGCTCTAGTTATTAGATACGGCACATGGACTATTTATTTCCACACGAAAACGGGGTGACGGGAATTTATTCTCTGGAGTGATTATCAGTACATGCTCCCCCGTAAACACTAGAATATATCACTATAAATATGTGAATGCTTTTTAGGATTTATTGGGTACCTAATACGACCCAATAAATTTCCAAACCCCTCCCCGTACAAAGGAGGTTATGGCGAAATTTTTCGAAATATTAAGGCGTTTGTGAAATATTTGAAGTGAAAACGAAGTGGAAAATATAGTATGAACTATAGTTGAAATTATAGAATGAACTATATTTATATATATGAATATAAATATAATTAAAAGGAATAGAGGCCGTGTAGTTCGCGTATCGGAATCGTAATTTGAAACGATTAGTACGAGAAATCCGACCATCGGATTTTCCCGAAACCGCAACCGCTGGGTTCGCCTTGGAAATATCTTTCCAATGGCACCAACCTTGTAAAAATCCAACGGTTGGATTGTCCGGAATGTTTAATTCAAATCTGAAGAAAAACAGCGCCATAATCGTTTATATTTATATATAAATATAAATATAATTAAATTAAATCGAATAACGACGCTGCAGTTCGAATTTTAAAACCGTAACTTCAAACGACTAGTGTGGAAGGTCCGACCATCGGATTCTCACAAAACTGGAACCGTTGGGTTCGCTTTGGGAATATCTTCCCACTGATATAGACTTTGTAGAAATCCAACGGTTAGATTTTCCGATATGTGTAAAACAAATTAAGGGAAAAACAGCGCCAGTGCCACGGCACGACCTGAAACGTCGTTTAATTAAATATGGCCATTTTTAAATAAATAAAAATGGCGAATAATCGTTATAAAATATTATAAGCAACATTGATTGAAAATAAGCCAATTGGGCTTGAATTGCTTGATATTTATTGGTTGTATGTGTTTGACGCGAAAATAACACTAAATAACTGAAAGATGGATGTCGAATAATATAACCATAAAAAGAATCGATTTAAATTCTAATGACGTGAATTATTTGAAAAGGCTGAGCTAACCCTCATTTCAAATAATTTATCGAGCGATTCGAATTGGAAAATGCAAAGACGATTCAAGACCGACGATCTTCGTATCGGTTGGATGGGCGCTACTGAGGTTCCTGACCGGAGTAGCTACCGGAAGGGGACGGAAGTAGTAGCCGTCTGAACATATGTGTTGATTGGACGGATATACGAGGAATTTGACGCCTCCGGTTTCGTTCAGACCCAGGACGGACTTGTAAATGGACTGTGTGTCTGACATTGGATTTTGTTCTATACTGATTGATCTCTGTTAAATATATATCTGTTTGGCGGCGGAGAATTTATTCTTTTGCTTAACGCCCTTCTCTGAGACGTACGAGCTCAGAGGTTATATATCGATGGAAATCAATCGTATGGAGTGGACTGCCTATGTGGCATGCCAAGATGCTGTGATCAAGGCTTCTGTTGCAAAGCAAAGTCTTATGGATGATGATCAAAGCAAGGTCTACGTGGCCTAGCTTTGTGTATTTCGTAGATTCGCGAGCCTCACACTCCGGTATGAGTTGAAAACGGGATACGGACCGCTGGGAGAGCACGGCGTTTCTTTCTAGCTATGGTGGTTTCAGTGACTTACCAGCCCTGACATATATATCTACTTTTCACCTTTGTGGTTGTTGGAATGCGAGGCGCCTCAATTATAGGTCTGTAAGGACCGGGAAACGTGTGTTCAGGAATAACTAATCCTCTAACGTAAGTGAGGACCGGCCCAGCCGCATCCAGGGGTTGCCTAGAGTGTGTAGTCCCGAGGCATTTGCTAGAGTGTCTCGAAGCGGAGAGGAGCTTGCCCCTTGCCTCGACTCATGACGGAAATCCAATTTCCAATACGAAATAACAGACTTGATTGTAGAACTAGTATGGCGACATAGTAGATGGTAGCTATGTCGCCTATGATTGATATTTATGATGCTATTCGTTTTTGAAACATATATGCACTAGTAATAATATCAAATGATTTCGTTTTATACGTATCAAGCATATTTGGCTATTACAAGGTAAAACTCTATCCTCCGGTTTGCGTTGCATTGTGTGATGGGACCTGAGTCTTATAATGGCTTCATTCTTTCTAAAAGCATTGCGTTGTTTTAAAAGAATTTACTTTGTTTTAAATGCACTAGCAATCACTGGAGTAAACCCGTTCCGCGAAAGTGGCGTGGTCCTATGATTTGCTATTTACTGTTGTATAACTGTTAAATAGATTCCTCATACCAGTCCCCTTGACTGACTCGTTGTTTGTTTCAATTTCCAAACGCGGGTGCCCTTATTTTCACACGGGCAGCCTAGTACACAGGTGACAGGTTGTTTTAGGCTCTGCACTGCTGCATAGGGTGCATTTTTGGCTCATGGCGAGGCTGACTTCACAGAGACGACTTTGACATTCTCCGCCATTACTGTTCTTATATTATGATTCCGCTGCTGGCGATGCAGACTGATTTACTTTCCGTATTTCTTACTATATGTATATGTATTCCGCCTCTGGCGATGATGACTGATCACTTTCCTTTTTATTTACTAAGTTATATCCCACGCTATGCTATTCTGATGTTATTACATGTTGTGATTCCGCTGTCATATCCATGTAAAATTATCCTATTTATTGTTTCTGCTATTATCTGTACTCTGCTATGATGATTAATGTGTTATTTCCCAATGATTATCCTTAATACCGCCCCTCGGATTTTGGGATCGTCACAGTTGGTATCAGAGCTTTGGTTAACCTTAGTTCCGGGATCTAACATATTAAACACCTCGTCAGAATAGAATCAGTAGTGTTCTAATGCGAGTAGCTCATTAGAGATAGGATTAGCAATGTCCTAGAATGAGCTAAGCAGATTAGCAAAACAATTTGATCAGTACATCATCATTATCTTTTCTTATATTTCCCTGCTTTATCATTTATGAAAATTATCAAATCTGTAGGCTTGACTTTTTCTTGCTTATACAGTATTCTCTTAGATGGCTACATGAGCAGCAGCAGCTAGAGGAGGCCGTGGAGGCCGAGGAGTGGCAGCAGGAGGACGGGGGAATATCCTCGTAGTTATGGAAATCCCTATTGTTCAGCCACCAGCACCTGAAGACTTTGAGCTAGATAAAGTTGCGAAGAGGTATAGAAATACTTGATGAGTGCCACAAGTCCAAACTAAGTATCCATCCCGGTGTGAGCAAAATGTATAACGATATCAAACGCACATTCTGGTGGAGAGCTTTTAAAAGAGATATCTCATTATATGTTAGCAGATGCCCCACTTGTCAGCTAGTTAAAAGTGATCAGCAGAAATTGGCTGGATTATTACAACCCTTAGAAATTCCAGGATGGAAGTGGGAGCAAATCTCGATGGACTTCATCGATGGCTTGCCACGAACTAGAAAAGGAAACGACAGTATATGGGTAATCGTAGATCGCTTCACGAAGACTGCCCATTTCATACCTGTCCGATCCAACAGAACGGCTCAAAGTCTAGCACAGATTTACTTCAAAGAAATAGTTAAACTACATGGAGTGCCGCTCAATATAGTCAGCGATAGAGATCCCCTATTTACTAGCAAATTCTGGGAAGCATTCCAGGAAGAGTTGGGAACCAAATTGAATCTAAGCACCGCTTATCACCCACAGACAGATGGCCAAACTGAGCGGGTGAATAGAATTCTAGAAGATTTACTGCGGGCTTGCGTTATCGATTTTGGAGGCTCATGGGAAGATCACTTACATTTAGCGGAGTTCTCTTACAACAATAGCTACCAAGCAAGTTTGGGAATGTCTCCATTTGAAGCATTATACGGTAGATCGTGCAGATCTCCCGCATGTTGGGTAGAACCTGGCAACAGACTTGTGTTAGGGCCCGATATGATTCAAGAAGCATCGGATAAAGTCGATTTCATTAAGAAGAGATTGAAAACTGCACAGAGCCGACAGAAAAGTTATGCTGATGCGAGAAGAAGGGATATATCGTTTGCCATTGGCGATTATGTTTATTTAAGAGTTTCTCCAATGCGAGGAGTAGTCAGATTTGGCAAGACTGGGAAGTTGGCACCGAGATTTATTGGTCCCTTTCCTATACTTGAACGGATTGGAACTCTTGCATATAGGGTTTCATTACCTAATTGGTTGCCTGGAGTACATGATGTGTTCCACGTGTCTCAATTCAGAAAACATGTTCATGATCCCGATCTTGTTGTGGAAGAAGCAGCGCAACATGATATTGACATAACTCCAGAATTAGCACTCAGAAGAGAGCCATTAAAGATAGTTGGCAAAGAAACTAGAGAGCTAAGGAGGAAAAAGATTCATCTAGTCAAAGTGCACTGGAGTAGTGATCCTAGAGACTGTACTTGGGAGACTGAGGAAAGCATTAAACAAGCCTATCCCAAATGCAGAGTGGACATCTCTGACTAACTCCGGTGCAAGGTACCTTTACAATACTTTGCATTTACATTTTATTTCCTGCTTAACTGTTATTTCCTTTTCGAGGACGAAAAGTTTTAAGTGGGGGAGATTGTAATAACCCGGAAAAAGTGAACCAGTTTAAAATTTTTAAATTAGGTTATTACCAAAGAATTTGAATAGTTGAAATAGAATATTTCAATAAAATATAGATTTGGGTATAATATTGCAGTATGAAATTTTGAATACAAACTTTATCTGACTGTACCGGGTGGAAGATATAACGGATTTTAGCGAAACTGAAAATATTTAAATCTATTTATCAATACCTTTCTAAGGAATCTGAAAAATAAAAATTTCATAACGGAAATCAAAAGTTATGGCCAAATGAATTTTCAGAAAGGTCATTATATAGTATATATAGCCCTTGAAAATTGAGATTTTGCATACGACCTCGGAATTCGACGAAACCACTTTTGTTGGGTCCGGGATGTCAAATTATTGCTAAGTTTCAAATTTCATAATTTTTGAAGCTAATATGTGAGCGGGGCAAAAGATAATGTGCTTGGTCAAATTCTGTTAAAAAGGGTCGACCTAAAAATGGCCGTTTTTCAAACGAGCTCAGAATTCGACGAATTTGGTTTTGTTAGGACCGTATCGTCAAAACAAAGCTAAATTTATTTTTCTGGAATTTTTCGATTCAGTTTGTGGCCCTGGCAAATTGAAATGTACGTTTAAATTAAATATCGAATGTTTTATATTTTAATTTGAAAAATAACTGACTGTAACAGTCGAAATGGCCAACGAAACATATCCCATTGCGTCCGGAATGGGGGTATTTAGCTAGGGGCGTTAGTCGTTGGGTTTAAAAAGGAGTCCGTTTGCAAAAACACTATTTAAAATTTCCTATAAAGCATGGACCAATAGGAATTTTTCTTTTAAAAAAATAAAAATAAAAACCTAAAACCCTAGCCGCCAGAGACGATCTGGACGACACAGAGTGCTCCAATCTTCTCTTCCATTTAGCCGCCGCCTCAGGCGATTTCACCGCCGACGCCAGTTGAGAATTCCGACCGCCTTCGCCTCCTCTCCACATCCGACCAACCCACGACCCCAGCCATCGACCATCGGCGTCAGAAATCGTCGAGGAAGTCACGACCTTCAGGGAGCCGCCGCGACAAGCACAGGCCACCGAACCCTTCGCCACCACCGCCGATCTGGAGGTGGTTCGTAGCTCTTTGACGCAGCAAGGTCTGATCGAAGCATCGAGGTACGAATCGACTGAAAATTTGTGACCTATTTTCGAAGTTTTTAAAAACTTTACTGATGTAAATTCTGAAATAAAAATAACACTTTTAAGTGTTGCAAAACTTTGAAAAATAATATCTTTTTCGTTCTTTAACGAAATTTGATGAAACAGGAGACACCGTGACCGCAAGGAGGCTCTCTACATTCTAGAAGAAGCCACGGACTTTTCTGACCTTCCTACGATTTTTAGCACCGCAATAACCAATGTGAGGAATCGAAACTATTTGTGTGAATGAAATCGCGTTGTATAAATTATATAAGCGAAGTGTAAATTATATACGCATTGTATACCTCATGTACATGTGTTGTATAAGTTATATTAGCGATGTATAAATTATACAAGCGTTGAATGAAACATATATGCTTTGAATTGTGATGAAATGCAAGTGAATTATTATATTCTATATATATATATATATATATATATATATACTCCCCTCGTCCACAGACCATGGACGATATTTATTGCTTGTGATTAACGTAATAATATATGGTATGACGAATGGTTGGAAATAATTGTTTGTGGTTGAAAAATACCTTTGTGGTTGAAAAATACCCTCTTGTGGTTGAAACAAATTAGAATAGGATTGTGGAATTGAAAATAAAACATGCCGCCTGCGTGCGAACTAGATGCATGATCCCCATTGTCAAAAACCGCGAGGTTTTAAGGTAGAGCGAGGAGCCGTACTAGGGACGGTCCCGGTTTTAACTACCCTGCCGTTATGCTGCCGAAATTTTCTGAAATATTTATGTGTTAGAATAATTTTTATTCATTTAAAATAAATTACATATACTATATCGAATATTCATGTGTTGAATTGCAATTCATTCGTTGAGTTGAAATTCATGTGTTGAATATTATTTGAATTTAAACAAATGGCTTTAGCGATAAAAATCACATTTTTATATATATACAAACTATATCGAATATTCATGTGTTGAATTGCAATTCATTCGTTGAGTTGAAATTCATGTGTTGAATATTATTTGAATTTAAACAAATGGCTTTAGCGATAAAAATCACATTTTTATATATATACAAACTATATCGAATATTCATGTGTTGAATTGTAATTCATTCGTTGAGTTGAAATTCATGTGTTGAATATTATTTGAATTTAAACAAATGGCTTTAGCGATAAAAATCACATTTTTATATATATACAAACTATATCGAATATTCATGTGTTGAATTGCAATTCATTCGTTGAGTTGAAATTCATGTGTTGAATATTATTTGAATTTAAACAAATGGCTTTAGCGATAAAAATCACATTTTTATATATATACAAACTATATCGAATATTCATGTGTTGAGTTGCAATTCATTCGTTGAGTTGAAATTCATGTGTTGAATATTATTTGAATTTAAACAAATGGCTTTAGCGATAAAAATCACATTTTTTATATATATACAAACTATATCGAATATTCATGTGTTGAATTGCAATTCATTCGTTGAGTTGAAATTCATGTGTTGAATATTATTTGAATTTAAACAAATGGCTTTAGCGATAAAAATCACATTTTTATATATATACAAACTATATCGAATATTCATGTGTTGAGTTGCAATTCATTCGTTGAGTTGAAATTCATGTGTTGAATATTATTTGAATTTAAACAAATGGCTTTAGCGATAAAAATCACATTTTTTATATATATACAAACTATATAGAATATTCATGTGTTGAATTGCAATTCATTCGTTGAGTTGAAATTCAATTGTTGAATGTTATCATCTTTTAAAAATAAAATGAATCGACAATGAAAACTGTATTTTTATAGTGAATATGAAGAGTTAAAAATACACATGTGTCGAATAAATATTTTTGATGATAAAAATATTTCTTTTATCATGTATACGCTTAGTTAAAAATACACATGTGTTGAAATAAATAATAGTTTGCTAGAAATATTATTATTAGCTTTGTTCTGCATATATATACATGTGTTGAACAGGAAAAATGGATTAGTTGTAGAGTAAAGAAATTATTTGCGTGCCCGACAAATAGGTAAACCTTGATGAGTTGGTTGCGCAATTTTATTTATATATCAACTCCTGTGAATGCCATTGGATGCGGAGTGCTGGTTATTCTGTGTGAAATAATAAATAACGCCATAGGATAGTAACAATTAATTTTGAACTACACTACATGGCATACTTCTTGATGATAGGCATACTTCATCATATTCCACATAAGCAACTGGAGCTTGTGTGACGAGGTGGAAGATTTACCATACAAGCAAGAGGCTTGTATGGCGATGACTATATATTACAGGTTGAACTGATGACTGATATGGACTACATAAATTATAAAGATAAATTGCCAGATTAATAAAAACCCCACACGGGTCTGGAGTTGACAATAATCACGTCTCTCTAGTTATAAGATACGACACATGGACTATTTATTTCCACACGGAAACGGGGTGACAGGAATTTATTCTCTGGAGTGATTATCAGTACATGCTCCCCCGTAAACACCAGAATATATCACTATAAATATGTGAATGCTTTTTAGGATTTATTGGGTACCTAATACGGCCCAATAAATTTCCAAACCCCTCCCCGTACAAAGGAGGTTATGGCGAAATTTTTCGAAATATTAAGGCGTTAGTGAAATATTTGAAGTGAAAACGAAGTGGAAAATATAGTATGAACTATAGTTGAAATTATAGAATGAACTATATTTATATATATGAATATAAATATAATTAAAAGGAATAGAGGCCGTGCAGTTCGCGTTTCAGAATCGTAATTTGAAACGATTAGTACGAGAAATCCGACCCTCGGATTTTCCCGAAACCGCAACCGCTGGGTTCGCCTTGGAAATATCTTTCCAATGGCACCAACCTTGTAAAAATCCAACGGTTGGATTGTCCAGAATGTTTAATTCAAATCTGAAGAAAAACAGCGCCAGAATCGTTTATATTTATATATAAATATAAATATAATTAAATTAAATCGAATAACGACGCTGCAGTTCGAATTTTAAAACCGTAACTTCAAACGACTAGTGTGGAAGATCCGACCGTCGGATTCTCACAAAACTGGAACCGTTGGGTTCGCTTTGGGAATATCTTCCCACTGATATAGACTTTGTAGAAATCCAACGGTTAGATTTTCCGATATGTGTAAAACAAATTAAGGGAAAAACAGCGCCAGTGCCACGGCACGACCTGAAACGTCGTTTAATTAAATATGGCCATTTTTAAATAAATAAAAATGGCGAATAACCGTTATAAAATATTATAAGCAACATTGATTGAAAATAAGCCAATTGGGCTTGAATTGCTTGATATTTATTGGTTGTATGTGTTTGACGCGAAAATAACACTAAATAACTGAAAGATGGATGTCGAATAATATAACCATAAAAAGAATCGATTTAAATTCTAATGACGTGAATTATTTGAAAAGGCTGAGCTAACCCTCATTTCAAATAATTTATCGAGCGATTCGAATTGGAAAATGCAAAGACGATTCAAGACCGACGATCTTCGTATCGGTTGGATGGGCGCTACTGAGGTTCCTGACCGGAGTAGCTACCGAAAGGGGACGGAAGTAGTAGCCGTCTGAACGTATGTGTTGATTGGACGGATATACGAGGAATTTGACGCCTCCGGTTTCGTTCAGACCCAGGACGAACTTGTAAATGGACTGTGTGTCTGACATTGGATTTTGTTCTATACTGATTGATCTCTGTTAAATATATATCTGTTTGGCGGCGGAGAATTTATTCTTTTGCTTAACGCCCTTCTCTGAGACGTACGAGCTCAGAGGTTATATATCGATGGAAATCAATCGTATGGAGTGGACTGCCTATGTGGCATGCCAAGATGCTGTGATCAAGGCTTCTGTTGCAAAGCAAAGTCTTGTGGATGATGATCAAAGCAAGGTCTACGTGGCCTAGCTTTGTGTATTTCGTAGATTCGCGAGCCTCACACCCCGGTATGAGTTGAAAACGGGATACGGACCGCTGGGAGAGCACGACGTTTCTTTCAAGCTATGGTGGTGTCAGTGACTTACCAGCCCTGACATATATATCTACTTTTCACCTTTGTGGTTGTTGGAATGCGAGGCGCCTCGATTATAGGTCTGTAAGGACCGGGAAACGTGTGTTCAGGAATAACTAATCCTCTAACGTAAGTGAGGACCGGCCCAGCCGCATCCAAGGGTTGCGTAGAGTGTGTAGTCCCGAGGCATTTGCTAGAGTGTCTCGAAGCGGAGAGGAGCTTGCCCCTTGCCTCGACTCATGACGAAAATCCAATTTCCAATACGAAATAACGGACTTGATTGTAGAACTAGTATGGCGACATAGTAGATGGTAGCTATGCCGCCTATGATTGATATTTATGATGCTATTCGTTTTTGAAACATATATGCACTAGTAATAATATCAAATGATTTCGTTTTATACGTATCAAGCATATTTGGCTATTATAAGGTAAAACTCTATCCTCCGGCTTGCGTTGCATTGTGTGATGGGACCTGAGTCTTATAATGGCTTCATTCTTTCTAAAAGCATTGCGTTGTTTTAAAAGAATTTACTTTGTTTTAAATGCACTAGCAATCACTGGAGTAAACCCGTTCCGCGAAAGTGGCGTGGTCCTATGATTTGCTATTTACTGTTGTTTAACTGTTAAATAGATTCCTCATACCAGTCCCCATGACTGACTCGTTGTTTGTTTCACTTTGCAAACGCGGGTGCCCTTATTTTCACACGGGCAGCCTAGTACACAGGTGACAGGTTGTTTTTGGCTCTGCACTGCTGCATAGGGTGCATTTTTGGCTCATGGCGAGGCTGACTTCACAGAGACGACTTTGACATTCTCCGCCATTACTGTTCTTATATTATGATTCCGCCGCTGGCGATGCAGAGTGATTTACTTTCCGTATTTCTTACTATATGTATATGTATTCCGCCTCTGGCGATGATGACTGATCACTTTCCTTTTTATTTACTAAGTTATATCCCATGCTATGCTATTCTGATGTTATTACATGTTGTGATTCCGCTGTCATATCCAGGTAAAATTATCC
Organism: Allium sativum; assembly: GCA_030737875.1. Classification (NCBI taxonomy): domain Eukaryota; kingdom Viridiplantae; phylum Streptophyta; class Magnoliopsida; order Asparagales; family Amaryllidaceae; genus Allium; species Allium sativum. The sequence goes on along the minus strand of CM060915.1, from coordinate 862,491,296 downwards.
TATTTATTGTTTCTGCTATTATCTGTACTCTGCTATGATGATTAATGTGTTATTTCCCAATGATTATCCTTAATACCGACCCTCGGATTTTGGGATCGTCACATTAACTTTGGGCATACAACAACATCAGAACAACAACACAGACTTTTATAACATCAATAATAAATGTTACATCAGAGTACTGAATATATCAGAGTACATCGGAATAAAATTACATCGGAAGAAACATTTACAATAAATTAAATACATTGCAGCGGAACTAATATCAGCGGAAGGCCATCAATATTCTGGACCCAGCTTCAGACTTCAATCCACGATCCTACTTAACTATATCTGCAAAAAGCTACTCGACTGCCTATGTGAAAAGAGGGCACCCGAGTTTGCAAAGTGAAACAAACTACAGGTCAGTCGTGGGACTGGTGTGAGAATTCTATACTTAACTTATCTAATAAGTAGGCTAATCAAAGGACCACGCCGCTAATGCGGAACGGGTTTACTCCATTGGATTGCCAATGCATAAATAAAGTAAATCGTCAAATAACGCAATGCTTTTTAGAAAAATGAAACCATTATAAGACCCAGGTCCCATCACACAATGCAACGCACACCAGAGGATAGGGTTTTACCTTATAATGGTCAAAAGATGCTTGATACGTAAAAACGATACTATTAGTGTGTGTATATATATATATATTTAAAACATTTCAAATATAATATCAATCCTAGACGGCATAGATACCATCTACTATGTCGCCATACTAGTTATACAATCAAAACCGCAAGGGCTTATTGGAAATTGGGTTTCCATCAGGAGTCAAGGCTAGGGAGGAGCTCCTGACCGATTCGAGACACTCTAGCAATGTCTCAGGATTCGGACGCTGGCGAACCCTTGGATACAGCAGGGCCGGTCCACAAATACTTTAGTGGATTAGTTATGCCTGAACACACGCTTCCCGATCCTATTGGACCTACAAATCAGCCGAGGGCGACCGATAAGAATAAACCGAGGCCTCGCAAAAATTCCATCAACCACATAAGCAAATGTCGGGCCGTGTTAAAGCCCAACACCACTTCTAGCTACAAAAAAACGTGTGCACTCCCTACGTTCCCTTCTCCCGTTTTAGACTCAACCGGTGTGTGAGGCTCGCGAAGTCACGATATACACAAAGCTATGCCTAAATAGACTGTGCTTTGATCATCAACCACAAGGCCTGCTTTTCAACAAAGCCTTGATCATTTGCATCTTAGCATGTCACATTGTCAGACCCTGCCATATTATTGATCATCTACCAATATATATATATATAACCTCTAAGATCATACGTCTTAGAGAAGGGTGATAAGTAAAGAATAAATTCTTTACCACCAAGCAGAAATATATAATCAGTAGCGTTCAATAAATACAATAGGAAGGAATACAATGTCAGACACACAATCCATTTACAAGTCCGCTTTGGGTCTGAGCGAAACAACATGTCCATCGATCTCCAAATGCGTTTGGATGATCATTACTAAATACCTTGCCTTGGAAGTCCAATCCCAATTCAAGATACCAGTCATCATCATCCCAACAATGTGAAAACCTTCGGTCTTCAATCACCGTCTTCATCTTCGACTCTTGATCGTCCTGATGATTATTCAGAATGGGTTAAACCCGGTATTTCTGAATAACTCGCGTATTTTGTGATTAAAAAGCAAATATTGGAAGATCACACATTACGCCACATTCCAACTCAGAATATTCTTTTAATAAGATATTCATATTAGAAGATTCTCATTAATTTTATCAAAGATAAACTCTGAAAATAAAATCTTAAATCTTCCTTAAAAGATTTATTAAAACTCCAGTTTTGATTTGATATCAAAAATCATTATTACAAGACCATTTATTTTAAGGAATAAATCTTGTCCTAAACAGGTTAAAGAACTAGTGTCCTTTAAACACAGTTCACAATAAACCTACAATCTATTTCCAAAATATGGAATTTCACAGAAATCAAATCAATACATGATCGATATAAAATTCTGTATCGGACTAATAATATAAATGGAATAATAGCAAGGCCTCTTAAATTCCATATATAATATCGGTCTTCTTTTACAGAAGCCCATTTCGATTATTACCAATCGAATTTCCACTTAATTCTTATTTAATATATTAAATTGGAAAACTTGATTTTTAGAAAATGCCTTTTTAAATCTATAAAATAGATTTATAAATTCCAAATAATAATTGCAATGTAAATTGGATTAAAGGACAAATGTCGTTTAAAACACCGTCCACGATAAATCCACTTCACATCTCCATTTATTTATAATTGCGACTTCTAATAATCTTAATTAAAAGATCTCTCTTTAAATATTAATTATAAAAAAAACATAATTTAACGTAAACATTGAAAATATTCTTTATATAAAAGACTCTAAATGGGAGTATTCTTTATATTACAGATTTTTATCTTTTACAAATATTCTTTGTTTTAACATATATATGATTAACAATATTTTCTCTTTTATGAAAGAATATCCTTTATATAAAAAGAAAATTTCAAATGTAAAAATATTCTTATTTAAAAGAACACCTGAATCGAAATGCGACTCAAACATTTACCATATAATTTGGATTATATGGATTTCACACACATCATATATATGATAATAACAGTATAATCATCAAATCATCCATTTACATCCAAAGTGAAATTTCCACTGCGTAAGCGTTAAAATTAAATAATAACGCTCATCGCAGCCTGTCGATCCAACGATCAACATACAACTGAATATTGGTATTAGTGTATGTAAATTTTCATCCCAACACCCGTGTGGGGTTTTCAGCCAATAACAGTTCATAAAAATAAGTGATTGGTTAAAGAATTCAACCAATTTAATTCTACTAACATGTTGATGATAAGGAACTAACATGTTATAATATTTCTAATACCGAATAAAAATGTATTTTTATTCGTATAATTTCCCTGTACATTTCTAAGGTCAAATAAACTATAATTTATTTATGTGGCATTGCTGTGGATGACAAATAAAAGATAATTTTCTATTTTCTTTTATTTATATGTACATATTCTTAACATTTACACATAAGTGAAATAGCCTTATTGACAAATGTTTTCAAGGTATATCCTAGCACATAAAATGTTTAATTTAGATTGCACACAAATTTTAATGTATTCAAAGGATGTTACTTTAACTCACCTACACATCCTAACGTATGTGTTGACCAATAATATGTTTTTTATATTTAGATATAGTTGCTAATGTAAATTTGTAAAATAAAGAAATGATTTTTTTTATATTTTCTTATAATTCTTCTACATGTTATGCAAATAAAGACAATTATTAAATTTGCATATAAATTATAAAAATGCTATTTGTGCTTAATTCTTTTATTTAACAAAAATGTCCTTTTTGTTTTCAACCATCTAAAGTTGACAAGATGTATATTTTTTTCTCAACTAATATAATTGACAAAAATGTTATTTTCATCTCAACTAATCATATATTGACAAAAATGCATATTTTGTTTCCACTAGTATAAATTGATAAAAGTGATTATTTTATCTCAACTAGTATAAATTGACAAAAGTAATTATTTTATTTTAACTAATCAAGTTTGACAAAAATGTTTATTTCAATTTAACTAAATCAAGTTTGACAAAGATGTTTATTTCATTTTTATGTTTGCAAATAAAAATGTAACTTTTATTTTTGATGTTATATTGCATTGTGGAATGCAAATAAAAGGACAAACTTGATTTTCAAAGTATATTTACATTTGTGAATGTAAAAAGAGCAAATTTTATTTTCAATATATATTTGCATTTGTGAATGCAAATAAAAGAAATAATTTTATTTCCAATGTATATTTGCATTGAAGAATGCAAATAAAAGAACAAATTTTTATTTTTAGAATATATTTGCATTTGTGAATGCAAATAAAAGGGCAAACTCTATTTTCAAAATATATTTGCATTAGGGAACGCAAATAAAAGAACAATTTATATTTTAATGTATATTTGCATTAGAGTATGCAAATAAAAGAATAAACTTTAATTTCAATGTATATTTGCATTGATAAATGCAAATAAAGGAATAAACTTTATTTCCAATATATGTATTTGCATTGGTGAGTGCAAATGAAAGAATAATTTGTTTCAATACATATTTGCATTTGTGAATACAAATAAAAGAACAACATTTATTTCCAAAGTATATTTGCATTAGTGAATGTAAATAAGAGAAAAAAATTTATTTTCAAAGTACATTTTTAACAAATTCTATTCAATGTGTAAAAATGTGAACATTTGTATTGGTAAATGTAGATAAAAAGATAGACTTTAGTTTCATTGAATATTTGCATTGATGAATGCAAACAATTAATTTCAATGCATATTTGCATTGATAAATGCAAATAAAGAAATAAACTTTATTTTCAATATATGTATTTGCAGCGCTGGATGTAAATAAAAGAATAAATTTTATTTTTTTAAAAGTTTATTAGCATCAATGAATTCAAATAAAAGAGACAATTATATATTAATATATATTTGCAGACAAAAATGTAACTTCTGAAAATAGTTTCTTATTTACATATAAAATGTAAACAAAGTTGTGATTTCCAAAACATGTATTTTTATTTACATAAAAATGTAAACAAAAAGGTGGTTTCAAATATAACCATTAATTTACAAATACAATGTAAACAAAGTTTTATTTTATAAATATGTTTTTAATATCCACAATAAAATTTAATATTTTATTGTTATACTTATTCCATAACCTCTTATGTTAAGGTAAAAGTAAGAAGGAAATTTTTACTGTAATTCATAAACCGTGTTCTAAATGTAAACAAATAAAATATGATTTTATTCGTTAGCCAAATTCTGTTGTAATGGAAACAAATAAAAATATATTCTATTTGTTGTTCATATTCTATTGTAAATAAACAAATAAAAATAATATATTATTTGTCGTTCAAATCTTATTGCAAAGTAAACAAATAAAAACAAGGTTTTATTTGTCGATCATTTTCTGTTGCAAAGTAAATAAATAAACAAAAATAAAGTTTTTAATTGTCGATCAACTTCTAATGTAATATAAACAAATAAAAATAAGCTTTTATTTGTCGATCAAATCCCATTGCTCATTTTAGACTAATCAAAATAATAAGAATAATATTTTAATAAATTTAAATAAATTAGAGCAATTAGATCCGAATAAAATATTATTTAAATCTAAATTTAGATTTAATTTTCTAATCGCAAATAAAATTCAACCATATATGAGATTTCAATGCGGATCTAGCATAACATGACCAACAAACATACCACAAGCAATCATCAACAATTCATCAATCACAGAACATTTCAGATCCGAATTTACATCATTATACAATTATTTTTAATGCAAGAAAATAATTTATAATTGATTAAAAATTAATATTCAGAATTCTCACTTTGATATTTGCTGAAAATTCGACTGTCTCGGTTTCAGCTCTGGTCTGCGCCATTAAGAAGATCTCTGAAAGACGAGTCCAACACAACTTACGGTTTGTCAAACGGCTCTCGTATGAAAGATATATTGATTTTTAAAGATTGCATAAATTAAATATTAAATAAATAAAATAATATTAAAATAATTAACCTATCTTATTCCCGTTCTAGTCACGGCCAAACCCAACTTTCCACCGTCCAACCTCCCTGCGCACACAACCTCGGCCACACTGGCGCCGATCGAACATCACCACCTCGACCGCCTTCGACCAACGCACCTGCCCCCCCCCCACCATGGTCCGCTCGCGGGTCCCTAGGGTCTTGAAAACCACCACGAACACGCTTCCTTCCTGCTCTAAATTCGCGAAATCCGTGCACCAAAACCCAATCTTAACTGTATAGATTCGAAGCTTTCTGAATTCTCTTCGATTTGATATATAGTTTGCCAATTTTCATAGAGCGATTAAGAGAAATTAGTGTTTGAAATTGGGAGCTTTTTGGCCTTCGAATGGAGTAGGCCCCGCTGGCCATTAGGGTTAGGGCTAAATTTTTATTTTTTTATTATTAAATTCATTAAAAAACGTGTTATAAAGGTGGATTTCTGGACTGTCTCAGAATTGGGCTTGCTTACTGTCGATCTTAACGTTTCGAGGCCTTCTGAATGCAATGGGACAGGTCTCGGGGTCCAATTCTGAAATCTGTAGAAATTTATTTAAAGTCCCATTAAAAATTAATTAATCAAATATTGACCGTACATTTAAATATGCCGGGGCCACATATGACCTCGGAAAATTCCAAAAAAATTATTTTTAGCTTTACTATGACGATACGGTTCTAACAAGACTAATTTCGTTGAATTCTGAGACTGTTTGAAAAATGGCTATTTTCAAGTCGTTTAAATTTAACTAAAATAGTCAAAACACATTTTCTTTTGCTACGCTCACATATTAATTCGAAAAATTCTGAAAATTGAAACATAGCTATAATTTGACATTCCGGTTCCAACAAAAGTGGTTTCGTCGAAAACGGAGGTCGTTTGAAAATTGACTATTTTTAAGGGCTATATATTTAATATTAAAAATAGATTTTTAAACAAATAAGTACCGAAACTAAATATATATAAGTGTTTATACTTTTTAAATGCAGAAACATCATTCCAGACTTAATGGAAGTGGTTCCGAGTCGAAATTCCTTCATATGTGAAAAGTAGCCCTTTGGGCCATATATAATATATATAAATTCTACAGCGACCTTTCTAAAAATTGAATTGGCCATAACTTTTGATTCCCGCTATGAAATTTCAATTTTTCAGATTTGTTAGAAAGATATAGTTAAACAGATTTAAATATTTCTAGTTTCACTCAATTCTGATTTATTTTGAGTCCTGTACATTCAGTTAAAGTTCAATAATTAAAAATTTAAAACTACCGCGCTAGTTCTAACTCCTTTTATATTTAAAATTAAATTTATTCGCTTTAACTTCGATTAAAATAAATTCTAGCCATTATTATTAATATAAATTATATTATACCCTCAAAATTCATTAAAATTTTCTAAAATAAATTTTTTAAATTGGTTCTGAATTTGCGGGTTGTTACATTATCTTTCTACCGTCCATCATCCTGTTTCTGGCCATTCACGTGTTGTGAGGCTCTAAAGTCACGTTTCAACACAAAGCTATGCCATATCAACCAAGCTTTGATCATTATCCACAAAGCTTTTCTTTTCAACAAAAGCTTTGACCGACTCAGCATTTAGCATGCCACATTGTCAATTCACAACATATAATCAGTGTCTATTGATATATAACCCTCTAAGTACATAAGTCTTAGGGGAGGGTATTAAGCTAAGAGAACAAATTCTCAACGAACAACTGATATAACTTAAGTAGAAACCACATGTTGTAAGATACAACATTAGACACGCATCCATTTACAAGTTTTTTCTAGGTTGTGAATGAAATTGAAGGCGCTTTATTTCACGACCCCACTTGGATGTGAAACCCTTGCATCTGTATCACTTCAAGTACAATTAGATCATCATCACAATATAACCCCATAATTGGGTGGCCACCGGAGGCATTGACGAGCAATCCTTCTGATGTGAAGGTCTTTGGTCTTCAATCATAGTCGACGCCATTTTTATTATGTTGTATAGTTATTCACATTGGGTCGAAACCCAGTCATCCTGAATAACTAGCGCATCTTTAAAATCAAATAAAGATATACAAGATATCATGAGTCTTATTCCGTTTTGGGAATATTCTTTTATTCAAATTTTATTTAAAAAATCAATCTTGTCTTTAGCGAAAACACGCTTATCATCTTTTAAGCGATTCTTAAACTTGTTCTCATTTTCGTTTACTAAGGAAACGTTTTCATAAAATCTTTATATTTAAATTTGATGAAGATTTCATTTCATCTTTACTGGGGAAATCATCTTCTCCTTTAAATGGGTTAAAGAACAAACGTTATTTAAAAGTTTGTTCACGATAAACTCAAAATAATACTTTCATTTGCAAAATCTTCACGAAAATCATATCATCTTATAATCGATATGAATTCCCGTGTTTGACTAATACTATAAGTGGAATAACGACAAAGCATTTTAAATTCCTTACATAATAAAGGCCTTCATCCACGGAGACTCATCTTAATTATTACCAAATCGATTTCTACTCAATTCCCATTTTATTTAGAAAACTTAGCTTTGTTTTAAAACTTTCCAATCCCAAATATATCTTAAATCTTCATTTTAATCCTTTGGATATGTTTACAAATCATTTGGATATCATTGGTTATCTCGAATTTTTTTAATTTTAAATCGTTCCAAAAATCGTCGCAAATAGAGTCGTTCAAACAACTTATCTTCAGAAAATAGCTTTTTAACTTTCTAAACTTTGTACACTCAGTTCAATTCTTTCAAACCATTTATTATGATTTATTATAATTCATTCCTATTTGTAATAATTTAAAAATAGTTCACTTTTTTAAAATCCGATTTTGGGTCATTAATGACACTAGCGCTGTTTTTATTCAAATTTGATTTGAACTTATTTCAAAATCTAACAGTTGGATTTTAAAACTTTATAATTCCTTTGAAAGCTCTTTTCATTTCAAACCAAATTTTTCCGTTTTGAGATAATTCGATGGTCGGATCTCCCGGTACGTCAATTTGAAGTCAATGGTCGAAATTCGCGAACTACCGCTGCGCAACTAGTTCAGTTCAAACCAAAATTGGATTTTAATTAAAATTCGAATCGAATTACTTATAAAATAGTCCATTAATTATATAAAACTTATATAATAATTTTTGGAAACTATATTTCCAATACTTCACTTTAAAATTCAATATTCGTATTAAATGGATTTTATAATATTATTTTATTATTAAAATAATATTATTTTTTAGAACTTATCCGTTTGAGCCCAATTTTCATTATGTCCATTATAAAAATAAATAGGATAGTTTCGAAAAGGAAATCTTGTTAAAACATTTCTCAGATACCCAAACCAAACATCACTTTTCCTAGTTACTATTCACTTTTAAAATAAAATTTAAAACAAGCTTTAATTGCTTGAAAACTTTTTCAAATCAATCATCGGCTTTTACGAGAACTATTCGTAATTGTTTAATCTAGTTTTCCAAATCGTTTCGGATTTAAAAATCAAACTTTTATTTTTCACTTAATATTTTATTAGTAACATATTCAATTTAATCCCAATTTTGAATAAAACTCAAATAACGACCATATAATTCAACTTATATGGGTTCAATGTGCCAGTAATAGTCAATTAACATTTGTTAATCATCAACCAACATATCATGGCATTGCCAGCCTAAGTTTCAAGGTTATCAACACTTAAACACTGTTCCAAACCACTTTTCAATCAAACTCTTAACTGTCGCTAATAACTGATTAGCTATTATTTTCTAGCAAATTCATATCAAAACACACCAACATACAACACACAGAATGGTCTATCCATGTCCTGTTTATATTGATAAAAGTCGTGCCAATATAAATAAATGTTTATTATTCATTCCATATACTTCTTATTCAAGTGAATATTCCAACACCTTTTTTTTTTAAAAATTGATATGCTTTATTATAAACCGATAATATGCTTCCGTTATATGCCTTATCAAAACCTTGCAATCTCCCTACTGGGTATCTTACAAGGGAAAATAGTATATATAAGTTCCACATATTAACAGTACTACATGTAAAACAAATTACAATAAACAAAAACGAAATGCTACGGCCCAAAGGCCCAACTAATTCAAATCTCCTGCTTCGAAAACACCTCTACCCAGAATCAAACAACTCTACCCCTCATCATCTTAACAGCGCATAGTTGTTCATCGTTCTCCTCGTCATGGATTAATTTCCTTGAACCAAGTAATGGATATTGTTCTCGATTTGCGCTAGCTTATTAGAACAGTGCAAACTCTGATTGGAAAACAATCTTCCGTTTCTCTACTGCTAGATAGAGTTGATAGCCACTGTGAAAGCTCTGAAAGAAATGTCCTACAGTTGGTCCTTCATGTTGAATCCTCATCGTCCAAAGTAGAGAGAACATCGGGTGGTAGATTGAGCTTAAGTTTAATTGATCCCCTTATGGATGCCGACCATGCACAAGAGAAAGTTAGATGTTGCAATGTTTCTTCAAGTACCTTGTAGAGAGAGCATACTATGTTTGAGAGAATGCCAAATCTGCTTAATCTACTGCTTGTGCTATTGCCATAAGATAGGAAAAAAACTCATTCGCTTGCTATTATTGGAATGCCAAATGATTTTGTAAATAAGTTTGAAAATCCCTTTCTCCCTGACCTTATGAAATGTTGCGTTGAATGTGAAAGATCCACCATCACACCACTCGTACATATCATGTAGATGATCTGAGTATACTAGAATGGTTTGGAATTCTTCTGCCGCTTCGCGAGTACCTGGATGAAGCTAAAGATTCAAAACATAATTTTGTATGAGCAAACCGACCTGATCATCTGAATGACCGATCATATGAACCCTGCTCATGCCAATGAGATCCACCAAACATTTGCAGTTGAGCCAAGGCTCAAACAATAGAAAGGTACTATTACCATTCATAATTACTTTATTTAATAATTGTTTACCACTTGTTCGTTACCGAAGCATGGCCTTCCATGTCGAAGACACATTGTTATGAACAGTCATAGACAAAAATTGCTTGTTATAACAATCTGTCTCTTCATCCAAGTACTCCATAAATTAGATTTAGAGAAATAGTTCCACAGAAATTATACACATGCTTTCCTCTATAAATATGATAACAGCTTGACGCCTACACACACTTCTCTTTTTGGCTTACAAAGTATTTTCCATGAGACGTTATGTTTGGAATCAACCCAAAAGAAATCCATGCAGATAGTTTGTAGTTTGTCAAGTGTATATTCAGGAATCTGGTAGACAAACAACCAATACAAAATGATAGGAGTGATCGCCGTATGTATTAGTTCCCCTCGTCCAGCTAGACTTAACATGTTTGCTTGCCAACCATCAATCTTCCGATGTACTTTGTGAATTAGATCGTTTCATTCAGAGTGATATAAGTAATTGCTTGATAAGGGCATTCCCAAACATTTAATAGGTAATTGACTTGTTTCATAATTCAGAACCTCAGCAATAGCATGAGAAATGCGAGTGGCCGAGCTGAAATAAATCTTTGTTTTGGTATTGTTCACTAACAGACTGCATGCATACCAAGTTTATGGAAAATACCTTTGATTGTGTGCGCATTAAGAAGAGAAGCCTTTCCAAATACCCATAAATCATCATCATACAATAAATGCGAAATTACAAGTTCAGTTAGGAACACTGGAATGAAAGAATGTGTTGCTTGAGCCTCTTCAAGTAAATATGAGAAATAATGCATTGCCACCGTAAACAAATATAGAGAAAGCGGATCCGTTTGTCGAATGCCATGATTGGAAGTACCATAACATTTGGGAATGCCATGAAGAATGGAAAAGGTGGGAGATAAGATGCACTCATGTATGATATTTAAAAAGTGAAGTGGAAACCCCATTCGAAAAAGCATGAAGCTAATGAAGTTTCTATTGACCATATCATAAGCTTTCCTTAAATCTACCTCCACATAGAATTTTGATATCCCACTCTTTTTGATATCGTGCAACAGTTCATTTTCCAACAATATGTTATCACCTACATATCTGCCGAGAACAAAGGCACATTGACTTTCTGAAATAACATGGGCTAGAAATGGCTTTATTCTGTTACACAATATTTTGGAAAAGATTTTGTAGTACACACTACAACAGGAGATGGGCCTATACTGCATAATGTTTGATGGATTCTCTCCTTTGGGGATAAGAGTTATGAACGTGTGATTAATGCCTTTAGGCAACTTACCCGAACAAAACATATCATCCACAACACTCAATAAATCATACTTTAATGTCTCCCAATGTAGTTAATAAAATTTTGAGTTCATACCATCCGTTCCGGGGCTTGAATCACTATGAATTGAAAAGGTAGCCTTCTTGACTTCGTCGATGGAGATATCATGTAGAAGAAAGGCTTTTTCAGCATAGTTTACAGCACTGTAAGACTCGAAATTTGAAAAAGAATTATAAGTTTCTCCATTGAACAGTGAAGAATAATAGTTGATGGCTTTAACCTCTATATCATGATCAGAGTGGGAAAGTTCACCGTTAGAAGAAATTAAGCCACAAATACTATTACGAAATTGCCTAGTTGTAGTCTTTACATAGAAAAATTTGGAATTGGTGTCACCTTGTTGCAACCAGAAGACCTTTGCTTTCTGCCTCAATGCCCAAAATTTTGTATTCCACTCTATCATATATTGATGTTTGGCAATCAGCATGTCCTCATATAAATTAACATTAGGTGGGTTTTGATCAACAGCTACCTCTAGAAGTTTGTACTGCTCCTCCAACTGCTGCAAAAGGTCATTTTTCTTACTTTTCAACTTATTCTAGGTTTTAAGTTCAACTTTACATTCCATTATCTTATGTTGAAACTGATAACTCGCATAGCCCCATGTAGATGCTTGCATCCCTCTCTGATACATACGTCGTATTCATCGTACATGTGCCTGTCATTCCAATATTACGCGAATCAATCTCTACCAAACTCGTGCTAACCACGTGAAATCATTGTTGAATGGGTAACCTTTGGTAGTAGAGATAGGAATTAGTTTAATTAGTAGTGGGATATGATCACTTATATGCTATGATAAAGTGAATGCCTTTATATTCATAAATTTATGTAGGAAAGTATGGTTAGCCAAAATCTTATCTATATTAGTTGCAAGTCCCATTTTTCTCCATGTAAATTGAAAACCCAATGGTTTAATTTCTTGCAGACCACATTGCATTAAACAATTTTGGAACTCTCAAATATGTTGAAATGGAACAAGTAAGCCTTCCATCTTATCAAGAGGTGATAAAACATTATCGTTGTCTCCCATCATCAACCTTGTATCTAAAATTTTGGCAGAATCTGCAATTAGACTTGTCCATAACTGTTGCCAATCGAAGAAAAGATTTTTCGCATATATTACAGTGGAAAAAACCTAATCCTCTAGAATTAATAATTGAAGATGTAATACGTTGAGGATACGAAGATATCACTTATGCATACTAGATGGAGGAATCCCATGTCATTAGAATTCGACCATTACATTTTTTCAAACCATTGGTAACAACATGCCAATGTGCAGGTAATTTTATGGAAAATATAGTCATATTCGCTTTATTTAACTTACGCTCAACCAAACCAATCAAAGTTGGCTTGTATTGTGTCAGGGGTTTGAACACGTCATTCATATGAGTAGGCGTGCTCATTCCTCTAACATTCCAGGTCAAAATAGTCATTTAACTGAGGAGGCAATCCTCAAAATTCTTTTATGAGGAGGGGACTTATCTGTGCATGGGTTAGGCTGCTGCAAGTATGACTTGTTGGGGGAAATCAAGCCTGATGCAGTTGGTTGATCATCATAAGTAGTATCCTCTGTTATAACATTTACTACACACTGAATATCATTATAAAGAATATCAGTCCGTAGTTCTGCATCCAGAAGAGCAAAATCATTGCTGCTTTGTTCATTGTAACATCCCGTATTTTTAACAATTAAATAATTTATTTATTTAATTATTTAAACAATGGTTTGATAATTTAAACGGTCTAAATTAAATAATACTGAATATTTAATCAATATGAACAATATAATAATATATTTAATTCCGAATTAATCAGAATTAAGTTGGATTAACAATATTGTGTGAATTGGGTAGTATAAGAGATTTGGTTGAGTTTAGATTCGAATTTTTATAACGAATCTATTTAATAAATGATGTTAGAATGTATAATTTATAATATAATTTAAGTCGAGCTCGTAACGTTGCGGTAGTTCGTAATATTGAGTTTTGAACTTCAATTGAATATACAGAATCCATTTTATGTTGGATTTCTTTGAAATAAGAAACGTTCGAATCTATTGAATGATATTTTAGAAATGGAAGAGAAAATTCAAGATTTCGTCTATTAGATTGTGAGTTATATCCAAATCAAATTTCCAGAAAGTCGCTATGGAATTCATTTATAATTTATAATGGTTTATTTATATAATAAAAGGATTTTTTTTAATATAAATTGAATATCGATTAACTCGAATTTGGAAATATCAAGTGATAAATCCAAATATGTTTATTTTGGAGCTATATGATATTTTATGTGAATATATACGATAATATTAATTTATTAATATTAAATTAATTTTTTTTAAATATATTAATATTTAGTTGGTTTATTTAGAGCCTTAAAAATAGTTATTTTTACAAACAACCTCCGTTTTCGATGAAATTAATTTTGTTGGATCCGAAATATTAAATTATTGTTAAATTTCTAATTTCATGATCTTTGGAGTCGGTATGCGGCCGTGCGGAATTTAATTATGAAAACAGTTGATAATTGACTTTAAAAATACGCTGTGCGAGCAGACAGACTCGGAATTCGACGAAACAAGTTTCGTTGGGTCTGTAATGTCGAACTGTAGGTCTATGTCCTTTTTCATCGGATTTGGGTATCGTATGTGATCATACATATTTTTAGAAGACAAATACAAGTAGCGGTAACAATATAAATTAATAAAAAAATATGAAGTTTCTTATACAAGCTGACATATTATATAAATACACGACAATTCTACTGAACACTAAACTTTCTCATTCCCTGGTCAAATTCCTCACAACTGCCTTCATCTTCTTCAAAACAATGGAAATCGTGGCTTACAAATTCAATATAAAATCAAAAAAAATTCCATAAATTAAATAACATATATAGCTGAAATCTACATGAGACACTCTTCAATATCATATGTATTTTGTTGGGTTCATTACCCGTTTCCTTCACTGGCTTCTTAATACTGTAATTTAGGTTGGAATAATCATAAGATGGAAGCATTGATTGAAATTTTAAGCATTAGTTTTGGATTTAGGGAAGGTTTTAGCAACTTATGGTAAAGATTTGGGGATTCTGATGAGATGTTGTTTCGCGGGTTTCATTCGGGCAGTAGGGATTGTGGTAGGGTTCACCGAATTTGGAGGCGATGGGAGAGGAAGTGTAACACCCCACGTCCATTAATGTCACTCACAAAGGGAATGCATTAACTTCCATGGAGCGTATTTAGTGTATATAACAGAATATAACAAGATAGATATAAATAATGGTACTTGAAAATTTTAAAAAAACTTTTATTGCAGCGGAGAAATAATTTGATTACAACAACTTCATAAACCAACTACACTTAATATCCATCTTGATAAATTGTTTCAGAGTACATAAAATAAAAGCATAAACCCCACACAAGTAGCCAAAAAAGAGATGAGCTAAACTTTACTTTCAACAATCCAAGCACTTACAAAAGAGAGAGAAAGAGACCCGAGATCAAGCTCCACTAGTACTAGTCCCACCCTGAGAACCTGGGGGAGGGAAGGAAGAAAAGAGGCAAAAACAAGGGGGTCAAACATAAAGTCTGGCGAGTATAATAACTTTAACAATATAATTATTAAAGTAACTAAGATAAGGCATAAACTGGTAAGATAAGATATGACCATGAAACAAGTGGGCATGACAAAGCAAATAAGAGGAATATTCTGGCGTTAATCTCGTTACTAATCACTATAGGATAATTACTATACTGCACCACCACTAGTCACCCTAAAAGTTGATTCCACCTACAGAACTTAATAATGATAATGGTAGTTTCATGTACCCCTAGCTTCCTTCATAGGTGTCGTCTGCCCCTATCTCCACTAGTTGTGCCCACTACCCCCATTTGATCAGCTCCCTAACTCGTAGATACCCATGCCGGTCCCACAGTGGGGTGTATCACTCCCCAAAGTGCCAACCCGATACCACCAAAGATGCACGGCTTATATCTACACGATGCAACAACGTCTCACCTACCAGTCCGGGCCCACGCACGCACATGACCCCGTTGGACTTGCGTTGCCACCGCTAACCCATTTTGACCTCTTACAATCAAATCCAGTAAGCGTGTCCCGTCCTCGACTTGGGTCGAGCTCACAAAGATACTTAATGGGTTATTGGTTTTAAAAGGGCCCCCATGCTTGACACAAGCCTTCCACCTATGCTTGGTCCCCACTAAGGTTTCCCCACTTAACCCCATTCTTATTCATGTCTTCTTACATGTTTCAATTTTGTTTAAGTGCATCTAGTCGTATTTCACATGCCACCCAAGGCACCCACTTAATTTCAAATGCTACCCAAGGCACCCACTTAACCCCTCATGTCCCACCACATGTTTATCTGGTTAAGTGTTATTTAATTCATTAGAACCATAACCTTGTAAATACCTCCTACATTAGGCTAACATTTTCGGTTGCTGGATTTGCCGGGCAGGTCCGGGCAGTCTTATACCGCAAACGAGCCTAACCTCGTGTCTTTACAATTGTTACACATTTAATTCGTGCCTTTGACCTCTCACATTAGACTGGCATTTGTGGCTGTTGGATTTTCCGAGCGGGTCCGGGCAGTCTTACACCACAAAAGAGTCTAACCTCGTGTCTTAGGCGGTTAATTATTACACTTCTTTATTTAACCCCAAATTGGATTAATATCCCTATTCAAATTTGTCAATAAATTCCAAATTTATTTATGTCCATAATTGTCTCTTAAAATTATGTCCATAAATAACAATTATGCCAATTAATGTCTCAAATTAATTATATGCCTTTTAAGGCCATTTTAAGCCAATTCACAATTTATGTATATTCAATATTATCCCATCATCCCCACGCTATTCGTACGTTTTCATATGACATATGTTAGACTCGCAAATAGTCTAACTTATAAAAAGAAAAACAACATCACATAACACATAAAATAGATCTAAGGATCATGACATAAGATTACATAGCCGTAACTTGCATATGAATTTCATTCAAACTAGCATATGATACAAAACTAGCATAGGTAATGGGAATAAACTTGAATAACTTATGTACTGCTATAGATCCAAACATAAAAGTGTGAACTTGCATATGGATCTAAACATAAAGATGTAAACTTGCATATAGATCTAAACATAAAGATGTAAACTTGCATATAGATCTAAACATAAAGATGTAAACTTGCATATGGGTCTAAACATAAAGATGTAAACTTGCATATGGATCTAGACATAAAGGTTAATGTCACATAAACTAGCATATGCATATACATGTCTCATATATATTTTAACAACCTAAACTTGCATAAGATTCATACATGAATATATGATCCAATCATCACAAACTTGCATAAGATATATGATTCAACATATGATTCAACACCACGAACATACATATAATTTAAATCACATGATTCAAAATCATATTCTCATAATCCCAATTATATCTTATCATAATTAAATTAATTAATTAATTTGTGAAAGCTATCATACTCAAAATTAAACAGAATAGTCTTGTCTTTTTGGGATCTGTATTCCGAAACTGAATTGCTCGCCTTTGATGTAGACTAATCATTATTTAGATTTGATTTGATTTTTATTCAAGCTTCTATCTTGCATTAAGGTTGAAAGTGTATGGCGGCTACTCTAGGTTCTCCATTGACGGCATGGCGGCTCTTGTTATGAATTAATGTGATTAGGGTTACGGGTTTAGGAGTGATTTTATAGAAGTTTAATTTAATAAGAGCCATCGGATTAACCTAGGGATAACCAGAACCATCAGGACCACTCAGATGCCACATCATCCCTTAGGGCGAATCGGGCCACGGGTTGACAGCCAAACACCCTGGATCGACCCCTAGTCGACCCAGCGAGACTCGGGTCGACTCCAAAAATGGTGCGGTTCAGCTATTCCCCCTCCCGATTCGCTGTTTTGAACTTTTTTTGAATATTATATATATATATATATATTTCCCCCATATGCATACAAACTTCAAGGCTTAATAACTTCTTTATAAGTTATCCGTTTTATGCAAACCAAATGTCTATATTGACCCAAAATTTTGAGACGAACATAATAGCGCAACCCATTTCACTTAATTCTTCTTCTAAAAATTAAGTATACTTTAATTTGTGAATTTTAATGTTATAAAATTACGGGGTGTTACAAGAAGCCCAAGGTAGCGCAAGTTTCAGAGGTAGGGAACATAGAGTGTTTTTAGGGGATCAGCGAAGTAGAAAATGAGATATCGGGGGGGGGGGGGGGTCTGTGGAAGCTGCGACTTCCACTGTTGGCTGAAACACGTAAATGAAAAAGTGTGTGCGCACTTATCTAGGTGGTGACGATGTTGAAGAGATTGGTGAGAGATGATGGTTGATGGTGATGGTTTGTTGAGAGGCGGTCCGGAGAGGGAGAATGGGGAGGATGGAGGAGCTGTAATGGCTGGGTAAGAGAGTGTGTGATACTATAGAAGAAGATGAGGAGCGGCCTTAGTGAATAACAAGGTAATTAGCTTTAGCTTAAACATGGGCCAAGAAATTAAAGGGTGCGGGTCTGATTTTTGTGTGGACCGATTTTGAAAATGGTAAGCCTGATTGGAAAAATATAAATTAGCCTGGTTTTAGTTTAGAATCCATTTAAATATTTGTTTAAACTTGTGATAATAATAACTTGCTCATATATTATTGGAATTCAACGAAACAAGATCCGTTAGGATCATATGGACGAGGGATACACAATGGAACTAGTCTGGAACGATTTGGTGCTCGTCTCAATTTATGGTGGAATAAAATGCCTGAATGGACAAATCAACCGTTATTCGTTATTTAACGATCAACGACAAATGAAAGTAAAACTCACTAATTCTATCCAGTTTATATTTTTATAAACGTAATTTAATATTTATAAAAATGATTGAACGCTGTGTGTGATGATTGTTTGGATGAATTGTCGAGAATTGGTTGATATAATTTATATATATAGTTCTATATAAGTCATCATTTAAAATTGAGTTCATTTTCTATACAATTTCATATTGATATGAAATTGGTATAATTTATGTGATTAACATATGTGGATGTAGGGAAATAGGTTGGAGGGATCCAACTGAATTCATCAACATTTATGTACTGTTTTTTATATATATTTTGATATATGATATATATATATATATGTTATTGATTATGTATGTTGGATGATATTGATTCTTTTTATTTGGTATTTTAAATACCATAAATAATATTGGAATATATATAAAGAATTTTTGAAGTGGATATTAAATTTAACAATTTTATAAAATCAATAGATTTTATAAAAAGGAAGTATTTGGAAATTAAATAAGAAATAGCTGTAGAAAGTTATAAATAGTTATATGGATATGATTTGTTTTAAAATTAATAGAATTATAAAAGGTAATTGTAAGTTATAAAAAAATACGAGAAGATTGATTTAAAGTAGATATTAAATAGAAATATGTTTTAATAGAAAAATTGAGAAGAATAATTTATAAACAATGTTTATAAATTAAGTAGAATATTTATCATTGGACAAATAAATAAAATATTAGTCTGAATTTATATACAGAAGTAAAAATTGGTTTTAAATCCGATATTACAAATTTGAATGTGAACATAGCTGTTATAAAGGAAATTATCAATGAGATTATAAGTGTTGGAAATAAAATAACATTTTTATGAATAACTCCAAATGGAAGTATAAATAGAATCTGGATTGGAGATAATACTTTAAATGCGAAATTAAACTGTTTTGATTGTAGAAAGGAAATATCATTCACATCTGATGTGATGATGGATTAAAGCCAATATATTTTTGCGAAGGAGAATATTTAAAAGGGAATTGGGTTTTGGAAATAAGAATTCAATTGTGAATTTAAGAATGAACTAAAATGTGAAATGGGGAATTGTTTTCGAAGGAAAGCGATGGAATTGTTTGGATGTTCGAAATGCAAGTAGAATTGGATAAATCAATAAGAGTTTAAGATTAGAATTTGATTATGTCGAATGATTTATTTTTAGAAACTATATATTATAGAATTCAGAAATTGACAAGATAATTAATATTTGGGTTGAAACTAATAATTTATTTAAATAAATTAATTATTATTTACTTATCTAAAGTAACAAATCAAAGTTATATTTAAGGTTAAATATTTTGGAAACATGGATTATAATGCTATCGTTATAATCAACATTTTTCGTAAAATAGACAGATTCGTAAACCGAATCCGTGAAACTTGTAAGAAAGGATTTGATAAGAAATTAAAAAATGGGATAAAAGAAATTAGAAACTGATCAGAAATTAGTTAAGTTGAATAGCTTTATGGGTATTGATCTAGTTTTGGTTTCGTCCTACGGGGTTGATACTTTGGAAGTTGTTCTCTTATTTGTTTACAGCTAGAGACTGATAGATGTGGGAGAGAAACGACGCGTGAATAAGAAATGGAAACGTTTCCAATGTTAATAACGTACATTTTCCAAATTTAGAAAATAAGGATTTATGAATATATGGAAACGAGAAATGGGGAAATGAATAAATTAATGATAAATTAATTTTAAAGGTAAAAATGTTGATTGATGATTGATCGATAAAATTTCCATTTGGAAATAAGATCGTTGTGTGATGGATGTTTTCCTTTGATAGTTAAATAACCGACTATAAAAGTTTTGACAATTTTTCCGTCGTTAATATGGAGAGACCGGAATTAGATTTATTAACTGAAAACCACTCCATATAGGCATTAGAGTTACGAATCAAATGTGATGAAGATAATTGAAGACGGAGTTTATGCAAGGGTTGTTCAGCCAAATCCTAGGTAAAAATTGCCTAAGATGGGTTTACATAATAGTGCCTTCAATTTATCCAGTCCCAGGACAACTTGTATGGAAGAATGTCTGACAAAGTATATCAAATAGATCGCATTAGTTGATATCTTCAAATGTATTTACGTTTGGTAGCAGAATAATTTGTTTCTGTTAGCTTTATACCCTGGTATTTTTGGAGAAATCAATTTGTGATTTGGAAGGTACGACGATGTGACATTCAAAGTAAATAAAGGTGTGATATGTACGTTATGATCTCAAGCCTCACAACTTGGAAATGGTATAAAATCAGGTAGGTCACATGGCTAAGTGGATAGTTCCCAATTAGGGTGTATTGTCACTTGATCTAGAGAAAATCCAATTGCTTCTTTAATCTATTTCAAAGCTGTCCCTTTCGGGAAACAGTTGCTGATCCCAACCGTTGGTGATAAGACATTCGGTACACTCAAGCAAAATGAGTGACCGGTCATGTTTAGCCTAGGTTGCAAGATGTTCTTGTTGAACCCGGTGTATTCCTCTCTAGAGATACACTATCGGAAGGTGGTCCCATACCTTGCTAGTTGGAATACATTACCCAATAAGCGCCTGCGTTTTTTAATTATATATTATTTAAGTGGAACGTGAGATGAAAGCTTTCCGCTAGATTGCTATTTATTTGATTTAGACATATTATAATATAAGAAGAGTATTGATTTTAAAGAATTTTTTGGGTTATAGTAAGGTAAAAACCATTCGTGTTTATGTGTGGATGGTCTTATGATTGTCCTTTCTTTTAAAAGGATTTTAAAAGTTAAACAAAGTGGTTAGAGTTTACTCACACCAATCCCTTGACTGACCCAGAGTTTGTTTTGTTTTTACCCTAAACTCTTGGGTGCCCAAATTTGTACGGGCAGTCAAGTAGTCTGGATTTTACAAATACACTTGGAGGAGCTTAGAGCTGGAGGCTTCAGGATTTTTTAGTTGTTATTTATCTCCACTGTATGTGTTATGTGTTGTACTCTGAAATGGCATGTATATACAGTTATAAGTTTGTATTTCAAAAGTTATATTATATAATTTATTTATTTTGTTCCGTTGTGAGATTCGTGTTTATTCTGATTCTGTTCTGTTGTAATCTTCTTCTATTTAACTTTCTTTCTTTCAATTACTCATCCTCTAACTTCTTTCTATTTATGTTCTGGTATGTTCGATGCCTGAATAGTTGACGTGGTTTTTATGTTGATTTTCGAGGTCGAAAATCCCATTTCGTTACAGTGGTATCAAAGCTGAAGGTTAAGTGATTACCTTGGCTCTGTGGCGTAATTCAATAGAGATAGGGTTAGTAATGCCTTAGTGTAACAACCCGAAAATCTGGGCCAGTTTAAAATTTTTATTTTGGCAATTTTAGCGAATTTTGATTATTTAAAATGAATTATTTTAAATAAAATCGACGAGAAATTTATTTTGAATATAATTCGACGTATATATTATATGCGCTGTCGTTAGAATAAAATAATTATATATATAATTATAATAGAATTGAAAATGGCGCGGTAGTTCGATAATTCGATTTCAAACTTCAATTGAATGTACCGGGTGCAAAACAAATCGGATTTTAGTGAAACCAAAAATAATGGAATCTAATTGTGAATATCTTTCCAATGAATCCGAAAAATTGAAATTTCATAGCGGGAATCAAAAGATATGTCCAGTTGAAAATTCTGAATAGTCGCTATGGAATTCAGGCCCTTAATAAAGGGAATTTTGCAAATGACCTCGGATTTCGACGAAACTAGTTTTGTTGGATCCGCAGTGTCAAATTATTGCTAGGTTTCAAATTTCATAATTTTTCGAATCAATATGTGAGCGTGGCAAAGGAAAACGCGTTTGACCAGTTTCAGTTGATTTTAATCGACTGGAAATTGGCCATTTTTCCAACGGTCTCAGAATTCAACGAAACTAGTTTTGTTAGGACCGCATAGTCAATACGAAGCTAGAAAATATTTTTCTGTAATTTATCGAGTTAGTATCTGACCCCGGTAAATTGAAATGCGCGCTCAAATACAATATATAGAGTTATATGTTGATTTTAACGGAAACTGATTGTAACTATCGAATCAGCCTACGATACATATCCCATTGTGTTCAGAATGGGGGTAATAGGCTATGGACGACAGGCGGTGTGTTCGATTTCGAGTTCGAATGTAAAAGTTACTTTTTGAAATAAATAAATAATAAAATATATATTATATTAACCTTGCCCTCTCTCTCTCTATACTCACCCACCCGTTCAAATCGAAGTAGGTCAGAAAAAGAAAATAAAAATCGCGCCGCCGCCCTAGGGCCCTCGAGCCACCGACGTCCGCCCCGCCAGTCTCCACCGGAGCTTCCCCTTCCCCTCCTCGTTTCCATCCATCTCCTCCACCCTCAGCTCGCGCGAGCCCTCTGTTCGAACCCTAGATGTGCGCAACCGCCCCCTCGACCACCGCAGTCACCTCCGTCCAACCCTAGCCGCGACGAGCCACCCACCACCGTTCGACCGAAGGCCGCAGCACCCCTCCCCGTTTGCTCCTCTGAAAAATCCCCCCCCCCAGATTCCGAACCCTAAGCCAAATCGAGATCCCCAGGCCGCCAAACCCCAATCCGCCCCTCCAGAACTTCGGCGCCTCCTCCTGCGTGATTTGGAAACTCCACCACCCCTAAAACTCCGAATGTAAGCATTTTATTTAATATTTATACTGATTTATTTATTTCAGTTTATTAAAAGTGGTTAGTTAAAATAAAAATCAGTTTATAATATGTTTTTACAGCAGTTTTTATATATTTATAACAACAGTTTATAAATGTATAACAGCAGTTTTATTATGTACATGTTTTTAAATCAGTTTTTAAATATAGAGAAGAAAGACCAGATTTTTCTATATTGAATAGTGAAAGAAAATTCGATTTTTATATATTGAATAGCGAAGAAAACATGTGATTTTTATATATTGAACATCAAAGTAAAAATTCGATTTTTATATATTGAACATCAAAGTAAAAATATGATTTTTATATATTGAACATCGAAGTAAAAATATGATTTTTATATATTGAATAGCGAAGTAAAAATTCGATTTTTATATATGTAGTGGCTACGGGCGAAGAAAGTGATAAGAGACGAGAGCAGTGAAGATTTCCTGCATTAGAAGTGTCGTGGAGTTATGATAGCTATCGGTGAGAATTTCTCACCTTTCAATTTTTTTTTTCTAGTTATATATATATATACTAGGATGCAGACGGTGCTTAGTAGCACCCGACACAATCGTCCACAGACCATGGACTTGTTTGTTTGATTGCAAAAATTAGTTAGATTATTTGGTTTGAATTGAACTGTTGGGTGAATTGAAATTGATTTGATTGATGTGTGAATGGCGTGGGCCTTCACTAGACCGGGGATAAGGCTAGGCCTCGTCCCGTTTCTAGTATCGTGCCGTTATGCCGCCGAAATTTTCTAAAATAAGTTAGAAGAATAAAAATATCATTTTATTTAAAGAATGAACTGAATAGAAATTCATATGTTAAAATAAAATGTTTTATCGTTAAAAATATAATTTTTAACGTGAATGTGAATAAATAAATATTCATTTACAAACCGGATGGTTTGTTTATGTACACCTATTTGAAGGACATTGATTGGGACGATAAATTTTACACATCGCCCAACTGCACAAATAAAACCTGTGTTTGATTGTTTGAAACCCCACACGGGTAATGGGATGATATTTAACGTACACTAATCCCGATTGTTTAGTTGTATATCGATCGATTGATTGACAGACTGTTATGAGCGTTGAATATTTATATTTGATGCTTATATAGTGTAGAATGCATTTTGGATGATGGTTGATTATTCATCGTTGTTGATATATACATGTATTGTAGAAAATCCATATAATTAACATTATATGGTAGTTGATTGGGCCTCATTCCAGTTTTAAAATAGAAATATTTGAAAAAGAAATGTTTGAAATAGAATATTTGAAAATAGGAATATATGAAGCCGTATTGATTAGATTGACGCCATTTTGACGTGAACGACATTTATATCGATTTTATTCATTTTATAATGAATATCGAAAGTGATTTCAAAATCTGATATTTTGAAAAGAATTTAATATAAATGAATTCGAATTAGAATTGAATATAAATGAATTCGAATTGAAATTGAATATAAATGAATTCGAATTGAAATGGAATAGAAATGAATTCGAATTGAAATTGAATTGAATTGTAAACGAACTGAAATTGAATTAGAGATCAATTTGAATTGAAATCAATTTGAAATGAATTTAAAATGAATTTAAATTGGAATATTCAATTTTGCTTTGAAATGGAATATGAAGTTGAAACCATTTTGAAAATGAATTTAAAACCATTTATATAATTCGTTTTAAATAGAAATCGACGAAATATATATTATATATATAATATAATGGCCGGAATAGAACGCGCCGCGCCGCGGCAGTTCACGAATTTCGACCATTGACTTCGAACGGATATTACGGGAGATCCGACCGTCGGATTCTCCTGAAACCGGAACCGTTGGGTTCGTATCGGAAAGAGCTTTCTAACGAATATTAGAAATTAGAAATCTAACGGTTGGATTTGGAATTATGTCCAAATCAAATTTGAAAAAGGTCGCTGTAAGTGCAGTTCGATGACCGTTGATGGAAATCGACTGTACGGGCCTTGATAAAATTATTAAAAATTGTAATAATTTGTGTAAAATCATAAGAAATGATTTAGAAAGAATTGGGATGAAAAACTCCATATTTGAAAAGATAAAAATAGATTTTTATCGAAATGAACTAGTTTTGAACTAGAATTATAATTCTATTTATTTTTAAATAAATAAATTGGATTTGAAATGATTTTGAAAATAATCAGAATTTCCAATAATTATATTGGAATGGATTTGAATCGAAATTGTCTTCGGAATATTTCGATATTGGATTTCGTGATGATACAGATATTGTTATGGGAATTTGAAAGATATATATATATATATCGTTATTTCCAATATGATATTTGTTGGTCGTAGAATTTGATATTGAATATAAGCCGATATATTTTCTATTCAGAGCCTTGTATTTAATATCAAATGCGATTTGGGTTTGTCGTGAATGGTGTCTTGACTAACACTGTTCTTGAACCCAGTTGAGAAAAGATTAAATCTTTTTATTTAGATTTAATGAAGTGTACCAATTAAATAATATTTAATTGGAATTGAATTGATATTGATTTTTGGGTTTATCGTGGACAGTGTTTTAAATAACACTAGTTCTTTAACCCGATAATTAATGGAATGTGATTTTGGGTTTATCGTGAACCGTGTTTTAAGTGACACTTATTCTTTAACCCAGTTAACGATTAAAACTAAGTGGAGTTTTAATGAATCTTTAATTAGATTGAAATGACTGAGAATGGAGTATCACCAGTTTTGCTCCAGGTGATAGTTAAATCTTTAATTAGATTTGAATGTGAAATGGTAATTGAATTTACCGATAACACCGTGGTGTTAGATATGAAGTACTACCAGTTTTACTTCATGGGATGAATAGGTTGGGATTGGGAAATTAAAACCAATGATTACTTCGGTAAGGTTCGTTAATCCCGACTAGTTGAATCGAAATTCAAAAGATGATTAAAGAATAAATTCAAGGAATTCATCTTGGATAAAATTAATGGGAACCTTTCCCTATGAATGTGAAATTTAGAAACTACCTGCCGGTTAGCCAAGCAGAATGGTTTTCTGGATATTGATCTGATGTTGGTTTCGGCCTTCGGGGTTAATATTTGGGGAATTATTCTCTTGATTAATTTACGGTTAGTGACTGATGAATTGGAATGAGGCTTATGTTGTGTTTGTGTAACACTTATTCAAAATATACGCGAGTTATTCGGAAAGACCGGGTTTATCCCATTCTGAATAACTGATACGACGATAAGTCGAAGATGAAGACGGTGGTTGAAGACCGGAAGTCTTCACGTCGTTTGGGTGATTACTGATGATCTTGATTGGGCTGTACACCCAAGAAGATGGAAACAGTTTGTGATCGTCCAGACGTACTTGGAGATCGATGGATATGCGGGGTACTAGGTGCCTCCGGTTTCGTTCAGACCCAGAACGGACTTGTAAATGGACTGTGTGCCTGACATTGGATTTTAGTCTGTGTGATTGATTTCTATTAAATATATATCTGTTTGGCGGCGGAGAATTTATTCTCTTGCTTAACGCCCTTCTCTGAGACGTACGAGCTCAGGGGTTATATACTGATGGATATCAAATGCATAGAGTGATTTGCCTGTGTGGCATGCCTAAGTGGCAATTGATCGAGGCTTCTGTTGAAAAGAAAAGTCTTGTGGTGATGATCAAAGCATAGCCTGTGTGGCACAGCTTTGTGTAACGTGAATTCGCGAGCCTCGCACCCCGGTTGTGAACCAAAAACGGGAGAGGACCTCAGGGAGGGCATGCGTTTCTTTCTAGCTAGGGTGGTGTCAGTGACCTACCAACCCTGACATTTTTATACTTTTCACCTATGTGGTTGTTGCTGTTGCGAGGCGCCTCGGTTTGATCGGACGATCCGGGTCCGATGGAGTCATTCGTTGGCTCATTTACGCCCCAAAGGGCAGGGAAACGTAGTGTTCAGGCATAATAATCCACATCAGTGGACCGGCCCTGACGATCTAAAGGCTTGCCTGCGCGCTTGCCTGAGACACGGGCTAGAGCGTATCGAATCGGTAGAGGACGATCCCTGGCCTCGGTTCATAGATGGAAATCCAATTTCCAAATACGTGACATTTGCGGTTTTATTTGTAAACCTATATATGGCGACATAGTGGCATGGGACGCTCATGTCGCCTATGATTGATATTTATGATTTGAAGTTGTTTTATATACTATGCACTTATAATAGTATCAAATAATCTGTTTTAAACGTATCAAGCATTCTTTGGCTATTATAAGGTGAAAACCCTATCCTCCGGCTTGCGTTGCATTGTGTGATGGGAACTGGGTCTTATAATAGCTTCATTTTTCTTTATTTAGCATTGCGTTGTTTGTTTATGCACTGGTATTCTTGGGAGGAAACCCGTTCCGTGTTATACGGCGTGGTCCCTTGATTTACCGAACTTTAAAATAAAGATTAATAACTGTTTTAGTTCTCACACCAGTCACATGACTGACCTGGGGTTTATTGTTTTAACCTAAACTCTGGGTGCCCTTATTTTGACACGGGCAGCTAGTAGTTTTGGTTTTGCAGATTTATATTCACAGGATCCTGGTTTACAGCAGGAACGATATCCGGAAAGCTTTGTATCCGTATGTCTCTTCTAGTTGTGTATTGTATTATTTTCCGCTGCTATGTATTTAAATGTAATTTAAATCTCTGATATTTCTGTGTAATATTTATTCATTCATACTATGTATATTCTTGTAATCTGATGCATTGTTGTAATATACAATGAAATGTTCTTCCGTATGCGTACTTTTGTGGCTTGTTCTCAAACGATAGGGCGTTTCGAATGGTCTGGGTCGGTTTAGCGACCGATTCGGACCGAGCGAAATCCCCTGCCGTCACAGTTGGTATCAGAGCTTTGGTTTACAAAGCTCGAGAACAAGACACATTAGAACCATACGAAAGAATTCATCAGATATTGGATTAGTAATATCCAATGGGAATGACTCGTTAGAGATGGGATCAGTAGTATCCTAGAACGAGTGTGAAGAGTATATGAGACGACCCAAAATCCCGTTCTGACGGAGACAAGGGTTATCTTTGGAATATAACACAGAAACAGATAATAGCAAAATAGAATTTAAATAAATACACCAGATAATGAACAATAAAATATACTGGATAAAAGTAATCATCAGAGTTACACAGTATACACGATCTTACTTAGTACAAATACAGTTCAGCTATACATAAATGTCTACAGCGGAAAACAAACAAAATATGTACAATAGGAGCTGAACAGCACAAAAGGAGATAAATGATAGAATCCATCTTCAGCTCCAGCTATCCAGAAAGAACCAACTAAACCTGAATACAAGGCTGCCCGTGTAGAAAAAGGGGCACCCGAGTTTGAAAGTGAAACAAACTACGAGTCAGTCATGGGACTGGTATGAGAAATCTACTCAACACATATATAAATTGGCTAATCACAGGACCACGCCACTTTCGTGGAACGGGTTTACTCCATTGGATTGCCAGTGCTTTCAAACAAATATTTCTTTTAAACATCGCTATGCTTTTTATAAAAATGAAGCCATTATAAGACTCAGTTCCCATCACACAATGCAACGCAAACCAGAGGATAGAGTTTTTACCTTATAACGGTCAAAATATGCTTGATACGAATAAAACAAAGGCATTTGATATTATTGCTAGTGTTTATATGTTTTGAAAGCAATTTCAAATCATAACTATCAATCATAGACGGCATTAGTGCCCCATACCACTATGTCGCCATATATAGGTATACAATCAAAACCGCACAGTCACGTATTTGGAAATTGGATTTCCGTCATGAACCAAGGCAAAAGATAGTCCTTACCGAATTCGAGACTGTCTAGCCCGAGCCTCAGGACCCAGACTCAGGTGGGCCCTTGGATCGTCAGGGCCGGTCCACCGATGTGGATTAAAATTCCTGAACACTGCGTTTCCCCACCCTTTGGGGTGTAAATCAGCCAACGAATGACTCCATCGGACCCGGATCGTCCGATCAAACCGAGGCGCCTCGCAACAGCAACAACCACATAGGTGAAAAGTATATAAATGTCAGGGCTGGTAGGTCACTGACACCACCCTAGCTAGAAAGAAACGCATGCCCTCCCTGATGTCCTCTCCCGTTTTAGGTTCATACCGTGGTGTGAGGCTCGCGAATTCACGTTATACACAAAGCTATGCCACACAGGCGGTGCTTTGATCATCACCACAAGACTTTGCTTTTCAACAGAAGCCCTGATCACTGCATCTTAGCATGCCACACAGGCAATTCATGCCATGCGACTGATGTCCATCGATATACAACCTCTGAGCTCGTGCGTTTCAGAGAAGGGCGTTAAGCAAGAGAATAAATTCTCCGCCGCCAAACAGATGTATATTTAATAGAGATCAATCAACACAGAACAAAATCCAATGTCAGACACACAGTCCATTTACAAGTCCGTTCTGGGTCTGAACGAAACCGGAGGCACTAAATACCTCGCAAACCCATCGATCACCACGTACGTCTGGACGATCACCACTCATTATCCATATTTCGGGATGCCTCCCAATCAGGACCTCGGTTACCATCCAAACGAGGTGAAGATCTCCGGTCTTCGACCACCGTCTTTATCTTCGAATTTCAAACGTCGGTCAATTATTTGAAATGAGAATTAACTCGGCCTCGTCAAACAATTCACGTATATTTAGTATTTCAAATCAATTTATTTCAATGGTTAAATCATTCAACAACACTAATTTTGTTCTTTAATGTAATTT
Organism: Allium sativum; assembly: GCA_030737875.1. Taxonomy (NCBI): domain Eukaryota; kingdom Viridiplantae; phylum Streptophyta; class Magnoliopsida; order Asparagales; family Amaryllidaceae; genus Allium; species Allium sativum. Next base: position 862,460,942 of record CM060915.1, on the reverse strand, counting down.
TCACACCAAACACATTCAACCATCACATACCACATAAATCGAGCAAATTCAGTTTATTTCTATTCCATATCGTTTGTGATATTTTATAATGATTTATCGCTATTTTTATTTATTTTAAAAAGCCAATTTATTCAAAACGACGCATCGGGCCATAACGCGGCCGTGGCGCTTTTTTTCTTCAGATTTGATTTACACATATCTGAAAATCTAACCGTTGGATCTTCATAAAATTTACATCATTAGAAAGGTCTTTTCAAAACGAATCCAACGGTTCCAGTTTCGGGAAAATCCGACGGTCGGATCTCCCGGTACAATCGTTTGAATTTTCGATTTCAAAATACGAACTGCAGCGTCGTTATTCGATTAAATATATAATTATATTTATATATATATAAATATAATCGCTTCTGGCGCTGTCTTTCATCAGATTTGATTTAAACATTCCAGACAATCCAACCGTTGGATTTTTACAAGGTTAGTGCCGTTGGGAAGATATTTCCAAGGCGAACCCGACGGTTGAGGTTTCGGGAAAATCCAATGGTCGGATTTCCCGTACTAGTTGTTTGAAAACACGGTTTCAAAATGCGAACTGCACGGCCACGTTTCGTTTTAATTTTATTTATATTTATATAATTATATAAATATAGTTCATTCAACAATTTCAATATCGTTTTCACTTCAAATATTTCACTAACGCCTTAAATTTTTGGAAAATTTCGCCATAACCTCCCCTGCACCGGGAGCATCGGGAAACCACAAATAGCTTTCCCGGTCCTTCTAATCTCAAAAAGAAAAAGAAAAAGCCAAGCGGCTAGCCAACAGGCTCATAAAATCATCACCCAAACAAAACAGTAAATGTGTACCTATTTGTCGGGCACAAAATTTTATTCCTCTTCTCTAGCCCCTTTGCTATAACCTGTTCAATGAATATGCATGTACATATATATACAGTTCTTATCATTTATCATTTTCTATTCAACTTCCTATTTGATTTCTATTTGGTTTAAAAGCACCATTCATTCTAATGTTACATACATAGGTACAAATCATATCATTAGCTAATTAATGAATATTTCAACTCATATATGTTTATTTTGAACAAGTGGCTATTTTTAACACTTCACATTTCAACGATTCATGCACACAATAAAAATGTGATTTTTATTGTAAAACAATTCATTTCAAATCACTATTATTTTATATATTTCGTATTGGTGATAAAAATAGGATTTTTCTTATAACACAATTTCTTTCAAAACGAGATTATTTTACACAGTTCATATAGTCGATAAAATGTGATTTTTATCATCAAACAATCTATTTCAAAATATGAATACCATTCAACACATGAATTTCAATTCAACGAATGAATATCGATTCAACACATGAAGGTTTTCTATAGTTTCTATATATAGATAAAAATGTGATTTTTATATTTAAAACGCGAATACCATTCAACACATGAATTTTTAATCAACGAATGAATATCAATTCAACACATGAAGGTTTTCTATTCAAGGAATAAATATAGTTTAAGCAAATGAAAATAGTTCAAACACACGAATATTATTCAAAATTTCGGCAGCATAACGGCAGGGTAGTTAAAACCGGGACCGTCCCTAGTACGGCTCCTCGCTCTACCTTAAAACCTCGCGGTTTTTGACAATGGGGATCATGCATCTAGTTCGCACGCAGGCGGCATGTATATATTTATTTCATTTCCACAAACTAATCCTATGTGGTTTCAACCAAATATTTTTCAACCACAAACGGGTATTTTTCAACCACAATCAAATCAATATCAACCACAAACAATCCCAAACAACCATTCGCTATCAATCAATTTTCACAACAATTTCAACCAATAAATATCGTCCATGGTTTGTGGACGAGGGGGCGTATATATATATATATATATATATATATATATATAGCAATTCACTTTTATTTCCACACACATATATATATATATAGCTAGAAAAAGAAATTGAAAAGTGAGAAATTCTCACCAATAGCTATCCAATACTACGACTCTTCCTTTACAGAAATCTTCGCCAATCTCGCCTTTTTGTCGCTTTCGCCCGTAGCCACTACATATGTAAAGATCGAATTTTTATTTCGTTATTCGATATATAAAAATCCATATTTTCATTATGCTATTCAATATATAAAAATCGAATTTTTACTTCGATGTTCAATATATAAAAATCATATCTTTACTTCGATGTTCAAACAAGAAAATCACATTTTTCCTTTATTAAAATTTATGTATACATATGTATATATATATATATATATAAAAAAAGAAAAACTCACAGTTGATAAAGGGGTGGGGGTTGCTTGCGTCGGGGGTCAAGGGGGAGATGGATGTCGGCGTCAGGCTTCAGGAGGGCGGAGGGGTGGCCACCAGCAGTCAGGGGGACGTGCTAGGGTTTGAAGAAGGAGGAAGGCTACGCGATTTGATTCGACAGGGGGGGGGAGAAAGAAGGGGGAGGCGCGGCGTCTGGAGAAGATGAACGGAGGGGGGGGCAGGGATGAGCGGCAGGAGGCGGAGGCAATCGACGATGAAGGGGGGGCGTCTGAATGAAGTCGGGATTTTTTTCTTCTATTTTGAACGAGATTGAATGGGAAAGGGAGAAGATAGGGGGTTTAGTGAAATAAGGGTTGACTTTTTTATTTAATTAAAATTTTATATTCCCAAAAAGCAACTTAAAATTTTGGACTCGAAATCGAACACACCGACTGTCCTCCCTAGCGTTTTACCCCCATCCCGAACACAATGGGATATGTATCGTAAGCTGATTCGATCATTTGAATCAGTTTCCGTTGAATTTAAAGTGCAATTCTTTATATATTCAATTTAAACGCACATTTCAATTTAGTGGGGCCACATACGAACTCGAAAAATTCCAGAAAAATATTTTCTAGTTTCGTATTGACGATACAGTCCTAACGAAACTAGTTTCGTCGAATTCTGAGACTGTTTGAAAAATGGCCAATTTCTAGTCGATTAAAATCAACTGAAACCGGTCAAACGCGTTTTCCTTTGCCACGCTCACATATTGATTCGAAAAATTATGAAATTTGAAACCTAGCAATAATTTGACATCACGGATCCAACAAAAGTGGTTTCATCGAAATCCGAGGTCGTTTGCAAAATGTCCATTTTTAAGGGCCTGAATTCCATAGCGACTATTCAGAATTTTCAACTGGACATAGCTTTTGATTCCCGCTATCAAATTTCGATTTTTCAGATTCGTTAGAAAGGTATTCACTAACAGATTTAAATATTTTTGGTTTCACTAAAATCCGGATTGTTTTGCACCTGGTACAGTCCGACAAAGTTTGAATTCAATTTTTGAAACTGCCACGTCATTTCAGGCCTTGTTTATAATTATAATTAATTATATTCGTTTTCAATTGTTGATTCAAACTCAGTTTTCATCGCCATTATTTAAAATATTTATTTTAAATATTTAAAATCCATTATTTTAGCCAATTTAAATTTTTTAAACTGGTTCAGATTTTCTGGGTCGTTACAGTATATTTTTAAAAGTGAAAGCAAATTTTGTTTTGAAAATTTAAATCAACTATTCGTATTTGATTATTTATTCTATATTGATCGGGACAATCCGATATATAAAGATTTTGCATATATGTCTTGCAAACGTGTATTCGAAGTTTTAATGTGTTGGATAGTTATAGAATCATACTCTAGTTGCCTGGGGATAATTCTGGTGATGGGGCACCATCGCCAGTATTTATATTCGAGCGACGAAGGTGAGATTTTATAAATTTCCAATTGACTGGTGTGAGGACCGAAATTAGGTAGGGCCTATTGTTGTGATTTGGCATCAAAAACATGATTTTTGTATATGTATCAAAATTATGGATTTGAAACTCTAATTCACTAATTGATTGATGTTTGTGTTGTTTGTTTATTTGTTTGCTAATTTTTAGCCATTTAGCCTAATTGAATCACATATTGAATTATATTGAAAATTGATCGCATTTGCTGGCGTATACAAGTACTTACATTGAACAGGTCACAGCAAGGAGGCTAGAGCAGAGAATAAAATTTGTTTGCCCGACAAATAGGTACATGTTTACTACATAATTTACTGTTTTGTTTGGGTGATGATGATTTTATGAGCCTATTGGCTAGCCGCTTGGCTTTTTCTTTTTCTTTTTGAGATCAGAAGGCCTATATGGCAATTTCGGGATTTTCCCGTGGCTCCCGGTGCAGGGGAGGTTATGGCGAAATTTTTCAAAAATTTAGGGTGTTAGCCAAATTTTTGAAGAATTTGAAAATTCTCAGAAACTGAAAAGTTGGAGAATGGAAGCCAGATCGAACGTAGAGTTGATTAATCAAACCACTTTCGACTTTGTTCCTTTTCGAGGACGAAAAGTTTTAAGTGGGGGAGATTGTAACAACCCGAAAATCTGGGCCAGTTTAAAATTTTTATTTTGGCAATTTTAGCGAATTTTGATTATTTAAAATGAATTATTTTAAATAAAATCGACGAGAAATTTATTTTGAATATAATTCGACGTATATATTATATGCGCCGTCGTTAGAATAAAATAATTATATATATAATTATAATAGAATTGAAAATGGCGCGGTAGTTCGATAATTCGATTTCAAACTTCAATTGAATGTACCGGGTGCAAAACAAACCGGATTTTAGTGAAACCAAAAATAATGGAATCTAATTGTGAATATCTTTCCAATGAATCCGAAAAATTGAAATTTCATAGCGGGAATCAAAAGATATGTCCAGTTGAAAATTCTTAATAGTCGCTATGGAATTCAGGCCCTTAATAATGGGAATTTTGCAAATGACCTCGGATTTCGACGAAACTAGTTTTGTTGGATCCGCAGTGTCAAATTATTGCTAGGTTTCAAATTTCATAATTTTTCGAATCAATATGTGAGCATGGCAAAGGAAAACACGTTTGACCAGTTTCAGTTGATTTTAATCGACTGGAAATTGGCCATTTTTCCAACGGTCTCAGAATTCAACGAAACTAGTTTTGTTAGGACCATATAGTCAATACGAAGCAAGAAAATATTTTTCTGTAATTTATCGAGTTAGTATCTGACCCCGGTAAATTGAAATGCGCGCTCAAATTCAATATATAGAGTTATATGTTGATTTTAACGGAAACTGATTGTAACTATCGAATCAGCCTACGATACATATCCCATTGTGTTCGGAATGGGGGTAATAGGCTATGGACGACAGGCGGTGTGTTCGATTTCGAGTTCGAATGTAAAAATTACTTTTTGAAATAAATAAATAATAAAATATATATTATATTAACCTTGCCCTCTCTCTCTATACTCACCCTCCCGTTCAAATCGAAGTAGGTCAGAAAAAGAAAATAAAAATCGCGCCGTCGCCCTGGGGCCCTCGAGCCACCGACGTCCGCCCCGCCAGTCTCCACCGGAGCTTCCCCTTCCCCTCCTCGTTTCCATCCATCTCCTCCACCCTCAGCTCGCGCGAGCCCTCTGTTCGAACCCCAGATGTGCGCAACCGCCCCCTCGACCACCGCAGTCACCTCCGTCCAACCCTAGCCGCGACGAGCCACCCACCACCGTTCGACCGAAGGCCGCAACACCCCTCCCCGTTTGCTCCTCTGAAAAATCCCCCCCAGATTCCGAACCCTAAGCCAAATCGAGATCCCCAGGCCGCCAAACCCCAATCCGCCCCTCCAGAACTTCGGTGCCTCCTCCTGCGTGATTTGGAAACTCCACCACCCCTAAAACTCCGAATGTAAGCATTTTATTTATTATTTATACTGATTTATTTATTTCAGTTTATTAAAAGTGGTTAGTTAAAATAAAAATCAGTTTATAATATGTTTTTACAGCAGTTTTTATATATTTATAACAGCAGTTTATAAATGTATAACAGCAGTTTTATTATGTACATGTTTTTAAATCAGTTTTTAAATATAGAGAAGAAAGACCGGATTTTTCTATATTGAATAGTGAAGTAAAAATTCGATTTTTATATATTGAATAGCGAAGAAAAAATGTGATTTTTATATATTGAACATCAAAGTAAAAATTCGATTTTTATATATTGAACATCAAAGTAAAAATATGATTTTTATATATTGAACATCGAAGTAAAAATATGATTTTATATATTGAATAGCGAAGTAAAAATTCGATTTTTATATATGTAGTGGCTACGGGCGAAGAAAGTGATAAGAGACGAGAGCAGTGAAGAACTCCTGCATTAGAAGTGTCGTGGAGTTAGGATAGCTATCGGTGAGAATTTCTCACCTTTCAATTTTTTTTTCTAGTTATATATATATATATATACTAGGATGCAGACGGTGCTTAGTAGCACCTGACACAATCGTCCACAGACCATGGACTTGTTTGTTTGATTGCAAAAATTAGTTAGATTATTTGGTTTGAATTGAACTGTTGGGTGAATTGAAATTGATTTGATTGATGTGTGAATGGCGTGGGCCTTCACTAGACCGGGGATAAGGCTAGGCCTCGTCCCGTTTCTAGTATCGTGCCGTTATGCCGCCGAAATTTTCTAAAATAAGTTAGAAGAATAAAAATATCATTTTATTTAAAGAATGAACTGAATAGAAATTCATATGTTAAAATAAAATGTTTTATCGTTAAAAATATAATTTTTAACGTGAATGTGAATAAATAAATATTCATTTACAAACCGGACGGTTTGTTTATGTACACCTATTTGAAGGACATTGATTGGGACGATAAATTTTACACATCGCCCAACTGCACAAATAAAACCTGTGTTTGATTGTTTGGAACCCCACACGGGTATTGGGATGATATTTAACGTACACTAATCCCGATTGTTTAGTTGTATGTCGATCGATTGATTGACAGACTGTTATGAGCGTTGAATATTTATATTTGATGCTTATACAGTGTAGAATGCACTTTGGATGATGGTTGATTATTCATCGTTGTTGATATATACATGTGTTGTAGAAAATCCATATAATTAACATTATATGGTAATTGATTGGGCCTCATTCCAGTTTTAAAATAGAAATATTTGAAAAAGAAATGTTTGAAATAGAATATTTGAAAATAGTAATATATGAAGCCGTATTGATTAGATTGACGCCATTTTGATGTGAACGACATTTATATCGATTTTATTCATTTTATAATGAATATCGAAAGTGATTTCAAAATCTGATATTTTGAAAAAAATTGAATATAAATGAATTCGAACTAGAATTGAATATAAATGAATTCGAATTGAAATTGAATATAAATGGATTCAAATTGAAGTGGAATAGAAATGAATTCGAATTGAAATTGAATTGAATTGAAAACGAACTGAAATTGAATTAGAGATCAATTTGAATTGAAATCAATTTGAAATGAATTTAAAATGAATTTAAATTGGAATATTCAATTTTGATTTGAAATGGAATATGAAGTTGAAACCGTTTTGAAAATGAATTTAAAACCATTTATATAATTCGTTTTAAATAGAAATCGATGAAATATATATTATATATATTATATATATAATATAATGGCGGGAATAGAACGCGCCGCACCGCGGCAGTTCACGAATTTCGACCATTGACTTCAAACGGATATTACGGGAGATCCGACCGTCGGATTCTCCTGAAACCGGAACCGTTGGGTTCGTATCGAAAAGAGCTTTCTAACGAATATTAGAAATTAGAAATCTAACGGTTGGATTTGGAATTATGTCCAAATCAAATTTGAAAAAGGTCGCTGTAAGTGCAGTTCGATGACCGTTGATGGAAATCGACTGTACGGGCCTTGATAAAATTATTAAAAATTGTAATAATTTGTGTAAAATCATAAGAAATGATTTAGAAAGAATTGGGATGAAAAACTCCATATTTGAAAAGATAAAAATAGATTTTTATCGAAATGAACTAGTTTTGAACTAGAATTATAATTCTATTTATTTTTAAATAAATAAATTGGATTTGAAATGATTTTGAAAATAATCAGAATTTCCAATAATTATATTGGAATGGACTTGAATCGAAATTGTCTTCGGAATATTTCGATATTGGATTTCGTGATGATACAGATATTGTTATGGGAATTTGAAAGATATAGATATATATATATCGTTATTTCCAATATGATATTTGTTGGTTGTAGAATTTGATATTGAATATAAGCCGATATATTTTCTATTCAGAGCCTTGTATTTAATATCAAATGTGATTTGGGTTTGTCGTGAATGGTGTCTTGACTAACACTGTTCTTGAACCCAGTTGAGAAAAGATTAAATCTTTTTATTTAGATTTAATGAAGTGTACCAATTAAATAATATTTAATTGGAATTGAATTGATATTGATTTTTGGGTTTATCGTGGACAGTGTTTTAAATAACACTAGTTCTTTAACCCGATAATTAATGGAATGTGATTTTGGGTTTATCGTGAACCGTGTTTTAAGTGACACTGATTCTTTAACCCAGTTAACGATTAAAACTAAGTGGAGTTTTAATGAATCTTTAATTAGATTGAAATGACCGAGAATGGAGTATCACCAGTTTTGCTCCAGGTGATAGTTAAATCTTTAATTAGATTTGAACGTGAAATGGTAATTGAATTTACCGATAACACCGTGGTGTTAGATATGAAGTACTACCAGTTTTACTTCATGGGATGAATAGGTTGGGATTGGGAAATTAAAACCAATGATTACTTCGGTAAGGTTCGTTAATCCCGACTAGTTGAATCGAAATTCAAAAGATGATTAAAGAATAAATTCAAGGAATTCATCTTGGATAAAATTAATGGGAACCTTTCCCTATGAATGTGAAATTTAGAAACTAACTGCCGGTTAGCCAAGCAGAATGGTTTTCTGGATATTGATCTGATGTTGGTTTCGGCCTTCAGGGTTAATATTTGGGGAATTATTCTCTTGATTAATTTACGGTTAGTGACTGATGAATTGGAATGAGGCGTATGTTGTGTTTGTGTAACACTTATTCAAAATATACGCGAGTTATTCGGAAAGACCGGGTTTATCCCATTCTGAATAACTGATACGACGATAAGTCAAAGATGAAGACGGTGGTTGAAGACCGGAAATCTTCACGTCGTTTGGGTGATTACTGATGATCTTGATTGGGCTGTACACCCAAGAAGATGGAAACAGTTTGTGATCGTCCAGACGTACTTGGAGATCGATGGATATGCGGGGTACTAGGTGCCTCCGGTTTTGTTCAGACCCAGAACGGACTTGTAAATGGACTGTGTGTCTGACATTGGATTTTAGTCTGTGTGATTGATTTCTATTAAATATATATCTGTTTGGCGGCGGAGAATTTATTCTCTTGCTTAACGCCCTTCTCTGAGACGTACGAGCTCAGGGGTTATATACTGATGGATATCAAATGCATAGAGTGATTTGCCTGTGTGGCATGCCTAAGTGGCAATTGATCGAGGCTTCTGTTGAAAAGCAAAGTCTTGTGGTGATGATCAAAGGATAGCCTGTGTGGCACATCTTTGTGTAACGTGAATTCGCGAGCCTTGCACCCCGGTTGTGAACCAAAAATGAGAGAGGACCTCAGGGAGGGCATGCGTTTCTTTCTAGCTAGGGTGGTGTCAGTGACCTACCAGCCCTGACATTTATATACTTTTCACCTTTGTGGTTGTTACTGTTGCGAGGCGCCTCGGTTTGATCGGACGATCCGGGTCCGATGGAGTCATTCGTTGGCTCATTTACGCCCCAAAGGGTGGGAAAACGTAGTGTTCAGGCATAATAATCCACATCGGTGGACCGGCCCTGACGATCTAAAGGCTTGGCTGCGCGCTTGCCTGAGACACGGGCTAGAGCGTCTCGAATCGGTAGAGGACGATCCCTTGCCTCGGTTCATAGATGGAAATCCAATTTCCAAATACGTGACATTTGCGGTTTTATTTGTAAACCTATATATGGCGACATAGTGGCATGGGACGCTCATGTCGCCTATGATTGATATTTATTATTTGAAGTTGTTTTATATACTATGCACTTATAATAGTATCAAATAATCTGTTTTAAACGTATCAAGCATTCTTTGGCTATTATAAGGTAAAAACCCTATCCTCCGGCTTGCGTTGCATTGTGTGATGGGAACTGGGTCTTATAATAGCTTCATTTTTCTTTATTTAGCATTGCGTTGTTTGTTTATGCACTGGTATTCTTGGGAGGAAACCCGTTCCGTGTTATACGGCGTGGTCCCTTGATTTACCGAACTTTAAAATAAAGATTAATAACTGTTTTAGTTCTCACACCAGTCACATGACTGACCTGGGGTTTATTGTTTTAACCTAAACTCTGGGTTCCCTTATTTTGACACGGGCAGCTAGTAGTTTTGGTTTTGTAGATTTATATTCACAGGATCCTGGTTTACAGCTGGAACGATATCCGGAAAGCTTTGTATCCGTATATCTCTTTTAGTTGTGTATTGTATTATTTTCCGCTGCTATGTATTTAAATGTAATTTAAATCTCTGATATTTCTGTGTAATATTTATTCATTCATACTCTGTATATTCTTGTAATCTGATGCATTGTTGTAATATACAATGAAATGTTCTTCCGTATGCGTACTTTAGTGGCTTGTTCTCAAACGATAGGGCGTTTCGAACGGTCTGGGTCGGTTTAGCGACCGGTTCGGACTGAGCGAAATCCCCTGCCGTCACACTTAGATTGAGTTGAGTGTATATAGACGAGAATGATATTTGTAGAATTTACAAAAATTGTTTTATTTTGTGGAGATTTATTGGCTAAGTTGTTTACGAGTTCTATTCGATCAGTTTGATCCACTATATAGGTAGAGGATTCTAAACACTCGAGTACGATGAAACGACATGGTATGTTCTGAAAGAGGGTAAAAGGAATAATTTTACCGAAAGTATATTTTGATATAAAGAAAATATTTATCTTAAGATTATTATTAAATTTATTGGATGTGTTGGTTGTTATATTAATTGAATAAGATTAAAATTGAGATGGTTATGCATATCAAAATAAAATTCATGTAAGTATTATGAAATGTATTAAAGTTGGTTAACCAAGAATTGGAATTAAAAACTTTGGACACTTGGAAATGTGTTTTTATATAAATTTGGTTTAAATACAAGGAAATTTTAAAATCCTGGGAGATTTTAAATTGTTTTACAAGCATTAAGAAGGATATTTTGAAATAATTTCAAAATGGAAATTTTTAAACACGAGTTCTGAAAAGTGAAATAGTATTGAACTCACTTCGATCGCTGGGGAGATAACCCTGATGTAACGTCCCGGGAATTTCGACACTTGAATCTAGACATTAACACATCCCGTATCCAAACTCAAGTATCAATACCCAGAAAGCTAGTAGGAAAAAATTAGAGGGTGAAATAAGAAAGAAAGTTAAGAATAGAAGAATAAGAAATCCAACATAACACGGATTCTCACATCGCAGCGGAACAAAATATAATATACAAATAGACTTTATTGATGGCTTGAAACAAAAACTTACAACCATCAGAGTACATTAACACATCTGGACAGTTATATTAACCTGTCCTCATATACAACACATTGTGGAATAATAACTACACAATATCATATGTCTGAACTTTTCCAGTTCGTTTTTGGACTTCACAACATCCGATAACCTGAACCTGTTAAACCCAGGCTAACCCGAGCATTACAAACGCTGGATTAGTCTGGTAAACCAGAGTGAGAAAAACTCGATAAGTTTATAATATCGTCCAACTTGATTTTAAAGTTAAAACATTTCTTTTCGAAAGAAAAGGATAATCGTAAGACCAAATCCACACATAAATATGGATGGCTTTTACCTTACGATAACCCAAAACATTTTGAAATCAATATCTTATACTAATATTATAATAGTGCCTAAATACAAATAACTAATAATTTAGCATAACATTTGCATCTCACGCTCCACATATATAATATACAATAAAAAATCGCTGGCTCTTATGGGAGATTGGATTCCAACTATGACAAGGTATGGAACCACATGCCGATAGTGTATCTCTAGAGGGGAATACATTGTGTTCAACAAGAACAACTTGTAACCTGACCACACATGACCGACCACTCATTTAGCTTGAGTGTATCGAATGTATATCACCAACGATTGAGCTCAAACCACCGTTACCCGAAAGGGACATCATCGAAATAGATTAAAGAAGGAAATGAATTTTCTTTAGATAGGTGATAATGCACCCTAATGGGAGCGACCCACATAGCCATGCTGGTTGCCCCATTTTTGTGATATCCCGATTGATGAGGTATCATGTTTAACTTACCATTTCTGATGCACACCACCATTCACTTTGAATGCCACATTGTCAGATCTGCCAAAAAACATTACAAATTGATTTCCATAAAAATACTCTGGTTGTTAAGTTAAAGAATTTTCCTTTCTTTCCAAACAATCCAGTACATTTGAAGAAAACAGGGTACGTAACTCCTTTGGAAATACTTTGTCAGACACTCGTCCATACAAGTTGTCCTGGGACTGGACAAACTGAAGACACTCTCCTACAGCATCCTATGGATTACCCTATGGATCAGTAGCAAGTAGTCCTTGCAAATTCGTAGATTTCAATCATGACAGAATCACAATTAAAATATCTTTAGGGATCTCAGGTAGAGAAATCCAACAATAGTTCTTTCACTCATGAAGATTTACGGTCTTCAATTGCTCCATCTTCATCAACTTCAGATATCTTCTTCATTTACATATTTGTTGATTCGGAATGGGTTTTGGATATAAATTAGATCCCGGTCTTTCCGTACCAACAACGTGTTAGGTATGATTTTGATTGTCGGTTATTTAACTATCAAAATAAACAATCATAAAAATAAAATAACAGCTTCACTTAGCCACAAAAATAATATATTAGTTTTAATTTATTAATATTCTCAAATAATTTTATTCTAATACTTTGAAAATACACATTAAAATCATATCCAATTTCCCTTTAACTTCCATTTCAAAACGTTTGCTATATCATTACTTATTATCTATAATTGGAAACTGATTCAACTTATCATTTTAAACAACCATTACGATATCTCCTTTGTTTCGTTATTTGTACACCATAATCGTCACTTCACTTTTCAGAATATACTCATTCCAAATCCCATCTCCGTACTTTGAAAATATTGTTATATTTTAGCAAATCTCCTTTTATTTATTTCTATACTATGGAAATATCATTTCATATTCTCAACCCCTTTTTAATTCCTTTTCATGTATTCCTAAATTCTTCAAATTACGTAACATTATTATTTCTCCAAATAAATCACTTCTAACACCTTCGCCATTACAAAAAATATCATCCTTCAACAAGTACTGAAGTCGTTCAAGTTGGGGTGTTTTAATTACCTCTCAGACCTTGATCAACAACGTTTTTATCTTAAGATAAATATCAATTGTAATGCCAAAAACCGATACTCATTCCCACTATCAAAACCAATTCCCTTTTAGTTATACCATGATGAAACCTCATCTAATCTAGCGAATTTTGATCATATATTTAGATTTCAACTCGCCTAACCATTTTAATCCAAATTTGGGTTTCAGTTTGGGTTCCATTTTATCTCTCCATTTGTTCCTAATCATAAATCAGTAAGAAAATAATTCACTAAATATTAATCCCGAAGGCCGAAACCAACGTCAGGTCAATACTCAGAAAATTATTTATCTCAACCGTTCTCCGGCTACGTTCTAATTCTTTCATTTCATGTCTTGGCTTTTATTTAATTCAAATGACTTTTCTAATAACCCGTTCCAATAATATATTCGGTAAAACTTTGGGTTTTATAACTTCACAAAATCTTGGATTTCATAGAATCCAATTAAATGTAATTCAATAAGAACTAAATTAAAACTTTGATTTAAAACACAACTTATATTATTATAAATGTCAAGTCGATTAAATATTCATTAAACTATAACAAGGCTTTAAAACTTCACAACTTCCATTTCTAGATTTTACATTCCTAGATTATCACTTCGATTATTATTAAATAGTTAATAATCAAGTTTCAACATTTATTAAAATAAATCTTGGTTTACTTCACCATTAACTACCTCCATTAAATAAATAAACTAGTTTAATAAAACAATCTCGGTTAACACAGCCTCTAAACATGATTTATTTGTTAACCATTTCCACTTAGCCCTTTCCATTAATTAATAATATAATTAATTAAAATAATTCCATTTTCTTTGATTATTATTAAATCAATAATAATTATTTCAATACAATCCCATTTTATTTGTTTCTTAAAAATAATAAATCTCGGTTATTAATCGTCATGTTAATTCCCGCTCATTTTCTTATCAACCCTATTAATATAAGAATTAGTTTTACAAAATCATTTAAAAATCACTTATAAACTTAATAAATAAATTATAAATATTTAATTCCTTTAATAAACTCCATTTAAAATAATAGATTTTGAAAATAGATCTCTAGTTACAAAATAATTTTTATAACTTCATTTCTGTTGTTTTACCTAATGGTAAATCAATCTTTATAAAACGATACATATATTTAGCTATCTGCTATTAATTTTTCAACCAATATTACCCATTAGTTAATATCAAAACAACGTTGAATTTGGATTCAACCAAATCAATAACCCAATCATATTGGTTAAACAGCTCATGTAACGATCATATGCAAATAAATAATCAATTCAACTGATAGTGATCAACTAATAATAATAATTCAAGCATCCCATTTTATTTTAAATACGTTTATATTATTATAAATGTAACCAACAAGGTAAGTTAGCTTTGTTGCAAATTGTCGTTCAAAATAACGATGTCATTTGATTTAAATTAAACAACGTTTAATTTGAATAATCGATATAACAATATTAACAACACCCAAACAATCATCAAATCAACCAACAATTAGCAAACATGGCATATAAATAATAAACCTGACTTATAATAATTATAAGCGGAGAACTGAGTGAGTTTAACCCACCTTGATTTAATTATGTCGGTTAAAAGGTTTGGTTTAATTAAATTAAACATATGTTTAATTTAATTAAAACTCCAGCTGATTTCAACTGCGTTCGTTCCAACTCCAGAACATAGAGCTCCTTAATAGGATCCCAACTCTTCTCATCTGGTCCGATCCTGTGGAAGGATGAAATTTATACACACATTATACACATATGGTTCAATTAAATAATTTCTATTCTTAATTATCACTTAATTTAACAATATTTCTTAACAAACATGTTAGGCTGCTTACTTGCCTTTGAATTTAAAAATTATTAGTCGAACATCTTCTGCTGTATTTCCAAGAGACGGGCTGACCACTTCTTATTCTTTTTTTTTCCATTACAAATGTTTTTTTTTCTTTCTGTAATACTTTAGCCCAAAGCCTACAATTTGTTTAGCCAGCTAAGATCCTTTCTTCCTGATTAAAACTACTAAAACTTTCCTTCTATCGTTTTTCTCTTCTTCCCATGAAATTGAAAAGAACCTGTCACTTTCCCCTTGAGCCAAAAGTTCCGATACCTTCATCCCAGAACAGCACCGTGCCTCTACCACTTGCTCCCCCTCCACTGACGTTCATCCGCCGCACCCCTCATCACCAACAAACCATACAACAGGCGCTAACTCCATCTCCTCCATGAAAATCTTTACTGTCCACCGATTCTTCTCCTCTCCGCTCAAGATCCAACATACTCACCATCAAATCCGAGCTTGCAACCCCCCTTTTGATAGCGCTCCATTGTCCAACCATGGCTACACTAAAGCCACTCATTTTTGTCGTTCATTTTGCATTCACCAATGCTTGATACTACAATATTATTCCCAAAAAAATACACGATGCCGACTGCCATGCTAGTAAATTATTTCCCTCATCAAGCTCCATCATCCTTCTGTTCAAAACAGAACTCCACACTGCCTTTGTTTCTCGACATCCTAAACCATCAAAATACACCGCTTCCACTAGTGTGCCAACTACCGCCATCACTAGTGATCGACCAGCCTCCAGAACTTTGACCGTCGTCCCGACTACTTGCTTGTATCTTAATGGTGCCTCCCCTAAGCATAAAAGATAAAGCCCTCAGCAAACGCACTCGTGAAAACTCTAGCTTAGGCTTTTCTCTTTTTTTTCCACTGTCTCCTTCAGGCCGGTGTTACCCTTATCAACAGTTCCGCCATTTCTCTGTTCCTTTCCGAACAGTGTTTCACCGCTTACTCGTTTCTTTTATAAAAGGAGGCTTTCGGTTTTATTATATATACTAGAGAGTTTCGGTTTTCTTTTTATATAGCCATGGAAGCACTATTGAAAATGGGAAAATGTGTGACAAAGCCTTTTCTTTTCATATATATATATGTATATATGCGAAGAAGCCTTTGCAGCCAATATTAGCATGGTAGGTGTGCAACAGATAATAGAGTGGATTAGTGGTTGATGCAGTGAAGGATTTGATGGTGAAGTGGCCTCGGACCAAATGATATAGGATGGGAGACATCAGTGTAGTTTTGTGTGTATAATAGTTTTGAGGGTGGCAGTTGTTCTTTCACTTCCTTTTGAAGTAACAAGTCATGCAGAGGTATGGGTTGTCCGTTATCTAGGTGGTACGGGAACAAGAATTTGATGTGCACTGTTCAATTTTAGATTAGAAACAGGGTAGTTCGTGTATATTTTAGGTCGATGTAGGGTAGGATTTATTATGTTAGTATATGGTACCGTTATTTAACATAAACCGTTAAATTCGCACAGATAGACTCAATCTTCAAAAATAACGAAAATGGATGTCCTGGTATAATTCGACGTTGTCCTGGTATAATTCGACGTTATGATCCTAATAAAACTAATTTCATCGAAAATAGTCTCCGTTTGCAAAAACGACGCTACTTAGATCTCAGTTTATACATCGGTTCTCTCCTAAATTTCATCTACCGATAAAACAACTCCATAAGGCTCCAAACGGGAAATTTAGCAATAATTAATTATACGTATTCCAATAGAGTTCGTTTCGTCGAAAATGGAAGTCATTTTGAAAAATAGCTATTTCTAAGGCTTACATAATAGAGGTATAATTTAAATAAGTTCAAAACAATTTAAATTAAGTAATAATTATTATTATCATCGTATATATATCCAAATAATACATCACTTCAAATTGAACAAATATGAAACTATAACTTAACATCAACATTTCGATTTAAATGTTATTCATATTATATAGGATTCCTTTTATAATTTATTAAATAAACGTTATCGTTTACTAACGAAGTCCATAACGACTATTTTAAATTTTGATTTGGACATAACTTGCAATATATAAGATGAAATCTCGGTTTTTCTCTTTCGTTAGAAAATTATAATCCAATAGATTATAACGTTTCTTGTTTTATAGAACTCCGACTTAAAACAGATTATGCATATTCAATTGAAGTTCAAAACTCAATATTACGAGCTACTGCGCAGTTTCGAGTTCGTTTTAAATTTAAATATATATAAACATTCCATCGCCATTTTTATAAATTAATTAAATATTAAAATCCTTTAATATTCTATATATAATATATAAAACCAATTTAAATATTCGAATTTAAATGATCCAAAAATACGGGTCGTTACATTCTTCCTCCCTAAAAGAATTTCGTCCCCGAAATTATTAAGTTAAGAAGAATGTTCCGAACCCAATTTATTTTAACAATAATTATATTAAAATATTATCTGAATACCAAGTCTTAAAAAATTCGAAGAAACCAGCACCTCCTCTATACGTCTTGATCGAAAAAACTACAACTCGTCACTCCAGGCCTCCCATCGATCATAAGAAAATAAAAGCCAAGCGGCTACCCAACTCAGAGGTATAAAATCAATCACTTATATCAATATAATTAAGGTTTACTTATTTTTCAAGCAACTCATACTCTAGTCATGAGGTAAATCTACCAATAGTTCTTCCTCTTTCCAACCTGTACTTAACTCAATACCTAATGCCAATAACATATACAAGGTTAAATCATTTCAGTTTTTATTTCATGTTAGATTTTCTTCGAATTCATTATACTGAAAATTTATTCTCTTAGTTTCAATTCATTTAACTGTTAATGAATTCTTATATTCAACCAACTTATCATCTAATAAACAATCAACATAACCTAATTATTTTTTAGATTTTTTAAACATATTTTCAGTTAAATTTCAGATTTATTTAATTCCAGCTTAAAGTTTATATCCATAAATGTGACGACCCCAAACCCCGTACTGACGGTGACAAGGGTAATCTTTGGAATATAACACATAAACAGAAAATAGTAGAACAGAATTAAATAAATACACCAGATAATGTACAGATAATACACTGGATAAACATAATCATCAGAGTTACGCAGTATACAGGATCATACCTAGTACATATACAGTTCAGCTATACATAAATGTCTACAGCGGAAAACAAAACATAATATGTACAATAGGAGCTGAACAACATAAAAAGAGATAAATGATAGAATCCATCTTCAGCTCCAGCTATCCAGAAAGAGCCTGCTAACCTGAACACAAGGTTGCCCATGTAGAAAAAGGGGCACCCGAGTTTGCAAGTGAAACAAACTACGAGTCAGTCACGGGACTGGTATGAGAAATCTACTTAACACATTTTATAATATGGCTAATCACAGGACCACGCCACTTTCGCGGAACGGGTTTACTCCATTTGATTGCCAGTGCTTTAAAACAAGTAATTCTTTTAAACATCACAATGCTTTTTATAAAAATGAAGCCATTATAAGACTTAGTTCCCATCACACAATGCAACGCAAACCGGAGGATAGAGTTTTACCTTATAATGACCAAAATATGCTTGATACGAATAAAACAAAAGAATTTGATATTATTACTAGTGTTTATAAGTTTCAAAAACAATTTCAATCATAACTATCAATCATAGACGGCATGGCACCATATATCATGTCGCCATATATAGGTATACAATCAAAATCGCATAGTGTCGTATTTGGAAATTGGATTTCCGTCATGAACCAAGGCAAAAGATAGTCCTTACCGAATTCGAGACGCTCTAGCCCGTGTCTCAGGACCCAAACACAGGTGGGCCCTTGGAGCGACAGGGTCGGTCCATCGATGTGGATTAAAATGCCTGAACACCGCGTTTCTCCGCCCTTTGGGGCGTCAATGAGCCAACGAATGACTCCATCGGCTTCACATAGTCACCGATATATCCGAGGCGCCACGCAACAGCAACAACCACACAAGTGAAAATAATATAAATGTCAGCCAGTTTAAGCACTGACACCACCTCTAGCTAGAAGGAAATGCATGCCCTCCCTGAGGTTCTCTCCCGTTTCTGGTTCATACCGGGGTGTGAGGCTCGCGAATTCACATTATACACAAAGCTATGCCACACAGGCGGTGCTTTGATCATCAACCACAAGACTTTGCTTTTCAACAGAAGCCTTGATCACTGCATCTTAGCATGCGACACAGGCAATTCACACCATGTAACTGATGGCTATCAGTCACCCAGAATGAATTCCAATGTCAGACACACAGTCCATTTACAAGTCCGTTCTGGGTTTGAACGAAACCGGAGGCACGATATACCTCGCATACACATCGATATCCATGTACGTCTGGACGATCACCACTCATTATCCATATTTCGGGATGCCTCCTAATCAGGACATCAATTATCATCCAACCGAGGTGAAGATCTCCGGTCTTCAACCACTGTCTTCATCTTCGACTTCTTATCGTTGATTCAGTTATTCAGAATGGGATAAACCCGGTCTTTCTGAGCAACTCGCGTATATAATAAACAAGTTCTACACAAACACAACATACGCCTTATTCTAATTCATCAGTCACTAACCGTAAATCAGTAAGAGAACGATTCCCCAAATATTAACCCGGAAGGCTGAAACCAACATCAGATCAAAACCCAGGAAAGCATTCGACTTAGCTAACCTTCAGTTAGTTTCTAAACTTCACATTCCATATCGTTTATAATATTTTATAGCGATTTATCGCGATTTTTATTTATTTAAAAATGGCCAATTTATTCAAACGACGCTTCAGGCCATAACGCGGCCGTGGAGCTGTTTTTCTTCAGATTTGATTTACAC
The DNA here is from genome assembly GCA_030737875.1 of Allium sativum. NCBI lineage: Eukaryota > Viridiplantae > Streptophyta > Magnoliopsida > Asparagales > Amaryllidaceae > Allium > Allium sativum. The sequence continues at coordinate 862,440,781 of CM060915.1, read as the reverse complement.
ATATCTGAAAATCTAACCGTTGGATCTTCACAAATTTTATATCATTAGAAAGATCGTTTCAAAACGAACCAACGGTTCCAGTTTTGGGAAAATCCGATGGTCGGATCTCCCAGTACACACGTTTGAAGTTTCGATTTCAAAATACGAACTGCAGCGTCGTTATTCGATTTAATTTAATTATATATATATAATCGATTCTGGCGCTGTTTTTCTTCAGATTTGAAGTAAACATTTCAGACAATCCAACGTTGGATCTTCACAAAGTTGGTGCCGTTGGAAAGATATTTCCAAGGCGAACCCAACGGTTTTGGGAAAATCCGACGGTCGGATCTCCCGCACTAATCGTTTGAAATCACGGTTTCAAAACATGAACTACAACTTCGTTATTCGGTATATTTTAATTATATATATATATAAGTGTATTTCACTTCTATTTCAACACATATATAATTTTTACAACGCATATATAACTTACACATCGAACGTACAACTTACACAACGCTTATACATGAGGTGTACAATGCTTATATAACTCATACATCGACTATATAATTTATACATCGTCGTTTTCCAAATCGTTTATAATTTAGAAATCTCACGTTGGCTTCCACTCCACCAAAAATAGCAGAAGGCTCAGAAAAATATGCGGTCTCTTCTAGAATGCAGAAGACGTCCACACGAGTCCACTGTCTCTTGTTTCACTGGATTTCGTCAACAAACGAAAAAGATATGATTTTTTACAGTGAAATCAAAAATTGTAGTGCTTTAAAGTGCTATAGAATAGTTTAATTTAATTTCAGCCATTACCTTTCAAAGTTGTTCAAAACTAGGTTTGGATTTTTCTTCTAATCCGTGTAGCTTCGCGTCGATCGGCCGACGCCACGTGAGAGAGCTCGAAGAGGCGCACCAGGGGGCACCAACCGCCGCCAGTTCGAACTCAGGTCGCAAGAGAAAACTGGGCGCGAACGGATGGGTTTTCTCGCCTTGATTCTCGTGATTTACGAAGTGATGGAGGTGGTGGCTGGTATGAATTCGAAGCTCTCGGAGAGGTCTTCAAAATCTTCAACTAGGGCATTGGCTATCAGTGAGCGTGGAAGGAGATAAAGAGGAGGGAAGAAAATAAGAATGGCCGCTGTTAATCATTAGGAGCGGGGAGAGAGAAAAGAGAGAGAGAGAAATGAGGTGGCCCAATGAATTTTTTTTTATATTTATAAATTTTAAAAATCCAAAAATACCCCTTATCTCATACGAACTCCAATCCAAACCCAACGACTGTCGTCCCTAGCCAAATACCCCCATTCCGAACATAATGGGATATGTTTAAAAGGCCCATTCGACTGTTTCAGTCAGTTTTCCTTCAAAATAAAATATAAAACATTCAATATTTAATTTGAACGTACATTTCAATTTGTCGGGGCCATATATTGATTCTAAAAATTCCCGAAAAATAAATCTAGCTATGTTTTGACGATACGGTCCCAACAAAACTAGTTTCGTCGAATTCTGAGACCGTTTGAAAAATGGCCCTTTTCTGGTCGATCCAATTTAATAGAAATCGACCAAACACATTTTCCTTTGCCACGCTCACATACTAGTTTCAAAAATTATGAAATTTGAAACCTAGCAATAATTTGACGTCCCGGATCCAACAAAATTGGTTTCGTCGAATTCTGAGGTCATTTGCAAAATGGTCATTTTCATGGGCTATATAAACTCTATAGCGACCTTTCTGAAAATTCATTTAGCAATAACTTTTGCTTCCCGCTACGAAACTTCGAATTTTCAGATTCTTAGAAAGATATTCACTAACAGATTTAAATATTTTTAGTTTCACTAAAATCCGTTTTATTTTGCACCCGGTACAGTCAGTCAAAGTTTGAATTGAAATTTTGAAACTACCGCGCCATTTCAGGCCTTGTTTATAATTAGAATTAATTATATTTATTTTCAAACGTCGATTCAAACACACTTTTCATCATTATTATTTAAAATATTTATTTTAAATATTTAAAATCCACTAAAATAGCCAATTAAATTTTTTAAATTGGTTCAGATTTTACGGGTTGTTACAATCTCCCCCACTTAAAACTTTTCGTCCCCGAAAAGGAACGAAGCCGAAAGTTGTTTAACAAATCAACTCAACTTCCAATATTTTAATTACGGCTTAAGTTCTTCAACTTTTCAGTTTTTAAGAACTTTTCAAATTTTTCAAAAATTTGGCTAACACCCTAAATTTTCGAAAAAATTCGCCATAACCTCCCCTGCACCGGGGACTTCGGGATATTTCATAGAGCCTCCCATTGCCTTCTTCAACCCAAAAAGAAAAAGAAACAACCAAGCGGCTAGCCAATCGGCTCATAAAATCATCCAAACCCAAAGAAATACAATAAATATGTACCTATTTGTCGGGCAAACAATTTTATTCCTCTTCTCTAGCCTCCTTGCTATGACTTGTTCAATGGATACACATGTATATGCATGTATATGCATGCAACTCTAAACAATTTTCAATTCAGTTCAATATTTGTTCAATTTGGCTAATTGGTTCAAAATTCTAATTAATCAACCAAAAATCAAACAAGAACCAACAATCAATTTATTGATTAACTTTTCAAATATATAACTTTATATATACTCAAAAATCCTATTTTTAAAACCAGATTATATATATAATCACAAATACGTTATTTATAAACATATAACTCTCAACTCATTCTGGGGCATTTCTAACCCCATCTCTAACGAGTCACTCATTCTAGAATGCTACTGATTCTATATCTAATGAGGATTCTTCAATAGGATATTACAAATCCTACCCCTGATGAGTCTTTTGTTCAGTTCTAACAAGTTGTACCCCAAAGATTTGAGTTTAACCAAAGCTCTGATACCAGCTGTAACGACACGGATTTCGCTCGGACCTAATCGATCGCTAAATCGACCAAGACCGTTCGAATCCTGCATACGCTAACTCTGGGCATACAACACATCAGAACAGATAATAGATGACTTTTATAAACATCATAATAATGTTACATCAGAGTACAGAATATCAGAGTATATCAAAAATAATACACAGCGGAAGATAAATTTACATAAATGTAATACAATGCACAGCGGAAATATAAACTAACACAGGGAAGACTATCAATACTCTGGACACAGCTTTTCCCTTCGATCCAGAATCCTGCTTATATATCTGCAAAATAAACTACTCGACTGACCATGTGGAAAATAAGGGCACCCGGGTTTGCAAGGGAAAAGCAAACTATAGGTAAGTCATGGGACTGGTGTGAGAAACTCTAAACAGTTATAATTAACTTATTTAGTAATATGGCATATCATGGGACCACGCCGCTAACGTGGAACGGGTTTATCCCCATGAATGCCAGTGTATAAACAATAATCAATATAGATATATGGATCTACTATGCATCAATCAACATGCAATATCCCAATCTACCCATTTAGATTAATCACCACACTTAGATTTTCCAAATCCAATTCAATTTACAGAAATTATTCCTTTGGATTTTATTCCTGATTTCTTATTTCAAATCATTTGAAATACATATCTAACTTTCTATATCAAAATAGATTTTACTTCGGGATCTCAAATCAAATCGTCTGGAAATATGAATTCCAAAACATAACAATGCATACAAACAAGTATGCAACCAAATATCATGCTCCCCATCGATAAGGCAAAGGGTGCGCACCTCGCAACTCGATATATACAAATGTGCACCTACCCCACATAGGAGCAGACTACACCGACGATGCACCTCCCACACACGGAGAGCATACGCCGCCCTCTCACCCATACTTTTAGTGTCAGGGTTACCCGAATCTTTAGCCACGTACTAAATCATTTCATATCCCGAAGTACGGAAAATCATTTCTCAACATAATAATCACAAGTACTTTCAAAATATAGTACTTCACATCAGTAATTCACACATATGATCTGTCACTATTAATCACATAACCTTTGAGCTCATACGTCTCAAAGAAGGGTGTTAAGCAAGAGAATAAATTCTCCGCCACCAAACAGATACATCATTAATAGTAACTAATCGAATATGTGATGAACTACAATGTAAAACCATAATACATTTCCAAATCATTTCGAAATCATCGGGTTTTAGGCCTCGAAATCCTTTCTGTTTTGTAAAACATTTTTATAAAACATTCCCTATACAAAATCGGGAATACGTTTCTTTTCACTTAAGAAAAATATATCATTTCACAATCATTCATTAAATTTGAAATGAACACAACATCGCTAAACACCTTATAATCAAATCGTGAAGTGTTTCACAAGGTGTTAGCACATAGATATCTTTACCCAACCCAATGCTAAATGTAAAGGCATATTCTGCTCATAAACTGGTCGAGTACCATCCAAACAATCAATCAACCACAATCAATATCAACAACTAAGTAATTTTGGTTTAATCACATCACGTGTTTTGGTAAATTTAATCACCATTCATTCATCCAAATCTAATTAAAGATTTATTCAAACCCCAATTTGTTTCATCTCTAAAATCATTTCATATTGATTGTTCTACTTTTTGGAAATTAATCATGCTTTTACGTAGGTTAAAGAACTAATGTCATTTAAACACAGTTCACGACAAATCCCAAATCCAATTTGATATTTAATACAAGGCTTTGGATAGAAAGTATATCGTCTTATATTCAATATCAAATTCTGAAATCAACAAATATCGTATTGGAATAACGATATATATATCTTCCAAATTCTTCCACAATATCCGTATAATCACGGAATCCAATATCGAAATATTCCGAAGATAATTTCGATTCAAATCCATTCCAATTCATATATTGGAAATTCTGGTTATTTAAAACCATTTCTCAATCCAATTTATTTATTTAAAAATATTGGATTATAATTCTAGTTCATAACTAGTTCATTTTGATAAAAATATTTTTTTATCTTTTCGAATATGTAAATTTTCATCCCAATTCTTTCCAACTCATTTATTATGATTTTACACAAATTATTGATATTTTTAATAATTTTATCAAGGCCTGTACATTCGATTTCCATCAACAGTCATCAAACTTCCATCAACGGTCATCCAACTGCACTTACAGCGACCTTTTCCAATTTTGATTTGGACATAATTCCAAATCCAACCGTTAGATCTCATATATCTAATATTCATTGGAAATCTCTTTTTGATACGAACCCAACGATTCCGGTTTTAGGAGAATCCGACGGTCGGATCTCCCGTAATGTCCGTTCGAAGTTAATGGTCGAAACTCACGAACTGCCGCAGCGCGGCACGTTCTATTCAGGCCATTATATTATATATATAATATATATGATATATATTTCTTCGATTTCCATTTAAAACGTATTTTATAAATTGTTTTAAATTCGTTTTCAAAACGATTTCGACTTCATATTCAATTTCTAATCAAAATTGAATATTCCATATACACGACAATTTTATACAGTGTATATATATGTTAAAAATTATTTTTTTAACAATCAAATCATTTTCACATTTCATATATATATATATATATATCGTTTTCATTTCATATATATATCGTCTTCATTTCATATATATATATTGTTTTCATTTCATATATATATCGTTTTCATTTCATATATATCGTTTTCATTTCATACATATATCGTTTTCATTTCATATATATATATATATTATTTCCACCTATATATATATAATATTTTCACTTTTCAATATATACGATATTTTCACTTTCAATATATACGATATTTTCACTTTCAATATATACGATATTTTCACTTTTAATATATACGATATTTTCACTTTCAATATATACAATATTTTCACTTCGTATATACATATATATATATATATTTCATTTCATGTATATTATTTTCACTTCACATGACATCAATTTTCACATAAAATACAATCAAACAAGTCGTCCATGGTCTGTGGACGACGGGGAACGGTTCATATATGCAGTTACAAAATAAATAACTGTATAGAAAATTTAAAGTGAGAGAATTCTCACCTAGGTTGGTTTTATTTCTGAATTCCTGATACAATTTGGGTTTTGGTTCGAATTTGCCTAAAATTCCATCGTGCCCCATATTGGACCCGGTCAGTCTTGTTATGAAGCTCTCGTTGAGATGAGTCCAACGCTTCTGATCGCTCGTCATTCCGACCTCGTATGAAGGAGATATGTTATTATTTACATTTGAAAATTAAACGAGGTAATTAAATTAATTATAAAAATCATCACCCCTTCTTCCTCTCTTCTACAGTCCGACGTGTTCACAGCCATGTTCGAAACTAGGGTCACGCCCCGCGCAAGCCACCGTCCACCAGAAGTTGATCAGACTCTGCCACGACCTCCAGCTACAAGAGCCGCTCCACTGCCCCCTCTCCCCCCCCCCGTTCTAGTGAACTCGTGCACCTCCGGTGGCCAGTAATAGGCCACGAACGAAGCATGTTTGAGCAGAGAGATCAAACGAAATACACAACGAAATTTAACCAACTTGGTATGGATTTGAAGCCGATTAAATTCTCTATGATTTTCCCTTCAGAAGTGTTAATTTTCATTGAGCGGATCGATCAGAAATTGGGATGAAAGAAATGAACGAGAATTGACTTAGGGTTTAGCCAATGAGGAATTTTATATAAAATTATATTAATATTTAATAAAATAAAAAAAATTATTCGTTTATCCATTCGAACTCCAAATCAAACCCAACGACTGTCGCCACTAGCAAAATACCCCTATTCTGAACACAATGGGATATGTTTCATCAGCTGATTCGGCTGTTTCGATCAGTTTTCGTTTAAATTAAAATATAAATCTATATATTCAATTTTAAACGCGCATTTCAATTTACCGGGGCCACATACGGACTCTAAAAATTCCCGAAAAATATTTTCTAGTTTCGTATTGACGATACGGTCCTAACAAAACAAATTTTGTTAAATTCCGAGATCGTTTGAAAAATGTCCATTTTCCAGTTGATTAAAATCAACTAAAACTGGTCAAACGCATTTTCCTTCGCCACGCTCACATACTGATTCAGAAAATTATGAATTTTTAAATCTAGCTATAATTTGACATCCCGGATCCAACAAAAGTGGTTTCGTCGAAAACAGAGGTCGTTTGCAAAATGGCTATTTTCACGGGCTATATAAACTCGATAGCGACCTTTCTGAAAATTCATTTGGCCATAACTTTTGCTTCCCGCTACGAAACTTCGATTTTTCAGATTCGTTAGAAAGATATTCACTAACAGATTTAAATATTTTCAGTTTCACTAAAATCCGTTTTATTTTGCACCCGGTACAGTTAGTCAAAGTTTGAATTGAAATTTTGAAACTACCGCACCATTTCAGGCCTTGTTTATAATTAGAATTAATTATATTTATTTTCAGACGTGGATTCAAACACACTTTCATCGTTATTATTTAAAATATTTATTTTAAATATTTAAAATCCACTAAAATAGCCAATTTAAAATTTTTAAATTGGTTCAAATTTTACGGGTTGTTACATCCCATAATTTTAATTCTCTTCTGGTTTTATTTAAACCGTTCAAATTTATCATCCAATATGAATTTTCACACAAATAAATCAAACACACCAATAATAATAATTAAATATATTTTTTATATATATAAAATATAATTTGGGCAAAATTATTTAATTTACCCTCTTTACAAAGCAATACCGCGTCAACTACTAGTTCAACTTGAGCCGAACAACAACAAAATACAAAACATTAGTGTATATAAAATCTACAAATACGTTCTCTCATATATTTACACTCAACTTGATCTAGGATATTACAAACCCAAAATCTATCGAGTTACACCACAGAGCCAAGGTTATTCCAAAACCATTGCTCTAATACCAACTGTAACGTCCTGGGAATTTCGAAACTTGAATCTAAACATTAACACATCCCACATCCAAACTCAAGTATCAAAACGCAGAAAGCTAATAGATAGAAATAAGAGGGTGAGATAAGAAAGAAAGAAAGTTAAGAATAGAAGAATAAGAAAACCAATATAACACAGATTCTCACATCGCAGCGGAACAAAATATAATATATAAATATACTTTATTGAGAGCTTGAAATAAAAACTTACAACCATTAGAGTACATTAACCCGTCTGGACAATTATAATAGTCTATCCTCATATACAACACACAGCGGAATAATAACTATATAATATCATACGTCTGAACTCTTCCAGCTCGTTTCTAGACTTCACACCATCCAATAACTTGAGCCTGTAAAACCCGGGTAACCCGAGCATTGCAAAGGCAGGAACAGTCTGGTGAATCAGAGTGAGAAAAACTCGATAAGTTTATGATATCATCCAACTTGATTTTAAAGCTAAAACATTTCTTTTCAAAAGAAATGGATAATCGTAAGACCAAATCCACCATAAACATGGACGGCTTTTACCTTATGATAACCCAGAACATTTTGAAATCAATATCTTATTCTGATATTATAATACTATCTAAATACAAATAAATAACAATTTAGAAGAATGCTTGCATCCCACACTTCACATATATAATATACAATAAAAATCCCGGGCTCTTATTGGAGATTGGATTCCGACTATGACAAGGTATGGAACCACTTGCCGATAGTGTATATCTAGAGGGGAATACACTAGGTTCAACAAGAACATCTTGCAACCCGACCACCCTTGAACAAGCTCTCATTTCGCTTGAGTATATCAAATGTATATCACCAACGGTTAGACTCAAACCGCTGTTTCCCAAAAGGGACGACATCAAAATAGATTAAAGAAGGAAATGGATTTTCTCTAGATAGGTGATAATACACCCTAATGGGAGTGACCCACATAGCCATGCAGCCTGCCCGATTTTTGTCATTTCCCGGTTGACGAGGCTTGAGGTTTAAATTACCTTTTCTGATAGCATACCACCATTCACTTTGAATCCCACATTGTCAGATCTGCCAAAAAACATCACTAATTTGTTTCCACAAAAATACTCTGGTTGTTAAGCTAAAGAAGTTTCCCTTCTTTGCCATCAACCTAACACGTTTGAAGAAAACCATGTACATGACTCCTTTGGAAATACTCTATCAGACACTCGTCCATACAAGTTGTCCTGGGACTGGTCAAACCGAAGGCACTCTCCTACCACACCTATGGATTACCCTATGGATCAGTAGCGAGTAGTCCTTGCAAATCCGTAGATTTCAATCATGACAGAATCACCATTAAAATATCTCAAGGGATCATCTAGAGAAATCCAACAATAGTTCTTTCACCCATGAAGATTTACGGCCTTCAATTGCTCTATCTTGATCAACTTCAGATATCATCTTCGTTTACATATTTGTTGATTTGGAATGGTTTTCAAATATAAATTCGATCTCGGTTTTTCCATACCACAACGCGTTAGGTATGATTTTGATAGTTGGTTATTTAACTATCAAAATAAACAGTCATAAAAATAAAATAAATCCGTTGGTTTAATACACAACTTCACCTGGCCATTAAAATAATATATTAGTTTTAATATAGTAATATTCTCAAATCATTTTATTCTAATACTTAGAAAATACACCTTAAAATCATATCCAATTTTGTGTTAACTTCATTTCAAAACATTTGCTATATTATTACTTATTATCTATAATTGGAAACTGATTCAACTTATCATTTTAAACTATCATTACGATATCTCCTTTATTTTGTTATTTGAACACCATAATTGTCACTTTCCTTTTCAGAATGAACTCATTCCAAGTCCCATCTCAATACTTTGAAAATATTGTTATATTTTCGCAAATCTCCTTTTATTTATTTCTATACTACGGAAATATCATTTCATATTCTCAACCCCTTTTATTTCCTTTTCATATATTCCCAAATTCTTCCAACTCTACTACATTATTATTTCTCCAAATAAATTACTTCTAACACCTTCTCCATTACAACTAATATCATCCTTCAATAAATCCTGAAGTCGTTCAAGTTAGGGTATTTTAATTACCACTCAGACCTTGATCAATAACATTTTTATCTTAAGATAAAGATCAATTGTAATACCAAAAACTGAAGTTCATTCCCACTATCAAAACCAATTCCCTTTTAGTTATATCATAATTAAACCTCATCTCTTATTTAATTTAGCGAATTTAGATCGTATATTTAGAATTCAACTCGCCTAACCGTTTTAATACAAATTTGGGTTTCAGTTTGGGTTTCCATTTTATCTCTCCATTTGTTCCTAACCGTAACTTAGTAAGAAAATAATTCACTAAATATCAATGCCGTAGGCCGAAACCAACACCAGGTCAATACTCAGAAAATTATTTATCTCAACCGATCTCCAGTTAAGTTCTAATTCTTCCATTTTATGTCTTGGCTTTTATTTCATTCAAATGCCATTTCTAATAACCCGTTCTAATAATATATTCGGTAAAACTTTGGGTTTCACAACTTCACAAAATCTTGGATTTCATAGAATCCAATTAAATGTAACTCAATAAGAACTAAATTAAAAAAAAATTGATAACACAACTTATATTATGATAAATCACAATTCGATTAAATATTCATTTAACTATAACATGGCTTTAAAACTTCACAACTTCCATTTCTATATTTTACATTCCCATATTATCACTTCGATTATTATTAAATACTTATAATCAGGTTTCAACATTTAGTAAAATAAAACTTGGTTTACTTCACCATTAACTACCACCATTAAATAAGAAACTAATTTAATAAAACAATCTCTGTTAACACAACCTCTAACCATGATTTATTCATTAACCATTTCCACTAATTAATAATCTAATTAATTAAAATAATTCCATTAACTTTGATTATTATTAAATAAATAATAATTATTTCAGCATAATCCCATTTTATTTGTTTCTTAAAGACAATAAATCTTGGTTACTAATCGTCAAGTTAATTCCCTCTCATTTGCTTATCAACCCTGTTAATATAAGAATTAGTTTTATAAAAGCATTCAAAAATCACTTATAAACTTAATAACAAAATTATAAATATTTAGTTCCTTTTATAAACTCCATTTAAAATAATAGATTTTGAAAATCGATCTTCAGTTATATAATAGATTTTATAGCTTCATTTCTATCGATTTACCGGTAAATCGATCTTTATAAGATGATACATATTTGGCCATCTGTTATTAATTTTTCAACCAATACTACCCATTGGTTAATATTAAAACAACATTGAATTTGGATTCAACAGTTGGTAACCAAATCAATAACACAATCATATTGGTTAAACAGTTCATGTAGCGATCATATGCAAATAAATAATCAATTCAACTGATAGCGGTCAACCAATAATAATAATTCAAGCATCCCATTATATTTTAAATGCGTTTATATTATTATAAACGTAACCAACAAGGTAGGTAACCTCAATTGGCAATAGATGTTAAAAATAACGATGTCATTTTATTTAAATTAAACAATGTTTAATTTAAATAATTGACATAAAAATATTTAACAATACCCAAACAATCATCAAATCAACCAACAATTAGCAAACATGGCATATAAATAATAAACCCGACTTGTAATTATTATAAGCAGAAGAACTGAGTGAGTTTAACTCATCTTGATTTAATTATGTCGGTTAAATGGTTTGGTTTAATTAAATTAAACATATGTTTAATTTGATTAAAACTCCAGCTGATTTTAACTGTGTTCGTTCCAACTCCAGAACATAGAGCTCCTTAATAGGATCCCAACGCTTCTCATCTGGTCTGATCCTATGCACGGATGAAATATACACACACGTTATACACATATGGTTTAATTAAATAATTTATATTCTTAATTATCACTTAATTTAACTATATTTCTTGACAAACACTTTAGGCTGCTTGCTTACCTTTGCATTTAAAAATTATTGGCCGAACATCTTCTGTTGTGTTTTCAAGAGACGGGCCGACCACTTTTTACTCTTTTTATTCTTTTCTTTACAATTGTTTTATTTTCTTTCTGTAATACTTTAGCCCAAAGACCATATTTCGTTTAGCCCGTTAAGAACCTTTCTTCCCGCTTAAAACTACAAAAACTTTCCTCCTATTGTTTTTCTCTTCTTCCCATGAAATTGAAAAGAACCCGTCACTTTCCTCTTGAGCCAAAAATTCCGATACCTTCATCCCAGAACTACATCATGCCTTTGCCACTTGCTCCACCTCCACTGACGTTCATCCACTGCTACCCCTCATCACCAGAAAACCACACGACATGCACTGACTCCATCTCCTACATGAAAATCCTAACTGTGCACCGATTCATCTCCTCTCCGCTCAGGCTTCAACACCCTCACCATCAAATCCGAGCTTGCAGCCCAATTTTGATCGCGTTCCGCTATCCAACCCTGGCTACACTGAAGCCAGTCATTTTTGTTATTCATTTAGCATCCACCAATGCTTGATACTATAGTATTCTTCCTAAAAAAAATACACGATGCTAATTGCTATGCCAATAAATTATTTCCCCATGAAGATCCATCATCCCTTATGTTCAAAACAGAACTCCATGCTGCCTTTTTTTCTCAACATCCCAGACCATCAAAATACACCGCTGCCACTGCTGCGCCAACCACCGCCATCACCAGTGATCAAACAATCTCTAGATCTTCGATTGTAGCCCTAACTACCCGCTTGTAGTTGAACGATACCTCCCCTCAATATACAAAGACAATGCCCTTGGCAAACACACTCGTGAAGATTCTAGCTTAGGCTTTTCTCATTTATTCCTCTATCTCCATCAGGCTAGCATTACCCTTACCACCAGTTCCTCCATTTCCCTATTCCTATTCGAACAGTGTCTCACCATTTACTCGTTTTTTTATAAAAGGAGGCTTTCGGTTTTGTTATATATACTAGAGAGTTTACAGTTTTATTTTTATATAGCCATGGAAGCACTGTTGAAAATGGGAAGAAGAAGAGTGTGTAATGAAGCCTTTTCTTTTCGTTCGTACATATATGAGAAGAAGCCTTGGCAGCCAAGTATTAGCATGGTAGGCGTGCAACAAATAATATAGTAGATTGGTGGTTGATGTGGTGAAGGATTCGATGGTGAAGTGGCCTCAGAACATACGACATAGGATGGGAGACATCAGCGCGGTTTAGCTGTGTATATTAGATTTGAGGGTGGCAGTAGTTCTTTGGCTTCCTTTTGAAGTAACAAGTCATGCAGAGGTAGGGATTGTCTATAATCTAGGTGCTATGGGGACAAGAATTTTATGTGCACTATTCATTTTTAGATTAGAGACAAGGTAGGTCGTGTATATTTTAGGTTGATGTAGGGTAGGATTTATTATGTTAATATATGGTACCGTTATTTAACATAGACCGTTAAATTCGCACAGAAAAACACAATCTCCAAAAATAACGAAAATGGACGTCATGGTACATTTGATGTTACAATCCTAGTGAAACTAATTTCATCGAAAACGGTTTCCGTTTGCAAAAACGGCGTTATTTAGCTCTCAGTTTATACATCAGTTCTCTTTTAAATTTCATCTACCGATAAAACAACTCCATTATGCTCCAAACTGGAAATTTAGTAATAATTAATTATGCGTATTCCAATAAATTTCGTTTCGTCGAAAACGGAATTCGCTTTGAAAAATAACTATTTCTACGCCTTACATAATACCGCTATAATATAAATAAATTCATAATAATTTAAACTAAATAATAATTATTATTATCATTATATATCTAAAAATAATACATCACTTCAAATCGAACCAATATGAAATTATAACTTAATATCAACATTTTTATTTAAATGTTATTCACATTATATAGGATTCCTTTTATATTTTATTAAATAAACATTACCATTTGTTGATGAAATCTATAGCGACTATTTTAAATTTTGATTTAGACATAACTGGAAATATATAAGCTGAAATCTCAATTTTTCTCTTTCTTAGAAAATTTTAATCCAATAGATTATAATGTTTCTTGTTTCATAGAATTCCGACTTCGAACGGATTCTATATATTTAATTGAATTTCAAAACTCAAAATTACGAACTACCGCGCAGTTTCGAGTTCATTTTAAATATAAATATAAATAAAACATTCCATTGCAAGTTTTATAAATGAATTCGATATTAAATTCCATTAAAATTCCAAATATAATATTTAAAACCAATTTAAGTATTCGAATTAAAATTATCAGAAAATCCAGCTCGTTAAACAAGATGATGTTGCCCACATCATCAGTGTTCATTTTCGAGTTTCTAAATGACATATTTCAACCAAAGATAATGTTTTCAAATTATTTTGGTAAAATTAGTTATTTTGAAATTCCCAAAGGAATATTTGATTATAGAGAAAAGAAAAGTTGTTTAAAACTCCCAGGAAGATTGTTTTGAATTAAAAACAAATTAAATAGAAACTTGTGAAAGCAAATAAGAATTGAAGTCAGTTAAGTGAAAATGGAATTGGATAAGTGAGTTAAGAGTTTGGGTTCGAGAAAGGAACTCGAGTTTGAAATGAGATTATGGTTTGGATATAAGCGAATAGCTGTGATGAGGATAAACTGATTGGAATTTGGTTGGGGGAACAATTGTATATGTTGGATTAGTAGCAGATAAAAATGATGGAATGATATGCCCGACAAAAAGGTACAACTTTATATTTTAATTCGATATGAGATTTTATGAGCCTATCTACCAAACCGTTTGGCTGTTTAATTTTATTTTGGATTGAAGAAGGCCTAGAGAGGCGAGATGTAGCTGTACCGATTGAGCCGTACAAAGGAGGCGCTGGCAAAATTTTCCGAAAATTTAAGATGTTAGAATTTTTTTAGAATATTTGAAATTTTTGGTTAATCGGAATGAGTTGATAGTTGAAACTAAAGTTAAGAAGTAAAAAAAAGATTTTTAATCTAGTTAATAGGGTGGTAGCATTTTTCTAGGTTAATAATTTTGGGGACGAAATTCTTTTAAGGGGAAGGAATGGAACGTCCCGTATTTTTAACGATTAAATAAATAATTAATTTATTTATATGATGGTTTGGTAATTTAAATGTTTTGAATTAAGTAATATTGAATATTTAATTAATATGAATAATATAATAATATATTTAATTCCGAAATAATCAAATTAAGTTGGATTGACAATATTGTGAGAATTGGGTAGCATAAGAGATTTGGTTGAGTTTAGGTTCGATTTTTTATAATGAATCTATTTAATAAACGACGTTAGAATGTATAATTTATAATATAATTTAAATCGAGCTCGTTACTTCGCGGTAGTTCGTAATATTGAGTTTTGAACTTTAACCGAATATACATAATACGTTTTAAGTCAGATTTCTTTGAAATATGAAACATTCGAATCTATTAAACGATATTTTTTTAATAAAAGAGAAAAATCAAGAATTCGTCTATTAGATTGTGCGTTATGTCCAAAACAAATTTCCAGAAATTCTCTATGGAATTCGTTTATAATTTATAACGGTTTATTTATATAATAAAAGGATTTTTTAATATAAATTATATATCGATTAACTCGGATTTCGAAATATCGAGTTATAAATCAAATATGTTTATTTTGGAGCTATATGATAACATTTACGATAATATTAATTTATTAATATTAAATTAAATTATTTTTGAATATATTAATATTTAATTGATTTATTTAGAGCCTTCAAAATAGCCATTTTACAAACGTCCTTCGCTTTTAATGAAACTAATTTTTTTGTATCTGAAATATTAAATTGTTGTTAAATTTCAAAATTTGTGATTTTTGGAGTTTGCATATGGCCGTGCGAAATTTAAATGTGAAATCAGTCAATTATTTGACTTTAAAAATATGTTGTGTGAGCAAATGTACTCGGAATTTGACAAAATAAGTTTTGTTGGGTCCATGATGTCGAACTGTAGGTTTATGTCCATTTTCATCGGATTTGGGTGTCGTATGTGATCATACGGATATTTAGAAGACAAATACAAGCAGCGGTAAAAAAAAAAAAAATATATGAAGCTTCTTATACGAGCTAACGTATTCTATAAATAAACTACAATTCTTATAAACCCTAAACTTTCTTATTCCCTGGTCAAATTCCTCACAGCCGCCTTCATCTTTTTCAAAACTATGGAAACCATGGCTTATAAATTCAATATAAAATCAAAACAAATTCCTTAAATAGAATATAGTTGAAATATACATGAGATACTCTTCAATATCATGTGTATTTTGCTGGTTTCATCACCCATTTCCTTTACTGGCTTCTTAAAACCATAAGTTAAGGTCGGAATAATCATACGATGGAAGCATCGATTGAAATTTTAAGCATTAATTTTGGATTCAGGGAAGGTTTTAGCAATTTATGGTAAAGATTTGGGGTTTCCGATGAGATATTGTGTCACGGGTTTCATTGGGATAGTAAGGGTTGCGGAAGGGTTCACCAAAGTTGGATGAGATGGGTGAGGAAGCCCAAGGTGGCGCAAGTTTCAAAGGTGGGGAATAGTGAGTGTTTTGAGGGGATCAACGAAGTAGAAAAGGATATATCGGGAGCATGGCGATGGCCTGTTGAATCTGCGACTTCCACTTTCGGTTGAAAAACGTAAATGTAGAAGTGCGTGCGCACTTATCTGGTTAGTGAAGATGTTGAAGAGATTTGTGAGAGATGATCGTTGGTGGTGATGGTTAATTGAACGACAGTCCGGAGAGGGAGGATGGGGAGGATAGAGGAGCGGAAATGGCTGGATAGGAGAGCATGCGATACTATAGAAGAAGATGAGGAGCGGCAGTAGTGAATAACAAGGTAATTATCTTCAGTTTAAATGTGGGCCAATAAATTAAAGGGCGCGGGTCTGTTTTTTTGTTGGCCGATTTTGAAAATTGTAAGCCCGATCGGAAAAATATAAATTAGCCTAGTTTTAATTTAAAATCCATTTAAATATTTGTATAAACTTGTAATAATAATAACTTGCTCATATATTACCAGAATTCAATGAAAAAGGATCCTTTGGGATCGTATGGACGAGGGCAACATATGGAAATGGCCTGGAGCGACTTGGAGCTCGTCTCAATTTATGGTGAAATAAAACGCCTAAGTGGACAAATCAACCATTATTCGTTATTTAACGATCAACGACAAATATGAGCAAAACTCACTAACTCTGTCCAGTTTATATTTTTATAAATGTAATTTAATATTGATAAAAATGATTGAATGTTGTGTGTGATGATTGTTTGGATAAATTATCGATAATTGGTTGAGATAATTTATATATATAGTTATATATATATAAGTCATTGTTTAAAATTGAGTTCGTTTTCTACACAATTTCATATTGATATGAAATTAATATAATTTATGTGATTAACATCTGTGGATGTAGGGAAATAGGTTGGAGGGATCCAACTGGATTCATCAACATCTATGTGCTGTTTTTTTCTTATATTTTGATATATGGTATGATATACATGCCTGTTATAAATTATGTGTGCTGGATGATATTGATTTTTTTTATTTGGTATTTTAAATACCATAAATAATATTGGAATATATAAAGTGAATTTTTGAAGTGGGCATTAAATTCAAGAATTTTATAAAAACAACAGATTTTATAAAAAGGAAGTATCTGGAAATTAAATAAGAAACTGCCGTAGAAAGTTATAAATAGTTAAATGGAATGGATATGATTTGTTTAAAAACTAATATTTTAAAAGGGAACCGCGAGTTATAAAAAAATTATGAGAAGATTAATCTAAAGTAGATATTAAATATAAATATGTTTTAACAGATAAATTGAGAAGAATAATTTATAAACGATGTTCATAAATTCAATAGAATATTTATCATTGGATAAATAAATAAAATATAAGTCTGAATTTATATAGAAAAGTAAAAATTGGTTTTAACACCGATATTTGAAATCTGAATGTAAACATAACTGTTATAAAGGAAGTTTTCAATGAGATTTTAAGTATTGGAAATAAAATAACATTTTTATGAATAACTCTAAATGGAAGTATAAATAGAATATGGATTGGAGATAATATTTCAAATGCAAAATCAAACTGTTTTGATTGTAAAAAGGAATATTATTCACATTTGATGTGAATGATGGATTAAAGCCAATATATTTTTGTGAAAGAGAACATTTAAAAGGGGATTGGATTTTCGAAATAAGAATTAAATTGTAAATTTAAGAATGAAATAAAACATGAAATGGGGAATTGTTTTCAATGCAAAGCGATGGAATTGTTTGGGTGTTCGAAATGTAAGTAGAATTGAATAAATCCATAAGGGTTTAAGATTAGAATTCGATTTTGTGGAATGATTTATTTTTAGAAATTATATATTTAGAATTCAGAAATTGACAAGATAATTAATATTTGGGTTGAAAATAATAATTTATTTAAATAAATTAATTATTATCTACTTATCTAAAGTAACGAACAAAGTTATATTTAAGGTTAAATATTTTGGAAACATGGATTATAATGCAATCCTAATAATCAATAATTTACGTAAAAGAGGCTAATTCGTAAACTGGATCCCATAGTTTCGTAAGACAGGAATTAATAAGAAATTAAGAAATGGGATTAAAGAAATTAGAAACTGACTGGAAATTAGTTAAGTTGAATTACTTTCTGGGTATTGATCTAATGTTGGTTTCGGCCTTTGGGGTTGATACTTTGGAAGTTGTTCTCTTAATAGTTTACAGTTAGAGACTGATAGATGTGGGAGAGTAATGATGCGTGAATAAAAAATGGAAACGTTTCCAATGTTAATAACATATATTTTCCAAATTTAGAAAATAAGGATATATGAATATATGGAAAGGGGAAATAGGGAAATGAATAAAGTAATGTTAAATTAATTTTACAGGGAAAAATGTTAATTGATGATTGATCGATTAAATTTCCGTTTGGAAATAAGTCATTGTGTGCATGATGTTTTCTTTTGATAGTTAAATAACCAACTATCAAAGCTTTGACAATTTTTCCATCGTCAATACGGAGAGACCGGAATAAGATTTATTATCTGAAAACCACTTCATATGGGCATTAGAGTTACGAATCAAATATGATGAAGATAATTGAAGACGGATTTTATGCAAGGGTTGTTCTACCAAATCCTAGGAAGAAATTACCTAAGATGGGTTTACAGAATAGTGTCTTTGGTTTGACCAGTCCCAGGACAACTTGTAAGGAAGAATGTCTGATAGAGTATATCTAATAGATCGCGTAAGTTGATCTCTTCAAATGTATTTACGTTTGGTTGCAGAGGAATTCTTTCTCTTAGATTTATACCCGTGGTATTTTTGGAAAAATTAATTTGTGATTTGGCAGGTATGACGATATGACATTCAAAGTAAACAAAGGTGTGATATGTACGTTATGGCCTCAAGCCTCACAATCGGGAAATGGTATAAAATCGGGTAAGTCGCATGGCTAAGTGGGTAGCTCCCAATTATGGTGTATTGCACTTGATCTAGAGAAAATCCAATTGCTTCTGTAATCTATTACGAACCCTTTCGGGAAACAGCTGTTGATCCTAACCGTTGGTGATAAGATATTTGGTACACTCAAGCGAAATGAGTGACCAGTCATGTTTAGCCTGGGTTGCAAGATGTTGTTGTTGAACCCGGTGTATTTCTCCCTAGAGATACACTATCGAAAGGTGGTTCCATATCTTGCTAGTTTGAATCCATTACCCAATAAGCGCCTGCGGTTTTTGATTATATATTATGTAACTAGAACGTGAGATGAAAGCGTTTCGCTAGATTGCTATTTATTTGATTTATACATTATTATAATATCAGTAGAGTATTGATTTTAAGGAAATATTTTGGGTTATCGTAAGGTAAAAAACCATCCATGGTTATGTGTGGATTGGTCTTACGGTTATCCTATTTTTAAAAAGGATTTTAAAAGTTAAATCTAGTGGTTGGAGTTTACTCACACCATTCCCATGACTGACCAAGAGTTTTTTTTGTTTTACCCTAAACTCTTGGGTGCCCAAATTTGTACAGGCAATCAAATAGTCGAGATTTTACAGATATACTTGGAAGAGCTTGGAGTTGGAGGCTTCAGGATTTTATAGCGGTTGTATGTTTCCGCTGTGATGTTATGTTTTGTACTCTGAAATGGTATGTATATGCAGTTATAAGTTTGTATTTCAAAAGTTATATTATACAATTTATTTTATTCGTTCCGTTGTGAGATACGTGTTTATTCTGATTCCGTTATGTTGTGATCTTCTTCTATTCTAACTTTCTCTCTCTCTCTATATATATATATATAAATAAATCTCTCTAGCATCAGCAGCCATGGCTGCCTCCTGTTCTTACAAGAATCCAATTTTCCAGGACAATCCAACCTCTATAGAGGGTCCTTCTTCCTTCTCAAATCCTCCTAACCCTCCTCCTAATCCTCCTCATTGTTCTTCTGATTTCTTAGTGGATGAGGATGGCTTTACGAAAGTTGTAAAATGCAAGAAAGGTCTGAAAACTTTCTCCTTTCCTAAAAATTCTGCTCAGCCTAGGATAACCACTGGAACCTCTAATGAAGCTCCTCCTAAACCTAAGCAGAAGTCTTACCCTCCCTCTAATGGAGTGCGGTTCCAGACAAGAAACCTGACAAGGATGGATCAAGAATCAAATCAGGCATCAAAAGTTAATTCAGTCAAAGATTCAAGAGCATCTTCATGGGCGGATCTTGTTAAGAAAAGTAAACAAGATTCGAACTTTGATTTGAGTTTTATTGAGCCAGTAGAAATGATTGGGGATGAAAGAATTGTGGTGGCTTCTGAAGAAGTGTGCAACCACACAGAAAGTAAATGGGAACTATCAATTGTAGCATATGTTTTCGGAAAGAGACCTGCATATCATTATTTCAGGAATTTTGTGTAAGAACATGGAACCCAAGTGGTTCATTTGAAATCTTTACTAGAGAAAATGGGTTCTTTATACTGAGATTCACAAATGCAAAAGACTGTGAAAAGCTTCTGAATGGAGGACCCTATTTCATCAATGGAAAGCTGATTATTTTAAAAAATGGTCCAAGAAAGTAGTTCTTGATCGAGATCTACTCAGTACCATACCAATATGGGTTCGACTCCCAGAGTTGAACTTACGTTTATGGGATAAAGAGATTTTTAGTGCAATCAAGCCTAGTTGGAATCCAATAAAAATGGACGAACAAACTGCTAAAGTAACAAGGTTGAGTTATGCGAGAATACTTGTCGAAATTAAGGCAGATGCTGATCTACCTAACGAGGCCTCTATCTACATGCATGATGGAGAGGTTATTACTCAATTGATCACGTATGAGACAATACCAGATAAATGCAAATTTTGCAAGTGTTTTGGGCATTCTACAGAGCAATGTTGGAGCAATAAGGATCAGCAAGATCAGATAAAAGATGATGAAAATCATGGCATCAATTCCGATGGCAAAGAAACTGAAGCAAATTCGGATCTCTTTAACACTGTAATTAATATGACCGGAATTAGTACATCAGGATCTTTGGCCAATCCCCCTGATCACGAAAGGGAGTATTGATGCACCCGATATGCAACGTCTGTTCAGGGACACGGCAGACAAACGATTACGGCTAAAGCTCCTTTGAATTCTGCAATTCCTACTAGAAAATTGCAGACCTCGCAAGAGACTGCCTATTCAGTGGGAACAAATTCTGAAATTCCCACAAATACGATGGACAACTCCATACCAGATATTACAAATGAAAAAATAATAGAGGGATCCTACTCTAAACAGGTCATTGAGCCCCCTCCCTCTCGAAGGACTCAAGAAATATTACAGATATAACAAAAATTTCAAAAGATGCTTTTATGGAAAATTGCAGCGAGCTCATTGATGCAGACACCATATACACTGATGTCTCGTTACTGGCTAATGATCTTGCTCCATCCAAATCAAAGATCACCACCGAAAACATTCAGGAGGCTGTTAATCAATCTATGGTTGCAGCCAAGCCCTCAAAGTCTGCTCCTCCTGCAAGCAAAAAGAAGAAAGGTAGAACCAAGAGCTTAACAGATATTGCTTTAACAGAAGACACTGAAGACGATAAAGACCATGAGTTTATAAACAAATACATCAGCAGAAATACCAAATGGGATATACAGCTCAAGCCTAAGGATAAATGTGAAAACCCGTAACTTCCCCGTAAAGGAAAGCGACGGATAGTTCGAGAACAAGCCACATCCGAACGCATATAGAAGAACATTTCATTGTATATTACAACAATGCATCAGAATACAAGAATATACAGAGTATAAAAGAATATTGCACAGAAATAAATATCAGAGATTTTAAATTACATTTAAATACATCGCAGCGGAAAATAATACAATACACAACTAGAATGAGATATACGGATACAAAGCTTTCCGGATATCGTTCCAGCTGTAAACCAGGATCCTATGAATATAAATCTGCAAAACCAAAACTACTAGCTGCCCGTGTCAAAATAGGGGCACCCAGAGTTTAGGTTAAAACAATAAACTCCAGGTCAGTCATGGGACTGGTGTGAGAACTAAAACAGTTAATCTTTATTTTTAAAGTTAGGTAAATCAAGGGACCACGCCGTATAACACGGAACGGGTTTCCTCCCAAGAATACCAGTGCATAAAACAAACAGCGCAATGCTAAATAAAGAAAAATGAAGCTGTTATAAGACCCAGGTCCTATCACACAATGCAACGCAAGCCGGGGGATAGGGTTTTCCCTTATAACAGCCAAAGAATGCTTGATACGTTTAAAACAAATCAATTGATACTATAATAAGTGCATAGTGTATAAAACAACTTCAAATCATAAGTATCAATCATAGGCGGCATGAGCGCCCCATCCCACTATGTCGCCATATATAGGATTACAACTAAAACCGCAAGATCACGTATTTGGAAATTGGATTTCCGTCTATGAACCGAGGCAAAAGATAGTCCTCAACCGATTCGAGACAATCTAGCCTACCATGTCTCAGGAACAGCCGCAACTGCCCCCTGGAGCGACAGGGCCGGTCCACCGATGTGGATTATTATACCTGAACAATACGTCTCCCCGCCCTTTGGGGCGCAAACGAGCCATCAAATGACTCCATCGGTTCGAGAACGACCGATCAATCCGAGGCGCCTCGCAACAGCAACAACCACATAAGTCAAACTCGTCAGGGCGTGTAAAACCACTGACGCCACTTTTAGCTAGAAAGAAACGCAAGTCCTCCCTGAGGTCCGTCTCCCGTTTTTGGTTCATACCGGGTGTGAAACTCGCGAAGTAAAACGTTACACAAAGCTACGCCACAAAGGCCGTGCTTTGATCATCAACCACAAGACTTTGCTTTTCAACAGAAGCCTTGATCATTTGCCACTTAGGCATGCCACACAGGCAATTCACTCCATGCGATTGATATCCATCAATATATAACCCCTGAGCTCGTACGTCTCAGAGAAGGGCGTTAAGCAAGAGAATAAATTCTCCGCCGCCAAACAGATATATATTTAATAGGGATCAATCACACGGACTAAAATCCAATGTCAGACACACAGTCCATTTACAAGTCCGTTCTGGGTCTGAACGAAACCGGAGGCACCTAGTACCCCGCATATCCATCGATCTCCAAGTACGTCTGGACGATCACTAACTGTTTCCATCTTCTTGGGTGTACAGCCCAATCAAGATCATCAGTAATTACCCAAACGACGTGAAGACCTCCGGTCTTCGACCATCGTCTTCATCTTCGACTTATCGTCGTATCAGTTATTCAGAATGGGATAAACCCGGTCTTTCCGAATAACTCGCGTATATTTTAAATAAGTGTTACACAAACACAACATACGCCTCATTCCAATTCATCAGTCACTAACCGTAAATTAATCAAGAGAATAATTTCCCAAATATAAACCCCGAAGGCCGAAACCAACATCAGATCAATATCCAGAAAACCATTCTGCTTGGCTAACCGACAGTTAGTTTCTAAATTTCACATTCATAGGGAAAGGTTCCCATTAATTTTATCAAAGATAAATTCCTTGGATTTATTCTTTAATCTACTTTTGAATTTCGATTCAACTAGTCGGGATTAACGAAACTTACCGAAGTAATCATTTGTTTTAATTTCCCAATCCCAACCTATTCATCCCATGAAGTAAAACTGGTAATACTTCATATCTAACACCACGGTGTTATTGGTAAATTCAATTACCATTTCACGTTCAAATCTAATTAAAGATTTAACTATCGCTTGGAGCAAAACTGGTGCTACTCCATTCTCGATCATTTCAATCTAATTAAAGATTCATTAAAACTCCACTTAGTTTTAATCTTTAACTGGGTTAAAGAATCAGTGTCATTTAAAAACACAGTTCACGATAAACCCAAAATCACATTCATTAATTATCGGGTTAAAGAACGAGTGTTGTTTAAAACACTATTCACGATAAACCCAAAAATCAATATCAATTCAATTCCAATTAAATATTATTTAATTGGTACACTTCATTAAATCTAAATAAAAAGATTTAATCTTTTCTCAACTGGGTTCAAGAACAGTGTTAGTGAAGACACCATTCACGACAAACCCAAATCACATTCATTAATTATCGGGTTAAAGAACGAGTGTTGTTTAAAACACTGTTCACGATAAACCCAAAAATCAATATCAATTCAATTCCAATTAAATATTATTTAATTGGTACACTTCATTAAATCTAAATAAAAAGATTTAATCTTTTCTCAACTGGGTTCAAGAACAGTGTTAGTGAAGACACCATTCACGACAAACCCAAATCACATTCGATATTCAATACAAGGCTCTGAATAGAAAATATATCAGCTTATATTCAATATCGAATTCTACGACTAACAAATGTCGTATTGGAAATAACGATATAAATATATATCTTTCAAATTTCCATAACAACACCTGTATAATCACGAATTCCAACATCGAAATATTCCGAAGACAATTTCGATTCAAATCCACTCCAATGCAATCATTGGATATTCTGGTTATTTTCAAAACCCCTTTCAAATTCAATTTATTTATTTAAAAATAAATAGAATTATAATTCTAGTTCAAAACTAGTTCATTTCGATAAAAATCTATTTTTATCTTTTCAAATATGGAGTTCTTCATCCCAAATCTTCACAAATCACTTCTTATGATTTTACACAAATTATTATTATTTTTAATAATTTTATCAAGGCCCGTACAGTCGATTTCCAACAATGGCCATCGAACTGCACTTACAGCGACCTTTTTCGAATTTGATTTGGACGTATCTCCAAATCCAACCGTTAGATTTCAAATTTCTAATATTCGTTAGAAAGCTCTTTTCGATACGAACCCAACGGTTCCGGTTTTAGGAGAATCCGACGGTCGGATCTCCCGTAATGTCCGTTTAAAATAAATGGTTGAAATTCACGAACTGCCGCGGCGCAGCGCGTTCTATTCAGGCCATTATATTATATATATAATATATATTTCGTCGATTTCTATTTAAAACGAACTATATAAATAGTTTTAAAATTCGTTTCAAAAGCAATTTCAACTTCCATTTCAATTCAAATCAAAATTGAATTCTTCTTTATAAATTCATTTTAAAATTCCTTTCTATTCAATTCAAATTTGAATTCAATTTGAATTCATTTTTAATTCGCTTTCAATTCAATTTGAATTCGTTTTTAATTCAATACATTTCGAAATCGTTTTCAATTCAATTCATTTCGAAATCGTTTTCAATTCAATTCATTTCGAAATTGTTTTCAATTCAATTCATTTCGAAATCGTTTTCAATTTATTTCATTTCGAAATCGTTTTCAATTTATTTCATTTCGAAATCGTTTTCAATTTATTTCATTTCGAAATCGTTTTCAATTTATTTCATTTCGAAATCGTTTTCAATTTATTTCATTTCGAAATCGTTTTCAATTCAAATCGATTTAAATATCGTTCACGTCAAAATGGCGTCAATCTAATCAACACGACTTCATAGATTTCTATTTTCAAATATTCTATTTCAAATATTTCTTTTTTTTCAAAATAGTTGTAATTATCAAAATATTTCGTTCAACACATGACCAATCTCAATGGATGAGTACTGTCAACACATGAACCTTTATTTTATATTGATAAAGATGTAAATTTTATTACTAAAATATTTCGTTCAACACATGACCAATCTCAATGGATGAGTACTGTCAACACATGAACCTTTATTTTATATTGATAAAGATGTAAATTTTATTACTAAAATATTTCGTTCAACACATGACCAATCTCAATGGATGAGTACTGTCAACACATGAACCTTTATTTTATATTATTCTTTATTTTCTAAATTGGAATGAGGCCCAATCAATTACCATATAAAGTTAATTATATGGATTCCATACAACAAATGCATATAATAGCAATGATAGATAATCAACCATCAACCAAAGTGCACTACACTGTATAAGCATCAAATATAGATATCTAACGCTTATAACAGTCTGTCAATTAATCGATCGACATATTTAATCAATCAGGATGAGTGAACTTCATATTTCATCCCAACACCCGTGTGGGGTTTTCAAACAATCAAACACAGATTTTATTTGTGCAGTTTGGGCGATGTGTAAAATTTTATCGTCCCAATCAATGTCCTTCAAATAGGTGTACATAAACAAACCGTCCGGTTTGTAAATGAATATTTATTTATTCACATTCACTATATTCATATTCACGTTAAAAAATATATATTTTTAACGATAAAACATTTTATTTTGACATATGAATTCCTATTATTCATTTACACAATAAAATGATATTTTTATTTTCTAACATATTTTAGAAAATTTCGGCGGTATAACGGCACGATACTAGAAACGGGACGAGGCCTAGCCTTATCCCCGGTCTAGTGAAGGCCCACGCCATTCACACATCAATCAAAATCACCAAACAACCAAATTCAAATCAAATCATACAACTAAGCTATGCAACCAAACAAACAAGTCCATGGTCTGTGGACGATTGTGTCGGGTGCTACTAAGCACCGTCTGCATCCTAGTATATATATAAATAGAAATGAAATTGAAAGGTGAGAAATTCTCACTTATAGCTATCCTAGCTCCACGGCACTTTATTGATAGAAATCTTCATTGCTATCGCATCTTCGTCATCTTCGTTGCCCGTAGTCACTATATATATAAAAATCATATTTTTACTTCGATGTTCAATATATAAAAATCATATTTTTACTTCGATGTTCAATATATAAAAACCAAATTTTTATATTCTCTATTATATATAAATATCAAATT
This sequence comes from Allium sativum, assembly GCA_030737875.1. Lineage (NCBI taxonomy): Eukaryota > Viridiplantae > Streptophyta > Magnoliopsida > Asparagales > Amaryllidaceae > Allium > Allium sativum. Next base: position 862,413,422 of record CM060915.1, on the reverse strand, counting down.
TTATAACGACACTTCATACATGTAAAAATAGAATTTTTATCGCTACTTCTATTTTGAAAGCAATTCTCTTGCTATTTCTAAAACCATGGTATTTATTTCTAAGTTGAATATATAAAAATCATATTTTTACTTTATTAAGAATCGTATCTTTTCCTTAATAAAAATCATATTTTTCTTTCAACTTATTATATATAAAAAATCCCATATTTTATTATGCAAAGTTATTTATTTTAAATATCATTTCTATTTTTTTTTTAAAACAAAGCCTTCTTCTATTTTTAAAAACAATTCTATTTATTTTCTAAAATCAATGTTATTTATCTTTAAAAAAAACAATGGTATTTTATTTTTCAAAAACAATGCATTTCATATTTTCAAAACATTGCTAATTTATTTTCAAAACATCCATGCTCTTTATATTTTTAAAACATCAATTCTTTATATTTTTAAAACATCAATTCTTTATATTTTTAATGTTATACATATAAAAACTTAAATAATAAAACAATGCTTTTTTTATTCATATAAAATTAGAAAAAAAAAGGAAAAGAGAAAGAAGGAAAAAAAAAACTCACTGTTTCCCTCAGAGCACGTCGAACAAGGTTCACGAGCTAGGGCTCATTGCTGGCGCCTCCACAGATGATCGGAGGACGATCTGACCACGCCAGGTGACGCGCCTAATCGAGGGCTACCCACGGTGGTGATAGCTCGCCACTCGCACACCTCGCCTGACCGGAAATCGCGCCCCAACAGCGAGTATTCTCGACTGAAATCCTCTCCCAATACTCCACCAGAGATCCTCATACCTATCGGGATTGGAAGAGGTCGAAGGAGGCTTCGATTCTGGCTATGGAAGGTTCGGATTTTATTGAGTAGATTTTGAAGGAAAAGGGGGAAGAAGGATTGACGGATCACGATCGTCGAATGAGAGAGGAGGCGCGATTTTTTGGGTTTGACCGCTTGGAAATGATTTTGACTGGGCACTAGGGTTTAGAAATCCTTTTATATATTTTTAAATTAATATTTTAATTCCATCCTTAATTGTTAATCGCTCCGAACCCCAATCAAACCCAACGACCGTCGCCCCTAGCTAATTACCCCCATTCCGAACACAATGGGATATGTTTCGCAACCCAATTCGGCTGTTACGATAGGTTTCCATTGAATTTAAAATATAAATCTTTATATATTCAATTTAAACGCACATTTTGAATTAATGGGGGCCACATACTGACTCTAAAAATTCCAGAAAAATATTTTCTCACTTCGTATTGACGATACGGTCCTAACAAAATTAGTTTCGTCGAATTCTGAGACCGTTGGAAAAATGGCCAATTTCCAGTCGATTAAAATCAACTGAAACCGGTCAAACGCGTTTTCCTTTGCCACGCTCACATATTGATTCGAAAAATTATGAAATTTAAAACCTAGCAATAACTTTACGTCACGGACCCAACAAAAGTGGTTTCGTCGAAATCCGAGGTCGTTCGCAAAATGTCCATTTTTAAGGGCCTGAATTCCACAGCGACTATTCAGAATTTTCAACTGGACATATCTTTTGATTCCCGCTATGAAATCTTGATTTTTCGGATTCGTTGGAAAGATATCATCAATTAGATCCTATGATTTTTGGTTTCACTAAAATCCGGATTGTTTTGCACCCGGTACATTCAATTGAAGTTTGAAATCGAATTATCGAACTACCGCGCCATTTTCAATTCCTTTTATAATTATATATAAATATTTATATTCTAACGACGACGTATATAAAATATACGTTCGAATTCTATTCAAAATAAATTTCTCGTCGATATTATTTAAAATATTTCATTTTAAATAATCAAAATTCGCTAAAATTGCCAAAATAAAAATTTCAAACTGGCTCGCATTTTACGGGTTGTTACAATCTCCCCCACTTAAAACTTTTCGTCCCCGAAAAGGAACAAAGTCGAAAGTGGTTTGATTAATCAGCTCTACTTTCGATCTGGCTTCCATTCTCCAACTTTTCAGTTTCTGAGAATTTTTAAATTTTCAAAAATTTGGCTAACACCCTAAATTTTCGAAAAATTTCGCCATAACCTCCCCTGCACCGGGAGCATCGGGGAATTTCAAATAGCTTCCCCGGTCCTTCAGATCTCAAAAAGAAAAAGAAAAAGCCAAGCGGCTAGCCAATAGGCTCATAAAATCATCATCACCCAAACAAAACAGTAAATTATGTAGTAAACATGTACCTATTTGTCGGGCAAACAAATTTTATTCTCTGGCTCTAGCCACCTTGCTATGACCTGTTCAATGGAAGTATATGTATATACATGCAAATGCGACCAATTTTCAATACAGTTCAATATTTGATTCAATTAGGCATAATGGTTCAAAATTATCAAACAATTAAACAAACAACACAAACATCAATCCACTAGTTGATTAGCTTTTTCAAATTCATAATTTTGATACATATACAAAAATCGTGTTTTGATGCCAAATCACAACAATATATTCTAGCTATATTAGTTTTGGTTCTCACACCAGTCTAATGGAAATATATAGAAAATCACACCTTCGAAACTCGAACATAAATGTTGATAATGCGGCCGCATTACCAAAATTATCTCCGGGCGACTAGAGTGTGATTCTATATCTATCCAGTATATTAAAATTTTGAATACACGCGGATCAGACGTATACGCAAAATCTATATATACTGGATTGCCCACATCAATATAAATAAATAACCAAATACGAATAATTGATTTAAATTTTCAAAACAAAAATTTGTTTTCACTTTTATTTTAAAAATTTACTCTTCACACTCGTTCTAGAATACTACTGATCCTATCTCTAACGAGTCATTCCCATTGGATTTTACTAATCCAATATTTGATGAACTCTTTCGTATGGTTCTAATGTGCCTTGTTCCCTGAGCTTTGTAAACCAAAGCTCTGATACCAACTGTGAAAACCCGTAACTTCCCCGTAAAGGAAAGCGACGGATAGTTCGAGAACAAGCCACATCCGAACGCATATAGAAGAACATTTCATTGTATATTACAACAATGCATCAGAATACAAGAATATACAGAGTATAAAAGAATATTGCACAGAAATAAATATCAGAGATTTTAAATTACATTTAAATACATCGCAGCGGAAAATAATACAATACACAACTAGAATGAGATATACGGATACAAAGCTTTCCGGATATCGTTCCAGCTGTAAACCAGGATCCTGTGAATATAAATCTGCAAAACCAAAACTACTAGCTGCCCGTGTCAAAATAGGGGCACCCAGAGTTTAGGTTAAAACAATAAACTCCAGGTCAGTCATGGGACTGGTGTGAGAACTAAAACAGTTAATCTTTATTTTTAAAGTTAGGTAAATCAAGGGACCACGCCGTATAACACGGAACGGGTTTCCTCCCAAGAATACCAGTGCATAAAACAAACAACGCAATGCTAAATAAAGAAAAATGAAGCTGTTATAAGACCCAGGTCCTATCACACAATGCAACGCAAGCCGGGGGATAGGGTTTTCCCTTATAACAGCCAAAGAATGCTTGATACGTTTAAAACAAATCAATTGATACTATAATAAGTGCATAGTGTATAAAACAACTTCAAATCATAAGTATCAATCATAGGCGGCATGAGCGCCCCATCCCACTATGTCGCCATATATAGGATTACAACTAAAACCGCAAGATCACGTATTTGGAAATTGGATTTCCGTCTATGAACCGAGGCAAAAGATAGTCCTCAACCGATTCGAGACAATCTAGCCTACCATGTCTCAGGAACAGCCGCAACTGCCCCCTGGAGCGACAGGGCCGGTCCACCGATGTGGATTATTATACCTGAACAATACGTCTCCCCGCCCTTTGGGGCGCAAACGAGCCATCAAATGACTCCATCGGTTCGAGAATGACCGATCAATCCGAGGCGCCTCGCAACAGCAACAACCACATAAGTCAAACTCTTCAGGGCGTGTAAAACCACTGACGCCACTTTTAGCTAGAAAGAAACGCAAGTCCTCCCTGAGGTCCGTCTCCCGTTTTTGGTTCATACCGGGTGTGAAACTCGCGAAGTAAAACGTTACACAAAGCTACGCCACAAAGGCCGTGCTTTGATCATCAACCACAAGACTTTGCTTTTCAACAGAAGCCTTGATCATTTGCCACTTAGGCATGCCACACAGGCAATTCACTCCATGCGATTGATATCCATCAATATATAACCCCTGAGCTCGTACGTCTCAGAGAAGGGCGTTAAGCAAGAGAATAAATTCTCCGCCGCCAAACAGATATATATTTAATAGGGATCAATCACACGGACTAAAATCCAATGTCAGACACACAGTCCATTTACAAGTCCGTTCTGGGTCTGAACGAAACCGGAGGCACCTAGTACCCCGCATATCCATCGATCTCCAAGTACGTCTGGACGATCACTAACTGTTTCCATCTTCTTGGGTGTACAGCCCAATCAAGATCATCAGTAATTACCCAAACGACGTGAAGACCTCCGGTCTTCGACCATCGTCTTCATCTTCGACTTATCGTCGTATCAGTTATTCAGAATGGGATAAACCCGGTCTTTCCGAATAACTCGCGTATATTTTAAATAAGTGTTACACAAACACAACATACGCCTCATTCCAATTCATCAGTCACTAACCGTAAATTAATCAAGAGAATAATTTCCCAAATATAAACCCCGAAGGCCGAAACCAACATCAGATCAATATCCAGAAAACCATTCTGCTTGGCTAACCGACAGTTAGTTTCTAAATTTCACATTCATAGGGAAAGGTTCCCATTAATTTTATCAAAGATAAATTCCTTGGATTTATTCTTTAATCTACTTTTGAATTTCGATTCAACTAGTCGGGATTAACGAAACTTACCGAAGTAATCATTTGTTTTAATTTCCCAATCCCAACCTATTCATCCCATGAAGTAAAACTGGTAATACTTCATATCTAACACCACGGTGTTATTGGTAAATTCAATTACCATTTCACGTTCAAATCTAATTAAAGATTTAACTATCGCTTGGAGCAAAACTGGTGCTACTCCATTCTCGATCATTTCAATCTAATTAAAGATTCATTAAAACTCCACTTAGTTTTAATCTTTAACTGGGTTAAAGAATCAGTGTCATTTAAAAACACAGTTCACGATAAACCCAAAATCACATTCATTAATTATCGGGTTAAAGAACGAGTGTTGTTTAAAACACTGTTCATGATAAACCCAAAAATCAATATCAATTCAATTCCAATTAAATATTATTTAATTGGTACACTTCATTAAATCTAAATAAAAAGATTTAATCTTTTCTCAACTGGGTTCAAGAACAGTGTTAGTGAAGACACCATTCACGACAAACCCAAATCACATTCATTAATTATCGGGTTAAAGAACGAGTGTTGTTTAAAACACTGTTCACGATAAACCCAAAAATCAATATCAATTCAATTCCAATTAAATATTATTTAATTGGTACACTTCATTAAATCTAAATAAAAAGATTTAATCTTTTCTCAACTGGGTTCAAGAACAGTGTTAGTGAAGACACCATTCACGACAAACCCAAATCACATTCGATATTCAATACAAGGCTCTGAATAGAAAATATATCGGCTTATATTCAATATCGAATTCTACGACTAACAAATGTCGTATTGGAAATAACGATATAAATATATATCTTTCAAATTTCCATAACAACACCTGTATAATCACGAATTCCAACATCGAAATATTCCGAAGACAATTTCGATTCAAATCCACTCCAATGCAATCATTGGATATTCTGGTTATTTTCAAAACCCCTTTCAAATTCAATTTATTTATTTAAAAATAAATAGAATTATAATTCTAGTTCAAAACTAGTTCATTTCGATAAAAATCTATTTTTATCTTTTCAAATATGGAGTTCTTCATCCCAAATCTTCACAAATCACTTCTTATGATTTTACACAAATTATTATTATTTTTAATAATTTTATCAAGGCCCGTACAGTCGATTTCCAACAATGGCCATCGAACTGCACTTACAGCGACCTTTTTCGAATTTGATTTGGACGTATCTCCAAATCCAACCGTTAGATTTCAAATTTCTAATATTCGTTAGAAAGCTCTTTTCGATACGAACCCAACGGTTCTGGTTTTAGGAGAATCCGACGGTCGGATCTCCCGTAATGTCCGTTTAAAATAAATGGTTGAAATTCACGAACTGCCGCGGCGCAGCGCGTTCTATTCAGGCCATTATATTATATATATAATATATATAATATATATTTCGTCGATTTCTATTTAAAACGAACTATATAAATAGTTTTAAAATTCGTTTCAAAAGCAATTTCAACTTCCATTTCAATTCAAATCAAAATTGAATTCTTCTTTATAAATTCATTTTAAAATTCCTTTCTATTCAATTCAAATTTGAATTCAATTTGAATTCATTTTTAATTCGCTTTCAATTCAATTTGAATTCGTTTTTAATTCAATTCATTTCGAAATCGTTTTCAATTCAATTCATTTCGAAATCGTTTTCAATTCAATTCATTTCGAAATCGTTTTCAATTCAATTCATTTCGAAATCGTTTTCAATTTATTTCATTTCGAAATCGTTTTCAATTTATTTCATTTCGAAATCGTTTTCAATTTATTTCATTTCGAAATCGTTTTCAATTCAAATCGATTTAAATATCGTTCACGTCAAAATGGCGTCAATCTAATCAACACGACTTCATAGATTTCTATTTTCAAATATTCTATTTCAAATATTTCTTTTTTTTAAAATAGTTGTTATTATCAAAATATTTCGTTCAACACATGACCAATCTCAATGGATGAGTACTGTCAACACATGAACCTTTATTTTATATTGATAAAGATGTAAATTTTATTACTAAAATATTTCGTTCAACACATGACCAATCTCAATGGATGAGTACTGTCAACACATGAACCTTTATTTTATATTGATAAAGATGTAAATTTTATTACTAAAATATTTCGTTCAACACATGACCAATCTCAATGGATGAGTACTGTCAACACATGAACCTTTATTTTATATTATTCTTTATTTTCTAAATTGGAATGAGGCCCAATTAATTACCATATAAAGTTAATTATATGGATTCCATACAACAAATGCATATAATAGCAATGATAGATAATCAACCATCAACCAAAGTGCACTACACTGTATAAGCATCAAATATAGATATCTAACGCTTATAACAGTCTGTCAATCAATCGATCGACATATTTAATCAATCAGGATGAGTGAACTTCATATTTCATCCCAACACCCGTGTGGGGTTTTCAAACAATCAAACACAGATTTTATTTGTGCAGTTTGGGCGATGTGTAAAATTTTATCGTCCCAATCAATGTCCTTCAAATAGGTGTACATAAACAAACCGTCCGGTTTGTAAATGAATATTTATTTATTCACATTCACTATATTCATATTCACGTTAAAAAATATATATTTTTAACGATAAAACATTTTATTTTAACATATGAATTCCTATTATTCATTTACACAATAAAATGATATTTTTATTTTCTAACATATTTTAGAAAATTTCGGCGGTATAACGGCACGATACTAGAAACGGGACGAGGCCTAGCCTTATCCCCGGTCTAGTGAAGGCCCACGCCATTCACACATCAATCAAAATCACCAAACAACCAAATTCAAATCAAATCATACAACTAAGCTATGCAACCAAACAAACAAGTCCATGGTCTGTGGACGATTGTGTCGGGTGCTACTAAGCACCGTCTGCATCCTAGTATATATATATAAATAGAAATGAAATTGAAAGGTGAGAAATTCTCACTTATAGCTATCCTAGCTCCACGGCACTTTATTGATAGAAATCTTCATTGCTATCGCATCTTCGTCATCTTCGTTGCCCGTAGTCACTATATATATAAAAATCATATTTTTACTTCGATGTTCAATATATAAAAATCATATTTTTACTTCGATGTTCAATATATAAAAACCAAATTTTTATATTCTCTATTATATATAAATATCAAATTTTATAACGACACTTCATACATGTAAAAATAGAATTTTTATCGCTACTTCTATTTTGAAAGCAATTCTCTTGCTATTTCTAAAACCATGGTATTTATTTCTAAGTTGAATATATAAAAATCATATTTTTACTTTATTAAGAATCGTATCTTTCCTTAATAAAAATCATATTTTTCTTTCAACTTATTATATATAAAAAATCCCATATTTTATTATGCAAAGTTATTTATTTTAAATATCATATTTCTATTTTTTTTTTAAAACAAAGCCTTCTTTTATTTTTAAAAACAATTCTATTTATTTTCTAAAATCAATGTTATTTATCTTTAAAAAAAACAAAGGTATTTTATTTTTCAAAAACAATGCATTTCATATTTTCAAAACATTGCTAATTTATTTTCAAAACATCCATGCTCTTTATATTTTTAAAACATCAATTCTTTATATTTTTAAAACATCAATTCTTTATATTTTTAATGTTATACATATAAAAACTTAAATAATAAAACAATGCTTTTTTTATTCATATAAAATTAGAAAAAAAAAGGAAAAGAGAAAGAAGGAAAAAAACTCACTGTTTCCCTCAGAGCACGTCGAACAAGGTTCACGAGCTAGGGCTCATTGCTGGCGCCTCCACAGATGATCGGAGGACGATCTGACCACGCCAGGTGACGCGCCTAATCGAGGGCTACCCACGGTGGTGATAGCTCGCCACTCGCACGCCTCGCCTGACCGGAAATCGCGCCCCAACGGCGAGTATTCTCGATTGAAATCCTATCCCAATACTCCACCAGAGATCCTCATACCTATCGGGATTGGAAGAGGTCGAAGGAGGCTTCGATTCTGGCTATGGAAGGTTCGGATTTTATTGAGTAGATTTTGAAGGAAAAGGGGGAAGAAGGATTGACGGCTCACGATCATCGAATGAGAGAGGAGGCGCGATTTTCTGGGTTTGACCGCTTGGAAATGATTTTGACTGGGCACTAGGGTTTAGAAATCCTTTTATATATTTTTAAATTAATATTTTAATTCCATCCTTAATTGTTAATCGCTCCAAACCCCAATCAAACCCAACGACCGTCGCCCCTAGCTAATTACCCCCATTCCGAACACAATGGGAAATGTTTCGCAACCAATTCGGCTGTTACGATAGGTTTCCATTGAATTTAAAATATAAATCTTTATATATTCAATTTAAACGCACATTTTGAATTACTGGGGCCACATACTGACTCTAAAAATTCCAGAAAAATATTTTCTAACTTCGTATTGACGATACGGTCCTAACAAAACTAGTTTCGTCGAATTCTGAGACCGTTGGAAAAATGGCCAATTTCCAGTCGATTAAAATCAACTGAAACCGGTCAAACGCGTTTTCCTTTGCCACGCTCACATATTGATTCGAAAAATTATGAAATTTAAAACCTAGCAATAACTTTACGTCACGGACCCAACAAAAGTGGTTTCGTCGAAATCCGAGGTCGTTCGCAAAATGTCCATTTTTAAGGGCCTGAATTCCACAGCGACTATTCAGAATTTTCAACTGGACATATCTTTTGATTCCCGCTATGAAATCTTGATTTTTCGGATTCGTTGGAAAGATATCATCAATTAGATCCTATGATTTTTGGTTTCACTAAAATCCGGATTGTTTTGCACCCGGTACATTCAATTGAAGTTTGAAATCGAATTATCGAACTACCGCGCCATTTTCAATTCCTTTTATAATTATATATAAATATTTATATTCTAACGACGACGTATATAAAATATACGTTCGAATTCTATTCAAAATAAATTTCTCGTCGATATTATTTAAAATATTTCATTTTAAATAATCAAAATTCGCTAAAATTGCCAAAATAAAAATTTCAAACTGGCTCGCATTTTACGGGTTGTTACAATAAAAGCAGCTACAAAAAAAGTGGCAAGTAGGTGGGAGTTAAAGTGGATAACAAAAGGAACAGTGGTCCCCCTTTGGTACTTTGTTTCCTTTTTTCTTTTAAAATTCTTTATATCTTATTAAATGGATATCATAGCTTGGAATTTAAGGGGTTTAAATTCCCCAGAAAGACAGCTTGATTTAGTTAATTTTTAAGGTAAGTGTTAACCTAGCATTATAGGTTTAATTGAGCATAAACTCAATGATCAAAAGATCAATGAGCTGCAGTCAAGAATCTTTTCTAATTGGAGCATTATTAATAATAACTTGATGGAAGGAAATGGCAGGATTATGGTCCTTTATAATCCTACCATTTGGTCTCTCATCGGTTATTTCATTAATATGCAATATGTTCATTGCACTTTTAATAATAAGGGTGGTTTATCACTAAAACTCACTTTTATTTATGCTTCCAATTATGAAAATGATAGAACCATACTCTGGAACTATATTGAGCAGTTCAGTAATGTTATTAAAAGCCCTTGGATGCTTATAGGGGATTTCAACACTGTTTTTCACAACTGTGAAAAAAAGGAGGCAATCCTATTCCTTTTGCTAAATTAATTAAGATTGCCTACTTAATGTTGAAATCTTGATTAATAGAACCCCAAATTGCTGGCAATAAATTCACATGGAAGTCAGGTGAGTTTAGAAATATCCACTGCAAGCTAGATAGGATTCTATTTAATCAGCAGTTCATAGATTTTTTTCCTAACATCCACTGTAGTACTCTACCCCAAAACACTAGTGACCATACACCTATTCTAGTTTCTTTCAGCACTAATAAGGATAAAGTTGGTTACTCTCCTTTTAGATTTGTTAATGGATGGGTGCATGAGAAGGACTATAAAGACACAGTTTCCAATAGCTTGTTAAACAACTATTATGGGACTGCTCAATATAAGTTCAATAAAACCTTACAACTGGTTAGGACTAATCTAAAAAATTGGAATTCTAACAGAAGCTGAAATGACATTAATTCTATTAGGGATGAATGTAGTAAGCTTCAGGATGAATTAGATAACAATTGCTCAGACTTGATCAAGGCTGAGGAATTTTATAATGCTTAAGACAAGATCATTAATGCCTTACATATTAATGCTGTTAATCTTAAGCAAAAAGCTAAAGTTGATTGGCTTACAACTAGGAATGAAGCTAGTAAATTTTTTTACTCTAGAATGTCCAATAGGAAAAATAGGAATAATATTGGTAAGATTATTGACAGAAAAGGGAAAATTGTTAGTGAAGCCTCCATCATTGAGAAGGAGGCTATTAACTATTTTTCCTCTCTTTACAATTCTGATAATCTTACCAATAATTTTCCTGATATAGAGTTTAAATATGTTGCTAATAGCAATAGCACTGATATTCTGCTTGCCCCTATTACTCAAGAGGAGATCAAAAATATTATATTTAATGCTAATAATGATAAAATCCCAGGCCCTGATGGGTTTGGAGCTAAATTTTACAAAACACATTGGGATGAGATGCATCCTGTTCTTAGTGGTTCCATTAAGGAATTTTTTATTTCTGGGGAGATTTTGAAGAACACTAATCACACTTATATTACATTAATCCCAAAAGTTGAAAACCCATCAGGGCTGGATGACCTGTTGCAATTTTATTTATAAAATTATTTCTTCCCTCTTATGTAATAGGTTAAAATATTTTTTAAAGTTCACTATTTCTGATAACCAGAGTGCATTCATTCCTGGTAGATTAATTTCTGAAAATTCCTTGTTAGCTCATGAGCTCATTAGGAATTTTAATATGAAAAACAGAAATCTCATGAGTATAAAGATTGATCTTCACAAAGCTTTTGATAAAATTAATAGAAATTTTATCATATACATTATGCAGAAAATGGGCTTTGATGATAAATTTTGTGCTTTGATCAAAGAGTGTATATGTAATGTGTCTTACTCTATTATGATAAATGGTTCCCCAAAGGGCTTCATTAATAGCAATAGCGGAATAAGGCAGGGTGACCCTTTGTCACCATACTTATTCTCAATTGTTATGGAATATTTCTCTATGCAAATGGAGTTAGAAGTTCTTAAGGGAAACATTAGACCAATTAATAGAGTTAAACCTCACATCACTCATCTTTTATATGCTGATGACATGCTTCTATTTTTAAAAGCAGATAAGAATAGTGCTATTGCTGTTCACAAAATATTAGACAATATGGAAAAATATGCTAGTTTAGCTGTTAACTTAAATAAAAGCAAGGTGTATTTCAGTAAAGACGTTCTTATTAAGGAAGAGATTCTAAACCTCCTGAAATTTAAAGAGGGTAATCTCTCAGTCAAGTACTTAGGGCTCCCATTAAGCATTAATCAGGTTAATGACAGAGACTGCCTCTGATTACTAGATATGATCCAAAACAAGCTTGAGGGGTGGTCTAGCAAGTTACTTTCATTAGCAGGCAGAACGGAGTTAACTAGCACTGTCATCACTGTTATGGTAACATACTGGGTCCAATCACACAACATCCCTAATAGTATAATTAGCAAAATTGAAAAAATGTGCTCCAATTTTATATGGAGTGGTAGTTATCATAAAGTTGCATGGGACATAGTGTGTAAGCCTAAAAAAAGTGGTGGGCTTGGGCTTAGGAAAATTAAAACATTGTTGAAGTTAGTAAATTTAAGATTTTTTGGAAATTCCTGGATGGTAAATCTCTTTGGTCTAGATGGATGAAAGCAAAATATTTAAAGAATAATAAAAATTTCTGGACTGCTAGGAAAGAGATGCACCATTCCTATGTTTGGAAAAACATTTTAGACTACAGAGGCATAGGTAGAAATTTTCTGTATAGAATGATAAAAGACGGAAGTCAAACCAGTTTATGGTTTGACCCATGAATTAGTGGTAATTCGCTAATCAACCTTCTGGGTTGGAATAATCTTTACATATTGGGGGGGTTAATGACAAAGTGCAGAACATTATATCAAATAACTGTTGGAGCTTTCTTAATAACCCTGCTGCTAGTATTTTTAAAAACTCTATTCTGGGTATTCATATAGATCAAAACTGTTATAAGGATCATTGGACCTGGAACTTGTGTTCCAATGACAAATTCTCTTTCAAAAAAGTGTGGGAGTTTTTACAAGGTAATGAGGTCGAGGTCAATTGGCACAAAATTATTTGGTGTAAAACAAATTGCCCCAAAATGGCTCATTGTGCTTATTTTGCCATTTTAAATAAACTCCAAACCAGAGATAAATGTTGTAAACGGTATAAGAATTCAGAAAACACTTGTCTTTTTTGTAAAAAAGAGGTTGAAAGCTCCAATCACTTATTTTTTTACTGTAACTTTCCCCAGTACATCTGGTTTAATGCCGAATGTACTTTGGGTTTCAGTCATACACATGCTACTTTGAATATCAGGGATAGTATTGAGCATATTTCTAAGTTTTTTAAGCCCAAGTCCTACAAATTCAATAGAGCTTGCATTTTACTAACTGCATCTATTTATTATATGTGGAGAGAAAGAAATCAGAGACTACATATTGGTAAGGAAACCACTTGTACCCAAATCTTGAAAACTATTCTTCACAACAGTGACATTGTCATAAAGAAAGCCAACACATTTGGAGATGAGAAAACATATGTCTAATAAAGATAATGCAGATGGAGATAAGCAAGTTGAAGAATTTTTACTAAATGGCAAGCAGCTCTCCAATAATAAGCTCTCAAGCCTTCAAATTGGTGAAAGAAGCCTTTGCCAAGCCAATAGTAACCATCACTGCAAAAGGGAAGAATCACAACATTATAGATAGTCATCCTATTAATTCAAATTATAGGAACAATAATGCTGGGTTCTTACCTATTACAGGATATAAAAATTATCTCCACTCCAACAAAGATGCTTTGATCAGATCTGACTTCCTCACTGGGGCTTCCACTAACTCTGAATTCAAATCCAATGTTAGAAAGGGAAGTAGACATAATTCTAACTCTAGAATGCGTGATTTTTTTAGTAACTCATATAATAATCAAATATTCTTACCTATGGCAGAGCGTGGTTCCTCCAACAGTGATACAGATCTCGAAAAGCATTTGGATAAGAAGAGATTAGATGAAAAGTTCAGATTTTTATACAGAATCGGGGACAATCACTACAAGAGCAGGTTGAATAACCAGATTTATCACTTATCTGTTAGGACTGAAGGAGAGAGCAGCATTAACAGCTCGGAGCATAACAATAAGCAATTAATTGGACTGAAGAGAAGCTTTGAGAGCATGGAGAGTTCAGATCCTAAAGATATAAACTCAACAACACACATCGAGCCACTAGATCTGCCTTCGAGAAAGCATAATACACTTCTGAGACAATATGAAGTTGATCGCAAACTAGATTCGAGCATTCAAAGCAAGGATACCAACGAAGAGATGGCGTGGAAGCCGCCATGAAGACATCGGGTTTAATTTTCACAGAGGAGCCGCCATTACTGAGGGTTTCAGTGTTTAAGTGGAGTATAGTTTGTGACGGCTAGGGTTTACTAACCCTCTTTGCTTTTGTTTGAGGTGTTGGGCTTGTACCCGGTTTTATATGGGCCTTGGGCCAAATATTATTTTTTCCTGTTTCAAAAAAAACTTTCTTTCTATTTCTCACTCTCTAACTTCTTTCTATTAATGATCTAGTATGTTCGATGCTTGACTAGCTGACGTGGTTTTTATGTCGATTTTCAAGGTCAAAAATCCCTGTTCATTAACCTGTCTTTAGCCACCCACCTTGGTTGTGGGTTAGCCTGGTGAAGAGAAGTTTTGTACCCGAAAGTTTTACAATATTCATATTTAAAAGGTACATATTCATATTCAACATTGACTTCGTGCTTAACTCCATTGGGTAATGGGATAGGAATAATTGTTTTCAAGTTAGTATTCATATTAATGGCCATCTGAACTCATGCATATTTCGTGAACTTCCTATGTGCAGTATTGTCATCAACTCAAAGGGGGACGCCAATGAAACTCGTAATCATTTGTAAATCATCAAGCGTCCACATTTCAAGTTTAAGATTATGAAAATGTATCCAGAATTGAACTTTTGTAGCCGATAATTTAGAGTGATCATAATTTGGCTTCCAGGCATCAATTAAAAGAAGTTTTCTAAAATAAGAACACATAGCACATTCCAGTACTTTGTTGAAATCTTCAGAATTATCGAATTGTACTGCATAATGATAGTTAGAGGCCATATGTACTTTGAAATTACCAGGTGGTTTCCAGACACGAGTATGTAATCTCGAAGTTCGGCCAAAGATAATTTGTTGTCGATTGGGTTGAGAATTATTGTATTCATTCAAACCTCTTTAGGCTTCTTGATGATGTTCTTTGGTAAAAATACATATTCCGATAATGGTTCTATGAATGGTAAATTGTGGTTGGACGTTGCTGGCAGAGGGGCTGAACGAAGCGCATCAACCAACGATTTGGATGGAGGCAACGATGTAGTTGCAGCGGTTGAGGCAAATGAATTGGAGGAAGGATCAGGCGGTTTTCATTGAGGGGATGATGGACAATTACGCGCAGAGGATGCCGCCATATTTGTGTTGAAGAATGGAGTTTTAATGACAAAAATCTTATTTCATTACTAATTGATTATAAAATATATACTAATATCTCTAACTAGAATATATATATATACACACGCACATATATACGCAGGATTTGTATCCAGGAATAAATACTAAAGATTGTATAGTTTTAGAGTTTTAGAGATTCAAGAGATTCAGAATTCAGAGAAGATTCAAGACTCATGAGTAATCAAGAGTTCAAGAGTTCGAGATAAATATAGTAATAGAGTCTTGTTTATATGTAAGACTCTAAATAGCACTCCAGGTTCAAATTCAAATTTTGTTTTTCAAATTTTGTTTTTCAGATTTCAAATTTCAAATTATATTTTCAAAATTCTAATTTTAATTAAGTTTTTTCTATCTTACTTTTGATTTTAAACTTGAGTTTAAAGTTTATAAGTTTAGTTATATTTATATAGTTATATACTTGTGTTCTTTTATATCTATATAGTTTTGAACTTTATAATTTTAGAAATATGCTTACATAAATTATATTTATGATTTCATATTATTTTCTACTTTATAATACGTATTTATATCACTATGTTTTAATTTAAGAATTTCCAGAAATATATATATATATATTAAAACACTGGAAAATAATCAAATTTCAAATTTACAAACACATATGTCGACATACATATATAGGGACGTCGACATACGGCTGTCATATTTTCAGTTTTGAAAGGAAGAATCTTTTCACCATTTATAACGTTCCAGAAGCGTTGCAAGCTTTCAAATCTTATAAATAGAAGTTGATTTCGAATTTTTTAATCCTCACTGTCTTCATCCCTTTTCATTCCTCCATTATTATTTCATATTTTTATAATTTCTACACTTATACTCTGCTGATTATTATTCTAAATTACATAAAACATCTTCTCTCCTCACTCTCAAATCATTACTCTTTGAATTAAAGCGCTGCTGAGGAGTTATAGGGTTGTTGTAATCATTTAGAATTGTTCTGGGGTAGTTTGGAAATGGTGTTCCTTATAGCCGTGAAATCAAGGAACTTATAGCCTGGAAATCAAGGGTGGTGGAAATGGTGTTAACCTTGTAGCCGTGAAATCAAGGGGATTGTACTGAGATTTTGATCTAGTAATAAAACTCTGCGCAATCCAGCGTTGTGTGGGACAGGACATAGGAGCAATTCGAACCTGTATAAAATCCAGTGTGTTCTTTCCTTTTCTGCATTTTATTTTTGTTTATTTCTATGATTGTGTTTGATTTTGTGTTTGTGATTACTCCGTGGGGTGTGACTCATACGATAGATCATATAAGCATTAGATCTTTCTTAAATTCCTTGAAAACAATATTCACCCGCCCTCTAGTGTTAGTTATGCCTTAAGATCCACTCTACATTCCCTATCAGTTTAAATGTGTTTTAATATATTTTTCACCATATATATATATATATATATATATATATATATATATGTGTGTGCGCGCGCGTCGTTTTGGATACAATAAATTATCCAAACCTTGTTATTAACTACTAAATCACTTAGCAACCCAAATATTAACTTGCAAATATTTTGTTTTCACCTAGTATACATGCAACATATCAAATGAGTCTTCATCCAAATTATTAACCTTTTACTTAGGGTTTCAATTTCCAAAATCACTTATGTTACCATACCAACTACTAACCTACTTTCACAATTCACAGTCATACTCTAACACATTCAACATCAAGCACAAAATCATATAATCACTTGTTATATACTGCATGCAACATCAATAACCATATACCCAGCATACTAATTTAAACGTGTGCTATAATTTCTCACAATAGCTTTCCACTCCGTCTAACTTTTAAGAAATGATTTTTGTTACTTCGCAACCTCGCTAACAACCAAACGAACACCGTTTACACACAACACTTCTATATAAACACCATGTATACATATTTATATATATATATAGGTTCTAACTTGGGTTTAAGAGGAAAAGATGGAATTTTAGCTGTAAAAAGGAGGAAAGGTAGGGCTTTGGGGGTTTAGGGGTCACAGCTTATAGTTCGGGTCCCACGACTGACATGTTAGTGGGGGCTGACGTGGAAGGTGAGGGAGCTAGGGGAGCTGATGGTGGTGGTTGGTGAAGGTAGGAGCTTGTTTTGATGGAGAATAAAAATTAAAAGGGAGCTTAAAGTTGTGTTAGGGAGGAAAGGTTGGAGTTTGGAGCAAGTGGTGGAAGCCTACGGCGATGGTGAGGGCTAGAGAGGAGTGGTGGCGGAGGTGTAGCAGGCCGGCGGTGATGGATCTATGGAGGGGGGAAGGGGAAATGGAGGAAGAAAAAAAGGTGAGAATGAAATGGAAAAATGAAGTGAATTTCTTCCAAAGGCACATATAGTTATAGGAAAGGCCATTGCATGGAAGGGTGACAAGTAGAAGGGGGCATGTGCTCCAATGCTGAGTTGTCGAATTCTTGTGGCCCTAGGAATTAATGCTAATACTACGTTTAATCTCTTATTTATTTATGCTATTTTTTCTTGTTTCTACTCGTATAGACACCTGCTAATCTTGATTGCTACGAAATTCGATATCCTGCTATGTTTCACAGATATGGTTCCAATGAACCTATTTTCGTCGAATTCCAAGTCCATTTGAAAATTTGTCTTTTCTATGCTATTATTAAAATTTAACTGATTTTTCGACCTGCGTTTATATTACGCACGCTCACATACCAACTCTGATTGTTATGAAATTTGGAACCTTTCAATAACTTAACGTTACAGATCTAGTAAAATTGGTTTCATCGAAATCCGAGGTCGTTTGAAAAATAGCCTTATTTTTACCTTTTAGAATAGCACTGAATTATCAATTTTCAAAAAAAAAATTTATTATCATTTTAAAAATCCAATAACCATATTATAACTATTTTATATTATAAAACAAATTTAGAATTTATTTTGAACAATTTTTAGGTCCTGGTTTTATATTTAAAATAATATTATAAAATCCCCTTATATGTATTTAAAACCATATTTTAAATTAACTTAAAATTCGGGCCGTTACAATCTCCTATACTTAAAAAGATTTCGTCCTCAAAATCGAAGACAAAGAAAAAACAGAGTGCTGAGACAGTATATATAGCCAAAAGGTGTCATGCCATATCACATATCAACATATCACAAACATAATATAAGCTATATCACAGGCATAACTTATACCCTAGTGTATAGTGCCGCTTAAGTTATAAGCCATGTATATGCATCTATACCAACTAACCTGAGCACGTACTATATACTTGAGGTGGTCTATACAAAATGGTATCATGCTCCAAATAACTATGTCAAAACGAAGCTAACAACTGTGTATACATATAACATCCCCAAGACGTAACTAACTAACTAACATCTGGATGGATAACGGTCGTCAGAGTCATGCATAGAGGGCTAAGAGATTATGATCTCCTCTGGCTTTTGGTCGACCTCGTAATCCGAATCAGGTCATCCCAATCATCATATCCAGGTACCATAATCTGATGTACGTGAAAGTCGTCGGGGTCATCTTCCATAAATTCCTCCTTGTCATCGACATTATAGCCGTCCTCGTATACCTCCAACCCCAACTCTGGCGCTATCTCATCATCTTCCACTACCTCGAGTCCAATCTCCAGCTCGATCTCGTCATCGAACTCCAGTGCTATGTCCAATACAGGCTCTTCCATCTCTAGGGGTGGTATCTCAAGTAGTGCGGGCTCGGGCTCCTCGTGGGTCTGCTAGGGGATAAAGTCGGGTATGATTTATAGTATAGGGGGAGGTTGAATCTCTACTACAGGTGGTGCTGGTATCAGACCATCCACGATAACGTGGCCCTCAAAATCTAAATCAATCCCCTCACCGTCCTCAATCATCCAATCGACATAATCTCCTATGTCCTCAGGCAGTACAAAGTCTGACTTTATGGGGGTAGGTGTTGAATCAGACTCATAATCTATGACCCCTATGGGTTTATATGCCGACGTAGCGTCAGAGAGATACTCGTCAGTGCTACCGTGATTAGACGACTCAGAAGAACTACTGCCTTGTGTATCATTAGAAGAAGAACAAGTTAGTGGAGAAGGCTAACGGAACCAGGCCAAATACCTAGGAACAGACGGCTACTTACCTCTATACCTCCAACCCTACTTCTACCTCTACCTCTACCTCTCTACAATTTAAAACAAAGAGTTTCTAATTAGTGTACAAGTTTAAACTAATCCCTTTTATACCTGCACTTTTTATAAAAAACCTTTTTAATCAAAATAACAAATGAGTTTCATGTATATCCACTGTCCAAAATCATGAATACAACCTCCTTTATAAATCCAAACCTAATATGTATCAGAATTTATCGAGCGTCCAAAATCAATGAAAATTCCATTTACTTACCCTAATCCAATAGTTTAAGTTCATAATCATTCCTTAAATTAGTAAAATTAACTACCATACAGTACATCCAACAATCAGTTAGTTGACTAACTTCTCAAATTTAACTTTATTTTATAAAAATATAATTCTTTAGCTTAATTTTTCATAAATTTACTTATTACTTTTGAAAATAAAAATCACAAATACCTCTCTCATATATATAGTCCTCTCAACTCATTCTGGGGTATAACTTACCTTATCTCTAACGAGTCACTCATCCTAGGATACCACTAATCCTATTTCTGTTAAGTTATCCGTCCTTGGATACTATTGATCCTATCTTTCATGAGTCTTTACTCTACATAGTCAAGTTTTATCGTTAAACCAAAGCTCTGATACCAAACTTAAACGACCGAAATCTGCTTGCTTTCTGAATCGACTATAAATCCCATAAGTCCAATTCAAAAAGAAAGCTTCATTGGAAGGTACTACGATAAACCGAATTCTGATCTTCAATTGTAGATATTTAGCACATCCTCGGTGTTCATGTGCCTCAAAATCAAATATCGCAAACTTGATTCATCAGGATTTTATCAGAGTAAATACAACGTAACAGAACAAAATATAATACTCAGTATATATCTTTACAGCAAAATCTTTTACCAGGGAAAACAATTACATTACCAGAGTTTGACATACAACGGATACGTATAAACGTTATCCTCACATCATCCATCCATATAATCCAAATATAGGTAGTCGAATTCCCTGCCATTTGACGAAGAACTCCTACTTTAATGAATCAACTGGAAACTCCTTGTCCACATGTTTAAACCTGAAATGCACTCGAATCTGAGCCGAGCGACAAACACTCGAGTCAAGCTTGGATCAACCTGCTTGAGAACTAGATAACAAGCCATAACCCATATCATACAATAATTAAAAAGTTTCAAATTCGTGCTTTTGAAAAATGAAGCTATTATAAGACTCAAGTTTCATCACATAATGCAACGCATATTGGAGGGTAGAGTTTGACCTTATAATAACCAAACATGCTTGATATTCTTTAAAAAAATTGATATCACTATTAATGTCTAAGTGTGGAAATCATTTTCAAACGTAAATTTATCAATCTTAGCTTGCATAATGCCTCATCCCATTATGTTGGCTATTAGGTAACAACTGAAAATGCAAAGCTCATACTGGAAGCTGGATTCCAACAAAGACCAAGTCTAACAATCTTCCTTAACCATTCAGAAGTCCTCCAGCGGGATGTCCCACGACTCACAAATGTGATCCTTTGAAGAGACAGAGCCGACAACACTAATAGGCTGGTTGGAATCTTACCTGAACATAACGTTCCTTGGTCGTGACCGACCATCATCCGATGTGCCTCGATTTGTCATCCAAATAAATAAACTTCCCAAGACTCCAAACCATAACATTATTTTTTAACTATAGGAAATGTATTTTCTTATCTTTGTCATCCATCATCCTTTTTGCGGCCATTCACGAGTTGTGAGGCTCTAAAGTTACGTTTCAATACAAAGCTACACTCTATCAGCCATGCTTTGATCATCATCCACAAAGCTCTGCTTTTCAACAAAAAGTATTAATCGACTTAGCACTTAGCATGCCACATTGTCAATTCACAATACATAATTGATAATTGGTGTTAATTAATATATAACCCTCTAAGTACATAAGTCTCGGAAGAGGTTGTTAAGCTAAGAAAATAAATTCCATGGCTTCACCTAGAAGCAAATGCCATCGCATCTGAATCACTTCAAGTACGCTTAGATATCCATCACAATATAATCCCATAATTGGGTGGTTATCCGAGGCATTGACAAGCAATCCTTTTGATGTGAAGGTCTTTGGTCTTCAATCACAGTCACGCTGTTTTTATTACGTCGTATAGTTGTTCACGTTGGATCGAAACCCGGTCATTCCGAATAACTAGCGCATCTTTAAAATCAAATAAAGATATACAAGATGTCATGAGTCTTATTCCATTTTAGGAATATTCTTTTATTCAAATTTTATTTAAAATTCAATCTAGTCTTTACATGAAAACTCGCTTATTTTCTTTTAAGCGATTCTTAAACTTGTTCTCAATATCATTTACTAGGGAAACGTTTTCATAAAATCTTTATATTTAAATTATATAAAGATTTCATTTCAACTTTACTTGTGAAATCATCTTCTCCTTTAAATGGGTTAAAGAACAAACATTATTTAAAACATAGTTCACGATACCCCAAATCATACTTTCATTTGCAATGAAATCTTAATGGAAATCATATTAGCTTATAATCGATACAAATTCTCATATCGAACTAATACTATAAGTGGAATAATGGCAAAGCCTTTTAACTTCTTTACATAGTAAAGGTCTTCTTTCACGGAGACCCATCTTGATTATTACCAAATCGATTTCCATTCAATTTCCATTTTATTCAGAAAAATTAGCTTTAGTTTTAAGACTTTCCAACCCCAAATATATATTAAAACTTCATTTTAATCCTTTAGATACGTTTACAAATCATTTGGATATCACTAGTTATCTCGAAACCTTTTAATTTTAAATCGTATCGGTCGCAAATGACGTCGCTCAATCAACTTATTTTCAGAAAACATCTTTTTAACTTTCCAAACCTGGTATACTCAATTAAAATCATTTATTATGATTTATTTTAATTTTAAAAATAGCCATTTTTTTAAATTTCGATTTCTGGTCATTAACGACACTAGTGCTATTTTTATTTAAATTTTATTTGAACTTATTTCAAAATCTAACTATTGGATTTTAAAACTTTACAATTCATTTGTAAGCTCTTTTCATTTCGATCCAAAAGTTTTTTTGTTTTGAGAAAATCCGAAGGTTGGATCTCTCGATACGTCAACTTGAAGTCAATGGCCGATATTCGCAAACTACCGCTGCGTGACTAGTTCTATTCAAACCAAACTTCGATTTTAATCAAAAGTCGAATCAAATTACCTATAAAATAGTCTATTGATTATATAAAACATATATAATATTTTGAAAACTATATTTCTAATACTTCTCTTTAAAATTCAATATTCCTATTAAATGGATTTTATAATATTATTTTATTATTAAAATAATATTATGTTTCAAAACTTATCCGTTTGAGCCCCAATTTTCCTGACGTCCATTATAAAAATAAATAAGATAGTTTTGAAAAGGAAATCTTGTTAAAACATTTCTTAGATACCCTAACCTAACTTCACTTTTCCTATTTACTATTCACTTTTAAAATAAAATTTAAAACATGCCTTAATTGCTTGGAAACTTCTTAAAATCAATCTTCGGCTTTTACGAAAACTATTCATAATTATTTAAACTAGCTTTCCAAATCATTTTAGATTTAAAACTCAAACTTTTATTTTTCACTCAATATTTTGTTAATATAATATTCAGTTTAATCCTAATTTGGAATAAAACTCAAAGTAAAGACCACATAATTCAACTTATGTGGGTTCAATGTGTCATAAATACCCAATTAACATTTGTTAATCATCAACCAAAATATCATGGCATTGTCAGCCTAAGTGTCAAGATTATTGTTAGAACGAAAAGTGGCACTAACACCCAATGCGGAGTAAAGTCCTCACGAACATAGATTACAATGAAAAATGCTATAAATAATAAAGAGACATGTGATATTTTTACAATGTTTCGGCTCAATACAAGCCTACGTCCACTTTATAGCTTCTTGAATCCTAAGAACTTACAAGAGCAAGCCTTACAATCCGTAAGAACTCAATATACAAGTACAATTCACTCAGATTTATATATGAAATCCTCGTGTTTACAATGAAAACAACTAAGAAATAAGAAATTTTTACACGAAATCCTCGTGTTCTTGTGTGGTGAGTACGACTTTGATGTATGCAAAGAGCAATAGAGGAACCCATTCAAGTGAAGGAGCAAAAGTCCCTTCAAGATGCTAAGAAATAATGTATTTATAACCATCGGAGTGGTCGGGTCGGATGCCATGTGTCATCCATTTAGAGAATCTCAGAATTGTAGTGGACTGAGTGGAGAATGCCTCCCCGGGTCGTGGGTTGCCAAGTGGAACCTGATCCGTAAAAATAGGGTAGTGGAGTGAGTCAATGTAACACCCCGTGAATTCTATAACGCTAAGCTTCACAAATTAAAGTATAATTAATTCTAATGAAAGAATTATGGGAAACTGGTTATGCCATTACGTTCGTCTCGGAATTCTGCTTGAGATAGAGTCCGAGTTTGCATGAATTGGACTACGTATGAAGGAGTTATGGCCTTCGGAAGTTTCAGAATCAAATTTAAATTCAGACAGCTTAGTTTAAATTTCAAATTTCGAATTTCAGGTTCAAACAGGGCTGGGCGGGAAAATTCCCGCCCAGAGACCAGGTCGACCATAGGGTCGACCATGGTGTCGACCTAGTCAACCCAGGTCGACCATGGTGTCGACCTGGTCCCCCCCTCCAGGTCGACCTGGGTGTCGACCTGGCTAGTCGACCTGGCTGGCCAGTTCTGATTCTGGCTCGAATTTCTGAGGCCCTGTGTGTCACTAGGGCTGACATGTCACCTCTTGATTGGCTCTTTGAATTTTGAATGGCCTAGATTCCTCCTATCTTCATCTGACGGCTCAAAACAACTTAAAAATCTATAAATACACCCTAACTCTCAACTGAAAATTCACACAAAAATATGAGAAAGGAGCCGTCATGCTGCTAGGGAGGAATTGAACATAGCCGTCAAGAGAAAAGCCTAGAGACGATTCAAACTAAAAAGAAGATTAAAGTTTAAATCAAAAAATTTCAACGCAACGTTAGTCTACCCAAAGGAGCGCATTCCAATTTCAGAATTCAGAATCTAGAATTCAAGATTCTGCATTCGTTGTAAGTATAGTAACCTTTCAGAATATGAATAAGAATTGCGATGTGATTCGATGTGAATGAAAATAGAATTGTGTTATTGTATTGTATAAAATTCTATGTATTTTGATGATTCTATCATGACTTGTGTATTGACGTTTGTGGCATAAATTGATTGATGCAAGCCTATTGAACAATTGTATATGAAAACAATGTCACTTGCAAGTTTGTGGCAAAAGAATAGAATTGATCCTTTATGTATATGTCGATGGCATGGACTATGTATATTCCCTTAGTCTAAATTAGAATTTATGTAAACATGATTAAGACTTGAAACCTTTTATGTCTACATGACCCAAAGCCTATGTTATCGCTTTCATGTTTATTTGCAAGTATAATTGGATCTATGTTAAGCATCGTTTGGATTTCATAAATCATGCAAGTTCATGTCTATTTGCAAGTGAAATTGGATCTATGTTAAGTATCGTTTGTGTTTCATAAACTATGCAAGTTCATGTTGAAATTGGCTATAATTTAATGTTATAATTGGACCTTTTGGTGAATATTCATCATGCTAGTTTTGTGTTTGACATTATGCCAAGTTAAAAAAATTTAAACACAAGTTGTGTAAGCCAAAACTATGCCATTTCATATGTTACCTACTTAGTTGTACTTTGATTTGAATGCAAGTTCACATGATCCACATTTATGTTAGTATCGCTAAATTGCAAGTTCATGCGCCACACACCCTTATATGTTGACAAATATTACATGTTCTTGATTCCCCTTTTTCTTACGCTTATAGAGTTGGGCTGAATTGTGTCAAGCCCAACATTTGTTATAACGTTGCGAACGTATAAACGGGGGTAATGACGTTGGGTGTAAAACATGAAAACATATGTTGGCATGTTTGGCACATGCCAATGACAATGACATTTAAAGCGGTATGAATTGTTATACACAAAAATAAAAGATATGACATTTACATATATATATATATATTTGAGAAATAATAAAATATGTAAATTTAGAAAACACGACGTGCTTAACCCGAGGTTGGATTGAGTTGTGATGTAAACCTGCCCGGAACCGCCCGGCTGTCCAGTGGCCACAACAATACATATCCAATGTGGGTGGTTAAGCATTGAGCCCAATAAAGACCCGAGGTTAGACTGAGCTATGGTGTAAACCTGCCCGGAACCGACCGACATATCCAGTAACCGTAGCAATACCTGTCTAATGTGAGTGGTCTGGTGCTCCTAAGAGGCTAAGGACAGGTGGTAAGGTTAAGTCAACTATAACACTTAACCAAATTCAACATGTTAACAAGAATTGATGGGTGGGGGTTAGGTAAATACAGACACTTAACCACTTAACATGTATGACTAGAAAATCCTGGTAACGAGTGACCCGTTTCAGCAGTAACCCAATTTAGGTATCAACGGTACCTTGAAACTAGGCTGGGTGGGACACGACTACTGGGCTGATTGTAAGCGGTCAAACGACGGAGGTGGGTGCACAGTGCAGGTCTAAAGGAGTGCGGGCGTGCACACACTTCGGAGCAGACAACCAGGGCACTGGGGACACCAGTAGTATAACCTATGCCTTCTAGAATTTGTGTCGGGGCCGCCACGATGGGTCTTGATACACCCCATGGTGGGACCAGCATAGGTATCTACAATTCTTGGGGGCCGTATGACACATGTTAATGCGAATAGGAGCAGATCTTTAAATAAAGTTGGGGATCACTTCACCCTCATCATGGGGTGTCTGTTAGAGTAAACTCGAATAGATGCAGAGATATAGTATGGGTGCGATAGTACACTCGACACTCCCTTAGCTTGTGACACTATCCTATTTTCAGTATATATCTATCATGCCCTTTCCTTATTCACATACTGAAGAGTTACTATATTTACTCAGGCTTTATGTCTGACTCTATTTTCTTTTCGTCTTCTTTTCTTTCGTTTCCCCCCAGGTCCACAGGGAGGAAACAGCTCAGCTCAGCCAGGCTCTGTTCAAGCTCCAAGAACGTAGATGTATGATTTGGGTCTCTTTTGCTCGGACTATGGCTTTGGATATCACTATGGGGATTTCTGTCACTTTATTTATGTTTTATGCTTCCTTAATAATCAAGACAGTTATGATGTAGTAATGATGGATGTATTTTGAGACAATTATGAAATGTTTTGTTTTGGAACACGTATTGATGAATAAAAGTCTGTTGGTTTCCGCTGTTTAAAATATGTGTATTTATATCTGTCTTGAGTTTATCTATGGCTTTTACTTATAAACCTCCACCAAAATTAAGGCATTCCCTTTGTGAGTGACCTTAACAGAGGTGGGGTGTTTTACTTGGTATCAGAGCATAGGTTTACCAGATAAGATAAAAGTTTTTGAAATTGTTTTCAAAAAGAAAATTTAAAGAAGCGTTATTCAAGAAAAAGTGTTATACTTATGAAAAGACAAAATCCCCCAAAGCCATGTGCCCCATCTACCTCTCTCTATCCTTCGTTTTGAATATTTTTTTCCTTTCTGTTTCAGCATGTCTGGAGACCTTAACCTCCCGGAAGGAGTGCCGATTCCCGGTTGGTTTAGGAGGTACTTAGAAGCAAGGGCCAATGGCGCGGGCCCAGCAGACATCCCTCCTCCAGTGGCCGCGGTTCCTCCTCCTCCTCCACCTCCTCGTGGAAATGCCTTCGCAAAAACATGTAGAGACTTCAAGGCAATGGGTGGGAAAGATTTTTATGGGACAGAATCCTTTGTAGGGGCAAGAAACTGGCTAAAGGAGACTGAGGATCTGTTTGTCATCTTTGGAGTGGATGACAGGCAAAAGATACAACTAGCGGTATGGTTGCTTAAGGATGAGGCCTCCTATTGGTGGAAAGTTACCAATGCTCAGAGGGCGGTGGAAACATGGGAAGGTTTCAGGACAAGGTTTGAAATGTAATTTCTCTCCCAAGCAGAAAGGAGCCTACAAATGGAAAAGTTCCTAACTCTGAAACAGGGAAGTAGGACGATCAGGGAATATGTTAATCAGTTTAACCAGCTGGCCAAATTTGGGTTAGACTTAGTAAACACCCAACACAAGAAGGCACTTCGCTTCGTCAAGGGTTTGAATGAGCCTCTACGCTGCCTTGCCATGACCCATATATCCACAGGAGTGACTTATGAAAGCTTGGTGGACATGGCGTTGCTACACGAGGAAGACCACGGTAAGAAAGAAGTTAAGGTAGAAGAGAAGAAAGAGGGTCTACAAGCAAAGAAAATAGATTTCAAGAAAGGAGGAAAGAACAATAAGCCCCGTGAGAAGAGAAGGTGCAATTTCTGTGGCATTGTGGGCCATATATCAAAATATTGCCGGAAAAGAAAGGCGAAGATGGGTGGTTGCTTCCATTGTAGAGAGACTGGGTACCAAGCTAAGGACTGCCCAAAGAAGAAAGGGCAGGGACAGAAAGATGGATCCACTTCAGGGGGTCAGGTTCATGCGCTAGTGGCACCTCAGCAAGAAAGAGGTAGTAATATTTCTGTAGAAAGTGTAGTCTATCTTTATGATCATCCCGTTCGTACACTTTTTGACTCTGGCGCATCACACTCTTTTATTTCCTCTGCCTTAGTAGAATCTCTACATCTAGACACTAGTATGGTAGAAGATCCCTTAGTAGTTTCAAATCCAATTGGGGGCTCTGCTTACTTGTCAATGGTTTGTTTGGGTTTGAAAATCTCTATTCTCAGCATTGAGTTTAGTTGTGATGCCTTTGTCTTAGGCTTCTCGGGGTATGGTTTGATCTTAGGCATGGATTGGTTATCCAGTAATAGTGCCATTCTTGATTGTGAGAAAAGAGTAGTTAGGCTCTTGACTTGGCTTGGTAACACTCTAGAAATTTCTCATAATCCCTTGAATGCTGTTATGCTAAGTTATCTAGAGTCGCTTGATGCTTCTGATGAAAATTTGCAATCGGTTAGAGTAGTCCGGGAATATCCGGATGTCTTTGAGGAGGTGAAAGGCTTACCTCCGAGGCAGGAAATATATTTCCGCATATATCTTGTGGATAACGTAAAGCCTGTAGCTTTACCTGTCAGATACATGGATCCAAAGGAGAGAAAGGAGCTCAGTAAGAAGGTTAAAGAACTTCTCGAAAAAGGGTTCATTAGACGGAGCATTTCGGAATGGGGTGCTCCAGTGGTGTTCGCAACCAAAGCGGATGGTTCGCTTCGCCTTTGCGTCGACTATAGGGAGTTGAACAAATTGACCAAGAAAAATGGGCACCCTCTTCCCCGAATCGACGATTTTTTTGATCAGCTTGTAGGTGCAATGGTCTTCTCCCAACTTGATCTGGCAACTGGGTTCCATCAGCTAAGAGTAGCTGAAGATAGTATTGATAAAACGGCATTCAGAACCCCAGATGATTTCTTCGAGTGGCTTGTCATGCCTTCCGGCTTGACAAACGCACCCCCTTATTTCGTAGACCTAATGAGCAGGGTGTTCAGAGAATTCCTCAACAAATTTGTGGTTGTCTTCGTAGATGATATCTTAATCTTCTCAAAGAATGAGGAAGAGCATGCTCAGCATCTGAAAGAAATCATGGAAACTCTCCGTTCACATCAGTTAAAAGCCAAATTCTCCAAGTGTCACTTCTGGAGAAAAGAGGAAAGATTTCTGGGGCATATAGTGTCCAAAGAAGGGTTGGCCGTGGATCCCGTGAAAGTGGTGGCAGTGCAAGATTGGAAGACACCAAGAAATGCAACCAAAGTTCAAAGCTTTCTTGGGCTAGCCGGTTTTTACCGAAAGTTTATTAAGGATTTCGCGAAAATCTCAGCCCCACTCACAAGGCTAACAAAGAAGAATCTGGCGTTCACTTGGGATTTGGATTGCGAGTTTGCTTTCCAACGATTAAAAAGGGCTCTCACAACAGCCCCAGTTCTGACTTTGCCAGATGGAAGCAAAATGTTCACGATATACACGGATGCATGTGGAACGGGACTAGGCGCTGTTCTAGTGCAAGAAGGAAGGGTAGTAGCTTATGGTGGAAGACAATTAAAAGTTCATGAAAAGAACTACCCAACCCACGATCTTGAGTTAGCCGCCATCGTCTTTGCGCTCAAGTCTTGGTGCCATTATCTCCTAGGTGAGAAGTTCGAATTATACACTGACCATAAATCATTGAAATATCTCTTCTCGCAGAAGGATCTTAACTTGAGGCAACAAAGATGGATGGAGTTTCTTGCCTCGTATGACTTTGAAATTTCCTATACTCCCGGCAAAGGCAACGTAGTAGCAGACGCGTTGAGCCGTAAGAAACTGACCTTAAACCCTCTCTTTGTGGAAAGGCAATGCTTGGAGTATATAGTCAGTTTTAACTTTAGGCCCTCCTCAGATTTTGTACCTGGTTTGCTAGCATCTCTCGAAGTATGCCCTACTCTCTTGGACTCAATAGGGGCTGCACAACGTGAAGATCCTCAGCTTGATTGATGTGATTGATAAACTTATTAGGGGTGAGACTTCTAGTCACCTAAGTAGGTACACCATCGATGATAAGGGCTGGCTGAGGCGAGATGTAAGATTGTGCGTCCCACAAGCAAGGGAGTTGACAAAGAAGGTTCTCGAAGAAGCACATCATTCCAAGATGACCATACACCCTGGCGGCGATAAGATGTACAAGCATACAAAAAGGACTTTCTTTTGGAACGGCATGAAACAAGACGTAGCAGATTTCATTTCTAAGTGCATGACCTGCCAACGGGTCAAGGCGAAACAAAAGAAGCCCGGAGGACTACTTCATCCTTTAGAGGTCCCACAGTGGAAGTGGGAAAGCATTTCAATGGACTTCATTGATGGACTGCCTAGGTCGAGAAGAGGCAACACTAGCATTTGGGTAATAGTGGATAGGCTTACTAAGAGCGCCCACTTCATACTTATCAAGAGTAGAAGGACTGCCGCATCTCTAGCATCTCTTTATCTCAAGGAAATAGTTCGACTCCATGGGATACCTCCAGCATTGTTAGTGACCGAGACCCCATCTTCACAAGCGGGTTTTGGCGGAGTCTACAAGAAGCTGTAGGCACACAATTATGTCTGAGCACGGCTTATCACCCCCAAACCGACGGCCAGACGGAAAGGGTGAATAGAGTTTTAGAGGATCTTCTGAGACTTTGCGTTCTCGACTTTGGAGGGACGTGGGAGGATCACCTTCCTTTAGTGGAATTTGCCTATAACAACAGCTACCAAGCTACCATCGGTATGGCGCCCTTCGAAGCCTTGTATGGAAAACCGTGCAAATCACCAACTTGTTGGTACAAGTCTACAGATAAGCTTATACTTGGACCAGATATGATTCGAGAGACTTCTGAGAAAGTAGACTTGATACGTAGGAGAATGAAGACTGCCCAAGACCGACAGAAATCCTACGCCGACAAAAGAAGGACCGACCTTGAGTTTGAGGTTGGGGACAGGGTTTTCCTTAAGGTATCACCTTTAAGGAACGTCGTTCGTTTTGGATCCGCAGGAAAGCTAGCACCAAGATTTGTAGGACCGTTTCCTATCATCGAGAAGGTTGGAAATATGGCCTATAGATTAGAGCTACCCGAGAGACTGGCCGGAGTTCACAATGTCTTTCATGTTTCTCACCTCCAGAAGTGTTTGCATGAGTCAACGGCAGTGGTGGAACCTAGCATTCTAGAAGAAGCCGAAGTGGAACGTGAAGCAACTGTGAGGAGAGTTCCAACCCGCATCTTAGGAACGGAAGTGAAAAAGCTACGCAACCGCGAAGTCAAACTCGTTAAAGTTCAATGGAGCGACGCCGAGGAAGACGCGACTTAGGAAACAGAGGAAAGAATACGCGCTGCATACCCTCTTCTTTTTGAGGGTACATCTTTGATCTCTCTCTTTTTCCTTAAGTTATGCTTTATTTAGGCATATCTCCTCGGTCCTTTTCCTATCTCCTTAAGTAGAAAACAAATGGATGCAAACATGTATTTGAAAACATGTTATGGATGATGGCTGCAAATGGTTGCTAGTGGTTGCTCGTGGATGCATACACACACACACACCCTAGGTTATAGATCGGCTCAATCACTCCATATTGCATATGCATATGTGTATTCTCATTTGTATATGGTTGAAACTTGATATGTTGTCATATGGTTGTCGCATTTGTATGAATAGTTGTGCACTCATGTAGAATTATGAGTAGGAAAAATTTGCATACATAATGGATTCATGACACTTACATGATTCGCATTAAGGAGGTCAACTGAATCAGTAGACCGCCTGATTTCTGCATTAGATAAGGACATGTACACGCACTATGCATATGATCATTAAGCATTAGAAGTCTTTTAAGGACAGTGGATGCCTGTGTTTGTTGGTTGAGTTAATGGACTGTTGGATGGTTGGATAAACATTCTTCCTAACTTGAAGATTTCGGGAACGAAATCCTTTTAAGGGGGGAGAATGTAACACCCTGTGAATTCTATAACGCTAAGCTTCACAAATTAAAGTATAATTAATTCTAATGAAATAATTAAGGGAAACGGGTTACGCCATTGCGTTCGTCTCGGAATTATGCTTGAGATAGAGTCCGAGTTTGCGTGAATTGGACTCCATATGAAGGAGTTATGGCCTTTGGAAGTTTCAGAATCAATTTTAAATTCAAACAGCTCAGTTTAAATTTCAAATTTCGAATTTCAGGTTCAAACTGGGCTGGGTGGGAAAATTCCCGCCCAGAGACCAGGTCGACCATAGGGTCGACCATGGTGTCGACTGGTCAACCCAGGTCGACCATGGTGTCGACCTGGTCCCCCCCTCAGGTCGACCATAGTGTCGACCTAGGTGTCGACCTGGCTAGTCGACCTGGCTGGCCAGGTCTCACTCTGGCTCGAATTTTTGAGGCCCTATGTGTCACTAAGGCGGACGTGTCACCTCTTAATTGGCTCTTTGAATTTTGAATGGCCTAGATTCCTCCTATCTTCATCTGACGGCTCAGGACAACTTAAAAATCTATAAATACACCCTAACTCTCAACTGAAAATTCACACAAAAATATGAGAAAGGAGTCGACATGCTGCTAGGGAGGAATTGAACATAGCCGTCAAGAGAAAAGCCTAGAGACGATTCAAACTAAGAAGAAGATAAAAGTTTAAATCAAAAGTTTTCAACGCAACATTAGTCTACCCAAAGGAGCGCATTCCAAATTCAGAATTCAGAATCCAGAATTCAATATTCTGCATTCGTTGTAAGTATAGTAACCTTTCAGAATGTGAATAAGAATTGCGATCTGATTCGATGTGAATGAAAATAGAATTGTATTATTGTATTGTATAAAATTCTATGTATTTTGATGAATCTATCATGACTTGTGTATTGACGTTTGTGGCATAAATTGATTGATGCAAGCCTATTGAACAATTGTATATGAAAACAATGTCACTTGCAAGTTTGTGGCAAAAGAATAGAATTGATCCTTTATGTATATGTCGATGGCATGGACTATGTATATTCCCGTAGTCTAAATTAGAATTTATGTAAACATGATTTAGACTTGAAACCTTTTATGTCTACATGACCCAAAGCCTATGTTATCGCTTTCATGTTTATTTGCAAGTATAATTGGATCTATGTTAAGCATCGTTTGGATTTCATAAATCATGCGAGTTCATGTCTATTTGCAAGTGAAATTGGATCTATGTTAAGTATCGTTTGTGTTTCATAAACTATGCAAGTTCATGTTGAAATAGGCTATGTGATTTAATGTTATAATTGGACCTTTTGGTGAATATTCATCATGCTAGTTTTGTGTTTGACATTATGCCAAGTTAAACAAATTTAAACACAAGTTGTGTAAGCCTAAACTATGCCATTTCATATGTCACCTACTTAGTTGTACTTTGATTTGAATGCAAGTTCACATGATCCATCATTTATGTTAGTATCGCTAAATTGCAAGTTCATGCGCCACACACCCTTATATGTTGTCAAATATTACATGTTCTTGATTCCCCTTTTTCATACGCTTATAGAGTTGGGCTGAATTGTGTCAAGCCCAACATTTGTTATAACGTTGCGAACGTATAAACGGGGGTAATGACGTTGGGTGTAAAACATGAAAACATATGTTGGCATGTTTGGCACATGCCAACGACAATGACATTTAAAGCGGTATGAATTGTTATACCCAAAAATAAAAGATATGACATTTACATATATATATATATGTATATATATATTTGAGAAATAATAAAATATGTAAATTTAGAAAACACGATGTGCTTAACCCGAGGTTGGATTGAGTTGTGATGTAAACCTGCCCGGAACCGCCCGACTATCCAGTGGTCACAACAATACCTATCGAATGTGGGTGGTTAAGCATTGAGCCCAATAAAGACCCGAGGTTAGACTGAGCTACGTTGTAAACCTGCCCGGAACCGACCGGCATATCCAGTAACCGTAGCAATACCTGTCTAATGTGAGTGGTCTGGTGCTCCTAAGAGGCTAAGGACAGGTGGTAGGGTTAAGTCAACTATAACACTTAACCAAATTCAACATGTTAACAAGAATTGATGGGTGGGGGTTAGGTAAATACAGACACTTAACCACTTAACATGTTTGACTAGAAAATCCTGGTAACAAGGGATCCGTTTCAGCAGTAACCCAATTTAGGTATCAACGGTACCCTGAAACTAGGCAGGGTGGGGCATGATTACTGGGCTGATTGTAAGCGGTCAAACGACGGCGGTGGGTGCACAGTGCAGGTCTAACAGAGTCCGGGTGTGCACACACTTCGGAGCAGACAACAAGGGCATTGGGGACACCAGTAGTAAAACCTATGCCTTCTAGAATTTGTGTCGGGGCCGCCACCATGGGTCTTGACACACCCCATGGTGGGACCAGCATAGGTATCTACAATTCTTGGGGGCCGTATGACACATGTTAACGCGAGTAGGAGCCGATCTTTAAATAAAGTTGGGGATCACTTCACCCTCATCGTGGGGTGTCTGTTAGAGTAAACTTGAATAGATGCAGAGATATAGTATGGGTGCGATAGTACACTCGAAACTCCCTTAGCTTGTGACACTATCCTATTTTCAGTATATATCTATCATGCACTTTCCTTATTCACATACTGAAGAGTTACTAGATTTACTCAGGCTTTATATCTGACTCTATTTTCTTTTCGTCTTCTTTTCTTTCGTTTCCCCCCTAGGTCCACAGGGAGGAAACAGCTCAGCTCAGCCAGGCTCTGTTCAAGCTCCAAGAACGTAGATGTATGATTTGGGTCTCTTTTGCTCGGACTATGGCTTTGGATATCACTATGGGGATTTTTGTCACTTTATTTATGTTTTATGCTTCTTTAATAATCAAGACAGTTATGATGTAGTAATGATGGAAGTATTTTGAGACAATTATGAAATGTTTTGTTTTGGAACACGTATTGATGAATAAAAGTCTCTTGGTTTCCGCTGTTTAAAATATGTGTATTTATATCTGTCTTGAGTTTATCTGTGGCTTTTACTTATAAACCTCCACCAAAATTAAGGCATTCCCTTTGTGAGTGACCTTAACAGAGGTGGGGTGTTTCAGTCAAACTGAACACGTTCTCGTGTTGTAACTGCTCCAGGCTGGTCGGGTCAGATAAATGTTGTTTGACCCGGTACGAGCATGGCCAAAGTGAAAAGCTTTTGGTTGTGTTCGGTTTGAGTTCGACCCGCTAGTCCGATCCAATGATGAAATGGTGAATCCATGATGCTTCGATTCGACCCAAACACCTCGATCTGACCTAGCGTTTTGTGTATGCAATGTTGAGTTTTCCAATACTTCGTCACTTCATCCAAATGAATGTCGATCGATGCAAGTTTATACTCAAGTCCGGAATAGCTTTCCTGATAGAATATTTCTATGTACGTTTATGGAAACATGAGTAACTTTCAAGCCACAAGGCCGTTTGGGCCAAACGAAAGTTGTAACTTGAAGCTAATTAAGAGGGCTATAAGACAAAGCACCGTAACCCATGTTTCGGGCCTAAAAGTGGTCATCTAAAAGGGGTTTTGTGCCATTCTATGTTTGTGTTGCGACTTCGACCAAGACGCATTGTGTTTGATGACGATATTCTCAATGCTTGAGCACGTTGATAACTAGAAACTTGACGTGTGATAGATTTGACTAAAAAGCGTGAAAACATTTTGCCTCTCAGAACATATCTTTTTTGAGAAAGGGAGATGTGTTCTGGATAATCAGAGAAATCCATAATCCATAGAAATCCTGAGTGTCACAATTGCGCCGAATCGTATGAAGGCCAGAAAACCAATGATTGCTCGGGATCGTATTAAGGCCAGAAAACCGGTTGGTCAAATCCTAACAGTATTGATTAACCTTTTCAAGCATAAAGCATGCTTGGGCCTCAATTCTGAGCATAAACCATACTCAAGTGGCGCTCGAACCTTCCCGCCAAATACCGGCTATGGATCCCAATACCGGTGCCTAGGAGTTCAATCTAAGCATAAACCATACTTGAGTTTTACTAAGTTCATCTATCAGATCCAAACTGTACATTAGGCATTCCCATGTATAATCCATACAAAGGAATTTACCTGAGTACAAACCATACTCAAATCGAGATAGAGCTATAATTTCCACATCCTAACAAGATAGTCCGTCCCTTGGCATAATCCATACCAAGGGTTTCAAGATTAGTATAAGACGTACTTTGGTTGAGATTGAGAATCTTTCCATATCCTGACAAGGCACTTAAGTTGACAAATATAATTCATGCTCGAAAAGTTCATGTTATTCAATTCAAAAACGATTACAAACAAATCCTATTTGGTTTATCGATGATTCCATAGCACGCCTAGGGATTACATCCTAATCCTGTATGTGTGTACTTCGACTTGGTCATTCAGATGACTAAAAAGGAAAATACAAACATATCTTAAGTCCTAAGAATGTTGAAAATGTAGTGTGGTCTAATCTAGATCAGCTGATTATAATCCCATGAGAACTCGATCTAGGATCATTTCCTCTCCGGGGAGTAGTAAGTGGTGGCAATGCAGGTGTAAGTGTTGTTGGTTGTTTAACGTACTAAGGCAGCTCTCCACGCCTAACCCTCTCCATAATCAGGTCCAACAAATGCCTACAGTCATTGATGTTATCACCATCCATGTCATGAAATATGCAATATTTTCTAGAGTCGCGCTGTCTTAGCGTTGGCTCCCTCTTGGGAGGCATTAGGTAGGAGATTGCATCTTTCGTATCCATGGATATGTCAATGTGTGAAGCACCAAATTCAGTGTATTTATAGTATTTGGGCCCTCTCCGGAGCTGAGCATTACGATCATTCTTAGCAGCAAATTTTCCTTTGCCCCTACCATTGCCTTTTCCAAAGTCGGATGGTCCTCCGTCCTTGACCAAGTTGACATCAAGTATGTCCTTCTCGGAGTTTGCATCTTCCTCACGCAGAAATCTATCTGCTTCGAAGTCGAATTCACCAATATCTCTTAGCAGATCTCGGTGCATAGAAATTTTGAAGTCCGACTTATCCACGATGTTGAATATTGCTGCCATCAATACCATAGATGGTTCAAGTCAATTAACGGACGCTACTGTGGTGTTGAATCTTTCTAGGAATGAATGTAAGGTCTCGTAGGATCTTTGTTTGATTGAAGTTAGTGATATGACATTCTTGGGTTGAGAAATATGGACCCAAAACTGCTCGATAAAGTAGGCGACCAACACGTTCCAAATGTTGATCAATTTAGATTCCAGCTGCCGAAACTACATAACATCTATATCAGTTAAGTAGATGGAGAAGCATTTGGCCAAGACGTTATCCGACGCCAATAGAACTTCCTTGTGGTGCATATAGCGCATCAGATGCACAGTAGGAACCGTTCTGTTGTTGTATGGTTCCAAAACTGGAAGTTTGAAGTTTGGAGGGTTGTAGGAATTCCTAATTTCCTGTGAGAATGGACTACGATTGACATTATCCACGTCATCCTAAGAAGTGCCACCTCTAGTGAAACATCGAATCACATTAGCA
This sequence comes from Allium sativum, assembly GCA_030737875.1. Classification (NCBI taxonomy): domain Eukaryota; kingdom Viridiplantae; phylum Streptophyta; class Magnoliopsida; order Asparagales; family Amaryllidaceae; genus Allium; species Allium sativum. The sequence goes on along the minus strand of CM060915.1, from coordinate 862,375,555 downwards.
ATGTGATTTCCATCAGTCAACAATTTCGCCAGTCGTCCAATCCTACGTGGGTAACCCTAGCATTGAGCACATTAGAATGATGAGGCTCCTGCTGAGCTTCACATTGAAGGTCGAAAGTTCCCCCAGGTCGCGATTCGAATGGTTTGACCCGAACCGGTCCTTGAGATTCGAATCGAGGGACTTCTCGTTGGAGTTGAGAAGAATGTGGTGCTCTATAATTCGTCTGAACATGAGCAAAACTTGGTCGAGCTTGACTCGAGTTTGCTGCGATTGTGTTGCCAACGATTTCATCCAAAACGTTGAGTATTGTAGTTGCATGCCGCTCATTTCCATAAGTGGGACGATTTCCCCTTGCTACGTTCGGGTCGGTGCTATCAATTCGACCAGGGGTCACATCCGATCCAACCCGACGTGCATGAGATGATTGAGGTAAGTCTGCTTCTTTAGAACATCAGAATTGTTTGTTCCGGCAAGTTGAGGGTTGTTGCTGGGCCTTCCATCCATCTGAGCGAAGAAATCGTTCATCATTTCCTACTGTTTCAGAAGAAGTTCATCTTGCTGAGCCATTTGGGTTATCAATTCAGCAAGGACACCATCCATCTCCTCGCTAGTCAGATATGATGATGGATCTCCGTGAGAGGAAGCGTCCTGGCTACCCTCATTCCTAGCGCCTTCTATGCCAACATCCTCAGCACGGGAGAAGGTTTTGTCTTTCTTCCTTTTAACCATTGAATCAAAATCCAAGCAATCCGCTTCCTTTCAAACTAGAACTCGAAGTGATATCATGCCACTTCCTGGCACGCCAAAATGTTAGACCGAAAAGTGGCACTAACACCTAATGCGGTGTGAAATCCTCACTAATACAAATCACAAATGTTAAATGCAATAAATAATAAAGGGACACGCGATATTTTTATTGTGGTTCAGCTCAATCCAGGCCTACGTCCACTTTATAGCTTCTTAAATCCTAAAAAGTTACAAGAGCAAGCCTTACAATCCGTAAGAACTTGATATACAAGTACAATTCACTCAGGTTTATAACAAAATCCTCGTGTTTACAATGAAAATAGGGTAGTGGAGCGAGTCAAACTGAACACGTTCTCGTGTGGTAACTTCTCCAAGCAGGTCGAGTATGATAGAAGTTGTTCGACCCGGTGCGGGGTTAGCCAGAGTGCCAATCTTTTGGGTGTGTGTGAGTCGAGTTCGACCTAGTTTGTTCGACCTGCTAGTCCAAACCGGTGATGAAACGGTGAAGCCATATTTCTTCAATTCGACCCAAACACCTTGACCTGACCTAGTGTTTTGTGTATGCAATATTGAGTTTGCCAATACTTCATCATTTCATCCAAGTGAATGTCGATCGATGCATATTTATACTCAAGTCTTGAGTAGCTTTCTTGACAGAATATTTCTGCACACTTTTACGAAAACAGGCATGACTTTGAAATCGTGAGGCGGTTTGGGCCAAATGAAAGTTGTACCTGAAGCTAGTTCAGAGGGCTACAAGAGTTACAGTGCGTAGCACCGTAATCTATGTTTTTGGGCCTAAAAGAGGTGATCTTAAAGGGGTTTAGGGCCATTTTTTGTTTGCGTTGCGACTTCGACCAAATCGCTTTATGTTTGCTAATGATGTTCTAAATGCTTGAGCGCGTTCCTAACTAGAAACTTGACGTGTGACAACTTTGACTAAAAAGCGTGTCAACTATTATCAATACTTAAACATTGTTCCAAACCACTTCTCAATCAAAATATTAGCTATCGTTAATAATCGAGTAGCTATTATTTTCTAGTCAATCCATATCAAAACACACCAACATAAAACACATAGAATGGTCTACCCATGTCCTGTTTATATTGAAAAAAGCCGCGCCAGTATAAATAAATGTATACTATTAATTCCATATACTTGTTATTCAAGTGAATATTCGAACTACTTTTTTCACTATATATATGTCATTTTGGATATGGTAAATTATCCAAACTCCGTTATTTACTACTAAATCACTTAGCAACCCAAATATTAACTTACAAATAATTTTTTTCACCCAATATACATATAACATATCAACCAAGTTTTCATCCAGATTATCCAACCTTTTACTTAAGGTTTCAAATTCCCAAATTACTTGTGTTACCATACCAACTACTAACCCACTTTCACAATTCACATTCATACTCTAACCACATTCAACATCAAGCTCATAAGCATACAATCACTTGCAATATAATACAGGCAACATCAATAACTATATAGACGATATATTAATTCAAACGTAAGCTATAATCGCTCACTATAGCTTTCCACTCCGTCTAACTTTAAAGAAATGTTTTTTGTGACTACGCAACCTCGCTAGCAACCAAACGAACATCGTTTACACACAACACTTCTATGTAATCATCTTATATACGAATATATAGGTTCTAACTTGGGTTTAAGAGGGAAATACATGATCTTTAGTTGTAGAAAGGAGTAAAGGCGGTTTTTTTTGGGGTTTAGGGTTCACGAGTGGGGGTGGAGGTCCCACGGCTAACATGGCAGTGGGGGCTGACGTATAAGGTGGGGGAGCTAGGTGAAAAAGCCTCGATTTGTACGACTTAAGCAGGATCTATATGGATAAAGAGGAAATGTAAATGATATACTAACTAGCTAATATACAGCAGTCATGTAAATAGATAAGAACTGATATGATATATCACAAGTAGATAAAAGAAATAAGTAAATTAAAGTGACACCAGTAATTTTATACTGGTTCGGACTTCCCGCCCTACGCCCAGTCCCGAAGCTCTTCTTCGGAATTCACTATCACGCCTTCTCTTAACCCGGAGGAATTGGTCAGTACACCCGATCCACAACAAGGATGCCTCTCGCTTGAGCAACTACACAGGACTTCAACAACTACAAGTGTTTTGACTTCTGCTTGTGTTCTTTGATCAACATGGATAGTCAACAGTTTAAGTACACCCTTCCTATAATCTTAACCTCGAGTATTTGAAATGCTTGCAAAGATTTTAAGGAAGTTAGTTACTTGTTGAACAAGATATGAAAAGTATTATCAAGGATTCAATAAGTAACTTGAATTTAGAGAGCTTTTGATTGCAAAGTATATAGAAGTTAATTTCAGAAAATGGAGAGAATATATTTAGAACTGGTGAGTTGAAAAATATGTTTGGAGTGTTTATGTAATAGTAAAAGAGTAGCATTCCTTCATGAAGAGTTTCTTAAAAAGTTGTATCCATTTCCATTGATTATTGAAGAGGAATCTCTTCATGAAAGATGGTGACTATTCATAAAATAGTTTCTAGGTCGAATCGGTTGACCGATTAAAATTCATCAGTTGATTGGTTGAATTAAACTTTAAATCATATAAATAAAAATATGTTTCAAAACTAGCTGTTCTGTACAAAATTTCTCTGACCAGTCAACTGGTAGAGCTTGTTTTGTATATTTCTTGATTTTTTTAAAGCCATATACACACACACTTGAGGATAAATTTTAACATGATTCTAATATGACTCAACTTATATATATATATATATAACCTTATATTTATAACATGATTTCCATTTCTATCTTCTTTTGTTGGCATTAATCAAAATCTTGATATCAACATTCTCCCCCTTTTTGATTGATGACAAAATATCTATTTTTCTCCCCCTAAGTATTTGCTCCCCTTGAATTTCTGCAACATTTGTTGTTTGCTAAAATTATAATCTTACCATTTTGATTCCTACAATAAAATGCTAGCACATGTATTCTCAATAAATTTAAGAGCATAATATATTCATCATTGAAAGCATAGAATAAAATTAATGGTTTTTCTCCCCCTTTATCATCCATTAAAAAGTAAAGAGCCATAATCAGCGTAAAATAACCGAATAACTTTTTAGAGATCTTTGATAGATGCAATTCCTAGCTCTCATTGGAGTTTAGTAAAGATATCAACAATTTGATTTTATGAATTTACGAACTCTAAATTAATTGTTTGTTTTTCAATATTGTCTCTCAAGAAATGATGTTTGATATCAATGTGTTTAGTTCTGGAATGATTTACCGGATTTTTAGATAAATTTATTGCGCTTGTGTTGTCACAATAAATTGTAGAATTAGGCAATTTTACGTTGAAATCTTTTAATGTTTGTTGCATATATATTACTTGAGCACATGCTAGTGCAATAGATATGTATTCAGCCTTGCATGTTGATAGTGAAACACAGTTTTATTTCTTGCTGAACCAAGATATGAGTGATTTATCAATAAAATGACATGTTCCACTTATACTCTTATGATCCGTCCGTGAACCTCCAAAATCAGCATCACTATATGAAACTAATTCAAAGGAACAATCTTTTGGATAAAAGAGTCCAAAGTCTTTAGTACTGCTAAGATAACGTAAAATTCTTTTAACTACTCTCAAATGTGATTCTTTTGGATTAGCTTGAAAACGAGCACATAAACAAACACTCATCATAATGGCTGGTTTACTTGCAGTTAAATACAGAAGTGAACCTATGATGCTTCTATATAGCTTTTGATCGACACTTTTACCATTTTCATCTTTATCTAAATGTGTAGTCGTAGTCGTTGGTGTAGGTTTACATGATGTATTATCATTCCAAAACATTTTTTTAAATTAGTACAATATTTTTCCTGATTAATGAAAATTCCATGTAACGACCCAAGATTTTAGACTAGTTTCATGATCTATAGCATATAGATTGTACTGATAATTTAATTTAACTAAATAAAGTAAGATTTATATACTTGGGAATATTTCAGATTAGTATATTTGTTGACGGTTTAAAATTCCTTAACAAGTACATATGTGTATATAATAAATCATTAATGTTTTATTATATGTTTTTGGTTTTACTTGTTTTTAAAAACTCATATGAAATACATTTCTCGAGTAAGAAAAAAAGGGATATGGTAACTAAAATACAAGAGAAAGGTTAATTTATAATATTGAGGAGATTAAACTCATTTAGATTAGAATAATTATTTTAATATCATACAATCAGGTATATGTTGTTTAAAACACTTTTGTTACGTTTAAAACTTGTTTCAAAAGGTCATGTACATAGAGTATTATTATAATGAGATATACTTGAAGGAAATTCACTTTTTCTTACTTCACATGGCATAGAAAATCATGACTTTGTAATAAAGAAGACAAGTTTTTACAATTTCTTAGATTAAATAATATAAGTGAATATATATATTTGTAGATAAGTTACTTAAGTAAAAACATACCATTTAATCTCTTGATTTATACTTTTAAGTGAACGCACTATGTATATGTGAAAATATATGTGTATACAAAAGATAAGTAAGAGTGTATCATTTGTTCGGGCATGGGATGTTAAGGCATACATGAAGCTATTAAATAAGAACAAAAAAAGGGCATATCTGTGAAATATCTGGGAATACGACATGAGAGGAACAAAACTGTTGGCCTGCACAAAATCAAATAGGACTTCTAGCTTGTAGAATAGGTTAAGCCAAGATAGTTTGGCAAAAAATTTAGATAGCACTTGCCTTTTGCATTGAAAAGAAATGAAGTAAACAACTCATAGGCCTACAATATCATCTAGATATAAGGCAATATAGCTTGTACACCTCTCTGTAATGCATTGAACAGCCGTAAGAAAAAGGATTAAAGCAGATCTAAGCATGTGCAATATCTGAAATACTCTAGCTAAGATTTGAAAGGGATGAGATCAGCCATAGTACATAGGAATTTGTAGAAAATCTAGTGCCATTAATGTAATTGATATTACCTTAGATGCTAATTTACTTTATATATCTATATATAAAGTACACCCTGATAGAAATTCTGCAGCAAGAACATGCGTATGTTAGGAGCAATTTAGAGGATTGATTGAACTGTACAATGGTTGCTATCAAACATCACTTTCATCACTGCATATGAGCCTTCATGCCTTAATCACCTACCCATGTTGAAGCCTTCATTTCACTCATCTATAAATACACTTGGAAACTCCACAAATTTATACAAAGATTCGCTGGAACCAAAAGGAAAAAAAACAGAACATGAAGAACACAAAGACTGGGAATTCAATGGCAAGGCAGTAAGCAATAAAGAAGCAGCATTTTGAATATTTGTGAGTAAACATTTCCTCTTTTCCTTTATGATTGTTATCTATGTTGTTTCGCACTTACATATGTGTATACATAATATCTGAAGATGATTTATCATTGATATTGATCATATGTTGAGTAGTAATAATAATAATAATAAAACCTCAGTTAATAGGAGAAACAAAAGAATAAAACAGAACCCGAATATAAGTTAACATTGGCAACTCCTTTACTTGTTGTTTATTCAATTCTTGTGAATTCTAACTTAGTACCCATCCTACTTGATTATTGAAGTTGTTCAAAAGGTTGATCCTTGAAAATAGATAGTTTAAGATAAGAAATTTGAATAATCTGGAACTGGATGAAAGGCAGTGAACAGATTTACACAGTAAATGTATGCTGTGAGTAAATGGCAATAATTCCCTTTCCTGTTTATTATTTAGTTCTTATGGACTCAAACCATGAATGTACCATTCTATTTAATGTAACAACCCAGAAAATCAGAACCAACTTAAAAGATTTAATTTGGCTATTTTAGCGGATTTTAAATATTAAAATAAATTATTTTAAATAATAACGATGAAAAGTATGTTTGAAAATAAATATAATTATTTTTAATTATAAACAAGGCCTGAAATGGCGCGGCAGTTTCAAAATTTGAATTCGAACTTTGACTGACTGTACCGGGTGCAAATTAAAACGGATTTTAGTGAAACCAAAAATATTTAAATCTGTTTCTGAATATCTTTCTAATGAATCTAAAAAATCGAAGTTTCATAGCGGGAATCAAAAGTTATGGCCCAATGAATTTTCTGAAAGGTTGCTATAGAATTTATATAGCCCGTGAAAATAGCCATTTTGCAAACGACCTCTGTTTTTACGAAACCACTTTGGTTGGATCCGGGATGTCAAATTATTGCTAGGTTTCAAATTCCATAATTTTTGAAGTTAATATGTGAGCGTGGCGAAGGAAAATGTGTTTGGTTGATTTAAGTTAAATTGGATCGACTAGAAAATGGCCATTTTGCAAACGGTCTCAGAATTTGACGAAATCAGTTTTGTTGGGACCGTATCGTCCCAACATAGCTAGATAAATTTTTCAGGAATTTTTAAAATCAGTTTGTGGTGCCGGCAAATTCAAATGTACGTTCAAATCAAATATTGAATGTTTGATATTTTAAATTGAAGAGAAACTGACTGAAACAGTCGAATGGGCCTATAAAACATATCAAATTGTGTTCGGAATGGGGGTATTTAGCTAGAGGCAACAGTCGTTGGGCTTGGATTGGAGTTCGTATGTGGTGAAGGGTATTTCTGGATTTAAATGAATTTAAAATAAATAAATTCCTGGACCAATAGAATTTCACTTTCTATTTTCTCGGTCAACGGATAAAACTAGCTACCCCCTCCTGCGAACGACGGAATTACCTCAACACCTTATCTCCTCAAAATCTCCCAATCCACTCCAAATTATCAAACGGTTCTATTGGGATTTTTATAGATCTAAACATCATCTTTAAATCCATATGCGATTTATCGACTATCATCAAGTGTAAAGCGAGAATCACCTTCTCAAAGGTCCGAACTTTTGAGCGTCGCCGCCATCACCTGAGTGCGTCGCACCTGATGCCTCCGCCACCGTTAGTCGCGCCTCTCCTGGCCCTGTCACGTGGTCCAACCCGATCCTCCTCTAGCGCACCGGATTTTGCGCAATCTTCAAACCTAGGTTCGAACCTTTTCAGAGAGGTATCGGCTGGTTTTATTTTAAATGGTTTTAATACTATAAAGCGTTGCAAAGTACGATTAACTTATAAAAATCATATCTTTTTGCTATGTGGTCGAACTCCAGTGAAACAAGAGACAAGGGGACCGTGAGGACGTCTTCTACAGTCTAGAAGAGGCCGGATATTTTTCTGAGCCTTCTACAATTTTTGGAGGAGTGGAACCCAAGGTGAGATTTCTGAATTATAAACGATATGGAAATAACGATATATAAATTATATAGTCGATGCATGAGTTATATAAGCATTGTACACCTCATGTATAAGTGTTGTATAAGTTATATGTTCGATGTGTAATTTATATATGCGTTGTAAAAATGATATATGCGTTGAAATGAATTGAAATGATATTGAAATGAAATCGAAATATAGTTATATACGTATATCTATATATATACTCCCCTCGTCCACAGACCGTAGACGATATATATTGGTTGTGATATTGTTTGGATTTGGTTGATATGAAATTTGGTGAATATCATGAATGGTTGATTGGAAATGATTGATTGTGGTTGAAATCCCAATAGGATTAGTATATGGGAAACTTCGTCTGCGTACGAACTAGATATTGAAATCCCCATTGTCAAAAGCTGCGAGGCTTTAAGGTAGAGCGAGGAGCCGTGCTCGGGACGGTGCCGGTTTTAACTGCCCTGCCGTTGTGCTGCCGAAATTTTCAATAATATTCACGTGTTAGAATTATATTCATGTGTCGAAATTATATTCATGTGTTGAATAAAATTCATGTGTTGAATGACATTCATGTGTTGAATAAATTCTTTGAAAGATAAAAATAACATTTTTATCATATGTATAGACTATATAAAATATTAATGTTTTAAATAAATTGTTTCACAATAAAAATCACATTTTTATCATCTATATGAAGTATATAAAATAATCGTGATTTTAAATAAATTGTTTTACAATAAAAATCACATTTTTATCATCTATATGAAGTATATAAAATAATCGTGTTTTGAAATAAATTGTTTGACAATAAAAATCACATTTTTATCATCTGTATGAAGTATATAAAATAATCGTGTTTTGAAATAAATTGTTTGACAATAAAAATCACATTTTTATTATATATATGAATTGCTAAAAATAGTGATGTGTTGAATAAATATTTGTTGGATAAAAATATCATTTTTATCAAATATATGAAATGAATATGGTTTTGAAATCGAAGAACGGATTATATATATATATATAATTAAAATAAATCGAATAACGAAGCTACAACTCGTATTTTGAAAGCGTGATTTCAAGCGATTATTGCGGAAGATCCGACCATCGGATTTTCCAGAAACCAAAACCGTTGGGTCCGCTTTGGAAATATCTTTCCAATGACATCAACTTTGAAAAGATCCAAAGGTTGGATTGCATGGAATGTTTAATTCAAATCTGAAGAGAAACAGCGCCAGAATCGATTATATTTATATACATATAAATATAATTAAAATAAATCGAATAACGATGCTACACTTCATATTTTGAAATCGTAACTTCAAACGATTGTACCGGGAGATCCGACTGTCAGATTTTCCCAAAACTGGAACCGTTGGATTCGTTTTGAAAAGATCTTTCTAATGATATAAAATATGCAAAGATCTAATGGTTAGATTTTCATATATGTGTAAATCAAATCTGAAGAAAAATAGCGCTACGGCTGCGTTATGGCCTGAACCGTCGTTTGAACGAATTTGCTATTTTTAAATAAATAAAAATAGCGATAAATTGTTATAAAATATTATAAATGATATGGAATGGAAATAAACCAAATTTACCCGATTTATTGGATATTTAGTGGTTGAATATGTTTGGCGTGAAAATTACATTAAAGAACAGAATTATTGATGTCGAATAATTTAACCATTGAAATGAATTGATTTGAAATTCTAAATATACATGAATTATTTGAAAAGGCCGAGTTAATTCTCATTTCAAATAATTGATCGACGATTATACGTCAAAGATATGAAGACGGTGCAAGACCGATGATCTTCATGTCGAATGGAGGGGTGCTACTGATGCGCATGATAGAAGTAGCTACCTTGAAGGGGCTGAAGTGGTAGCCGTCCGGACGTACTGGTTGATTGTACGGATGTGCGAGGAATAAAGACCCTTCGGTTTCTTTTAGACCCAGAACGGACTTGTAAATGGATGTATGTCTGACATTGTATATTGACAACGTGGCATGCAGAGATGCTGTGATAAAAGCTTTTGTTGAAAAGCAGAGCTTTCTGGTTGATGATCAAAGCAGGGCTATAAATAGCTAGCTTTGTGTTTAGCGTTGTTTCGAGAGCCTCACACCTCAGTATGAGCCAGAAACGGGAGAAGGATCCAGGGAGAACATATGTTTCCTTCTAGCTAGGAGTGGTGCTTTGGGTTTTACGCGCCCGGGTATTTTACTTATGTGGATGATAGAAAGCAAGGCCTCGGTTACTTCAGTCTCTTCGGGGCCGAGGGTGTGGTCGGATATGACCTGTGACGCACCATAGGGCGGGAAACGCAGTGTTCAGGCATTTTAATCGACATCGAGTGGACCGGCCCTATGGCTCCTAAGGGTCGATGCGTTCTGATCCTGAGACATGGGCTAGAGCATCTCAAATTTGGTAAGGACGATCCCTTGCCTTGGTTCACGACGAAAATCCAATTTCCAAATACGACATTGTGCGGTTTTGATTGTATACCAATATATGACGACATATTGGTATGGGGCATTAGTGCCGTCTATGATTGATATTTATGATTGAAATTGTTTTTGTAACATATAAACACTATCAATAATATCAAATGATTTGTTTTGCTCGTATCAAGCATATTTTGGCCATTATAAGGTAAAACTCTATCCTCCGGTTTGTGTTGCATTGTGTGATGGGAACTGAGTCTTATAATGGCTTCATTTTTATAAAAAGCATTGCGATGTTTAAAAGATTTACTTGTTTTAAAGCACTGGCGATCCAATGGAGTAAACCTGTTCCGCGTTAGCGGCGTGGTCCTGTGATTGGCCATATTATAAAATATGTTAAGTAGATTTCTCATACCAGTCCCATGACTGACTCGTAGTTTGTTTCACTTGCAAACTCGGGTGCACCTATTTCTACACGGACAACCTTGTATTCGGGTTTTAGCAGGCTCTTTCTGGATAGCTGGAGCTGAAGATGGATTCTATTATTTCTTTCTTTTTATGCTATTCAGCTCTTGTTATACATATTATGTTTTGATTTACGCTGTAGACATTTTATGTAAAGCTAAACTGTATTTTGTACTAAGTATGATCCTGTATACTGTGCAACTCTGATGATTATTAATTCCAGTGTATTCCTTGTACATTATATGGTGTATTTATTTATTTCTGTTCTGCTGTTATCTGTTTATGTGTTATATTCCAAAGATTACTGTCGTACGGGGGTTCAGGGGTGTCACAACGTGGTATCAAAGCTTTGGTTAAGCTTAGTTCTGGAATATAACATCTTAACGAACTCGTCAGGAACATAATCAGTAGTATTATATGACGGATCACTCATTTCAGATAGGATCAGTAATATCCTAGAATGAGTGAAGCAGAATGAAATACACCTCAGTAGACACATTGACATTAAAGTATATGTCTCTATGTTTTAGAAATACCTTTCTGTTGGCCTGACACTTTGTCTTCTATTTGCAGACATAGAAAATGAGTGGCAGAAGTAGAAGAAATAATCCTACGGTTCAAAAAACTAATGAGCCAGTTGTGCTCCCGCAGCCAGAATTAGATATAGAAGTTCTATTCAAGAGATATCGAAATCTGGGTGGAGTACTATTCTTGGGCAAAGAATCTATTATTGAAACTCAAGCATGGATGCGGTCTGCTGAGAAAATCTTTGAAGGTTTAAAACTGAGAGATGACCAGAAAAGATTACTGGGATCTTGGGCACTCAAAGACGAAGCTTTGTTCTGGTGGGATTCGATTATTAAGGATAATCCAGAAGGTAATATTACCTAGGATAGATTTAAAGAGATTTTCAGTGAAAGATTTATTCCTCCAAAACAACTAAGCGGTTATGTAATGAATTCTATTATCTGATACAAGGAGATATGATCATTCCAGAATATCATAAGAAATTCAATAAACTTTCTCATTTTTGCCCTCATCTAATTCAAAATCCGAAGAGGAAGAATCTGATGTTTATTAACAGGCTCCAAAGAAAGTACCAAAGTAGTGTAATGGGGCATGTGAAGCTTCCTTTTTCTGAAATGATATACATGGCTTATCAATATGAAGATCTAGATAAGCGAGGCCTTTTTGACGACGATGAGGAGGTTAGTTCGAGCAACAAAAGGAAAACTGAAACTGATAGCCCAGAGACAAGTACATAGCTAGAGTCAAGCATGACGTCTGGAGTCAGAAAGAAGCCTAGTTCAATCGGGAAAATGTTATATCTGAGAAAGGACCAGTAATGACTGCAATATGCAATAAATGCAAGAAGCCAAGGCATTTGGCGATAAACTGTGGACCCTTAAAGAAACGAACGAAGGATAAATTTAAATCCAAGAACAGGTTTCAAGAGAATAGAAAATGCAGTCAATGCCATCGGACTGGCCATCTTGAAAAGGATTGCCGGCTTTTAAAGAAATCTGAAAAGGGTCAAGTAAACAAAGTAGTAGAAACTTCAGCACCCTCATCTACTCAGGAAAGGCCAGATGTTTTAGAAGGCACGCTTACTATCAAAGATATTCCGATTAAAGTATTGTTTGATACAGGCGCGTTGAGAAGCTCTATTGCAAAGAATGCGGTTAGGAAATTGGATTTGAAATTGAAGAAGCTTAAAGAACCGATGACTGTCCATAATCCGGTTGGGGGTTCCCTCGATCTTATTTGGATTTGTGGGGTACCTGTTTCTTTTTCTCATTATCGGTTTCCTTGTATCTCGATTGTCATGAATTTTACCGAATTCGATCTCATTATTGGATTGGATTGGTTAACCAAATACGAAGCAGAAGTTAAATGTGCAGAAAGGGTTGTCAAGGTTAAAATGAAGCTTGCCAATATTGTAATCCCATGTGAAGGTCAGAATTCTGATAGAAAAGACTTCTGGGTAGATGTTTCTCCTTCTCAATTAGAACCTGTTCCTGTCGTTACGGAGAATATTCCGGTCGACATTGAAAATATCCCAATTGTCAAGAACTATGCGGATGTGCTCGAAGAAGTTGTTAGCTTACCTCCGCAGAGATAAATTGATTTCAAAATCTCTTTGGTTCCGAATTCAAGGCCAGTAGTTCACTCTATTCAAAGAATGACCTTGAAAAGGAAAGAAGAGTTAGATAGTCAAACTCGATAGCTAGTATGGAAGGGTCTAATCAGGCCTAGTTTCTCTGATTGGGGAGCAGTGGTGGTATTTGTCCCGAAGTCAAACGGTACTCTCAGACTATGTGTAGATTATCGTGACTTGAACAAGCAGACACTGAAGAACAAATATCCATTACCGCGGATTGATGATTTGTTGGATCGATTGAATGGTGCACAAGTATTTTCACGACTGGACCTAGCTACAGGTTTCCATCAGCTTCGTATTGCCGAAGAGTGTGTTCCTTTGACAGCATTCAGAGGTTTGGATTTATTCTACGAGTGGTTAGTATTGTCGTTCGGCTTATGTAACGCTCCAGCTTATTCTGTTGATCTAATGAACATGGTATTCAAAGAAGTATTGAATAAATTTGTTCTAGTTTTCATTGATGATATACTGATCTTCTCTAAGTCAGAGAGCGAGCATGAAAAGCATTTGGAACAAGTGTTAGAAATTCTAGAAAGAATGTTTTAAAAGCAAAGTTTTCCAAATGTATACTCTGGCAAGAAGAAGTCAAATTCCTAGGTCACGTCGTGTCAAAGCAAGGAATTTCAGTGGATCCCAGTAAAATCACTGCTATTCAGAATTGGAAACAGCCTCCTACACCCACAGAAGTCCGAAGTTTTCTCGGATTGGCCAGTTATTATCGGAGATTCATTAAGGATTTTGCGAAGACATCTGGTTCCTTAACAAAGCTTACTAAGAAACATTCGAGATTCAACTGGACTCCCTAATGTGAGACAGGTTTCTAGGAGATGAAGTTAAGACTGACAATTGCTCCAGTATTAACAACTATTGATGGAAATCAAGACTTGAAAGTCTGGACAAACGCTTCTAAAGAAGGTCTTGGTGCAGTATTAATGCATAGAGGCCAAGTGGTAGCTTATGCTAGCCGTCAATTAAAGCCACATGAGAAAAATTATGCAACTCATGATCTTGAATTGTTAGCCATCATGTTTGCAATGAAAATTTGGAGGCATTATTTATTGGGTAAGAAATTTGAATTATATATCGATCATCAATCATTGAAGTATTTGTTCACCCAAAAGGATCTGAATATGAGGCATCAGCATTGGTTAGAACTTCTCGCGGCATATGATCTTGATATTTTATATACTCCGGGGAAAGCCAATGTTGTGGCTGATGCGCTCAGCAGAAAGAATGTGATCATCGCAAGTATTATCATTACACCATCGTTGATTGATAAAATATCTATTCTTCAGAAAGACGATAGTTTCGTTAAAGAGATGATCAAAAGAATTTGAAGGGGCCAAGTCTCCAGTTTCCAAGTGGATAGCGCAGGAGTTCTGAGATTGAAACGAAGGATTTGTGTTCCCGACAATCTTGAGCTCAAAAGAGAAGTAATGGACGAGAGTCACAAGTCCAAACTGAGTATCCACCCACGGGTTAGTAAAATGTATAATGACCTCAAGCGAACTTTCTGGTGGAAGGCAATATTAAGAGATATCTCTATATATGTTAGCCGGTGTTCCTCCTGTCAACAAGTTAAAAGCAATCAGCAGAAACTCGCTGGATTGTTGCAACCGTTGGAAATTCCAGGTGGGAAGTAGGAATAGATTTTTATGGATTTCATTGATGGTTTGCCCAGAACCAGGAAAGGAAACGACAGTATTTGGGTGATCGTAGATCATCTCACGAAGACCGCCCATTTTATACCTGTCAAATCGAATAGAACTGCTCAGATTCTGGCGCAGATTGATTTTAAGGAAATTGTTAAACTTCATGGAGTCCCCATGAACATTATTAGTGATCGTGACCCAATTTTTGCTAGTAAATTCCGGGAAGCATTCCAAGAAGAATTGGGAACGAAACTGAACTTGAGGACTGCTTATCATCCTCA
This sequence comes from Allium sativum, assembly GCA_030737875.1. NCBI lineage: Eukaryota > Viridiplantae > Streptophyta > Magnoliopsida > Asparagales > Amaryllidaceae > Allium > Allium sativum. Next base: position 862,360,480 of record CM060915.1, on the reverse strand, counting down.
AACAGATGATCAAACCGAGAGGGTGAATCGTATTATTGAAGATTTATTACGGGCTTGTGTTATTGATTTTGGCAGATCATGGGATGACCATTTGCATTTGGCCGAGTTCTCATACAACAACACCTACCAAGCGAGCCTGACAATGTCACCATTCGAAGCATTGTATGATAGACCATGCCGATCTCCTGCTTGTTGGGTAGAATCTTGTAACAGACTCGTATTGGGACCCGATATGATTCGCGAAGCTGTGGACAAAGTCGATTTCATTAAGAAACATTTACTAGCCGCTCAAAGCCAACAAAAGAGCTATGAATATAAGAGAAGAAGAGATATATCATTTGCTGTTGGTGATTATGTATATTTAAAGGTATCTTTAATGAGAGGAGTAATCCGATTTGGTAAAACGGGGAAATTGGTGCCTAAATTTATTGGTCCGTTTCCTATTCTAGAGCGGATTAGAACTCTCGCTTATTGGGTTTAATTGCCTGATTGGTTGCCGGGAGTACATGACGTATTTCACGTATCTCAACTTCAAAAGCATGTTCATGATCCAGACTTGATCGTGGAAGAAGCAGCGCAATGGGATATAGAAATTACTCCAGAATTGGCTGTAAGAAGAGAGCCGATCAAGATTATTGGCAAAGAAACCAAAGAGTTGAGGAACAAGAAGGTTCACTTAGTCAAAGTGCAATGGAGTGGAGATCCGCGAGACTGTACTTGGGGAACTGAGGAGAGTATTAAGAAAGCCTATCCTTAGTGCAGGGTCGATATCTCTGATTGACTCTGGTGCAAGGTACATTTACCATATTTTGCAATTTCCATTATGTTCTCTACTTTGTTGTTGTTTCCTTTTCATGGATGTAAAATTTTAATCATATAGTCTGAATGATTTTAAAAGAGTATATGAATTAATTAGTATATTTTTGAAAAGTTAAAAATAAAGTGATTGTTGTTTGTGTTATGTGGTTGAGAATTTGATTATCAAATTATTGGAATGATAATTAATTTAATCAATAAGAGAATGATGGTAATTTTATGCAGTTAAATCAAGTATTGAATTGATTTAAAAATAGATAGAGATATATACATGTACATTATATATGTTTGAACAGGTAAATGGATTAGCTGTTGAGTAAAGAATTTATTTGTGTGTCCGACAAATAGGTAAACCTTAATGAGTTGGATGCGTAATATTATTTTTATATCAACTCCTGTGAATGCCATTGGATGCGGAGTGCTGGTTATTATGTGTGTAATAAATAAATGTCACCATAGGATAGTAACAATTAATTTTGAACTACACTACATGGCATACTTCTTGAAGATAGGCATACTTCATCATATACCACATAAGCATTTGGAGCTTGTGTGACGAGGTTGAAGATCTACCATATGAGCGAGAGGCTTGTATGGCGATGACTATATATTACAAGTTGAATTGATGGCTGATATGGACTATATAAAATATAATGGTAAATTGCAAGATTAATAAAAAACCCACACGGGTTTGGAGATGAAAATAAACACATCTCTCTCTCTGTGGTCATTAAGGCACAAAAACCATTTATAGGGTAACGAGAATTTATTCTCTAGAGTTATGATCTATACACACTCCCCTGTGGACACCAGAATATATCACTATAAATAAGTGCATGGTTATTAGGATTTATTGGGTACCTAATACGGCCAAATAAATTTCCAAACCCCTCCCCGTACAAAGGAGGTTATGGCGAAATTTTTCGAAAATTTAGGGTGTTAGCCAAATTTTTGAAGAATTAGAAAATTCTTAGAAACTGAAAAGTTGAAGAATGAAAGCCAGAATGAAAGTTGCATCGGTGAATTAAACAACTTTCGACTTCATTCCTTTTCGGGGATGAAAAGATTTTAAGTGGGGGAGATTGCAACAACCTGGAAAATCAGAACCAGTTTAAAATTTTTAATTTAGCTATTTTAGTGGATTTAAAATATTTAAAATAAATTATTTTAAATAATAACGATGAAAAGTATGTTTGAATTGATGTTTGAAAATAAATATAATTATTTTTAATTATAAACAAGGCCTGAAATGGCGCGGTAGTTTCAAAATTTGAATTCGAACTTTGATTAACTGTACCAGGTGCAAATTAAAACGGATTTTAGTGAAACCAAAAATAGTTAAATCTGTTTATGAATATCTTTCTAATGAATCTGAAAAATTGAAGTTTCATAGCGGGAATCAAAAGTTATGGCCAAATGAATTTTCAGAAAGGTCGCTATAGAATTTGTATAACCCGTGAAAATAGCCATTTTGCAAACGACCTCTGTTTTCGACGAAACCACTTTGGTTGGATCCGGGATGTCAAATTATTGCATGGTTTCAAACTCCATAATTTATGAAGTTAATATGCGAGCGTGGCAAAGGAAAATGTGTTTGGTTGATTTCAGTTAAATTGGATCGACCAAAAAATAGCCGTTTTGCAAACGGTCTCAGAATTCGATGAAATCCGTTTTGTTGGGACCATATCGTCCCAACATAGCTGGAGAAATTTTTCGGGAATTTTTAGAATCAGTTTGTGGCCCCGGAAAATTGAAATGTACGTTCAAATCAAAAATTGAATGTTTTATATTTTAAATTGAAGAGAAACTGACTGAAATAGTCGAATAGGCCTACGTAACATATCCCATTGTGTTCGGAATGAGGGTATTTAGCTAGGGGCGACAGTCGTTGGGCTTGGATTGGAGTTTGGATGTGGTGAAGGGTATTTTTGGAATTAAAAGAATTTAAAATAAATATAAAATTCCTGGACCAATAGAATTTCACTTTCTATTTTCTTGGTCAATGGATAAAACCCGCTACCCCCTCCTGCGAACGACGGAATTACCTCAACACCTTCTCTCCTCAAATTCTCCCAATCCACTCCAAATTATCAAACGATATTGTTGAGATTTTTATAGATCTAAACCTCCTCTTTAAATCCATATGCGATTCATCGACTATCATCAAGTGTAAAGCGAGAATCACCCTCTCAAAGGTCCGGACTTTTGAGCGTCGCCGCCATCACCTAGGTGCGTCGCACATAACGCCTCCACCACCGTTAGTCGCGCCTCTCCTGGCCCTGTCACGTGGTACAACCCGATCCTCCTCTAGCGCACCGGATTTCGCTCAATCTTCAAACCTAGGTTCGAACCTTTTCAAAGAGGTATCGGCTGGTTTTATTTTAAATGGTTTTAATACTATAAAGCGTTGCAAAGTACGATTAACTTATAAAAATCGTATCTTTTTGCTATGTGGTCGAAATCCAGTGAAACAAGAGACACCGGGACCGTGAGGACGTCTTCTACATTCTAGAAGAGGCCGGATATTTTTCTGAGCCTTCTACAATTTTTGGAGGAGTGGAACCCAAGGTGAGATTTCTGAATTATAAACGATATGGAAATAACGATATATAAATTATATAGTCGATGCATGAGTTATAAAAGCGTTGTACACCTCATGTATAAGCGTTGTATAAGTTGTATGTTCGATGTATAAGTTATATATGCGTTGTAAAAATGATATATGCGTTGAAATGAATTGAAATGATATTGAAATGAAATCGAAATATAGTTATATACGTATATCTATCTATCTATATATATATATATATATATATATACGCTCCCCTCGTCCACAGACCATGGACGATATATATTGGTTGTGATATTGTTTGGATTTGGTTGATGTGAAATTTGGTGAATTTCATGAATGGTTGATTGGAAATGATTGATTATGGTTGAAATCCCAATAGGATTAGTATATAGGGAAATTCGTCCGCGTACTAACTAGATACTGAAATCTCCATTGTCAAAAGCTGCGAGGCTTTATGGTAGAGCGAGAAGCTGTACTCGGGACGGTGCCAGTGTTAACTGCCCTGCCGTTATGATGCCGAAAATTTCAATAAGATTCACTTGTTAGAATTATATTCGTGTGTTGAATAAAATTCATGTGTTGAATGACATTCATGTGTTGAATAAATTCTTTGAAAGATAAAAATAACATTTTTATCATATGTATAGACTATATAAAATATTAGTGTTTTAGATAAATTGTTTCACAATAAAAATCACATTTTTATCATCTATATGAAGTATATAAAATAATCGTGTTTTGAAATAAATTGTTTTACAATAAAAATCATATTTTTATCATCTATATGAAGTACATAAAATAATCGTGTTTTGAAATAAATTGTTTGACAATAAAAATCACATTTTTATCATCTATATGAAGTATATAAAATAATCGTGTTTTGAAATAAATTGTTTGACAATAAAAATCACATTTTTATAATATATATGAATTGCTAAAAATAGTGATGTGTTGAAATAAATATATGTTGGATAAAAATATCATTTTTATCAAATATATGAAATGAATATGGTTTTGAAATCGAAGAATAGATTATATTTATATATATATATATAAATACAATTAAAATAAATCAAATAACGAAGCTACAGTTCGTATTTTGAAACCGTGATTTCATGTGATTATTGCGGAAGATCCAACCATCGGATTTTCCCGAAACCGAAACCGTTGGGTCCGCTTAAGAAATATCTTTCCAACGACACCAACTTTGTAAAGATCCAGCAGTTGGATTGTCTGGAATGTTTAATTCAAATCTGAAGAAAAATAGTGCCAGAATCGATTTTATATATATATATATATATATATATAATTGAAATAAATCGAATAATGATGCTACAGTTCGTATTTTGAAATCATAACTTCAAACGATTTTACCGAGAGATCCGACCGTCGGATTTTCCTAAAACTGGAACCGTTGGATTCGTTTTGAAAAGATCTTTCTAATGATATAAAATTTGCAAAGATCCAATGGTTAGATTTTCAAATATGTGTAAATCAAATCTGAAGAAAAATAGTGCCACGACCGCGTTATGTCCTGAACCGTCGTTTGAATGAATTTGCTATTTTTAAATAAACAAAAATAGCGATAAACCATTACAAAATATTATAAACAATATGGAATGGAAATAAACCAAATTTACCTGGATTATTGGATATTTGGTGGTTGAATGTGTTTGGCGTGAAAATTACATTAAATAAAAGAATTATTGATGTCGAATAATTTAACCATTGAAATGAATTGATTTGAAATTCAAAATATACGTGAATTAATTGAAAAGGCCGAGTTAATTTTCATTTCAAATAATTGATCGACGATTATAAATCGAAGATATGAAGACGGTGCAAGACTAATGATCTTCACGTCGAATGGAGGGGTGCTACTGATGCGCATGATAGGAGTAGCTAACTTGAAGGGAATGAAGTGGTAGCCGTCCGGACGTACTGGTTGATTGTATGGATGTACGAGGAATAAAGACCCTCCGGTTTGGTTTAGACCCAGAACGGACATGTAAATGGATGTGTTTCTGACGTTGTATATTGACAATGTGGCATGCAGAGATGCTGTGATCAAAGATTTTATTGAAAAGCAGAGCTTTATGGTTGATGATCAAAGCAGGGCTTTAAATAGCTAGCTTTGGGTTTAGTGTTGTTTCGAGAGCCTAACACCCCGGTATGAGCTAGAAACGAGAGAAGGATCCAGGGAGAACATGCGTTTCCTTCTAGCTAGGAGTGTGCTTTGGGTTTTACACGCCTGGGTATTTTACTTATGTAGATGATGGAAAGCGAGGCCTCTGTTACTTCGGTCTCTTCGAAGCCGAGTGTGTGGTCGGATATGACCAGTGACCCCCCATAGGGCGGGGAAACGGAGTGTTCATGCATTTTAATCCACATCGAGTGGAATGGCCCTGTGGCTCCTAAGGGTCAATGCGTTCTGATCCTGAGACACGGGCTAGAGCGTCTCAAATTCAGTAAGGACGTTCCCTTGCCTTGGTTCATATCGGAAATCCAATTTCCAAATACGACATCGTGCGGTTTTGATTGTATACCTATATATGGCGACATAGTGGTATGGGGCATTAATGCCGTCTATGGTTGATATTTATGATTGAAATTGTTTTTGAAACATATAAACACTATCAATAATATCAAATGATTTGTTTTGCTCGTATCAAGGATATTTTGGCCATTATAAGGTAAAACGCTATCCTCCGGTTTGTGTTGCATTGTGTGATGGGAACTGAGTCTTGTAATGGCTTCATTTTTATAAAAAGCATTGCGATGTTTAAAAGATTTACTTGTTTTAAAGCACTGGCGATCCAATGGAGTAAACCTGTTCCGCATTAGCGGCGTGGTCCTGTGATTGGCCATATTATAAAATATGTTAAGTAGATTTCTCAAACCAGTCCCATGACTGACTCGTAGTTTGTTTCACTTGCAAACTCGGGTGCCCCTATTTCTACACGGGCAGCCTTGTATTCAGGTTTTAGCAGGCTCTTTCTGGATAGCTGGAGCTGAAGATGGATTCTATTATTTCTTTCTTTTTATGTTGTTCAGCTCTGATTGTACATATTATGTTTTGATTTCAGCTGTAGACATTTTATGTAAAGCTGAACTGTATTTTGTACTAAATATGATCCTATATACTATGTAACTCTGATGATTATTAATTCCAGTATATTCTGTTGTACATTATCTGGTGTATTTATTTCTGTTCTGTTGTCATCTGTTTATGTGTTATATTCCAAAGATTACCCTTGCCACCGTCGTACAGGGGTTCGCGGTTGTCACATTTAACTTAATTACTCAAGGGTTAGTTCCAGGAAAATAGATAGAGTAAGATGTATAGTTCGAACAACCAAGAAATGAAAGAAACAACAGTAAACCCATATGCAGTAAGACACAAAGTGAGTAAACAACCTGAATCTTCCCTGCTGTGTTTTTGTGAATTCAAACTATGTGTACCGATATGTATATACATCATTTGGATTCAAATCTTAAGTTGGTTAATGGTAAATCTCTGGATTAGACTTGTCAGTTTGAACAGACATGGAACAAGAACAAAATACAGTGAGGAAAAATATGTTAGTAAAACAATAAATTTTATTCCTCAAAATATAATCTAAAATTGTATAATACGATCATATGTTTTTAGATTGATGCTGCTAATTATCTTATATCATATATACTTGTTTAGATTAGATAAAATCATTGAAGGCAAATGAAACATTTCTGTGTGATAAACAAGAGAGATGGATTCATCTCCAGAAAACTCAAAAAAACCAACAAGGAAAATTTTAGGGTATATTAAGGTTTAAATTTAACATAAAAGTTGTGTGCTTTTAACCCTTGTATGCTATAACATTTGTCCCACTTTGAATAGTGAACCACACTCCTAGAAATATACGAAATACTAAAAATCTTAGATTTTCTAACATAACTATTTTATGATTTAGGTGTATTAATGGGTTCGTAATAAGAAACCATGAATTTTAACATAAGAATCAATATTTTTAATGATATAGGCAATGAGAAATTCTAGGTTGATCAGAAAATGAGTTTGAAGCGATTTTTGGTGATGCAGTTGATCGAAGTCTGTGTAATTTGGTCGGATGAAGCGTGGGGGATCTAAAAACTTGGGAAAAATACAACATAAATTTTTAAACAAGTATGTTGGAAGGAATTTCTTTATAAAGGGTGTCACGGCTATTTCAGTTAACATAGGGTTAGGGTCAGTTTTGCGTGGTAATCGAGGTACTTCAAGGTTGCGCACCATGGGGGATCGACAGATGAGTTCATCGGCGACTTCGAGGCGAAATTTCACGATGATCGGTGGAGAATGGAAATGGTACGAGGCGCTTTAATGGAGATTTGTTTTGTGTGAAGTTTCATATCAAAACATCATATTTTGATACAGTAAGACACCGGTGATTTTGATGGTGGAAATGGACTGAGATGGAGCGTTTACGTTTGCAGCTATGGTCAGAACAAGGAGGATGCATTAGAAATGCGTGTGCACGTGCACAGGTGGAGCGGTGTATATGGGGACTAGGAGAAGACAACGTTCGAAGAAGAAGAAAGGAAAGATATGGCCAAGAAAGAACAGGCTTTGTGAGCAGTTAATAGCTTATATTAGGGTTGAAGTTATCATTTGGCCAAAAAGAAAATGGAAAAGTAAAAAGTCAGGCAAGTAAGAACTTTGACCACTGGGTTCGATCAACAATTTGTTGATGCCAGGTAAGTAGAAAATAACATAGAGCATTGCAACAGGCTTTTGGGCCTTTGGGCCTAATGATAATAAAATCTTAATTAAAGTTGTTTAAAAACTTGAACTTCTCCTTTTGAACCTAAATATTATTTATATAATATCATATATAAAGGAGGAGGGAATTCACTAAAAAAAATTATGGTGAATGATAACTAAAATTTAGATATGTACATGAAGTAGACCGTAGTGGTTTAGGAAAATTGGATGACTTAAATTAATCAAACTTGAATATAATTGATTTTTAATAAAGAGAAGGAGAAGCGTGTCTAAATTTAAAAGAAGAAAGGATCGGAAAACAATTGAACTATTTCATAATTGCAGGAAAGAAATGTCATCGTATAAACTTAAATTTGAATCTGCAATATTTATATATATTAAACAAATAGAAGTCTAAATAAAATTATAAATTTATTTCCAAAATATTGGATTAATTAATTGTGTGAAAGAAGTCGTTATCCACAATCAGATATTTCAAACTAATTTTAGTTTGAAACAAGATGTCAAATCAGTGTTGATTGCTAAAGTTATGATCGAATTATCTGGTATGCTATGAAATGACCAAACCAAATATAAATTAGCTAAAGTAAACTTTGACACGTTCTATTGTATTTAAATTGCCTTGTGCTAATAATTGTTCTGAAGTTAGGAATAAGATTATCTGAATTGACTAATCAGATAAATTAGATATGGAATAAATAGTTTTACTTATCTACACTGTTTAAAATTTGATAGTTAAAACACCGACTATCAAATAAATATTCCCTACGTGTTAGTTCGAAGAAACTGGGGTCGAAACTGGACCCATAACCACTTCGAACCAACTTCACGTAAACTAACTTGCAGGGACGATTATACAATTTAAAGAATTGAAGACCGTGGATCTTCATGAGCGGAAGAAATACTTGTTGAAATTCTCTGGTTAGCTCCCAGAATTATTTCAGCAATGATTCCGTCGTGAATGAAATCTTCGGATTTGCAAGGACTATTCGCTACTGATCCATGGGGTGATTCCTATATTGGATGCAGTAGGAGAGTATTTTCGGTTCATCCTGTTCCTGGATGACTTGTATGGACGAGTGTCTGACAAGGTATTTCCTGAAAACCACGTACATTGATTTTTACAAATATACTGAGTCGTTGGCAAAGAAAGGCACTTCTTTTACATCTAGAGTATATTTGTGGACGTCAATTAATGATTTGACGGATCTAACAATGTGGCATTCAAAGTAAATGATGACCAGAAGTTCTAACGGTAAATTATAATCTCAAGCCTCATCAACCGGGAAATGACAAAAATCGGGCGGGCAGCATGGCTATGTGGGTCACTCCCATTTGGGTGTATAATCACCTATCTAGAGAAATTCCTTTTTCTTCTTAAATCTATCGATGTTGTCCCTTTTTGGGGAAACGGTTGCCTTACACAACCGTTGGTGATATACATTCGATACAGTCAAGCGAAATGAGTGGTCAGTCATGTGTGGCCGCATTGCAAGACGTTCTTGTTGAACCCAGTGTATTCCCCTCTAAAGATACACTATCGGCAGGTGGTTCCATACCTTGTCATAGTCAGAACCCAATCTCCAATAAGCACCCACGGTTTTGATTGTATACTATATATGTGGAGTGTGAGATGCAAGCGTTCTGCTAGATTGCTATTTACTTGTATTTAGACACTATTAAAATATCAGATGATATGTATGATTTCAAAAATGTTTTGGGTTATCGTAAGGTAAAACCGTCCGTATTTATGTGTGGATTGGTCTTACGATTATCATTTATTTCAAAAGGATTTTTAAACGTTAAATCAATATGTTTCAAAATTGTTTACTCACACCAGTCCCATGATTGACCCAGAGTTTATTTTTCGGTGTTTTCCCTAAACTCTTGGGTGCCCAAATTTGTACGGGCAGTCAAGTAGTTTCAGGATTTTACAGATTCCATTAAAGGAGCTTGGAGCAGGAAGCTTCGGCGTTATATATATATATATATATATATATATATAGAGAGAGAGAGAGAGAGTGTGTTTATTTTTGCTGTGTTGTATATGAATTGCACACTAATGATATATGTAATTACAAGTACCAGTTTGTATTTCTAGTGTTGTTATATAATATATTTTATTCAGTTCCGCTGTGAGATTCGTGATACTCTAACTCTGTTGCGTTTTGTTCTTCTTTTTCTTCTATTCTAAATTTCTTTCTTCTATTTATCACCCTCTAACTACTTTCTATTAACGATTTATTAATTTCTGATGCTTGGTTAGTTGATATGTGATACATGATATGTATTTGTGTCGATGATCAGGATCGGAACTTTCCCGGGTCGTTACATTCCATCTGACAATTGCTTAGTTTGCAATCCCAGAAAGTAAGATAGTTCTCGCATATGTGACATTTCAAATTCATTAGTCATTATTTTTGAAAATTCTTGGAATAATTTATCATTTGTGGAACCAAAGATAACGTCGTCTACGTATATTTGTACTATTAGATATCTTTATTATCTTTCTTAATAAAGAGTGTTTGATCAACCTTTCTAATTTGAAATCCTGAATCTAATAAATAAGTTCGGAGACATTCATACCAAGCACGAGGTGCTTGTTTCAAACCATATAAAGCCTTTTCCAGTTTAAAAACATAATCAGGATATTTTCACTAGCAAATTATGGAGGTTGTTCAACATATACTCGTTCTTTAGTATAACCATTCAAGAAAGCACTTTTAATGTCCATCTGATACAGTTTAAAGTTGTGATGACACACATATGCTAATAGTATTCAAATTTCTTCTAGTCGTCCGACTGGAGCAAAAGTTTTTTCATAATCTATGCCTTCTTCTTGATTGTAATCTTGTGCAACAAGTCTAGCTTTATTTCTAGTGTTATTACCCAATTCATCTGCTTTACTTTTGTAAACCCATTTTGTTCCAATAATAGTTTGATCAGTTGGTCTTGGAACTAATTCCTATACTTCGTTACACTCAAATTGATTTAATTCTTCTTGCATTGCAATTATCCAATTTTCATCTATTAATGCTTCTTTAGGATTTTTGGGTTTGATATTTGATAAGAAGGCTACATTACTTACTAAATTAAGTTGACTTCTAGTCCTTACATTTGAAGTTATTTCTCCAATAATATTTTGAGTTAGATGGTCTAGTAATATTCTTGGTGGAGATCGAACTTCATTAATAGGAACATTTTGATTATTGGTGTTATTTTGAGTTTCTATAGTATTATTCTCTATGTTATTATGAACAGTGTTTTCATCTTCTCCAAATTTATCAATATCATCATCATGTGAAGAAATATTTTCATAATATCCGAACTAAATGGATTTTGAATAACATTTTCATCAAATGACACATGAAGTCATTCTTCTATTTTACTGGTTCTCTTATTGAAAATACGATGAGCCTTGCTACGCTCAGAATATCCTAAGAATATTCCTTCATCAGATTTTGAGTCAAATTTCCCAAGCTGATCTTCTGTATTTAAAATGAAACATTTTGAACCAAAAACTTTGAAATAAGATATATTTGGTTTTCTACCGGTAAAAAGTACGTATGGAGTGTTTTTAGTAAGAGGTCGAATAGAGACACGATTCAAAACATAACAAGCTGTTGCAACTTCTTCAGCCCAAAAATGTTTTGGCAGTGTAATTCAATTTACTAACGTTCTAGCACATTCTTGTAAAGTTCTGTTTTTACGTTCTACAATTCCATTTTGTTGAGAAATTCTAGGAAAGGAAAAATTATGAAAAATTCCTTTCTTTTAACAAAATAAATCAAATTTCTCATTTTCAAATTCTCCTCCATGATCACATCGTATGTTATTTATTTTTAAATTAGTTAAATTTTGAATTTGTTTGATGAAAATCTTAAAGATATCAAAAGTATCGCTTTTATAAACATAGTCCAAGTGTATCTTGAGAAATCATCATTACAAACACATATCTGTTATGATTTATGGACTGAACTTGAGTTGGTCCGAATAAATCCATGTATAGTAATTCAAGTGGTTGTAATGTTGATATAACCTTTTTAGATTTAAAAGAAGATTTGGTTAACTTTCCAAGTTAACAAGCATCGCATAAATTTTCAGTTTTGAATTTTATTTTGGGTAATCCTCTTACAAGATCATTTTTAGATATCTTGTTGATAGTTTTAAATTTTTTATGGCAAAATTGTTTGTGCCATAACCAAGGATCGTTGTCTTTGGCTAATAAACACATACTTAGATTATTATTTACTACAATATTTAAAATATAGATATTTTTGTCTCGATTTCCTTCAAAAATAAGATTTTGATTTGAATCAAAAATATTACATTTATTTTTAGAAAATGATATTTTAAAACCTTTATCGCATAATTGACTAATACTTAATAAATTGTGTTTTAAATTCTTAACCAATAAAACATCCGACATAAGAGGTGAATTAGATATACTGTAATTGCTCACATCGCCTTTATCGATGATGTATCCTTTGGAATTATCTCCAAATGTGACAGTTCCCCCTTTTGAGCAAATGACATTTGTTAGCTTCTCCTTGTCTCCGGTTATATGTTTTGAGCAACTACTGTCTAGTATCCATTTTCCTCTGTTTTTGTTGAGTGGGACCTGCAAAAAAAATTTAAAAAATTTCATTGGTACCCACTTCCTCTGTTAGGGTCCTAAGGGTTAAATCTTAGGAAGCCAAACCCAAGAGGGTTTAGGTTTCTTTTTGAAAGAATAATTATTATTATAATGAAAAAATCTAATTTTCTTTAATATATTTATTTCTACTAAGAACATTATTTCTCTTCGAAATCCATATACTAATATTTCCCGAGAGTTTTTTCTTAGTTGGAATATTTAATTTACTACTAGAAACTTCCAGTTTAATATTAGAATTTTTAGAAATATATTTTCTCTTAGATTTATTATTATCATACCCTAGTCCTTTTTTTACTAAAAACCGGTTGAGAGTTTAATAATATTTTAGATAAATTCTCTTTACCTTTGTTAAAGTTATTAACATTTTTAGAAATTCTTTCTCATTTAATTTTTAAACTAGAATTTTCTGACTCTATGATTTTAAATTTAGTATTTAAATCATGATTTTTAGAAACCAATAAATCATTTTTATTCTTTTGCGTCTCGATTTCTTGACTCAACATAGAAATGTGAGAATTTGCTATTGAAAGAGATTCTTGTAATTTTCTAATTTCTTCTTCTAAGATTTCTTTTTCATATTTTAAAAGATCTCTTTCAAATTTTGCTTTCTTTTTATCTTCGTTAGCTGGTTTAAACTTTCGTTTAAACATTTTTCTAGACTCTTAGATTTAAGTATTAATTTCTACTAATTCATCAAAAGTAAAATCACTTACATCATTATCCTTAGCCATGAAGCACATGCTTGCTTGCTTACTACCACTGTCGTTATCACTTTAAGAAGATGAGTACGAGTTGTCCCAAGTGACTGAAAATGCTCATCTCTTTGATTTCTCATTTTTGTGATTTCTCTTTAACTTTGGACAATTCTTTTGATAGTGTCCAGTCTTGTGACAGTTGAAGCATTATACTAGAGCAGGGTCAGGTTCTTTTGATGAGTTCTTCTTTACATTTTTTCTTTGGCCTTTTCTGCATTTTAAAAAAATTCTGAAATTCTTAGCAATAAAGGCAATATCTTCTTCATCTGAATCGGATTCTTATTTCTCAACATGGAATGGTAATTTTTTCTTATCTTGTACCTGTACTTTCTTTGCCTATGTATTTACTTCATAAGACATTAGATTACCGATCAATTCTTCTGGTTTCATGGCAGAGAGATCATTAGCTTCTTCGATTGGTAATACTTTCTCCCTCATTCGTCTGTTAAAGAATTCAATTTTTTTGATAGTATATCAAAATCTGAATACTTTTCTCCTAATCATAATAAAGAGTGATAAATGTTTTGAAAACGTGGATACATATCATTTATAGACTCATTTTCATTCATCTAAATTTTTTGAAGTTGATTCTTAAGCATAGATATTTTACTTTGTTTAACTTTGTTAGTACCTTCACGAGTAATTTTAAGTGTTCTCTAGATTTAATATGCAGTGTTGCACATACAAATCTGATTGAATTCATTTCTATCAGGAGCACAATGTAACATGTCCATGGCCTTAGCATTGGCACTTGCCTCTGCTTTTTCAGATGCATACCATTCAGTAAATAGTGTAGTAGGTTGTGTGTATTCTTTTTGCGTGATATGCCATGCATCATAACCAAGGTTTTAAATCTCAGACATCTGTCGCATTTCGTCTCGGGGATTTTATAGACTCGGTCTCATATCAGGGGAGATCTCGGACGAGATGAGTGTAACTCGGGAGTTCGCCTCGGATTTTCATCTCGGGTCTGAAAGTTCATATCGGAATTATCTTGGGGTACATGATATGTTAAAAATGATATTTTAACAAAATGATTTTTATGAATGCTATCAAAAACATAATAACTTAAACTTTAAATGCAAAATAACTATATTATTCTTTATTTTGCGAAAGATCATTCATACTCTAAATCGTAATATGCTTAAAACAGGAATATTGTTAGATAGGAAACATTAAAAGGATCCAAAACATTAAAAAATTCAGCATAAATAAACCATAAAATACATAATTTCATAAGTAACATATATGTAAAAAGACGAATATGAAAATCATAAGAATTGTAAAACATATACAAACATACAATATAGTCATTTAACATGCAAAATGTAAAATAACAAACGATTGATATGGCTAGATTTGAGTTTTATGATTATAGTTCTAGTTTAGACACAAATTTAAATTTAAACCAAAAAAACTAAGATCTCGGACGATATTCCAGTATTTCGTCTCGGTCTATACATCGTTCGATATTGCAATATCTCAGGCGGTATATTCGAAAGGAGATTGAGAGTAATATTTGTTGTTTCATTTCGGAAGGAGCCCAAAACGAGATCTCGGAGGATATCTCGGGCAATATTTGCGAGATTTGAAACAATGACCATAACTATTGGCTTGCATGTATATCCTCATTCGTATATCCCAGTAACTATAATTCATGTCATTAAAGAAAGGTGGTCTAGCAGTGGATTGGCCTTCAGAATATCCGGTGTTATTGCTAGTACTAGTGTTATTATCCATAATGTCTATGTATCAGATAACGGTTTTATGGTTAAATGATTGTCTAGCTCTGATACCAATTGAGAAAGCGTCGATGTATGACTTAAGAAGGATCTATATGGATATTGCGGAAATGTAGAAGATATACTAACTAGCTAATATACAGTAGTTATGTAAATAGATAAGAACTGATATGATATACCACAAGTAGATAAAAGAAATAAGTAAAGTAAAATGACATCAGGAATTTTATACTGGTTTGGACTTCCCGCCCTACGTCCAGTCCCGAAGATGCTCTTCGGAATTCACTATCATGCCCTCTCTTAACCTGGAGAAATAGGTAATTACACCTGACCCCCAACAAGGATGCCTCTCGCCTGAGCAACTACACAGGGCTTCAACAACTACAAGTGTTTTGACTTCTGCTTTTGTTCTTTGATCAACACGGATAGTCAACAGTTTAAGTACACCCTTACTATAATTTATCCTCGAGTATTTGAAATGCTTGCAAATATTTTAAGGAAGCTTCTTACTTGTTAAATCAAGATATGAAAAGTATTATCAAGGATTCAATAAGTAACTTGAATTTGGAGAGCTTTTGTTTGTAAAGTATATAGAAGTTAATTTCAGAAAATAGAGAGAATATATTTAGAATTGATGATTTGAAAAACATGTTTGGAGTGATTATATAATAGTAAAAGAGTAGCATTTTGTTTACACCAAAAATTGGTATAACAACCAAAGAGGTATTTCTGAACACGTTACCGAATCAGAGGCGAGATGCTTGAAAAGCACGTCACCTTTTCAAAGGCGGGGTGTTAGAAAACCTTTGGAATTATATATGAGGCCGTATCCAACATTCCATAAGCATCAAGATACCAAAATTAAGAAAAGAAGGAAAAGAAGACAAGAGTTTATAGTGGTTCGACTCTTATTTGAGTCTACGTCCACTTTGAAGATAACATTCCATTAATCACCATAAGATTTACATCATTTGCTCCTTTATACATTCATAAAAGCTCCTTTTACATGCATTTGCCTTTGAATCCACATAAGAATGATAGAGAGCTTGAAGAGATTATGCTAATCCTTCCATAGAAGCCATGATTGAAAGCTTGCTAGATCTTCAATGAATTGTGAAGAAGAGAAGTTGAAATGCTTGAAGAAGCTCCAAAAAGCAATTTGATAGCACCTCTTCGTAGTTCCCTCCCAAAATCCCCCACCTTTCATGTGAATTATGAGGGGTATTTATAGTTGGAGTTGAAGGGTAGTGGCAAACTTGTAATTTAGAGTGTAAAGTTGGCGCTAGGTTGGCATTGTCATATTTACAAAACTGCCACTCCTTTTTTACATTTTGGCCAGTACACTCGTTTTTATGCGGCCATACACTCGTTTTTATGCTGCTGGTCGGTTTTACACTCCTTTTAGGCTGCTGGTCGGTTTTACACTCCTTTTTTATGCTGCTGGTCGGTTTTACACTCCTTTTTTATGCTGCTGGTCGGTTTTACACTCCTTTTAGGCTGCTAGTCGGTTTTACACTCTTTTTTTATGCTGCTGGTCGGTTTTACACTCCTTTTTTATGATGCTGGTCGGTTTTACACTCCTTTTTTATGCTGGTCGATACACTCTTTTTTATAACTTTGCCACTATTGGCTTTGCATGTTTATGTCTTGTAGTATCGATCCAGCTTTATGGAGTATGGACCGACCAGAGACTAAAGGTACGACCAGGAGGCTTCAACAATGGGAGGATCGGCCATGAATCTTCCAATATTAAGACGGAGCGGGCTTCCGGAAAGCGGGACCGATCAAATATGTTGAGGTGCCGGAACCGACCAGACGCTCTGATGTGAGAAAGAACGATCCGAAACTGATGAGATCGACCATCCGCTGATGCCAATCCGAACCGATCAGGCTTAAATGAACAGGATGCTCGACCCCGTTCGCTTGCTCGACCAAATCTGTAATGAACGACCGCGTTGTAGAGGCGGAGTATGACCTGGGCTTCTGGGAAGCTATGCACGACCCCTGCTTGCCTGTGCTTGATGGAACGACCGACCAGATTAGCTTCAGCTTGGACCGACCAGATGGTGATGCCGGTGACCGATCAGTTGTGAGCGACCGGAGTTTGCTGTTTTTCAGCTGGTTAACACATTTCTTCATGAAGAGTTTCTATAAAAAGTTGTGTCCATTTCCATTGATTATTGAAGAGGAATCTCTTCATGAAAGATGGTGACCCTTCATAAAATAGTTTCTCGGTCGAATCAATTGACTGTTTAAAAATCATCAGTTGACTGGTTGAATTAAACTTTAAATCGCATAAATAAAAAATATGTTTCAAAACTAGCCGTTGTGTACAAAATTTCTTTGACCAGTCGACTGGTCAATTTTCTACCAATCGACCAGTAGAGCTTATTTTGTATACTTCTGGCTTTCTTAAAGCCATATGAATATATATATATATATACACACACACACTTGAGGATAGATTTTAACATGATTCTAATACGACTTTTGTTGGCATTAATCAAAATCTTGAACTTATCTCTATAACATGATTTTCATTTCTATCTTCTTTTGTTGGCATTAATCAAAATCTTGAAATCAACACTAGGGGAGGCGATGGTGGTGGTTGGTGAAGGTAAGAGCTTATTTTGATGGAGAATAAAAATTAAAAGACAGCTTAAAGGGGTTTTAGGGAGGAAAGGTTCGAGTTTGGAGTAAGTGGGGGTGGCCTATGCCAGCGGGGAGGGTTGGTGAGGAGTGGTGGGCCGACGGTGATGGAGGCTTGGAGCTAAGGAGGGGAGAAGGAGAAATGGAGGAAGAAAGAAAAGTGAGAAGGAAGAAAATGAAAAAATGAAGTGAATTTCTTCTTAAGGCACATATACTTATAGGAAAAGCCATTGCATGGAAAGGTGACAAGTGGAAGGAGACATGTGCTCCAACGGTGAGTTGTCTAATTCTGGTGGCCTTAGGAATTAGTGCTAATCCTATGTTTAATCTCTTATATATTTATGCTACGTCTTCTTATTTCAACTCATATGACCACATACTAATCTCGACTACTACGAAAATTGAAATTCTACTATGTTTTACAGATACGGTTCCAACGAACCTAATTTCGTCGAATTCCTTGTCCATTTGAAAAATGGCCTTTTTCTTCCGATCGCTTGGAGGGACCCACGAGTCGATCGCTATGATTGCACTATGACCAGAAGTTTGGTCACGACCCAAGATGTTGACGACGAGCCGATCGCCTGGAGGGACCCATGAGTCGTTGCAGGGACTGAACCACAAACTGCCAGGGGTGTTATCACTAACCGATCTGATGGCCATGAGCCATCACGATCCTGGAGTCACGACGAGCCAATATCAGGAGGGACGAACTGCGAGTCGATGCAAGGGGGATCACGATCCAATCTCCAAGCCTGGACAACGAACGAACTGAATGGAAACTGAAGTGCGAGTGGGATGATGATCAAAACCCGAGATGCAAAGGTAGTCCAAATAGGAAGTAGAACCCAGGATCCAGTTGGGAACCAAAGAGTTAACTTCATGAGTTGGACTTTGCTGCGAGAAGTGTGCTAAGGAGTTAT
The DNA here is from genome assembly GCA_030737875.1 of Allium sativum. NCBI lineage: Eukaryota > Viridiplantae > Streptophyta > Magnoliopsida > Asparagales > Amaryllidaceae > Allium > Allium sativum. The sequence goes on along the minus strand of CM060915.1, from coordinate 862,341,604 downwards.
CGACGTCTATAGCTTTGATTCACCACCAGGGCGGATGTTAGGCTACGAATCAGTGGAGTGGGGTAGTTATTACTCCATGGGGCAGAATGATCGTAGCATTGCTGTGAGCCAGTGCAGTGAAGTCGTCATGGCTTCATGGGGCAGAGTGGACATAGCAAGGACTAGTGGCTATGGATCAGTGCAGTGGAGTCGCAATGGCTCCATGGGGCAGAGTGATCATAGCAAGGATTTGGGTGATCAAAGCGGTGGATATCGTATGCTTTACGCACTGAGTGAGAGATGTAAGGATGGTTGCTATGCTTGATTGTTTGACATCACTATGACATGCGCACCCCTACCTTCATATATTTACACCATATGTTAGTGTCACCTTAGAGTAATGTATATCTTATTTTGCTAACTCTTTGGTTGCAGGTCCAGGTTCAGGCATGGTTTAATATACCTATTATTGTTCTGTTTTGCTACTTATCGCTCATAACATACTTTTGTCTGACCCAGAGTTTTATGTCTCTTCTTAGTACTATGTGTGATCTTAAACCGGCAGACTAGAGACAGGTTAGCTGGTTATGCACGAGTAATTGATCCGGAGACAAGCAGGAGGCTCCCGCGTATGATATATGTATATATATGTATTCTCCCTGTGTCGCTCTCGTCACTACTTTGGGCATTAGTAGTGTAACTTTTGTATTTTGCTTTAAAGACAATTCGAAAAGTCGTAATAGATGATGTGGAACATAAGCTGTATTTAAATTTTCCGCTGCTATTATGGCTTAGTTTTCAGCTTATGCACTGTCTCGCCTGTTTTATGTCAAGTATATAATTATTATATTTTATTACATGCACTATGAGACATTCTACAGGTTCCTTGTTAGTTCAAACTCCTTTCTTTTCCTTTCTTTGACAACCGTCCCGTGCTGGTTGGACATCGGCACAACGCACTTTCATTGGAAATGTCGCTGGTGCGGGATGGGCCATCACATATTTTATTTGTATAAATATATGGAAAATGTGCTTGGATATGTGTATTTGTGTTAATAAAGAGATTGGAATTTAACATTTTAAAATTTGGAAATAAACTGAGTTATTGGTGGACAAACGGAATAAAATCGGAGAACCGATAAATAGTTTAAAATTAAAAATATTGTTGTTATGCAAATGAAGTCGGATTACAATCAAACTAATTTTATTGGATTCAAAACATGAAGACTAAGAGGTATGTATAATTTTTGTCGTGTTTGGAGATTGTGTTGGCAGTACGAATTTAGAGCATTCTGTGGTATTCGCGGTAGAAATTAATATAAAATTAAAACAAATGTAACCTTCATTAGATAAAAATTGCACAGACCTAAATTCTGAAAATACGCGCTCCCTGTAACCTACTGACTTTGGGTTGTTCTTATCCCCGAATTCCCCTTCTATAAAAATAGTGCATCCTCTCCAATTTCCCCAAAAAAATTCCTTCAACAAAATCATTTTTCTCAAAAACCATTGCCCATGGCGTCTCTCCCCAAATCAAAACCAAGCCTTTTTCCCAAATCGTGCTCCTCCTTCCTTCACAAGTTTGAAGCTCCAGCTGATCGAAGGCCAGCTCATCCCAAAGTAGAAGACTCCATCTGAGAACCGCCAAATCGAAGTCCTTGTACCAGCAAACTGATCGTCGCCGCCTACTCCTACTCCCCTACATGCTGTCCCTTTTTAATCACGCAGTTAGATGTGAGTATTTTTACTCACGATTAATTTCTGTCTCAAAAAATTTGACTTTGGTTGAAACTTAGTATAATAATGGACCTTGGGTTTTGATTACTGTTGTTCATCTCTGCCGTTTTGATTATTACCCAAGATATTCATACAAATTTGAAATTGGGCAGCTTGTATTCATATTCGTTGGTCTTGGTTACACATGAAATAAATTACATATGAACTGGCCATGTCAAATTATCATATATAACAAGTTAAACAGGAATATTTACTAGAACTTTGTATTATTGCATCTGTAAAGTTAGAAAGACATGTATGTTTTAGCTTGAATGGGTATACACGTATAAATAAATGCATTAATCTTGAATTACATATGTTGGCATGTTGTATTTTGCTGTTGCACGCATGACTTTACTGCTCATTGTTGCTTTGGGGTTGCTTTGTCATTTTCATGCATACTGGTACCATATTTTGTAAACTAAATCCACTGCCTTATTACACCCTACATTCCCAGTTACGTGTGTCCTTATCATTCTCGTGCATCTTGGTCCTGTACAATTTTGACATTATCGAGTTTTACTTGGACTTGTCACTCGTAATGTAGTAACCTATTACATGGGCTCCAAACATATTTTACTTGCAGTCTGGCGTTGCTTGGCCTTACCTCATAAGCTGATATTTGTGTGAACTAAATATACGTTATCATTTGGGAAATATATATATGGATCACCTTGAGAACTCATGTTGCATTTTGATACTCTGGTAGAACTTTTTTGTCTACCATTTACATATTCTTTCCTGGATTGAAAAGCATGACTAATTCAGTGCAAACAATTTTTTTTTTTTGCATGTCTTATTAATTTGGACTGGGTATGTATGAAATAATCTTTCCCCCTAGCACTAACGCCACTTATTTTAGGTCTCACCTAAATTTTATAAGAAACCTTAATAAAGTACATTTTTATGCTCCCTGTTATGTGAAGTACATGTACCATATTTGAATGATCCTACATTGTCAATGCATGATGCCATATATGTTGCCAGGCCACTTAATACTCTTGTGTATATATTATCCTATATATATATATGAATTTGTGAATTTAAAGCTACATGTTAAAAATGGAGAACGCCTTAAACTGAACATGTAAACTTTGGGAGTAAACCCTTCTGCTACTAAGTATGGAATGATATATATATATATATATATATATATATATATTAGAATGTAGTATGTTATACCTTGTGACCACTGTATAAGCCTTGAAATCTACAAAGCAGATTATTTACTTGCCATATATATATGTATGTATGTGTGTGAGTGTATATAAATATATATATGTATGTATGTATGTATGTGTATGTACGTATGTATGTATGTATGTATGTATATGTATGTATGTATATATGTATGTATATGTATACATATATGCACTTCTGGAAATATTTGAAATTGCTTTTTGGCCTTGAGTTCCCATTGATTTTTTTGGAAAGAAAATAATCTGAACTTGCCTTTGTTTAAAATCCGTTCCCTGTTATTTTGGAACCAACTGAACCAGAAATATTGGTGTAGCCATGCCAATAATTGTGCACTTCGTTCTTCTTGTTGTTATGGAAAATTTTGATGCTTTCTATTCCACTTTGCTGCCATGACATGTCCTCTGATGCACTTCCTTGTTAGTGCACCACACTGAATTTTTGTGTGCAACATCACCTCGATTTGTTCCCCTGTCTTATGCTGCAACTTTTTTGCATTATGCACATTTGTGTACGTGTGCAATTTTCCAGTCTGTACCCTTCCTCATTATGCTTGAGAAATTGAAATTTACACTGGTCACCTTTTGTTCGGGTATTGGTCAGTTTATATATATGTGTTGGCTATAACATATGTATATATATTTATATATATTATGCATGTATACATATAACTAGCATACGTGTACACACTGCCTTGATTTTTAACACATCTTAGTTTGGAAAAGAAAACTAAAATCACTGTTGCACCTAATTTCTTTTTACTAAACCTGTGTTATGTTGGATAGTTTAAGTCTAGACTTACAACCCATATAGATTGATATCTGCATTGCGTTATTTTATTGGATATATGTAGACGCAGTACACCGAGCACCTGACATATATGCAGTACATGTGTCGTGACCATATACACATATATATACACACAATAAATGTATGTGTGTGTATATATATATATATATGTTAGCGCCTTATGTATATATAGTTGCCACCTTTTGCTGTCTTGAAGCATGAAATATACACCTTTGAATTTATTCTGGAATTATTATGTTTCGCCATGTATTCTAAATTTAGAACTTATTGAATGTTGGATTAATTGTTGTATTTAGTTTTTATTGAAGTTAATTTACTTGCACTATGATTAACCCCAACTCAAGTGTTTTATGTTTTTTCGTGAAACGCTTGGGTCAGACCCGAGCGTTACAGATTTAAAGATTTCAGCCTATGATTCGTAGATTGGAGGAGCTGGGATTTCAAAGTTGACACACTTTGAAGATTTTAAAACAATAAATATTTTTTATTGTATTTAAATTCCGCTGTATAGAAAAATTTGTATAAAAATTCTGACTATATATAAAAAAATTACTTTGTTGTTTAATATTGTGTTATTTATTTATTTTGTGTTTATTCTATTTTAAACTCTATAAGCTAAATAACGATATGTCGGTTTGAACGTTTTAAGTTGGTTTAAATACCGATTTGAAGCGATCAAAAAGGCGGGCCGTTAGACAGTGGTTTCAACCTTGATATCGATTTTTTTTTTAATGCACAAGCTAAAGAATTGCAACATGATTTTGAAAGACATGACAAAGAAGCAGTAGTGGGAGAAAACCATGATAAACGGTAGCTTCATGGCAGGCTGTTAGACGTACTTGCTCATTAGAATCCTAATTGTGCTAGTTCTAGAAATCAACCTCCACATATATTTTGTTATTGTAGCAATGAATGTATCATAATTGTGTATAGAAATGGGAGAAATTCAGTACAACAACATTTCTACCACTACGATGGGTAAGTGGATCATATAATACGACATCATGTTATTACATGTTACAAATTTATTAAATGGTTGAATCCTAAAATGTGTCTTAAGGGTTGAATATTCCCTGAAGATGCAAGCAGAAAATAATCGTTTGAAGAATCCCAATCTAGAATGAAGAAATGCATTGCTGAATCATGACTATAAGCATTCAACGATTAGGCCTCGTAGATCATTGCAGGAAAAACAAATAATGTTTATGTATTACGAACATTTTGTTGTATTGTGCTAGATTAATATTAGCGGAAAATATATTCTATTTATGTATTAAATATAATTTTTTTGTATTGTTGTAAGCTGTATATTTTTATTGGGGAATATAAATATCGAGGTGTGATGCAAACAAGATGTCTACTTCGGTCCAATGAATAATAAAAGTCCATATATGATGTTCGACTATATAGACTTGAGGTTTAAGCTTAACTTTAACATTAAATTACCGATGTACAAAAAAAATTCTTGTGATCTTCAACATCATACTTGCTGCACTCGTTTCCTTTGGATTTCTAGATATCATCCATGGTGCATTTAATTCTTGTAGACTTCGATTGTCCTGGTTTTCTTTTAGATATAGAAGGTAGCACCAACTGGTTATCCCCTAAAGTTCACAATCATTTATCTTAAACGGAATGACAATTTGGGGTGTAAGCGAACATGTATTTCTCAACTGTATAATAGGATGAAGCAAAGTCATGATGACCTTTATTGCTTAATTCGAAACCATCAAACAAGCGAGCATAACATGCATACAAGGTATGTGCTCTGGTAGTGGTATGTTGTTGGTACATGACGAAGTGTTATCATTGATTACTACTTTGAATTCATTGCTAAAATATTGCACAAATTGCCATTTGACCTAACTAAAGCAAACAATCTTTATACGTCTTGCTTCATTGACTCTCGCCGCAATCTTTACTTCCCACATAAGGGGTTACAAGTTTTCCTACAACTTCTCTCCTTTTACAGAAAGAATCAATTGACCAAAAAAATGTTCATGCAATCAAAGCTTCCACAAGTACAACCGAGCATCATTTAATACACCATTGAAACTTTCAGATGCGTTGGAGGTAATGATATGAAATTATACGTCATCATCTATAGACAAGGCTATGTTTTTCCTCTTTCTCATGTAAATTTCTTTCAATCCAGTTATGTGTCCTATTAGTAATTTCTTTTATTTTTTTCTCGAATCTTGTTGTACTCGACTTCCTCCGAAGCACATGCCACTGGATAAAAAAGACCCATCAATCGTTCTTTCCAGAAACCAACTGCTTGGAAATTGGTCTTAAGATATCTAGCATAGAAAACAATGTTTATGAGGTGAACACCACTTTGTTTTCAATGCATTCGGCACCAATAATGAAAGTAATTCGTCGATTATTGAAAATATGAATGAACCAGCGACGCAAGCAAAAAACTACATCGACTACCGACAAATATTGTCTCAACAATTGCACATGTCAAAGGATATAGATGGTCATGCGCATCAACGACAGGGGTTATAAGTAATGTCCCTTTATATTTCTTGGAATGTGTAGCATCAATATAGAGCAAGGGACGACAATGTACATGACCTTCATACACAGACAAAAAGCCCAGAAATCCCGATCAAACACTCTATATTCATTCGTAATAACATGCTCAATGCTCACCGGTTTCCTTTTAGCAATTTCTGTGAAATAATACCTAAAAGTGATATGGATTCTGCCCTATTACCATAAATCATTTCCAACACCTTACTCAAAAGTCTCCATGCCTTCCTATAACTAATTTTTACAAATAATTGTTCCTTCATTAATTCTTGCACAATGTTGGTTGTTATGTTAAATAAAATTTTATGGAAGGTAAAATCATTAAAACTAGAAACCTGGAAGTCTCTTACTTATGATTGAAATTGACTGTGGGGTTCACACATTTGCGCTCACATGGAAATTTCTATATAATCCACCAACTTTTCTCTGATTTTTTTAACAATGATTGCATGAATTCTCTTAGGACAACTTGTATCACCATTGAAGACAGATGTGTATTTGGTTTTATTTGATTTTATAGGTTCAAAAGATACAGCATGAAGAATTGACCACTCACTTGGTTTTTGTTTGAAAATTTCTTTCGTCTCGAAAACCATACCAACTTTAATGCCATTTTGGATGTTCATAGTTAAAAATATCCCATTCTTGAGTTGAAGATCCACAATAATCACTACTAGAGTATAGTATATTGCCACAGACAACTTCCATCGGCCGCCAACGACATTTCCAATGGCTAGCAACAAGCCATTGATTTCATGGTAAAATTGTTATTTTAATAAATTTTCCATCTGAAGCCATTGGAATAAAGACTGTTTGCGACCGTTGAAGCTGTTGGAAATACCCTGTATAGGGTCTAGACTCGCGACCTACTCCTTCACTTTTCCTTCTAACCAAACCAATAGAAAATTCTTGACTTTTGGGTATAAGAGTACATGTAACCTCTTGGAAATACCTTGCAATAAGATCTCTTTGAACCTTACATAATTTAACCTAGAATTTGCGATTTAACAGGAATTCACCATTAATTATGCCTTATGGTTGAGGTTTGGTGTTCATCTTGGCCATGTCATTTGGATAAGAGGTAAGAGCCTTAGGAATTTCGTTTGAAAAAAATATATTTGTGTGGCGGAGACCTAATCATAGGGTTGGATTAGTAAGATAAATCTTTATATGACCATAAGATTGAAGAAAGAAAAAGTTTGGCTATTAGAAGGATGATTAAAAGGATATAAAGGTTTCAAATGAATTTGTGACATAGTAAATAATTATGTTCCAAGAAAGGAATTTACAAGGAGTGTTTTGAGGAAAAAGGGAATTTTTAGAGCCACTTTGAATCTAAATCTCATGTATATACATATGATTTCGGAAATGGGAATTGTAAGGTACTAAGATGTTTTGGTATGAAATCCGTATTTTTGAGAATTTCATAAAAGTAATTATATATGTATTTTTTAGAAAGAATCTAAAATTTTCTTTACGAATAACAAGTTATCTCACTAGGACTTTTCAAATGAGTTGTTGATAGATAATTGTAACAAAATGAGTTTGAAATATATATATATATATATATAACAAGTCCTTATGGGGTTGGACTATATAAGTGGAATGAAAGAAGGAATACAAGATGGTAAAGGTAAAGGTTATAAGTTGGATTGTGGGTATGATTTTAACCAAATGAATCAGTTATGCTTAAATAGTTCAAAAAGGAAGCAAGCAGAAAAATTATAGATAATAAATTAGCACACTTGGAATATTTCTTCCTTATGTTAGGAAGGGCATGGAAGTTATCTATCGAATTTAGTTGGAATACCTCAGAAGATGTATGGAAAACCATTTAAATTGGAAGTGGGAACATGGCTGAGTTAATGTTGATGAGACACTAACAGATTCAGTAGAAAATATTTTATCTTATATTTAGAATTCGAGTTTCTTACCCGTGTTCTTTTGACAAATATTCTCTCTTTGATATTTTATCATTAGCTTCTTCCATTGACGAGGGAATTTCTTCTGAATATATCCTTGAGGAAAGGTAGAAATTAGGAGGAACCTATAGATGGTAGGATATGGTTGAAGCATATCATTTGAAGCATATTATGTTTGATGAATGCAAGTGTTTGCTAGTGGATGCAACAGACATATATCCATACACATGACACTATGATCGGCCGAATGACTGAATAGGACACTTGTATATGCATATAGATGTGTGTGCATTTTATTTATTTCCGCAGTTGTAATATATGGATGTCATTACATGGTTGTTGCATATGGATGACGTTTGAGGCATGCATACAAAATTACCTATTATCATTAGGATTTTTTGCATATATTTGGATGCATGACACATAAATAATTACATAAAAAGGAGGTCGATTGAATCAGCAGACCACCTAATCTTTTGCAATATTTAGGATCATATACAATACATTATTGCAGGAGTACATAAATTGCATTAGATATAAGGACAATGGTTGCCAGTGGATGGTTGATGAGTAGACGAACGTAGAAAATACTTAGATTATTCATCTACCTTAGAGATTTCAGGGACGAAATCCTTTAAGGATGGGAGAATGTAACAACTCAAATTTTAACAAATAATAATTAATTAACAAATTAGTTAATTAAAGAATAAATTGAAAATAATGGGAATTGGGCAACAGGGTTCATGCCATTAGGTCGGTTACGATTTTTTGCTTCAAATAAACATTGGTTTGTGTAAATCTGATTTAAAACATAGGAGTTATAAGCAAATGACTAAACTAGAATTTGAATTAAAAATAATAATTTATTTACATATATACATTTCATGAAAGATGGGCCAACCCAAACTTGGAACTGGTCAACACATGGGTAGACCCATGTCTTTTGTTGGCGACCTAGGGGTCGACACACTTAAGGGATGGGTCTACCTATCCCTTATAACGTGTGTGCCTTGGTGTGCACGTCATTTCCAACGAACGAACGAATTTTTCTTGCTGCTTCTGGACTCTTCTTTTCATTTGATGGATCAGCTTAACAACCTAATATCCGATGACCTAGAATTCCCTAATCCTATTATAAATAAGCCTCCAATCCAACCCTAATTCTCACAACTCCATTCTCCGTTTTTGAGCCTCTTATGCACAAATTTCTTCCTCTAAAATAAATGGAGTTTTGAGACGTAATTTTATATCCATAAATTAAGGGACTATTTATATACAGTTTTAAAGATTTCAACCGGGGCCTTTGGGTTTGCATTTCTTAGGTGAGATTACAGTAATTTCTTGATTTCTTTTAAGTTGGAGTTAAATATATAAAATAGCAATTGCGGTTGTTTCAAGTCCGGATTATTCTCCATTCTTAGATTTAGATTATTATAATTTGATTTCAGATTTTGTTGTTTCTTTCATTTTGAATTTCTTCTATTAATTTCTACAAATTATGTTCTTATTCTTATAAGTTGTTATTTCGAATCCCTTTCTTCCTTTCTATATTATCTAGATCATGCAATTGCGCTAAATATACTACCAAAAAGGGCATATGAATACAATTGATATAGGCATGAACTTGTAAGCCTAACATTAGCATTGGATTATTTCTCTTTTTCTTTGTTTTGTGCTTGGGTTGGGAAATAAAATAAGATTGAATAGAAATAATCAAAATAAAGGCTTAATGTAACGACATTCCTTTTTAACCGCTTCGAATTGGAAATTAAACCAACTCAAACTACTCGAAATGACATATTGTTATTGCATATGAGGTTTAAAAGAATCAATACACAGAATCACGGAACATAATAACATGCAGCGGAATAATTTTTACGAAAATACAGAGTTTTACAATATTTTTACATAGCAGAAAATACATAGTTTTTGCACATAATAAATTTTACAACAAATTTGCCAAATCTACGCGCATGTGTCTTCACGTGTCACAAACTTCGCTAGCTGAAATCTTAAGATATGCAACACTCGTATCTGACCCGGGCGTTCCATGCAAAACATAAAACACTCGAGTCAGAATTAATCATTGTTTGAGTAAAATAATTTCGAATTAACACTAGATTATATTTAGCAGATCCAAACAATTATTAAATTTCGATAAAACCAACCCATGATGAGATATCCAAATCAAAATACATGTAAGTACCATATGAATCATGCAAATTAGTGAGGGCTCATACCCACAATAATTAGAGGTAACAACTGGAAAAACTGGGTTACATAAGCATGAAATCGAAATAACAAGGTATAACGACCCGTATTTTTGGTCGATTTACTTTAAACATTTTATGCCGTTTTAAATATTGAATTGATAATATAAATGAATTTTTATATTTAGTTATCAATTTAAAAAAATGATTTCGATTTAATATCGAATTATCATAATACGAAATATACTGAAATCGAAGTTAAAACTGAATCGAAATGATTCCGATGATTATTATAAATTGTATTAATAATTTATTATAGAAGAAATTATTTGTTTCGAATTTAAATTATTAGTCATTAATTTAATATGGTTATTCTATATATACGTTTGAATTTAATTCCACAATCTATTCTGTTGAGTTCAGAATAGTGTTATAGCAATGAGTCGTCAGTCGTTAAGTTAAAATAACGGTTCGTGATCTCAGGTAATGGACCCCGAGATATCTTATTAGTGGTTAGGCTCGAAATCAAATCGATATTTTTTTAAAAGGAATAAAAATCCCTTGATATCAAATCGAATTAAAAAAAATCAAATCGTATTAATTTTAGATGTACGTTTGATGACCTAAGCTTCATCCTATAACAGTACCCACGCAGTACTGAATTCCTTAGGGACCAAGGCATTGTTCTTATATAAATTCGCAAATACACTTCCCTACATTCCTTCAGAAGAAATCGAAATGGCTAATTCCTTTCTAAAACCGTTCGATCCTCCCCTGTATATTAAAAACCGAAATAAATGGCTGTGACTGCTTCCTTAAATAAGAAACAACGGATTGAATAAAAAGGGGGGAAGACGGAAATCGCAATCAAAGTGAGTATCGCAGTTCGAACAACCGTCTGATGGATCTGAAGCTCGAATCCACACTCGCGATTTCAGAAGAGGAAATACAACGGTGTTCGAAAGTGTGTGACATGGTTCAGTTGTCTTCTCGACATCGATGAGTTCACAAAGGGGGATTTTGACCTTGGGAAGGGGATCGTGACAGTTTCAGGAGGTGCGATTTCGATCTTGGGTATTGTTGAGAGGCGCTGTGATTTCAGTAAAAGGCGATGTTAATTTTGGTTTGCGTTTTAAAAGTGGTGGAGGGGTGCGAGGGTACTGGTAAATGAACGGGATGTAATGGGATTCGATACCGATGGATCCTGGACTGTTGACGTTGGGGAGTTTCAGCAGTGATGTTGAAAGAGATTTTTGCTAAAATAAAACTCGCACCTTTGTTTGTGCGAATTGGAATTGAACGTGAGTGTGAAGTGGAGATTGAGGAGGGCAAGTCTGCTGATGGCATTCAGGATAACTGAAAGCGGTGATGGTTTTATGAATAGTTATTGGATAGTGGAGTGCGGTCTGCTATATTGGAATGTTGGGATGTAGATGATGATCAATTGGGAGACGTTGTGGCTAGACAAGTGTTTGCAGAGCAGTTGGGATCGAGTTGATGGCACAAATATGGCAGGGTAGTTGGCCGTAGGTATTATAAAGGGTAATGGAGTTTGTTAGTATTGCCAAAGTAGATAATTTCAATTTTTAGGGTTGAATTGTAGCAGAAGGCAATCAAGGATCGTTGACATGCTTCGGGGTCGATCGAGATAGCAAGGTATACGTTTTATATAATTGTAGAACACATAGGATGATTAATCTATTTATTCGTTAAGTTAGTTTTAAATCGATAATTATTATAGGTGGAAAATGTATTCATTCAAGACTAATCGAGACGACTCGTTGACACAACAATTTGAATTAAACAAGATATCCAACAAAGGAAAAGATCAGGTGAGTAAACCTCACTTAAAATTTTATTTTTATCATTTAAAATAAATCATTGACTGCTTGGATGCAATTGCAAATTCTTTATCAGTCTTGGTTATCATATTAGTTATCTAGACCTGGTGCTTGTGGGTATTATATATATATTGGGTTTCCCGCAGTACTATTAGCGATGCCCGCAGTATCATTAACGGATGACCATGCGCCCACGATATATAAGTGGATCCCCTTTTATACCGCGATATCCTGCCTTGAAGCAGGATTGGTATTATTTATGTGACTAACATCTGTGGATGCAGGAAAAAAAACAGGTTGGAGGGATCCAACTGGATTCCTCAAATTTATTCATTACTGTTTACATATTTATATGTGTGTGATGTGTTGAATTGGATTGTTGGTTTGCTTATTTGGGAATTTAAATATCACTAGCCCTAGAGATTGATATTTAAAGATATCATAAAAGGGATTTTTAGATTTAAAAAGGAAAAATATTTTTTTTTGAATAGAAATTGAATTTCAGTTTTGGCCAGGAAAATATTAACTTGTTTTTAGAAATAAATTCAAGTAGTTGAATTTATGAACGATGTTCATAATTGAGTAGAAAAATCATCATTTGATAATTTGGAAATGGAAACTCAAGTGTTGATTTTAAAAAGGGAATTTATTTCCCAAAATTAGAAATGGAATTTGAAATCGAAAACTTGTTTTAATATTTAAAACAAGAAGTGTTATTTATAAACGAGGGTTATAAATAAAATAGGGGAATTTTTATTGGATAATTCATTTAAATTCAAGAATGAACTTAAAAAGGGATTTTTGGATTGAAAAGGGAAAATTTACTTTTCAAAATAGAAATGGTATTTCGAATAAATTGAGAAATATTAACTTGTTTTTAAAATAAAAACAAGTTGCTGGAATTATAAACACTGTTTATAAATAGAAAGAAATATTATCATTTGATAATATTAAACTTTGATTTCAGGTGAGGGATCTAAAGAAGGAAATTTATCCTTCGAAGTAGAAATTTGATTTCAAATAGAATATGAAATATAAGCTTGTTTTAAATATTTAAAACAAGAAGTAAAATTTATAAACGATTTTTGTAAATAGAAAGGGATAATTATCATGGGATGATTCGGGTATTTAAATTCAAATTTGAATTTAAAAAGAGATTTATAACTTGAAATCGTTTCAAAATGGAAACGATGAAATTTATTCCGATACTCAGAATATAAACTGAATTTAAATAAATCCACACGGATTTATGATCTTAACTCGACTATAGTCGAATATATAAATAAAATTATATTTCAAAAGATATTGGAATTGTATTAATTGTAAATTTAAGTTTTAATATGAAAATAGATTATATAGATATAAGTTATGATAATTAAATATTTTCAAACAAACTTGAGATTCTAAGGGAAAATCAAATATTCCAAAATCAGAAATTGAGTTTCAATAGATTATCTAAAGGGAAGTTGAATCTAATAAAGAAGTTAATAAACAACATGTGACGGCCCGCCCGCACCAGCCTGCATTTCCTCCAAGAGTGCGCTGTACACATGCCCGACTAGCACAAGACGGTCGTCATAAGAAAGAAAAGAAGGGAATGAACTAGTCAAAGAACCTGTAGAATGTCTCACAGCGCATGGGATAAAATATAATAATAATGTACTTGACATAAAACAGGCGAGACAGTGCATAAGCTGATAACTAAAACCAACATCAATCTCAAAGCAGCGGAAATCCAAATACAGCTTATTACAATTTTCCAGATTTACTGTCTCTAAACAAAAGAAAGCTGAAGTAGAAGATACACCAACAATGCCCAAGCAGTGATCTTCAACAACACAGGGAGAATACTAAATACATATATCACTTGGAAGCCTCCTGCTCGTCTCCGGATCATCTACCCGTGCATCACCAGCTAACCTGTCTCTAGTCTGCTCGTGTGAGCACCCAGAGTAATAAGAGGAGACATAAAACTCTGGGTCAGACATAAAGCCTGGTATGAGCGATAAGCATCTAAACAGAATAATAACAGGTATACTAAACCATACCTGAGCCTGGACCTGCAACCAAAGAGTTAGTACCACATACCGTACAATACTCCAAGGTGCCATAATAAATAGTGTAAGAATACGGGGGTGGGGTGTGCATGTCAAAATGATAGCAACAAATCATCTATAGCAACCATCCTCACATCTCTCACTCGGTGCGTAAAGCGTACGACATCTACCACTTTGGAACACTAGACAAACTGAGGTAACGACGAATCCCGACTTGTAGAAACCCTGCTGTGACCAAGACAACACTTGGAGTCATGACCAAACATTTCAATGACCCACTTCATTGGTCGTAGCCCTTGGTTCTACCGATGCCATAATGGCCCTGAATCCGCCTTCGTACCTCCTACCATAGTGGTCCAAAACTATAGACGTCGATAACTCCTTAGCACGCGTCCCGCAGCAAAGCCCAACCATGAAGTGAACTCGTTGATTCCCATCTGAACCTTAAGCTCTAACTTCTCATTTGGACTTCCTTTGCATCTCGGGTTTGGTTGAATTGGAGTGGGTCTTCAGAAAAGTTGTCGCGTAGTAGTAATAGCCCACGGGCGGTTCGGTTCGGAGTAACCTTCCTGATCGGTTCGGATTGGTGGTCCTCGTCTAGCTTGGTTCGGGTCGGTAGTCCACTTCGGGTCGGGTCGGTGTCTCCCTCCGGGTCGGGTCGGTGTCTCCCTCCGGGTCGGGTCGGTTCAGTGATTCTCCCCCTTCAGATATCGGTTCGGTTCGGGTGCCTCTGCTTGAGTTCGGTTCGGAGGTAGTTCATCCGATCTGATTCTTCCTGTTTGACTTGTTTGCCTGCTCCGATCCGTCCTGTTCTCTTCCTCCGATCCGGTCTGCTCCATCGCTCCGATCCGATCTTCTGTCCAACTCCAACTCTAAGCAATGGCCTTCCTTCCTGCCAAACTTCTTCCAGTGGCAAGTCCTCATCCAGTTCGGATTCCCTTGGTCAGTTCCCTAGTCCGATCCGACCCCTTTTCTCCGATCCGAACCGGTTCGGAGCCTGCACACTTCTGCAACTTTCCAGCAAGCTTTCTACGCCATTCGACGACGTTTTCGAGCAATTTAACTATTCTAATCAATCATGAAACATACCACAGAGTCATAGCAACATGTAATAGCAACCACAAACAGCAAACAACAATTCAATTGAATCAAAATGGATCAAAAGTGACTAAAACCTCACATTTTCCTATAATCCTTCTTAATCATGTTTAAGCATACGATTAGCAAAACACATCGAAATTAACCCAAATTTCTAACAGAGCCTTAAAACATTATTTTAGAATTTTAAGAATTTTTCCAGAATTTATTTACGTATAAATTCGCTAATCTTCACTAATTACCCTTAATTACCGTAATTAGTGCAAAAACTATGCAAATCACTCACCTTGGCCACAAATGAAATTCTCAGAACTGAAACTCCTCTGATTTGGGGCGAATACTGATGTCTAACAGCAGTTCCAACCTTGCTTTGGTGCTTTTTCTCCTTAATTTGGTGTTGCTAAGCCTAATCTTCAATTAGAGAGTGATTTGGGGTGTTTTAGATGTAGGAAGCCATTACTAGGATCTCTAGGAGGTTTGTGGCTGCTCAAAACTGAAATGAAAGTGATAACCTAACCCTAATCAGACCTCCTATACCCCTAAACCCGAAATTCCCCTTGGGCCTAGCTGCTAATCACCCGCTTAAGCCCAATTAAGCTGTCTTTCTCCATCTGAAACTTGTTTCAGCCATATCTCCCAAACGGTGAGTCCGTTTGGCTAATGTGACCACTCTACGGAAAGAGAAACCATCATTCGAAGCCAATGGAAGTGGTTTCAGGTCAAAATTCCTTTCCAGTCAAAAGTTATGGCCAAAACAGTGCTAACTAGGGGTAAAATGGTCATTTAAAAATCGGGAAAAATCATGAATATGGGAAATGACCTCAATAGTCGTCTTCCAAAGTTACATGACCATACGACTTCGTATGTGAAAGAAATAAATATCCTACGATTCTATGATGCGTAGAACGCGGGTCGTTACACTCTCCCCCCCTTAAGAAATTTCGTCCCCGAAATTTCTTAACCCAAAACATACAAAGGATCCCGCATGCCTAACAACCACATATAACAATCAAACATGCAAAACAAGCAAACAAGCCTATCCTAGCATGCGGAAAAACTAAATCGAAGTCAAAATCTTACCAGACAAAGAGTTCTGGATACTTCTTCCTTATGTCCTCCTCTGTTTCCCAAGTACAATCACTCTCGTCCTCGCTCCACTGTACCTTGACTAGCTTCACCGCCTTCCTTCGAAGTTGTTTCATGTCGTACTCGACAATACGGGCCGGCTTGCGGTTCCCAACCGCCTCGGGTTCTACTTCGAAGTCCTCTAACTGATCAGGTGGAATAGTTATATCTGAGTCGTGAACGAACTTCCTTAGTTGGGAAACATGAAATACGTTATGAACTCCCGCCATCTTCTCTGGTAAGTCAATCCTATATGCCAAATTCCCGACTAGTTCAAGAACAGGGAATGGGCCAACAAACCTTGGTGCCAACTTGCCTCTCCTGCCAAATCGTATTATACTCTTCAACGGGGAAATCTTGACAAATACCAAGTCACCAACTGAGAACTTTAAGTCTCTTCGCCTCTTATCAGCATAACTTTTCTGCCTATCTTGGGCTGCCTTCATTCGTTGCTGAATGATCTTGATCTTATCTGAAGTTTCCCTCACCACATCTGGTCCAAGCATAAACTTCTCGCCAGTCTCTATCCAACATGATGGTGAGTTACACGGCCTTCCGTACAAAGCTTCAAACGGAGCCATACCGATACTGGATTGGTAGCTATTATTATATGCAAACTCTACTAGATGCAAATGGTCATCCCATGATCCACCAAAATCCAATATACATGCTCTCAAGAGATCTTCCAAAATACGATTCACCCTTTCCGTCTGACCGTCGGTCTGAGGATGATATGCGGTACTGAGATGTAACTCTGACCCTAGCGCCTCTTGCAAGCTCCTCCAAAACCCACTAGTGAACAACGGGTCTCGGTCGCTCACAATGCTTTTAGGTACTCCATGGAATCTCACTACCCACTTCATATACAATTCTGCTAACTTAGTTGCCGTTCTGGTCGATTTGACTGGTATAAACCTTGCACTTTTAGTTAGTCGATCCACAATTACCCAAATGCTGTCATATCCCGATCTAGTCCTTGGTAACCCATCGATGAAATCCATCGAGACTTGCTCCCATTTCCATTCGGGAATTTCTAAGGGCTGTAACAACCCACTAGGCTTCTTTTGCTCGGCTTTAACTAGCTGGCAATTCATGCACTTGGATATAAACTTCCCAACGTCTCTTTTCATCCCTTCCCAGTAGTAGGTCTGCTTCATATCTCGATACATCTTATTACCACCGGGGTGTATAGTCAGCTTTGAGTGATGACATTCTCTAAGCACTTCATTTCTCAATCCAGTGACATTGGGTACAACAAGCTTTCCATCCTTTCTAAGCCATCTATCTCGATCAAGCCCATACTTGTTCACCTCCTCATCGATACCCATCTCTAACTTGGAGATGATTTCCAATAGGTTAGGATCGTCCCTCTGACTAGAGCCGATCCGCTCAATCAAAGTGGGTCTGACCGTCAAACTCGCTAACATTTCTGGATCCAATTCGCACTTTGGTCTGAAATCAAACCCCGCGATAAACTCCAGTTGCTTCCATTCAAGGAACATAGCCCCCAAGCTGGCATGTCTTCTACTCAATGCATCAGCCACCGCATTGCCCTTTCCTGGTGTGTATGCGATGTCAAAATCATAGGAAGCTAAGAACTCTAACCATCTCTGCTGACGGAGGTTTAAATCCTTCTGGGAGAACAGATACTTTAACGACTTATGATCTGTAAATAGCTCAAATCTTTCTCCCAAGAGATAGTGTCTCCACATCTTTAACGCGAACACGATCGCTGCCAATTCTAAATCATGGGTAGGGTATCTTCTCTCGTGCGGTTTCAATTGCCGACTTGCATAAGCTACAACCCTACCGCCTTGCATCAATACAGCACCCAGCCCGGTACCACAGGCATCCGTGTATACCGTCATCTCTTCATCCCCCTTAGGAATGACTAACACTGGTGCGCTCGTCAACTTGTCCTTTAGACCTTTAAATGCATTCTCGCACCTCTCATCCCAGACAAAAGCTTGATTCTTCTTGGTCAACTGGGTCAATGGTGCTGCTATCTTGGAGAAACCTTGGATAAACTTACGATAATATCCCGCTAATCCCAAGAAACTTCTTACATCTGTTGCATTCTTGGGCGTAGGCCAATCTTGTACCGTAGCCACCTTTGCTGGGTCCACGGCAATACCACTCTCTGATACAACATGGCCCAAGAACCTCACTTCCCTCTTCCAGAAGTGACACTTAGAAAACTTTGCTTTCAATTGGTGTTTTCTCAACACCTCCATCGCTACTCTTAAATGTTCCTTGTGTTCCTCCTCTGTCCTCGAATAGACCAAAATATCATCAACGAACACAAGGACAGACTTATTCAGCTGATCTCTGAATACCCTATTCATAAGGTCCACAAAATATGCCGGGGCATTAGTCAGCCCAAATGGCATAACCAACCATTCATAAAATCCAGACGGCGTTCGAAATGCCGTTTTAGCTATACTCTCAGCTCCCACTCTAAGCTGATGAAAACCTGTCGCGAGATCCAACTGAGAAAATACTCTCGCGCCACTCAACTGATCAAACAAATCATCTATCCGCGGTAGAGGATACTTATTCTTCCTCGTCACTTTATTCAATTCGCGATAGTCTACACACAACCGAAGGGAACCATCCGCCTTGGTAGCAAACACAACTGGTGCTCCCCATTCAGAAACACTCCTTCTGATAAATCCCTTCCTCAAAAGATCGCTGACTTGCACCTCGAGCTCTCGCTGCTCCCTTGGTGCCATACGACGAAGTGGCATCACTATAGGTCTGGCATCTTTTACCAAATCAATACGAAACTCAATCTCTCGGTGTGGTGGAAGTCCGGTCACTTCTTCGAAAACATCCGGATACTGGCCAACCACGGGCAAACCTGACAACTCACTATGCGGAATGTCGAGGGAGTTTAGAAAACTAGCCAATACCCCCTTACTGGGTAGACCACCAAACACTATCCTCCGCCCATCATCCGCTCTAGCTGTCACCAACAAGCCCTCACAGTCTACCACCACCCCGTATCTTTGGAGCCAATCTACTCCCAGAATAATGCCAAACCCAGTAAAGCCCAAAACAAAGCAATCACAAACATGCATCCATGACTCGATAGAACCACATTACGACAAATCATGCTAAGGCTAGTCGAACCACCAATCGGGTTCGTCACTACTAAAGGTCTATCGACAATCTCGGGCTCCAATCCCAACCTATCTACCAGGTCACTAGATATGAAAGAACTGGAAGCTCCGGTATCAAACAAAACCCTAACAGGAACATCATAAACAGAAAGCATACCTTGAATGACGACATTCTTTCCCTTCTCCGCCGCAGTTGGGGCATTCGACGAAGAAGGAATAGCATTAAGAGCATATGCTTTCACCATTTGCTTTTCCTTAGGGGGCTGTGGACACTTGTCCTTGTGATGTCCCATTTGGCCACAGTTGAAGCACTTCCTATCCGCTGGCTTGGCCCGACAATTACTAGCATAATGGCCCTTCTTACCACAGCTGAAGCACTCCACATCTTGCTTATTCTTTTTCTTCTGGCCATCCTTAGCCTGATTCTGCTTTCTCTTATTCTGGGAACCACCTTTGCCTCCACCACTAGCTTGTGGCTTTGGCTCTTCTGTGGATGCAACTTCAGTCTTCGGCTTAGGGTAGAGACTTTCTGACCTTAACGCTTTCCCCACGATCGATTCAAACGTCTCATCGATGTGGTTAATAAGTTTTTCCCCCAAGTACTGATCCAATCCAGTTATGAATTTCTCATTCTTTTTCTCGGCAGTATCTATAAGAGATAACCCATATTTTGACAAAGTGTCAAATTCAGCAATATACTCCGAGACAGCCCTGCCATTCTGCTTGAGCTCCAAGAATTTCTTAAACAACATTGACTTCTGAGCAGCTGGGATGAACTTCTCACTAAAGCGAGCCTTAAACTGCTCCCAAGTAATCTGATCTTCGGGAGTAGCTGCCTTTATAGCATTCCACCAATTCATTGCCCGCCCTTGTAGCTGACGGGACGCTAACTTTCTCTTCATCGCATCCTCGATACCCAAATCCTCGAAGATACGTTCGCAACTATCCAACCAATCCTGAACGTCCGTAGCCGACTCCGTTCCATGGAATGACTTCCCACCAAGACTAGTATAATCCTTATTCAGCTTGGCGAAGTCAACTCTTGGCGCCTGCACCATTGGACCAGCACCATTTCCACCATTGGGAGCTGCCCTCTGCACATCCCTAAGCATCTCTCTCATGAGGTCAGTAAACATCGTCCTCATGTCAGCAGCATTCCCATTATTGGCCCCTCTACCGGTACCTCTAACATATCGGCTCATCGTCAATCTGAAAAAAGAAATGATTAACGACTCCATAGTGGTGTTAGTGCAGTACGACTCCATCCTTATACTACTAATAGTATATATATATATATAGCTTCTTAAAAACCAAAGTAATCACAAATACGCTCTCTCGTATACGTGTAATATCTCTCCCTGATAACTTCCCTAGGTTAACTACGCAACCTATAGCTCTGATACCAAGTGTGACGGCCCGCCCGCACCAGCCTGCATTTCCTCCAAGAGTGCGCTGTACACATGCCCGACTAGCACAAGACGGTCGTCATAAGAAAGAAAAGAAGGGAATGAACTAGTCAAAGAACCTGTAGAATGTCTCACAGCGCATGGGATAAAATATAATAATAATGTACTTGACATAAAACAGGCGAGACAGTGCATAAGCTGATAACTAAAACCAACATCAATCTCAAAGCAGCGGAAATCCAAATACAGCTTATTACAATTTTCCAGATTTACTGTCTCTAAACAAAAGAAAGCTGAAGTAGAAGATACACCAACAATGCCCAAGCAGTGATCTTCAACAACACAGGGAGAATACTAAATACATATATCACTTGGAAGCCTCCTGCTCGTCTCCGGATCATCTACCCGTGCATCACCAGCTAACCTGTCTCTAGTCTGCTCGTGTGAGCACCCAGAGTAATAAGAGGAGACATAAAACTCTGGGTCAGACATAAAGCCTGGTATGAGCGATAAGCATCTAAACAGAATAATAACAGGTATACTAAACCATACCTGAGCCTGGACCTGCAACCAAAGAGTTAGTACCACATACCGTACAATACTCCAAGGTGCCATAATAAATAGTGTAAGAATACGGGGGTGGGGTGTGCATGTCAAAATGATAGCAACAAATCATCTATAGCAACCATCCTCACATCTCTCACTCGGTGCGTAAAGCGTACGACATCTACCACTTTGGAACACTAGACAAACTGAGGTAACGACGAATCCCGACTTGTAGAAACCCTGCTGTGACCAAGACAACACTTGGAGTCATGACCAAACATTTCAATGACCCACTTCATTGGTCGTAGCCCTTGGTTCTACCGATGCCATAATGGCCCTGAATCCGCCTTCGTACCTCCTACCATAGTGGTCCAAAACTATAGACGTCGATAACTCCTTAGCACGCGTCCCGCAGCAAAGCCCAACCATGAAGTGAACTCGTTGATTCCCATCTGAACCTTAAGCTCTAACTTCTCATTTGGACTTCCTTTGCATCTCGGGTTTGGTTGAATTGGAGTGGGTCTTCAGAAAAGTTGTCGCGTAGTAGTAATAGCCCACGGGCGGTTCGGTTCGGAGTAACCTTCCTGATCGGTTCGGATTGGTGGTCCTCGTCTAGCTTGGTTCGGGTCGGTAGTCCACTTCGGGTCGGGTCGGTGTCTCCCTCCGGGTCGGGTCGGTGTCTCCCTCCGGGTCGGGTCGGTTCAGTGATTCTCCCCCTTCAGATATCGGTTCGGTTCGGGTGCCTCTGCTTGAGTTCGGTTCGGAGGTAGTTCATCCGATCTGATTCTTCCTGTTTGACTTGTTTGCCTGCTCCGATCCGTCCTGTTCTCTTCCTCCGATCCGGTCTGCTCCATCGCTCCGAACCGATCTTCTGTCCAACTCCAACTCTAAGCAATGGCCTTCCTTCCTGCCAAACTTCTTCCAGTGGCAAGTCCTCATCCAGTTCGGATTCCCTTGGTCAGTTCCCTAGTCCGATCCGACCCCTTTTCTCCGATCCGAACCGGTTCGGAGCCTGCACACTTCTGCAACTTTCCAGCAAGCTTTCTACGCCATTCGACGACGTTTTCGAGCAATTTAACTATTCTAATCAATCATGAAACATACCACAGAGTCATAGCAACATGTAATAGCAACCACAAACAGCAAACAACAATTCAATTGAATCAAAATGGATCAAAAGTGACTAAAACCTCACATTTTCCTATAATCCTTCTTAATCATGTTTAAGCATACGATTAGCAAAACACATCGAAATTAACCCAAATTTCTAACAGAGCCTTAAAACATTATTTTAGAATTTTAAGAATTTTTCCAGAATTTATTTACGTATAAATTCGCTAATCTTCACTAATTACCCTTAATTACCGTAATTAGTGCAAAAACTATGCAAATCACTCACCTTGGCCACAAATGAAATTCTCAGAACTGAAACTCCTCTGATTTGGGGCGAATACTGATGTCTAACAGCAGTTCCAACCTTGCTTTGGTGCTTTTTCTCCTTAATTTGGTGTTGCTAAGCCTAATCTTCAATTAGAGAGTGATTTGGGGTGTTTTAGATGTAGGAAGCCATTACTAGGATCTCTAGGAGGTTTGTGGCTGCTCAAAACTGAAATGAAAGTGATAACCTAACCCTAATCAGACCTCCTATACCCCTAAACCCGAAATTCCCCTTGGGCCTAGCTGCTAATCACCCGCTTAAGCCCAATTAAGCTGTCTTTCTCCATCTGAAACTTGTTTCAGCCATATCTCCCAAACGGTGAGTCCGTTTGGCTAATGTGACCACTCTACGGAAAGAGAAACCATCATTCGAAGCCAATGGAAGTGGTTTCAGGTCAAAATTCCTTTCCAGTCAAAAGTTATGGCCAAAACAGTGCTAACTAGGGGTAAAATGGTCATTTAAAAATCGGGAAAAATCATGAATATGGGAAATGACCCCAATAGTCGTCTCCCAAAGTTACATGACCATACGACTTCGTATGTGAAAGAAATAAATATCCTACGATTCTATGATGCGTAGAACGCGGGTCGTTACACAACACGTTTATAAATGTGATGCAATAATTTTCATCATGTAATTTGGAAATAAATTTCCAAATGAAAGAAATGGGGTAGAAGGCGAGACTTAAATCGAGTTTGTGATTTACAAGCTTTTATCTGTCTCAAGATAAGAACGTTGTCGGTCAAGGTCTGAGAGGTAAATAAAATACCCCAACTTGAACCACTTCACTATTATCAAGGGATGATATTAGTTGTAATGAAAAAGGATGTTGGGTAAATTGGTTTTTCCTCTAACTGGAATGTATAATATTTGAATTCAATTATATCAAATATTTATAAAATTCATGTTCAAGGAAGTTGGAATTTAATATAGAAATTAGGTCATGGATAATTTATAACTGAGTTATGAAATTTTGAAGGAAATAATCAACGCTTTTGAATAGTCGAAATGTTTAAGTTAGATTTGGGATAACGGGCTTAATTTATTTTTAATTTATTGGGAATGGAGTCAATTTATTTTATAAAAGAAGTTTTTAAAGATTTATATTTTATTTAATTAAACGAACTCGCCGCAGCGCGGTAGTTCATAATTTGACGATTCGAACTTCAATTGAGTATATAGAGCTCAGTATAAGTCGGATTTCGATGAAACAAGGAACGCCCAGACCTATTGAATGATAGTTTTTTAACGGAAGAGAAAAATCTAAATTTCGTTTTATAGATTTTGAGTTATATCAAAATCAAATTTTTAGGAAAACAGCACCATGATCGTTTTTAAACCATAACGGTTTATTTAATAAATTTAAAGGATTTTAAGTGAATAAAATACGAATCTTTTAGGGAAAAATCCGGGTTTGAGTTATCAAATAAATATGAACTCAAGCAGAGTGAATGAAGTGATTTCTGTTATAAAAAAAATCAGATTTTTGGATTGTGGTGTAGTATTTTCTAATTTGAAAAGAAATCTGTTAATGGGATTTTGAACCAAACTTATCCTTTGTTAAGTAAAATCGGATTTGTGAATTCAAATTGGAAACCGAATCTGAAACTCGAGTTAGAAATGGAGTTCGATTTGTGTATTAGCGAATTAAAATATATTCGAATATGATATGTTCAAATCAAAGGTACATTATGCAAAAGAGCGAACTAAAGAAGCGGTTAACAAATTTGTTAAAAAGGGAATGGATTGAGTGAAATGAGTTAGAATTCGACATATATATGTAAACAGGTGTGGGATGAAGAGTATGAAGGGAATGAAGAATATTATTTATGCCCGACAAAAAGGTACACGTTTAAATTTCCGTATGAGGTTTCATGCGCCGAATCGGCAAGCCACTTGGCTTTTTGATTTTCTTTTTGAATGGAAAGGGCCTAGAGAGGCGAGTTGGAGTTTGAAGTATTTGCCGGTACAATGGGGGTTATGGCGAATTTTTCCGGAAATTTAAGGAGTTAGAATATTTTTAAGAAATTTTGATAATAGAAACGATATAACAGTATGTATAGAATTCGCTAAGAAAATACATTTAATATAAAATATTATAAAGAGGCCAGTGATTGTGGAATTGTTTTGATGGATGTTTATTTTTCCTTTGATAGTTAAATCACCAACTATCAAAGATTTTCACCATCATTGTCAATACAGAGAGACCGGTTGGATTTAATATCTGAAAACCACTCTGTATAGACATAGACGTTGTGAATTAGATTATGCTGAATATAATCGAAAACGGAGTGAAATTCAAGAGGTTTTGTGTTTATCCAGTCCCAGGACAACTTGTATGGACGAATGTCTGACAGAGTATTCCTAACAGTCACATAAAACGATCTTTTCAAGATATTACGTCTGGTGGCGGAGAAATTCGTTTCTCTTAGCTTTTATACCCGTAATATTTTTAGGAAGATCAACTAGTGATTTGACGGGTTTGACGATGTGGCATTCAAAGTGTATGGTGACCAGATAGACGTAGCCTCAAACCTCACAACCGAGAAATGACAAAAATCGGGCAGGCGGCATGGCTATGTGGGTCGCTCCCATTAGGGTGTGTAATCACCTATCTAGAGAAATTCCTTTTACTTCTTTAATCTATTTCGATGCTGTCCCTTTTCGGGAAACGGTGGTTTGAGCCCAAACGTTGGTGATATACATTCGATACACTCAAGCGAAATGAGTGGTCGGTCATGTGTGGGTCGGATTGCAAGACGTTCTTGTTGAATCCAGTGTATTCCCCTCTGGAGATACACTATCGGAAGGTGGTCCCATACCTTGTCATAGTTGGAATCCAATCTCCAATAAGCGCCCTGCGGTTTTTGATTTTATACTATGTATGTATAGCGTGAGATGCAAGCGTTCTACTATTTGGTTATTTATTTGATTAGACATTATTATAATATCACTGGATTTTGATATCAAAAATGTTTGGATTATAGTAAGGTAAAAACCGCCTGTGTTTATGTGTGGGCTGGTCTTACTATTATCTTTGTCTTACAAAAGATTTTTGAAGTTAAACCATATGGTTGGAGTTTACTCACACCAGTCCCATGACTGACCCAGAGTTTGTTTTGTTTTTCCTAACTCTTGGGTGCCCAAATTTGTACGGGCA
This sequence comes from Allium sativum, assembly GCA_030737875.1. Lineage (NCBI taxonomy): Eukaryota > Viridiplantae > Streptophyta > Magnoliopsida > Asparagales > Amaryllidaceae > Allium > Allium sativum. The sequence continues at coordinate 862,315,379 of CM060915.1, read as the reverse complement.
GTCTAGTGTTTCAGGCTTTTACAGATACACTTAGAGGAGCTGGAAGCAGGAGGCTTCACCGTAAGTTATCTAGAGTTATTTCCGTTGTATCAAATGTTATGTTGTACTCTGATGATGGTATGTAAATATGTACAAAACAGATTTGTATTCCAAAGTTATGTTATATAATATATTTTATTCGTTCCGCTGTGAGGTTCTGTATTGTTATTTTTGTTATTCTTCTATCTTTTCTATTTTCTTTAACCCTAATGACTCGTATTTCTGTATTATTTGAGTTGGATGCATGTTGTATTAGTCATCTCAGATAGTATGGATTTGCGGGTCGTTACACAAGGCAAACCCAAGTCAAATTTATACTGCCATGCCAAATGATAGAAACGGAACAACTTTGCTAAAGTAAACATTAAGATATAACAGTGTACATGAGTTAGGTTTTCAAACCAGGAAACATGTGTATGGGTAGTCATAACAAGGTTCTACTGAGTAGCGCTTGACATGTAGAATAGGTTAAACAACATATAAATGAAATAGTTTCAGAATTAAATAAATAGGACAGTATAAATATGTTATATCCACTACACAAGGATAAATACAAGTGTATGTATCAGTATCTAAGTACTAGAAAGCATACCCTAGCAAAAGCTACAACAACAATTCAAATATAAAAAAACATACAGCATGCAATAGCGAGAGGCAATAGAATGAGTTATTTTCACATGTCCCATTTCACAAGTTCAATCCAAACTATTGGGTACTTGAAACGGGAATCATATGGTCTGCACATTTGGTTACTATAAATTTAACATACAACATGCAATAGTGAGAGGCAATAGAATGAGTTGTTTTCACATGTCCCATTTCACAAGGTCAATCCAAACTATTGGGTATTTGAAACGGGAATCATATGGTCTGCACATTTGGTTACCATAAATTTAACAGTGGCAATCAAGACAAAGTACAAACCTACAAAGATTTACAAGGTAGACAAGTGGTGTATACTATATTATTTTAGGAATTTCTTTGTTAACAGTAGTGTATGAAAAATGGAAGTCAAATAAACTATTGGAACATATACATATGTATCTACACATCCAAACCATGTAATTTATTGACTAACATAGCACCAACATCATGAAACAAAATCAAGTGACAACCAACCAGACAACAGGAAGACCGTTCAGTAATAAGGTCATAAATTACCATATGTTTTTTAGTTTACTAAAATTAGGTTACTTGAATAAAGATCAAACGTAATGGGAAACTCACCTTAAAATCAGCCAAGAAGAAAGGATAATGATGTAAAGAGCAAACTAGGGATGCCCGGACCTGGATGCGGCAGCGCAGACAAGACGGTTATTAATGATTCGTTGGATATTGGTCCACGGCTGGAGTCAACTGGTTGTGAAGAAAGAAGTTGAGCATGATTCGATTTTAGGGAGGAAGAAGGTTGGAGTTCGTAAGACTTTTTTTAGAGAGATTGAGAAGCTTTAAGAAAGAGAAGGAAAATGGAGGAATGAATGCATTGAAAGGAAGGGGAAGAGATGTAGTGGTTTGGGAAAAATGTCGTGAAGAATGAAAAGGAAGGGTAGAATAAGTAGCAGGTAATAGGAAACGTATGAAAATGAATGGACAAAAAGTTGGAATAAATGGAACATTAATATATACTTTTTTCATGCAAACATTTAACTTTATTTAAAAGAAAGAGATAGAAAGGATTCGTAGCTTGGAAACATAAGTGGGAACAATTAATGTGCTTAAATGAATTTATGCATGCATTTTGTTTTATAAAACGTTTTATACTATATATATTATATGCAGTCATTAAAACGTGCTTAGGGAAGAATAGGGAAGAATATGAAGCATTTATGTTATACTATATATAATATATGTAATATAAAACGTTACAGCGAAGAGAGAATGGTGCGAAAACCAAATGATTCCCTTTCCTTCTATTCATTTATTAAAATGAACGAACTTGCTTCTTCTTTCATTTTTGTACACATATGGTGCTGGACCTTTCCATTTCATATTTTTTATTCATGCGTTTCACAAATTAAAGAAATAAAAGTGGCAGAATTGATACAGCATAAATGGAAATGAATTTTGTAATGAACGGACGCATAAAATATATGGTCGAAGAAAATAAAGTAGCGGAAATATTATGTTCATAATTTATTTCTCTAAAAAGATTTTAATAGGGAAACATGGCTTTAATTGAGGAGAAGTTGCATGGGAAAGAAATGGAACAGGAAAGAAGAGGGGAAGAAGGAATATCATGAAATGTTTGAGAAAGGATAACTAAAAGGGAATGCGTCAATTTTAGGGAAATGGAATAGTGCAGTATTAAGGAATTAAACAAGAGTGGAGGACAATAAAAGCGAATGCATCTATTCACATTTCAAAATTTATTAATTATTGAACTTTATAATTTGAATAGATAGAAAAATATTAAGGAGAATGACCAAGTATAAATATAGTTATGTTGTTAGAATTTTTCATTTAGAATATACACATTATTTTCAAATCAAATGTAACTTATATATCGTTGACTTTTAGCATTGGGATAATTTCTTATTAAAATCATATTGAACATTCATTATTATCATAAATTATTTTAAAACCATATTAAATTCAACAATTGAATGTAAATTCAATAATTGAATGTAATTCAATAACTTAAATGGTTAAGAAAAAGTTTATTTGCACGAGAATGACAGTTACCAAATATTTAGTGCCAATTAATAAGCGTCCCCACAAATTAATTTCACCTATTCAAATTCGAAAGGATAACATCAAGTAAGATATAGATTAGTTTCGGACAGGCATACATATAACAAACTGTAACGATACGGATTTCGCCCGGACCTAATCGATCGCTAAATCGACCAAGCCATTCAAATACCGCATATGCTAACTCTGGGCATAAAACACATCAGAACAAATAACAGAAGACTTTTATAAACATTATAATAATGTTACATCAGAGTATAGAATATCAGAGTACATCGAATATAATACAGCGGAAGATAATTTACAATAAATTTAATACAATGCAGCGGAACCAATAAGCTAATACAGCGGAAGACTATCAATGATCTGGACACAGCTTTAAGCTTCGACCTAGAATCCTGCTCAATAAATAATTACCTGTAAAACAAGCCACTCAACTACCCATGTAAAAATAAGGGCACCCGAGTTTGCAAAGTGAAACAAACTACGAGTCAGTCATGGGACTGGTATGAGAAATCTTACTTAACCTATTTAATAATAAGGCTAATCACAGGACCACGCTGCTAACGCGGGACGGGTTTACTCCATTGGATTTCCAGTGCAAGAAATAAAGTAAATCGTTAAACAATGCAATGCTTTTTAGAAAAATGAAGCCATTATAAGACTCAAGTCCCATCACACAATGCAACGCAAACCAGAGGTAGAGTTTTACCTTATAATGGCCAAAATATGCTTGATACATAAAAACAAAGTCATTTGGTATTATTACTAGTGTATATATGTTTCAAAAACATTTTCAATCATATTGTATCAATCATAGATGGCATAGCTACCACATACTATGTCGCCAAATATAGGTTTACAATCAAAACCGCATATGTCATATTGGAAGTTGGATTTCCATCATGAACCGAGGCAAGGGATCGTCCTTACCGAATTCGAGACTCTCTAGCCCGAGCCTCGGGATTCAGCCGCAACTGCACATGGGGGCCACAGGGTCGATCCACAAATACTTTAGTGGATTAAAACTCCTGAACAATATGTTTCTCCGCCCTATGGGGCGTAAATTTAGAGCCACTAGGGACTCAAATCTGAGGAGCCTCATTCCATCATCCATATAAGTAAAAATATATGGGCTCTATACCATGACACCACCTCTAGCTAGAAAGAAACACATGTTCTCCCTGGATCCTTCTCCCATTTCTGGTTCATACCGGGGTGTGAGGCTCACGAATCAATGCTATACACAAAGCTATGCTAATTAAAGATGTGCTTTGATCATTAACCACAAGGCTCTGCTTTTCAACAAAATCCTTAATCTTTTGCATCTTGGCATGCCACATTGACAATTCATGCCATGCGACTGATGTCTATCAATATATAACCTCAGAGCTCGTACGTCTCAGAGAAAGGTGTTAAGCAAGAGAATAAATTCTTTGCTACGAAACAGATATATATTTAATAAAAATCAATTCAAACAGAACGAAATCCAATGTCAGACACACATCCATTTACTAGTCCGTTCTGGGTCTGAACGAAACCGGAGACACCTTATTCCTCGTTACATATGTCCAATACGGAAGAGAGGCCCTCGCATATCCGGACAATCAACAAGTACGTCCGGACAACTACCACTGTAACCCTTTCCTAGGAGCTGACCAATCCAGGGCATCAGTAGCCATCCACTCGATGTGAAGATCGCCGGTCTTCAACTACCGTCTTCAATATCTTCGACTTCCAATCGTCGTATAATTATTTGAAATGAGATTTAAATCGGCCTTTTCAAATAATTCACGAATGTATATAATTCAAATCAATTCTTTTTATTCCATATCGTTTATAACATTTTGTAATGATTTACCACTATTTTTATTTATATAAAAATAGCTCATTTTAATTAAACGACGCTTCAGGTCATTACGTGGCCCTGGCACTGTTTTTATTAAAATTCGAATTACACATTTCTCAAAATCTAACCGTTGGATCTTAACAAATTTTATATCGTTGGAATGATCTTTCCAAAGCGAACCCAACAGTTCCAGTTTTGGGAAAATCCGATAGTCGGATCTCTCGGTACAATCGTTTAAAGTTACGATTCCAAATCATGAACTGCCGCGCGCGATTCGTTTTATTTTTAATCTATATATATATATATAATTTGTTTGACGATTTCAGATTATTTATTCTTTAAATAATTTTGTACACTTTATATTCATGTTAAGAGAAAAAAAATGATATCTTTAACACATACAAACATTCGTATCAACATATGACCAATTTTCAAACACCACTAACATGTTAATGTTAATATTAAACAAATGTACATCTTTCTACTTCTCTAACATGTTAATGTTAATATTAAACTGTAACAACCTGGAAAATCTGAACCAATTTAAAAAATTTATTTTGGCAATTTTAATGAATTTTGAATAATTAAAATGATTTATTTTAAATAATAATGACTAGAAATTTATTTTGAATAGAATTAGAACGTATAAATTTAATATTTATTCTAATTATATAAGAAATTTGAAATGGCGTGGTAGTTTGAAAATTCGATTTCAAATTTCAAATGAATGTACAGGACTCAAAATAAACCGAATTTTAGTGAAACCAGAAATATTTGAGTTTGTTTGAAAATATCTTTCCAACGGATCTGAAAACTTGAAATTTCATAACGGGAATACAAAGTTATGTCCAGTTGAAAATTCATAATCATCGCTATGGAAATATAACCCTTAAAAGTGGAGATTTTGCGAACAACCTCCGTTTTCGATGAGACCACTTTTGTAGGATCCAGAATGTCAAATTATTGCTAGATTCCAAAATTCATAATTTTTGGAATCAATATGTGAGCGTGGCAAAGTTAAATGTGTTTTGACAATTTCAGTCAATTTGAATCGACCAGAAAATGTCCATTTTTCAAACGGTCTCCAAATTCGACGAAATTAGTTTTGTTAGGACCGTATTTTCAAAACATAACTAGATTTATTTTTCGGAAATTTTTGGAGTCAGTATGTGGTCCCGGTAAATCAAAATCTACGTTCAAATTGAATATTGAATGTTATATATTTTAATTTAAAGAAAAACTAATCGAAACGATAGAATTGGTTAACGGAACGTATCTCATTGTGTCCGGAATGGGGGTAATGTGCTATGGACGACAGTCGGTGAGTTTGATTTGGGGTTCAAATTAAAAGGGTAATTTTTTATAGAAAAATATATATTAAATAAATTAAATAATGAAGTCAACCCCTACTTTATCCCCCCTCCCCCACGTCGTTATTTCAGATCCAAGTTAAAAAAACAAACGACTGTCGATCTCTCCCCCCTCCCCCACACCGTCGCTGGTCATCGCACCGCCCCTCCCAGGCCAGCGCTGTGACGATCCCAAAACCCCGTGACACGGTGTTATGGATAATCATTGGAATATAACACATTAGTCATCATTAGCAGATCACAGATAATATAGCATAAACAGAAAATAGAATAATTTACACACATATGACAGCGGAATCATATAGATATCATCACATCAGAGAAGCACAGTACAGGATACAACTTAGTGCATAATGATACATAGTCAGTCATGGGACTGGTATGAGAAATCTACTTAACTTATTAACAACAATAATAAGGCAAATCAAAGGACCACGCCACTTTCGCGGAACGGGTTTACTCCAATGAGTGCTAGTGCATGAAATAAAGTAAATGATTAAATCATCGCAATGCTTTTTATAAAACGAAGCCATTATAAGACTCAGGTCCCATCACACAATGCAACGCAAGCCGAAGGATGGAGTTTTTACCTTATAATGGCCAAAAATGCTTCATACGAATAAAACAAAAGTGTTTGATACTATTACTAGTGTATATATGTTTCAAAAGCAAATTAAATCATAAATATCAATCCTAGGCGGCATAGCTACCATCTACTATGTCGCCATACTAGTAATACAATCATGTCCGCATATTTCGTATTGGAAATTGGATTCCTTCATGAGTCGAGGCAAGGGGCAAGCTCCTCTCCGATTCGAGACACTCTAGCAAATGTCCCAGGACCCCACTATAATCCTTGGATCTTCAGGGCCGGTCCTCTCTTACTTTTGAGGATTGACAATTCCTGAACACACGTTTCCCGGTCCTTACAGACCTATATCGAGACGCCTTGCATTCCAACAACCACACAGGTGAAAAGTATATATATAATGTCAGGGCTGGTAGGTCACTGACACCACCTTAGCTAGAAAGAAACGTCGTGCTCTCCCTGCAGTCACTCTCCCGTTTTTGACTCATACCGAGGTGTAAGGCTCGCGAATTCACGTTATACACAAAGCTACGTCACACAGACCATGCTTTGATCATCAACCACAAGACTTTGCTTTGCAACAGAAGCCTTGATCATATGCCACTTAGGCGTGCCACACAGGCAATCCACTCCATGCGACTGATTTCTGTCAATACATAACCTCTGAGCTCGTACGTCTCAGAGAAGGGCGTTAAGCAAGAGAATAAATTCTCCGCCGCCAAACAGATATATATTTAACAGAGATCAATCAGCACAGAACAAAATCCAATGTCAGACACACAGTCCATTTACAAGTCCGTTCTGGGTCTGAACGAAACCGGAGGCACCAATTCCTCGCATATCCGTACAATCAACAGTATGTTTGGACGGCTACTACTTCAGTTCCTTCATGGTAGCTACTCCAATCACGAGCATCAGTAGCGCCCATCCATCCAATGTGAAGATCGTCGGTCTTCAACCGTCTTCGACTCTTCGACTTCTCAACGTCGATTGATTATTTGAAATGAGATGAACTCGGCCTTTTCAAATAATCCACGTATATTTAGATATTCAAATCAATTATTCACATGGTTGGACTATTCAACATTCACATTTCAGTTCTTTAGTTATAGTTTTCATGTCAAATACATTCAACCATCACATATCAAGCAAACACAACGAAATTGGTTTATTTCCACTTTATATCGTCAATAGTATTTTATAACGATATATAGCCATTTTTATTTATGTTAAAACGGCCATATTTAATTAAACGACATTACAGGTCGTGCCGATGCACTGGCGCTGCTTTCCACTAATTTTGTTTTACACCTATCTGAAAATATAACCGTTGGATCTTCACAAATTTTATATCATTAGGAAGGTTATTTCAAAACGAATCCAACGGTTTTAGTTTTGGGAAAATCCGACGGTCGGATCTTCCACACTAGCCATTTGAAATTACGGTTTCAATTTACGAACTGCAGCGTTGTTATTCGATTTAATTTAATTATATATATATATATATAATCGTTTCTGGCGCTGTTTTTCTTCAGATTTGAATTAAACATTCCAGACAATCCAACCGTCGGATCTTCACAAAATTGATGCCGTTGGAAAGATATTTCCAAGGCGAACCCAACGGTTGCGGTTTCGGGAAAATCCAATGGTCGGATTTCCCGCACTAGTCGTTTGAAATCACGGTTTCAAAACACGAACTGCACGGCCACGTTTCGTTTTAATTTTATTTATATTTATATACTTATATAAATATAGTTCATTCAAAAATTCCTATATTGTTTCCACTTCAATTATTTCACTAACGCCTTTAAATTTTGGAAAATTTCGCCATAACCTCCTTTGTACGGGAGGGGCTGGGAAAATTCCCAAATAGCCACACGGGCGTCTCATGTCAAAAAGAAAACGAAAAAGCCAAGCGGCTAGCCAACAGGCTCATAAAATCATCACCCAAACAAAACAGTAAATGTGTACCTATTTGTCGGGCACAAAATTTTATTCCTCTTCTCTAGCCCCTTTGCTATAACCTGTTCAATAAATATGCATGTACATATATACAATTTTTATCACTTATCATTTTCCATTCAACTTCATATTCGGTTTACTTTGGTTTAAAAACACCATTCATTCTAATGTTGCATGCATAGGCTAAAATCATATCATTAGCTAATTAATGTATATTTCAACTCATGCACATTTATTTGAACAAGTGGCTATTTTTAACACTTCACGTTTGAAAGATGATAATTTTGGCGAACTAAAATAGATTTCAACACATGACTATTTTATTTAGTTCCTATGCATGTTAAAAATAATATTTCTTCACAAATATTTATTTCAACGTCCGCATATCTCTAGCATATCACATATATGATAAAAATGATATTTTTATCATTTAAAATATTTATTCGACAAATGGATGTTTTCAACACTTCATAGTTTCAATAAAAATGTAATTTTTATTGTTAGGTCTTTTTATTCAACACATGAACTTTTCCACTACACACACTTCTCAACACATGAGCATTTCCATACATGGATATTTTATTTATGTTGTTCATATTAGAAAGATGGAATTTTTTTTATTGTTGAAACTATTTATATAAGGTGAATATTTTTCATACTTCATATATATTATAAAAGGTGATTTTTATTGTTTAAACACTTCATTCATTCACAAATGAATTTAATTTTCACACATCACTTTTCAACACATGAACATTTCCACACATGGATATAGTTTCAACATATGACTTTAATTTCAACGCATGAAAATAATTTCAACATATGAAAATAATTCTAACACACAAAGATTATTCAAAATTTCGGCAGCATAACGGCAGGTAGTTAAAACCGGCACCGTCCCTAGTACGGCTCCTCGCTCTACCTTAAAACCTCGCGGTTTTTGACAATGGGGATTCATGCATCTAATTCGCACGCAGGCGGCATGTTTATTTTTATTTCCACAAATATTTCCAATTCATTTCAATCACCAATGGGTATTTTTCAACCACAAAAAATTATTCAACCATTCGTATTTTCGTCCAATATTTCACACCAATTCACAACAATAAATATCGTCCATGGTTTGTGGATGAGGGGAGTATATATATATGTATATAATTGCTATATTTCACTTGCATTTCAACACATATATCAATTATTCTATGCATGTATAATTCATACTTCGCTTATATAGCTTACACCACGCATGTACATGAGGTATACAACACGTGTGTAATTTATATTTCGCTAATATAATTTATACACGACATTTTCCATTCAAATTTATTTAATTTAAATTTCTCACATTGGTTTTCGGAGTGCTAAAAATCGTAGATGACTCAGAAAAATCCGCGGCTTCTTCTATTGGGTAGAGAGCTTCCTTGCAGTCCTGATGTTTCCTGTTTCATCGAATTTTGTCAACACACCAAAAAGATATGATTTTTCAAAGTGCAAACATCAAAAAGAACTCACCTTTCACGATGGTTCAAAAATAGTTTTGCGGTTCTCGCGAGAATCGAGGCACGAGGGGACGATCGACGGGTTGGACGTGGAAGAGGGAGGAGAGGGGGTCCTGTCGGTGGTGGTTTGGTGGCGCTCGGTGGTTGGGATCGTCGGCGGCGGCGATGGGAAGGTCGGGACTTTCTGGGCTCGATTCGGGCGGAGGAGGGGTCGGTCGGGGACGTGGTGGGGTCGGATTTGAAGGGGAGGCGGAGGCGCGTCAAGGGGTGGCGGTGGCTGGAAGCGGCGGAGGCGAACGGAAAATGGGCTAGAAGGTTGGAATGACGGTGATCGTCGAGAGCGGCTGAAGGATAAGGTTTCGGAGATTTTTATTTTTTTATTTTTTTAATGAATGGAGAAATATGATTGGTCGATGGTTTTATTATATTTTTAAATAGTGTTTTCTCCAACGAACTCCTTTTTAAACCCAACGACTATCGCCCTAGCTAAATACCCCCATCCCGGACACAATGGGATATGTTTCGTTGGCCAATTCGACTGTTACAGTCAGTTATTTTTCAAATTAAAGTATAAAACATTTAATTTTTAACTTTGAACGTACATTTCAATTTGCCAGGGCCACAAACTGATTCGAAAAATTCCAGAAAAATAAATCTAGCTATGTTTTGACACTATGGTCTCAACAAAACTAGTTTCGTCGAATTCTGAGATCGTTTGAAAAATGGCCATTTTCTGGCCGATCCAATTTAACAGAAATTGACCAAACGTATTTTCTTTTGCCACGCTCACATACTAGCTTCAAAAATTATGAAATTTGAAACCTAGCAATAGTTTGACATCCCGGACCCAACAAAAGTGGTTTCGTCGAATTCCGAGGTCGTATGCAAAATATCAATTTTCCAGGGCTATATATTCTATATAGCGACCATTCTGAAAATTCATTCGGCCATAACTTTTGATTCCCGTTATGAAACTTCGATTTTTCAGATTCGTTAGAAAGGTATTGATAAACAGATTTAAATATTTTTGGTTTCGCCAAAATCCGTTATATTTTCCACCCTGCACAGTCAGTCAAAGTTTGAATTCAAATTTTCAAACTGACTCACTATTTCTAATTCACTATTTTATTGAAATATTCTATTTCAATTGTTCAAATTCCTTTGAAATCACCAATTTAAAAATTTTAAATTGGCTCGTATTTTCCGGGTTGTTACAAGCGCCGCCTCCGGCGAGCATCCCCTGGCCTTCCCCTTCTTCCCCGTCCTCTACCTCCTGATTCGATCCAACCCCCCTCCCCCCCCCCATTCCCGCGAAACCCTAGTTGAACTACCACCCTCCCCGTCACCAGCCCGTCGCTGCACCAGCGCACCTCCAGCGCCGTCTCCCACCTCCAATCCCTCTTATATGTTTTTATTTTTATTTGTTTAAACATTAAAAAATGATTTTAACACATTAAAAATCTGATTTTCTACACTATAAAATTCTGATTTTTATTTATATGAAGTTAGGATTTTTATATGATATTAGCGAATAAAGTTAGGATTTTTATATATGTTATTAGCGAATAAAGTAAGGATTTTTGTATATGATATAGCGAATGAAGATTAGATTTTTATATGAAATACATTAGAGTAAAGACGAGATTTTTATATGAAATACATTAGAATAAAGATATGATTTCTAACATTATAAAAACATGATCTTTATGTTGAAAGAGAAATTATAAAAATATGATCTTTATGTTGAAAGAGAAATTATAAAAATATGATCTTTATGTTGAAAGTGAAATTAAAAAAACATGATCTTTATGTTGAAAGAGAAAATTATAAAAACATGATTTTTATGTACATGAAAGTGAAATAAAAATATAATTTTTATCATAGGAATAACAAGTTAAAAATATGATTTTTATCCATATAACTTTGAAATTAAAAATGTTATTCTTATTTATCAACATCGTCGTTTGAAAATGTGATTTTTAACATACACCACGTGAAAACAGATTGCGATGGAACAGACGAGAAACAAATCCAAACTGTCCAATAAAGAATGGCGGAGTGGAAATCCAAGGTGAGAACCTCTCACTTTAATTTTATTTTCTAGTTAAAATATATACTAGGATGCAGATAGTGCTTAGCAGCATCTGACACCCGTCATCCACAGACCATGGACGACTTGTTCGATTGTGTTGTGTTGTGGATATTGATTGTGATTGTGATGTGAAAGAAAAATAAAATATTCATATGTTGAAATAAATATTTTATAGTTAAAAATATAATTTTTAACGTGTATATGAATAAAATAAATATTCATTTACAAATCGGAGGATTTATATTTGTACACACATTTGACTGATATGGATTGGGACGATATAATTTACACATTGCCCAAATGCACAAATAATTCTGTGTTTGTTGTTTGAAAATCCCACACGGGTATTGGGATGATATTTGACGTACATTAATCCCAATTATTTAGTTGTATATCGATCGATTGGTTGACAAATTGTAAGCGTTGATTGTTTATATTTAATGCTTATGCAGTTGTGTAATGCACTCCGGATAATGGTTGACTGTATTCGATTGTTGTTGTATAATTGTGTTGTATGAAATCCATATAAATAAAATTATACGGTAATTGACTGTGTCTGATTCCAACTAGGAAAGAACGAATATTTTAACTTAACGAATGTTTTAAATTGACGAATATAGAATATTTTAAAATAACTAATATTTTAAAATAATATTCAGTAATAGATCAAAATATGATTTTGATGTCCAATTTGGGATGGACACGAAAATATTTAAATATATAAAGCCGTGTTGATTAGATTAACACCATTTTGACATGAAAATTATTTATATCGATTTTATTCATTTTTATAATGAATATCGAAAAGTAAAAGATTTCAAATCTAATGTTTTGAAAATATTATCATTTATATATTAATGATATGGAATATTCAATTTTGATTTGAAATTGAATATGAAGTTGAAATCGTTTTGAAAACGAACTTAAAACGATTTACAAAATACATTTTAAATGGAAACCGAAAAAATGTATATAATATATACATTATGTGTGTATATATATATATATAATGGCCTGAATAGAATGCGTCGCGCCGCGGCAGTTCGCGAATTTCGACCATTTACTTCGAATGGACATTACGGGAGATCCGGCCGTCGGATTCTCCTAAAACCGGAACCATTAGGTTCGTATTGAAAATAGCTTTCCAAAGAATGTAAGAGATTTGGAATCTAACCAATGGATTTGGAATTATGACCAAATCAAATTTGGAAAAGGTCGCTGTAAGTGCAGTTCGATGACCGTTTATGGAAATCAACTGTACGGGCCTTGATAAAATTATTAAAAATATCAATAATTTAAGCAAAATTATAATAAATGATTTGGAATGAATTAGGATGAAAAATTCCATATCTGAAAAGATAAAAAAATTATCGAAATGAACTAGTTACGAACTAGAATTATAATCCAATAATTTTTAATAAATAAATTGGATTTGAAATGGTTTTAAAAATAACTAGAATTTCCAATATACGAATTGAAATGGATTTGAATCGAAATTATCTTTGGAATATTTCGATGTTGGATTCCGTGATTATACGGATATTATGGAGGAATTTGGAAGATATATATATATATCGTTATTCCCAATACGATATTTGTTGATTTCAGAATTTGATATTGAATATAAGCCGAGATAATTTCTATTCAGGGCCTTGTATTTAATATTGAATTAGATTTTGGGTTTGTCGTGAACTGTGTTTTAAATGACACTATTCTTAAACCCAGTAGAGAGAAAAGATTAAATCTTTTAAATAAGATTTAGAAGAGTTTACCAATTAATTAATATTAAATTGTAATTGAATAGAATTGGATTTTGGGTTTGTCGTGAATGGTGTCTAAGCCCAGTGTGAAAAGAATAAATCTTTTAATTAAGATTTAAAGAAGAATTACCAATTAATTGACATTTAGTTGGAATTGAAAATGGAATGTGAATTGGGTTTATTGTGAACTATGTTTATAACGACATTCATTCTTTAACCCGATTTACAGTGAAATGTGATTTGGAATATATAAGTCTTGTTATTAAGATTTAATGGAAATTTTCCAAAGAAAAACTTTTTTAATTTAATATATTAAATTGGAATTGAATGGAATTCGATTTGATAATAATCGAAATGAACTTCTATGGAGGAAGACTGTTAATATATATGTAATTTAAAAGGCTTAGTCGTTATTCCATTTATATTATTAGTCGGATACGGAAATTGATATCGATTAAATATTGATCAGTTGTAACGACCCGGAAAATCTGAGCCAATTTAAAAATTTTAAATTGGCTATTTTAGTGGATTTTAAATAATTAAAATAAATATTTTAAATAATAACGATGAAAAGTGTGTTTGAATCGGCGTTTGAAAATAAATATAATTAATTCTAATTATAAACAAGGCCTGAAATGGCGCGGTAGTTTCAAAATTTTAATTCAAACTTTGCCTGACTATACCGGGTGCAAAACAAAACGGATTTGAGTGAAACCAAAAATATTTAAATCTGTTTGTGAATGTCTTTCTAACGAATCTGAAAAATCGAAGTTTCATAGCTGGAAGCAAAAGATATGGCCAAATGAATTTTCAGAAAGGTCGCTATAGAGTTTATATAGCCTGTGAAAATGGCCATTTTGCAAACGACCTCAGAATTCGATGAAACCACTTTTTATGGATCCGGGATGTCACATTATTGCTAGATTTCAAATTTCATAATTTTTGAAGCTAGTATGTAAGCGTGGCAAAGGAAAATGTGTTTGGTCGATTTACATTAAATTGGATCGACCAGAAAAGGGCCATTTTTCAAACGGCCTCAGAATTCGGTGAAACTAGTTTTGTTGGGACCGTATCTTCAAAACATAGCTATATTTATTTTTCGGGAATTTTTAGAATCAGTATGTGGGTCCGGAAAATTGAAATGTACGTTCAAATCAAATATTGAATGTTTTATATTTTAATTTGAAGGAAAACTGACTGAAACATTAGAATGGGCCTTCGAAGCATATCCCATTGTGTTCGGAATGGGGGTATTTAGCTAGAGACGACAGTCGTTGGGTTTGGATTGGAGTTCGTATGAGATAAGGGGTATTTTTGGATTTTAGAATTTATAAATATAAAAAAATCCTATTGGACGGTCAAATTTCTCTCTCCCCGATTGTCTTCAGAACGATCGATGGCTACTCCTTCGTCCTTCTCTCCTCTTTTTCTTCAAATCCACGCAATAAAAACCCATGGACCTTTGGAGAATTCTGTAGTACTCCTCACGATCTTCACATCCATATAAAGTTTGGATTTTTTCGTGACCTGTAGAGCTCGAATCGAGCTCGGGAACCTGGCCACTGTCGATAGCCGCAGGGAGCGCCTCCGACCACCGAGTTCGACGAGGCCACCCTCGTTCTGCGCATCCTTCGACGCTCTTCGACATCGTACCTGCTGATCATCGCCTCGTTCAACGGATTAGAAGTTATTTGAAGACCTAGTTTTGAACAAATCGGATAGGTAACGGCTGAAATTATTTTAAACTGTTCTATAGCACTTTAAAGTGCTACAGTTTTTGTTTTCACTGTAAAAATCATATCTTTTTCGTTTGTTGACGAAATTCAGTGAAACAAGAGATAATGGACTCGTGTGGACGCCTTCTACATTCCAGAAAAGACCGGATATTTTTCTAAGCCTTCTGCTATTTTTGGTGGAGTGGAACCCAATGTGAGATTTCTAATTTATAAACGATATGGAAAACAGCGATGTATAAATTATATAGTCGATGTATGAGTTATATAAACGTTGTACACCTCATGTATAAGCGTTGTATTAGTTGTACGTTCAATATATAAGTCATATATGCGTTGTAAAAATTATATATGTGTTGAAATAGAAGTGAAATACTTATATAAATATATATATGTACGCCCCTCGTCCACAAACAATGGACGATATTTATTGGTTGTGATTCGTGTGGAAATTGGTTGATAGCGAATGGTTGATTAGAATTGTTTGTGGTTGGAATTGATTGATTGTGGTTGAAAAATACCCGTTTGTGGTTGAGAATTATTTTGTTGAAACCACATAGGATTAGTTTGTGGAAATGAAAAAAATATACATGCCCCCTGCGTGCGAACTAGATGCATGAAATCCCCATTGTCAAAAGCTGCAAGGCTTTAAGGTAGAGCGAGGAGCCGTACTAGGGACGGCCCCGGCTTTAACTACCCTGCCGTTATGCTACCGAAATTTTGAATAATATTCTTGTGTTAGAATTATTTTCATATGTTGAAACTATATTCGTGTGTTAAGTAGAAAACCTTCATGTGTTGAATAGAAATTCATTCGTTGAATAGAAATTCATGTCTTGAATGGTATTTGTGTTTTGAAATAAATTGTTTTATAATAAAAATCATATTTTTATCATCTATATGAACTATATAAAATAGTCGTGTTTTGAATTAAATTGTTTTATAATAAAAATCATATTTTTATCATCTATATGAACTATATAAAATAGTCGTGTTTTGAAATAAATTGTTTAATAATAAAAATCATATTTTTATCATCTATATGAACTATATAAAATAGTCATGTTTTGAAATAAATTGTTTTATAATAAAAATCATATTTTTATCATCTATATGAACTATATAAAATAGTCGTGTTTTGAAATGAATTGTTTTGCAATAAAAATCATATTTTTAATATGTGCATGAATTGTTAAAAATAATGAAGTGTTGTAATAATTGTCGGTTGGATAAAAATATCATTTTTATCAAACATATGAAAAGAAAGTAGTTTTGAAATCGAAGAATCGATTATATTTATATATATGTAAATATAATTAAATTATATCAAATAACGAAGCCGCAGTTCGTGTTTTGAAACCGTGATTTCAAACGATTAGTGCGGGAGATCCGACCATCGGATTTTCCCGAAACCGAAACCGTTGGGTTCGCTTTTGAAATATCTTTCCAACAACACCAACTTTGTAAAGATCCAACGGTTGGATTGTCTGGAATGTTTAATTCAATTCTGAAGAAAAACAGCGCCAAAATCGATTATATTTATATATATATAATTAAATTAAATCGAATAACGACGCTGCAGTTCGTATTTTGAAATCGAAACTTCAAACGAGTGTACCGGGAGATCCGACCATCGGATTTTCCCAAAACTGGAATCGTTAGATTCGGTTTGAAAAGATCTTTCTAATGATATAAAATTTGTGAAGATCCAACGGTTAGATTTTCAGATATGTGTAAATCAAATCTGAAGAAATACAGCGCCACGGCCGCGGTATGGCCCGAAGCGTCGTTTGAATAAATTGGCTATAAATAAATAAATAAAAATGGCGATAAATCGTTATAAAATATTATACACGACATGGAATGGAAATAAACCGAATTTACCTGGTTTATTGAATATTTGATGGTTGAATGTGAAATTTATAAACTAACTGGAGGTTAGCTAAGTCGGATGGCTTCCTGGGTTTTGATCTGATGTTGGTTTCGGCCTTCGGGGTTAATATTTGGGAAATCGTTCTCTTACTAATTTACGGCTAGTGAATAATGAATTGGAATGAAGCGTATGTTGTATTTGTGTAGCACTTGTTAATTATATACGCGAGTTGCTCAGAAAGACCGGGTTTATCCCATTCTGAATAACTGAATCGACGATAAGAAGTCGAAGATGAAGACGGTGGCTGAAGACCGGAGATCTTCACCTCGGTTGGATGATAACTGATGTCATGATTGGGAGGCATCCCAAAATATGGATAATGAGCGGTGATCGTCCAGACATACGTGGAGATCGATGGGTATGCGAGGTATATAGTGCCTCCGGTTTCGTTCAGACCCAGAACGGACTTGCAAATGGACCATGTGTCTAACATTGGAATTCATTCTGCGTGATTGATAGCCATCAGTTGCATGGTGTGAATTGCCTGTGTGGCATGCTGAGATGCAGTGATCAAGGCTTCTATTGAAAAGAAAAGTCTTATGGTTGATGATCAAAGCACCGCCTATGTGGCGTAGCTTTGTGTATAACGTGAATTCGCGAGCCTCATACCCCGGTATGAACCAGAAACGGGAGAGGACCTCAGGGAGGGCATGCATTTCTTCCTAGCTAGAGGTGGTGTCAGTGCTTAAACTGGCTGACATTTATATTATTTTCACCTGTGTGGTTGTTGCTGTTGCGAGGCGCCTCGGATATATCGGTCGATCCAGGACCGATGGAGTCATTCGTTGGCTTATTTACGCCCCAAAGGGTGGGGAAACGCGGTGTTCTGGCATTTTAATCCACATCGGTGGACCGGCCCTGACGATCCAAGGGCTCACCTATGTCTGGGTCCTAAGGCTCGGGCTAGGCAGTCTCGAATTCTGTAAGGACTATCTTTTGCCTTGGTTTATGACGGAAATCCAATTTCCAAATACGTGACTGTGCGGTTTTGATTGTATACCTATATATGGCGACATAGTGGTATGGGGCATTAATGTCGTCTATGATTGATACTTATGATTTGAAATTGTTTTTGAAACATATAAACACTAGTAATAATATCAAATGCTTTTGTTTTATTCGTATCAAGCATATTTTGGCCATTATAAGGTAAAAACTCTATCCCCCGGTTTGCGTTGCATTGTGTGATGAGAACTGAGTCTTATAATGGCTTCGTTTTTATAAAAAGCATTGCGATGTTTAAAAGATTTACTTGTTTTAAGCACTGGCAATCCAATGGAGTATACCCGTTCCGTGAAAGTGGCGTGGTCCTGTGATTAGCCAAATTATATAATGTGTTGAGTGGATTTCTCATACCAGTCCCATGACTGACTCGTAGTTTGTTTCACTTGCAAACTCGGGTGCCCCTCTTTCTACACGGGAAGCCTTGTATTCAGTTTTTAGCAGGCTCTTTATGGATAGCTGGAGCTGAAGATGGATTCTATCATTTACCTATTTTATGTTGTTCAGCTCCTATTGTACATATTATGTTTGTTTTCCGCTGAAGACATTTATGTATAGCTGAACTGTATTTGTACTAAGTATGATCCTGTATACTGTGTAACTCTGATAATTATGTTTATCCAGTGTATTATTTGTACATTACCTGGTGTATTTATTTAATTCTATTCTGCTATTATTTGTTTATGTGTTATATTCCAATGATTACCCTTGCCACCGTCAGTACGGGGTTTGGGGTCGTCACAGCGTGGTATCAGAGCTTTGGTTAAGCTTAGTGTTGGAATATAACATTTAAATGAACTCATCAGAAATAGAACCAGTATTGTTCTAGGACGAATAACTCATTACAGATAGGATCAGTAATATCCTAGTATGAGTAAAGCAGAATGAAATACACCCCAGTAGACACATTTACATTCCAGTATTTGTCTCTATGTTTTGAAATATCTTTTCTGTTGACCTGACACTTTGTCTGCTAATTGCAAACGCACTAGAAAATGAGTGATAGAAACAGAAGAAATAATCGTATGGCTCGACAAGCTAATGAGCCAGTTGTGCTCCCGTAGCCAGAATCAGATATAGAAGTTCTATTCAAAAGATTTCGAAATCTGGGTGGATCACCATTCTTAGGCAAAGAGTCCATTATGGAAACACAAGCTTGGATTCGTTCTGCTGAGAAAATCTTTGAAGGTTTAAAACTAAGAGATGATCAGAAAAGATTACTGGCGTCTTGGGCACTCAAAGAAGAAGCTTTGTTTTGGTGGGATTCGATTATTGAGGATAATCCAGAAGGTGATATCACCTGGGATAGATTCAAAGTGATTTTCCTAGAAAGATTTACTCCCCCTGAAGCAATTGAGTGGTTATGTGATGAATTCTCTTATTTGATACAAGGAGATATGACGATTCCAGAATATCATAAGAAATTCAATGAACTCTCTCATTGTGCCCCTCATCTGATTCAAGATCCGCGAGATTGTACTTGGGAAACTGAGGAGATCATTCAGAAAGCCTATCCTCAGTGTCGAGTGGACATCTCTGATTGACTCCGGTTCAAGGTACATTTACCATATTTTGAAATTTCCAGTTGTTCTCTACTTTGTTGTAAAGAATTTATTTGCATTATATATGTTTGAACAGGTAAATGGATTAGCTGTTGAGTAAAGAATTTATTTGCATGCCCGACAAATAGGTAAACCTTAATGAGTTGGATGCGCAATTTTATTATTATATCAACTCCTGTGAATGCCATTGGATGTGGAGTGCTGGTTGTTCTGTGTGTAATAATAAATGTCGCCATAGGATAGTAACAATTAATTTTGAACTACACTACATGGCATACTTCTTGAGGATGGGCATACTTCATCATATACCACATAAGCATTTGGAGCTTGTGTGACGAGGTTGAAGATTTACCATACGAGTGAGAGGCTTGTATGGCGATGACTATATATTAAAGGTTGAACTGATGACTGATATGGACCATATAAAAGATAACGGTAAATTGCCAGATTAATAAAAAAACCACACGGGTCTGGAGTTGACAATAATCACGTCTCTCTAGTTATTAGATACGGCACATGGATTATTTATTTCCCACACGGGACGAGGTGACGAGAATTTATTCTCTGGAGTAATCAAAAATACACACTCCCTCAGGCTTAGACAGGGTGACGAGAATTTATTCTCTGGAGTTATTATCTATACACATTCCCCTGTAAACACCAGAATATATCACTATAAATATGTGTATGCTTTATAGGATTTATTGGGTACCTAATACGGCCCAATAAATTTCAAAACCCCTCCCCGTACAAAGGAGGTTATGGCGAAATTTTTCGAAAATTCCGGGTGTTAGCCAAATTTTTGAAGAATTTGAAAATTCTTAGAAACTAAAAAGTTGAAGAATGGAAGCCAGATTGAAAGTAGAGTTGATTAATCAAACCACTTTCGACTTTGTTCCTTTTCGGGGACGAAAAGTTTTAAGTGGGTGAGATTGTAATGACCCGGAAAATCTGAACCAATTTAAAAATTTTAAATTGGTTATTTTAGTGGATTTTAAATATTTAAAATAAATATTTTAAATAATAATGATGAAAAGTGTGTTTGAATCAGCGTTTGAAAATAAATATAATTAATTCTAATTATAAACAAGGCCTGAAATGGCGCGGTAGTTTCAAATTTTGAATTCAAACTTTGCCTGACTGTACCGGGTGCAAAACAAAACGGATTTGAGTGAAACCAAACATATTTAAATCTGTTAGTGAATATCTTTCTGACGAATCTGAAAAATCGAAGTTTCATAGCTGAAAGCAAAATTATGGACAAATGAATTTTCCGAAAGGTCGCTATAGAGTTTATATAGCCCGTGAAAATGACCATTTTGCAAACGACCTCGGAATTCGACGATACCACTTTTGTTGGATCCGGGATGTCAAATTATTGCTAAGTTTCAAATTTCATAATTTTTGAAGCTAGTATGTGAGCGTGGCAAAGGAAAATGTGTTTGGTCGATTTATATTAAATTGGATCGACCAGAAAAGGGCCATTTTTCAAACGGTCTCAGAATTCGACGAAACTAGTTTTGTTGGGACCGTATCGTCAAAACATAGCTAGAATTATTTTTCGGGAATTTTTAGAATCAGTATGTGGGCCCGACAAATTGAAATGTACGTTCAAATCAAATATTGAATGTTTTATATTTTAATTTGAAGGAAAACTAACTGAAACATTAGAATAGGCCTTCGAAACATATCCCATTGTGTTCGGAATGAGGGTATTTAGCTGGGGACGACTGTCGCTGGGTTTGGATTGGAGTTCGTATGAGATAAGGGGTATTTTTGGATTTTTAGAATTTATAAATATAAAAAAAATCCTATTGGACGGTCAAATTTCTCTCTCCCCGATTATATTCAGAACGATCGGCGGCTACTCATTCTTCCTTCTCTCCTCTTTTTATTCGAATCCACGCAATAAAAACCCATGGCCCTTTGGAGAATTCTGTTGTACTCCTCACGATCTTCACATCCATATAAAGTTTGGATTTTTTTTGTGACCTGTAGAGCTCGAATCTAGCTCGGGAACCTGGCCACTGCCGACCGCCGCAGGGAGCGCCTCCGACCACCGAGTTCGACGAGGCCACCCTCATTCTGCGCGTCCTTTGACGCTCTTCGACATCGCACCTGCTGATGGTCGCCTCGTTCAACGGATTAGAAGTTATTTGAAGACCTAGTTTTGAACAAATCAGATAGGTAACGGCTGAAATTATTTTAAACTGTTCTATAGCACTTTTAAGCGCTACGGTTTTAGTTTTCATTGTAAAAATCATATCATTTTCGTTTGTTGATGAAATTCAGTGAAACAAGAGACAGTGGACTCGTGTGGACGCCTTCTACATTCCAGAAGAGACCGGATATTTTTCTGAGCCTTCTGCTATTTTTGGTGGAGTGGAACCCAATGTGAGATTTCTAATTTATAAACGATATGGAAAACGACGATGTATAAATTATATAGTCGATGTATGAGTTATATAAGCATTGTACACCTCATGTATAAGCATTGTATAAGTTGTACGTTCGATATATAAGTTATATATGCAAAAATTATATATGTGTTGAAATAGAAGTGAAATACTTATATAAATATAAATATATATATATACGCCCCTCGTCCACAAACCATGGACGATATTTATTGGTTGTGATTGGTGTGAAAATTGGTTGATAGCGAATGGTTGATTAGAATTATTTGTGGTTGGAATTAATTGATTGTGGTTGAAAAATACCCGTTTGTGGTTGAGAATTATTTGGTTGAAACCACATAGGATTAGTTTGTGGAAATGAAAAAAATATACATGTCACCTGCGTGCGAACTAGATGCATGAAATCCCCATTGTCAAAAGCTGCGAGGCTTTAAGGTAGAGTGTAAGAACCCATAACTTCCCCGTGAAGGAAAGAGCGGATACTTTGAGAACAACACACATCGGAACACAGACGGAAGAACATTTCATTGTTGTTACAACAATCCCATCAGATACAAGAATATACAGAGTATGAATAAATATTACACAGAAAATAAATATCAGAGATTACAATAAATTACATAGCAGCGGAAAAATATATAAAACACAACTAGAAGTAATGCATGGATACGGAGCTTTCCGAGCATCGTTCCAGCTGTAAATCAGGATCCTGTGAATATAAATCTGCAAAACCAAAACTACTAGCTGCCCGCGGAAAATAGGGGCACCCAGAGTTTAGGTAAAAACAATAAACTCCAGGTCATTCATGTGACTGGTGTGAGAACTAAAACAGTTATTAATCTTTATTTTAAAGATAGTAATTCAAGGGACCACGCCGTATAACACGGAACAGGTTTCCTCCCAAGAATACTAGTGCATAAAACAAACAGCGCAATGCTAAGTAAAGAAAGATGAAGCTGTTATAAGACCCAGGTCCCATCACACAATGCAACGCAAGCTGGAGGATAGGGTTTTTACCTTATAACAGCCAAAGCATGCTTGATACATTAAAAACACATTATTTGATACTATAATAGGTGTATAGAATCAAAACAATTTCAATCATAAATATCAATCATAGGCGGCATGAATGACCCATACCACTATGTCGCCATACTAGGTTCTACAAATAAAACCGCACTATCACGTATTGGAAATTGGATTTCCGTCATGAGTCGAGGCAACGGGCAAGCTCCTCTCCGCGTTCGAGACACTCTAGCAAATGCCTCAGGACCCCACTATGATCCTTTGGAACCTCCAAGGCCGGTCCTCTCTTACTTTTGAGGATTGGCAATTCCTGAACACACGTTTCCCGGTCCTTACAGACCTATATCCGAGGCGCCTCGTATCCAACAACCACACAGGTGAAAAGTATATAAATGTCAGGGCTGGTTGGTCACTGACACCACCCTAGCTAGAAAGAAACGTCTGCACTCCTTGGGTCCGTATCCCGTTTTTAACTCATACCGAGGTGTGAGGCTCGCGAATTCACGTTATACACAAAGCTACGCCACACAGGCCGTGCTTTGATCAACAACCACAAGACTTTGCTTTTCAACAGAAGCCTTGATCAATTGCCACTTACGCGTGCCACACTGGGAATTCACTCCATGCGACTGATGTCCATCGATATACAACCTCTGAGCTCGTGCGTCTCAGAGAAGGGCGTTAAGCAAGAGAATAAATTCTCCACCGCCAAACAGATGTATATTTAATAGAGATCAATCAACACAGAATAAAATCCAATGTCAGACACACAATCCATTTACAAGTTCGTTCTGGGTCTGAACGAAACCGGAGGCACTTTCCTCGCATATCCATCCATCTCCAAGTACGTCTGGACGATCACCAACTGATTCCCTCATCTCGGGTGTATAGCCCAATCAAGATCATCAGTAATCACCCAAACGATGTGAAGACTTCCGGTCTTTGACCACCGTCTTCATCTTCGACATCTCGTCGAATCGGTTATTCAGAATGGGTATAACCCGGCCTTTCTGAATAACCCACGTATATAATAAACAAATGTTACACAAACACAACGAACGCCTCATTCCAATTCAGAATATTCTTTTATTCACAAAATCACATTCTTAGGGAAATGTTCCCATTAATTTTATCCAAGATAAATTCTTCTAAATTTATTCTTTAATCTTCCTTTGGATATCATTTCAAACTAGTCGGGATTAGTGAACCACACCGAAGTAATTATTTATTTTATTTCCCAATCCCAACCTATTCATCCCATGGAGCAAAACTGGTAATACCCCATATCTAACACCACGGTGTTATCGGTAAAATTAATTACCATTTCACGTTCAAATCTAATTAAAGATTTAACTATCGCATTGGAGCAAAACTGGTGTTACTCCATTCTCGATCACCTTTCAGATTTGATAATTTAAATTATCAATTCACATTTCAATCTAATTAAAGATTCATTCAAACTCCACTTAGTTTTAATCTTTTCAAAAATCAATATCCTGCATTTAACTGGGTTAAAGAACCAATGTCATCTAAAACATAGTTCACGACAAACCCAAATCACATTTGATATTAAATACAAGGCTCTGAATAGAAAACATACCGGCTTATATTCAATATCAAATTCTGAAACCAACAAATATCGTATTGGAAATAACGATATAAAATATATCTTTCAAATTCCCATAACAATATCTGTATAGTCACGAAATCCAACATCGAAATATTCCGAAGATAATTTCGATTCAACTCCAGTCCAATTCACGTATTGGAAATATTGATTATTTTTAAAATCACTTTCAAATTCAATTTATTTATTTCAAAAATAAATTGATTTTAATTCTAGTTCAAAACTAGTTCATTTCGATAAAAAATCTATTTTTATCTTTTCAAATATGGAATTTTTCAGCCCAATTTTTCCCAAATCATTTCTTATGATTTTACACAAATTATAGATATTTTTAATATTTTATCAAGGCCCGTACAGTCGATTTCCATCAACGGCCATCGAACTGCACTTACAGCGACCTTTTTCAAATTTGATTTGGACATAATTCCAAATCCAACCGTTAGATTTCAAATTTCTAATATTCATTGGAAAGCTCTTTTCGATACGAACCCAACGGTTCTGGTTTTAGGAGAATCCGACGGTCGGATCTCCCGTAATGTCAATTCGAAGTCAATGGTCGAAATTCACGAACTGCCGCGGCGCGGCGCGTTCTATTCAGGCCATTATATATATAATATATATATTATATATTATTCGTCGATTTACTTTTTAAAACGAATTTTATAAATAGTTCTAAATTCGTTTCAAAAACAATTTCAACTTCATCTTCAATTTCAAATCGATTTGATTTCAATTCAATTCGAATTCATTTCAATTTTATTTAATTCGAATTCAAATTCGTTTCAATTCAATTCAAATTCTAATTCGTTTCTATTCAATTCAATTTGAATTTACCTTCTATTTAATTCAATTCAAATTCATTTCAAATTTATTTCAATTCAATTTCAGTTCGTTTTAAATTTCATTCAAAACGACTTCAATTCGTTTTTAATTCAATTTCAATTTAATTCAATTTGAATTCATTTCTATTCAATTCGAATTCAAATTCACTTTCTATTCAATTCGAATCGAATTCATTTCAAATTGATTCGAATTCATTTCAAATTGATTCAATAAAATTTCAATTTGAATCTTAATCTAATTTAATTTGAATTTCATTTCAAAATATTGAATTTTGAAATCTCTTTTCAATATTCATTATAAAACGAAAAAAATCGATATAAATATCGTTCGCGTCAAAATAACGCATCTCTAATCAACACAGCTTTATATTTTTCAAAAAAACTTCTTTATTCTATTCAACAAATGAATATTTATCCTATTCAACACATGAATAATCTCAACACATGAGTACTGTCAACACACGATTATTTTTATATTCAGCACATGAATTTTCTTTTATAATATTCATTATTTTCCCGATTGGAATGAGGCCCAATCAATCACCATATAATGTTAATTATATGGATTCCATACAACACATGTATATAATAGCAATGATAAATAATCAACCATCATCCAAAGTGCACCACACAACTGCATAAGCATCAAATATAAATAATCGACGCTTACACGTCTGTCGACCAATCGATCGACATACAATTAATTAATTGGGATTAGTGTACCCAAATATCATCCCAACACCCGTGTGGGGTTTCAAATCAACAAACATAGATTTTTATTTGTGTAGTTGGGTGATGTGTAAAATTTATCACCCCAATCAATATCAGTCAAATTAGTGCATATAAACAAATCGGCCGATTTGTTTATAAATATTTATTTACTCACTTTCACATTAAAAATTATATTTTTAACGATAATTAATTTATTTCAACACATGAATATATTTCATTATCTATTTCACATCAACAACATAAACAAATTTTCATAACATATCAATCAAACAAACAAGCCATCCATGGTCTGTGGATGACGGGTGTCGGGTGCTGCTAAGCACCGTCTGCATCCTAGTATATATATATATATATAACTAGAAAAGGAAATTGAAGAGTGAGAAGTTCTCATCGAGTAGCTAATCCAAACCACGACTCTTCTTATGTAGAAATCTTTGTCGTTCTCGCCTTTTGTCACTTTCGTCGCCCGTAGTCACTACATATATAAAAATCGAATTTTTACTTCGCTATTCAATATATAAAAATCGAATTTTTACTTCGCTATACAATATATAAAAATCGAATTTTTACTTCGCTATTCAATATATAAAAATCGAATTTTTACTTCGCTATTCAATATATAAAAATCGAATTTTTACTTCGCTATTCAATATATAAAAATTGAATTTTTACTTCGCTATTTATTATATAAAAATTTCGCCTTTTCAATTATAAAGATTTCACCTTTTCAATTATAAAGATTTCGCCTTTTCAATTATAAAGATTTCGCCTTTTCAATTATAAAGATTTCGCCTTTTTAATTATAAAGATTTCGCCTTTTCAATTTCATTATTATAAAAATCACATTTTTATTTTGCTACACATATAAAGATGATATTTTTACTATCTTACCTATATAAAAATTATATTTTTATATTTTTACAATATAAAAGATTATATTTTTATTATCTATATAATATGAGAATTATATTTTCTTCGCTTCATATAAAAATAATACCTTTGCATATAAAAATCCTTATTTTTATCTAATGCTATTTATTTTCAAAAATCATATCTTTTTGCTTTCAAAGGTCATATCTTTTTATTTTTATCGCTACACCATATATATATATATATAAACTAACTTTTATCTCGCTAGTCATTTAATAAAAATCTAATCTTTTATTTAAAGAAAATCTAATCCTTTCATTAAAGAAAATCAAAGCTTTTTATCAAAGAAAATCAAAGCTTTTTATTTGAAAGCTAGTACATAATAAAACTGAAAAGAAATTCAAAATAAAAAGGAAAAGACTCACATTTTCTTTTCGAAGAGGGAGGAGACTCGTTGGGGGCGGAGGTGGGCGTCTGACCGGAGATGGGGGGGTCGTGGAGAGGCTGCAGGTGGTCGGCGGCTTCAGGGGGGTGGCGGCGTCCAGCTCTCGATGGTTTCAGGTGGAAAAAGGGGAGGGCTTGGGCGCATTTCAGCTGAGAAGGGGGGGCGAGGGAAGAGGAAGGAGAAGAACGGAGGGCGGAGGAGGATCGACGTGGGGAAGGGGCGACCTTGGTGGTCGGCGCCGCCACCTGGGGGGAGCGCGGCTCCTCCCCATCCTTCTCTTTCTTTTTCTTCTTTTTATTTTCTTCTGATTTTAAATCGAACGGGGGGGGGGGGGGCAGAGGGGTTTAAGGGGAGAGTTTTTATTTATTTATTTATTTAATTATTTAATTTCAAAAAGTTGACTTTTTCATTTGACCTCTAAACGAGGCCCACCGCCTGTCGTCCATAGCTAATTACCCCCATTCCAAACACAATGGGATATGTATCGTAGGCTGATTCGAACATTTCGATCAGTTTTCGTCAAAACCAACATATAACTCTATATATTGAATTTGAACGCGCATTTCAATTTACCGGGGTCACATACGAACTCTAGAAATTCCAGAAAAATATTTTCTAGCTTCGTATTGACGATACGGTCCTAACAAAACTAATTTCATCGAATTCTGAGACCGTTGGAAAAATGGCCATTTTCCAGTCGATTAAAATCAACTGAAACTGGTCAAACACGTTTTCTTTTGCCACGCTCACATATTGATTCGAAAAATTATGAAATTTGAAACCTAACAATAATTTGACATCACGGACCCAACAAAAGTGGTTTCGTTGAAATCCGAAGTCATTTGCAAAATTTCCATTTTTAAGGGCCTGAATTTCATAGCGACTATTCAGAATTTTCAACTGGACATATCTTTTGATTCCCGCTATGAAATTTCGATTTCTCGGATTCGTTGGAAAGATATTCCCAATTAGATCCTATTATTTTTGGTTTCACTAAAATCCGGATTGTTTTGCACCCAGTACATTCAATTGAAGTTTGAAATCGAATTATCGAACTACCGCGCCATTTTCAATTCTATTTATAATTTAAAATAATTATTTATATTCTAACGACGACGTATATAATCTACGTTCGAATTATATTCAAAATAAATTTCTCATCGATATTATTTAAAATATTCCATTTTAAATGTTCAAAATTCGCTAAAATTGCCAAAATAAAATTTTTAAACTGGCCCAGATTTCCGTGTTGTTACATTCTCCCCCACTTAAAACTTTTCATCCCCGAAAAGGAACAAAGTCGAAAGTGGTTTGATAAATCAACTCTACGTTCGATCTGACTTCCATTCTCCAACTTTTCAGTTTCTGAGAATTTTAAAATTCTTTAAAAATTTGGCTAACACCCTAAATTTTCAAAAAAATTCGCCATAACCTCCCCTGCACCGGGAGCCACGGGAAAATCCCGAAATTGCCATATAGGCCTTCTGATCTCAAAAAGAAAAAGAAAAAGCCAAGCGGCTAGCCAATCGGCTCATAAAATCATCATCACCCAAACAAAACAGTAAATTATGGTAAATATGTACCTATTTGTCGAGCAAACAAATTTTATTCTCTGCTCTAGCCTCCTTGCTATGACCTATTCAATGTAAGTACATGTATATGCAAGTAAATGCGACCAATTTTCAATATAGTTCAATATTCGATTCTATTAGGTTAAATGGTTCAAAATTATCAAATAAATAAACAACCAACCCAAACATCAATCTATTAGTGGATTAACGTTTGAAATCCATAATTTTGATATATATACAAAAATCATGTTTTTGATGCCAAATCACAACAAATAAATCTATCTATATAAGTTTTGGTTCTCACACCAGTCTAATGGAAATATATAGAAATCACACCTTCGAAACACGAACATAAATATTGATGATGCCATGGTCAATATCAACATCATCTCCGGGCGACTAGAATGTGATTCTATATCTATCCAGTATATTAAAACTTCGAATATACGTTCATGACGCGTATACGCGAAATCTTTATATATTGGATTGTCCAAATCCGAAATAAATAAATATTCAAATACGTTTACAACGAATTAAATTTCAAAACAAAATTGGTTTTCATTTGAAAAATATACTCTTCACACTCGTTCTAGGATACTACTGATCCTATCTCTAACGAGTCATTCTAATTGGATATTACTAATCCAATATCTGATGAATTCTTTCGTATGGTTCTAATGTGTCGTGTTCTCGAGCTCTGTAAACCAAAGCTCTGATACCACTGTAAAAACCCATAACTTCCGCGTGAAGGAAAGAGCGGATACTTTGAGAACAACACACATCGGAACACGGACGGAAGAACATTTCATTGTTGTTACAACAATCCCATCAGATACAAGAATATACAGAGTATGAATAAATATTACACAGAAAATAAATATCAGAGATTACAATAAACTACATAGCAGCGGAAAAATATATAAAACACAACTAGAAGTAATGCACGGATACAGAGCTTTCCGAGCATCGTTCCAGTTGTAAATCAGGATCCTGTGAATATAAATCTGCAAAACTAAAACTACTAGCTGCCCACGGAAAATAGGGGCACTCAGAGTTTAGGTAAAAACAATAAACTCCAGGTTAGTCATGTGACTGGTGTGAGAACTAAAACAGTTATTAATCTTTATTTTAAAGATAGTAATTCAAGGGACGACGCCGTATAACACGGAACGGGTTTCCTCCCAAGAATACTAGTGCATAAAACAAACAGCGCAATGCTAAGTAAAGAAAGATGAAGTTGTTATAAGACCCAGGTCCCATCACACAATGCAACGCAAGCCGGAGGATAGGGTTTTTACCTTATAACAGCCAAAGCATGCTTGATACGTTAAAAACACATTATTTGATACTATAATAGGTGTATAGTGTCAAAACAATTTCAATCATAGGCGGCATGAATGACCCATACCACTATGTCGCCATACTAGGTTCTACAAATAAAACTGCACTATCACGTATTGGAAATTGGATTTCCGTCATGAGTCGAGGCAAGGGGCAAGCTCCTCTCCGCATTCGAGACACTCTAGCAAATGCCTCAGGACCCCACTATGATCCTTTGGAACCTCCAAGGCCGGTTCTCTCTTACTTTTGAGGATTGGCAATTCCTGAACACACGTTTCCCGGTCCTTACAGACCTATATCTGAGGCGCCTCGTATCCAACAACCACACAGGTGAAAAGTATATAAATGTCAGGGCTGGTAGGTCACTGGCACCACCCTAGCTAGAAAGAAACGTCGTGCACTCCTTGGGTTCGTATCCCGTTTTTAACTCATACCGAGGTGTGAGGCTCGCGAATTCACGTTATACACAAAGCTACGCCACACAGGCCGTGCTTTGATCATCAACCACAAGACTTTGCTTTTCAACAGAAGCCTTGATCAATTGCCACTTACGCGTGCCACACTGGCAATTCACTCCATGCGACTGATGTCCATCGATATACAACCTCTGAGCTCGTGCGTCTTAGAGAAGGGCGTTAAGCAAGAGAATAAATTCTCCGCCGCCAAACAGATGTATATTTAATAGAGATCAATCAACACAGAATAAAATCCAATGTCAGACACACAATCCATTTACAAGTTCGTTCTGAGTCTAAACGAAACCGGAGGCACTTTCCTCGCATATCCATCCATCTCCAAGTACGTCTGGACGATCACCAACTGATTCCCTCTTCTCGGGTGTACAGCCCAATCAAGATCATCAGTAATCACCCAAACGATGTGAAGACTTCCGGTCTTCGACCACCGTCTTCATCTTCGACATCTCGTCGAATCGGTTATTCAGAATGGGTATAACTCGGCCTTTCTAAATAACCCACGTATATAATAAACAAATGTTACACAAACACAACGAACACCTCATTCCAATTCAGAATATTCTTTTATTCACAAAATCACATTCTTAGGGAAATGTTCCCATTAATTTTATCCAAGACAAATTCTTCTAAATTTATTCTTTAATCTTCCTTTGGATATCATTTCAAACTAGTCGGGATTAGCGAACCACACCGAAGTAATTATTTATTTTATTTCCCAATCCCAACCTATTCATCCCATGGAGCAAAACTGGTAATACCCCATATCTAACACCACGGTGTTATCGGTAAAATTAATTACCATTTCACGTTCAAATCTAATTAAAGATTTAACTATCGCATTGGAGCAAAACTGGTGGTACTCCATTCTCGATCACCTTCAGATTTGATAATTTAAATTATCAATTCACATTTCAATCTAATTAAAGATTAATTCAAACTCCGCTTAGTTTTAATCTTTTCAAAAATCAATATCCTGCATTTAACTGGGTTAAAGAACCAATGTCATCTAAAACACGGTTCACGACAAACCCAAATCACATTTGATATTAAATACAAGGCTCTGAATAGAAAACATACCGGCTTATATTCAATATCAAATTCTGAAACCAACAAATATCGTATTGGAAATAACAATATAAAATATATCTTTTAAATTCCCATAACAATATCTGTATAGTCATGAAATCCAACATCGAAATATTCCGAAGATAATTTCGATTCAACTCCAGTCCAATTCACGTATTGGAAATATTGATTATTTTTAAAATCAATTTCAAATTCAATTTATTTATTTCAAAAATAAATTGATTTTAATTCTAGTTCAAAACTAGTTCATTTCGATAAAAAACTATTTTTATCTTTACAAATATGGAATTTTTCAGCCCAATTTTTCCCAAATCATTTCTTATGATTTTACACAAATTATAGATATTTTTAATAATTTTATCAAGGCCCGTACAGTCGATTTCCATCAACGGCCATCGAACTGCACTTACAACGACCTTTTTCAAATTTGATTTGGACATAATTCCAAATCCAACCGTTAGATTTCAAATTTCTAATATTCATTGGAAAGCTCTTTTCGATACGAACCCAACGGTTCTAGTTTTAGGAGAATCCGACGGTCGGATCTCCCGTAATGTCAATTCGAAGTCAATGGTCGAAATTCACGAACTGCCGCGGCGCGGCGCGTTCTATTCGGGCCATTATATATATAATATATATATTATATATATTTCGTCGATTTCTTTTTTAAAATGAATTTTATAAATAGTTCTAAATTCGTTTCAAAAACAATTTCAACTTCATCTTCAATTTCAAATCGATTTGATTTCAATTCAATTCGAATTCATTTCAATTTTATTTAATTCGAATTCAAATTCGTTTCAATTCAATTCAAATTCTAATTCATTTCTATTCAATTCAATTTGAATTTACCTTCTATTTAATTCAATTCAAATTTATTTCAATTCAATTTCAGTTCGTTTTAAATTTCATTCAAAACGACTTCAATTCGTTTTTAATTCAATTTCAATTTAATTCAATTTGAATTCATTTCTATTCAATTCGAATTCAAATTCACTTACTATTCAATTCGAATCGAATTCATTTCAAATTGATTCGAATTCATTTCAAATTGATTCAATAAAATTTCAATTTGAATCTTAATCTAATTTAATTTGAATTTCATTTCAAAATATTGAATTTTGAAATCACTTTTCAATATTCATTATAAAATCGATATAAATATCGTTCGCGTCAAAATAATGCATCTCTAATCAACACGGCTTTATATTTTTCAAAAAAACTTCTTTATTCTATTCAACACATGAATATTTATCCTATTCAACACATGAATAATCTCAACACATGAGTACTGTCAACACACGACTATTTTTATATTCAACACATGAATTTTCTTTTATAATATTCATTATTTTCCCGATTGGAATGAGGCCCAATCAATCACCATATAATGTTAATTATATGGATTCCATACAACACATGTATATAATAGCAATGATAAATAATCAACCATCATCCAAAGTGCACCACACAACTGCATAAGCATCAAATATAAATAATCGACGCTTACACAGTCTGTCGACCAATCGATCGACATACAATTAATTAATTTGGATTAGTGTACCCAAATATCATCCCAACACCCGTGTGCGGTTTCAAATCAACAAACACAGATTTTTATTTGTGCAGTTGGGTGATGTGTAAAATTTATCACCCCAATCAATATCAGTCAAATCAGTGCATATAAACAAATCGGCCGATTTGTTTATAAATATTTATTTACTCACTTTCACGTTAAAAATTATATTTTTAACGATAATTAATTTATTTCAACACATGAATATATTTCATTATCTATTTCACATCAACAACACAAACAAATTTTCACAACATATCAATCAAACAAACAAGCCATCCATGGTCTGTGGATGATGGGTGTCGGGTGCTGCTAAGCACCGTCTGCATCCTAGTATATATATATATATATATAACTAGAAAAGGAAATTGAAGAGTGAGAAGTTCTCACCGACTAGCTAATCCAAACCACGACTCTTCTTATGTAGAAATCTTTGTCGTTCTCGCCTTTTGTCACTTTCGTCGCCCGTAGTCACTACATATATAAAAATCGAATTTTTACTTCACTATTCAATATATAAAAATCAAATTTTTACTTCGCTATTCAATATATAAAAATCGAATTTTTACTTCTCTATTCAATATATAAAAATCGAATTTTTACTTCGCTATTCAATATATAAAAATCGAATTTTTACTTCGCTATTCAATATATAAAAATTGAATTTTTACTTCGCTATTCAATATATAAAAATTTCGCCTTTTCAATTATAAAGATTTCGCCTTTTCAATTATAAAGATTTCGCCTTTTCAATTATAAAGATTTCGCATTTTCAATTATAAAGATTTCGCCTTTTAAATTTCATTATTATAAAAATCACAATTTTATTTTGCTACACATATAAAGATGATATTTCTACTATCTTACCTATATAAAAATTATATTTTTATATTTTTACAATATAAAAGATTATATTTTTATTATCTATATAATATGAGAATTATATTTTCTTCGCTTCATATAAAAATAATACCTTTGCATATAAAAATCCTTATTTTTATCTAATGCTATTTATTTTCAAAAATCATATCTTTTTGCTTTCAAAGGTCATATCTTTTTATTTTTATCGCTACACCATATATATATATATATAAACTAACTTTTATCTCCCTAGTCATTTAATAAAAATCTAATCTTTTATTTAAAGAAAATCTAATCCTTTCATTAAAGAAAATCAAAGCTTTTTATCAAAGAAAATCAAAGCTTTTTATTTGAAAGCTAGTACATAATAAAACTGAAAAGAACTTCAAAATAAAAAGGAAAAGACTCACATTTTCTTTTCGAAGAGGGAGGAGACTCGTTGGGGGCGGAGGTGGGCGTCTGACCGGAGATGGGGGGGTCGTGGAGAGGCTGCAGGTGGTCGACGGCTTCAGGGGGTGGCGGGGTCCAGCTCTCGACGGTTTCAGGTGGGAAAAGGGGAGGGCTTGGGCGCGTTTCAGCTGAGAAGGGGGGGAGCGAGGGAAGAGGAAGGAGGAGAACGGAGGGCGGAGGAGGATCGACGTGGGGAAGGGGGGCGACCTTGGTGGTCGGCGCCGCCACCTGGGGGGAGCGCGGCTCCTCCCCGTTCTTCTCTTTCTTTTTTCTTTCTTTTTTCTTTCTTTTTGCTTCTGATTTTAAATCGAACGGGGGGGGGGGGGGGGCAGAGGGATTTAAGGGGAGAGTTTTTATTTATTTAATTATTTAATTTCAAAAAGTTGACTTTTACATTTGACCTCTAAACGAGGCCCACCGCCTGTCGTCCTTAGCTAATTACCCCCATTCCGAACACAATGGGTTATGTATCGTAGGCTGATTCGATCATTTCGATCAGTTTTCGTCAAAATCAACATATAACTCTATATATTGAATTTGAACTCGAATTTCAATTTACCGGGGTCACATACGAACTCTAGAAATTCCAGAAAAATATTTTCTAGCTTCGTATTGATGATACGGTCCTAACAAAACTAATTTCGTCGAATTCTGAGACCGTTGGAAAAATGGCCATTTTCCAGTCGATTAAAATCAACTGAAACTGGTCAAACACGTTTTTTTTTGCCACGCTCACATATTGATTCGAAAAATTATGAAATTTGAAACCTAGCAATAATTTGACATCATGGACCCAACAAAAGTGGTTTCGTCGAAATCCGAAGTCATTTGCAAAATTTCCATTTTTAAGGGCCTGAATTTCATTGCGACTATTCAGAATTTTCAACTGGACATATCTTTTGATTCCCGCTATGAAATTTCGATTTCTCGGATTCGTTGGAAATATATTCCCAATTAGATCCTATTATTTTTGGTTTCACTAAAATCCGGATTGTTTTGCACCCGGTACATTCAATTGAAGTTTGAAATCGAACTACCGCGCCATTTTCAATTCTATTTATAATTTAAAATAATTATTTATATTCTAATGACGACGTATATAATCTACGTTCGAATTATATTCAAAATAAATTTCTCATCGATATTATTTAAAATATTCCATTTTATATGTTCAAAATTTGCTAAAATTGCCAAAATAAAAATTTTAAACTGGCCCAGATTTCCGGGTTGTTACATAGAGCAAGGAGCCGTACTAGGGACGGCCCCGGTTTTAACTACCCTGCCGTTATGCTGCCGAAATTTTGAATAATATTCATGTGTTAGAATTATTTTCATGCGTTGAAACTATATTCGTGTGTTGAATAGAAAACCTTCATGTGTTGAATAGAAATTCATTCGTTGAATAGAAATTCATGTGTTGAATGGTATTCGTGTTTTGAAATAAATTGTTTTATAATAAAAATCATATTTTTATCATCTATATGAACTATATAAAATAGTAGTGTTTAGAAATAAATTGTTTTATAATAAAAATCATATTTTTATCATCTATATGAACTATATAAAATAGTCGTGTTTTGAAATAAATTGTTTTATAATAAAAATCATATTTTTATCATCTATATGAACTATATAAAATAGTCGTGTTTTGAAATAAATTGTTTTATAATAAAAATCATATTTTTTTTATCATCTATATGAACTATATAAAATAGTCGTGTTTTGAAACGAATTGTTTTGCAATAAAAATCACATTTTTATTATATACATGAATTGTTAAAAATAACGAAGTGTTGAAATAATTGTCGGTTGGATAAAAATATCATTTTTATCAAATGTATGAAAAGAAAGTAGTTTTGAAATCGAAGAATTGATTATATATATATATATAATTAAATTATATCGAATAACGAAGCTGCAGTTCGTGTTTTGAAACCGTGATTTCAAACGATTAGTGCGGGAGATCCGACCATCGGATTTTCCCAAAACCGAAATCGTTGGGTTCGCTTTGGAAATATCTTTCCAACGACACCAACTTTGTAAAGATCTAACGGTTAGATTGTCTAGAATGTTTAATTCAATTCTGAAGAAAAACAGCGTCAGAATCGATTATATTTATATATATATATATAATTAAAATAAATCGAATAACGACGCTGCAGTTCGTATTTTGAAATCGAATCTTCAAACGAGTGTACCGGGAGATCCGACCGTCGGATTTTCCCAAAACTGGAATCGTTGGATGTAACAGCCACAACTCCATTCACGGAAGATATTGTCCCCAACTTAGCCACCGTATAGGTGTGGGGTTTTGTTCATCAAAAGGCCTCGGTGTTAGTAAGAGATGGGCTCTACTATATAAGTATCACTTCACACAGGCTTCCACGATGTGGGACTTAGGGGTGTTACATTCTCCCCTCCTACAGAGCCCAACGTCCCTATTGGCTCACAAACACCTCACCCAGGCGTTGTGGTCTACATAGGAGCCACGATTCCGGCTGGGTATAGGCTCTGATACCACTGTAACAGCCCACACCTCCGTTCACGGAAGATATTGTCCCCAACTTAGCCACCGTATAGGTGTGGGGTTTTGTTCCTCAAAAGGCCTCGGCGTTAGTAAGAGATGGGCTCTACTGTATAAGTATCACTTCACACAGGCTTCCACGATGTGGGACTTAGGGGTGTTACATTGCATTCGTTTTGAAAAGATCTTTCTAATGATATAAAATTTGTGAAGATCAAACGGTTAAATTTTCAGATATGTGTAAATCAAATCTGAAGAAAAACAGCGCCACGGCCGCGTTATGGCCCGAAGCGTCATTTGAATAAATTGGCTATAAATAAATAAATAAAAATGGCGATAAATCGTTATAAAATATTATAAACGATATGGAATGGAAATAAACTGAATTTACCCGGTTTATTGAATATTTGATGGTTGAATGTGAAATTTATAAACTAACTGGAGGTTAGCTAAGTCGGATGGCTTCTTGGGTTTTGATCTGATGTTGGTTTCGGCCTTCGGGGTTAATATTCGGGAAATCGTTCTCTTACTAATTTACGGCTAGTGAATAATGTATTGGAATGAAGCGTATGTTGTATTTGTGTAGCACTTGTTAATTATATACGCGAGTTGCTCAGAAAGTCCGGGTTTATTCCATTCTGAATAACTGAATCACCGATAAGAAGTCGAAGATGAAGACGGTAGCTGAAGACCGGAGATCTTCACCTCGGTTGGATGATAACTGATGTCCTGATTGGGAGGCATCCCGAAATATGGATAATGAGTGGTGATCGTCCATACGTACGTGGAGATCGATGGGTATGCGAGGTATATAGTGCCTCCGGTTTCGTTCAGACCCAGAATGGACTTGCAAATGGACTGTGTGCCTGACATTGGAATTCATTCTGTGTGATTGATAGCCATCAATTGCATGGTGTGAATTGCCTGTGTGGCATGCTGAGATGCAGTGATCAAGGCTTCTGCTGAAAAGCAAAATCTTGTGGTTGATGATCAAAGCACCGCCTGTGTGGCATAGCTTTGTGTATAACGTGAATTCGCGAGCCTCACACCCCGGTATGAACCAGAAACGGGAGAGGACCTCAGGGAGAGCATGCGTTTCTTCCTAGCTAGAGGTGGTGTCAGTGCTTAAACTGGCTGAAATTTATATTATTTTCACCTGTGTGGTTGTTGCTGTTGCGAGGCGCCTCGGATATATCGGTTGATCCGGGACCGATGGAGTCATTCGTTTGCTCATTTACGCCCCAAAGGGTGGGGAAACGCAGTGTTCAGGCATTTTAATCCACATCGGTGGACCGACCCTGATGATCCAAGGGCTCACCTGTGTCTGGGTCCTGAGGCTCGGGCTAGGCAGTCTCGAATTCGGTAAGGACTATCTTTTGCCTTGGTTCATGACGGAAATCCAATTTCCAAATACGTGACTGTGTGGTTTTGATTGTATACCTATATATGGCGACATAGTGGTATGGGGCATTAATGTCGCCTATGATTGATACTTATGATTTGAAATTGTTTTCGAAACATATAAACACTAGTAATAATATCAAATGCTTTTGTTTTATTCGTATCAAGCATATTTTGGCCATTATAAGGTAAAAACTCTATCCCCCAGTTTGTGTTGCATTGTGTGATGGGAACTGAGTCTTATAATGTCTTTATTTTTATAAAAAGCATTGTGATGTTTAAAAGATTTACTTGTTTTAAGCACTGGCAATCCAATGGAGTAGACCCGTTCCGTGAAAGTGGCGTGGTCCTGTGATTAGCCAAATTATATAATGTGTTGAGTGGATTTCTCATACCAGTCCCATGACTGACTCGTAGTTTGTTTCACTTGCAAACTCAGGTGCCCCTCTTTCTACACGGGCAGCCTTGTATTCAGGTTTTAGCAGGCTCTTTCTAGATAGCTGGAGCTGAAGATGGATTCTATCATTTACCTATTTTATGTTGTTCAGCTCCTATTGTACATATTATGCTTGTTTTCCGATGTAGACATTTATGTATAGCTGAACTGTATTTGTACTAAGTATGATCCTGTATACTGTGTAACTCTGATGATTATGTTTATCCAGTGTATTACTTGTACATTATCTGGTGTATTTATTTAATTCTGTTCTACTATTATCTGTTTATGTGTTATATTCCAAAGATTACCCTTGCCACCGTCAGTACGGGGTTTGGGGTCGTCACATCTGTTTTCCGTGGAGATTCCATTTTTATGGAAGAGGATTTGGGTTTATTGTGAACCGTGTTGTAAACAACATTGGTTCTTTAACCTAGCTAAAGACAGGATTACATGTCTAACATTGTATTTCGAACCGTATGGTTGATCTCTGCTAAATATATATATGTTTGGTGGCGGAGAATTTATTCTCTTATTTAACACCCTTCTATAAGACGTACGAGCTTAGAGGTTATATATCAGCAGAAATCAATAGTACGGTGTAGATTGTCGATGCGACATGTTTGTGTTTCCAAAGTTAAATAATCATAAATATTGATTTTTGGGACGTTTGAAACTAAGTGGAGTTTTAATGAATCTTTAATTAGATGGAAATGTGAATTGATAATTTAAATTATCAAATTTGGGTAATGATCGAGAATGGAGTAGCACCAGTTTTACTCCAAGCGATAGTTAAATCTTTAATTAGATTTGAATGGGAAATGGTAATTAATTTTACAGATAACACCGTGGTGTTAGTTATGGAGTAATACCAGTTTTTTTCCATGGGATGAATAGGTTGGGATTGGGAAATTAAACAAATGATTAGTTTGGTAAGGTGCTCTAATCCCGACTAGTTTGGGTAAACCTTAATTTGGTTTGGATTGACATCCAAAGGAAGATTAAAGAATAAATTTAAAGAATTTATCTTTGATAAAATTAATGGGAACCTTTCCCAAAGTATAAGAATATTTGAATAAAAGAATATTCTGGATTGGAATGAGGCATATGTTTTGTTTTATAGCACTTGTTTATTATATACGGGAGTTATTCAGAAAGGCCAAGTTTATGTCCATTCTGAATAACATATTCGACGATATGTTGACGATGAAGACGGTGGTTGAAGACCGGAGGTCTTCACATCATTTGGATGATTACTGATGTCTTGATTGGGTTGTACCCCCAAGACAAGGTAATAAGTGGTGATCGTCCAGACGTACTTGGAGATCGACCGGATATGCGAGGACCTCTCTCCTGTATTAGACATATGGGACGAGGAA
Source organism: Allium sativum (assembly GCA_030737875.1). Lineage (NCBI taxonomy): Eukaryota > Viridiplantae > Streptophyta > Magnoliopsida > Asparagales > Amaryllidaceae > Allium > Allium sativum. Next base: position 862,274,238 of record CM060915.1, on the reverse strand, counting down.
TAAGGTGCCTCCGGTTTCGTTCAAACCCAGAACAAACTTGTAAATGGATGTGTGTCTGACATTGGATTTTATTCTGTGTTGATTGATCTTTATTAAATATATATCTGTTTGGCGGTGGAGAATTTATTCCCATGCTTAATACCCTTCTCTGAGACGTACGAACTCAGAGGTTATATATCGATAGATATCAGTCGCATGGCATGAATTGCCTATGCGGCATGCTGAGATGCAAATGATCAAGGCTTCTGTTGAAAAGCAGAGTCTTGTGGTTGATGATCAAAGCACGGCTTTAATATAGCATAGCTTTGTGTATAGCATTAATTCGCGAGCCTCACACCTCGGTATGAGTTAAAAACGGAATAAGGGAACCCAAGGAAGACATGACGTTTCTTTCTAGCTATGGGTGGTGTCGGGGTTTTGCAAGCCCTGGCATTTATATTATTTTTACCTTTGTGGTTGTGGGAATGCGAGGCGCCTCGGATATATCGGTCTCTACGGAGCCGATGGATATAGGTCCTACAGGACCGGGAAATGTATGTTCAAGAATTTCCAATCCTCAAACGTAAGGGAGGACCAGCCTTGGGGGATCCAGGGGTCTTCTGCGGGAGATCCTGAGGCGTTTGCTAGAGTATCTCGAAGCCGGCGAGGAGTACATCCCTTTCCTCGACTCATGATAGAAATCCAATTTCCAGTACGTGACATTTCAGTTTTGATTGTAGAGCCTAGTATGGCGACATAGTGGGATGGGGCACTATGTCGTCTATGATTGATACATTTATATTTGAAGTTGTTTTCATACACTTTACACTATAATAGTATCAAAATGATTTGTTTTGAACGTACCAAGCATGTTTGGCTATTATAAGGTAAAACTCTATCCTCCGGCTTGCGTTGCATTGTGTGATGGGACCCGAGTCTCGTAATAGCTTCATTTTTTCGAAAAGCAGTGCGCTGTTTGTTTTATGCACTGGTATTCTTAGGAGGAAACCCGTTTGGGTTATACAGCGTGGTCCCTTGATTTACTTTATTTTTAAAGTAAAGATTTAATAAGTGTTTTATTTCTCACACCAGTCACATGATTGACCTGGAGTTTATTGTTTTAACCTAAACTCTGGGTGCCCCTATTTTCCATACGGGCTGCTAGTAGTTCTGGTTTTGCAGATTTACATTCACAGGATCCTGGTTTACATCTGGAATGATATTCGGAAAGTTCTGTATCCGTGTATCTCTTTCAGTTGTGTTTTGTATTATTTTCCGCTGCATTGTAAATTCGTAAATCTCTGATATTTATCAAATGTATACTATTTGTTCATACTCTGTATATTCTTGTACTCTGATGTAAATTGTTGTAACAAGCAATGAAATATTCTTCTGTTTGTGTTCTGATTTTGTCGTGTTCTCAACTCAATCCGGGCTTTCCTTTACGAGGAAGTTCGAGTCGTCACATAAACAAATGAACATTTTCTACTCTCTAACATGTCAATGTTAATATTAAACAAATGAACATTTTCTACTCTCTAACATGTCAATGTTAATATTAAACAAATGTACATTTTCTACTTCTAACATGTTAATGTTAATATTAAACAAATGTACATTTTCTACTTCTAACAAGTTAATGTTAATATTAAACAAATATACATTTTCTACTTCTAACAATTTAATGTTAATATTAAACAAATGAACATTTTCTACTTCTAACAAGTTAATGTTAATATTAAACAAATGAACATTTTCTACTTCTAACAAGTTAATGTTAATATTAAACAAATGTACATGTTCTACTTCTAACAAGTGAATGTTAATATTAAACAAATGAACATTTTCTACTTTCTAACATGTCAATGCTAATATTAAACAAATGTACATTTTCTACTTCTAACAAGTTAATGTTAATATTAAATAAATATACATTTTCTACTCTTTAACATGTCAACGTTAATATTAAACAAATGTACATTTTCAACTTCTAACAAGTTAATGTTAAAACATTAAACAAATGAACATTTTCTACTCTCTAACATGTTAATGTTAATATTAAACAAATGTACATTTTCTACTTCTAACATGTTAATGTTAATATTAAACAAATGTATATTTTCTACTTCTAGTTAATGTTAATACTAAACATATGTACATTTTCTACTTCTAACAAGTTAATGTTAATATTAAGCAGATGTACATTTTCTACTTCTAACATGTTGATGTTAATATTAAACAAATGTACATTTTCTACTTCTAACATGTTAATGTTAATATTAAACAAATGTACATTTTCTACTTCTAACAAGTTAATGTTAATATTAAACAAAAGTACATTTTCTACTTCTAACAAGTTAATGTTAATATTAAACAAATGAACATTTCTACTTCTAACAAGTTAATGTTAATATTAAACAAATGTACGTTTTCTACTTCTAACAAGTTAATGTTAATATTAAACAAATGTACATTTTCTACTTCTAACAAGTTAATGTTAATATTAAACAAATGTACATTTTCTACTGTTAAAACATTTTTATTATGTTAAAACATGTAACAACCCGTAAAATCTGAACCAGTTTAAAATTTTTAAATTGGATAAAATATTGGATTTTAAATATTTAAAATAAATATTTTAAATAATAATGATGAAAAGTTAGTTTGAATCGATGTTAAAAATGAATATAATTAATTTGAATTATAAACAAGGCCTGAAATGGCGCGGCAGTTTCAAAAATTGAATTCAAACTTTGACTGACTGTACCGGGTGCAAAACAAAACGGATTTGAGTGAAACCAAAAATATTTAAATTTGTTAGTAAATATCTTTCCAACGAATCTGAAAAATCGAAGTTTCATAGCGAGAATCAAAAGTTATGGCCAAATGAATTTTCAGGAAGGTCGCTATAGAGAATATATCGACTTTGAAAATAGACATTTTGCATATGACCTCGGAATTCGACGAAACCACTTTTGTTGGATCCGGGATGTGAAGTGATTGCTAGGTTTCAAATTTCATAATTTTTGAAGCTAGTATGTGAGCGTGGCAAAGGAAAATGTGTTTTGGTCAATTATAGTTAAATTGGATCGACCAGAATATGGCCATTTTTCAAACGGTCTCAGAATTCGACGAAACTAGTTTTGTTGGGACCGTATCGTCAAAACATAGCTAGATTTATTTTTCTGGAATTTTTCGAATCAGTATGTGGCCCCGGCAAATTGAAATGTATGTTCAAATTAAATATTGAATGTTTATATTTTAATTTGAAAGAAAACTGACTGAAACAGTCGAATGGGCCTACGAAACATATCCCATTGTGTTCGGAATGGGGGTATTTAGCTAGGGACGACAGTCTTTGGGTTGAATTTGGGGTTCGTATTAATAAAGGGGTATTTTTGGAAATTAAAATATTATAAATATCCTCCCAACCAATCAGAAAATAAATAAAAAAAATAAACTAAACCCTAGCCGCCGTTCATCCCGATTCAAAGGCGAAGAAGGCTCGAAACTTCCCGTTCGATTTTCTCTCCATCTACTCAACGGTTTTTGAAAATTCTTGAAGCAAATCCAAGAAGAAAGTGTGCTCTTCAAATCCATAGTAGTATTGCAATTTTTCATGTTGTATCTGGCTCAAAATCAAGCCCAAAGTGCCGCCAGTCGCACGAGATTTAAGGAGGGAGGGGGCATTCGAACTGGGCGGTGCTCCAGCAGCTTGGAGGCGGTGACACGGCGGAGCTCGTGGAGGGTTCTGATCTGACGCACGGTGGCCATAGGCGGCGCAAAATCCAACCCTAGGTTGGAACCGTAGTCGACATCGGCTGTTGATTTTAAACGAGGAAAAGGTAGCTTTTTTTTAAGCGCTATAAATTTAATTGACAACGTTTTAAAATTGTTTGATATTTAAAATCATATCTTTTTCATTTCTTGACGAAATTCAGTGAAACAAGAGACAGTGGACTCGTGTGGACGTCTTCTACATTCTAGAAGAGATCGCATATTTTTTTGAGCCTTCTGCTATTTTTGGTGGAGTGGAACCCAATGTGAGATTTATAATTTATAAACGATATGGAAAACAACGTTGTATAAATTATATAGTCGATGTATGAGTTATATAAGGGTTGTACACCTCATGTATAAGCGTTGTATAAGTTGTACGTTCGATGTATAAGTTATATATGCGTTGTAAAAATTATATATATGATGAAATGACATTGAAATGAATTGAAGTAAATTGAAATATATTTATATACGAATATATATGTATATATATATATATATATATACACTCCCCTCGTCCACAGACCATGGACGATATTTATTGGTTGTGATATTGTTTGGGATTATTTGGTTGATGTGAAATTGGTTGATAAAATTGTTTGTGGTTGAGAATGAATGATTGATTGTGGTTGAAAAATACCTTTGTGGTTGAAAAATACCCATCTGTGGTTGAAAACAAAATTAGGATAGATTGCGGAAATGAAAATAAAACACGCTGCCTGCGTGCGAACTAGATGCATGAATCCCCATTGTCAAATACCGCAAGGTTTTAAGGTAGAGCGAGGAGTCGTACTTCGATACGGTCCCGGTTTTAACTACCCTGCCGTTATGCTGCCGAAATTTCCTGAAATCTTTCTGTATTTGATTTATTTTCATTGGTTGAGACTATATTCATTTTTTGAATAGAAATCCATGTATTGAAAAATAATCGTGTTTTGAAATAAATTGTTTTACAATAAAAATCACATTTTTATCACTTGTTTGAACTATATAAAATAATCGTGTTTTGAAATAAATTGTTTTACAATAAAAATCACATTTTTATTATATATACAAACTATAGAGAACATTCATGTGTTGAATAGAAATTCATTCGTTGAATAGAAATTCATGTGTTGAATGGTACTCGTATTTTAAATAAATTGTTTTATAATAAAAATCACATTTTTATTATATATACAAACTATAGAGAACATTCATGTGTTGAACAGAAATTCATTCGTTGAATAGAAATTCATGTGTTGAATGGTACTCGTATTTTAAATAAATTGTTTTATAATAAAAATCACATTTTTATCACCTGTTTGAATTATATAAAATAATCATGTTTTGAAATAAATTGTTTTACAATAAAAATATCATTTTTATCGAAGATATGAAAATAGTATGGTTTGGAAATCGAAGAATTGATTATATTTATATATATATAAAATATAATTAAAATGAATCGAATAACGATGCTGCAGTTCGTATTTTGAAACCGAGATTTCAAACGATTAGGGCGGGAGATCCGACCATCGGATTTTCCCGAAACCACAACCGTTGGGTTCGCCTTGGAAATATCTTTCCAACGGCACCACATTTGTAAAGATCCAATGGTGGATTGTCTGTAATGTTTAATTCAAATCTGAAGAAAAATAATGCCAGAATCGATTATATTTATATATATATAAAAATATAATTAAAATAAATCGAATAACGACGATGTAGTTCATATTTTGAAATCATAAATTCAAACAATTAGTGCGGGAGATCCGACCGTCGGATTTCCCCAAAACTGAAACCATTGGATTCGCTTTGAAAAGATCTTTCTAATGGTATAAAATTTGTGAAGATCCAACGGTTAGATTTTCAGATATGTGTAAATCAAATCTGGAGAAAAACAGCGCCACGGCCGCGTTATGGCCTGAAGCGTTGTTTTGAATATATTAGCTATTTTTAAATGAATAAAAATAGCGATAAATCATGATAAAATATTATAAACGATATGGAATGGAAATAAACTGAATTTGCTTGGTTTACGTGATATTTGATGGTTGAACGTGTTTGGCGTGAAAATTACACTAAAGAACAAAATTAGTGATATCGAATAATTTAACCATTGAAATGAATTGATTTGAAATTCTAAATATACGTGAATTATTTGAAAAGGCCGAGTTAATTCTCATTTCAAATAATTGATCGACAATTGAAAGTCGAAGATATGAAGATGATGCAAGATCGATGATCTTCACGTCGAATGGAGGGGTGCTACTGATGCTCATGATAGGAGTAGCTACCTAGAAGGGGTTGAAGTAGTAGCCGTCCGGACGTACATGTGGATTGTACGGATATGCGAGGAATAAAGATCCTCCAGTTTCGTTCAGACCCAGAACAGACTTGTAAATGGACTGTGTGTCTGACATTGGATTTCATTCTGTGTGATTGATAAATGTCAGTTACATGGCGTGAATTGCCTGTGTGGCATGCTGAGATGCAATGATCAAAGCTTTTGTTGAAAAGCAGAGCTTTGTGGTGGATGATCAAAGCAACGCCTGTGTGGCATAGCTTTGTGTATAACGTGAATTCGCGAGCCTCACACCCCAGTATGAACCAGAAACGGGAGAGGACTGCGGGGAGAACATGCGTTTCCTTCTTGCTAGGAGTTGTGTCAGTGTTTTTACACGGCCTGACATTTTACTTATGTGGATGATAGATAGTGAGGCGCCTCGGATATATCGGTCGTTCTCGAACCGATGGAGCCATTCGTTGGCTCATTTACGCCCCATAGGGCGGGGAGACGTAGTGTTCAGGATTTCGTCTAATCCACATCGGTGGACCGACCCTGAAGATCCAGGGGTCGATGCGTTCTGATCCTAAGACATGGGCTAGATTGTCTCGAATTCGGTAAGGACTATCCTTTGCCTTGGTTAATGACGGAAATCCAATTTCCAAATACGACATCGTGCGGTTTTGATTGTATACCTATATATGGCGACATAATGGTATGGGGCATTAATGCTGCCTATGATTGATATTTATGATTGTATCTAAAATTAGAAACTAACTGGAAACGAGCTAGGACGGATGGTTTCCTGGGTATTGGTCTGATATTGGTTTCGGCCTTCGGGGTTAATACTTAGGGAATCGTTCTCTTACTAGTTTACGGTTGGAGTCTGATTAAGAATTAAACGATAAAATTTGCATTTCAAATGATTTGTTTTCCTCGTATCAAGCATATTTGGCCATTATAAGGTAAAACTCTATCCTCCGGTTTGTGTTGCATTATGTGATGGGAACTGGGTCTTATAATGGCTTCATTTTTATAAAAAGCATCGCGATGTTTAAAAGATTTATTTGTTTTAAAGCACTGGCAATCCAATGGAGTAAACCCGTTCCGCGAAAGTGGCGTGGTCCTGTGATTAGCCATATTTGAAAATGTATTAAGTAGATTACTCATACCAGTCCCATGACTGACTCGTAGTTTGTTTCACTTGCAAACTCGGGTGCCCCTATTTCTACACGGGCAACCTTGTATTCAGGTTTTAGCAGTCTCTTTCCGGATAGCTGGAGCTGAAGATGGATTCTATCATTTATCTCTTTTTATGTTGTTCAGCTCCTGTTGTACATATTATGTTTTCTTTTTCGCAGTAGATATTTATGTATAGCTGAACTGTATTTTGTACTAAGTATGATCCTATATACTATGTAACTCTGATGATTATATTTTTCCAGTGTATTATATTGTACATTATCTGATGTATTTCATTATTTATGTTCTGTTGTTATCTGTTTATGTGTTATATTCCAAAGATTACCCTTGCCACCGTCTTATCGGGAATGGGGTCGTCACTAAACATTTTTATCAACCATGAATATTTTTAATGATTCAACTTTACATTAAAAATGTAATTTTTAATGTAAAAACATTTTTATTAACCTTGAATCTTTTTAATGATTCATTCTATACATTAAAAATGTAAATTTTAATGTAAAAGCGTTTTTACCCAACTAGGATCTTTGTGATGACTCTTTCATACATTGAAAATGTAAATTTTTAATGTAAAAATATCTTTATCAAACAATGAATTTTTTAATGAACCATTTATACATTAAAATGTATTTTTTTTATGTAAACACATTTCTAATCAAAGTTTAATCTTTCCATTGAATCCTTTATACATTAAAAATGTAATTTTTAATGTAAACCTATTTTTATCAAACTTTAATCTTTTTATTGACTCCTTTATACATTAAAATTGTAGTTTTTAATGTAAACATATTCTAATGAAACTTTGATCTTTTTAATGAATCCTTTATACATTAAAAATGTAATTTTTAATGTAAACATATTTTTATCAAACTTTAATCTTTTTATTGACTCCTTTATACATTAAAATTGTAATTTTTAATGTAAACATATTCTAATCAAACTTTGATCTTTTGAACAAATCCTTTATACAATAAAAATGTAATTTGTAATGTAAACATATTTTTATCAAACTTGATCTTTTTAATAAATCCTTTTTTTTAATGATTCATCTTTTCTATTAAAAAATGTAATTTTTAATGTGAACAAAATTTATCAAACTATGAATCTATTTTTAATGATTCATCTTTTACATTAAAAATGTAATTTTTAGTGTGAACAAATTTTCATTTCATATAATGATCATTTTTAATCTTTTCTAATATACAATAAAAATGTGAATTTTTATTGTTAACAATTTTCATTTCAAATAATGATCATTTTAACAAATTCTATTTATACAATAAAAATGCGATTTTTATTGTTTAACTAATTTTATATTTCAAATAATGATCATTTTCATGTTTTCTATTCATACAATAAACATAAGATTTTTATTGTTCAAACGATTCTATTTCAAAACATGAATATTTCAACACATGAATATTTCAGAAAATTTTGGCATTATGACGGTAGGGTAATTAAAACCGACATTATCCCTAGTACGGCTTCTCTGCTATCCTAGGCCTCACGGCGATACAAGGGTTTCATTTTCTTAATACAATTTCTTTTCACTATACAATCCATTTTCACAATATCAACCAATTTTGTTTCAACCACAATCAATCATCCACAATCACAATCAATTCACACCACAATACAATCAAGTCGTCCATGGTCTGCGGATGACGGTGTCGGGAGTTACTAAACTCCGTCTGCAACCTAATATAATTTTATTCAGTTATTTTTGAATTCAGAAATCTCACCTATAAGCTAAAAATAATATTTTTAGTGAACACATATTTGTAATAATTAAATACTGATAAAAATCATAGCAGTTTAAATAAAATAACTATACAAGAGAATTTAGTGAGAGAGTTCTCACCTTGATTGGTTTCAGAAATCGATAAAATGATTGTTTTTAATAAAATTAAACAGACATTTAATTTTATCAAAAATCCAAACGGCCTCTGTTTCAGTTCTAATCTGCTCCATATTGTAGTGCTCGTCAAGAGGTTTCCAACGCACTTCGTTTTTCTGAATTTCGTTGCCAATGTTCAAGTTATGGCCTTTTGTACATTGTATACAATTTTAAATTAAATTAACATAATTAATTAATATTAATTACATTGTTAAGGAGGCTAATCCTTCTTCCTCCATCGTTCACTACTGGTTCTAGCCGAACCCATGCTTCAAATTTAGGGTCTCAAACCGCACCAAATCCGAAGCACCTGACCCTGATCTGAGCAACCCACGACCTCGCCCACGATATGAGCTTCCTCCACCCACCACCTAGTCTAACTCTCAACCTCCTTCCTCTCCAAAAACTGTTGCGCACGCAGCGAATACAAGGGAGAAATTATCCCAATCCAAGCAGTTAGAAACGATCTCCACCGTTCATATTAACGAACACACTTAGCTCTTCAATTTGGTATTTGGAATTCTCGAAATCATTGAGGGATTGAGGAGATAGAAGAGGAAGAAGAAAAGGACAATTCTAAGCATTCATGGAAGAGTGGCGGCTGCTGTTCAAATAGAATTAGGGTTTCTATTTGAGATAAAGGTCTACATATAATATATTAAATAATACTAAATAATTGTTTATCTTATTTTTTCTTTCTTGTATTTATAAAAGGTATAAAATATGGCATATATGTATATGAAAGGAAGAGAGAGAACATACAAGAATTGAAGGATATGGATGAAACGCATGCGGCAATTATTGTTATCATTGTCATTACATTTTTTTTCTCAATGAATGACACGTCTTTAATTTCCATTGAATATGATTTTAATTTTTATTAATTTTATGAAGGAGGCGACTTTCCCTTTTTTCCTTATGATTTTATATTTCACTAATATGATAATAGCGATGCTTTTGTCTAACAAAATATATTTTTAACTAACTAATGAATACTTCGTTTCTTGACCATTTTATATATCGCATATATGTATGTTCATATATCGTATATGTGTATTTTCATACAACGCCTATACATATCTTCATATAATATCTACATATATTTTCTATACATTCTACATACGTTAAAAATCATATTTTTAACGAACTAGTAATTTCTTTCTTAGCATGACTATTTTTTTATATAGCATATTTACGTTAAAAAAATCATATTTTAATGATCTAATGATTTTTTTCTATGATATGTCTATATTATATGACTCATGTATATGTCAAGGATAATATTTTTTTTAATCAACTAGCATTTATTTCATTTCCCTAGTGTGTCTCATCACATATAGTAGATTACAAAAGAATTAAGTTAGCTGACTAGGCATGATGGGACAATATTTATTTTTCATTCAAATTTCAAAAGTAAATAACAATGAGAGAGAGAATAAACAAAAAGAGATGAATGCTAGATTAATTATTTAATGTTAACTATTAGAAAGTTTGCAGCCTTTCAAATTTCTAAACAAATAATATTAAATACCATGTGTTATTACATAGATAACATTAAAAGTTTTACGATATTATTTTATTTTTGTTAGCTTTTGAGTATAAACAACATAATATAAAAAAATAAGGGAATACATATATTTAATAAAGTAGAGAAAGGAGATTTAAAGGGATGTAAATTTAAGAGATGGGAATACAAAATAAGATACATGTAAATAGAATGTAGGGAAGGAAATAAACGAATGTTGCATTAAGGAAACAATGAAGAGGGGAAGGCATTGAAAACGAATGCAGCCATTAACATTTTAAAATTTATTAATTAATGATCTTTAAACTTTGGATAGTCAAGGAAAGTATTAAAGATGACATTTTTTTCTTTCCTTTTTTTTTCTAACAATGACGAATTTACAAAATGACATTTTTCTCTAACAATGCCTAACATGATGACATTTTTTCTAACAATACCTATTATAACATAATGACATTTTGTCATAATTTATTACATCTAGAATCTACATGTTATTTCAAATCAACTTATCAGCGTATATTAATAAATATCATTAATAACATCATAATTATATTTAAAAACTTTTTTCTTTTCATTTTGTTTCTTCAATAATTTAATTTAATAATGGAATTTTTAAATTCTGACGCATTTTCTAACAAAATTTCTTGAAATAAATTTTTTAAATTGATTCTGATTTTCCGGGTTATTACACAAACATCGTTCTTTTTGGTCCATTTTTACACTTACAAATATGAATTCTAGACAAACAAAATTAAATTTTAATAAATCGAAAAATGATGAATGCATTTAGTATAGATTCATAAAAAAGAAAAGACGAGTTCAAAGTTTGACAATTTTTAGATTTTTCAAAATTCAAATTGTAAAAACCCGTAACTTCCCCGGTGAGGAAAGCGCGGATAGTTCGAGAACAAGCCACATCAGAATGCAGACGGAGGAACACTTCATTGTATATTACAACAATGCATCAAATTACAAGAATAATATATAGAGTATAAATGAATATTACACAGAAATATCAGAGATTTAAATTACATTTAAATACATCGCAGCGGAAATAATACAAAACATAACTAGAAGGAGATATATGGATACAAAGCTTTCCGGATATCGTTCCAGCTGTAAGTCAGGATCCTGTGAATATAAATCTGCAAAACCAAAACTACTAGCTGTCCGTGTCCAAATAAGGGCACCCAGAGTTTAGGTTAAAACAATAAACTCCAGGTCAGTCATGTGACTGGTGTGAGAACTAAAACAGTTATTAATCTTTATTTTTAAAGTTATGTAAATCAAGGGACCACGCCGTATAACACGGAACGGGTTTCCTCCCAAGAATACCAGTGCATAAAACAACAGCGCAATGCTAAATAAAGAACAATGAAGCTATTTTAAGACCTAGGTCCCATCACACAATGCAACACAAACCGGAGGATAGGGTTTTACCTTATAATAGCCAAAGAATGCTTGATACGTTTAAAACAGATTATTTTGATAGTACTATAAGTGTATAGTGTCAAAAACAATTTCAAATCATAAGTATCAATCATAGGCGGCATGAATGCCCCATACCACTATGTAACCATATATAGGTTTACAACAAAAACCGCAAAGTGTCGTATTGGAAATTGGATTTCCATCTATGAACCGAGGCAAGGGATCGTCCTCTACCGAATTCGAGACAATCTAGCCTATGTCTCAGGGACATAACGCATCGACCCTTGGATCTTCAGGGCCAGTCCACCGATGTGGATTAGACGAAATCCTGAACACTACGTCTCCCCGCCCTATGGGGCGTAAATGAGCCAACGAATGACTCCATCGGTTCGAGAACGACCGATATATCTGAGGCGCCTCGCAACAGCAACAACAGTCAAACTCGCCAGGGCATTTAAAACCACTGACGCCACTTCTAACTAGAAGGAAACGCATGTTCTCCCTGCTGTCCTCTCCCGTTTCTGGTTCATACCGGGGTGTGAGGCTCGCGAATTCACGTTACACAAAGCTACGCCACAAAGGCCGTGCTTTGATCATCAACCACAAGACTCTGCTTTTCAACAGAAGCCTTGATCATTTGCATCTTAGCATGCCACACAGGCAAACCACTCCATGCAACCGATATCAGTCACACAGAATGAAATCTGATGTCAAACACACAGTCCATTTACAAGTCCGTTCTGGGTCTGAACGAAACCGGAGGCACCTAGTACCCCGCATATCCATCGATCTCCAAGTACGTCTGGACGATCACCAACTGATTCTCTCCTCTTGGGTGTACGGCCCAATCAAGATCATCAGTAATTATCCAAACGACGTGAAGACCTCCGGTCTTCAACCATCGTCTTCGTCTTCGACTAATCGTCGAATCAAATATTTAGAATGGGATAAACCCAGTCATTCTGAATAACTCGCGTATATAATAAACATGTATTACACAAACACAACATACGCCTCATTCCAATTCATCAGTCACTAACCGTAAATTAACCAGAGAATAATTCCCCAAATATTAACCCCGAAGGCCGAAACCAACATCAGATCAATATCCAGAAAACCATTCAGCTTAGCTAACCGACAGTTAGTTTCTAAATTTCACATTCTTAGGGAAAGGTTCCCATTAATTTATCAAAGATAAATTCTTTTAAATTTATTCTTTAGTCTTCTTTTGAATATCAATTCAAACTAGTCGGGATTAACGAACCTTACCGAAGTAATCATTTGTTTTAATTTCCCAATCCCAACCTATTCATCCCATGAAGTAAAACTGGTAATACTTCATATCTAACACCACGGTGTTATCGGTAAATTCAATTACCATTTCACGTTCAAATCTAATTAAAGATTTGATTATCGCCTGGAGCAAAACTGGTGATACTCCATTCTCGATCTTTTCAATCTAATTAAAGATTCATTAAAACTCCACTTAGTTTTAATCTTTAACTGGGTTAAAGTATCAGTGTCATTTAAAACATGGTTCACGATAAACCCAAAATCACATCATATTTCAATCGGTCCCTAACCGTAAATTAGCAAGTGAGCAATTCCCTAAGTATTAACCCCGAAGGCCTAAACCAACATCAGATCAATACCCCAGAAACCATTCAACTTAACTAATCTCCAGTTAGTTTCTGATTTTCTAAGCTCCTTTTGGGTCTAAGAACAGCATTATTGAAGATACCGTTCACGACAACCCAAAATCACATTTCATTAATTATCAGGTTAAAGAACAAGTGTTATTTAAAACACTGTTCACGATAAACCCAAAAATCAATACCAATTCAATTCCAATTAAATATCATTTAATTGGTACACTTCATTAAATCTAAATAAAATGATTTAATCTTTTTCTCAACTGGGTTCAAGAATAGGGTTAATGAAGACACCATTCACGACAAACCCAAATTACATTTGATATTAAATACAAGGCTCTGAATAGAAAATATATCGGCTTATATTCAATATCAAATTCTACAACCAACAAATATCGTATTGGAAATAAAGATATAAATATATCTTTCAAATTTCCATAACAATATCTGTATAATCACGAAATCCAACATCGAAATAATCCAAAGACAATTTCGATTCAAATCCATTCCAATTCAATTATTGTAAATACTGGTTACTTTTAAAACCCTTTCAAATCAAATTTATTTATTTAAAAATAAATAGAATTTTAATTCTAGTTCAAAACTAGTTCATTTCGATAAAAATCTATTTTTATCTTTTCAAATATGGAGTTTTTCATCCCAATTTTTCCCAAATCATTTCTTATGATTTTACACAAATTATTGATATTTTTAATAATTTTATTTAGGCCCTTTCAGTCGATTTCCATCAACGGCCATCGAACTGCACTTACAGCGACCTTTTCCAAATTTGATTTGGACATAATTCCAAATCCAACTGTTAGATTTCTAATTTCTAATATTCGTTAGAAATCTCTTTTCGATACGAACCCAACGGTTCTGATTTTAGGAGAATCCGACGGTCGGATCTCCCATAATATCCATTTGAAGTCAATGGTCGAAATTCACGAACTACCGCAGCGCGGCGCGTTCTATTCAGGCCGTTATATTATATATATATAATATATATAATATATACTTCGTCGATTTCCTTTTAAAACGTATTATATAAATCGTTTTAAATTCCTTTTCAAAACGATTTCAACTTCTTTTTCAAATTCAAATCAAAATTGAATTTTCCTTTACAAATTCGTTTTAAATTCATTTCAAATTGATTTCAAATTGATTTTGAATTCAATTTCAGTTCGTTTTCAATTCAATTCAATTTCAATTCGAATTCATTTCTATTCAATTTCAATTCTATTCAATTTCAATTCGAATTCATTTCTATTCAATTTCAATTCGATTCAATTTCAATTCGAATTCATTTCTATTCAAAATATCAGATTTTGAAATCACTTTCGATGTTTATTATAAAATGAATAAAATCGATATAAATATCGTTCACATCAAAATGGCGTAAATCTAATCAACACGGCTTCATATATTTCTATTTTCAAATATTCTATTTCAAATATTTCCTTTTCAAATATTTCTATTCAAATATTTCTTTTTCAAAACTGGAATGAGGCCCAATCAATTACCATAGATTTTATTTCTATGGACTTCCATACAACGCATGTATATATCAACAATGAAAAATAATCAACCATCATCCAAAGTGCATTCTACACTGTATAAGCATCAAATATAAATATTCAACGCTTATAACAGTCTGTCAATCAATCGATCGACATACAACTAATTATTGGGATTAGTGTACGTCATATATCATCCCAATACCCGTGTGGGGTTTCAAACAATCAAACGTAGATTTTATTTGTGCAGTTGGGCGATGTGTAAAATTTATCGTCCCAATCAATATCAGTCAAATGTGTGTATATAAACATATCGTCCGATTTGTTTATTTCATTTCATTTCATATACACGTTAAAAATTCTATTTTTAACTTTAAAATATTTTCGACTATATAAATATTTTATTTCATTTCACATCACATTACACAATCAACTACACATCAAAATCAAACAAACAAGCATAGAAGCCGCCCATGGTCTGTGGACGACGGGTGTTGGGTGCTACTAAACACCGTCTGCATCCTAGTATATATTTCAACTAGAAATAAAATAAAAGGTGAGGAGTTCTCACCAAGGGTTCCACTCTGTCGTGCTTTGCTTTTGAACTGCTGAACTGTCTGGATCTGCTTGAAATTCATATGCAGTTCTTTGCACGCTGTTCAAATAAAAATTATATTTTTCTTGCTTCATTCAATAAATAAAAATCATATTTTTATTTCTTACTTATATATATTTTTACAATGCTTCTTTCTAAAATATAAAAATCAAAATTTTAATTTTCTACATAAGTAAAAATCGTATTTTTATTTTCTCCATCTTATAAAAATCATAATTTTATCGTCTCTACAATATAAAGATCACATTTTTATCGCTACTTCACATATAAAAATTCTACTTTTATATCTCTACATATATAAAAATTATATTTTTAAATAAACAAAGATGGTATTTTTATCTAAACAAAGATTACATTTTTTTTATTCAAACAAAGATCTCATTTTTATTCGCTATTATATAAATAAAAATCAAACCTTTATGCCGCTATCATATATATAAAAATCCCCTCTTTCTTTTGCTATTCATACAATAAAAATCTCATCTTTATTTATTGTTCACATAGATAAAAATCACATCCCTTTAAAGTAGAAAAATCAAATTTTATCCTTATAAAAATCAAATCTTTTGGTTATCAAAAATCTTATCTTTATAAAAATCAAATCTTTTCGTTTGTTTTAAAAATCAATTCTAATCAATTTTTTTCAGTTTTTAAATATGCAAAAATCAGTTTTTAAAGTTAACAAAATTCAGTTTTTTTTAAATAACCAAATAAAAATTAGTTTTTTTAACAAACAAAGAAAATCAATTTTAACTAACAAAGAAATAAGTTTTAAAAACTCACTGTAATTCGGACGTGGGTGGCTAGGGCTCGGAGGGGTTCGGCGGCGGTCTCTGGGCTTGGTGGCAGCCTCGCGGTGGTCGGCGGCCTCTGGGGGCACAGGGGAGAACGGGGAGTGCGCAGGCGGTGGAAACGCGGCTTCTGATCGATGACTGGGTGGGTCTCGAGCGCGGTTGACGGAGATGCTCACTGAGGGGAAGGAGGGCGATCGATGGAGGGTGGGGGAAGGCGGAGGAGCGACGGCGGTAGGGTTTGAGCAAAGGGCGACGGGGTTTGAGATCTGAACGGGGTGGAGGTTTTTTTATTTATTTTAAAACTTTCTGAAATGAGAAGAGGAAGGTGGGGGTAGGGACTATTATAAAAATATATATTTATTATTTAATTATTTCAAAAAACAACTTTTAATTTCAAACTCGAAATCAAACCCACCGACTATCGTCCATAGCTAATTACCCCCATTCCGAATACAATGGGATATGTATCATAGGCTGATTCGATCGTTTCGATCAGTTTTCATCAAAATCAACATATAACTCTATATATTGAATTTGAACGCACATTTCAATTTACCGAGGTCACATACTAACTCTAAAAATTCCCGAAAAATAATTTCTAGCTTCGTATTGACGATACGGTCCTAACAAAACTAATTTCGTCGAATTCTGAGACCGTTTGAAAAATAGCCACTTTCCAGTCGATCGAAATTAACTAAAACTGGTCAAACGCGTTTTCCTTTGTCACGCTCACATATTGATTCGAAAAATTATGAAAATTGGCATCTAGTAATAACTTGACATTACGGATCCAACAAAAGTGGTTTCATTGAAATTCGAGATCGTTTGCAAAATTTCCATTTTTAAGGGCCGAAATTCCATAGCGACTATTCTGAATTTTCAACTGGACATATCTTTTTATCCCCGCTATGAAATTTTGATTTTTCGACTTCATTGGAAAGATATTATCAATTAAATTCTAATATTTTTGGTTTCACTAAAACCCAGTTTATTTTGCACCCGGTACTTCCAATTGAAGTTTGAAATCGAATTATCGAACTACCACGCCATTTTCAATTCCTTTTTTAATTTAAAATAAATATTTATATTTTAACGACGATCTATATAAAATATACGTTCGAATTCTATTCAAAATAAATTTCTCATGGTTATTATTTAAAATAATTCATTTTAAATATTAAAAATTCAGTAAAATTGCCAAAATAAAAATTTTAAATTGGCCCAAATTTCCGGGTTATTACACAAATTTAACCAAATTTGACTCAAAACTGACATTTCAGAAATTTAATATTTTAGTAGATTTGGAAAGTCAATATATTCATTAATTCAAATATAATATTTTATTTTATTAAATTAAATCATTTTAACTTACACAATTTTGAATCAGTTAAATAGTTACATTTATATATGACAAATTTTCAATTTAATTATTCAACGTTACATATAATTGTTCATCTTCAAAATAAATTCATTTATTTCATTCAATTCCAAATAAAATGGAGTTTTTAAATATTAAAATTAAAAATTCAATCAAATTTATTTATTTCAAACTTATTTAAAAATTCACGGTATTAAAATCTCCCCTACTCAAATCTTTTCTTCCTCAAGAAGGAGAGGTTGTCAAAATCATACCTATGTATATAACAAAAATATTCTTACTTATACAAATTTTCCAAAGTTTGGAACAAAATAAATTATATGATTTTAAATTTGAAAATTTGTCCTTACATTATTAATTTAATTCATTTGTCATAAATCTATTTATAAAATTCATAGTCTTTATTTCAAACACTTTTATTAAAGTTCGAGTTTTCTTATAGTCACAACTTGAATTATTTATAACAAACTTAAATTTTGAAAATAAGACTCTCATGTTCGAAAATAACTTTTGAAATCAAAATTAAGTATTTTATTAAAAATCCAAAGCTGTTGTATTTCTAAATACATTTAAAACTTTTCTTTCTTAGTTTATTATGTTGAAGTTATATAAATTTAATTGCATGTTATTAATTTGTTATTCAACGTTTGAAAATACTTGATAACTCGAAGTTTAACCAGTTTATTGTCATTCTTACAGACATTAGGCATACGCTGGCCAGACGCATGACTAAAATCTCCAAGTACTAAATATACTTGTTTGAACTGCCAGTGAAACTACTTAAAACATTTAAAATAGATATGGAAAATACGTTCCCCCATGGATCACAGTTACTCGGCGGTTACACTACTATCCCAGTAGAATCGCTTGTAACCATAGGTATCACACTCCTTGAATTTCACCATGGTTGTTGCCATAGATCGCAGTTACACGGCGGTTACGACCACTATCTCAGTGGAACCGCTCGTACTATAGGAGTAACAACCCGGGATTTCAGAACCAATTTAAAATTTTAATTTAATCTATTTTAATCAATTTTGAATATAAATTAGTTATTTTTGCTAAATAAAATTTGAGAATAATTTTAAAATTAGTTTAATATTCTATTTGACCAGTAAAATTATTAATTTTGATTTATAAGTATAAATTTAAAAATTGATATTTTTAAAGCTATATCGATCACTTAAAAAAGTACCATTTTTCTAACAGTCTCGGAATTCGATGAAACCATTTTTGTTGGATCTGAAATGTCGAAATATGTCAAAAATCAAATTTTTAAGTCCAAAGGGGTTCGTATGTGAGAGAACAGTATATAAATGTAAGATGAAAATTCAGTCAATTTTCAGTTTAAGCTAAAAATAAGGCCATTTTTCAAACGGTTTTCGAATTCGACGCGGCTGGGTTCGTTGGAACCATAATTCCAAAATATAGCGAGATTCCAAAATTCATAAGTTTTCGAGTTAATATGTGGCCGTGAGACTAGAACAAAGTTTGCATGTAGTGATTAATGCTTCTTTAACTTTATCTCATTCGATGAATAGTGCCGAGCCAATGAGAATTAGACAATAAGGCGTCTCTCCCCTCCACTTGTCATGCTCCCCATTTGATTTAGATCTAGTTAGGGTTAATTAGTGTTATGGTTTTCATTCATTTTCCAAAATGAGATTAAAGCTTGAAAACACCACTTTAATGGAACCCTCTTCCATTCCTCCTCCTTTCACAACCAATCGCCGCCGCCAAGAAGGCCGCGCCACCTTCTCTACTGTTGTGCCACATCATCAGGTGCCACCAGTAGGTCGTGGGCCTTCCTCCTCTAGAAAACCCTTCCTTCCTCTCCATTTAGTTAAAGGTTTAATTTTTAGCTCCAAATTCAAGTGCTATCTCCTCTTAGTGGACCCCACATCACCACGTAAGCACCCAACAGCCGCCATGTCACTATGCCACATCATCACCTCGCTGTCCAGCGAAGGAGTGGGCCCCACAAGCCTCCAAACCCTTAAAAATGGTAGCTTTCTTGCTTAAAACTCTAGTGCGAGCGAGATTTAGTGCATGCACGAAGTTCGGTGAGTTGTATTGGCAAGAAAAGGCGAGGCCTTTGGCTCGTAGCAAGTCCATGGTGTTCTCCACTGAAGTATTGAGATGTGGAATAGATTTTGGTGAGAGTTGCTTAATTTTAATTAGTTAATTAGGTTGTTAAAATCATAAATATGTTGCTAAACTGTTTGGTTAACGCATATATGCGAACTCGTAAAGTCCACAACTTTTTCATACGAACTCGAAATTAGGCAATTCAAGATGCGTTGGAACCGTATCAACGAGAGCTTCGCAATGAAACTAATTTGGTCAAATTTGGAGCTAGTTGAAAATTTGGGTTAGATTAAACCCGCGTTTAATTTAACTCAAAAGTGATTGTTATTATAACGATCAAAAATCTCGGTGAGAACTTCTATCTTAAATCAGTATATTATGGCAGTTGGTTAGTTATGCATTTTAAGGTGCAAGTTAGAAAATGCATCATGTGGTTATATTATCCTATTTTCGAGTTCAACACATGAGCTATTCAAAAATCATTTGCTTTAGAAGTGTTGTATGAATATGTGACAGTCACATTACATACTCCGTGGATGGACACTTGTGGCATCGTAAATGGCATTGGATAACTGAGTATTTATTTGTTTATTTATGACTATGGTGTGTGCAGTGTATGCGAGTAATGATTCATAAAATAATTGTTATTAGTTGAAAACCACACATGGGTCTTGGGATGATATTTGACTCACATATCTCCCTTGTGTGAAATTGCGGTCAATAGGTTGATTGACTGATTTATGTAAGCGTCAATTATTTAACTGAAACTTACATGAAAATAAAATGCACATTGGATGACATTTTGGATGTGATGGTTGTTTGCAACTATCGTTGGATGTAAATGATGAATGTAATCCATATAAATTTATTTATATGGATATTGGTTAAAGTTTTATTCCAATCCGAAATAAATGTGAATATTTTTATAATGTAATATTCAATTAGAATAAGAAGAAGATTTTGATGTCCGATTTTTGATGGACACGAAAATATAAAAATGTGAAGCCGAGTTAAATATATAAACACTATTTTGACTCGAACGGATTTCTATATCGATTTTATTTATTTTTATAATGAATATAGAGAAGAATGAATTTTAAAATATGACATTTTGAAAAGATTATCATTTTGAGATTATAATAAAATGGGATGTTCAAGTTTAATTTAAATTGGTAATGGAAGTTGGAATCATTTTTAAACGAATTTATAAATGTTTTACAAAATACGTATTGAATAGAAATTGATGAAATATATTATATATATTTAAATGACTTGAATAGAATGTGCCGCGCAGTGACCATTCGTGAATTTCAACCACGAACTTCAAATTTATATAGCCAAAGATCCGACCGTCGGATTCTCCTAAAAGCGAAACTATTGGGTTCATATCGAAAAGATCTTTCAAATGAATATATGAAATTTATATTTGAACAATTGGATTTTTAAATATGTCCAAACCGATTTTAGAAAAGGTCGCTATGGATGCAGTTCAGTGGTCGATAATGGAAACCAACTGTAAGGGCCTTAATAAAATAATTAAAAATGTGAATAGATTATGGAAAATCATAAGAAATGATTGGGAAAGATTTTGGACGAAATATTCCACATTTGAAAAGATTAAAGATATTTCTATCTGAATGAACTAGTTAATAACTAAAATGATAATCCAATGATTTTTAGAAACAATAAATTGGATTTTTGAACATAACCGGAAGTTTCCAACATATAAATTGGAATTAAATGGAAAATGGGATTTCGGGTTTGTTGCGAATTGTATCTTAAATAATACCGTTCTTGAACCCATTTATGAAAGTAATAAATCTTTCAAATAAGATTTAGTGAAGTTTTCCAGTTTATTTTAATTAAATTGGAATTTAATGGAATTCGTTTTAGTGATAATCGAGATGAGCTTCCATGAAGGAAGACCGTTACTATTTA
Organism: Allium sativum; assembly: GCA_030737875.1. Taxonomy (NCBI): domain Eukaryota; kingdom Viridiplantae; phylum Streptophyta; class Magnoliopsida; order Asparagales; family Amaryllidaceae; genus Allium; species Allium sativum. The sequence continues at coordinate 862,252,171 of CM060915.1, read as the reverse complement.
TGGAATTTAAAAGGCTTTGTCATTATTTCATTTATAGTATTAGCCTGATATGGAAATTTATATAGATCATATACTGTTATGATTTCCATGAAGATTCCATTTTGCTGGAAGATGATTTTGGGTTTATCATGAGTGATGTTTTATGCGATATTAGTTCTTTAACCCAGTTAAAGACAAAATTTATTTTCTAAGATGAATAATCGTTAAGTAATGATTTTTGAAGATTAAAATTAATTGGAGTTTTAATGAATCTTTGATTAGATTGAAAGGTAAATGAGGTAATTAAATTTACCGAATTTAAGAAATGATCTAGAATGGAGTATCACCAGTTTTACTCCATGCGATAGTTAAATCTTTAATTGGATTTGAAACGTGAAATGGTAACTAATTTTACCGATAACACAGTGGGTGTTATATATGCGGTACCACCAGTTTTGCTCCATGGGATGAATAGGTTGGGACTGGAAAAATAAAATAAATGATTACTTCGGTAAGGCCCAATAATCCCGACTAGTTTGATAAACCTTAATTTGGTTTAAGATTGTTAAAAAGATAGTACAAAATCTTTTGCAATGGTTTTCAAAGAAAGATTTGAACAAGAGGTTTAAATGAATTAAATCTTTGATAAGATTTATGAGAATGATTCCCAATGTAATAATATTTGAATAAAAGAATATTCTGGATTGGAATGAGGCATATGATGTGTTATTATAGCACTGGATTATAAGATACGCGAGTTATTCGGAAAGACCGGGTTTAACCCATTCGGAATAACTGATACGACGATTAAAAGTCGGTGATGAAGATGGCTGTTGAAGACTGGAGATCTTCACATCGAATGGATGATTACCGATGTCTTGATTGGGCTGTACACCAAAGACGAGGTAATAAGTGGTGATCGTCCAGATGTACTTGGAGATCGACCGGATATGCGTGGGCCTCTCTCCTGTATTGGATATATGGGACGAGGAATAAGGTGCCTCCGGTTTCGTTTAGACCCAGAATGAACTTGTAAATGGATGGTGTATCTGACGTTGGATTTCATTCTACATGGATTGATTACTATAAATATATATATCTGTTTTGTGGTGGAAAACTTTTCACTTGCTTAACACCATTCTATGAGACATACGAGCTTAGAGGATATATGTTGATAGACATTAGTTGTGTGGCATGCTAAGATGCAATGATGAAGGCTTTTGTTGAAAAGCGGGGCCGTGTGGATGATGATCAGAGCACGACTTTAAGTAGCATAGCTTTGTGTATAGCGTTAATTCGCGAGCCTTGCACCCTTACTATGGGTCTAAAATGGGATTAGGGACAGCACGGAGTGCATGCGCTTTTCTCTAGCTAGACGTAGTGCCATGGTATAGTGCCCATGCATATTTACTTATGTGGATGATGGATAATGAGGCGCCTCGGATATGATTGGTCGTCAATGGCCAAGTGATAGGTCTGATAGGACCGGAAAATGTGAAAACCCGTAACTTCCCCGTGAAGGAAAGCGCGGATAGTTCGAGAACAAGCCACAACAGAACGCAGACGGGAGAACATTTCATTGTATATTACAACAATGCATCAGATTACAAGAATATACAGAGTATAAATGAATATACATTACACAGAAATATCAGAGATTACAATAAATTACATAGCAGCAGAAAATAATACAATACACAACTAGAAGAGATATACGGATACAAAGCTTTCCGGATATCATTCCAGCTGTAAACCAGGATCCTGTGAATATAAATCTGCAAAACCAAAACTACTAGCTGCCCGTGTCAAAATAAGGGCACCCAGAGTTTAGGTTAAAACAATAAACTCCATGTCAGTCATGTGACTGGTGTGAGAACTAAAACATTTAATCTTTATTTTTAAAGTCAGGTAAATCAAGGGACCACGCCGTATAACACGGAACGGGTTTCCTCCCAAGAATACCAGTGCATAAAACAACAGTGCAATGCTAAATAAAGAAGAATGAAACTATTATAAGACCCAGTTCCCATCACACAATGCAACGCAAGCCGGAGGATAGGGTTTTTACCTTATAATAGCCAAGATTGCTTGATACGTTTAAAACAAATCATTTGATACTATTATAAGTGCATAGTGTATAAAACCACTTCAAATCATAAGTATCAATCATAGACGGCATAAGCGCCCCATCCCACTATGTCGCCATACTAGGCTTTACAAATAAAACCGCAAATGTCACGTATTTGGAAATTGAATTTCCATCTATGAACCGAGGCAAGGGATCGTCCTCAACCGATTCGAGACTGTCTAGTCCGAGTCTCAGGCAAGCGCGCAGACAAGCCTTGGATCGTCAGGGCCGGTCCACCGATGTGGATTATTATGCCTGAATAATACGTCTCTCCGTCCTATGGGGCGTAAATGAGCCAACAAATGACTCCATCGGACCCGGATCGTCCGATCAAACCGAGGCGCCTCGCAACAGCAACAACCACATAAGTCAAACTCGTCAGGGCATGTAAAACCACTGACGCCACTTCTAACTAGAAAGAAACGCATGCCCTCCCTGACGTCCTCTCCCGTTTTTGGTTCATACCGGGTGTGAAGCTCGCGAACCAATGTTACACAAAGCTATGCCACAAAGGTCGTGCTTTGATCATCAACCACAAGACTTTGCTTTTCAATAGAAGCCTTGATCAATTGCCACTTAGGCATGCCACACAGGCAATTCACTCTATGCGTTTGATATCCATCAGTATACAACCCCTGAGCTCGTACGTCTCAGAGAAGGGCGTTAAGCAAGAGAATAAATTCTCCGCCGCCAAACAGATATATATCTAATAGAAATCAATCACACAGACTAAAATCCGATGTCAGACACACAGTCCATTTACAAGTCCGTTCTGCGTCTGAACGAAACCGGAGACACCTAGTACCCCGCATATCCATCGATCTCCAAGTACGTCTGGACGATCACCAACTGTTTCCATCTTCTTGGGTGTACATCCCAATCAAGATCATCAGTAATTATCCAAACGACGTGAAGACCTCCGGTCTTCGACCACCGTCTTCATCTTCGACCTATCGTCGTATCAGTTATTCAGAATGGGATAAACCTGGTCTTTCCGAATAACTCGCGTATATTATTAACAAGTGTTACACAAACACAACATACGCCTCATTCCAATTCATCAGTCACTAACCGTAAATTAATCAAGAGAATAATTCCCCAAATATTAACCCCGAAGGCCGAAACCAACATCAGATCAATATCCAGAAAACCATTCTGCTTAGCTAACCGACAGTTAGTTTCTAAATTTCACATTCATAGGGAAATGTTCCCATTAATTTTATCAAAGATAAATCATTAAAATTTATTCTTTAATCTACTTTTTGAATATCTATTCAAACTAGTCGGGATTAACGAACCTTACCGAAGTAATCATTTGTTTTAATTTCCCAACCCCATCCTATTCATCCCATGAAGTAAAACTGGTAATACCTCATATCTAACACCACGGTGTTATCGGTAAATTCAATTACCATTTCACGTTCAAATCTAATTAAAGATTTAACTATCGTCTGGAGTAAAATTGGTGATACTCCATACTTGATCCTTTCAATCTATTTAAAGATTCATTAAAACTCCACTTAGTTTTAATCTTTGACTGGGTTAAAGAATCAGTGTCGTTTAAAACACGGTTCACGATAAACCCAAAATCACAACACATTTCAATCAGTCCCTAACCGTAAATTAGCAAGTGAGCAATTCCCTAAGTATTAACCCCGAAGGCCGAAACCAACATCAGATCAATACCTCTGAAACCATTCAACTTAACTAATCTCCATTTAGTTTCTGATTTTCTTAACTTTGTTGGGTCTAAGAACAGTATTATTGAAGATACCGTGCACGACAACCCAAAATCACATTTCATTAATTATCGGGTTAAAGAACGAGTGTTATTTTAAAACACCATTCACGATAAACCCAAGAATCAATTCGAATTCAATTCCAATTAAATATCATTTAGTTGGTACACTTCATTAAATCTAGATAAAAAGATTTAATCTTTTCTCAACTGGGCTTAAGAACAGTGTTAATGAAGACACCATTCACGACAAACCCAAATCACATTTGGTATTAAATACAAGGCTCTGAATAGAAAATATATCGGCTTATATTCAATATCAAATTCTACGACTAACAAATGTCGTATTGGAAATAACGATATATATATATATATATATATATATATATCTTTCAAATTTCCATAACAACATCTGTATAATCACGAATTCCAACATCGAAATACTCCGAAGACAATTTCGATTCAAATCCATTCCAATATACTCATTGGAAATTCTGGTTACCTTTAAAACCCTTTTCAAATTCAATTTATTTATTTAGAAATAAATAGAATTATAATTCTAGTTCAAAACTAGTTCATTTCGATAAAAATCTATTTTTATCTTTACAAATATGGAGTTTTTCATCCCAATTCTTCTCAAATCATTTCTTATGATTTTACACAAATTATTACTATTTTTAATAATTTTATCAAGGCCCGTACAGTCGATTTCCATCAACGGCCATCGAACTGCACTTATAGCGACCTTTTCCAAATTTGATTTGGACATAATTCCAAATCCAACCGTTAGATTTCAAATTTCTAATATTCGTTAGAAAGCTCTTTTCGATACGAACCCAACGATTCCGGTTTTAGGAGAATCTGACGGTCGGATCTCCCGTAATATCCGTTCGAAGTCAATGGTTGAAATTCGCGAACTGCCGCGGCGCGGCGCTTTCTATTCAGGCCAATATATTATATATATATTATATATATAATATACACTTCGTCGATTTCCTTTTTAAAACGTAGTTTATAAATCGTTATAAATTCGTTTTCAAAACGATTTCAACTTCATATTCAATTTCAAATCAAAATTGAATATTCCAATATAAGTTCGTTTTAAATTCATTTCGAATAGATTTCAATTCGAATTCATTTTATATTCAACTTCCATTCGTTTTCAATTCAATTTGAGTTTCAAATTAATTCAATTTCAATTCAAATTCATTTCTATTTAATTTCTATTCGAATTCATTTTAAAACGATTTCAATTCTATTTTAATTCTATTCGAATTTCAAACCATTTCAGTTTATTTCGAATTTCAAATCAATTCAATTAAATTCGAATTTCAATTCACTTTAATATTCACTTCAATTTGAATAAAATCGATATAAGTATCGTTCACGTCAAAATGGCGTCAATCTATCAACGCGGCTTCATATATTTCGATTTTCAATTATCCTACTTCAAATATTTCTATTCAAATATTCTTATTCAAATATTTCTTTTTCAAAACTGGAATGAGGCCCAATCAATTACCATATAATGTTAATTATATGGATTTTCTACAACACATGTATATATCAACAATGATGAATAATCAACCATCATCCAAAGTGCATTCTACACTGTATAAGCATCAAATATAAATATACAACGCTTATAACAGTCTGTCAATCAATCGATCGACATACAACTAAACAATCGGGATTAGTGTACATTAAATATCATCCCAATACCCGTGTGGGGTTTCAAACAATCAAACACAGATTTTATTTGTGCAGTTGGGCGATGTGTAAAATTTATCGTCCCAATCAATATCAGTCAAATGTGTGTATATAAACAAATCGTCCGATTTGTTTATTTTAATTTATTTCATTTCATATTCACGTTAAAAATTCTATTTTTAACTATAAAATATTTTCAACTATATAAATATTTTATTTCATTTCAACACAAGAATATTTTATTATCGATTTCACATCAACATCACAAACAAATTTTCACAACATATCAATCAAACAAACAAGCCATCCATGGTCTGTGGATGACGGGTGTCGGGTGCTACTAAGCACCGTCTGCATCCTAGTATATATATATAACTAGAAAATAAAATAAAAAGGTGAGAAGTTCTCACTGAATTGCTAATCCAACGCCTCGGCTCTTCTTATGTAGCAATCTTCGCCGTTCTTGCCTCTTGTCACTTTCTTTGCCCGTATTCTCTACATATGTAAAAATCACATTTTTACTTCGCTATTCAATATATAAAAATCGAATTTTTACTTCGCTATTCAATATATAAAAATTGAATTTTTACTTCGCTATTCAATATATAAAAATCGAATTTTTACATCGTTATTCAATATATAAAAATCGAAATTTGTACTTCGCTTTAACTTCATGTTAAAAATCGGATTTTTATCGCTTTAACTTCATGTTAAAAATCTGATTTTTATCGCTTTAACTTCATGTTAAAAATCTGATTTTTATCGCTTTAACTTCATGTTAAAAATCTGATTTTTATCGCTTTAACTTCATGTTTAAAATCTTGCCTTTTCATTTTTAAAAATCAAATAGATTTCAGTTTTCAAATCTAAAAATCAGTTTTAAAATAAAATAGAACGATAGCTGAAAATTTGAAAAATAAATAAAAACTTACAAACGAAAACTGGAGAGGGGGGGTGCTGCGCGTCAGTCGAGGCAAGGGGGCGGGTGCTGTGCGTCAGTCGAGACAGGGGGGTCTGGTCGGAAATCGAGGGGGGGCTGTCGCGCTCGTGGGAGGCGGAGGTTGATGAAGGGGGGAGGGGGAAACGCGCGGTGCGGCATCGATCGGGGGGGGGTGGCGCTCCTCTCCGCTTCGTCGTCCTTCTTCTTCTTTTTTTATTTCTGAACGATAACAAGAAAAAGAGGGGGGCAGCTGATAAAAGGAAAGGAGAGAGAAGGGTTAGGTTATTATATATTTTTTTTTATTAATTTTAAATTCAAAAAGTTGACTTTTACATACGACCTCTAAACGAGGCCCACCGCCTGTCGTCCATAGCTATTTACCCCCATTCCGAACACAATGGGATATGTATCATAAGCTGACTCGATCATTACAATCAGTTTCCGTTAAAATCAACATATAACTTCATATATTGAATTTGAACGCGCATTTCAATTTACCGGGGTCACATACTAACTCTAAAAATTGCAGAAAAATATTTTCTAGCTTCGTATTGACGATACAATCCTAACAAAACTAATTTCGTCGAATTCTGAGACCGTTTGAAAAATGTCCATTTTCCAGTCGGTTAAAATCAACTGAAACTGGTCAAACGCGTTTTCTTTTGCCACGCTCACATATTGATTCGAAAAATTATGAAAGTTGGAACCTAGCAATAATTTGACATCACGGACCCAACAAAAGTTGTTTTGTCGAAATCTGAGGTCGTTTGCAAAATGTCCCATTTTTAAGGGCCTAAATTCCATAGCGACTATTCAGAATTTTCAACTGGACATATCTTTTGATTCTCGTTATGAAATTTTGATTTGTCGGATTCGTTGGAAAGATATTATCAATTAGATTCCATCATTTTTGGTTTCACTAAAATCCGGTTTATTTTGCACCCGGTATGTTCAATTGAAGTTTGAAATCGAATTACCGAACTACCGCGCCATTTTCAATTCCTTTTATAATTATATATAATTATTTATATTCTATCGACGACATATATAATATATACGTTCGAATTATATTCAAAATAAATTTCTTGTCGATTATCATTTAAAATAATCCATTTTAAATATAGAAAATTCGCTATAATTGCCAAAATAAAAATTTTAAACTGGCCCAGATTTTCGGGTTGTTACAAAAAACGTATTGTTCAGGAATAACCAATCCTCAAAAGTAAGAGAGGACCGACCCTGCAAGATCCAAGGCTCACCCGCGTCTGAGCCCTGGGTCATCTTGCTAGAGGTGATCCGAAACCAGTAAGGAGTACATCCCTTGCCTTGACTTATGGAGGAAATCCTATTTTCAATACGACACTGTATGGTTATAATTGTAAACCTATATGGCGATATAACATATGGTACCTATGTCGTCTATGATTGATACATTTTTATTTGAAATTGTTTTTGACACTATGCACTTATAGTAATGTAAAAATGATATGTTTTTAAAATGTACCAAGCATGTTTGGCTATTATAGGGTAAAACTCTATCCCCCGGCATGCATTGCATTATGTGATGGGACCTGAGTCTTATAATAGCTTCATTTTTCCAAAAGCAATGCATTGTTTTCTTTTAAGACTAGTATGGAGTAAACTTGTTCCGTGTCATACGGCATGGTCCCATGATTTACCCTATTTTCAAAATAAGGTTAATAATTGTTTTAATTCTCACACCAGTCCCATCACCGACTCAGAGTTTATTGTTTATACCTAAACTCTACGTGCCCATATTTTCAACATGGGCAACTAATAGTTTTGGTTTTGCAGATTTCTATTTATTAGGATCCTAGTTTACAACTGGAGCTATATTCGGAAAGTTTTGTATCCGTGTATTTCTTTCAGTTGTGTTAGTTGATGTATTTCCGCTCCGCATTGTATTTACACATTTTTATTTCCGCTACTATGTATTTATACTCTGATATTGTAATTCCGTTGTATATTATTTATTCACACTCTGATATTCTTGCACTCTGATGTAATATTGTTGTAATAGCAATGAAAAGTTCTGTTGTTCTACATTCTGGTGCATCATGTTCTCACGCAATCCGCATTCTCGTTTCGTCTAGGCCGGATGGGGATTTCGGGTCATGTCAGCTTGGTATCAGAGCTTTGGTTTACAAAGATCAGAGCAAGACACATTAGAACTGAAGGAAAGAATTCATCAGAGATAGGATTAGTAATATCCTATAAGAATGACTCATTGAGATAGGTTTTAATAAAAAACCCTATACATGTCTTAAGATGACAAAAATGTACATGTCTCTCTTGTTTTAGATACGGCACATGGATTATGACTAATTCCCATCACTGGGTCAAGGGATGATTTTTCTACACATCTCCCGAGCATAGATAACTAAAATTTGATTTGCATGCGATATATATATTTATTGGGTGCCTAATACGGCCCAATAAATTTGTTCAGATCAAGCCTTACAAAGGAGGTTATGGCAAAAAATTTCAGAAATTTAGGGTGTTAGCCAAATTTCAGAGAAATTTGGAAGTTCTTAGAAATTGAAAAGTCGAAGAACCAAGGCCAGAATGAAAGTTGAGTTGGTTAGTTAAACAACTTTCAGCTCCGTTCCTTTTCCGAGGATGAAAAAATTTTAAGTGGGGGAGATTGTAACAACCCAGAATTTTAGAACCAATTAAAATTTTAATTTAATCTATTTTAATGAATTTTGAATTTAAATTGGTTATTTTTGCTAAATAAAATTTGAGAATAAAATTAAAATTAGTTTTTATATTCTATTTGACTTAAAACAAGCTCCGTAAAATTATTAATTTGATTTATAAGTATGAATTTAAAAATTGATATTTTTAAAGCTATATCGATCATTGAGAAAGGTCTATTCTTCTAATAGTCTCGGAATTCGACATAACTACTTTTGTTGGATCCAGAATGTCGAAATATGTCAGGATTCAAATTTTCAAGTCCAACGTGGTTCGTATGTTAGAGAACAGTATATAAACGTAAGTTGAAAATTTAGTCTCAGTTTAAGCTGAAAATAAGGCCATTTTTCAAATGGCCTCCAAATTCGATGTGGCTAAGTTCGATGGGACCGTAATTCCAAAATATAGCGAGATTCCAAAATTCATAATTTTTGGAGTTAACGTGTGGCCGTGAGACTAGAACGAAGTTTGCATGTAGGGATAATGCTTTTTCAACTTTATGTCATTCGATGAATAGTGCCGAGCCAACGGGAATTAGACAATAAGGCGTCTCTCCCCGTCGCTTGTCATGTTCCCCCTAATTGGTTCCTCAATAATTTGATTTATATCTAGTTAGGGTTAATTAGTGTTATGGTTTTCATTCATTTTCCAAAATGAGATTAAAGCCTGAAAACACCACTTTAATGGAACCCTCTTCCATACCTCCTCCTTTCACAACCAACCGTCGCTGCCTAGAAGGCCGCGCCGCCTTCTATGCTGCCATGCCACGTCATCAGGTGCCACCAACAGGTCGTGGGCCCTTCCCCCTATCCAAAACCCTTCCTTCCTCTCCATTTAGTTAAAGGTTGCATTTTTAGCTCCAAATTCAAGTGCTACCTCCTCCTAGCTCCTCCTAGTTGACCCCACATCACCATGCAAGCACCCAATAGCCGTCATGTCACTGTGCCACATCATTACCTCGCTTTCCAGCGAGGGCGTGTGCCCTACGAGCCTCCAAACTCTTAAAAATTGTAGCTTTCTTGCTTAAAACTCTAATGCGAGTGAGATCTAGTGCGTGCACGAAGTTTGGAGTTGTATTGGTAAGAAAAGGCGAGGCCTTTGGCCCATAGCAAGTCCGTGGTGTTCTTTCATGAAATATCGAGGAGTGGAATAGCTTTTGGTGTGAGTTGCTTAATTTACTTAGTTAATTAGGTTGTTAAAATCATAAATACGTTGCTAAATTGTTTGGTTAACGCATATATGCATAAATATGTTGTTGAATTGTTTGGTTAACGTATATACGCAAACTTGTAAAGTCCATAACTTTTTCATACGAACTCGAAATTAGGCGATTCAAAATTGTAACAACCCGAAAAATCTGAACCAATTTAAAATTTTTATTTTGGCAATCTTAATGAATTTTGAATATTTAAAATGATTTATTTTAAATAATAACGAAGAGAAATTTATTTTGAATGGAATTAGAACGTATATATTTATTTGAATCGTTGTTAGAATATAAATATTTATTTTTATTATAAAAGGAATTGAAAATGGCGCTGTAGTTTGAAAATCCAATTTCAAATTTCAAATGAATGTACAGGACTCAAAATAAACCGTATTTTAGCGAAACCAAAAATATTAGAATCTATTTGAAAATATCTTTCCAACGAATCCGAAAAATTGAAATTTCATAGCGGGGATAAAAAGTTATGACCAGTTGAAAATCTAGAATAGTCGCTATGGAAAATATTGCCCTTAAAATGGAAATTTGCAAACGACCTCCGTTTTTGACGAAATCACTTTTGTTGGATCCGGGATGTCAAGTTATTTCTAGATTCCGAAATTCGTTGGGTCTTGTTTCGAGGTCGAAATTAAAAGTAACTTTTTGGGATAAAATTAAATTAAAATAATAATTATATATATAAATCTCCCTTTCCCACTTCACACCCCCTTCCTCAGTTTCTCAATCAAATCAATTTCCCTCTTCAAAAAAAAACCGAAGCCCTCCATCCTCGTCACGACGCTGCCTGCGCCTCCAGCCACCGCGCCCACCACCCACGAGCACCGTCGTTCCCCTCCACCCTTCCTTCTCCTCCGCCCCTCCTTCAGTTCGAAGAAACGCGCCCCCCATTTGTGGCAGTTGTTCCACGCCACCGCCCACCTCACCGTCGTCGACGCCGGAGCCCCCTCCCCCCGACCCCCCTCTGACCACCACGTGCCCCCCATCAGCCCCTCTCCGCATTGAAACCCAAACCCACGCAAGCCCTAGAACCCCCCACGAGCCACATCGCGTCAACCACCGCACCACCCTGCCACCACAGTCCCCTCTCCGACGCTTGCTCCTCCTTCCGCAGCTCCCTTCTGATCGAATCCCGCAACCCTAAAAAAATACAATAAGTTTTATTTTATTTTTGTTTATGTTTTATTTATTCTAAGTAATCAGTTTCGTTAAATTGAAAAGCATTGAGTTTAAAATCAGTTTATATGAGTAGTATTGTTTTTAAAAAAGAATAAAGAGTTGATTTTTTATAATAAAAATATGATTTTTATATTATAGAGATAATAAAAATATGATTTTTATATGACAGGAATAATAAAAATATGATTTTTATATGTTGTAGCGAAATAAAAATATGATTTTTATATGATAGGAATAATAAAAATATGATTTTTATATGTTGTATCGAAATAAAAATATGATTTTTATATTATAGGAATAATAAAAATATGATTTTTATATTATATAGATAATAAAATTTTGTTTTTTATACATGCAGCGATACAATAAAAATGTGATTTTTATATATGTATAGTAACGATAAAAACGTGATTTTTTTTTATATATGTATAGTAACGATAAAAACGTGATTTTTTTATATATGTATAGTAACGATAAAAATGTGATTTTTTTTATATGAACAGCGTGGAAAAGACTGCGTTGAATTTCGGGCAAATCCAAGACATTCAGAAATTTAGAAATGAAATGGCGGAGTGGATCCCAAAGGCGAAAACTTCTCACTTTAATTTTATTTTTCTACTTGAAATATATACTAGGATGCAGACGGTGCTTAGCAGCACCCGACCCCGTCGTCCACAGACCGTGGACGACTTGTTTGTTTGTTTGATTTTGTTGTGAAAATTGATTGTGTGTAGTGGAATGGAAAAATTATTTTATAGTTAAAAAATATAATTTTTAACGTGTATATGAATAAAATAAATATAGATAAACAAATCGGACGATTTGTTTATGTATACACATTTCACTTATATGATTGGGACGATAAATTTTACGCATCGCCCAACTGCACAAATAAAATTCATTATTTGTTGATTGAAACCCCACACCGGTATTGGGATGATATATGACATACACTAGTACCAATAATTAGTTGTATGTCAATCGATTGGTTGACAAACTGTTATAAGCGTTAAATATTGATATTTGATGCTTACGTAGTGTAGAATGCACTTTGGATGATGGTTGACTGTGTTTGATTGTTGGAGTGTACGTGTGTGTGTATGAAATCCATATAAATAACATTATATGGTAATTGACTGTGTCTGATTCCAGTTCAGAAAGAATGAATATTTTAAAATAACGAATATTTTAAAATAAGGAATATTTAAAAGATAATATTCAGTAAAAGAACCAAAATCTGATTTTGTCGTCCGATTTGGGATGGACACGAATGTATTTAAATATATATATATATATATATATATAGCCGTGTTGATTAGATGACGCCATTTTGACGTGAACGGTATTTATATCGATTTTATTCAATTCTATAATGAATATCGAAAAGGAATTGATTTCAAAGTCTAATGTTTTGAAAATACTATCATTTACATGTCGATGATATGGAATATTAATTTTTGATTAGAAATTGAATATGAAGTTGAAATCGTTTTGAAAACGAATTGAAAACGATTTATAAAATACATTTTAAATGGAAATTGACGAAATATATATTATATTATATATATAATATAATGGTCTGAAAAGAACGCGCCGCGCTGCAGCAATTCGCGAATTTCGACCATTGACTTCGAACGAATATTACGGGAGATCCGACTGTCGGATTCTCCTAAAACCAGAACAGTTGGGTTCATATCGAAAAGATCTTTCTTAGAATATGAAAGATTGGAAATCTAACGGTTGGATTTGTAATTATGTCCAAATCAAATTTGGAAAAGGTCGCTGTAAGTGCAGTTCGATGGCCATTTATGGAAATCGACTGTACGGGCCTTGATAAAATTATTAAAAATATCAATAATTTGTGTAAAATCATAATAAATGATTTGGAAAGAATTGGGATGAAAATTCCCATATTTGAAAAGATAAAAATGTATTTTTATCGAAATAAACTAATTATTAACTAGAAAAATAATATATTTATTTTTAGAAATGGATAAATTGGATTTGAAATGGTTTTAAAAATAACTAGAATTTCCAAAATATAAATTGGAAATAGATTTGAATCGAAATTGTCTTCGGAATATTTCGATGTTGGATTTCGTGATTATACAGATATTGTTATGGAAATTTGAAAGATATATTTATATCGTTATTTCCAATACGATATTTGTTGGTTTAAGAATTTGATATTGAATATAACTCGATATATTTTCTATTTAGAGCCTTGTATTTAATATCAAATTGGATTTTGGGTTTGACGTGAATGGTATCATTAATAATACTATTCTTAAACCCAATGGAGTTAAGAAAATTAAAAGCTGACTGAAGATTATTTAAGTTGAATGGTTTCCTGGGTATTGATCTGATGTTGGTTTCAGCCTTCGGGGTTAATACTTAGGGAATTTTTCTCTTACTAATTTACGGCTAGAGACTGATGGAATGTGAATTGGGTTTATTATGAACTGTGTTTTTAACGACATTCGTTCTTTAACCCGATTTACAGTGAAATGGGATTTGGAATTCATAAATCTTTTGTTAAGATTTAAAGGAGATTTTCCAAAGTAAAGTTTTCCAATTTAACATATTAAATTGGAATTGAATGGAATTCGATTTGATAATAATCGAAATGAAATTCTGTGGAGGAAGACTATTAATACAGATGGAATTTAAAAGGCGTTGCCGGTATTCCACTTATATTATTGGTCGGATACAGAAATTGATATCGATTATATATTGATTTGTTCTTCCGTGAAGATTCCATAATTAACGGAATGTGATTTGGGTTCTCGTGAATGGTATCTTTAATAATACTGTTCTTAGACCCAATGGAGTTAAGAAAATCAGGAACTAACTGGAGATTAGTTAAGTTGAATGGTTTCCTGGGTATTGATCTGATGTTGGTTTCAGCCTTCGGGGTTAATACTTTGGGAATTGTTCACATGCTAATTTACGTTTAAAGGTTGATGGAATGGAATGTGATTTTGGGTTTATCGTGAACTGTGTTTTAAACGACATTGGCTCTTTAACCCAGTTAAAGGCAGGATATGATTTCCCAAGTTAAACAATCGTTAATATTGATTTCTGGGAAGATTAAAACCAAGTGGAGTTTTAATGCATCTTTAATTAGATTGAAATGATATCCAAAGGAAGATTAAAGAATAATTTTGAAGAATTTAACTTTGATAAAATTAATGGGAACCTTTCCTAAAGTATAAGAATATTTGAATAAAGGAATATTATGGATTCGAATGAGGGGTATGTTGTGTTTTTACAGCACTTGTTTATTATATACGCGAGTTTTTCAGAAAGACCGGGTTTATCCCATTCTGAATAACTGATTCGGCGATGGGTCGAGGATGAAGACGGTGGTTGAAGACCGGAGGTCTTCACATCGTTTGGATGATTACTGATGTCTTGATTGGGTTGTACACCCAAGGCAAGGTAATAAGTGGTGATCGTCCAGACATACTTGGAGATTGACCGGATATGCGAGGACCTCTCCCCTGTATTAGACATGTGGGGGAGGAATAAGGTGCCTTCGGTTTCGTTCAGACCCAGAACGAACTTGTAAATGGATGTGTGTCTGACATCAGATTTCATTCTGTATGATTGATATACATCGGTTGCATAGCGTGAATTGCATGTGTGGCATGCTGAGATGCAAATGATCAAGGCTTCTGTTGAAAAGCAGAGTCTTGTGGTTGATGATCAAAGGACGGCTTTAATATAGCATAGCTTTGTGTAGCGTTAATTCGCGAGCCTCACACCCCGGTGTGAACCAGAAATGGGAGAAGGACATCAGGGAAATGGACATATGTTGGTTTCTAGTTAGGAGTGGTGTTTTGGGTTTTACACGCCCTGGCATTTTACTTATGTGGATGATAGATTGCGAGGCGCCTCGGTTATATCAGTCGATCCGGGACTGATGGAGTCATTTGGCTCATTTATGCCCCACAGGGCAGGCTAGCATATCGTTTACGGTATTATTAATCCACTCCGTATGGACCAGCCCGGACGATCCAAGGGTCAATGCGCTCTGACCCTGAGGCTCGGGCTAGACAGTCTCGAAGCGGGCTAGGACGATTCCTTACCTTGGTTCACAGATGGAAATCCAACTTCCAATACGTGACAATTGCGGTTTTGATTGTAGAGCCTAGTATTGTCGACATGATATATGGTACCCATGCCGTCTAGGATTGATTCATTTATAATTGAAGTTGTTTTATACACTATGCACTTATAATGGTATCAAACAATTAGTTTTAACGTACCAAGCATGTTTGGCTATTATAAGGGAAAACCCTATCCCCCGTCTTGCGTTGCATTATTTGATAGGACCTGGGTCTTATAATAGCTTCATTTTTTTCAAAAAGCATTGCGTTGTTTTGATATATGCACTGGTATTCTTGCGAGGAAACCCGTTCCGTGTTATACGGCGTGGTCCCTTGATATATCTGATTTAAAGTAAAGTTTTAAATATTGCTTTAGTTCTCACACCAGTCACATGACTGACCTGGAGTTTATTTTTTTAACCTAAACTCTGGGTGCCCCTATTTTCTGCACGAGCAGCTTGTAGTTTTGGTTTTGCAGATTTATATTCACAGGATCCTGGTTTACAGCTGGAACGATATTCAGAAAGCTCTGTATCCGTTTATCTCTTTCAGTTTTGTTTTGTATTATTTTTCCGCTGCTATGTAATGTATTTAAATCTCTGATATTCAGTAAATGTGTAATATGTAATTCATACTATGTATATTCTTGTATTCCGATGAAATTGTTGTAATAGACAATGAAATGTTCTTCTGTTTGTGTTTTGATTCGTCTTGTCCTCAAAGCAATCCAGGCTTTCCTTCACGGGGAAGTTCGGGTCGCTTCAAGATGCATTGGAACCGTATCGACGAGAGCTTCGCAACAAAACTAATTTGGTCAAATTTAGAGCTGGTTGGAAATTTGGGTTAAATTAAACCCGCGTTTAATTTAAATCAAAAACGATTCTTATTATAACGATCAAAAATCTAGGTGAGAACTTCTATCTTAAATTAGTATATTAGGGTAGTTAGTTAGTTATGCATTTTAAGTTGCAATTTTGAAATTACATCATGTAGTTATAT
Source organism: Allium sativum (assembly GCA_030737875.1). Classification (NCBI taxonomy): domain Eukaryota; kingdom Viridiplantae; phylum Streptophyta; class Magnoliopsida; order Asparagales; family Amaryllidaceae; genus Allium; species Allium sativum. The sequence goes on along the minus strand of CM060915.1, from coordinate 862,235,446 downwards.
TATCCCGTTTTGGAGTTCAACACATGAACTATTCACAAATCATTTGCATTAAAAGCGTTGTATGAATATGTGACAGTCGCATTTCATACTCCGTGGATGGACACTTGTGGCGCTGTAAATGGCATTGGATAGTTGAGTATTTATTTATTTATTTATTTATGACTACGGTGTGTGCATTGTATGCGAGTAATGATTCATAAAATAATCGTTATTGGTTGGAAACCCTACACGTGTCTTAGGATGATATTTGACTCACACATCTCCATCGTGTGAAATTGTGGTCAACCGGTTGATTAACGGATTTATGTAAGCGTTAATTATTTGATTGAAACTTACATGAAAATAAAATACATATTGGATGTCATTTTATATGTGATAGTTGTTTGCAATTATCGTTGGATGTAAATAATGAATGTAATCCATATAAATTTATTTATCTGGATATTGGTTGAAGTTTTCTTCCAATCCAGAATAAATGTGAATATTTTATAATGTACTATTCAACAAGAATTAGAAGTTGATTTTGATGACTGATTTTGGATGGACACGAAAATATAAAAATGTGAAGCTGATTTAAGTATATAAACGCTATTTTGACCCGAACGAATTTTTATATCGATTTTATTCATTTTTATAATGAATTTGGAGAAGACTGAATTTTAAAATATGACATTTTGAAAAGATTATCATTTTGAGATCATAAAAAAAGGGATGTTCAAGTTCAATTTAAATTGGTAATGGAAGTTGGAATAATTTTCAAACGAATTTATAAATGTTTTACAAAATACGTTTTGAATAGGAGTTGAAAAAATATTATATATATATATATATATTTAAATGGTTTGAGTAGAACGTGTCGCAGCGACCGTTCGGGAATTTCAATCACGAACTTCAAATTAACATAGCAGGAGATCCGACCATCGGATTCTTCTAAAACTAAAACCGTTAGGTTCATGTCGAAAAGACCTTTTAAATGAATGCATGAGATTTAAATTTGAATAGTTGGATTTTTGAATATTTCCAAACCAATTTTGGAAAAGGTTGCTGCGGATGCAATTCAGTGACCGATAATGGAAACCAACTGTAAGGGCCTTAATAAAATAAATAAAAATGTGAATAGATTAAGTAAAATCATAAGAAATGATTGGGAAAGATTTGGGATGAAATATTCCACAGTTCAAAACAAAAAAGATATTTCTATCGGATGAGCTAGTTAATAAGTAGAATGATGATCCAATGATTTTTAGAAATAGTAATTGGATTTGTGAACGGTTTTATCATAACTGGAAGTTTACAACATATACTAGAATAAAATGGAAAATAGGATTTTGGGTTTGTTGCGATTGATGTCTTAAATAGTACTATTTTTGAACCCATTTGTGAAAGTAATAAATCTTTTAAACAAGATTTAATGAAGTTTTCCAGTTTATTTAAATTAAATTGGAATTGAATGGAATTCGATTTAGTGATAATCGAGATGAGCTTCCGTGAAGGAAGACCGTTACTATTTATGGAATTTAAAAGGCTTTGTTGTTATTCCATTTATAGTATTAGTCTGATACAGAAATTTATATCAATTATATACTACTATGATTTTCGTGAAGATTACATTTTGAGGAAGATGATTTTGGGTTTATCGTGAGCGATGTTTTATGCAACATTCGTTCTTTAACCTAATTAAAGCCAAGATTTATTTCCTAAGATGAATAATCATTAAGTAATGATTTTTGAAGATTAAAACTAACTGGATTATAATGAATCTTTGATTAGATTGAAAGGCAAATGAGGTAATTAAATTTACCGAATTTAAGAAATGATCGAGAATAGAGTACCACCAGTTTTACTCTATGCGATAATTAAATCTTTAATTAAATTTGAAACGTGAAATGGTAATTAATTTTACCGATAACACAGTGGGCGTTAAATATGGAGTACCACCAGTTTTGCTCCATGGGATGAATAGGTTGGGATTGGAAAAATAAAATAAATGATTACTTCGGTAAGGCTGATAATCCTGACTAGTTTTATAAACCTTAATTTGGTTTAAGATTGTTAAAAATATAATACAAAATATTTTGCAATGGTTTTCAAAGAAAGATTTAAACAAGATGTTTAAATGAACTAAATCTTTAATAAAATTTATGGGAATGATTCCCAATGTAATAGATATTTGAATAAAAGAATATTCTAAATTGGAATGAGGCATGTGATGTGTTTTTATAGCACTTGATTATAAGATACATGAGTTATTCGGAAAGACCGGGTTTAACCCATTCTGAATAACTGATACAATGATTAAAATTCGACGATGAAGACGGTGGTTAAAGACCAGAGATCTTCACATCGAATGGATGATTACTGATGTCTTGATTGGGCTATACACCCAAGACGAGGTAATAAGTTGTGATCGTCCAGACGTACTTGGAGATCGACCGGATATGTGAGGGCCTCTCTCCTGTATTGGACATTTGGGACGAGGAACAAGCTACTTCCATTTTTGTTCAGACCTAGAACGAACTTGTAAATGGATGGTTTGTCTGACGTTGGATTTCATTCTACATGGATTGATTTCTATTAAATATATATCTGATTAGTGGCGGGGAATTTATTCTCTTGCTTAACACCATTCTCTGAGACATACGAGCTTAGAGGCTATATATTGATAGACATCAGTTGTGTGACATGGATTGTCAATGTGGCATGCTAAGATGCAATGATCAAGGCTTTTGCTGAAAAGCAGGTCTTTATGGATAATGATCAGAGCACGGCTTTTGTAATAACCTGGAATTTATGAACCAATTTAAAAAAATTATTTTGGCTATTTTAATGGATTTTGAATATTTAAAATGATTTGTTTTAAATAATAACAACTAAAAATTTATTTAAATCGAAATTATAAAATATATATTTAATTTAATTGTATAACGAGCCTGAAATGACGTGGAAGTTTAAAAATTCGATTTTAAGTTTCAAATGAATGTACATGATTCAAAATAAATCAGTTTCAATAAAACAAAAAATATTTAAATTGTTTAATTATATCTTTCTAACGAATGTAAAAAATCTAGATTTCATAATATAATTTGAAAGTTATGTCCAGTTTAAAATTTAAAATAGTCGCTATGGAAATTAAATATATTTTAATATAATATATCGCCCTTAAAAATAGCCATTTTGCAAACAACCTCCGTTTTCGACGAAACTACTTTTGTTGGATCCGGAATGTCAAATTATTGGTAGGTTTAAATTTTCATAATTTTTGGAATTAATATGTGAGCGTGGTAAATTTAAACATGTTTGCTCAGTTTAGTTTAAATTTAATCGACCAAAAAAAGGACATTTTTCAAACGGCCTCTAAATTCATCGAAATCAGTTTTGTTGGACCGTATCATCAAAATATAGCTAGATTTATTTTTATGGAATTTTTGGAGTTGGTATGTGGCCCCGGTAAATTAAAATGAACGTTTAAATTTAATATAAATTGACTTATATTTCAATTTAAAGAAAAATTGATTGAAACAGCCGAATTGGCTTACAAAACAAATTCCATTATGTCTGGAATAGGGGTGTTTGGCAAGGGGCGTAGTCATTGGGTTTGATTTGGAGTTCGGATCAATAAACGATAAAATTCACAAATTAAATATATTATTTAATTTATTATACATTAGAAAACCCTAACCCAAGCCTTATAAAAAAAATCCGCCATCAGCTTAAGAAAATTGAAGGCCTAGGAGCTCCGATTTTCATTCCTCAACCATTCCCAATCCGATCAGAATTAATTCAAGTTTATAAAACGAAAGTTGAAGATAACTTCGTGCTCTATGATCCCATATGGGTTTAATCGAAGTTGGAGTTGTAGGCGACTCGAATTTCGAGCCCAAACCTCATCCGTTCGCTGGCGTTTCCTGGCAGACAGGGGTCGTCGAGCTGGCCCACACTCCGGCCGGTGGTAGAGCTCATGACAGCGTTCACCGTGGTGGAGGCGGATCCGACTCCGGTGGCTTCCTAGAGGCGCGATGAACAAGGGATCGGGTTCAACATTGGTTCGAGAGTCGTATTTTTAACTGGAACGAGATTTGAAGAGGAAGGCTTATGTAATATTAAATAAATTAATGTTTTATTAATTTATAATTGTGTAACTAATGTAATTAGTAAACAAATGGTCATAACTTTTATATCCGGAAACGGAATTCGATAATTTCAGAGGTGTTGGAATCGTGGTGAAGAGAGCTACGACGTGGAATCAATTTAGGCAGAAACATGGCCATCTGATATTTTTGATAAAATTAAACACTGGTTTAATTTTATTAAAATAATCGTTAATCTAACGATTTCAAAACCAACCACTGTGAAAACTCTTCTCACTCAAAACTATTTTATCATATTATTGTATTCATGTATAAATTGCCAGTGTAGATTTACATCAGTTTAATCATTATAAACTGTATACGGTGCCTGTTAGCTCACCTCCCTCGTCCACAGGCCATGGACGATTTAGTTGATTGTATTGTGTTTTGTTTGTGATGCTGAAATGTTTAACATATTAAAAATAATGTTAACATTAATGATGTAATTAAAATTAAATTATAAATATTTATTTATAATTTAAACAGTGAAAATTGGTAAATCAGAAAAATAATTCAAATCGAATTATAACTGATTAAATTAATTAACCAGTGATTATTTTGGAATAGACTGTTGTTTCTTGAAAACCCCACACGGGTCTGGGGATGGTAATTTATACACATCTTCCCTGAATTTAATTATATGTCAGAGGATGGGTTGACAGACTGTGATGAGCGTTATTTATTTATTTCAGCGCTTATACAGAGGTGAATGCACACTAGATGATGGGTGGATGTTTAATGATTATAAATAATTATTGTGAATACACGCGATGTATGAAAATCCATATAAATATATTTATAGTAACTGATTGAGTCTGATTCCAATTCAGAAATTAAGTATAGTTTTAAAATATTATTCAGTATAGTTTTAAAATATTATTCAGTATAGTTTTAAAATATTATTCATTATAGTTTTAAAATAATATTTAGTAAAGAATACAAAATATGATTTTGATGTCCGATTTTGGATGGACATAAAAATATTGAAATACTCATAACTGTGATGAATATGAAGCCGAGTTGAGTAGTTAGACGCCATTTTAACCCAAAAGGGTTTATCGATTGATTTTATTTATTTCAAAATAATATCGTAAAGAATTGATTTCAAAATCTGATATTTTGAAAATATTATCATTTTAATATTAAAATGATGTAGAATATTCAATTTTGATTTAAAATTGTAATGGAAGTTGGAATCGTTTTAAAAATGAATTTATAAAAATTTATAAAATATGTTTTAAATGGAAATCAACAATATATATATATTATATATATTTAAATGGCCTGAATAGAATGTGCCGCGCAGTGACCACTCGCGAATTTCGATCGTTAACTTCAAATAGATGTAACGGAAAATCCAACTGTCGAATTCTCCTAAAACAAGAATCAATGGGTTCGTATCAAAAAGAGCTTTCAATGAATATAAGAGATTTGAAATCTAACGGCTGGATTTGGAATTATGTCAAAATTGATTTAAGAAAAGGTCACTATGGATGCAGTTCGGTGGCCGTTACTGGAAACTAACTGTAAAAGCCTTAATAAAATTAATAAAAATATGAAAAATTTATGTAAAATCATAATAAATGATTTAGAAAGAGTTTGGGTGAAAAATTACAAGTTTGAAAGGATAAAGATATTTTTTTATCTAAATGAACTAGTTATTAACTAGATTAGAAATCCAATAATTTTTATATAAATAAATTGGATTTATAAAGGGTTTTAATATAACCAGAAATTTCCAATATATAAATTGGAATGGATTTGAGTGGAAATAATCTTCGGAATATTTCGATATTGGATTCCATGATTATATGGATATTGTTGAGGGATTTGGAAGATATATATATATATATATATATATATATATCATTATTCCGAATATGATATTTGTTGATTTCAGAATTTGATATTAAATATAAGTCGATATAATTTATATTCAGAGCCTTGTATTTAACATCAAATTGGATTTTGGGTTTGTCGTGAATGGTGTCCTCATTAACACTATACTTAAATCCGGTTGAGAATAGAATAAATCTTTTAATTAAGATTTATAGAAGTTTACCAATTAATTAATATTTATTTGGAATTGAATTGAAATTGGGATTTTGGTTTATCGTCAACTGTGTTTTTAAGTAACATTAGTTCTTTAACCCAATTAACAGTGAAGATATGATTTGGAATTTATAAATCTCTATTCTAAGACTTAATGGAAATTTTCCAAAGTAAAATTTTCCAATTTAAAATGTTAAATTGGAATTGAATGGAATTCAATTTGGTAATAATCGAGATGAGCTTCTGAGAATGAAGACCCTTACTATTTATGGAATTTAAAAGGCCATGCCAATATCCACTTATAGTATTAGTTTGATACGGAAATTTGTATCGATTATATACTGTTATGATTTCCGTGAAGATTCCATTTTGATGGAAGATGATTTTGGATATATCCTGAACTGTGTTTTAACTGACATTGGTTCTTTAACCCAAGTAAAAGCAGGATTAATTTTCCTAAAGTTGAACAATCATTAAGTTATGATTTTAGAGATTAAAACGAAGAAGAGTTTTAATAACTTTAATTAGATTGGAATGAATGAATGGTGATTAAATTTACCAAAACATGAAGTGTGGTATAAACCAAATATACTTGGTTGTTGATATTGATTGTGATTTATTGATTGTTTGGATTGTGCTCAACTAGTTTATAAGCAAAAATATGCTTTTACATTTAGCATTGGGTTGAGTAGAAATATTTGTAAGCTAACATCTTGTCAAACACTTCACGATTTGACTATGAGATGTTTAGAGATGTTGAGTTCATTTCAAATTTAATAAATGATTCTGAAATGATATTTTTCTTAAGTGAAAAGAAATGTATTCCCGATTTTGGACAGGGAGTTTTATAAAATAGAAAGGATTTTGAGGGCTAAACCTAATGTTGTTGAAATGATTTCGAAATGTATTATGTGTTTGACATTATGGTTCATCACATAACCAATTAGTTGCTATTGATGATGTATCTGTTTGGTGGTGGAGAATTTATTCTCTTGCTTAGCACCCTTCTTTGAGACATATGAGCTCAAAGGTAATGTAATTAATAGTGATTGATCATATGTGTGAATTGCTAATGTAAAGTACTATATTTTAGAAAGTACTTGTGATTATTATGTTGTGAAATGATTTTCTCTACTTCAGGATATGAAATGATTTGGTATGTGGTTAAAGATTCGGGTAACCCTGGATGACTAAAAGTGTGTGGGCAGTGGATTTTCTCCGAGGGCATGGGAGATGCATCGTCACTGTAGCATGCTCCATAGTGGGAGGTGCACATATATATATTGAGTTGGAGAGGTGTGTACAGCCTCGTCTGAGGACCATGCCCGATATTTGGTTGCATACTTGTTTGTATGCATTGTGATATTTTAGAATTCATATTTCTAAAGATTTTTGTTTGAGATCCTGAAGTGAAATGTACTTTGATATAAAATCTAGAGATGTATTTTAAATGATTTGAAATAAGAAATCAGGAAATAAAGTCCAAAGGAATAATTTCTGTAAAATGAATTGGATTTTGAAAATCTAAGTTTGGGGATTAAACTGAAATGGTTAGATTGAGGAATTGCATGTTTTTATGATACATCGTAGATCCATATGACTATTATTGGTTATTGTTTATGCACTGGTATTCATGGGGGCAAACCCATTTCGTGACATGCGGTGTGGTCCCGTGATTTACCTTATATTAAAGTAAAGTTTAATAACTGTTTTGAGTTTTCACACCAGTCCCATGACTGACTCGGAGTTTATTGTTTTAACCTAAACTCTGGGTGCCTATATTTTCCACATGGTCAGCTTGTAGTTTTGGTTTTGCAGATTATTTTGTTTAGCGGGATTCCGGATCAGAGTTTAAAGTTGTGTCCAGAGCATTGATAGTCTTCCACTGTGTTAGTTTATTTGTTTCCACTGCATTGTATTACATTTATTGTAAATTTATTTTCCACTGTATATTATTTTTGATACTCTGATATTTTGTACTCTGATATAACATTATTATGATGTCTATAAAAGTCTTCTGTTGTTTGTTCTGGTGTGTTGTGCGCCCCAAAGTTAGCGTATCCGCCTTTTTGGTTCGATTTAAGTTGGCTTAGCGATCGATTTGGATCGACCGAGAAGAAGGGTCGTTACAGCTTTAAGTAGCATAGCTTTGTGTATAGCGTTAATTTGCGAGCCTCACACCCCGGTATGAGTCTAAAACGGGATTAGGGACAACAGGGAGTGCATGCATTTCTTTCTAGCTAGAGGTGGTGCCATGGTATGGAGCCCAGACATATTTACTTATGTGGATGAAGGATAGCGAGGCGCCTCAGATATGATTGGTCGCCAATGCCCAAGTGATAGGTTTGATTGGAATAGGAAACGTATTGTTCAGGAATAACCAATCTTCAAAAGTAAGAGAGGACCGGCCCTGCAAGAACCAAGGGCTCAACCACGTCTGAGTCTTGGGTCATCTTGTTAGAGCTGATCCGAAACCGGTAAGGAGTACATCCCTTGCCTTAACTCATAGCGGAAATATGTAACAACCCGGAAAATCAGAACCAATTTAAAAATTTTATTTTAACAATTTTAATGAATTTTGAATATTTAAAATGATTTATGTTAAATAATAATGATTTAAAATTTATTTAAATCGAAGTTTGAACGTATATATTTATTTTAATTATATAACGAGCCTGAAATGGCATAGTAGTTTGAAAATTTGATTTCGAACTTTAACTGAATGTGCAGGATTCAAAATAAATCGGATTTCGGTATAACCAAAAAATATTTAAATCAGTTTAAAAATTTCTTTCTAACGGTTCTGAAAAATTGAAATTTCATAGAGGGAATAAAAAGTTATAGCCAGTTGAATATTCAGAATAATCACTATGGAATTTAATATAAATATAGCCATTAAAAATAGACATTTTGCAAACGACCTCCGTTTCTGATGAAACCACTTTGGTTGGATCTGAAATGCCAATTTATTGCTAGGTTTAAAATTCCCTAATTTTTGGAATTAATATGTTAGCGTGGCAAAGGTAAACGCATTTGGTAATTTCGATTTGAATTGGATCAACCAGAAAAAGGCCATTTTTCAAACGGTCTCCAAATTCGACGAAATTAATTTTGTTAGGACCATATCGTCAAAATATAGCTAGATTTATTTTTGGGAATTTTTGGAATCAGTATATGGCCCCGGCAAATTAGAATGTACGTTCAAATCTAAAATTGAATGTTTTATATTTTAATTTGAAGAAAAACTAACTGAAACAGTCGAATGGGCGTACGAAATATATTCCATTGTGTCCGGAATGGGGGTATTCAGCTTGGGGCGACACTTGTTGGGTTTAATTTGGAGATCGGATAGGAAAACCCTACTTTTGGAATTTATATAAATATCGGCCAATCATAAAATTCCTTTTATTATTTTATTTTCTAAAAATCGCGAACCCCTCCCCCCCCCCGACACCCTTCAGAACGACGGCGGAAACCTTTCCCTCCCTTCTCTCTTCGATTCAGGCCAAACCACACTATAAAATCACTTACTCCGGTTGGGGATTTTGAAGATCTCCTCCTCCTCTTCAAAACCATACCCGTTTTGCTAAGTATCGTTGAGTATTTCTCGAGTTGTGCACCTCCAAAGTCAGCACCTTCATCGCGCAGCGTGACGGGGATCTGCCGTCGCACCTGACCGCACCACCACCTCCAGGCGCGCGCTTCCTCCCCCTTCCACGTGGCATCGTCCGTTTGTCACCTAGCTGAGCGGATTTAAAGAAAATCGCAACCCTAGTTTCGAACCTTTTCTAAAGGTAACGGGGTGAATATTTTTAACTGTTTTTACACTTTAAAGCGTTGCGAAGTTAGAAAATGGAATAAAAATCGTATCTTTTCCATATGTTGTCGAAATCCAGTGAAATAAGAGACATTGGACTTGCGGCAACGTCTTCAACATTCTAGAAGAGACTGGAATGCATTTGGAGCTCTTTATAATTTTTGAAGGAGTGGAACCCAATGTGAGATTTCTAATTTCAAATTGGAATAGAACAGTGATGTATAAATTATATAAGTGATGTATAAATTATGTACTCATTGTATATCTCATATATGGGTGTTGTATAAATTATATAAGTGATGTATAAATTATATATGCGTTGTAAAAAACATATATGCATATGAATGAAATTGAAATGGAAATATATACATATATATATACATACACACACACACACACTCCTCTCGTCCACAGACCATGGACGATATAAATTGATTGTGTTGTGGAAATTGGTTGTGTTTGTGGTAAATCCATTGGGATGTGAAAATGAATTGTATTGTGGAAAGTATAGAAATGAAACCCCTTGTATGGCCGCAAGGACTAGGATAGCAGAGGAGCCGTGCTTCGACACGGTTCCGGTTTTAATTACCATGTCGTTATAATGCCGAAATTTTCTGGAATATTCATGTGTTGTTAAATATTCATGTTTGAAATAAATTGTTTTAACAATAAAAATCACATTTTTATTGTATATATGAATCACAAAAAATATTCATGTTTGAAATAAATTATTTGAACAATAAAAATCACATTTTTATTGTATATATGAATCACTAAAAATATTCATTGAAATAAATTATTTAAACAATAAAAATCACATTTTTATTGTATATATGAATCACTAAAAATATTCAAGTTTGAAATAAATTGTTTGAACAATAAAAATAACATTTTTATTGTATATATGATCACTAAAAATATTCATGTTGGAAATAAAATATTTTTAACATGTATATGAACTGTTAAAAATAACCAAAGGTTGAAATAAATATTTGTTGATTGAAAATAATATTTTTAACATGTGTATGAACTGTTAAAAATAACCATAGGGAAATAAATGTTTATTGATCGAAAATAATATTTTTAAAATGTATATGAAGTGTTAAAAATCATCATGTATAGAATTAAATATTAGTTCGCTAAAAATATTATTTTTAGCTTAGATATGCATATATATACATGTACTGAATTGGTACATGGATTTGCTGTTGAATAAAGAATTTATTTGTGTGCCCGACAAATAGGTAAACCATAATGAGTTGGCTACACAATTTTATTTATATATCAACTCATGTGAATGCCATTGGATGCGGTATGCTGGTTTTTCTATGTGAGATTATAAACGTCGCCATAGAATAGCAACAATTAATTTTGAACTACACTACATGGCATACTACGTGAACAGTGCATACTTTATCATATACCACATCAGCATTTGGAGTAATGTGACAAGGTTGGGATTACCACACGAGCAAGACGCTCATATGGTGTTGACTGAATTACAGGTTGAACGAGGACTGATATGGACAAAATAAATATAATGGTAAATTGCCAGATTAAATAAAAATCCCACACGGGTGTGGAGTTGACAATAACCACGTCTCTCTAGTTATTAGATACGGCACATGGATTATTTATTTCCAACACTGGACAAGGTAATGAGATTTATCTTTGGATTTATTATACACACTCCCTTGGGCATAGATAGGACATTAAAAATTGTGTGCGCTTATACTAGATTTATTGGGTGCCTAATACGGCCCAATAAATTTCCAAGCCCCTCCCCGTATAGGTTATGGCGTAATTTTTCGAAATTTAAAAGCATTAGCCAAATTTTTGAAGAGAAAACGTTTTGGAAATCTTCGAATGAATTATATTTATATATATATATATATACATATATATGTATAAATTAAATAAAACGAATAACGACGCTGTAGTTCGCGTTTTGAAATCGTAACTTTTAACGATTATACTGGGAGATCCGACCATTGGATTTTTCCTGAAATCGGAACCGTTGGGTTCGCTTTGGAAAGATCTTTCCAACGATATAAAATTTGTTAAGATCCAACAATTAGATTTTGTGAAATGTTAAATTCAAATTTGGATGAGAGCAGCACCAGTGCCATCGAATGACCTAAAACGTCGTTAAATGAAAATGGACTATTTTTATATATATATATATAAAAGGGAAAAGTCGTTATAAAATATTATAAATGATATGCAATTGAAATAAACCGATTTTACTTGATTTATGGGATATTCTGATGTTTAGATGTATTTGACATGAAATAATTGATTGAATCGAAACGTGAATGTCAAATAATCTAACCAAGGAAAGAATTAGTTAGAATTATGTTTATGCGTGGATTATTTAAAAAGACCGAGTTAATTCTCATTTCAAATAATCGAACGACGACTGGAAGTCGAAGATATGAAGACGGTGCAAGACCGGTGATCTTCACATCGAAAGGATTACTACTAATGCATTGGATTGGTTAGCTCCTAAGAAGGGGCTACAGTGATAGTGATCCAAACGTATTTGTTGATTGTTCGGATGTACGAGGGCCTCCCTCCTGTATTGGACATACGCGACAAGGAATAAGGTGCCTCCGGTTTCGTTCAGACCCAGAACGAACTAGTAAATGGATGTGTGTCTGACATTGGATTTTATTCTATGCTGATTGATTTTTATTAAATATATATATCTGTTTGGTGGTGAAGAATTCATTCTTTTTCTTAATACCCTTCCCTAAGACGTATGAGCTTAGAGGTTATATATCAGTAGAGATCAGTCGCATGACATGAAATGTCAATGTGGAATGCTGAGATGCAGTGATCAGGGCTTTTGTTGAAAAGCAGAGCCTTGTGGTTGATGAACAAAGCACGGCTTTAATATAGCATAGCTTTGTGTATAGCGTTAATTCGCAAGCCTCACACCCCGGGTATGAACCAGAAACGGGAAAGGACCTCAAGGAGGACATGTGTTTCCCTCTAGCTAGGAGTAGTGTCATGGTATGGAGCCCAGACATTTTTACTTATGTGGATGATGGAAAGCGAGGTGCCTCGGTTATATCGGTCATTACGGGGCCGATGGATGATATGGTTGACATACTGACCAGACTTACACCCCATAGGGCGGGGAAACACATTGTTCAGGAATTTTAATCCACTCCATGTGGACCGGCCCTGTCTCTCCAAGTGCAGTTGTTGTTGAATCCTAAGACATGGGCTAGATTGTCTCAAATTCGGTAAGGACGATCCCTTGCCTTGGTTCATGACGGAAATCCAATTTCCAATACGACATTGTGCGATTTTGATTGTCAAACTAGTACGACGACATAGTAGGATGGGGTACTATGCCATCTATGATTGACATTATGATTGAAATTGTCTTTGAAATATATAAACACTAATAATAATATCAAATGATTTTGATTTTTATGTGTAAAGCATATTTTGGCCATTATAAGGTAAAACTCTATCCTCCGGTTTGCGTTGCATTGTGTGATAGGACTTGATTCTTATATTGGCTTCATTTTCTATATAAAAAAACATTACGTTGTTCAAATGACTTACTTTATTTATGCACTGGAAATCCAATGGAGTAAACCCGTTCCACATCAGCGGCGTGGTCCTGTGATTGACCTTATTGTTAAATAAGTTAAGAAAGATTTCTCATACCAGTCCCATGACTGACTCGTAGTTTGTTTCACTTGCAAACTCGGGTGCCCCTATTTCTACATGGGCAGCCTTGTATTCAGGTTTTAACAAGCTCATTCTGGATAGTTATGGAGTTGAAGATGGATTCTATCATTTCTATTATGTTGTTCAGACTTTGTTATATATATTATGTTTGATTCCGCTACAGACATTTTATATAAGGCTGAAACTGTATTTTGTACTAAGTATGATCCTGTTATACTGTGTAACTCTAATGATTTTATTTGTTCCAGTGTAATTTGTTGTACATTATCTAGTGTAATGATATATTTCTGTTCTGCTGTTATTGTTTATGTGTTATATTCCAAAGATTATCCTTGCTTCCGTGGCACGGGAGTTTGGGTCATCACAAAATCCAACTTCCAATACGACATTGTGCGGTTTTAATTGCAAACCTATATGGAGACATAATATATGACATCCATGTCATCTATGATTGATACATTTATATTCAAAATTGTTTTTGACACTATGCACTTATAGTAATATCAAAATGATTTGTTTTTAAAACGTACCAAGCATATTTGGCTATTATAAGGTAAAACTCTATCCTTCGGCTTACGTTGCATTGTGTGATGGGACCTGAGTCTTATAATAGCCTCATTTTTCCAAAAGCATTACGTTGTTTTGTTTTAAGACTAGTATTCATGTCGAGTAAACCCATGCCGTGTTGGCGTGGTCCCATGATTTACCCTATTTTCAAAATAAGGTTAATAACTGTTTTAGTTCTCACACCAGTCTCATGACTGACTCGGAGTTTATTATTTCTACCTAAAATTTGGGTGCCCATATTTTTTGCATGGGCAACTTGTAGTTTTGGTTTTGCAGATTTCTATTTATCAGGATCTTGGTTTATAGCTGGAGCTAAATTCGAAAAGCTTTATATCTGTATATTTCTTTCACTTGTGTCCGTATTGTATTTATACATTTTTATTTCCGCTGCTATGTATTTATTCTCTAATATTGTAATTCCGTTGTATATTATTTATTGACACTCTGATATTGTTGCACTCTAATGTAATATTGTTGTAATGGCAATGAAAAGTTTTGTTGTTCTGCGCTCTGATGCGTCATGTTTTCACGCAATCCGCATTCTCGTTCGATCTTGGCCGGATGGGGATTTTGGGTCGTGTTAGTAGGCATTTCTCCCTTCGAATTTCGCTGTGGCGTCTATATCGCAGTTACATGGCGGTTATGACCACTACCTTAGTGGAACCGCTCGTAACTGTAGGCTTCACTCCCCTCGAATACGCTAGAATAGATAAATAATAATAATCAATGTGATCCCACCGAGTGGGATTCCGATATCAATGGATACTCCAATCAATGGAGCACCAACATAGCTATGATTTTCAATTTTTAATGGAAGGCACTTCCCATATCTTCATTTGGAAAACATACATTCTAAATATATAGTACTCCATTTCACGTTTCGCATATATTGCACTTACATAAGTATCAATTTACATAAGATTTTATTTTCAAATCACGCTTTTCCAACATATCATTCTCATATAAATTCTTTTATATAAGACTATTATTTCAATCAATTATCTTCCAAATCAGTGGTTTTCGAATTAATATCATACTTATATAAGTCATATAATTTTCAAGCATTTCAAATCACAATATTCATAAATTGATAAATCTTTATAATTTTCATTTCAATGTCAATTTAGTTATGACTTCACAATTGATTTGAATATTCAATATCATTTCAAATCTAGTTTATATTGATAATCAATTCATTATTAAAACTACACTTTCGATTTGGGTTACGTATCACAAATATCATTATTCAATTGAATATTTACATTCAATCATTTCAGACTAAATTGCTCCAATCGGAATTACATATTTCTATTTCAAAATAATTTAAGTACAAATAGTTTAAGTAAAATAATAGACTTGAAATAAAATAGGTTTGAATAAACAAACAAGTTTTGATACAAAATACTTTGCAAAATTGCTTAGAATAAAAATGATTTGGTATAGCATAATTAAACAAGATAAATAATTTTAATACTTTAGTTCAAATAAAACGATGGCAAAACCTATAATAATTGTAAAATGAAGAATACAAATTTTCAAGAAATATTCCATTCTGAATCAATTTTCCGAAAATTCAAAATTTTAGATGACACTAATTCCGCTGTCAAAGTTAATCTAAATTTTAACTAAGATTCATTGGGAACCTTTCAGTTTGAACCAAGTGTCCAAGTTAGATCACAACTCAAATTTCTCTTTCAATTTTCCATCTTCAATTTCCATTTGAAGTTTTAATTCTTCATTCATTACATATTATTGGCTTCAAATTTTCAAACATTTAATTCATCCCTTGAATCAATTCTTCACAAGTTAAATTTTCCATTTAATCTATCAAAATCAGTAAACTTAATAAAATCCTTCAGTTAACCAATTCAAAATTTAAATCATTTATCCTTGCATTTATTCAAACTAAATTTCAATAAATTAAAGCCACTCATTGAAGTAGTTAAGTTGATTTATACCTTCAATTTAAATATTTTAACACATTAATCTAAGTTAGTAATTTAACAACAAAACCATTTGATTTATAAATTCAAGCTAAAATATTTTTTCTCGATTATTACTTTTTATAAATTTTTCTCAAAACAAAATTTTATTTGAGACATTTCTAATTTTCATACTTTCAATTTCTTCATTTGCACTTCTGATATTCTACTTGCTTTGAGCTTATTTTAAATTATACTCGCTTAAAACTCAAATCTTGTTCAACAAAGAGTTGGTTTATTCAAATAGCTGGAAAATTTTATTTTTCAATTCAATAATTGGAAATCATGAATTAAATCATTTCTTATCAAGATATCACTTCAAGATGTATAATTACACTATCCAAATACATTGGATTACCGTTCAACTAAAAACTCGATAGTCAATTCCAGATTTTCTGCCAATCATTCAAAGTATACATATATGTTTGCACATCAAATCATGCTTCACAAATCAGGCTTCATTTAACCAAGAAAACAAGTAGCAAAGCTATTAAAGTGGTATCCCCCACTTTGAGACTCGAGAATAAATTCCAATGAAGTAAAATTATCATTGAAATTATTTTTTAGCGACAAAAGTGGGTTCTCCATTCATATATTTTCCTTTTTGAAAACATTTCAGAAAATTACCTCAAACATTTTTATTCGAACATACTTGTTTATACTACTAGTCTTTTTCTTCAAAACATTGAAAATCAATTTCACAAATGTCAGGAATCAAATTCTCTAATTTTAGTCAAACGATCTCCTTAGTTTTAACTAAATCAGTATGTCATTATTTTTCACGATATACATTTCATATTTCATCAATTGTTCAACATTTGTAATTTATTAACCCGAATATCAGTTATCACCCATTGGTATATCTAAGATATACTACAATAAAGACAAACATTGATTTACCTGTATGAATAAATTCTTTGAAAATTCATAACTTTTTTATATTTAAAATCGATATTATCTGTACGCAATTTATATAATAAAATTCATTTGTGGAAATAAAAAACAATCATTATTCTAAACCATTAAGAGATTTCAAAATACTTAATTCAATATCAGATTTGTTAATCATACTTATACTATATTACTAAACAATTTACAAAACATAACTTGATTTAATCAAATTAATTAATACACTATACTTATATTTCCAAATAATTTACAAAACATAACCTTACTTATGAAGGCTTATTTAGATTCCCATTCAATTCAAATGATATTTTATTTGATCTACAAATTCATTAGGTCTCACTTACACCCAAACGTTTATTTGGTTTCATAATTTTTTTTACTCAAATTTATTTCAAATTATTTCTCATCATAAGACTTTAAAATTTAAAAATACTTCATATTTCAAATTAACTTATATTCCAAAATATTTTAGGTTTCATGTCAATTTATACTTCTAAACATACTTTATTTCCAAATACTTCTAAATACTCTATACTTTTAAACATACTTTATTTCAGATTAATTTATATTCCTAGAATACTTTATACTTTAAATCAAATTATATTTTCAAGGCCCTTTATATCCTCAAATTGATCTATTTCCCAAAATTCTTTATACCATATTACTTTATTTTCGAATCGATTTATATTTCTGAATACATTATATTTTCAAATTAATATACACTTCAAAAGTACTTTATAATTTCAATTCCAAAATATTTTTTCAAATTAATTTATACAACAAAATACTTAAATTTTCAAAATAAGAATTCCTTAGAGATTCTGGTGACAATTCTTGTTAAACCTCATAAATTAAGCTTTGTACAAACCAATGCTCTGATACCAACTGTAACGACCTGCCTTTTCAACCGCTTCAAATCGGAAATTAAACCAATTTAAACTGCTCGAAATGACATATTGTTATTGGTTATAAGGTTTAGTAGAATCAATACATAGAATCACAGAACATAATAACATGCAGTAGAATAATTTTTACAAAAATATCAGAGTTTTACAATATTTTTACACAGCGGAAAATACATAGCTTTTACATAAGATAAATTTTACAACAAATTTGTCAATTCTATGCGCGTGCGTCTTCACATGTCTCAAACTTCGCAAGCTGGAATCTTTAGATCTGCAACCACTACAATAAAATAGAGCTTTGATAGCAGTTTTAAATAGCGTTTCCGCCAATCCACTTTAAAATCTTTGAAGTGTATGACTTCCAATGCTAACTAAGAAGCAAATCTCGTGTACAAAACGCTATACAAAGGAAAAAGCGAGAACACAAATTCTTCGAGCGGGAACCAAAAATAAGCCTCGCTCTTTCCTTCATAGAGCAAACTTTCTTTAATTCTTTCGTCGCCTCCAGAAGTCAACAAAATCCAGATCGCAAAATCCCTAATCCCGACATTAAATCAAAAAAATCCATGACCCACAAAATCGTGAATAGCGAAATTACCGTAATCACTCCTGTCATCAACAGCCTAGTTCGCATCTCATCAATTTGAACAAGGATGGGAGGTACTACAAATTTTATTGTATTTTTCTTGCTAATTTTTTGTTAATTAATCTGAATTAATGTATTAGTTAACCGAAAAGGCTAAATTCATGAGAATGTTTCTCTAATCTGAATTCACATGTTTCAGCTTGGTTACTTATCAACATATAATTTGGTTGTCAACAATTCAATGCCTTGTAGTTTCAGTGTAATTAATAATTTCCTCGCAGTACAATTCTGATTTTGATCCCATCATTTTATAGGGAAATTGAAGACACTTGCGGGGCAGATATAAAAATGTAGCAAAATTAGAATTAGCATCTTGAATTTAAACTTCCATCACTCTTCAGTCTATCATTCAGGTAAGGATTTTAGAATAATTTATGTGTTTATCAAGAAAAAGGCTATTTAATGATTAATTTACTATGAAACTGTTTATGTTAAGATGACACATAATGTGTTTGTAGGATTGTACAGTAAGTTGTTACTGCCTTCGTCTCAAGTAGTAGCATATACTGATATATAGGTAAGAAGTAAAAATAATAATCAGTTAAGGGTGATCAATGCATTAATTGTGACTTAAATGAGATTATGATGGTCTAGAAATTAAAAAAAAAAACAACTAGGCGTCTATTTGTTGGAATAGGAGATGGAGTCATATTTCAGTTTTGAAAATGAATACATATATGATACTTTGAGAAAAATATCCAAACTAGATTTGAGCTAGAATGATCCTATACAATGCATCACACATTTGATATTAATTTAGCTCCTTCTTTAGCTAAAGACTGAAAGTATTGCATTTGATTTGCATTTGTTTAAACTTAGGGGATCAATAACTCTAATTGAATTCTGAATGCCACTTTTCTTTCTCTGTTCACCGAACAAGATAACATTGAAAGCTCAAATTAAAATCAAGCGTAAATTAATTTACCATCTATATTTTATAAGTTAACTAAAGATAATTTATTTTCAAGTAGAGCAATCATAGGATATCATTCAGTACTTAATATTTGCAGCAATTAAATATTTATATCTAAAAATGCAACTTCTCACTTTACAATACAAAGACTCGATATTTTTTACCTAAATATGTGTACAGAAGAGAAGATAAAATAAACACCTTACATACATATATTATTTCGAAAATAATTGCTAACTAACAGTCAAAAGTTTAAATGATGCAACATACATGTGTAGAAAATAAAGTACAATTCTGCATTTTCAGGTTAAGGAAGTGAAATCAGCTAGTAGTTGCTAAAGGTGCTCAAGAAAACACTATTCTCTTACCAGTACTAGTACTACCTAGCTACTCTATGACTTTAGAAAAAGCGTCTTTGATGTAGGATTTCAATGGCTACTTTAAAAAAATCTCGTCAAATTTGGGTAAATTTGGGTGCCCATATTTTCTGCATGGGCAACTTGTAGTTTTGGTTTTGCAGATTTCTATTTATCAGGATCTTGGTTTATAGCTGGAGCTAAATTCGAAAAGCTTTGTATCCGTGTATTTCTTTCACTTGTGTCCGTATTGTATTTATACATTTTTATTTCCACTGCTATGTATTTATTCTCTAATATTGTATTTCCGTTGTATATTATTTATTGACACTCTGATATTGTTGCGCTCTGATGTAATATTGTTGTAATGGCAATGAAAAGTTTTGTTGTTCTACGCTCTGACGCGTCGTGTTCTCACGCAATCCGCATTCTCGTTCGGTCTAGGCCAGATGGGGATTTCGGGTCGTGTTAGTAGGCATCGCTCCCTTCAAATTTCGCTGTGGCGTCTATATCGCAGTTACATGGCGGTTATGACCACTACCTCAGTGGAACCGCTCGTAACTGTAGGCTTCACTCCCAACGAATACGCTAGAATAGATAAATAATAATAATCAATGCGATCCCACCAAGTGGGATTCCGATATCAATGGATACTCCAATCAACGCAGCACCAACGTAGCTACGATTTTCAAATTTCAATTTTCAACGGAAGGCACTTCCCATATCTTCATTTGGAAAACGTACATTCTAAATATATAGTACTCCATTTCACGTTTCGCATATATTGCACTTACATAAGTATCAATTTACATAAGATTTTCTTTTCAAATCACGCTTTTCCAACATATCATTCTCATATAAATTCTTTTATATAAGACTATTATTTCAATCAATTATCTTCCAAACCAATGGTTTCCGAATTAATATCATACTTATATAAGTCATATAAGTTTCAAGCATTTCAAATCACAATATTCATAAATTGATAAATCTTTATAATTTTCATTTCAATGTCAATTTAGTTATGACTTCACAATTGATTTGAATATTCAATATCATTTCAAATCTAGTTTATATTGATAATCAATTCATTATTAAAACTACACTTTCGATTTGGGTTACGTATCACAAATATCATTATTCAATTGAATATTTACATTCAATCATTTCAGACTAAATTGCTCCAATCGGAATTACATATTTCTATTTCAAAATAATTTAAGTACAAATAGTTTAAGTAAAATAATAGACTTGAAATAAAATAGGTTTGAATAAAACAAACAAGTTTTGATACAAAATACTTTGCAAAATTGCTTAGAATAAAATAGATTTGGTATAGCGTAATTAAACAAGATAAATAATTTTAATACTTTAGTTCAAATAAAACGATGGCAAAACCTATAATAATTGTAAAATGAAGAATACAAATTTTCAAGAAATATTCCATTCTGAATCAATTTTCCGAAAATTCAAAATTTTAGATGACACGAATTCCGCTGTCAAAGCTAAACTAAATTTTAACTAAGATTCAATCGGGAACCTTTCAGTTTGAACCAAGTGTCCAAGTTAGATCACAACTCAAATTTCTCTTTCAATTTTCCATCTTCAATTTCCATTTGAAGTTTTAATTCTTCATCCATTCCATATTATTGGCTTCAAATTTTCAAACATTTAATTCATCCCTTGAATCAATTCTTCACAAGTTAAATTTTCCATTTAATCTACCAAAATCAGTTAACTTAATAAAATCCTTCAGTTAACCAATTCAAAATTTAAATCATTTATCCTTGCATTTATTCAAACTAAATTTTCAATAAATTAAAGCAACTCATTGAAGTAGTTAAGTTGATTTATACCTTCAATTTAAATATTTTAACACATTAATCTAAGTTAGTAATTCAATAACAAAACCATTTGACTTATAAATTCAAGCTAAAATAATTTTTCTCAATTATTACTTTTTTTAAATTTTCCTCAAAACAAAATTTTATCTGAGACATTTCTAATTTTCATACTTTCAATTTCTTCATTTGCACTTCTGATATTCTACTTGCTTTGAGCTTATTTTAAATTATACTCGCTTAAAATTTAATTCTTGATCAACAAAGAGTTGGATTATTCAAATAGCTGGAAAATTTTAGTTTTCAATTCAATAATAGGAAATCATGAATTAAATCATTTCTTGTCAAGATATCTCTTCAAGATGTATAATTAAACTATCCGAATACATAAGATTACCGTTCAACTAAAAACTCGACAGTCAATTCCAGATTTTCTTCCAATCATTCATAGCATACATATATGTTTGCACATCAAATCATGCTTCACAAATCAGGCTTCATTTAACTAAGAAAACAAGTAGCAAAGCTATTAAAGTGGTATCCCCCACTTTGAGACTCGAGAATAAATTCCAATGAAGTAAAATTATCATTGAAATTATTTTCTAGCAACAAACTTGGGTTCTTCATTCATATATTTTCCTTTTTGAAAACATTTCAGAAAATTACCTCAAACATTTTTATTCGAACATACTTGTTTATACTACTAGTCTTTTTCTTCAAAACATTGAAAATCAATTTCACAAATGTCAGGAATCAAATTCTCAAATTTTAGTCAAACGATCTCCTTAGTTTTAACTAAATCAATATGTCATTTTTTTTCACGATATACATTTCATATTTCATCAATTGTTCAACATTTGTAATTTATTAACCCGAATATCAGTTATCACCCATTGGTATATCTTAGATATAATACAATAAAGACAAACATTGATTTACCTCTATGAATAAATTCTTTGAAAATTCATAACTTTCTTTATATTTAAAATCGATATTATCTGTACGCAATTTATATAATAAAATTCATTTGTTGGAATAAAAAAAACAATCATTATTCTAAACCATTAAGAGATTTCAAAATACTTAATTCAATATCAGATTTGTTAATCATACTTATACTATATTACTAAACAATTTACAAAACATAACTTGATTTAATCAAATTAGTTAATACACTATACTTATATTTCCAAATAATTTACAAAACATAACCTTACTTATGAAGGCTTATTTAGATTCCCATTCAATTCAAATGATATTTTATTTGATCTACAAATTCATTAGGTTTCACTTACACCCAAACATTTATTTGGTTTCATAATTATTTTTTATTTACTCAAATTACTTCTCATCGTAAGACTTTAAAATTTAAAAATACTTCATATTTCAAATTAACTTATATTCCAAAATATTTTATGTTTCATGTCAATTTATACTTCTGAACATACTTTATTTCCAAATACTTCTAAATACTCTATACTTTTAAACATACTTTATTTCATATTAATTTATATTCCTAGAATATTTTATACTTTAAATCAAATTATATTTTCAAGGCCCTTTATATCCTCAAATTGATCTATTTCCCAAAATTCTTTATACCATATTACTTTATTTTCAAATCGATTTATATTTCTGAATACATTATATTTTCAAATTAATATACACTTCAAAAGTACTTTATAATTTCGATTCCAAAATATTTTTTCAAATTAATTTATACAACAAAATACTTAAATTTTCAAAATAAGATTTCCTTAGAGATTCTGGTGACAATTCTTGTTAAACCTCATAAATTAAGCTTTGTACAAACCAAAGCTCTGATACCAACTATAACGACCTGCCTTTTCAACCGCTTCAAATCGGAAATTAAACCAACTTAAACTGCTCGAAATGACATATTGTTATTGCTTATAAGGTTTAACAGAATCAATACATAGAATCACAGAACATAATGACATGCAGTGGAATAATTTTTTACAAAAATATCAGAGTTTTACAATATTTTTACACAGCGGAAAATACATAGCTTTTACATAAGATAAATTTTACAACAAATTTGTCAATTCTATGCGCGTGCGTCTTCACATGTCTCAAACTTCGCTAGCTGGAATCTTTAGATCTGCAACGTAACACTCGTATCTGACCCGAGCGTTCCATGCAAAACACAAAATACTCGAGTCAGGATTAATCATTGTTCATGTAAAATAATTTCAAATAAACGCTAGAATATATTTAGTAGTTCCAAACAATTATTAAATTACGATTAAACCAACCCATGATCAGATGTCTAAATTAAAATACACGCAGGTACCATATGAACCATGCAGATTAGTGAGGGCTCATGCCCACAGCAATCAGAAGTAATAATAGGCAAAACTGGGTCACGTAGGCATGAATTCGAAATAGCAAGACAAACCCAAGTCAAATTTATATTGCCATGCTAAATGATAGAAATGGAACAACTCAGCTAAAGTAAATATGGTAAGATATTACAGTGTGCATAAGTCAGGTTTTCAACCCAGGAAACATGTGTATAGATAGTCATAACAAGGTTCTAACTGAGTAGCACTTGACATGTAGCATGGGTTAAATAACATATAGATGAAATAGTTTCAAATTTAAATAAACAGGTCAGTATAAACATGTTATACCGACTGCACAAGGATAAATACAAGGGTATGTACCAGCAGCTAATTACTAGAAAGCATACCCAAGCAAATGCTATTGCAATAATTCAAATAAAAAAACATATGGCATGCAATATTGAGAGGCAATAGAATGGGTTATTTTCACATGTCCCATTTCACAAGGTCAATCCAAACTAGGTATTTGAAAGTGGAATCATATGGACAAACTAATTTGGTTAGCACATTTGATTACCATAAATTTAACAGTGGCAAAAAAGACAGAGCACAAGCCTACAAAGATTTACAAGGTATAAAAGTGATGTATACTACATTATTTTAGGAATTTCTTTGTTAACAATAGTGTATGAAAATAGGAAGTCAAATAAATTGCTGAAACATATACATATGTATAACCAAGTAATTTATTGACCAACAGAGCACCAACATCATGAACAACAATCAAGTGACAACCAACCAGACAACAAGAAGAACGTTTAATACTAAAGCATAAATTACCATATATTTTTAGTTTCTTGAAATTAGGTTACTTGAATAAAGATCAATCATGACGGGAACTTACCTCAAAATCAGCAAACAAGAAAGGACAGTGGTGCAAAGAGCGAAAAAAGAATGCCCGGACTTGCATGCGGGGAAGTGCAGACGAGGTGGTTACTAGTGATTCGCTGGATATTGGTACACGGCTGGAGTAGATCGATTGTGAAGGAAGATGTAACAACCTGACTTTTTGATCGTCTCAAGTCGGTATTTAAACCAGCTCGAGCCGTTCAAAATGACAGGTTGTTATTTGCTTATGAAGCTAAAATACAAATTATCACAGAATCACAGACACAGAACACAGAATATCTCATAGCGGAAGTAAAATTTATACAATATTACAAAATCTTTTGAATTTACATGATATCAGAGTATAGAAAAATAACGATGCAGCGGAAGAATAAATATGGAATCATACTGGTATTCGAAAATAAGCAGAGATGGGCAAACCGAATGGTAGATGCACGGCTGGATCTCCAATGAATCTCAGGCTCTAACAGATATAACTCCAAGTTGAAATACTCGGTCTGACCTGGGCATTTTGAAAGGAATAAAACAAAATACACGAGCCAGGACTAACAGTCTCATATAAGTGAATTAACCCAAATGAAGTGTTTACTGAAATGTACAATAACTTAAAGGATGCTTGGGATTTCCATCCTCTAAGGATCCATGAAACTAATACATATATAATAGTATGCTATTATTGTAATGTCTATTCAGTAAAGTAAATATAATGAAAATAACGTAAGCAGGATTACCATATTACCCTTACGCAGTTTATATGCATCACCGTCTATACAGTACCGTAAATTCACCACACAGGTGTTATCAGAGGGCA
Organism: Allium sativum; assembly: GCA_030737875.1. Taxonomy (NCBI): domain Eukaryota; kingdom Viridiplantae; phylum Streptophyta; class Magnoliopsida; order Asparagales; family Amaryllidaceae; genus Allium; species Allium sativum. The sequence continues at coordinate 862,209,597 of CM060915.1, read as the reverse complement.
CTCCATAGAAAGCAGTACTAAATCAAAATCGTATGGGGCTCGTATGGAATAAATATGACAAGAAACTCAAGGCAATACCCGGGGTAGGATTCTACCGGTTGCACTCCCTGACCGGTGGTAAAGCATAGCAGCAACTACCTCCCACCTCGGAACACACTCCCAAATCAAAAAGGGTGTGCACCCAAATCAATCACAACAGTAATAGAAATGGTTTTGTAGAAGCTTGTCCGATATGAGGTGCGACCTCAATTAGTCACGGTATAGCTTCAGTTTTAGTCATTTTAATTATGACCCGAAGGTCAAGGCCATTTCGTTATCGTTTGCCATCTTCGATCCAAAAGTCGCCTCCAAACGATCCTGCTGTCGTTCCGAATACTCCATTACGTATACAGTTGTTAAAGTGGTATCGGCACTGACAGAGAGTATGCCACTTACCAACTCCGGTCTCTTTAACAACCGATGTTACATATATTTTTCACACTGTGGCCATTAAATTTGGAATCACATTTCAAATATCAAAATTGACTTATTTCAAGTCTTGCCCAAAATCAATTATCCCAAATCATTCATAAATCGTTTGATCAGGATTTATAAAACCAATATTCACCCTTGGATTCTCTAGACTGAATTTGGACATAAATTTAGTCAAAATAAACAAAACAAAATAAGTACATTTAGGAAAGATAAGTTTTGAAAATAGTGTATGTATATAAAATTTAAAGTAGTGTGTAACACACACACACACACACACACACACACACATATATATATATATATATATATATATATATATATATTGGAAAACTTTTATAGAACGGTAAAAGAAATCAAATCACTTTATAAAGGATATTCATAAACCAAGTAATATGGAAAATCGCTTGTTATAAAATTTAAAATTTTATTCTAACCATATTAATCCAAATCCAAATCTAAGTCCATGTCTTACAATTTCTTTCCCAAGTAGGTTTCATATTTAGATCAAATTCTATTGATTTGGTCCAATTTCAACACTTCATCGTTAAAACGATTCTTGAATCATAACTTAACTTGAAATTCACATGTCCATTCATGTAATAAATTCCCAAACACTTTCACATTAGTTGTTAAACAAATATGATCTATCAAATTCTAACTTGTTAACCAACCCCTATTCACCATGATTCAAATATTCATATTATTTCATATACTTGGATTTAACACTTTTTGACAAAAATCCTTCTTACATTTGCACAGCGAAAAATTCATTGTCAAATCGTATGGCAAAATAAGATTTGGGAAACATTTATCAAGTCTTGCATATCCTTTTAATCAATTCGTTAAATTCGTTAGATAAACATAAAGTAATAAATAATTTATTTAAATAAATTAAACTTAAGTATTAACTTGTAAAATCACCTTTAAAACTAATACAAATTGGATTTTATGAAATTCATAAGAAAATATTTGAACAAAATTACTTTTAAACTTTTCTTTATGTTATATAGAAATTCATCTAAAATTTCTACTCATAAAATCATTTTTTTTTAATATTCTCATTTTATTGACCACGGTGTTCGTATATAATTTTCTTTCCTATGGTCAAGTGATACGGATATTTATCATTTCAATCAGTTCTTTAAAATATTCGAATCTCGGGTATGTATCATTTCAACCCGCATCCCAAATCAATTCGAATATACAATTCTTCGGGTATTTGTCATTTCAACCCGCAATGGTTTTTCTAATCTAAGGGGAACTTGCATGGTGCGAATAAAATACAGCATATCACACGCTCACATACAAACTGTGTCACATAAGATAACGGTGTGTCGTATGCGCACAATCACAAAGCAACCAAATTCTAGAATATCCTAACATTCCATTCAACATCTCAGATATTTAATTCACTTAATAATTAGTTAGTCTGTGAGTAAGAAAAACTGACCTTTCGAGCTAAAGAGACAAATGCAAAACTGACATGGAAATTGAGAACGAAGCTTGGAAGCCAGCTAGCGAACATACTTCCAATAGATTCATATGAAAGTATTATTAAAAGTGTATAAACCCATTTACTCGACCCTTGATAACAAGACCAGCTGCTCATCGATATTGTATTTCAATTACGTCGTCGTCCCCAACTGAGTTAACCCAAACAACTAATCAAACGATAATTGACGTCCTATGTCACGCATATGAATATATGTGATAGTTAAAATAAGACTCACCACTAAAGATTAAACAGATTGGCAAATCAGGTAGTATTCGCAGTCTTGAGATAGGATCCAACACACAGCCCAAACAGTGAGCCCAAGCCAACCTCACAGCCTTGCAGGCCTTTCCCCAAGCGCCAACCGTGCATGCTGTCTTGACTCCAACCCGTAGTTAACTCAAGACTGCCAGAGCTATGGAGGCGCGCTAGCTGGCAGTGAACGAGGCACGGGCGGAGCAGACTTTGGTTGCAGACTCACTAGTGGTGTTGAAGTCTGCAAAGGAGGCGGGGTTCTGTGGCATAGATCAGCGTTTGTGAATGGAAGGAGGACACGGTTCTACATGGTGTGGCTGTCGACTTGACGAGGAGGCGAGATCTAACGAGGAGGGGGTTCGCTGTAGGGGCGGTTTCCAAATCTGAACGTGGCCTACAGAGCTTTGAAGAGAACAAGCTCTGACATAGGGATAGTCGACGATTGGTGAAGCAGTTGGTAGCGAAGGGTGTGAGGGGATGAGGGAAAGTTCAGAGGAGTTTGAGCAGATTTCGACCCACCCGCCCGGGTCTGATGGCACGGCGGCGACTGGTGATGATTACGTTGAGGAGTATTTCATTTTTGGGTGAAGAAGCTTAAAACGTGATTTGGAGAATTAGGGGATTTCGATCCCACTGACGATTTCTTGAGGTAAACAAACGAAAAGGAGAGGAGAACGAGGTTCTGCCCCTTTGATTTGTGAGGATTGATTTTCCCTTTTCTGAGATGAAGGCGACGAGTTTATAAAAGGAAAAAGGAATAAACAAGGTAGCAGAAGAAGACAGATACGTGAAGTTAAAATCACCTTGGATTCTCTACACATGAAGATTCAAAAATCTTGGTGGTTTGTTACCAAATCTTTGCAGCAGACAAGGAAAATTTGAAAATCCTGTACAGTGTTTTGCAATCCTTGCATTACTGATAGACAAGATTTAGAGCTGCTAAGAGAAGATATTTCAGAGGTAGAGGGATTAATTAATTTAATTTTAATTTCTTCCTTTCCAGCATGTAGACAAACGTAAAATTGGTTCAATGTTTTCCTACCCTTGCATAGTTCCAACTTTATGTTCACACCGTTCGTTTTATTCCTTTATTTTATTAACGTGTTTAGTAAATTACATTTGTTCATATGGACACAAACCGTTGGCGCAACGAACGTACCAACAACGCTATTTATTTTATGCGCGCTATGGTTAGGCAATGCTGAATATTAATGAAACAAAGCCGTCAAATAATTTTTCTGACATTAAAATGTTTACATTTTATTTAGGAATTCATTCTTAATTGTGAAATTGTCACCAGTGAACAGAACATGCCTGTACCGGACAACGTTCTTTACTTGTTCTAAATACGTTATAAATTTCAAAATTTATCTATGGTGAAATAATTTGATTTCTTTGTTTTATCAAGCCGGCCTTTATTGAAATCAAAATTTACATTTTGAAATCAACTTATCCAGAAATAATTCGTACCTTGAATGAGATTGCAAATTTATTTTATTTTGCTGTCAAGTCAAGGTTTCAACCTTTTTAAATAGATCCAAATCTATCATAAAAGATTCATTTTGACGAGACCATTCAAATAAATCTTCGTAAAGAATACCACTTAAAATAAATTCAAACTTAGTTCAATATAAATAACATTCTAAATTCCAATCAATACCCAAATGTAAATATCTATTTAACGTTAATTCTTAATCAGATTCATACTTAAAATGTCAAAACTACCGGTTCGCTACAGCCTCCCCCACTTAGCGCTTTTCGTCCTCGAAAAGTAAACGTCATATGAATTAAGTCTTCATACATGGTTTTACAAATACCTTTACTTAATTTAAAGTTTTGTTAAAAGAAAAATAAATTATAGATTTTGAAACTCAAAAATTTCTAACACCGGGATTTACGGAAAATTTCGATAGCATCTCTCTTGTATGGCTTGCCCGGAAAAATTTACAATCTCAATATACATCTCATTCGCGTGATGAGGCATCCCAATATAGGGGAAACAAAAGAAAAACAACCCAAAAGCGCTATGTAAACCAAGTTACGTACCTTCTTTAGCGTTTTATAGCAAATTTGTTTATATTATTGGCATTTTGCGCAAAAGCGAGTTCCATAAGCAAAGCGCGTCATTTGTACCTACTAAAATACTCAAAACCCAATGAGGATTAACATATATATTGCAAAACTTCATATGCATAATATGCAAACATAAAATAAAGGTAGCATTTTGACAAATATGTGAATGTACTAACGATGTACGTAATCTTGTTACCATGCAACATGCGTTCCATTTTCATTACATAACCCTTTTCCTTTTTTTTTTCTTCATTCATGACAAATACTCATTTTGTTTTTACTGTCTTACCTCTTGTCTCACGGGATTTGTCTATCTTTAAACCACCGATCTCACTTGAAAAGAAGTGAGAACAGCAAAACAACATATATATAAACATATGCAACTTGCATCCTTCAATATATATATATATATACACACACACACATACCTCTAAACAGTTCAATACATGTTTACTTTTAGACTTTCAACTAAAAAAAAGGTACTTAGTTATTTGGCCTACCCATCGCATTAAATGTGATGCTGCCTTATGGCAGTCAGCCCTCAGCTGCAATAGTTTTTATTGCAGTTTTTTTTCTCTGCGTTTGCAGCAGCTGCTGCTGCCGCTGCTGCAGCCGCTAACAACTTCAGTTGCCGCCACCCCATTTCTTCATTTATTTTTTCTTAAATTGAACTAACAAAAATGAGGTCATTGAAAAATCTTTACATAGTTTGGTTAAATCCAAAGTCATACTAACCAAGTCAGGAAGTAATTTAGTGAGAAAAATGGGTATATACAAAGTTTGAGTTCTAGAAGATCTATTTGCAGCAAAGTTTGTATTATTATTTTCCTTTTTCTTAGCTTCTGGGCTGTTCATGGCAGCCGCTGTTTTTTCCCATTTTGCAGTCTCTACTGCTAATGCAGCAACCTCGACAGCTGTGGGTGGTGGTGCCAACAAAATCTCCCCACTCATTTTCTTTGTTGTAATTTTATTTTAATTTTTTATTCAAAATGTACCGCTTCCGGGAATATATAAAAGTGGTAATTAATATTTGCATGAAGGATCTAATTTCAATGATGTCTGGATGCTACAAAGACTCTATGTTGCTACCTTTACACCAGCAAAAATAAGTATATGCATACTATGTAAGCCGAATATTATTGTCATAATATTTTATAAGTTGGCGGAAGTTGAAGTGGGCTTAAGTAGCAGCCTAGAGAACTAGTCTGCTATTCCATCCTAGATATCATAGGGAAACTTAATATTGAATATTCATATGTAATGGCAAATCTTTGGTGCTGACGTAGGAAACTTTTGGTGTTAAAGAAAATCAAGGCCTGATCGTATATTTAATGTAATTGTCCTAGCTGAAGGCTTCTAAGCACAAATTTCTCATTTTAAAGTTTCATGTATGGGTTTTTCCTTAAGAAATGATAATATTATTATATTTGTTTCGCACTGTGGCTGTTGCTGCTGAAGCAGCCACCACTTTTCCCAAAGGTTGTTTGGCAATCAGAGATAGGACCTACGAGCTTAATGCAAGGTTCACGTCACATATAAAGACTTTACAATGTTAATTTAGATTTTTGATACTTAAATAACTTAAGTGATAGTTATCATGCTTCAAATAGCCATTTACTTCGATTTTCTGTGAAAAAAAAACATTTAACATTACTAGTATTTGATTAACATTTTCTTTTCTTATTTACCATGAAATATTTTAGTTATCTAAGAATTTTCATTTCATATCCAACCTATGAATTTAAGGGATTTACTTCTATATTTATCTGAAAATCGAAGTGCACTTATTTTATATCAAACCATGAGTTTGTTCATCTAATCGCATTCAACTTCATATGTTATGTAGGTATATTTCACTATATTATTTTCTCTTTTAACTTTATTTCAAGGGTTGCTTCTTCTTCTTTTTTTCTTTTTCCAGTCATTTACACATGCATTTTTATTGGACAGTATTCATCCCACATGGTTTCTTGTAACGTCCAACCTTTAAGTGATGGAATGCATATTAGTCTGGAATTTACTAAAATGATGATCGCATCTGGCGGTGCATCACCTTGTTAACAACTCATTATAAATATTTCTGTTTTTTTACTTATAAAAAGGAAAGGAAAAACCCACTAAATTCTAGAAGTTAAGAATATATAATTTTACAAACAAATACTATTTATAATTATTATTATTTTGCATATAAGGAAGAAATTATAATCCTATAGACACTCCAACATTTTACTTCAGATCAATTTTCTAATACATACTCGAAAATCAAATTCCCTCTTTTTTTCAAGTACAAATCCGGCGTCATAACTGGAATTCTTCTCTTTTAAGTAATGATATATACATATTTTCTATATGCAAGCCTTCTAAGTGTAGGCCGCAATGGTATATTTTTTCAAAACGTATCCGATCGTAGATTTTCAAGCAGGGAAATTATACCTCACCCATTTATTTACTTTATCAAATTGTTGTATTCGACTACACATGTTTATACAATCTTCAAATGAAAAATCATATTTTCGACATATATATTACACAAGATTTCTTTAGCATTTTCATGTTTCAAACATATCATTTCTGAAACTTTAAATTAAGTGTTTGCTTTCTTCTACATATGAATATCTTACATGAATCATTTCGACAAATTCCATGTTTCATAAGAAATTTAGTTTCAGATTACACTTCAAGTACCAGGTTATATTTTATTCAATTCATGCTTGCGCCCTTACCTCATTTTACACTTATATGCCTTTCATTACATTTAGCCATGCAGCTCTATCTTCCCTCACAGTCTTCGACAATTTTATCAAGTCATTTATTCCCAATGTTTCAAATTTACAAGTTTTATTTATATATATAATTTATCTGTTTATGAGTTCACAAATTTTCGATCTATGTAATTGCTTAACATCGGATTACAATTTCACGCATAACTCAATTTATCCAATAAACCAAGCATTTAACACTTAGTTTATTTAAATACTCACGTCCTAATTTAATTTAATTTGAGCTAAGTCTGAACTTAAGCTAGAAGTTGAACGAAGGGATGGATCACATCAATGACATATTAACTTAGACTGGAGAAATTCGGAATTTAAGAAGCAACAAATTTTATATTTTCTAAAACAAGACAAAACATGATCAAGACCCAGATTCGGAAAATCCTAATTTAGGGAGGATCCAGCATAGGAACGAGTTCAAAGGAACGAAATTTAAAACGAGGATATTTTAAAGCAAGGCTAAGATTTCAAATTATTTCATATATAGAAATCCTTTTCAAAATCCTTTAAAATCATTTAAAATAATTTATTTTCAAAATGTGCTCTCTCGGGTATGATTCTGTAACGATTTCATTCACTCTAGAGTATTTCTACTCCATCTCTAATGAGTGTTTCAAACTCATAAGCTAATTAACCAAAGCTATGATACCACGCTGTAACGACCTGGCTTTTTTATCGTCTCAAGTCGGTATTTAAACCAGCTCGAGCCATTCAAAATGACAGATTGTTATTTGCTTATGAAGTTGAAATACAAATCATCACAAAATCACAGACATAGAACACAGAATATCTCATAGCATAAGTAAAATTTATACAATATTACAAAATCTTTTGAATTTACATGATATCAGAGTACAGAAAAATAAAGATGCAGCAGAAGAATAAATATGAAATCATACTGTTATTCGAAAATAAGCAGAGATGGGCACAACTGAATGGTAGATGCACGGCTAGATCTCCAATGAATCTCAGGCTCTAACAGATATAACACTAAGCTGAAATACTCGGTCTGACCCAGGCATTTTGCAAGGAATAAAACAAAATATACGAGTCAGGACTAACAGTCTCATATAAGTGAATTAACCCAAATGAAATGTTTACAGAAATGTATAATAACTTAAAGGATGTTTGGGATTTCCATCCTTTAAGGATCCTTGAAACTAATACATATATAATAGTATGCTATTATTGCAATGTCTATTCAGTAAAGAAAATATAATGAAAATAGCATAAGCGGAATTACTATATTACCCTTACGCAATTTATAGGCATCACAGTCTGTACAGTACCGTAAATTCACCGCATTAGTATTATCAGAGGGCACTCCATAGAAAGCAATACTAAATCAAAATCGTATGGGGCTCATATGGAATAAATATGACAAGGCACTGGAGGCAATACACAGGGTAGGATTCTACCAGTTGCACTCCCGGACCGGTGGTAACGCATAGCAGCAACTACCGCCCACCTTGGAACATACTCCCAAATAAAAAAGGGTGTGCACCCAAATCAATCACAATAGTAATAGAAATGGTATTGAAGAAGCATGTCCGATATGAGGTGCGACCTCAATTAGTCACGGTATAGCTTTTGTTTTAGTCATTTTAATTATGACCCAAAGGTCAAGGCCATTTTGTTATCGTTCTCCATCTTCGACCCAAAAGTCGCCTCCAAACCATCCTGCTGTCGTTCCGAATACTCCATTACGTACACAGTTGTTAAAGTGGTATCGGCACTGACAGAGAGTATGTAGTATGTCACTTACCGACTTCGGTCTCTTTAACAACCGACGTTACATATATTTTTCACACTGTGGCCATTAAATTTGAAATCACATTTCAAATATCACAAATTGACTTATTTCAAGTCTTCCCTAAAATCAATTATCCCAGATCATTCATAAATCGTTCGATTAGGATTTATAAAACCAATATTTACCCTTGGATTCTCTAGACTGGATTTGGACATAAATTTATTCAAAATAAACAAAACAAAATAAGTACATTTAGGAAAGTAAGTTTTGAAAATAGTGTATATATATATAATTTAAAGTAGTGTGTAACATATATATATATATATATATATATATATTGGAAAACTTTTATAAAATGGTAAAAGAAATCAAATCACTTTATAAAGGATATTTATAAACCAAGTAATATGGAAAATCGCTTGCTATAAAAATTGAAATTTTATTCTAACCATATTAATCCAAATCTAAGTCCATGTCTTACAATTTCTTTCCCAAGTAGGTTTCATATTTAGATCAAATTCTCTTGATTTGGTTCAATTTTAACACTTTATCATTAAAACGATTCTTGAATCATAACTTAACTTGAAATTCACATGTCCATTCATGCAATAAATTCCCAAACACTTTCATATTAGTTGTTAAACATATATGATCTATCAAATTCTAACTTGTTAACCAACCCGTATTCACCATGATTCAAATATTCATATTATTTCATATACTTGGATTTAACACTTTTTGACAAAAATCCTTCTTACATTTGCATAGCGAAAATTCATTGTCAAATCGTATGTCAAAATAAGATTTGGGAAACATTTACCAAGTCTTGAATATCCTTTTCATCAAATCATTAAATTCGTTAGATAAAGATAAAATAATAAATAATTTATTTAATTAAATTAAACTTAAGTATTAACTTATAAAATCACCTTTAAAACTAATACAAATTGGATTTTATGAAATTCATAAGAGAATATTTGAACAAAATTACTTTTAAACTTTTCTTTATGTTATATAGAAATTCATCTAAAATTTCTACTCATAAAATCGATAAAACTTTTTTTAAAAAAATATTCTCATTTTATTGACCACGGTGTTCGTATATTATTTTCTATCCTATGGTCAAGTGATACGGATATTTATCATTTCAATACGTTCTTTAAAATATTCGAATCCCTAGTATGTATCATTTCAATCCGCATCCCAAATCGATTCGAATATACAATTCTTCGGGTATTTCTCATTTCAACCCGCAGTGGTGTTTCTAATCTAAGGGAAACTTGCATGGTGATAATAAAATATAGCATATCACACACTCACATACAAATTGTGTCGCATAAGATAACGGTGTGTGTCGTATGTGCACAATCACAAAGCAATCAATTTCTAGAACAGCCTAACATTCCATTCAACATCTCAGATATTTAATTCACTTAATAATTAGTTAGTCTATGAGTGAGAAAAACTCACTTTTCGAGCTTTAGAGACGAATGCAAAACTGACATGGAAATTGAGAACGAAGCTTGGAAGCCAGCTAGCGAACATATTTCCAATAGATTCATATGAAAGTATTATTGGAAGTGTATAAACCTCATTTACTCGACCCTTGATAACAAGACCAGCTGCTCATCGATATGGTATTTCAATTACGTCGTCGTCCTCAACTGAGTTAACCCAAACAACGAATCAAACGATTGTTGACGTCCTATGTCACACATACGAATATATGTGATAATTAAAATAAGACTCACCACTAAAGATTAAACATACTGGCAAATCAGGTAGTATTCGCAGTCTTGAGATAGGATCCGACACACAGCCCAATTAGTGAGCCCAAGCCAACCTCGCAACCTTTCAGGCATTTCCTCAAGCACCAATCGCGCATGCTGTCTTGACTCCAACCTGTAGTTAACTCGAGATTGTCAGAGCTATGGAGGCGTGCTGGCAGTGAACGAGGCACGGGCGGAGCAGACTTTGGGTGCAGACTCGCTAGTGGTGCTGAAGTCTGCAAAGGAGGCGGAGGTCTATGGCATAGATCAGCGTTTGCAAATGGAAGGAGGACACAGTTCTACATGGTGTGGCCGTCGACTTGACGAGGAGGTGAGATCTAACGAGGAGGGGGTCCGCTGTAGGGGCAGTTTCCAAATCTGAACGTGGCCTACAGGGCTTCGAAGGGAACAAGCTCTGACCTTGGGTAAGTAAAGCCGACGCTTGGTGAAGCACTTGGTAGCGAAGGGCATGAGGGGATGAGGGAAAGTTCAGAGGAGTTTGAGCGGATTTCGACTCACGCGCCCGGGTCTGATGGCACAGCGGCTGGTGATGATTGTGTTGAGGAGTATTTCATTTTTGGGTGAAGAAGCTTAAAACGCGATTTGGAGAATTAGGGGATTTCGATCCCACTAACGATTTCTTGAGGTAAACAAATGAAAAAGAGAGGAGAACGAGGTTTTTCCCTTTTGATTTGTGAGGATTGATTTTCCCTTTTCTGAGATGAAGGCGATGAGTTTATAAAAGGAAAAAGGAATAAACAAGGTAGCAGAAGAAGACAGATACGTAAAGTTAGAATCACGTTGGATTCTCTACACATGAAGATTTCAAAAATCTTGGAGCATTATTACCAAATCTTTGCAGCAGACAAGGAAGATTTGAAAATCCTGTACATTGTTTTGCAATCCTTGCATTACTGACAGGCAAGATTTAGAGCTGTTAAGAGAAGATATTTCAGAGGTAGAGGGATTAATTAATTTAATTTTAATTTCTTCCTTTCCAGCATATAGACAAACGTAAAATTGGTTCAATGTTTTCCTACCCTTGCATAGTTCCAACTTTATGTTCACACCGTTCGTTTTATTCCTTTATTTTATTAACGTGTTTAGTAAATTACGTTTGTTCATATGGACACAAACCGTTGGCGCAACGAACGTACCAACAACGCTATTTATTTTATGCACGCTATGGTTAGGCAATGCTGAATATTAATGAAACAAAATCGTCAAATAATTTTTATGACATTAAAATGTTTTAATTTTATTTAGGAATTCGTTCTTAATTGTGAAATTGTCATCAGTGAACAGAACATGCCTGTACCAGACAACGTTGTTTACTTGTTCTAAATACGTTATAAATTTCAAAATTTATCAATGGTGAAATAATTTGATTTCTTTGTTTTATCAAGCCGGCCTTATATTGAAATCTAAATTTACATTTTGAAATCAACTTATCCAGAAATAATTCGTACCTCGAATGAGATTACAAAATTTATTTTATTTTGCTTTCAAGTCAAGGTTTCAACCTTTTTAAATAGATCCAAATCTATCATAAAATATTCGTTTTGACAATACCATTCGAATAAATCTTCGTAAAGAATACCACTTAAAATAAAATCAAACTTAGTTCAATATAAATAACATTCTAAATTCCAATCAATACCCAAATGTAAATATCTGTTTAACGTTAAATCTTAATCTAATTCATACTTAAAATGTCAAAATTACCTATTCGTTACAGAAGAAGTGGAGCGTGCTTCAATTTTAGGGAGAAGCCATGTTGGAGTTTGGAAGATTTTTATTTTGTAGAGGCTGAGAAGCTTCAGGAAAGAGTAAAAAAATAAGAAGGAAAATGGAGGAATGAATGCACGAAAAGAAAGGGGGAAAAGATGTAGTGATTTGGGAAAAATGACGTGAAGAATGAAAAAGAAGGGTAAAATAAATAGCAGGTAACAGGAAACGTATGAAAGTGAATGTAACACCCCACCTCCGCCAATACCACTCTTGTAAGGGCACTAGCTTTGGAGGGGCGTTAAACGAGGTAAACATGCATGCAGATATCACAAGACAGAACATATAAGTAAAACAGAGTAAGTAAAGCAGCGGATAAAACTAGTATTTCAAAACCATAGTCAAGCTACATCAAAGTACTGAGTCATTATTTTCCACAAAACAAAGTCTAGAAAAACATAAACTGAAAACTGGAAATAACATAAAGTAAACTATCCCCAAAGCAGAATAAAGCCATAGCATGCTCAAGTCCAAACCGTACATGAGCTATCCAGAAAAGCAGCTAAAGATCCAAGCTAGGTACCAGTGTTCCCACCCTGTAAACCTGGGGGGGGGGGAACGGAAGAAAAGAGGCGAAAGAAAACGGGTTAGTCAAAAGACTGGTAAGTCCTATCTACTATTAGTATAAAAACTAATAAAGTTAACTGGATATGTAAAACAGAGATGAGACATAGGGTGATAACTGGCATGGTGAAAAGCTAACAAGATAGATCAAGTGTGGCATCGCATATACAAGGTTAAGTTGCACCAGGTGTGTACTAGTATTCCAATCCATGTCAAGTATAAACAAGAGATGATCCCTTGGCCCAAAGCTGGCCCAATATCAGGAGGTGACCTAAATCAAGGTCCAACTACTCTGTCTAGTCGATCGGCTCCCTAAAAGCCTAACTCGTCAAGTGTCGGTGTCATACGGCCCAATCACGAAGTGTAGTCAAACTGTGCTAGGTCCACCCTAGGGTTGTGAAAACCCGTAACTTCCCCGTAAAGGAAAGTGACGGATAGTTCGAGAACAAACCACAGCAGAACACATACAGAAGAACATTTCATTGTATATTACAACAATGCATCAGATTACAAGAATATACAGAGTATAAACGAATAAATATTACACAGAAATATCAGAGATTTAAATTACATTTAAATACATAGCAGCGGAAAATAACACAATACACAACTAGAAGGAGATATACGGATACAAAGCTTTCCGGATATCGTTCCAGCTGTAAACCAGGATCTTGTGAATATAAATCTGCAAAACCAAAACTACTAGCTGCCCGTGTCAAAATAGGGGCACCCAGAGTTTAGGTTAAAACAATAAACTCCAGGTCAGTCATGTGACTGGTGTGAGAACTATAACAGTTATTAGTCTTTATTTTAAAAGTTAGGCAAATCAAGGGACCACGCCGTATAACACGGAACGAGTTTCCTCCCAAGAATACCAGTGCATAAAACAAACAGCGCAATGCTAAGTAAAGAAAAATGAAGCTGTTATAAGACCCAGGTCCCATCACACAATGCAACGCAGCCGAGGATAGAGTTTTCCCTTATAACAGCCAAAGAATGCTTGATACGTTTAAATCAAATCGTTTGATACTATTATAAGTGCATAGTGTATAAAACAACTTCAAATCATAAGTATCAATCATAGGCGGCATGGGTACCATATATCATGTCGCCATATATAGGTTTACAAATAAAACCGCAAATGTCACGTATTTGGAAATTGGGTTTCCATCTATGAACCGAGGCAAAAGATAGTCCTCAACCGATTCGAGACTGCCTAGCACGAGTCTCAGGATCAGAACGCATCGACCCTTGGAGCGACAGGGCCGGTCCACACGGAGTGGATTAAAAATGCCTGAGCACTACGTTTCGCCGCCCTTTGGGGCGTAAGCGAGCCAACGAATGACTCCATCGGACCCGGATCGTCCGATCTAACCGAGGCGCCTCGCAACAGCAACAACCACATAAGTCAAACTCGTCAGGGCGTGTAAAACCACTGACGCCACTTTTAGCTAGGAGGAAACGTAGGCCCTCCCTGAGGTCCTTCTCCCGTTTTTGGTTCATACCGGGTGTGAAACTCGCGAATCAACGCTACACAAAGCTACGCCACAAAGGCCGTGCTTTGATCATCAACCACAAGACTTTGCTTTTCAACAGAAGCTTTGATCATTTGCATCTTAGCATGCCACACAGGCGAACCATCCTATGCAACCGATATTAGTCACACAGAATGAAATCCGATGTCAGACACACAGTCCATTTACAAGTCCGTTCTGGGTCTGAACGAAACCGGAGGCACCTAGTACCCCGCATATCCATCGATCTCCAAGCACGTCTGGACGATCGCTAACTGTTTCCATCTTCTTGGGTGTACAGCCCAATCAAGATCATCAGTAATTACCCAAACGACGTGAAGACCTCCGGTCTTCGACCATCGTCTTCATCTTCGACTTATCGTCGTATCAGTTATTCAGAATGGGATAAACCCGGTCTTTCCGAATAACTCGCGTATATTTTAAATAAGTGTTACACAAACACAATATACGCCTCATTCCAATTCATCAGTCACTAACCGTAAATTAATCAAGAGAATAATTCCCCAAATATTAACCCCGAAGGCCGAAACCAACATCAGATCAATATCCAGAAAACCATTCTGCTTGGCTAACCGACAGTTAGTTTCTAAATTTCACATTCATAGGGAAAGGTTCCCATTAATTTTATCCAAGATAAATTCCTTGAATTTATTCTCTAATCTTCTTTTGAATTTCGATTCAACTAGTCGGGATTAACGAAACTTACTGAAGTAATCATTTGTTTTAATTTCCCAATCCCAACCGATTTATCCCATGAAGTAAAAACTGGTAATACTTCATATCTAACACCACGGTGTTATCGGTAAATTCAATTACCATTCCACGTTCAAATCTAATTAAAGATTTAACTATCGCTTGGAGCAAAACTGGTGATACTCCATTCTCGATCATCTCAATCTAATTAAAGATTCATTAAAACTCCACTTAGTTTTAATCGTTAACTGGGTTAAAGAATCCGTGTCATTTAAAACACGGTTCACGATAAACCCAAAATCACATTCCATTAATTATCGGGTTAAAGAACAAGTGTTATTTAAAACACCGTTTACGATAAACCCAAAAATCAATGCCAATTCAGTTCCAATTAAATATAATTTAATTGGTACACTTCATTAAATCTAGATAAAAAGATTTAATCTTTTCTCAACTGGGTTCAAGAACAGTGTTAGTGAAGACACCATTCACGACAAACCCAAATCACATTTGAAATTCAATATAAGGCTCTGAATAGAAAATATATCGGCTTATATTCAATATCAAATTCTACGATTAACAAATGTCGTATTGGAAATAACGATATAAATATATATCTTTCAAATTTCCATAACAACATCTGTATAATCACGAATTCCAACATCGAAATATTCCGAAGACAATTTCGATTCAAATCCACTCCAATGCAATCATTGGAAATTTTGGTTATTTTTAAAACCCTTTTCGAATTCAATTTATTTATTTAAAAATAAATAGAATTATAATTCTAGTTCAAAACTAGTTCATTTCGATAAAAATCTATTTTTATCTTTTCAAATATGGAGTTTTTCATCCCAATTCTTCTCAAATCATTTCTTATGATTTTACACAAATTATTACTATTTTTAATAATTTTATCAAGGCCCGTACAGTCGATTTCCATCAATGGCCATCGAACTGCACTTACAGCGACCTTTTTCAAATTTGATTTGGACATAATTCCAAATCCAACCGTTAAATTTCTAATTTCTAACATTCGTTAGAAAGCTCTTTTCGATACGAACCCAACGGTTCCGGTTTTAGGAGAATCTGACGGTCGGATCTCCCGTAATGTCCGTTCGAAGTCAATGGTCGAAATTCGCGAACTGCCGCGGCGCGGCGTGTTCTATTTAGGCCATTATATTATATATATATTATATATATAATATATACTTCGTCGATTTCTATTTAAAACGAATTATATAAATAGTTTTAAATTCGTTTCAAAAACAATTTCAACTTCCTTTTACAATCCAAAGCAAAATTGAATTCTTCTTTATAAATTCGTTTTAAAATTCATTTCTATTCAATTCAAATTTCAATTCAATTTGAATTCATTTCAATTCGCTTCCAATTCAATTCATTTCGAAATCGTTTTCAATTCAATTCATTTCGAAATCGTTTTCAATTCAATTCATTTCGAAATCGTTTTCAATTCAATTCGTTTCGAAATCGTTTTCAATTCAATTCGTTTCGAAATCGTTTTCAATTCAATTCATTTCGAAATCGTTTTCAATTCAATTCATTTCGAAATCGTTTTCAATTCAATTCGTTTCGAAATCGTTTTCAATTCAATTCGTTTCGAAATCGTTTTCAATTCAATTCATTTCGAAATCGTTTTCAATTCAATTCATTTCGAAATGAATAAAATCGATACAAATATCGTTCACGTCAAAATGGCGTCAATCTAATCAACACGGCTTCATAAGTTTCTATTTTCAAAATAGTTGTTATTATCAAAATATTTCGTTCAACACATGACCAATCTCAATGGATGAGTACTGTCAACACATGAACTTTTATTTTATATCGATAAAGATGTAAATTTTATTACTAAAATATTTCGTTCAACACATGACCAATCTCAATGGATGAGTACTGTCAACACATGAACTTTTATTTTATATCGATAAAGATGTAAATTTTAATATTAAAATATTTCGTTCAACACATGACCAATCTCAATGGATGAAACTGTCAACACATGAACCTTTATTTTATATCGATAAAGATGTAAATTTTAATATTAAAATATTTCGTTCAACACATGACCAATCTCAATGAATGAGTACTGTCAACACATGAACTTTTATTTTATATTATTCTTAGTTTTTCAAATTGGAATGAGGCCCAATCAATTACCATATAAAATTAATTATATGGATTTTCATACAACATATGTATATAATAGCATTGAAAATAATCAACCATCAACCAAAGTGCACTACACTGTATAAGCATCAAATATAGATATCTAGCGCTTATAACAGCCTGTCAATCGATCGATCGACATATTTAATCAATCAGGATGAGTGAACTTCAAATTTCATCCTAACACCCGTGTGGGGTTTCAAACAATCAAACACATATTTTATTTGTGCAGTTGGGCGATGTGTAAAATTTATCGACCCAATCAATGTCCTTCAAATAGGTGTACATAAACAAACCGTCCGGTTTGTAAATGAATATTTTATTTTATTCACTTCACGTTAAAAATTATATTTTTAACGATAAAACATTTTATTTTAACATATGAATTTCTATTCAGTTCATTCTTTAAATAAAATGATATTTTTATTTTTCTAACATATTTTAGAAAATTTCGGCGGCATAACGGCACGATACTAGAAACGGGACGAGGCCTAGCCTTATCCCCGGTCTAGTGAAGGCCCACGCCATTCACACATCAATCAAAATCACCAAACAACCAAATTCAAATCAAATCATATAACTAATCTATGCAACCAAACAAACAAGTCCATGGTCTGTGGACGATTGTGTCGGGTGCTACTAAGCACCGTCTGCATCCTAGTACATATATATAATTAGAAAAGAAATTGAAAGGTGAGAAATTCTCACATTTAGCTATCCTAGCTCCACGGCACTTCATTGGTAGAAATCTTCATCGCTATCGCATCTTCGTTGCTGTAGCCACTACATATGTAAAAATCGAATTTTTACTATGCTATTCGATATATAAAAATCGAATTTTGACTTCGCTATTCAATATATAAAAATCATATTTTTCTACAAATAAAAATCCTATCTTTTCTGTAAATCAACTATATAAAAATACGATCTTCTTACATTTCAAAATACGACTTTTTCACCTTTTAAAGTTCTAATCTTTTTCCATTTAAAATTCAAATCTTTTTCTATTTAAAATTCAAATCTTTTTCTATTTAAAATCTCAAAATAAAAATCAGTTTTTAAACCTTTTTTAAAAAATCAGTTTCAGTTTTAAACTCTAAAATAAAAATCAGTTTTTGATCTTTTCAAATCAGTTTTTGATCCTTTTTTTCAGTTTTAGTTTTAAACTCTAAAATAAAAATCAGTTTCAAACTTTAAAATAAAAATCAAAGTAAAATAAAAATAAAAAAAACTTACTGTAAGCGAAGATGGGGGGGCGTCGGCTTCGTCGGAGCTGGCTTCCAGGGGGGCGTCGATGTCGGCTGATGGGGTGGTGCAGCGATGAGGTGGTGGCGGTGGGGCCTAGCATGGCCTGCGGTGGAGTTTCAGGCGGTTTAAGGGGGTGGGGCTTCGGAGTTTGGGTTCCGCGAGAGGAGGCTTGCGTTGATCGCGAAGGAGGGAGGTAAGGGATGGCGGCGATCGCTGGGGGGGGAGGGTACGACGTGATGGCGGCGACGAAGTTCGGGGGCGGCTAGGTCTGGAGCTCGAGTTTTTTTTTTTTTTTTTTGGATTTATTAACTGACGGGGAGGGAGAAGGAAAAAAAAGGGGGGCTATATGTTAATTTATATATTTTATTTTATTTATTTAATTCCCTCATAAAGCAACTTTTTAATTCGAACTCGAAATTGAGCCCACCGGCTGTCGCCCCTAGCTAATTACCCCCATTCCGAACACAATGGAATATATACCGTAAGGTGATTTGATCGTTACAATCAGTTTCCGTTGAATTTACATTTAAATCCTTATATTGAATTTTAAACGTACATTTCAAATTACCAGGGTCACATACTAACTAGAAAAATTCCAGAAAAATATTTTCTAGTTTCGTATTGACGATACGGTCCTAACAAAACTAGTTTCGTCAAATTCTGAGACCGTTAGAAAAATGGCCAATTTTCAGTCGATTAAAATCAACTGAAACTGGTCAAACGCGTTTTCCTTTGCCACGCTCACATACTGATTCGAAAAATTATAAAATTTGAAACCTAGCAATAACTTTACATCACGGACCCGACAGAACTGGTTTCGTCGAAATCCGAGGTCATTTGCAAAATGTCCATTTTTAAGGGCCTGAATTCCATAGCGACTATTCAGAATTTTCAACTGGACATATCTTTTGATTCCCGCTAAGAAATCTTGATTTTTCGGATTCGATATAAAGGTATTATCAATTAGATCCTATTATTTTTGGTTTCACTAAAATCCGGATTGTTTTGCACCCGGTACATTCAATTGAAGTTTGAAATCGAATTATCGAACTACCGCGCCATTTTCAATTCTATTTATAATTATAAACAAAATTATATATATTCTAACGACGACGTATATAATATATACGTCGAATTATATTCAAATTAAATTTCTCGCCGACATTATTCAAAATAATTCATTTTAAATAATCAAAATTCGCTAAAATTGCCAAAATAAAAATTTTAAACTGGCCCAGATTTTCGGGTTGTTACAATCTCCCCCACTTAAAACTTTTCGTCCCCGAAAAGGAACAAAGTCGAAAGTGGTTTGATTATTCAACACTACGTTCGATCTGGCTTCCATTCTCCAACTCTTTAGTTTCTGAGAATTTTCAAAATTTCAAAAATTTGGCTAACACCCTAAATTTTCGAAAAATTTCGCCATAACCTCCCCTGCACCGGGAGCATCGGGGAATTTCAAATAGCTTCCCCGGTCCTTCAGATCTCAAAAAGAAAAAGAAAAAGCCAAGCGGCTAGCCAATAGGCTCACAAAATCATCATCACCCAAACAAAACAGGAAATTATGTAGTAAACATGTACCTATTTGTCGAGCAAACAAATTTTATTCTCTGCTCTAGCCTCCTTGCTATGACCTGTTCAATGTAAGCATATGTATATGCAAGCAAATGCGACCTATTTTCAATATAATTCAATATGTGATTCAATTAGGCATAATGGTTCAAAATTATCAAACAAATAAACAAACAACACAAACATCAATCAATTAGTTGATTATCATTTGAAATTCATAACTTTGATATATAGTCAAAAATCAGATTTTTGATGCCAAATCACAACAATAGGCCCTATCTAATTTTGGTTCTCACACCAGTCAATAGGAAATATATAAATATCACACCTTCGAAACACGAATACCAATTCTAATGATGTTCGAACTATCATCAGAATCATCTTCGGGCGACTAGAGTGTGATTCTATATCTATCCAGTATATTAAAATTTCGAATACACGTGGATCAGACGTATACGCAAAATCTATATATACTGGATTGTCCACACCAATATAAATAAATAATCAAATACGAATAATTGATTTAAATTTTTCAAAACAAAAATTTGTTTTCATTTTCAAAAATATACTCTTCACACTCGTTTTAGGATACTACTGATCCCATCTCTAACGAGTCATTCCCATTGGATATTACTAATCCAATATCTGATAAATTCTTTCGTATGGTTCTAATATGCCTTGTTTTCGAGCTCTGTAAACCAAAGCTCTGATACCAACTGTGAAAACCCGTAACTTCCCCGTAAAGGAAAGCGACGGATAGTTCGAGAACAAACCACAGCAGAACACATACAGAAGAACATTTCATTGTATATTACAACAATGCATCAGATTACAAGAATATACAGAGTATAAACGAATAAATATTACACAGAAATATCAGAGATTTAAATTACATTTAAATACGTAGCAGCGGAAAATAACACAATACACAACTAGAAGGAGATATACGGATACAAAGCTTTACAGATATCGTTCCAGCTGTAAACCAGGATCCTGTGAATATAAATCTGCAAAACCAAAACTACTAGCTGCCCGTGTCAAAATAGGGGCACCCAGAGTTTAGGTTAAAACAATAAACTCCAGGTCAGTCATGTGACTGGTGTGAGAACTAAAACAGTTATTAGTCTTTATTTTAAAAGTTAGGCAAATCAAGGGACCACGCCGTATAACACGGAACGGGTTTCCTCCCAAGAATACCAGTGCATAAAACAAACAGCGCAATGCTAAGTAAAGAAAAATGAAGCTGTTATAAGACCCAGGTCCCATCACACAATGCAACGCAGCCGAGGATAGAGTTTTCCCTTATAACAGCCAAAGAATGCTTGATACGTTTAAATCAAATCGTTTGATACTATTATAAGTGCATAGTGTATAAAACAACTTCAAATCATAAGTATCAATCATAGGCGGCATGGGTACCATATATCATGTCGCCATATATAGGTTTACAAATAAAACCGCAAATGTCACGTATTTGGAAATTGGGTTTCCATCTATGAACCGAGGCAAAAGATAGTCCTCAACCGATTCGAGACTGCCTAGCCCGAGTCTCAGGATCAGAACGCATCGACCCTTGGAGCGACAGGGCCGGTCCACACGGAGTGGATTAAAAATGCCTGAGCACTACGTTTCGCCGCCCTTTGGGGCGTAAGCGAGCCAACGAATGACTCCATCGGACCCGGATCGTCCGATCTAACCGAGGCGCCTCGCAACAGCAACAACCACATAAGTCAGACTCGTCAGGGCGTGTAAAACCACTGACGCCACTTTTAGCTAGGAGGAAACGTAGGCCCTCCCTGAGGTCCTTCTCCCGTTTTTGGTTCATACCGGGTGTGAAACTCGCGAATCAACGCTACACAAAGCTACGCCACAAAGGCCGTGCTTTGATCATCAACCACAAGACTTTGCTTTTCAACAGAAGCCTTGATCATTTGCATCTTAGCATGCCACACAGGCGAACCATCCTATGCAACCGATATCAGTCACACAGAATGAAATCCGATGTCAGACACACAGTCCATTTACAAGTCCGTTCTGGGTCTGAACGAAACCGGAGGCACCTAGTACCCCGCATATCCATCGATCTCCAAGCACGTCTGGACGATCACTAACTGTTTCCATCTTCTTGGGTGTACAGCCCAATCAAGATCATCAGTAATTACCCAAACGACGTGAAGACCTCCGGTCTTCGACCATCGTCTTCATCTTCGACTTATCGTCGTATCAGTTATTCAGAATGGGATAAACCCGGTCTTTCCGAATAACTCGCGTATATTTTAAATAAGTGTTACACAAACACAACATACGCCTCATTCCAATTCATCAGTCACTAACCGTAAATTAATCAAGAGAATAATTCCCCAAATATTAACCCCGAAGGCCGAAACCAACATCAGATCAATATCCAAAAAACCATTCTGCTTGGCTAACCGACAGTTAGTTTCTAAATTTCACATTCATAGGGAAAGGTTCCCATTAATTTTATCCAAGATAAATTCCTTGAATTTATTCTCTAATCTTCTTTTGAATTTCGATTCAACTAGTCGGGATTAACGAAACTTACTGAAGTAATCATTTGTTTTAATTTCCCAATTCCAACCTATTTATCCCATGAAGTAAAAACTGGTAATACTTCATATCTAACACCACGGTGTTATCGGTAAATTCAATTACCATTCCACGTTCAAATCTAATTAAAGATTTAACTATCGCTTGGAGCAAAACTGGTGATACTCCATTCTCGATCATCTCAATCTAATTAAAGATTCATTAAAACTCCACTTAGTTTTAATCGTTAACTGGGTTAAAGAATCTGTGTCATTTAAAACACGGTTCACGATAAACCCAAAATCACATTCCATTAATTATCGGGTTAAAGAACAAGTGTTATTTAAAACACCGTTCACGATAAACCCAAAAATCAATACCAATTCAGTTCCAATTAAATATAATTTAATTGGTACACTTCATTAAATCTAAATAAAAAGATCTAATCTTTTCTCAACTGGGTTCAAGAACAGTGTTAGTGAAGACACCATTCACGACAAACCCAAATCACATTTGATATTCAATATAAGGCTCTGAATAGAAAATATATCGGCTTATATTCAATATCAAATTCTACGATTAACAAATGTCGTATTGGAAATAACGATATAAATATATATCTTTCAAATTTCCATAACAACATCTGTATAATCACGAATTCCAACATCGAAATATTCCGAAGACAATTTCGATTCAAATCCACTCCAATGCAATCATTGGAAATTTTGGTTATTTTTAAAACCCTTTTCGAATTCAATTTATTTATTTAAAAATAAATAGAATTATAATTCTAGTTCAAAACTAGTTCATTTCGATACAAATCTATTTTTATCTTTTCAAATATGGAGTTTTTCATCCCAATTCTTCTCAAATCATTTCTTATGATTTTACACAAATTATTACTATTTTTAATAATTTTATCAAGGCCCGTACAGTCGATTTCCATCAATGGCCATCGAACTGCACTTACAGCGACCTTTTTCAAATTTGATTTGGACATAATTCCAAATCCAACCGTTAAATTTCTAATTTCTAACATTCGTTAGAAAGCTCTTTTCGATACGAACCCAACGGTTCCGGTTTTAGGAGAATCTGACGGTCGGATCTCCCGTAATGTCCGTTCGAAGTCAATGGTC
This sequence comes from Allium sativum, assembly GCA_030737875.1. Taxonomy (NCBI): domain Eukaryota; kingdom Viridiplantae; phylum Streptophyta; class Magnoliopsida; order Asparagales; family Amaryllidaceae; genus Allium; species Allium sativum. The sequence goes on along the minus strand of CM060915.1, from coordinate 862,185,734 downwards.
GAAATTCGCGAACTGCCGCGGCGCGGCGCGTTCTATTCAGGCCATTATATTATATATATTATATATAATATATACTTCGTCGATTTCTATTTAAAACGAATTATATAAATAGTTTTAAATTCGTTTCAAAAACAATTTCAACTTCCTTTTACAATCCAAAGCAAAATTGAATTCTTCTTTATAAATTCGTTTTAAAATTCATTTCTATTCAATTCAAATTTCAATTCAATTTGAATTCATTTCAATTCACTTCCAATTCAATTCATTTCGAAATCGTTTTCAATTCAATTCATTTCGAAGTCGTTTTCAATTCAATTCATTTCGAAATCGTTTTCAATTCAATTCGTTTCGAAATCGTTTTCAATTCAATTCGTTTCGAAATCGTTTTCAATTCAATTCATTTCGAAATCGTTTTCAATTCAATTCATTTCGAAATCGTTTTCAATTCAATTCGTTTCGAAATCGTTTTCAATTCAATTCGTTTCGAAATCGTTTTCAATTCAATTCATTTCGAAATCGTTTTCAATTCAATTCATTTCGAAATGAATAAAATCGATACAAATATCGTTCACGTCAAAATGGCGTCAATCTAATCAACACGGCTTCATAAGTTTCTATTTTCAAAATAGTTGTTATTATCAAAATATTTCGTTCAACACATGACCAATCTCAATGGATGAGTACTGTCAACACATGAACTTTTATTTTATATCGATAAAGATGTAAATTTTATTACTAAAATATTTCGTTCAACACATGACCAATCTCAATGGATGAGTACTGTCAACACATGAACTTTTATTTTATATCGATAAAGATGTAAATTTTAATATTAAAATATTTCGTTCAACACATGACCAATCTCAATGGATGAAACTATCAACACATGAACCTTTATTTTATATCGATAAAGATGTAAATTTTAATATTAAAATATTTCGTTCAACACATGACCAATCTCAATGAATGAGTATTGTCAACACATGAACTTTTATTTTATATTATTCTTAGTTTTTCAATTTGGAATGAGGCCCAATCAATTACCATATAAAATTAATTATATGGATTTTCATACAACATATGTATATAATAGCATTGAAAATAATCAACCATCAACCAAAGTGCACTACACTGTATAAGCATCAAATATAGATATCTAGCGCTTATAACAGCCTGTCAATCGATCGATCGACATATTTAATCAATCAGGATGAGTGAACTTCAAATTTCATCCTAACACCCGTGTGGGGTTTCAAACAATCAAACACATATTTTATTTGTGCAGTTGGGCGATGTGTAAAATTTATTGACCCAATCAATGTCCTTCAAATAGGTGTACATAAACAAACCGTCCGGTTTGTAAATGAATATTTTATTTTATTCACTTCACGTTAAAAATTATATTTTTAACGATAAAACATTTTATTTTAACATATGAATTTCTATTCAGTTCATTCTTTAAATAAAATGATATTTTTATTTTTCTAACATATTTTAGAAAATTTCGGCGGCATAACGGCACGATACTAGAAACGGGACGAGGCCTAGCCTTATCCCCGGTCTAGTGAAGGCCCACGCCATTCACACATCAATCAAAATCACCAAACAACCAAATTCAAATCAAATCATATAACTAATCTATGCAACCAAACAAACAAGTCCATGGTCTGTGGACGATTGTGTCGGGTGCTACTAAGCACCGTCTGCATCCTAGTACATATATATAATTAGAAAAGAAATTGAAAGGTGAGAAATTCTCACATTTAGCTATCCTAGCTCCACGGCACTTCATTGGTAGAAATCTTCATCGCTATCGCATCTTCGTTGCTGTAGCCACTACATATGTAAAAATCGAATTTTTACTATGCTATTCGATATATAAAAATCGAATTTTGACTTCGCTATTCAATATATAAAAATCATATTTTTCTACAAATAAAAATCCTATCTTTTCTGTAAATCAACTATATAAAAATACGATCTTCTTACATTTCAAAATACGACTTTTTCACCTTTTAAAGTTCTAATCTTTTTCCATTTAAAATTCAAATCTTTTTCTATTTAAAATTCAAATCTTTTTCTATTTAAAATCTCAAAATAAAAATCAGTTTTTAAACCTTTTTTAAAAAATCAGTTTCAGTTTTAAACTCTAAAATAAAAATCAGTTTTTGATCTTTTCAAATCAGTTTTTGATCCTTTTTTTCAGTTTTAGTTTTAAACTCTAAAATAAAAATCAGTTTCAAACTTTAAAATAAAAATCAAAGTAAAATAAAAATAAAAAAAACTTACTGTAAGCGAAGATGGGGGGGGCGTCGGCTTCGTCGGAGCTGGCTTCCAGGGGGCGTCGATGTCGGCTGATGGGGTGGTGCAGCGATGAGGTGGTGGCGGTGGGGCCTAGCATGGCCTGCGGTGGAGTTTCAGGCGGTTTAAGGGGGGTGGGGCTTCGGAGTTTGGGTTCCGCGAGAGGAGGCCTGCGTTGATCGCGAAGGAGGGAGGTAAGGGATGGCGGCGATCGCTGGGGGGGGAGGGTACGACGTGATGGCGGCGACGAAGTTCGGGGGCGGCTAGGTCTGGAGCTCGAGTTTTTTTTTTTTTGATTTATTAACTGACGGGGAGGGAGAAGGAAAAAAAAGGGGGGCTATATGTTAATTTATATATTTTATTTTATTTATTTATTTCCCTCATAAAGCAACTTTTTAATTCGAACTCGAAATTGAGCCCACCGGCTGTCGCCCCTAGCTAATTACCCCCATTCCGAACACAATGGGATATATACCGTAAGGTGATTTGATCGTTACAATCAGTTTCCGTTGAATTTACATTTAAATCCTTATATTGAATTTTAAACGTACATTTCAAATTACCGGGGTCACATACTAACTAGAAAAATTCCAGAAAAATATTTTCTAGTTTCGTATTGACGATACGGTCCTAACAAAACTAGTTTCGTCAAATTCTGAGACCGTTAGAAAAATGGCCAATTTTCAGTCGATTAAAATCAACTGAAACTGGTCAAACGCGTTTTCCTTTGCCACGCTCACATACTGATTCGAAAAATTATAAAATTTGAAACCTAGTAATAACTTTACATCATGGACCCGACAGAACTGGTTTCGTCGAAATCCGAGGTCATTTGCAAAATGTCCATTTTTAAGGGCCTGAATTCCATAGCGACTATTCAGAATTTTCAACTGGACATATCTTTTGATTCCCGCTAAGAAATCTTGATTTTTCGGATTCGATAGAAAGGTATTATCAATTAGATCCTATCATTTTTGGTTTCACTAAAATCCGGATTGTTTTGCACCCGGTACATTCAATTGAAGTTTGAAATCGAATTATCGAACTACCGCGCCATTTTCAATTCTATTTATAATTATAAATAAAATTATATATATTCTAACGACGAAGTATATAATATATACGTCGAATTATATTCAAATTAAATTTCTCGCCGATATTATTCAAAATAATTCATTTTAAATAATCAAAATTCGCTAAAATTGCCAAAATAAAAATTTTAAACTGGCCCAGATTTTCGGGTTGTTACAAGGGTGTATCAAGCACTAGGATGCCAACCACGGACACAAATCAAGCACGCACAGTCTAAACCTACGGGTTCCCGTGTCTGCTTTTTCAACTCCGGACCATGTGCACGACCATAGTCCGCCTGAACCTACACCGGCGCACCTATTCAGCCGTCGGTTTGGTCGCTTACATGTCAGCCCAGTAATCGTGCCCCCCCTAGCCTAGTCCCTAGGGTATCTTGATACAATCAAGAGGGTTACTGGTGAAAAGGACCACGTAACTAGGGTTTCTAACGGGTTAAATGTGGTTAACCCTACCCCATCAAGTTGGTTAAGTGTACCCAAGGTTCATGACTTAACCCTACCAACCCATCGTGTTTAATTGGTTAAGTATTCAAGTGGTCCATGACTTAACCCTATCATGTGGCATTAATTAATTTAATGCACCCAACCTCTCACATTAGACCTTGTTGTGGTTACTAGTTAAGCCGGGCGGGTCCGGGTAGCTTTACACCACAACTTGATCTAACCTCGGGTTTCAAGTGCGACATGACCAACTACTCACATTGGGTCCTATTGCTTGTAGCCACTAGTTAAGCCGGTCGGTTCGGGGTAGATTTATGCTACAAACTCAACTCAACCTCGAGTTGGCCATTCTCATGTTTTCTAGAAGTCATGTCCAAATTCATGTTTCAAGCATAATCACATGTCATATTTCATGTCATCTTTTCAAGTCATGTTTTTATGTCATTTTAGTTTACCCATAACGCAAACCCATCGCATGTAAGTTTGCATAAACGCAATTAGATCTCAAAGGGGAAACTTAGAAGCATGACATAATTTATAAGGTTTTGGGCCACAAGTTAAACATGGTGGCATATGAGGCAAAGGTGTTCATAAACTTGCATATTACATCATAGGCCTCAAAACATGCATAATATCAACTTTAGCAAAATAGGTGAAACATGGTCATAAATGACTTAGGATGATAGCAAGTGATTCGCATATAACACCACATGCAAGATAGCAACTTGCATATTACATCATAAGCCTCAAAATATGCATGATATCAAACTTAAGCAAATAGGTGAAACATGATCATAAATGACATAGGATGGTGGCTAGTGATTCGTATATAACATCATATGCAAGATAACACAAGGTTTATGAGAGTTTCTATGTTGCTTTATGCAACATTTCCAATCAAAGCTCATAGCTTTCTATGCATAAGGCAAAGGTGATAGCTTTACAAACATGCATAGAATAAATTTATGCATAACATGATAGGATCAAAGCACATATCCTACTTAGGCCCAAACTCAAACTTGCAACATGTCATATTTAACTTCATAGTTAGAATCTAAGAGTAGTATAGGGCTTACAATGCTATGAAGACTTATAAAATATAAATAAGATTGGGACGAAGCCACTAGCAACTCTAAAGACCCTCAAATAGCAAGGTTCAATGAAAACCCTTGAGAAATTAGAAGAAGATCCTTGCTTTGATGAAGAAAGATTGAACTTTGGCCTTAGAAACTCTCAAACAAGCTTAGAAACTCTCATATGAATGAAGATGGAGGCTATGACAAGAGGGTGGAGGCCATGATTAAACATTTTGGCATAGTTTAGTTGTAGGATTGATTTATGATGACTTAGGCTAGGTATTAGGGTCTTTTTATAGATGATTAGGTTAGTTTAGACCATACGATTAACCCTAATTCAGATCTGGGCCATCAATTCATGTCACTAGCCTCCAAACATGTCTTGAGAAACAAGTCAGGTGCACCCAAGCTGGACTGGCCGGCCACCCAAGTCGACAGGGGTGTCGACTGGGCAGTCGACACAGCCTGGGGTGTGTCGACTCCCAAGTCGACACCCCTGTCGACTTGGGGAGTGGCGGGATCTTTTCCCGCCTACCTGCCCAGCTGAATTTGAAATTTGTTTTTAAATTTAAATTTTCTGAAAACTTCCATGGGCCTTAACTGGGTCATACGGACTCCGATTTTCGAAAACTCGGACTCTATTTCGCGTATTTTTCCGAGACGAACGCAATGGCACAGCCCGTTTCCCTTGATTCAGATTTTATCATTGAATTCTGCCTTGATTTATGTTATAACTTGTTATTCAAAATATGGGTTGTTACATCCTCCCCACCTTAAAGGATTTCGTCCCCGAAATCTCTAAGTTAGGAAGAACGTATCCTACCATCCATCATCCATCTACTCAAAACATCATCCACGTGCAGTCAATGTCCTTAACAAATTCTAAATGTTGTATGATTATATGCAAAGGTGTGTGTATATGTACTTATCTAATGCGAAAATCAGGCGGTTATTGATCCAGTAGACCCCCTTAATGCTAAGTATGTTAGTGAAATGAGTCCATATGTATGCTAAATCCTAACATAATTTATAATCTCTATATGAGTGCACATAACATTCATCCATATGCAACATCCACGTGATAGCATAACAAGTTTCATCCATGAATAAGTATCATCACTCATGCATATGCAATATGAAAGTGTGTGAGCCGATCTTAGTGCCTAATGTGTATCATGCATCCATGAGTATCCACTCGCAAACACTTGCAACCACTTGCAAACATCAAGCATAACATGTTTCAAATACATGTTTCATCCAAAGGGTTTCTACTTAAGGTTCTCATGACAAGGTTAACGAGATAACAAGATAAACAGGATAAACATGGATGGCAAAAAGGAAGACATGTAAAAGGAAAAGAGGTCGAGAATGTACCCTAAAAAAGAAATGGATAAAGTCCACGCATCTTCTCCTCGGTTTCCCAAGTTGCATCCTCTTCGGCTTCACTCCACTGAACTTTCACCAATTTGACTTCTCGATTTCTTAGCTTCTTGATCTCTGTTCCCAAGATACGAATCGGAGCTCTCCTCAAGGTTGTCTCTTTCTCTACCTCCACGTCTTCAAGAATGCTTGGTTCAACCACCTCAGCGGACTCATGTAGGCACTTTCGGAGATGCGAGACATGAAAGACATTATGCACTCCGGCTAGCTTCTCGGGCAATTCCACCTTATAGGCTATCTTTCCTATTCTCTCTATAATAGGGAAGGGTCCTACGAACCTTGGTGCCAGCTTCCCCACTGCTCCAAAGCGTACCACATTACGCAAAGGAGAAACCTTCATGAAAACCATATCCCCAACTTTGAATTCTAAATCTGTCTTTCGCTTGTCAGCATAGGATTTCTGTCGGTCTTGGGCCTCTTTCATCCGTCTTCTCACCAATTCAACTTTCTCGGATGTGTCCCGTATCATATCGGGCCCAAGTATGAGCCTATCCGTTGTCTCCCACCAACAAGATGGTGACCTACACGGCCTCCCATACAGAGCTTCAAATGGTGCCATCCCTATGCTGGCTTGGTAGCTATTATTATAAGCAAACTCTACAAGAGGAAGGTGGTCTTCCCAAGTACCTCCAAAGTCAAGAACACAAAGCCTCAAAAGATCTTCTAGCACTCTATTCACCCTTTCGGTTTGGCCATCCGTCTGGGGGTGATAAGCTGTACTCAGATTCAATCGCGTACCCATCGCTTCTTACAAACTATTCCAGAACTGACTAGTGAAAATTGGGTCACGATCGCTAACTATGCTAGAAGGAACTCCATGTAACCGCACTATCTCTCGAAGATAAATAGATGCTATCCATGATGCGGTCCTCTTGCTCTTCACTGGAATGAAATGAGCCCTCTTCGTAAGTCTGTCAACTATGACCCATATGCTCGTATTCCCTTTCCTTGACCTAGGCAATCCATCCACAAAATCCATAGAAATACTTTCCCACTTCCATTGCGGGACCTCCAATGGATGTAATAGCCCTCCGGGTTTCTTCGACTCGGCTTTCACTTGTTGGCACACCATGCACTTTGAAACATACTCTGCCACATCTTTCTTCATTCCAGCCCAAAAGAAAATGCGCTTCATGTCCCTATACATCTTATCTCCTCCAGGATGTATAGTCATCTTCGAGTGATGTGCTTCTTCGAGAACTTTATGCACCAAGTCTCCTACTTGTGGAACGCATAGCCTTCCATCACGCCTTAGCCAACCCTTGTCATCAATAGTATATCTAGCAAGGTGACTAGACGTCTCACCACGGATCAACTTGCCCATGATCTCCACTATCCGCGGGTCTTCTTTCTGTGAAGTCCCTACTCGATCAAGAAGTATAGGTCTAAGCTCAAGAGATGCCAACGAGCCCGTCATCGACTCAACAGCTGTTGTGAAATCAAAGGTTGCCAAGAACTCTAGGCTCCTCATCTCAACAAACAAGGGACTCAAAGTCAACCTACTTCTGCTTAATGCATCTGCCACGACATTACCCTTGCCAGGGGTATAAGCTATCTCGAAGTCATAAGATGCCAAGAATTCCATCCACCTTTGCTGCCTTAGATTCAGATCTTTCTGCGAGAAGAGGTATTTGAGCGACTTGTGATCAGTATACAACTCAAACCTTTCGCCTAGGAGATAGTGGCGCCAGGATTTGAGTGCAAAGATAATCGCTGCCAACTCCAAATCATGAGTGGGATAGTTCTTCTCATGAACTTTAAGCTGCCTACCCCCATAACATATCACTCTTCCCTCTTGCATCAGAACAACACCTAACCCCGTGCCACATGCATCGGTGTATACGGTAAACATCTTACCGCCATCAGGTAATGCCAAAATTGGAGTTGTAGTAAGGGCCCTCTTGAGCCTTTGAAAAGCAAGCTCACACTCTAAGTCCCATGCAAAGACTAAGTTCTTCTTCGTCAACTTAGTAAGAGGGGCTGAAATCTTAGCGAAGTCCTTGATGAACTTCCTATAGTAGCCCGCCAGACCGAGAAAGCTTCTTACTTCGGTTGCATTCCTAGGAGTCTTCCAGTCTTGAACTGCAACCACTTTCGCGGTATCCACGGCTATGCCTGGCTTAGAGACTATATGTCCAAGAAACCGGACTTCCCTTCTACAAAAATGGCATTTGGAGAACTTGGCTTTCAACTGATGAACTCTAAGCGTATCCATCACTTCCTTGAGATGTCTAGCATGTTCTTCCTCATCCTTTGAGAAGATCAGAATATCATCCACGAAGACAACCACGAACTTGTTAAGGAACTCCCTGAACACCCTACTCATCAAATCTACGAAGTAGGCGGGTGCATTAGTCAAACCGAATGGCATGACAAGCCATTCAAAGAATCCATCTGGAGTCCTAAACGCAGTCTTATCAATACTATCCTCAGCCACTCTAAGCTGATGGAATCCGGTGGCTAGATCGAGCTGAGAGAAAACAGAAGCACCAACAAGCTGGTCAAAGAGGTCATCAATCCTCGGTAACGGGTGCCTATTCTTCTTTGTCAGCTTGTTCAACTCTCGATAATCAACACATATACGAAGCGAACCATCCGCTTTAGTAGCGAATACCACCGGAGCACCCCATTCAGAAATGCTTCGCCTAATAAAATTCTTCTCAAGCAGCTCCTTGATTTGCTTATTGAGCTCTCTTCTTTCTCGCGGGGCCATGTGCCTAACGGGCAATGATACTGGCTTGGCATTATCGATAAGATAAATGCGAAAATTTATCTCTCGTTTAGGGGGTAACCCCTTAACCTCCTCAAAGACATCAGGATATTCTCGAACCACCCTTACCGATTGCAGATCATTGATGGACGAGTCAAGAGATTCAAGATAACATAACATGACGGGATCCAGTGGGTTGCAAGAAATTTCTAGGGTATTACCGAGGCGAGTCATGAGCCTCACCACCCTATGCTCACAATCGAGAATGGCTCCATAGCTGGACAACCAATCCATGCCCAAGATCAACCCGTATCCCGTGAATCCGAGAACATAAGCATTACACGTGAATTCTACGATCAAGATAGAAATCCTCAAATCCATACAAATCATAGATAAATGGGCGGAACCCCCAATTGGATTTGAAACACTAACGGGATCCTCAACTAGACTAGTACTTAGGTGCAAACTTTCAACAAGATCAGAAGAAATAAAACTATGTGATGCGCCAGAATCAAATAAGGTGCGAACAGGATAATCAGAAATGTAAACAAGACTTTCTACAGAAATACTACCTCGGTCTGGAACTGGAACAGTGTTGAGAGCATGCACTTGCACTCCAGAAGGTCCTGCACGCTGAGTCTGCCCTTGCCCTTGTACTTGCTTCTTGGGGCAATCCTTGCTAAGGTGTCCAGGCTCTCCACAGTGAAAGCATTCGCCCAACTTCCTCTTCTTCTTTCTGCAATCCTTGGCTATGTGCCCAACAATCCCACAGAAGTTGCATTTTCTTGGGTCCTTTGCCTTGGCCTTGTTGCCCTTGTTGTTCTTGTTGTTCTTGTTGTTCTGATTGCCCTGATTTCCTCCCCACTTGGAGTCCGTCTTCTTGGTTTGAGTCTCATTAGTCTTGACTTCCTTCTTGCCATTCTTATCGTCTCCTTGAAGCAATGCCATGTCTACTAGGCCTTCAAAAGTGGCCCCCATGGGTATATGAGATAGGGCTAAACCTTGTAATGGCTCATTCAACCCTCGTGCAAAGCGTAAAGCCTTCTTCTGGGGAGTATTAACCATGTCCAAACCGAATCGAGCGAGCTGGTTAAACTTATTCACATACTCCCTCACTGTCATGTCCCCTTGCTTCAAAGATATAAACTTCTCCAATTGCAGATTCGCCTCAGCTGATGATAGAAACTTATGCCCAAATCTTGTCCTAAAGTCGGCCCAAGTCTCTATAGGCCTAGTAGCATTGGTGACCTCCCACCAATAAGCAGCTTCTTCTTTTAATAACCATGCTGCCAATAAAACCTTCCTATGGTCTTCCACATCAAAGATAGCGAAAAGATCTTCAGTTTCTTTCAACCAATTTCGTGCCTCCACAAAAGTCTTCGTCCCAATGAAATTCTTGCCACCCATCGCCTTAAAGTCCTTGCAAACCTTTGCGAAATCTGCTTGTGGATGCTGAGGAGGAGGAGGAGGAGGAACCTCAGTTACGGTGGGGGTATTTGCTGGGCCCGCATCGTTGGCCCTAGCTTCCAAGTACCTCCGGAACCATCCGGGAATGGTCACTCCCTCGGGAAGGTTAAGATCGGCCATACTGATAAAGGAAAAGATAGATTTAGAACGAGGAAACGAAGGATAGTGCTAATGGCTTTTGGGGAATAGCCTTTTAAAATAACTAGACTTTTCTTGGAAAATACTTAATTGGTTTTGAAAATAGTTTTCCAAAAAGGTAAGTTTTAAAAACACTTTTTCTCAAATCTTGTAAACCTTATGCTCTGATACCAAATGTAACACCCCACCTCCGCCAATACCACTCTTGTAAGGGCACTAGCTTTGGAGGGGCATTAAACAAGGTAAACATGCATGCAGATATCACAAGACAGAACATATAAGTAAAACAGAGTAAGTAAAGCAGCGGATAAAACTAGTATTTCAAAACCATAGTCAAGTTACATCAAAGTACTGAGTCATTATTTTCCACAAAACAAAGTCTAGAAAAACATAAACTAAAAACTGGAAATAACATAAAGTAAACTATCCCCAAAGCAGAATAAAGCCATAGCATGCTCAAGTCCAAACCGTACATGAGCTATCCAGAAAAGCAGCTAAAGATCCAAGCTAGGTACCAGTGTTCCCACCCTGTAAACCTGGGGGGGAACGGAAGAAAAGAGGCGAAAGAAAACGGGTTAGTCAAAAGACTGGTAAGTCCTATCTACTATTAGTATAAAAACTAATAAAGTTAACTGGACATGTAAAACAGAGATGAGACATAGGGTGATAACTGGCATGGTGAAAAGCTAACAAGATAGATCAAGTGTGGCATCGCATATACAAGGTTAAGTTGCACCAGGTGTGTACTAGTATTCCAATCCATGTCAAGTATAAACAAGAGATGATCCCTTGGCCCAAAGCTGGCCCAATATCATGAGGTGACCTAAATCAAGGTCCAACTACTCGGTCTAGTCGATCGGCTCCCTAAAAGCCTAACTCGTCAAGTGTCGGTGTCATACGGCCCAATCACGAAGTGTAGTCAAACTGTGCTAGGTCCACCCTAGGGTGTATCAAGCCCTAGGGTGCCAACCACGGACACAAATCAAGCACGCACAGTCTAAACCTACGGGTGCCCGTGTCTGCTTTTTCAACTCCGGACCATGTGCACGACCATAGTCCGCCTGAACCTACACCGACGCACCTACTCAGCCGTCGTTTTGGTCGCTTACATGTCAGCCCAGTAATCGTTCCCCACCCTAGCCTAGTCCCTAGGGTATCATGATACAATCAAGAGGGTTACTGGTGAAAAGGACTACATAACTAGGGTTTCTAACGGGCTAAATGTGGTTAACCCTACCCCATCAAGTTGGTTAAGTGTACCCAAGGTTCATGACTTAACCCTACCAACCCATCGTGTTTAATTGGTTAAGTATTCAAGTGGTCCATGACTTAACCCTATCATGTGGCATTAATTAATTTAATGCACCCAACCTCTCACATTAGACCTTGTTGTGGTTACTAGTTAAGCCGGGCGGGTCCGGGTAGCTTTACACCACAACTTGATCTAACCTCGGGTTTCAAGTGCGACATGACCAACTACTCACATTGGGTCCTATTGCTTGTAGCCACTAGTTAAGCCGGTCGGTTCCGGGTAGATTTATGCTACAAACTCAACCCAACCTCGAGTTGGCCATTCTCATGTTTTCTAGAAGTCATGTCCAAATTCATGTTTCAAGCATAATCACATGTCATATTTCATGTCATCTTTTCAAGTCATGTTTTTATGTCATTTTAGTTTACCCATAACGTAACCCCATCGCATGTAAGTTTGCATAAACGCAAATAGATCTCAAAGGGGAAACTTAGAAGCATGACATAATTTATAAGGTTTTGGGCCACAAGTTAAACATGGTGGCATATGAGGCAAAGGTGTTCATAAACTTGCATATTACATCATAGGCCTCAAAACATGCATAATATCAACTTTAGCAAAATAGGTGAAACATGGTCATAAATGACATAGGATGATAGCAAGTGATTCGCATATAACACCACATGCAAGATAGCAACTTGCATATTACATCATAAGCCTCAAAATATGCATGATATCAAACTTAAGCAAATAGGTGAAACATGATCATAAATGACATAGGATGGTGGCTAGTGATTCGTATATAACATCATATGCAAGATAACACAAGGTTTATGAGAGTTTCTATGTTGCTTTATGCAACATTTCCAATCGAAGCTCATAGCTTTCTATGCATAAGGCAAAGGTGATAGCTTTACAAACATGCATAGAATAAATTTATGCATAACATGATAGGATCAAAGCACATATCATACTTAGGTCCAAACTCAAACTTGCAACATGTCATATTTAACTTCATAGTTAGAATCTAAGAGTAGTATAGGGCTTACAATGCTATGAAGACTTATAAAATATAAATAAGATTGAGACGAAGCCACTAGCAACTCTAAAGACCCTCAAATAGCAAGCTTCAATGAAAACCCTTGAGAAATTAGAAGAAGATCCTTGCTTTGATGAAGAAAGATTGAACTTTGGCCTTAGAAACTCTCAAACAAGCTTAGGAACTCTCATATGAATGAAGATGGAGGCTATGACAAGAGGGTGGAGGCCATGATTAAACATTTTGGCATAGTTTAGTTGTAAGATTGATTTATGTTGACTTAGGCTAGGTATTAGGGTCTTTTTATAGATGATTAGGTTAGTTTAGACCATAGGATTAATCCTAATTCAGATCTGGGCCATCAATTCATGTCACTAGCCTCCAAACATGTCTTGAGAAACAAGTCAGGTGCACCCAGGCTGGACTGGCCGGCCACCCAAGTCGACAGGGGTGTCGACTGGGCAGTCGACACAGCCTGGGGTGTGTCGACTCCCAGGTCGACACCCCTGTCGACTTGGGGAGTGGCGGGATCTTTTCCCGCCTACCTGTCCAGCTGAATTTGAAATCTGTTTTTAAATTTAAATTTTCTGAAAACTTCCATGGGCTTTAACTGGGTCATACGGACTCCGATTTTCGAAAACTCGGACTCTATTTCGCGTATTTTTCCGAGACGAACGCAATGGCACAGCCCGTTTCCCTTGATTCAGATTTTATCATTGAATTCTGCCTTGATTTATGTTATAACTTGTTATTCAAAATATGGGTTGTTACAGTGAATGGACAAAAAGTGGTGTAAATGCACATTAATATACACTTTTTTTCATCCAAACATTTACTTTTATTCAAATGAAAGAAATAGAAAGATGCACATAAGTGGGAACAATTAATGTGCATAAATGAATTTATGCATGCATTTTGTTTTATAAAACGTTTTATAATATGTAGTCATTAAAACGTGCTTAGGGAAGAATATGAAGAATTTATGTTATACTATATATATATATTTAATATAAAACGTTACAGCGAGAGAGAATGTGTAACAACCCAAAAATCTGGGCCAGTTTAAAAATTTTATTTTGGCAATTTTAGCGAATTTCGAACATTTAAAATGGGTTATTTTAAATAATATCGACGAGAAATTTATTTTGAATAGAATCGAACATATATATTTATATACGTCGTCGTTAGAATATAAATAATTATAAATAGAATTGAAAATAGCGCGGTAGTTCGATAATTCGATTTCAAACTTCAATTGAACGTATCGGGTGCAAAAAAATTCGGATTTTAGTGAAACCAAAAATAATAGGATCTAATTGATAATATCTTTCCAACGAATCCGTAAAATCGAAATTTCATAGCGGGAATCAAAAGATAAGTCCAGTTGAAAATTCTGAATAGTCGCTATGGAATTCAGGCCCTTAAAAATGGGAATTTTGCAAACGACCTCGAATTTCGACGAAACCACTTTTGTTGGGTCTGCGATGTCAAATTATTGCTAGGTTTTAAATTTCATAATTTTTCGAATCAATATGTGAGCGTGGCAAAGGAAAACGCGTTTGACCAGTTTTAGTTGATTTTAATCGACTGGAAAATGGCCATTTTTCCAATGGTCTCGGAATTCGACGAAATTAGTTTTGTTAGGACCGTATCGTCAATACGAAGCTAGAAAATATTTTTCGAGAATTTTTAGAGTTAGTATGTGACCCCGGTAAAATGAAATGCGCGTTCAAATTCAATATATAGAGTTATATGTTGATTTTGACGAAAACTGATTGTAATGATCGAATCAGCCTACGGTACACATCCCATTGTGTTCGGAATGGGGGTAATTAGCTATGGGCGACAAGCGGTGGGCCTCGTTTCGAGTTCGAATGAAAAAGTTACTTTTTAAAAATTAAAAATAATTAAATAAATAATTAAAAATCTTCCTTCATCTCTTTACCCCAGCCCCCCCCCCCCCCCGGTTCATTTTGAAAAGTCAAACCAAATTAAAAAAAAAAGGGAAAGGAGCGACGGGGAGGGGGGAAGAACCGTCGCCGCCTCCCCCTGGTGATCGACGACGGCCACGCCCCACCTCAGGCGTGCCTCCCTCCTCCAATCTCCGCCTTCTCCTTCTTTCCTTCCAGCCTCGAACGGAAACACCCCGAAGCCCCACGCTGCCACCGTGGACCCCTGCTCCGCCTACGCCAGCACCGAACCACCCCACCACGACCGCGCCCCCCTCTAGCCCTCTCTTCTCTCCCCTCGTGCCTCTCCTCTTCCACGAGACCCAAAGTCGCCCCCAAAAACCCGAACCCTAGCCCCTTGATATCCGAAACCCAATGCACCACGCCCCAGATGGCCTGCAGCCGATCACCCAACCCCCTGCGAGCCTCCAACACCCCTTCTCCGGCGAGGTGAACCCCTAAGATAAATGCTGTAAGTTTTCGTTGATTTTTAATTTGAAAGCTTCGATTTTTAGCAAATAAAAAGCTTCGATTTTTAATATAAAAAGGTTTGCTTTTTGTAAATGCAAAGAAGTGGTTTTTATTTATGCAAAGAAACGATTTTTACATGAATGAGTAACATTATAAAGTTTAGACTTTTATAAATAATAAAGATTGATTTTTAAATTAGAAAAAGAAATGGTCTTTGATTTGAAAAAGGCGAGATTTTTATTCGTATAAAGTTGGGTTTTTATCCGCATAAAGCTATGATTTTTATTCAATGAAAAGGAATGATTTTTATTATATATTCTTCGAAGTAAAAATACGATTTTTATATATTGAATAGCGAAGTAAAAATTCGATTTTTATATATTGAATAGCGAAGTAAAAATTCGATTTTTATATATCGGATAGCGAAGTAAAAAAATTCGATTTTTATATATGGGATAGCGAAGTAAAAAATTCGATTTTTATATATGTAGTGACTACGGGCAGTGAAATTGGCAAAAAGGCGAGAACAGGGATGACTTCTACATAAGAAGGGTCGTGGAGTTGGGATAGCTATTGGTGAGAACTTCTCACTCTAAATTTCTTTTTATAGTTGTATATATATACTAGGATGCAAACGGTGCTTAGCAGCATCCGACACCCGTCATCCACAGACCATGGATGGCTTGTTTGTTTTAATTGATGTGTTGTGAAAATTTGTTTGTGAAGTTGATGTGAAATAGATAATGAAATATATTCATGTGTTGAAATAAATTAATTATCGTTAAAAATATAATTTTTAACGTGAAAGTGAATAAAGGAATATTTATAAACGAATCGGCCGATTTGTTTATATACACTGATTTGACTGATATTGATTGGGATGATAAATTTTACACATCACCCAACTGCACAAATAAAAATCTGTGTTTGTTGATTTGAAACCCCGCACGGGTATTGGGATGATATTTGGCATACACTAATCCCAATTATTTAATTGTATGTCGATCGATTGGTCGACAGATTGTGTAAGCGTTGATTATTTATATTTGATGCTTATGCAGTCGTGTGGTGCACTTTGGATGATGGTTGATTGTTTATCGTTGCTATTATATACATGTGTTGTATGGAATCCAGATAATTAACGTTATATGGTGATTGATTGGGCCTCATTCCAATCGGAAAAATAATAAACATTATAAAAGAAAATTCATGTGTTGAATATAAAAATAGTCATGTGTTGACGATGATCATGTGTTGAAACTATTCATGTGTTGAGTAAAATATTTTAAATAATAAAAATTACATCTTTATTATATTTAAAATTAGAAGCCACTTCACGGTGGAGTCTAATTAAAAATCAAACGATAGATACCATAATTTTATAAAATATTTTACATAACAAAAATAGTGATGTGTTGACAGTACTCATGTGTTGAGATTAGTCGTGTGTTGAAAGAAATATAGATTCATGTTTTGAATAGAATAAATATTCATTTGTTGAATAGAATAAAGAAGTTTTTGAAAAATATAAAGCCGTGTTGATTAGAGATGCGTTATTTTGACGCGAACGATATTTACATCGATTTTACTTGTTTTATAATGAATATTGAAAAGTGATTTCAAAATTTAATATTTTGAAATGAAATTCAAATTATACTAGATTAAAATTCAAGTGGAAATTTTATTGAATCAATTTGAAATGAATTCGAATTGAATTAAATAGAAGGTAAATTCAAATTGAATTGAATTGAAACGAATTAGAAATTGAATTGAATTGAAACGAATTAGAATTTGAATTGAATTGAAACGAATTTGAATTCGAATTAAATAAAATTGAAATGAATTCAAATTGAATTGAAATCAAATCGATTTGAAATTGAAGATGAAGTTGAAATTGTTTTAGAAACGAATTTAGAACTATTTATAAAATACATTTTAAAAGGAAATCGACGAAATATATATAATATATATATATTATATATATATAATGGCCTGAATAGAACGCGCCGCACCGCGGCAGTTCGTGAATTTCGACCATTGACTTCGAATGGACATTACGGGAGATCCGACCGTCGGATTCTCCCGAAACCGGAACCGTTGGGTTCGTATCGAAAAGAGCTTTCCAATGAATATTAGAAATTTGAAATCTAACGGTTGGATTTGGAATTATGTCCAAATCAAATTTGGAAAAGGTCGCTGTAAGTGCAGTTCGATGGCCGTTGTTGGAAATCGATTGTACGGGCCTTGATGAAATTATTAAAAATATCTATAATTTGTGTAAAATCATAAGAAATGATTTGGTAAAAATTGGGCTGAAAAATTCCACATTTGAAAAGATAAAAATAGATTTTTATCGAAATGAACTAGTTTGAACTAGAATTAAAATCAATTTATTTTTGAAATAAATGAATTGAATTTGAAAGTGATTTTAAAAATAATCAATATTCCCAATACGTGAATTGAACTGGAGTTGAATCGAAATTATCTTCGGAATAATTCGATGTTGGATTTCGTGACTATGCAAATATTGTTATGGGGATTTGAAAGATATATTTTATATCGTTATTTCCAATACGATATTTGTTGGTTCCACAATTTGATATTGAATATAAGCCGATATATTTTCTATTCAGAGCCTCGTATTTAATATCAAATATGATTTGGGTTTATCGTGAATCGTGTTTTAGATGACATTGGTTCTTTAACCCAGTTAAAGGCAGGATGTTGATTTTTGAAAAGATTAAAACTAAGTGGAGTTTTAATGAATCTTTCATTAGATTAAAATGTGAATTGATAATTTAAATTATCAAATCTGAAAGGTGATCGAGAATGGAGTACCACCAGTTTTTCTCCAAAGCGATAGTTAAATCTTTAATTAGATTTGAACGTGAAATGGTAATTAATTTTACCGATAACACCGTGGTGTTAGATGTGGAGTATTACCAGTTTTCTCCATGGGATATATAGGTTGGGATTGGGAAATAAAATAAATAATTACTTCGGTGTGGTTCGCTAATCCCGACTAGTTTGAAATGATATCCAAAGGAAGATTAAAGAATAAATTTAGAAGAATTTATCTTGGATAAAATTAATGGGAACCTTTCCCTAAGAATGTGATTTTGTGAATAAAAGAATATTCTGAATTGGAATGAGGCGTTCGTTGTGTTTGTGTAACATTTGTATATTATATACGTGGGTTATTCAGAAAGGCCGGGTTATACCCATTCTGAATAACCGATTCGACGAGATGTCGAAGGTGAAGACGGTGGTCGAAGACCGGAAGTCTTCACATCGTTTGGGTGATTACTGATGATCTTGATTGGGTTGTACACCCAAGATGAGGGAAACCGTTGGTGATCGTCCAGAACTACTTGGAGATCGATGGATATGCGAGGAAAGTGCTTCCGGTTTCGTTCAGACCCAGAGCGAACTTGTAAATGGATTGTGTGTCTGGCATTGGATTTTATTCTGTGTTGATTGATCTCTATTAAATATACATCTGTTTGGCGGCAGAGAATTTATTCTCTCGCTTAACGCCCTTCTCTGAGACGTACGAGCTCAGAGGTTGTATATCGATGGAAATCAGTCGCATGGAGTGAATTGCCAGTGTGGCACGCGTAAGTGACAATTGATCAAGGCTTCTGTTGAAAAAGCAAAGTCTTGTGGTTAATGATCAAAGCACGGCCTGTGTGGCGTAGCTTTGTGTATAACGTGAATTCGCGAGCCTCACACCTCGGTATGAGTCAAAAATGGGATACAGACCCAAGGAGTGCACGACGTTTCTTTCTAGCTAGGGTGGTGACAGTGACCTACCAGCCCTGACATTTATATACTTTTCACCTGTGTGGTTGTTGTATACGAAGCGCCTCAGATATAGGTCTGTAAGGACCGGGAAACGTGTGTTCAGGAATAATTAATCCTCAAAAGTAAGAGAGGACCGGCCTTGGAGGTTCCAAAGGATCAGAGTGGGGTCATGAGGCATTGCTAGAGTGTCTCGAACGCGGAGAGGAGCTTGCCCCTTGCCTCGGCTCTTGACGGAATCCAATTTCCAATACGTGATATTGCGGTTTTAATTGTAGAACTAGTATGGCGACATGATAGATGGTACCCATGCCGCCTATGATTGATATTTATGATTGAAAATTGTTTTGACACTATACACTTATAATAGTATCAAATAATGTGTTTTAAACGTATCAAGCATGCTTTGGCTGTTATAAGGGAAAACCCTATCCTCCGGCTTGCGTTGCATTGTGTGATGGGACCTGGGTCTTATAACAGCTTCATTTTTCTTTATTTAGCATTGCGCTGTTTGTTCTATGCACTGGTATTCTTGGGAGGAAACCCGTTCCGTGTTATACGGCGTGGTCCCTTGATTTACCTAACTTTAAAACCAATATTAAT
Organism: Allium sativum; assembly: GCA_030737875.1. NCBI lineage: Eukaryota > Viridiplantae > Streptophyta > Magnoliopsida > Asparagales > Amaryllidaceae > Allium > Allium sativum. The sequence goes on along the minus strand of CM060915.1, from coordinate 862,165,955 downwards.
AACTGTTTTAGTTCTCACACCAGTCACATGACTGACCTGGAGTTTATTGTTTTAACCTAAACTCTGGGTGCCCCTATTTTCCGCACGGGCAGCTAGTAGTTTTGGTTTTGCAGATTTATATTCACAGGATCCTGATTTACAGCTGGAACGATGCTCGGAAAGCTCTGTATCCGTGTATCACTTTCAGTTGTGTTTTATATATTTTTCCGCTGCTATGTAATTTATTGTAATCTATGATATTTGTCGAATGTAATCTATTCATTCATACTCTGTACATTCTTGTTTCTGATGGAATTGTTGTAATAACAATGAAATGTTCTTCTGTTTGCGTTCTAATTTGTCCTGTTCTCAAAACGATCAGGGGTTTTCGAATGGTCTTAGTCGATTTAACGATCGACTTGGATCGAGCGAAATTACTTGCCGTTACAGTTGGTATGGGAGTTTTGGTTTACAGAGCTCGAGAACAAGACACATTAGAACCATACGAAAGAATTCATCAGATATTGGATTAGTAATATCCAATTAGAATGACTCGTTAGAGATGGGATCAGTAGTATCCTAGAACGAGTGTGAAGAGTATATTTTTCAAATGAAAACAATTTTTGTTTTGAAATTTAAATCACTTTATACGTATTTGATTATTTATTTATTTTGAATTTGGACAATCGAGTATATAAAGATTTCGCGTATACGCGTCATGAACGTATAGTCGAAGTTTTAATATACTGAATAGATATAGAATCACATCCTAGACACCCGGGGATAATTCTGATGATGTGGCCACATCATCAGTATTTATATTCGTGTTTCGAAGGTGTGATATCTATATATTTCCATTAGGCTGGTGTGAGAACCAAAACTAATATAGCTAGAATACATTGTTGTGAATTGGCATCAAAAACATGATTTTTGACTATATATCAAAATTATGAATTTGAAACTCTAGTTCACTAATTGATTGATGTTTGTGTTGGTTGTTTATTTGTTTGATAATTTTGAACCATTTAGCCTAATTGTATCAAATATTGAATTGTATTGAAAATTAGTCGCATTTATTTGCATATACATGTACTTACATTGAACATGTCATAGCAAGGAGGCTAGAGCAGAGAATAAAATTTGTTCGCCCGACAAATAGGTACATGTTTAATATAATTTACTGTTTTGTTTGGGTGATGATGATTTTATGAGCCGCTTGGCTTTTTCTTTTTCTTTTTGAGATCAGAAGGCCTGTATGGCAATTTCGGGATTTTCCCGTGGCTCCCAGTGCAGGGGAGGTTATGGCGAAATTTTTCAAAAATTCCGGGTGTTAGCCAAATTTTTGAAATTTTTGAAAATTCTCAGAAACTAAAAAGTTGGAGAATGGAAGCCAGATCGAACGTAGAGTTGATTAATCAAACCACTTTCGACTTTGTTCCTTTTCGGGGACGAAAAGTTTTAAGTGGGGGAGATTGTAACAACCCGAAAATCTAGGTCAGTTTAAAATTTTTATTTTGGCAATTTTAGCGAATTTCGAACATTTAAAATGGGTTATTTTAAATAATATCGACGAGAAATTTATTTTGAATAGAATCGAACGTATATATTTATATACGTCGTCGTTAGAATATAAATAATTATATATAATTATAAATAGAATTGAAAATGGCGCAGTAGTTCGATAATTCGATTTCAAACTTCAATTGAACGTACCGGGTGCAAAACAATCCGGATTTTAGTGAAACCAAAAATAATAGGATCTAATTGATAATATCTTTCCAATGAACCCGGAAAATCGAAATTTCATAGCAGGAATCAAAAGATATGTCCAGTTGAAAATTCTGAATAGTCGCTATGGAATTCAGGCCCTTAAAAATGGGAATTTTGCAAACGACCTCGGATTTCGATGAAACCACTTTTGTTGGGTCCGTGATGTCAAATTATTGCTAGGTTTTAAATTTCATAATTTTTCGAATCAATATGTGAGTGTGGCAAAGGAAAACGCGTTTGACCAGTTTCAGTTGATTTTAATCGACTGGAAAATGGCCATTTTTCCAACGGTCTCGGAATTCGACGAAACTAGTTTTGTTAGGACCGTATCGTCAATACGAAGCTAGAAAATATTTTTCGAGAATTTTTAGAGTTAGTATGTGACCTCGGTAAAATGAAATGCGCGTTCAAATTCAATATATAGAGTTATATGTTGATTTTGACGAAAACTGATTGTAACGATCGAATCAGCCTACGGTACACATCCCATTGTGTTCGGAATGGGGGTAATTAGCTATGGACGACAAGCGGTGGGCCTCGTTTCGAGTTCGAATGAAAAAGTTACTTTTTAAAAATTAAAAATAATTAAATAAACAATTAAAAATCTTCCTTCATCTCTTTACCCCAGGCCCCCCCCCGTTCATTTTGAAAAGTCAAACCAAATTAAAAAAATAGAAGAAAAGGGAAAGGAGCGACGGGGGGGAACCGCCGCCGCCTCCCCCTTGGTGATCGACGACGGCCACGCCCCACCTCAGGCGCGCCTCCCTCCTCCAATCTCCGCCTTCTCCTTCTTTCCTTCCAGCCTCGAACGGAAACACTCCGAAGCCCCACGCTGCCACTGTGGACCCCTGCTCCGCAAGCACCGAACCACCCCACCATGACCGCGCGCCCCCTCTCGCCCTCTCTTCTCTCCCCTCGTGCCTCTCCTCTTCCACGAGACCCAAAGCCGCCCCCAAAAACAGGAACCCTAGCCCCTTGAGATCCGAAACCCAACGCACCACGCCCCAGATGGCCTGCAGCCGATCACCCAACCCCCTGCGAGCCTCCAACACCCCTTCTCCGGCGAGGTGAACCCCTAAGATAAATGCTGTAAGTTTTCGTTGATTTTTAATTTGAAAGCTTCGATTTTTAGCAAATAAAAAGCTTCGATTTTTAATATAAAAAGTTCGCTTTTTGTAAATGCAAAGAAGTGATTTTTATTTATGCAAAGAAACGATTTTTACATGAATGAGTAGCATTATAAAGTTTAGACTTTTATAAATAATAAAGATTGATTTTTAAATTAGAAAAAGAAATGATCTTTGATTTGAAAAAGGCGAGATTTTTATTCGTATAAAGTTGGGTTTTTATCCGCATAAAGCTATGATTTTTATTCAATGAAAAGGAATGATTTTTATTATATATTCTTCGAAGTAAAAATACGATTTTTATATATTGAACAACGAAGTAAAAATTCGATTTTTATATATTGAATAGCGAAGTAAAAATTCGATTTTTATATATTGGATAGCGAAGTAAAAAATTCGATTTTTATATATTGGATAGCGAAGTAAAAAATTCGATTTTTATATATGTAGTGACTACGGGCAGTGAAATTGGCAAAAAGGCGAGAACAGCGATGACTTCTACATAAGAAGGGTCGTGGAGTTGGGATAGCTATTGGTGAGAACTTCTCACTCTAAATTTCTTTTTCTAGTTGTATATATATACTAGGATGCAGACGGTGCTTAGCAGCACCCGACACCCGTCATCCACAGACCATGGATGGCTTGTTTGTTTTAATTGATGTGTTGTGAAAATTTGTTTGTGAAGTTGATGTGAAATAGATAATAAAATATATTCATGTGTTGAAATAAATTAATTATCGTTAAAAATATAATTTTTAACGTGAAAGTGAATAAAGGAATATTTATAAACGAATCGGCCGATTTGTTTATATACACTGATTTGACTGATATTGATTGGAATGATAAATTTTACACATCGCCCAACTGCACAAATAAAAATCTGTGTTTGTTGATTTGAAACCCCACACGGGTATTGGGATGATATTTGGCATACACTAATCCCAATTATTTAATTGTATGTCGATCGATTGGTCGACAGATTGTGTAAGCGTTGATTATTTATATTTGATGCTTATGCAGTCATGTGGTGCACTTTGGATGATGGTTGATTGTTTATCGTTGCTATTATTTACATGTGTTGTATGGAATCCATATAATTAACGTTATATGGTGATTGATTGGGCCTCATTCCAATCGGAAAAATAATAAATATTATAAAAGAAAATTCATGTGTTGAATATAAAAATAGTCATGTGTTGACGATGATCATGTGTTGAAACTATTCATGTGTTGAGTAAAATATTTTAAATAATAAAAATTACATCTTTATCATATTTAAAATTAGAAGCCACTTCACGGTGGAGTCTAATTAAAAATCAAACGATAGATACCATAATTTTATAAAATATTTTACATAACAAAAATAGTGATGTGTTGATAGTACTCATGTGTTGAGATTAGTCGTGTGTTGAAAGAAATATAGATTCATGTTTTGAATAGAATAAATATTCATTTGTTGAATAGAATAAAGAAGTTTTTGAAAAATATAAAGCCGTGTTGATTAGAGATGCGTTATTTTGACGCGAACGATATTTACATCGATTTTATTTGTTTTATAATGAATATTGAAAAGTGATTTCAAAATTTAATATTTTGAAATGAAATTCAAATTAAATTAGATTAAAATTCAAGTTGAAATTTTATTGAATCAATTTGAAATGAATTCGAATTGAATTAAATAGAAGGTAAATTCAAATTGAATTGAATTGAAATGAATTAGAAATTGAATTGAATTGAAACGAATTAGAATTTGAATTGAAACGAATTTGAATTCGAATTAAATAAAATTGAAATGAATTCGAATTGAATTGAAATCAAATCGATTTGAAATTGAAGATGAAGTTGAAATTGTTTTTGAAACGAATTTAGAACTATTTATAAAATACATTTTAAAAGGAAATCGAAGAAATATATAATATATATATATATATATATATATATATATATAATGGCCTGAATAGAACGCGCCGCGCCGCGGCAGTTCGTGAATTTCGACCATTGACTTCGAATGGACATTACGGGAGATCCGACCTTCGGATTCTCTATTAGAAATTTGAAATCTAACGGTTGGATTTGGAATTATGTCCAAATCAAATTTGGAAAAGGTCGCTGTAAGTGCAGTTCGATGGCCGTTGTTGGAAATCGACTGTACGGGCCTTGATGAAATTATTAAAAATATCTATAATTTGTGTAAAATCATAAGAAATGATTTGGGAAAAATTGGGCTGAAAAATTCCACATTTGAAAAGATAAAAATAGATTTTTATCGAAATGAACTAGTTTGAACTAGAATTAAAATCAATTTATTTTTGAAATAAATGAATTGAATTTGAAAGTGATTTAAAAAATAATCAATATTCCCAATACGTGAATTGAACTGGAGTTGAATCGAAATTATCTTCGGAATATTTCGATGTTGGATTTCGTGACTATACAAATATTGTTATGGGGATTTGAAAGATATATTTTATATCGTTATTTCCAATACGATATTTGTTGGTTCCAGAATTTGATATTGAATATAAACCGATATATTTTCTATTCAGAGCCTCGTATTTAATATCAAATATGATTTGGGTTTATCGTGAATCGTGTTTTAGATGACATTGGTTCTTTAACCCAGTTAAAGGCAGGATGTTGATTTTTGAAAAGATTAAAACTAAGTGGAGTTTTAATGAATCTTTCATTAGATTAAAATGTGAATTGATAATTTAAATTATCAAATCTGAAAGGTGATCGAGAATGGAGTACCACCAGTTTTGCTCCAAAGCGATAGTTAAATCTTTAATTAGATTTGAACGTGAAATGGTAATTAATTTTACCGATAACACCGTGGTGTTAGATGTGGAGTATTACCAGTTTTCTCCATGGGATATATAGGTTGGGATTGGGAAATAAAATAAATAATTACTTCGGTGTGGTTCGCTAATCCCGACTAGTTTGAAATGATATCCAAAGGAAGATTAAAGAACAAATTTAGAAGAATTTATCTTGGATAAAATTAATGGGAACCGTTCCCTAAGAATGTGATTTTGTGAATAAAAGAATATTCTGAATTGGAATGAGGCGTTCGTTGTGTTTGTGTAACATTTGTTTATTATATACGTGGGTTATTCAGAAAGGCCGGGTTATACCCATTCTGAATAACCGATTCGACGAGATGTCGAAGGTGAAGACGGTAGTCGAAGACCGGAAGTCTTTACATCGTTTGGATGATTACTGATGATCTTGATTGGGCTGTACACCCAAGACGAGGGAAACCGTTGGTTATCGTCCAGACGTACTTGGAGATCGATGGATATGCGAGGAAAGTGCCTCCGGTTTCGTTCAGACCCAGAGCGAACTTGTAAATGGATTGTATGTCTGGCATTGGATTTTATTATGTGTTGATTGATCTCTATTAAATATACATCTGTTTGGCGGCAGAGAATTTATTCTCTCGCTTAACGCCCTTCTCTGAGACGTACGAGCTCAGAGGTTGTATATCGATGGAAATCAGTCGCATGGAGTGAATTGCCAGTGTGGCACGCGTAAGTGGCAATTGATCAAGGCTTCAGTTGAAAAGCAAAGTCTTGTGGTTAATGATCAAAGCACGGCCTGTGTGGTGTAGCTTTGTGTATAACGTGAATTCGTGAGCCTCACACCTCGGTATGAGTCAAAAACGGGATACGGACCCAAGGAGTGCCCGACGTTTCTTTCTAGCTAGGGTGGTGTCAGTGACCTACCAGCCCTGACATTTATATACTTTTCACCTGTGTGGTTGTTGGATACGAGGCGCCTCAGATATAGGTCTGTAAGGACCGGGAAACGTGTGTTCAGGAATAATTAATCCTCAAAAGTAAGAGAGGACCGGCCTTGGAGGTTCCAAAGGATCAGAGTGGGGTCCTGAGGCATTGCTAGAGTGTCTCGAACGCGGAGAGGAGCTTGCCCCTTGTCTCGGCTCGTGACGGAATCCAATTTCCAATACGTGATATTGCGGTTTTAATTATAGAACTAGTATGGCGACATGATAGATGGTACCCATGCCGCCTATGATTGATATTTATGATTGAAAATGGTTTTGACACTATACACTTATAATAGTATCAAATAATGTGTTTTAAACGTATCAAGCATGCTTTGGCTGTTATAAGGGAAAACCCTATCCTCCGGCTTGCGTTGCATTGTGTGATGGGACCTGGGTCTTATAACAGCTTCATTTTTCTTTATTTAGCATTACACTGTTTGTTCTATGCACTGGTATTCTTGGGAGGAAACCCGTTTCGTGTTATACGGCGTGGTCCCTTGATTTACCTAACTTTAAAACCAATATTAATAACTGTTTTAGTTCTCACACCAGTCACATGACTGGCCTGGAGTTTATTGTTTTAACCTAAACTCTGGGTGCCCCTATTTTCCGCACGGGCAGCTAGTAGTTTTGGTTTTGCAGATTTATATTCACAGTATCCTGATTTACAGCTGGAACGATGCTCGGAAAGCTCTGTATCCGTGTATCACTTTCAGTTGTGTTTTATATATTTTTCCGCTGCTATGTAATTTATTGTAATCTCTGATATTTGTCGAATGTAATTTATTCATTCATACTCTGTATATTCTTGTATCTGATGGAATTGTTGTAATAACAATGAAATGTTCTTCTGTTTGCGTTCTAATTTGTCCTGTTCTCAAAACGATCAGGGGTTTTCGAACGGTCTTAGTCGGTTTAACGATCGATTTGGATCGAGCGAAATTCCTTGCCGTTACAGAACGGTAGGAAAACGAAATGATGCCCTTTTCTTTTATTCATTTATTAAAATGAACGAACATGGCTTCTTCTTTCTTTTTTATACACATAATGGTGCTGGACATTTTCATTTCATTTTTTTATTCATGCGATTCACAAATTAAAGGAATAAAAGTGGCAGAATGGATACAACATAAATGGAAATAAATGTTGTAATGAATGGACGCATAAAATATATGGTCGAAAAAATAAAGTGGAAGAAATATTATGTTCGTAACTTATTTCTCTAAAAAGAGTTTAATAGGGAAACATGACTTTAACTGAGGAGAAGTTGCATGCGAAAGAAGTGGAATGGGAAAGAAGAGAGGAAGAAGGAATATCATGAAATGTTTGAGAAATTATAATTAAAAGGGAATGCGTCAATTTTGGGGAAGTGAAATAGTGTAGTATTAAGAAAATAAACAAGAGTGGAGGACACTGAAAGTGAATGCATCTATTCACATTTCAAAATTTATTACTTAATGAACTTTACGATTTGAATAGATATAAGAAAATATTAAAGAGAATGACCAAATACAAGTTTGTTGTTGGAATTTTTTCATTTAGAATATACACATTATTTTCAAGTCAAACGTAACTTAAATATCGTTGACACTTAGCATCTTGATAATTTCTTATTAAAATCATATTGAACCATTCATTATTATCATAAATTATTTCAAAACCATATTAAACTCAATAATTGAATGTAAATTCAATAATTAAATGTAAATTCAATAACTTAAATGGTCAAAAATAAAATTTATTTGCACGAGAATGACAGTTACCAAATATTTAGTACCAATTAATAAGTGTCCTCACAAATTAATTTCACCTATTCAAATTTAAAGGGATAATATCATGGAGGATATATTAGTTTCAGACAAGTATATATATAACAAACATCGTTCTTTTTTGTCCATTTTTACACTTACAAACGTAAATTCCGGACAAACAAAAATTAAATTTTAACAAACTGAAAAATGATGAATGCTCAGAATTCAGTATAGATTCATAAAAAAAGGACAAATTTTCTTTCGGAACTACTTTTTGAAACAATTTCGCATTTAGGACTAATTTTGAAACTTATTATCAAATAGAGCTGCTTTGTACACAGTCAGCAGCCAACTCAACAGCTTTATAACTGTCACGACTGGGCGCAACTCATAGTTGCGTCCAGAAATGTTTCAATAAGCTTCGACAGTGCGCAACTCTAAGTCGCGCCAAGTTTTTAACGTGGAAAGAAATCTTTTTTTATTTGCGCAACTCTTAGTTGCGCATGTTAAATAACAAAAAAAATCCTGCACTAAAAAGTGAAGTGCTGGACACTTTCTTTTGCACAGAGAGAAAAAGAGCTGGACACTTCTTTTCTTTTGCGCAAGTACCAGTTGCGCACGCAGAACTTTTTTATATGGCGCAATTATGAGTTGCGCCCTGTCATAGCGGTTACAACGCCGCTGAGTTGGCTGCTGACTGTGCATAAATCAGCCCTGTTTGGTAATAAGTTTGAAAATCAGTCCCAAACGCGAAATTGTTTCGAAAACAAGCTTCGAACGAAAGTTTGTCCCAAAAAAAAAAGATGAATTCAAATTTTGGCAACTTTTAGATTTTCATAAAATTCAAATTTAACTAAATTTGACATAAAACTGACATTTTCAGAAATTTAATATTTCAGTTGATTTGGAATGTCAATATATTCATTAATTCAAATATAATATTTAAATTTTATTTTATAAGCTTGAATCATTTTAATTTACACAATTTCGAATCAATTAAATAGTTACATTTGTATCAGACAATTGCTCAATTTAATTGTTCAGCGTTACATATAATTGTTCATCTACAAAATAAATTCATTTATTTCATTCGTTTCCAAATAAAATGGAGTTTTTATATATTAAAATTAAAAAGTCAATCAAATTATTTATTTCAAACTTTTTTAAAAATTCAGGTTGTTACACTTAATTTGAATATGTTGGAAATTGCAAATAAGAAAGTAATAATTAGATTAAGACAACTGGACTAACAAATGCATACTTGACAGATTTTGAAAGAAATGGACCGTAATTAGAAAATTGTATAATTATGATAAATTGGAAATCATAACAAACACATATGACTTAGAATATTTGAAAGGGACAGTTAGGCTTAATACGTGCTTATTGGTTTACTGTGTGTGGGTGAATTGCGAATATGAACATATTAATTTACAGTGTGTGGGTAAATTATAAGCTTAAATTAGTCTGTCATAGTTAGGCCTTGTATGTATATATTGGTTTACAATGTGTGGGTAAATTGCAAATATGAATATATTAATTTACATTGTGTAGGTAAATTAGGGGCCTAATATTATTTTTGATAATTAGAAATCATAATAAACACCAATATTTTTATCTGCAATATGACTTAGAATATTTGGAAGGGACAGTTAGACTTAATATGTGCATATTGGTTTACAGCATGTGGGTGAATTGAGAATATGAACATATTAATTTACATTGTGTGGGTAAATTATAAGCTTAAATTAGATTGTCATAATTAGGCTTTATATGTACATATTGGTTTACCATGTATGGGTAAATTACGAATATAAACATATTAATTTACATTGTGTTGGTAAATTATGGGACTAATATTATTTTTGATAATTAGAAATCCTAATAAACACCAATAGTTTATTTGCAATATGATTTGAAATATTTGGAAGGGTCAGTTAGGCTTAATATGTGCATATTGGTTTACAGTGAATTAGTAAATTGTGAATATGAACATATTAATTTACAGTATATGGGTAAATTATAACTAGACTGTCATGGTTAGGCCTTATATGTAGTGTGTGGGTAAATTGCGAATATGAACATATTAATTTACAGTGTGCGGGTAAATTATGGGCCTAATAAACTAAATTTGTTTTAGAGGCCAAATCAAGGATTGGGATTTAAGCTAAGTTGTTGTTTGTTGGGATCTATTCCATGTAGCATACACTTTATCATTCCGGTCTCACTTTGAGGCAAGGGCACACACCATGTTACGTCGTGGATGTAAGTCGGTCCAATCGAAGAATGCAAGTGCATTCCGGCGAGTCAGTGTGCATGCACTGTCTCGATTAGGTGACATAAGTCACTTCGACACCTGTACATAAGATTATGTCAAATCACTGATGGACTAGGGACTGATAAAGCCAAACCCATAGTGTGGTATCCACGATTCATCACAGCTGATCGTTTGGGTAGTACTAGTCCTAATTTCGCATCTATTTGTAGAAGTGCAAATCAATCACCATTATTGAATCTTTCGGACGAGAATATTTACATCTTTTATCTCTTGTGAAATCTTAGTCTATGTGATGCTTATTGTCTTTATACCTACAATGCTACATACTTCTTAACGAGATCTTATATTAGGATAGCGTTTAAAGGTGTGGGTGTTATAATAAGGCGCGCACGTGGGAGATGAGGCTCACAGGTTTGGCTGAATGACGGTGATGGCCGAACACGATGGTGCGGTGCGATGAGAGGAAGACCATGAAGTGATGGATTTGAGGAAAAAATATTTGGAAAGACGAATTTTTTTGCCATTTTTCTTCTCTTCAGTTTTGTTGTTTCTTTCCACCGAGTGAAATATTAAAGAAGGGGACGTGTTTTTTTTTTTTCATTAAAAAGGAAAGTTTTCCTTTTTTTTTAATCCTTATTCATCTTGATTTCCGTCGATCGTTTCAGGTTCGTACGATCACCCGAATCATCCGACTGCCATGAAATTTGAGAACTTACAATAATTCACCGTTCTGAATCTAATGGAACTGACTTCATTGAATTCCGAGACTGTTTGTGAAATGACATGTACTATATTAATCATTTTATAATACGATTGAATTTTTGATCGAACTCCAAACTATTTATTATTAGCTACAAATTTACAAAATCAATTTAGAGTTGGTATTATTTAACTAACGAAGTCAACTGAGATTACTGAATCAGTTTTAGTGTAATATTAATCGCCAATTCAAAATTTCATTTAACCGTATCAATTATTTGGTTTTACCAAACAGGGCCGATCCTAGGAGTTTTGGTGCCTAAAGCAAGGTGCGGAAACGATGCCCACATAAAAAAGCTAAAGTATTGTATCAAAACAATTTATATTGTTTAAAATTAACAAAAATCATGAAACATATATAGAGCCCCTATATATGTACACATATTTGATTTAAAGTTATGAAATTCTATCTTTAGGTGATCTATAATAACTGCATTTTTACAAATATATAAGGTTTTATGTATACATTAGTTTTAGTTGGAATTGTTAACTGCACTGAGTATGTTATATGAGTATGTTATGTGACCATAACCATCAAGAGTACGTCAGATTCTTAAATATGATTGGGTTTCACGAACATATCTATAATTTTGCTTTGAAGGAATGGACTCCTGCAAACATAAATGCTCTTAGGTTTGACCAAATGTAAAAATTTGAATGTCCAGGGTTCATGAAAATTTGAGCTTAAGGAAATAGGATTTTGAGTAGTTTTGAAACCAACAAATCCTATAAAGAGCCTGGCCTCATATATCAGAATTGCACTATAGTCTGTACTATGTAGAAACTGGAATGATATGTTGCGTGTAAAAATAACAATTTAATTTTGCAAATCCAATATGGCAATACAGCCACTCCAAGGATACTCAACAATTAAATATTTGAAAATACAAATCTAAAATTCCAAATTGAAAGTAATATCTATACGGCTATACCTAAGCAATATTTCGATTTCGCGTGACAGTTTGTCTTTGAATTGGACCCTAGCTACTGCAAACTGGCGACTGCGCGCTGCCTCCTATGCTGAGTATCGTGATTTGCAAAGTCTTTGAGTCGGTAGCAGAAATTAATGGCTGAAGTTGATGACTCCGGCCTCCGCTCGTTCGTTGATGGCTGATTCACTGTAATCGCCTCGTTCCGTCTATTGTGATCTGTTCGTTGATGGCAGAAATTGATTTTCCAAATCGTGATTTGTGATTCTTTCGTGTTTTATAATCTGCGTATTCATGAATTTTGGTGCCCTATGTTTTTTGGTGCCCTAAGCGGTCGCTTTACCCGCTTTGGTAAAGGGCCGGGCTTGTTACCAAAGATCACTCATCCCAATTTTTGAAGGGCAAAACAGAAATAAATAGCCTCATTCCTTTGTTAAATAAAAAACCATGATTGATTATTGAAAAGCATATATGGGCCAAATAATTAAATGGCGGCAATGGACTCGTCCGGCCTCTGATTTGAAGCAGCAATATTCGACTCTAATCTTATCTTGTCCTATCCCCTGCGGTTTCCATTTCAGCTTCAACTTTCCCCGATATTTTGCTCCCCGATATTTTGCTCCCTATTTTTCTTCCTTTTTCTTCCAGCTTTCTAATAATGGATAATCTACTAACAAGCTTTACATATCATCCTGCAACGATATCCATGAAACCTATGATTCCTCATACTAACCACAACAATAATTTCCCAGCAATACGATGGAAGAAGAAAGAGTTGCTTTCAAGAATAGTTTGCATGGCGGTAACCTTTTTTTTTCGCGTGTACTGTTTGGTTTAATGCCTCTTAGGAAATTTGATTCTTTTTTCATGTTTCGTCCCTTTATGTTATAGAATATAGAATTCCTATTTACACTGTACGTGTGCATGCGCCGGCGCTTTGAGGCCTTTACATTTGCTTCATATAGTAGGTTGGCCATCGGTTTATTGCTCTTTACGTGATGTAAAAAGTAAACTTATATTTGATCACATTGCTTCACTGTTTTCGTTCTAACTGAAGGAGGACCACATTTTATGCCAACAGTGCGCAAATAGATAATGTTGTGTAGCTACTGAAATCTTTGCTCTAGAATAAGAAGTGTTGATATGGGAACAATCCAATCCATTATCAGGAAATGATCATGCTTCCATGTAAATCATTATGATTCTTATAACCCAGTAGGCCGTGTGAAGTATATGTACTTGTATCAAATTACGTACCTTGTGAACTTGTCCTTCTCTTATCCTTTTTTGCCACTGGTTGTTGGAAAACTGATGAGTATGAACAATAAAAAGAAAGTGATGCATGTTGTATCGTGGATGAGGCCATTGTCTTGAAAGCAGGATTCAGCATGACTATGGTACAATCTATAATTTTTGTCCGCTTACAAAGATCGGCACAACGATCCTTCAGACTTCTGTACTTCAAACTTGTGCACATGAGTTTTATTTATACGTGAAAGATAGATTCAATTTCAAAGGAAATTACAGGGAGGGAGATAAAAAAGATAATTTCTGTTTACGGTAAATTTTTATATTTCTTTTTCCCTATAAAGAGGGGAAAATGAGAGAAATAAAAAAAATAAACATAAAGTTGTTCTTCTCTCTCTTGAGATTACAAATCCTAATAAATAAACATTTTATTGATAAAAACATTTTCTTATTAGTAAAGATTGCATAAAGACAAACAATGAAAAGACTTTGATTTTGTTGTAATTATCCAATAATCTTTCACTAATTGAAATAAAAATCAAAGAGGATGAGGATGAAGTAAAATAACAGGAACAAGAAGAAAGTTTCTTACGTAAGTATCATTAGACTGAGTTGGTATATAAAGAAGTGAGATTAAAATTTGATCTAAGTAGTGTTTTTTTTCTTGAGCTACAAAAGATTAAGTTGATCGATGCTATCCCGATTTCTACCCAAATAGAAGTCTAAAGGAGTTAAAACATCGAGACTAAGACTGAATCACTCAAAACTTGACTAAATCACTTAGAAGAAGTGAAGAACGTACCTCAAGAAAAGTAAGCCAAGAATACGATAAGTATTCGGGTCGACACCGACCCATGCTATGTGGATCAACACCGATCCGATCCATAATGGATGACCCATCATGATTTGTTTCATTGTGCTTTTACTTATCCCAGTAGCCACGCCCAGGATTCCAAATCAATTCCCTTGTTCCATGACTGGTTTGTTTCACAGAAGTCATCAAATCAAAGAAGGGTAGCTATGTAGGTCTAAAAGAGCACGAGCCTACTTCAAGTTTGATATTAATTAAATATGGCAAGCTCAAGTTATTGATGGATTGTCCTATTCGAGCTACGGTTCAAACCAACTCGAATGTGCACAACTATTAAACAAAGTCCAAACGCCATGAAACTTGCTAGGAAACCTCACAAGAGAGTAGAGAAGACGACAAAATGATCACAACTCTCCAAACCTTGCGCATTTGGGTCGACCCCATTCTATGCCCTATGGGACAACACCGACCCAAATTTATGGCTCTTATGGATTTCATATTTTAGCTCGCCTTCCAGTCTTCAGTACGAGTTTTCTGGTGCAATGGTCTTACCCAAGTCATCTCTGAACTTTTATAAATACCAGTCTGTCTACAATCTAAGGAGGATCTGAACACTACATGCCTATGCACTGCTAAAATCAATCTTCAAGCTTTTTTTCTTTCAAATCAGTCACCAAAGAGATTATTGTGACTCTCCATTCAGTCTGTGTAATTATGGTTCCTCACACCCCAATCAATTGTACCTCAAACACTTGTAAAAGACTGTCAGTGAATTAAAAAAAAAAAAAAAATCATAGCGGACATAGGCTTCTTTAATAGCCCAACTATTTTGAAATTTTGTCATCTCTTATTTTTCTTTTTGTTTACTCGCTGTCCAAATCATATTTACTACAATGTCAACTCAATTATCTATATAATCTGGTGCTTTCATCCCCACTTGGTGTTTATATCATTTTTGGTGTAAGCAATTAAGTTAGTCTAATTATTAAATTTCTCTTCAACGTTGCCAGATCAACTTTAAAATATATGTTCAATTTTCATCACTTTGTTCTTTTGTTGATCTGTTGTTTCATAATAGAAAGACGTGAAGATACTCAAAACCAAATACGTAAATTTCATCGTTGATTTATCTAAACTGCAATAGATTCACTTTATCTGAATCTGGACCAATGACCGTTAACTATAACTTATGTCATGTTTAACAGTAAAATATACTAACTTGAATTTTATTCTACACCATATCTGATTCATTATTATATTTCATGTATAAGAATACAGTTATTTAAATCACAGATATACAGTTATAGCGCCTAAATTTGCATGTAAAGAATATTTAATTATATGTTCTTTATTCTTATACATGTATTAGAAAGCCTCAACACAACCTTAATAATTGTTTTGATTATAAACTCTAATATGCTAGTAAATATATTTTTGCACCATGGCATATCGATTTTATTTTGCTATGATTAGTACATATATCATTAACCAAAGCAATTTCATGAAACACAATATATTTTCAATAATATGAAGCCATTGCTTATTAGAGAAAAAAAGAAGAAGAAGAAGACAGAAGGAAAAAGTGAATTATACCTTACTTTCATCTATTTCGAACAATTCCAATGATCTGAATGTCTCAATTCAAATTTCCACAGAATTCTCAAAATTTTCTTATTACTAATCATCGTAACATTCTCATCTTTGCTTCGAAACCCAAATAGGTTGGTCCTTATGAAACACGAATTTAGTTTTGTTCTCAAATTGTTGGAAAATTGATGGGTATGAATAATAAAGAGAAAGTGATGGAAGTCGTGTCGTGGATAAGATAGTTGCCTTAAAAACAAAATTTGAAACAACCATAGTTGCCGTTTGCTCATTAAGGTTAATACAACCCTTCAATCTTGTGCACTCAAGATTGAAAGATTTGAGTATTTGTAGAAGTCACCGTTGAGGGGTACTAAATGTGTTTGAAAGATAGACTTAATTTTAGAGGAAACTGTAGAAAGAGGAGATGAAGTAGATAATTTTTGTACTCTACTTTTTATATTCCTTTTTCCCTAGAAGGGAGGAAAAATTGAGAATACAAATAAACATAAAATTGTTCTTCTCTCTCTTGTGCCCACCAATCCTAATAAATAAATATTCCATAAGTATAAACGTTTTCTCAGTAGTAAATAATGTAAAAGAGCAAACAATTTAAGGACTTGATTTTGCGGTAATTATCCAACACTGGTAAGCGAAAAAGTTGAATTAAGAGAAAATGGATACGTTTATCAAGTTACAGCTGTTGGAGAGGTTGCATCTTGTTCACAAGAGTCCCACTAGAAAGAGTAATCAGTAACGTTAAATTTCCACTAGTGATGTTTCTCAGATTTTCTGATTTGCAGCTTGAGCCATTGGATATAAGAATTTCATTCAGGTTGAGAGCGTCTACGTTGATTGTATAAGTGTTTACTGTATTCAATAAGAGGTTTAAGGATTTGATGGTCAAGGTACATAAAATGGCCGTTCCAACTTAGACTACGGTAGAGATGTTACCGATGGATATCTTATGTAGTTCCCTGAATCCTGATACATATATTTTTTGGTTTCAATTTTCAAGGAAAAGAGATGTTTGGTTTTAGATGAACACATCAATGTGGATTGAAAGTCATTCGACAACCTGGGGTCGTTAGTGAAGACCTAGTGTCATTAGTGACAACGATGCATATAAATGTGCTGGGTGGTACGTAAAATCAGTACCTTTTTTGTGACATATGAACGGGCATGCCAGATATTTTTCTTTTTCTTTTACATTTTTTCTTTCTTTTGGCGGAAAACCCATCCTTTTTATATTTCTTTATAATTTTTAAGTAAGTTTCTACGTTTTTTCCCCTTTGTAGAGCTTTTGCTTAAGCATTATCTAATGTAATGATATATTTTATTGTTTGAAGATAATTCTTATTCTATGGTTTATTGTAGGAACCTTACTTGATAACAAAGCTGGATTATGCCGAGAAAACATGGAAAGACTTATCGGTATTTTGTTACTGTTTAATACAATAATTGTATAATTGATCAGAGCTGCAAATTTATGTGGAGTCCTTGAAGTATCTGACGCATGTTTTTGTTGCACCCTGCGAAAGCAAAGTTTTATTTGCTAGTTGAAAAAAGTGTATACTCACTGTGGATCATTATGATATTGTCAAGTTAGACTTATCATGACAAATCCTAGACAATATAAGTCCAGAACTGCTTAATTCAATTGTATGTGTTTTTATGATCGCTATCTAACTGATCATTTTAAGCCAATTTTCATGCCTAGTATCCCTCCAAACTTGTGTTAGATCATTTGCAAGAGTCCACTGAAAAATTTATAGTGGACTATTTGCTTAGTGAAGATGGAAATGAACGGTTGTCTACTATAAGGAATTTATTTACTAGTGGTCCTTTTCTTCTCTACTTGTGACATGATTTCAACCCCCCATTTGCATCCGAACCACAATCACTCATTTATATTAAAGAATGTGAGTGGAAAGTGAGAGAATGAGTGGAATGAGAGAGTGTGAAATACTTGGTTGGGGCTGAGTGGCTTTTGTGGTGCTGCACTGTTTGGGGTGCTCTCGAATAGGGTTGTCAACGGATACCCGAAAAATCTGATATCCGTCCGAATCCGTATCCGAAATATCTGTTATCCGGCATTATCCGAAAAACGGATACGGATATTCGATATCCGAAAAGCTTTTCGGATACAGATATGGTTGATAACCGTATCCGAAAAATATCCGTCCGACTGATTGATGTAATATATACAACTCAAAACAGAAAAATAGAGTTAATAATTATTTTGTAACTGTTGGATGCTACTATGATACAATTCTTTGTCCATTTTTAGTGAAAAATATTAGTTTTAGTGTTTAATTTTGGAATATTTTTGGATATTCTTATGGATATTAGTATAAAACAATGTTTCCTTATTATACTTCTTTATTTCCTTGTTTTCTATAAACATTAATACAAAAATTATTTTATGTTGATCCAAACTTTTTTATTTACACTCTTAAATTTATTAATTACAGGCGAAGCGGATAAATATCCGATATCCGTCCGTATCCGAAAATTAAGCGGATACGGATATCCGAAAATTAAACGGATACGGATATCCAATATCCGAAAATAATTTCGGATACGGATACAGATATGGCACTATCCGTATCCGAAAGCATCCGTTGACAGCCCTACTCTCGAACATGCCCCATATATATATATATATATATATATATATATATACACACACACACACACACATATATATATATATATATATATATATATATATATATATATATATATATATATATATAATCAAAAAGTTTGTTGGATAGGTCGTGAATTCATCATTCATTTTCAGTTCTTTAAATGTTTAGCTAATATGTGGTTAATTTTATTTATCAACTGATGATATAGCTTTTTGTCCTGTTTTTGTATGATAATGAGTTCATTTTATGTATCCTTGTCTTTTGATAGCATCACATTTTATCTTCTATGTCATGCTTGCAAATCGTGTCTTGTGATACCCAATGGTTTATTAAGTGGTTGCATGTTTGAATGATTGTATTATTATTATTATAACGTCCCAATTCTCTCCACTTTCTAATACAATCCACTGATATAAATTGGTTTTATGAGATTACAAATATTTAAAGATATTTAGAAACATAGTACCATTTTCACTTCAGTTGCTGCAGAAAACTAAACTGAATTCTTATGCATGCTGGATTGTGTCGACAATACACCTAAGGAAGGGCACATTTATGTATCTTTGTGCACAGTTAAATTTTGGGTTAGTTTACTAGTCCAATTTGCTAACAGAATAATGGATAAACAACTGTATTGCATGTTACTCTTTTTGTAGGTCAAGTTGGCAGATCCTGATATTGTGTCTAATCCTAGTGAGTACCAAAAGATAGCGCAGTCTATGTCTGATCTTGATGAGGTATACAATTAAACTTATGATTACTTGCTAAATATTATATATCAAGTTCAGTTTACATCAAGTCACCTGTTGGTCTGATTCTTCTATGTAACATATGTTTGCGGTTTTTTCTTTGAATAATACAGGTTGTAACTTACTACAGACAATTCAAGGATTGTGAGAGACAGATAGAAGAAGCAAAAGGTGAAACAATTTTTCTATTTTGTACTTATGAATAGATTGAATCTGTATACATAGGATGTGATTTATCTATATTTAGCTTTATCAAACGAGGATGGAAATGACTTGGATATGGTGGAGATGATAGCAAGCGAGATTGAATCGTTATCAAGCCAGCTTAAAAAACTTGAAGATAAACTGACGGTTAAGTTCTGCATTAATTTTATTGACCCTTTTGAATTAAGTTCTTTATTTAGTGGCAGCTAGATGCTCCATATTCAGTCTGATTAACTGTCAAGCTTTAAACTGATGTAAGAACATCGCGCTATTTACAAATTGACAAATTTACAAATTGACAAATTTTCAAAACAGACATCTCAAAAGGCTTAGTTGAGAAATAGACTTGGTTACTGACTTATTAGTAAAATATGCTTGTTTTTTGTTTAGGCTTCTTATACATGCACATTCGATAAATGCGCATATATATTTATCTACAAGCACATTTACATAATGCTCATATATTAAAAAAATTATATTACAAACATACAAGCTCATTCTGTAAACCCAACCCAAATTCTAAACTTCATTCATTTCGTTCCTTCATCAAACCTAACCCAAATTCTCAACTTCATTCATCTCATTCCTTCATCATACCTAACCAAAATTCTCAACTTCAACCCTCTAACTCCAAACATTATCTGAACATCAAATTTCATCTTCAATTCTAAGCAAATGGAAGGACCTTGTAGATCTTCTCAAATAGGAGGTGAAACCTTTAATTTAAACTTTGACTTGCAAGTTTAATTTATATATTTTTGGGGCAAAGCCAACGGAGTTAAATGGGTCCCTATCATTTATTAATTACTTGAAGAGTTACAAACAAGAAATAAGGAAATTATAGAGGGAAACTAGAAAAGGAACGGTGAAAAGAACAAAAAGGGAAACAAAAACAAAAATAAAGGCAGGCAAAGGAGAATAGCACAGGACTGTAGAGATCCTAAACCACACTCCACGTATTCTTCATATCGGGATGATAACTGTATATAAAATAGCTCACTCATTTTTGCATTTCCTTAAGCTTCCCATGTAGTACTTCCAAACTTGTTTTTTCTTTGCCATTGAAAAATCACTGAGTTTTTTTCCTTCCACATAGAGGAAGCAAATACCTTTAAGATCAGCAAGAGCCCTTAAAGGATGAGTTTTTCCACTTGGTTCCAATATAAATACTCCATTCATTTTTCCCATCATGATGACGAGTGGCGTATCCACCTATGTCTTTAAGTGTTATTGTAGATGTATTGTGCTGATTAATTTGTTTTGATATTATAATTTAGGTTCAAATACAGATTAGTGTATACTTGTATTGGAATTTTGTGTAATAGTTAATTGGAATAAATTTTGGTGAGTAGAGTTAGAACCCGGACCAATGGATGAAAGTGTTCTTTATCTCCAAGATGAGCATAAAAATCAAACCCAATTACTCGTGGAGGTATATTATTCCACAACTTTTAATTCATTATCTCACAAATATTGAAAATCAAAGTTACACAAATTTGTTCTACATTTGGATTTAATTGAATAGGCAATTTTCATGGCTTCTGCTACTGATAATTTGAGCAAGCTTAAACTCATAGATTGTAAAGATCTCTGAATTATTATGCGTAGTTCCTCCTCCAGATGAAATTAGGTGTATTACTATGTTGTTGCAAATTTGGTCTATATTTAGAGTTTGAAGATGAAAAAAATAGAGAAGTTTGATGTTTGGATGAAAGAGAGGTCTGGATATAGAGTTTTGAAGTTGCGAAACTGGGTTAGATTTGTTGGATGCAGTGAAATGTGGAAGAAAACCAGCCGTTGTTTTCTTTAGTCCTCAAAACCTACATGCACATTATGTAAATTCACATGGACACAAATATACATGCACATTTACATAGTGCACATGTATGTTTGTAGTAAATAAAAATTATGTATGTATGCCATTTTGTAAATGCGCGTTTAAACAAATATACCTGTGCATTTACAGAATGCGCACGCAGAAGTCACCTGAACTAAAAGCAGGTCTATTATCATAATAAGTTTATAGTCAAGTCTACTTATCAATTAAGCTTTTTTGAGAGATAATTTCAGAACTTTGTCACCAACAAAATATTGTCCACTGTGATTTGGTCTTGATAATTCCTACAATGTTGTGTCAGAAACTGCTCTCCAGAATTAATCACTTCTAGTAAATACCTCTATTAAGTGCATCTTTTGTTGAACTTTGTCTGCTGCATGAATTATCTATACAAAGGAACTTCTCTTTGCTCTGGATATAGAAAGTCAGATGCTCTAATATCAGCTGTTTTGATGTTGCAAAAATTATATTCTGATATTTGTGCTTGGGATTGCATTTTCAGATGCTATTACTACCAAGTGACCCACTAGATTCACGAAATATCTTGCTTGAAGGTACTTCATATCTAATGTTTATTAATATATCGATGAGGGTACATTTTTAATGGACAAAGAACCAAGCTTGCTTGTAAAGCCCGATAAAGCATGCATCAAATACACAGCACGCACTCCACGTTAATCACAAGGATCGAGTTTGTGGAATTTGATAACTCGACACACATTCTATACGATAAGGGATTTTAAATGGAATATTTTACAAATAATTTAGTTTCTATGTTAAACTTTTTATTTCTTTGTTAAAGGTTATTAATGAACTTTTCTTCCCATCCATCTCTCTTTCCAGTAAAATTTTCCTTTGGATAAAAATCCGACCTTGGATCTTTTTTTTTTTTTAATAAATTGTGTTAAGCGTGAAATATAGAGTTAGCTGTCCTTAGAGCTGAATTTAAACTTCCTTTGATCTTGGAGCAAATTTCCACTATTGCTTAACTACTGCTTATTTCATACGCATGGTAACTTTCGATTTTATTTTAATTTCCGTTTGTTGCAAGTAAACTCTTTCTCTAGCATTTAACACATAATTAAATCACGTTTAACATATAATAACCTTGAATAGTTTTGTTTTAAACATCAGTGTACACTGTATATACTAGTAATTTCACATGCACGATGACCAAATAAACATACAATTGTTTAGCACTAATATGCACGATGTGCACATGCATTCACTCTTCTTTCAACTCTTTCATCCTCATATTTCTCCATGGGAATTCAAAACGACATTTATGTAACTATATAAACCTTTTCGAAATAACGGTTGAAATCTTGTGCAATTAATTTGTTTTATTAGTAGTAGGGATACTGTGTTTTCCTGTACAATTTCTAAATTGCTTAAGCGTTTAAACTTGATGTAGCATGTCAGGAACCGTTTGTGCATTATGTTTGTTAGTCGATATCCAGTTTGCTTACAAAATTAGTCATCTTTATACATGTGAAAGTAAAGTAGTAAGTTATGACTGATTTACAAAACTATAATTGCCTATATAACTCTCAAAACAATAGCAAACAAGTTTAGGGTCTGTTTGGCTTCAAAATTTGAGTTTTGTGTTCTCAGTGTGTACTCAAAAAGACATGAG
This sequence comes from Allium sativum, assembly GCA_030737875.1. Classification (NCBI taxonomy): domain Eukaryota; kingdom Viridiplantae; phylum Streptophyta; class Magnoliopsida; order Asparagales; family Amaryllidaceae; genus Allium; species Allium sativum. The sequence goes on along the minus strand of CM060915.1, from coordinate 862,142,852 downwards.
GAGGAGGGGGATTAAAAGTCGTAACCGCTACAGCAAAGGGGAGAATGGGGAGGAAGAAGATAGTTTTTGGCATTTCCCAAAAAGGTGGAAAACAAGAAAAAGTCATTTTTGATTTTATATGTTAAAATCAATTTTCAAGTCAACTATTTTCCACATTTTCTCTTCTCCCATGCCTTTTGAAGTACATATTGCAAACTCAAAAATTGAATCTTGAAGCCACACAACCCTTAACTTTTTTAATTGAATAAATGTGTTATTGCATCAAAATGTGTGGAAAACTCAATCCACTTGGTTCTAAAATATTCCGTTTCAACAATATGCAGTGAGGGCAGGTACTGGCGGCGATGAAGCTGGGTTATGGGCTGGTGATCTTGTAGGTTGAACTTAAATCATTCTTTCTCTTCTAGTCTTTGATTAATTTTTCTGCTAAGTAAAGTTTAATATGTCAGTAATCATTCATTCATAGAACTCACCATGCCCTTCTGTTCTGAAACCAAATATAAAATAAAAATTGTCAGGTTAATATGTATCAGAGGTACAGCGAGCGAAATTCTTGGAGGTTTGCAACAGTAACTAGTTCAGAGGTATTTGGTTATACATTATTACATTTTATGCATTCAAATCAAACTTGACATTCTGAAGAAGATTGTATATAGGCTGACCATGGAGGATACAAGACATATGTAATGGAAATTAAAGGGAAAAACGTATATAGCAAATTAAAATTCGAGGCTGGTGTCCACCGTGTTCAAAGAGTACCCCAAACAGAATCACAGGGCCGTGTGCACACATCAACTGCAACAGTGGCAATTATGCCAGAGGTATACATGATCAATTTATAAATTTTCATCTTGAGTATTTTAAACAAAAAGAAGAGTTACTTTTCAATGCGTTGAAACTTAGATTTATGATTTTTAATCTCGAAAACACATCATGGTTTAAGATGTGTACCCACACGTATTATACCATGTAATCTTTGTTGATAGAGGATTGCCTTTCAGTCACAGATTAATAAGATGCAAATGTGACACCAACCAAACCAAATTAGTCTGTCTCATCTTTCTGAAGTTTTTCAGGAATAACTTATTTAACTTGCTTTCAGTTTAGCATTTAACTGGCTTGAAATTTGTTTGACACTGAAATAATATATATTCTGTTTCTTGCCGATTAAAACTTTTGTAGGTGGATGAAGTAGAGGTAGAAATTGATCCCAAGGAAATAGAGCTCTCAACAGCAAGATCTGGAGGCGCTGGAGGTGTAATAACAAAAAAGTTTTGTGCTTTACGTAAAACATGGATATATGTATAAGCTGCATCAATATTTTGTTTGCTTTGTGGTTTCTTCAGAATGTAACTAGAGAACTTTCTCTATGAAAGAGTCCTTTGAAAAGCTTAGTACAAGCAAAAGTACTTGCAAGTTCTCAGTTTTCTGAAGTCCGTAACATACTAAAGTAAACCTTACATGTTTACACACACACACACACACACACACACACACACTCACACACACAAAAGCGCACGCACAAAAGCACATAAATATGCACAGCATGAGTGACATAGAACATCCAGTAAAGCTTATTAGTGTAAACTTTAAGGCATTCTTTCATTGTCGTATGGAAATAGTTTTCTAACATCTAATTATTTGTTTTTCAATTATAAATTCAGGTCAAAATGTCAACAAGGTTGAGACTGCAGTTGACCTTTTCCACAAGCCGACCGGCATTCGTATATTTTGTACAGAAGAAAGAACTCAGCTTCGGAATAAGGCTCGGGCACTTCAATTACTGAGGGCAAAGCTGTGAGTTCATCAGGAAGCTGTTTATCTTATGTAAAACGTCACTTTATTGTTATATTCATGCATATGTTTATTTACATAAAAGTGACGCTAACTACCTAAACTAGAATATGTGTTCCTAGTGTTGAATATATGCATATGTGGGGATTAATTAATGCCAAGAAGTGGTTCTTTCCATGTCAAAGTGACGAAATTAGACATACATAGCTGAGGTTCTACTTTACCATTTTTTTAAAAGTCATGTTCGTTTTTTTTTTTTTCATAAATGCTATCAGGTATAGATTTCGTGTTATACTAATTTTCCTATGACAGTCGTGATACAACTTCGTCCATTTTTGCTTTTACCTTTCAGCTATGAGATAAAACTAAAGGAACAACAAGAATCATTGAGGAACCAAAGAAAAATACAGGTTAGAAATGAAAATTTTGAAGTTCTTTCATGCATATATATATTTGAAAATGTTAAGTCACTGATCTAAATGTAATTTTGAAAGGCTAGACCACTCATTCTTTCTCCGGCCTTCTGGCTTATCAGGCGAAATCCAAACCTCGATAAACGCTTGATTGTATTCTTGACTGATTCAATTGATAACGAGAGATAAAGGTACCCCGACCATGCCCAAAGGGGTTTAATAACTAGTAGTGGCGTGCTGAACTTCAAAGTACGGTGAAGCTTTCGGCTTTGAAACTATTACCATAAGCGGATAAAGGTAGGGTGCCGGCTCGGTTCTGTTCTGAGAGTACTCTGACCCCGACTCTCGCCCTCGGCACCCGGCCAGTTTACTACCTGCTTAGCAACCTCCTTATCTGAGGCCTCTCGGCTAGTCTATGGTACCACACTTCCTTTCTAGGGTCGGCCCTAGCTAATTGCCTGAACGATCAGTGCATTAGATAGATAGGCAAAGAGGAGTCTTGCCCAGTTGGATCAATCACAGTCTATGGAATAGAGAGCATGTGGGCAATTCGATTCCCCGACATTTCTCTACTTGCTTAACTACTTTCTGGAAGTCTGATAGCACTCTGAACTCCTAAATCAAGAGGCTAAACTCTCACCTCTCGAATCATCCCCTGCAGGCAATGCGGTAGTAATTTAAGCTTGAATCGCAAGAGAAGATCCATTTTTGTAGAACATACCCAGTGACTATAACATATCCAAATAATGGTTAATTTTGGAATTTAAGTAGATATTTTTAAGCTTCATTTAAAGCTTTTAAACATCCTGTTACACTTTTGAAATTTAGTGTACTGTGCAGCCTACAGTATTTACACAGAAGGTGACCACAAATTTCCTTTGCTTGTCAGGTTGGTACTGGTGCCCGTGCTGAAAAAATAAGAACATACAACTACAAGGTAAGCTACTAATTGACTTCTGTAAATTAGCATGATAGTGATATAGGCTTATTTTCAGCCTGAATAAATCATCATACGGTATAGACTTATGTTCTTTTTTACAGGATAACAGAGTGACTGATCACAGGCTCAAGATGAATTTTGAACTTACATCCTTTCTGGGTGGTGATATCGAAACAGCTGTACAGGTTTGTGCATAACTTTTTATAATTTCTGAAATTTTAATTGAAATTCTGAGAGTACCGTATAAATAACCCGTCTTCATTACTTGTCTAATAATCCATATATTGATATTTTGCTCTTAACCGAACTTTTTACCTGGTAGACTTGTACAGCTGTTTCGATATTGATATTTAATATGGTACAAGTCTACCAGGTATAAAATTAGTTGAACATATCAATATATGAATTATCACTGTACCATATATTAATAAAAATCTATTGATATTGATGATTACCCCTACATATATGGTGCAAGTCTACCTGGTAGACTTCATATCAACCTTTTGATTGTGCCATAGTGCAGATAATCAATAGATAATTCAAGGAAATCACTAACCTCAACCGGAGATAGTAGTAAAAAAATTACTTCCTACATTAATATTTTTTGTCCTAGTTAAATAGCAAAATTCCATGGTATTCACAAACACAAACTGAAAACCCTACTGGAATTTTAGGGCTCTATATCATTTTAAGCTGATAAATTTCTCTTACCGTTTTTCCTTCCGAGGCCCTGATTAAGAACGATGTTGGAGCATGGGACTAGGACTCTTATATGTCATGGATACACATTGCTAAGCGAGATACACACTCCATTTTTGAATTACATCCCACTTTTCCCACTTATAAACAATGCAAAAGTGGACTGTAGTTTGTAAAAACAATGGATATCTTCCCATGAAAATCCATCTTAAAATTAAGTTTAAATTACACTCTTAAAATTATTTTCAACAAACCTTTTTTGTTGTTTTATTTCGAAAATATGAAGTCAAAGGTATAATTGCAGTTTTCACTGCGAATATTTACCATTCAAGAGACATTTCGGTCAAAACTAAAAACATGGGTTGTATTTTTCTTAAAAACTTGTTTTTAAGGGACGGTCTTGTATTTTGAAACCTCAAAAGAGTGTTTTACAAAAGTCTCCCTTTTCACAATCTTATGCTTTGGAACCTAAGAGCCATGATTGCATAGTCATGGCCTTACCACCATCATCAGTGGTTATTGGTGGATATGGCATTTTTTTCTTACAACCAGGATACATCAAACAGCCTATGGCGGGTTCGAATCACCTCATCCAAACCTCTCTTGTCTGGGGGTGCCCATTAAATAATTACTTGACACACAAGCAAATATGTTTCAAAGAGATTCTGATTTAGGGAACAAACACTTCTGTAATTTTCTGAATGATTATTGCATGGGCTCGCCAAGTCAGGAGAATTCAGGGCGGGTGATCTCTTCCAGTCTATAACAAAGACAAAAATCTCTGCTTTTCTCATTTAATCCTTTTTTTTATGCCTTTAAAATAGAAAGGGCACCCTTAACTGAACCACTTTTGTTTATCTAATATGCAGTCCTGTGCTGCTTTGGAGCAGAAGGAACTACTGGAGGAATTGGCCTTGTCCGTGTCTACCAGTGTCCATTGATACAAAAGTATAACGACAGTACTGAAATTTAGATGCGTGCAAACTGTAACATGTTTTTCCCTGAGAGAACTGGAAGCAGTGGGTGTAAATTTGTGTAATCTTAGAATCTACAGTTCCTACCAGCATGAGCAGGGAAGGAGAGTTTTCAGGAAAAAAAAGAGCAGTATATTAAGTCTTTATAATTTTATGCAGTAACGTGCATTTTTGTTCAAAGTTTGGTTATTTTAACATCTTGTTTGTGTATCGGACTTTTTTTGGCTTACCTTTTTTTACACTAGCACAATCAAGCACAATTAGGATAACTTCTCTTAACAATTCATAAAATATAGATCAAAACGCCCTTTTATTTTTTTTAATCCTAATTACATTTTATTGTTTGTTAAACCTTAATCTTCTTTTTCTTTACAAAGTAAAACAATCAATCACTGCTTTTATAGAAGAACTAATTTCTAACGAAATTTCTACATTTGCAAAAGAAAACAACATGATTCTTACTTAAGCAAGCGAACTACGTGTTGAATTTGTTAAAAAAAATCACTGAAAATGAGACAGTTTACATGACGGAGGTCCGTTTTCGGTCATAAGTGATAACATGCTGAATTTAAATTCGCGGAATTTGGTGAAAGCATTAGGTTATGGTAATACCACAAATTTGACGACAATCCTTCAAACTAAATTATATTTTCCGATGGGTTGTCGCTGAGTGTGTAAGATTTTAATTTTCCTTTGGTTAAACTATTTACGACATGTTATACTCGATTTTCTTTTTTTAAAAAAATTTGCTTAGGTGGGGATCAATTAACATTAGCCACCCATTAACAATTTATAAAATATAGATCAAAATGTCCTTTTGTTTTTTTAATCCTAATTACATTTTACTGTTCGTTAATCCTAATCCTCTTCTTCTTGTCAAAGTAAAATAATTAATCACTGCTTTCATGGAAAAACCAATTTCTAATGAAATTTCTATCTTTGAAAAAGAAAATATGATTCTTGTTTTCATGAAGAAACCAATTTCTAATGAAACTTTTACCTTTATAACAGAAAACATGATTCTTACTCAAGCAAGCGAACAACATGTTAAATTTGTTGAAGAAATCACCGGAAAGGGGGCAATTCACATGAATAAACGGAGGCTCGTTTTCGGCCATAAACCTTCTGTTCGGCAACAACGTGCAGAATTCAAATAATTAAAATAGCTTATAATCACCGAATTTGGTGAAAGCATTAGGTTATGGTAATACCACACGTTCGACGACAATCCTTCGAACTAAATTATATTTCCAATGGGTTGTCACCGAATACGTAGGATTTTAATTTTTCTTCGGTTAAACTTTTTAAGGCGTGTTATGTTCAAACTTTGTATTGAGTTTTGGTGTGCTCCTATCAATTTGATATTGCCTTCTTTGATTATATTTGATTATTTTGTTTTTTTGTTTTCATATTCTTATTGTTTTAAAAACTTGAGCCTCTGAATAGTTTGTTCTCCAATAGATACTGTTTGGATCAAAAATAACTCAAACACCAGCGGTGTGAAATCACACTTCACCAAATATAGTTAAAAATTAAAAGGGCCACAATCGCAAAATAATTGGAGAAAAACAAGTAAATGACACGGGATTTTTACCGTGGTTCGATTCAATGTGAATCTATGCCCACTTTTCAATCACTTTTCATCATTATGGAGAGAATTACAAATTTTGTCATCTCATACATCGTTAATTACACTTGACCACTTTTGTGATAATTTTCCACTTTTTGCTCTCTTTCCACTTTAGATCACACTTAGATTCGAGAAAGAACGGATTGGTTTGTGTAATTATCTACTTTTCCTTGGTTCCATCATGAAAATGATTTTAGATCCGTGCATTGAAGAGGAGCAATGGCGGTTGGAGATCACTCGGAATAGATCGGAGTGTGAATTAATGGTGCTCGAAGAAGATGAGATCCATTCCACGTAGGAGGAAGAAGGAGAGAAGTTTGGCAGCCATTAATGAAGTTTTTAGAAGCTTTAGAATGGTCGAGGAATGATTTTGGCAGCCCTTCGGGGTAGTGGAATCGATCCTTGAATTGTGAAGCAAGGGGCTATTTATAGGAGAAGTTTGAGGGTAATGGTAGTCTCGTAATTATGGAGTGCAAAATTTGGATTGGGCTAAAACTAATTACAGAAATGCCACTGGTTCACTTTACAGCTGTCATGCCCCATAAATTACAGTTCTGCCACCGCAAATTAAAGCATCCGACCCATATTTTGGCTAAATGACCGACCCAGATGCTACCTTCCGCCTTTTTCACTAGACCGATCCATTTATGCTAAACAGTGCCGATCTGAATTTGCACATTGCCTCGCATTTTATTTATGCAGACCGGTACACGTGTTCCACTATTGAAGCCTCCGCCTTTCTAGTGTACCGATCAACTCTTAAATAATGCACCGACCCGTTTCTTCAAATGGGATCGATCCAGTTTGTGCATGCCATACGCAGCGTTGATTGGTTATCCACTTTAAGGGTCTCCTTCCCTTATTTTAATATGTGACGCTTATGTACATGCAGCAACATAGAATTATTCCTTACGTGTTTGGGATCAACCCAAACTTCATTTGCCAATCCATGTTTCATTTGCTTTATGATCCACGTGTGTCCATCTAGTTGTTCAGGTGACCGCTCTATCTTTGCATTCATGTCATATCACATATTATGGCCGATCCACTATTGAGCAGTCCGACCGATCCGATACTTCTGTGTTGATCGACCCGGTCCATTAATACTGACCGACCCACTATGAAGGTAATGGACCGACCCGTTGTAGCAACCGATCCGATTCTTTGCAACCGACCGACCCGACGCCTTGCAACTAACTGACCCAATGTAATGACCAATCCGATGCGTCGCAACTGACCGACCCAATCCGTTGATACTGCCCGACCCATATGATTGAGGCCAATCCAGTGCTTTAGCAGGGTTAACAGATGCCAAAATGTGGGAGCTCAAACGGATATGAAAATGATAATGGCATAATAAAATGATGAAGTTGATATGTCGCATTTGGATTATCCCGATTTGACCTCTCATTTCAATACAAATAAGGTACATTTGTGTATGTGGGAATATATTTGATTTATGAGAAATTGATTCATGATATTATGCAATTGTTTGACTGAAAAGAGAGTGTTCGAGAATGGTGCATGGATCTGGGAATAAGTGCTACTTGTGTTGTGACCAAACGAACAAGAATGAGAAATTTGGTAAGTAATGAAAATGTATCATGGATTGATATACACGTAAATGTGTATATTTTATCTGTTTGTTTATCTTATTTTATATTTAAAATAATTAATATTGTGTATTTATAGTTGTGTTTTCAGATTATTTATGATGAATGGATTAATGCACTTAATTGTTGAAAACCTTGAAGAATTGGTGTATGAAGAGTGTTGATTTTGAGAGCTAGATTAAAGCTTGAAGAAATGTTACTGTTCAATCACCTTCTGCTACATATTTTAATGGTTCAATGCCTTTTCATAAGGATAGTTTGTCGCAGATGTTATGGAGTTCCTATACATGCTCAAAACAATTGAATTTTATGTCATTTGATGCCCGCAAGCTATGCCAATTGCAAATCCATTCACAATGCGTTCACATTAGCTCATTTGCAAGGCCTCTCATTCATGTTGCGTTCACACTGGTTTATGTGTTATTTTAGAAAAGAGATTTTGTCCCACATTATGTAATTAGCCTCTTAGTCTTGGCCAATGCAACTATAAATACACTGTATCTCCTTTATTTGTAATTACACTTAGTTTTATTCTGTAATTCTCTTCTTGGAATAAAACTCTCTTTCTCTTCTCTGTTGTTATTTTATTTTATTTTATTTATGTTCATGTTATTTATTTATTTTTTCTCTTCTTCTTTAGCTATGTCTAGCTAATCCCCTTTGATTAGGAGGTGATGATGCTTATAGATATGATTCAATATGAATCACATAGCCAAAAGATGCAGACGTTATACATGTAGATCTGGATCTGAATCAAGGGTTAGATCTGAACCTTCATATCCTGTGTCGTTTAAGAGCTATGCTCCTTCACAGGGTATACTAGTGTTCGATCTAACAATTATCAGGTTTAGATCTAATTTTAGGATTTTAGGAATTAATTAGTGAATTTGTCCTGATATCCTATGGTTGTTTAAGAGCTCAGCTCCTGCATAGGCTGTGCTTGTCGTCATTCACTTATTTGTTTCTAAGAACCTAATTATTGTTGATTCATGTTTTTGACAGAAACATTAATTAGATCCATATTTATATGTTGGCTGTTGATGAGTATTAATCAAACCTATGTCATTATCCCCTATTTGCTTTCTTTAATTATATAAATCTCTCATTTTAGTTAATTTCTGTTACTTTCTTTGTTTTCAATTAATCAAAATTCTGGAATAACTTGATTGGATTTATTAGTAAAATAATTTTTGGTCCCAGAGTTCGACACCCTCTACAACAATCCTTGTTGTTTAGGAAAGCCGAACGGATTTTACAATTGTTTAATTTGTTCGCAAACAAATTTTGGCGCCGTTGCCGGGGACCAAAACTATTTTTATTTTTAAATCCTTTGGGTTATATTTTTTTTCTTTTTAGTTTTCCATTATAAAAAAACACAAAAATATTCTTTTTTGTTAGTTTTATTTTATTTTCCTTCATTTATAAAAAAATCTCTTGATTAGCTTGGATTTGGTATTGCTGATCTTCTAATTAAGAGAGAGAATTTTTTTTGCAATTTTCGGTTTGATTTCTTTTCAGTTTCATTTCCTTTCTATTTTTACAAATTAAATTAAAAAAAATCTTGCCTTCTGTTTCAATACAATTCATTCCCTTCTTTACTGTCTTTCCGTTTTTCTCTACAATTTCCTTCCTCTTTCTTTCATTCATTTCTTTCCAATTTTCTACAAATCTCTTTCCTTTTTACAACTCTTACAATTAAAAAAAATGCATTCATCTTAGCTTTTTTCTTTTTCTAAGGACTTCATTATATTTTGACAAATTAGTTTATTTCTAACAGATTATTTCTTGGTGTCTAGACTACGGCAGAGTAATAACCGTTTATAAATATTACGGTGATTCGTAAATATTATATCGGTTGTTCCTCTGATGGTACTTAAACCTTCGGCTGCATTGCTAGGGTGATTCCTGGTGCAACGATAACTTCTGACCGTTAACTGGCTGAAAAATCTTTTGTTGAAACAAATATAACCGTCATTATATAATTCTAGAAAAATTGTAAATAAGTAATTTGCATTAGGTTCATCCTTATTTTAAAAAAAATCTCTTTTGTGTCTAATTCTTTTTCTCTAAAAAAAATAAAATAAAATTCAAAACAATTCTCGTTTTGTAAAAATTTCTATTCGCTTCTCAAATTTGTTTTTTCTCGTCTTCCCTTATTCTTCTCGCTAGTGCATGCGTAATGGACTCGTGATCCTTGGGATAATCGTTTAGTTCGAACAAACATTCCTTTAACCATGGCCGAAGAAAATCCCCCTCGATCTCTTATGGATAGATACTTCCCCGATCGGGTTTCTATTCCTTCTTGCATCATATTGCCCGCCCCAACAGGTAACCACTTAAATTCATTCTAATCACCTAAATACTCTTCCAAAGTTCGGCAATCTTGAATGTGATGATCCTTATATTTTCTTAACCAAATTTGAACAAGTTTGTGCAACCATGAAATTTCAACAATTAAGTGACGATGGAATCAAACTTAGGTTAATTCCATTTGCACTTACCGATTTTGCTGAGAAATGGTTGTATAGCTTGCCTTCAAATACCATTGGAACTTGGGGTGAATTTGTGAACATTTTTCTAAAGAAATTTTACCCTCTGGAAAAAACATCCAAAATTCGAAATGAAATCGTTAATTTTCATCAACTTGGGGGTGAACCCTTTCCAAAATACTTCGAAAGATTTAAAGAATTTCTAGTAAAATGTCCACATCACAATTTCGAAAAATGGACTCTTTGTCAAATTTTATACGATGGACTTGAAAATAACTCTCGAACCATGCTCGAATCGATGTGCCAAGGAAATTTTCTAGTCCAAGATCACAATGTCACTTGGCAATTTCTCGAAAATTTGGCCAAAAAATCAGCTCAATGGGAAAGATCTAACGAGAAATCGATTTATTCCCGATCTAACACCCATTCGGTAGGATCATTAGTAGCCTTAGAAGCAAAAATAGACGCGATGATAACCAAATTCGATAATATCCTTTCATCAACTCAAATAAATCAAGCTCAAGCATCTCAGCCCTCGTGTTACAAATGTAACGATCCTAACCACATCTCCGATCAATGCCCACGTTCGTTAGAACAACTCAACGCATTTAATAAAGCTAGGAATGACCCATTCTCCCTAACGTACAATCCAGGTTGGAGAAATCATCCTAACTTCTCTTGGTCCCAAAACAATGCAAATTCTAATTCGGTTCGACCTCCTTTTCAACCATTTTCGAGTAATCCTTCAAATTCTTCCTTTCAACAAAATCAATTCCAAAACCTTGCGCCACCTTCTCAAAATCAAGCGCAACAATCTTTTGTTCCCCAAGATGATAAACGATTGACATCATTTGAGAAAACTCTCGAAGAATTGACTAAAACGACGACTCAAAATCTCCAATCAAACAGCAATCTTCAAAATTTATTAACTTCGCGCATGCAAAACACGAGTCAATCGATCGCTAAACTTGAAATGCAAACGAGTCAGTTAGACATTTCCGTAAGCGAACGGGAAAGAGGCACTCTCCCGAGTCAACCCATTCCAAACCCCAACCGTAAAAATCCTAACTCCAACCAAATTCACATCATTCAATATTCAAACGTTAGTCGATTGAATGCTATCACGACTCTTATCTGGGAAAAAGATAGACAACCATGTGGTCAACCCAAATGACTTACCGGGCGATCTTCCAAACCCTACCGAAAATTTGACGGACTCGGATCAGAACATTGAGCCAATTTCTGACAAGGACCATCCTCAAACTCAAGTAACCCAACCTACTGAGTTATCTGCCCCATTTCCTCATAGACTCTGACCTAGGAAAAAGATGGATCAGGTAGAAAAGATCCTTGAAATATTTAAGCAAGTTAAAGTGAATATTCCTCTTTTAGATATTATACAACAAGTTCCACAGTACCCAAAATTTCTAAAAGATTTGTGCACTCAAAAACTCATACACAAGTACTTAAGAAAGTGTTTCTAGCGGCAACTCTTAGCGAAGTCTTGTCCCAGTCAATGCCAGTGAAATACAAAGATCCTGGCTGCCCCACAATATCATGTACTACTGGGGACAAGAAAATCGATAGATGCTTGCTAGACTTAGGTGCTAGTGTTAACTTGCTTCCATATTCCGTCTATCGCCAATTAGGGCTAGGAGAATTGAAACCTACCAACGTTACCCTTCAGCTTGCTGACCGTTAAATTAAGATGTATTGATCAAAATAGGTGCTCTTATCAACTGTAGAAATGGGTCTATGAAACTTTCTTTCGGTAACATGACCGTCGAGCTAAACATCTTTAGAACCAAAAACTCTCCTAACTCTTATGTGGACCAGTTTTCTGAAATCCATTCTATCCACGACAATGAACCTGAGCTTGACCATCTGAACAACGAAATTAAATCAAATTACGAAACTTTATTTCAAGATATTCCCGTAAATGTCTCTGATTCAACTCCCGTCGAGCCGCTCACAATTAAGCCTATTCCTCAACCAATTTCTTCGGGTGAGTCATCCCCAAAATCTGAACTCAAAGTACTGCCCAGTCATCTTAAGTACGCTTACTTAGGAGACAATGAAAATTTTCTTATCATTATCGCTTCTGACCTTACTTTAGAGCAGGAACAATTGCTTCTTCCCATCCTTAAGAGAAATAAGGAAGCAATTGGTTGGTCCATGGCTGATATTAAGGGGATTAGTCCTTCGATAGTCCAACATCGAATCCACGTTATAGATGATGCAAAACCCACTCGTGATCCTCAGCGTCGACTGAACCCCATCATGGAAGAAGCAGTTCGTGCTGAAATCCTTAAATGTCTTGACAATGGAATCATCTACCCAATTTCCGATAGTCAATGGGTTAGTTCGATTCATGTCCTACCTAAGAAATCAGGGATTACCGTGATCCAAAATGAAGCTAACGAGCTTATCCCAACCCGTACCCAGACAGGTTGGCGTGTTTTCATTGACTATAGAAAAGTTAACGCTGCAACATGAAATGATCATTTCCCTCTGCCATTTATCGATCAAATGTTAGAACGACTAGCCGTTCACGAGTGCTATTGTTTCCTTGACGGGTAGTCGGGCTATAATCAAATCCCTATCGCTCTTAAGGACCAAGAGAAAACCACTTTCACTTGTCCCTTTGGTACATTTGCGTACCATCGTATGCCTTTTGGTCTCTGTAATGCACCTGCAACCTTCCATAGGTGCATAATTAGCATTTTTCTGATATGATCGAGCGAGTTTCGGAAGTTTTCACAGATTATTTTTCCAATTTTGGGAATTCTTACATTGAGTGTTTACATTACCTTGATCTTGTTCTTAGCCGTTGCAAAGATAAACTCTTGACTCTTAATTGGGAAAAATGTCACTTCATGGTCAAACATGGCATTGTTCTAGGACATGCCATCTCTAATCACTACAATATTACAACTTTAAATTTACAACAGTGCGTAAAGCACAGTTGTAATAAATGCTTTTTTTACAACTGTGCAAAGCACATTGTTGTAATAAATGCTTTTTTACAACTGTGCAAAACGCACTGTTGTAATAAATGTTTATTTACAACTGTGAAAAAATCACTGTTGTAATTAACATATATATCACAACTTTTCATTTTATTCGTCGTAATAGAGATGCCTAGTACAAACTTTATGTTTATAATATTTAATAATAATAATTAATAATAAACTTGGGAATCAATAATATTTGTCAATTATATAATAATAACAATTAACATTTTATAATTAGTAATTGGGATAATAATAATAATAATTTCTATTAAATAATCAATAATTAGTAAATAATTTTTAATAATTAGTATATTAAATAATAAATTATCAGTATTATTAAATAATAAATTATCAGTATTATTATTTAATTTTAATAATTATTAATTAATTAACAGTAAATGATAAATAAGATGAAATGTTTAATTTTTAATTAATAAGTAGTAATTAAGAAGAAAATAGTTAGCAATAACAGTAATAAAACCGGTGTTAATATCCATTTTACACATAATAACAAACAAATCTATTTAATTTTTCAAATAATTACAATTAAGTACTTAATAAGTGGATATATTTTTAACAACTGTGTTTTTCTTTCCAATAATAATAAACAAGTTTTTATCTACTGTTCATTTTAGCAGCTCTAACAAGAATCTGTAACAACTAATTAGTTTTCACCATTGCAAATTTTATTTATTAATTGTTACTACTATCTTGTAAATATTTTCAAGTAAACGTTAACTAAGAACAACAAATCTAGTGAACACCAAAATAGCATTGGTAGTTGATGGTGTAATGCTAATTAAAGCATCATTTGGTCTGTTCCGTTTTTAAATAGGGAAAAAGGGTGGACTCCACCAGTAGCACTTTGAATAGATTGCAACCGTCACACAATAAGGGCTTCCAACACATAAGTCAAATTTCATTTTGGCTCCACTGCGAAATTTTGGCTCCAAAATCAATTTTTTGGACTCATATGCCCTTTAATTTCCCAACACTGTTTTTATTCCTAATGAGCATAAACCCTCATCTTCTGAAATGTCCACGCCGCCTATTCTCTTTCTTTCTCCGTCTCCCGTTCTTCTTTTTCTTCACAAAATCAGTAATTTTGTACTAAATTCGAAGGAAGGTTTAGGGATAACAAATTGATCTTATTCCAGCTGGCATCTCTTAACCCTAAATCCAAATCGATCTCCCCAAATTCTCCTTCCTGACGGTGGCGTCTTCTTCAAGGTATTAGACTTCCCACTTCGATTAGATTGCGTAGCCTTTTTTTAACTCCGAACCTAATTCAACTTTTGAGGATTTCGTAGATCTTATTAATCAAATTCTGAGTTTTATGTTAATCTTCTGATACTAATTATCAACTTTTTTCTGAAATAGAAGCAGCTTTATTGTGGATCTTTTCGCCATGCTCCAATATTTAGGCTTATATGTGGACTGCTAGGAGTTGACAGTGGTACTTCACACTCAAGGATGATTTTATAGCTGATTTGAGGTATTCTCAAGGTTGCAGATCGGTTTATTTTTGTAGATTTCTTATATTCGAATTGAACAAGGTTTAGTTGGAGAGAGCTTCGTAATCTTTTAATTTTAGAATATGAAAATTGATGTGAGTGTAGTTGAATGCCAACGTGTTGTGAGTTTATTTGGTGCGGTTGTTGGATTTGATATTGAGAGAGTTAGCAAAGGATCAATGCTTGAAAATGAGTAAAGAGTACATTCATTTTGCAGTTGATAAACTTGCCAGTGCTATTGAACTCCCTGCTTATGGAACCTACAGCCAGGTTAGAGTTTTCTTTAGCAACACATTGATAAGTACAGAGTATTTGAATGTCTATCTTGTTGCAATTCAATTGGCTTGAATTATAATATTCATGTACTTAAAAACTCCTCTTCTTGATAAAGTTTTTTTTTCTAGAAAAGAAAGAAAATGCCAATTGAGTTGGCACATACCTTGGTTTTGAGGTTTAAAAAATGCATAATTTTAGGACTGTCCAAACAAGATTAACGGTTTTTGCTGAAATTTGTGGAAATTTACAGGTCGATGTTGTAGTAAATGAAACAACTGAAATGTTCAATATCATCACCGACAAGACGCTGCAAGAAGGAGAATTCAAGAAGACGATAGCGGAAATTCTTGAAAGTTTGAATCTGACATTGGGAGTCAAACCAATATTTGTGTCAACAAATTTTGTGATAAATGAGTCGTTGGCTTCTTGATCTTCTCTAATGTCAGAGTGATTTTAGTTACCATTGTGTATTAATGCCAAGTATTTATGTACTTCAGCTATCTGTATGATTTATAAATTTAGTGTATTATGTAAAAATAATATTGAAAGTTTGAATAAACTAATACATTGTTTTGGTTCGTGTTTAAGCTTGTTTGATATCTTTAGTTTTGTAGATAATATGTTTTGAGTTGAATTCTTTTATTAATATTATGTATATAATTTGTTCATATATTACAACTATAAATAATACTTGTAATAATATATAACAACAGTTATAAACAGTTGTAATAAAAGTTATTACAATGGTGGAAAAAAGTAGTAAAATATACATTTTGCAACGGTGTCGCAACGGTGCAAAAAAGTTGTAAAAGAGTTTAGTCTATTACAACATCTTAATAGACGACGGTGGCTCCACCGTTGTAAAAAGTCTTTTACAACTTTTTTCCACCGTTGTAATATGGTCAATTTGTTGTAGTGAATAAAGGAATTGAAGTAGACAAAGCCAAAATCGAAGTTATCTATAATCTTCCCATTCCCAAATTCATTAACGATAACCGATCCTTTTTAGGTCATGCTGGTTTTTACCGCCGCTTTATAAAGGATTTTAGCAAAATCACTCGACCTTTGACTAGTCTTCTTGGTAAGGATGTTCCTTTCGACTTCGATTCAGATTGCATTTAATCTTTTGAACATGTTAAAAATGAACTTGTCTCTGCCTCAATCATCTGCTCTCCTAATTGGAAGCTGCCTTCTGAAATCATGTGTGACGCCTCGAATTTCGCTATAGGCGCTGTCTTAGGACAACGAATCGACAAAATTCTTCATGTCATTTACTACACGAGTAAGACTTTGAACGACGCTCAAATCAATTATACTACCACTGAAGAAGAACTCTTGGCAGTAGTTTTCGCTCTAGACAAATTCATACCTTATCTAGTTGGCTCACACATCACTGTTCATACCAATCATTCCGCACTTAGGTACCTTTTCTCTAAAAAGGATGCTAAGGCTCGTCTCATTCCCTGGATCCTTCTCTTCAAAAATTTGACCTTACCATTAAGGATAAAAAAGGATCTGACAATGTTATTACGGACCACTTGTCTCGTCTTCCAAATGCCCATTCTTCCTCTCTTCCGATCAAAGAGAACTTCCCGGACGAACAACTCTTTTTGTTGTCTACTGATCCCTGGTTCACTGACACTGTCAACTACCCGTATCTTTTCAAGTACTGTCGTGACCAAATCATTCGAAGGTGTGTTACCGACACTGAAACTCGCAGTGTCCTCTCTTTCTGTTAAGACCAAGCCTGTGGTCACTTCGGTCCCAAAAAGACAGCCGAAAAGGTTCTCCAATCGGGCTTCCACTGGCCCAACCTTTTCAAAGACGCCTACGAATTTTGCAAAACTTGTGATCGATGTCAATTCTTAGGGAAAATTTCTAAACGGAATATGATGCCCCTAAACCCCATTCAAGAAGTCGATGTTTTTGACGTTTGGGGTATAAACTTCATGGGACCCTTTCCTAATTCTTTTGGCAGCCCTTACATTCTTTAGCTGTTGATTATGTTTCTAAATGGGTCGAAGCTGTTCCATGCAAAACAAACGATAACAAGGTTGTCATGCGCTTCTTAAAAGGAAACATCTTTTCTAAGTTTGGCACACCTCGCACAATAATCAGCGATAACGGGAGACACTTTTGTAATCGTTCTTTTGAAGCCCTCATGAGAAAATATTCGATAACCCATAAGTTATCCACTCCTTACTTCCCTCAAACTTGTGGGCAAGTTGAAGTATCGAATAGGCAAATTAAACAAATCCTTGAGAAAACCGTGAATCGAAATCGTGAAAATTGGTCCTAAAAGTTAACCGACGCTCTTTGGGCTTACCGCACTGCTTTTAAAACAAACTTAGGTATATCCCCTTATCAGTTGATTTTTGGTAAGCCATGTCACTTGCCAGTTGAACTCGAACATAGGGCGTTATGGGGAAAAAAACTTTAAATCTTGACTTAGAGCAAGCAGGTGAACTTAGAAAACTTCAGCTTAATGAACTTGATGAAATTCGAAATGATGCTTATGAAAATGAATGAATCTATAAGGACAAAATGAAAATTTCATGATAAATCAATTTTACATAAAACTTTCATGCCAGGTCAAAAAAGTTCTGTTGTATGACTCATGATTGCATCTATTTTCGGGTAAGTTAAAATCTAGATGGTTAGGACCTTATACTGTGTGGACCGTTTTTCCGTATGGTGCGGTAGAAATTGAAAATCCAACCGATGGATCATCTTATAAGGTCAATGGTCAATGGCTTAAACCTTACTTGGAAACCATACCCAACCAAGAGGAAGAGCTCATGGTCCTCCATGAGCCACATTACATTCAGTAAGACGCACTAACCCTCTTTTGTACATATGTAAATATTCTCTTATTATCTTTCCCTTTCACTAAGATATGTCTGGTTAACCACTATGAGGACACAGTCACACTCAAGTGTAGGGGGAATTTACATTATATTAGCAATCAAATTTTATGAACTAGGTCATTCACTGAACAAGGACTAACTTAAAATTCATAAATAACACCTTGGTTCTTGTTCGAAAAGTTGAATTGTTGGGTGATGGGAATGAACATTATCTATTCATTGAGTTGTAATGTGCCTTTCTAAGATGCTAGCTTGAGACTGTGCAGATGTTAGTCATGTTCTGGAGTAAGCGTGGCAACCCTTGTTATACATGTTAGAATGTGCAAGTAAAAAATGATCAAAAAAAAAATCAGGAAATAAAAATGATTTTGCACCTACATTTGTTGGATTTGCTAAGTTCATTTTCATGCATAATATTTTTTCTCACTCAAAATTTCAAAATCGTAAGTTCTAAAATCCACTTGGCCCAATTAAGGAGAAATGACTCATTGTAGCGTTCTTCTTCGATACCCTACTTATTCAAACCCAAGTTTTAGTCGATTTACATCCACGTTTCGAAATTTTTTTCTTATATTGGTATACTTAATAACCTTTCATTTTCAAAGGTTAAAAACATCACTTTTATACCAATATTACACTGCCCACTCCGTACTTGTTTAAAGGTAGGATAACCGTATACCACATCTTATTTTATACGGGTTATCTATCTTACGAAACTTTGCTTATCATTCCTTTCAGCTTTTTATATAACATCAATCCAGACTTGTGTCTTGAATTAGAGTTATAAAAATAGAGTAACTAGGGCATAAAACTTTCCTTTCATGAAGTGTTGGTTATGATTCACTTGTTAGAGGAGGAATCACATGAAATAATGTACGGTATTATTCCATTCCATCTCCACTCATCATTCAAAAATAATAAAAATAAAAAGAACCAAAAAATGCAATGAAGAGAAAATATCTCAGAATAAAATAGTCATTCATTATTCTTAACTATAAAGCATTCATTTCCATTCCATCCACATCCATCTTATTGTACTTAGAGGCAAGAAATGTAGTAGAGGAGATGAAAGAAACAAAACGTCCATATATGCCTTAGTATTACTTTATCTTTTGTAGCTTGAAGTTCAACTAATACACTTGCCCTCTTATCTATAACATTTTTTAGAACGTACAGAATTTCCCTTCATCTATGCATAACTCATATCCAAGTACAGTTGAACTAGTGTAAAATTATTCAAAAAAAAAAAAGAAATGAATAAATGATTGGGTGCACGTAGTCAATGTGTAGAACTTTGGTTGACACCATGTTCTTAACCGTCAAGACAATTACAGTGTTATCAAGGAATTACGATTCAAGTTGAAATTTTTTATTCATTTTTGCACCAATTATGGGATGGAAAATTTGGGACTAAACCGTTATTATTGAAGTCAGGTAAAGTCCTTGGAATATGAAAGACCTTAAATATATTGTTTGATTAATCCGCGTACATAAGACGCTTTGGATTTTGTGGGTAGTATCCGCTGAAAACTCTCACGAGACAACACTCGTCCTACAAGGGACACCTAGGGGTTTAACGGCTTGTTGCATGCGCTAAATGCAATCGTGTTTCCTACTAAAGTGTGACATATCTTAGTTTAGTTTATTTGAGGACGAATAAAATGATAAGCGTAGGGGTATTTGATATACACGTAAATGTGTATATTTTATCTGCTTATTCATCTTATTTTATATTTAAAATAATTAGTACTGTGTATTTATAGTTGTGTTTTTAGATTATTTATGATGAATTGATTAATACACTTAATTGTTGAAAAGCTTGAAGAATTAGTGTATGAAGAGTGTTGATTTTGAGAGCCAGATTAAAGCTTGAAGAAATGTTGTTGTTCAATCACATTTTGCCACATATTTTAATGATTCAATGCCTTTTCATAAGGATAGCTTGTCGCAAATGTTATGGAGTTCCTATTCATGCTCAAACCAATTGAATTTGATGTCATTTGATGCCCGCAAGCTATGACAATTGCAAATCCATTCACATTGCGTTCATATTAGCTCATTTGCAAGGCCTCTCATTCATGTTGCGTTCACACTAGTTTATGTGTTATTTTAGAAAAGGGATTTTGTCCCATATTGTGTAATTAGCCTCTTAGCCTTGGCCAATGCAACTATAAATACACTGTATCTCCTTTATTTGTAATTACACTTAGTTTTATTCTGTAATTCTCTTCTTGGAATAAAACTCTCTTCTCTGTTGTTGTTTTATTTTATTTTATTTATGTTCATGTTATTTAATTATTTTTTATCTTCTTCTTTAGCTATGTCTAGCTAATCCCCTTTGATTAGGGGGTGATGGCACTTACGGATATGATTCAATATGAATCATATAGCCAAAGGATGAGGATGTTATACATGTAGATCTGGATCTGAATCAAAGGTTAGATCTGAACCTTCATATACTGTGTCGTTTAAGAGCTATGCTCCTTCATAGGGTATATTCGTGTTCGATCTAACAATTATCAAATTTAGATCTAATTTAGGGTTTTAGGAATTAATTAGTGAATCTGTCCTGATAGCCTATGGTTGTTTAAGAGCTCAACTCCTGCATAGGCTATGCTTGTCGTCATTCACTTATTTGTTTCTAAGAACCTAATTACCGTTGATTCATGTTTGTGATAGAAACATTAATTAGATCTATATTTATTTGTTGGCTGTTGATGAGTATTAATCAAATCTATGTCATTATCCCCTATTTGCTTTCTTTAATTGTATAAATCTCTCTTTTTAGTTAATTGCTGTTACTTTGTGTTTTCAATTAATCAAAATTCTGGAATAACTTGATTGGATTTATTAGTAAAATAATTTTTGGTCCTAGAGTTCGACACCCTCTACAACAATCCTTTTTGTTTAGGAAAGCCGAATGGATGTTACAGTTGTTTACGATTGTTTAATTTTTTCGCAAACATGGATGGTTCTAGTATGTGAACAAGGCGAAGAGTGTATTGATAGGAAGCCAAAGAACCTTGTTTAAAAAACCCAACAAAAACGGAGAAGATCGGGAAGTTGAAAATGTAAAAGTCCATTAAAGTTAAACGTACGTTATAAAAATGGTGGAAGGTAACAACCCGGAAATGCGAGCCAGTTTAAAATTTTTATTTTGGCAATTTTAGCGAATTTTGAATATTTAAAATGAATTATTTTAAATAAATCGACGAGAAATTTATTTTGAATAGATTAGAACGTATATATTTATATACGTCGTCGTTAGAATATAATATTTATTTTAAATTATAAAAGAAATTGAAAATGACACGGTAGTTCGATAATTCGATTTCAAACTTCAATTGAACATACCGGGTGCAAAACAAACCGGATTTTAGTGAAACCAAAAATATTTGAATCTAATTGAGAATATCTTTCCAACGAATCCGAAAGATTGGAATTTCATAGCGGGAATCAAAAGATATGTACAATTGAAAATTCTGAATAGTCGCTATGGAATTCAGGCCCTTAAAAATAGCCATTTTGCAACCGACCTTGGATTTCGACGAAACCACTTTTGTTGGATCCGTGATGTAAAATTATTGCTAGATTCCAATTTTCATAATTTTTCGAATCAATATGTGAGCGTGGCAAAGGGAAACACGTTTGACCAGTTTCAGTTGATTTTAATCGACTGGAAATTGGCCATTTTTCAAACGGTCTCAGAATTTGACGAAATTAGTTTTGTTAGGACCGTATCATCAATTCAAAACTAGAAATCATTTTTCTGGAATTTTCTGAATTAGTATGTGGCCCTGGTAAATTAAAATGTGCGTTCAAATTGAATATATACTGATTTATACTTTAAATTTAGCGGTAACTGATCGTAACGACCGAATTGGGTTATGAAAAATATCTCTTTGTGTTCGGAATGAGGGTAATTAGCTAGGGATAACAGTCGTTGGGTTCGATTTGGGGTTCGAACGAAAAAGTAACTTCATGGAATTAAATATATATATATATATATTTAATTATATAACCTAGCTAGGTCAACCCCCCCCCCCCCCACTTCACAAATTCAATCTCGCGGTCAACAGCTCAAACCCGCCTCCCCTTTCAAAACCCACGGCGGAAACCATTCAGGATTTTAAATCCATTTTTCTCCTAATCCAAATC
Organism: Allium sativum; assembly: GCA_030737875.1. NCBI lineage: Eukaryota > Viridiplantae > Streptophyta > Magnoliopsida > Asparagales > Amaryllidaceae > Allium > Allium sativum. Next base: position 862,120,471 of record CM060915.1, on the reverse strand, counting down.
GAACGAGCCTCGATCCCTAAAGCAAAAATGATAGAGATTCAAACCCTCTTTAATCCATACCAGGTTGATCGAAGATGGAGTGGCGGCTTTCTCGATTTCGACGCTCAAAACTCCACCGCTCGAGCTGAGTTTTCACGCCCCAGGCGGCGTCGAGCTGGCCAACATCCACAGCGGCGGCAGCACCCTCGAAGCTCGACCACGTGGCGACGCCAGATCCAACTCCGACGAGTGGTGGCGACGGCGATTCGATGACCTAGGCGTTGAACAGTATACGAAGGGGTCTGGCCGGTTTTTCAAAAGGAAGAAAGGTTTAACATTTTACTTATTTTCCATTTTTAATTTTATTTTTAACAGTTTAAATAAAATCCGATTTAAAATATATAATAGTATTTATAAAATCGGTTTTTATAAAAAATATAGCATTGTAGAAAAAAATCAGTTTTTATAAAAAAATATAGCATTGTAGAAAAAAATCAGTTTTTATAAAAAATATAGCATTGTAGAAAAAAAATCAGTTTTTATATATATTATAAATATATATATAGCAGGGTTTTAAAATATAAAATGTGCAATGATTTGAAAATATAAATTTGCATTGTTTTTAAAATAGTAGCATTATAAAAATATTGTTTTTATATATACAGCATTAGTAAAAATAAGATCTTTACATACATAGTCCTGAAATGTAATTTTTGCTTAAATAGCATTGCAGATGATAAGTATACGATCTAGGCTTAGATAAAAATGCGGTCTTTGCTTGTATAAAAATTATGATTTTTATGCTAATCAAAATGTGATTTTATGGTGTAAGCATCATGTTAAAGATTGGATCTTTATAGAAGAAAGATTATATTTTAATCAAAGAAAAATTATATTTTTGTTTAAGAAAATATTACATTTTTAGTAACGTAAAGATTATATTTTTAGAAAGGTAAAAATATGATTTTTATATAGGTATTATAGTAACAGAAAAATAGTGTGAAGGACAAAATGAACAAAAATTTTATCCATAAGGATAAGGGGCAAAAAATTAAACCACAAGGACAAACTTTAGTGTAAAGTATAAAATCATAGTGGGTCCCTGAATTCCTCCATTTACACTGAAAATTGTCCTTGTAGTTAAAATTTTAGTCTCTTGTCCTTATGGATAAAAAATTTGTTGGGTTTGTCCTTGTGCCTATGATTTTTATTCAGGTGGAGTAAAAAAAAAAAAAATCTTTATTACGAGAAGAGCAATATAAAAATATAATTTTTATGACGAAATGAAGATAAAAATTTGATTTTTATAATGAAGAAGCGAATATAAAAATGTGATTTTTATATGTGTAGTGAATACGGAAGACGAAAGTAACAAGGGCAAGAACGACGAAGATTTCCACACAAGAAGTGTCGTGGAGTTTGGATTTAGCTTTTCGTGAGAACTCCTCACTTTTATTTTAAATTTCTAGTTAATATATATACTAGGATGCAGACGGTGCTTAGCAGCAGCACCCGACACCCGTCGTCCACAGACCATGGACGGCTTGTTTGTTAGATTGATGTTGTGAAAATTGAATGTGTGTTGTGGAATGAAATAAAATATTTATATAGTGAAATAAAATATTTATATAGTTAAAAATATAATTTTTAACGTGTATATAAAATAAAATATTTATTAACAAATCAGACGATTTGTTTATATACACATATTTGACTGATATTGATTGGGACGATAAATTTTACACATTGCCCAACTGCACAAATAAAATCTGTGTTTGATTGTTTGAAACCCCACACGGGTGTTAGGATGATATTTGGCGTACACTAATCCCAATTATTTGATTGTACGTCGATCGATTGGTCGACAGACTGTGTAAGCGTTAATTATTTATATTTAATGCTTATGCAGTTGTGTGGTGCACCTTGGATGATGGTTGATTATATATCGTTGCTATTATATACATGTGTTGTATGGAATCCATATAATTAACCTTATATGGTAATTGAGTGGGCCTCATTCCAATTGGGAAAATAAAGAATATCATAAAATAAAGATTAACGTGTTGACAGTACTCATTTGTTGAGATTGGTCAGGTGGTGAAAGAAATATAGATTCATGTGTTGAATAGGATAAATATTCATTTGTTGAATAGAATAACGAAGTTATTGAAAAATATAAAGCCGTGTTGATTAGAGATGCGCTATTTTGACGCGAACGATATTTATATCGATTGTATTCGTTTTTAAAGTGAATTCGAATCGAATAAAATAGAATTGAAAACAAATTCGAATAAAATAGAATAGAAATTGAATTTGAATAGAATTGAATAGAAAATGATTTTGAAATGAATAGAATTGAAAACGAATTCGAATTGAATATAAAGTGAATTCGAATTGAATTGAATATAAAGTGAATTCGAATTGAATTGAATATAAAACAAATTCGAATTGAATTGAATATAAAACGAATTCGAATTGAATTGAATATAAAGTGAATTCGAATTGAATTGAATATAAAGTGAATTCGAATTGAATGGAATATAAAACGAATTCGAATTTAATTGAATATAGAAATGAATTCGAATTGGAATTGAATAGAATCGAATTTGAATTGAAATCAATTTGAAATGAATTTATATTGGGAAAAATTCAATTTTGATTTGAATCTGAAATGAAGTTGAAATCATTTTGAAAACGAATTTAAAACGATTTATAAAATTTGTTTTAAATAGAAATCGACGAAGTATATATTATATATAATATATATATATATAGTATAATGGCCTGAATAGAACGCGCCGCGCCGCGGTAGTTCGGGAATTTCGACCATTAACTTCGAACGGACATTACGGGAGATACGACCGTCGGATTCTCCTGAAACCGGAACCGTTGGGTTCGTATCGAAAAGAGCTTTCCAACGAATATTAGAAATTTTAAATCTAACGGTTGGATTTGGAATTATGTCCAAATCAAATATATAAAAGGTCGCTGTAAGTGCAGTTCGATGGCCGTAGATGGAAATCGACTGTACGGGCCTTGATAAAATTATTAAAAATACCTATAATTTGTGTAAAATCAAAATAAATGATTTGGGAAAAACTGGGATGAAAAATTCCATATTTGAAAAGATAAAAATAGATTTTTATCGAAATGAACTAGTTTTGAACTAGAATTAAAATCAATTTATTTTTGAAATAAATAAATTGAATTTGAAATGGGTTTTAAATAACCAGAATTTCTAATATATTTAATTGGAATTGAAATAGAATGTGATTGGGTTTATCGTGGACTGTGTTTTAAATGACATTAGTTCTTTAATCTATTAAAAAGAGTTTTAATGAATCTTTAATTAGATTGAAATATGAATTGATAATTTAAATTATCCAAATTGGGAAATGATCGAAAGGGGAGTATCACCAGTTTTACTCCTAGTGATAGTTAAATCTTTAATTAGATTTGAACGTGAAATGGTAATTAAATTTACCGATAACACCGTGGTGTTAGTTATGGGGTAATAACTGTTTTGCTCCAAGGGATGAATAGGTTGGGATTGGGAAATAAAATAAATAATTACTTCGGTGTGGTTCGCTAATCTCGACTAGTTTGGAAAACCATAATCTGGTTTGAAATGACATCCAAAGGAAGATTAAAGAATAAATTTAAAAGAATTTATCTTTGATAAAATTAATGGGAATATTTCCCTAGGAGTGTGAATATCTGAAGAAAAGAATATTCTGAATTGGAATGAGGCGTATATTGTGTTTTATAGCACTTGTTGATTAAGATACGCGAGTTATTCAGAAAGTCCGGGTATAACCCATTCGGAATAACTGATTCGACGACGAGTCGAAGAGATTAAAGACGGTGCAAGACCGACGATCTTCACGTCGAATGGATGGGTGCTACTGATGCTCACGATGGGAGTAGCTACCTTGAAGGGGGCTAAAGTAGTAGCCGTCCGGACGTGCTTGGAGGTCGACGGATATGCGAGGAAAGTGCCTTCGGTTTCGTTCAGACCTAGAACGGACTTGTATATGGATGGTGTGTCTGACATTGTATTCCTTTATATTGTATTCGTTGATCTCTGCTAAATATATATCTGTTTGGCGGCGGAGTATTAATTCTCTTGCTTAACGCCCTTCTCTGAGACATACGAGCTCAGAGGTTATATATTGGCAGAAATCAGTGGTACGATATGGATTGATAGTGTGGCATGCTGAGATGCAGTGATCCAGACTTTGGTTGAAAAGCAAAGTTTGGTGGATGATGATCAAAGCGCAACTTTAATATAGCACGGCTTTGTGTATAGCGTTGTTTCGCGAGCCTCACACCCCGGTATGGTGGTAAACTGATGGTTTGATCAATATGCTTTTTAGTGGATGGGCACCTTCGTGGTGTCGTGGATTCGGTCGACCGAGATTGAGCTCAGTGCTCAGAGGGATAGGGTAAGCGGTGTTTTCTCTTGCCGAGACGTAAGCCGCAGTGATACTCGATTTCCCAAAAGTGCGGATGTGCATTACGGTGTTTTCTCTAGCTGGGACGTAAGCCGTTGTAGATGGCACTACGCGATCGATCTTTTGAATCAGGAGCCACCATGATGGAAATCCAATTTCCAAATATGACATTTTGCGGTTTTGATTGTAGAGCCTTGTATTGGCGACATAATATATGGTACCCATGCCGTCTATGATTGATACATTTATATTTGAAATTGTTTTCTTCACTTATAGTAATAATATAAGATGAAATTTCACGTATCAAGCATATTTGGCTATTATAAGGGAAAACCCTATCCTCCGGCTTGCGTTGCATTGTGTGATGGGACCTGGGTCTTATAATAGCTTCATTGTTCTTTATTTAGCATTGCGCTGTTTGTTTTATGCACTGGTATTCTTGGGAGGAAACCCGTTCTGTGTTATACGGCGTGGTCCCTTGATTTACCTAACATTAAAAACAAAGATTAATAAATGTTTTAGTTCTCACACCAGTCCCATGACTGACCTGGAGTTTATTGTTTTAACCTAAACTCTGGGTGCCCCTATTTTCTAAATGGGCAGCTAGTAGTTTCGGTTTTGCAGATTTATATTCACAGGATCCTGATCTACAGCTGGAACGATATCCGGAAAGCTCTGTATCCGTATATCTCTTCTGGTTGTGTTTTGTATTATTTCCGCTGTGATGTATTTAAATGTAATTTGAATCTCTGATATTTTCTGTGTAATATTAATTCATACTCTGTATATTCTTGTATTCTGATGGAATTGTTGTAATATACAATGAAATGTTCTTCTGTTTGCGTTCCGATGTGTGTTGTTCTCAAAGTATCCGGGCTTTCCTTACCGGGGAAGTTACGGGTCCTCACAGTTGGTATCAGAGCTCTGGTTTACAGAGCTAGAGAACATGACACATTAGAACCAGACGAAAGAATCCATCAGATATTAGTTTAGCAGTATCCAATTAGAATGACTCGTTAGAGATAGGATCAGTAGTATCCTAGAACGAGTGTGAAGAGTATATTTTTCAAATGAAAACAATTTTGTTTTGAAATTTAAATCGTTTTATACGTATTTGAATATTTATTTATTTTGAATTTGGACAATCTAGTATATAAAGATTTTGCATATACGCGTCATGAACGTATATTCGAAGTTTTAATATACTGGATAGATATAGAATCACATTCTAGTCGCCCGGGGATGGTTTTGATGATCGCTATATAGTACGTACATCATCAGAATTTATATCCGAGTTTCGAAAGTGTGATATCTATATATTTCCATTAGACTGGTGTGAGAATCAAAATTAGATAGATTTATTGTTGTGATTTGGCATCAAAAACATGATTTTCTGTATGTGTAGTAAAATTATGAATTTGAAATTTTAATCCACTAATTGATTGATGTTTGTATTGTTTGTTTATTTGTTTGATATTTTGAACCATTTGGTCTAATTGAACCGAATAATAAATTGTATTGAAAATTGGTCGCATTTGCTTGCATATACATGTACTTACATTGAACAGGTCATTGCAAAGAGGCTAGAGCAGAAGAATGAAATTGTTTGCCCGACAAATAGGTACATGTTTACCATAATTTACTGTTTTGTTTGGGTGATGATGATTTTACGAGCCGATTGGCTAGCCGCTTGGCTTTTTCTTTTTCTTTTTGAGATTTGAGGGCCTGTATGGCAATTTTGGGATTTTCTTGGTGCTCCCGGTGCAGGGGAGGTTATGGCGAAATTTTTCGGAAATTTAGGGTGTTAGCCAAATTTTTGAAAAATTTGAAAAGTTCTTAGAAACTGAAAAGTTGAAGAACTTAAGCCGTAGCGAAAATAATGAAAGTTGAGTTGGTTTTTAAAACAACTTTCGGCTTCGTTCCTTTTCGGGGACGAAAAGTTTTAAGTGGGGAAGAATGTAACAACCCGGAAATGCGAGCCAGTTTAAATTTTTTATTTTGGCAAATTTAGCGAATTTTGAATATTTAAAATGAATTATTTTAAATAAATCGACGAGAAATTTATTTTGAATAGATTAGAACGTATATATATATACGTCGTCGTTAGAATATAATATTTATTTTAAATTATAAAAGGAATTGAAAATGACGCGGTAGTTCGATAATTCGATTTCAAACTTCAATTGAACATACCGGGTGCAAAACAAACCGGATTTTAGTGAAACCAAAAATATTTGAATCTAATTGAGAATATCTTTCCAACGAATCCGAAAGATTGGAATTTCATAGCGGGAATCAAAAGATATGTCCAGTTGAAAATTCTGAATAGTCGCTATGGAATTCAGGCCCTTAAAATTAGCCATTTTGCAAACGACCTCGGATTTCGACGAAACCACTTTTGTTGGATCCGTGATGTCAAATTATTGCTAGATTCCAATTTTCATAATTTTTCGAATCAATATGTGAGCGTGGCAAAGGGAAACGCGTTTGACCAGTTTCAGTTGATTTTAATCAACTGGAAATTGGCCATTTTTCAAACGGTCTCAGAATTTGACGAAATTAGTTTTGTTAGGACCGTATCGTCAATTCGAAACTAGAAATCATTTTTTTGGAATTTTCTGAATTAGTATGTAGCCCTGGTAAATTAAAATGTGCGTTCAAATTGAATATATACTGATTTATACTTTAAATTTAGCGGTAACTGATTGTAACAACCCGTATTTTCAATAACCTGTTATAACATAAATCGAGGCAGAATTTAATTTATAAATCTGAATCAAGGGAAACGGGCTATGCCATTGCGTTTGTTTCGGAAAAATACGCGAAAAAGAGTCCGAGTTTTCGGAAATCGGAGTCCGTATGACCCGATTAAGGCCCAACGAAGTTTTCAGAAAAATTCAAAGTAAAAACAGATTTCAAATTCAAGTTTGAATTTGGAAATTTGGGCAGTTGGGCGCAGACAGGAAAATTCCCGCCAGACCACCCATGTTGACAGCCCTGTCGACTGGGCAGTCGACATGGTTAGGCCCAAGTCGACAGCCCTGTCGACTTGGGTGTCGACTTGGTTCAGCCGGGCAGTTTTGCCTGGTGCACCATTTTGGAGTTGTGTTGAGTTTGGGGGCCAGATTCGGTTTTGAGGGCTGAGATTGGAACTAGGGTTTAATCCTAAGGTTGAAACTAATCCTAATCTCTATAAATAAGCCCCTAACCTAACCCTAAATCATCATTATTCATTCAAGTAACTAAACTATGGCAAAATCATTCCTCTCATGGCCTCCACTCTCTTCATAAAAAATTCCTAAGTCATTTCTATGAGAGATTTTCAATGCATACAAGTGTTTTCAAGCTTGTATGAGCATCATTAGCTTGCATTCAAGTCAAGTTTCCATATTTACATCATAAAGCAAGGGTTTTGATCATTTTGGCTCAAGGGTTTTTCTGTTGGAGCTTGCATTTTGGGTTTATTTGATTGCATAAGGGCTTTGTCTCAATCTATATATATTTTTGTGTCTTCATAAGCATTGTAAGCCCTTTTCTACTTTCATATTTAAACTCTAAAGTTAAATGAATGATGCAAGTTGTGTTTGATCATTATGATATGCAAGTTTACTATGTTATGCTATGCAAGTTTGCCATGTTATGATATGCAAGTTTATCATGTTATGTTATGCAAGTTTGCCATGTTATGATATGCAAGTTTATCATGTTATGTTATGCAAGTTTGCCATGTTATGATATGCAAGTCTATCATGTTATGTTATGCAAGTTTGCTATGTTATGATATGCAAGTTTGCCATATGGTATGCAAGTTATGTTATGCAAGTTTGGGTTTATGCATGCTTTTGAGGCCTAAAAATGTAATATGCAAGTATATGAACATATGTACATTTCATATGCCACCATGTTAAACTTGTGGCTTCAACACCTTTATGTCATGATTATGCCAAGTTCCCTCTTTCTATCCTTTATGCGCTATTGCGATATGTAAGCGATGGGATTGCGTTTGGGGTTGGGTAAACTTAAAAGACATAAAAACATAAGATTGGGAATTTACCTATTAAGTTAGGTCTACCCATTGGGAATTTACCTATTAAGTTAGGTCTACCCAAATGCTTGAAAAATTGTAATATGTTTTGGAAACATAATGGACATGACACTTAGAAAATATAAGTGTGACCAACTCGAGGTTGGGATGAGTTTGTAGCGTAAACCTAACCGGAACCGACCGGCTTAACTAGTTGCTACAAACAATAGGACCCAATGTGAGAAGTTGGTCATGTTGTACCTTGAACCCGAGGTTAGACCAAGTTGTGGTGTAAAGCTACCCGAACCCGCCTGGCTTAACTAGTAACTGCAACAAGGTCTAATATGAGAGGTTAAGGCACATTAAATTAATTAATGCCTCATGATTAGGGTTAAGTCATGGTCCACTTAATACTTAACCAATTTGGGCTTGGTAGATTAATCAGGGTTAAGTCGTGAACTCATCGTTACACTTAACCAAGTTAATCCATGATTAGCAAGAGGGTTAAACCGTACTTAACCCACTAGAAAATCGTAGCAATGGGGGTCCACTCCAGCAGTAATCCCAAGTTTGTATCATTAAGACCCTAGGGACTAGGCTAGGGTGGGGGCACGATTACTGGACTTGAGGTAAGTGACCAAAAACGACGGCAGAGTGGTACGCCGATGTAGTTCCGGACGGACTATGGTCGTGCACGTAGTCCGTATTTGGAGAAGTCAAGCATGGGTACCAGTAGATCTAGACTGTGCACTTATGTTTATGGTGTCCAGGGGTTGACACCCTAGGGCTTGATACACCCGACGGGAGACCCGACACAGTCTGACTACAATTATGTTTGGGCCGTATTGACACCAACACGTGACGAGTTAGGCTTATAGGGAGCCGATCGACTAGACCGTTTGGTTGGACCTCGTATTAGGGTCACTTCATGTTATTGGACCTCGTATTAGGGTCACTTCATGTTATTGGACCTCGTATTAGGGTCACTTCATGTTATTGGACCTCGTATTAGGGTCACTTCATGTTATTGGGCCAAAGCTTGGGCCAAGGGACCAATACTTGTTTATTCAAGTCATGTTAGCTTGCTAGTACACCTGTGGTGCAAGAACCTTAAACCTGATTATGCGATGACACCTTTATCTACCCTGTTAGTTAATCATCATGATAGTATGTTGTTATCCTTATGTTCATCCCTGCTTCTCATGCCAGTTAACTTTATCAGTTTACATTGATTGTAGTAGGGCTTACTCAGTCTTTTTGACTGACCTGTTTTTCTTTCGCCTCTTTTCTTCCGTTTCCCCCCCAGGTTCTCAGGGTGGGAATATTGGAGCTTAGCCTGGATTTCTGATCGCTTGCTTATGGGATTTTAGCTCATGTACGGTCTTGACATGAAGCTAGCTATGGTTATCACTTATTTTGGGGATAGTACTTATGTATTTCAGTTTTTCAGTGATGTTGTTTTTATCTAGACTTGTGTATTTGGAAAGTTGACATTATGTTGTACCGGACTTGTTTTGAAATAGTTTGAAATCTTCCGCTGTTTTACTTATCTTATTTACTCTGTTTACATATATACATATGTTCTTGTTCTGCCTTGATATATCATTATGCATGTTTACCTGATTCAAACGCCCCTCCAAAGTCAGAGTGCTTGCAAGAGCCACCCTGGCGGAGGTGGGGTGTTACATTTGGTATCAGAGCATATGGTTTACGAGAAGGAAAAAAAAAGTTTTTAAAACTTTTGGAAAACTATTTTCAAAACCAAGTATAAAGTATTTTCCAAAGAAAAGTCTTGTTTATTTTAAAGGCTATTCCCCAAAAAGCCATTAGCAAAAATTCCTTCGTTTTTCTCCATTCTGAATCTATCTTTTTTCTTCGTTTTCAGTATGGCTGATAACTTTGCTATTCCGGAGGGAGTACATGTACCTGTTTGGTATATGAGACTTTTGGAGGCTAGGGCGACCGAAGCCGGCCCCGCAGATGTTCCTCCTCCTCCTCCTCCAGTAGTTAATGTTCCCCCTCCTCCTGTCGCTGACGTTCCTCCTCCTCCTGTCGCTGAGGTTCCTCTTCCTCCTCCCCCTCAGCATCCTCAAGCTGACTTCGCAAAGACTTGCAAAGATTTCAAAGCAATGGGTGGCAAGAACTTTCAAGGCACTGAGACTTTTGTAGAGGCCAGAAATTGGTTGAAAGAGACCGAGGATTTATTTGCTATCTTTGGGTTAGACGATCAGAGGAAGATCTTGTTGGCGGTTTGGCTTATGAAGGATGAAGCCGCTTATTGGTGGGAAGTCACCAATGGTACTAGGCCTGTTGAGACTTGGGCCGATTTCAGGGCAAGGTTCGTGCTTAAGTTTCTATCTTCTGCTGAGGAGAATCTGCAAATGGAGAGGTTCATAACTTTGAAACAAGGAGATATGTCTGTCAAAGAATATGTGAACAAGTTCAATCAGTTAGCTCGTTTTGGCTTGGATATGGTGAATACTCCTCAGAAGAAGGCTCTTCGTTTTGCTAGAGGATTGAATGAGCTGTTGCAGGGATTGGCTATGTCACATATTCCCCATGGGGCCACGTTTGAGAGCTTGGTTGATATGGCGTTACTTCAGGGAGATGTCAAGAAAGAGATCAAGATGAATGATACTCAAGCCAAGAAAACTGATTCCCAGTGGAAAGGAAATCAGGGTAATCCAAGTGGTCAAAGCAGTCAAGTCAATCAGAACAAGAACAAGAACAAGATCAAGGCAACAAGGGGAACAACAACAAGGGCAATAACAACAAGGGGAAGTGCCATTATTGCGGTTCAGTTGGGCATCTTATTAAGGATTGTAAGAAGAGGAAAAGGAAGAATGGTGAATGCTTTTTCTGCGGTGAGACTGGACATTTCAGTAAGGATTGCCCGAAGAAGCAAGGGCAAGGCCAGGGTCAGACTCAGCGTGCTGGACCTTCAGGAGGGCAAGTTCATGCTCTCAATACCGCTCCAGTTCCCGATCGAGGTAGTATTTCTGTTGAGAGCCTTGTATATATTTCTGATTTTCCAGTTCGTACCTTGTTTGATTCTGGTGCATCGCATAGCTTTATATCATCTCATCTTGTTGATAGTTTGCACCTTAGTACTAGCTTGGTAGATGATCCCGTCTGTGTCTCAAATCCTATTGGGGGTTCCGCCCATCTGTCTATGATATGTGGGGATTTGAGGATCTCTATACTGAGTGTAGAGTTCTTGTGTAGTGCTTATGTTCTTGGTTTTAGGGGATACGGATTGATATTGGGCATGGATTGGTTGTCCAGATATGGAGCCATCCTTGATTGTGAGCATAGGGTTGTGAGGCTCGTGACTCGCCTCGGAAACACCCAAGAAATTTCTTGTAATCCGAGAGGTCCCGTCATGTTGTGCTATCTTGAATCACTCGACTCGTCAATGGAAACTCTTCAGTCTGTGAGAGTAGTTCGAGAGTATTCGGATGTTTTCGATGAAGTTAGGGGGTTGCCCCTTAAGCGAGAGATTGATTTCCGCATTTATCTGGTGGATAATGCAAAGCCGGTTTCTTTGCCCGTTCGGCACATGGCTCCGCGTGAAAGGCGGGAGCTAAGTAAGCAAGTGAAGGAGTTGCTTGAGAAGAACTTCATTAGACGAAGTATATCTGAATGGGGAGCGCCTGTGGTATTTGCTACCAAGGCAGATGGTTCTCTCCGACTTTGTGTTGACTATCGAGAGTTGAATAAGCTGACTAAGAAGAACAGACACCCGTTACCGAGGATTGATGATCTCTTTGACCAGCTTATCGGTGCTTCTGTTTTCTCTCAGCTTGATCTTGCTACTGGATTCCATCAGCTCAGGGTAGCTGAAGATAGTATAGACAAGACTGCGTTTAGAACGCCAGATGGATTCTTCGAATGGCTTGTCATGCCGTTCGGCTTGACTAATGCACTCGCATATTTCGTGGACTTGATGAGTAGGGTGTTCAGGGAGTTCTTGAACAAGTTTGTTGTGGTCTTCGTAGATGATATTCTGATCTTCTCTAAGGATGAGGAAGAGCACGCAAGGCATCTCGTGGAGGTGATGGATACGCTTAGAGCGCATCAGTTGAAGGCCAAGTTCTCCAAGTGTCACTTTTGGAGAAGGGAAGTTAGATTCCTTGGGCATATAGTATCTAAGCAAGGCTTAGCGGTGGATCCCGCTAAGGTAGTTGCAGTTCAGGATTGGAAGACTCCAAGGAATGCAACCGAAGTGGGAAGTTTTCTAGGTCTTGCAGGCTTTTACCGGAAGTTCATCAAGGACTTCGCGAAGATTTCCGCTCCTCTCACTAAATTGACGAAGAAGAATTTAGTTTTTTCTTGGAGCATAGAATGTGAGCTTGCTTTTCAGAGGCTCAAGAGAGCTCTCACATCGGCACCTGTTCTAGCTTTGCCCGATGGAGGGAAGTTATTTACAGTATACACCGATGCATGTGGCACGGGGTTAGGAACTGTTCTGATGCAAGAAGGAAGAGTGATATGCTTTGGCGGTAGACAACTCAAAGTGCATGAGAAGAATTATCCCACTCATGACTTAGAGTTGGCAGCAATAGTATATGCACTCAAGGCTTGGCGCCATTATCTTCTGGGAGAAAGATTTGAGCTTTATACCGATCACAAGTCATTGAAGTATCTCTTTTCTCAGAAGGATCTGAATCTGAGGCAACAAAGATGGATGGAATTCTTGGCGTCTTACGATTTTGAGATAGCTTATACCCCTGGCAAGAGGAATGTGGTAGCAGATGCATTGAGTAGAAAAAGGTTGACTCTGAGTCCTCTATTCGTTGAGATGAAGAATTTAGAGTATGTGGCAACCTTTGATTTCTCTTTGGCGATTGAGTCGACGACCGGTTCTTTAGCATCTATGGAACTCAGACCTACCCTTCTTGATCAAGTTGGGGCTTCGCAGAGAGAAGACCCTCAGATAGTTGAGATTATGGATAAGCTGGTTCGAGGAGAGGCGTCTAGTCATGTCGCTCGATATTCTATTGATGACAAGGGTTGGCTGAGGAGAGACGGAAGGTTATGTGTTCCAATGGTAGAAGATTTAGTAAGAAAAGTTCTTGAGGAAGCGCAACGCTCTAAGTTGACTATACATCCGGGCGGAGATAAGATGTATAAAGATATGAAGCGCATTTTCTTTTGGCTTGGGATGAAGAAGGATGTGGCAGATTTTGTCTCTAGATGTATCGTTTGCCAGCAAGTTAAGGCCGAGTCGAAGAAGCCCGGTGGGCTATTGCATCCTCTAGACGTTCCACTATGGAAGTGGGAGAGTATTTCCATGGATTTTATCGATGGGCTACCAAGTTCAAGGAAAGGGAATACGAGCATTTGGGTTATTGTGGATAGACTTACGAAGAGTGCTCATTTCATTCCGGTGAAGAGCAAGAGGACCGCATCTTGGCTAGCGTCTGTATATCTTCGTGAGATTGTGAGACTACATGGAGTACCTTCTAGTATAGTCAGTGACCGTGACCCAATCTTTACAAGTCAATTCTGGAATAGCTTGCAAGAAGCTATGGGCACGAGGTTGAATCTAAGTACGGCTTATCACCCACAGACGGACGGTCAAACCGAAAGGGTGAATAGGGTACTCGAGGATCTGTTGAGGCTTTGTATTCTGGATTTTGGTGGTACTCGGGAAGACCATCTTCCTCTTGTTGAGTTTGCATACAATAACAGTTATCAGGCAAGCATAGGGATGGCACCATTTGAAGCTTTATATGGGAGGCCGTGCAAGTCGCCTACATGTTGGTGGGAGACTACAGATGAGCTTATACTTGGGCCCGATATGATCAGAGATACATCCGAGAAGGTCGAGTTGATTCGGAGACGGATGAAAGCGGCCCAAGACCGACAGAAATCCTATGCTGATAAGCGAAGAACTGATTTGGAGTTTGATGTTGGGGATATGGTTTTCGTGAAGGTTTCTCCTTTGCGGAATGTGGTCCGATTTGGAGCCGTTGGGAAGTTAGCACCGAGGTTTGTTGGACCATTCCCTATTATAGAGAGGATCGGGCAGATGGCTTATAGAGTGGAGTTGCCTGAGAAGCTTGCCGGAGTACACGATGTTCTTCATGTCTCGCATCTCCGGAAGTGTTTACATGAATCAGCAGAGGTTGTTGAGCCAAGTGTTCTGAAAGATGTGGAAGTGGAGAAAGAGGCTACCTTGAGGAGAGCTCCGATTCGTATCTTGGGGACGGAGACCAAGAAGCTAAGGAATCGAGAGGTCAAGTTGGTGAAGGTTCAATGGGGTGAAGCCGAAGAAGACGCAACTTGGGAAACCGAGGAGAAGATTCGTGGGCTTTATCCATTCCTTTTTGAGGGTACACTCTCAATCTCTTTTCTTTGTTAGCATATCTTTCTCTTTGCTATCCATGTTTATCTAGTTTATCGTGTTAATCTTGTCGTGAGAACCTTAGGTAGAAACCCTTTGGATGAAACATGTGTTTGAAACATGTTATGCTTGATGTTTGCAAGTGGTTGCAAGTGTTTGCAAGTGGTTACTCGTGGATGCATTATACACATTAGGCACTAGATCGGCTCACACACTTCTCATATTGCATATGCATGAGTGTTTACGCTTATTCATGGATGAAAATTTTTGTGTTATCACATGGATGTTGCATATGGATGTATGTTATGTGCATGCATATAGATGTTATACATTATGTTAGGAATTGCATACATATGGATTCATTTCACTAACATAATTTGCATTGATGATATTTGCATTAGACAAGTACATATACACACACCTTTGCATATGTTCATACAACATTTAGAATCTTGTAAGGACAATGATTGCTCGTGGATGATGTTTTGAGTAGATGGATGTTGGATGGTAGGATACGTTCTTCCTAACTTGAAGATTTCGGGGACGAAATCCTTTAAGGAGGGGAGAATGTAACAACCCGTATTTTCAATAACCTGTTATAACGTAAATCGAGGCAGAATTTAATTTATAAATCTGAATCAAGGGAAACGGGCTACGCCATTGCGTTCGTCTCGGAAAAATACGCGAAATAGAGTCCGAGTTTTCGAAAATCGGAGTCCGTATGACCCGATTAAGGCCCAACGAAGTTTTCAGAAAAATTCAAAGTAAAAATAGATTTCAAATTCAAGTTTGAATTTGGAAATTAGGGCAGTTGGGCGCAGGCGGGAAAATTCCCGCCAGACCACCCATGTCGACAGCCCTGTCGACTGGGCAGTCGACATGGTTAGGCCCAAGTCGACAGCCCTGTCGACTTGGGTGTCGACTTGGTTCAGCCGGGCAGTTTGCCTGGTGCACCATTTTGGAGTTGTGTTGAGTTTGGGGGCCAGATTCGGTTTTGAGGGCTGAGATTGGAACTAGGGTTTAATCCTAAGGTTGAAACTAATCCTAATCTCTATAAATAAGCCCCTAACCTAACCCTAAATCATCATTATTCATTCAAGTAACTAAACTATGGCAAAATCATTCCTCTCATGGCCTCCACTCTCTTCATAAAAAATTCCTAAGTCATTTCTATGAGAGGTTTTCAATGCATACAAGTGTTTTCAAGCTTGTATGAGCATCATTAGCTTGCATTCAAGTCAAGTTTCCATATTTACATCATAAAGCAAGGGTTTTGATCATTTTGGCTCAAGGGTTTTTCTATTGGAGCTTGCATTTTGGGTTTATTTGATTGCATAAGGGCTTTGTCTCAATCTATATATATTTTTGTGTCTTCATAAGCATTGTAAGCCCTTTTCTACTTTCATATTTAAACTCTAAAGTTAAATGAATGATGCAAGTTGTGTTTGATCATTATGATATGCAAGTTTACTATGTTATGCTATGCAAGTTTGCCATGTTATGATATGCAAGTTTATCATGTTATGTTATGCAAGTTTGCCATGTTATGATATGCAAGTTTATCATGTTATGTTATGCAAGTTTGCCATGTTATGATATGCAAGTCTGTCATGTTATGTTATGCAAGTTTGCTATGTTATGATATGCAAGTTTGCCATATGGTATGCAAGTTATGTTATGCAAGTTTGGGTTTATGCATGCTTTTGAGGCCTAAAAATGTAATATGCAAGTATATGAACATATGTACATTTCATATGCCACCATGTTAAACTTGTGGCTTCAACACCTTTATGTCATGATTATGCCAAGTTCCCTCTTTCTATCCTTTATGCGCTATTGCGATATGTAAGCGATGGGATTGCGTTTGGGGTTGGGTAAACTTAAAAGACATAAAAACATAAGATTGGGAATTTACCTATTAAGTTAGGTCTACCCATTGGGAATTTACCTATTAAGTTAGGTCTACCCAAATGCTTGAAAAATTGTAATATGTTTTGGAAACATAATGGACATGACACTTAGAAAATATAAGTGTGACCAACTCGAGGTTGGGTTGAGTTTGTAGCGTAAACCTAACCGGAACCGACCGACTTAACTAGTTGCTACAAACAATAGGACCCAATGTGAGAAGTTGGTCATGTTGTACCTTGAACCCGAGGTTAGACCAAGTTGTGGTGTAAAGCTACCCGGACCCGCCCGGCTTAACTAGTAACTGCAACAAGGTCTAATATGAGAGGTTAAGGCACATTAAATTAATTAATGCCTCATGATTAGGGTTAAGTCATGGTCCACTTAATACTTAACCAATTTGGGCTTGGTAGATTAATCAGGGTTAAGTCGTGAACTCATCGTTACACTTAACCAAGTTAATCCATGATTAGCAAGAGGGTTAAACTGTACTTAACCCACTAGAAAATCATAGCAATGTGGGTCCACTCCAGCAGTAATCCCAAGTTTGTATCATTAAGACCCTAGGGACTAGGCTAGGGTGTGGGCACGATTACTGGACTTGAGGTAAGTGACCAAAAACGACGGCAGAGTGGTACGCCGATGTAGTTCCGGACGGACTATGGTCGTGCACGTAGTCCGTATTTGGAGAAGTCAAGCATGAGTACCAGTAGATCTAGACTGTGCACTTATGTTTATGGTGTCCAGGGGTTGACACCCTAGGGCTTGATACACCCGACGGGAGACCCGGCACAGTCTGACTACAATTATGTTTGGGCCGTATTGACACCAACACGTGACGAGTTAGGCTTATAGGGAGCCGATCGACTAGACCGTTTGGTTGGACCTCGTATTAGGGTCACTTCATGTTATTGGATCTCGTATTAGGGTCACTTCATGTTATTGGACCTCGTATTAGGGTCACTTCATGTTATTGGACCTCGTATTAGGGTCACTTCATGTTATTGGGCCAAAGCTTGGGCCAAGGGACCAATACTTGTTTATTCAAGTCATGTTAGCTTGCTAGTACACCTGTGGTGCAAGAACCTTAAACCTGATTATGCGATGACACCTTTATCTATCCTGTTAGTTAATCATCATGATAGTATGTTGTTATCCTTATGTTCATCCCTGCTTCTCATGCCAGTTAACTTTATCAGTTTACATTGATTGTAGTAGGGCTTACTCAGTCTTTTTGACTGACCTGTTTTTCTTTCGCCTCTTTTCTTCCGTTTCCCCCCAGGTTCTCAGGGTGGGAATATTGGAGCTTAGCCTGGATTTCTGATCGCTTGCTTGTGGGATTTTAGCTCATGTACGGTCTTGACATGAAGCTAGCTATGGTTATCACTTATTTTGGGGATAGTACTTATGTATTTCAGTTTTTCAGTGATGTTGTTTTTATCTAGACTTGTGTATTTGGAAAGTTGACATTATGTTGTACCGGACTTGTTTTGAAATAGTTTGAAATCTTCCGCTGTTTTACTTATCTTATTTACTCTGTTTACATATATACATATGTTCTTGTTCTGCCTTGATATATCATTATGCATGTTTACCTGATTCAAACGCCCCTCCAAAGTCAGAGTGCTTGCAAGAGCCACCCTGGCGGAGGTGGGGTGTTACACTGATCGTAACGACCGAATTAGGTTATGAAACATATCTCACTGTGTTCGGAATGAGGGTAATTAGCTAGGGGCGACAGTCGTTGGGTTCGATTTGGGGTTCGAACGAAAAACTAACTTCATGGAATTAAATAAATAAATAAATATATATATATATAATTATATAACCTAGCTAGGTCAACCCTCCCCCCCCACTTCACAAATTCAACCTCGCGGTCAACAGCTCAAACCCGCCTCCCCTTTCAAAACCCACGGCAGAAACCATTCAGGATTTTAAATCCATTTTTCTCCTAATCCAAATCGAACGAGCCTCGATCCCTAAAGCAAAAATGATAGAAATTCAAACCCTCTTTAATTAATACCAGGTTGATCGAAGATGGAGTGGCAGCTTTCTCGATTTCGACGCTCAAAACTCCACTGCTCGAGCTGAGTTTTCACGCCCCAGGCGGCGTCGAGTTGGCCAAGATCCACAGCGGCGGCAGCACCCTCGAAGCTCGACCACGTGGCGACGCCAGATCCAACTCCGATGAGTGGTGGCGACGGCGATTCGATGCCCTAGGCGTTGAACAGTATACGAAGGGGTCTGACCGGTTTTTCAGAAGGAAGAAAGGTTTAACATTTTACTTATTTTCCATTTTTAATTTTATTTTTAACAGTTTAAATAAAATCCGATTTAAAACCTATAATAGTATTTATAAAATCAGTTTTTATAAAAAATATAGCATTGTAGAAAAAAATCAGTTTTATAAAAAAATATAGCATTGTAGAAAAAAAATCAGTTTTTATAAAAAATGTAGCATTGTAGAAAAAAATCAGTTTTTATATATATTATAAATATATATATAAATAGCAGGGTTTTAAAATATAAAATGTGCATTGATTTGAAAATATAATTTTGCATTGTTTTTAAAATAGTAGCGTTATAAAAATATTGTTTTTATATATATAGCATTAGTAAAAATAAGATCTTTACATACATAGTCCTGAAATGTAATTTTTGCTTAAATAGCATTGCAGATGATAAGTATACGATCTAGGCTTAGATAAAAATGTGGTCTTTGCTTGTATAAAAATTATGATTTTTATGCTAATCAAAATGTGATTTTATGGTGTAAGCATCATGTTAAAGATTGGATCTTTATAGAAGAAAGATTATATTTTAATCAAAGAAAAATTATATTTTTGTTTAAGAAAATATTACATTTTTAGTAACGTAAAGATTATATTTTTAGAAAGGTAAAAATATGATTTTTATATAGGTATTATAGTAAAGATATGATTTTTATTCAGGTAGAGTAAAAAAAATATAATCTTTATCAGGAGAAGAGCAATATAAAAATATAATTTTTATAACGAAATGAAGATAAAAATTTGATTTTTATAATGAAGAAGCGAATATAAAAATGTGATTTTTATATGTGTAGTGAATACGGAAGACGAAAGTAACAAGGGCAAGAACGACGAAGATTTCAACACAAGAAGTGTCGTGGAGTTTGGATTTAGCTTTTCGTGAGAACTCCTCACTTTTATTTTAAATTTCTAGTTAATATATATACTAGGATGCAGACGGTGCTTAGCAGCACCCGACACCCGTCGTCCACAGACCATGGACGGCTTGTTTGTTAGATTGGTGTTGTGAAAATTGAATGTGTGTTGTGGAATGAAATAAAATATTTATGTAGTGAAATAAAATATTTATATACTTAAAAATATAATTTTTAACGTGTATATAAAATAAAATATTTATAAACAAATCAGACGATTTGTTTATATACACATATTTGACTGATATTGATTGGAACGATAAATTTTACACATCGCCCAACTGCACAAATAAAATCTGTGTTTGATTGTTTGAAACCCCACACGGGTGTTAGGATGATATTTGGCGTACACTAATCCCAATTATTTAATTGTATGTCGATCGATTGGTCGACAGACTGTGTAAGCGTTAATTATTTATATTTAATGCTTATGCAGTTGTGTGGTGCACCTTGGATGATGGTTGATTATATATCGTTGCTATTATATACATGTGTTGTATTGAATCCATATAATTAACCTTATATGGTAATTGAGTGGGCCTCGTTCCAATTGGGAAAATAAAGAATATCATAAAATAAAGATTAACGTGTTGACGGTACTCATTTGTTGAGATTGGTCAGGTGGTGAAAGAAATATAGATTCATGTGTTGAATAGGATAAATATTCATTTGTTGAATAGAATAACGAAGTTATTGAAAAATATAAAGTCGTGTTGATTAGAGATGCGCTATTTTGACGCGAACTATATTTATATCGATTGTATTCGTTTTTAATGTGATTTCGAATCGAATAAAATAGAATTGAAAACGAATTCGAATAAAATAGAATAGAAATTGAATTTGAATAGAATTGAATAGAAAATGATTTTGAAATGAATAGAATTGAAAGCGAATTCGAATTGAATTGAATATAAAGTGAATTCGAATTGAATTGAATATAAAACGAATTCGAATTGAATTGAATATAAAACGAATTCGAATTGAATTGAATATAAAGTGAATTCGAATTGAATTGAATATAAAGTGAATTCGAATTGAATTGAATATAAAGTGAATTCGAATTGAATGGAATATAAAACGAATTCGAATTTGATTGAATATAGAATTGAATTCGAATTGGAATTGAATAGAATCGAATTTGAATTGAAATCAATTTGAAATGATTTTAAAACGAATTTATATTGGGAAAAATTCAATTTTGATTTGAATCTGAAATGAAGTTGAAATCGATTTGAAAACGAATTTAAAACAATTTATAAAATTCGTTTTAAATAGAAATCGACGAAGTATATATTATATATAATATATATTTAATATAATGGCCTGAATAGAATGCGCCGCGCCGCGGCAGTTCGCGAATTTCGACCATTAACTTCGAACGGACATTACGGGAGATCCGACCGTCAGATTCTCCTGAAACCGGAACCATTGGGTTCGTATCGAAAAAACCTTTCCAATGAATATTAGAAATTTGAAATCTAACGGTTGGATTTGGAATTATGTCCAAATCAAATATGGAAAAGGTCGCTGTAAGTGCAGTTCGATGGCCGTAGATGGAAATCGACTGTACGGGCCTTGATAAAATTATTAAAAATATCTATAATTTGTGTAAAATCAAAATAAATGATTTGGGAAAAACTGGGATGAAAAACTCCATATTTGAAAAGATAAAAATAGATTTTTATCGAAATGAACTAGTTTTGAACTAGAATTAAAATCAATTTATTTTTGAAATAAATAAATTGAATTTGAAATGGGTTTTAAATAACCAGAATTTCTAATATATTTAATTGGAATTGAAATAGAATGTGATTGGGTTTATCGTGGACTGTGTTTTAAATGACATTAGTTCTTTAACCCAGTAAAAGGAGTTTTAATGAATCTTTAATTAGATTGAAATATGAATTGATAATTTAAATTATCCAAATTGGGAAATGATCGAAAGGGGAGTATCACCAGTTTTACTCCTAGCGATAGTTAAATCTTTAATTAGATTTGAACGTGAAATGGTAATTAAATTTACCGATAACACCGTGTTGTTAGTTATGGGGTAATAACTGTTTTGCTCCAAGGGATGAATAGGTTGGGATTGGGAAATAAAATAAATAATTACTTCGGTGTGGTTCGCAAATCTCAACTAGTTTGGAAAACCATAATCCGGTTTGAAATGACATCCAGAGGAAGATTAAAGAATAAATTTAAAAGAATTTATCTTTGATAAAATTAATGGGAATATTTCCCTAGGAGTGTGAATATCTGAAGAAAAGAATATTCTGAATTGGAATGAGGCGTATATTGTGTTTTATAGCACTTGTTGATTAAGATACACGAGTTATTCAGAAAGTCCGGGTATAACCCATTCTGAATAACTGATTCGACGACGAGTCGAAGAGATTGAAGACGGTGCAAGACCGACGATCTTCACATCGAATGGATGGGTGCTACTGATGCTCACGATGGGAGTAGCTACCTTGAAGGGGGCTAAAGTAGTAGCCGTCCGGACGTGCTTGGAGGTCGACGGATATGCGAGGAAAGTGCCTCCGGTTTCGTTCAGACCTAGAACGGACTTGTAAATGGATGGTGTGTCTAACATTGTATTCCTTTATACTGTATTCGTTGATCTCTGCTAAATATATATCTGTTTGGCGGCGGAGAATTTATTCTCTTTCTTAACGCCCTTCTCTGAGACATACGAGCTCAGAGGTTATATATTGGCAGAAATCAGTGGTATGATATGGATTGATAGTGTGGCATGCTGAGATGCAGTGATCCAGACTTTTGTTGAAAAGCAAAGTTTGGTGGATGATGATCAAAGCGCAGCTTTAATATAGCACGACTTTGTGTATAGCGTTGATTCGCGAGCCTCACACCCCGGTATGGTGGTAAACTGATGGTTTGATTAGTATGCTTTTTAGTGGATGGGCACCTTCGTGGTGTCATGGATTCGGTCGACCGAGATTGAGCTCAGTGCTCAGAGGGATAGGGTAAGCGGTGTTTTCTCTCGCCGAGACGTAAGCCGCAGTGATTTCCCAAAAGTGCGGATGTGCATTACGGTGTTTTCTCTAGCTGGGACGTAAGCCGTTGTAGATGGCACTACGCGATCGATCTTTCGAATCAGGAGCCACCATGATGGAAATTCAATTTCCAAATATGACATTTTGCGGTTTTGATTATAGAGCCTAGTATTGGCGACATTATATATGGTACCTATGCCGTCTATGATTGATACATTTATATTTGAAATTGTTTTCTTCACTTATAGTAATAATATAAGATGAAATTTCACGTATCAAGCATATTTGGCTATTATAAGGGAAAACCCTATCCTCCGGCTTGCGTTGCATTGTGTGATGGGACCTGGGTCTTATAATAGCTTATTGTTCTTTATTTAGCATTGCGCTGTTTGTTTTATGCACTGGTATTCTTGGGAGGAAACCCATTCCGTGTTATACGGCGTGGTCCCTTGATTTACCTAACTTTAAAAACAAAGATTAATAACTGTTTTAGTTCTCACACCAGTCCCATGACTGACCTGGAGTTTATTGTTTTAACCTAAACTCTGGGTGCCCCTATTTTCCACATGGGCAGCTAATAGTCTCGGTTTTGCAGATTTATATTTACAGGATCCTGATCTACAGCTGGAACGATATCCGGAAAGCTCTGTATCCGTATATCTCATCTGGTTGTGTTTTGTATTATTTCCGCTGCGATGTATTTAAATGTAATTTAAATCTCTGATATTTTCTATGTAATATTAATTCATACTCTGTATATTCTTGTATTCTGATGGAATTGTTGTAATATACAATGAAATGTTCTTCTATTTGCGTCCCGATGTGTGTTGTTCTCAAAGTATCCGGGCTTTCCTTATCGGGGAAGTTACGGGTCCTCACATGGAACGTGGATTTTGGGGATAAATTATAGACGCCATAATCACAACCTTTTGAATGTATTAACCGAGCATCTGTATGTGTCTAGGCTATAGATCATGAAGTTAAGACCATTGAAATAATGACATACGGTGGAGTTAAGCCTCAAAATATTTTAACTACTATTATAATTGACAAACCGGAGAGTCATTCGATAATTAGAAATATTTACAATACAAAAGTAAAACTGAATTCCAAATGGAAGGAAGGTAGATTATGCGATAGTTTATGAAAATAGCAGCCAGTCATCATTATTTTTTGTATCATAGAGTTGATAGTTCAGCAAATAAAGCATCCAACTTATTTTTTAGTCATCCAAGATGTGTTGTTCTTGCACGATCTTTTCATCAATTTTTGTTTTTGGATTGCACGTTCAAGACAAATCGATATAAGTTACCATGTTTTCATATGGTGTTTCAAACATCAACGGAGCTCCATTTACAGTGGCACTTTCTTTTATTAGTCATGAGACAACATAATCATATATATGGGCTCTTGAATGCGTTAGAAAGTGCTGTAGAGATAAAGAAACTCACAAAAGTTATAATCACGGATGCCGAAATTGCTCTTACAAATGCAACAGCTACGGGTTTTCCAAAGATACATCATATTCTTTGTGTGTCACATATTTAAAATAATATTAAAGCAAATTGTAAACCCAATTTTATAAAAAAAGAAACGGGTGGTGATTGGGATAAGGAGGTAGTGTTAGAAGATAAGGAAGGAAAAAAGGAGTATAATTTTTTTTGGAATTGATGGAGAAATGCGATAAACTCACTATCCAAAGATAAATACCATCGGAATATAAACTCATTTCATGATGCATGGTCTGTGAAACAAAAAAATCTATTACGTATTGTGACGGCCTGGAATTTCGCTCGATCCGAATCAGTCGTTAAACCGATCTAGACCGTTCGAAACCCCTGAACGTTGAGAACAGGACAAATCAGAACACAAACAGAAGAACATTTCATTGCTATTACAACAATTCCATCAGATACAAGAATATACAGAGTATAAAAGAATAAATTACATTCGATAAATATCAGAGATTACAGTAAATTACATAGCAGCGGAAAATAATACAAAGCACAACTGAAGGTGATATACGGATACAGAGCTTTCCGGATATCATTCCAGCTGTAAATCAGGATCCTGTGAATATAAATCTGCAAAACCAAAACTACTAGCTGCCCGTGCGGAAAATAGGGGCACCCAGAGTTTAGGTTAAAACAATAAACTCCAGGTCAGTCATGTGACTGGTGTGAGAACTAAAACAGTTATTTAAAGCTTTACTTTAAAAGAGAGTGATTCAAGGGACCACGCCGTATAACACGGAACGGGTTTCCTCCCAAGAATATCAGTGCATAGAATAAACAGCGCAATGCTTTTTCGAAAAATGAAGCTATTATAAGACCCAGGTCCCATCACACAATGCAACGCAAGCCGGAGGATAGGGTTTTCCCTTATAATAGCCAAACATGCTTGGTACGTTTAAAACAAATCATTTGATACTATAATAAGTGTATAGTGTCAAAACGTTTCAATCATAAATATAAATCATAGACGGCATGGGTACCATATATCATGTCGCCATACTAGTTCTACAATTAAAACCGCAATACACGTATTGGAAATTGGATTTCCGTCATGAGTCGAGGCAAGGGGCAAGCTCCTCTCCGCGTTCGAGACACTCTAGCAAATGTCCCCGGGATTACGCACACTGGGTAACCCCTGGATCTTCAGGGCCGGTCCTCACTTACGTTAGAGGATTAGTTATTCCTGAACACACGTTTCCCGGTCCTTACAGACCTATAATCGAGGCGCCTCATCCAACAACCACAAAGGTGAAAAGTATATATATGTCAGGGCTGGTAAGTCACTGACACCACCAAAGCTAGAAAGAAACGTGCGCTCTCCCTGCAGTCCGTATCCCGTTTTTAACTCATACCGAGGTGTGAGGCTCGCGAATACACGCTATACACAAAGCTACCACGTAGGCTGTGCTTTGATCATCAACCACAAGACTTTGCTTTTCAACAGAAGCCTTGATCCATGCAACTCAGCATGCCACACAGGCAATTCATGCCGTGCGATTGATATCTATCGATATATAACCTCTAAGCTCGTACGTCTCAGAGAAGGGCGTTAAGCAAGAGAATAAATTCTCCACCGCCAAACAGATATATATTTAATAGAAATCAATCAACACAGAATAAAATCCAATGTCAGACACACAATCCATTTACAAGTCCGTTCTGGGTCTGAACGAAACCGGAGGCACTTTCCTCGCGTATCCATCCATCTCCAAGTACGTCTGGACGACCACCAACTATTTCCATCCTCTTAGGTGTACTGCCCAATCAGGATCGTCAGTAATTATCCAAACGATGTGAAAACTTCCGGTCTTCGACCACCGTCTTCATCTTCGACTTATCGTCGAATCGGTTATTCAGAATGGGTATAAACCCGGACTTTCCGAACAACCCGCGTATATTAAAAACAAATGTTTACACAAACACAACATACGCCTCATTCCAATTCATTAGTCACTAACCGCAGATTAGCAAGAGAATAATTTCCCAAACATTGACCCCGAAGGCCGAAACCAACATCAGATCAATACCCAGGAAACCACTCTTCTTAGCCAACCTACAACTAGTTTCTTTTGAATTTCACATTCTTAGGGAAAGGTTCCCATTAATTTTATCCAAGATAAATTCTTTAAAATTTACCCTGAAATCTTCCCTTGGATGACATTTAAAACCAAATTATGGTTTTTCCAACTAGTCGAGATTAGCGAACCGTAACGAAGTAGTTATTTATTTTATTTCCCAATCCCAACCTATTCATCCCATGAAGCAAAACTGGTAATACTCCATATCTAACACCACTGTGTTATCGGTAAAACTAATTACCATTTCACGTTCAAATCTAATTAAAGATTTAACTATCGCTTTGGAGCAAAACTGGTAATACTCCATTCCCGTTCATTTTCTAAATTTGGGAATTCAGATTATCAATTCGAATTTCAATCTAATTGCAGATTCATTAAAACTCCTTTTACTGGGTTAAAGAACTAGGTGTTATTTAAAACACAGTTCACGACAAACCCAAATCACATTCAATCAAATATATTAG
Organism: Allium sativum; assembly: GCA_030737875.1. Lineage (NCBI taxonomy): Eukaryota > Viridiplantae > Streptophyta > Magnoliopsida > Asparagales > Amaryllidaceae > Allium > Allium sativum. The sequence goes on along the minus strand of CM060915.1, from coordinate 862,093,482 downwards.
AAATTCGATTATTTAAAACCCCTTTTTAAATCTTGTTCATTTATTTAAAAATAATTGGGTTTTAAATTTAGTTCAAAACTAGTTTATTTCGATAAAAATCCATTTTTATCCTTTCAAATATGGAGTTTTTCATCCCAAATTTCCCCAAATCATTTCTTATGATTTTACACAAATTATTGATATTTTTAATAATTTTATCAAGGCCCGTACAGTCGATTTCCAACAATGGCCATCGAACTGCACTTACAGCGACCTTTTTCGAATTTGATTTGGACGTATCTCCAAATCCAACCGTTAGATTTTGAATTTCTAATATTCGTTAGAAAGCTCTTCTCGATACGAACCCAACGGTTCCGGTTTTAGGAGAATCCGACGGTCGGATCTCCCGTAATGTCCGTTTGAAATAAATGGTCGAAATTTACGAACTGCCGCGACGCGGCGCGTTCTATTCAGGCCATTATATTATATATATAATATATATAATATAAATTTCGTCGATTTCTATTTAAAACGAATTATATATATAGTTTTGAATTCGTTTCAAAAGAAATTTCTACTTCCATTTCAATTCAAATCAAAATTGAATTCTTCTTTAAAAATTCGTTTTAAAAATCATTTCTATTCAATTCAAATTTCAATTCAATTTGAATTCATTTCACTTCATTTTAAATTCAATTCGAATTCGTTTTTCAATTCAATTCAATTCAATTCAAATTGGTTTTCTATTCGATTCAAATTCATTTTCTATTCAAGTTAAATTCGTTTCGTTTTCTATTTGAATCAAGTTCATTATATATTCAATTTGAAATCAAATTGGTTTTCCATTCCATTAAATTCGAAATCGTTTTATATTCAACTCAAATCGAAATCGTTATATATTCATTTCATTTCGAAATCGTTTTATATTCAATTCAAATCGAAATCGTTATATATTCAATTCATTTCGAAATCGTTATATATTCAATTCCGAATGTAATCGATATAAATATCGTTCGCGTCAAAATGGCGCATCACTATTCAACACGGCTTTATATATTCTATTTCAAATACTTCTTTTTGTCAACACACGACTAATCTCAACGGATGAGTACCGTCCACGTGTGACTATTTTTGTAAAAATATTTCGTTCAACACATGGCTATTCTCAACGGATGAGTATAGTCAACACATGAACCTTTCTTTTATGTTGATAAAGATATAAATTTTATTATAAAAAATATTTCGTTCAACACATGGCTAATATCAACGGATGAATATAGTCAACACATGAACCTTTCTTTTATGTTGATAAAGATATAAATTTTATTATAAAAAATATTTCGTTCAACACATGGCTAATATCAACGGATGAATATAGTCAACACATGAACCTTTCTTTTATAATATTCTTTATTTTTCAAATTGGAATGAGGCCCAATCAATTACCATATAATGTTAATTATATGGATTTTCATACATCACATGTATATAATAGCATTGAAAAATAATCAACCATCAACCAAAGTGCACTACACTGTATAAGCATCAAATATAAATATCTAACGCTTATAACAGCCTGTCAATCAATCGATCGACATATTTAATCAATCAGGATGAGTGAACTTCAAATTTCATCCCAACACCCGTGTGGGGTTTCAAACAATCAAACACAGATTTTATTTGTGCAGTTGGGCGATGTGTAAAATTTATCGACCCAATCAATGTTATTCAAATAGGTGTACATAAACAAACCGTCCGGTTTGTAAATGAATATTTTATTTATTCACTTTCACGTTAAAAATTATATTTTTAACGATAAAACATTTTATTCAACCTATGAATTTCCATTCAGTTCATTCTTTAAATAAAATGATATTTTTATTTTTCTAACATATTTTAGGAAATTTCGGCGGCATAACGGCACGATACTAGAAACGGGACGAGGCCTAGCCTTATCCCCGGTCTAGTGAAGGCCCACGCCATTCACACATCAATCAAATCAATTTCAATTCACCAAACAATTCAATTTAAATCAAATAGACCAACCAACTACACAACCAAACAATTTAACAAACAAGCCATCCATGGTCTGTGGATGACGGGTGTCGGGTGCTACTAAACACCGTCTACATCCTAGTATATATATATATATAACTAGAAAAAGAATTTAGAGTGAGAAGTTCTCACTTATAGCTATCCAAACATCTTGACTCTTCTTTGATAGAAATCTTCATTGTTTTCGCATCTTCGTCAGCTTCGTCGTCCGTAGCCACTACATATATAAAAATCGAATTTTTACTTCGCTATTCAATATATAAAAATCCATTTTTCTATCGAAGTTCAATATATAAAAATTCTATTTTTCTATCGAAGTTCAATATATAAAAATTCTATTTTTCTATCGAAGTTCAATATATAAAAATTCTATTTTTCTATCGAAGTTCAATATATAAAAATTCTATTTTTCTATCGAAGTTCAATATATAAAAATTCTATTTTTCTATCGAAGTTCAATATATAAAAATTCTATTTTTCTATCGAAGTTCAATATATAAAAATTCTATTTTTCTATCGAAGTTCAATATATAAAAATTCTATTTTTCTATCGAAGTTCAATATATAAAAATTCAAATTTTCTCGCTATTCAAATGAATAAAAATCTCATTTTCGTCATGATGTTTATATAATAAAAATCACTTCTTTAATATGATAAAAATCATGTTTTCTCGTTCGCTAATATATAAATAAAAAAACATATACCCATTTGCTATTCCACTATTAAAAATAATATTTTTCTTCACTGGAAACCATATTCAAACCATGCTTTTATATTCTTAAAACTTAACTTTTATATTGCTATTTTTATTTCAAAAACCATGCTTTTTCTACCTCAAAAATCTATGCTATTTTATAAACAATACCAATTTTATTTAAAAAGATAATACAAATTTTATTTATAAAAATTCAGTTTTTGTATTTAACCATACTAGATCTCAAAATTACACTAAACTAAATTAACTAAAAAAAAACAAAATAAAATAATAATAAATAAAAAAACTAGAACTTACAGCCGAGGGGGGGGGGGAGTTGTCCGTCGATCAAAGAGGGGGGGGGGGGGTCAGCGACGCTGTGGCGGTCGCGGTCAGGAAAGGGCTCGCGGCTTCGAGCTTCAACGAAGAGGAGGGAGAGAACGGGGCTGCGCTTCGGTTTGGAGAAAGGCGGGAGGGTCGCGGTGGCTCAGGGGAGGAGTGGGTGGTGGGGCGCCGGAGGGAAGGGGGGGTGGCGTGCGATCGTCGGCGGCTAGGGAGGAGGGTGGGCGACGGGTTCATGATCGTGGGTTTTTTTTATTTATTTTTTTATCTTTTTAGATCTGAGAGAATAAGGGGGGGGGGGGTTTATTATAAAGAAATATATTTTTATTTTATAATTTAATTTAATTTTCTCCTTATAGTTGACTTTTACTACCGAACTCGAAACGAGGCCACCGCCTGTCGCCCATAGCGTTTCACCCCCATTCCGAACACAATGGGATATGTACCGCAAGCTGAATCGACCGTTTCGATCAGTTTCCGTTGCATTTACATTTAAATCATTATATTGAATTTTAAACGTACATTTCAAATTACCGGGGCCACATACTAACTCTAAAAATTCCGGAAAAATATTTTCTAGCTTCGAATTGACGATACGGTCCTAACAAAACTAGTTTCGTCGAATTCTGAGACCGTTAGAAAAATGGCCATTTTCCAGTCGATTAAAATCAACTGAAACTGGTCAAACGCGTTTTCCTTTACCACGCTCACATATTGATTCGAAAAATTATGAAATTTGGAATCTAGCAATAACTTGACACTGCGGACCCAACAAAACTGGTTTCGTCGAAATCCGAGGTCATTTGCAAAATGTCCATTTTTAAGGGCCTGAATTCCATAGCGACTATTCAGAATTTTCAACTGGACATATCTTTCAATTCCCGCTATGAAATCTTGATTCTTCGGATTCGTTGGAAAGATATTATCAATTAGATCCCATCATTTTTGGTTTCACTAAAATCCGGATTGTTTTGCTCCCGGTACATTCAATTGAAGTTTGAAATCGAATTATCGAACTACCGCGCCATTTTCAATTCTATTTATAATTATATATAAATATTTATATTCTAACGACGACGCGTATAAATATATACGTTCGAATTATATTGAAAATAAATTTTCCGTCGATATTATTTAAAATAATCTATTTTAAATATTCAAAATTCGCTAAAATTGCCAAAATAAAAATTTTAAACTGGCCCAGATTTTCCGGGTTATTACACGTATCCAATAAAAAATTGGCTAAGTAAATATGAGGAGAAGTTTGTTTGGCTTGACACTATGAATGTTTCAGCTAGCGTTGTTGAAAGTGCACATCATCATCTAAAAATGTATTTTGATTCAACTGCAGGCAGCTTTGTGCAATACTGGATTACTTCACATCTTTGTTTGAAGAATGAATTTGTTGGCAATCAAACATGCATTCGAAAAAAGTTCATCTAAAACGATGCATCTATTTGGAAATGACCCTATGTTTAAGGAACTATCAGGATTTATATCTCACAGAGCCATGAATTTACTAGTATAGGAATAGAGCAGCATTTCGACCATCGGCTTGACTATAGAGAAATGATTGTGTTCTGTGGAAGATGAATTGACTACCATGTGCGCAATATGCGGATTTTAGACATTCAACCAGTTACATACCTCTATCTGCTATTGAATCTAATTGGAAGAAATTTGCATGCACTCTTGCTATACTGAATTGTTCAACTCTTGAATTTCTTGAATTGCTCGAAATACAAGATTTGAAAAGTCGGGATAAGGAATCGCCTGATAATGTGAGCTTATTATACAGCAACAGTGGAAATTGCTAGCTTACCCTTAAACAACCTCCGTTTTAGAGCCCTCGCACAACAACCATTAGAAAGGGTAGACCTACCAAAAAAGAGAAGTTAACAAAATGAGATCCTTCGTAATTTTAACATATTGAATCGCCGTTGTCGTGTAGACCAAGTGTAACACCCCGTAATTTCTATGAACATAAAAGTAACAAATCAAAGTATACTTAATTTTTAAAAGATGAATTATGGGAAACGGGTTACGCCATTGCGTTCATGTCGGAATTCTGCTTGAGATAGAGTCCGAGTCTACGTAAATCGGACTTCGTATGAAGAAGTTATCGCCCTTAGAAGTTTCAGGAATTTAAATAAATTAAATAAGCTCAGATTCAAACTCAAAATTTGAATGAAAACATAGAAGCGGGCTGGGCGGGATTTTTCCTGCCCCAGACCAGGTCGACCAGGGGGTCGACCTCCCCTATACAGGTCGACCAGGGGGTCGACCTCCCCTGATTTTGTCAGATCTGAGGCAGATTCGGGATTTTGCACCTGGACTTGTTTTCTGGATAGATTCTTTGGCTCCTAACCTATTTAAACACCCCCCAAACCTCACTTTCTCTCCACACCAAACCATTGTAACGCTATGCTGCCTCAATCCTAGTTAAAATAAATTAAAGACGTCCTTATATTGCTCTAGTTCTTCAAGAAATCAAGTTTAGAATTCAAGTAGAGATTCAAAGGCTAATTCAACGACTTCAACAGCTATTTTTCTAAAAATCAAATCATCGTAAGTTCAAGTTATTTTCAGATTTATACACCTAATAGTGATTTTGGCATGTAATGAAATGGATCTAAGTCCATGCTTGATGATAAGACAAATCTTTCAGATTAATTCCAATATTTCTATTGAATCAATGATTTACATGCCTAGGAAGTTATTATTCAATCATGCCTATCTTTGTTGGACATCTGATATATATAATCCTTTTAGGTTCATGATGTTATTTATATCAGATCTATATGTTTATGAGGTTATTTCTGTCAGTTTGTTTCAGATCTATCTTTGTTACATCTCAACTCTAACAGATCTGTAATCCTCTTAGGTCCATAATATAATATTTGACAGATCTACCATTTTAATGCCTGTTTTATGCCTACTCTCATTTATGTTCCTCTTTCTTCCCCTTTATTTTATGAATCTAGATTAACCTCGAATCCAGACTGAAACTTATTATACATGCGATTGGAATACGGGGGTATTGGGGATAGTCTATTTGGTAATGGTGGAACATAATTTTGCAACTTATGATTTGGGGAATAATTGTCTTTGTTGTGAACTTGGGGTAAACTGAAATATTAAATCTAGATTTGGCACAAACAATAAATTGGAATTTTAATCTAGATTGGGCAAAACCATTGGTTAAGACGCCAAGCATAATGTATATTGGGATATTGGGGCATGACTATTATTGCAAACTTGGGAAGATTAGGTATAGCCTATTTTGAGTAATAACTTGAAATTGAATTTGGGGGCCATAACTTGCAATTAGCTTTGTTGGGCATAACTTGAGAATTGGAACATGACTGGTTGGGATAATTAGCATATATAATCTAGACTTGGACATTTATGGTAAATGCGGCATAATCTGAAATTGACAACAATTGTGAATAATTTCTGTAAGTATGTAAATTACTGAAAAGATGAATATGCCTAACCCGAGGTTAGATTGAGTTGTGGTGTAAAACTGCCCGGAACCGCCTAACACATCCAGTAACCGCAACAACACCGATCTAATGTGAGAGGTTAGCGCATCATGCCCAAGAAAAATCCGAGCTTAGATTGAGTAGTGGTGTAAAACTGCCCGGAACCGCCCGGCACATCCAGTAACCGCAACAACACATATCTAATGTGAGAGGTTGGTGCATTAATAAATCAATTAATGCTAATGAACAAGGCATGCTAAGAAAGGAGTAGGGTTATGTTAATAGGAACACTAACCAATATAACATGAATGAGTAGGGTTAAGTTAATAGGAACACTTAACCAATATAACATGAATGACTAGGGTTAAATTAATGAGAAACAATTAACCAGTATAACATGAATGACTAAGGTTAAGTTAATAGGAAAGGCTTAACCGGTATAGCATGATAAATGGGTAGGGTTAAGTTAATAAGAAACACTTAACCAATATAACTTGATTTGTGGTAAGGTTAAGTTAAAACAAGAGGGCAACACTTAACCAATATAGCTTGATTTGTGGTAAGGTTAAGTTAAAACAAGGGGGCAACACTTAACCAATCCAACATGATAAGTGAGGAGGGTTAAGTTAATAAGAAACACTTAACCAACATGATGTGATGAATGGGAAAGGTTAAGTTAACACGTAAGGCCAACACTTAACCAATATAACTTGATTTGTGTTAGGGTTAAGTTAACACAAGAAGGAAACACTTAACCAAAGTAGCATGACAAGTAGGTGGGTTAAGTTAACTTGAATTGATTGATGACACTTAACCAATACGACATGATGAACACGTAGGGTTAAGTTAATAATAAACACTTAACCAACATGACATGATGAATGGGTGGGTTAAGTTAACATGAATGGACAACACTTAACCAATATGACATAATGTGCGGGAGGGTTAAGTACATATCGGGTTGGTGGGTAATATTAGTAAATATAGGACCACAAACTTAACCATTAAATAAACATGCTTGAATTAGTGTGAGGGTTAAGTACATATCGGGTTGGTGGGTAATATTAGTAAATATAGGCCCACAAACTTAACCATTAAATAAATATGCTTGAAACAGTGGGAGGGTTAAGTACATATCGGGATGGTGGGTAATATTAGTAAATATAGGCCCACAAACTTACCATTAAATAAACATGTTTGAATTAGTGGGAGGATTAAGTACATATCAGGTTGGTGGGTAATATTAGTAAATATAGGCCCACAAACTTAACCAGTAGGAAACCCTAGTAACGGGGACCCATTTCAACAGTAACCCACATAGATGTATCATGGTACCTTGAACTAGGCAGGGTGGGGCACGATTACTGGGTTGATTATAAGTGGTCAAAACAACGGCAGGGGGTACGTCAGTGTAGGTTCCGACAGACTACGGGCGTGCACGTACTCCGGAGTGGGAAAAAGCGGGCACTGGGTACTAGTAGTCATACACTGTGCCTCTTGAATCGTGTCGGGTCGCGATCATAGGGACTGACACACCTTATGGTGGGACCATCACAGGGTATCTACACACAAGAGACGACCGATTGACACAGACATAAGGAAAAATTAATACGAGTAAGGAGCCGATCAATAGGGTAGTAAGGGTACATCTAACACTTTCATGGCAATTTGGCAGATTGAGGTGGAATCCTCATAATAGATGTACACCTGAAGGCTACCACAATTACGGAGATTGGGATCACGTTATCATATTGTCATTTTATACAGATTAGTAGTTAGGACACTAGTTAGGTGGTGCAGAGATACAGATCAGAATAACAGGGTAATAGCGAAGCAGAGAAAGAGTAGAAACACATTTAGTTTATCTTGCCTTATCATACCTTATGGTTATCTTATGTTATCATGTTATCCCTGTTATCACAGTATTTTCTTATATTCAGTTTATTCATGTCATGTTGCTTTTACCTGTTTACATACTGAAAGTCACTGAACTTACCAGACTTATGTCTGACCTAGTTTGTTTTCGTCTCTTTTCTTCCGTTCCCCCCGTTCACAGGGAGGAAATGTTACCACTTAGCTCAGTTTTCTTTCCAAGCTCGAAGATAGTCGATGTATTGCTTTGGACTCTCTCTTCCACTGCTATGGCTGGTTCATGCTTTATTGGGGAATATAATTGTTATTTTTTATGCTTCTTTTATATTTGGAAGTTTATAAATCAAGACAGAAGTTCTATATATTACTTTTAAGTATGATTGAGACAATTATTGTAAAAGCTTGACTGAACCATTATAAATTGACTTTATTTTCTGCTGCTTTATTTGTCTATTTTGTAATTTATCTGCATCTTTTACCTAAAATGCTCCACCGAAGTTAAGGCATTTCCTTTGTGAGTGACCTTAACGGAGATGGGGTGTTTCACTTGGTATCAGAGCTGAAGGTTACCGGATCAGATAAAAGATTTGAAAAATTATTTTCAAAATGGTTTTAAAAGAAGCATTTTCAAGAGAAAAGTTTTGTTTTATAGGAATGTTCCCCAAAGCCATATGTATTATCTTTTGATTCTCTGTTTGAATCCTTGTTTCCTTCTTTCCTGAGTCTTCGGGGCTCCTGGCTATCTGGGACGTAACCTCATCGCCGCATGGTTCCGTGGGCTTGATGAGACTACGACACTTGTCAAAGGGCAAATAAGCACCTAACTTCCATCTATAGCCGCAGCAGTTTCACCTACGGCTAATTTTCTTTTGAGCTTTGTAGGATTTTCCGTGCGATGGAGGCAACTTTCGAGAGACTTTTCAACATGTTACACAAGGATGGTAAAGATGAGAATGAGGGAGTTTGGTTAAGGAGTACAACCCAAGGATGAGTAACTCGTGGATATGGACTTGGTTCACAAAGAAGGTAAAAAGAAAGAAGTGTAAGTGGAAGATTCACAGGACAAGAAGGGAGGAAAGAATAGTAAAACCTAAAACAAGAGGAAGTGTCTTTATTATGGTATAACGGGTCATATAATTAAAGACAAGGACAAGAACAAAGGACAGGATTTTCAGGAGGGCAAGTGCATGCTCTCAACGCCAGCGTACCTGAGAGAGAAGTAGAGCTTAGTTTATCTTTTTGATCATCCTGTTAGTACTCTTTTTGATTTTAGCGCTTCACATTCGTTTATATCTGCTTCCATAGTTGAGTCTCTGCACCTTAGTACTTGTATAGTAGAAGATCCCATTATTCTCTCAAATCCAATTAGTGGTTCGGCTCATTTATCTTTGTTTTGTAAGGATTTGAGAATAGCTATATTAAGGATTGAGTTTAAGTATAATGCTTATGTTTTTGGTTCCATGGGCTATGGGTTGATTCTAGGCATGGGTTGGTTAGCTAGTAATTGTGAAAGGAGGGTAGTTAGACTTTTTACTTGCCTCGGGAATACCCTCGAGACTTCGTGTGATCCTAAGGGGATCAGTTAGGCTTAGCTACCTAGAATCTCTTGATGCATCTATCGACGATTTGTGATCCGTTAGAGTAGTCCATGAGTACGCAGATGTTTTCGGTTAGGTTAGGGGTTCCCCCCTAAAAATTGAGATAGACTTTCACATATATCTAGTTGACAATGCAAAGCCAATTATGCGATCAACGATAGTTTTGGAGAAAGATTGGCGAGGATAGTCAGAGTCGGTTAATTGCTCAATTGTTTGGTCGTTTTGCTGGTATCATCTCATGTAGATCGTCCAAATTCGAAGGAGGTACTCCTTGGGTGCTTGTCTGATATTGGTTTAGGCCTTTGGGGCTTGTACTTGAGGGATGTCAAGTTCGACTAGGATGGTTTGCGTGAGAGATAAATGGTTGTGGCAGGCGCCCTAAGTAGAAAAAGACTGACCTTAAGAGAGGTAAAAAGTATATAGCAACCTTTAGCTTTAGACCCTCGGATTTGTAACATGATGGATAAGCTAAGTAGAGGAGAGACCTCTAATCATATTAGTATATACACTTGGTATCATGGTTAACATCTGTTTATCTTGGAAAGATAGTTCGACTACATTGGATACCCTCTAGCACAGTAAGTGATCGAGGTCCTATCTTTACTAGTGAGTTTCGGAAATGGAGGTCAAGAAACTTCGCAACCGTGAAGTTAAATTAGTTAAGGTATAGTGGAGTGAAGCTCAAGAAGACGCGACGGGGGAGACTGAAGATAAGACACACGCATCATACCCTTTTTCTTTAGGGTATATCCTTGATCTCTTTTTCTAGGAATTCTATGCATGCTTGTTTCTATCTTTTTAGGTATATCCTCTAGGTCATATCTTCGATCCTTAGGTAGAAGCCATTGGATGGAAACATGTTATGATTGATGGTTGCAAGTGGTTTCTAGTGGATGCTCGTGGATGCATATACACACACATTAGGCACTAGATCAGCTCAGTCACTTTCATATTGCATATGCATATGAATGTAATTGTATATGGATTGAAACTTGATGTGTTATCATATGGATGAGTAAATATGCACACATATAGTATTTACACGATTAGGGATATTTGCATACATATTGGATGCATGACACTCTCATGATTCGCATTAAGGAGGTCAACTAAATCAGTAGACCGCCTGATTTTGCATTAGATAAGAAACATATACACATACTTTTGCATATGTTCATTTTGCATTCGAAATCTTTTTAAGGACAATTAATGCTTGTGGATGATGGTTGAGTAGATGGGTGATTGGATGGTAGGACACATTCTTCTTAACTTGAAGATTTCGGGGACGAAATCCTTTAAGGAGGGGAGAATGTAACACCCCGTAATTTCTGTGAACATAAAAGTAACAAATCAAAGTATACATAATTTTTAAAAGAAATTAAGGGAAACGGGTTATGTCATTGCGTTCGTCTTGGAATTCTGCTTGAGATAGAGTCCGAGTTTCTGAAAATCGGACTCTGTATGAAGAAGTTATAGCCCTCAGAAGTTTCAGGAATTTAAATAAATTAAATAAGCTCAGATTCAAATTCAAAATTTGAATGAAAACACAGAAGCAGACTGGGCGAGATTATTCCCGCACCAGGACATGTCGACCAGGGGGGTCGACCTCCCCTATACAGGTCGACCAGAGGGTCGACCTGGGGGTCGACCTTCCCTGATTTGGTCAGATCCGAGGCAGATTCGGGATTTTGCACCTGGACTTGTTTTATGGACAGATTCTTTAGCTCCTAACCTATTTAAACACCTCCAAACATCACTTTCTCTCCAGACCAAATCATTATAACGCTATGCTGCCTCAATCCTAATTAAAATAAATTAAAGACGTCCTTATGCTGCTCTAGTTCTTCAAGAAATCAAGTTTTGAATTCAAGTAGAGATTCAAAGCTAATTCAACGACTTCAACAACTATTTTCTAAGAATCAAATCACTGTAAGTTCAAATTATTTTCAGATTTAAACACCTGATAGTGATTTTGGCATGTAATGAAATGGATCTAAGTCCATGCTTGATGATAAGACAAATCTTTCAGATTAATTCCTATCTTTATATTGAATCAATGATTTACATGCCTAGGAAGTTATTATTGAATCATGCCTATCTTTATTGGGCATCTGATATATATAATCCTTTTAGGTTCATGATGTTATTTATATCAGATTTATATGTTTATAAGGTTATTTCTGTTAGTTTGCTTCAGATCTATCTTTGTTATACCTCAACTCTAACAGATCTGTAATCCTCTTAGGTCCATAATATTATATTTGACATATCTACCATTTTAAGGCCTGTTTTATGCCTACTCTTGTTTATGTTTCTCTTTCTTCCCCTTTATTTTATGAATCTAGATTAACCTCGAATCCAGACTGAAACTTATTATACGTGCGATTGGAATACGGGGGTATTGGGGGATAGTCTATTTGGTAATGGTGGAACATAATTTTGTAACTTATGATTTGGGGCATAATTGTCTTTGTTGCGAACTTGGGGTAAATTGAAATATTAAATCTAGATTTGGTGCAAACTGTAAATTGGAATATTAATCTAGATTGGGCATAACCATTGGTTAAGACGCCAAACATAATGTATATTGGTATATTAGGGCATGACTATTATTGCAAACTTGGGAAGATTAGGTGTAGCCTATTTTGAGTAATAACTTGAAATTGAATTTGGGGGCCATAACTGGCAATTAGCTTTGTCGGGCATAACTTGAGAATTGGAACATGACTGGTTGGGATAATTAGCATATATAATCTAGACTTGGACATTTATGGTAAATGCGGCATAATCTGAAATTGACAACAATTGTGAATAATTTCTGTAAGTATGTAAATTACTGAAAAGATGAATATGCCTAACCCGAGGTTAGATTGAGTTATGGTGTAAAACTTCCCGGAACAGCCCGACACATACAGTAACCGCAACAACACCGATCTAATGTGAGAGGTTAGCGCATCATGCCCAAGAAAACTCGAGGTTAGATTGAGTTGTGATGTAAACTGCCCGGAACCGCCCGACACATCCACTAACCGCAACAACACATATCTAATGTGAGAGGTTGGTGCATTAATAAATCAATTAATGCTAATGAACAAGGCATGCTAAGAAATGAGTAGGATTAGGTTAATAGGAACACTTAACCAATATAACATGAATGAGTAGGGTTAAGTTAATAGGAACACTTAATCAATATAACATGAATGACTAGGGTTAAGTTAATGAGAAACACTTAACAATTATAACATAGATGACTAGGGTTAAGTTAATAGGAAACATTTAATCGGTATAGCATGATAAATGGGTAGAGTTAAGTTAATAAGAAACACTAAACCAATATAATTTGATTTGTGGTAAGGTTAAGTTAAAACAAGAGGGCAACACTTAACCAATATAGCTTGATTTGTGGTAAGGTTAAGTTAAAACAAGGGGGCAACACTTAACCAATCCAACATGATAAGTGAAAGGGTTAAGTCAATAAGAAACACCTAACCAACATGATATGATTAATGGGAAGGGTTAAGTTGACACGAGAGGGCAACACTTAACCAATATAACTTGATTTGTGGTAGGTTTAAGTTAACACAAGAAGGCAACACTTAACCAAAGTAACGTGACAAGTAGATGGGTCAAGTTAACTTGAATTGATTAATGACACTTAACCAATACAACATGATGAACACGTGGGGTTAAGTTAACAAGAAACACTTAACCAACATGACATGATGAATGGGTGGGTTAAGTTAACATGAATGGACAACACTTAACCAATATGACATAATGTGCGGGAGGGTTAAGTACATATCGGGTTGGTGGGTAATATTAGTAAATATAAGCCCACAAACTTAACCATTAAATAAACATGCTTGAATCAGTGGAAGGGTTAAGTACATATCGGGTTGGTGGGTAATATTAGTAAATATAGGCCCACAAACTTAACCATTAAATAAACATGCTTGAATCAGTGGGAGAGTTAGGTACATATTGGGTTAGTGGGTAATATTAGTAAATATAGGCCCATAAACTTAACCATTAAATAAACATGCTTGAATCAGTAAGAGGGTTAAGTACATATCGGGTTGGTGGGTAATATTAGTAAATATAGGCCCACAAACTTAACCAGTAGGAAACCCTAGTAACGGGGACCCATTTCGGCAGTAACCTACATAGATGTATCATGGTACCCTGAACTAGGCAGGGTGGGGCACGATTACTGGGCTGATTATAAGCGGTCAAAACAGCGGCAGGGCGTACGTCAGTGTAGGTTCCAACGGATTAAGGGCGTGCACGTACTCCGAAGTGGGAAAAAGTAGGCACTGGGTATCAGTAGTCATACACTGTGCATCTTGAATCGTGTCGGGTGCTATCATAGGGACTGATACACCTTATGGTGGGACCAGCACAAGGTATCTACACACAAGAGAGGGCCAATTGACACAGACACAAGGAAAAATTAATACGAGTAAGGAGCCGATCGATAGGGTAGTAAGGGTACATCTAACACATTCATGGCAATTTGGAAGATTGAGGTGGAATCCTCAGAATAGATGTACACCTGAAGGCTACCACAATTGCGGGGATTGGGATCACGTTATCATATTATCATTTTATACAGATTACTAGTTGGGACACTAGTTAGGTGTGCAAAGATATAGATCAGAATAACAGGGTAGTAGCGAAGCAGAGAAAGAGTAGAAGTGCATTCAGTTTATCTTGCCTTATCACACCTTATGTTATCATGTTATCCCTATTATCACGATATTGTCTTATATTCAGTTTATTCATGTCATGTTGCTATTACCTGTTTACATGATGAAAGTCACTGAAATTACTAGACTTATGTCTAACCTAGTTTGTTTTCACCTCTTTTATTCCGTACCCCCTCCAGGTTCACAGGGAGGAAATGTTACCACTTAGCTCAGTTTTCTTTCCAAGCTCGAAGATAGTCGATGTATTGCTTTGTACTCTCTCTTCCACTACTATGGCTAGTTCATGCTTTATTGGGGAATATCATTGTTATTTTTTTATGCTTCTTTTATATTTGGAAGTTTTTAAATCAAGACTGAAGTTCTATGTATTACTTTTAAGTATGATTGAGATAACTATTGTAAAAGCTTGACTGAACCACATTGTTTATAAAATGACTTTATTTTCCATTGCTTTATTTGTCTATCTTGTAATTTATCTGCATCTTTTACCTAAAATGCTCCACCGAAGTTAAGGCATTCCCTTTGTGATTGACCTTAACGGAGGTGGGGTGTTTCCTTGGTATCAGAGCTGAAGGTTACCGGATCAGATAAAAGATTTGAAAAATTATTTTCAAAACGGTTTTAAAAGACGCATTTTCAAAAGAAAAGTTTGTTTTAAAGGCATATTCCCCAAAGCCATATGCACTATTTTTTAATCCTTTGATTGAATTCTTGTTTCCTTCTTTCCTGAGTCTCCGAGGCTCCTGGCTTTCTGGGAGGTAACCTCATCGCGGCAAGGTTTCGTAGGCTTGATGAGACTATGACACTTGTCAAAGGGCAAATAAGTACCTAACTTCCATCTATAGCCACATTAGTTTCACCTAAGGCTAATTTTCTTTCGAGCTTTGTAAGATTTTCCTTGCGATGGAGGCAGCTTTCGAGAGACTTATCAACATTTTACACAAGGATGGTAAAGATGAGAACGAGGGAGTTTGGCTAAGGAGCACAACCCAAGGATGAGTAACTCGTGGATATGGACTTGGTTCACAAAGAAGGTAAAAAGAAAGAGGTGTAAGTGGAAGAATCACATGACAAGAAGGGAGGAAGAATAGTAAAACCTAAAACAAGAGGAAGTGTCTTTATTATGGTATAACAGGTCATATAATTAAGGACAAGGGCAAGAACAAAGGACAACATTTTCAGGAGGGAAGTGCATGCTCTCACCGCCAGCATACCTAAGAGAGAGGTAGAGCTTAGTTTATCTTTTTGATCATCCTGTTAGTACTCTTTTTGATTTTACTGCTTCACATTCGTTTATATCTGCTTCAATAGTTGAGTCTCTGCACCTTAGTACTTGTATAGTAGAAGATCCTACACCTCACTATGCATACTTTCAACAATTTTCTAATATTAATGCGCAAAATTGGATCAAACTGTATGTAGACAGAGTGAATAAGTACTTGGCTTTGACAATGGATCGTGAAGAGGAGACTAGTGTTATTAAAGTAGAATAGGCAAATTGGATGAAATGAAATTATGTTTGAATAGTTGATCCATAGTTTGTGTATGTGAATTAGGGCTGGAAATTATAACCGAGAACCAAAAAATCGAATCGAAAAGACTCGGACCTATACCGAACCCGATGTGTCTCGGTTGGGGTTTAGTTGAAAAAAAATACAGTAAAGACTTAATCAAACCCAACCCGAAAGTCCCGACCTAAAAGCATTGAAATATATGTGTTTTTGGTGTTACTACCCAACCGAACCCAAACCGACCCGACTCAAACCGAAGCTGGGGTCGGGTCGGGTTCTAGATTTTTGACATGTGTAGTTTAGACCCGACAAAACCCGGCGCGCCTAAAACCGAGGCCCGCTAGGTCGGATACAGGTCCATCGGGTCAGGTCTCATTGCTATAACTAACGTGAATTTGAGTTGATCTAGAAAAATTATTCGAATTTGTCTTGTCTTTGGTTGTTTGGTCTACTTGATTACTTTGATTTAATTACTGTTTCCTATTTAACTTGGTTATCATATTCATGTTGATGTCGAACTAATTTCAATACATGCTTGTCCTTGAATTGCTTCGAAAAAATTATCCTGTTGATGTTGCTATCTCCTTTGATTGAATTACTTTTGAAAAATTATCATGTTGATGTTGGAATCTCCTTTGATTGAATTACTTTGATTATCGTGTCCTTGATGTGTCAAACTAAATTCAATACATGCCTGTTTAATATGCTACCATTTGTAAATGTAAAAAAATTTATTTAGATGCATACCATCATCTACAGCCATGTTGTGTTCACATGTAATTATGATATTGATATTGCTTACATGTAATTATGATATTATACTGTGCATTATTCTGCTTGAATTTTGTTTTATTGGTACGTATTATGTTTATATTTGTTGTAGCTTGATAGCTAATTATGGTTAATCTCATTTATGTATGTTATATTTTGTTAAAGTTTTGACTATAAAATTTCAAATTTAAACTCAATATATTGTTATATTAGTTGTTGCTTTTGTGAAAGAGCTTGCATTCAAAATTCAAATTAAGTTTCAGTGGAGGTTTTGATTGTATGAGATAAAAGATGTGAGTATTTGATTGATGTGAGTATAATGAAAACGAAAATGAATAAAAACCATTTCTTGTAAGTGAATGTTAATTTCTATGATACTTGCGCAAATTCGATGGAAGTTAATCGTTTGGGGGAACAAAATTCAACAGACGCCACCATTCCCGAGAGTTATGGCAATTTTCAATGTTAGGTTGTCGTACTAAAGATTTTAATTCAAAAATATCCCACTGAAATTGCTACTATGATGTGGCCACTTATGTGGCAGGTTCGAAGGGAGGGTATCATATAATATATTTTTATTCGACAAAGGTTCACCGAAACTACTTATCTACTTTATTGTGTTCACTTATGTAGCAGGTTCGAAGATTGATAGCTAAATTAATTAT
The DNA here is from genome assembly GCA_030737875.1 of Allium sativum. Taxonomy (NCBI): domain Eukaryota; kingdom Viridiplantae; phylum Streptophyta; class Magnoliopsida; order Asparagales; family Amaryllidaceae; genus Allium; species Allium sativum. The sequence continues at coordinate 862,075,803 of CM060915.1, read as the reverse complement.
TTTAGTTCGGACCGAGACCACCGAAACTGCTTGTCCACTTTATTATGTTCACTTATATGGCAGTTTGAAGGAAAATCACTGATTTGATGAATTTAGTTCGACATAAAGCCATCAAAATTGCATGTAAGTTTCTTTTATTTTCGTTTATGTAAATTTTTGAAGGCATGGCATCGTCTGTACAGATTAAATTCGACACAGTGGCATCGTTCATGAGAGTCTACCTAATTTTCGATAGGCCCCTGTTGAAATTAACTTATTAATGCGAAATATTCCCACCAAAACTGCATATCCCCTCCAACATACCACCAATAACCATATTCAAATCCCACCAATAACCATATTCAAATCCCATACCAATACACCATATATCAATCCTATATACAAATTACTATATTCAAATCCCATACCAATGCACCAGTAACCCTATTAAATAACATATTCAAATCCCATATACAAATAACGACCTACTTCAAAGACATGCTTCAAATAATATATTCAAATCCCATATACAAAATACCGTATATAGATTACTTAATGTATATACCAAATAACATTGACCATATCCAAAACATTCAATATCATTGACATATCAATGTATATAACAAACATTAGCTAAACTAATAAGACATTAAACATGCAATATGATTGATCATGTCAAAAAAAACATTCACCGACAATAGTTTTATGCCCCACACCAGTCACCATAGTCAGTTACAAAAGAGTTGTTTACATCAATGAAATCATAACATCTGTATACAAAGTGAACATGCATAACAGTGGACATACCCAAAACAAAATATTTCCGAACAAACTTTCCATTCTTAAGTTAACATTTTTTCTTGCTAACAGTTTTCTTCTTCTGCTTTCTTCCTCCTTCACTGTCTTTTTTCTTACTAACCATTGTTGCCTTTGATCCTTCAACTCGTTCAGATTCTTGTTGTATATGCACTTGTTCGCCAAATATATCAAGCGGCTTATCTTCCTAGATTATCTCCATCGTTTCTAGTACTTGTGATAATGACCCGCTCGGTGCACAAGATTAATGAATTTCATAATGGTTCGAAGTCTCCATTTCTGCAAATTGTAAAGTAAAAGGATTTTTTCGAAGAAAATTGAAGAAAACATTAATCATTACCAAAATATATATATGTACAATTTGATCAATAAACGAACTATTTTCGCTTACTAGAATTGTCTCAGTAAATCGAGTCTGCGGATTGGCAACAAAGGATGTGAAATAGAAAAATACCACTGCATGTACATAGGGTTGCAAACCCGTGATTGCATGACATGAGTCGGCATTAGATTTTGATTCAAAATATGGTTTCTTCAATCAATTCAACTATAATTTCCTACATTTGCATACACTGCTCTGTAAGATTTTTCCAACAACTTCATCTTTTTAGCTTCTAAAACCAAAGTGGTTACGAGTATTGGTTGCACAAATCAAAACCGACGAAGAATTTTTTATGGAAGGTACAACTCAACTGCTTTGAAACTTACAGTTGGTACATTATAAAAGGCGCAATGTTGAAATGAGTATACATTTCTCATATTCTTCAGATAATCCTAAACGACATCGCTAACTCGAAGATCATCTAATCTCTCCCTAAGAGTCACCAGATTATAAGACAATGGTACTTGTTTCCACACCAAAGTAGAAAGACGACCGAGGATCTCCAGCTTGTGCACGTGCATTGGGATTGTATCATCTTAAAATCGGGAAATGTTCGTATATCCAAACCTAGGCAACAAATATCAGTTATAAACAAAAACATTACGATTAAGTATACTTTTACTTATATTCTTACCTGAAGCAAAGTCATACAACCTACGATTCGACGTGCACCTTTTCTTGTTCCCAGTGCCAAATTATAAAATAGCCAACTCAAGCATGTTGTGCCCCAAGAACATGTGTTAACTTGCCTTAATACCTGTAAGCACTGTAAAAAATAATCCGAGACCTTGTTTCCAGATTTATCACCACAAACTAGAAGACCAACTGTATAGAGTAAATATATTATTGTGCATTGCTTTTTATGTATCGTGGTATCAGAATCTTTCAACCCAGAAGATCTTGTCCGCAACCATTTCAAACGTATTTTTTCGCACCTCCCAACAAATCATCAACCGCTTGTTCTTTGATGCCAAGACATTGATCTAACAACTCATATTTCTTATTCCTCTAGATCGACCAAGTGGCCCCGTAACCACTTTTCTTTGACAGAAAGACCGGTGATGTAAAACATTTCGTTAATAGTGATTGTCATTTCGCCAAACGGAAGATGAAATATGTTGGTTCTGGATAGAATCGCTCAATAAAGGCATCGATATGGGCCTTGTCTACTTTTTCATGTGCATATTTTATTATGTTTAGAAACCCGATTCGGCAACTGCATCCTTGAAAAATTAGATTCGTTATTTATATCCCACGTTTTGTGAGTCGATATGTCACTGTGAAGCTTAACAATTCTTGCTTCGTCCAGTGGTGCCTGCATCACCAAAATAGTATTCAACGAAAATAAGCATATGAAAATTTGTATATCATGTAAGCAATCAGCGTGCAAAACAAGATCTTACTTTGATAATTTCCTCCTGAAAAACTAAGTTCTGTGAAGCATTAAAACTATGTATGTGTGTATGTTGCAGTTAACATATCATAAATGTATACCTTGAGTGTTAAGGAAAATTTGAAATTTAGGACAACTTAAATTCTAATATCATTAAAACTATACAACGATGTCATAATGCGAAGACCCTCATTGTCATCTTCTTTTTACAAAACACTATCTGCTACTGCATTGTGTCAGTTGGATTACCTCCCCACATGTTTATGTTAAATATTTACTAATGTTACCGGAAAGAAAAATAAATCAATTGTCTAAATAAAACATGTTTCTGACATAAGAGAGTTACTGTGTATGACATAGGAAAGTTGCAAATTATGCTAAATAAATGGAAGCTAATGATGTCAAACAAATGGTTATCGATTCCACCTCATAAATATGAATATATGTATACATACATACATATAATTATGACTGCGTTACTGTTCGTATATACACACATAAGTGATGAATATATGAATGCACTTGTTACATACATATATACTTAAGGGCGGGGGCATTTTTTTTGAATACAAAGTTATATTTGACATGTTACGTTCGAACGTTGTATTGAATTTTGAATATGTAGGACAACTACATACATATATGTATTCATAAACACTTGTTACAAATAACTGATGAGGGTTATTGTGTGTATATACACGCATAAGTATGTACGTAATTTATGCATATATGCATGTGCATGCACAGAGAGTGGCATTAGTCATGATTGTGAATTATTGAGAGTCAATTGGAAAGTATCAAAACAAAAGGAAAGCTATAATGCTAAACAAAACTTAAGTGATTAGTACATAAATTGATTTAATTTTTATTTTAATCCACAATTTTAGTAAGTTAATCCACTCTATTTTATAGGATCGTTGACTTTCACTAAAATTTAATTTTTAATCAGTGTATCCACCTAAATAAAAATATGTTTTTTTTCTTCTCTGTTTTGCATGTACTCTTGTTTTTAAAATCCTAACATCTAAATCCAAGTTTAAGTGGAGCAATTCAACGTAATAACAGAAAGTAGTTTGTTTATTTTTTGTTTGAAGTGGTTAATTGTCCAGTTGAATGAGACGTTTTCCATTGTCATGCAAACTTGCGACATATATATAACAATTGATAATGCATTGTATGAGTATTTCTGGGTATAGCAGTTATGTTCAGTTTTTTTTTTTTTTTTTTTTTTTTTTTTTTTTCTTTTTTTGAGAAAAAAAATGTAGCTAACAAAACAAATGTTTGGAATAATGACCTCCTCCCCCCTCCCCACACCAAAAAAAGAAGAAGAAAAAAAGTTTGGAATAATCCAAGTGATTGCAATCATATTAGCTTGTCAATTTAAATAAAAGTTGCGCCGAAACTGTTTACTACATCATAGCAATTATTTTCTTGGTAGCCAGTTTTCAGTAAATCTGAGTTTTCACTAGAGATCTATGAAATTTCAGTAAATTTGAGTTTTCAGTGTACTATAGATATTGCCAATGATGAAAGAAAGCGATCAAAATGTATTAAATTCGAATATTCTTTCTGTACTTCAGTTTTAAATATTTCACCTTCTACTACAATTTTTGATGAATGCATTTTTTTTGTCTTAACAGCTAAATCCAAGACATTATATCACCAATTTCACTACAATTTAAAAGGTAGCACCTGCTCTTATTAAGCCAGAAGAGGCTGTGTAAAACGACTGCTGTATTCCTTGTGTTTGGTCAAACTATCTTATGGTAAATCTAATTAAGCAACACAATGCTACTCATTTTGGTCTGCTGAAAGGCCGAGAGCTTGTAATGCAACTTTGTGTACATATCCAGGCTGCTGGTGAATTGTTTCAGATCATTCATTGATTTCTATTTGATTTACAATTTCTGGTTTTCTTCTTTTGTATACGTTTGCTGCATTCCATTGTCCAGTAACTGAGGCGTTTTGTAATGTCATGGTAAAACAAGAAGACAAAAAATTATTAAGCTACATGATAGGGTGAAATCTTTAAGTTAATCTACTCGTGGATTAACTCACAAAATAGTCATGGATTAACTTATTAAAACCGTGAATTAGAATAAAAATTACCTTTATTGTTCTGTTCATACCCATACTACTCAAAATGTCAATCATTTAATGATCTATATAGTGCTTGTAATGCAAATTGCAACCCCATGACCATACACTATAAGTATCATGTAGATAGAAGTACCAAATAATTCCATATCATCGAAGAAATATGATCTATAAATGCGAACAATAATGATGATTGTGCTTCACTTTGTGTCAATTGACCCAGTTGCATTATCAATTGCTTTATTTTCTTCTTTTTGGTCAGTGGGAGTATCTAATTTATGTCTCTTCACTTTGTTCCAATTCACTTTGCGTCTCTTCTTCGGTGTGACGAGATGGATCAACCTCCTTAGATACCCCTTGTTTTGATCTTCACTGTGTAAGTTTTCTTCCGTACTGTGCTCTTGTTTCCTTTCTTCCTCCATGCACAAACTTCTACTTTTATTTTTATCGCCTTCATCATCCACAACAGTCTCCTCTATAACTTTTTTTAGTCACTCCAACTCTAACCCCTTCCGATTACAAGCGGTTTCAGGGACACGAGTGGTCGAAGACGAAGTATAACTTTTCTTGCTATAACAAGCATTAAAAATGCATACAGAACAACCAAAAAAAGTTATCCATATATTATACAACTTAAAACATCGAACAGTGTTAATTTGTATATAATTTCCATTTGAAGTCATCGAATGACAATATAAAAAAACAATTGCATGCTACTAAAAACCAAGAGCAACTTCATGTCGTATAAAATTCATCTATATGAAGTTCTACACAGGTAAATCGAGTTTAGCAACCTATTCGAAAATAAAGAGTCGAATACAAACAAAAATTTCGACAAAGGGTCGCCATTTTAACATATTATAGGTTACCACATTTGTTCGACAATCATACATCGAAACTTATTTAAAATAACAATCGATTGTCATCGAATCATCAAAACGACGATATCAAATCGAATTAAGTTCAAAATTTTCAATGGAAACTTCCGATTTAACTGCATATTTCTAAATCTTAACGCAAATCACTTCAACCAAAACCCATTCAAAAAAAACATAATCGAAACTTGTATAAACCCAGAAATCATACATTTTCAACATCTTCTCGATTGTTTTTGGGTCAGGTTTTTAGGATTGAATGTTGTGTTGAAAAGAGAATGTGTGCTTGAATAGTAGCGTTTTGGGTAAAAAGAATTGTTTTACCGTGTTTTGTTTATTTGAATGGAGGGTAAATCGCGTTCTTTTATTTACTTTCTCATTGTGTTTTCCCCCTTAATAATTTAATTTTGATTAGAGTGAAACTAAAATATGACCCTTCTTAACCATTTTTGGAGTGATAATAATATCACTCGAATAAAAATGTAATACATGTAGATAGCTATATACAAGAGTTTATGCCATATGATCGATTGTATGAATCCTATGTTAAGCTCTCATGTTGGCTTGGCTTCCTCGTTGATTTTTCTGATCAACTACATGTAACTCGTTAAACCACTTCAGTAAGAGCAAGAAAATATTCACATCGAAACAGGCTATGCTAAACAGTCTTGTATGGGTTACTTGTATTATAAATACTATAGCAAAATATGTAAATGTAAAAATGTGCCATAGAGCATCCCTTGCAAGGACTACATCTAGCATCCAAGAACTACCTGTCATTTCCAAAGATGATAATGGAAAAGGAAATTAATTTATTAGTAACAAGGATAAATGTGAAATTTATGCAAATGTAGGAACTTGAGTACAAAACTTATAGATCTACGTTTGTGAGGACTTTCTATAAATTTTACACATATAAAGTTTTGTATTCAAATTTCTTATGAAAAAAAAATAAAGTCTAAAATGAAATCAGAAATGATTATAATATATAAAAATTAAAAGTAAAATTTAAATTAGATAACTTTAACTCGTCGATTATTAGCAGCCGACCACCACCAATGAATTTATTATGCAATATTAGCTAAGGTTAACCCAGGTCGAGTGACCCATATTTTATTTTATTGATTATAACAATCATCATTGATTCCAACCTTTGTAGATATTGTCAATTCTTACCAATATTGTTCAAAAAACTTTAAACTATTTAACATGCTCTAAACACACTATCTTTTCAAAATTTATTGAAATAAAATATTCTAAGAGACAATTTGAAGATTAAGGAAAAAGAGGCGATAATCAAACTAAGGGGGATCAATAAATCATAGAAGGACGATTCAAGTCAATATGGAAAAGAGAAAAGACTATAAGAGGTAAATGTGTTTATTATTAAATACGATGATCAAGTAATTGAGATTATTCATTTACCTGGTTGAACCAGAAATGAAATAATTTAAATCAGTGATGAAATTTTAATTTGAAATTTATTTGAAGATGTTAAAATCTAAGATAATGTTTATTAAGTAATTGCAATTAGATGAAAATTTGACTGAAAGTGTAAATTACATGAATTTATCCTCCAATTTTTTTAACCTTGATTAGAGTGAAGAAATAGATTTGAATATGAAGTAAATATTGAGTTATAACTACAATTGTGACTATTTGATTTTAATATGAAATACGAATAAACCCTTTTATTCATCTTGAGTTGAATATAAAATTTAATATGTACCCTGCTGATTTCACCCTAATCTAATCATGAGATGTAAATATACATATGTAAGTACGAAATTGATGAACTGAAAACTTGTAAATGAACTGTAAATTGTACGTGAAAATTATTGGAATTATATGTCAAGATTTATACAAATATGTGATATTTGGTCGGTAGTTGAGGAATAATTACTGCTACATCAAAATATGATTTACTATCGAAAATATGATTCACTATCGAAAATACAATTAACATTAACACAGAAAAAAATTCAATTGGTTAGCACGCTTGCTATAGTCGATGTTATAGTCAGTCGACAGCAAGCAGTCGATCAATCTATGTATTTCAGGCATAACTTGGATCCTAGCCTATGACCCATGTTAGAATATATATTAGTATTTATATTATGTAATACAAGCAAAGGAAGTTAGTTTTACGAGAATAGACAGATGTATGCATGCAAAGAGACATAGACATAATTTATTCCATTTGTTTGTTATTCGATATAAGATGGTTCAATTGCGAGGGTGTTTCTCAATGCATGCACGATATTATTGATGGATGTCTGGTGCGATACATGGTCTGAAACTAACAAGAGGGTTTCTTGGTGCATATAATAAATAATTAGGATGTGACATTGTTGATGAGTGCCAGACATAGTACAGTAAGTGGGGTTACCGTTGAGCGTTGGACATGGATGCTTATTAGATCTTAAGTCACCTTTACGTTGGTCTTCATTGTAGGATCCTCTCAATGTGTAAGTATGATATATTGAAGTCATAGCTTGGGTAATGCAGTCCCAATTGTGATATTAATTTTATGTGATCTTATGTTGAAAATAGTCTCTCTTATTTGGTCGATCCATTGTTGATCAGTTTTCCTATCTGTTGATTATTAGTGGTTCGATTAATTATTTGATCCTAGGTATAATCCGTTATGAGATGACTGAATGTAGATTTATTCAAAACCATATCCCTTAGGTTAACGCGTTCGTCAAACTTTTGTTTAACCCGTTTCTTTCCCATTTCACTCATCATGGGAGAACATGACAATACGTAATTAGCTTATCAAGTACATGGAGAAGCGTGCTTGGCATTGTCATTGACTCATTGCATATAATTCTTTCTTATTCTCAGTGCAAGAATATATTATATTTGATATATATCAAACTTTATGTTGTAAACACTGGATTTTTGATAATATTCTTTAAGATGATTATTTTCCATATTTATATGTTATTTTCTTCTGCCGTAAGATTTGAAAGTGTAACGTTTCAGATTTTTCGGCCATTTAAACTGGAATATTTAAATCTGTTTATATACTATATTGAAAATATAATGGGTTTCATATCGAATATATTCAATAAAATGGAGTTCGGGAATATATATTTTATAATATTAATTATAAACGAGCTCGTAACGGCGCGGTAGTTCGTAATATTGAGTTTTGAACTTCAACTGAATATACCGAATCCATATTAAGTCAGAATTCTGTGAAACGAGAAACGTTAGGATCGATTTGATTATAATTTTCTAGTGGAAAAGAAAAATCGAGATTTCGTCTTATATATTGCAAGATATGTCCAAATCAAATTTTCAAATAGTCGCTATAGAATCGTTCATCGCCCGTAAAAGTTTATTTGAAATAACCGCATACTGGATTAGAATTTAGACAAGGTTCCTTTGAGACGTAGTGTTAATTTAATTTTTAGAATTTTACTGTAATTTTTAATTAATTAAATATGCAACTTTTTATTTGGAGTATTTTGCACCCTATATCAACATTTTTGGGTTTCAAAATATGAATCAACCTACCGATATTATTATATTTTTTGGAATCGTAGGGCATTATTTGTCACAACGGTGTATTTATTTCGGTCGAGTTTGAAGTCGGTATTTTGCAGTGCGTATATTTGAACGGTCAGGGTTAACGGTTACCGGTAATATAAACGAACCGTAACCAAATAAAACTTAAGCGCGAAGTAAGGAAAAACAATTTCAACGCCTATGCCATGCTACCCTAAACACACATCACTGTCCATCAACGGGAAAGAAGTGAAATGAAATATCACTGCATCCCTACCCATCAGCTATTCCTTCCTCGTTAAGTTTACTGTATATGAAATGAATAAACATAGCAGACCACAACCCTGGGAAGAAAACACGCCATGACTATACGGATATTTCCTCTCAGCCTAATACTGCTAGGCCATCCATCAACCACTGCTAAAGAAGAGAAGTTTCAATGCATCTCCCTAAAAATGTACAACAGCTAAACCTCTCTTATTTCAACCCCTACTACTGATGTTCTGTGAACTCTGCCCAGTGACAAGATATCTCACTGCGCCTCTACCTCTCTACACCATATGCTAACCCAAGTAGGAAAACACGTTGAACTTATCCCCTTCCCATTTACGTATATATATACAGCACTAACACTTTGTTTCCAGAAAAAAAAATTTAAAACACTTCCAAACAAATGAAACCAAACATTAAAACTTTAATCGTAGAGCCTCACTTGTTGGAAATAAATGAGAAGATTGGGAAGAAGAGGTTGAGTGGTATTGGAGAAATATAAGTCTCACATTGTGTGTGATTTGTGATTATGTCTCCTTATATACCAAAGCCCAATATGCTATTTCAAAACAAAAGAAATAAGCACATGAAGCATTGAGTGAATGGGGATATGTAGGCATTAGGCCTTCATAATAAATATTAAAATGTCATAGATAGGGCCTTGGGCCTTGGGGCTCTTGGGTTCTCCTGATTTCCGTGGGCCGCTAACCCGTTCGGCCTTGTTGCGATGGGACGGATCTGTTTTGAACGGAGCGGATGCGCCCGTTTCCTTTCGGCTCTTGGGCTTGCGCAGCGAACAGGTGCGCCCGTTTCCTTTCGGGCTCAACCGACGCGCCCGCGTCCGTACGGACGGTCACATCTGCTCAGAAGACATCCCCTGGCCACTATATAAAGCCTTCATGACAGAACAATAAAATCACCGAAAAATTCCTTTCTTTCTGTTCTGCAAAACTGTTCTTATTTACTGCGCTCTTGAGTTCGTGTTGCTCTGCACTTGAAAGCGCTTCAAATTGCAGAGATCGGTCCGTTTTATCTTGGGAGACAATTGCTCGATAACCTTCAGCGCCAGTGAGGGAGCAATATTGTTTCAAAGAAACAGATTTACTCTGGACTCGGACAATACTGAAAGGTACTCTTCTTCTTTTTCTGTTTTGCAACGGTTCTGCTCTGTTGCAATTCCGGTCGCGCTTTTCGCCGTTACTAATTCTGAAACAATTCAAATTAGTAACGCTTCTTGACGTGACAATTGGATAGTGACAATTTATTGATTGCTATCAGATTCGTATTGCATTTGCATTGTTACGAATAACAATTTTGAAACAATATTGTCGTTTTGCAGAAAACGATAATGGCTAAAAACAATAGTGGTCCTGCTGCGCCAACACCACCTGTAACCAATCCTTTTGCACCCGTGGTTACGCCAATGGCACTGTCTCATGGAGAAAGGCCAGAAAAGTTCACCGGAGCGGACTTCAAACATTGGCAGCAAAAGATGCTATTTTACTTGACAACATTGGGCCTAGCAAAGTATCTTACAGAAGATGCTCCAGTCGTTGCAGAATTGGAACCAGATCCAGTTAAAGTTGAAGCCCATACTGCTTGGAAAAATTCTGATTTCATTACATCTTGAATGGCCTCGACAACAGTCTATACAACGTGTACTGCACTGTTGCAACATCCAAACAACTCTGGTTGGCTTTGGAAAAGAAGTATAAAACTGAAGATGCAGGCATGAAGAAATTCATCGCTGGGAAATTTCTTGACTTCAAAATGGTCGATACAAAAGCTGTGATCAACCAAATACAAGAACTGCAACTTATCATTCATCAATTAGAAGATGAGAAGATGACACTTAGCGAATCTTTTCAAGTTGCCGCTGCTATTAAGAAGCTTCCTCCGTCGTGGAAGGACTTCAAGAACTACCTAAAGCACAAGCGCAAAGAAATGACAATGGAGGAACTTGTAGTTCGATTGAGAATTGAGGAAGATAATAGAAATTCTGAAAAGAAGATTTCTCAAAATGTGGTTGCCAAAGCAAACGTTGTCGAGACGGACAAGTCCAATAAGAGAAAACGTGACAACCAACCTAAGAAGTCAAAGAAATTCAAGGGGTCATGCCATAATTGTGGAAAGAAGGGTCATAAAGCTGCAGAATGTCGCGGTCCACCCAAAAAGAAGAAATCAGAAGCGAATGTGGCAGAAGTTTCAGACGGAGTTTCTGAAATGGACCTGTGTGCAGTTGTTTCAGAATGCAACCTTGTTGGCAACAACAAGGAGTGGTTTGTAGACACTGGAGCCACTAGGCATATATGCGCAAATAAGTGGATGTTCACAAACTACAAAAGTGCTACTAATGAAGAACAAGTGTTTATGGGTAACTCGTCCACATCAAAGGTCGAAGGCAAGGGAAAGATTGTGCTGAAATTGACTTCTGGAAAAGAACTCACTCTAAATGATGTTCTCCATGTTCCAGAAATTCGCAAGAATCTAATTTCAGGATCGTTGCTCAGCAAGCATGGCTTCAAACTGACATTTGTGGCTGATAAATTTGTGTTGTCTAAGAATGGAGTGTACATAGGAAAGGGTTATGTATGTGATGGTCTATTTAAGGCTAATGTAACCACTGTTGTACCAAACAATGATATGAATAAAATTGAATCTTCTGCTTATATGGTTGACTCTCCTAATCTATGGCATTCTAGACTAGGTCATGTGAATTTTGATACTTTACAAAAACTGATCAATCTAGAATTCATACCTAAGTGTAGAATTGATTCAAATTACAAATGTCAAATTTGTGCTGAAGCCAAATTGACAAGAACATCATTTCATCATGTTGAAAGAGAAACCGAACCTCTAGACTTAATACATACTGATGTATGTGACTTGAAAACGTGTCAATCTAGAGGAGGAAAAAGGTACTTCATCACTTTTATAGATGATTGTACAAGATACTATTATGTATATCTCCTTAGAAGTAAGGATGAGGCATTCGATATATTTAAACAGTATAAAGCAGAAGTTGAGAATCAACTCAATAGAAAAATAAAAGCTTTAAGAAGTGATAGAGGAGGAGAATATGAGTTTCCATTTGAGGAATTCTGTGCTGAGCATGGTATAATACACCAAACTACAGCTCCTTTTTCACCTCAATCCAACGGTATAGCCGAACGGAAAAATAGAACTCTTAAAGAAATGATGAATGCCTTATTAATAAGCTCTGGCTTGCCAGATAATTTTTGGGGAGAAGCTATTCTTTCGGCAAATCATATTTTGAATAAAATACCACGAAAGAAAACTTCTAAGACTCCCCATGAACTTTGGAAAAACAGACCACCATCCTACAAATACTTAAAAGTGTGGGGGTGTCTTGCCAAAGTGGAAATTCCAAAACCGAAAAAGGTTAAAATAGGACCAAAGACTATAGATTGCATATTCATTGGATATGCTCATAATAGTAGTGCATATCGATTTTTGGTGTACAAATCTGAAATTGATGACATTCATGAAAACACCATTATCGAGTCTCGAAATGCAAGATTTTTTGAGCACATTTATCCTCTAAAACCCTCTATTGAAACAAGTGTTCAAAAGAGGCCAAGAGATCCAGATACTCCTGAGGATAATGCTGATCAAAATAAAATGAATGATGAAACTGAGATAGAGGAACCGAGAAGGAGCAAGCGACAAAGGACCACTAAATCCTTTGGACCGGATTTCTATGCATATATGATAGAAAATGAACCTCTAACTTACCAACAAGCAATGTCATCTCCCGATGCTCCTTATTGGAAAGAAGCCGTCAATAGTGAAATAGAATCCATTCTACAAAACCATACGTGGGAACTAGTGGATCTCCCGAAAGGATCAAAACCACTAGGATATAAATGGATATTTAAGAAGAAACTAAAGGCTGACGGCTCAATAGACAAGTATAAAGCAAGACTTGTAATAAAAGGATTCGGACAAAAGCAAGATCTGGATTACTTTGATACATACTCTCCAGTTACCAGAATAACATCAATTAGGATGCTTATTGCAATCACATCTATATTGAATTTGGAAATACACCAAATGGATGTGAAAACTGCGTTTTTGAACGGTGAACTGGAAGAGGAAATATATATGCAGCAACCAGAAGGGTTTCTAAGCCCAGGAAATGAAAATAAGGTGTGCAAATTAGTGAAATCTCTTTATGGCCTTAAACAAGCACCAAAACAATGGCATGAGAAATTTGATGAAGCAATGTTATCAAATGGATTCAAAATAAATGAATCAGATAAATGCGTCTATATAAAATGTATAGATGTTGGATATGTCATTGTTTGTCTCTACGTTGATGATTTACTAATCCTAGGAAGTAATAAGGTCATAATAAAGTCTACGAAGGACATGCTATCCTCTAGATTTGATATGAAGGACCTAGGAGTGGCCGATGTAATTTTGGGTGTAAAAATTATAAAGACACCACAGGGATATTCGTTATCTCAGTCACATTACATTGCTAAAATTCTTGAAAAATTCAAGCAGTATAATGTAACTGCTGCAAAATCACCAGTAGATATGAACCAAAATTGGGTAAAGAACACTGGTGATGGTATCTATCAGCTTGAATACTCTCGTATACTGGGAAGTATTATGTATGTCATGAATTGCACTAGGCCTGATATTGCGTACGCTGTAAGCAAGCTAAGTAGATATACCAGCAATCCTGGTAAAAATCATTGGAAAGCAATAATCAGAGTTCTAGGATATCTAAAGTATACACAAAACTATGTGTTGCAATATGATAAGTATCCTTCAGTAATAGAAGGATATAGTGACGCCAATTGGATAACGGGCTCAAATGACACAAAATCCACAAGTGGATATGTGTTTACATTAGGAAATGGAGCAATTTCGTGGAAATCATCCAAGCAGACTTGCATAGCAAGGTCAACAATGGAATTTGAGTTCATTGCTCTGGATAAAGCCGCGGAAGAAGCAGATTGGCTTAGGGGGTTTTTAGAGGACATTCCAAATTGGGAAAAACCAGTACCTCCAATATGTATACATTGTGATAGTCAATCTGCTATAGGAAGGGCGAATAGTACATTGTATAATGGTAAATCGAGACATATTCGTTGTAGGCATAAAACTATAAGACAACTTCTCTCTAATGGAGTTATCACTATAGACTATGTAAGGTCAAAGGATAACATTGCGGATCCACTAACTAAAGGCTTGCCTAGAGAGAAAGTTCAAACCTTATCGATGGGAATGGGTTTAAGACCTATGATCTAAAAGTTTTTCTAAACGGAAACCCCACCTAGTTGACTGGAGATCCCAAGATCTAGGTTCAAAGGGACAACTAAGTTTATAGATAAACTTAATGGCACTGTTAAAATACAGACCATTCCTATGATAAGTCAGTGCACAACCCGTCGGAGAATAGGATAAGCTTAGCTTTTAATGATGTCTATACTGTGGTGTTATAAAAGACCCAAGTGGAGTATTACGGGATACTCTTTATAGAATCACCTACGTGAGTGTGAAGGCGCCGCTTCAAAAAGAATTGTAAGGTCGAATTCTTTAAACACTCATGAGACCAAGCAGGTGTTCATGGCAAAAACGAACACAAACAGAGAACCAAGGGGTTTAGAAACACTTAGCATGTGTTATCTTTATATACTTACACAAAAGGCTTACAGTTCAAAGACAATCTAGTCCACTGATTCGCCAGTAGGTTATAACGATAAACACTAGGAAAAGTTCAAGGCCATTGTGCTACTTTTACCGATACGTTAAATGTTTCACAAAATTTAAGAACAAAAAGAAATCTCTCATTCATGTGGGGGATTGTTGGAAATAAATGAGAAGATTGGGAAGAAGAGGTTGAGTGGTATTGGAGAAATATAAGTCCCACATTGTGTGTGATTTGTGATTATGTCTCCTTATATACCAAAGCCCAATATGCTATTTCAAAACAAAAGAAATAAGCACATGAAGCATTGAGTGAATGGGGATATGTAGGCATTAGGCCTTCATAATAAATATTAAAATGTCATAGATAGGGCCTTGGGCCTTGGGGCTCTTGGGGTCTCCTGATTTCCGTGGGCCGCTAACCCGTTCGGCCTTGTTGCGGTGGGACGGATCTGTTTTGAACGGAGCGGATGCGCCCGTTTCCTTTCGGCTCTTGGGCTTGCGCAGCGAACAGGTGCACCTGTTTCCTTTCGGGCTCAACCGACGCGCCCGCGTCCGTACGGACGGTCACATCTGCTCAGAAGACATCCCCTGGCCACTATATAAAGCCTTCATGACAGAACAATAAAATCACCGAAAAATTCCTTTCTTTCTGTTCTGCAAAACTGTTCTTATTTACTTTGCTCTTGAGTTCGTGTTGCTCTGCACTTGAAAGCGCTTCAAATTGCAGAGATCGGTCCGTTTTATCTTGGGAGACAATTGCTCGATAACCTTCAGCGCCAGTGAGGGAGCAATATTGTTTCAAAGAAACAGATTTACTCTGGACTCGGACAATACTGAAAGGTACTCTTCTTCTTTTTCTGTTTTGCAACGGTTCTGCTCTGTTGCAATTCCGGTCGCGCTTTTCGCCGTTACTAATTCTGAAACAATTCAAATTAGTAACGCTTCTTGACGTGACAATTGGATAGTGACAATTTATTGATTGCTATCAGATTCGTATTGCATTTGCATTGTTACGAATAACATCACTAAATAAAAACAGTTCACTAGAAGAAGCAGGGCGTGGTGGACCGTGACAGCTCGGACGTTGTTCAAAGAGTGTCTGGACGTACACAAGGGGAATCACGGAGTACTGTCGAACCATCGGGGGTGCTGAAATCCGCAGTTGAGGGGAGGAACCGACGTGGATTTGATGAGAGTAAAAAGAAGAAGGGATTTAGCGATGATGGTTTCCATAGTTTTACTGTAGTGGTGGTAGGGGGACCAGTCATGCATTTTGGAAAAAGGGGCGTTGGCTTTCGCGAAATAAACGCGAGCTGTCTGTGTTCTTCGATGGGGAGGAGGAGAGGCCAGGTCACGCGTTGGAATAAGGTGATGCAGTTTTGTTTTCTTTTTTTTTTTGAAAAAAAGAAAGAAAGAAACATATAAGGACGTGAGGGAAATTCTGTGCACGAAAGTTGTGTGTGCATGGGAAGCTGGCACCACGTTTGGAGCAGGCGGCGTGTCTCTATCAGTGAAGCAAAGGAGGTGGAGCACAGTGTGGCGTGAGTAGGAGAAATGGGAGGACGGGTTCATGAAAATATGTGAATGGCCTGATAATCAGAAATGAAGGAAGGTGGATTTCTGTTGGAAACGAAGGTCAAGGCCTTATGCACGGTTCAAAGGTAAAATAAAGAAATAATAATAAATTATATAATAATTTATAATTTACTTAGTTTAAATAAATAGTTAAATTTGAAATGAGTATAACCGGTACATATGTTATCAGAATCGCATGAAATTAGGCTCGTTGGAATCGCAGCGATGAGCACACACTGATGAGCTGATTCAGAAGGGACTGGAAGCTGTCAGGATTTTATTTAATTTTAAACGTCAGTTTAAAATTAAATAAAACAACGAGTTAATCGACAGTCGTAAAACAAGGTGAGTTAATTCTCACGATTTCTGGAATTCTATGATGTGTTAAATTCATATTAAAATATAATTCACCGTTAATCATAGAACTGGTTGATTGAATGCCTTGTTTGCTTACTAGATGGTTGTCAACAAATTATATTTGTCGTATTGGGTGATTTGGTTTCAAATAATTATTTCATAATTATTATCAAATATTAACGGTGATGTAGGGATGAACAGGTTGGAGGGATCCGACCGGATTCCTCAAATATTTTATATTGTTGTTTATTTTTCCATATCACCCTAGTATGAACTGTTTACCCCTAAGTAACATTACATTCTATTTGAATGTTGATTATCGATTAGATATTGAACGTTGAATTTAAATTCAACGTTGTGTGTTGTTTTAATCAGTAAACGGTATTGATTAGATATGAGCAGCAAATGATCCGAAACACTGGGTTAAGACGTTAATTCGCCGTTAGGCGAGTTGACGTAATTCAAGTTATAAAATTTATTTTATAACCGAAGTGAAGTTTTAATTCGTATTTCTATTTAAAATAGAAGTTTAAAAAAATAAGACGATATTTATAAATGTTTTATGTAAATTAAGAAGTGATCGAGTTTTAAAATAAAACGTGGTAAGAACAATGTTATACAAAAAGTATAAACAAATTGGGAAGCAAATACGTCATTATTGATTAAATATTACTTTAAAAAAGAGAAGTTCAAAAAGAAATTTATTGTAAGAGACAGGATAAGAAAAATCCAATGATAGTTGAAAGTTAATGAATAGACGAGTAATGTAACGTTTTCAATGAAATTTCTTTTACTTAATTATTTAATTAAGTAAATTAAAGTGAAAATATGACTTCAAAAAGGGAATGATTTATATAACAAGATTTTTAAATAGAATTCAAGGTTCGTAAACAAGGTTTATAAAGGAAATTAACGCAGGCGATGAACTTAAATAAGTTTTTATTTAAGGAATTGGGTTAAACGAAATTGGTATAAATTGAAGGAAAGTTTGTAAAAGCTAAAAGAGGTTGCGTTAGTAAACATATTCGAATATAAGTGAAAGAGATTTAATTTGAGATTAAGTATGCCGAATGAAAGAAATGGTTATTAAAACCATGTTTTAAATAAAATGGTAACTGAAGGGACATAAAGTGGAGTGATAGGTTTGTGTTTCAAACTGGTATTTATTCTGAGATAAGAACGTCGGCGGTCAAGGTCTGAGAGGTAATTAAATACCCCAACTTGAACGGCTTCACTATTATCGAGGAATAATATTAGTTTGTAACGGTTAGATTGGGTTATTATTGTTACAAGAGAATATTGAAATCGCAAGGTCTTTAACTGGTAAGTTTAAAAGTAACTAGGTACAAATTTAACATCATCCAATCAACTTTGAAGTGTAAATCTTTGAGATAAGAAAATAGTGATTTTCGCAAAGCAAAGAATAACGTAAGGGATTTGGCGAATATATAGTGATGTTCTGAAATAAGAATAATGAAATGGAGTTGGTTAATAAAGATATTGTAGCGTTCAATGTAAACGAATAATGGGATTCGAGATAAAAGAATCGAATTTAAGGATCGATAGAATAGACTTAATAAATGAATCAGAGTTGCCAATGTACTTGATCGTATTGTTTGCCATTGATAGTTAAAACACCAAACTATCAATGAAATATATTGGATCTTTTTGACGTGTTGTTTCGAAGAGACCGGGATGAGAACTAGACCCAAAACTACTTCGATTCAACGTTGCATACGAAATAAATGAAGATGGAGCATTGAAGGCCATAGATCTTCATGAAGCGGAAGAACTACTTATAATCTCTGGGTAGCTCCCAGAGATACACTGTGGTTCTGTCGTGGCTGGAATCTATGGATTGCAAGGACTTCTCGCTACTGATCCTTGGGGTGATTCCTGTGTAAGGATGCGTTAGGAGAGTGCCTTCGGGTCATCCTGTTCCTGGATGATGTGACGATGTGGAATTCAAAACGAATGGTAGCCAAATGGTTCAAAAGTCGATTATAACCTCGAGCCTCATCAACCGGGAAATGACAAAAATCGGGCGGGCAGCATGGCTATGTGGGTCGCACCCATTAGGGTGTATTGTCACCATCTAGAGAATATTCCTATTTGTTACTTCTTTTCATTTCTGTATCTCCCAGGGATTACGGTGGTCGCGCGACAAAAAGCCGTGAGGTGACAATATATTCGATACACTCAAGAGAAATGAGTGGTCGGTCATGTATGGGCCGGGTTGCAAGACGTTCTTGTTGAACCCAGTGTATTCGTCTCTAGAGGTACACTATCGGCAGGTGGTCCCATACCTTGTCATAGTTGGAAGTCCAATCTCCAATAAGCGCCTGCGGTTTTGGATTGTATACTATATATGTAGAGCGTGAGATGCAAGCGTTCTACTAGATTGATATTTATTTGTGATTTGATAAACACTATCATAATATCAGAAAAGATATTGATTTCAAAAACGTTTTGGGTTATAGTAAGGTAAAAACCGTCCGTGTTTATGTGTGGACTGGTCTTACTATTATCCTTTTCTTTCAAAAAAGGATTTTCAAAGTTAAACAAGTTGTTGTGCTATGGATTTACCACTGAAAGTATTCCAGACTGACCCGGTGAAATTTTGTTTTAAACCAAATGTGCTCGGGTCAGACCGAACATATTTACAGGTTAGGTTCCGCTTGAAGTTCAAGGGATGGAAGCAGGAGGCTTCACCGTTAGTTATTCAAAGTTATTTCCGCTGTGTTTGATATATGATGTACTCTGATGATTGGTATGTACATATATATACAGTTTCTTTTTGTATAAAGAAATTCGATATTATACTTTATTCGTTCCGCTGTGAGTTTTCTGATGTTCTCCATATTCTTCTATTCTAATATTTCTTTCTTTCTTTTCTCATCCTCTAATTTCTTTCTCATAACGTTCAGGTGTTTTCGATGCTTGATTGTCGACATGGTGTTTGTGTGTCGATTTTCTGGGTCGAAAACTCCTGGTCATTACAGTGGTATCAGAGCTATTGGTTTAGGAATAACCTTGGCTCTGTGGCGTGACTCGATAGAGTTGGAGTTAGTAGTACTCTAGACTGAGTATGAATATATATATGAGAGTGCGTATTTGTAATTGATTATAATTTTTTTTAAACTCTTTTGCAAAGTGGGTAAATGAAATAACTATGCCCAAAATTTATTTTTATAGAAAAAGGAAACAATTTTCTATAATAATATTGGTTGTTTTGGTGGTTTTGATTCGAATATGAAATTGAATTGATTAGGAGGAAAATCAATTAGTGAATGGAATTGGATATGAAACTTGACCTAGTTAGGTGGAATTGAATAAGAAGAATATGGGATTCAGAAATCGAATGGATAATGGAAGTCAATCGGAAATTAATCGATTGATAAAATGTATGTTAAACCAATGGGAATGTAGGCCAGTAAGGGCCAATGTTGAATATAATTTAAATGATTTGGTTGTTTGTTATTTGGATATTGAAGTGATAAAATCCATCAAACGAGTCAATAAGGATGTTTGAATGGATTGAAATAAAATGACAGTATAGTAAATTTGGAATAATATCGTATGAAATGAAACAAGATTATTTTACCCTGTATTTGTTACTGGCATTGTAAGTGGAGATAAGTGCAGATTCTAGACGGCTATGGGAATTGGCTTGATTATAGAGATTGTAGTACAGAAGAAGAGCAGTTTGTTGATTTGCTGCGGAATTTGAACTGAGTTGCCCGACAAACAGGTGAAACTTAATATTATGGGTTGGTGATTGATTTTATACCCTTGAGTGGTATGGCCATTTGGCTTTGGTTTTATTTTGGAGAAATTAAGGCCCAGGGTGGCAGTTGTGGTTGTTATGATCAAACCGTGCAGAGGAGGTGCTGACGAAATTTTCGAAAATTTTTAGGAGTTTGAATTTGTTTTGACGAAAATTCGAAATATATTTATTTGAAATAATTGGGTTTGGAAAATTCTTCTTACCTTGTAATTTCGAGGACGAAATTCTTTTAAGGGGGAAAGAATGTAACATCCCAGATTTTTCGGCCATTTAAACTGGAATATTTAAATCTGTTTATATACTATATTGAAAATATAATGGGTTTCATATCGAATATATTCAATAAAATGGAGTTCGGGAATATATATTTTATAATATTAATTATAAACGAGCTCGTAACGGCGCGGTAGTTCGTAATATTGAGTTTTGAACTTCAACTGAATATACCGAATCCATTTTAAGTCAGAATTCTGTGAAACGAGAAACGTTAGGATCGATTTGATTATAATTTTCTAGTGGAAAAGAAAAATTAAGATTTCGTCTTATATATTTCAAGATATGTCCAAATCAAATTTTCAAATAGTCGCTATAGAATCGTTCATCGACCGTAAAAGTTTATTTGAAATAACCGCATACTGGATTAGAATTTAGACAAGGTTCCTTTGAGACGTAGTGTTAATTTAATTTTTAGAATTTTACTGTAATTTTTAATTAATTAAATATGCAACTTTTTATTTGGAGTATTTTGCACCCTATATCAGCATTTTTGGGTTTCACAATATGAATCAACCTACCGATATTATTATATTTTTTGGAATCGTAGGGCATTATTTGTCACAACGGTGTATTTATTTCGGTCGAGTTTGAAGTCGGTATTTTGCAGTGCGTATATTTGAACGGTCATGGTTAACGGTTACCGGTAATATAAACGAACCGCAACCAAATAAAACTTAAGCGCGAAGTAAGGAAAAACAATTTCAACGCCTATGCCATGCTACCCTAAACACACATCACTGTCCATCAACGGGAAAGAAGTGAAATGAAATATCACTGCATCCCTACCCATCAGCTATTCCTTCCCCGTGAAGTTTACTGTATATGAAATGAATAAACATAGCAGACCACAACCCTGGGAAGAAAACACGCCATGACTATACGGATATTTCCTCTCAGCCTAATACTGCTAGGCCATCCATCAACCACTGCTAAAGAAGAGAAGTTTCAATGCATCTCCCTAAAAATGTACAACAGCTAAACCTCTCTTATTTCAACCCCTACTACTACTGATGTTCTGTGAACTCTGCCCAGTGACAAGATATCTCACTGCGCCTCTACCTCTCTACACCATATGCTAACCCAAGTAGGAAAACACGTTGAACTTATCCCCTTCCCATTTACGTATATATATACAGCACTAACACTTTGTTTTCAGGAAAAAATAATAATTAAAACACTTCCAAACAAATGAAACCAAACATTAAAACTTTAACCGTAGAGCCTCACTAAATAAAAACAGTTCACTAGAAGAAGCAGGGCGTGGTGGA
Organism: Allium sativum; assembly: GCA_030737875.1. Lineage (NCBI taxonomy): Eukaryota > Viridiplantae > Streptophyta > Magnoliopsida > Asparagales > Amaryllidaceae > Allium > Allium sativum. The sequence continues at coordinate 862,053,527 of CM060915.1, read as the reverse complement.
CCGTGAAAGCTCGGACGTTGTTCAAAGAGTGTTTGGACGTACACAAGGGGCATCACGGAGTACTGTCGAACCATCGGGGGTGCTGAAATCCGCAGTTGAGGGGAGGAACCGATGTGGATTTGATGAGAGTAAAAAGAAGAAGGGATTTAGCGATGATGGTTTCCATGGTTTTACTGTAGTGGTGGTAGGGGGACCAGTTATGCGTTTTGGAAAAAGGGGCGTTGGCTTTCGCGAAATAAACGCGAGCTGTATGTGTTCTTCGATGGGGAGGAGGAGAGGCCAGGTCACGCGTTGGAATAAGGTGATGCAGTTTTGTTTTTTGTTTTTTTTTTAAAAAAGAAACATATAAGGACGTGAGGGAAATTCTGTGCACGGAAGTTGTGTGTGCATGGGAAGCTGGCACCACGTTTGGAGCAGGCGGCGTGTCTCTATTAGTGAAGCAAAGGAGGTGGAGCACAGTGTGGCGTGAGTAGGAGAAATGGGAGGACGGGTTCATGAAAATATGTGAATGGCCTGATAATCAGAAATGAAGGAAGGTGGATTTCTGTTGGAAACGAAGGTCATGGCCTTATGCACGGTTCAAAGGTAAAATAAAGAAATAATAATGGTAAATTATACAATAATTTATAATTTACTTAGTTTAAATAAATCGTTAAATTTGAAATGAGTATAACCGGTACATATGTTATCAGAATCGCATGAAATTAGGCTCGTTGGAATCGCAGCGATGAGCACACACTGATGAGCTGATTTAGAAGGGACTGGAAGTTGTCGGGATTTTATTTAATTTTAAACGTCAGTTTAAAATTAAATAAAACAACGAGTTAATCGACAGTCGTAAAACAAGGTGAGTTAATTCTCATGATTTCTGGAATTCTATGATGTGTTAAATTCATATTAAAATACAATTCACCGTTAATCATAGAACTGGTTGATTGAATGCCTTGTTTGCTTATTAGATGGTTGTCAACAAATTATATTTGTCGTATTGGGTGATTTGGTTTCAAATAATTATTTCATAATTATTATCAAATATTAACGGTGATGTAGGGATGAACAGGTTGGAGGGATCCGACCGGATTCCTCAAATATTTTATATTGTTGTTTATTTTTCCATATCACCCAAGTATGAACTGTTTACCCCTAAATAACATTACATTCTATTTGAATGTTGATTATCGATTAGATATTGAACGTTGAATTTAAATTCAACGTTGTGTGTTGTTTTAATCAGTAAACGGTATTGATTAGATATGAGCAGCAAATGATCTGAAACACTGGGTTAAGACGTTAATTCGCCATTAGGCGAGTTGACGTAATTTAAGTTATAAAATTTATTTTATAACCGAAGTGAAGTTTTAAATCGTATTTCTATTTAAAATAGAAGTTTAAAAAAATAAGACGATATTTATAAATGTTTTATGTAAATTAAGAAGTGATCGAGTTTTAAAATAAAACGTGGTAAGAACAATGTTATACAAAAAGTATAAACAAATTGGGAAGCAAATACATCATTATTGATTAAATATTACTTTAAAAAAGAGAAGTTCAAAAAGAGATTTATTGTAAGAGACAGGATAAGAAAAATCCAATGATAGTTGAAAGTTAATGAATAGACGAGTAATGTAACGTTTTCAATGAAATTTCTTTTACTTAATTATTTAATTAAGTAAATTAAAGTGAAAATATGACTTCAAAAAGGGAATGATTTATATAACAAGATTTTTAAATAGAATTCAAGGTTCGTAAACAAGGTTTATAAAGGAAATTAACGCAGGCGATGAACTTAAATAAGTTTTTATTTAAGGAATTGGGTTAAACGAAATTGGTATAAATTGAAGGAAAGTTTGTAAAAGCAAAAAGAGGTTGCGTTAGTAAACATATTCGAATATAAGTGAAAGAGATTTAATTTGAGATTAAGTATGCCGAATGAAAGAAATGGTTATTAAAACCATGTTTTAAATGAAATGGTAACTGAAGGGACAGAAAGTGGAGTGATAGGTTTGTGTTTCAAACTGGTATTTATTCTGAGATAAGAACGTCGGCGGTCAAGGTCTGAGAGGTAATTAAATACCCCAACTTGAACGGCTTCACTATTATCGAGGAATAATATTAGTTTGTAACGGTTAGATTGGGTTATTATTGTTACAAGAGAATATTGAAATCGCAAGGTCTTTAACTGGTAAGTTTAAAAGTAACTAGGTACAAATTTAACATCATCCAATCAACTTTGAAGTGTAAATCTTTGAGATAAGAAAATAGTGATTTTCGCAAAGCAAAGAATAACGTAAGGGATTTGGCGAATATATAGTGATGTTCTGAAATAAGAATAATGAAATGGAGTTGGTTAATAAAGATATTGTAGCGTTCAATGTAAACGAATAATGGGATTCGAGATAAAAGAATCGAATTTAAGGATCGATAGAATAGACTTAATAAATGAATCAGAGCTGCCAATGTACTTGATCGTATTGTTTGCCATTGATAGTTAAAACACCAAACTATCAATGAAATATATTGGATCTTTTTGACGTGTTGTTTCGAAGAGACCGGGATGGGAACTAGACCCAAAACTACTTCGATTCAACGTTGCGTACGAAATAAATGAAGATGGAGCATTGAAGGCCATAGATCTTCATGAAGCGGAAGAACTACTTATAATCTCTGGGTAGCTCCCAGAGATACACTGTGGTTCTGTCGTGGCTGGAATCTATGGATTGCAAGGACTTCTCGCTACTGATCCTTGGGGTGATTCCTGTGTAAGGATGCGTTAGGAGAGTGCCTTCGGGTCATCATGTTCCTGGATGATGTGACGATGTGGAATTCAAAACGAATGGTAGCCAGATGGTTCAAAAGTCGATTATAACCTCGAGCCTCATCAACCGGGAAATGACAAAAATCGGGCGGGCAGCATGGCTATGTGGGTCGCACCCATTAGGGTGTATTGTCACCATCTAGAGAATATTCATATTTGTTACTTCTTTTCATTTCTGTATCTCCCGGGGATTACGGTGGTCGCGCGACAAAAAGCCGTGAGGTGACAATATATTCGATACACTCAAGAGAAATGAGAGGTCGGTCATGTGTGGGCCGGGTTGCAAGACGTTCTTGTTGAACCCAGTGTATTCGTCTGTAGAGGTACACTATCGGCAGGTGGTCCCATACCTTGTCATAGTTGGAAGTGCAATCTCCAATAAGCGCCTGCGGTTTTGGATTGTATACTATATATGTAGAGCGTGAGATGCAAGCGTTCTACTAGATTGATATTTATTTGTGATTTGATAGACACTATCATAATATCAGAAAAGATATTAATTTCAAAAACGTTTTGGGTTATAGTAAGGTAAAAACCGTCCGTGTTTATGTGTGGACTGGTCTTACTATTATCCTTTTCTTTCAAAAAAGGATTTTCAAAGTTAAACAAGTTGTTGTGCTATGGATTTACCACTGAAAGTATTCCAGACTGACCCGGTGAAATTTTGTTTTAAACCAAATGTGCTCGGGTCAGACCGAACATATTTACAGGTTAGGTTCCGCTTGAAGTTCAAGGGCTGGAAGCAGGAGGCTTCACCGTTAGTTATTCAAAGTTATTTCCGCTGTGTTTGATATATGATGTACTCTGATGATTGGTATGTACATATATATACAGTTTCTTTTTATATAAAGAAATTCGATATTATACTTTATTCGTTCCGCTGTGAGTTTTCTGATGTTCTCCATATTCTTCTATTCTAATATTTCTTTCTTTCTTTTCTCATCCTCTAGTTTCTTTCTCATAACGTTCATGTGTTTTCGATGCTTGATTGTCGACATGGTGTTTGTGTGTCGATTTTCTAGGTCGAAAACTCCTAGTCGTTACAGAAAGGGTAGAATGTATTGGATTTTACCGTAATAACAATGATGTATAAAAAGAGCAGTAATTTATACTTCTCGATACAACGCAAGTTAAAAAGCTGTGCTAGGCTTTGGATCAGTGCATTCTGACATGTAGGTTATTACATGTGGTATCAAAGCCTATATTTAAGATTCCTTAGGAGTAGGAACGTACTAAATATTTTGAAAGAAACTAGGTTTTCAATATATGTATAGGGTGTTGTTATTGACACTCCAACTATTGTTAAAGGGTGGTCATTTTTTAAAAACACTTCACTTTTTGAAAAATTGTTTAGGCGCTACACAAACATATTATTTTACACTACTCAATATTCCTAAATTGCCCCTTCAAATTAGATTGAAATAAACTTTTTCGACAAGAAAAACTGAATTAAAATAAGCAGTTCGTCACCACTGCACCGAATGCAGCACATAATCAATTATGTATGTATTTGACAGTGATATATCGAAAATTAATAATCATTTCAGTGCATTGCCTCGTAATTATAAAATTTGACATATTTACGTCGACAAAAAATAGTTCGATGTTATTCCTCCAAAAAAACTTATCCTTTAGGGTTTAAAAAATGGATATATGCAAATTGAAAAAAAAATTACTATGGCCCTTACAATATTTGTTAAGATAAAATTACCTTTATTTGTTAAGGGGTTAAATGGATAATAAGGTAAAATTACCTTTATTTTTTTAAGGGACTACTTTCTTCATTGGTACTCCCCTTAACAATTTTTGAAAACATAAAAAATTGGCCTTCACTCTATATGCATTAAAATTGTTTTTTAATTATAAATTATCAAATAGTGTTGTTTGGTTGGGCTTTGGATTCTATTTGGATGTATGGTATTGATATTCGTATTAATCAAACGACATTTGAACATATAATTATATCTATTTAACAACTTAAATTTATAAACAATATTTACAATTATATTAGTAAATATATTAGTAAATAGATATAAATATATCATAATTTATATAATATATTATAATAATTTATATATAATATATTAAAATAATTTATGTATTATATAATTTTATAATTATCAAATAATATAATTTTCATAGTTTTTACTATTATTTAATAACATATAATATATAATTATATTATATAATATTATAATTTATATTAATTTAATAAATTACAATTTATATTAAATTAAATAGATATAATTATATTAAATTATTGTATAATTTTGTATGTTGATATAAATTTAAATTTAAATTTATTAAATAAAATTATGCTAAACTAAAATATATATAATAGATAAAAATTATATTAATTTAAACTATAATTTTTGCATTATTAATAGATAATATTATAATATATATATTATTTAATAAATGATTCCGTAGCAACTTTTTGAAAATTTGATTTGGATATAACTCAAAATGTATAATATAAAATCTTCATATTTCTTTTCCGCTAGAAAAATAGAGTTTAATAGATTCAAACGTTTCTTGTTTCAAAGAAATCCGACGTATAATGAATTATGTATATTTGGTTGAAGTTCAAAACTTAAACCTACAAACTACCGTGATATTACGAGCTCATTTTAATTATATTATAAATTATACGTTCAAACGTCCTTTAATTAATAATTATTGTCAATGCATTTTCTGTAAAAATATAGTATTATTAAATATTCAATGCTATATTAAATAATTGGTAATTAATATTTAACTATAATTAACAAGAAAAAGGTAATAATTAATGATTGATAATTTATAAATAAAAAGCAAAATTTAATAATTTATTATTTAATAGTTGTTATTGACTTAAACAACTATAAATAAACATTTATAAATTTTAATTATATAAATTATATATTATTTAACTTAAATAATTATTGTATAGGAATACACATATTAGATAGTATAATTAATTACAAATTTATATTTAATTTTAGTTTAGTATAATTTTTATTTAACAAATTTAAATTTATATCAACATACAAAAATTATTTAATTTGTTATAATTATATCTATTTAATTTAATATAAATTATAATTTATTAAATTAATATAAATTATAATTTATTAAATTAATATAAATTATAATATTATATAATATAATTATATGTTATTTGTTTATACGTTATAATATATATTATTAAATAATAGTAAAAATTATGAAAATTATATTATTTACTAATTATAAAATTATATAATATATAAGTTATTTTAATATATTATATAAATTATAATATATTTATGTCTGTTTAACAACTTTAATTTATAATTAATATTTACAATTATATTAGTAAATATATTACAGAATTATAATATAATTTTATATTAAATACTATTATATTATTTATTATAACAAAATTGTTTATAATATACACTATTATAATAATTTTAACATTTAATTATTGTAATATTATTTAATTATTTAATAATATTATAAGTATTTAACTATTGTAATACTTCATCGAATAGATTATTTAAGTATTTAATAATATTATAAGTATTTAATTATTCAATAAAAATTATATAATATTTCATCGAATAGATTATAAGTTACGTCCAAATAGAATTTTCAAAAAGTCATTACAGAATCGTTTACAACCAAAACGATTTATTAAATAAATAAAAATGATTTTTGTGTTGAGTGTAGATATTTGTGTTGACGCATTCTCAAAATGAGCCTTTGTGCGCATTCTCAAAACGCGCCAATGCAAAAACCAAAACAAGCCTATATCTGTAATTAAATCTAAAACAAGCCTATTCGTGTTATTGCTTGTATAAATTGGCCTAAATGCGTGAATTTCCCTAAGAAGAATGGTTTGAATTTTGCAAAAGGGCTAAATATATATATCTTTAATGTTAAATTCTTGTTCAGATTTCCATAGGGGTTACACACGAGGGTTTGGTGGGGATGGCTTTATTGAATATCGTTAGAAAAGGTGAGCAGCGTGCTTAAGAAGTTGGAAGGAAAGACATCCCAGCTAAATTAGCACAAGCGTGGTATGGGGACCCACGTACTGATTAAGAAGTGGGAAAAAAATCATAATATTATGTGGGAAGAGGCATGTCATGAAGGACTACACAGACAACTCAAAGATCAAATACGATCGTATAAGAATAGAATGTGCGACCTAATAGAGAACCTCTACCCTAGTTGTTTTAGGGCCCGTTCGTAGGCATTGAACGGGGCACGATCCGCTCGCGTCACATCCGATGCTTTGGACGTGCAAGTGGGATTTACCCCATTTGTGGCCAGTTAGGCGGAAGCAAATTTTTTGGCAAGTGCTCATCTTTGACATTTTTAATATATATGTGTACATATTAAGCCTTATGTTTATTTTAGTCCATTTAATTTCATTTCATTTGTGTTTATACTTTGCATGCTTATATATATACCAAGCTACTTTTATCTTTTTGGCAGTGTGGGACTAGTATTACAATGTTGTCATGTACATAAGAAACATAAATTAAAATTAAACGAATAAATTAATCCAAAGCAATTAAATTAACAATTAAATACTCCGTTCAAATACCACGCTCAAATACCTTGTTTGTAGCAAAAAACACATTCGCCATTCACAACAGTGTCATGCTTGAATAACTCGCTCAAATACCCCATTACTGTTCGTCAAGAACGCACCCTTAGCTTGTGCATTGGATGTTGTTCCCAACTCAAGCGCATCTCCACTAGTAGGCAAGGTAAAGACAATAACGATGTCTGCTCATACCTTATTTTATAGTGGTATCACAATCTTTCATTTTTAGTATGAATCCATTAACCTATAGTTGTGAATGGCCCAGTAGTTGTATCAAATCCTATCAGAGGATCGACTCATTCGTTTAATATTTTTAGGGGCTTGAAATTGTTTGTGTTGATAATCAATTTTGAATGCGATGTTTTTCCCAGAGTTTGGATTGATTCTGAATATGGACTAATTAACCATGTATGACCTGGTCTTATATTGTGATAGTAAGGTTGTTCATTTGGGTAATTGTACTGGATAAAGTCTTGAGGTTTACTAGGACCCTAGAAGTTCAGTTTGAGTTTGTTATGTTCCTTATGCCTACCACATTATGAGTTAGCTTGAGTGGCGGTATTCGAGATTATCCAAATGTTCTTTCTAATCTACCAATCTTCCATCTTGTGGTAGATCCAACTTCAAATTTATCTTAAAGAGAAGGCTAGGCGTATTGCCTTACCTTTAAGACTTAAGGATCCTAAAGAAAGACATGAGCTAAACAAGCAAGTGAATGAGTTGTTGGAGTAGTTTTATTAAGAGGAATATTTTAGAGTGTGGACATCAGTTATCTTTACAATCAAGACAAATGACTCTCTATGTCTTTATGTCGATTACCATGAGCTGAACGATCCAAAAAAAGAATTACTACACATTGGACATCATAGACGATATCTTTGATCATTTAGTTGGAGTGAAGATGTTATCCTAGCTTGATTTAGCTATAAGGTTCCATTAGATTCATGTAGCTAAAGATATTATTTAGAAAACCATTTCTTGCACTCCCGCGGATTTTATGAGTGGCTAGCCACGTCACTTAGACTAACCAATGCGCCAACCTATTTTGTCGATATTGTGAGTCGATTTTTTAGAGATTGTCTCATAAGTTCCTGGTGGTATTAGTTCAAATGTCAGTCTATTTGAAAAGCGAGAAGGAGAAAAGGTTGCATCCAAAAGATGTGCTTAATACTCTCCTTGAGCATAAGTTGAAGGCAAAGTTTTCCAAACATCACTTTTGGTACAACAATAGCCGGTTTTTGTTACACGTTGTCTCTTAACACGGATTGATGGTTGATCTTAGTACGTTGATTGTAATATAGGATTGGCATATGCCAAAGGCATAATTATGAGGAGTTTTACTTTGTTTAATGAGATATTGTAGGACGTTCATTAAAGGCTTCATCATTTTTTCCCCCTTTGATCGGCCTTAAAGAAGAATTTGTTTTTCTTGGAAACTCAAAGTGTGAGGATGCTTTCATTAAATTGAAGGAGTTAGTCACTTGTGATCTTATTTTGTTGCTACCCAATGTTTCAAGGGCATTCATAATGTATACTAATGCTTGTAGTATGGGATTGGACATGATGATGCAGGAAGGAAGAGTGGTGAGCAATGCTAGTTAACAACCAAAATCATATAAGAGTAACTAACCTACATATGATTTTGAGTTGACAGCCATTGTTTTCCCACTCAAGATGTAGAGATGTTATCTATTAGGAGAGGGATTTGAGTTATTCATGGGCCATAAGTCTTTAAATTATATTTTTTGTAATAGCTCTGGTTTTATGATTACCTATATAAGCTAATTAAATGGTGTTTATAATGAGTCCATCGAAATTAAATTTAACTTAGTGACAACAACTCGTAAAATCCTTTAGTTGAACAAACAAAAGATTTTGGAGTTAAAAATGAGTAAATATGTTGGGTTGGGTTAAATGGAACCAAAGGAAGAAATACAATTCAAATTTAACTTGTTAGTCAAAGAAAATAAATATCAATTTGAAGAAAATAATTTATTTAATCATTAAGTTGATTAAATAATGGGTCTTGGGTAACTAAGTTGGATTTGAGGTTAAATGGAATTGAATAAAGCAATAAAAAGATTCAATTCGACATCAAGTTGCTATTTTAATTGTCGGAAAAATAAAGTTTTGAAAACTTTATAATGTAAAATTTGTAGCAAAATGTGTGTTAATTTTTTTATGTGTCTTGTTGCAATAATTTGCAAATTATTGTCAAACCATGAATTTTAGTGCAAAAGTGTGTTTTCTAAATTTAATTGAGTTGCAAGTGAAAATATAACATGTAAAATATTCAATAAAAATCAATATCTGAGTGTTTATATATTCATTTTTTTAAGATAATGTAATTCTATAAGTTTAGACATTAAAGTGTAAGTTTGGAACAAAAAAAGTGAAAAATAAACATTTTGTCAAAAATGTAATTTTAGTGTTTGATTTATTTAACATAATTATACCAGTGTATTTGATTTTTTTTAAAGTTAGAATTGGCAAAATATGAATAAAATGGTACATTTTGTGTTAAAATAGTGTTTATTACATGGTATAAAGCCTAATTAACCAATATTTGTTAACATAAGGGTTATTGGGTTGAGTCCAAACCCAGACCCATTAAGCTTTTGTGAGAAGGTTGAAGTGAGAAACTAGGAAATAATATGTCCATTTTCACTTTCCCGCTTCTTCCTTCCTCTGCAAACTCCAGTAAAAAGTAAATAGAATCCCTCTCTAAATACTTTGAATCCATGGTTATTTTAAAGATTAAAACAAAGTTATTAGTTCAACAAACCTACAGGGAGTCAATCCAAAACCATAAATTGTTTCATCTTAATTTTTAAATTTGAGAAGTTGCTTATTGTAACCAATTTTTGTGCTTGCATGCCTGTTAACTTCCATTCCAGGTTTCTGAAATTTCTTTCCAAAGCCAAATTCCATCATATTGCTTGCAAATCTCCACTATAATTTGCAAAATCACCAAAAAGGTGAGTTTACCTTACGATTTGTACTTTAAACATGTTGCATGTCAGTATATTATTGTTTTTGAGTGTTGAAATCGCATACTGTAAACAAATTTCTGAAGTTGAATGTTTACCGTATATGCATGTTCTATGTCTATCTTTGTATATATGCCCAATTAAACTATGAATTTAATCCGAATTCATGTCAAAATTTTCCTGGATCGTTGTTGTTAACCATCATTTTGGCAAAAGCTACTACGGATCAGATCGAAACCCAATATCCAGAAATGCGCCCTTCAGCAACGCGCGAACTGCCAAAGCTCGGCCCAAATAGGCCTCCTTCAAGCGTCAGCCCGAGCCAGCGCCTACAACAGATATCTCACTCCAGAAAATTCGCTCTCCCAGCCGACCGAGAAAATTGCTCCCGTAAAAGGCGCATCGACCGAATATTTCGGATCTGTATGGAAATATCCAGCTGAGGCATTCAAATGCTCAGCCCAACTTTCAAGGCAATAAAGGTGGTCAATCATATCCGGATAGAGATCTACTTTCGATACACCTCATCTCGAGTGCCACGTAAGCCGGTATTTCCGAGGATACTATTAATGAGTAGTGGAATGGGGCCTACCGCCGCAATTGCTACCAATGATCAAGCTCCGCGTGTCCAAGCTCCGAAAAAGAGGAAGGCCACTTAGTGGCCCACTCAGCCCATTATTTCCCTTATAAATACCTCAAAGCTCAAAGAGGAAAGGGGGCTCCTGAACTACAAATTCTAAAGCACTCTCAGCTTTCTCCTCTAAGCTTCTCTCACGGCTAACTCAAAAATAGCCATCTTCTCTTCTTCCTTAAAACAGAAAAAGCTTTGTACTTGTAATCAAAGAAAAATCAATGTATGTAAAGTGGACGTAGGCACCGTCTTTTGCCGAACCACTACAAAAAGTCTTGTGTGTTCCCTGTTTTCTCTATATTTTTTGCATTTCATAATCATTATTCGTGTGCTTTCCACACGACTGGGGGTTGATTGTGACAAGTGACCAACTTTTGATGTCAACATTTTGGCGTGCTAGGAAGGGGCACGAGATGCACCAACATACCCTCCGACCTTCTGCAAGTTTCAATTCATGGCGAACAAACGAAAGAAAGATGTAATATCTTCCCATCCCACAAATGTAGATTCAGCCGAAACGAACGCTGTACAAGCAGGTATGGAAGCCTCCTCACATGAAGACGTATCTCGATATGTCACTCGGGACGACATGGACAAGATTATGGATGAATTCAGAGGCCATATGACATCTCAGGGTAAACTCCTCGAACGAAAGCAGCAATTGATGGATCACCTTCTCGGTCGAGTGGAGATGGGACTAAACGCTTCAACATCGGTTCCTCCACCGACCGAGGCTGGGGCAATAACTGATCTTCGGTCCGCACCGAATCAGGCCACTGATCAGATTCCACCTTTATTTCATCCTGGCTTGGCTCCACCTCCCAACCAATCACAACTAGGAGAATCGCTTCCAGCGACTAGCGCAGCTGTAGATTCTTAGGAGGCCCACGATCAAGATCTATGGCATTCGACAACTTTGCCTTCACTCTTGGAAACGGCTCAACCCCCATACAAGTCGAACGACTACCGGGCCCGTCAGAATCAATGCCATTCTAATTACAACCCATAATCTTACCGCAAACCAATCTAACCACTCTTCCCCTTCAACGAAGAGCTGGCGCGGCCTTCCCTTCGAAACAGGGAGACCATTCTACCATACCAGTCCTCACCATGGCAGAAGAAAACACTACCGTAGACCCTTCTAACCTCGCCCCGACCAGGGGCAGCCACGAGCTCCAAACATCACATGCCATGCCGGATCAACCTGGACCCTCTGTCATCGGTACAGCCTGATCCAATACTCACCAGGATCAAGAGGGGCCAATCTACCCAGAACCACTAGTTGGAGTTCATCCTCACTCTCACCTTCACTCAACTCTCGGAGGCCGAGCCCAGACAACGGCTGCCCTTCCGAGCATGCTTTTGCTAGATCCTCGTATCAAAGTTCTTCCAAATGCAGAGCTAAATTCATGGCAATGATTCCTCGAATATTGAAGCCAGCTTTCAAGCATCATCCGACGTTTCACTTGGGGCACCTCTTCTCAGCAGGATATAGATAATGTCCATCACAACCCTTTCACCAGAGAAATTAGAAACTCCCGAAACCCTCCGGACTTCAAGTTTCCAACCATTGAACCGTACAATGGACAGACTGACTATCCATCTCATGCGATACATGAGACATATGGAAGTACTCGGTGCGTCGACCAACATCATGGCCAAGTGCTTCCCACTCTTCCTCACATATATAGCCGACATGTGGTTTTGGCAACTAACGACGGAGTCGATCGGCAGTTGGAACATGCTGGTTACCCGTTTCATCGAACAGTTCAGAGTACATATCTCTCGACCAAAGAGTGTTATGTTCCTGTCCACCATCAAGCATCGATTAGGAGAAACACTTCGATCTTCCTTGAAAAGTTGAACGCAGCCATAGTATCAGTTGATCGACCTGAGCCCTCGATGGTGCTTATGGCCGCCATTGAAGGAGTTCAGAATCGATTAGAATTTTCAATCTCTTTAACTAGAGATCCCCCAAGGATATCGAAGATTTCTATTCAGAGGCCGAACGATTCCTCCGACAAGAGGATGCCAGTATTGAGATGGAGAACTTTGAGGTCCTCGCCACCAAGCAAACAGGTCCATCCAACACCAATGACCGAAATAAAGGAAGAGGAAAGGCCCCAGAAAGGAATGAGCGCAATGTACGACCTCAGAAAGAAGGTAAATATGAACAATACGCATAGCTCAACTCTTCTTTGCTCGACATCTACCTTGACATACGAGGGTCCTTGGCCCTTCCAAGACCACCTCGACGAGAACCAATGCAGATGGAGCTCGATTCCGGCAACCACTGCATATTCCACAACGTAGCAGGACATAACACCAATGAATGCCGACATCTGCGCGACCTCATCGAGGGTCGAGTCAGGCAAGGAGAACTTCCCGAATATGTTAAGAAAAGCGCCACGGCCTTGCCGCCACGATCTTCTACCCAAGCTCCTCAGGCCGGTCCTCGAGCCCCTAGAAATGGAAAGGACCCTGAGACTAGCACAAGTGGCATCATCATTAATTAAATTTAGATTTCTTTTTCGATGTACTTCTGTTTCAATAAAAGGAACAATTTGATGTATACATGTACGGGGTTAGGATTTAGCTCCTAGGCATGTTCTGTAATCAACAAATGTTCCCTTAGGATTTAATTTCATTTTTCTATAATAGTTCTTTAGCTACTGTGAGTTTTCTTTTGCAAACATAGATTACGTTTAAATAATTTAAGCAAAGCATGACTACCGCTCGCCCTTCCCAGATATGGTCAGCACGAAAGCCAACCATCATCTCTGAAAACCTACTCCTTGAGCCGAGTACGGTTGGACCTCCTTAAACTGAGTATGGACTATACTCCCCCCTTCTAAGGATTTTTCAAATAATTTTACATGAGTCGAGCACAAAAAGCACTTGCCATAAGCCAAGTATAGTTAATGCTCGCCACTTCTGTAAGCCGAGCATGGTTAATGTTCGCCACTTCCGTAAGCCGAACATGGTTAATGTTCGCTACCTCCATAAGCCGAGCATGGTTAATGTTCGCCACCTCCATAAGCCGGGAATAGATAATGCTTGCCACCTTTGTAAGCCGAGTATGGTTAATACTCGCCCTCTCTCAAAGCCAAGTGTAATAAATGCTCATCTGTGATGATAGGTCGAATACTTGACCCATCAAAATCGAAGCCTTCTCTAGTCGGAGGATGGTCCACTTTATCTTTGCAGGAACTAAATCTCACGACTGAAGTCAGCGATCATCATCTCGGCCTTAATACGATACCTGATCGTTGTCGGTTTTCTGACCTTAATACAATCTTCTTCGGTCGTCGGTTTTCTAGTCTTAATACAATCATCGAGGCTGTCAGATTCTGGCCTTAATATAGTCCGGTGTGACCATAGCTACTCGAGCAATTGTGCTTCGGATCACATTTCAGAACACACCTCCCTCTACCAAAGAAGATGCATTCTGAGGGGCAAAGTGTAAACCATCTTTTTGGCAAAAGCTATTACGGATCAGATTGAAGCCTAATATCCAGAAACGCGCCTTTCAGCAACACAGGGACTGCCAAAGCTTGGCCCAAATAAGCCTCCTTCAGGCGTCGGCCCAAGCCAGCGCCTATAACAGATAAATTACTCTAGAAAATTCTCTCTCCCAGCTGACCAAAAAAATCGCTCCTGTAAAAGGCGCATCGATCGAATATCTTGGATCTGCATGGAAATATCCATCTGAGCCATTCAAATGCTCAGCCCGACTTTCAAGGCAATAAAGGTGGTCAACCATATTCAGACAGAGCTCTACTTTTGATACACCTCATCTCGAGTTCCACATAAGCCGCTATTTACGAGGATATTGTTAATGAGCATTGGAATGGGTCTTACCGCCGCTATTGCTACCAATGATCAAGCTCCACGTGTCCGAGCTCTGAAAAAGGAGAAGGCCGCGTGGTGGCCCGCTCAGCCCATTATTTCCCCTTTAAATATCTCAAAGCTCAAAGAGGAAAGGGGGCTCCTGAAATACAAATTCTAAAGCACTCTAAGCTTTTCTCACGGTAACTCAAAAATAATCATCTTCCCTTCTTCCTTAAAACAGAAAAAGCTTTGTACTTGTAATCAAAGAAAAATCAATACATATAAAGTGGACGTAGGAACCGTCTTTTGCCGAACCATTATAAAAAGTCTTATGTATTCCCTGTTTTGTCTATATTTTTTGCATTTCATAATCATTATTCGGGTGCATTCCACATGATTGGGGGTTGATTGTCACAAGTGACCAACTTTTGACATCAACAGTTGTCTAGCTTTATATTTATTTATGAAAATTTCATGATAAATGACAATCCAAAACCTTATCAACAATGATCAAAAAGTCAATAGGACAAGAAAAAATTTCCTGTAACTTTCATGGCCATTAGGTCGACCTGGACTTCCTTAAGGTCGACCCTAAGGTCAACCTATGCATTTGTTTAGGTCGACTTGGCCAAGTGTATTCGTACTTCGTCGAACCCAATTCTTCTGAGTGTTCCACTATTTAATTCTTCTGACTTTGGAGCGTTGTTTTAAACTATTTTATTAAGAGGAATAATCCAACTTTAGGAAAGCCAGCATGTGAAATGATCCATACTTCAGATTAATGAGTTTACATGAGAATTTTCTTATGTTAATTTCATGAAATTTTTGTGATTTTGCTTACACGGTGCACGCGTTTTATAAATAGTTTTGAAAAAGGATTTTAATATAAAATTATCATTTTAAGATAAATGCTTTACTAAATCGATTTACAAAATATAACTACTTAAAAGCTATTTTACATATAAACATTCTCTATAATAAAGAGAATTTTAAAGAAATAGTTTCCGAAATGTTTTCAAAACTCGTTCCAAAAGCTCGTTTTCTCGAAATATATCTTCTATATAAAACTACGCTTTTTGCACTCTAGGTAGAATGAGGATGTGACTTAAATGATATAGTAGACCATTTGGATGCGACAAATAGGTTTATTATATCGGTTAATTTTCAAACTTCTTCGATTGAACCTATTTTCGTGTAGAATTGACTGACTTATAGTAAACCAACAAGTGTGAACGTGCGGTATGGAATGCACCATTGTCACTGTTTTGGGTTACTATTTGAGAGTTCGTGACACATATTTTTGTTGCTAGTACTAAACCATTGGGCCATTTATTGTATTGTTGGATCCTATATTACGCTGTTGGGAAATTCATTGGGTTGGTGAGACTTATTTTAGACTATCGAATCATATATTAAATAGTACTTGGCA
The DNA here is from genome assembly GCA_030737875.1 of Allium sativum. Classification (NCBI taxonomy): domain Eukaryota; kingdom Viridiplantae; phylum Streptophyta; class Magnoliopsida; order Asparagales; family Amaryllidaceae; genus Allium; species Allium sativum. The sequence goes on along the minus strand of CM060915.1, from coordinate 862,037,252 downwards.
TGTTTTTGGGACATTCGTTGTTGTACATGCATGCGTAGCTTATGCTTTCCACTTGTCGGGATCCACTTTTGTTGTTTTTTTCTAGATCTCATTACTTTGATTTCTAGAATTTTGATGATTTCAAAATATTTTCACCATTTGTTGATGTTGAATGTATTTATAAAAAAATAGTCGTTGACCTATTCACTGATTTAGATATGGTAATCACATTTTAGTTGCTTTTAACTCTTAAAAAAATTCTACATATTGATATCCTTTTTATTTCCATCTTGATGATTTCATATGTTTGAGATTTCCTAAAGCCTATCCTTAAGGCTTAGGCAATTTGTGTTGATGGAATCTTCATGTAGTTGTTACATAACAAACGAGACCTTAATATGTTGATTTAGTTTGAATTTACTCTTGTATACAATGTCGTTGGAAACTTATGTTGATACTTCTTTATTGAGAAGTTTTACCTTTATCTGATATTATCCTACACCTACCATATTCTAATCATATTTTTTAAGCTAGTCTAGATTAACCCATGTCAGGCTGAGTTGTTTCAGGATAGACCCGCTTATTGGTACCTGCTTTGCTTGCTCATGTTATGGACTTTCCTATCGACTTTTGCGATGCTTAGACAATTTTTATGTAGTCATCCTGTAGTTTATTTGCATAACTATGATGTACATATTATTTTGTTTGGGACTTGATGTGTATATGTGGTTCTTATAACCGCTCACTTATGTATCACTTATGTATTATACTTATGATGTATCTGTATATATGAATGCGAGTAATATTCTATGATTTATATTATGTGATATTGTTATAACTTGTTCTGAATAAATCCACGACCATCATAGTTTCGAATTAAACTTGAATCATGTATGTCGATCCACTTGAGGTAATAAAATAATAATATATCTCTAAATTGACTTCGATAATTGTTTAATACAAGTATTGACTTGCCTTTAAACAAGGTCATCCAAGGTCCATATACTCGTGGCTAAGAGTCCCAAAGCCTCAAATACATGCCTAAATATAGATTGGGCCTTGGCTCGAAGAAAATTGGATATATAAGTGTGGTTTTTGCAAGATCCAACTTCAGATCGAATGGAAAATCAAACTTGGATCGAAGAATCCGGACCAAAATGAAGCTTCGGATCGAACCATTCGATCCAGATCGTATTTCGGTCCGTAGAAAGCGAATACACTGCTTTTTCACTCTCCCCAAAGTCTCCTTATGGTCCGAAGACACTACCACGTGTCCACATCTGAACCTACATATCTCGAACCAGATGGCTTACACACAGTAACCATTTTCAAACTGTCGCCACTACCTCCGAAAAACACGGCTCGGATGCCACGTGTTCGATCTGGACCGACCTGCTGCTATGCCTATAAATACACTACTTTGAGAAGATTTTGAAAGACTTTGGGAACTCATATACTTCACGCATGCTCGAACCAACCATCAACAAGATAGAGTCAAGCAATATTTCGAATTCTATCATAGAATTTCGAGAGAAATAGTGTTATATTGTGAGTATTAGAAGATTGTACTCGTAAATTCTTACTGAATCAAGGAAATATAAAGTGGACATAGGCTTGTTAACGCCAAACCACTATAAATTGTGTATGTTTTCTGTTTTTCTCTCTATTTCATTTGATATTTCTTCACTTTTCTCTACAAATTCTAATCTTTGGGTTTATATGTCATTTTTTTAATCAAACATTTTGGCGCTTTCACTGACAACATTGAATTCTCAGCCTTTTTGGATTGTCTATCTACTATTCGGATCACCAATTTCGAGGAAATAGTTCATTTCTTGTTACTTTCAACATTTTTTCTCATCATGGTTTCTAAAAGAGATAGAGCTCAACAAGCTTCCCATGGAGCATCAGCCACCAATTCACAACAACCTGATTTACAAATTGTGCCAACACAGAGTCCCGGATTGAATGAGCCCGGTTCAAACCCCCCAGATTGAGTTTGATTTGATCCGAAACAATCACTGAACCTGCTGCTTTAACAACTAATCAAGCTTCTCCTTCGGCATTCGTTACGCGAGACGATTTTGCACATTTTTCCAGTAAGTTAGAAGTGACCACTGCTACCCTAGATGCTCAAATGCAAGATAATGCAATATTGAGGAATGATGTGGATACAATGGCCAATAAATGGGAAGAGTTTCAAATGCAAAGGAAACCATCTCCACTAGATCGCCAAACGGCATAACGCTCATCTTCGTTTGAACAGGTTGAATAGTCACCATGTCAGAGGAGACCTTATGAAAGAACAGAGAACCCTCGTCAGCTCTGGTTCGGTACACTGCCTTCTCGGGAAGATGAAGTGATTCAACTCTTCCCTGATGATCCTATTTTGGCTGAACCCATTCTTAGGATGACTCGATCTCAAGCTCCCCTCAAAGAACGTGGTGGTGCCCAAACTACTCGCGCACCCGTACTTCCACCCATTCGTCCTATGATTGACCGGGAAGTACTGTCCAAACGGCGACTTAGGTGACGTTCCTGAAGCGAGAGCAGGGGAAATTCAAAGTGCTGAAAGTGCTGAACAAGAACGTGTGTTAACCAATCCAGAGGTAGAAGCAATGATAAGGCAGATAATGAATGATAACAGAGGTTATACTAATGAGGATTGGGGCTTGTACTGTAGCCACACTCCTTATAATTATGACATTTTGGAGCGAGATGATTTAATTTCCCTGCTATGAATCATTATTCGGGAAGGACAGATCCACGACAACATTTGATGTGCGATTTATGGTATATGAATGCAACAGCAGCTCTTGATGCCATTATGTGTAAAGCCTTCCCGATATATCTTGAAGGGATGGTAATGATGTGTTTTACTAGACTTCCTCCCCGATCAGCTCCTAACTTCAAAGACTTGAGCAAGAAGTTCTTAACTCAGTTTTAATTTCATGCATCAATGTCTGAGCACGTAATGGAGCTTTCCACGGTTAAGCAAGCCCCTAGAGAAACTTTGAAGGGATATCTCGACTGCTTCAACATGGCTATCACCGAAGTGAGCAACCCTAACCTAGAAACCATTTTAATGGCGATGGTCGATGGTGTGGAAAAGGACTCGGAGTTCAGTAGATATTTAGTTGGAAAGCCTCCAACGATGATAGAGTTGTTTTATGAGAAAGCGAATGTATGCTTGTGACAAGACGATGCATACCTGAACCGGAAGAGGAGGTCTAGTGAAGTTTTGAAGGAGGAAATTTAGAGTAATATAGCTGTAGGGCAATCTGGTGGTAGCTCTGGAAGGTAGAAGTCAATGTCGGGAATCAGAACAAGAGGAATGACTACCTAGGAAAGAACAATAATAAGGGGAATCAAAATCAGAAAGGGAATCAGAATAAGAGTTATACACCACTGAACGACACTTTGGAGAATATATACCTCGATATGTGCAACGTAATGCAGTATAAGAAACCGCCTCCACGAGACTCGATGGAGAGAGAGCGTGAGATGGGAAAGTTTTGTTTATTCCATGAGACTTATGTCCATCTAGCGAATGAATGCTGCCATCTAAAGATGTAGTTGAGAAGTTATTGCAAGAAGGGAAGCTAGACAAATATAATGTGGCCTCAAGGGATTGGGGAGGGAGATCTAGCCTCAAATCAAAATCAAGAGCCTCCTAAGTTCACTGCTCAGCAGAAGGTGAAAGTAATTGTCATCAACACATTCGTTTGAGGTCCACATCCAGCGGGATTTAGTGCAACAATGATGGAATGATATGTGAATGTTGCGAAGCATATGGAAGTTAGGGAATGCAGCACCATCGAAGACAATGTTTTGATCAAACAACAGAAAACGATGATGGAGATATCAGTTTTTGCAATAGATAAAGTTAGGGAGTGGAAAACCCAAGCATATACCCATTGGTGATATCATCCATTATTGGTCCTGCAACTGTATGGAAGGTCCTGGTTGATTGCGGTAGTTCCATTAATATTTTATTTAAGAAAACTTTTGATCAAATGAAGTTGGAAGCAAGAGATTTAAGGCCATGCATGAGGGTGGATACATGGTTTCAATGGTCCAATCACTAAACCAGTTGGTTTAGTTGAATTATCAGTTGAGTTAGGTGAGGGAGATCATCAGAGAGTGTGAATCGTCTTGTTCCTTGTGAGGGATATCAACTCTCCTTACAAATTCTTTCTGGGCCAACCGACCCTGGAAGAGTTTCAAGCATATATAGCTCCTTGGTGTTTTCTCTTGAAATTCCCAACCGAGGATGGAGTGGGAATGGTCAGGAGAGATTAGATAATAGGAAGGGCATGTTATTTGGCAAAGTGGAAGGAAATCCGCAATGGGGAAGGTAAAGAACCACAAGATGCCACCTCTCCTGCCAAGGAGGTGACAATATAGCAAATAATGGAGACATCCCAACCAGGATCGCCCAGCCATCAGTTCGAAGATATTGATCCCAGAGAAGATGAGGAGTTGGGATGTAGGAGTGGGGATGTAGGAGTGAGGCACCTAACGAGACTTTGTTAGAAGTTCCAATCTATAAAGATGACCCAGCTAGGGTCTTAAAGATCGGATCCCATTCGGATTACCTCCGGACGAGGGGATTTGTTGATTTTCTTAAGGCAAACCTTGATATGTTTGCTAGGTCCCATGTTGATATGTGTGGGAAATCTCCATCGATTATGAGGAATTCTTTGTATATCGATACAAAATATATCCCTGTTAATCAGAAAAGGCACACACTCAGCTTGGAGAGGTCAACAACTCTGAAAGAAGTGTTGGAGAAGCTGATGGGTAACGGGTTCATTCAAGATGCGACATACCCTAAATGGATATCGAATCCAGTTCTTGTGATGAAAGCTAATGGAAAATGGCATACGTGCATTGACTTCTTAGATCTAAGCTGGGCATGCCCAAAAGACAACTTTCCACTTCCTCGAATTAACCATCTAGAAGATTCAAGAGCTGGACATGAGATTCTATCATTTATGGATTCATACTCCGAATACAACCAGATTACGATGTACTTTCCAGACTAGGTACATACTAGCTTTATTATGGACCTTGGGTTGTATTGCTACATAGTGATGCCTTTTGTATTGAAGAATGTTGGGCGACGTAACAACATTTGGTTAATCGCATGCTACATAACCAGATTGGGGAGTCGATGGAAGTTTATGTGGATGACATGCATGTGAAGTTGAAGCAATCGGAAAACCATATTAAAGACTTCAGAGATGTTCAGTATCCTCCGGTATTACAGGATGGAATTAAACCGTTGAAATGCTCTTTTGGCGTCGTGTTAGGGAAGTTTCTTGGTTTCATCGTCAGGACGCGTAGGATTGAAATAAACCGAGACTAGATCCCAGCAATTAAGAACATCCAAGATCCCTGAAAATCAAGGATGTATAGAGTTTGGCAGGGAAAGTGGCAGCTTTGAACATATTCATCTCTAGGGCAACTGATAAGTGTATTCCTTTCTTCAATTTAATAAAGAGAGGGAAACACAACTTCGAATGGACTCCAGATTGTGTCGAAGCTTTTCAAAATATGCTAAGTCACTTGGAAAGACCACCAATATTATTCAAACCTATAGACCATGAGGATTTGTTTGCATACTTGGCCGTATCATTGCATGCTATCAGCTCAGCACTCATCCGCGAGGAGGCCAAGGTCCAGAGACCAGTGTACTATGTGAACAAGAAAGGACGGGGGTGGAATGCAACTATCCAAGTATTGAAAAGCTCGCTTGCAGCTTGGTGATCACTTCAAGGGAACTCCACCACTATTTTTAGGCTCACCCGATCATAATATACACCGACCAGCCGCTACAACAGGCCCTTTAGCAAAATGTGGCATTTCAGAGGTTATTTAAGTGAAATATTGAGCTACGTCAATTCGACCTCTCTTTTCTCCCAAGGCAATCAATTCGAGGGCAAGCGTTGACTGGCTTCATAGCCGAATTTAAAACTCCTGAGGAAGATGTCCAAAACGATGATACAAACCCCCTTGAGATTAAGCTGGAGTTGAGCATTTGACTGCTATATACAGACGGTGCTCGTAATGATCGATGTTTCGACACCGGGGTTATCTTGGTAACTCCCTAGGGACAATCGATCTATTATGCCTTGAGGCTAAAATTTCCCTACTACTAACAATAACTCCGATTATGAAACCCAGATTATTGAAACTCACGAAGGATTTGGAAGTAGTTATGTTGGATATTTCCTACGACTCTCAAATTGTTGTATTTCAAGCTCAGAAATATTATCAAACAAAGGGACCATGGTTTTCCACCTACCTAGAACGAATGGAAGAACCATTAGACAGTCTGGAGTATCATAGCATTTCCCACATTTCACCAGAGGTGAATCAATAGGTTGATAGGTTAGCCATGATGGCCAGTTCTAATAACCTAGAAGAAACAGAAATGGTCCCAATTGAAGAGCTGAATGCGCCGATCAGCGCTGATCAGATGGAAGTTGATCAAATTTTGGAGGCCGAACATTAGAAGAAGTCATGGATGATCCCTATAAAGAATATCCTACAACACAAGACCCTTCCAGAAAGGAAAAAAAAGGTGTGTCGTTGTCTGTAAAGCTTCAAGATATATTATGCATCATGATACGCTTTACAGCTTCAAGATATATTATGCAACATGATATGCTTTACATAAGAGGATTTTAAGTTCCTTTGCTCTGGAGCATCACCAGTTATGACATCAAGCGCGTATTAGGAGAAGTGCACGAAGGAGATTGTGGCAGCCATACTGGAGGGCAAACTTTGGCTAAGTAGATACTACGGTACGACTATTTCTGGCTAATTGTAAATCGAGGTGCGGATGATTATTCAAGGCACTGCGATAAATGCCTGAGGTTAGCTAAGATTCCTAGGCCTCCGCCTAACTAACTCACCAAGATGATAAGTCCTCGTCCATTTGCAATATGGGTAGTGGACATTATTGGAAGCCTTTCAATATCTAAGGGCAGAGAGAAGTATGCAATCGTGGTGGTGGATTACTTTATGAAGTAGGATGAAGCAAAACCATTAACCACGATCATGACCAAGCGGGTGATCAACTTTATCTTCAGAAACATCATATGTCAATTTGGGCTCCCCAGGTTTATTATTACTGATAATGGAATCCAATTTGATAGCAAGGAGCTCAATGATTTCTATCGACAACATCATATTGAGAAGAGATACACGACGGTTGCGCACCCACAATTGAATGGACAAGTAGAAGCCGTGAATAAGATCATCCAGTCCATTCTGAAGAAGCGACTAGAACCGGCAAAGGCCAAGTGGGTTGATGAATTACCATTAGCCTTTGGGCATACCGAACTACCCACAAGTCAACGATCAATCATACTCCTTTCACGCTCTCCTATGGCTCGGAGGCATTCACCGCTATAGAGCTTGAATTTCCCTTTCACAGAACGATGTATTATGATCCTTTGACTACCAAGGATCATTTTCTAGAGTCGCTGGATATAATAGATGAGAAGAGAGAAGAGGAAACCTTGCATGTTTCAGAGCATAGACATCAGGTCATATGATACTATAACCGGAAAGCCCAACCTAGGACCTTCGAGCCTGGCTACCTTGTTCTGAAGCATGTATTCTCGACCCCGGTCTACATGGGACCGAAGTAGGAAGGACCATACGTCATTCATCGAAATCTTAATAATGGAGTTTTCAGGCTAACGACTATTGATGGTGATCGTCTTCTAAAATCATGGAATGCTAAGCATCTATGACACTATTTTACTTAAGATTTTATTTTGTTTATTCCCATATCATGTAATAAGGCATGATTTGCTCGAAATTATTTTTTATTAGCTCTTTCCATGCTCTATGATTATTTGTGTTGATTTGGCTAAGTATTGTGATTCGATTGGCTTGTGCCAAACACGAACGAAGGGAATGATTATCTCACTAAAAACATTCACCTGCTCATGTTTCTATGAGTTAACCCAATTCCATGACTATTCGGACTTGGTCTAACCAAATTCGAGCTAGACATCGACGCTCGACACAACGATCCCTGTTTTGCAAACCAAAGTAAGGGAGCGATGCCTGAATGATATATTCAACTCTTCCCTACATCTCGATGGGATGAGTATAAACAAAAGGGGTGTAATCCGACCATATCTGATGACGACCTTCTCCCTTGACATGGGGGCAAAAGGACGATGCTCGGACAAGTATGACCCGATCACTTGTCCTACCAACTCCTTTCCCCCGAGCTTAGAATGAAGTATTGATTAAATTCGATTTTGATATCGACACTCGAATTATCAAACCCCACTTTAAGACCTAAAGTGCAGAGTTTATGCCAAAGCGACTGCCATGACCATTCGCATGATTAACTCTAATACTCACGACTTTAGAGGGAGTATAAAACGTCAGGGTAAGCGTGAAATGGTGCACCACGACTTGAGATAGCTATAAACTGTGACTCTAACCTGAATTCACTACGGGAGAGTATAAAAAAATTTGGATTGAACATCCAAAAGACTTGGCTCATACCCCACAGAAGGCTTGGGGGCATGACTATAGACTTTGCTTAATATCCCCACTGACACTGGGGGGCCATGCCTTATACTTACGAACATGCCACAAACTTGGCACATAATTCAAGTTTAATCGAGGGCATATACACTATGCCTCCAAACTAATAATGACCTGACTTGATTGACCCTACCTCAAGTGGCTCTTTTCGAGCAAGACAACTTATGAGTTAAATATGGGTCTAAAAATTGAATCTTAATACATTGAATGCAAAGAGAATAAAAGAAACAAAATATTTTATTAAATACAAGTATTATACATAGTGGTAAAGCAAAAGGCGAGGGTTGCACTCGCAACAACCATAGCAGGTCGGTAAAAGACTAAAAAAGAAAGTTAAAAACATCTAATACTTTGATGTTTTGGACTTCTTGAGATCACTGAGCTTAATTTTCCCCTTCTTCTCAGTCTCTATAAGTAGACGCTTTTTCTTTTTAGTCTTTCCAGTTGAAGATTCTTCAGGTTCAGGAGTAGATTTGGAACTTGTGTCCTTTAAAGGCAATTTAGGAAGCTCAGTAGAGATCTCTTTGCTGGAAGGAATGATCTTACTGATAGGATTTGAAGGAAAAGGCGTGGGCAGGACCTCGAACTTGAGTTGCATAAGTTTGCGCTCATTTCTAGCCTTCATCTCCGCAAGCGTCAAATCCCCGGTCTCTCTAGTATATATGATATCGTCACCGCCTTCTTTATCATTAAGATCGCCTTCTTTACCATTAAGAATCTTTAATGCTGCTATCATCTCTCCTTCCTTTGGTGCATCGTCACCAGGAGGCAATGCAGACTCATCTATTGGCATAGTACCTTGCTCTGCGGCAACATCAGTAGGCTTGGTAGCTAAAGCAGGGTGAGCAATGGTTATTAGCTCCAGAGAAATAACAGGCCTCTTAATTGGAGACCCCATAGCTTAATGACACGCCATAATAACCTTAGAGAATGTGGAAGTACCTTTAGCAGAATGGCCTCCTGGAGTTAGAGGAGTTTTAGCCTCAATGATTCGGGAGAGAGACGTGCATGTGATGAGTCCTGGATCCTCAGGATCATACTATTCTCTCTCTCTGGCCTTGGACGCTGCAGAGGAAGAACCAAGGCCACTTTCAATGATATCTTTTCCCATAGCCTAACACTTTGTGACATCCTTCGCCTATTTTAGCAATCTTCTTCCCTCCGCCAGACGTTCAGTTTCATCGCCCCTCAAGAACGTACTAATCAATTCCTCCTCATCCACAGTCTCAACTTTAGCCTACACCGCTCATTCTCGACCAGCTAACTCCATGCCTCAACTAGAGTAGTGGGATTATCTTCCATCCATGATATGTTACGATATCGAAGAACTTATACAAAGAAAGAAAGAATGAGAGGTCCCATACCAAAAAAGTGTTGTTTGGCCTTAGCGAGAGCTGTTTCTCCAGCTCAACCCTGTCAACTTCAATATGAGCCTTAGAGTTATAGGAGGATTCAAGAGCAGTGTTAGCATGATCCTCGGTCCTCTTTGCCCTCTCCTTAGCTTCGGCCAGCTTGGTTCTTAGATCGACATTTTCCTTCTTAAGTTTAGTTTTCTCATGTTGGAGGCGAGTGCATGACATTTTTAGGTCAACATTTTCAGTTATAACACTCTAACGCTTCTCCTTAAGGGTTGTGCGTTCTTTGCTAGAAACGTCAAGTTCATTATGTAAGCGCTGATGCAACTCATCATGCATTTTCTTGTATTTATTGGATTCATGTTCCGCGAGTGCAAGTTTAACCAAAACTTCTTCGTGTTCTTTCTCAACAGCCTTGACACGCGACATGCCGCATTCCTGCATTTTCCTATGATTATCCAACTCCAACTAGTGACGTTATATGATCTCAGATAGCTTCCGAGCATACTTGCATATCTCCTTATATTGCTTGCCGACGAAGTCTATCTCTTTATTGACATTATTGGACCAATTTTCGGGAACTGGCTATAGATTAGGCACAAAGTGCATATGCGTGAAGTGATACAAAGGAAATTGCTCTTCAAAACTTGTATCCTCTCAGCAGTAAAGGAGTCAAGTACAACGAGCTTTGAAGTAGAGATATCCATGGATTTGTTCTTGGACAGAATGATTGTTGCACCGTCACTATCTTCGGACTTATCCTTGGGGTCAGATTGTGTCTTAGGATGTTTGTCTTATGGATGTGACTCTTTCGGAGGAAGTGAGGCCTTGACAATCTGTTTATCCACATCGTGAGAACCCTGATAGCTCTTATGCTTGTTAATATCAAAGTTGACTGGAGAACGAAAGCACGAGGAGCGATAAGACTTTTGTTGGTAACGTCTTCTCTCTTCTCGGTGACGGTCATCTCTATATTCACGCTCAATGTCGGAATAAGACTTTGAGAAACTGCTGCAGAGCTTTCTGGGGTCATAACCTTGATGAGACATGGTTCCTACAAATCAAAGTAAGCCAACATCATAATCAGGAATTAATACAATATACAGGTGTTGTGACGTGCAATGCACGTGTCATGTATGTCCTAGTGATCCCCCCGAACAAACCGGATCCCGAAGTTCGGCTAATTAGAGTTGTCTGCCCCGCCTTTATGGGTGTAATTTCCTCTTTGAAAGTTGGAAAGAAGGTGCTGGAGCCAAGGTATTGAGAAGAGTATATAGTATCTGGTGAAGGCATATCGCCTAAGCCTCGGAATGGGGACACTGATTTCTCTTTGCGAGAATCATGAATTGGAGATTTAGATGTAGGTGTAGTCTCGGGAGAAGGCCGCTTTTCTGTAGTCATAATTTCTTTTGGAGAAAGATCCTTGGGCCCCTCCTCGACCGACTTTTCTAAGAGCTCCTCCGTGAATATATTTATGGGAGAGGGACTCCTAAGCTTTTCACTAATCACTTTCTCGGGAGACTTCTCTGTGACGGCCCGCCCCGCACCAGCTGGCATTTCCTCCGAAAGTGCGTTGTACGCATGCTCGACTAGCACGGAATGGTCGCCAAAGATAGGAAAGAAGAGAACAAACTAATCGAAAACCTGTAGAATGTCTCACAGCGCATGGAACAAAATATAATAATAATGTACTTGACATAAAACAGGCGAGACAGTGCATAAGCTGATAAATAAAACCAACATCAACATCAGAGTAGCGGAAGTCTAAATACAGCTTATTACAACTTTTCAAATTACTGTCTCTAAACAACAGAAAGGAAGGGTGCACTACTAATTCCCAAAGTAGTGACCAGCAGTGACATAGGGAGAATATCTATATATGTATCATACGTGGAAGCCTCCTGCTCGTCTCCGGTACGACTACTCGTGCATCGCCAGCTAACTTGTCTCTAGTCTGCTCGTGAGAGCACCCAGAGTAATAAGAAGAGACATAAAACTCTGGGTCAGACAAAAAGTATGGTATGAGTGATAAGCAGCTAAACAGAACAATAACAGGCATACTAAACCATACCTGAACATGGACCTGCAACCAAAGAGTTAGCACTACTTACCGTACAATACTCTAAGGTGCCACTGAACAGATGGTGTAAAGATAACGGGGGTGTGTGTGTGCATGTCATAATGATGGCAAACAAATCAATCATAGCAACCATCCTCACATCTCTCACTCAGTGCATAAAGCATACGATGTCCACCACTGTCAATCACTAGACCCATCGAAGTAGTGATGGAGTTCGACTTGTACAACTACTGCTAGTACCAAGCCAACCCCATGGAGTCATGACCAAATCTTTACAAATGACCCCACTTCATTGGTCTATAGCTCTTTAGTCGTACCTAGGCCACTATGGCCCTGAATCCATTCACGTACCTCCCCTAAATAGTGGTCCAAAGTCATAGACATCGACAACCCCTTAGCACACGTCCCGCAGCAAAGTCCAATCATGAAGTTAACTCGTTGGTTCCCAACTGGATCCTGAGTACAAACTTCCCATTTGGACTACCTTTGCATCTCGGGTTATTGGTCTTCTCTGGATCGGTCTTCTTCCTTGCCTTGGTTCGGTTCGGATGTGCTCCTTCAGTTCAGCTCGTGGGACACTTGGTTCCAGCTCGTGCAAGGCAATTCAGGTCGGGTCGGGTCATGCTCACCCATCGGGTTGGATCGGGTGCTTCTGGTTCCTGGTCATGTTGTCCTCCGTCCAGTCCAATGCGTAGTACATCGGTTCGGGTCGCGCCATCCTCATCACGAGCGTATCGGTCTGGAAACTTCAGATGCAAGCAGTCGGGTCATCATCACGAACGGATCAGGTCGTGACACACAGACCAGCTCGTGGCTCCTCCTCCTGGTTCGAATCTGCATCATCATATCGGATCGGCTCGTGGTGCATGGCTCACGATCGGGTCGGGTCTCTTAAGCTTCTCCATGGTGCATCGGTTCAGACTCCTTCCTCCGATCCGATCCGAATCGGGTGTCTTCCTGCACTTTGTCCAGCAAGCTGTTTACGCCATTCGACGGAGTTTTCGACCAATCTAACACTTCCAGACAATCATAAATCATACCATACAGTCATAGCAACATGTACAATCATTCATAAACACCAAAACAATAATTTGATAAGTTAAAACAAATCAAACATAGCCAAAACCCCATATTTTCCCTTAAGCATATTTAGGCAAAACTAATGATATGATTAGTAAAACTTAAACAAATCAAACCAAATATATAACAGAGGTCTAAAACATTATTTCAGAATTTATAAATATTTTTCCAGATTTTTAACGTGTATAAATTTGCTAATTATCACTAATCACCCTAATTAACTGTAATTAGTGTAAAAATAATGCTAATCACTCACCTTTGCCACAATTAAACTTTAAAACTGAAATAATCTACTGTATGGGTCGAATTCCAATGCCTAGCAGCAGCTCCAACTCTGATTTGGTGCTATTTCTCCTTGATTTGATGTAGTTTAAGCCAAAACTTGATTAAGAAGTGATTAGGGATGATTCTAGATGTTGGAGGCCATTGTTAGGGTTTTCTAAGATGTATACGGCGGCTGGGAAATGAGAAAAACCGAAATCCCTAACCCTAACAGCCCTTAAATACTCCAAATCCCGAAATCTCCCTTTGGGCCTAGCTGTTAATCACCCGGTTAAGCCCAATTAAGCTGTTTTTCACCATCTGAAACTTGTTTCAGCCATATCTCCCAAACGGTGAGTCCGTTTGGCTAATGTGACCATCTACGGAATTGTAAACCATCATCCAGAGCCAATGGAAGTGGTTTTAGGTCAAAACTCCTTTCCAATCAAAAGTTATGGCCAAAACAAGATCAGCTAGGGGCAAAACGGTCATTTAAAAATCGGCAAAAATCATGAACATGGGAAATGACCCCAATAGTCGTCTCCCAAAGTTACATGACCATACGACTTCGTATGTGAAAGAAATAAATATTTTACGATCCTATGATGCGTAGAATGTGGGTCGTTACACTCTCCCCCCTTAAGAAATTTCATCCCCGAAATTCCTTAACCCAAAACATACAAAGGATCCCGCGTGCCTACCAACCATATACAACAATCATTCATGCAAAACAAACCTATCCTAGCATGCAGAAAGACTAAATCGAAGTTAAAACCTTACCAGGCGAAGAGTTCTGGATACGTCTTCCTAATGCTCTCCTCTGTCTCCCAAGTACAGTCATCCTCATTCTCGCCCCACTGAACTTTGAATAACTTCACCGCTTTCCTTCAAAGTTGCTTCGTATCGTTCCCAACAATACACATAGGCTTACGGTTCCCAACCGCCTCGGGTTCAACTTCAATATCATCCAGCTGATCAGGTGAAAAAGTCACATTTGGGTCGTGTACGAACTTTCTTAGCTGGGAAACATGAAATACGTTGTGAACTCCTGCCATCTTCTCTGGTAATTCAACTTTGTATGCTAAATTCCCAATTTGCTCAAGAACTGGGAATGGACCAACAAATCTTGGTGCTAACTTGCCTCTCCTGCCAAATCGTGTCGCGCTCTTCAATGAAGAAATCTTGACAAACACCAAGTCGCCAATGGAGAACTTTAATTCTCTTCTCCTTTTATCAGCATAACTCTTCTGCCTATCTTGGGCAGCCTTCATTCGCTGTTGGATAATCTTAATCTTAGTTAAAGTTTCTCTTATCACGTTAGGTCCAAGTACAAACTTCTCACCAGCTTCTACCCAACATGACGGTGAGTTGCACGGTCTTCCGTACAAAGCTTCAAACAGAGCCATACCAATACTGGATTGATAACTATTATTATATGCAAACTCTACTAGATGCAAATGGTCATCCCATGATCTACCAAAATCTAATATGCAAGCTCTTAAGAGATCTTCTAACACTCGATTCACCCTCTCTGTCTGTCCGTCAGTTTAAGGATGATATGCGGTACTGAGATGTAGTTCTGATCCCAACGCCTCTTGTAAGCACTTCCAAAATCCACTAGTGACAACGGATCTCGGTCACTCACAATGCCTTTGGGTATTCCATGAAATCTCACTACCCACTTTATATACAATTCCGCTAATTTAGCTGTCGTCCTGTTTGACTTGACGGGTATAAACCTTGCACTCTTAGTCAATCGGTCCACAATCACCCAAATGCTATCATGGCCCGATCTAGTCCTTGGTAACCCATCAATGAAATCCATTGACACTTGTTCCCATTTCCATTCTGGAATTTCTAATGGTTATAGAAAACCACTAGGCTTCTTTTGCTTAGCTTTAACTAGCTGGCAGTTCATGCATTTGGATATAAATTTCCCAATGTCTCTTTTCATCCCTTCCCAGTAGTAGATATGCTTCATGTCTCGGTACATCTTGTTACCACCGGGATGTATAGTCAGTTTTGAGTGATGACATTCTCTAAGCACTTCATCTCTCAATCCATTGACATTGGGTACAACTAGTCTTCCATTCTTTCTAAGCCATCCATCTCGATCAAGCCCATACTTGTTCATCTCTCCGTCGATTCCCATCTCTAACTTTGAGATGATTTCCAATAGGTTAGGATCATTTCTCTGACTGGAACCAATCCTCTCAATCAAAGTGGGTCTGATCGTCAAACTTGCTAATATTTCTGGATCCGATTCTCACTTTGGTTTGAAATCATACCCAGCGATGTACTCCAGTTGCTTCCATTCAAGAAACATAGCCCCTAAACTGGCATGTCTCCTACTCAATGCATCAGCTACCGCATTGCCCTTTCCTGGTGTGTATGCGATATCGAAATTATAGGAAGCTAAGAATTCTAACCATCTTTGCTGTCGGAGATTTAGATCCTTTTGGGAGAAGAGATACTTTAACGATTTATGATCGGTAAACAGCTCAAACCTTTCTCCCAAGAGATAATGTCTCCACATCTTCAACGTGAACACGATCGCTGCTAATTCCAAATCATGGGTAGGGTATCTTCTCTCGTGCGGTTTCAATTGCCGACTTGCATAAGCTACAACCCTACCTCCTTGCATCAGTACAGCACCTAGTCCGGTACCACATGCATCTGTGTATATCGTTATCTCTTCATTCCCCTTAGGAATGACTAACACTGGTGCACATGTCAACTTTTCCTTTAGGCTCTAGAATGCATTCTCGCACCTTTCGTCCCAGATGAAAGCTTGATTCTTCTTGGTTAACTGAGTCAACGGTGCTGCTATCTTGGAGAAGTCTTGGATAAACTTACGATAATATCCAGCTAACCCCAAGAAACTTCTTATGTCTGTTGCATTCTTGGGCGTAGACCAATCATGTACCGTAGCCACCTTCGCAGGATCCACGGCAATACCATTCTCTGAAACAACATGGCCCAAGAATCTCACTTCCCTCCTCCAGAAGTGACACTTAGAAAACTTTGCTTTCAATTGGTGTTTTCTCAACACCTCCATCACTATCCTCAAATGTTCCTTGTGTTCTTCCTCTGTCCTCGAATAGACCAAAATATCATCCACGAACACAAGGACAAACTTATTCAATTGATCTCTGAATACCCTATTCATAAGATTCACAAAATATGTTGGGGGCATTGGTCAGCCCGAATGGCATGACCAACCACTCATAAAATCCAGACGGTGTTCGAAATGCCATTTTAGCTATACTCTCAGCTTCCACTCTAAGCTGATGAAAACCAGTCGCGAGATCCAACTGAGAAAATACTCTCACGCCACTCAACTGATCAAACAAATCATTTATCCGCTGTAGAGGATACTTGTTCTTCCTCGTCACCTTATTCAACTCGCGGTAGTCTACACACAAACGAAGGAAACCATCGGCCTTGGTAGCAAACACAACTGGTGCTCCCCATTTAGAAACACTCCTTCTGATAAATCCCTTCTTCAAAAGATCGCTGACTTGCACCCCGAGCTCTCGCTGCTCCCTTGGTGCCATACGACGAAGTGGCATCACTATAGATCTGGCATCTTTCACTAAATCAATACGGAACTCAATCTCTCGGTGTGATGGAAGCCCGGTCACTTCCTCGAAGACGTCCGGATACTGGCCAACCACGGGCAACCCTGACAACTCACTATGCGGGATGTCGAGGGAATTTAGAAAACTAGCCATTACCCCATCACCGGGTAGACCACCAAACACTACCCTCCGCCCATCATCCGCTCTAGCTGTCACCAAAAAGGCCTCACAGTCTACCGCCACCCTGTATCTTTGGAGCCAATCGACTCCCAAAATAATGCCAAACCCAGTAAAGCCCAAAACAAAGCAATCACAAACAAACATGCATCCATGACTCGATAAGACCACATTACGACAAATCATGCTAAGGTTAGTCGAACCACCAATCGGGTTCGTAACTACTAAAGGTCTATCGACAATCTCGGGCTCCAATCCCAACCTATCTACCAGGTCACTAGATATGAAAGAATTGGAAGCCCCGGTATCAAACAAAACTCTAACAGGAACATCATAAATAGAAAGCATACCTTGAATAACGACATTCTTTCCCTTCTCTGCAGCAGTTGGGGCATTCGACGAAGAAGGAATAGCATTAAGGGCATATGTTTTCACCATCTGCTTTTCTTTAGGGTGTTGCGGACACTTGTCCTTGTGATGTCCCACTCGGCCACAATTGAAGCACTTCCTATCCGCTGGCTTGGCCCGACAATTACTAGCATAATGGCCCTTCTTACCACAGCTGAAGCACTCAACATCTTGCTTATTCTTTTTCTTCTGGCCATCCTTGGTCTGATTCTGCTTTCTCTTATTCTGAGAACCATTTTTGCCTCCACCGCTTGCTTGTGGCTTTGGCTCCTCTGCAGATGCAACCTCAGTCTTCGACTTAGGGTAAAGACTCTCCGACCTCAATGCTTTCCCACAATCGATTCAAATGTCTCATCGATGTTGTAACGACCCGGAAATTTTGTCGACTTTGGTTATCGCCATAAACTCACTGACGACTAATGTAACGACCCGTATACTACACATCATAGGATTGTAGAATATTTATTTCTTTCCCATGTGAAGTCGTATGGTCATGTAACTTTGGGAAACATCTATTAGAGTCATTTCCCATGTTCATGATTTTTGTCGATTTTTAAATGACCATTTTGCCCCTAGTTGGTACTGTTTTGGCCATAACTTTTGATTGGAAAGGAATTTTGACCTGAAACCACTTCCATTTGATTCGTTTGATGGTTTACCTTTCCGTAGAGTGGTCATAATAGCCAAACGGACTTACCGTTTGGGAGATATGGCTGAAACAAGGTTTGGAGGGTGAAAAACTGCTTAATCGGGCCAAATCGGGTGATTAGTGAATAGGCTCATAACCCATTTCGGGATTAGGGTTATGGGGAGGCTGAAATGAGATAGAGGATCATTCCATTTCAGTTTTCTAGCCTCCTCTTATCACCAAGGAACCCTAAAAATGGCCTCTAACCTCTAAATCACCTCCAAATCATCTCTTGGTCAAGGATTTGGCTTAGCAACCCCTAATCAAGGAAGATCTTCACCAAAGCAGCATAGGAGCTGCTGTTTGGCATTGAGATTCACATCAAATCAGAGAATTATTTCAGATCTTAGTTTATTTGTGGCTAAGGTGAGTGATTTGCATAGTTTTGCACTAATTATGGCTAATTAGGGTTGATTAGTGTTAATTAGCGAATTTAAACATGATAAAATTCGGGAAAAATATTCATAAATTCCTAAATGATGTTTTAGACCTCTGATATGAATTTGGGTTAATTTGGTTAAGTTTTGCTAATCGTATCATTAGTTTCACCTAAACATGCTTAGGGGGAAATATGGGGTTTTGGGTATGTTTGATCCATTTTAACCTATCATATTGATGTTTTGATGTTTGTGGTTGATTATGCATGTTGCTATGACCGTATGAAATGCTTTGTGACTGATTTCAATAGTTAGAATGGTCGAAAACGTCATCGAATGGCGTAAACACTTGCTGGAACAGTTTCAGAAAACAGTGCAGGGTTCGGATCGGATCAGATATAGGGCTCGGATCGGATATGTTGAACTGAGCAAGGAACCCGATCGGATCGGAACCTGACACTTGGGAAAAATGGCAAAAAGGAAGGCCATGCTAACTGAACTGGGATCGGATCGGATTAGGGAGGACGGATCGGAGCGGAGGCATGAGGACGGATCGGATAGGAGCATGTGAAGGATGACGAGGCAGATCGGAGCGGAAGCAGGGACTGGAGGAGGAGTGGCACCCGACCCGAACCGAGGAGAAACGCCCGACCCGAACAGATGAAGGACACCCGACCCGAACCGCATCAGGAGAAGACTCGACCCGTACCAAAAGAAGACCCGACCCGACCCAATGGAGAACACCCGACCCGAACCGATTGCTTGAGAAGGAACCCGATCCGACCCAGTATTGACCAATAACCCGAGATGCAAAGGTAGTCCAATATGGGAAGTTAGAGCTCAGGATCCAGTTGGGAACCGATGAGTTCACTTCATGGTTGGACTTGCTGCGGGACGCGTGCCAAGGAGTTGTCGCTGTTCATAACTTCGATTCACCACTAAGAATGAATGATGGGCTACTTATCAGTGCAGTAGGGTCATTATGACCTGAGGGGCAAGGTGATGCGTAGTAAGACTATGAGCCAGCGCAGATGGGGTGAATAACTCCATGGGGCAAGTGGACATAGTAAGGATTAGTAAGACTATGAGCCAGTGCAGTGGGGTTCTTGTGACTCCGTGGGGCAGAGTGGACATAGTAAGGATTAGTAAGGCTATGAGCCAGTGCAGTGGGGTTCTTGTGACTCCATGGGGCAAAGTGGACATAGCAAAGGATTAGTGGCTACGTTATCAGTGCAGTGAAGCCATTTATGACTTCATGGGGCAGAGTGATCGTAGCAAGGCATGTTGGGTGATCGAAGTGGTGAATATCGTATGCTTTACGCACTGAGTGAGAGATGTGAGGATGGACGCTATGTTTGATTGTTTGCCATCCCTATGACATGCACACCTCCCCCACCTCCGTATCTTATATTGTTTGATATGATACCTTAGAGTGTTGTACAGTATGTAGTGCTAACTCTTTGGTTGCAGGTCCAGGTTCAGGTATGTTTTAGTCTACCTGTTGTTGTTCACTTTAGATGCTTATCGCTCATACCAGGCTTTATGTCTGACCCAGAGTTTTATGTCTCCTCTTATTACTCTGGGTGCTCACACGAGCAGACTAGAGACAGGTTAGCTGGTGATGCGCGAGTAGCTGATTCGGAGGCGGGCAGGAGGCTTTCACGTATGATATATATATACACATTCTCCCTGTGTCGTTGGTGGTTGCTACTTGGGCATTAGTAGTGTACCTCATTTATCTTGCTTTTGCTTGAGACAGTTTGAAAAGTTGTAATAAGCTGTATTTTGGATTTCCGCTGCTATGATGTTTAGTTCTGATTTTCAGCTTATGCACTGTCTCCCCTGTTTTATGTCAAGTATGTTATTATTATATTTTGTTCTATGCGCTGTGAGACATTCTACAGGTTCTTTGTATGTTCATTTCCTTCTTCCCTTTCCTTCTGGCGACCCGTTTCGTGCTAACTGGACATGTGTACAGCGCAACTTTGGAGTAAATGTCGGTTGGTGCGGGGCGGGCCGTCACACTTGGTATCAGAGCTCTAGGTTGCGTAGTTAACCTAGGGAAAGACACTAGGGAGAGTTAGTACGTATATGAGAGCGCGTATTTGTGATTACTTTGGTTTTCAAAAGCTATGTATATATATACTATTAGTAGTATAAGAATGAAGTCGCACTGCACTAGCACCACTATGGGGTCGTTAATCGTTTCCCTTTTTCAGATTGACGATTAGCCGAGATACGAGGGGTGCTGGTAGAGGGACCAACCAAGGGAATGCCGCTGACATGAGGGCAATGTTTACTAACCTCATGAGAGACATGCTTAGAGAAGTGCAAGGGGCAGTTCCCAATCCCGGAGTTGGTGTTGGCCCAGTAGTGCAGGCGCCTAAGGTCGATTTCGCCAAGTTGTGCAAGGATTACACTAATCTTGGTGGAAAGCCGTTCCATGGAACGGAGTCGGCCACAGATGTTCAAGATTGGATGGATAGCTGTGATCGTATCTTCGATGACTTGGGTCTTGAGGATGCGATGAAGAGAAGGCTAGCATCTCGTCAGCTGCAAGGGCGAGCGATGAATAGGTGGAATGCCATTAGAACAGCTACTCCAGAGGATCAAGTTACTTGGGTTCAGTTCAAGGCTCGCTTTAGCGAGAAGTTTATTCCAGCTTCCCAGAAGTCAGTGTTGTTCAAGAGGTTCTTGGAACTCAAGCAGAATGGAAGGGCAGTTTCTGATTATATTGCTGAGTTCGACACTTTGTCGAAGTATGGACTGTCTCTCATTGATACTCCTGAAAAGAAGAATGAGAAGTTCATTACTGGTTTGGATGGGTACTTGGGGGAAAGGCTTATCAACCACATTGATGAGACTTTTGAATCGATCGTGGGGAAAGCTTTGAGATCAGAGAGTCTTTACCCTAAGTCAAAGACTGAGGCTGAATCTGCAGAAGGGCCAAAGCCGCAAGCAGGCGGTGGAGGCAAGAATAACTCTCAGAATAAGAGGAAGCAGGACCTATCTAAAGGTGGCCAGAAAAAGAGCAAGAAGGATGTTGAGTGCTTCAGCTGTGGAAAGAAGGGCCATTATGCTAAGGAATGTCGGTCCAAGCCAGCGGAAAGGAAGTGATACAACTGTGGTTAAGTGGGACATCAGAAGGATAAGTGCCCGCAACCTCTTAAGGAGAAGCAGATTGTGAAAGCATATGCTATTGATGCTGTTCCTTCTTCGTCGAATGCCCCAACTGCGGCGGAGAAAGGAAAGAATGTTGTTATTCAAGGTATGCTTTCTATTTATGATGTACCAGTTCGAGTTTTGTTTGATACTGGGGCTTTCCGTTCCTTCATATCTAGTGACCTGGTAGATAGGTTGGGACTGGAACCCGAGATAGTCGATAGACCATTGATTGTGACGAACCCGATTGGTGGTTCGACTAGCCTTAGTATGATTTGCAGGAATTTGGTCTTATCGAGTCATGGATGTGTGTTTGTATGTGATTGCTTTGTTTTGGGCTTTACTGGGTATGGCATTATATTGGGAGTCGATTGGCTCCAAAGATACGGGGTGGTGGTAGACTGTGAGGGCTTTTTGGTGACAGTGAGGGCAGATGATGGGCGGAGGGTAGTGTTTGGTAGTCTAGCTAGTGATGGGGTTATGGCTAGTTTTGTAAATTCCCTCGACATCCCGCAGGATGAGTTGTCAGATGTGCCCGTGGTTGGCCAGTATCTGGACGTCTTCGAGGAGGTGACCGGGCTTCCACCACACCGAGAGATTGAGTTCCGTATTGACTTAGTGAAAGATGCCAGACCTATAGTGATGCCACTTCGTCGTATGGCACCAAGGGAGCAGCGAGAGCTCGGGGTGCAAGTCAGCAATCTTTTGAAGAAGGGATTTATTAGAAGGAGTGTCTCCGAGTGGGGAGCACCAGTTGTGTTTGCCACTAAGGCAGATGTTTCCCTTCGTTTGTGTGTGGACTATCGCGAGTTGAATAAGGTGACGAGGAAGAATAAGTATCCTCTACCGCGGATAGATGATTTGTTTGATCAACTGGAAGGAGCAAGAGTGTTCTCCCAGTTGGACCTCGCGACAGGATTTCATCAGCTTCGAGTAGCAGATGAGAGTGTTCCGAAAACGGCCTTTAGGACGCCGTTTGGATTTTATGAGTGGTTGGTCATGCCATTTGGGTTGACCAATGCACCAGCCTATTTTGTGGATCTTATGAATCGAGTATTCAGAGATCAGTTGAATAAGTTTGTTCTTGTGTTCGTGGATGATATCCTTGTTTACTCAAGGACAGAGGAGGAACACAAGGGACACTTGAGGATAGTGATGGAGGTGTTGAGGAAACACCAATTGAAAGCGAAGTTCTCTAAGTGTCATTTTTGGAGAAGGGAAGTAAGATTCTTGGGTCATGTTGTTTCAGAGAGTGGTATTGCCGTGGACCCTACGAAGGTGGCTACAGTACAGGATTGGCCTACGCCCAAGCATGTAACAGATGTGAGAAGTTTCTTGGGATTAGCTGGATATTATCGTAAGTTTATCCAGGACTTCTCCAAGATAGCAGCACCGTTGACTCAGTTGACTAAGAAGAATCAGTCCTTCGTCTGGGACGGAGTGTGTGAGGGTGCCTTCAAGAGTCTAAAGGAGAAGTTGATGCGTGCGCCAGTGTTAGTCATTCCTAAAGGGAATGAAGAGATGACGGTATACACGGATGCTTGTGGTACCGGACTGGGTGCAGTATTGATGCAAGGAGGTAGGGTTGTAGCTTATGCTAGTCGACAGCTAAAGCCGCATGAGAAGAAGTATCCTACCCATGATTTGGAATTGGCAGCGATTGTATTTGCGCTGAAGATGTGGAGACACTATCTCTTGGGAGAACGATTTGAGTTGTTTACCGATCATAAATCGTTAAAGTATCTCTTCTCTCAGAAAGATCTGAATCTCCGTCAGCAGAGATGGTTAGAGTTCTTGGCTTCGTATGATTTTGATATCGCATACACACCTGGGAAAGGTAATGCGGTAGCCGATGCCTTGAGTAGGAGACATGCCAGCTTAGGGGCAATGTTTCTTGAATGGAAGCAACTGGAGTATATCGCGGGGTTTGATTTCAGACCAAAGTGCGAATTGGATCCAGTCATGCTAGCTAGTTTGACGATCAGACCCACTTTGATAGAGCGGATTGGTTCCAGCCAGAGGGGCGATCCTAACCTATTGGAAATCATCTCCAAGTTAGAGATGGGTATCGATGAGGAGATGAATGTGTATGGGCTTGATCGAGATGGATGGCTTCGGAAGAATGGAAGGCTAGTTGTGCCCAACGTGAATGGATTGAGAGATGAAGTGCTTAGAGAATGCCATCACTCAAACTGACTATACATCCCGGTGGTAATAAGATGTATCGAGACATGAGACAGACTTACTACTGGGAAGGGATGAAAAGAGACGTTGGGAAGTTTATATCCAAATGCATGAATTGCTAGCTAGTTAAAGCCGAGCAAAAGAAGCTTAGTGGGTTGTTGCAACCATTAGAAATTCCCGAATGGAAATGGGAGCAAGTCTCGATGGATTTCATCGATGGTCTACCAAGGACTAGATCGGGATATGATAGCATTTGGGTAATTGTGGATCGATTGACTAAGAGCGCAAGATTTATACCAGTCAAATCGACCAGAACGGCAGCCAAGTTGGCAGAATTGTATATGAAGTGGGTAGTGAGATTTCATGGAGTACCCAAAAGCATTGTGAGTGACCGAGACCCGTTGTTCACTAGTGGGTTTTGGAAGAGCTTACAAGAGGCTCTAGGGTCAGGATTACATCTCAGTACCGCATATCATCCTCAGACCGACGGTCAGACGGAGAGGGTGAATCGTATATTGGAAGATCTCTTGAGAGCTTCTATATTGGATTTTGGTGGATCATGGGATGACCATTTGCATCTAGCAGAGTTTGCATATAATAATAGCTACCAATCCAGTATCGGTATGGCTCCATATGAAGCTTTGTACGGAAGACCGTGCAACTCACCATCATGTTGGATAGAGACTGGCGAGAATTTTGTGCTTGGACCAGATGTGGTGAGGGAAACTTCCGGTAAGATCCAGATCATTCAGCAACGAATGAAAGCTGCTCAAGATAGGCAGAAGAGTTATGCTGATAAGAGGAGAAGAGACTTGAAATTCTCCGTTGGTGACTTGGTGTTTGTCAAGATCTCTCCGTTGAAAAGCGTGATACGATTTGGCAAGAGAGGCAAGTTAGCACCAAGATTTGTTGGCCTATTCCCTGTTCTTGAACTAGTTGGGAATTTGGCTTATAGAGTTGGCTTACCAGAGAAGATGGCGGGAGTTCACAATGTATTTCATGTTTCCCAACTAAGGAAGTTCGTTCACGACTCAGATATGACTATTTTACCTGATCAGATAGAGGACTTCGAAGTAGAACCCGAGGCAGTTGGGAACCGCAAGCCGATCCGTATTGTGGGGCATGATACGAAGCAACTTCGAAGGAAGTCGGTGAAGCTAGTCAAGGTTCAGTGGGGCGAGGACGAGAATGATTGTACTTGGGAGACAGAGGAGAGCATTAGGAAGGCATATCCAGAACTCTTTGCCTGGTAAGATTTACTTTGCGATTTAGTTATTCCGCATGCTAGGATAGACTTATTTCACTTGTTTTGCATGTTTGATTGTTGTTTTATGATTGATAGGCATGCGGGACCTTTTTGTGTGTTTGAATTAGGGAATTTCGGGGGCAAAATTTCTTAAGGTGGGAAGAGTGTAACGACCCGTATTCTACACATCATAGGATTGTAGAATATTTATTTCTTTCCCATGTGAAGTCGTATGGTCATGTAACTTTGGGAAACATCTATTAGAGTCATTTCCCATGTTCATGATTTTTGTCGATTTTTAAATGACCATTTTGCCCCTAGTTGGTACTGTTTTGGCCATAACTTTTGATTGGAAAGGAATTTTGACCTGAAACCACTCCCATTTGATTCGTTTGATGGTTTACCTTTCCATAGAGTGGTCATAATAGCCAAACGGACTTACCGTTTGGGAGATATGGCTGAAACAAGGTTTGGAGGGTGAAAAACTGCTTAACCGGGCCAAATCGGGTGATTAGTGAATAGGCCCATAACCCATTTCGGGATTAGGGTTATGGGGAGGCTGAAATGAGATAGAGGATCATTCCATTTCAGTTTTCTAGCCTCCACTTATCACCAATGAACCCTAAAAATGGCCTCTAACCTCTTAATCACCTCCAAATCATCTCTTGGTCAAGGATTTGGCTTAGCAACCCCTAATCAAGGAAGATCTTCACCAAAGCAACATAGGAGCTGCTGTTTGGCATTGAGATTCACATCAAATCAGAGAATTATTTCAGATCTTAGTTTATTTTGTGGCTAAGGTGAGTGATTTGCATAGTTTTGCACTAATTATGGCTGATTAGGGTTGATTAGTGTTAATTAGCGAATTTAAACATGATAAAATTCGGGAAAAATATTCATAAATTCCTAAATGATGTTTTAGACCTCTGATATGAATTTGGGTTAATTTGGTTAAGTTTTGCTAATCGTATCATTAGTTTCACCTAAACATGCTTAGGGGGAAATATGGGGTTTTGGGTATGTTTGATCCATTTTAACCTATCATATTGATGTTTTGATGTTTGTGGTTGATTATACATGTTGCTATGACTGTATGAAATGCTTTGTGACTGATTTCAATAGTTAGAATGGTCGAAAACGTCGCCGAATGGCGTAAACACTTGCTGGAACAGTTTCAGAAAACAGTGCAGGGTTCGGATCGGATCGGATATAGGGCTCGGATCGGATATGTTGAACTGAGCAAGGAACCCGATCGGATTGGAACCTGACACTTGGGAAAATGGCAAAAAGGAAGGCCACGCTAACTGAACTGGGATCGGATCGGATTAGGGAGGACAGATCGGAGCGGAGGCATGAGGACGGATCAGATAGGAGCATGTGAAGGATGACGAGGCGGATCGGAGCGGAAGCAGGGACTGGAGGAGGAGTGGCACCCGACCCGAACCGAGGAGAAACGCCCGACCCGAACAGATGAAGGACACCCGACCCGAACCGCATCAGGAGAAGACTCGACCCGTACCAAAAGAAGACCCGACCCGACCCAATGAAGAACACCCGACCCGAACCGATTGCTTGAGAAGGAACCCGATCCGACCCAGTATTGACCAATAACCCGAGATGCAAAGGTAGTCCAATATGGGAAGTTAGAGCTCAGGATCCAGTTGGGAACCGATGAGTTCACTTCATGGTTGGACTTTGCTGCGGGACGCGTGCTAAGGAGTTGTCGACGTTCATAACTTCGATTCACCACTAAGAATGAATGATGGGCTACTTATCAGTGCAGTAGGGTCATTATGACCCGAGGGGCAAGGTGATGGTAGCAAGACTACGTTATCAGTGCAGTAGGGTCATTATGACATGTGGGGCAAGGTGATGCGTAGTAAGACTATGAGCCAGCGCAGATGGGGTGAATAACTCCATGGGGCAAGTGGACATAGTAAGGATTAGTAAGACTATGAGCCAGTGCAGTGGGGTTCTTGTGACTCCATGGGGCAGAGTGGACATAGTAAGGATTAGTAAGGCTATGAGCCAGTGCAGTGGGGTTCTTGTGACTCCATGGGGCAAAGTGGACATAGCAAAGGATTAGTGGCTACGTTATCAGTGCAGTGAAGCCATTTATGACTTCATGGGGCAGAGTGATCGTAGCAAGGCATGTTGGGTGATCGAAGTGGTGAATATCGTATGCTTTACGCACTGAGTGAGAGATGTGAGGATGGATGCTATGTTTGATTGTTTGCCATCCCTATGACATGCACACCTCCCCCACCTCCGTATCTTATATTGTTTGATATGATACCTTAGAGTGTTGTACAGTATGTAGTGCTAACTCTTTGGTTGCAGGTCCAGGTTCAGGTATGTTTTAGTCTACCTGTTATTGTTCACTTTAGATGCTTATCGCTCATACCAGGCTTTATGTCTGACCCAGAGTTTTATGTCTCCTCTTATTACTCTGGGTACTCACACGAGCAGACTAGAGACATGTTAGCTGGTGATGCGCGAGTAGCTGATTCGGAGGCGGGCAGGAGGCTTTCACGTATGATATATATATACACATTCTCCCTGTGTCGTTGGTGGTCGCTACTTGGGCATTAGTAGTGTACCTCATTTATCTTGCTTTTGCTTGAGACAGTTTGAAAAGTTGTAATAAGCTGTATTTTGGATTTCCGCTGCTATGATGTTTAGTTCTGATTTTCAGCTTATGCACTGTCTCCCCTGTTTTATGTCAAGTATGTTATTACTATATTTTGTTCTATGCGCTGTGAGACATTCTACAGGTTCTTTGTATGTTCATTTCCTTCTTCCCTTTCCTTCTGGCGACCCGTTCCGTGCTAACTGGACATGTGTACAGCGCACCTTTGGAGTAAATGTCGGTTGGTGCGGGGCGGGCCGTCACAACTAACCAAACATCGAAAAATACCAGATGGTTAATGAAAGAAATTAGAGGGTGAGGAAAGATAAGATAGAAACATAGAATAGAAGAAGAAGAAGAACACAACATCAGAGTAACACGAACCTCACAGCGGAACGAATAACATATAATAGATAACATATCCTTGAAATAAAGGTTTTACTTGAATATACATATCATTATCAAGTACATCACTTACAACACAGCGGAAAATAAACAATAGCTATATGATCCTGAAGCCTCCTGCTCCAGCTCTTCAAGTATCTGTAAATCCCGACTACTTGACTGCCCGTACAAAATTTGGCACCCAAGAGTTTAGGGAAAACAAAACAAAATAAAACTCCGGGTCCGTCATGGGACTGGTATGAGTAAAACAGTTTAAAACAGTTTGAGCCATTAAACGATATCTCATAAGACCACGCCGTATAACGGAACGGGTTTTTCCCTTATGAGCATCCAAAATATCTTTATATAAAAAACCTTTTGATATTATAATAATGTCTATCAACCACAATATAATAATCATCTAGCAGAAACGCTTTCATCTCACGTTCTACATATATAGTATACAATCAAAACCGCAAGCACGTATTGGGTAATGGATTTCCAACTATGACAAGGTATGGAACCACCTTTCGCTAGTGTACCTCTAGAGAGGAATACACTAGGTTCAACAAGAACATCTTGCAACTCGGCCACACATGACCGAACACTCATTTTGCTTGAGTGTATCGAATGTATATCACCAACGGTTGGGATCAGCACCCGTTTCCCGAATTGGACAACAACAATAATAGATTTTTAGAAGTAAATGAAACTCTAGATTAGGTGATTATACACCCTAATAGGTGCGACCTACATAGCCATGCTGCCTGCCCGATTTCTGTCATTAACCGGTTGATGAGGCTTGAGGTTACGCTTTATCATCACATCAGATTCACTTCGAATGCCACATTGTCAGATCCATCAAAAATCACTAATTTGACATCTACAACCATACATTACGTGTCAGCTAAAAGAAGTTTCCTTCTCCACTTCCACTCTTGATACGGTTGAAGAAATCAATGTATGTGACCTTTCTGGAAATTCTCTGTCAGACATTCATCCATACAAGTCATCCAGGAACAGGATGAACCGAAGGTACTATTCAGTATATCCATCTTAGGCACTGTTATCTAAGATTTATACAACAGCCCTTGCACTTTACTCTGTCTTCAATTATCTTTGGCATATATGATTCGCAACGCTTATGCCAATACAGAGTGGTTCTTTGGATAATAATCCAACCGGTCTCTCCATATTAACAATGTTAAAATGGTTAAAAACTTCAATAGTCGGTGAGTTAACTATCAAAGAAAAACACGTGTGCAAACAACGATATTATTTCCAGATGGAAATTCTATCAATCAATCATAAATCATATATATATATCTATATATATATATTCATATTTCCTTATTTTATATGTTTAGAAAATATACGTTATTAACACTGGAAAACATTTCCATTGTTATTTACATATCACTATCATTTCACAACAATCAGTCCCTGACTGTAAACTAGTAGGAGAACAATTCTCTAAGTATAAACCCCGAAGGCCGAAACCAACATCAGATCGATACTCAGAAAACTATTCGACTTAACTAATCTCTAGTCAGTTTCTAATCTTGTTTAACTCTATTTCTTTTAACTATGTTCGATTAACTTCTTCTGAATAACTATGTTCAATTGACTCCTTTTTGATGACTCTATTTGATAACTCTAATCGACTAACTCTTTTCTACCTTGTAAATTTCCTTTTATAATCCTATTTATTTTCCCAATAAATATTCCTTTATTTATCAAATAAATATTGCTTTATTCTATTTATTTATCAAATAAATATTCCTTTATTCTATTTATTTACTTTCTACGTAAATATCTTTCTTTATACTTTTATTTACTTCTTAAATAAATATCGTTTTACACTTCTATTTACTTCTTAAATAAAAAATCGTTTTATAAAATTCTTTGATTTTATAATTATTACCTTTCTAAATATCTCCTATTTATAAATATTCCAATTTATAAATATTTTATTTTCAATATCACTTTGAAAATTCCCTTATCAACATTCCGGTATGTTATGGTATTCAACATATCAAATCACGATGATCAATATCGTCCAAACACATATAATTGACAACAGATTATATATCACATCATATATCACAATACATGAAAAACAATAAAATAAATGTTGAGGAATCCAGTTGGATTCCTCCAACCTGTTTCCCTGCCTCCACAGATGTTACACAATAAAATCAACATCACTTTCAGTTCCATATGATATATTCTGTTAAACAGAATCAATATATAAATTCAACTAACTGACTAGCAGTTCAATCAAACAGTCAACACACAGTCAATCAGCCAATATTTAACAGTTCTAAGAATACAACATGAAATATAAACTGTTCAGAGTTAGTGAGATTTACTCACATTGGCAATTCATCGTTAAAGAACAATAAACTGGTTGTTTGATTTGAATCAAACAATTTATTTCGCCGTAAATTCATACGAGCCCCAATCCACTCCCAGTCAGCTTCATTGTGGAGCTCCCGTCCATACGATCCTGTTGGATCTTGTTTCGCTGAATTCCAAATGTTAAACCTTGGCCCGTCTTTCCTTCTACATAGCCCAGACCGCACTTCCCTTTCTTCCTCAAACAGACGTCCGCTACCTGCTCCTTCATCGTGGCTATTTCCCATCCTCATTTCCAGAACACCGAACTGATGCTCCTCCTTTCCATCACTTAAACTTCCTTTCCCAACTTCTTGTTAATCACTTCATTAACCACTCCATTAACCCCCTTAATATATGGCTCACCATTTTCCCTTTCGGACAGTATTTCCACCATCAGTACTAAACCATTTAAAACCTCCTCTTCGCACAGTATAGTTCCAAGCCTCTTCTTCCTAAACACACAGTACCACACTCTTTCTTTACATCAGTAAAACAAAAATCCAACTCCAGTGTTAATTACCCCACTAATCACCCTTTGGCCTTAAACATGATTAGCGCACCGACCCTCTTCTTGTAACGCTGTATCAAACAAAGGATTTACTGGTTAGTTTTAAATACCATAACAAGTCAAAATACTTTAGTTAACAAAGATGATTAAACCTTAAAATCCTCCGCTCATCTTTCACTTCCATCAGATGCGAACTATTCCAGTAAATGAACAACACCATTTCGTTTGCAAACTCCCACCACGCTCATCCGTTTCACCACCAAAGAAATCAACACCTCAATCACCATCTCATTGTCACCATATGCCACTTGATTTCCTCTCCAATGATGTGACCTGTTACCCCAACAAGCGCTGCCTCCTGTCGCACTTCGCCTGAGACGATGGACCATCCCCAAACCCTATGCCTCTGACCCAACGTTCACCTGAGACCAACCTCCTATGCTCTGTTGCTCCACAGCCTTGTCATGACCCAAAAATCGAAGCACCTCCCATCTTAACCTCACCAGAAACGACCGATACCCACCCTACTCCAACTCCGTCCTCCGATGACCGAAGTGTTCATGACCACCACTAATTCGAAGAGCAAGTCCAGCAGGTCGCGAATACATGAGTTAGGGAAATTCTAAATTTTAATTTGTGTTTGTATTGATTTTCTGAAAGTTTATTTGCTGCGTTTTCCCATTTGCGTGGCGACTGAGAGTTTGAACGAAGAGAATGAGGGAAATTAGGTCTTAAGGGGATATAGTGTGTTATTTATAGGGACTTCTCTTTATTCTATTTGTGGTTGAGAATCACTACAAACATGGACTGCTTTAGGCCTTGAAACAAGTTAGGATATTTTTATTTTAGGTCTTACACTATTCGGTACTCGTTGCCCAGAACTTGGTCAATGTACGGACTGCTATCAACAGAAATAACATTACCGTCGTGTCGACCAAGGCATCACGATTTCAAAAATATAAAAACACTGGTCGGTGAACTCATATTGTGAAATCCCAAAATCACTGATTTTGGGTGCAAAATACTCCAAATAAAAAGACACGTATTTAATTAATTAAAAATTTCAGTAAAATTCTAAAAATTATTTTATCGTTATGTCTCAAAAGAACCTTGTCTCAATTCAAACCAGATATTCAAATATTTTTAAATAACTGTTATGGTCACGAACGAATATACCGCTGTTTTTCTGAATATTTGATTTGGACATAAATAAAAATCTACACGACGAAATCCCGATTTTTCTCTTTCATCAGAAAGATATACTTCACCAGCTCTGAACGTTTCTTGTTTCACAGAAATCCGGCTTCAAACGAATCCTATACATTCAGTTGAAGTTCGAATCGCCAAATTATGTACTGTAGCGCCATTTCAAGCTCAATTTTAATTATAATATAATTATACGTTCAAACTTCGTTTATATAATATATTCGTTAATATAATTCAACTCTAAACTGAATTATATATATTTTGAATTTCCCAGTTCACATTATATTGCCAATTCACTAATTCTGATTATTTCAGAATTAAATATATTATTTAATTATTATTTTAATTAAATGTTCACCATTATTTAATTCAATGACCATGAAATCCTTTTAATCACCTTTTAAATAATTAAATAAATTAATTATTATACCGCTGAAAGTGCGGGTCATTACAGATGTGGTTAATAAGCTTTTCCCCCAAGTACTGATCCAAACCTGTTATAAACTTCTCGTTCTTCTTCTCGGCAGTATCTATTAGGGATAACCCATATTTCGACAAAGTGTCGAATTCGGCAATATACTCCGAGACAGCTCTGCCATTCTGCTTAAGCTCCAAGAACTTCTTAAACAGCACTGACTTCTGAGCAGTTGGAATGAACTTATCGCTAAAGCGAACCTTAAACTGCTCCCAAGTAATCTGATCTTCGGGAGTAGCTGCCTTTATAGCATTCCACCAATTCATTGCCCATCCTTGCAGCTAACGGGATGATAGCCTTCTCTTCATCGCATCCTCGATACCCAAGTCTTCGAAAATATGCTCACAGCTATCCAACCAATCCTGAACATCCATGGCCGACTCCGTTCCGTGGAACGGCTTCCCATCAAGACTAGTATAATCATTATTCTGCTTGGTGAAATCGGCCCTAGGCGCCTGCGCTATTGGACCACCACCATTACCACCGTTGGGAGCTGCCCTCTGCACACCCCTAAGCATCTCTCCCATGAGGTCAGTAAACATCGTCCTCATCTCAGCATCATTCCCATTATTGGCTCCTCTACCGGTACCCCTTGCATATCGGCTCATCGTTTAATCTGCACAGAGAAAACGATTAACCGTCTCTATAGTGGTGCCAGTGCAGTGCGACTTCATCCTTAACTATACTAAATATATATATAGCTTTTGTAAACCAAAATAATCACAAATACGCGCTCTCATATAAGTATGCTATCTCTCCCTGATGACTTCCCTAGGTTAACTACGCAACCTAGAACTCTGATACCAAGTATGACGGCTCGCCCCGAACCAGCCGGCATTTCCTCCGAAAGTGCGCTGTACACATGCCCGACTAGCACGGAACGGTCGCCAAAGAAAGGAAAGAAGGGAACGAACTAATCGAAAACCTGTAGAATGTCTCACATCGCATGGAACAAAATATAATAATAATGTACTTGACATAAAACAGGCGAGACAGTGCATAAGCTGATAAATAAAACCAACATCAACATCAGAGTAGCGGAAATCTAAATACAGCTTATTACAACTTTTCAAATTACTGTCTCTAAACAAAAGAAAGGAAGGGTGCACTACTAATGCCTAAAGTAGTGACCAGCAGCGACACAGGGAGAATATCTATATATGTATCATACGTGGAAGCCTCCTGCTCGCCTCCGGTACGGCTACTCATGCATCGCCAGCTAACCTGTCTCTAGTCTGCTCATGAGAGCACCCAGAGTAATAAGAAGAGACATAAAACTCTGGGTCAGACAAAAAGTATGGTATGAGTGATAAGCAGCTAAACAGAACAATAACAGGCATACTAAACCATACCTGAACATGGGCCTGCAACCAAAGAGTTAGCACTACATACCGTACAATACTCTAAGGTGCCACTGAACAGATGGTGTAAAGATAACGGGGGTGGGTGTGTGCATGTCATAATGATGGCAAACAAATCATTCATAGCAACCATCCTCACATCTCTCACTCAGTGCATAAAGCATACGATGTCCACCACTGTCAATCACTAGACCCATCGAAGTAGTGACGGAGTTCGACTTGTACAACTACTGCTACTACCAATCCTACCCCATTGAGTCATGACCAAATCTTTACAAATGACCCCACTTCATTGGTCTATATCTCTTTAGTCGTACCTAGGCCACTGTGGCCCTGAATCCAATCACGTACCTCCCCTACATAGTGATCCAAAGTCATAGACATCGACAACCCCTTAGCACACGTCCCGCAGCAAAGTCCAATCATGAAGTTAACTCATTGGTTCCCAACTGGATCCTGAGCACAAACTTCCCATTTGGACTACCTTTGCATCTCGGGTTATTGGTCTTCTCTGGATCGGTCTTCTTCCTTGCCTTGGTTCGGTTCGGATGTGCTCCTTCAGTTCAGCTCGTGGGACACTTGGTTCCAGCTCGTGCAAGGCAATTCAGGTCGGGTCGGGTCGTGCTCACCCGTCGGGTCGGATCGGGTGCTTCTGGTTCGTGGTCATGTTGTCCTCCGTCCAGTCCAATGCGTAGTACATCGGTTCGGGTCGCGCCATCCTCATCACGAGCGGATCGGTCTGAATTCAGATGCAAGCAGTCGGGTCATCATCACGAACGGATCGGGTCATGACACACAGATCAGCTCGTGGCTCCTCCTCCTGGTTCGGATCGGTGTCATCATATTGGATTGGCTCGTGGTGCATGGCTCGCGATCGGGTCGGGTCTCTTAAGCTTCTCCATGGTGCATCGGTTCAGACTCCTTCCTCCAATCCGATCCGGATCGGGTGTCTTCCTGCACTTTGTCCAGCAAGTTGTTTACGCCATTCGACGGAGTTTTCAACCAATCTAACACTTCTAGACAATCACAAATCATACCATACAGTCATAACAACATGTACAATCATTCACAAACACCAAAACAATAATTTGATAAGTTAAAACGGACCAAACATAGCCAAAACCACATATTTTCCCTTAAGCATGTTTAGGCAAAACTAATGGTATGATTAGTAAAACTTAACCAAATCAAACCAAATTTATAACAGAGGTCTAAAACATTATTTCAGAATTTATAAATATTTTTCCAGATTTTTAACATGTATAAATTCGCTAATTATCACTAATCAACCTAATTAACTGCAATTAGTGTCAAAACAATGTTAATCACTCACCTTTGCCACAATTAAACTTTAGAACTGAAATAATCTACTGTATGGGTCGAATTCCAATGCCTAGCAGAAGCTCCAACTCTGATTTGGTGCTATTTCTCCTTGATTTGATGTAGTTTAAGCCAAAACTTGATTAAGAAGTGATTAGGG
This sequence comes from Allium sativum, assembly GCA_030737875.1. NCBI lineage: Eukaryota > Viridiplantae > Streptophyta > Magnoliopsida > Asparagales > Amaryllidaceae > Allium > Allium sativum. The sequence continues at coordinate 862,001,648 of CM060915.1, read as the reverse complement.
ATGATTCTAGATGTTGGAGGCCATTGTTAGGGTTTTCTAAGATGTATACGGCGGCTGGGAAATGAGAAAAACCGAAATCCCTAACCCTAACAGCCCTTAAATACTCCAAATCCCGAAACCCCCCTTTGGGCCTAGCTGTTAATCACCCGGTTAAGCCCAATTAAGCTGTTTTTCACCATCTGAAACTTGTTTAAGCCATATCTCCCAAACGGTGAGTCCGATTGGCTAATGTGACCACTCTACGGAATTGTAAATCATCATCCAGAGTCATTGGAAGTGGTTTTCAGGTCAAAACTCCTTTCCAGTCAAAAGTTATGGCCAAAATAAGATCAGCTAAGGGCAAAACGATCATTTAAAAATCAGTAAAAATCATGAACATGGGAAATAACCCCAATAGTCGTCTCCCAAAGTTACATGACCATACGACTTCGTATGCGAAAGAAATAAATATTCTACGATCCTATGATGCGTAGAATGCGGGTCGTTACATTCTCCTTCTCCCCAGCTGAGGTTCCTTATTCGAACCCTCAAGGTCTTTGCTCCTCGAGGCCTCCCTAGCTTCAGATGAAACTATTTCATGTCCTCCGATTGGGGGCACGCCTTCTATCCCCACTGACTTCGGAGGATTCTGGGGTGGGGGCACGACCTCCACCAACTCCCATACTCCGTTGTGGACTGAGTAAATGGTATCGATGAAGAAGTTCATCCACAAGGCAACTCTTGAAACTTAATAAGGCCATTGGAAAGTTTAATAATGCAGTCAAGCGGTCTTGGTATATTTAACCTTCGGCTTTTTCAGGTTTGGGGCTGATAATGTAAAGAAAGGTTAGAAATCATGTGCATAAAGTTAAAGGGGAAAGACTGGAACTCAAAGCTCACTAGATTAAAGCTAACTCCGGTGCACCTTGCTTGATGATAGACATAAAACCAATTTGGTCTTATGTCGCCCACGTTGTGTTGGAGAATGGATTTTGATGACAACAACCTTATTTCAATTATCATTGATTATAAAATATATACTAACATTTCTGTCTTGGATATATATATATATATATGCAGGATTTATATACAAGAATTAATACTGAAGACTGTACAGTTTTAGAGTTTCAAGAGATTCATAATTCAAAGGAAATTGTAGACTCAGGAGTAATTAAGTTATCAAGAGTTCAAGACAAATATAGTAATAGAGTCTAGTTTATGTGTAAGAATCTGAAATGCACTTCAGGTTCAAATTCTGATTTTCAAAATTCGAATTCTAAATGCAAATTTCAAATTGTTATTTCTTACTTATGATTTCAAATATAAGTTTTGAGTTTAACATATAAGTTTACTAGTTTATATAGTTATATAGCTTTATAATCTTATGGTTTTATAGTTTTAAACTCTATAATTTCATAAAGTGATAGGCTTACATCCCTAATAAGTTTCAAATTTAGGCTCATATCTGGTCCTAAACTTATTATAATCCCTATTTTTCAAAAATTTATTAAAATAAATAAATAGAATCACGTAAATTCATATTTAAATTAAACATGTAAACATAATAAATTTCAGACAAAAAAACCACAAAAAGGCACCAAGAACCAAAAATATGAAAAAACAGCGAAACAACAATAATATGCATCAAAAGACGCACCTTTTTTTAAATAATTGCATACATTCATGCATATATTTCAGTGATGCATCGAACTGCAGTATTAATGCATACATGTATGCAGTTAAACTGCAATCTACGCATCCTTTTATGCATATATTCAATTCTGGCCTGTTTTTTCAAGCATTCACAGTTTCAGACATTGTTGCACACATTTTGCACTTATACAGAATAAATGCATACATTCATGCACATATTCATAGGCCTTCATCCCTTTTAACTTTGTTGCATACATGTATGTATATATACGGAATGGTTGCATACATGTATTCAACTATTCGTAACACATGCATCTTAGTTTAACTTTATATGCATACACGTATGCAACTATTGGTAAAAGTTGCATACGTGTATGCATATATTCATCCAGATTTTCAATAGAAAATGTTGGATGAATATATGTATACATGTATGCATATATTTAGTATAGTTGCATAGATGTATGCAAATTTTTTCTTCCCTCATATTGTTTCCAGGAATATTTCTGATTTTTTGAGAAAAAAATAGTGCTCAGCGCATTTTTTTCTTTTGAAAAACATGTAACTTCCCAAAATAGGGACCCACTTTAAATATGAAACATGGGGAGGATATCGTTTTAATTTTCAAACTTGCCAGGGATGTATGCCAAACGAACCCTTTTATAAATATTTTTATATAATATATAACTATGTTTTCATATGATTTTACACTTTATAATACTCATTTATATCACTAAGTTTTAATTCAAGAATTTCCAGAATCATATATATATATATATAGATAAACACTTGAAAAATAGTTTAAATTTTTTTTATACATACATATATCGACATACATATATGTATATGTCAACAAACAACTGTCATTTTTTCAATTTTCAAAGGAAGTGTCTTTTCACTATTTGTAATGTTCCAGAAGCATTGTAACCTTTCAAATCTTATAAACAAGGGTGGATTTCAAATTTTTTACATCATTATTCTTCTCCATCTTCACCCCTCTCCATCCCACCATTAATTTTTCATATTTTATTGATTTCTACACTTCTACTTTGTCAATTTCTACTCTAATTACATAAAACTTCTTCTATTCTCACTCTCTACTCATTACTCTCTAAATTGAAGTGCTATTGAAGAGTTATAGGGCTGTTGTAATCATTTGTGAAGTGTTTGGGAAAAGGTGTGTTCGTTGTAGCCTTGAAATCAAGGAAAGGGAGCGGTGGTAATCTTGCAACCGTGAAATCAAGAGTGGTTGGAGCGGTGTTAACATTGTAGTCGTGAAATCAAGGGGATTGTACTTGGATAGTGATATTAATAAAACTCTGCGCAATCCAGCATTGCGTGGAACTGGACGTAGGAGTAATCTGAACTAGTGTAAAATCTGATGTGATCTTTCCTTTTCTGCATTTTATATTTATCTGTTTCTATGTTTGTGTTTGATTTTGTGTCTATGATCGTCTCTGTTGTGTGTGATTCATATGGTAGATCGTTTAAGTTTAAGATTTTTGTAAATTTATTTAAAACACTATTCACCCCCCTCTAGTGTTAGTCTTGCCTTAAGATCTGCATTCCGCGTTACCTAACAATTGGTATGAGGGCATATAATTTCAAAAAGTTCATAATCTGATTTTTGAAAATATTAAATGGCAACCAACACTAGTAATAATAGTTCTTTTGTAGAGGGTCAGCCCACTGTTAGACCACTACTGTTTAATGGTAGTAATTATTCATATTGGGCATGTAGAATGAAAATATACTTACAATCAGTAAGATTAGATACATGGAATAGTAAATAGACTGAATACGTTGAACCAACAACTAATTTTGCACAATGGACTAATGAAAAAAAGGATGCCGTACAAAGCAATTCTAAAGCCATGAATATGTTGTTATGTTCATTAGATAGAAATGAATTTAATACAGTGTCAGTTTGTAAATCTGCTTATGAAATATGGAGGACTTTACAAGTTACTCATGAAGGAACCAGTAAAGTTAAACAGACAAAATGAAATGACCCAAACTCGCCCTTACGGGAAAGCCCAGATTGAGTTGAGAACACGACAAATCAGAACGCAAACAGAAGAACATTTCATTGCTTATTACAACAATTACATCATAGTATAAGAATATGCAGAGTATGAACAAATAATATACATTTGATAAATATCAGAGATTTACAAATTATTATGCAGCGAAAACTAATACAAAACACAACTGAAAGAAATACACGGATACAGAGCGTTCCAAATATAGCTCCAGTTGTAAACCAGGATCCTGTGAATATAATATTTGCAAAACAAAAACTACTAGCTGCCCATGTGGAAAATAGGGGCACACAGAGTTTATGTTAAAACAATAAACTCCAGGTCAGTCATGTGACTGGTGTGAGAATTAAAATAGTTACTAAATCTTTGCTTTAGAAATAAGGTAAATCAAGGGACCACGCCGTATAACACGGAACAGGTTTCCTCCCAAGAATACTAGTGCATTGAATAAACAACGCAATGCTTTTTTTTCTTCTGGAAATGAAGCTATTATAAGACCCAGGTCCCATCACACAATGCAACACAAGCCGGAGGATCGAGTTTTCCCTTATAATAGCCAAATATGCTTGGTACGTTTAAAACAAATCATTTGATACTATTATAAGTGCATAGTGTATAAAACAACTTCAAATATAAATGTATCAATCTTAGGCGACATGGGTACCATCTATCATGTCGCCATACTAGGCTCTACAATCAAAACCGAAATGTCACGTATTGGAAATTGGATGATTATCATGAGTCTAGGCAAGGGATGTACTCCTAACGCTTTGAGACACTTTAGCAAATGCCTCAGGACTGCACACTTTGGGCAACCCCTGGATCTTGCAGGGCCGGTCCTCTCTTACGTTTGAGGATTGGCAATTCCTGAACACATGTTTCCCGATCCTATAGGACATATATCCATCGGTTCCGTAGTAACCGATATATCCAAGGTGCCTCGCTATCCATCATCCACATAGGTAAAAATAAATAAATGTTTGGGCTCCATATCATGACACCACCCATAGCTGGAAAGAAACGTCATGCACTCCTTGCTGTCCCTTATCCCGTTTTTGACTCATACCGAGGTGTGTGGCTCGCGAATTAACGCTATACACAAAGCTATGATATATTAAAGCCATGCTTTGATCATCAATCACAAGACTCCTCTTTTCAACAGAAGCCTTGATCATTTGCATCTCAGCATGCCATACAGGAAATTCACGCCATGCGACTGATGTCTATCGACATATAACCTCTGAGCTCGTATGTCTCAAAGAATGGCGTTAAGCAAGAGAATAAATTCTCCACCGCCAAACAAATATATATTTAATAGAGATCAGTCAATACAGAATAAAATCCAATGTCAGACACACATCCATTTACAAATTCATTCTGGATCTGAACGAAACTGGAGGCACCTTATTCCTCGTCCCATATGTCCAATACAGGAGAGAGGTCCTCGCATATCTGGTCGATCTCCAAGTACGTCTGGACGATCACCACTTATTACCTCGTCTTGGGTGTATAACCCAATCAAGACACCATTAATCATCCAAACGATGTGAAGACCTCTGGTCTTCAACCACCGTCTTCATCGTTGACTTATCGTCGAATCAGTTATTCAGGGCCTTTTTGAATAACTCGCGTATATTATAAACAAGTGCTATAAAAACACAACATACGCCTCATTCCAATCCAGAATATTCTTTTATTCAAATATTCTTATACTTTAGGAAAGGTTCCCATTAATTTTATCAATGATAAATTCTTTTAAATTTATTCTTTAATCTTCCTTTGGATATCAATTCTAAACCAAATTAAGGTTTATCAACTAGTCGGGATTAGCGCACCTTGCCGAAGTAATCTTTTGATTAATTTCCCAGTTCCAACCTATTCATCCCATGGAGCAAAACTGGTAATACTCCATATCTAACACCGCGGTGTTACTGGTAAATTCAATTACCATTTCACGTTCAAAATATAATTAAAGATTTAATTATCGCTTGGAGCAAAACTGGTGATACTCCGTTCTCGATCATTTCCCAAATTTGATAATTTAAATTATCAATTCACATTTCAATCTAATTAAAGATTCATTAAAACTTCACTTAGTTTTAATCTTCCCAAAAATAAATATAAATGATTATTTAACTTTGGAAACACAAACATGCCGCATAGACAATCTACACCGTACTATTGATTTCTGCCGATATATAACCTCTAAGCTCGTACGTCTTAGAGAAGGGTGTTAAGCAAGAGAATAAATTCTCTGCCACCAAAAAGATATATATTTAGTAGAGATCAACCATACAATTCGAAATACAATGTTAGACATGTATTCCTGTCTTTAATTGGTTTAAAGTACTAATGTCATTTAAAACACAGTTCATGATAAATCCAAAATCTCATTCCATTAATTATGGAAACTTCACAGAAAACAGATCAATATATAATCGATGTCAATTTTCGTATCCGACTAATAATATAAATGGAATAATGAAAAGCCTTATAAATTCCATATATATTAACAGTCTTCCTCCACAGAAGCTCACTTCGATTATTATCAAATCGAATTCCATTCAATTCCAATTTAATATATTAAATTGGAAAACTTTACTTATATTAAATTAGAAAACTTTACTCTGGAAAATCCTCGTTAAATCCTAATAAAAAGATTTATAAATTCCAAATTACATTTAACTGTAAATCGGGTTAAAGAACGAATGTCATTAAAAACACAGTTCACAATAAACGTAATTTACATTCCATTTTCAATTCCAATTAGATGTTAATTATTTGGTAATTCTTCTTTAAATATTAATAAAATATTTATTCTTTTCACTCGGGGTTTAAGAACAGTATTATTTAAGACACCATTCAAGACAAACCCAAAATCCACTTCTTTTATTCAATTCCAATTAAATATTAATTAGTTGGAAAACTTCACTAAATCATAATTAAAGATTTATTCTTTTCTCAACTGGGTTTAAGAATAGTGTTAATAAAGACACCATTCACAACAAACCCAAAATCCCATTTGATATTAAATACAAGGCTCTGAATAGAAATTATATCGACTTATATTCAACATCAAATTCTATAACCAACAGATATCGTATTGGAAATAACGATATCAATATATCTTCCAAATTCCCATAACAATATCCGTATAATCACGAAATACAATATCAAAATATTCCAAAGATGATTTCCATTCAAATCCACTCCAGTTCATACATTGGAAATTTTGGTTATATTAAAACCCATTCTCAATCCAATTTATTTATTTAAAAATAATTGGATTATAATTCTAGTTAATAACTAGTTCATTTCGATAAAAATATATTTTTATCTTTTCAAATATGGAATTTTTCATCCCAATTCTTTCCAAATCATTTATTATGATTTTACCCAAATTATTAATATTTTTAATGATTTTATTAAAGCCCTTTCAGTCGATTTCCATAAACAGTCATCGAACTGCACTTACAACGACCTTTTCCAAATTTGATTTGGACATAATTCCAAATCCAACCGTTAGATTTCAAATCTCTTGTATTCGCTGGAAATCTGTTTTCAATACGAACCCAACAGTTCCGGTTTTAGAAGAATCCGACGGTCGGATCTCCCGTAATGTCCATTCGAAGTCAATGGTCGAAATTCGTGAACTGCCGCGGCGCGGTGCGTTCTGTTCAGGCCATTAAATATAATATATATATATATATTTTATACATATTTCGTCGATTTCTATTTAAAATGTATTTTATAAATTCGTTTTTAACGATTCTAACTTCATTTTCAATTTTAAATCAAAATTGATTTTTTCCTTATCATTATAATACATAAATGATACTATTTTCAAATATCAGATTTTAAAATCATTTCCTTTTCGATATTCATTATAAAAATGAATAAAATCGATATAAATGTAGTTCATGTCAAAATGGCGTTAATTTAATCAATACGGCTTCATATATTTCATTATTTTCGTGTCCATCCCAAATCGGACATCGAAATCATATTTTGATCCATTACTGAATATTATTTTAAAATAATAGTTATTTTAAAATATTCATTATTCGTCATTTTAAAATATTTGTTAATTTAAAATATTCGTTCTTTCCGAATTGGAATCAGAACCAGTCAATTACCATATAATTTTATTTATATGGATTTCATACACACATGTACCTAACAATAATCAAACACAGTCAACCATCATCCAGAGTGCATTACACAACTACATAAGCGTTAAATGTGAATAATTAACGCTTACAACAGCCAGTCAACCAATCGATTTACATACAACTAAATATTGGCATTAGTGTATGTCCAATATCATCCCAATACCTGTATGGGGTTTTTAAACAACAAACAATGATGATTATTTGTGCAGTTGGGCGATGTGTAAAATATATCGTCCCAATCCATATTAGTTAAATGTGTTTACATAAACAAATCGTCCGATTTGTAAACGAATATTTATTTTATTTATATACACGTTAAAAATTATATTTTTAACTATAAAATATTTATTTCAACTTATAAATATTTTATACAGTTCATTTATACAATAAAAATGATATTTTTATTGTTCTAATATCTTTAGAAAATTTCGGTAGCATAACGACGCGATACTAGAACCGGAATAAGGTCTAGCCTTATCCCTCGCCAAATACTGGCTCGCGCTATACGCGTACCAATTCTAATCAATTCCTTTCACTTCCCAAACCAAATTCAAACAAATAAACCAATCAACCAACCAACCAAACAAACATGGATTCAAACAAAGGTGTCGGGTGCTACTAAGCACTGTCTGCATCCTGGTATATATATTTAACTAGAAGATAAATTAGAGTGAGAAGTTCTCACCTTTGGGATCCAATTCTCTAGTTCTATTCCTGAATTTCCAAACTGTTTAAATTTGCCAGCAATTCCAATGCAATATGTAATGGCCCGGAACTTAACACATATCGTTAACACAAATATTTATCGATCATGAGTACAACTTTATAAATACAATTTAAAACCCATACTTTAAATAATTTAAAACATGCCAAAGGGTTTCATTTACCATTACCTTTACATGTATGTATGATAGCATGTGTGAGACAACATTTGTTTAAATTCATTTTTACACTTGTATGTATGATAACACATGTGCATAGCAAGCTTTAAAATGCCATTTTTTACATACTTTATGCATTTTTTTCAAAGGTTTTAAATCCTTACTTTTAAGCAAATTCTTGATTTTAAACATAAAGCACACTTGGATAAAACATGCTAAAAACCACTTTTATTGTCAAAACAAGTTCAAGTGAAAATCTTTGTGTTCACATGTGCATCAATCAAAAACTGAAATGTCACTTTTTCTTGCAAATCGTGTTTTCATTTCTAGACTTAAGGGTATAACCTACACTAGAAATTTGGCTAGCAAAAAGGATCCTGGAGGAAATATTGTTCACATGGCCGAATTGTTAGGATCAAAGTAATTTCAGTTTTCATGAACATGACACAAAGGAAATACCATATTTGTTTCATGTACTCAACCAAAACATATCTCCTTAGACCTTGTACATACTTGAAAATATAAACCAAAGATGTTGCCTACACTAGATCCTTACTAGCATGTAGATCATCCAAGATTTTCTCATATACATTCATCACATGCCATGAGTACTTGCAAAATATTTTCATATTTTTGAAAATACTTGGAAGCAAAGTAAGAGTTTAATATATTTTTGTGTTAAATCAAAGTGTCATGTGAAAAATGTGGTTGAGAAACCATAGGATTTCTGAGCATTTGTGGTACAAAATGATGGCTACCATATTTATTTATACCAAGGTAAGATTTGAGAAGAACATGGTTGTACATTGGCATTAAATGTGATAGTTCCTAGAAGACCAATAGGAGAAAAGAATGTTCATGCGCAGGGATTTTCAGTGTGAATAACGGATGATGATAGCCATGTTAGTTTAGAGAACGGTGTATTGATTTAGAAAGAAAAGGATTTTTTTATGTTGTCAATCATGTGTCAAAACTGAAAACTGTTTCTGTTTTCAGACCATAATAAATGCACACATATTTCATTAATTTCCTACTACTATATATAGACATGAGCATGCACTCCTTTTCCTCACAACACAAACCATTCGAACTAAAATCAGTGAAGAGGAAAGAAAAACACTGAGAGTTCAAAAGCTTTTCTGGTGAGTAAAATTTTCATATTTTCTTCCTATTCTTTCCTGCTTTAAAACTGAAAGTTGAACTTGGTTGGGTGATAATCTTGTTTAAGTTGTATGCCTTGTTTGCATATCAGTCTTTGCCAAATTAAAGGACTATTGGTTGGTACTTAAACTCTTAAGTATCAACTATGTTAGTATGTCATATCATGTTGTGTGTTACTGAGTCCTGTTATTTTGTTTAAATTTCTACATAATCAAAACTGATGATTCTCTTATCAGTAAACCTGGGTTAAAGGATTTAAAATGTGCTGTCATATTAGTTTAAACCCTTTATATAGCTTTACAGTTGTGTGAAAGTAAGGCAAACCCCTTCAAATACACACAACATTAGGAAAACAGGAACAACAGTTGCTCTCTGTAACTCAAAACCAAATTGGATTTTAAAACATTTTAAAAACCTGTTTTGATTATATAAAAGGAATAGTGGATCGAAATGATGATTTTTAATAAGTAAATCATGATTTTTAAGTGTGTGGATCGTGAGAAATAAGGAGATGGTCAGAAAAGTAACTTTGACGAATTTTCGGCGAACCGTTCGACGAAAGCCGATGGCGGTTGGCTAGAAGATGTAGGAGGGGTACTGGATTAAGGAAAAAATACTAAAAGATTTTTCTATTTCGTGGATTTTGAAAACGAAGTGAAAATAGGGTAAAAATGGGTTTTTGGGTACATAGGGTGAAACACCCCACCTCCATCAAAGTCACACACAAAGGGAATGCCTTAACTTCGGTGGAGGTTTATAAGTAAAAGTCACAGATAAAACACAAGACAGATATATAAACACATATATATATATATAAGCAACGTAAAACAAACGGACTTTTATTTCATAAATACATGTTCATACAAAACATTTCCATAATTGTCTCATAATAACTTCCAAAACATTACATCATCATTTCTGCCTTGATTATTAAATAAAGAAGCATAAAACATAATAAAAGCTACATAAATCCCCATAGAACGTGTCCAAAAGCCATATCCAAGGAAAGAGAGTCCAAACCATACATCTACTATCTTGAAGCTTGCAAAGAGTCTGACTAAGCTGGGTTGTTTCCTCCCTGTGGACCTGGGGGGGGGGGGACGGAAGAAAAGAAGACGAAAGAAAAACAAGGTCAGACATAAAGCCTGGTAAGTCTAGTGACTCTTCAGTATGATAATAAGAAAAGGGCATGATAGGTATAAACTGGAAATAGGAAAGTATCATAACTAAGATAAAGCAGTTTGAACAGAATATGCTATCGCACCCCACACTATATCTCTGCACCCACTTGCGTTGTCTCAACTGGCACCCCATGATCGGGGTGAAGTGATCCCCTTTCTAAAGATCGGCTCCTACTCGCAAAATCATATGTGTCATACAGACCCCCCAATGATTGTAGATACCTATGTTGGTCCCACCATGGGGTGTATCAAGTCCCATGGTGTCGGCCCGACACAATCCTAGAATGCATAGGTTAAACTACTGGTGCCTAGTGCCCTGTTTGTCTGCTCCGAAGTGTGTGCACGCCCGCACTCCGTTAGAACCCACACTGCTGCACCAACCGCCGTCGCTTTTGACCGCTTACAATCAGCCCAGTAATCGTGCCCCACCCTGCCTAGTTTCAGGGTACCATGATACCTAATTGGGTTACTGCTGAAATGGGTCCCCGTTACTAGGGTTTTGTAGTCAAACATGTTAAGTGGTTAAGTGTCTGTATTTACCTAACCCCACCCATCAGTTTAATTAACATGTTGAATTGGTTAAGTGTTTTAGTTAACTTAACCCTACCATTCTGACTTGTCTGTCCTTAGCTTTTTAAAGCACCGACCACTCACATTAGACAGGTATTGTTACGGTTACTGGATGTGCCGGTCGATTCCGGGCAGGTTTACACCGTAACTCAGTCTAACCTCGGGTTCTTATTGGGCTCAATGCTTAACCTCTCACATTGGATAGGTATTGTTGTGACTACTGGACAGCCGGGTGGGTCCGGGCAGGTTTACATCACAACTCAATCCAACCTCGGGTTAAGCATACTCGTATTTTCTAAATTTACATATTTGTCTCTATTACTTGTTATATGTAAATTTGTTAACAATTGAATGTTGTGGCCCACTTTCCAAGTTCATCATTTTTGGTATAAGGATTTATACCATTTAAATGCCACCAATTTTTGGCATGTGACAAACATGCCAATACATATATTTTTCACCTATTTATGTCAAATTACCAATTTTTCCCAACGTTACCCCGTATAAATATTAGGCTAACAATCTTAGCCTAATTTTTCGTCTGCATGATTTTTAACGTATAATAATATTAGGCTAAAAATTTAGGCTAATTTATCATACACAAAATTTGCATTCATTAACATAAACATGACATAGGTGTAAACTTGGCATTTTCAGCATAGTCAATATGAACATCATAGGTGTGAACTTGCAACGTAGACTAAATCAACATACATATATGTGAATTTGCAACATAGGCTAAATCAACTTACATACATGTGAACTTGCATTGCAATAGGGATCTAACTAAATAGGTGTCACATGAATTAGCATATGATTCAAACAACATAAGCCTAAACATGTTTAGATCTAGGCATAACATCGAGCATCACTAGCATATGACAAGAATGTGACATGTCCATAAAGTATGTATAATTTTATCACATGTGTGAACTAGATCCATTCATGTTTACTACTATAACATGGAACTTGTATTAAAATGGATCTTGTCATGGATCCAAATATGAACTTGCAACTTTTGTATAAACATATGAGCATGTATATGAGCTTAATCATTTAGGCATAGATGTTCTATTGTACAACATATAACATGTCATAATCACCTAAACATATAGGTGTAGATATGAACCAAATAACTTGTATGTGAATTTGAATAGATCCAACATCAACTAGATTAATCCACAAACATTCTAATGGATCCAACATCAACTCAATTATACCACAAACATCCCAATACCATTCACAACACAATCATTGCAACACATAGATATGAATTAACATCGTCGTTATATAATAGCACAATTCCATTTCCATTTTACATCGAATCAAATCTTAATTTTATTCCCATCGGAAAAATCACTATACTTACAACAAACGACCAACTTGAATTCTGGATTCTGAGTTCTGAATTTGCAATGCTTTCCTTTGGGTAGAAAAACGTTGTTTGAATCTTGATTTTACTTTAGTTTTGCTCATCTCTAATCTTTCTTCAAGTGGAGGCTACTCTTGGCTTCCTTCCAGCAACATGACGGCTCTAGCTCTATTTTATTTGTGTGAATTTAGGTTGAGACTAAGGTTGTTTATAAAGGATTTCAAACTAATTAGAGCCGTCGATGAAGATAGAGTTAATCAAGGCCATCCGTCTCAAGAGAAGCCAATCAGAAAGTGACAAGTCAGCCCTAGTGACACAGCCAAGCCCCAGAAACCGAGCCAGGACCAGACCAAGCAGGTCAGGTCGACCAGGCAGGTCGACCCCCAGGTCGACTACATAGTCACCTGGGTACCCAGGTCGACTCCCTGGTCGACCCCCTGGTCGACCTGGGTCCTGGGCGGGAAAATTCCCGCCCAGCCCAGTTCTAGCCCAGATTTGAATTTTGAACTTGTTTTTGGGCCGTTTGAATTTTAAATCGAATTCTGAAACTTTCGTAGGTCATAACTCCTTCATACGGAGTCCGATTTACGCAAACTCGGACTCTATCTCAAGCAGAATTCCGAGACGAATGCAATGGTGTAACTCATTTCCCTTAATTCTTTAATTTAGAATTAATTATACTTTAATTTGTTAATTTACTGTTAACAGAAAATTCGGGGTGTTACATTCTCCCCTCCTTAAAGGATTTCGTCCCCGAAATCTTCAAGTCTGAAACAACGTATATCCTAACATCCAATCGTCCATCTACTCAACCAACAAACACAGGCATCCATTGTCCTTAAAAGACTTCTAATGCTTCATGATCATATGCATAGTGTGTGTATATGTCCTTATCTAATGCAAAAATTAGGCGGTCTACTGATTCAGTTGACCTTCTTAATGCGAATCATGTAAGTGTCATGAATCAATTATGTATGCAAATTTTCCCTACTCATAATTCTACATGAGTGCGCAATCATTCATACAAATGCGACATCCATATGACAACATATCAAGTTTCAACCACATACAAATATGAATACATATATGCATATGCAATATGAAGTGACTGAACCAATCTAAAACCTAGTTTGTGTGTGTATATGCATCCACGAGCAACCACTTGCAACCACTTGCAGCCATCAACCATAACATGTTTCAATTACATGTTTACATCCAAAGGGGTTTCTACCTAAGGTTAAAGGATAATATCGAGGAGATATACCTAAAAAGATAGATACAAGCACAACTTAAGGAAAAAGAGACATCAAAGATGTACCCTAAAAAATAAAAGGGTAGGCCGCACATATTCTGTCCTCAGTTTCCCAAGTCGCGTCTTCCTCGTCGTCGCTCCACTGAACTTTGACAAGCTTGACTTCGCGGTTGCATAGCTTTTTCACTTCAGTTCCTAAGATGTGGGTTGGAACTCTCCTCACAGTTGCTTCGCGTTCCACTTCGGATTCTTCTAGAATGCTTGGCTCCACCACTTCCACAGATTCATGTAAACATTTCCGGAGATGAGAAACGTGAAAGACATTGTGAATTCCAGCCAACCTTTCGGGCAGCTCTACTCTATAAGCCATCTTCCCAATCGTCTCGATGATAGGGAACGGTCCTACAAATCTAGGTGCTAGCTTTCCGGCGGATCCAAAGCGAACGACGTTCCTTAAAGGAGATACCTTAAGGAAAACCCTGTCCCCAACCTCAAACTCAAGGTCGATCCTTCTTTTGTCTGCGTAGGATTTCTGTCTATCTTGGGCAGTCTTCATTCTCCTTCGTATCAAGTCCACTTTTTCTGAAGTCTCTCTAATCATGTCTGGCCCAAGTATAAGCTTGTATGTAGACTCCCACCAACAAGTCGGTGATCGGCACGGTCTTCCATACAAAGCTTCGAAGGGTGCCATGCCGATAGTGGCTTGGTAGCTGTTGTTGTAGGCGAATTCCACTAAAGGAAGATGATCCTCCCATGTCCCTCCAAAGTCAAGAACGCACAGTCTCACAAGATCTTCTAATACTCTGTTCACCCTTTCCGTCTGACCATCAGTTTGGGAGTGATAGGCCCTGCTCAAGCATAACTGTGTGCCTACAGCTTCTTGCAGACTCCGCCAAAATTCGCTTGTAAAGATAGGATCTCAGTCACTCACTATGCTGGAGGGTATTCCATGGAGTCGAACTATTTCCTTGAGATAAAGAGACTCTAGAGACGAGGCAGTCCTTCTACTCTTGATGGGTATAAAGTGGGCGCTTTTTGTGAGCCTGTCCACTATTACCCAAATGCTAGTATTGCCCCTTCTTGACCTAGGCACCCATCAATGAAGTCCAATGAAATGCTATCCCACTACCATTGCTGTAACACCCCGTGTATTCTATAACAATGAAATTCACAAAATAAAGTATAAATAATTTCAAATCAAAGAATTAAGGGAAACGGGATACGCCATTGCGTTCGCCTCGGAATTCTGCTTGAAATAGAGTCCGAGTTTGCGTAAAACGGACTCCGTATGAGGGAGATATGGCCTCCGGAAGTTTTAGAATTCAGTTTAAAATTCAAACAGACAAAAACAGATCAGAAATTAGATTTAAATTTCAAAAATCGGGCCAGATTGGCCAGGGCGGGAATTTTCCCGCCCAAGGCACCCAAGTCGACTGGGTAGTCGACCTGGGGCACCCAGGTCGACTGGGTAGTCGACCTGGGGGTCGACCTGGCCCCTGAGCCAGGTCGAACCCAGCCCCCCTGGCTGGCCTGGTCTGTGCTTGGCCGAATTCCTGAGCCTTGCCTTGTCACTAGAGCTAGGTGTCAGCTCCTGATTGGTCTCTCCTTCAAACGAACGGCTATTATTAAACCAAGCTCCATCGACGGTCCTAATCAACTCACAAACTCTATAAAAAGGACCTAAGACTCCACCTAATTCACACAAACAAAAATGGAGATGAGACCGTCATGCTGCTGAGGAAAGACTAGGAATAGCCATCAGAAATTGAGAGACAATTAGGATACAATTCGAAAGCTTAAAGCAACGTCAATTAAATCAAAACAACGCCTACAACAAAGGATAGCATCTCCAAATTCAGAATTCAGATTCCTGAATTGAAGATTCGTCATACGTTGTAAGTAGAGTGCTATTCCGATGTGAATGAACAATTGAGTTTTGATTTATGTAAAATGAGAAATGGAATTGTACTTAATTTAATTCATGATTGTATGTTGCTATGATTCTAATTCTGAATCGATTTGGGATATTGTGGTATAACGATGTTAGGCCTATTGGATATTTGCAAGTATATGATTCATGTTAACGACCATATGTTGTGGTAGTTTATTTGAGATTCATGCGAGTATATGATTCACCATTATGCCAATATGATGTACATACTTTTATGATCACTTTTAGTGTGTAATTGGATTCAACTAAGTATTATGGTTTATATGAATTTATGTTGGAATTGGCATCGTGATTCAAGTGTAAAACCATACTTTTGTATTAGAGACAAAAGTAAGCATCTTTATGAACATGACTAAACTATGTTTGGTGTTATGCCTAGTTGAAAACATGTTTTAGGCCTATGTTGTTATCAAAATCATATAGTGATATATGTGACACATAATTAAGTTAGATTTACATTCCAATCGCAAGTTTACATGAATAGATTAAAAACCATGATTCATGTTTAGGTATGTTTATGCCATGATTATATGAATAGAATGGTTCATGTTTAGGTATGTTTATGCCATGATTATATGAATAGAATGGTTCATGTTTAGGTATGTTTATGCCATGATTATATGAATAGAATGATTCATGTTTAAGTATGTTTATGCCATGATTATATGCTATTACAATGCAAGTTCACATGTGCCTAATTCATGTTAATTAGATCGTTATGTTGCAAGTTCATGCGTTCACACTCCCCTTTTTATGTTACTTAGAATATATAAACACCATGTTCTAAGCCTACCCTTTTTCATATGGCTAAGTTGGGTTTAAATGTTAAACCCAACATATGTTATATTCTAGCGAACGTATAAAACGGGGGTAATGACGTTTGGGTTAAAATATAAAACATGTGTGTTGGCATGTTTGATGCATGCCAACGACCTTGAAAAACAATTAAGTGGTATAAATTAATTTTACCCAATAAAGATGAATTTGAATAGTGGGCCGCAAATGTTTACATATAAAAAGAAAAGAGACAAAATATGTAAATTTAGAAAATACGATGTGTTTAACCCGAGGTTGGATTGAGTTGTGATGTAAACCTGCCCGGAACCGCCCGGCTGTCCAGTAGTCACAACAATACCTATCCAATGTGGGTGGTTAAACACGGAGCCCAATAAGGACCCGAGGTTAGACTGAGTTGTGGCGTAAGACTGCCCGGACCCAACCGGCAACAGGCAGCCACAACAATACCTGTCTAATGTGAGAGGTCGAGGCTTTAATAAGACAATTAAGGATGAGTTAGGATTGATAGGATTAAGTAAATTGAATTAATACTTAATCAACATGGAACATGCTAAACTATACAGACTGATTGGGGGTTAGGTTTACAAAACACTTAACCAACTTAGCATGTTGGCTAGAAATAGAAAACCTAGTAGCGGGGGACCCTTTTCAGCAGTAACCCTACAAGGTGTATCAGGATACCCTGAACTAGGCAGGGTGGGGCACGATTACTGGGCTGACTGTAAGAGGTCAAATCGACGGCGGTGGTGCAGCAGTGTAGGTTCTAACGGGGTGCGGGCGTGCACACACTCCGACGCAGAAAAATAAGGCACTGGGCACCAGTAGCTTACCTGTGCATTCTAGGATTGTGTCGGGCCGCCACCATGGGACTTGATACACCCCATGGTGGGACCAGCATAGGTAACTACAACATCGGGAGCCGTAAGACACATGTAACTATGCGAGTAGGAGCCGATCATTAGAAACGAATCACTTCACCCTGATCATGGGGTGCCTATTGGGAACTAGTTTATATGGATGCAGAGATTAATATGGGGTACGATAAGTACATTCGACTCTAGACAACTTAACCTAGTTTATAGTACTTTCCCATTTCCATTTTATACTTATCATGCCCAGTTCTTTATTCATAGACTGAATAGTCCTAGACTTACTCAGGCTTTATGTCTGACTCTACTTTTCTTTCGTCTTCTTTTCTTTCGTTCCCCCCCAAGGTCCACAGGGAGGGAATACCGCAGCTTGACCAGTTTTCACATCCAGCTTGAAGAGAAAGAATGCATTGCTTGGATCTTTTTCGTTTTGGACTATGGCTTTGGACAGCAATTATGGGACTTATGCAGTTTACTTATGTTTTATGCTTCTTTAAATAATGTAATCAAGACAGTTATGAAGATGTTATGTTTTTGGAAGTATTGTAAGACAAATTATGACATGGTTTGTGTAACACGTATTTTGTTGAAATAAAAATTGCTGTTGTTTTCCGCTGTATTCAAAAATATGTGTTCTATTATCTGTCTTGTGTATCTGTGACTTATACTTACAAACCTCCCCCAAAATTAGGGCATTCCCTTTTAGAGTGACCCTAACGGAGGTGGGGTGTTTCACTTGGTATCAGAGCATAGGTTTACCAGATAAGATAAAAAGTTTTGAAAATTTATTTTCAAAAGAAAATTTAAAGAAGCATTTTTAAAGATAAAATATTATTTTATTTTAAAAAGGCATAGTCCCCTAAAGCCATAGGTACTATCTTTTATCCTTCGTTTTGAATCTATCCTTTTTTGTTTCAGCATGTCCGAAGAACTTAACTTGCCAGAGGGTATACCAATACCTGGTTGGTTTAGACGATTCTTAGAAGCAAGGGCCACTCAGCCAGGTCCTACCGTTCCTCCTCCTCCAGCTGCAGGAAATCATCCAGCTGCAGCAGCACCTCTTCCTCCACCTCCTCCGCGGGGAAATACTTTTGCTAAGATATGTAAAGATTTTAAAGCTATGGGAGAAAAGGACTTTCATGGAACCGAGTCATTCGTGGTAGCCAGGAATTGGCTGAAAGAAACCGAGGACTTATTCGTCATCTTTGAGGTAGAAGGTAGGCAGAAGGTACAACTGGCAGTATGGCTGCTTAAAGGCGAGGCTTCCTACTGGTGGGAAGTCACTAATGCAGAAAGACCAGTGGAAACATGGGAGGACTTTAGGGCAAGGTTTGAGGCTAAATTTCTCTCAGAAGCTGAAAGGAGTCTTCAGTTGGAAAAATTCTTATTTCTTAAGCAAGGGAATATGACAGTCAAAGAGTATGTTAATCAGTTCGATCAGCTGGCTAGGTTCGGACTGGACCTAGTCAACACTCCACACAAGAAGGCTCTCCGCTTTGTCAAAGGATTGAATGAGCCATTACACAGTTTGGCCATGACCCATATACCCATGGGAGCTACGTATGAAAGGTTGGTGCAGATGGCATTGCTGAACGAAGAGGATAAGGGCAAAAAGGAGACAAAGGCAGAAAGCTCTCAAGGGACGAAAGAGGGTTTACAGCCTAAGAAGACAGACTTCAAGAAGGGCGGGAAAGACAACAAAGAGAAGAGGAAGTGTAATTTCTGTGGCAAAGTGGGGCACTTAGTGAAAGATTGCCGGAAAAAGAAGGCCAAGATGAATGGTGGGTGCTTTTCTTGCGGTGAGACAGGCCACCTGGCTAAGGATTGCCCAAAGAAGCGAGGGCAGGGGCAGAGGGCTGGATCCACCTCAGGGGCACAAGTTCATGCGCTAGAAGCGCCACCTCTGCAGCAGCGAGGTATAAATACTTCTGTAGAAAGTGTAGTTTATCTTTATGATCACCCAGTTCACACTTTATTTGATTCTGGCGCATCACACTCCTTTATCTCATCTGCTTTAGTAGAATCTCTGCACCTAGAAACTAGAATGGTAAAGGACCCATTAATTGTTTCAAATCCAATTGGGGGCCCAGCTTATTTATCTATGATCTGTGTGGGATTGAAAATTCCTATTCTAAGCGTAGAATTTAAATGTAGTGCCTTTGTTTAAAGGACCCATTAATTGTTTCAAATCCAATTGGGGGCCCAGCTTATTTATCTATGATCTGTGTGGGATTGAAAATTTCTATTCTAAGCGTAGAATTTAAATGTAGTGCCTTTGTTTTGGGCTTTTCGGGATATTGTTTGATTTTGGGCATGGATTGGCTATCCAGTAATGGTGCCATCCTGGATTGTGAGAAAAGGGTGGTTAGGCTTCTGACCCAACTCGGTAACACTCTGGAAATCACTTGTAATCCCTCGTATGCAGTTATGCTTAGTTATCTTGAATCGCTAGATGTTTCTGTTGAGAGTTTGCAATCGGTTAAAGTGGTCCGGGAATATCCGGATGTCTTCGAAGAGGTGAAGGGCTTGCCTCCGAAGCGGGAGATAGACTTCCGCATATATCTTGTAGATAATGCAAAGGCCGTTGCATTGCCCGTTAGACACGTGGCTCCACGGGAAAGAAAGGAGCTCAGTAAACAGATTAAAGAGCTTCTAGAGAAGGGGTTCATTAGAAGGAGCATTTCAGAATGGGGCGCTCCAGTGGTGTTCGCTACAAAGGCGGATGGTTCACTCCGTTTGTGTGTTGACTATAGGGAGCTCAACAAGCTAACGAAAAAGAATAGGCACCCTCTCCCCAGAATTGACGATCTGTTTGATCAGCTTGTAGGAGCGTCTGTTTTCTCCCAACTCGATTTAGCGACCAGATTTCATCAGCTAAGGGTGGCTGAAGATAGTATCGATAAGACAGCATTCAGAACCCCAGACGGCTTCTTTGAATGGCTTGTCATGCCTTTTGGCTTGACAAACGCACCCGCTTACTTCGTGGACCTGATGAGTAGGGTGTTCAGAGAATTCCTCAACAAGTTCGTAGTGGTCTTCGTAGACGATATCTTGATCTTCTCAAAGAGTGAAGAAGAGCATGCTCAGCACCTAAGGGCAATCATGGAAACTTTACGAGTCCATCAGTTAAAAGCCAAATTCTCCAAGTGCCACTTTTGGAGAGAGGAAGTAAGGTTTCTTGGGCACATAGTATCCAAGGAAGGGTTAGCTGTAGACCCGGCTAAGGTAGTAGTGGTGCAGGACTGGAAGACACCAAAGAACGCAACAGAAGTCCGAAGCTTTCTCGGGCTAGCAGGTTTCTATCGAAAATTCATCAGAGACTTTGCAAAGATATCAGCTCCGCTCACAAAGCTGACCAAGAAGAATCTAGTGTTCAATTGGGACTTGGATTGCGAATTTTCTTTCCAACGACTAAAAAGGGCTCTTACAACAGCCCCAGTTTTGACGTTGCCAGATGGAAGCAAGATGTTCACAGTTTATACAGACGCATGTAGGACAGGGCTAGGCGCTGTCTTAATGCAAGAAGGAAGGGTAGTATCTTATGGTGGAAGGCAGTTGAAAGTGCACGAAAAGAACTACCCGACCCACGATCTTGAGTTTGCTGCCATCGTCTTTGCACTCAAGTCTTGGCGACACTATCTCCTAGGTGAGAAGTTCGAACTTTACACTGACCATAAATCGTTGAAATATCTTTTCTCGCAGAAAGATCTTAACTTGAGGCAACAGAGATGGATGGAGTTTCTTGCCTCGTACGATTTCGAGATCTCCTACACTCCGGGCAAAGGCAACGTAGTGGCAGACGCGTTGAGCCGAAAGAAACTAACCCTAAGCCCGTTGTTTGTTGAAAGACAAAGCCTAGAGTTTATAGCCAGCTTTGACTTTAGGCCCTCCTCCGATTTTGTACCGGGCTTGCTAGCATCTCTCGAAGTACGCCCGACTTTAGTGGACGCAATAGGGACAACACAACGCGAAGACCCTCAGCTTGTGGAGACGATTGATAGGCTCATTAGGGGCGAGACTTCAAGTCACCTCAGCAAATACTCCATCGACGATAAGGGTTGGCTAAGGCGAGACGGAAGACTATGCGTGCCACAGACAAGGGATTTAGTAAAGAAGGTTCTCGAGGAAGCACATCACTCCAAGATGACGAAACATCCAGGCGGAGATAAAATGTACAAGGACATAAAGAGAACTTTCTTTTGGAACGGCATGAAGAAGGACGTGGCAGATTTCATTTCTAAGTGTATGGTGTGCCAACAGGTTAAGGCGGAACAGAAAAAGCCTGGCGGTCTGCTCCATCCTCTAGAGGTCCCGTAGTGGAAGTAGGATAGCATCTCAATGGACTTCATTGATGGGCTGCCTAGGTCTAGAAGAGGCAACACTAGCATTTGGGTAATAGTGGATAGGCTTACTAAAAGCGCCCACTTTTTACCTGTCAAAAGTAAAAGAACTGCCTTATCCCTAGCATCTCTTTACCTCAAGGAAATTGTTCGACTCCATGGAATACCATCCAGCATTGTTAGTGACCGAGACCCTTTCTTCACAAGTGAGTTTTGGCGGAGTCTGCAAGAAGCGGTAGGCACACAGTTGTGCTTGAGCACAGCCTATCATCCCCAAACTGATGGCCAGACAGAAAGAGTGAACAGAGTTTTGGAGGACCGTTTAAGGCTGTGCGTCCTTGACTTCGGAGGGACGTGGGAAGACCATCTTCCTTTGGTGGAATTTGCCTACAACAACAGTTACCAAGCAACCATCGGAATGGCGCCCTTCGAAGCTTTATATGGAAGACCGTGCCGATCGCCCACTTGTTGGTGGGAGTCTACTGACAAGCTCATACTTGGACCAGATATGATCCGAGAGACTTCAGAAAAAGTGGACTTAATACGGAGAAGAATGAAGACAACCCAAGATAGACAAAAATCCTACGCCGACAAGAGGAGGACCGACCTTGAATTCGAGGTTGGGGACAGAGTTTTTCTTAAGGTATCTCCGCTAAGGAACGTTGTTTGTTTTGGAACCAAAGGAAAGCCAGCACCAAGGTTCGTAGGACCATTTCCTATTATTGAGAAAATTGGGAAAATGGCCTATAGATTAGAGCTACCCGAAAAACTAGCTGGAGTTCATAACGTTTTCCATGTTTCGCACCTCCGAAAATGTCTACATGAATCTGCTGAAGTGGTAGAGCCAAATATCCTAGAAGAAGCTGAAGTGGAACGCGAAGCAACCGTGAGGAAAGTTCCAACCCGCATATTAGGAACGAAAGTGAAAAAGCTACGCAACCGCGAAGTCAAGCTCGTCAAAGTTCAGTGGAGCGACGCCGAGGGAGACACAACTTGGGAAACCGAAGCTAGAATACGCGCAGCCTACCCTTCTCTTTTCGAGGGTACATCTTTGATCTTTCTTTTTCCTTAAGTTGCGCTTTTATCTATCTTTTTCGGTATATCTCCTCGACCTTATCTTTTAGGTAGAAACTCTTTGGATGAAAACATGTAATTGAAACATGTTATGGATGATGGTTGCAAGTGGTTGCAAGTGATTGCTAGTGGTTGCTCGTGGTTGCATATACACACACAATCTAGATTTTAGATCGGCTCAGTCACTTCATATTGCATATGCATAAATGTATTTATATTCGTATATGGTTGAAGTTTAATGTGTTGTCATATGGATGTTGCATTTATATGAATGATTGTGCACTCATGTAGAATCATGAATAGGAGAATTTGCATACATAATGGATTCATGGCACTTACATAATTTGCATTAAGGAGGTCAACTGAATCAGTAGACTGACTGATTTTGCATTAGATAAGTACATGTACACACGCTTCGCATATGATCATGAAGCATTAGAAGTCTTTTAAGGACAATGGATGATCGTGTTTGATGCATGAGTAGATGGATGTTTGGACGTTAGGACATACATTCTTCCTGAACTTGAAGATTTCGGGGACGAAATCCTTTTAAGTGGGGGAGAATGTAACACCCCGTGTATTCTATAACAACGAAATTCACAAAATAAAGTATAACTAATTTCAAATCAAAGAATTAAGGGAAACGGGATACGCCATTGCGTTCGTCTCGGAATCTGCTTGAAATAGAGTCCGAGTTTGCGTAAAACAGACTCCGTATGAGGGAGATATAGCCTCTGGAAGTTTCAGAATTCAGTTTAAAATTCAAACAGACAAAAACAGCTCAGAAATCAGATTTAAATTTCAAAAATCAGGCCAGATTGGCCAGGGCGGGAATTTTCCCGCCCAAGGCACCCAGGTCAACTGGGTAGTCGACCTGGGCTACCCAGGTCGACTGGGTAGTCGACCTAGGGGTCGACTAGGGGGTCGACCTGGCCCCTGAGCTAGGTCGAACCCAACCCCCCTGGCTGGCCTGGTCTGTGCTTGGCCGAATTCCTGAGCCTTGCCTTGTCACTAGGGCTAGGTGTCAGCTCCTGATTGGTCTCTCCTTCAAACGAACGGCTATTATTAAACCAAGCTCCATCGACGGTCCTAATCAACTCACAAACTCTATAAAAAGGACCTAAGACTCCACCTAATTCACACAAACAAAAATGGAGATGAGACCGTCATGCTGCTGAGGAAAGACTAGGAATAGCCATCAGAAATTGAGAGACAATTATGAGACAATTCGAAAGCTTAAAGCAACGTCAATTAAATCAAAACAACGCCTACAACAAAGGATAACATCTCCAAATTCAGAATTCAGATTCCTGAATTGAAGATTCGTCATACGTTGTAAGTAGAGTGCTATTCCAATGTGAATGAACAATTGAGTTTTGATTTATGTAAAATGAGAAATGGAATTGTACTTAATTTAATTCATGATTGTATGTTGCTATGATTCTAATTCTGAATCGATTTGGGATATTGTGGTATAACGATGTTTGGCCTATTGGATATTTGCAAGTATATGATTCATGTTAACGACCATATGTTGTGGTAGTTTATTTGAGATTCATGCGAGTATATGATTCACCATTATGCCAATATGATGTACATACTTTTATGATCACTTTTAGTGTGTAATTGGATTCAACTAAGTATTATGGTTTATATGAAGTTATGTTGGAATTGGCATCGTGATTCAAGTGTAAAACCATACTTTTGTATTAGAGACAAAAGTAAGCATCTTTATGAACATGACTAAACTATGTTTGGTGTTATGCCTAGTTGAAAACATGTTTTAGGCCTATGTTGTTATCAAAATCATATAGTGATATATGTGACACATAATTAAGTTAGATTTACATTCCAATTGCAAGTTTACATGAATAGATTAAAAACCATGATTCATGTTTAGGTATGTTTATGCCATGATTATATGAATAGAATGGTTCATGTTTAGGTATGTTTATGCCATGAATATATGAATAGAATGGTTCATGTTTAGGTATGTTTATGCCATGATTATATGAATAGAATGATTCATGTTTAAGTATGTTTATGCCATGATTATATGCTATTACAATGCAAGTTCACATGTGCCTAATTCATGTTAATTAGATCATTATGTTGCAAGTTCATGCGTTCACACTCCCCTTTTTATGTTACTTAGAATATATAAACACCATGTTCTAAACCTCCCCTTTTTCATATGGCTAAGTTGGGTTTAAATGTTAAACCCAACATATGTTATATTCTAGCGAACGTATAAAACGGGGGTAATGACGTTTGGGTTAAAATATAAAACATGTGTGTTGGCATGTTTGACGCATGCCAACGACCTTGAAAAACAATTAAGTGGTATAAATTAATTTTACCCAATAAAGATGAATTTTAATAATGGGCCGCAAATGTTTACATATAAAAAGAAAAGAGACAAAATATGTAAATTTAGAAAATACGATGTGTTTAACCCGAGGTTGGATTGAGTTGTGATGTAAACCTGCCCGGAACCGCCCGGCTGTCCAGTAGTCACAATAATACCTATCCAATGTAGGTGGTTAAACACGGAGCCCAATAAGGACCTGAGGTTAGACTGAGTTGTGGCGTAAGACTGCCCGGACCCAACCGGCAACAGGCAGCCACAACAATACCTATCTAATGTGAGAGGTCGAGGCTTTAATAAGACATCTAAGGCTGAGTCAGGATTGATAGGATTAAGTAAATTGAATTAATACTTAATCAACATGGAACATGCTAAACTATACAGACTGATTGGGGGTTAGGTTTACAAAACACTTAACCAACTTAGCATGTTGGCTAGAAATAGAAAACCTAGTAGCGGGGGACCCTTTTCAGCAGTAACCCTACAAGGTGTATCAGGATACCCTGAACTAGGCTGGGTGGGGCACGATTACTGGGCTGACTGTAAGAGGTCAAATCGACGGCGGTGGTGCAACAGTGTAGGTTCTAACGGGGTGCGGGCGTGCACACACTCCGGCGCAGAAAAATAAGGCACTGGGCACCAGTAGCATACCTGTGCATTCTAGGATTGTGTCGGGCTGCCACCATGGGACTTGATACACCCCATGGTGGGACCAGCATAGGTAACTACAACATCGGGAGCCGTAAGACACATGTAACTATGCGAGTAGGAGCCGATCATTAGAAACGAATCACTTCACCCTGATCATGGGGTGCCTGTTGGGAACTAGTTTATATGGATGCAGAGATTAATATGGGGTACGATAAGTACATTCGACTCTAGACAACTTAACCTAGTTTACAGTACTTTCCCATTTCCAGTTTATACTTATCATGCCCAGTTCTTTATTCATAGACTGAATAGTCCTAGACTTACTCAGGCTTTATGTCTGACTCTACTTTTCTTTCGTCTTCTTTTCTTTCGTTTCCCCCCAGGTCCACAGGGAGGGAATACCACAGCTTGACCAGTTTTCACATCCATCTTGAAGAGAAAGAATGTATTGCTTGGATCTTTTTCGTGTTGGACTATGGCTTTGGACAGCAATTATGGGACTTATGCAGTTTATTTATGTTTTATGCTTCTTTAAATAATGTAATCAAGACAGTTATGAAGATGTTATGTTTTTGGAAGTATTGTAAGACAAATTATGACATGGTTTGTGTAACACGTATTTTGTTGAAATAAAAATTGCTGTTGTTTTCCGTTGTATTCAAAAATATGTGTTCTTATATCTGTCTTGTGTATCTGTGACTTATACTTACAAACCTCCACCAAAATTAGGGCATTCCCTTTTAGAGTGACCCTAACGGAGGTGGGGTGTTTCAATTGCGGGACTTCTAGAGGATGAAGCAGTCCTCCAGGCTTCTTTTGTTCTGCCTTGACCTGTTGGCATATCATGCACTTAGAAACGAAATCTGCCACATCCTTTTTCATGCCGCTCCAAAAGAAAACTCTCTTTACGTCCTTGTACATCTTGTCTCCACCTGGGTGTATTGTCATCTTGAAATGATGTGCTTCCTCGAGAACCATCTTTACTAAATCCCTAGCTTGTGGGACGCATAGTCTTCCATCTCGCCTCAGCCAACCCTTATCATCGATGGAGTACCTATTGAGGTGACTGGAAGTTTCACCCCTAATTAGTTTGTCAATCACATCCACAAGTTGAGGGTCGTCACGTTGTGCGACCCCTATTGAGTCTAAAAGAGTGGGCCGTACTTCTAGTGATGCCAACAAACCAGGTACAAAATCAGAGGAGGGCCTAAAGTCAAAACGGGCTATATACTCCAAACTTTGCCTTTCTACAAAGAGAGGGCTTAAGGCTAGCTTCTTTCTACTCAAGGCATCTGCTACTATGTTGCCCTTGCCAGGAGTATAGGAAATCTCAAAGTCATACGAGGCAAGGAACTCCATCCACCTTTGCTGCCTCAAGTTAAGATCTTTCTGCGAGAAAAGATACTTCAACGATTTATGGTCAGTATATAATTCGAACTTCTCACCTAGGAGATAATGACGCCAAGACTTAAGCGCAAAGACGATGGCGGCCAACTCAAGATCGTGGGTTGTGTAGTTCTTTTCATGAACTTTCAATTGTCTTCCACCATAAGCTACTACCTTCCCTTCTTGCATTAGAACAGCGCCTAGTCCCGTACCACAAGCATCCGTGTATACTGTGAACATCTGGCTTCCATCAGGCAAAGTCAGAACTGGGGCTGTTGTAAGAGCCCTTTTAAGCGTTGGAAAGCAATATCACAATCCAAATCCCAAGCGAACACTAGATTCTTCTTTGTTAGCCTTATGAGTGGAGCTGAGATTTTCGCGAAATCTCTAATGAACTTTCGGTAAAAACCGGCTAGCCCAAGAAAGCTTCAGACTTCGGTTGCATTTCTTGGTGTCTTCCAATCTTGCACTGCCACCACTTTCGCGGGGTCCACAACTAACCCTTCTTTGGACACTATATTTCCAAGAAACCTTACTTCTTCTCTCCAAAAGTGGCACTTGGAGAATTTGGCTTTTAGCTGATGAACTCGAAGAGTTTCCATGATCTCCTTCAGATGCTGAGCATGTTCTTCCTCATTCTTTGAGAAGATCAAAATATCGTCTACGAAGACAACCACAAACTTGTTGAGGAATTCTATGAACACCCTGCTCATTAGGTCTACGAAATAAGCGGGTGCGTTTGTCAAGCCGAAAGGCATGGCAAGCCACTTGAAGAAACCGTTTGGGATTATGAACGCCGTTTTATCAATGCTATCTTCAGCTACCCTTAGCTGATGGAACCCAGTAGCCAGATCAAGTTGGGAGAAGACTGACGCACCTACAAGCTGATCAAACAAATCGTCTATTCGGGGAAGCGGGTGTCTATTCTTCTTAGTCAGCTTGTTTAGCTCCCTATAGTCCACACAAAGACGTAGTGAACCATCTGCTTTGGTGGCGAACACCACTGGAGCACCCCATTACGAGATACTCCGCCTTATAAACCCCTTCTCGAGAAGCTGCTTAACTTGCTTACTGAGCTCCTTTCTCTCCTTTGGAGCCATGTGTCTGACAGGTAAAGCTACAGGCTTTGCATTATCAACAAGATATATGCGGAAGTCTATTTCCCGCCTTGGAGGTAAGCCCTTTACCTCTTCAAAGACATTCGGATATTCCCGGACCACTCTAACTGACTGCAAATTCTCAACAGAAGCATCAAGCGACTCTAGATAACTAAGCATAAAAACATTCAAGGGATTACAAGAAATTCCTAGAGTGTTACCGAGCCGAGTCAAGAGTCTAACCACTCTTTTCTCACAATCAAGAATGGCACCATTACTGGATAACCAGTCCATG
The DNA here is from genome assembly GCA_030737875.1 of Allium sativum. Taxonomy (NCBI): domain Eukaryota; kingdom Viridiplantae; phylum Streptophyta; class Magnoliopsida; order Asparagales; family Amaryllidaceae; genus Allium; species Allium sativum. The sequence goes on along the minus strand of CM060915.1, from coordinate 861,972,556 downwards.
CCTAAGATCAGTCCATACCCCGAGAAGCCCAAAACAAAGGCACTACATCTAAACTCAATGCTTAGAATAGAGATTTTCAAATCCACACAAACCATTGACAAATAAGCTGAGCCCCCAATTGGATTTGAAACAACCAAGGGATCTTCTATCATGCTAGTGTCTAGATGCAGAGGATGAAATAAAGGAGTGTGATGCACCGGAATCAAGGAGAGTGTGAACTGGATGATCATAGAGATAAACTAAGCTTTCTACAGAAATATTTCTACCTTGTTCCCGTAGAGGTGCCACCAGCGCGTGAACCTGTCCCCCTGAAGTGGATCCAGTTCTCTGTCCCTGCCCTCGCTTCTTTGGGCAGTCCTTAGCCATGTGTCCAGTCTCGCCACAATGGAAACAACCACCATTCATCTTCACCTTCTTCTTTCTGCAGTCTTTCACTATATGTCCAACAATGCCACAGAAATTACACTTTCTCTTTTCACGGGGTTTGTTGTTCTTCCCGCCTTTCTTTGAATCAGCCTTCTTGTTCTGTGACCCTTCCCCCTTCTTGTCTTGAGGCACTTCTGCTTTTGCCTCTTTCTTGCCTTTATCTTCCTCGTGTAGCAGCGCCATGTCCACCAAGCTTTCATAAGTCGCTCCCATGGGTATATGGGTCATAGCAAGGCTGTGTAGAGGCTCATTCAAATCTTTGACGAAGCGAAGGGCCTTCTTGTGTTGGGTGTTTACTAAATCCAGCCCAAATCTAGCCAGCTGATTAAACTAATTGACGTACTCCCTGATCGTCATACTCCCTTATTAAAGAGTTAGGAACTTCTCCATCTGCAGGATTCTTGCAGCTTGGGAGAGGAATTTCATCTCAAACCTCATCCTGAAATCTTCCCAAGTTTCTACTGGCCTCTCAGCATGGGTAACTTCCCACCAATAGGAAGCTTCATCTTTAAGCAAGCACACTGCTAGCTGTATCTTTTGCCTGTCGTCAACTTCGAAGATGACAAACAAATCTTTGGTCTCCTTCAGCCAGTTCCTTGCTACCACAAAGGATTCAGTTCCATAAAAGTCCTTTCCACCCATAGCCTTGAAGTTCTACACGTCTTAGCGAAAGTATTTCCACGAGGAGAAGGAGGAGGAACCGCTGCCACTGTGGGAGAAGGAATGTCTGCTGGGCCTGCACCATTGGCCCTAGCCTCTCGGTACCTTCGGAACCAGCCAGGTATCAGTACTCCTTCTGGAAGTTTAAGATCTCCAAACATGCTGGAACAAAAAGGAAAGTGTTCAAGACAAAAGGATAGAGAGATAGTGCATATGGCTTTGTGGAATTATGCCTTTTAAAAACAACGCTTTTCCTTGAAAAAAATATATGCTTCTTTAAACTTATTTTTGAAAATAGTTTCAAAAACCTTTATCTAATCTGGTAAATCTGTGCTCGGATACCAAGTGAAACACCCCACCTCCATCAAAGTCACTCACAAAGGGAATGCCTTAACTTCGGTGGAGGTTTATAAGTAAAAGTCACAGATAAAACACAAGACAGATATATAAACACATATATATATAAGCATCGGAAAACAAATGGACTTTTATTTCATAAATACGTGTTCATACAAAACATTTCCATAATTGTCTCATAATAACTTCCAAAACATTACATCATCATTTTTGTCTTGATTATTAAATAAAGAAGCATAAAACATAATAAAAGCTGCATAAATCCCCATTAAACATGTCCAAAAGCCATATCCAAGTAAAGAGAGTCCAAACCATACATCTACTATCTTGTAGCTTGTAAAGAGTCTGACTAAGCTGGGTTGTTTCCTCCCTGTGGACCTAAGGGGGAAACGGAAGAAAAGAAGACGAAAGAAAAATAGGGTCAGACATAAAGCCTGGTAAGTCTAGTGACTCTTCAGTATGAGAATAAGAAAAGGGCATGATAGGTATAAACTGGAAATAGGAAAGTATCATAACTAAGAAAAAGCAGTTTGAACAGAATATACTATCGCACCCCACACTATATCTCTGTACCCACTTGCGTTATCTCAACTGGCACCCCATGATCGGGGTGAAGTGATCCCCTTTCTAAAGATTGGCTCCTTCTCGCAAAATCATATGTGTCATACGACCCCCCCGCCCCAATGATTGTAGATACCTATGCTGGTCCCACCATGGGGTGTATCAAGTCCCATGGTGGCGGCCCGACACAATCCTAGAATGCATAGGTTATACTACTGGTGCCCAGTGCCCTGTTTGTCTGCTCCAAAGTGTGTGCACGCCCGCACTCCGTTAGAACCCACACTGCTGCACCAACCGCCGTCGCTTTTGACCGCTCACAATCAGCCCAGTAATCATGCCCCACCCTGCCTAGTTTTAGGGTACCATGATACCTAATTGGGTTACTACTGAAATGGGTCCCCGTTACTAGGGTTTTCCAGTCAAACATGTTAAGTGGTTAAGTGTCTGTATTTACCTAACCTCACCCATCAGTTTAATTAACATGTTGAATTGGTTAAGTGTTTTAGTTAACTTAACCCTACCATTCTGACTTGTCTGTCCTTAGCTTTTTAAAGCACCGACCACTCACATTAGACAGGTATTGTTACGGTTACTAGATGTGCCGGTCGGTTCCGGGCAGGTTTACATCGTAACTCAGTCTAACCTCGGGTCCTTATTGGGCTCAATGCTTAACCTCTCACATTGGATAGGTATTGTTGTGACTACTGGACAACCGGGCGGGTCCGGGAAGGTTTACATCACAACTCAATCCCACCTCGGGTTTAGCATACTCGTATTTTCTAAATTTACATATTTGTCTCTATTACTTGTTATATGTAAATTTGTTAACAATTGAATGTTATGGCCCACTTTCCAAGTTCATCATTTTTGGTATAAGGATTTATACCATTTAAATGCCACCAATTTTTGGCATGTGACAAACATGCCAATACATATATATTTTCACCTATTTATATCAAATTACCAATTTTTCCCAACGTTACCCCGTCTAAATATTAGGCTAACAATCTTAGCCTAATTTTTCGTCCGCATGATTTTTAACGTATAATAATATTAGGCTAAAAACTTAGCCTAATTTATCGTACACAAAATTGGAATTCATTAACATAAACATGACATAGGTGTAAACTTGGCATTTTCAGCATAGTCAATATGAACATCATAGGTGTGAACTTGCAACGTAGACTAAATCAACATACATATATGTGAATTTGCAACATAGGCTAAATCAACTTACATACATGTGAACTTGCATTACAATAGGGATCTAACTAAATAGGTGTCCCATGAATTAGCATATGATTCAGACAGCATAAGCCTAAACATGTTTAGATCTAGGCATAAAATCGAACATCACTAGCATATGACAAGAATGTGACATGTCCATAAAGTATGTATAATTTTATCACATGTGTGAACTAGATCCAATCATGTTTACTACTATAACATGGAACTTGTATTAAAATGGATCTTGGCATGGATCCAAATATGAACTTGCAACTTTTGTATAAACATATGAGCATGTATATGAGCTTAATCATTTAGGCATAGAAGTTCTATTGTACGGCATATAACTTGTCATAATCACCTAAACATATAGGTGTAGATATGAACCAAATAACTTGTATGTGAATTTGAATAGATCCAACATCAACTAGATTAATCCACATACATTCTAATGGATCCAACATCAACTCAATTATACCACATAGATATGAATTAACATCGTATTATATAATAGCACAATTCCATTTCCATTTTAGATCGAATCAAATCTTAATTTTATTCCCATCGGAAAAATCACTATACTTACAACAAACGACAAACTTGAATTCTGGATTCTGATTTCTGAATTTGCAATGCTTTCCTTTGGGTAGACAAACATTGTTTGAATCTTGATTTTACTCTAGTTTTGCTCGTTTCTAATCTTTCTTCAAGTGGAGGCTACTCTTGGCTTCCTTCCAGTAGCATGACGGCTCTAGCTCTATTTTATTTGTGTGAATTTAGGTTGAGACTAAGGTTGTTTATATAGGATTTCAAACTAATTAGAGCCGTCGATGAAGATAAAGTTAATCAAGGCCATCAGTCTCAAGAGAAGCCAATTAGAAAGTGACAAGTCAGCCCTAGTGACACAGCCAAGCCCCAGAAACCGAGCCAGGACCAGACCAAGCAGGTCAGGTCGACCAGGCAGGTCGACCCCCAGGTCGACTACATAGTCACCTGGGTACCCAGGTCGACTCCCTGGTCGACCCCCTGGTCGACCTGGGTCCTGGGCGGGGAAATTCCCGCCCAACCCAGTTCTGGCTCAGATTTGAATTTTGAACTTGTTTTTGGGCTGTTTGAATTTTAAATCGAATTCTGAAACTTCCGGAGGTCATAACTCCTTCATACGGAGTCCGATTTATGCAAACTCGGACTCTATCTCAAGCAAAATTCCGAGTTGAACCCAATGGCGTAACCCGTTTCCCTTAATTCTTTAATTTAGAATAAATTATACTTTAATTTGTTAATTTACTGTTAACAGAAAATTCGGGGTGTTATATAGGGTTCACACCGGAACTGCTCCTCAACGCCGATGCTATGGGGGTGCGCACCAGGGGGGATCAACGCAGGAGAGTGTCAACATGGTGTATCTTGAGGGGTATGGAGCCCACTGGAAGGAAGTGGAAGCGGTTGGAGGTTTCTTGGATGACCCATTTCCTATTAATGGCGGTGACAAAGTGAAAATTCGCAGATGACGAGGAGGACGTGATTTGAGTGTGGCAAGGTGATCAGAGAGAGGAGGGTGACGCGTGTGTGTGGTCGGCAGTGATGGATGGTGGCTGGGTTAAGTGTGCATGTGCACGGGCATGTCAGAAAAGGGAAGAGGAAGAAGAAGTGGCACCAGGATTTTGAAGGGGTCGGACCAAAAATCATGTGATCCTGAGGTGGTACTTTGGGCTGATCGGGTACTCTGGTACTTTGCCTGGCGCATGGAAGCTGGAGTGGATCAGCAGGCAAATCACTGTGGTCTGGGAGTGGTAATTTGGCCAGATCATGAAAACTGGGCTATTTTTCACATGCGCACACCGTAATTTTGAAGTGGTACTTTGGTCAAAGAAGTTTCAAAAAGGATTTTTAAAATATAAATTTAATAAAAACCAGTTTTTAATTAAATAATAAATTAAATATAGCATAGAAATAAATAAATAAAGAATTTTTATTTAAATTGGTATGTGGGAAGGAGAAGTGAATCAGGTATAGAAGATCAAATGAAGTTTTGACAAAGTCGATAATCTAGTGTAAAAGCTGTATTAAAATAAATAAATAAATTATAAATTTAGTTTATTTATAAATGATTCGAATAAGAAATAAATTTTCTAAAATAATAATGTAAGTATTCATTTTAATGTTGACGAACAAAAATGGAAAGAAAAACTGTGTGCGATGCGCACACTGAAATTGTCCATTTTTTAAAAGATAATCAAAATATCTAGATATAAGCAAAATAATCATATACTGTTTGTTTGACTGAAATTATATTTGTGAATTAAACTATAACCATGTTGAACTAATAATTTAAAAAGAAATATTACATTAATCATTTCGAAGAGTCCGGAAATTATATTCCACTTCGACTTGATTTATACGCCGTGCGTCAGAGATTATAAAAGATAATTGAAGACGAAGATATACAAGGGCTATTTTTGAATAGTGCCTTCGGTTTGTCCAATCCCAGGACAACTTGTATGGACGAATGTCTGACAAAGTAATTCTAACTGATCACGTACGTTGATCTCTTCAAACGTATTTATATGGTGGCAGGGGAATTTGTTTCTCTCGCTTTACACCTATAATATATTTTTGGGGAAGTCAATTAGTGGTTGGAAAGTTTTGACGATGTGGCATTCAAAGAAATTAAATAGTGATGATGAAAGGTAAGTTTAGCCTCAGGCCTCACACCCAGGAGATGACAAAAATCGGGCAGGCAGCATGGCTATGTGGGTCGCTCCCATTAGGGTGTAGCATCACCTATCTAGAGAAATCCCTTTTTGTTTTTCTTACTCTATCGATTCTGTCCCATTCGGGAAATGGTTGCCGTACACAACTATTGGTGATATACATTCGATACACTTAAAAGAAATGAGTGGTCGGTCATGTGTGGGTCGGGTTGCAAGACGTTCTTGTTGAACCCAAGTGTATTCGCCTCTAAAGATACACTATCAGTAGGTGGTCCCATACCTTGTCATAGTTGGAAATCTAATTTTCATAAGCGCCAAGCGGTTTTATTTGTATATTATATAGGAGAATGTGAGATGTAAGCATTCTTCCAGATTCTAAATTATTTGTGAAAAACCCTAGACACTATGATAACATCTGATTTCATGTATACAAAGTGTTTGTTCTCATAAGGTAAAAACCCGTCCCGTATTCACGGCGTGGTCTTATGAGATATTTTTTTTCTTTAATTTGTTTTTAAATCGTTTACTCATACCAGTCCCTGACTGACCCGGAGTTTTATTTTTCTGTGTTTTTCCTTAAACTCTTGGGTTCTCACAACACTTGTTATGAGTAGACAAGTGTAATCAGGTCTTGATAAAAACTTGGGAAGCTGGATGGAAACTTTCTGTGTGTTGTTCTACCTGTCATGCCTACTATATAATTATAAGTATGCAAGTTCGGTCATCGATGCTACGTATAATTAAAGTTGTACAAGGAATTGGCTTGTATCCCTAGATCTATTATGCTCGGATGTAATATATTCTGATGTATAATACTATGAAGTATCATCTTTTATAAAATTCCGCTGTGAGATTCTGATGTTTCTGTAATTTTATCTTCTATCTATTCTTATTCTTATTAATGACACGACTTCCGATGTGTTCGAAAGTTGGGTCGTTACACAATCTCTTTCACGTTGTTCGTAGTAAAAATCACATTTTTAATATGATGTTTATATATTGAAAAATCCCATTTATTTCGTTATATATATAAAAATCATATTTTTATATTGTTAATATATAAACAAAAATCACATTTTTATTTCACTATCTTCATAATAAAAATCATATTTTTATTTTGCTAACATCTTAATAAAAATCGTATTTTTATTTCAAATCTACATTATAAAAATCAGATTTTTACAACGCTAATTCTATATAAAAATTATATTTTTATATCGCTACTTCATATGAAAAAAATCATATTTGTAAACAAACAAAAATCATATTTTTATTTCGCTTCATATATAATAAAAATCGAATTTTTATTCTACTACATATGTAAAAATTCTATTTTTATCCTACTCAAAATAATATTTTTATCTACTAAAAATAATATTTTCATAACGCTATTCATATTTAAAAATCAAATCTTTTAACAAATAAAAATCAAATCTTTAACAAATAAAAATCAATTCTTTAACAAATAAAAATCAAACCTTTAACAAATAAAAATCATATTTTTATTACAAATCTATATTATAAAAATCATATTTTTTATTACATATCTATATTATAAAAATCATATTTTTTATTACAAATCTATATTATAAAAATCATATTTTTTATTACAAATCTATATTATAAAAATCATATTTTTTATTACAAATCTATATTATAAAAATCATATTTTCTTACTTTATCCACATAAAAATCATAATTTTAATTCACTATATATATAAAAACTGATTTTTTTTATTTATGCTATATAAAAAACGTTTTTTAAATTTATAAAACTAACTACGTACAAAATAAATAAATAATAAAAGAAAAACTCACTTTTTCTTCAGAGGGGGTGGGGCTGAGGGGCGCGCCACCATCAGAGGTCGGAGGGGAGGAGGTGCGCGTCGACGGCGGTGGAGGGTGGCGCCCTGGCCAACGACGGTCGGAGGTAGTCGATTTAGGGGATGATTTGGGCACGGGGTGCTTGGCTTCACGAATGGAGGAAGGGGAAGAGAGGAGGAGGGACGAGGAGAGGGCGCCGACCATCTAGGGGTAGCGGCGACGCCACTAGCGGCCTGAAGCGGGGCGCGACAGGGAGGAATGGGGGCTTCAGGGAGAACGACGGCGTTTTTTTTTATTTTTGAAATTAGGGTTGAGATTTTAGGGCGGTGTATATGTATATATAATTAATATTTAATTTAATTCTTTTGATTCCCTTATACAAGTTTAACGATACAAACTCCAAATCGACCCCATTGGTTGTCGTCCCTAGCTAATTACCCCCTTTTTGAACACAATGGGATATGTCCCGCAAGACGATTCGACTGTTGCGGTCAGTTTTCATCAAAATTACAATATATATCAATATATATTTAATTTGAATGTATATTATAATTTACCGGGGCCACATACTGACTCCAAAAGCTCTAGAAAAATAAATCTGGCTATGTTTTGACAATATGGTCCTAACATAACTAATTTCATCAAATTTGGAAACCGTTTGAAAAACGGTCCTTTTCCAGTTGATTAAATTCAAACTGAAATTGCCAAACACGTTTAAATTCACCACGCTCACATATTAATTTCAAAAATTATGAAAATTGGAATTTAGCAATAATTTGACATTCTGGATACAACAAAAGTTGTTTCATCGAAAATAGAGGTCGTTTGCAAAATCTCTATTTTTAAGGGTTATATATTATATAAAATTCCATAGCGACTATTCTGAATTTCCAACTGGACATAACTTTTTATTCCCGTTATGAAATCTGGATTTTTCACATCCGATGGAAAGATATTTTTAAACAGATTCAAATATTTTTGGTTTTACTAAAATCCCGTTTATTTTAAATCCTGTACATTCAATTGAAATTAGAAATTGAATTTTCAAACTACAACGCCATTTCCAATTCCTTTTATAATTAAAATAAATATTTATATTCTAACTTCAATTTAAATAATTTATACGTTCCATTTCTATTCAAAATAAATTTCTGGTCGTTATTATTTAAAATAAATCATTTTAAATATTCAAAATTCATTAAAATTGCCAAAATAAAATTTTTAAATTGGTTCTGATTTTCTGGGTTGTTGCAATAAGGTATCAATGCTAATTAATCAGTTTGAGTTATTCAAAATGAACGAGAATGAATCTATCTCCGAAATGAATTGCAGATTCCAAGAGATAGTGCATTCATTAATAGCACTGGGAAAAACTTATTCAGAAGAAGACCAAGTCAGAAAAATATTGAGTTAATTGACTCCGGAATGGGATCAGAAAACATTGGCGATTGAAGATGCACATAATGTCAATGAAATGAGGATTGAGGAGTTAATTTGAAATTTGATGTCTTATGAAGTCCAATTAAAAAAAGAAAGGAAAATAAGCCAACTAAAAAGAAATCTATAACATTTAAGGCAACAACAAATAATTCTGAATCAAGCAATGAAGACGATGAAGAAACAACCTTAATGACAAGAAATTTTAGAAAAATTTTGAGATACAGAAGGAGAAATAACTTTCAAAAATAATAATAAAGGGAGTTCAGGAAGAAATGATGATCGATGTTATAACTGCAACAAACCAGACCATATAAAGAGAATGTGTCCATAACCAGAAAAATCAATTCGACAGATGGACAATAGTAATTCATCGAAGAAAAGAAAGAGGGCATACATAGCAACTTTTGATGATTCAGATTCATCAAGCAGCAATGAAGAGCCAAAAACTGAAAATTCACATATGTGTTTCACAACAATTCAGAATTCAGAAAATATCGAAGAAGTGGATCTAAAAACCGGGTATGCCTTAATTAGTTTTTTGGTTGAATGGATGTTTTGTTTGCTTTATTTGTTTTGAATTTGAAATTTAAACTTTAAAATTCAACTTTGGAACCTAAAATTCAAATTTGAAGTTTAAAATAATAATATAATAATTAGTAAGATAATAAAATAAATTTTGGATGTTTGTTAGGATTAATATTAACTCGGGAAATAATAAAACTTAAAATATAACTCGATAATATAAAACCAAAAGTCAAAAATCATATGTCCTTTAAAAATTATGCATGTATGTCGACGTGCATAGAAGGGCATGTCGACATAAAGGCCTGTAAAATTAATTTTAAAATTTGAATTTCAAAGGTTGAACTTGCCTCCAACTTTTCACCAACTCCCAAGGTCTGAAAAGGTGTCACTGATTTCAGAAAAGTTATGCCCATTCAATCTCTATTTATATATCTATTCAATTTTATTCTCTTTACATCTCACTCGAAATTTAAAACTACTCTCTTCATATCTATACTCTTCAAAAATCTACAATGGCTTCCTCTAGCACTCCTCAAAAATTGATATTATCCAAAACCATCAAAGGATATACCAATATTGATAGAGAAGCAATCAACACTGATCGACGCTAGAAAAGAGCGATATTTGTAATAAAATTCTGCAAGCGCACAGGTGTGTAGCATACAGGTCGAACACAGGGAGGTGAATTAAATCAAATTATTGATCTAATCTCTTGGGCGAGTTAGACAAAACTTTGGAGGTTGATTTTGGAAATAAAACAAAACAAAATTAAACTGTAATTTGATTCAGAACAGATCTAACTGAACCGACGATCAAATCACAATTTCAATGGAAAAGCAATGAAACTATGAATCAGATTCAAATCTAATCAAATCCAATTTAACCTATGAACGTGATTAAAATACAGAAAATAAAAGTGCAGAATATAAATAACAACAAGAAATAAAATTAGGATTACCGCTGAATCTAATCAGACGGTCAATCACTAATGAAAAGAAATGCAAAATACAAATAGTGTTCTACCGAATCTAATCGTGTAGACAACACTAATTGCTAAGAAATAGAAAATTGCATAAAAAGAAAAATGAGTTTTATCAATGAAGAAGAGAATAGAATGAGATATAGGATGGTGGCTATAATGACATTACAAGGGTATTTATAGGATAGAAAGCCAAACCCTAACCCTAATATAATGATAAATGGGCCTTAGGGAAATCACAAGAGAGTTTACAATAAAAAACATAAATGGGCCTTAGATAAATAAAGCAAATTTGGGCCTTTTCTCTTTTCCTTTTGCTTCCTTGACACTTCTTCATTGATTTGTGATGTGCAAAGCCTTTTTATCAATCCTTTTCTTTTCCAACAGCAACTAGATGTGAGATCTTCATCTACAATTCTTCAAAATGTAAATATATATCAATTTCATCTCTATTTCTCTACTTTTCTGGTTGCATGCGGGCTGGGTTGGAATATCTGTAAAAGTAACAAAACAATACCCAAGTAATATTTATTTATATACAAAAGATAAGATATAAGAGCATAAAATAAACACATTTCTATGTCAATCAAATACCCCCACACTTATCTTTTACTCGTCCTCGAGTAAAACAAAAATTAAAAACTAACTAGATAGGTCGCACTTTCGTAGGAAACACGATTGCATTGAGCGTATGCAACAAGCCGTTAAACCTCTAGGTGTCCCTAGTAGGACGAGTGGTGTCTCATGAGGGTTTTCAGCGGATATTACCCACAAAATCCAAATGCAGTATGCTATGATTCTAATGAAACTACACGAATGCAATGGACATATGCAAAATAAAAACAAAAAATGAAAACAAGACTTGTTTCTGAAGTGGTACAACAAATTAAATTAACAATTTCTAGTCAGTTGATTTTATTTTAGAGACCTCAACTTGTCACAAATTTTCAATATAAATCAAGTTTTCTAATGTTAAATTCCAGTTTGGCCAGTTAGTTCGGTCGATAACATAGTGCAGCCATGAAATAAATTCTTAATTTGCTTGGCACAGTTTGCAAAGTGGTATTATTATTTTCTCATGTATGGCTAATCAAATCAATAAGGTCAAGAAGTGTTTGGGCATCATCGCTTATTCTCTATTCCTTTAAAAATTAAAATTTATGATTAAGTACATACACCTAACTTAGAAGACCAAGGTTTACCACCCATGCACTGCCTCGCGGACTAACGGAGAGTAGGTAAAGAGCTTGGCAGATTGTGCAGGCCGACTTTGACTTTGTCAACAACGTGTCGGTAATCCTTAGGTGTCCAATCTCATAAAATGAGACCAAGATATTCCAACGCTGACTTTGTCAACAACATGTCGGATAGAGCTTGGCGTGTTTGCACACCAACGCTTGATATACAAGCAATGTTGGATACCCTTGGATTACTATTATTATTATTGAAAATATAAGCACAAAAGAGAGTTATGCGAATTCAACTTAACACAACTTAGTTTTAAAGATTTGAAAAGCCAATATAAGTATTTTAAGTCCTCCACTTATTTAAACAAAGTCTACAATATAGAATAGATTTCATGGCCATCACCTAAGAATCTCCCTATGTACCGGTTACACTATTATCCCTCAAAATTAAACTTTTCATTATATTTCCTATTCGATCTAAGCTGAGAGAAAAAAATACTATCAACTGATTAACAATCCTTAACTTATTTTGTTGTATCAGATCCAAAATGAGTCATGTTTTTTTTTTTTAAAATGGCGTGTTAGTACAGTCTAAAATGCATGATGGTCCTATTTAAATGGCTGAAATTGAAAAAGAAAGAAAAATAAAGAAAAAACGAAATTGAATGTGCAGACTTCCCCCACACTAGAACTAAACAGTGTCCACACTGTAAACGTTTCCTAAATTTGAAAGATCGTACCCAAAGATGGATTAAATGTAAAATGATTTGTAAAATGAAATGCAGTCTAACTATATGTAAGAATGGATCATATGTACAATGATATATGTGTTTACGATGCATGCGATGCAAAGAATTCCACCAACTTTTTCCCCCACACTTGCTTCTAGCCCTATGAGTTCCATTCCCACTGTGTCTAGACATGTTTTCTAACAAGCAAGAGTTTTTGAAAACCATCTCATCTTTATACCTCGATTTGTAGTCCAGGAGATAAATATCTAGGGTCGTCCTAACATGAAGTTTTTCAATCAAGCTAGCATTCCAAAAGTAATTCATGTATTCAACAAATTTGTCAGTGTAATTTTTCAAAAATTTGTGATCGTATATAAATTCAGTGAAAGTTGAAATCTGACTGTTGTTCAAGACTATGTGATCACAATTCTCAACTGGACAACATGTTTTCGACACTGACAATTTCAAGTTCATTTGAAATTTTCTCAAAGTTAAAATTTTTGAACTTGTGCCGTGAATCTACTTCTTCCTCATTTGGCAACTCATCCTCATAAAGCCCAAAAAATTCATGTTCATTGAAATTCTTCTCCAACTCTGAGTTTTTGAAAAATTCAACATTTTCATTTTGTTCAACTTCTAGGATTTCAAGTTTTTCACAGCCTGAAAGAGGAAGGTCAAAATCTAAGCTTAAATCTTTTTTCTGAAAAGGGTTGAAGTCCAAATCATTTGTTGAATTTTGAAAATCTTCATCAAGATGATTATTCTCAATTTCCAAAGTCGTTATTTGAAAATTTTCAATGTCAGTAGAAATTGGATTATTTTCTGATTCAATGCTCATTTGATTTTGTTGCACTTGTTGTTCTTTAAAAGATTTCATTAAGCAAAGAAGTTCATCAAGCTTTCTATCTTTTTCATCAAGCTGTCTATCTTGGTTTTCTACCCTCTCTCTAAGAATGTTAAGATGATATTCTTCAGAATCGTTGATTTGAAAGCTCTCGTTTTGGATTTCTTGATTCTCAAAATTATAGTCCACATCAATTTCATGATCAATATCATTCCCAATGTGGTGGTTGTTTGAATCTTCAGAAAAATGACAATGATATTGGAAATCATTTTGATTTTGAAAATTAGGGTCATAACCAAAACTGTTGAAATTCGATGGAAAATTGAAATTTTGGTTATTTTCAAGATGTTGATATGGGTTGTAATTTTCAAAATTTTGATCGATTTGAAAATCATTTTCAAAATTATTTTCGAATTGGTTTCCAACACTATATTGATGTTGATCAAAGTCATATTGAGATTCAAAGCTATTTTGATGTGGATCTAGCCCATAATCGAAAGTATTGAAATCGCGATTTCGATCATATCCATGGTTTTGAAAATGTTGGTCAATTGGAAAATTTTGAAAATTGGCATTGGGCTCACGAAATTTTGGAAAATCTTGCTTCATGAGTCGTAATTCGTACTCATACTCTTCAAGAGGACGTCTACTCCGACTATTATCCCACATATCTCTCAATGATTTTTTTGAACAGACATTTTAAAGAAGTCACGGTAAGACAAAAATTATTCTCGCTTCAAAATAATATAAAATACTAAGCTGTGCTCTATTAATTAACTGACTCAATTAGAAGGGGGAAGAGGGTCTTATGGCCGTTCACGTATAGTATAAATACTAAGGGATACGACCAATGTTTTACGGGTAGTATGCAACCTCTTTTGCTAATAGTTCAATAAATTGAACTACTATATATCCGCGATCCAATTATACGAGACAGTCAACTTCACAAAGCACCACTTTTCAATTATATTATTTTGAAATATCTAGTCAAATTCAATTGTTGAAAAACGATGAGATTGATGATAGTAGCAATGGAAACTTCAATTCACAACAATCAGATAGAGTAATTGCATAAATTAAAAATTGTACATAGCAAGCCGCTGCCCCTGCAGAAGATTTTTACAAGCAATTTCTATATTTTTCAAGGCAGCAGAGCACCTGTAGAGTTTAGAAAATATTACAGTGGGGAATGGATGTCCATCCAGAGTAATTGGGTAACTAGTGTTTGCAATTTGCTTGACAGTTGAATTCCCTGTTTACTTGACACTTTTTGAAAGTCGACTGACCTTTGTATTCCTTTCTTGAGTGCTTGACGATAATTTTTTTTCAATTTGGTCTTCAAAATTTTGAAATTTCTTTGTTCTTTTTTTTTTTTTGGAAATGAAGAAATAGAGAAAAAATAGCAAACCCAAAAGAAACTAAAATAAGAAAGAAATGGAAGGGAATCTACAATTCCAAAGAACAAGAGGAAAAACAAAACAAAGACAACTTTTTCACACACACAGAATTCACGCCAAAATAAAAGCGAGGAAAAATAAAACCTCGAGCACTATACTCAATCAACTGTACTATGTATTAAGCAAACTTCTCAGGAGGCAAGGCACGCCTCAAAACACTCTTGCAATGAAAACATGAGTCAAATTTTTTTTTTAATAAGTCACAAACCGACCTAACGCAACAATAAAAAGACTCACACTCCCTTGATTTTAGCAACAAAAGAAATCAAATCCCTTCATAAACTTACACCGCACTCCCTCTTTCTTTCTTACTTTTTTTCCTTTTTCTGAATTTGGATTTGTGCGTGAATATGGTGTTTGCTGTTCGGATTTGGGAGATCAAACAGCGATTGTGCCAAGTTGATGATGATCGGCTTTGGTCGATGGATGTATTTCTGGCTAGGGTTTCGAGATTTGGCTCTCGAATTGGGGTTTTTGAGGCTTGAGAATCGGATTTTTTTTATGATGCGACTTGGGTTTAATTTCAGGAGGTGGCAGAGAGCGGATTTGCTTGCTGATCGGACGGTGATGGAAGTGGATTTTGGGTGGATGAAGGATACTGGCGATGGTCAGATCTGAATTGCGTGACTTGTTGATAGCTTCAGCGATGGGTGTTTGGGCGTTTGATGTATGGACTAAGACGGTAAAGAGAAGAAGTGTGACTAGGTGAGATGGCTTTGGTGTTTGCGGTAAGGATGGGTTAGGATGGTGATTGTCTTGTGGTTAAGCAGTTACGTAGATGAAAGGGAAGGCTGATGGTGTGTGTTGTGATATTGGTTGACCGTGATGAGGTTCGGTGATGGAATTGTTGCAGGGTTGGGAGATGGCGATCGGATGGAGTTGATTGCGTGGTGCCGAAATCTGCTGTGGTATTGTTTTGATGCAAAAGTTCCATTGAGCGACAGTTGGATGGCTTTTGATAGGTGGAAGGGTGGTTTCTATGGAGTGGATTGAATGACCGAGAGGGGTTGAGTTGTGATGGCAGAAGGTTGGTTGTGTTGGGTAGTGCTGTGGCGTTATGGGATTGTAGTTAGAAAAGGGGTGGCGGTTGTTCGCAAGGGAGTTTGGTGGTCTGTGTTGCGGTGATATGGGGTATGGAGTATGGACGTGGTATGGACTGCGGCAGAAGAAATAAGAGCAACAGTGTTTTTTTTTTTGGAGGGGAAGAGATTTATAAGAAAAGGAAAGTGAGCTCTAATTGGAAAGAAATAAAAGAAAATGTTTTTTTTGTTGTGTTTGTTTTTTTTGGAATAGAAGAGAAAGGAAAGTAGATGTAAAGAATGGAAGGAAAGAAAGAAAGAAATAAAAGAAAGAAGCAAGTTTTTTTTTAATTGGAAAGGAATTCAAAAACGGGAAAGAAATCAGAGGATAAGAAAAAAACAAGTTTTTTTATTTATTATTTTTTTTAATTTTTTTTAGAAGATTATGGCAATACCAAATCAACAAAATGAGAAAGAATTGGCAAGTTTTTTTTTTCTTGTTTTTGGAGATTGAAATATCAATAAATAATATCCAATCTACCAATCAAGAGTTTTTTTTGGACTTGTAAAACAAGAAATAAATTTGTATAAAGGAGGGAAATGATTAGGAAAGAAAATAAAGAATAAAAAAAAATTAGAAATGGCAAGAGCAGAAAATCAATGAAAATGGTATGTTATTTTTTCTCTTGTTATGAAGATTGTAGCATCATTGAATAACGCCAAATCAAATCAATCAAGATTTTTTCTATATATACAAGAAAAAAAAAAGAAAATACAATAAAATAAAACTAACACGAATCAGAAATTAAACAAATAACAAAATTTAATCGTTACCTCCCCGGCAACGGCGCCAAAAACTTGATCGACGCTAGAAAAGCACAATATTTGCAATAAAATTCTGCAAGCGCACAGGTGTGTAGCATACAGGTCGAACACAGGGAGGTGAATTAAATCAAATTATTTATCTAATCTCTTGGGCGAGTTAGACAAAACTTTGGAGGTTGATTTTAGAAATAAAACAAAACAAAATTAAAACTGTAATTTGATTCAGGACAGATCTAACTGAACCGACGATCAAATCACAATTTCAATGGAAAAGCAATGAAACTATGAATCAGATTCAAATCTAATCAAATCCAATTTAACCTATGAACGCGATTAAAATACAGAAAATAAAAGTGTAGAATATAAATAACAACAGGAAATAAAATTAGGATTACCGCTGAATCTAATCAGACGGTCAATCACTAATGAAAAGAAATGCAAAATACAAATAGTGTTCTACCGAATCTAATCGTGTAGACAACACTAATTGCTAAGAAATAGAAAATTGCATAAAAAGAAAAATGAGTTTTATTAATGAAGAAGAGAATAGAATGAGATATAGGATGGTGGCTATAATGACATTACAAGGGTATTTATAGGATAGAAAGCCAAACCCTAACCCTAATATAATAATAAATGGGCCTTAGGGAAATCACAAGAGAGTTTACAATAAAAAAACATAAATGGGCCTTAGATAAATAAAGCAAATTTGGGCCTTTTCTCTTTTCCTTTTGCTTCCTTGACACTTCTTCATTGATTTGTGATGTGCAAAGCCTTTTTATCAATCCTTTTCTTGTCCAACAGCAACTAGATGTGAGATCTTCATCTACAATTCTTCAAAATGTAAATATATATCAATTTCATCTCTATTTCTCTACTTTTCTGGTTGCATGCGGGCTGGGTTGGAATATCTGTAAAAGTAACAAAACAATACCCAAGTAATATTTATTTATATACAAAAGATAAGATATAAGAGCATAAAATAAACACATTTCTATGTCAATCAAACACCTATGCTGACTATGTAACAAATGCAAAAGTCAATACGGGAGATTTTTCCATCTTCGAAGACTTTCCATCTTATGATCTCCCTTCTCTTTTCAATCATAATGATGTTTTGAGCTTGATTGACGCTCGGGATAACAATGAAATATGTTACCCGAAACTTTTCTAAATGTTCTATGCAAATCTCAATCGTTGCTTTTCCGAAGGAGATGAAAATCAAATTTGGAGAAGCGTAAAAGGCACACAAATCGTTCTAGATTGTGAAATTTTGGGCAATATCTTGAATTGTAAAAGTACAGGCTTGGATTTTTGGGAATTCGAAATCGAAGAAATGGATTTAGAAACTTATCATTGCACATTTGAAAGCGGTGATCACATGGAATTCAAGGACTGCTTTTTCCGCCCAAAAACAAGAATCGTAAATCCCCACCTTCAACAATCTAACTCTCAAAGTCCAAAAAGCACTCTTTGCTGTTATTAGTGGCTATGACATCAATTGGGCCGATATGATCTTAAAAGAAATTAAGCCCAAAGAAATGTCAACTAGAGAAAACACTGTTTATTATAGAGTTTACCTTACTCGAATCTTCAAACATTTCGGAGTTGATTTCAAGGGAGAAGAATTTGTATCAAAAAGGTGTTGGTTCTTCTTCTTTTCTTCTATTCTAATTTTCTTTCTTATCGCACCCTCAAATTTCTTTCTATTAACTACCTGGTATTTTCGATACTTGGGTTTTGGCAAGTAATACGGGTTTATGTATTATTTTCGAAATTCGGGCGTTGAATTCCCTAGGTCGGTACAGTCTGATTGAACTGGGAAACATATTGTTCAGGAATAACTAATCCACAAACGTTAGGTGTGGACCGACCCTACAAGATCCAAGGGTTTCCCATAGGTGTAATCCTGGATCATCTTGCTAGAGGTGATCCGAATTTGGTAAGGAGACATCCCTTGCCTTGACTCATGATGGAAATCCAATTTCTAATACAACATCGTATGGTTTTAGTTGTATACTATCGGCTACATAGTAGGATGGGATACTATGCCGTCTGGGTTGGTACATTTATGTTGGAATTGTTTTCAAAACATCTAGACGATAATAATAATATCAAATGATTTTTTTTTTGTGTATCAAGCATATTTGGCCCTTATAAGGTAAAACTCTATCCTCTGGCTTACATTGCATTGTGTGATGGGCCTGAATCTTATAACGGCTTCATTTTTCTAAAAAGCATTGCACTGTTTATTGATTTACTTTATTTCATGCACTGTAAATCCAATGGAGTAAACCCGTTTCTGCTATATGGCTTGATTCGCCTTATTCTTAAATAAGTTATGTAACTATAGGATTTCTCGTACCAGTCTCATGACTGACTCATAGTTTGTTTTTCCCTTGTAAACTCGTGTGCCATTATTTTTACACGGGCATCCAAGTGAACAGGTGATTGGCTTTCTTTTGGATATGCATCATAGCATTGGGTTCTCTTTTGGCTGGAGATGAAGACTTATCTTTTAGTATTCCTTTTTGAACTCTTAAACACTATCTTATGTATGTTTATATTTGATTCTACTGTAGACTTATTATCTATTTGATGAAACTTGTTATATACTAAGTTGGATCGTGTATCTGTGTAACTCTGATGTTGACTGTTATGACTCCGATGTTATGATATGATGTAAATTGTTCTCTGATTTTATGTATTATGCTATATTCTGTGATCTGCTGATGTGATTAATGTGTTATATTCCAAAGATAGACCTTGCCACCGTGGAGCGGGGGTTTGGATTATTGTCACTAACCATACATAGGTCAACTCATAGGTCGTTCTATGCATTTGTCATGGTTGATTTAGTCAAGTGTATTTGTACCAGGTCAATCTCAATTCTTCTGAGTGTTCTACTCGACAATTCTTATGATTTCCAGTGATTTTCTAATGGTTTTGACATCTCCTGCAATATGATTTGAATTTAAGACAGTAGATATGGAAGGATTTCATAACATCATATGATTTTGATATCTCCTGTAACATAAGGAAAGGTGGTGTTATAGCCGATGCCTTGGTAAGAAGCATACAATATTGAGCCCTATTTTCCTACAATAGAAGCGCTTGGAATTAATCACTTCTTTGATTTTTGACCATTTCCACACATCACTTCAAGATTGTTAGAAGCTTTGGATCTGCAGCCTAAACTCATGGACAATGTTAGGTCAAGTCAGAAGAAAGATACAAATTTGTTGGATATTTTTTAGAAGCTCGTAAATGACAACAGTCAAATCATTTAAGGTGTTATACCATTGACTCAAAAGTATAGCTAAGGTGAGATGATAGACTATGTGCTCCTCTAATTATGGATTTGATTAATGTGGTACCAGCAAAGTTTTGTCATTTTAAGATTACCATTCATCTCGATGGAGAAAAAATGATTTGAAGAAGACCATTTTTTTGCCTGATATGAAGAAGCTTGTGGTGGAGTATGTGCCCAAATTTATGACTTGACAAAGGGTAAAAAAGGAAGAGAAACCAAGTGCTTTAATGCAGCCATTGGTTATTCCATAGTGAAAGTAGGAGAGTGATTTTGGGGATTTCACTGATGGACTACCTAGAAGTAGGAGGACAAGTGAAAGAATACGAGTCATCACTACACTAGAAAATGCTTTTAATGGCATTTGAATAATTGTTGTGATAAGATATTACAGCATAGTTATAAACGATGTATAACAGCACGCAGTCGTAGATGTGAAATATTCAACAGTAGAGAAAAAACGCTGTTAAAATTTATGTTTTACAACGTTCTAACTAAGCTGTTATGTACATCATTTTTTTGTTGTTGTTTTAAAACTTAGACAACGTTAATGGACTGTTGTAAAATCATTTAGGAGATTATTTTACATTTTCGTTAGTTTTACCAGCAATTCTGAAATGTTGTGTCTAATGTTTGCACATTGGTTTATTTATGCTATAGTAATATGCACAAGCTTTAGTAAGAACTTACAACATGTTTTAAACGCTGACGTTTGGTGGTACTAATTTTAAAGCATCCATACCATGTTGTGACATTGTTACATTTGCACACATATCATTACCCTAAACTGCAGTTTTCTCATATTTCATCTGTATCACATATGCAAATCAAATGAAAAAATATCATATAAAAGCACAATTAGTTTTCACTCCCATTAGTTAAGTTGAACACAATCCATAAACAAAGTTTACATAGTTCATAAACAAAAATGGTACTTATAAACTAAATTCGTACAACATCAGACAAAGACACAATACCTAAAAATAAGTTTGCACAACATATTAGACAAAATGTACAATCAAAGGCTTTTCATGTGCTTACTACACGATGCCAAAATAAACCTCAAAAACTTGAAAAACACGTCATCTTGTGCATTTTTTACATTAACATCTTCACCTGTCTACAATAACGAAATTCAATGGTTAGTGAAACGTCCCAAAAAATTTCGATCTTTGGTCATCGACATAAAACCCACGTCGATTATCCAAACATCGAAAATACCGGTAGTTAATGAAAGAAAATAAAGGGTGAGAATTGATAAGATAGAAACTTAGAATAGAAGAAAAACACAACATCAGAGTAACACGAACCTCACAGCGGAACGAGTAACATATAATATATAACATAACTTTGAAATATAAATCTGCACTTGAATATACATATCATTTCCAAAGTACAACACTTACAACACATCGGAAATAACCAATAGCTATATGATCCTGAAGCCTCCTGATCCAGCTCTTCAAGTATCTGTAAATCCCGACTACTTGACTGCCCGTACAAAATTGGGCACCCAATAGTTTAGGGAAAACAAAACAAAATAAACTCCGGGTTAGTCGTGAGACTGGTATGAGTAAAACAGTTTAAAACAGTTTGAGCCATTAAACGATATCTCATAAGACCACGCCGTATAACGGAATGGGTTTTTCCCTTATGAGAATCCAAAATAATCTTTATATTAAAATTCATTGATATTATAATTGTGTTTATCAACCACAATATAATAACCATCTAACAGAAATGCTTTCATGTCACGTTCTACATATATAGTATACAATCAAAACCGCGAGCACTTATTGGATAATAGATTCCCAACTATGACAAGGTATGGAACCACCTTCCGCTAGTGTACCTCTAGAGAGGAATACACTGGGTTCAACAAGAACATCTTGCAACCCGGCCACACATGACCGACCACTCATTTCGCTTGAGTGTATCGAATGTATATCACCAACGGTTGGGATCAACAACCGTTTCCTGAATGGGACAACATCGACAACAGATTTTTAAAAGTAAATGAAACTCTAGATCAGGTGATTATACACCCTAATAGGTGCGACCTACATAGCCATGATGCCTGCCCGATTTTTGTCATTTCCCAGTTGTGAGGCTAGAGGCCACGCTTATCTCTGACAGATCACACAATTATTCACTTTGAATGTCACATTGTCATGCCCGCCAAATCACAACTTGATTTCCCCAAAAATACAACGGGTATACAGCTAAGACAAACGAATTCCTCCGCCACCGCGATCTATTAGATATACTCTGTCAGACCTTCTTCCATACAAGTTGTCCTGGGACTGGAAAAACTGAAGGCACTATTCAGTACATCCATCTTAGGCAATTTTTACATAAGATTTATACAACAGCCCTTGCACTTTACTCCGTCTTCAATTATCTTTGGCATATATGATTCGCAACGATTATGCCAATACGGAGTGGTTCTTCGGATAATAATCCAACCGGTCTCTCCATATTAACAACGTTAAAATGGACAAAAACTTCGATAGTCGGTGAGTTAACTATCAAAGAAAAATAGGTGTGCAAACAACGATATTATTTCCAAATGGAAATTTTATCGATCAATCAACATTCAACATTTATCCCTAAAATTAATTTATCACTAATTTATTCATTCTCCATTTTCTGTTTCTGTATATATATATATACAGAAATCCTTATTTTCTAAATTTAGAAAATATACGTTATTAATCATTGGAAAACATTTCCATCTCTTTCCATGTATCACTGTCATTCCAGTATTCTTTACCATCCAAAATTTCATTTTCTATGATTAGAAAATATCTCTGATTATATTTGGAAAACGTTTCCAAAACTCATTCCTTGGATTTAAACAGATGTTTAAATAAAACATCGCTATGCCAATTCACCATTACCTTCATTAACTATATTCACTTAACCAACCTTCACTATCAAACCTTACCATTCCTTAGTTAAGAAGGAAGTCAATCAAGTTGGGGTATAATTACCTCTCAGACCTTAACTGAACAACGTTTTAACTTCGAAATAGTTAAAGTTTATCTTTTTAAACCTTTAACAACTTCCTTGCGAACCTCACGGATTCTATTTACGAATCCACTTCTTTTATAAAAACATTGGTTATAACGATAACGTTATAATTCCTACTTTCGAAATATCTAACTTCAAATATAACTTTTATTCTTAAATTTGAATAAATAACTAAACGATTTATTAAATAAGTAAATCTTGGTTTAAAAAAACCGGAAAGTAAATATTACTTTCCAACATTCGATATAATCGAATCTCAATGTATAATTCTCTTTTGAATAAACTCTATTCGATAACCCTTTCCTTCGAATAAACTATATTTGATAATCATTCTTCGAATAGCCATATTCGATTACTCTATTCAATTAACACTATTCGATTAACTCTAATCGATTTACCCTTATCAGTTAGCTCTATTTGATTAACTCTATTCTATTAACTCTATTCGATTAACTCTAATCGATTTACCCTTATCGATTAACTCTTATAAATTTACTCCTATCTATTTACTCCTATCAAATAAACTATATTTGGTTAACCCCTTTCGAATAAACTATATTCGATTTACTCCTTTCTCTATTCAAATAAACTATATTCGACAACTCCTTTTAACTCTATTTGAATAAACTATATTCGATATCTCCTTTCGAATAACTAACATTCGATAACCCTTTCGAATAACAAATATTCGATAACCCTTTCGAATAACAAATATTCGATAACTTCTTTCGAATAACAAATATTCGATAACTTCTCTCGAATAACAAATATTCGATAACTTCTCTCAAATAACAAATATTCGATAACTTCCCTCGAATAACAAATATTCGATAACTTCTCTCGAATAACAAATATTCGACAACTTCACTTTCGAATAAACTATATTCGATTAACTCTCTTCGAATAACTAATATTCGATTACTATTTCTTTCGAATAAACTATATTCGATTGCTCTTTCTTTCGAATGAACTATATTCGATAAGCCCCTTTTTCTATTCGAATAAACTATTTCGAATAACTCCTTTAATTCTATTCGAATAAACTATTTCGAATAACTCCTTTAATTCTATTCGAATAAACTATTTCAAATAACTCCTTTTCGAATAACTATATTTGATAAATTCTTATCTTCGATTAACCAATACTCGACGAACTCTATTTGATTAACTAACACTCGACTAACTCTAACTGATTTAACTCTAATCGATTAACTCACTTCGAATAACTAATTTCGATTTAACTTTTAATCGATTAACTCTAACTGATTAACTCTAACTATAATCGATTAACTCTAACTCTAATCGATTAACTCCTTTGATTAACTTTACGTCCCTATTCAATTTCAAATATCGATGTTGAAATCAATTCTTACTTCTCTATATAAGTCCTGATTTATATATTCTATTTATCCAATGATAAATATTTTATTTAATTTATAAAATATTATTTATAAATTAATCTTATCAATCTATTGGTTACAATAGATTCTATTTAAAATCTTTGCTTTAAATCCATATCATGTTATACCCGTGTGCGAAGCACGGGTCTAAACTTTCCTGATGTAAAATTCTATTCATTTGCCAAATATTTCCTTATATAACATTCTTTTCATTTTACAATAAATTCCTTTTATAACTCTATTTATTTTCTACATAAATATCTCCTTTTTTAACTCTATTTATTTAACAAATAAATATTCTTTTCCAATCCTATTTATTTAATAAATAAATATTTTCTTTTCAACTCTATTTGTAAATGTTTTACAAATATTCCCTTTCCAAACCTATTTGTAAATGGTTTACAAATATATCCTTTTCGTTTCTATTTGTAAATGGTTTACAAATATTTCCCTTTTATATTTGTTTTACAAATATTTTCCTTTATGTTTGTTTTACAAATATTTTCCTTTATATTTGTTTTACAAATATTTTCCTTTTTATTTGTTTTACAAATAATTTCCTTTATAAAATCCCTTGATTTTATAAATATTTCTTTATACAAAATCCTTTGATTTTATAAATATTCTATTTCAATATAAAGTTTTAAATCTTCCTTCTATATAAAATCTTTTGATTTTATAAAATATTTTATTTCAATTTAGTTATTGAAATTTTCCTTTTTCATCCCAGGGTTTTCTTACGGTATTTAAAATACCAAACAACAATGATCGATATCATTCAAACACACATAATCAACAACAGATTATATATCACATCATATATCACAATATATGAAAAACAGTAAAATAAATGTTAAGGAATCCAGTTGGATTCCTCCGACTTGTTTCCCTGCATCACAGATGTTAAACAATATAATTAACATCGATTTCATTTCCATATGAAATATTCTGCTAAACAGAATCAATATTTGATTAACGAATTATATATATATCATTATCTATAATTTCAACCAATACATAAGCAATTCAACCAAACGGTTAACACACAGCAATCAACAGATAATTATCAGTTCTAAGAATACATTATAGAAATATAACTGTTCAGAGTTGGTGAGTTTTACTCACATTGGACGATCACCATTAATAATGATAACCATCGCTTGATTCAGACGGGCAATTTATTTTTCTATAAATTGTAACGAGATCCAATGGACTTCCGGTCAATTCCATAGTGTAGCCACCGTCCATACGATCCCAACGCAACTAACGGCGTCAAATTCTGATAAAGTATGCAACAGTTATGGATTATACAAGTTTATACACTTTAATTTGAATTTAATTAAATTCCACTGGGCTTTACCTTTAAAGCTCCCAGACCATTTCTAATTCTAAAAGCCCAGACCTGTAACCATTTTCACCCTGTGGCGTTCTTCCTCACCGCTGATTTCCTGCTCCGATTTCACAACCGTAGCCGCTACTTCCCCCTCCCGTATCTCCTCTTCTACTCTACGCCAGTCAAAACTAAAAGCTCCGACGAACTCCTCACCAAAACCCCCACCTACTCATACCCGAAACAAGTGGCTCGCACTCCAACCCTCGTCCCGAGTTCACCCCTCAACCCGCACAGACATCGACGCCCATCCTCACGGAATCTACCAAAAATAGCACACTAGGTGCGGATTTCGATGCTAAACCCAAAAACAACACCCAAAACTCGATTTGAAGCCTCAAATTCAAGTTATAACTAACCCTAGCTTTACTGTTCAAAAATCGAACAGCAGATGGTGGCGTCGCACCCTACAAGAACTATATCAGATTGAAGTGCTTCTTACATCGATCACTTATATATATAAATTGGGATTTATAGATTTTTGTTTGGTTTTTAGAATGATTTTTGAAGATAGATATTTCACGTTTTCTTTTTCATCTTGTGGCGGCTAAAGAGAACGATTTTATAGCGGGGATCATTATCTTGTGCGGCTGAGAAAGGGAATATGTGGCCTTGTTTAGGTTCACTAATTATTTAGGATATTTTATTTTTATTTAATTTATATTGTCATATGAGTCTTTAAAAATTCCTATGATCACTTATGATACCCGAAAATCACCAAACTGGACATACTGCTAGAGTTTGACATTACGGACCCAACGAAACTGGTTTTGTCGAAATCCGACTCCGTTTGCCCACACCGCGTATTTTTAACCGTCAAAATACTGACTATTTTTCACATTAAAAAGCTGTACGGCCACACAGTGACTTCAAAAATCACGGAAATTGAAATCTAACCATAATTTAATATTACGGATCCAACAAAAATAGTTTCGTCGCAAACAGAGGTCGTTTCAAAACTGGTTATTTTTAAAGCTCTAAATAACCCCATTTTTAAATATAAATATATTTAAAATTAATTAAATTTATTAAAATAAATTTATATTATCTTATATATATCCACAAAGAATATAATACATCTTCAAAATATTCTTTTCTGAATTTATATCTCGATATTTCAAATCCAGAATAAATCAGTATTCAATTTATATTGAAAATCCATTTATAATATAAATAAATCATTATAAATTATAAAGGAATTTCATAGAGATTTTTCTAAAATTTGATTTGGACATAAATCAAAATCCACACGACAAAATCCCGATTTTTCTCTTCTACTAGAAAAATATACTTCACCAGCTCTGAACGTTTCTTGTTTCACAGAAATCCGATTTAAAACGGCTTCTGTATATTCGTTTAAAGTTCGAATCGCCAAATTACGAACTGCAGTGCCATTTCGAGCTCGATTATAATTATAATATAATTATACGTTCAAACTTCATTTAAATTATATATTCGTTAATAAAATTCAACTCTAAACTGAATTAAATATTATACATAATCCAATCCACACAGTATTGTGAATTCCACTATTTTTTATTATTTCTGAATTATATATTATTCTATTATTTATATTAGTTAAATATAAATATTATATAACTCAAGTTATCGATATCACCAAATCGATATTTAATAATTAAATAAATTAATTATTCTACCGTAAAAGTACGGGACATTACATTCTTCCCCTCTTAAAATAATTTCGTCCTTGAAATTGCTAAGGTAGAAAACAAACCCTATCGACTAGTTAGAAATTATTTGTTCACTTCTTAACTTCAGTTTTCCACTGAACCAATTTAATTTCAATTAAATATTAATTCATTTCTATTTACGAAAATTTTCAAAAATCCTGAAAATTTTCTAACGCCCGAAATTTTCGAAAAATTTCGCCAGCACCTCCTTTGTATTGGTCAATATCCCTCAAACTCCAACTCGCCTCTCTGGGCCTTCTCCAACCCAAAAGAAAATCAAATAGCCAAGCGGCTTGCTAATTCGGCGCATAAATCTCATGCTTATACAAAATATAAACTTGTACCTTTTTGTCGGCATACGATTATATCTTTTCCTTTTATTACCAACAATTCTACATATACCAATACACTCCAATCAATCTCTAATCACTTTTATCTCCAACACAACCATTCGCTTATATCGAAGCCAATTATCATTACAAACTCGAGTTTCATTCTCGATTCCAAATTCTTAACTTCATTATCAAATTACAGTTCAAATTCGAATCTCATAAATTCAATTTGTTTCGATATCATTCTAATTCAGTTTCAGTTACCACTTAACTGACTTTATTTTAATTCCAATTTGTTTCACAAACTTCTGTTTAATTTGTTTTAATTCAAACAATCTCCCCAGGGAATTTTAAACAGCTTACCATATTGAAAATCAAACTTTCCTTTTCAGAATTCAAAACAGCTTCAAAACAATTAAAAAACAAAATCTTTGGTAGTAATCAGTCACTTACAAACTCGAAAATGAACACTGATGATACAGCTGTCATCGTCAGAATTTATTTTCCAGCGATCGAAGTGAGTTCAATACTATATCACTTTTAAAACCATTTCTAAACATTTCCCCTTTGAAATATATTTCAAAATACCATTCAAAATGCTTGTAAACAATTTAAAATCTCCCAGGATTTTAAAATTCTCATATATTCAATTCAAATCCATTTACAAACACATTTACAATTCTCCAGGGTTTTAATTCAAATTCGGATTTAAATTCAGATTTACTCCATCTGATTTCACGTATTTTACTTATATGAATTCTGATTGGTTAATTACATAACCATTTAATTTGTAATCTTACTCGATTATAATAATAACTAATATTCCAATATATAAAAATTCCGATATATATATTTTCTCTATATCAAAATATACTTTGGGTAAAATTATTTTCATTTACCCTTTTTCAAAAACATATCGTGTCGACCCATCGTATTCAAGTGTTTGCAAACTCCTACCGATACAGTAGATCAAACTGATCGACCAGAACCCATAAACAACTCAACCAATAAATCTACTCAATATAAAACCATTTTTATATCAAATAACAAATACGCACTCATATATATACGCTCAACTAAATCTAGGGTATTACTAACCCCATCTCTACTGAGTCACGCCATAGAGCCAAGGTAATTACTTAACCTTAAGCTCTGATACCAACTGTAACGTCTCGAAAATTTTCGATCTTTGGTCATCGACATAAAACCCACGTCGATTATCCAAACATCGAAAATACCGGTAGTTAATGAAAGAAAATATAGGGTGAGAATAGATAAGATAGAAACTTAGAATAGAAGAAGAAGAAGAAGAACACAAAATCAGAGTAACACGAACCTCACAGCGGAACGAATAACATATAATATATAACATAACTTTGAAATATAAATCTGTACTTGAATATACATATCATTTCCAAAGTACAACACTTACAACACAGCGGAAATAACTAATAGCTATATGATCCTGAAGCCTCCTGCTCCAGCTCTTCAAGTATCTGTAAATCCCGACTACTTGACTGCCCGTACAAAATTGGGCACCCAAGAGTTTAGGGAATACAAAACAAAATAAACTCCGAATCAGTCATGGGACTGGTATGAGTAAAACAGTTTAAAACAGTTTGAGCCATTAAACGATATCTCATAAGACCACGCCGTATAGCGGAATGGGTTTTTTCCCTTATAAGAATCCAAAATAATCTTTATATCAAAACTCATTGATATTATAATAGTGTTTATCAACCACAATATAATATTCAAATAGCAGAAACGCTTTCATCTCACGTTCTACATATATAGTATACAATCAAAACCGCAAGCGCTTACTGGATAATAGATTCCCAACTATGACAAGGTATGGAACCATCTTTCGCTAGTGTACCTCTAGAGAAGAATACACTGGGTTCAACAAGAACATCTTGCGACCTGGCCACACATGACCGACCACTCATTTCGCTTAAGTGTATCGAATGTATATCACCAACGGTTGGGATCAGCAACCGTTTCCCGAATGGGACAACATCGACAATAGATTTTTAGAAGTAAATGAAACTCTAGATTAGGTGATTATACACCCTAATAGGTGCGACCTACATAGCCATGCTGCCTGCCCGATTTTTGTCATTTCCCAGTTGTGAGGCTAGAGGCCACGCTTATCTCTGACAGATCACACAATTATTCACTTTGAATGTCACATCGTCATACCCGCCAGATCACAAATTGATTTCCCCAAAAATACAACAGGTATACAGCTAAGAGAAACGAGTTCCTCCGCCACTAAACGTGAATACGTTTGAAGAGATCAACTTACACGATCTATTAGATATACTCTGTCAGACCTTCTTCCATACAAGTTGTCCTGGGACTGGACAAACTGAAGGCACTATTCAGTACATCCATCTTAGGCAATTT
The DNA here is from genome assembly GCA_030737875.1 of Allium sativum. NCBI lineage: Eukaryota > Viridiplantae > Streptophyta > Magnoliopsida > Asparagales > Amaryllidaceae > Allium > Allium sativum. The sequence continues at coordinate 861,942,215 of CM060915.1, read as the reverse complement.
TGACCTAAGATTTATACAACAGCCCTTGCACTTTACTCCATCTTCAATTATCTTTGGCATATATGATTCGCAACGCTTATGCCAATACGGAGTGTTTCTTCGGATAATAATCCAACCGGCCTCTCCATATTAACAACGTTAAAATGGATAAAAACTTCGATAGTCGGTGAGTTAACTATCAAAGAAAAACAGGTGTGCAAACAACGATATTATTTCCAAATGGAAATTTTATCGATCAATCAACATTCATCATTCATCCCTTAAATTAATTTATCACTAATTTATTCATTCTCCATTTCCTATTTTTGTATATATATATATACAGAAATCCTTATTTTCTAAATTTAGAAAATATACGTTATTAATCAATGGAGAACATTTCCATCTCCTTTCCATGTATCACTGTCATTCCAGTATTCTTTACCATCCAACATTTCATTTTCTATGATTAGAAAATATCTCTGATTATATTTGGAAAACGTTTCCAAAACTCATTCCTTGGATTTAAACAGATGTTTAAATAAAACATCGCTATGCCAATTCACCATTACCTTCATTAACTTTATTCACTTAACCAACCTTCACTATCAAACCTTACCATTCCTTAGTTAAGAAGGAAGTCAATCAAGTTGGGGTATAATTACCTCTCAGACCTTAACTGAACAATGTTTAAACTTCGAAATAGTTAAAGTTTATCTTTTTAAACCTTTAACAACTTCCTTGCGAACCTCACAGATTCTATTTATGAATCCACTTCTTTTATAAAAACATTGGTTATAACGATAACATTATAATTCCTACTTTCGAAATATCTAACTTCAAATATAACTTTTATTCTTTAACTTGAATAAATAACTAAACGATTTATTAAATAAGTAAATCTCGGTTAAAACAAACTGGAAAGTAAATATTCTTTCCAACATCCGATATAATCGAATCTCAACGTATAATTCTCTTTTGAATAAACTCTATTCGATAACCCTTTCCTTCGAATAAACTATATTCGATAACCATTCTTCGAATAGCCATATTCGATTACTCTATTCAATTAACACTATTCGATTAACTCTAATCGATTTACCCTTATCAGTTAGCTCTATTTGATTAACTCTATTCTATTAACTCTATTCGATTAACTCTAATCGATTTACCCTTATCGATTAACTCTAATAAATTTACTCCTATCTATTTACTCCTATCAAATAAACTATATTTGATTAACCCCTTTCGAATAAACTATATTCGATTTACTCCTTTCTCTATTCAAATAAACTATATTCGACAACTCCTTTTAACTCTATTTGAACAAACTATATTCGATATCTCCTTTCGAATAACTAACATTCGATAACCCTTTCGAATAACAAATATTCGATAACCCTTTCGAATAAAAAATATTCGATAACTTCTTTCGAATAATAAATATTCGATAACTTCTCTCGAATAACAAATATTCGATAACTTCTCTCGAATAACAAATATTCGATAACTTCTCTCGAATAACAAATATTCGATAACTTCTCTTTCGAATAAACTATATTCGATTAACTCTCTACGAATAACTAATATCCGATTACTCTTTCTTTCGAATATACTATATTCGATTACTCTTTCTTTCGAATGAACTATATTCGGTAAGCCCCTTTTTCTATTCGAATAAACTATTTCGAATAACTCCTTTAATTCTATTCGAATAAACTATTTCGAATAACTCCTTTAATTCTATTCAAATAAACTATTTCAAATAACTATATTTTATAAATTCTTATCTTCGATTAACCAATACTCGACGAACTCTATTTGATTAACTAACACTCGACTAACTCTAACTGATTTAACTCTAATCGATTAACTCACTTCGAATAACTAATTTCGATTTAACTCTTAATCGATTAACTCTAACTGATTAACTCTAACTCTAATCGATTAACTCTAACTCTAATCGATTAACTCCTTTGATTAACTCTACGTCCCTATTCAGTTTCAAATATCGATGTTGAAATCGATTCTTACTTCTCTATATAAGTCATGACTTATATATTCTATTTATCCAATGATAAATATTTTATTTAATTAATAAAATATTATTTATAAATTAATCTTTTAAATCTATTGGTTGCAACAAATTCTATTTAAAATCATCGCTTTAAATCCATATCATGTTATACCTGTGTGCGAAGCACGGGTCTAAACTTTCCTGATGTAAAATTCTATTCATTTGCCAAATATTTCCTTATATAACATTCTTTTCATTTTACAATAAATTCCTTTTATAACTCTATTTATTTTCTACATAAATATCTCCTTTTATAACTCTATTTGTTTAACAAATAATTATTCTTTTCCAATCCTATTTATTTAACAAATAAATATTTTCTTTTCAACTCTATTTGTAAACGTTTTACAAATATTCCCTTTCCAAATCTATTTGTAAATGGTTTACAAATATATCCTTTTCATTTCTATTTGTAAATGGTTTACAAATATTTCCCTTTTATATTTGTTTTACAAATATTTTCATTTATGTTTGTTTTACAAATATTTTCCTTTATATTTGTTTTCCAAATATTTTCCTTTATATTTGTTTTACAAATAATTTCCTTTATAAAATCCCTTGATTTTATAAATATTCCTTTATATAAAATCCTTTGATTTTATAAATATTCTATTTCAATATACAGTTTGAAATCTTCCTTCTATATAAAATCTTTCGATTTTATAAAATATTTTATTTCAATATAGTTATTGAAAATTTCCTTTTTCATCCTAGGGTTTTCTTACGGTGTTTAAAATACCAAACAGCAATGATCGATATCATTCAAACACACATAATCAACAACAGATTATATATCACATCATATATTACAAAATATGAAAAACAGTAAAATAAATGTTGAGGAATCCAGTTGGATTCCTCCGACCTGTTTCCCTGCATCACAGATGTTGAACAATATAATTAACATCGATTTCATTTCCATATGAAATATTCTGCTAAAAAAATCAATATTTGATTAACGATTTATATATTTATCGTTATCTATAATTTCAACCAATACATAAGCAATTCAGCCAAACAGTTAACACACAGCAATCAACAAATAATTATCAGTTCTAACAATACGTTATAGAAATATAACTGTTCAGAGTTGGTGAGTTTTACTCACATTGGACGATCACCGTTAATAACGATAACCATCGCTTGATTAAGACGGACGATTTATTTTGCTATAAATTGTAACGAGCTCCAATGGACTTCCAGTCAGTTCCATTGTGTAGCCACCGTCCATACGATCCTAACGCAACTTACGACGTCAAATTCTGATAACGTATGCAACAGTTATGGATTATACATGTTTATACACTTTAACTTGAATTTAATTAAATTCCATTGGGCTTAACCTTTAAAGCTCCCGGCCCATTTCTAATTCTAAAAGCCCAGACCCATAACCATTTTCACCCCGTGGCGTTCTTCCTCACCGCTGATTTCCTGCTCCGATTTCACAACCATAGCCGCTACTTCCTCCTCCGGTATCTCCTCTTCTACTCTACGCCAGTCAAAACTAAAAGCTCTGACGAACTCCTCACCGAAACCCCCACCTACTCATACCCAAAAAAAGTGGCTCGCACTCCAACCCTCGTCACGAGTCCACCCCTCAACCCGCACAGACATCGACCCCCATCCTCACGGAATCTACCAAAAATAACACACTAGGTGCGGATTTCGATGCTAAACCCAAAAACAACACCCAAAACTCGATTCGAAGCCTCAAATTTAGGTTATAACTAACCCTAGCTTTACTTTTCAAAAATTGAACAGCAGATGGTGGCGTCGCACCCTACAAGAACTATATCAGATTGAAGAGCTTCTTGCATCGATTACTTATATATATAAATTGGGATTTATAGATTTTTGTTTGGTTTTTAGAATGATTTTTGAAGATAAATATTTCACGTTTTCTTTTTCATCTGGTGGCGGCTTAAGAGAACGATTTTATAGCGGGGATCATTTTCTTGTGCGGCTGAGAAAGGGAATATGTGGCCTTGTTTAGGTTCACTAATTAGTTAGGATATTTTATTTTTATTTAATTTATATTGTCATATGAGTCTTTAAAAATTCATGTGATCACTTATGATACCCAAAAATCACCAAACTGGACATATTGCTAGAGTTTGACATTACGAACCCAACGAAACTGGTTTTGTCGAATCCGACTCCGTTTGCCCACACCGCGTATTTTTAACCTTCGAAATACTGACTGTTTTTCACATTAAAAAGTTGTACGGCCACACAGTGACTTCAAAAATCACGGAAATTGAAATCTAACCATAATTTAATATTACGGATCCAACAAAAATAGTTTCGTCGTAAACAGAGGTCGTTTCAAAATTGGTTATTTTTAAAGCTCTAAATAACCCCATTTTTAAATATAAATATATTTAAAATTAATTAAATTTAATAAAAATAAATTTATATTATCTTATATATATCCACAGAGAATATAATACATCTTCAAAATATTCTTATCTGAATTTATAACTCGATATTTCAAATCCAGAATAAATCAGTATTCAATTTATATTGAAAATCCATTTATAATATAAATAAATCATTATAAATTATAAAGGAATTTTATAACGACTTTTCTAAAATTTGATTTGGACATAAATTAAAATCCACACGATGAAATCCCGATTTTTCTCTTCTACAAGAAAAATATACTTCACCAGCTCTGAACATTTCTTGTTTCACAGAAATCCGATTTAAAACGGCTTCTGTATATTCGTTTAAAGTTCGAATCGCCAAATTACGAACTACAACGCCATTTAGAGCTCGATTATAATTATAATACAATTATACGTTCAAACTTCATTTAAATTATATGTTCGTTAATAAAATTCAACTCTAAACTGAATTAAATATTATCAATAATCCAATCCACACAGTATTGTGAATTCCACTATTTTTGATTATTTCTGAATTATATATTATTCTATTATTTATATTAGTTAAATATAAATATTATTTAACTCAAGTTATCGATATCGCCAAATCGATATTTAATAATTAAATAAATTAATTATTCTACCATAAAAGTATGGGACATTACAATTAGTGTTCAAATATAATTTTGAAATAACATATTTAGCTTGTGCCTACTAAAAAATAATACCATGTGCAAAATAAATAAACTGCTGTCAAAGCTAGCTTGACATATGATCTAAAATTAAATTTTTATGTTGGAATTTATTACGTTCTGGAATGTGTCTTTGCTTGTTAGATACAGTATGAGTTCCAAAATGTGGCAAATGAGGCTATGGTACAAATAAACGACCTTATGATAATGGCTGCTAAGGAGAAATAATTGATAATATCATTTTTTTTGTGTACACACACACACACAGAGATTTCCACTCTACATGTATTATAAATATGAGGCAACATTAGTGGTAATGAGGTATAAACATGATGTAATATTTTGGAACATGTGATTTCAGTCCAACAAGTTGTGAGACAACAAGCCAGAGCATGTTATTTCAAATAGCATGTTTCAAACAGCAAGGCGGGCTTGCTATTTGAAAACAGCAAGCTCGCTTGCTGTTTCACACAACAAGTAGGGGTTTGTTGTTTCACACTTCAAGCCATGGAAAGCCGGGGATTGCTGTTTCATATAACAAGCTCTAGCTTGCTGTTTGAAAATAGTAAGTAGAAGTTACTGCTGAAAACAACAAGCCACAATCATTGGGTCGATGTACTATGTGCAAATTGGCAGTAACACTAAGCAATTCAGCAACAATCTTACAACCATCATCCACTACCGCATCATCATTTATACAACTTTAAAGGCAACATAATTAACCAAAACATCCTCATAAAATTCACAATGCAATTTCAAACTTCTGTGAATTGTCTTATGAACTCTTTAAAGGGGGATGGCAAGCATACAAACGAACATTAAGCATACAAGACATAGCAAGTTACACGATGGCTTGATCTTAGAAATGAAGGGCAATGGATTTATACTTTGTTTTAACCCCTAAAAAAGAAGGATAAAAGAAAACTATTCCAATGTCACAATTACCCAAAGCCATGTTTTGAGTGTCGGTTATATGAATTTCGTCAGCGTTCCAATGCTACAGTTACCATTGGTCGCATGCATCTCCTCCTCTATTTGAGACATACAATGGTAGAAACTTGAGTGCAAAGAGTCTGTTTGCATGATTTATGTTTGTAAATATTGTATTCATATGGCTTTACAGAGTTTCCAGCATACCAAGGAAGATAATCGATGATAGGCTTGGATTAGGATGCTTACATGTGAGTTGTGGTTTGATTTGTACTGGGTCATCACCCAGTCTGTTCGTTGGAATCCTTTGTATCGCCGCACTTTTCTATAAAGGCTTTCATAAAGGTTAGTCCACAATGTTAGTTTATTTAGTACTACAGTGTTTTGCTACATAGATGCTGTTTCTTGTAAATGAGAGCAAATTCTAACCATGTCAATATCTTTTCACATAAAAGTCCGATTGATATTTAGTTTTCACAATTAAATCTCAAATTTCAGTGTTCTTTCCAACATAAACATGACATGGGCATGGACACAAAACATTAATCTAAATATGGTATAATATTTGTTTGTACAAACATTTGAAACTCCACTTTTGAATAGGAGAAGCAAATTCAGCTTAGATATACATACAAGACATTATATTAATGATTGATATTTCGCAAAATTTCTATAAATATCAACTAATTTAGTTAACCTAATTAATTATTATTATTTTATAATACTTAGTTAAATTATTATTATTATTATAAATTTATTTAATATTTGTAAAAGTTAGCTAACTTGGTTAATATTTTATGATTTAATATTATTATTTTTATTATAAAGCTATTTCATTATTATTGTTTTAAACTTGTTAATTTTTATAAAACTTAATTTAGTTTATAATTTATTATCATTATTATAAACTTAGTTAATTATTATCATCATCGTTATAAACTTGTTAAATTTTATAAAACTTAGTTAAATATTTATAAATTTAGAAATTATTTTATTTATATAAATATTAACTAATTTTCATAAAATTTAGCTAAGTTAGTTAAATAATTATTACTATTAATTTTTTTAATAAAACTTATTTAATTCGTTATTACTATTATTTGTAAAACATAATTGAAGTATTAAATTATTATTATGATAAGTTTAGTTGATTTTAATAAAACATAATTTTCTTGGTTATTATTTATAATTAGTCATTATTATAAACTTGGCTAATCATTATTATTATAAAAATTATTTAACTATTAGTAATCTAGTAGTAGTTGTATTATTATAAAGTTAAGTGACCATCATCATTATTGTTGTGAACTTGTTAAAACTTATTTAACTTACTTAAAATTTTATAGTACTTAGCTAATTTTTATAAACTTATTTACCTTTTATTATCCTTATTATAAACTTAGTTAATTAACATCATTGTCATTATAAACTTTTTAAATTTAATAAAAATTAGTTAATGTTTATAAACTTATTTTATTTTGATAAATATTAACTAACTTTCATAAAATTTAGCTAATATAGTTAAATAATTATTACTATTATTATTTTTATTATGTATATTTAATACTTAGTTATTTTTTTTATAAAACTTATTTAATTCATTATTACTGTTATTTATGAAACATAGTTAAAGTATTAAATTATTATTATGATCAGTTTAGTTAATTTTAATAAACATGGTTTGCTTGGTTATTATTTATAATTAATCATTATTATAGACTTAGCTAATCATTATTACTTTAGACCTAATTAATCATTATTATTTATAAATCTAGGTTGACATAATATTATTATAAATCTTAGTTAATTATTACTATTATTATTATTATAGAATATTTGGTTATATTTTTTTATAAACTAAACTTCTTAATTGATATAAAATTAGTTAACTTGTTTAAATTGTGATGACCCCAAACCCCTGTTCCACGGTGGCAAGGGTAGTCTTTGGAATATAACACATAAACAGTAACAGCAAAACATAAATATATCATTACATTAGATAATGTACAATAGAATACACTGGATAAATATAATCATCAGAGTTACACAGTATATCAGGATCATACTTAGTACAAAATACAGTTTCAACTTTATATAAAATGTCTACAACGGAATCAAACCTAATATACATAATAAAAGCTGAACAACATAATAGAAGTGATAGAATCCATCTTCAGCTCCATAGCTGAGACGACCCGAACTTCCCCGTGAAGGAAAGCACAGATAGAATTGAGGACAAGACAAAATAGAACGCATACGGAAGAACATTTCATTGTTATTACAACAATTCCATCAGATACAAGAATATACAGAGTATAAATGAATAAATTACATTGGATAAATATCAGAGATTACAATAAATTACATAGCAGCGGAAAATAATACAAAATACAACTGAAAGTGATACACGGATACAGAGCTTTCCGAGCATCGTTCCAGCTGTTAATCAGGACCCTGTGAATATAAATCTGCAAAACCAAAACTACTAGCTGCCCGTGCGGAAAATAGGGGCACCCAGAGCTTAGGTTAAAACAATAAACTCCAGGTCAGTCATGTGACTGGTGTGAGAACTAAAACAGTTATAATTCTTTATTTTAAAGTTCGGTAAATCAAGGGACCACGCCGTATAACACGGAACGGGTTTCCTCCCAAGAATTCCAGTGCATAAAACAAACAGCGCAATGCTAAATAAAGAAAAATGAAGCTGTTATAAGACCCAGGTCCCATCACACAATGCAACGCAAGCCGGAGGATAGGGTTTTTACCTTATAACAGCCAAAGCATGCTTGATACGTTTAAAACACATTATTTGATACTATTATAAGTGTATAGTGTCAAAACAATTTCAATCATAAATATCAATCATAGGCGGCATGGGTACCATCTATCATGTCGCCATACTAGTTCTACAATTAAAACCGCAATATCACGTATTGGAAATTGGATTTCCGTCATGAGCCGAGGCAAGGGGCAAGCTCCTCTCCGCGTTCGAGACACTCTAGCAAATGTCCCAGGACCCCACTCTGATCCTTGGATCTTCAGGGCCGGTCCTCTCTTACTTTTGAGGATTAGTTATTCCTGAACACACGTTTCCCGGTCCTTACAGACCTATATCCGAGGCGCCTCGCATTCCAACAACCACACAGGTGAAAAGTATATAAATGTCAGGGCTGGTAGGTCACTGACACCACCCTAGCTAGAAAGAAACGTCGTGCTCTCCCTGCAGTCACTATCCCGTTTTTGACTCATACCGAGGTGTGAGGCTCGCGAATTCACGTTATACACAAAGCTACGCCACACAGGCCGTGCTTTGATCATCAACCACAAGACTTTGCTTTTCAACAGAAGCCTTGATCAATTGCCACTTACGCATGCCACATTGGCAATTCACTCCATGCGACTGATGTCCATCGATATACAACCTCTGAGCTCGTATGTCTCAGAGAAGGGCGTTAAGCAAGAGAATAAATTCTCCGCCGCCAAACAGATGTATATTTAATAGAGATCAATCAACACAGAATAAAATCCAATGTCAGACACACAATCCATTTACAAGTTCGTTCTGGGTCTGAACGAAACCGGAGGCACTTTCCTCGCATATCCATCCATCTCCAAGTACGTCTGGACGATCACCAACTGATTCCCTCATCCTGGGTGTACAGCCCAATCAAGATCATCAGTAATCACCCAAACGATGTGAAGACTTCCGGTCTTCAACCACCGTCTTCATCTTCGACATCTCGTCGAATCGGTTATTCAGAATGGGTATAACCCGGCCTTTCTGAATAACCCACGTATATAATAAACAAGTGTTACACAAACACAACGAACGCCTCATTCCAATACAGAATATTCTTTTATTCACAAAATCACATTCTTAGGGAAGGGTTCCCATTAATTTTATCCAAGATAAATTCTTCTAAATTTATTCTTTAATCCTCCTTTGGATATCATTTCAAACTAGTCGGGATTAACGAACCACAGCGAAGTAATTATTTATTTTATTTCCCAATCCCAACCTATATATCCCATGGAGAAAAACTGGTGATACTCCATTCCTAACACCTGTAACAACCCCGCCACTTTCCTTTACGGGGAAGTTGCGGGTTTTTACAACACCACGGTGTTTTCAGTAAAATTAATTACCATTTCACGTTCAAATCTAATTACAGATTTAACTACCGCTTTGGAGAAAAACTGGTGATACTCCACTCTCGATCACTTTTCAAATTTGATAATTTAAATTATCAATTCACATTTTAATCTAATTAAAGATTCATTAAAACTTCACTTAGTTTTAATCTTTTCAAAAATCAACATCTTGCCTTTAACTGGGTTAAAGAACCAATGTCATCTAAAACACGATCCACGATAAACCCAAATCACATTTGATATTAAATACAAGGCTCTGAATAGAAAATATATCGGCTTATATTCAATATCTGATTCTGAAACCAACGAATATCGTATTGGAAATAACGATATAAAATATATCTTTCAAATTCCCATAACAATATCTGTATAGTCACGAAATCCAACATCGAAATATCCCGAAGATAATTTCGATTCAACCCCAGTCCAATCCACGTATTGGGAATATTGATTATTTTTAAAATCACCTTCAAATTCAATTTATTTATTTCAAAAATAAATTAATTTTAATTCTAGTTCAAAACTAGTTCATTTCGACAAAAATCTATTTTTATCATTTCAAATGTGGAATTCTTCAGCCCAATTTTCCCAAATCATTTCTTATGATTTTACACAAATTATCTATATTTTTAATAATTTTATCAAGGCCCGTACAGTCGATTTCCATCAACGGCTATCGAACTGCACTTACAGCGACCTTTTTCAAATTTGATTTGGACATAATTCCAAATCCAACCGTTAGATTTCAAATTCCTAATATTCATTGGAAAGCTCTTTTCGATACGAACCCAACGGTTCCGGTTTTAGGAGAATCCGACGGTCGGATCTCCCGCAACGTTAATTCGAAATCAATGGTCGAAATTCACGAACTGCCGCGGAGTGGCGCGTTCTATTCAGGCCATTATATATATATTATATATATTTCGTCGATTTCCTTTTTAAAACGTATTTTATAAATCGTTTTAACTTCGTTTTCAAAACCATTTCAACACTATATTCAATTTCAAATCGATTTGATTTCAATTCAATTCGAGTTCATTTCAATTCAATTCAAATTCAAATTCGTTTCAATTCAATTCGAATTTACCTTCTATTTGATCTAATTCGAATTCGTTTCAAATTGATTTCAATTCAATTTCAGTTTGTTTTAAATTTCAATTTCAATCTAATTCAATTTGAATTCATTTCTATTTTACTCGAATTCAAATTCACTTTCTATTCAATTCGAATCGAATTCATTTTCTATTCGATTCGAATTCATTTCAAATTGATTCAATAAAATTTCAATTTCAATTTTTAATCTAATTCAATTTGAATTTCCTTTCAAAATATTAAATTTTGAAATCACTTTTCATCATTCATTATACAACGAATAAAATCGATATAAATATCGTTCACGTCAAAATAACGCATCTCTAATCAACACGGCTTTATATATTTCAATAAATTCGTTATTCTATTCAACAAATGAATATTTATTTCATTCAACACATGAATCTATATTTCTTTCAACACACGACTAATCTCAACACATGAGTACTGTCAACACATCACTATTTTTGTTATGTAAAATATTTTATAAAACTATGGTATCTATCGTTTGATTTTCAATTAGACTTCTACTGGGAAGTAGTTCTAATTTTAAATATGATAAAGATGTAATTTTTATTATTTAAAATATTTCACTCAACACATGAATAGTTTCAACCCATAATCATCGTCAACACATGACTATTTTTATATTCAACACATGAATTTTTCTTTTATAATATTCATTATTTTCCCGATTGGAATGAGGCCCAATCAATCACCATATAACGTTAATTATATGGATTCCATACAACACATGTATATAATAGCATTGATAAACAATCAACCATCATCCAAAGTGCACCACACAACTGCATAAGCATCAAATATAAATAATCGACGCTTACACAGTCTGTCGACCAATCGATCGACAATAATTAAATAATTGGGATTAGTGTACGCCAAACATCATCCCAACACTCGTGTGGGGTTTCAAATCAACAAACACTGAATATTATTTGTGCAGTTGGGCGATGTGTAAAATTTATCGACCCAATCAATATCAGTCAAATCAGTGTATATAAACAAATCGGTCGATTTGTTTATAAATATTTATTTATTCACATTCACGTTAAAATTTATATTTTTAACGATAAAATATTTTATTTCAACACATGAATTCCTATTCAGTTCATTTACACAATAAAAATGATATTTTCATTTTTCTAACATATTTTGGGAAATTCCGGCGGCATAACGGCACGATACCAGAAACGGAACAAGGCCTAGCCTTATCCCCGGTCTAGTGAAGGCCCACGCCATTCACACATCAATCAATCCATTCCATTTCACCAAACAATTCAATTCAAACCCAACAAACTAACCAACTACTCAACCAAACAATTTAACAAACAAGCCATCCATGGTCTGTGGATGACGGGTGTCGGGTGCTACTAAGCACCGTCTGCATCCTAGTATATATATATATAACTAGAAAAAGAAATTTGAAGAGTGAGAAGTTCTCACCGATAGCTATCCAAACATCTTGACTCTTCTAATGCAGGAAATCTTCACTGTTCTCGTCTCTTATCGCTTCCGTTGTCCGCTTTCACTACATATGTAAAAATCACATTTTTATATACTGATGTCTTTAAAATAAAAATCACATTTTTATTTATTCACTTTCAATTTAAAAATCATATTTTTATAATCACTTCCTACATTTAAAAATCGAATTTTCACTACGATGTTCAATATATAAAAATCATATTTTTATTTCTCTATTTTCTATATAAAGATCTCGCCTTTTTAACTATAAAGACTTCACCCTTACAAAAATATAGATTTCCTCGTTATGAAAATCACCACTTTATTTCAACGTATATAAAATAAAAATCAGATTTTTATTTCGCTACATATACAAAGATGATATTTTTATATTCTCTAACCTATAAAGATTATATTTTTAATACTTTAAAAATATAAAAATCATATTTTTAATATTTCTATATAGTAAAGATTATATTTTTAATACTTTAAAAATATAAAAATCATATTTTTAATTCTTCTACTACATAAAGATAATATCTTTAGCCTTTCTATAATATAAAAATATCGTCTTTCTTCTTTTAAAAATCAAATCTTCTCTAATTTAAAAATCAAATCTTTTCTAATTTAAAAATCCTATCTTTTTTAATTTAAAAATCCTAATCTGACAAATAAATAATAAAGTAAATAAAGTATATAAATAAAAACAAAATTAACATGAAAACTTACAGCCAATTTGCCGAAGAAGGGGGGTTTGCGGGTTCGGGTCTGGGTGGGTTCGGCTGTCGGGTCTGGGTCACGGCAGGTGGGGTCAGAGAGGAGGAGAGCAGGAAGAAGAAGGAGGCGGGCGGAGCAGGGGTTTCGAAGGGGGAGGCGGCTTGCGGTTCGCGAGGTAGAAAAGGGGAAGAGCAGCGGAGAAGGGGGGAGGAGGACATCGCGAGGTCAGGGGAAGAGGGGGGAGGCTGTCGCGAGGTCGAGGAGGGGAAGCAAGGGCGGCGCGACGCCCTTGGTGGCGGCGGCGAACGCCTGGAGGCGGCGGCTTCTCGAGGAGGAGCGATTCGTTTTGTTTTTTTTTTCTTTTTGTTTTTTCTTCTGAATGAAAACGAGAAAGGGGGGGTTTATATATTTTAAATTTTATTTAATTTAATTTTCAAAAAGTTGACTTTTACTTACGACCTCGAAACGAGGCCCACCGCCTGTCGTCCATAGCGTTTCACCCCCATTCCGAACACAATGGGATATGTATCGCAAGCTGATTCGATCGCTTTGATCAGTTTCCGTTGAATTTACATTTAAATCGCTATATTGAATTTTTAACGTACCTTTCAATTTACCGGGGTCACATACTAACTATAAAAATTCCAGAAAAATATTTTCTAGCTTCGTATTGACGATACGGTCCTAACAAAACTAGTTTCGTTGAATTCTGAGACCGTTGGAAAAATGGCCATTTTCCAGTCGATTAAAATCAACTGAAACTGGTCAAACGCGTTTTCCTTTGCCACGCTCACATATTGAATCGAAAAATTATGAAATTTGAAACATAGCAATAACTTTACATCACGGACCCAACAAAACTGGTTTCGTCGAAATCCGAGGTCGTTTTCAAAATGTCCATTTTTAAGGGCCTGAATTCCATAGCGACTATTCAGAATTTTCAACTGAGCATAACTTTTGATTCCCGCTATGAAATTTCGATTTTTCAGATTCGTTGGAAAGATATTATCAACTAGATCCTAATGTTTTTAGTTTCACTAAAATCCGGATTGTTTTGCACCCGGTACATTCAATTGAAGTTTGAAATCGAATTATCGAACTACCGCGCCATTTTCAATTCTATTAATAATTATATATAAATATTTATATTCTAACGACGACGTATATAATATATACGTTCGAATTATATTCAAAATAAATTTCTCGTCGATATTATTTAAAATAATCTATTTTAAATATTCAAAATTCGCTAAAATTGCCAAAATAAAAATTTTAAACTGGCCCAGATTTTGCGGGTTATTACAATCTCCCCCACTTAAAACTTTTCGTCCCCGAAAAGGAACATAGCCGAAAGTGGTTTGATCAATCAATTCTACGCTCGATCTGGCTTCCATTCTCCAACTTTTCAGTTTCTGAGAATTTTCAAAATTTCAAAAATTTGGCTAACACCCTAAATTTTCGAAAAATTCCGCCATAACCTCCCCTGCATCGGGGAATTTCAAATAGCTTCCCCGGTCCTTCTAATCTCAAAAAGAAAAAGAAAAAGCCAAGCGGCTAGCCAATAGGCTCATAAAATCATCATCACCCAAACAAAATAGTAAATTATGTAGTAAACATGTACCTATTTGTCGGGCAAACAAATTTTATTCTCTGCTCTAGCCTCCTTGCTATGACCTGTTCAATGTAAGTATATGTATATTCAAGCAAATGCGACCAATTTTCAATACGATTCAATATTTGATTCAATAGGCTAAATGGTTCAAAATTGTCAAACAACTAAACAAACAACTCAAACATCAATCAATTAGTGAATTAGAGTTTCAAATTCATAAATTTTGATACATATACGGAAAATCATGTTTTGATGCCAATTCTCAACAAGGTGTCTATCTATATAAGTTTTGGTTCTCACACCAGTCTAATGGAAATATATAGAAATCACACCTTCGAAACACGAACATAAATACTGATGATGTGGCCACATCACCAGAATTATCCCCGGGTGTCTAGAATGTGATTCTATATCTATCCAGTATATTAAAACTTCGACTATACGTTCATGACGTGTATACGCGAAATCTTTATATACTCGATAGTCCATATTCAAAATAAATAAATTATCAAATACGTATAAAGAGGTTTAAATTTTTAAAACAAAATTGTTTTCATTTGAAAAATATACTCTTCACACTCGTTCTAGGATACTACTGATCCTATCTCTAACGAGTCATTCTAATTGGATATTACTAATCCAATATCTGATGAATTCTTTCGTATGGTTCTAATGTGTCTTGTTCTCGAGCTCTGTAAACCAAAGTTCTGATACCAAACTGAGACGACCCGAACTTCCCCGTGAAGGAAAGCACGGATAGAATTGAGGACAAGACAAAATAGAACGCATACGGAAGAACATTTCATTGTTATTACAACAATTCCATCAGATACAAGAATATACAGAGTATAAATGAATAAATTACATTGGATAAATATCAGAGATTACAATAAATTACATAGCAGCGGAAAATAATACAAAATACAACTGAAAGTGATACACGGATACAGAGCTTTCCGAGCATCGTTCCAGCTGTTAATCAGGACCCTGTGAATATAAATCTGCAAAACCAAAACTACTAGCTGCCCGTGCGGAAAATAGGGGCACCCAGAGTTTAGGTTAAAACAATAAACTCCAGGTCAGTCATGTGACTGGTGTGAGAACTAAAACAGTTATAATTCTTTATTTTAAAGTTCGGTAAATCAAGGGACCACGCCGTATAACACGGAACGGGTTTCCTCCCAAGAATACCAGTGCATAAAACAAAGAGCGCAATGCTAAATAAAGAAAAATGAAGCTGTTATAAGACCCAGGTCCCATCACACAATGCAACGCAAGCCGGAGGATAGGGTTTTTACCTTATAACAGCCAAAGCATGCTTGATACGTTTAAAACACATTATTTGATACTATTATAAGTGTATAGTGTCAAAACAATTTCAATCATAAATATCAATCATAGGCGGCATGGGTACCATCTATCATGTCGCCATACTAGTTCTACAATTAAAACCGCAATATCACGTATTGGAAATTGGATTTCCGTCATGAGCCGAGGCAAGGGGCAAGCTCCTCTCCGCGTTCGAGACACTCTAGCAAATGTCCCAGGACCCCACTCTGATCCTTGGATCTTCAGGGCCGGTCCTCTCTTACTTTTGAGGATTAGTTATTCCTGAACACACGTTTCCCGGTCCTTACAGACCTATATCCGAGGCGCCTCGCATTCCAACAACCACACAGGTGAAAAGTATATAAATGTCAGGGCTGGTAGGTCACTGACACCACCCTAGCTAGAAAGAAACGTCGTGCTCTCCCTGCAGTCACTATCCCGTTTTTGACTCATACCGAGGTGTGAGGCTCGCGAATTCACGTTATACACAAAGCTACGCCACACAGGCCGTGCTTTGATCATCAACCACAAGACTTTGCTTTTCAACAGAAGCCTTGATCAATTGCCACTTACGCATGCCACATTGGCAATTCACTCCATGCGACTGATGTCCATCGATATACAACCTCTGAGCTCGTATGTCTCAGAGAAGGGCGTTAAGAAAGAGAATAAATTCTCCGCCGCCAAACAGATGTATATTTAATAGAGATCAATCAACACAGAATAAAATCCAATGTCAGACACACAATCCATTTACAAGTTCATTCTGGGTCTGAACGAAACCGGAGGCACTTTCCTCGCATATCCATCCATCTCCAAGTACGTCTGGACGATCACCAACTGATTCCCTCATCCTGAGTGTACAGCCCAATCAAGATCATCAGTAATCACCCAAACGATGTGAAGACTTCCGGTCTTCAACCACCGTCTTCATCTTCGACATCTCGTCGAATCGGTTATTCAGAATGGGTATAACCCGGCCTTTCTGAATAACCCACGTATATAATAAATAAGTGTTACACAAACACAACGAACGCCTCATTCCAATACAGAATATTCTTTTATTCACAAAATCACATTCTTAGGGAAGGGTTCCCATTAATTTTATCCAAGATAAATTCTTCTAAATTTATTCTTTAATCCTCCTTTGGATATCATTTCAAACTAGTCGGGATTAACGAACCACAGCGAAGTAATTATTTATTTTATTTCCCAATCCCAACCTATATATCCCATGGAGAAAAACTGGTGATACTCCATTCCTAACACCTGTAACAACCCCGCCACTTTCCTTTACGGGGAAGTTGCGGGTTTTTACAACACCACGGTGTTTTCGGTAAAATTAATTACCATTTCACGTTCAAATCTAATTACAGATTTAACTACCGCTTTGGAGAAAAACTGGTGATACTCCACTCTCGATCACTTTTCAAATTTGATAATTTAAATTATCAATTCACATTTTAATCTAATTAAAGATTCATTAAAACTTCACTTAGTTTTAATCTTTTCAAAAATCAACATCTTGCCTTTAACTGGGTTAAAGAACCAATGTCATCTAAAACACGATCCACGATAAACCCAAATCACATTTGATATTAAATACAAGGCTCTGAATAGAAAATATATCGGCTTATATTCAATATCTGATTCTGAAACCAACGAATATCGTATTGGAAATAACGATATAAAATATATCTTTCAAATTCCCATAACAATATCTGTATAGTCACGAAATCCAACATCGAAATATCCCGAAGATAATTTCGATTCAACCCCAGTCCAATCCACGTATTGGGAATATTGATTATTTTTAAAATCACCTTCAAATTCAATTTATTTATTTCAAAAATAAATTAATTTTAATTCTAGTTCAAAACTAGTTCATTTCGACAAAAATCTATTTTTATCATTTCAAATGTGGAATTCTTCAGCCCAATTTTCCCAAATCATTTCTTATGATTTTACACAAATTATCTATATTTTTAATAATTTTATCAAGGCCCGTACAGTCGATTTCCATCAACGGCTATCGAACTGCACTTACAGCGACCTTTTTCAAATTTGATTTGGACATAATTCCAAATCCAACCGTTAGATTTCAAATTCCTAATATTCATTGGAAAGCTCTTTTCGATACGAACCCAACGGTTCCGGTTTTAGGAGAATCCGACGGTCGGATCTCCCGCAACGTCAATTCGAAATCAATGGTCGAAATTCACGAACTGCCGCGGAGTGGCGCGTTCTATTCAGGCCATTATATATATATTATATATATTTCGTCGATTTCCTTTTTAAAACGTATTTTATAAATCGTTTTAACTTCGTTTTCAAAACCATTTCAACACTATATTCAATTTCAAATCGATTTGATTTCAATTCAATTCGAGTTCATTTCAATTCAATTCAAATTCAAATTCGTTTCAATTCAATTCGAATTTACCTTCTATTTGATCTAATTCGAATTCGTTTCAAATTGATTTCAATTCAATTTCAGTTTGTTTTAAATTTCAATTTCAATCTAATTCAATTTGAATTCATTTCTATTTTACTCGAATTCAAATTCACTTTCTATTCAATTCGAATCGAATTCATTTTCTATTCGATTCGAATTCATTTCAAATTAATTCAATAAAATTTCAATTTCAATTTTTAATCTAATTCAATTTGAATTTCCTTTCAAAATATTAAATTTTGAAATCACTTTTCAACATTCATTATACAACGAATAAAATCGATATAAATATCGTTCACGTCAAAATAACGCATCTCTAATCAACACGGCTTTATATATTTCAATAAATTCGTTATTCTATTCAACAAATGAATATTTATTTCATTCAACACATGAATCTATATTTCTTTGAACACACGACTAATCTCAACACATGAGTACTGTCAACACATCACTATTTTTGTTATGTAAAATATTTTATAAAACTATGGTATCTATCGTTTGATTTTCTATTAGACTTCTACTGGGAAGTAGTTCTAATTTTAAATATGATAAAGATGTAATTTTTATTATTTAAAATATTTCACTCAACACATGAATAGTTTCAACCCATAATCATCGTCAACACATGACTATTTTTATATTCAACACATGAATTTTTCTTTTATAATATTCATTATTTTCCCGATTGGAATGAGGCCCAATCAATCACCATACAACGTTAATTATATGGATTCCATACAACACATGTATATAATAGCATTGATAAACAATCAACCATCATCCAAAGTGCACCACACAACTGCATAAGCATCAAATATAAATAATCGACGCTTACACAGTCTGTCGACCAATCGATCGACAATAATTAAATAATTGGGATTAGTGTACGCCAAACATCATCCCAACACCCGTGTGGGGTTTCAAATCAACAAACACTGAATATTATTTGTGCAGTTGGGCGATGTGTAAGATTTATCGACCCAATCAATATCAGTCAAATCAGTGTATATAAACAAATCGGTCGATTTGTTTATAAATATTTATTTATTCACATTCACGTTAAAATTTATATTTTTAACGATAAAATATTTTATTTCAACACATGAATTCCTATTCAGTTCATTTACACAATAAAAATGATATTTTCATTTTTCTAACATATTTTGGGAAATTCCGGCGGCATAACGGCACGATACCAGAAACGGAACAAGGCGGCCCACGCCATTCACACATCAATCAATCCATTCCATTTCACCAAACAATTCAATTCAAACCCAACAAACTAACCAACTACTCAACCAAACAATTTAACAAACAAGCCATCCATGGTCTGTGGATGACGGGTGTCGGGTGCTACTAAGCACCGTCTGCATCCTAGTATATATATATAACTAGAAAAAGAAATTTGAAGAGTGAGAAGTTCTCACCGATAGCTATCCAAACATCTTGACTCTTTTAATGCAGGAAATCTTCACTGTTCTCGTCTCTTATCGCTTTCGTTGTCCGCTTTCACTACATATGTAAAAATCACATTTTTATATACTGATGTCTTTAAAATAAAAATCACATTTTTATTTATTCACTTTCAATTTAAAAATCATATTTTTATAATCACTTCCTACATTTAAAAATCGAATTTTCACTACGATGTTCAATATATAAAAATCATATTTTTATTTCTCTATTTTCTATATAAAGATCTCGCCTTTTTAACTATAAAGACTTCACCCTTACAAAAATATAGATTTCCTCGTTATGAAAATCACCACTTTATTTCAACGTATATAAAATAAAAATCAGATTTTTATTTCGCTACATATACAAAGATGATATTTTTATATTCTCTATCCTATAAAGATTATGTTTTTAATACTTTAAAAATATAAAAATCATATTTTTAATATTTCTATATAGTAAAGATTATATTTTTAATACTTTAAAAATATAAAAATCATATTTTTAATTCTTCTACTACATAAAGATAATATCTTTAGCCTTTCTATAATATAAAAATATCGTCTTTCTTCTTTTAAAAATCTAATCTTCTCTAATTTAAAAATCAAATCTTTTCTAATTTAAAAATCCTATCCTTTTTAATTTAAAAATCCTAATTTGACAAATAAATAATAAAGTAAATAAAGTATATAAATAAAAACAAAATTAACATGAAAACTTACAGGCAATTTGCCGAAGAAGGGGGGGTTTGCGGGTTCGAGTCTGGGTGGGTTCGGCTGTCGGGTCTGGGTCACGGCAGGTGGGGTCAGAGAGGAGGAGAGCAGGAAGAAGAAGGAGGCGGGCGGAGCAGGGGTTTCGAAGGGGGAGGCGGCTTGCGGTTCGCGAGGTAGAAAAGGGGAAGAGCAGCGGAGAAGGGGGGAGGAGGACATCGCGAGGTCAGGGGAAGAGGGGGGAGGCTGTCGCGAGGTCGAGGAGGGGAAGCAAGGGCGGTGCGACGCCCTTGGCGGCGGCGGCGAACGCCTGGAGGCGGCGGCTTCTCGAGGAGGAGCGATTCGTTTTGTATTTTTTTTCTTTTTCTTTTTTCTTCTGAATGAAAACGAGAAAGGGGGGGGTTTATATATTTTAAATTTTATTTAATTTAATTTTCAAAAAGTTGACTTTTACTTACGACCTCGAAACGAGGCCCACCGCCTGTCGTCCATAGCGTTTCACCCCCATTCCGAACACAATGGGATATGTATCGCAAGCTGATTCGATCGCTTTGATCAGTTTCCGTTGAATTTACATTTAAATCGCTATATTGAATTTTTAACGTACCTTTCAATTTACCGGGGTCACATACTAACTAGAAAAATTCCAGAAAAATATTTTCTAGCTTCGTATTGACGATACGGTCCTAACAAAACTAGTTTCGTTGAATTCTGAGACCGTTGGAAAAATGGCCATTTTCCAGTCGATTAAAATCAACTGAAACTGGTCAAACGCGTTTTCCTTTGCCATGCTCACATATTGAATCGAAAAATTATGAAATTTGAAACCTAGCAATAACTTTACATCACGGACCCAACAAAACTGGTTTCGTCGAAATCCGAGGTCGTTTGCAAAATGTCCATTTTTAAGGGCCTGAATTCCATAGCGACTATTCAGAATTTTCAACTGAGCATAACTTTTGATTCCCGCTATGAAATTTCGATTTTTCGGATTCGTTGGAAAGATATTATCAACTAGATCCTAATGTTTTTGGTTTCACTAAAATCCGGATTGTTTTGCACCCGGTACATTCAATTGAAGTTTGAAATCGAATTATCGAACTACCGCGCCATTTTCAATTCTATTAATAATTATATATAAATATTTATATTCTAACGACGACGTATATAATATATACGTTCGAATTATATTCAAAATAAATTTCTCGTCGATATTATTTAAAATAATCTATTTTAAATATTCAAAATTCGCTAAAATTGCCAAAATAAAATTTTTAAACTGACCCAGATTTTGCGGGTTATTACAATAGCTATCTAGAAAGAGAGTGCTAAAACCTGAATACAAGGCTGTCCGTGTAGAAAATAGGGCACCCGAGTTTGCAAGTGAAACAAACTACAAGTTAGTCATAGGACTGGTATGAGAAATCTACTTAACTTATTTTACAATAAGGCCAATCACAGGACCACGCCGCTAACGTGGAATGGGTTTACTCCATTTGATTGCTAGTGCTTAAAACCAGTAAATCATTTAATCATCGCAATGCTTTTTACAAAAATGAAGCCATTATAAGACTCAGGTCCCATCACACAATGCAACGCAAACCGGAGGATAGAGTTTTACCTTATAATGGCCAAAATATGCTTGATACATATAAAACAAAAGCATTTGATATTATTACTAGTGTTTATATGTTTCAAAAACAATTTAAATCATAAGTATCAATCATAAACGACATGGGTACCATATATCATGTCGCCATATATAGGTTTACAATCAAAACCGCACGACGTCGTATTTGGAAATTGGATTTCCGTCATAAACCAAGGCAAGGGATCGTCCTTACTGCTTCGAGACTCTCTAGCCCGAGCCTCAGGCAAGTACTCAGTCAAGCCTTGGATCGTCAGGGCCGGTCCACACGGAGTGGATTAAAATGCTTGAACACTGCGTTTCCCCGCCCTATGGGGAATAAACTGGTCATATCCCGACCAAACCATCGGCTCTGTAGTGACCGATCTAACCGAGGCGCCTCGCTTTCCATCAACCACATAAGTAAAACATCAGGGCGTGCAAAACCCTGACACCACTCCTAGCTAGAAGGAAATGCATGTCCTCCCCGAGGTCCTCTCCCGTTTCTAGTTCATACCAGGGTGTGAGGTTCGCGAATTAACGCCATACACAAAGCTAGCTATAATAAAGTCGTGCTTTGATCATCAACCACAAGACTCTGCTTTTCAGCAAAAGTCTTGATCACAGCATCTCTGTAAGCCACGTTGTAAACCTACAACGTCAGACACACATCCATTTACAAGTCTATTCTAGGTCTGACCGAAACCGGAGGCACCTTATTCCTCGTCCCATATGTCCAATACAGGAGAGAGGCCCTCGCACATCTGAACGATCAACAAGTACGTCCGGACAACCACCATTGTAACCTCTTCAGGGCAGCAACTCCCATCGAAGGCATCAGTAGCCATCCATTCGATGTGAAAATCATCGGTCTTGCACCGTCTTCATATCTTCGACTTCTAATCGTCGACCAACTATTTGAAATGAGAATTAACTAGTTCTTTTCAAATAATTCACGTATATTTAGAATTTTAAATCAATTCTTTCCATGGTTAAATTATTTGACATCCATAATTCAGTTCATTAATATAATTTTCATGTCAAACACATTCAACCACCAAATATCCAATAAACCAAGTAAATTTGGTTTATTTCCATTTCATATCATTTATAATATTTTAAAAAATTTATCGCTATTTTTATTTATTTAAAAATAGCCCATTTGTTTAAATGACGCTTCAGGCCATAACGCGGCTATGGCGCTGTTTTTCTTCAGATTTGATTTACACATATCTAAAAATTTAACCATTGGATCTTTACAAATTTTATATCGTTGGAAAGATCTTTTCAAAGCGGACCCAACGGTTACAGTTTTGGGAAAATCCGATGGTCGGATCTCCCGGTACAATCGTTTAAAGTTACGATTTCAAAACATGAACTGTAGCGTCGTTATTCCTTTTATTTTAATTATATATATACATATATAATTCATTCTGGTGCTGTTTTTCCTCGGATTTGAATTAAACATTTCACATAATCTAACCATTGGATCTTTACAAATTTGATATTGTTGGAAAGATATTTTCAAAGCGAACCCAACGGTTCCAGTTTCGGGAAAATCCGATGGTCTGATCTCCCGGTATAATCGTTTAAAGTTACGATTTCAAAACGCGAACTGTAACGTTGTTATTCGATTTAATTTAATTTATATATATATATAATTCGTTCATCGATTTCTAAACCATTTTCAATTCATATACGTGTTAAAAATAATATCTTTAACTAACAATTTTTTATTTCAACACATGAATATTTTTAGCCATTCATATATATTGTAAAAATGTGACTTTTATTGTTAAAACAATTTATTTCAAACATGTATATTTTTAGCGATTCATATATATAATAAAAATGTGATTTTTATTGTTAAAACAATTTATTTCAAACATGAACAATTTATCAACACATGAATATTTCAGAAAATTTCGACAGCATAACGGCAGGAGGTTTAAAACCGGCACTATACCGAGTACGGCTCCTCGCACTACCTTAGGCCTCGCGGCGTTCCCTAAGGGGCTTATCCTAATGATCTAATCATTTCGATCATTTTCATATCATATTGAATTTTTCCATAAACAATTCCAGTTTTGTTTCAACCACAAACAACCATTGTCAACCATTCGCAATATCAACCAAATTTCACACCAACCACAATCCAAACAATCACAACCAATATATATCGTCCATGGTTTGTTGACGAGGGGAGTGTGTATATATATGTATATATATAAACATATATATTTCCATTTCAATTCCATATCGCTATATATGGTATATACAACGCATGTACAATTTATACATCGCTTATATAATTTATACAACGCCCATAAATGACGTATACAACGCATATATATTTTATACTTCGCTTATTTAAATTATACATCGCTATTCCATTCCAGTTTGAAATTAGAAATCTCACATTTGTTTTCGCGTTCCCAAAATTCTTAGCAAGCTCTAAAAATTCTCTGGTCTCTTCTAGAATGTAGAGGACGTCGCCACGAGTCTAATGTCTCTTGTTTCACTGGATTTCGACCACATATGAAAAAGATACGATTTTTATAAGTCAATCGTACTTTGCAACGCTTTAAAGTGTTATTTTCCTTTATAATTTAAATAGCCGTACCTTCAACTAAACCCTTCAAAACTAGGTTTTAGATTTGCGCTCCATCCGTTGAGCTTGACGAAGATCGGACCATACCATGTCGTAGAGCTTCGAACCAGCTTCCCGGCATCGGCAACCACCTCCAGTTCGACGGTCACCTGAAGTCACGGCGGCGGTTGCAAACGGCGGAATTCCCTGCGTTGATTCAAGCGATTCAGTCAAAGAAAAAATACAAATCTTGTATGGATTTAAAGGTCTCAAAAATCTCTACACAATCCTCAACTGTGGCACTGGATTTCATGGAGCGGATTGAGAGATTTTGAAGAGAGAAGGAAGGAAGCGCAAGTCGGAGTCGGTTCTGAAGCTTTACGGGTTAGGAGGAAAGTGAGCTCGAATTTCTATTGGCCAAGGTATTATATTTTAATTTTTAATTTAATTAAATCCAATAATACCCCTTACTCCATACGAACTCCAATTCAAACCCAACGACTATCGCCCATAGCTAAATACCCCCATTTCGAACATAATGGAATATGTTTCGTAAGCCTATTCGACTGTTTCAGTAAGTTATTCTTCAAATTAAAATATAATACATTCAATTTTAGATTTGAACGTACATTTAAATTTGCCGGGGACACATACTAATTCTAAAAATTACAGAAAAAATATATCTGGCTTTGTTTTGACGATACTGTCCCAACAAAATTAATTTCGTCGAATTTGGAGACCGTTTGAAAAATGACCATTTTCTAGTCGATCCAAATTGACTTGAATTAACCAAACACGTTTTCCTTTGCCACGCTCACATATTAATTCCAAATATTATGGAATTTGAAACCTAGCAATAATTTGACATTCCGGATCCAACAAAAGTGGTTTCGTCGAAAACGGAGGTCGTTTGCAAAATGTCTATTTTTACGGGCCATATTTATTCCATAGGGACCATTCTGAATATTCAACTAGCCATAACTTTTGATTCCCGCTATGAAATTTCAATTTTTCAGATTCATTGCAAAGATTCTTAAACAGATTTAAATATTTTTAGTTTCACTAAAATCCGGTTTATTCTGCGTCCTGCTGTAAAAACCCGTAACTTCCGCGTAAAGGAAAGAGTGGATAGTTCGAGAACAAGCCACAACAGAACGCACACGGGAGAACATTTCATTGTTTATTACAACAATACCATCAAATTACAAGAATATACAGAGTATAAATGAATCAATATTACACAGAAATATCAGAGATTTAAATTACATTTAAATACATCGCAGCGGAAATAATAAAAAACACAACTAGAAGGAGATATACGGATACAAAGCTTTCCGGATATCATTCCAGCTGTAAACCAGGATCCTATGAATATAAATCTGCAAAACCAAAACTACTAGCTGCCCGTGTCAAAATAAGGGCACCCAAAGTTTAGGTTAAAACAATAAACTCCAGGTCAGTCATGTGACTGGTGTGAGAACTAAACCAGTTATTAATCTTTATTTTAAAGTTAGGTAAATCAAGGGACCACGCCGCTCACGCGGAACGGGTTTCTTCCCAAGAATACCAGTGCATAAAACAAACAGCGCAATGCTAAATAAAGAAAAATGAAGCTATTATAAGACCCAGTTCCCATCACACAATGCAACGCAAGCCCGAGGATAGGGTTTTTACCTTATAATAGCCAAGAATGCTTGATACGTTAAAACAAATCATTTGATACTATTATAAGTGCATAGTGTATAAAACAACTTCAAATCATAAGTATCAATCATAGACGGCATAAGCGCCCCATCCCACTATGTCGCCCCACTAGGCTCTACAAATAAAACCGCAGAATCACGTATTTGGAAAATGGATTTCCATCTATGAACCGAGGCAAAAGATAGTCCTCAACCGATTCGAGACGCTCTAGTCCGCCCCTCAGGACCCAGACTCAGGTGGGCCCTTGGATCGTCAGGGCCGGTTCACCGATGTGGATTAAAATGCCTGAACATGCGTTTCCCCGCCCTATGGGGCGTAGGTGAGCCAACTAAATGACTCCATCGGACCCGGATCGTCCGATCAAACCGAGGCGCCTCGCAACAGCAACAACCACATAAGTCAATCTCGTCAGGGCGTGTAAAACCACTGACGCCACTTCTAACTAGAAAAAACGCATGCCCTCCCTGAGGTCCTTCTCCCGTTTTTGGTTCACAACCGGGGTGCGAGGATCGCGAATTCACGTTACACAAAGTTGTGCCACACAGGCTGTGCTTTGATCATCACCACAAGACTTTGCTTTTCAACAGAAGCCTTGATCAATTGCCACTTAGGCGTGCCACACAGGCAATTCACTCTATGCGTTTGATATCCATCAGTATATAACCCCTGAGCTCATACATCTCAGAGAAGGGCGTTAAGCAAGAGAATAAATTCTCCGCCGCCAAACAGATATATATTTAATAGAAATCAATCACACAGACTAAAATCCAATGTCAGACACACAGTCCATTTACAAGTTCGTCCTGGGTCTGAACGAAACTGGAGGCACCTAGTACCCCGCATATCCATCGATCTCCAAGTACGTCTGGACGATCACCAACTGTTTCCATCTTCTTGGGTGTACAGCCCAATCAAGATCATCAGTAATTACCCAAACGACGTGAAGACCTCCGGTCTTCAACCACCATCTTCATCTTCGATACCACGTCGAATCAGTTATTCAGAATGGGATAAACCTGGTCTTTCTGAACAACTCGCGTATATATATAATAAACACGTGTTACACAAACACAACATACGCCTCATTCCAATTCAGAATATTCTTTTATTCAAATATTCTTATATTTTGGGAAAGGTTCCCATTAATTTTATCAAAGATAAATTCTTTAAATTTATTCTTTAATCTCCTTTGAATATCAATTCAAACTAGTCGGGATTAGCGAACCACACCGGAGTAATCATTTATTTTATTCCCCAATCCCAACCTATTCATCCCATGAAGTAAAACTGGTAATACTTCATATCTAACACCATGGTTTTATCGGTAAATTCAATTACCATTTCACGTTCAAATCTAATTAAAGATTTAACTATCGCCTGGAGCAAAACTGGTGATACTCCATTCTCGATCATTTCAATCTAATTAAAGATTCATTAAAACTCCACTTAGTTTTAATCGTTAACTGGGTTAAAGAATCAGTGTCATTTAAAACACGGTTCACGATAAACCCAAAATCACATTCCATTAATTATCGGGTTAAAGAACAAGTGTTATTTAAAACACAGTTCACGATAAACCCAAAAATCAATAACAATTCAATTCCAATTAAATATTATTTAATTGGTACACTTCATTAAATCTAAATAAAAAGATTTAATCTTTTCTCAACTGAGTTTAAGAACAGTGTTAATGAAGACACCATTCACGACAAACCCAAATCACATTTGATATTAAATACAAGGCTCTGAATAGAAAATATATCGGCTTATATTCAATATCAAATTCTACGACCAACAAATATCGTATTGGAAATAGCGATATATAAATATCTTTCAAACTTCCATAACAACATCTGTATAATCACGAAATCCAACATCGAAATATTCCAAAGACAATTTCGATTCAAATCCATTCCAATTCAATATTGGAAATTTTGGTTATATTTCAAAACCATTTCAAACTCACTTTATTTATTTTTAAAAATAAATAAATTACTATTCTAGTTCAAAACTAGTTCATTTCGATAAAAATCTATTTTTATCTTTTCAAATATGGAGTTTTTCATCCCAATTCTTCACAAATCATTTCTTATGATTTTACACAAATTATTACTATTTTTAATAATTTTATCAAGGCCCGTACAGTCGATTTCCATCAACGGCCCTCGAACTGCACTTACAGCGACCTTTTCCAAATTTGATTTGGACATAATTCCAAATCCAACCGTTAGATTTCAAATTTCTAATATTCGTTAGAAAGCTCTTTTCGATACGAACCCAACGGTTCTGGTTTCCGGAGAATCCGACGGTCGGATCTCCCGCAATATCCATTCGAAGTCAATGGTCGAAATTCGCGAACTATCGCGGCGCGGCGCGTTCTATTCAGGCCATTATATTATATATATAATATATACTTCGTCGATTTCCTTTTAAAACGTATTATATAAATCGTTTTAAATTCGTTTTCAAAACGATTTCAACTTCATTTCAAATTCAAATCAAAATTGAAATTTTCCTTATAAATTCGTTTTAAATTCATTTCAAATTGATTTCAATTTAAATTGATTTCTAATTCAATTTCAGTTCGTTTTCAGTTCAATTCAATTTCAATTCGAATTCATTTATATTTAGTTTCAGTTCGAATTTCAATTCTTTTCAAAATATCAGATTTTGAAATCACTTTCGATATTCATTATAAAATGAATGAAATCGATATAAATATCGTTCACGTCAAAATGGCGTCAATCTAATCAACACGGCTTCATATATTTCTACTTTCAAATATTCTATTTCAAATATTTCTTTTTCAAATATTTCTATTCAAATATTTCTTTTTCAAATATTTCTATTCAAATATTTCTTTTTCAAATATTTCTATTCAAAACTGGAATGAAGCCCAATCAGTTACCATATAATGTTAATTATATGGATTTTCTACACCACATGTACACAATAACAACGATGAATAATCAACCATCATCCAACGTGCATTCTACACTGTATAAGCATCAAATATAAATATTTAACGCTCATAACAGTCTGTCAATCAATCGATCGACATACAACTAATTATTGGGATTAGTGTATGTCATATATCATCCCAATACCCGTGTGGAGTTTCAAACAATCAAACACAGATTTTATTTGTGAAGTTGGGCGATGTGTAAAATTTATCGTCCTATTCAATATCAATCAATGTGTGTATATAAACAAATCGTCCGATCTGTTTATTTTTATTTCATTTCATATACACGTTAAAAATTCTATTTTTAACTATAAAACACTTTCCACTATAAAATATTTTATTTATTTTATTCTCCAAACTGTTGACTTCTATTTCCAACACCAATCGAGACCCAACGACTGTCGTCCCTAGCTAATTACCCTCATTCCGAACACAATGGGATATGTATCGTAAGCTGATTCGATCAGTTTTCGTCAAAATCAACATATAACTCTACATATTGAATTTTGAACGCGCATTTCAATTTACTGGGGTCACATACTAACTCGAAAAATTCCAGAAAAATATTTTCTAACTTCGTATTGACGATAAGGTCCTAACAAAACTAGTTTCGTCGAATTCTGAGACCGTTTGAAAAATGGCCATTTTCCAGTCGATTAAAATCAACTGAAACTGGTCAAACGCGTTTTCCTTTGCCACACTCACATATTGATTCGAAAAATTATGAAATTTGAAACCTAGCAATAACTTGACATCACGGATCCAACAAAAGTGGTTTCGTCGAAATCCGAGGTCGTTTGCAAAATTTCCATTTTTAAGGGCCTGAATTCCATAGCGACTATTCTGAATTTTCAACTGGACATATCTTTTGATTCCCGCTATGAAATTTCAATTTTTCGGATTCGTTGGAAAGGTATTCACAAATAGATCCTATTATTTTTGGTTTCACTAAAATCCGGTTTATTATGCACCCGGTACATTCATTTGAAGTATGAAATCGAATTATCGAACTACCGCGCCATTTTCAATTCCTTTTATAAATATAAATAAATATTTATATTCTATCGACGATCTATATAATATATACGTTCGAATTCTATTCAAAATAAATTTCTCGTCGATATTATTTAAAATAATCCATTTTAAATAATCAAAATTCGCTAAAATTGCCA
This sequence comes from Allium sativum, assembly GCA_030737875.1. NCBI lineage: Eukaryota > Viridiplantae > Streptophyta > Magnoliopsida > Asparagales > Amaryllidaceae > Allium > Allium sativum. The sequence continues at coordinate 861,911,082 of CM060915.1, read as the reverse complement.
AAATAAAAATTTTAAATTGGCCCAGATTTCCGGGTTATTACACCTGCACATTCAATCAAAGTTCAAAGTTGAATTTTCAAAATGCTGCGCTATTTCTAACTCCTTTTAAAATTATAAGTAAATATTTATATTCTAACTTTGATTCAAATAAATATATACGTTCTAATTCTATTCATAATAATTTTCTTGTCATTATTATTTAAAATAATTCATTTTAAATATTCAAAATTAATTAAAATTGCCAAAATTAAAATTTTAAATTGGTTCTGATTTTCCGGGTTGTTACATAAATTTTTATAATATTTAATTTTATGAACTTATTTAATATTTATAAATCTTAGTTAATTTATTACTATTAGAAAACTTATTGTTATTAACAAGTTTAGGTTATAATTTTATATACTTAGTTTATTTTCATAAACTAAACTTGTTAATTTTATAAAAATTAGTTAACTTATTTAATTGTAATAGTACTTAGATATTTTTTATGAACTTATGTAATAGTTATAAACCTTAGTGGACGGTTGAAGGTAACCATGAACGTAATAAGATGACACCAAAATTTTCGTGAAGTTTCTAGATATACTCACTAACTCACACGCCGTGATCTTAGTATTCCACCAATTAAAGTAATGTTATTTATCAACTTAGCTCTCATCATATATACATATCCATGCACCATTATTTTATAAACATAAAAAGAAGAGATAACACACTAAATAATATTATAGTACTTCTGGTTACTTTCATAATTGGAAATGGGAGAAAATGAAGTAAGCATGTTCGTTATTGGATTAAGTACTTGTACCTTTAAAAGTATTGTGTCAACTTATTTAGGAAATGGTTGACCTTCCCATGTTGCATTTATTCTTGACTATTCACTTTTTTAGGTACACATATTCCCATGGAAAGCCCTTTCTGAAAGCAAATTCTAAAACTCAGACTGATGTTATAATACTTAGAATAAATGATATTATAATATATTCACCTTTTTAGGTACACATATTCACTTTTTTTAGCATGTTACATGTGACTTGTGGTTTGGTTTGTACTTGTTCATCACCCAATCTGTTCATTGGAATCCTTTGTATCGCCGCACTTTTCCATAAAGGTTTTCACAAAGGTTAGTCCACAATGTTAGTTGATTTAGTACTATAGTGTTATAATACATAGAAGGTGTTTCTTGTAAATGAGAGAAAATTCTAACCATGTCAATATCTTTTCACATAAAACTCAGATTGATATTTAGTTTTCATAGTAGAATTTTCTCAAATTTTAGTGTTCTTTCCAACATAAACATGACACAGGCATAGATGCAAAACATTAATCTAAATATGATATAATGTTTGTTTGTACAAACATTTAAAACTCCACTTTTGAATAGGAGAAGCAAACCCAAAAAACATTCAACTTAGATATATATATACAAGACATTATGTTAATGATTAATATTTTACAAAATTTCTATAAATCTCAACTAATTTAATTAACCTGATTAATTATTATTATTTTATAATATTTAGTTAATATTCTACAAAATTTAATTAATTTATTACCATTATTATAATACTTAATTAACTTAGTTAAATTAATATTATTATAAATTTAATTAATTTTTGTAAAAGTTAGGTAAATTGGTTAATATTTTATGATTTAATATTATTATTTTTATTATAACATTATTTCATTATTGTTGTTTTAAACTTGTTATTTTTTATAAAATTTAATTTATAATCTATTATCATTATTACAAATTTAGTTAATAATTATCATCATTATAAACTTGTTAAATTTTATAAAACTTAGTTAAATATTTATAAATTTAATTAATTTTTATAAAATTATTTTATTTATATAAATGTTAACTAATTTTCATAAAATTTAGCTAACTTAGTTAAATAATTATTACTATTAGTTATTTTATAACTTATTTAATTCATTATCACTATTATTTATAAAACGTAATTGAAGTATTAAATTATTATTATGATAATTTTAGTTAATTTTAATAAAACATAGTAATTTGCTTGGTTATTACTTATTATTAACGATTATTATAAACTTAGTTAATCATTATTATTATAAAACTTAGTTAACTATTAGTAATCTACTGTAGTTGTATTATTATAAAGTTAGGTGGCCATCATCGATATTGTTGTAAACTTGTTTAAACTTAGTTAACTTAATTAAAATTTTATAATATTTAGCAAATTTTTATAAACTTATTTACTTTTTATTATCTTTATTATAAACTTAGTTAATTAACATCATCATCATTATAAACTTTTTTTATTTTTACAAATATTAACTAATTTTCATAAAATTTAGCTAACTTAGTTAAATAATTATTACTATTAATATTTTTATTATGTATATTTAATATTTAGTTAATTTTTTATAAACTTATTTAATTCATTTTTACTGTTATTTATAAAACATAATTAAAGTATTAAATTATTATTATGATTAGTTTAGTTAATTTTAATAAAACATGGTTTGCTTGATTATTATTTTCAATTAATTATTACTATAGACTTAGCAAATCATGATCATTGTAGACTTAGTTAATCATTATTATTTATAAATCTTAGTTAACTTATCATTATTATAAATCTTAGTTAATGTAACGATCCAGAATTTTTAACCGATTTAAAATTGGAATTTTTATTACTTAATTTGAATTTAAATTTGAATTTGACATAAATATATAAGGTTTAGAATATTTAATAATTTTGATAAGTTGTATGATAGATTTTACTTGAATTATAAATGAGAATGATTATTAATAAGTTTGGATTTATTGATACTATTTGTCATTTGATTGGATTTGTCAAACCATAACATGAATTAGTAGCGTTAGAACTAAGTGTTGTCCTTAGTTTTCATAGCATTTTAAAGGAAATGCTACCAAAAGATCACTTTCCCTCCTTAAAACAAGTGTAAGGACACTTGTATTTTTGCTTGCCTCCTTTCATGCATGTTTTACACTGGCCCTTTTATGTATCATTACCTCCTTAACCCTCCAGTCCTATATAAGGAGGCCTTTCCTCCATTTTTTAATCATTCGACTCCATTTTCTTCTTTTCATGTTCTTCTTAAAGCTAATGGCCATGGTTTCTGTGGCGACCCGAACTTCCCCGATCTCCAAAGAGAAGAGAAAGAATGGATTGCTTTGTGGACAAGACAAATCAGAATACAAACAGAAGAACATTTCATTGTTTATTACAACAATTTCCATCAGATATAAGAATATACAGAGTATGAATAAATATTACACATCATAAAATATCAGAGATTTAAATACATTAATGCAGCGGAAAATAATATAAAAACATAAATGAAGGAGATTCACGGATACAGAGCTTTTCGAATATCATTCCAGCTGTAAATCAGGATCCTGTGAATATAAATCTGCAAAACCAAAACTACTAGCTGCCCGTGTGGAAATAGGGGCACCCAGAGTTTAGGTTAATGGTCGGTCATGTGACTAGTGTGAGAACTAAAATAGTTATTTAAAACTTTACTTTAAAAGAGAGTAAATTAAGAGACCATGCCATATAACACGTAACGGGTTTCCTCCCAAGAATACTAGTGCATAGAATAAATAGCGCAATGCTTTTTGATAAATGAAGCTATTATAAGACCCAGGTCCCATCACATAATGCAGCGCAAGGCGGAGGATAGGTTTTTCCCTTATAATAGCCAAATATTCTTGGTACGTTTAAAACAAATCATTTGATACTATTATGAGTGTATAGTGTATAAAACAACTTCAAATATAAATGTATCAATCATAGGCGGAATGAGTACCATCTATCATGTCGCCAATACTTGGCTCTACAATCAACCGAAATGTCACGTATTAGAAATTGGATTTCCGTCATGAGTCGAGGCCAGGGATGGCTCCTCACCGCTTCGAGACACTCTAGCCAATGTATCAGGACTACGCACTCTGGGCAACCCTTGGATCGGTTGGGCCGGTCCACCGTTACGTTTGAGGATTGGCAATTCCTGAACACACGTTTCCCGGTCCTATCGGACCTACATCCATCGACTCTGAAGAGACTGATATATCGGAGGCACCTCGTAATCCAACAACCACATAGGTAAAATAACAACAATGTCAGCACTAGTAAAACGCTAACACCACCCATAGCTAGAAAGAAATGTCATGTTCTCCCAATGGTCCGATCCCGTTTTTGACACATACCGAGACGTGAGGCTCGCGAATTAACGCCATACGCAAAGCTATGCTGTATTAAAGCCGTGCTTTTATCATCAACCACAAGACTCTACTTTTCAACAGAAGCCTTGATCATCTGCATCTCAGCATGCCACACAAGCAATTCACGCCATGCAACTGATGTCTATCGGTATATAACCTCTGAGCTCGTACATCTCAGAGAAGGGCGTTAAGCAAGAGAATAAATTCTCCGCCGCCAAATAGACATATATTTAATAGAAATCAATCAACACAGAATAAAATCCAATGTCAGACACACAATCCATTTACAAGTTCGTTCTGGGTCTGAACGAAACCGGAGGCACCTTATTCGTCGTCCTGTATGTCCAATACAGGAGAGAGGTCCTCGCATATCCGGTTGATCTCCAAGTACGTCTGGACGATCACCACTTATTACCTCTTCTTGGGTATACAGTCCAATCAAGACATCAGTAATCATCCAAACGATGTGAAGACCTCCAGTCTTCTACCACCATCTTGACATATCGTCTAATCAGTTATTCAGAATGGGTTTAAACCCGGCCTTTCCCAATAACTCGCGTATATAATAAACAAGTGCTATTAAAACACAACATACGCCTCATTCCAATTTTGAATATTCTTTTATTTAAATATTCACATCCTTAGGGATTTGTTCCCATTAATTTTATCAAAGATAAATTCTTTTAAATTTATTCTTCAATCTTCCTTTGGATATCATCTCAAACCATAGTACGGTTTTCCAAACTAGTCGGGATTAGCGCACCTTACCGAAGTAATCATTTGTTTAATTTCCCAATCCCAACCTATTCATCCCATGGAGAAAAACTGGTATTACCCTATAACTAACACCACGTCGTTATCGGTAAATTTAATAACTTTTTCCTGTTCAAATCTAATTAAAGATTTAACTATCGCTTGGAACAAAACTGGTGATACTCCACTCTCGATCATTTCCCAAATTTGATAATTTAAATTATCAATTCACATTTCAACCTAACTAAAGATTCATTAAAACTCCACTTAGTTTTAATCTTCCCAAAAATCAATGTTAATGATTATTTAACTTTGGAAACACAAACATTTTGCATCGACAATCTACCCCGTACTATTGATTTCTGCCGATATATAACCTCTGAGCTCATGCGTCTCAGAGAAGGGTGTTAAGTAAGAGAATAAATTTTCCGCCACCAAACATATATATATTTAGCAGAGATCAACCATACAGTTCGAAATACAATAACAGACATGTAATCCTGTCTTTAACTGGGTTAAAGAAATAACGTCATTTAAAACACAGTTCACGATAAACCCAAATCACATTCCATTAATTATGGAATCTTCACGGAAAAACAAATCAATATATAACTGATATCAATTTCCGTATCCGACTAATAATATAAATGGAATAACGGCAAAGCCTTTTAACTTCCATATGTATTTATCTAATCGAATTCCATTCAATTCCAATTTAATATGTTAAATTGGAAAACCTTACTTTGGAAAGTTGCCGTTAAATCTTAATAAAAAGATTTATAAATTCCAAATCACATTTCACTGTAAATCAGGTTAAAGTACGAATGTTGTTAAAAACACAGTTCACAATAAACACAATTCACATTCCATTTTCAGTTCCAATTAAATGTTAATTAATTGGTAATTCTTCTTCAAATCTTGATTAAAAGATTTATTCTATTCAAACGGGGTTCAAGAACAATGTTATTTAAGACACCACTCACGACAAACCGAAATCACATTCCATTGTTAATCGGGTTAAAGAACAGGTGTTATTTAAAACACCGTTCATGATAAACCCAAAAATTAATTTCAATTCAATTCCAATTAAATATTAATTAATTGGTAAGTTCATTAAATCTATATAAAAAGATTTAATCTTTTCTCAACTGGGTTTAAGAACAGTGTTAATGAAGACACCACTCACGACAAACCCAAGTCCCATTTGATATTAAATACAAGGCTCTGAATATAAAATATATCGGCTTATATTCAATATCAATTCTGAAATCCACAAATATCGTATTGGAATAACGATATATATATCTTCCAAATTCCTCCACAACATCCGTATAATCATGGAATCCAATATCGAAATATACCGATGATAATTTCGATTCAAATCCATTCTAATTCATATATTGGAAATTCTGGTTATTTTTAAAACAATCTCAAATCCAATTCATTAATTTAAAAACATTGGATTTTTAATTCTAGTTCAAAACTAGTTCATTTCGATAAAATATATTTTTATCCTTTCAAATATGGAATTTTTCATCCTAATTCCTTCCAAATCATTTCTTATGATTTTACACAAATTATTGATATTTTTAATAAGTTTATCAAGGCCCGTACAGTCGATTTCCATAAACGGCCATCGAACTGCGCTTACAACGACCTTTTCCAAATTTGATTTGGACATAGTTCCAAATCCAACCATTAGATTTCGAATCTCTTATATTCGTTAGAAAGCTCTTTTCGATACGAACCCAACGATTCCGGTTTTAGGAGAATCCGACGGTCGGATCTCCCGTAATGTCCGTTCGTAGTCAATGGTCGAAATTCGCGAACTGCTGCGGCGCGACGTGTTCTATTCAGGCCATTATATATACAATATATATTATACATATTTCGTCGATTTCCATCTAAAACATATTTTATAAATCGTTTTAAACTTGTTTTCAAAACGATTTCAACTTCATATTCAATTTCAAATCAAAATTGAATATTCCATATCATCGATATATAAATGAGAGTATTTTCAAAATACTAGATTTTGAAATCAATTCCTTTTCGATATTCATTATAAAAATGAATAAAATCGATATAAATATCGTTCATCTCAAAATGGCATTAATATAATCAACTCGGCTTTATATATTGAAATATATTCGTGTCCATCCCAAATCGGACATCAAAATCAGATTTTGATCCATTACTGAATATTATTTTAAAATATTCATTGTTTTAAAATATTCGTTATTGTAAAATATTTATTCTTTCTGAACTGGAACCAGACACGGTCAATTACCATATAATGTGATTATATGGATTTCATACAATACATGTATACAACAACAACGATAAACAATCAACTATCATCCAGAGTGCGTTCTACACTGTATAAGCATTAAATACAAATATTCAACGCTTACAACAGCCTGTCAATCAATCGATCAACATACAGCTAAATATTGTGACTAGTGTATGTCCAGTATCTTCTCAATACCCGTGTGGGGTTTCAATCAACAAATAATGAATTTTATTTGTGCATTTGGGCGATGTGTAAAATTTATCGGCCCAAACAATATCAGTCAAATATGTGTACAAATACAAATCGTCCGATTTTTAAATGAATATTTATTTTATTCCTATACACGTTAAAAATTATATTTTTAACAATAAAATATTTATTTCCATTCCACATCACACAATCAATTAAACAACATAATCAATCAAACAAACAAGTCGTCCATGGTCTGTGGACAACGGGTGTCGGGTGCATAGGTGTATCCTAGTATATATTTTAACTAGAAAATAAAAGTGAGAAGTTCTCACCTTTGGGTTCCACTTCGTCGTGCTTTGATTGTTGATCTATGTAGTATACCTACGTTAAAAATTATATTTTTAACCAATCAATAATTATTTCTTTGTATGAATATTTTATAAATAACATACATAGGCTAAAAATTATGTTTTTTCTTTCTAAAAATAATTTCATATTTTTATAACAACGCTACATAGTTAAAAATCACATTTTTATACTGCTACTATATAGATAAAAATCGAATCTTTCTATCGCTAATGAATATATAAAAATCATATATTTACATTGCCATTCAAACGATAAAAATAGTATTTTTACTTCGCTAACTTCATAATAAAAATCATATTTTTATTTACCTTTCATACATATAAAAATCCTATTCTTACTTCGCTTCCTAGATAATAAAAATCATATTTTTATTATCACCATACAATAAAAATCATATTTTTATTAACTCTATAATAAAAAATCATATTTTTATTATCTCTATAATATAAAAATCATATTTTTATTTTCACTATAATATAAAAATCATATTTTTATTTTAATTAAAATTAAACTTTTCTATAATAAAAATTATATATTTCCTATGACAAAAATTCGGTTTTACTATAATAAGAAAATCAATTTTAATCGAAGAAATCAATAAAATAATGAGAAAAATAAAAACTCACATTTTTTTATTAGAGGAGGGGGGTTTGGTCTTTGGTGTGGGGTTGCTGAGAGGGGTGGAAGGCGGCGGGTCAGTGGTGGGTGGCGCCATGGGCTGCGCGAGGTGGTGGGGGTCTGGCGGTGTGGTTTTCGGTGAAGTGGTGGGGTTTGTGGGAACAAAGGGCGACGGGGATCATCAGAGAGAGGGAGGATGGTCGGGGAGCCTCGCCAGAGGCGGCGGCGGCCAGGCGCGGCGGCGCTGGCGTGGGGCGATCGCCTGGAACGGCGGTGGCTTTGGCTCGATCGATTTTCTTTTTCCTTTTTGTTTTATTTTGTTTTGAACGGCGAGGAGGGTAGAGAGAGAGTATAGAGAGGTTTTATATTATTTTTATTTTATTTAATTTCTTCCCTAAAGGAACTTTTTATTTTGACCTCCAAACGAGACACACCGACTGTCATCCATAACTAATTACCCCCATTCCGAAAAAATGGGGATATGTATCGTGAGCTGATTCGACTGTTACGATCAGTTTTCATTTAAAATAAAATATAAATTAATATATTCAATTTTAAACGTACATTTTAATTTACCGGAGCCACATACGGACCCCAAAAATTCCAGAAAAATTATTTTTAGCTTCGTATTGATGATACAGTCCTAACAAAACTAATTTTGTCAAATTTGGAGGCCGTTTGAAAAATGGCCATTTTCCAGTCGATTAAATTGACTGAAACTGTTAAAACACGTGTTAATTCGCCACGCTCACATATTAATTCCAAAAATTATGAATTTTGGAATCTAGAAATAACTTGACATCCCGGATCCAACAAAAGTGGTTTCGTCGAAAATGGAGGTCATTTGCAAAATTTCCAGTTTTAAGGGCCATATTTCCATAGCGACTATTCTGAATTTTCAACTGGGCATAACTTTTTATTCCCGCTATGAAATTTTGATTTTTCAGATTTGTTGGAAAGATATTTTCAAATAGATTCTAATATTTTTTGTTTCGCCAAAATCAGGTTTATTTTAAATCCTGTACATTCATTTGAAATTCGAAATTGAATTTTCGAACTACCGCGCCATTTTTAATTCCTTTTATAATTAAAATAAATATTTATATTCTAACTTCGATTCATGCGTTCTAATTTTATTCAAAATAAATTTCTAGTTGTTATTATTTAAAATAAATCATTTTAAATATTCAAAATTCATTAAAATTGTCAAAATTAAAATTTTAAATTGGTTCTGATTTTCCGGGTTGTTACAATATCCCCCACTTAAAATCTTTTCATCCTCGAAAAGGAACGGAGCTGAAAGTTGTTTAACTAACCAACTCAACTTTCAATTTGGCTTTCATTCTTCAACTTTTCAGTTTCTAAGAATTTTCCAATTCTTCAAAAATTTGGCTGACACCCTAAATTTTCGAAAAATTTCGCCATAACCTCCTTTGTCTGGGAGCACCGGCAAAATCCCCAAACCCCCACACAGGCCCTCTCATCTCAAAAAGAAAAGGACAAGCGGCTAGCCAATCGGCTCAAAAATCATCCAAACCCAAAAAATTTGTAAACATGTACCTATTTGTCGGGCATACAATTTTATTCCTCTACTCTAGCCTCCTTGCTATGACCTGTTCACAAATATATGTGAACATGCATGCAATTTCAAACAATTTTCAATTCAGTTCAAAATTTGATACAATTTGACCTAAATTTACCATACATCCATATGTTGGTTTAAATGAATAATCACACAAAACAATCATCAATCAATTAGTTGATTAACTTTTCAAATTCATAACTTTGATATATAGTCAAAAATAACATTTTTGGTGCCAAATCACAACAATAGCCTATCTAGTTTTGGTTCTCACACCAGTCAATTGGAATCATATAGATATCCCACTTTCGAAACTTGAACACAAATACTGATGATGTACGTACTATTACCAGTATCATCTCTGGGCGACTAGAGTGTGATTCTATATCTATCCAGTATATTAAAACTTCGAATACACATTTGCAAGGCGTATATGCAAAATCGTTATATACTAGATTGTCCAAATTCAATACAAATAAATATTCAAATACGTATAAAATGGTTTAAATTTTAAAAACAAAATTTGTTTTTACTTTTATTTTGAAACCAACACTCCTCGGACTCATTCTAGGATACTACTGATCTTATCTCTAACGAGTCATTCTTATTGGATATTACTAATCCAATCTCTGATGAATTCTTCCATATGGTTCTAATGTGCCTTGTTCTCGAGCTTGGTAAACCAAAGCTCTGATAACAAATGTGGCAACCCGAATTTCCCCGGTCTCCGAAGAGAAGAGAAAGAATAGATTGCTATGAGGACAAGACAAATCAGAATACAAACAGAAGAACATTTTATTATTTATTACAACAATTTCCATCAGATACAAGAATATACAGAGTATAAATAAATATTACACATCATAAAATATCAGATATTTAAATACATTACTGCAGCGGAAAATAATATAAAAACACAACTGAAGGAGATACACGGATACAGAGCTTTCCGAATATCATTCCAGCTATAAATTAGGATCCTGTGAATATAAATCTGCAAAACCAAAACTACTAATTGCCCGTATGGAAATAGGGGCACCCAGAGTTTAGGTTAAAACAATAAACTCCAGGCCAGTCATGTGACTGGTGTGAGAACTAAAATAGTTATTTAAAACTTTACTTTAAAAGAGAGTAAACCAAGGGACCACGCCGTATAACATGGAACGAGTTTCCTCCTAAGAATACTAGTGCATAGAATAAACAGCACAATGCTTTTTGGAAAAATGAAGCTATTATAAAACCTAGGTCCTATCACACAATGCAGCGCAATACGGAGGATAGGGTTTTCCCTTATAATAGCCAAACATGCTTGGTACTTTTAAAACAAATCATTTGATACTATTATAAGTGTATAGTGTATAAAACAACTTCAAATATAAATGTATCAATCATAGGCTGTACCATCTATCATGTTGGCAATACTAGGCTCTACAATCAAAACCGAAATGTCACATATTGGAAATTGGATTTCCATCACGAGTCGAGGCCAAGGATGGATCCTCACTGCTTCAAGACACTCTAGCAAATGTCTCAGGACTACGCACGCTGGGAAACCCTTGGATCGGTTGGGCCGGTCCTCCGTTACGTTTAAGGATTGGCAATTCCTAAACACACGTTTCCTAGTCCTATCGGACCTATATCCATTGGCTTCGAAGAGACCAATATATTCGAGGCGCCTAGAAATCCAACAACCACATAGGTAAAATAACAACAATGTCAGGGCTAGTAAAATGCTGACACCACCCACAGCTAGAAAGAAACGTCATGTTCTCCCAACGGTCTGATCCTGTTTTTGACTCATACCGAGGTGTGAGGCTCGCGAATTAATGCCATACACAAAGCTATGCTGTATTAAAGTCGTTCTTTGATCATGAACCACAGACTCTGCTTTTCAACAGAAGCCTTGATCATCTGCATCTCAGCATGCCACACAGGCAATTCACGTCATGCAACTGATGTCTATCGACGTATAACATCTGATCTCGTACCTCTCAGAGAAGGGCTTTAAGCAAGAGAATAAATTCTCCATCGCTAAACAGATATATATTTAATAAAAATCAATCAACATAGAATAAAATCCAATGTTAGACATAATACATTTACAAGTTCGTTCTGGGTCTGAACGAAACCGGAGGCACCTTATTCCTCGTCCCGTATGTCCAATACAGGAGAGAGGTCATCACATATCCGGTCGATCTCCAAGTACGTCTGGACGATCACCACTTATTACCTCATCTTGGGTGTACAGCCCAATCAAGACATCAGTAATCATCCAAACGATGTGAAGACCTCCAGTCTTCTACCACCGTCTTCATAGTCGACATATCGTCTAATCAGTTATTCAGAATGGGTATAAATCCGGCCTTTTCGAATAACTCGCGTATATAATAAACAAGTGCTATAAAAACACAACATATGCCTCATTCCAATTCTGAATATTCTTTTATTTAATATTCACATCCTTAGGGATTTGTTTCCATTAATTTTATCAAAGATAAATTCTTTTAAATTTATTCTTTAATCTTCTTTTGGATATCATCTCAAACCATATTACGGTTTTCCAAACTAGTCGGGATTAGCGCACCTTACCGAAGTAACCATTTGTTTAATTTCCCAATCCCAACTTATTCATCCCATGGAGAAAAACTGGTATTACCCTATAACTAACACCACGGTGTTATCGGTAAACTTAATAACTATTTCCCGTTCAAATCTAATTAAAGATTTAACTATCGCTTGGAACAAAACTGGTGATACTCCACTCTCGATCATTTCCCAAATTTGATTATTTAAATTATCAATTCACATTTCAACCTAACTAAAGATTCATTAAAACTCCACTTAGTTTTAATCTTCCCAAAAATCAATGTTAATGATTATTTAACCTTGGAAACACAAACATTTTGCATCGACAATCTACCCCATACTATTGATTTCTGCCGATATATAACCTCTGAGCTCGTGCGTCTCAGAGAAGGGAGTTAAGCAAGAGAACAAATTCTCCGCAACCAAACAGATATATATTTAGCAGAGATCAACCATACAGTTCGAAATACAATAACAGACATGTAATCCTGTCTTTAACTAGGTTAAAGAACTAATGTCATTTAAAACACAGTTCACGATAAACCCAAATCACATTCCATTAATTATGGAATCTTCACGGAAAAACAAATCAATAAATAATTGATATCAATTTCCGTATCTGACTAATAATATAAATGGAATAACGACAAAGCCTTTTAAATTCCATATGTATAAACAGTCTTCCTCCACAGAAGTTCATTTTGATCATTATCTAATCGAATTCCATTAAATTACAATTTAATATATTAAATTGGAAAACCTTACTTTGGAAAGTTCCCGTTAAATCTTAATAAAAAGATTTATAAATTCCAAATCACATTTCACTGTAAATCGGGTTAAAGAACGAATGTCGTTAAAAACACAGTTCACAAAAAACCCAATTCACATTCCATTTTCAGTTCTAATTAAATGTTAATTAATTGGCAATTCTGCTTCAAATCTTGATTAAAAGATTTATTCTATTCAAACTGGGTTCAAGAACAGTGTTATTTAAGACACAATTCACGACAGACCCAAATCACATTCCATTGTTAATCGGGTTAAAGAACAGGTGTTATTTAAAACACCATTCACGATAAACCCAAAAGTCAATTTCAATTCAATTCCAATTAAATATTAATTAATTGGTAACTTCATTAAATCTATATAAACAGATTTAATCTTTTCTCAACTGGGTTTAAGAACAGTGTTAATGAAGACACCATTCACGACAAACCCAAATCCCATTTGATATTAAATACAAGGCTCTGAATAGAAAATATATCGGCTTATATTCAATATTAAATTCTGAAATCCACAGATATCGTATTAGAATAACGATATATATATATGTATCTTCCAAATTCCTCCACAACATCTGTATAATCATGGAATCCAATATCGAAATATTCCGAAGATAATTTCGATTCAAATCCATTCCAATTCATATATTGGAAATTCTGGTAATTTTTAAAACTATCTCAAATCCAATTCATTTATTTAAAAACATTAGATTTTTAATTCTAGTTCATAACTAGTTCATTTCGATAAAAATATATTTGTATCTTTTCAAATATGGGATTTTCCATCCCAATTCTTTCCAAATCATTTCTTATGATTTTACACTAATTATTGATATTTTTAATAATTTTATCAAGGTCCGTATAGTCGATTTCCATAAACGGCCATCGAACTGCACTTACAACGACCTTTTCAAATTTGATTTGGACATAATTCCAAATTCAACCATTAGATTTCAAATCTCTTATATTCGTTAGAAAGCTCTTTTCGATACGAACCCAACGGTTCCGGTTTTAGGAGAATACGACGTTCGGATCTCCCATAATGTCCGTTCAAAGTCAATGGTTGAAATTCGCTAACTGCCGCAGAGCGGCGCATTCTATACAGGCCATTATATATATATATATATATTATATATTATATATATATTTCGTCAATTTCAATCTAAAATGTATTTTATAAATCGTTTTAAATTTGTTTTCAAAACGATTTCAACTTCATATTCAATTTCGAATCAAAATTGAATATTCCATATCATCGATATATAAATGATAGTATTTTCGAAACATTAGATTTTGAAATCAATTCCTTTTCGATATTCATTATAAAAATGAATAAAATCGATATAAATATCGTTCACGTCAAAATGGCATTAATATAATCAACACGGCTTTATATATTGAAATATATTCGTGTCCTTCCCAAATCGGACATCAAAATCAGATTTTGATCCATTACTGAATATTATTTTAAAATATTCATTGTTTAAAATATTCGTTATTTTAAAATATTTATCCTTTCTGAAATGGAATCAGACACAGTCAATTACCATATAATGTGATTATATGGATTTCATACAATACATGTATACAACAACAACGATAAGCAATCAACCATCATCTAGAGTGCGTTCGACACTGTATAAGCATTAAATACAAATATTCAACGCTTACAATAGCCTGTCAATCAATCGATCGACATACAGCTGGGCGATGTGTAAAATTTATCGTCCCAATCAATATCAGTCAAATGTGTGTACAAATAAAAATCGTTCGATTTGTAAATGAATATTTATTTTATTCCTATACACGTTAAAAAGTATATTTTTAGCGATAAAATATTTATTTCCATTCCACATCACACAATCAATCAAACAAACAAGTCGTCCATGGTCTGTGGACGACGGGTGTCGGGTGTTGCTAAGCACTGTCTGCATCCTAGTATATAATTTTAACTAGAAAATAAAATAGAAGTGAGAAGTTCTCACCTTTGGGTTCCACTCCGATCGTGCTTTGATTGTCGATCTATGTAGTATACATACGTTAAAAATTATATTTTTAACCAATCAATAATTATTTCTTTGTATGAATATTTTATAAATAACATACATAGGCTAAAAATTATATTTTTATCTTTCTAAAAATAATTTCATATTTTTATAACAATGCTACATAGATAAAAATCACATTTTTATACCGCTACTATATAGATAAAAATCGAATCTTTCTATCGCTAATGAATATATAAAAACCATATATTTACATTGCCATTCAAACGATAAAAATCGTATTTTTACTTCGCTAACTTCATAATAAAAATCGTATTTTTATTTACCTTTGATACATATAAAAATCCTATTTTTACTTCGCTTCCTAGATAATAAAAATCATATTTTTATTATCACTATACTATAAAAATCATATTTTTATTATCTCTATAATATAAAAATCATATTTTTATTATCTCTATAATATAAAAATCATATTTTTATTATCTCTATAATATAAAAATCATATTTTTATTATCTCTTAAATATAAAAATCATATTTTTATTTTAATTAAAATTAAACTTTTCTATAATAAAAATTATATATTTCGTATGATAAAAATTCAGTTTTTCTATAATAAGAAAATCAATTTTAATTGAAGAAATCAATAAAATAATGAGGAAAATAAAAACTCACATTTTTTTATTGGAGGAGGGGGGTTTGGTCTTCGGTGTGGGGTTGCTTAGAGGGGTGGAAGGCGGCGTGTCAGTGGTGGGTGGCACCAGGAGCTACGTGAGGCAGTGGGGGTCTCGCGGTGCGGTTTTCGGTGAAGTGGTGGGGTTTAGGGGAACAGAGGGCGACGGGGATCATCGGAGAGAAGGAGGATGGTCGGGGAGTCTCGCCAGAGGCGGCGGCAGCCAGGCGCGGCGACGCTGGCGTGGGGCGATCGCCTGGAACGGCGGCGGCTTTGGCTCGATCGATTTTTTTTGTTTTTTTTTGTTTTGAACGGTGAGGTGGGTAGAGAGAGTATAGAGAGGTTTTAAATTATTTTTATTTCATTTAATTTCTTCTATAAAGCAACTTTTTATTTCGACCTCCAAACGAGACCTACCGACTGTCGTCCATAACTAATTACCCGCATTCCGAACACAATGTGATATGTATCGTGAGCTGATTCGACTGTCATGATCAGTATTTGTAATAACCCGGAAAATACGAGCCAATTTAAAATTTTTAAATTGATGATTTCATAAGGATTTGAACAATTGAAATAGAATATTTCAATAAAATAGGGAATTAGAAATAGTGAGTCAGTTTGAAAATTTGTATTCAAACTTTGACTGACTGTGCAGGGTGGAAAATATAACAGATTTTAGCGGAACCAAAAATATTTAAATCTGTTAGTCAATACCTTTCAAACGAATCTGAAAAATCGAAGTTTCATAACGGGAATCAAAAGTTATGGCCGAATGAATTTTCAGAAGGGTCGGTATATAGAATATATAGCCCTGGAAAATTGATATTTTGCATACGACCTCGGAATTCGACGAAACCACTTTTGTTGGGTCCGGGATGTCAAACTATTGCTAGGTTTCAAATTTCATAATTTTTGAAGCTAGTATGTGAGCGTGGCAAAAGAAAATGTGTTTGGTCAAGTTCTGTTAAATTGGATCGACCAGAAAATGGCCATTTTTCAAACGACCTCGGAATTCGACGAAACTAGTTTTGTTGGGACCGTAGCATCAAAACATAGCTAGATTTATTTTTCTGGAATTTTTCGAATCAGTTTGTGGCCCTGGCAAATTGAAATGTGCGTTCAGAGTTAAAAATTAAATGTTTTATACTTTAATTTGAAAAATAACTGACTGTAACAGTCAAATTGGCCTACGAAACATATCCCATTGTGTCCGGAATGGGGGTATTTAGCTAGGGGCGACGGTCGTTGGGTTTAAAAAGGAGTTCGTTTGAGAAAACACTATTTAAAAATTTAATATAGTCCTCGGCCAATCAGAATTTTCCATTCATAAATTTAAAAAAAAAACCCCCCGATCAACGGCGAAACCCGCTCCTAACCTTCTCTCCTCCACCGCCGCCGCTACAGCCGCTTCCAGCCTTCGCCACCGCCACCCCTCGACGCGCCTCAGCCCCCTCTTCAAATCCGACTAACCATCGCCGCCCCTCGTCGCCTGTGCCGCCCGTATCGACGCCCCAAAGTCCCGACCTTTCCACCGCCGCCGCCGCCGATCTGGACCACCGAACGCCACCAAACCACCACCGACAGGAAGCCCTCTCTTCCCTCTTCCACGTCAGCACCCCCGATCGTCCCCATGTGCCACTGATTTCGCGAAAACTGTAAACCTAGTTTTGAAGCTTCGTGAAACTGAGTTTTTCTTTGATCTTTACACTTTGAAAAATCATATCTTTTTGGTGTGTTGACGAAATTCGATGAAACAGGAAACATCGGGACCGCAAGGAAGCTCTCTACCCAATAGAAGAAGCCGCGGATTTTTCTGACATCGTATCGATTTTTAGTGCTCCGAAAACCAATGTGAGAAATCTAAATTAACGTGAAATTGAATGGAAAATGTAGTGTATAATTTATATTAGCGAAATACAAATTACATACGTGTTGTATACCTCATGTACATGCGTAGTGTAAGCTATATAAGCGAAGTATGAATTTTACATGCATAGAATAATTGATATATGTGTTGAAATGCAAGTGAAATATAGCAATTATATATATATACTCCCCTCGTCCACAAACCATGGACGATATTTATTGTGATGAATTGGTGTGAAATATTGGATGAAAAATACGAATGGTTGAATAATTGTTTGTGGTTGATATTGTTTGGTTGTGGTTGAAAAATACCCATTGGTGATTGAAATGAATTGGAAATATTTGTGAAAATAAAAATAAACATGCCGCCTGCGTGCGAATTAGATGCATGAATCCCCATTGTCAAAAACCGCGAGGTTTTAAGGTAGAGCGAGAAGCCGTACTAGGGACGGTGCCGGTTTTAACTACCCTGCCGTTATGCTGCCGAAATTTTGAATAATCTTTGTGTGTTAGAATTATTTTCATATGTTGAAATTATTTTTCATGCGTTGAAATTAAAGCCATATGTTGAAGATATATCCATGTGTGGAAATATTTGTGTGTTGAAAAGTGTTGTGTGAAAATTAAATTCATTTGTGAATGAATGAAGTGTTTAAACAATAAAAATCACATTTTTACATATATATGAAGTGTGAAAAATATTCGCGTTATATAAATAGTTTCAACAATAAAAATCCCATCTTTCTAATATGAACAACATAAATAAAATGTCCATGTGTGGATATGCTCATTTGTTGAGAAGTGTGTGTAGTGGAAAAGTTCATGTGTTGAATAAAAAGATCGAACAATAAAAAGATCGAACAATAAAAATTACATTTTTATTGAAACTATGAAGTGTTGAAACATCTATTTGTCGAATAAATATGTTAAGTGATAAAAATATCATTTTTATCAAATGTGTGATATGCTAACGATATGCGGACGTTGAAATAAATATTTGTGAAAGAAATATTATTTTTAACATGCATAGGAACTAAATAAAATAGTCATGTGTTGAAATATATTTTAGTTCGCCAAAATTATCATCTTTGAAATGTGAAGTGGTAAAAATAGCCACTTGTTCAAATAAACGTGCATGAGTTGAAATATACATTAATTAGCTAATGATATGATTTTAGCCTATGCATGCAACATTAGAATGAATGGTGTTTTTAAACCAAAGCAAATCAAATATGAAATTGAATGGAAAATGATAAGTGATAGAAATTGTATATATGTACATGCATATCTATTGAACAAGTTAAACAAAAGGGGCTAGAGAAGAGAAATAAAATTTTGTGCCCGACAAATAGGTACACATTTACCGCTTTGTTTGGGTGATGATTTTATGAGCCTGTTGGCTAGCCGCTTGGCTTTTTCTTTTTCTTTTTGATATGAGACGCCCGTGTGGCTATTTGGGAATTTTCCCAGACCCTCCCGTACAAAGGAGGTTATGGCGAAATTTTTCGAAATTTAAAGGCGTTAGTGAAATAATTGAAGTGGAAACGATATAGGAATTTTTGAATGAACTATATTTATATAAATATATAAATATAAATAGAATTAAAACGAAACATGGCCGTGCAGTTCATGTTTTGAAACCGTGATTTCAAACGACTAGTGCGGGAAATCCGACCATTGGATTTTCCCGAAACCGCAACCGTTGGGTTCGCCTTGGAAATATCTTTCCAACGGCACCAACTTTGTGAAGATCCGACGGTTGGATTGTCTGGAATGTTTAATTCAAAACTGAAGAAAAACAGCGCCAGAAACGATTATATTTATATTTATATATATATATATATATATATATATATATATATATATATATATATATTGTAACAACCCGAAAATCTGGGCCAGTTTAAAATTTTCATTTTGGCAATTTTTGCGAATTTTGATTATTTAAAATGAATTATTTTAAATAATATCGACGAGAAATTTATTTAGAATATAATTCAATCGTATATATTATACGCGTCGTCGTTGGAATAAAAATAATTATATATAATTATAAAAGGAATTGAAAATGGCGCGGTAGTTCGATAATTCGATTTCAAACTTCAATTGAACATACCGGGTGCAAAACAATCCGGATTTTAGTGAAACCAAAAATGATAGGATCTAATTGACGATATCTTTCCAACGAAGTTAACAAACTGAGATTTCATCTTAGAAATGATAAGATATGTCCAGTTGAAAATTAGAAATAGTCGCTGTGGAATTTATATATATTTTTATTTCGATAAGGCCCTTAAAAATGGACATTTTGCAAACGACCTCGGATTTCGACGAAACCAGTTTGGTTGGGTCCGTGATGTCGAGTTATTGCTAGGTTTTAAATTTCATAATTTTTCGAATCAATATGTGAGCGTGGCAAAGGAAAACGCATTTGACCGGTTTCAGTTGATTTTAATCGACTGGAAATTGGCCATTTTTCTAACGGTCTCAGAATTCGACGAAACTAGTTTTGTTAAGACCGTATCGTCAATACGAAGCTAGAAAATATTTTTCTGGAATTTTTAAAGTTCGTATGTGACCCCGGTAATTTGAAATGTACGTTTAAAACTGAAATTAAATGTTTTATACTTTAATTTGAAGAATAACTGACTGTAACAGACGAATGGGCTCACGAAACATATTCCATTGTGTTCGGAATGGGGGTATTTAGCTAGGGACGACAGCCGTTGGGTCTCGTTAGGTGTTCGAATTAAAAGTCAACATTTAGGGTTGAAAATAAAATAAATAAAATAATATATATATAAAAGATATAAAACCCCCCCTTTTTCTCGTTTACTTTCAGAAAGAAAAAGAAAAAGAAAAAAGAAAAGAAAACAAACGAGATCGACGCCACCAACGTTCAGCCCCACCGCCGCTCAACCTGCCGTGACCCCCCCCCCCAGTTCCGTTCTTCTCCTCGTTCTCCAGCTCCCTCCCTCCTCCGCCTCGACCTAGCCCAGACGCAGTCAACCGACGCCCCCAAACCCATAACCGTCGCCACCAGATCGACGCTTGCACCGCCCCCCGACGACCCCTGGCGCCTGTCCTCCGACGATCGGCGAAAACTCCCCTCCTCTCCGATACCTGTAAGTTTTATTTTTATCTTTATTTTTATTTACTCTTCAATTTTAGTTAAGTGTTCTGTTGAATTTTAAACTGATTTTATTTTGAATTTTAAACTGATTTTATGTTGAATTTTAAACTGATTTTATGTTGAATTTTAAACTGATTTTATGTTGGATTTTAAACTGATTTTATGTTGAATTTTAAACTGATTTTATGTAGAATTTTAAACTGATTTTTATAAGAATTTTAAACTGATTTTTAAAGAATTTTAATTAGGTATTAAAACTGATTTTTGAAAAGGTTTTAACTTTAAAAAGAAAAAGGTTTTAACTTTAAAAGGAAAAAGATTTGATCTTTAAAATAGAAAAGGCGAAATTTTTATTAAGTAAAAGATGTAAGATATGATTTTTATATTTTTAGAAGCAATAAAAATATAATCTTTATATTGAAAATAGAATTTTTATATATGGAACTTCGATAGAAAAATAGATTTTTATATATTGAAAGTCGAAGTAAAAATCATATTTTTATATATTGAATAACAAAGAAAAAAATTCGATTTTTAAATGTAAGAAGCGAATATAAAAATATGATTTTTATATAGTGAACTTCGAAATAAAAATTCGATTTTTATATATTGAACTTTGAAATTAAAATTCGATTTTTATATAGTGAACTTTGAAATTAAAATTTGATTTTTATATAGTGAACTTCGAAATAAAAATATGATTTTTATATAGTGAACTTCGAAATAAAAATTCGATTTTTATATATTGAACTTGGAAATTAAAATTCGATTTTTATATATTGAACTTGGAAATTAAAATTCGATTTTTATATATATAGTGGCCTTGGGCAACGAAGGTGACAAAAAGGCGAAACGACGAAGACTTCTGCAAATGAAGTGCCGTGGAGCTAGGATAGCTATATGTGAGAACTTCTCACCTTTCAATTTAATTTTTCTAGTTATATATATACTAGGATGCAGACGGTGCTTAGTAGCACCCGACACAATCGTCCACAGACCATGGACTTGTTTGTTTGACTGTTTGGTGATTGATTGCGATATTGGTTTGAATGTGGTTTGTGGTGTGAAAAATCGAATCGATAAATTGGTTAGGATTAGACGTGCGCCGTTATAAGGCGAAGGAGTAAGGCTAGGTTAGACCCTTACTCCAAATTTTGTGGTTTGCATAACGAAAGTGAATTTGATTGATGTGTGAATGGCGTGGGCCTTCACTAGACCGGGGATAAGGCTAGGCCTCGTCCCGTTTCTAGTATCGTGCCGTTATGCCGCCGAAATTTTCTAAAATATGTTAGAAAAATAAAAATATCATTTTATTGTGTAAATGAATTGAATAGAAATTCATAGGTTGAAATAAAATGTTTTGTCGTTAAAAATATAATTTTTAACGTGAATGTGAATAAATAAATATTCATTTACAAACCAGACGGTTTGTTTATGTACACCTATTTGAAGGACATTGATTGGGACGATAAATTTTACACACCGCCCAACTGCACGGATAAAATATTTGTTTGATTGTTTGAAACCCCACACGGGTGTTGGGATGAAACTTGAAGTTCACTCATCCTGATTGATTAAATATGTCGATCGATTGATTGACAAGCTGCTATAAGCGTTAAATGTCTATATTTGATGCTTATACAATGTAGTGCACTTTGGTTGATGGTTGATTATTTTTCAATGCTATTATATACATGTGTTGTATGAAAATCCATATAATTAACTTTATATGGTAATTGATTGGGCCTCATTCTAATTTGAAAAATATTTTAATATTAAAATTTACATCTTTATCGATATAAGATAAAAGTTCATGTGTTGACAGTACTCATTCATTGAGATTGGTCATGTGTTGAACGAAATATTTTAATATTAAAATTTACATCTTTATCGATATAAAATAAAAGTTCATGTGTTGACAGTACTCATTCATTGAGATTGGTCATGTGTTGAACGAAATATTTTGATAATAACAACTATTTTGAAAAAGAAATATTTGAAATAGAATATTTGAAAATAGAAATTTATGAAGCCGTGTTGATTAGATTGACGCCATTTTGACGTAAACGATATTTATATCGATTTATTCGATTTCGAATAGAAATGAATTGAAAACGATTTCGAATAGAAACGAATTGAAAACGATTTCGAATAGAAACGAATTGAAAACGATTTCGAATAGAAACGAATTGAAAACGATTTCGAATAGAAATGAATTAAAAACGATTTCGAATAGAAATGAATTGAAAACGATTTCGATTTCGAAATGAATTGAATATATAACGATTTCGAAATGAAATGAATTGAAAACAATTTCGAAATGAATAGAATTGAAAACGATTTCGAAATGAAATGAATTGAAAACGATTTCGAAATGAATAGAATTGAAAACGATTTCGAAATGAAATGAATTGAAAACGAATTCAAATTGAGTTGAAACGAATTGAAATGAATTCAAATTGAATTGAAATTTGAATTGAATAGAAATGAATTTTGAAACGAATTTATAAAGAAGAATTCAATTTTTTGATTTGAATTGAAAAGGAAGTTGAAATTGCTTTTGAAGCGAATTTAAAACTATTTATATAATTCGTTTTAAATAGAAAATCGACGAAATATATATTATATATATAATATAATGGCCTGAATAGAACGCGCCGCGCCGCGGCAGTTCGTGAATTTCGACCATTTATTTCAAACGGACATTACGGGAGATCCGACCGTCGGATTCTCCTAAAACCGGAACCGTTGGGTTCGTATCGAAAAGAGCTTTCTAACGAATATTAGAAATTTGAAATCTAACGGTTGGATTTGGAGATACGTCCAAATCAAATTCGAAAAAGGTCGCTGTAAGTGCAGTTCGATGGCCATTGTTGGAAATCGACTGTACGGGCCTTGATAAAATTATTAAAAATAGTAATAATTTGTGTAAAATCATAAGAAATGATTTGGGAAGAATTGGGATGAAAAACTCCATATTTGAAAAGATAAAAATAGATTTTTATCGAAATGAACTAGTTTTGAACTAGAAATATAATTCTATTTATTTTTAAATAAATAAATTGAATTTGAAAAGGGTTTTGAAAGTAACCAGAATATCCAATGATTGCATTGGAGTGGATTTGAATCGAAATTGTCTTCGGAATATTTCGATGTTGGAATTCGTGATTATACAGGTGTTGTTATGGAAATTTGAAAGATATATATTTATATCGTTATTTCCAATACGACATTTGTTAGTCGTAGAATTTGATATTGAATATAAGCCGATATATTTTCTATTTAGAGCCTTGTATTGAATATTAAATGTGATTTGGGGTTTGTCGTGAATGGTGTCTTCACTAACACTGTTCTTGAACCCATTTGAGAAAAGATTAAATCTTTTTATTTAGATTTAATGAAGTGTACCAATTAAATAATATTTAATTGGAATTGAATCGATATTGATTTTTGGGTTTATCGTGGACAGTGTTTTAAATAACACTCGTTCTTTAACCCGATAATTAATGGAATGTGATTTTGGGTTTACCGTGAACCGTGTTTTAAATGACACTGATTCTTTAACCCAGTTAACGATTAAAACTAAGGGGAGTTTTAATGAATCTTTAATTAGATTGAAATAATCGAAATGGAGTATCACCAGTTTTGCTCCAGGCGATAGTTAAATCTTTAATTAGATTTAAACGTGAAATGGTAATTGAATTTACCGATAACACCGTGGTGTTAGATATGAAGTATGACCAGTTTTACTTCATGGGATTAATAGGTTGGGATTGGGAAATTTAAACAAATGATTACTTCGGTAAGGTTCGTTAATCCCGACTAGTTTTGAATTGATATTCGAAAATAGATTAAAGAATAAATTCAAGAAATTTATCTTTGATAAAATTAATGGGAACCTTTCCCTATGAATGTGAAATTCAGAAACTAACTGTCGGTTAGCTAAGCAGAATGGTTTCCTGGATATTGATCTGATGTTGGTTTCGGCCTTCGGGGTTAATATTTGGGGAATTATTCTCTTGATTAATTTACGGTTAGTGACTGATGAATTGGAATGAGGCGTATGTTGTGTTTGTGTAACACTTATTTAAAATATACGCGAGTTATTCGGAAAGACCGGGTTTATCCCATTCTGAATAACTGATACGACGATAAGTCGAAGATGAAGACGGTGGTCGAAGACCGGAAGTTTTCACGTCGTTTGGGTAATTACTGATGATCTTGATTGGGCTGTACACCCAAGAAGATGGAAACAGTTAGTGATCGTCCAGACGTACTTGGAGATCGATGGATATGCGGGGTACTAGGTGCCTCCGGTTTCGTTCAGACCCAGAACGGACTTGTAAATGGACTGTGTGTCTGACATTGGATTTTAGTCCGTGTGATTGATCTCTATTAAATATATATCTGTTTGGCGGCGGAGAATTTATTCTCTTGCTTAACGCCCTTCTCTGAGACGTACGAGCTCAGGGGTTATATATTGATGGATATCAAACGCATGGAGTGAATTGCCTGTGTGGCATGCCTAAGTGGCAATTGATCGAGGCTTCTGTTGAAAAGCAAAGTCTTGTGGTGATGATCAAAGCACGGCCTTTGTGGCGTAGCTTTGTGTAACGTTTACCTCGCGTGTTTCACACCCGGTATGAACCAAAAACGGGAGACGGACCTCAGGGAGGGCATGTGTTTCTTTCTAGTTAGAAGTGGCGTCAGTGGTTTTACACGCCCTGACGAGTTTGACTTATGTGGTTGTTGCTGTTGCGAGGCGCCTCGGATTGATCGGTCGTTCTCGAACCGATGGAGTCATTTAGTTGGCTCGTTTACGCCCCATAGGGCGGGGAAATGCATGTTCAGGGTTTAAGTTTAATCCACATCGGTGGACCGGCCCTGACGATCCAAGGGCCCACCTGAGTCTGGGTCCTGAGGGGCGGGCTAGAGCGTCTCGAATCGGTTGAGGACTATCTTTTGCCTCGGTTCATAGATGGAAACCCAATTTCCAAATACGTGACTTTGCGATTTTGATTGTATAACCTATATATGGCGACATAGTGGTATGGGGCATTCATGCCGCCTATGATTGATACTTATGATTTGAAGTGTTTTATATACTATGCACTTATAATAGTATCAAATGATTTGTTTTAAACGTATCAAGCATTTTTTGGCTGTTATAAGGGAAAACCCTATCCTCGGCTGCGCTGCATTGTGTGATGGGACATGGGTCTTATAACAGCTTCATTTTTCTTTATTTAGCATTGCGCTGTTTGTTTTATGCACTGGTATTCTTGGGAGGAAACCCGTTCCGTGTTATACGGCGTGGTCCCTTGATTTACCTAACTTTGAAAATAAAGATTAACTGTTTTAGTTCTCACACCAGTCACATGACTGACCTGGAGTTTATTGTTTTAACCTAAACTCTGGGTGCCCTTATTTTGATACGGGCAGCTAGTAGTTTTGGTTTTGCAGATTTATATTCACAGGATCCTGGTTTACAGCTGGAACGATATCCGGAAAGCTTTGTATCCGTATATCTACTTCTAGTTGTGTATTGTATTATTTTCCGCTGCTATGTATTTGAATGTAATTTAAATCTCTGATATTTCTGTGTAATATTCATTTATACTCTGTATATTCTTGTAATCTGATGCATTGTTGTTATATACAATGAAATGTTCTTCTGTATGCGTTCTGTTGTGGTTTGTTCTCAAACTATCCGACGCTTTCCTTTACGGGGAAGTTGCGGGTTTTCACAGTTGGTATCAGAGCTTTGGTTTACAAAGCTAGAGAACAAGACACATTAGAAACATACGAAAGAATTCATCAGATATTGGATTAGGAATATCCAATGAGAATGACTCGTTAGAGATGGGATCAGTAGTATCCTAGAACGAGTGTGAAGAGTATATTTTTAAAAGTGAAAACAATTTTTGTTTTGAAAATTTAAATCAATTATTCATATTTGATTATCTATTTATATTGAGTTGGACAGTCCAGTATATATAGATTTTGCGTATACGTCTGATCCGCGTGTATTCGAAGTTTTAATATACTGGATAGATATAGAGTCACACTCTAGTCGCCCGGAGACGATTCTGATGATAGTCTAGACATCATCAGAATTGGTATTCGAGTTTCGAAGGTGTGATTTTCTATATATTTCCATTAGACTGGTGTGAGAACCCAAAATCTTATATAGCTAGAACCCTTTGTTGTGAATTGGCATCAAAAACATGATTTTTGTATATGTATTAAAATTATGAATTTGAAAAGCTAATCAACTAATTGATTGATGTTTGTGTTGTTTGTTTATTTGTTTGCTAATTTTTAGCCATTTAGCCTAACTGAATCACATATTGAATTATATTGAAAATTGGTTGCATTTGCTTGCATATACATATATATCATTGAACAGGTCATAGCAAGGAGGCTAGAGCAGAGAATAAAATTTGTTTGCCCGACAAATAGGTACATGTTTACTACATAATTTCCTGTTTTGTTTGGGTGATGATGATTTTGTGAGCCTATTGGCTAGCCGCTTGGCTTTTTCTTTTTCTTTTTGAGATCTGAAGGACCGGGGAAGCTATTTGAAATTCCCCGATGCTCCCGGTGCAGGGGAGGTTATGGCGAAATTTTTCGAAAATTTAGGGTGTTTGCCAAATTTTTGAAATTTTAGAAAATTCTCAGAAACTGAAAAGTTAGAGAATGAAAGCCAGATCGATCGTAGAGTTGATTAATCAAACCACTTTCGACTTTGTTCCTTTTCGGGGACGAAAAGTTTTAAGTGGGGGAGATTGTAACAACCCGAAAATCTGGGCCAGTTTAAA
Organism: Allium sativum; assembly: GCA_030737875.1. NCBI lineage: Eukaryota > Viridiplantae > Streptophyta > Magnoliopsida > Asparagales > Amaryllidaceae > Allium > Allium sativum. The sequence continues at coordinate 861,883,179 of CM060915.1, read as the reverse complement.
ATTTCCATTTTGGCAATTTTAGCGAATTTTGATTATTTAAAATGAATTATTTTAAATAATATCGACGAGAAATTTATTTAGAATATAATTCGATCGTATATATTATACGCGTCGTCGTTGGAATAAAAATAATTATATATAATTATAAAAGGAATTGAAAATGGCGCGGTAGTTCGATAATTCGATTTCAAACTTCAATTGAACATACCGGGTGCAAAACAATCCGGATTTTAGTGAAACCAAAAATGATAGGATCTAATTGACGATATCTTTCCAACGAAGTTAACAAACTGAGATTTCATCTTAGAAATGATAAGATATGTCCAGTTGAAAATTAGAAATAGTCGCTGTGGAATTTATATATATTTTTATTTCGATAAGGCCCTTAAAAATGGACATTTTGCAAACGACCTCGGATTTCGACGAAACCAGTTTGGTTGGGTCCGTGATGTCGAGTTATTGCTAGGTTTTAAATTTCATAATTTTTCGAATCAATATGTGAGCGTGGCAAAGGAAAACGCATTTGACCGGTTTCAGTTGATTTTAATCGACTGGAAATTGGCCATTTTTCTAACGGTCTCAGAATTCGACGAAACTAGTTTTGTTAAGACCGTATCGTCAATACGAAGCTAGAAAATATTTTTCTGGAATTTTTAAAGTTCGTATGTGACCCCGGTAATTTGAAATGTACGTTTAAAACTGAAATTAAATGTTTTATACTTTAATTTGAAGAATAACTGACTGTAACAGACGAATGGGCTCACGAAACATATTCCATTGTGTTCGGAATGGGGGTATTTAGCTAGGGACGACAGCCGTTGGGTCTCGTTAGGTGTTCGAATTAAAAGTCAACATTTAGGGTTGAAAATAAAATAAATAAAATAATATATATATAAAAGATATAAAACCCCCCCCCCTTTTTCTCGTTTACTTTCAGAAAGAAAAAAAAAACAAACGAGATCGACGCCACCAACGTTCAGCCCCACCGCCGCTCAACCTGCCGTGACCCCCCCCCCCAGTTCCGTTCTTCTCCTCGTTCTCCAGCTCCCTCCCTCCTCCGCCTCGACCTAGCCCAGACGCAGTCAACCGACGCCCCCAAACCCATAACCGTCGCCACCAGATCGACGCTTGCACCGCCCCCCGACGACCCCTGGCGCCTGTCCTCCGACGATCGGCGAAAACCCCCCTCCTCTCCGATACCTGTAAGTTTTATTTTTATCTTTATTTTTATTTACTCTTCAATTTTAGTTAAGTGTTCTGTTGAATTTTAAACTGATTTTATGTTGAATTTTAAACTGATTTTATGTTGAATTTTAAACTGATTTTATGTTGAATTTTAAACTGATTTTATGTAGAATTTTAAACTGATTTTATGTTGAATTTTAAACTGATTTTATGTAGAATTTTAAACTGATTTTTATAAGAATTTTAAACTGATTTTTAAAGAATTTTAATTAGGTATTAAAACTGATTTTTGAAAAGGTTTTAACTTTAAAAAGAAAAAGGTTTTATCTTTAAAAGGAAAAAGATTTGATCTTTAAAATAGAAAAGGCGAAATTTTTATTAAGTAAAAGATGTAAGATATGATTTTTATATTTTTAGAAGCAATAAAAATATAATCTTTATATTGAAAATAGAATTTTTATATATGGAACTTCGATAGAAAAATAGATTTTTATATATTGAAAGTCGAAGTAAAAATCATATTTTTATATATTGAATAACAAAGAAAAAAATTCGATTTTTAAATGTAAGAAGCGAATATAAAAATATGATTTTTATATAGTGAACTTCGAAATAAAAATTCGATTTTTATATATTGAACTTTGAAATTAAAATTCGATTTTTATATAGTGAACTTTGAAATTAAAATTTGATTTTTATATAGTGAACTTCGAAATAAAAATATGATTTTTATATAGTGAACTTCGAAATAAAAATTCGATTTTTATATATTGAACTTGGAAATTAAAATTCGATTTTTATATATTGAACTTGGAAATTAAAATTCGATTTTTATATATATAGTGGCCTTGGGCAACGAAGGTGACAAAAAGGCGAAACGACGAAGACTTCTGCAAATGAAGTGCCGTGGAGCTAGGATAGCTATATGTGAGAACTTCTCACCTTTCAATTTAATTTTTCTAGTTATATATATACTAGGATGCAGACGGTGCTTAGTAGCACCCGACACAATCGTCCACAGACCATGGACTTGTTTGTTTGACTGTTTGGTGATTGATTGCGATATTGGTTTGAATGTGGTTTGTGGTGTGAAAAATCGAATCGATAAATTGGTTAGGATTAGACGTGCGCCGTTATAAGGCGAAGGAGTAAGGCTAGGTTAGACCCTTACTCCAAATTTTGTGGTTTGCATAACGAAAGTGAATTTGATTGATGTGTGAATGGCGTGGGCCTTCACTAGACCGGGGATAAGGCTAGGCCTCGTCCCGTTTCTAGTATCGTGCCGTTATGCCGCCGAAATTTTCAAAAATATGTTAGAAAAATAAAAATATCATTTTATTGTGTAAATGAATTGAATAGAAATTCATAGGTTGAAATGAAATGTTTTGTCGTTAAAAATATAATTTTTAACGTGAATGTGAATAAATAAATATTCATTTACAAACCAGACGGTTTGTTTATGTACACCTATTTGAAGGACATTGATTGGGACGATAAATTTTACACACCGCCCAACTGCACGGATAAAATATTTGTTTGATTGTTTGAAACCCCACACGGGTGTTGGGATGAAACTTGAAGTTCACTCATCCTGATTGATTAAATATGTCGATCGATTGATTGACAAGCTGCTATAAGCGTTAAATGTCTATATTTGATGCTTATACAATGTAGTGCACTTTGGTTGATGGTTGATTATTTTTCAATGCTATTATATACATGTGTTGTATGAAAATCCATATAATTAACTTTATATGGTAATTGATTGGGCCTCATTCTAATTTGAAAAATATTTTAATATTAAAATTTACATCTTTATCGATATAAAATAAAAGTTCATGTGTTGACAGTACTCATTCATTGAGATTGGTCATGTGTTGAACGAAATATTTTAATATTAAAGTTTACATCTTTATCGATATAAAATAAAAGTTCATGTGTTGACAGTACTCATTCATTGAGATTGGTCATGTGTTGAACGAAATATTTTGATAATAACAACTATTTTGAAAAAGAAATATTTGAAATAGAATATTTGAAAATAGAAATTTATGAAGCCGTGTTGATTAGATTGACGCCATTTTGACGTAAACGATATTTATATCGATTTATTCGATTTCGAATAGAAATGAATTGAAAACGATTTCGAATAGAAACGAATTGAAAACGATTTCGAATAGAAACGAATTGAAAACGATTTCGAATAGAAACGAATTGAAAACGATTTCGAATAGAAATGAATTAAAAACGATTTCGAATAGAAATGAATTGAGAACGATTTCGATTTCGAAATGAATTGAATATATAACGATTTCGAAATGAAATGAATTGAAAACGATTTCGAAATGAATAGAATTGAAAACGATTTCGAAATGAAATGAATTGAAAACGATTTCGAAATGAATAGAATTGAAAACGATTTCGAAATGAAATGAATTGAAAACGAATTCAAATTGAGTTGAAACGAATTGAAATGAATTCAAATTGAATTGAAATTTGAATTGAATAGAAATGAATTTTGAAACGAATTTATAAAGAAGAATTCAATTTTTTGATTTGAATTGAAAAGGAAGTTGAAATTGCTTTTGAAGCGAATTTAAAACTATTTATATAATTCGTTTTAAATAGAAAATCGATGAAATATATATTATATATATAATATAATGGCCTGAATAGAACGCGCCGCGCCGCGGCAGTTCGTGAATTTCGACCATTTATTTCAAACGGACATTACGGGAGATCCGACCGTCGGATTCTCCTAAAACCGGAACCGTTGGGTTCGTATCGAAAAGAGCTTTCTAACGAATATTAGAAATTTGAAATCTAACGGTTGGATTTGGAGATACGTCCAAATCAAATTCGAAAAAGGTTGCTGTAAGTGCAGTTCGATGGCCATTGTTGGAAATCGACTGTACGGGCCTTGATAAAATTATTAAAAATAGTAATAATTTGTGTAAAATCATAAGAAATGATTTGGGAAGAATTGGGATGAAAAACTCCATATTTGAAAAGATAAAAATAGATTTTTATCGAAATGAACTAGTTTTGAACTAGAAATATAATTCTATTTATTTTTAAATAAATAAATTGAATTTGAAAAGGGTTTTGAAAGTAACCAGAATATCCAATGATTGCATTGGAGTGGATTTGAATCGAAATTGTCTTCGGAATATTTCGATATTGGAATTCGTGATTATACAGGTGTTGTTATGGAAATTTGAAAGATATATATTTATATCGTTATTTCCAATACGACATTTGTTAGTCGTAGAATTTGATATTGAATATAAGCCGATATATTTTCTATTTAGAGCCTTGTATTGAATATCAAATGTGATTTGGGGTTTGTCGTGAATGGTGTCTTCACTAACACTGTTCTTGAACCCATTTGAGAAAAGATTAAATCTTTTTATTTAGATTTAATGAAGTGTACCAATTAAATAATATTTAATTGGAATTGAATCGATATTGATTTTTGGGTTTATCGTGGACAGTGTTTTAAATAACACTCGTTCTTTAACCCGATAATTAATGGAATGTGATTTTGGGTTTACCGTGAACCGTGTTTTAAATGACACTGATTCTTTAACCCAGTTAACGATTAAAACTAAGGGGAGTTTTAATGAATCTTTAATTAGATTGAAATAATCGAAATGGAGTATCACCAGTTTTGCTCCAGGCGATAGTTAAATCTTTAATTAGATTTAAACGTGAAATGGTAATTGAATTTACCGATAACACCGTGGTGTTAGATATGAAGTATGACCAGTTTTACTTCATAGGATTAATAGGTTGGGATTGGGAAATTTAAACAAATGATTACTTCGGTAAGGTTCGTTAATCCCGACTAGTTTTGAATTGATATTCGAAAATAGATTAAAGAATAAATTCAAGAAATTTATCTTTGATAAAATTAATGGGAACCTTTCCCTATGAATGTGAAATTCAGAAACTAACTGTCGGTTAGCTAAGCAGAATGGTTTCCTGGATATTGATCTGATGTTGGTTTCGGCCTTCGGGGTTAATATTTGGGGAATTATTCTCTTGATTAATTTACGGTTAGTGACTGATGAATTGGAATGAGGCGTATGTTGTGTTTGTGTAACACTTATTTAAAATATACGCGAGTTATTCGGAAAGACCGGGTTTATCCCATTCTGAATAACTGATACGACGATAAGTCGAAGATGAAGACGGTGGTCGAAGACCGGAAGTTTTCACGTCGTTTGGGTAATTACTGATGATCTTGATTGGGCTGTACACCCAAGAAGATGGAAACAGTTAGTGATCGTCCAGACGTACTTGGAGATCGATGGATATGCGGGGTACTAGGTGCCTCCGGTTTCGTTCAGACCCAGAACGGACTTGTAAATGGACTGTGTGTCTGACATTGGATTTTAGTCCGTGTGATTGATCTCTATTAAATATATATCTGTTTGGCGGCGGAGAATTTATTCTCTTGCTTAACGCCCTTCTCTGAGACGTACGGGCTCAGGGGTTATATATTGATGGATATCAAACGCATGGAGTGAATTGCCTGTGTGGCATGCCTAAGTGGCAATTGATCGAGGCTTCTGTTGAAAAGCAAAGTCTTGTGGTGATGATCAAAGCACGGCCTTTGTGGCGTAGCTTTGTGTAACGTTTACCTCGCGTGTTTCACACCCGGTATGAACCAAAAACGGGAGACGGACCTCAGGGAGGGCATGCGTTTCTTTCTAGTTAGAAGTGGCGTCAGTGGTTTTACACGCCCTGACGAGTTTGACTTATGTGGTTGTTGCTGTTGCGAGGCGCCTCGGATTGATCGGTCGTTCTCGAACCGATGGAGTCATTTAGTTGGCTCGTTTACGCCCCATAGGGCGGGGAAATGCATGTTCAGGGTTTAAGTTTAATCCACATCGGTGGACCGGCCCTGACGATCCAAGGGCCCACCTGAGTCTGGGTCCTGAGGGGCGGGCTAGAGCGTCTCGAATCGGTTGAGGACTATCTTTTGCCTCGGTTCATAGATGGAAACCCAATTTCCAAATACGTGACTTTGCGATTTTGATTGTATAACCTATATATGGCGACATAGTGGTATGGGGCATTCATGCCGCCTATGATTGATACTTATGATTTGAAGTGTTTTATATACTATGCACTTATAATAGTATCAAATGATTTGTTTTAAACGTATCAAGCATTTTTTGGCTGTTATAAGGGAAAACCCTATCCTCGGCTGCGCTGCATTGTGTGATGGGACCTGGGTCTTATAACAGCTTCATTTTTCTTTATTTAGCATTGCGCTGTTTGTTTTATGCACTGGTATTCTTGGGAGGAAACCCGTTCCGTGTTATACGGCGTGGTCCCTTGATTTACCTAACTTTGAAAATAAAGATTAACTGTTTTAGTTCTCACACCAGTCACATGACTGACCTGGAGTTTATTGTTTTAACCTAAACTCTGGGTGCCCTTATTTTGACACGGGCAGCTAGTAGTTTTGGTTTTGCAGATTTATATTCACAGGATCCTGGTTTACAGTTGGAACGATATCCGGAAAGCTTTGTATCCGTATATCTACTTCTAGTTGTGTATTGTATTATTTTCCGCTGCTATGTATTTGAATGTAATTTAAATCTCTGATATTTCTGTGTAATATTCATTTATACTCTGTATATTCTTGTAATCTGATGCATTGTTGTTATATACAATGAAATGTTCTTCTGTATGCGTTCTGTTGTGGTTTGTTCTCGAACTATCCGACGCTTTCCTTTACGGGGAAGTTGCGGGTTTTCACATATATATAATTAAATTAAATCAAATATCGACGCTGCAGTTCGTAAATTGAAATCGTAACTTCAAATGGCTAGTGTGGAAGATCCGACCGTCGGATTTTCCCAAAACTGAAACCGTTGGATTCGTTTGGAAAAGACCTTCCTAATGATGTAAAATTTGTGAAGATCCAACGGTTAGATTTTCAGATAAGTGTAAAACAAAATTAGTGAAAAGCAGCGCCAGTGCATCGACACGACCTGAAACGTCGTTTAATTATATATGGCTGTTTTTAAATTAAATAAAAATGGCGATATATCGTTATAAAATACTATAGATGATATAGAGTGGAAATAAACCAATTTTGTTGTGTTTGCTTGATATGTGATGGTTGAATGTATTTGACATGAAAATTATAACTAGACAACTGAAAAGTGAATGTTGAATGGTCCAACCATGTGATTAATTGATTTGAAAATCTAAATATACGTGGGTTATTTGAAAAGGCCGAGTTTACCTCATTTCGAATAATCGATCGACGTTGAGAAGTCGAAGAGTCGAAGACGGCTGAAGATCGACGATCTCCACATTGGATGGATGGGCGCTACTGATACTCGTGACTGGAGTAGCTACCATGAAGGAATTGAAGTAGTAGCCGTCCAAACATACTGTTGATTGTACGGATATGCGAGGAATTGGTGCCTCCGGTTTCGTTCAGACCCAGAACGGACTTGTAAATGGACTGTGTGTCTGACATTGGATTTTGTTCTGTGTTGATTGATCTCTGTTAAATATATATCTGTTTGGCGGCGGAGAATTTATTCTCTTGCTTAACGCCCTTCTCTGAGTCGTACGTGCTCAGTGGATATGTATTGACAGAAATCAGTCGCATGGAGTGGATTGCCTGTGTGGCACGCCTAAGTGGCATATGATCAAGGCTTCTGTTGCAAAGCAAGGTCTTGTGGTTGATGATCAAAGCATGGTCTGTGTGACGTAGCTTTGTTATAACGTGAATTCGCGAGCCTCACACCCCGGTATGAGTCAAAAACGGGAGAAGGACCCAAGGAGTGCATGACGTTTCTTTCTAGCTATGGTGGTGTCAGTGACCTCCCAACCCTGACATTTATATCTACTTTTCACCTGTGTGGTTGTTGGAATGCGAGGCGCCTCGATTATAGGTCTGTAAGGACCGGGAAACGTGTGTTCAGGAATTGCCAATCCTCAAAAGTAAGAGAGGGCCGGCCTTGGAGGATCCAGGGGATTGCTGTGTGCGGTCCCGAGGCATTTGCTAGAGTGTCTCGAATCGGAGAGGAGCTTGCCCCTTGCCTCGACTCATGAAGGAATCCAATTTCCAATACGAAATATGCGGATGTGATTGTATTACTAGTATGGCGACATAGTAGATGGTAGCTATGCCGCCTGGGATTGATATTTATGATTGAATTTGCTTTTGAAACATATATGCACTAGTAATAATATCAAGCACTTTTGTTTTATTCGTATGAAGCATCTTTGGCCATTATAAGGTAAAAACTCTATCCTCCGGCTTGCGTTGCATTGTGTGATGGGACCTGAGTCTTATAATGGCTTCATTTTATAAAAAGCATTGCGTTGATTTAATCGTTATTTTATTTCATGCACTAGCACTCATTGGAGTAAACCCGTTCCGCGAAAGTGGCGAGGTCCTTTGATTTGCCTTATTATTGTTGTTAATAAGTTGAGTAGATTTCTCATACCAGTCCCATGACTGACTCGTAGTTTGTTTCACCTTGCAAACTCGGGTGCCCTCATTTTCACACGGGCAGCCTAGTTACAGGTTTCGGACGCACCTTTTGGCTCATGGCGAGGCTTGACTACACCGTGCTGACTTGGATTTTCTCCGCCATTATTGTATCTATATTATGATTCCACCATTGGCGATGTTGACTGATATTTATTTTGAGTACTCTTTATGTATTATTCCGCCTCTGGCGATGGTGACTGATTATGTATCATTATTCACTAAGTTGTATCCTGTACTGTGCTTCTCTGATGTGATGATATCTATATGATTCCGCTGTCATATGTGTGTAAATTATTCTATTTTCTGTTTATGCTATTTTCTGTGATCTGCTAATGATGGTTAATGTGTTATATTCCAATGATTATCCTTAACACCGTGTCACGGGGTTTTGGGAACGTCACAGCTGGTATCAGAGCTTTGGTTAACCTTAGTTCTGGAGTCTAACACATTAAACACTTCGTCAAAATAGAATCAGTAGTATTCTAAGGCGAGTCGCTCATTAGAGATAGGACTAGTAAAGTCCTAGAATGAGCCGAGCAGGATAGCAAAAACAATTGATCAGTCCATCGTTATCTTTCTGTAAAATTTTCCGCTTAAATATGCAGTTGACTATCATTTCTATTAGCTGACTTTTTCGTTGCTTATACAGAATTTAAAAAATGGCTACCAGAGCAGCCGCCGCTAGAGGAGGCCGTGCCGGCCGAGGCCGAGGAAGGGGAGAAGTCCCAGCTCCAGAAGGACCTTTGATACAACCTCCGGCAGCTCAATACTTCGAGCTTGACCGTGTAGCTAAGAGATATAAGAACTTAGGAGGCAAGACCTTCTCGGGAACTGGCACCGTAATAGAGGCCCTTGCATGGCTCAAAACATGCGAGAAAATTCTTGAAGGCCTAAGGCTTGGAGACGAAGACAAAGCTATTATGGGCGCCTGGCTTATGCAGGAACAAGCTGAATTATGGTGGGAATCTCTTACCGCCGGGAATAGAGAAGCTAGGAGAACATGGGATGGATTTAAGGAACTCTTCAAAGAAAAATATGTCCCCGAACAAGCTCTAGAAAGAATGCACGATGACTTCGCCAATCTCCAGCAGGGGGATCTTTCCGTGCGGGATTATCTGAATAAATTTACAATGTTGTCGCCCTATGCTCCAGAACTCGTCGCCACTGCGAAATCCAAAAATAAGAGGTTTATCCTTGGGCTAAGACGACAATATCATGATAGGGCCATGGCCCATGTCAAGCTGGAATTCAACGAGCTGGTGGAAATGACATGCAACTATGAAGACCTTGATCAAAGGCATCTGGATCAGGATCGCGCTAGAAGCCAAGCCGGAAACAAGCGCAAGCCTGCTGTAAATCAAGGCGAGTCAAGCCAAGCAGCATCTTCAAAACCTCAGACTGGCAAGCCGCCAAGAGGAAATTGCTTTAATTGTGGTAAGCCGGGGCACTGCTCAAACGTCTGCACAGCTCCGAAGAGGCAGAAAACAAACTCTCAAGGCTCGAGCCAAGGCTCTCAGAACCCTCGCTCGTGCTTCAACTGTCGCAAGACCGACCATCTGGTCAAAGACTGTCCTTTGCTGAAGAAAGCTACAGTAGCTCACGTCTATGACGGGTCGAGCCCGCCAGCTGCTTCCGATGGAGCAGGTAAACCTGATGTTTTGGGAGGTACCCTTACCATTAAAAATATTCCTGTTTCTGTATTGTTTGACATGGGTGCGTCGCGTAGTTTTATTGCTAAAAACACAGTGCACAAATTAAAGTTAAAACAGCGAAAGCTCAAGGAATCAGTGGAAGTTCATAACCCGATAGGGGGTCCTATTACTCTCGGTTTATATTGTAGAGTGCCAATCTCTTATTCTTTCTACAAATTTCCTTTTGATTTAATCGTTATGGATTTCCCCGAATTCGATATCATTCTCGGGCTGGATTGGTTAACGAAGTATGAAGCTGAAGTGAAATGTGCGGAAAGAATCGTTAAAATTCGAACGGAGCTTGGACATATATATATACCTTGTCATGGTTCGAATCCGAATAGAGAAGAATTTTGGTTGGCGTTAGAACTTATCCCCACTTCCATAGAATAGATTCCTATTGTAAGAAACTATGCGGATGTGTTTGAAGAAGTTGAGAACTTACCTCCGCAAAGAGAAATAGAATTCCGAATCGATCTAATTCCCAATGCCAGACCAGTGGTACATCCAATTCGCAGAATGACTCCGAAAGAAAAAGAAGAATTAGGCGATCAAACTCGTCAACTGTTGTGGAAGGGCCTAATCAGACCTAGTTTTTCTAATTGGGGTGCAGCTGTTGTGTTTGTCCCAAAGTCAGAAGGTACTCTTAGATTATGTGTTGATTATCGAGACCTCAACAAACAGACGCTTAAAAACAAGTATCCATTACCCCGCATTGATGATTTGCTAGACCAATTGGATGGGGCGAAATTATTTTCCCGAATGGACCTAGCTACAGGTTTTCATCAATTGAGAATAGCAGAAGAGTGTGTTCCTTTGACCGCTTTCAGAGGTCCAGACATATTTTATGAATGGTTAGTAATGCCGTTTGGCCTATGCAACGCTCCAGCATACTTTGTCGATCTAATGAATAGAGTGTTCAGGGGAGTTCTGAATAAATTTGTCCTCGTATTCATCGATGATATTTTAATCTACTCCAAATCAAAACCCGAGCATGAAAAACACTTAGAACAAGTATTGGAGATTCTAAGGAAGAACGTCTTCAAAGCCAAATTCTCTAAATGTGTCTTCTGGCAAGAAGAAGTTAAATTTCTTGGCCATGTCGTGTCAGAGAAAGGAATTTCTATTGACCCAAGCAAAATAACAGCGATTCAAGACTGGAAACAACCCACTACTCCCACAGAAGTTAGAAGTTTTATGGGGTTGGCTAGTTATTATCGGAAGTTCGTTAAGGATTTTTCGAAGATATCCGGTCCGTTAAGGAAGCTCACAAAGAAACATGAGAAGTTTAAGTGGACTTCCGACTGTGAAGAAGCTTTCCAGGAATTGAAATCGAAACTAACCACTGCTCCAGTGTTAACTATTATTGATGGCAATCAAGATTTAACGGTTTGGACAGATGCTTCTATTAGAGGTCTTGGTGCAGTGTTAATGCAGAGAGGCCAAGTAGTAGCTTATGCAAGCCGCCAACTGAAACCGCATGAGAATAATTATGTGACTCATGATCTTGAGTTGCTAGCCATCGTATTTGCCTTGAAAATCTGGAGGCATTATTTATTGGGTGAGAAATTTATACTGTACACAGATCATCAATCGTTGAAGTATTTATATACCCAGAAAGATCTGAATCTGAGACAGCAGCGTTGGCTAGAATTTCTTGCAGCGTATGATCTTGATATCCTGTATACGCCGGGGAAGGCTAACGTTGTAGCGGATGCACTTAGTAGAAAGACCGCAATCGTTGCCCATCTTATAATTACACCTGGATTGATTGATAGGATTTCAGCCCTTCAAAAAGACGATGAATTCATTCAGAGAATCAGTCAGAGGGTCAAGGAAGGTGAAACCATGAGTTTTCGTATGGATAATAGGGGGGTTCTCAGGTTAAATAATAGGATTTGCATTCCAAATATTCCTGGCCTTCGAAGAGAAGTGCTGGACGAATGCCATAAATCTAAATTTTGCATCCATCCTGGGGTGAGTAAAATGTACAACGATATCAAACGCACTTTCTGGTGGAAGGCAATGAAAAGAGATATTTCTTTGTATGTTAGCAGATGCCCTACTTGTCAATTGGTCAAGAGTGACCAACAGAAGCTAGCTGGACTGTTACAACCGTTGGAAGTCCCAGATTGGAAATGGGAACATATTTCCATGGATTTCATAGATGGTTTGCCGCGAACCAAGAAAGGTAATGACAACATTTGGGTAATCGTAGATCGCTTCACGAAGACTGTCCATTTTATACCTGTCAGGTCCAATAGAACCGCTCAAAGTCTAGCACAGATATATTTCAGAGAAATTGTAAAGCTGCATGGAATTCCCATCAGCATAGTCAGTGATAGAGATCCCCTATTTACTAGCAAATTCTGGGAGGCTTTCCAAACAGAATTGGAAACGAAACTGAATATGAGCACCGCTTATCACCCACAAACAGATGGCCAAACTGAGCGGGTGAATAGAATTCTGGAAGATTTATTGCGGGCTTGTATAATTGATTTTGGTGGGTCATGGGAGGATCATTTGCATTTGGCAGAATTCTCATATAACAATAGCTATCAAGCAAGTTTGAGAATGTCACCATTTGAAGCATTATATGGCAGACCCTGCAGATCTCCAGCATGTTGGGTAGAACCTGGCAACAGACTTGTACTAGGACCCGATATGATTAGGGAAGCATCCGATAAAGTCGACTTCATCAAGAAGCGTTTGAAAACCGCCCAAAGCCGACAGAAAAGTTATGCAGACTCTAGAAGGAGAGATTTGACATTTGCTGTTGGTGATCATGTTTATTTGAAGGTTTCTCCGATGAGAGGAGTAATCAGATTTGGCAAGACTGGGAAGTTGGCACCGAGATTTATTGGTCCCTTTCCTATACTTGAGCGAATTGGAACTCTTGCTTATAGAGTTCAATTACCAGATTGGTTGCCTGGAGTGCAAAATGTATTTCACGTATCTCAACTTAGAAGACATGTGCATGATCCGGATCTTGTTGTAGAAGAAGCAGCGCAACGGATGTGGAGATAACTCCAGAATTAGCACTCAGAAGAGAGCCATTAAAGGTTGTTGGCAAAGAAACTAGAGAACTCGAAAGCAAAAAGGTTCATTTAGTTAAAGTGCAGTGGAGCAGTGATCCTAGAGACTGTACTTGGGAAACTGAGGAAAGCATTAAGCAAGCTTACCCCAAATGCAGAGTGGATATCTCTGACTAACTCCGGTGCAAGGTACCTTTACAATACTTTGCATTTACATTTTATTTCCTACTTTACTGTTGTTTCCTTTTCGAGGACGAAAAGTTTTAAGTGGGGGAGATTGTAATAACCCGGAAAATACGAGCCAATTTAAAATTTTTAAATTGATGATTTCATAAGGATTTGAACAATTGAAATAGAATATTTCAATAAAAGGGAATTAGAAATAGTGAGTTAGTTTGAAAATTTGAATTCAAACTTTGACTGACTGTGCAGGGTGGAAAATATAACGGATTTTAGCGGAACCAAAAATATTTAAATCTGTTAGTCAATACCTTTCTAACGAATCTGAAAAATCGAAGTTTCATAACGGGAATCAAAAGTTATGGCCGAATGAATTTTCAGAAGGGTCGGTATATAGAATATATAGCCCTGGAAAATTGATATTTTGCATACGACCTCGGAATTCGACAAAACCACTTTTGTTGGGTCCGGGATGTCAAACTATTGCTAGGTTTCAAATTTCATAATTTTTGAAGCTAGTATGTGAGCGTGGCAAAAGAAAATGTGTTTGGTCAAGTTCTGTTAAATTGGATCGACCAGAAAATGGCCATTTTTCAAACGACCTCGGAATTCGACGAAACTAGTTTTGTTGGGACCGTAGAGTCAAAACATAGCTAGATTTATTTTTCTGGAATTTTTCGAATCAGTTTGTGGCCCTGGAAAATTGAAATGTGCGTTCAGAGTTAAAAATTAAATGTTTTATACTTTAATTTGAAAAATAACTGTAATAGTCGAATTGGCCTACGAAACATATCCCATTGTGTCCGAAATGGGGGTATTTAGCTAGGGGCGATAGTCGTTGGGTTTAAAAAGGAGTTCGTTTGAGAAAACACTATTTAAACATTTAATATAGTCCTCGGCCAATCAGAATTTTCCATTCATAAATTTTAAAAATAAAAAAAAAAGAAAACCCCCCGATCAACGGCGAAACCCACTCCTGACCTTCTCTCCTCCACCGCCGCCGCTTCCAGCCTTCGCCACCGCCACCCCTCGACGCGCCTCAGCCCCCTCTTCAAATCCGACTAACCATCGCCGCCCCTCGTCGCCTGTGCCACCCGTATCGACGCCCCAAAGTCCCGACCTTTCCACCGCCGCCGCCGCCGATCTGGACCACCGAACGCCACCAAACCACCACCGACAGGAGGCCCTCTCTTCCCTCTTCCATGTCAGCACCCCCGATCGTCCCCACGTGCCACTGATTTCGCGAAAACTGTAAACCTAGTTTTGAAGCTTCGTGAAACTGAGTTTTTCTTTGATCTTTACACTTTGAAAAATCATATCTTTTTGGTGTGTTGACGAAATTCGATGAAACAGGAAACATCGGGACCGCAAGGAAGCTCTCTACCCAATAGAAGAAGCCGCGGATTTTTCTGACATCGTATCGATTTTTAGTGCTCCGAAAACCAATGTGAGAAATCTAAATTAACGTGAAATTGAATGGAAAATGTCGTGTATAATTTATATTAGCGAAATATAAATTACATACGTGTTGTATACCTCATGTACATGCGTAGTGTAAGCTATATAAGCGAAGTATGAATTTTACATGCATAGAATAATTGATATATGTGTTGAAATGCAAGTGAAATATAGCAATTATATATATATATATATATACTCCCCTCGTCCACAAACCATGGACGATATTTATTGTGATGAATTGGTGTGAAATATTGGATGAAAAATACGAATGGTTGAATAATTGTTTGTGGTTGATATTGTTTGGTTGTGGTTGAAAAATACCCATTGGTGATTGAAATGAATTGGAAATATTTGTGGAAATAAAAATAAACATGCCGCCTGCGTGCGAATTAGATGCATGAGTCCCCATTGTCAAAAACCGCGAGGTTTTAAGGTAGAGCGAGGAGCCGTACTAGGGACGGTGCCGGTTTTAACTACCCTGCCGTTATGCTGCCGAAATTTTGAATAATCTTTGTGTGTTAGAATTATTTTCATATGTTGAAATTATTTTTCATGCTTTGAAATTAAAGCCATATGTTGAAAATATATCCATGTGTGGAAATATTTGTGTGTTGAAAAGTGTTGTGTGAAAATTAAATTCATTTGTGAATGAAGTGTTTAAACAATAAAAATCACATTTTTACATATATATGAAGTATGAAAAATATTCGCCTTATATAAATAGTTTCAACAATAAAAATCCCATCTTTCTAATATGAACAACATAAATAAAATGTCCATGTGTGGATATGCTCATTTGTTGAGAAGTGTGTGTAGTGGAAAAGTTCATGTGTTGAATAAAAAGATCGAACAATAAAAAGATCGAACAATAAAAATTACATTTTTATTGAAACTATGAAGTGTTGAAACATCTATTTGTCGAATAAATATGTTAAGTGATAAAAATATCATTTTTATCAAATGTGTGATATGCTAAAGATATGCGGACGTTGAAATAAATATTTGTGAAAGAAATATTATTTTTAACATGCATAGGAACTAAATAAAATAGTCATGTGTTGAAATATATTTTAGTTCGCCAAAATTATCATCTTTGAAATGTGAAGTGTTAAAAATAGCCACTTGTTCAAATAAACGTGCATGAGTTGAAATATACATTAATTAGCTAATGATATGATTTTAGCCTATGCATGCAACATTAGAATGAATGGTGTTTTTAAACCAAAGCAAATCAAACATGAAATTGAATGGAAAATGATAAGTGATAGAAATTGTATATATGTACATGCATATCTATTGAACAGGTTAAAGAAAAGGGGCTAGAGAAGAGAAATAAAATTTTGTGCCCGACAAATAGGTACACATTTACCGCTTTGTTTGGGTGATGATTTTATGAGCCTGTTGGCTAACCGCTTGGCTTTTTCTTTTTCTTTTTGATATGAGACGCCCGTGTGGCTATTTGGGAATTTTCCCAGACCCTCCCGTACAAAGGAGGTTATGGCGAAATTTTCCGAAATTTAAAGGCGTTAGTGAAATACTTGAAGTGGAAACGATATAGGAATTTTTGAATGAACTATATTTATATAAATATATAAATATAAATAGAATTAAAACGAAACGTGGTCGTGCAGTTCATGTTTTGAAACCGTGATTTCAAACGACTAGTGCGGGAAATCCGACCATTGGATTTTCCCGAAACCGCAACCGTTGGGTTCGCCTTGGAAATATCTTTCCAACGGCACCAACTTTGTGAAGATCCGACGGTTGGATTGTCTGGAATGTTTAATTCAAAACTGAAGAAAAACAGCGCCAGAAACGATTATATTTATATATATATAAATATAATTAAATTAAATCAAATATCGACGCTGCAGTTCGTAAATTGAAATCGTAACTTCAAATGGCTAGTGTGGAAGATCCGACCGTCGGATTTTCCCAAAACTGAAACCGTTGGATTCGTTTGGAAAAGACCTTCCTAATGATGTAAAATTTGTGAAGATCCAACGGTTAGATTTTCAGATAAGTGTAAAACAAAATTAGTGAAAAGCAGCGCCAGTGCATCGACACAACCTGAAACGTCGTTTAATTATATATGGCTGTTTTTAAATTAAATAAAAATGCCGATATATCGTTATAAAATACTATAGATGATATAGAGTGGAAATAAACCAATTTTGTTGTGTTTGCTTGATATGTGATGGTTGAATGTATTTGTCATGAAAATTATAACTAGACAACTGAAAAGTGAATGTTGAATGGTCCAACCATGTGATTAATTGATTTGAAAATCTAAATATACGTGGGTTATTTGAAAAGGCCGAGTTTACCTCATTTCGAATAATCGATCGACGTTGAGAAGTCGAAGAGTCGAAGATGGCTGAAGATCGACGATCTCCACATTGGATGGATGGGCGCTACTGATACTCGTGACTGGAGTAGCTACCATGAAGGAATTGAAGTAGTAAACATACTGTTGATTGTACGGATATGCGAGGAATTGGTGCCTCCGGTTTCGTTCAGACCCAGAACGGACTTGTAAATGGACTGTGTGTCTGACATTGGATTTTGTTCTGTGTTGATTGATCTCTGTTAAATATATATCTGTTTGGCGGCGGAGAATTTATTCTCTTGCTTAACGCCCTTCTCTGAGACGTACGTGCTCAGTGGTTATGTATTGACAGAAATCAGTCGCATGGAGTGGATTGCCTGTGTGGCACGCCTAAGTGGCATATGATCAAGGCTTCTGTTGCAAAGCAAAGTCTTGTGGTTGATGATCAAAGCATGGTCTGTGTGACGTAGCTTTGTGTATAACGTGAATTCGCGAGCCTCACACCCCGGTATGAGTCAAAAACGGGAGAAGGACCCAAGGAGTGCATGACGTTTCTTTCTAGCTATGGTGGTGTCAGTGACCTCCCAGCCCTGACATTTATATCTACTTTTCACCTGTGTGGTTGTTGGAATGCGAGGCGCCTCAATTATAGGTCTATAAGGACCGGGAAACGTGTGTTCAGGAATTGCCAATCCTCAAAAGTAAGAGAGGACCGGCCTTGGAGGATCCAGGGGATTGCTGTGTGCGGTCCCGAGGCATTTGCTAGAGTGTCTCGAATCGGAGAGGAGCTTGCCCCTTGCCTCGACTCATGAAGGAATCCAATTTCCAATACGAAATATGCGGATGTGATTGTATTACTAGTCTGGCGACATAGTAGATGGTAGCTATGCCGCCTAGGATTGATATTTATGATTGAATTTGCTTTTGAAACATATATGCACTAGTAATAATATCAAGCACTTTGTTTTATTCGTATGAAGCATCTTTGGCCATTATAAGGTAAAAACTCTATCCTCCGGCTTGCGTTGCATTGTGTGATGGGACCTGAGTCTTATAATGGCTTCATTTTATAAAAAGCATTGCGTTGATTTAATCGTTATTTTATTTCATGCACTAGCACTCATTGGAGTAAACCCGTTCCGCGAAAGTGGCGTGGTCCTTTGATTTGCCTTATTATTGTTGTTAATAAGTTGAGTAGATTTCTCATACCAGTCCCATGACTGACACGTAGTTTGTTTCACCTTGCAAACTCGGGTGCCCTCATTTTCACACGGGTAGCCTAGTTACAGGTTTCGGACGCACCTTTTGGCTCATGGCGAGGCTTGACTACACCGTGCTGACTTGGATTTTCTCCGCCATTATTGTATCTATATTATGATTCCGCCATTGGCGATGTTGACTGATATTTATTTTGAGTACTCTTTATGTATGATTCCGCCTCTGGCGATGGTGACTGATTATGTATCATTATGCACTAAGTTGTATCCTGTACTGTGCTTCTCTGATGTGATGATATCTATATGATTCCGCTGTCATATGTGTGTAAATTATTCTATTTTCTGTTTATGCTATTTTCTGTGATCTGCTAATGATGGTTAATGTGTTATATTCCAATGATTATCCTTAACACCGTGTCATGGGGTTTTGGGAACGTCACAGTATTCATTTAAAATAAAATATAAATCAATATATTCAATTTTAAACGTACATTTTAATTTATCGGGGCCACATACGGACCACAAAAATTCCAGAAAAAATATTTCTAACTTCGTATTGATGATATGGTCCTAACAAAACTAATTTCGTCAAATTTGGAGGCCGTTTGAAAAATGGTCATTTTTCAATCGATTAAATTGACTGAAACTGTTAAAACACGTCTTAATTCGCCACGCTCACATATTAATCCCAAAAATTATGAATTTTGGAATCTAGCAATAACTTGACATCCCGGATCCAACAAAAGTGGTTTCATCAAAAACGGAGGTCGTTTGCAAAATTTCCATTTTTAAGGGCCATATTTTCATAGCGACTATTCTGAATTTTCAACTGGGCATAACTATTTATTCCCACTATGAAATTTTGACTTTTCAGATCGTTGGAAAGATATTTTCAAATAGATTCTAATATTTTTGGTTTCACCAAAATCCTGTTTATTTTGATTCCTGTACTTTCATTTGAAATTCGAAATCGAATTTTCAAACTACCGCACCATTTTTTATTCCTTTTATAATTAAAATAAATATTTATATTCTAACTTCGATTCAAATAAATATATACGTTCTAATTTTATTCAAAATAAATTTCTAGTGGTTATTATTTAAAATAAATCCTTTCAAATATTCAAAATTCATTATGTAACGACCCGTATTCTATACATCATAGGATTGTAGAATATTTATTTCTTTCCCATGTGAAGTCGTATGGTCATGTAACTTTGGGAAACATCCATTAGAGTCATTTCCCATGTTCATGATGTTTGTCGATTTTTAAATGACCATTTTGACCCTAGTTGGTACTGTTTTGGCCATAACTTTTAATTGGAAAGGAATTTTGACCTGAAACCACATCCATTGGATTCGTTTGATGGTTTACCTTTCCGTAGAGTGGTCATAATAGCCAAACGGACTTACCGTTTGGTAGATATGGCTGAAATAAAGTTTGGAGGGTGAAAAACTTCTTAACCGGGCCAAATCGAGTGATTA
This sequence comes from Allium sativum, assembly GCA_030737875.1. Lineage (NCBI taxonomy): Eukaryota > Viridiplantae > Streptophyta > Magnoliopsida > Asparagales > Amaryllidaceae > Allium > Allium sativum. Next base: position 861,863,065 of record CM060915.1, on the reverse strand, counting down.
GTGAGTAGGCCCATAACCCATTTCGGGATTAGGGTTATGGGGAGGCTGAAATGAGATAGAGGATCATTCCATTTCAGTTTTCTAGCCTCCACTTATCACCAAGGAACCCTAAAAATGGCCTCTAACCTCTAAATCACCTCCAAATCATCTTTTGGTCAAGGATTGAGCTTAGCAACATCTAATCAAGGGAGATCTACACCGAATCAACATTGGAGCTGCTGTTTAAGGTTGGGATTTGCATCAAATCAGAGATTTATTTCAGATCTTAGTTTATTTTGTGGCTAAGGTGAGTGATTTGCATAGTTTTGCACTAATTATGGCTAATTAGGGGTGATCAGTGTTAATTAGCGAATTTAAGCATGATAAAATTCTGGAAAAATGTTCATAAATTCCTAAATGATGTTTTAGACCTCTTATATGAATTTGGGTTAATTTGGTTAAGTTTTGTTAATCCTATCATTAGTTTCACCTAAATATGCTTAGGGGAAATATGGTGTTTTGGGTAAGTTTGATCCATTTTAACCTATCATGTTGATGTTTTGATGTTTGTGGTTGATTATGCATGTTGCTATGACTGTATGAAATGCTTTGTGATTGATTTCAATAGTTAGAATGGTCGAAAACGTCGTCGAATGGCGTAAACACTTGTTGTAACAGTTTCAGAAAACAGTGCAGGGTTCGGATCGGATCGGATTAGGGAGGACGGAGCGGAGCGGAGGCATAAGGACGGATCGAATAGGAGCATGTGAAGGACGAGGAGACGGATCGGATCGGAGGCACGAGCTGGAGGGGAGATGACACCCGACCCGACCCGAGGTGAAGCACCCGACCCGAACCGATGGAGTGGCACCCGACCCGAACCGCACCAGAAGAAGACCCGACCCGAACAGATGGAGGATACCCGACCCGAACCGATGGCTTGAGAAGGAACCCGACCCGACGCAGTATTGACCAATAACCCGAGATGCAAAGGTAGTCCAATATGGGAAGTTAGAGCTCAGGATCCAGTTGGGAACCGACGAGTTCACTTCATGGTTGGGCTTTGCTGCGGGACGTGTGCTAAGGAGTTGTCGACGTTCATAACTTCGATTCACCACTGAAAATGGATGATGGGCTACTTATCAGTGCAGTAGGGTCATCATGACCTGAGGGGCAAAGTGATGGTAGCGAGACTACGTTATCAGTGCAGTAGGGTCATTATGACCCGAGGGGCAAGGTGATGCGTAGTATGACTATGAGCCAGTGAAGTGGGGTCATTGTGACTCCATGGGGCAGAGTGGACATAGTAAGGATTAGTAAGGCTATGAGCCAGTGCAGTGGGGTTCTTGTGACTCCATGGGGCAAAGTGGACATAGCAAAGGATTAGTGGCTACGTTATCAGTGCAGTGAAGCCATTTATGACTTCATGGGGCAGAGTGATCGTAGCAAGGTATGTTGGGTGATCGAAGTGGCGAATATCGTATGCTTTACGCACTGAGTGAGAGATGTGAGGATGGATGCTATGTTTGATTGTTTGTCATCATTATGACATGCACACCTCCCCCACCTCCGTATCTTTACACCGTTTGATATAGTACCTTAGAGTGTTGTACAGTATGTAGTGCTAACTCTTTGGTTGCAGGTTCAGGTATGTTTTAGTCTACCTGTTATTGTTCACTTTAGATGCTTATCGCTCATACCAGGCTTTATGTCTGACCCAGAGTTTTATGTCTCCTCTTATTACTCTGGGTGCTCACACGAGCAGACTAGAGACAGGTTAGCTGGTGATGCGCGAGTAGCTGATTCGGAGGCGGGCAGGAGGCTTCCACGTATGATATATATATATATATATATATATACATTCTCCCTGTGTCGGTGGTCGCTACTTGGGCATTAGTAGTGTACCTCATTTATCTTACTTTTGCTTTGAGACAGTTTGAAAAGTTGTAATAAGCTGTATTTTGGATTTCCGCTGCTATGATGTTTAGTTCTGATTGTCAGCTTATGCACTGTCTCACCTGTTTTATGTCAAGTATGTTGTTATTATATTTTATTCTATGCACTGTGAGACATTCTACAGGTTCTCGTATGTTCATTTCCTTCTTCCCTTTCCTTCTGACGACCCGTTCCGTGCTAACTGGACATGTGTACAGCGCACCTTTGGAGTAAATGTCGGTTGGTGCGGGACGGGCCGTCACACTTAGTATCAGAGCTCTAGGTTGCGTAGTTAGCCTAGGGAAAGACACTAGGGAGAGTTAGTACGTATATGAGAGCGTGTATTTGTGATTACTTTGGTTTTCAAAAGCTATGTATATATATATATACTATTAATAGTATAAGAATGAAGTCGCACTGCACTAGCACCACTATGGGGTCGTTAATCGTTTCCCTTTTTCAGATTGACGATGAGCCGAGACACAAGAGGTGCTGGTAGAGGGACCAACCAGGGGAATGCCGCTGACATGAGGGCGATGTTTACCAACCTCATGAGAGACATGCTTAGAGAGGTGCAAGGGGAAGTTCCCAATCCCGGAGTTGGTGTTGACCCAGTAGTGCAGGCGCCTAGGGTCGATTTCGCCAAGTTGTGCAAGGATTACACTAACCTTGGTGGGAAGCCGTTCCACGGGACGGAGTCGGTTACGGATGTTCAAGATTGGATGGATAGCTGTGATCGTATCTTTGATGACTTGGGTCTTGAGGATGCGATGAAGAGAAGGCTAGCGTCTCGTCAGCTGCAAGGACGAGCGATGAATTGGTGGAATGCCATAAGGACAGCTACTCCAGAAGATCAGGTTACTTGGGATCAGTTCAAGGCTCGCTTTAGCGAGAAGTTTATTCCAGCTTCCCAGAAGTCAGTGTTGTTCAAGAGGTTCTTGGAACTCAAGCCGAACGGAAGGGCAGTTTCTGATTATATTGCTGAGTTCGACACTTTGTCGAAGTATGGACTGTCTCTCATTGATACTCATGAAAAGAAGAATGAGAAGTTCATTACTGGTTTGGATGGGTACTTGGGGGAAAGGCTTATCAACCACATCGATGAGACTTTTGAATCGATCATGGGAAAAGCTTTGAGATCAGAGAGCCTTTACCCTAAGTCAAAGACTGAGGCTGCATCTACAGAAGGGCCAAAGCCGCAAGTAGGCGGTGGAGGCAAGAGTAACTCTCAGAATAAGAGGAAGCAGGACCAATCAAAAGGTGGCCAGAAAAAGAGCAAGAAGGATGTTGAGTGCTTCAGCTGTGGAAAGAAGGGCCATTATGCTAAAGAATGTCGGGCCAAGCCAGCGGAAAGGAAGTGCTACAACTGTGGTCAAATGGGACATCAGAAGGATAAGTGTCCGCAACCTCTTAAGGAGAAGCAGATTGTGAAAGCATATGCTCTTGATGCTGTTCCTTCTTCGTCGAATGCCCCAACTGTGGCGGAGAAAGGAAAGAATGTTGTTATTCAAGGTATGCTTTCTATTTATGATGTACCAGTTCGAGTTTTGTTTGATACTGGGGCTTCCCGTTCCTTCATATCTAGTGACCTGGTAGATAGGTTGGGTTTGGAACCCGAGATAGTCGATAGACCATTGGTTGTGACGAACCCGATTGGTGGTTCGACTAGCCTTAGTATGATTTGCAGGAATTTGGTCTTATCGAGTCATGGATGTATGTTTGTTTGTGATTGCTTTGTTTTGGGCTTTACTGGGTATGGCATTATATTGGGAGTCGATTGGCTCCAAAGATACGGGGTGGTGGTAGACTGTGAGGGCTTTTTGGTGACAGTGAGGGCGGATGATGGGCGGAGGGTAGTGTTTGGTAGTCTACCTAGTGATGGGGTTATGGCTAGTTTTGTAAATTCCCTCGACATCCCGCAGGATGAGTTGTCAGATGTGCCCGTGGTTGGCCAGTATCCGGACATCTTCGAGGAGGTGACCGGGCTTCCACCACACCGAGAGATTGAGTTCCGTATTGATTTAGTGAAAGATGCCAGACCTATAGTGATGCCACTTCGTCGCATGGCACCAAGGGAGCAGCGAGAGCTCGGGGTGCAAGTCAGCAATCTTTTGAAGAAGGGATTTATTAGAAGGAGTGTCTCCGAGTGGGGAGCACCAGTTGTGTTTGCCACTAAGGCAGATGGTTCCCTTCGTTTGTGTGTGGACTATCGCGAGTTGAATAAGGTGACGAGGAAGAATAAGTATCCTCTACCACGGATAGATGATTTGTTTGATCAACTGGAAGGAGCAAGAGTGTTCTCCCAGTTGGACCTCGCGACAGGATTTCATCAGCTTCGAGTAGCGGATGAGAGTGTTTCGAAAACGGCATTTAGGACGCCGTCTGGATTTTATGAGTGGTTGGTCATGCCATTTCGGTTGACCAATGCACCAGCCTACTTTGTGGATCTTATGAATCGAGTATTCAGAGATCAGTTGAATAAGTTTGTTCTTGTGTTCGTGGATGATATCCTTGTTTACTCAAGGACAGAGGAGGAACACAAGGGGCACTTGAGGATAGTGATGGAGGTGTTGAGGAAACACCAATTGAAAGAGAAATTCTCTAAGTGTCATTTTTGGAGAAGGGAAGTGAGATTCTTGGGTCATGTTGTTTCAGAGAGTGGTATTGCCGTGGACCCTGCGAAGGTGGCTACGGTACAGGATTGGCCCACGCCCAAGAATGCTACAGATGTAAGAAGTTTCTTGGGATTAGCTGGATATTATCGTAAGTTTATCCAGGACTTCTCCAAGATAGCAGCACCGTTGACTCAATTGACTAAGAAGAATCAGTCCTTCGTCTGGGACGGAGTGTGTGAAGATGCCTTCAAGAGTCTAAAGGAAAGGTTGACGCGTGCGCCAGTGTTAGTCATTCCTAAAGGGAATGAAGAGATGACGGTATACACGGATGCTTGTGGTACCGGACTGGGTGCAGTATTGATGCAAGAAGGTAGGGTTGTAGCTTATGCTAGTCGACAGCTAAAGCCGCATGAGAAGAAGTATCCTACCCATGATTTGGAATTGGCAGCGATTGTATTTGCGCTGAAGATGTGGAGACACTATCTCTTGGGAGAACGATTTGAGTTGTTTACCGATCATAAATCGTTGAAGTATCTCTTCTCTTAGAAAGATCTGAATCTCCGTCAGCAGAGATGGTTAGAGTTCTTGGCTTCGTATGATTTTGATATCGCATACACACCTGGGAAAGGTAATGCGGTAGCCGATGCCTTGAGTAGGAGACATGCCAGCTTAAGGGCTATGTTTCTTGAGTGGAAGCAACTGGAGTATATCGCGGGGTTTGATTTTAGACCAAAGTGCGAATTGGATCCAGTCATGCTAGCTAGTTTGACGATCAGACCCACTTTGATAGAGCAGATTGGTTCCAGCCAGAGGAACGATCCTAATCTATTGGAAATCATCTCCAAGTTAGAGATGAACATCGACAGTGAGGAGATGAGTGTGTATGGGCTTGATCGAGATGGATGGCTTCGGAAGAATGGAAGACTAGTTGTGCCCAACGTGAATGGATTGAGAGATGAAGTGCTTAGGGAATGCCATCACTCAAAACTGACTATACACCCCGGTGGTAATAAGATGTATCGAGACATGAGACAGACTTACTACTGGGAAGGGATGAAAAGAGACGTTGGGAAGTTTATATCCAAATGCATGAATTGCCAGCTAGTTAAAGCCGAGCAAAAGAAGCCTAGTGGTTTGTTGCAACCATTAGAAATTCCCGAATGGAAATGGGAGCAAGTCTCGATGGATTTCATCGATGGCCTACCAAGGACTAGATCGGGATATGATAGCATTTGGGTTATTGTGGATCGATTGACTAAAAGTGCAAGATTTATACCAGTCAAATCGACCAGAACGGCAGCCAAGTTGGCAGAACTGTATATAAAGTGGGTAGTGAGATTTCATGGAGTACCCAAAAGCATTGTGAGTGACCGAGACCCATTGTTCACTAGTGGGTTTTGGAAGAGCTTACAAGAGGCTCTAGGGTCAGGATTACATCTCAATACCGCATATCATCCTCAGACCGACGGTCAGACGGAGAGGGTGAATCGTATATTGGAAGACCTCTTGAGAGCTTGTATATTGGATTTTGGTGGACCATGGGATGACCATTTGCATCTAGTAGAGTTTGCATATAATAATAGCTACCAATCCAGTATCGGTATGGCTCCATATGAAGCTTTGTACGGAAGGCCGTGCAACTCACCATCATGTTGGATAGAGACTGGCGAGAAATTTGTGCTTGGACCAGATGTGGTGAGAGAAACTTCAGATAAGATTAAGATCATTCAGCAACGAATGAAAGCTGCTCAAGATAGGCAGAAAAGTTATGCTGATAAGAGGATAAGAGACTTGAAATTCTCCGTTGGTGACTTGATGTTCGTCAAGATCTCTCCGTTGAAGAGCGTGATACGATTTGGCAGGAGAGGCAAGTTGGCACCAAGATTTGTTGGCCCATTCCCTGTTCTTGAACTAGTCGGGAATTTGGCGTATAGAGTTGGCTTACCAGAGAAGATGGCGGGAGTTCACAATGTATTTCATGTTTCCCAACTAAGGAAGTTCGTTCACGGCTCAGGTATGACTATTTCACCTGATCAGTTAGAGGACTTCGAAGTAGAACCCGAGGCGGTTGGGAACCGCAAGCCGATTCGTATTGTGGGGCACGATACGAAGCAACTTCGAAGGAAAGCGGTGAAGCTAGTCAAGGTTCAGTGGGGCGAGGACGAGAATGATTGTACTTGGGAGACAGAGGAGAGCATTAGGAAGGCATATCCAGAACTCTTTGCCTGGTAAGATTTACTTTGCAATTTAGTTTTCCGCATGCTAGGTTAGACTTGTTTTGCTTGTTTGCATGTTTGATTGTTGTTTTATGATTGATAGACATGCGGGACCTTGGTGTGTGTTTGGATTAGGGAATTTCGGGGGCGAAATTTCTTAAGGGGGGGGGGGGGAGAGTGTAACGACCCGTATTCTACACATCATAGGATTGTAGAATATTTATTTCTTTTCCATGTGAAGTCGTATGGTCATGTAACTTTGGGAAACATCCATTAGAGTCATTTCCCATGTTCATGATTTTTGTCGATTTTTAAATGACCATTTTGCCCCTAGTTGGTACTGTTTTGGCCATAACTTTTGATTGGAAAGGAATTTTGACCTGAAACCACTTCCATTGGATTCGTTTGATGGTTTACCTTTCCGTAGAGTGGTCATAATAGCCAAACGAACTTACCGTTTGGGAGATATGGCTGAAATAAGGTTTGGAGAGTGAAAAACTTCTTAACCGGGCCAAATCGGGTGATTATTGAGTAGGCCCATAACCCATTTCGGGATTAGGGTTATGGGGAGGCTGAAATGAGATAGAGGATCATTCCATTACAGTTTTCTAGCCTCCACTTATCACCAAGGAACCCTAAAAATGGCCTCTAACCTCTAAATCACCTCCAAATCATCTTTTGGTCAAGGATTGAGCTTAGCAACATCTAATCAAGGGAGATCTACACCGAATCAACATTGGAGCTGCTGTTTAGGGTTGGGATTTGCATCAAATCAGAGATTTATTTCAGATCTTAGTTTATTTTGTGGCTAAGGTGAGTGATTTGCATAGTTTTGCACTAATTATGGCTAATTAGGGGTGATCAGTGTTAATTAGCGAATTTAAGCATGATAAAATTCTGGAAAAATGTTCATAAATTCCTAAATGATGTTTTAGACCTCTGATATGAATTTGGGTTAACTTGGTTAAGTTTTGTTAATCCTATCATTAGTTTCACCTAAATATGCTTAGGGGAAATATGGGGTTTTGGGTATGTTTGATCCATTTTAACCTATCATGTTGATGTTTTGATGTTTGTGGTTGATTATGCATGTTGCTATGACTGTATGAAATGCTTTGTGATTGATTTCAATAGTTAGAATGGTCGAAAACGTCGTCGAATGGCGTAAACACTTGTTGGAACAGTTTCAGAAAACAGTGCAGGGTTCGGATCGGATCGGATATGGGGCTCGGATCGGATATGTTGAACTGAGCAAGGAACCCGATCGGATCGGAACCTGACACTTGGGAAAAATGGCAAAAAGGAAGGCCACGCTAACTGAACTGGAATCGGATCGGATTAGGGAGGACGGATCGGAGCGGAGGCATGAGGACGGAACGGATAGGAGCATGTGAAGGACGAGGAGACGGATCGGAACGGAGGCACGAGCTGGAGGGGAGATGACACCCGACCCGACCCGAGGTGAAGCACCCGACCCAAACCGATGGAGTGGCACCCGACCCGAACCGCACCAGAAGAAGACCCGACCCGAACAGATGGAGGATACCCGACCCGAACCAATGGCTGGAGAAGGAGCCCGACCCGACCCAGTATTGACCAATAACCCGAGATGCAAAGGTAGTCCAATATGGGAAGTTAGAGCTCAGGATCCAGTTGGGAACCGACGAGTTCACTTCATGGTTGGACTTTGCTGCAGGACGTGTGCTAAGGAGTTGTCGTCGTTCATAACTTCGATTCACCACTGAAAATGGATGATGGGCTACTTATCAGTGCAGTAGGGTCATCATGACCTGAGGGGCAAAGTGATGGTAGCGAGACTACGTTATCAGTGCAGTAGGGTCATTATGACCCGAGGGGCAAGGTGATGCGTAGTAAGACTATGAGCCAGTGCAGTGAGGTCATTGTGACTCCATGGGGCAGAGTGGACATAGTAAGGATTAGTAAGGCTATGAGCCAGTGCAGTGGGGTTCTTGTGACTCCATGGGGGCAAAGTGGACATAGCAAAGGATTAGTGGCTACGTTATCAGTGCAGTGAAGCCATTTATGACTTCATGGGGCAGAGTGATCGTAGCAAGGTATGTTGGGTGATCGAAGTGGTGAATATCGTATGCTTTACGCACTGAGTGAGAGATGTGAGGATGGATGCTATGTTTGATTGTTTGCCATCATTATGACATGCACACCTCCCCCACCTCCGTATCTTTACACCGTTTGATATAATACCTTAGAGTGTTGTACAGTATGTAGTGCTAACTCTTTGGTTGCAGGTCCAGGTTCAGGTATGTTTTAGTCTACCTGTTATTGTTCACTTTAGATGCTTATCGCTCATACCAGGCTTTATGTCTGACCCAGAGTTTAATGTCTCCTCTTATTACTCTGGGTGCTCACACGAGCAGACTAGAGACAGGTTAGCTGGTTATGCGCGAGTAGCTGATTCGGAGGCGGTTAGGAGGCTTCCACGTATGATATATATATACACATTCTCCCTGTGTCGGTGGTCGCTACTTGGGCATTAGTAGTGTACCTCATTTATCTTACTTTTGCTTTGAGACAGTTTGAAAAATTGTAATAAGCTGTATTTTGGATTTCCGCTGCTATGATGTTTAGTTCTGATTGTCAGCTTATGCACTGTCTCACCTGTTTTATGTCAAGTATGTTGTTATTATATTTTATTCTATGCGCTGTGAGACATTCTACAGGTTCTCGTATGTTCATTTCCTTCTTCCCTTTCCTTCTGACGACCCGTTCCGTGCTAACTGGACATGTGTACAGCGCACCTTTGGAGTAAATGTCGGTTGGTGCGGGGCGGGCCGTCACACATTAAAATTGCCAAAATAAAATTTTTAAATTGTCTCTAATTTTCTGGGTTGTTACAGTTTCCATGGCATAAGTCTTCTTCTTTTCCACCACCACCTTGCCGAAGTTGATCATCCTCCTCCTCCTCTTATAATATATAGAGAGAGAAAGACTAATATATATTAAATAATATATATTTTGGTGAAGTAGACGTTGCGCCGAAATATTGTCCGATCATTCGCTCAACTAGGCTCGCCTACCGTGTAGATTTGAAAGCTGTTAGGTGAGAACTCTTCAACCATAATTTATATATTTAATTAGTGGTTAGACTAATTTAAATATAGTGATGAATTATTAGTGGTTAATGATGATTGATGTTTGTTGTGATGGATGATGGATGCATAGTTTAGACCACACACATTATTAAGCATTAGTGTTATAAAGCTTGTGCACAGTTATGATTTATTTAATTATGTTGATGATGGTTGATTTGGATGTTTAAATGGTTGTTGATGTGACACAACAATTATGGTATCACATTGGTGATCGACAAATCCCCTTCATAATTAGAAGCAATATCATTATTGAATTTGAAGGTAAATAATTTCGAAAGACCTTATGTATGAATTATATATATATATATATAATGATAAAGTCCTTTACATGAATAATTAAATACCATAACATTCTTGAATGACAAAGAGGATAGTGTCTAGGCTTGGGTTTGGAAATAAAGTTTCCTGCTCTCCCTAACTGATCCGACGAATGGGATGGTTAATTTGAAGTTATTTGAATTTAGAAATGAATTGGAATTTGATTTATTAAGTAAAAAATAAAAATTTAATTTTAGATCCAAAATAAATTGGAAAGTAAATTTGAATGATTTTAAAAGGGTTATATAAGGATATAATGGTTTTCTAAGGTATTTTGAAGTATCGTAGAATAATGGTTATTATGGTCAAAAAGAGCTTGTCGCATAACATCAATTTACGTATTCTAGATGCAAACTTTAAATGCTTATAACTTTAGCAATCTAAATCAGATTTCCATAAAATAAAAACGTTTGATTTCCATTAACAAGAACTTTAAAACCAGTGAAAGCAGATTTTAAATTCGAGTTATAATTTTTAAGTTATGTTTGAAACCGTTTTGGGAAAGGTCGATGTAAGAACAATTGTTGACCATAACTATAAACAACAATTTTTAAATGTTTTAAAAATATGGAAAAAAAATTGTAAAATCATTACAAATTATGAAAAGTTATTTTGAATTGTAAAGTTTAAGTTTTGGCTAAGATAAACGATATTTTTATCAAAATAGTTAAGATATCTGTTCTGTAACGCTTTTGTAACACTTTTGAAATACTATTGTAATGCTTCCTTCGAAAACAAACTATTTTGAAGTTTTAAACCGTAAACTATTTTCCGAACTATAGGTAATTATTTGTGGAATGTTTTCAAAGGTTTAAAAGTATCAGAAATATTTTATATGGAATTTAAATTGATATTAAATTGTTTTTCCATTTTAAATAATTGGATATGGTTGGAGATAAATCTTCGGATGTTTGATATTAATTCGGTAGATGATGACTCTTACTATTTGAGGAATTTAAAAGGTAGTTCACTGTTATTCCGCTTATAGTGTGAGTTGGATACTGAGATTAATATTGAGGATAAGTTAATGGTATTTCTATCCAGATTTGATGTCAAAGAGTTGGATAAATCTTTTAATTAAGATATGGGTTTCCCAATTTGATTGAGATAAGTTGGATAGAAATAATCTTCAGATATTTGATATGAAGTTCTTTGGTGTAAACGTATACTATTTGAGGAATTTGGAAGATATTATTATTATATCGTTATTCAACTTATAGTATACGTTGATTATGAGAATTGATATCGAATATAAGTAGATACAATTTCTGTGTAACTTATGATCAATATCGATTGATCTAGGTTTTGTCGTGAATCATATCTTCAACAATGTCTTTCTTGAAGCCCAATTAGATTGAGTTGTGGAAATTCATATCGTAAATTGGGATTTAATCAAACCTTTGATTTAAGAAAATTAAAAATAAGAAATTGGGAGCCAAGTATAATCTTTTAGTTAAGATTAAAGAATTGAATGTTGGAAAATCGATTTAATTGGAAACTATGGTTGAAATATGGATTAAAGGATTTTCAAAGGAAACTGGGTTTTGATAACGAGTTATCAAACGGAAAACTAATTAAGGTTTTGCGGCTAGATTATCTTTGATTTAAGGGATGTATTTTAAGGAAGAAAGGTTAAATATGGATTTTGTTATAATTTGAGAATGGGTTTGAAGAAATTTAATTGAACAAAATCTAAGATGGGAGGAGGTTTGGTTGCAAGCCTGTGTGTTCCGTAATTGTGCTTTAAAAATTACGCTTATTATTTGGGAAGACCGGGATCAGATGTATGTCTGAAAACCATTCAAAGTAATAATATGACGTTGTGGAGCAATTGAAGACATTGAAGGTAGCATTGAAGACCGGGACCCTTCATATCATAAGGACGACTTGCTGAATATCTCAAATGGGTAGCTCCCATTTGCAGATGGATTTTATATCAGCTAAGTGGCAAGAATCCCAAACGTATGTGAAGGAATTTCGGATTGTTGTTTCGTTCAGACCCAGAACGAACATTTATGGATTATGTGTCTGACATTATAATTGACTGCGTAGCACTGATCTCTGTTAAATATATATCTATTTGGTGGCGAAGAATTTGTTCTCTTGCTTAAAACCCTTCTCTAAGACGTATGAACTTAGAGGTAATATATCGATAGAAATCAGTGATGCGTTGTGAATGGATGATGTGGCATACTTAAGTTATGTGGTGAGCTTTGGATGATCAAAGCATGGCTTATTTAAGTGTAGCTTTGTGTATATGGTGACCTCAGCAAGCCTCACAACCCCGTAAATGGCTAAAACAGGAAAGATACAACGAGGTTAAAGGTAGTCATTTCCTTCTAGATAAAAGGTGTACTATGGTATGGAGCCCAGGTATTAACCTATGTGGATAACTTCTATTTTATATAGATGTTGATGTTGCGAGGCCTCGTTTTAAAGGTTGGTAATGACTGAAAGATGACATACTCAGGCACACTCTAAGTTACCCAGTTAAGGGGTAACCCGTCCTTGTGTTGGCATGAGGAGCATCATTGTTGATCCTTAGACATCCCTCTAGAGGTGTTCAAAATTTGGTTCAAAAGGAAGTTCCTTTGCCTGGTCATTGTTGGAAACCCAATCTCCGCTGCATGCCCGTACGATTTTGATTGTATACCATACGTCAGTATAGTATATGGTACCTATGCTGGCTAAGAATGATACATTTACTTTCGAAAGTATTTTTCACACTATATCATAGTATTGAAAGAGGATTTTCACATATCAAGCATTTTTGATTGCATAAGGAGAAACCTCGCCCATGTGTGTGTTTGCATTGTGTGTGTGTGCCGCGAGACATTATGTTAGTTTCATTTTTCAAAAAGTCATTGCGAATTTCTATGCACTGGTATTCACATGGAGTAACCCGTTTCGCATCAGCGGTATAGTCCGTTGAATTACCTAACTTTAAAATAAACCCTAAAAAAATGTTTTGAGTTCTCACACCAGTCCCATGACTGACCTGGGGTTTATTGTTCCCATACCTAAACTCTGGGTGCCCATAATTTTTACACGGGCAGCCTAGCAGTTTGGTTTGCAGTTTAGAATTGGAGTGGTTGGAGCAGGATGCTAGTTTGGCTGGAGCTATTATATCTTGGAGCATGCATATTCTTCTGCTGAGTTTAGTATCTCTTTCGCTGTGTAATCGATGTACGCTGATGTATCTCTCGTAACTCCGATGTAATATTATTGTAATGATAATAGAAAAGTTCTTTTTATTTTGTGCAAATGTGTAAGTACCCCTAACATTATGTCTTTATGAACGGTTTAAGCTGGTTTAATTAATGGAGAAAACCGGGCAAAAAGCTGGGTCATTACAACATGGTATCATAGTTTTGGTTTATATAAAGCTATGGGGTACGACACATTTGAACAGAAGGAAAGACTCATTAAAGTTATAATATCTCATTAGAGATAGGGTTAGTAATGCCCTAGAATGAGATTTTAGAGTATTATATTTGAAAGAGCGTATTTGAAAAATATGAAATGAGTTTTGAAAAGTTATATTTTAAGAAAGAAACATATTTTGGAAATATATGGTTAATTATAACCTGGATACTTAATCAAACGGTTAAGGTTAAGTTTATATTTTGTGATTATTATTACACATAAAATACTTCTTATGGCATGGTAATTTAGCCCCTTCCACTGATCTGGAAAACGATCCAAGTACAAATGCCTTTTGGATTTAATGTCACTATTGGGTAACATTTCGAAATATCGATAAACTTGGGTCAAATTTGTTAAGGTAACTAATCAATATGGTTATAAAATAAAAATTAGAATTTGAGTATTGTATTCGATGTTGAGGTTGGACTATCGAGTATAAGAAGATTTTGAATATACGCCTAGCTAACGTATATACGAAGTCTTAAGCATACTAGATAGATATAGAATCACACTCTATTCGCTTGAAGATGATTATGTTGATGACTGCAGCATCATCAGTATGTATTTTCGAGTATCGAAAGTGGGATGACTATATAATTCCAATTAAAACATCAATATAAGTGTTTGAAATTGTTTGGTAAATTGATGTGAACTTAAATAGAAAAGTGAAAATTTGATTGGGTTATACGAATTATACCAGGTAAACTTGTTGGTAAGGGATAAGCCAGCAAAGGGTTTTGAGAAAGTGCATTTGTAATATATATATATATATACATATGTATATAAAGGTTTTGAAAAGATGTATAATGTGAAAAACTCAAATCAAAATTTTGAGTAAGAATTGGCAGTTACTTTGGAATTGATTTTGAAAGGATATATTTTGAATATAAAGGAAAAACATCTTTGAAAATATTTGGAAATTAAAAACTTGAGCACGGACATCTTGTGATTGGAATTTCTCAGTTAATTAAAAGACATTTATGTAAAGTTGTAATTTACATAAGCAATCCAAATATAGAAAAGGTAGTTTAGGCATGATTTAAAGACTAAGTTGGAATTAATCAATTAGAATATTGATAATTAGTCCTCCCCAACTGATTAAATTTTTAAATGCAAATATCTTGAGAATTCAATATGACAATAAGATATTTGACGATATTTTGGTTAAGGACAACGTTGGTTAATGATGTTAATAAAAATATATCTAAATGGTTTCTCTAAATTTGAAGGAAATAAGTTTCGTAACCTTTAATTTGGAATAATTAATGAGGATAGCCAAAATTAAACAACATAAGGAACTAAAATCTGGAATTATCGACGATTTTGGACAGTTGATAAGTTCTAAAATATATTATGGTCATAAAAGGAACTGTTTGATTAAGCATGGATACCGTGTGAATTAAGTTTCGAAATTTGATTAAAGAATATTTGGCAAGCGGGAATAGTAATAAGAAATTACCTAAACTGAAACATTTAAACAAACTGAGTTCAGAGATGATCAAGTTTTTTGTGTAACGAATAATAGTAAATTTTGGAAATTAAAAAGGAATAAGTTTCATAACCATTGTATTTGCAAGATAAGATCTGGTGGATACCTAATGCCGAAGGCTCCCATACTCAAGCGTAAGGACTTCCTAGACAGTCTCCCATCTGGTACTATTCTCACGGCTTTTCGAGCTCTGGGGGTGGTCGATTAGCGCGCGTAGCCTTTCCCTCACATTATGTGAAGAGGCCGGGGCTCGAACCTGTGCGCTCCAGATTACCAGCCAGGTAACCTTACCATTTGCGCCAGGCACCACCTTTATTTGCAAGATAAAATCTAAGAGAATAAATTTATAACTTTGAATTTTCTTGAAGGAGGTAAATGGTTGAGTATAAGTAATTGGCCCAGTAAACGATGAATCGAATATAATGGGTGATTGGAAGATATCGTTGGAGGACATGTAAATATGGTTACCCATAAATATGTGTGTTAGAGTATTCTACCCGGTATATCCATTATGAGAACGGGGAGCTTTGGTATAAAGAATTTTAATCTTGTGTCTGAAAATCTACAAGATATAAAATGAGTAATTGTGATTCCCTTTCCTTTTCGAGGACGACAAGTTTTAAAGGGGGGGGGGGTGAATGTTATGATCCAGAATTTTTAACCAATTTAAAATTGGAATTTTTATTACTCAATTTGAATTTGAATTTGACATAAATATATATGGTTTAGAATATTTAATAATTTTGATAAGTTATATGATAGATTTTACTTGAATTATAAATGAGAATGATTATTAATAAGTTTGGATGTGTTGATACTATTTGTCGTTTGATTGGATTTGTCAAACCATAACATGAATTAGTAGCTTTAGAACTAAGTGTTGTCCTTAGTTTTCATAGCATTTTAAAGGAAATGCTACCAAAAGATCACTTTTCCTCCTTAAGACAAGTGTAAGGACACTTGTATTTTTACATGTCTCCTTTCATGCATGTTTTACACTTGCCCACTTATGCGTCATTACCTCCTTAACCCTCCATTCCTATATAAGGAGGCATTTTCTCCATTTTTTAACCATTCCACTCCATTTTCTTTTTTTCATCTTCTTCTTAAAGCTTATGGCCATGGTTTACATGGCATAAGTCTTCTTCTTTTCCAATACCACCTTACCGAAGTTCGTCATCATCCTCCTCCTCCTCTTATAATATATAGAGAGAGAAAGATTAGTATATATTATATAATATATACTTTGGTGAAGTAGACGTTGCGCCAAAATATTGTCCGATGGTTCGCTCAACTAGGCTCGCCTACCGTGAAGATTTGGAAAGCTGTTATGTGAGAACTCTTTAACCACATTTATATATTTAATTAGTGGTTAGACTAATTTAAATATAGTGATGAATTATTAGTGGTTAATGATGATTGATGTTTGTTGTGATGGATGATGGATGCATAGTTTAGAGACCACACACACTATTAAGCATTAGTGTTATAACGCTTGTGTACAGTTTTGATTTTTTTAATTATGTTGATGATCGTTGCTATAGATGTTTAAATGGTTTTTGATGTTGTTTTACACAAACTATGACACAATAATTATGATATCACATTGGTGATTGACAAATCTCCTTCGTAATTAGAAGCAATATGATTATTGAATTTGAAGGTTAATAATTTGGAAAAACCATATGTATGAATTCATATATATTGATAAAGTCCTTTAAATGAATAAATAAATACCAGAACATTCTAGAATGACAGAGAGTATAGTGTCTAGGCTTGGGTTTGGAAATAAAGTTTCCTGCTCTCCCTGGCAATCCCTAACTAATTCGACGAATGGGATGGTTAATTTGAAGTTATTTGAATTTAGAAATGAATTGGAATTTGATTTATTAAGTAAAAAAATAAAAGTTGAATTCTAGATCCAAAATAATTTGGAAAGTAAATTTGAATGATTTTAAAAGGGTTATATAAGGATATAATGGTTTTCTAAGGTATTTTGAAGTATCGTAGTATGATGACCCAAAACTTCCGTAGACCGAAAGTAAGGATAATCATTTTGGAATACAACATATTTACAACAAAAACAGATCTCAGATAATTATCATAACACATAAACCATCGCAGCAGAAATAAATGTCATCAACATTGCAGCAGAACATCAGAGTATGCAGTTTTACAGGATCCACTTAGCATAAAAGAAGTCTTAACAAAAGAGAAAACAAGTCTCAAATGAAAGGAAATAAGTTTCAAACCCCATTACATACATCAAAAGTGAAAGATAGAAAAATATCTCAAAAGTAGAATAAAAGATGGAGAAAAGGTCTTCTTCTTCTTCCTTCCAAAGCAAGCTCCAACCAGAAAGTATCACCTAGAAACCTGTCAATTGGCTGCCCGTGTAGAAAGAGGGCACCCGAGTTTGCAAAAGTGAAACAAACTACGAGTCAGTCATGGGACTGGTGTGAGAATTCTTACTAAATTAACTATCAAGAAGGCGAATCTCAGGACCACGCCGCTAACGCGGAACGGGTTTACTCCATTGGATTGCCAGTGCAATATTTTATAAAGTTTATATCAAACAGCGAAATGACTTTCGAAAAATGAAATCATCATAATACTCAAGTCCTATCACACAATGCAACGCACACAGGAGGATAGAGTTTTCCCTTATGATGATCAAACATGCTTAATACGTGAAAAGTAATATTTTGATATTATCATTAGTGTCTAGGTAGTATTAAAATACTTCAATATAAATATATCAATCCTATACGACATAGTACCCCATCATACTATGTCGACGTATATAAGTTTACAATCAAAACCGAAATATCGTCGTATTGGGAATTGGTTTTCTATCATGAAATCGAGGCTAGGGATCGTCCTCTTCCGATTCGAGACATTCTAGCAAATGCCTCAGGATCCCCCGCAGTGAACCCTTGGAACGGTAGGGCCGGTCCCCACCTAACAGTAGAGGATTGGCAATTCCTGAACATACGTTTCCCGGCCCCTTTGGACCTATAATGTGACCACTTCTGGCCTATAAAAACGAGGTACCTCAATCCAAAATCCACATAGTAAAATGCCAGGCCGTGTTAAAGCCCAAACACCACTCTAGCTAGAAAGAAACGTATGCACTCCCTACGGTCCATATCCCGTTTTTGACTCATACCGGGGTGTGAGGCTCGCGAAGTTACGTTATACACAAAGTTATGCCTAAATAGGCTATGCTTTGATCATCAGCCACAAGGCCTGCTTTTCAACAAAGCCTTGATCATTGCATCTTGGCGTGCCACATTGACCATTCAACGCCATGCTATCGATAACTACTACTACGTATCCGGGTGTTAAGTAGAGAATAAATTCTCCACAACCAAACAGACATATATTAATAGAAAGCGATTTAATTACATGAAGTGAATTTCAACGTCAGACACGCATCCATTTACAAGTCCGTTCTGGGTCTGAACGAAACCAGAGACACCAAAATGGCGCTCGCTTATCCGCACGACCAACACACACGTCCGGACAATTACTGCTTCAACCCGGTCCTGGGAACAAGTCAGTCCAAGGTATCAGAAATCATCGTCCATTCGATGTGAAGATCGCCGGTCTTCAACCGTCGTCTTCTTGCATCTTTGATTCAATCGCCGTTCAATTATTTGAAATGAGTTAACCTCGGCCTTTTCAAATAATTATCGCATAATTATAGTTTAAAATATTTCATCTATATTTATAACCATTTACCGCTATTTTCATTTATTAAAAATAGCTCGAAATATATAAACGACGTTTCGGGTCAATGGGCGGCGCTAGCGCTGCTTTTTCCAAAATTTGATTTACACATATCTTAAAATCTAACCGTCGGATTTTGATGAAATTTATATCGTTGGAAAGCTCTTCCCAAAGCGGTCCTAACGGTTCCAGTTTTGGGAAAATCCAACGGTCAGATCTTTCTATATATTCGTTTGAAGTTACGATTGTCGATACGCGAACTGCAGCGCTCGTTTCGTTTAATTTAATATTTAATCTTTATATATAATATTTAAACCATTTGGGCGATTTCCTTTATTAATATTCATTCCTTTTATTCTATGAAGGAGATATTTTCGTCCGCCAATTCTAGTGCGACAAAAATGATGGTTTCAACAATGTATTATTTTATATCAAATAGACGTGATATTTTTGTTCGCCAACTCTAATGCGATCAAAAATGATAGTTTAAAATGTATAATTTCAATATTCAACAAAATGACATTTTTGTTCGCCAACTCTAATGCGACCAAAAATGATGTTTCAACGATATATAATTTAATATTCAACAAAATGAAATTTTTGTTCGCCAATTCTAATGCGACCAAAAATGATGTTTTAACGATATATATTTTAATATTCAACAAAATGACATTTTTGTTCGCCAATTCTAATGCGACCAAAAATGATGTTTTAACGATATATATTTTTATATTCAACAAAATGACATTTTTGTTTTTTTAAAAAAAACCAAAAATGATGTTTTAACGATATATATTTTTAATATTCAACAAAATGATATTTCCCTTACTCTTATTATTTACATATAAAATGTACATCTCTTTTTACTCTTTGCTATTTACATTGAAAATGAAAATGTATTTTTATTCTTTTCTATTCTTTTCTTTAACTAAGAGAACTCAATTAAAAAGTAAATTCATCTCTTTATGTAATATTTTCATTGTAAAATGCAATAAAAAAGATGGACTTTATTTCCAATGTAAACATCTTTTCTAGCGTCAACATTCCTAAAACAAATATATTTTCTAATGCCAAGATTTGATTCATTTCAACTATACTAACATGACGATGAAATTTGGTTCATTTCAACTATACTAACATGACGATGAAATTTGGGTGTCATTTCAACTATACTACCATGACGATGAAATTTGGGTGTCATTTCAACTATACTAACATGACGATGAAATTTGGGTGTCATTTCAACTAATTTAACATACGATGAATTTTGTGCATTACAACAAATGGCAACATATGATTGGTTGTAAAATTCCTATGAATCAAAAATAATAGACCCCACCTTTATTTTGTGAAATAAAACAAAATATATGAACTTTATTCATTTTATAGGATAAAAGATCAAATCTTTATTCATTATATAGATCCAACTTCTTTTATTTTATAAGTCAAAATAAAAGATCAAATCTTTATTTATTATTAAAACAAAATGAAAGGCTCCACTTTGTATTGATTTGAAAAGAAATCAGAACTTTATCTTATTTGAAAAACAAAAGATCAAACCTTCTTTTATTTTGTTTTTGAAAAACAAAATTCTGTTAATCAAAACAAAAGACTAAAACTTTGTTTTATTCGTAAATCAAAAACAAAAGATTCAACTTCTTTTTGTTTTCAAAAACAAAAGATTAGAACTTTATTTTGTTTTCAAAACATAAGATCCAAACTTAATTTTGTTTTGAAAACAAAAGATTAAAACTTACTTTTATTTTATTTCAAATCAACAGATCAAAACTTTTAAACAAAGATCCCAACTTTATTATATTTTATTTTCAAATCAAAAGATCAATTTCAAAAGAAAGGAATAAAAATAAAAATAAAAACAAAGGCGAGAACTTTATTATGATTACATCAGAATTTTACAGATCCAAACAGTCAAACTATAACATGACATCACAACGAATAAAATTCAACAATACAACAATCACCACATAACAGATCAGAATAATATACAATGATTCAATTGATCGAATAGAATTAAAATAAATTATTTAATTATTTAAATTCAGAATCTCACAGTCGTTGACGGTTTTTGGCCAAAATTCAAACTGTTCAGAATCAACTCCAGTCAGTCTATATGCGTAGATCTCAGAGTCACGATTACAACGTCGCTGAAATCATCGAATTTCGAACTGAAATGAGTTAGATATGGTTAACCGAAGTTTCAAAATAATTTAAATAAATTAATTAATAAATTAATAAGGTAAATCACCTTCTTCCTCTTCTCATACACTACGGCCGACGCTTTCAAATACTGTTCAAAACTAGGGCTCGGATTTGCTCGCGGTTCGGGTGCCTGGAGTTCGATCAGACAACGTGACGGGGAAGACGGGGGTGAGGCGCTGCATCACCTGGACGTGGGGCCCACTCGGCGGCGTGGGTGGCCCTGGGCGGCGCTCGACGCGGGGTAGCTTTGGGGGCTTGTGGCGATGGCTACGGGCGACGAGGTTCGATCAAATCCGTACCAAATTGAAGAGCAGAGAGAGCTCTACGAAATTGTCAAAAGGGAGGATTGATTTTACTTAGTGAATTGATGGGAATTTGTGGAGGAAATTCGAATGTTTTAGGCCATTGATTAGAGGGGGCGGCGGCAGAAGATGAAGGAATAGTGATTAGGGTTTTTAATCTCCTATTTTTATATAGATTTTTGTGTATTTTTACAAATAAATCCAAATCTTTCAAACCGTGCTGATTCTAGTCCGAACAAAGTTGACCCCAGCTAATAGCCCATATTCCGGACCCAATGGAACAGGTCCCGTCAGCCCAAACGGCTGTCTGTGGCCCATATTATTTAATTTAATATTTAATTCCTTTATTAATTTAATTCGTTTGCATAAATAAATTCACCGAGGCCACAAACGGACTCAGAAAAATCAAAAAAAAAAATATTTGTCTATGTTATGACGATACGGTCCTAACAAAATTAATTTCGTCGAATTCTGACACTGTTTGAAAAATGGCTATTTTTCAGTCGATTAAATTTGACTATAATCGACCAAACACATTTTCCTTCGCCACGCTCACATATTAAGTCAAAAAATTCTAAAAATTGAAACCTAGCAATAATATGACATTCCGGTTCCAATGAAAGTGGTTTCGTCGAAAACAGAGATCGTTTGAAAATTGACTATTTTCACTGGCTTCAACATTATTTAAAAATGGAATTTTTATTTTCTGCCACATTTTTCCACCAAATAATTTAAAATAAATTTTTTAAATTGGTTCAGATTTTCAGGGTCGTTACAATCTCCCCCACTTAAGAATTTTCATCCTCGAAAAAGGAATCAAAGTAAAGTAGGAACCAAGATGGAAAATGTAAATTGAGGAAAATGTACCTTAACACAAGAGTTATTCGGAGATATCCACTCTGCACTTGGGGTAAGCCTTTTTGATGCTATCCTCTGTCTCCCAAGTACAGTCTCTAGGATCCCCACTCCATTGAACCTTGACTTGGTTGATCTTCTTGTTCCTCAAGATTTTGGTTTCTTTGCCAATGATCTTAATCGGGTCCTTTCTCACTGTCAGATTTGGAGCAATATCTAGGACCTGTTGGTTTAGTTCATCCTCAATCAGATCTGGATCGTGCACATGCTTGCGGAGTTGAGACACATGAAATACATCATGCACCCCTGGCAACCAGTCGGGCAGCTGCACTCTATAAGCGAGAGTACCAATCCTTTCGAGAATAGGGAATGGACCAATGAATCTTGGTGCCAACTTTCCCGTCTTCCCAAAATGAATCACGCCTCTCAAAGGAGAAACCTTCAAGTATACTCGATCACCCACAGAGAATTCTAGATTCCTTCTTCGCTGGTCTGCATAGCTCATTTGTCGGCTCTGAGCAGTCAACAAGCGCTTCTTAATCAAGTCAACCTTATCCGAAGCTTCTCGAACCATGTCGGGGCCCAAGACTAGTCGATTGCCCGACTCCACCCAACATGCTGGAGATCTGCACGGCCTGCCATAAAGTAATTCAAATGGTGACATCCCCAAGCTTGCTTGGTAGCTATTATTATAGGAGAATTCCACCAAATGCAAGTGGTCCTCCCATGAACCGCCATAGTCCAGAATGCAAGCACGCAATAAGTCTTCTAAAACACGATTCACCCTCTCAGTCTGGCCATCTGTCTGAGGGTGATAGGCAGAGCTCAGATTCAATTTGGTCCCAATCTCTTCTTGAAAAGATTCCCAGAATTTACTAGTAAATAATGGATCTCGATCACTGATAATGCTTTTGGGAACCCCATGCAGTCTGACTATCTCTTTAAGATAGAGCTGTGCTAAACTTCGAGCTGTTCTATTGGACCGAACAAGGATGAAATGGGCAGATTTTGTTAAGCGGTTGACAATCACCCAAATGCTATCGTTGCCCTTTCGGCTTCGGGGCAAACCATCTATAAAGTCTATAGAAATTTCCTCCCACTTCCAACCAGGAACTCCTAGCGGTTGCAACAAACCTGCCAGTTTCTGTTGATCACTTTTGACTTGCTGACAAGTGGGACATCTAGCAACATAAATAGAAATACCCCTCTTCATCGATTTCCACCAAAAGGTGCGCTTGAGATCATGGTACATTTTGTTCACACCTGGATGGACGCTGATTTTAGATTTGTGGCGCTCATCCATCACTTCTCTTTTTAGCTCAGCAATGTCTGGCACACAAATTCGCCCTTGTAATCTAAGGGTCCCGTTATCATCAATCTGGAAACTTGAGGCTTCGCCCTTACGGACTCGCTCACAAAGCTTCTGAATAAAATCATCAATCTTTTGAAGAGCAGAGACCAATCAAAGAAGTGGTGATAATGAGACTGGCGATAATGAGATTGTTGCATTCTGCATTCTTTCTACTGAGTGCATCGGCTACAACGTTTGCTTTTCCCGGAGTATATTGGATATCCAGGTCATATGATGCAAGAAATTCGACCCAGCGTTGCTGCCTCATATTTAAATCTTTTTGGGTAAAAAGGTGCTTCAAGGATTTGTGACCCGTGTAAATTTCAAACTTTTCACCCAAAAGATAATGCCTCCATATTTTAAGAGCAAACACAATGCCCATTAGTTCAAGGTCAAGCGTGACATAATTCTTCTCATGCGGTTTCAGTTGGCAGCTAGCATATGCGACTACCCTGCCTCTTTGCATCAGCACCGCACCAATACCTTAAATAAATAAGGGATAACATGTTAAAATGAGATTTGTCATTTAAAGGAAAAATGTTATCTCAGACATGTTAATTTACAAAAGAAACAACCTTGCTTAGAGGCGTCGGTCCATACCTTCAAATCCTGATTGCCATCTATGATGGTCAACATAGGAGCATTGGTCAACCTCTTCTTTAGCTCTTGGAAAGCTGCCTCGCTTTACGGTGTCCACTTGAATTTCGTATGCTTCTTGGTCAGGTTTGTCAATGGACAAGCTACCTTCGAAAAATCTTTGACAAATTTTCGATAATAGCCGGCCAGTCCCAAGAAACTTATGACCTCCGTGGGAGTTCTAGGCTGCTTCCATTCTTGGATGGCTGAGATCTTTCCTGGATCTACTGAGATGCCTTCCTTTGATACAACATGGCCGAGGAATTTCACCTCCTCTTGACAGAATATGCATTTAGAAAATTTTGCTTTCAGCACATTTCTTCGCAAAATCTCTAAGACTTCTCTCAGATGTTGTTCATGCCCAGCAGCGGATTTAGAAAAGATGAGGATGTCATCGATGAACACAAGCACAAATTTGTTTAAAACATCTCTGAATACTCTATTCATCAAATCAACAAAATATGCTGGAGCATTACATAGACCAAAAGGCATTACTAGCCATTCATAAAAGATGCCAGGGCCTCTGAAAGCAGTTAAAGGCACACACTCCTCTGCAATGCGAAGTTGATGGAAGCCTTTAGCTAGGTCCATCCTAGAGAATACTCGTGCCCCATGTAGTCGGTCAAGCAAGTCATCAATACGAGGCAGTGGATATTTGTTCTTTAGAGTTTTCTTGTTGATATCACGGTAGTCTACACGTAGCCTGAGAGTACCGTCTGATTTTGGGACGAACACCACTGCTGCTCCCCATTCCGAGAAGCTGGGTCTGATCAGACCCTTCCACAAAAGCTGCTTGGTTTGATTTTTCAGCTCCTCTCTTTCTTTTGGCGACATTCTCCGAATGGGATGTACAACAGGCCTTGCATTCGGAGCTAAATCAATTCGGAAGCTGATTTTTCTATGTGGAGGTAGGCCCTCAACTTCTTTGAATATATCAGCATAATCTTTGACGACAGGGATATCCTCAATAGAAGTAGGGGTAACTTCTAGAGAAGACCAGAATGTTTTCCTGTCGGTGGCTGAGCCATGGCAGGGGATACATACATTTCTAAGATTAGTTTTAGCTTTGACAATTCTTTCAGCACAATTGACTTCGGCCTCATATTTTGTCAGCCAATCTATCCCAAGAATGACATCATAGCCGTTGAAACTCATAACGATCAAGTCAAAGGGAAATTTGCAGCGAGAATAAGAAATAGGTACTCGACAATACTGATCAAGAATAAGAGAACCTCCTATCGGACTATTAGCTCTAATCAAATTTTTGAGTTTCCTTGGTTTTAGTTTCAACATTTTAATCGCATCATTAGAAATAAAGCTTTGTGTTGCACCAGTATCAAATAAGACATTAATAGAGATGTTCTTAATATTAAGCGTACCTCCTAAGACATCGGGCTTATTAGGCCCCTCAGTCGAAGCTGTAGTATCTGCTCCCTCATAAACATGTGCCACCTGAGCATTCCTTAGCAGTGGACAATTCGCCTTGATGTGCCCCTTTTGATGGCAATTGTAGCATTCCCTTTTGTCCTGCGAACTATGGCCACGATTCTGAGGATCTTGACCACGGTTTTGGGAGCTCTGACCACGGTTCTGACTAGGGCCTGAATCATTTCTCTTGACCTGTTTAGTAGCTCTACACTCGTAATCGAAATGCCCAATCTTGCCGCAGTTATAGCAGGTCACCTGGCTCCTATCCCTCTTCTTTCCTTGGGGCTTAGCTGTAGAAGAATTACTCGCCTCCTATTTCTTGTTAGCCAGTTCCTTCTGGTTGTTGCTTTGACCTTTCCCTCTATCCTGTGGTCCAGACTCGTCATTTTCCTCATAGCGGCACGCCATCTCCACTACTTCATTGAAAGGAAGCTTAATATGGGCAGTGACTCGATTCAAATATTTCTTGGACAGCCCCTTGATAAATTTCTTATTCTTCTCTACTGGATCTTGAATCAAACTAGGGGAATATCGTGAAAGCTCATCAAACTTCCTCACATACTCAGAAACGGTGATATTCCCTTGCTGTAGGTTAACGAACTGCTCGCGCAGACGCTCTCTAGCTTGTGGGGGTATATACTTCTCATTGAAAAGCTCCTTGAATCTGGCCCAAGACATATTGGCCACGTCATTGCAGATTTTAATTGTATCCCACCAATGCCCTGCTTCCTCCTTTAGTTGCCAAACTGCCAGATAACGCTTTCGCTGATCTTCCAGTTCCAAGCCTTCTAGGATCTTTTCGCAATCTTTAAGCCATGCTTCTGCCTGAATCACAGACTCCCGCCCTGTAAAAGGTACACCTCCAAGGTTCTTGAATTTCTTTGACATTCTCTCCAAATTGAAAGGCTGTGGAGGTGGAGGTGGTTCGACTACGACCTCTGAATTATGCTGGTCTTGAGTGATGGGTGTCTCGTCTCTAGCTTGCCCTCCAGCTCCTACTCGGGCTCCTCCTTTAGCCCCGCCTCGAGCTCCACCACGGGCTCCGCCTCGGGCTGTTCTTGATCTAGTATCCATTTAAATTAGTCTGTACCATCAAGGAAAGAGTCAGACCAACAAAATGAGAATTTTCAGGAAAAGATAAGATAAGGACAAGATGAAAAGATGATGACGTAATGACTGGTAAATATGTGCTATTCTGCTGTGCTCACTCTAGGACATTACTAGTCCTATCTCTAATGAGCTACTCGTCTTAGAATAATGTGGATTCTATCTAGACGAATTGTTCTAAATATGTTATATTCCATAGCTAAGGTTAATCTTAGGCTCTGATACCAACTGTGATGACCCCAAACTTCCATAGACCGAAAGTAAGGATAATCATTTTGGAATACAACATATTTACAACAAAAACAGATCTCAGATAATTATCATAACACATAAACCATCGTAGCGGAAATAAATGTCATCAACATTGCAGCAGAACATCAGAGTATGCAGTTTTACAGGATCCACTTAGCATAAACGAAGTCTTAACAAAAGAGAAAACAAGTCTCAAATGAAAGGAAATAAGTTCCAAACCCCATTACATACATCAAAAGTGAAAGATAGAAAAATGTCTCAAAAGTAGAATAAAAGATGGAGAAAAGGTCTTCTTCTTATTCCTTCCAAAGCAAGCTCCAACAAGAAAGTATCACCTAGAAACCTATCAATTGGCTGCCCATGTAGAAAGAGGGCACCCGAGTTTGCAAAAGTGAAACAAACTACGAGTCAGTCATGGGACTGGTGTGAGAATTCTTACTAAATTAACTATCAAGAAGGCGAATCTCAGGACCACGCCGCTAACGCGGAACGGGTTTACTACATTGGATTGCCAATGAAATATTTTATAAAGTTTATATCAAACAGCGAAATGACTTTCGAAAAATGAAATCATCATAAGACTCAAGTCCTATCACACAATGCAACGCACATAGGAGGATAGAGTTTTCCCTTATGATGATCAAACATGCTTAATACGTGAAAAGTAATATTTTGATATTATCATTAGTGTCTAGGTAGTATTAAAATACTTCAATATAAATATATCAATCCTAGACGGCATAGTACCCCATCCTACTTTGTCGACGTATATAAGTTTACAATCAAAACCGAAATATCGTCGTATTGGGAATTGGTTTTCTGTCATGAAATCGAGGCTAGGGATCGTCCTCTTCCGATTCGAGACACTCTAGCAAATGCCTCAGGATCCCCCGCAGTGAACCCTTGGAACGGTAGGGCCGGTCCCCACCTAACGGTAGAGGATTGGCAATTCCTGAACATACGTTTCCCGGCCCCTTTGGACCTATAATGTGACCACTTCCGGCCTATAAAAACGAGGTACCTCAATCCAAAATCCACATAGTAAAATGTCGGGCCATGTTAAAGCCCAAACACCACTCTAGCTAGAAAGAAACGTATGCACTCCCTATGGTCCATATCCCGTTTTTGACTCATACCGGGGTGTGAGGCTCGCGAAGTTACGTTATACACAAAGATATGCCTAAACAGGCTATGCTTTGATCATCAGCCACAAGGCCTGCTTTTCAACAAAGCCTTGATCATTGCATCTTGGCGTGCCACATTGACCATTCAACGCCATGCTATCGATAACTACTACTACATATCCGGGTGTTAAGTAGAGAATAAATTCTCCACCACCAAACAGACATATATTAATAGAAAACGATTTAATTACATGAAGTGAATTTCAACGTCAGACACACATCCATTTACAAGTCCGTTCTGGGTCTGAACGAAACCGGAGACACCAAAAAGGCGCTCGCTTATCCGCACAATCAACACACACGTCCGGACAATTACTGCTTCAACCCAGTCCTGGGAACAAGTCAGACCAAGGTATCAGAAATCATCGTCCATTCGATGTGAAGATCGCCGGTCTTCAACCGTCGTCTTCTTGCATCTTTGATTCAATCGCCGTTCAATTATTTGAAATGAGTTAACCTCGGCCTTTTCAAATAATTGTCGCATAATTATAGTTTAAAACGTTTCATCTATATTTATAACTATTTATCGCTGTTTTTATTTATTAAAAATAGCTCGAAATATATAAACGAAGTTTTGGATCAATGGGCGGCGCTGGCGCTGCTTTTTCCAAAATTTGATTTACACATATCTTAAAATCTAACCGTCGGATTTTGATGAAATTTATATTGTTGGAAAGCTCTTCCCAAAGCGGTCCTAAAGGTTCCAGTTTTGGGAAAATCCAACGGTCGAATCTTTCTATATTCGTTTGAAGTTACGATTGTCGATACGCGAACTGCAACGCTCGTTTCGTTTAATTTTATATTTTATATTTATATATAATATATAAACCATTTTGGCGATTTCCTTTATTAAAATTCATTCCTTTTATTCTATAAAGGAGATATTTTCGTCCGCCAATTCTAGTGCGACAAAAAATGATGGTTTCAACAATGTATTATTTTATATCAAATAGACGTGATATTTTTGTTCGCCAACTCTAATGCGATCAAAAATGATAGTTTAAAATGTATAATTTCAAATTCAACAAAATGACATTTTTGTTCGCCAACTCTAATGCGACCAAAAATGATGTTTCAACGGTATATATTTTAATATTCAACAAAATGACATTTTTGTTCGCCAATTCTAATGAGACCAAAAATGATGTTTTAACGATATATATTTTAATATTCAACAAAATGACATTTTTGTTCGCCAATTCTAATGCGACCAAAAATGATGTTTTAACGATATATATTTTTATATTCAACAAAATGACATTTTTGTTCGCCAATTCTAATGCGACCAAAAATGATGTTTTAACGATATATATTTTAAATATTCAACAAAATGACATTTCCCTTACTCTTATTATTTACATATAAAATGTACATCTCTTTTTACTCTTTACTATTTACGTTGAAAATGAAAATGTCTTTTTATTCTTTTCTATTCTTTTCTTTAACTAAGAGAACTCAATTAAAAAGTAAATTCATCTTTCTATGTAATATTTGCATTGTAAAATGCAATTAAAAAGATGGACTTTATTTCCAATGTAAACATCTTTTCTAGCGTCAACATTCCTAAAACAAATATATTTTCTAATGCCAAGATTTGATTCATTTCAACTATACTAACATGACGACGAAATTTGGTTCATTTCAACTATACTAACATGACGATGAAATTT
Organism: Allium sativum; assembly: GCA_030737875.1. NCBI lineage: Eukaryota > Viridiplantae > Streptophyta > Magnoliopsida > Asparagales > Amaryllidaceae > Allium > Allium sativum. The sequence continues at coordinate 861,833,219 of CM060915.1, read as the reverse complement.
GGGTGTCATTTCAACTATACTAACATGACGATGAAATTTGGGTGTCATTTCAACTATACTAACATGACAATGAAATTTGGGTGTTATTTCAACTAATTTAACATACGATGAATTTTCTGCATTACAACAAATGGCAACATATGATTGGTTGTAAAATTCCTATGAATCAAAAATAATAGACCCCACCTTTATTTTGTGAAATAAAACAAAATATATGAACTTTATTCATTTTATAGGATAAAAGATCAAATCTTTATTCATTATATAGATCCAACTTCTTTTATTTTATAAGTCAAAATAAAAGATCAAATCTTTATTTATTATTAAAACAAAATGAAAGGCTCCACTTTGTATTGATTTGAAAAGAAATCAGAACTTTATCTTATTTGAAAAACAAAAGATCAAACCTTCTTTTATTTTGTTTTTGAAAAACAAAATTCTGTTAATCAAAACAAAAGACTAAAACTTTGTTTTATTCGTAAATCAAAAACAAAAGATTCAACTTCTTTTTGTTTTCAAAAACAAAAGATTAGAACTTTATTTTGTTTTCAAAACATAAGATCCAAACTTAATTTTGTTTTGAAAACAAAAGATTAAAACTTACTTTTATTTTATTTCAAATCAACAGATCAAAACTTTTAAACAAAGATCCCAACTTTATTATATTTTATTTTCAAACCAAAAGATCAATTTCAAAAGAAAGGAATAAAAATAAAAATAAAAACAAAGGCGAGAACTTTATTATGATTACATCAGAATTTTACAGATCCAAACAGTCAAACTATAACATGACATCACAACGAATAAAATTCAACAATACAACAAACACCACATAACAGATTAGAATAATATACAATGATTCAACTGATCGAATAGAATTAAAATAAATTATTTAATTATTTAAATTCAGAATCTCACAGTCGTTGACGGTTTTTGGCCAAAATTCAAACTGTTCAGAATCAACTCCAGTCAGTCTATATGCGTAGATCTCAGAGTCACGATTACAACGTCGCTGAAATCATCGAACTTCGAATTGAAATGAGTTAGATATGGTTAATCGATGTTTTAAAATAATTTAAATAAATTTATTAATAAATTAATAAGGTAAATCACCTTCTTCCTCTTCTCAGACACTACGGCCGACGCTTTCAAATACTGTTCAAAACTAGGGTTCGGATTTGCTCGCGGTTCGGGTGCCTGGAGTTCGATCAGACAACATGACGGGGAAGAGGGGGTGAGGCGCTGCCTCGCCTGGACGTGGGGCCCACTCGGCGGCGTGGGTGGTCCTGGGCGGCACTCGACGCGGGGCAGCTTTGGGGACTTGTGGCGATGGCTACGGGCGAAGAGGTTCGATCAAATCCGTACCAAATTGAAGAGCAAAGAGAGCTCTACGAGATTGTCAAAAGGGAGGATTGATTTTACTGAGTGAATTGATGGGAATTTGTGGAGGAAATTCGAATGTTTTAGGCCATTGATTAGAGGGGCGGCGGCAGAAGATGAAGGAATAGTGATTAGGGTTTTTAATCCCCTATTTTTATATAGATTTTTGTGTATTTTTACAAATAAATCCAAATCTTTCAAACCGTGCTGATTCTAGTCCAAACAAAGTTGACCCCAGCTAATAGCCCATATTCCGGACCCAATGGGACATGTCCCGTCAGCCCAAACGGCAGTCTGTGGCCTGTATTATTTAATATAATATTTAATTCCTTTATTAATTTAATTCGTCTGCATAAATAAATTCACCGAGGCCACAAACGGACTCAGAAAAATCCAGAAAAAATATATTTGTCTATGTTATGACGATACGGTCCTAACAAAATTAATTTCGTCGAATTCTGACACTGTTTGAAAAATGGCTATTTTTTAGTCGATTAAATTTGACTGTAATCGACCAAACACATTTTCCTTCGCCACGCTCACATATTAAGTCGAAAAATTCTAAAGATTGAAACCTAGCAATAATATGACATTCCGGTTCCAATGAAAGTGGTTTCGTCGAAAACAGAGATCGTTTGAAAATTGACTATTTTCACTGGCTTCAACATTATTTAAAAATGGAATTTTTAATTTCTGCCACATTTTTCCACCAAATAATTTAAAATAAAATTTTTAAATTGGTTCGGATTTTCTAGGTCGTTACACGTAGAATAATTGTTATTACAGTCAAAATAGAGCTTGTCGCATAACGGCAATTTACGTATTTTAGATGCAAACTTTAAGCGCTTATAACTTTTGCAATCTAAATCGGATTTCCATAAAATGAAAAATGTTTGATTTCCATTAACAAGAACTTTCAAGTGAGCGAAAGCATATTTTAAATTCGAGTTATAATTTTCAAGTTATGTTTGAAACCGTTTTGGAAAAGGTCAATGTAAGAACAATTGTTGACCATAACTATAAACAGATATTTTTAAATGTTTTAAAAATATGGAAAAAAAATTGTAAAATCATTACAAATTATGAAAAGGCATTTTGAATTGTAAAGTTTATGTTTTGGCTAAGATAAACGATATTTTGATCAAAATAGTTAAGATAACTGTTTTGTAACGCTTTTGTAACACTTTTGAAATGCTATTGTAACGCTTCCGTCGAAAATAATCTATTTCGAAGTTTTAAACCGTAAACTATTTTCTGAACTATAAGTAACGATTTGTGGAATGTTTTCAAAGATTTAAAAGTATCAGAAATATTTTATATGGAATTTAAATTGATATTAATATGTGTTTTCCATTTTAAATAATTGGATATGGTTGGAGATAAATCTTCGGATGTTTGATATTAATTCGATGGATGATGACTCTTACTATTTGAGGAATTTTAAAGGTAGTTCACTGTTATTCCGCTTATAGTGTGAGTTGGATACGGAGATTAATATTGAGGATAAATTGATGGTATTTCTATCCAGATCTAATGTCAAAGAGTGGGATAAATCTTTTAATTAAGATATGGGTTTCCCAATTTGATTGAGATAAGTTAGATAGAAATAATATTCGGATATTTGATATGAAACTCTTTGGTGTAAACAAATATTATTTGAGGAATTTGGAAAATATTATTATTATATCGTTATTCCACTTATAGTATTCGTTGATTATGAGAATTGATATCGAATATAAGTAGATACAATTTCTGTGTAACTTATGTTCAGTATCGATTGATTTGGATTTTGTCGTGAATCATATCTTCAACAATATCATTCTTGAAGCCTAATGAGATTGAGTTGTGGAAACTCATATCGTAAATTGGGATTTAATCAAACCTTTGATTTGAGAAAACTAAAAATAAGAAATTGGGAACCAATTATAATCTTTTAGTTAAGATTAAAGAATTGAATGTTGGAAAATTGAATTAATTGGAAACTATGGTTGAAATAAGGATTAAAGGATTTTCAAAGGAAACTGGGTTTTGATAACGAGTTATCAAACGGAAAAGTAATTAAGGCATTGGGGCTAGATTATCTTTTATTTAAGGGATGTATTTTAAAGAAGAAAGGTCAAATATGGATTTTGTTATAATTTGAGAATGAGTTTAGAGAACTTAATTTAACAAAATCTAAGATGGAAGGAGATTTGGTTGAAAGCCTGTGTGTTCTGTAAATGTGTTTTAAAAATTACGCTTATTATTTGGGAAGACCGGGATCGTACGTATGTCTGAAAACCATTCCAAGTAATAATACGACATTGTGGAGCAATTGAAGACAACATTAAGGACCGGGACCCTTATTATCGTAAGGACGACTTATAGAATGTCTCTAATGGGTAGCTCCCATTTGCAGATGGATTTTATATCAGCTAAGTGATAAGAAGCCCAAACGTATGTGAAGGAATTTCAGATTGTTGTTTCGTTCAGACCCAGAACAGACATTAATGGATTGTGTGTCTGACATTGTAATTGACTGCGTAGCACTGATCTCTGTTAAATATATATCTGTTTGGTGGCGGAGAATTTATTCTATTGCTTAACACCCTTCTCTAAGACATATGAACTTAGATGTTATACATCGATAGAAATCAGTGATGCATTGGGAATGGACAATGTGGCATACTTAAGTTATGTGGTGAGCTTTGGATGATCAAAGCATGGCTTATTTAAGCGTAGCTTTGTGTATATCGTGACCTCAACAAGCCTCAAAACCCGGTAAACGGCTAAAACAGGAAAGATGCAGCGAGGTTAAGGGTAGTAATTTCCTTCTATATAAAAGGTGTAATAACCCGGAAATCTGAGCCAATTTAAAATTTTTATTTTGGCAATTTTGATGAATTTTGAATATTTAAAATGGATTATTTTAAATAATAACGACGAGAAAATTATTTTGAATATAATTCGAACGTATATATTTATATAGATCGTCGTTAGAGTATAAATAATTATTTATAATTATAAAAGGAATTGAAAATGGCGCGGTAGTTCGATAATTCGATTTCAAAGTTCAAATGAATGTACATGATTCAAAATAAACCGGATTTTAGCGAAACCAAAAATATTAGAATCTAATAGAGAATATCTTTCCAACGAATCCGAAAATCAAAATTTCATAGCGTGAATCAAAAGTTATGCCCAGTTGAAAATTCAGAATAGTCGCTATGGAATTCTGGCCCTTAAAAATGGGAATTTTGCAAACGACCTCGGTTTTCGACGAAACCACTTTTGTTGGGTCCGGGATGTCAAATTATTGCTAGGTTTCAAAATTCGTAATTTTCTGAATCAATATGTGAGCGTGGCAAAGAAAAACGCGTTTGACCAGTTTTCGTTGATTTTAATCGACTGGAAAATGGCCATTTTTCAAACGGTTTCAGAATTCGATGAAATTAGTTTTGTTAGGACCGTATCGTCAATACGAAGTTAGAAAATATTTTTCGGGAAATTTAGAGTCCGTATGTGACCCCAGTAAATTGAAATGTGCGTTCAAATTCAATATATTGAGTTATATTTTGATTTTGACACAAACTGATTGAAACGATCGAATCAGCCTACAATACATACCCCATTGTGTTCGTAATGGGGGTATTACGCTAGGGACGACAGTCGGTGGGTTCGATTTTGAGTTCGAAATAAAAAGCTACTTTATGGAATTAATTGAGTAAATAAATTAAATTAAATATATAAATTATAACTAACTCCCCCTTTCTCCTTCATAACAGTCAACGGAGGAAAATTAAATTAAAACCCTGCTCCTCAAATTCCCGTCGCCCCTCAGCCAAATCTGCGCCCTCCCCCTTTTCAGACCACCGCGCCTCCTTCCAAGGCCACTGCCGGCCGTCGCCCTCCCCACCTGACTCCGACGAGACCCCTCGCATCGCTCCACTTCCACCATTCTTCTCCAGCACCTCGAGATCTGTCAGAAAACCCCCCCATCGCGAACCCTAAAACCACTACCCCCACGAAGCTGGAGCGCCGCCGACATGCAGAGCCACCACCGCCGACCTCGACTGCGTTCCTCCCTCCCCAACCACTGGCGAACTCTGGCAGATCCTTCCCCCTCCTTTTTTTTACTGTAAGTATTTTCTGATTTCGATTTTATATATGATTTTTATTTAGAAATGTATATGATTTTATTTAGGAAGTTAAACGATTTTTATTCATGAAGTTAAATGTATTTTGTTCATGAAGTTCTATGATTTTTTTTATGAAGTTCTAAGATTTTTAAAAATGAGAAAGATTGGGTTTTTAACACCAAAAAGATGAGTTTTTTTAAAAAAAAAAGGTTAGTTTTTTAAATATAAAAAGGCGAGATTTTTAATGTTAAAAAGATTTGATTTTTATAAATAAAAATATGATTTTTATTTATATAGAGTATAAAAAAAGGTTTGATTTTTGTTTATATAGAAAGAAGTGATTTTTATTTATACGAATAGCAAATAAAAATCTGATTTTTATTATATGAATATCGGTTTAAAAATATTATTTTTATATTATAGAAAGAATAAAAATATGATTGTTATATTATAGAAAGAATAAAAATATGATTTTTATATTGGTAGAGTATTAAAAATATGATTTTTAATCTATAGAACATCATAATAAAAATGTGATTTTAATATGAACAGCGTGAATATGAGTGTGATGGAATTGACCGGCAGCAAAACAGAATCCAGACCATTCAGAAATAAAGAATGGAGGAGTGGAACCCTCTGTGAGAACTTCTCACTTTTTAATTTAATTTTCTAGTTAAATTATATACTAGAATGCAAACGGTGTTTAGTAGCACTCGACACCCGTCATCCACAGACAATGGACGGCTTGTACGCTTGTTTGTTTGATTTTGATGTGTTGTTGATTGTGTAATGTGATGTGAAATGAAATAAAATATTTATATAGTTAAAAATATTTTATAGTTAAAAATATAATTTTTAACGTGTATATGAAATGAAATAAACTAATATTAACAAATCGGACGATTTGTTTATATACACACATTTGACTGATATTGATTGGGACGATAAATTTTACACATCGCCCAACTGCACAAATAAAATCTGTGTTTGATTATTTGAAACCCCACACGGGTATTGGGATGATATATGACATACACTAATCCCAATAATTAGTTGTTTGTCGATCGATTGATTGACAGATTGTTATGAGCGTTAAGTATTTATTTTGATGCTTATACGGTGTAGAATGCACTTTGGATGATGGTTGATTATTTGTCGTTGTTGATATATACATGCGTTGTTTGGAAATACATAGAAATAAAATCTATGGTAATTGATTGGGCCTCATTCTAATTTCAAAATAGAAATTTGAAAAAAAAGAAATATTTGAATAGAAATATTTGAACTAGAATATTCGAAAATAGAAATATATGAAGCCGTGTTGATTAGATTGACGCCATTTTGACGTGAATGAAATTTATATCAATTTTATTCATTTTTATAATGAATATAGAAAAGGAAGTGATTTCAAAAATTGAAATTAAATAGAATTGAATTCGAATTGAAATGAATTCGAATTGAAATTGAAACGAATTGAATTCGAATTGAAATTGAATAGAATTGAATTCGGATTAAAAATGAATAAAATTGAATTCGAATTGAATAGAACTGAATTCGAATTAAATATGAATAGAATTGAATTCGAATTGAAATTGAATAGAACTGAATTCGAATTGAAATTGAATAGAATTTAATTCGAATTAAAAATGAATAGAATTGAATTCGAATTAAATTTGAATATTGAATTCGAATTGAAATTGAAACGAATTGAATTCGAATTGAAATTGAATACGATTGAATTCGAATTAAAATTGAATAGAATTGAATTCGAATTGAAATTGAAACGAATTGAATTCGAATTGAAATTGAATAGAATTAAATTCGAATTAAAAAAGAATAGAATTGAATTCGAATTAAAATTGAATAGAATTGAATTAGAATTGAAATCAAATTGAAATGAATTCGAATTGAATTGAAATTGATTTGAAATAAATTCGAAATCGAATCAAAATTGAATTGAATTTAAAACGAACTGAAATTGAATTAAAAATCGATTTGAATTGAAATCAATTTGAAATGAATTTAAAACGAATTTATGAGGAAAAATTCAATTTTGATTTGAAGTTGAAATCGTTTCGAAAACTAATTTAAAACGATTTATAAAATACGTTTCAAAAGGAAATCGACGAAATATATATAATATATATTATATATATAATGGTCTGAATAGAACGCGCCGCGCTGCGGCAATTCATGAATTTCGACCATTGACTTCGAATGGACATTGCGGGAGATCCGACCGTCGGATTCTCCTAAAACCGGAACCATTGGGTTCGTATCGAAAAGAGCTTTCTAACGAATATTAGAAATTTGAAATCTAACGGTTGGATTTGGAATCATGTCCAAATCAAATTTGAAAAAGGACGTTGTAAGTGCAGTTCGATGGCCGTTGATGGAAATCGACTGTACGGGCCTTGATAAAATTATTAAAAATAATAATAATTTGTGTAAAATCATAAGAAATGATTTGGAAAGAACTAGGATGAAAAATCCCATATTTGAAAAGATAAAAATGTATTTTTATCAAAAAGTACTAGTTTTGAACTAGAATTATAAATTCAATATTTTTAAAATAAGTAAATTGGATTTGAAATGGTTTTAAAAATAACCAGAGTCACCAATATATAGATTGGAAATGGATTTGAATCGAAATTGTCTTCGGAATATTTCGATGTGGGATTTTGTGATTATACAGATATTGTTATGGAAATTTGAAAGACATGTTGATATCGTTATTTCCAATACGATATTTGTTGGTCGTAGAATTTGATATTGAATATAAGCCGATATATTTTCTATTCAGAGCCTTGTATTTAATATCAAATGAGATTTGGGTTTGTCGTGAATGGTGTCTTCATTAACACTGTTCTTAAACCCAGTTGAGAAAAAGATTAAATCTTTTTATTTAGATTTAATGAAATGTACCAATTAAATAATATTTAATTAGAAATGAGTTGAAATTGATTTTTGGGTTTATTGTGAATGGTGTTTTAAATAACATTTGTTCTTTAACCCGACAATTAATGGAATGTGATTTTGGGTTGTCGTGAACGGTATCTTCAATAATACTGTTCTTAGACCCAAAGGAGTTAAGAAAATCAGAAACTAACTGGAGATTAGTTAAGTTGAGTGGTTTCTGGGGTATTGATCTTATGTTGGTTTCGGCCTTCGGGGTTAATACTTAGGGAATTGCTCACTTGCTAATTTATGGTTAGGGACTGATTGAAATGGAATGTGATTTTGGGTTTATCGTGAACCATGTTTTAAATGACATTGATTCTTTAACCCAGTCAAAGATTAAAACTAAGTTGTGTTTTAATGAATCTTTAATTTGATTGAAAAGATCGAGAATGGAGTATCACCAGTTTTGCTCCAGGCGATAGTTAAATCTTTAATTAGATTTGAACGTGAAATGGTAATTGAATTTACCGATAACACCATGGTGTTAGATATGAAGTATTACCAGTTTTACTTCATGAGATGAATAGGTTGGGATTGGGAAATAAAATAAATGATCACTTTGGTGTGGATCGCTACTCCCGACTAGTTTGAATTGATATTCAAAAGTAGATTAAAGAATAAATTTCAAGGAATTTATCTTTGATAAAATTAATGGGCACCTCTCCCTAAGAATGTGAAATTTAGAAACTAACTGTAGGTTAGCTAAGCAGAATGGTTTCCAGGGTATTGATCTGATGTTGGTTTCGGCCTTCAGGGTTAATATTTGGGGAATTATTCTCTTGATTAATTTACGGTTAGTGAATGATGAACTGGAATGAGGCGTATGTTGTGTTTGTGTAACACGTATTTATTATATACGCGAGTTATTCAGAAAGACGGGATTTATCCCATTCTGAATAATTGATACGACGATAAGTCGGAGATGAAGACGATGGTTGAAGACCGGAGGTCTTCACGTCGTTTGGATAATTACTGATGATCTTGATTGGGCCGTACACCCAAGAGGAGGGAATCAGTTGGTGATCGTCCAGACGTACTTAGAGATCGATGGATATGCGGGGTACTAGGTGCCTCCAGTTTCGTTCAGACCCAGAACGAACTTGTAAAAGGACTGTGTGTCTGACATTGGATTTTATTCTGTGTGATTGATTTCTATTAAATATATATTTGTTTGGCGGTGGAGAATTTATTCTCTTGCTTAACGCCCTTCTCTGAGACGTACGAGCTCAGGGGTTATATACTGATGGATATCAAACACATAAAGTGAATTGCCTGTGTGGCATGCCTAAGTGGCAAATGATCAAGGCTTCTGTTGAAAAGCAAAGTCTTGTGGTTGATGATCAAAGCAAGGCCTTTGTGGCATAGCTTTGTGTAACGTTTACTTCGCGAGTTTCACACCCGGTATGAACCAGAAACGGGTGAGGACATCAGGGTGGGCATGCGTTTCCTTCTAGTTATAAGTGGTGTCAGTGGTTTTACACACCCTGACGAGTTTGACTTATGTGGTTGTTGGTTTGCGAGGCGCCTCGGATTTATCGGTGACTATGTGAAGCCGATGGAGTCATTCGTTGGCTCATTTATGCCCCATAGGGTGGGGAAATGTATTGTTCAGGCATTATAATCCACTTCGTGTGGACCGGCCCTGACGACCCAAAGGCTTGACTGAGTACTTGCCTGAGACATAGTATAGATGGTCTCGAATCGGTAGAGGACTATCTTTTGCCTCGGTTCATACCATAAATGATAACCCAATTTCCAATACGACATTTTATGGTTTTGATTGTATACCTATATATGGCGACATAGTGGTATGGGACATTCATGCCGCCTATGATTGATATTTATGATTGTATATAAAATCAGAAACTAACTGGAAACGAGCTAAGATGGGTGGTTTCCTGGGTATTAGTCTGATGTTGGTTTCGGCCTTCGGGGTTAATACTTAGGGAATCGTTCTCTTACTAATTTGCGGTTGGAGTCTGATTAAGAATTAAAACATGAAATTTAGCGTATCAAGCATTCTTTGGCTATTATAAGGTAAAACCCTATCCCCCAACTTGCGTTGCATTGTGTGATAGGACCTGGGTCTTATAATAGCTTCATTTTTCTTTATTAAGCATTGCGTTGTTTTGTTATATGCACTGGTATTCTTGGGAGGAAACCCATTCCGTGTTATACGGCGTTGTCCCTTGATATATCTGATTTAAAGTAAAGTTTTATATAACTGTTTTAGTTCTCACACCAGTCACATGACGGACCTGGAGTTTATTGTTTTAACCTAAACTCTGGGTGCCCTTATTTTGACACGGGCAGCTAGTAGTTTTGGTTTTGCAGATTTATATTCACAGGATCCTGGTTTACAGCTGGAACGATATCCGGAAAGCTTTGTATCCGAATATCTCCTTCTAGTTGTGTTTTGTATTATTTTCCGCTGCGATGTATTTAAATGTAATTTAAATCTCTGATATTTTCTGTGTAATATTTGTTTATACTCTGTATATTCTTTTATTCTGATGAATTATTGTAATTAACAATGAAATGTTCTTCTGTCTGCGTTCTTTTGTGCGTTGTTCTCAAAGTATCCGCTCTTTCCTTACTGGGGAAGTTACGGGTTCTTACAGTGGTATCAGAGCTTTGGTTTAGAAAGCTCAGAGAACAAGACACATTAGAACCAAACGAAAGAATTCATCAGAGATTGGATTAGTAATATCCAACGGGAATGACTCGTTAGAGATGGGATCAGTAGTATCCTAGAACGAGTGTGAAGAGTATATTTTTAAAATGAAAACAAATTTTGTTTTGAAAATTTAAATCAACTATTCGTATTTGATTATTTATTTATATTGAATTTGGACGATCCAGTATATATAGATTTTGCGTATACGTCTGATCTGCGTGTATTTGGAGTTTTAATATACTGGATAGATATAGAATTACACTCTAGTCGCCCGGGGGTGATTCTGATGATTGATATATCATCATCAGAATTTATATTCGAGTGACGAAAGTGGGATATCTATATATTTCCATTAGACTGGTGTGAGAACCAAAATTAGATAGGGCTTATTATTGTGATTTGGCATCAAAAACATGATTTTCTGTATATATATCAAAGTTATGTGTTTGAACTTCTAATTCACTAATTGATTGATGGTTGTGTTGTTTGTTTATTTGTTTGATAATTTTGAACCATTATGCCTAATAGAACAAAATAGTGAATTGTATTGAAAATTAGTCGCATTTGCATGCATATACATGTACTTATATTGAACAGGTCATAGCAAGGAGGCTAGAGCAGAAGAATAAAATTTGTTTGCCCGACAAATAGGTACATGTTTATCATAATTTACTGTTTTGTTTGGGTGATGATGATATTGTGAGCTGATTGGCTAGCCGCTTGTCTTTTTCCTTTTCTTTTGGATTGAAGAAGGCCATGGGAGGCTATATGAAATATCCCAAAGTCCCCGGTGCAGGGGAGGTTATGGCGAATTTTTTTGAAAATTTAGGGTGGTAGGCAAATTTTTGAAAAATTTGAAAAGTTCTTAGAAACAGAAAAGTTGAAGAACTTAAGCCGTAGTGAAAATAATGAAAGTTGAGTTGATTAGTTAAACAACTTTCGGCTTTGTTCCTTTTCGGGGACGAAAAGTTTTAAGTGGGGGAGATTGTAATAACCCGGAAATCTGAGCCAATTTAAAATTTTTATTTTGGCAATTTTGATGAATTTTGAATATTTAAATTGGATTATTTTAAATAATAACGACGAGAAAATTATTTTGAATATAATTCGAACGTATATATTTATATAGATCGTCGTTAGAATATAAATAATTATTTATAATTATAAAAGGAATTGAAAATGGAGCGGTAGTTCGATAATTCGATTTCAAAGTTCAAATGAATGTACAGGATTCAAAATAAATCATATTTTAGCAAAACCAAAAATATTAGAATCTAATAGAGAATATCTTTCCAACGAATCCGAAAAATCAAAATTTCATAGCATGAATCAAAAGTTATGCCAAGTTGAAAATTCAAAATAGTCGTTATGGAATTCTGGCCCTTAAAAATGGGAATTTTGCAAACGACCTCGGTTTTCGACGAAACCGCTTTTGTTGGGTCTGGGATGTCAAATTATTGCTAGGTTTCAAAATTCGTAATTTTCTGAATCAATATGTGAGCGTGGCAAAGGAAAACGTGTTTGACCAGTTTCCGTTGATTTTAATCGAATGGAAAATGGCCATTTTTCAAACGGTCTCAGAATTCGATGAAATTAGTTTTGTTAGGACCGCATTGTCAATACGAAGTTAGAAAATATTTTTCGGGAATTTTTAGAGTCCGTATGTGACCCCAGTAAATTGAAATGTGCGTTCAAATTCAATATATAGAGTTATATTTTGATTTTGACGAAAACTGATCGAAACGATCGAATCAGCCTACGATACATATCCCATTGTGTTCGGAATGGGGGTGTTACGCTAGGGATGACAGTCGGTGGGTTCGATTTTGAGTTCGAAATAAAAAGTTACTTTATAGAATTAATTGAGTAAATATATAAATTATAACTACCCCCCCCCCTTTCGCCTTCATAACAGTCAACGGAGGAAAATTAAATTAAAACCCTGCTCCTCAAATTCCCGTCGCCCCTCAGCCAAATCCGCGCCCTCCCCCTTTTCAGACCACCGCGCCTCCTTCCAAGGCCACTGCCGGCCGTCACCCTCCCCACCTGACTCCGACGAGACCCCTCGCATCGCTCCCCTTCCACCATTCTTCTGCAGCACCTCAAGCTCCGTCAGAAAACCCCCCTATCGCGAACCCTAAAACCGCTACCCCCACGAAGCTGGAGCGCCACCGAAATGCAGAGCCACCACCGCCGACCTCGACTGCGTTCCTCCCCCCAACCACTGGCGAACTCTGGCAGATCCTTCCCCCTCCTTTTTTTTACTGTAAGTATTTTCTGATTTCGATTTTCTGTATGATTTTATTTTAGAAATGTATATGATTTTATTTACGAAGTTAAACGATTTTTATTCATGAAGTTAGATGTATTTTGTTCATGAAGTTCTTTGATTTTTTTTATGAAGTTCTAAGATTTTTAAAAATGAGAAAGATTGGGTTTTTAACACCAAAAAGATGAGTTTTTTTTAAAAAAAGGTTAGTTCTTTAAATATAAAAAGGCGAGATTTTTAAAGTTAAAAAGATTTGATTTTTATAAATAAAAATATGATTTTTATTTATATATAGTATAAAAAAGGTTCGGTTTTTGTTTATATAGAAAGAAGTGATTTTTATTTATATGAATAGCAAATAAAAATCTGATTTTTATTATATGAATATCGGTTTAAAAATATGATTTTAATATTATAGAAAGAATAAAAATATGATTTTTATATTGGTAGAGTATTAAAAATATGATTTTTAATGTATAGAGCATCATATTAAAAATGTGATTTTAATATGAACAACGTGAATAAGAGTGTGATGGAATTGACCGGCAGCAAAACAGAATCCAGGCCATTCAGAAATAAAGAATGGAGGAGTGGAACCCTCTGTGAGAACTTCTCACTTTTTAATTTAATTTTCTAGTTAAATTATATACTAGGATGCAGATGGTGTTTAGTAGCATCCGACACCCGTCGTCCACAGACCATGGACGACTTGTATGCTTGTTTGTTTGATTTTGATGTGTTGTTGATTGTGTAATGTGATGTGAAATGAAATAAAATATTTATATAGTTAAAAATATTTTATAGTTAAAAATAGAATTTTTAACGTGTATATGAAATGAAATAAACTAATATAAACAAATCGGACGATTTGTTTATATACACACATTTGACTGATATTGATTGGGATGATAAATTTTACACAACGCCCAACTGCACAAATAAAATCTGTGTTTGATTGTTTGAAACCCCACACGGGTATTGGGATGATATATGACATATACTAATCTCAATAATTAGTTGTATGTCGATCGATTGATTGACATACTGTTATGAGCGTTAAGTATTTATATTCGATGCTTATACAGTGTAGAATGCACTTTGGATGATGGTTGATTATTTGTCGTTGTTGATATATACATTCGTTGTATGGAAATCTATAGAAATAAAATCTATGGTAATTGATTGGGCCTCATTCCAGTTTTGAAATAGAATATTTGAAAAAAAAGAAATATTTGAATAGAAATATTTGATCTAGAATATTCGAAAATAGAAATATATGAAGCCGTGTTGATTAAATTGACGCCATTTTGACGTGAACGAAATTTATATCAATTTTATTCATTTTTATAATGAATATAGAAAAGGAAGTGATTTCAAAAATTGAAATTGAATAAAATTGAATTCAAATTGAAATGAATTCGAATTGAAGTTGAAACGAATTGAATTCGAATTGAAATTGAATAGAATTGAATTCGAATTAAAAATGAATAGAATTGAATTCGAATTGAAATTGAATAGAATTGAATTCGAATTGAAATTGAATAGAATTGAATTCGAATTAAAAATGAATAGAATTGAATTCGAATTTAAAATGAATAGAATTGAATTCGAATTAAAATTGAATAGAATTGAATTCGAATTAAAATTGAATAGAATTGAATTCGAATTGAAATTGAAACGAATTGAATTCGAATTGAAATTGAATAGGATTGAATTCGAATTAAAATTGAATAGAATTGAATTCAAATTGAAATTGAAACGAATTGAATTCGAATTGAAATTGAATAGAATTGAATTCGAATTAAAAATGAATAGAATTGAATTCGAACTAAAATTGAATAGAATTGAATTCAAATTGAAATCAAATTGAAATGAATTCGAATTGAATTGAAATTGAATAGAAATCAATTTGAAATAAATTCGAAATCGAATAGAAATTGAATTGAATTTAAAACGAACTGAAATTTAATTAAAAATCGATTTGAATTGAACTCAATTTGAAATGAATTTAAAATAAATTTATGAGGAAAAATTCAATTTTGATTTGAATTTGAAATGAAGTTGAAATCGTTTCGAAAACGAATTTAAAACGATTTATAAAATATATTTTAAAAGGAAATCGACAAAATATATATAATATATATATTATATATATAATGGCCTGAATAGAACGCGCTGCGCTGCGGCAGTTCGTGAATTTCGACCATTGACTTCAAATGGACATTGCGGGAGATCCGACCGTCGGATTCTCCTAAAACCGGAACCGTTGGGTTCGTATCGAAAAGAGCTTTCTAACGAATATTAGAAATTATAAATCTAATGGTTGGGTTTGGAATCATGTCCAAATCAAATTTGGAAAAGGTCGTTGTAAGTGCAGTTCGATGGCCATTGATGGAAATCGACTGTACGGGCCTTGATAAAATTATTAAAAATAATAATAATTTGTGTAAAATCATAAGAAATGATTTGGAAAGAACTGGGATGAAAAATCCCATATTTGAAAAGATAAAAATGTATTTTATCAAAAAGAACTAGTTTTGAACTAGAATTATAAATTCAATATTTTTAAAATAAATAAATTGGATTTTAAATGGTTTTAAAAATAACCAGAGTCTCCAATATATAGATTGGAAATGGATTTGAATCGAAATTGTCTTCGGAATATTTCGATGTGGGATTTTGTGATTATACAGATATTGTTATGGAAATTTGAAAGATATATTGATATCGTTATTTCCAATACGATATTTGTTGGTCGTAGAATTTGATATTGAATATAAGCCGATATATTTTCTATTCAGAGCCTTGTATTTAATATCATATGAGATTTGGGTTTGTCGTGAATGGTCTCTTCATTAACACTGTTCTTAAACCCAGTTGAGAAAAAGATTAAATCTTTTTATTTAGATTTAATGAAGTGTACCAATTAAATAATATTTAATTGGAAATGAATTGGAATTGATTTTTGGGTTTATTGTGAACGGTGTTTTAAATAACATTTGTTCTTTAACCCGACAATTCATGGAATGTGATTTTGGGTTGTCGTGAACGGTATCTTCAATATTACTGTTCTTAGACCCAAAGGAGTTAAGAAAATCAGAAACTAACTGGAGATTAGTTAAGTTGAGTGGTTTCTGGGGTATTGATCTGATGTTGGTTTCGGCCTTCGGGGTTAATACTTAGGGAATTGCTCACTTGCTAATTTATGGTTAGGGACTGATTGAAATGGAATGTGATTTTGGGTTTATCATGAACCGTGTTTTAAATGACATTGATTCTTTAACCCAGTCAAAGATTAAAACTAAGTGGAGTTTTAATGAATCTTAAATTAGATTGAAAAGATCGAGAATGGAGTATCACCAGTTTTTCTCCAGGCGATAGTTAAATCTTTAATTAGATTTGAACGTGAAATGGTAATTGAATTTACCGATAACACCGTGGTGTTAGATATGAAGTATTACCAGTTTTACTTCATGGGATGAATAGGTTGGGATTGGGAAATAAAATAAATGATCACTTCGGTGTGGATCGCTACTCCCAACTAGTATGAATTGATATTCAAAAGTAGATTAAAGAATAAATTTAAAGGAATTTATCTTTGATAAAATTAATGGTAACCTCTCCCTAAGAATGTGAAATTTAGAAACTAACTGCAGGTTAGCTAAGAAGAATGGTTTCCTGGGTATTGATCTGATCTTGGTTTCGGCCTTCAGGGTTAATATTTGGGGAATTATTCTCTTGATTAATTTACGGTTAGTGACTGATGAACGGGAATGAGGCGTATGTTGTGTTTGTGTAACACGTATTTATTATATATGCGAGTTATTCAGAAATACGGGGTTTATCCCATTCTGAATAACTGATACGACGATAAGTCGAAGATGAAGACGATGGTTGAAGACCGGAGGTCTTCACGTCGTTTGGATAATTACTGATGATCTTGATTGGGCCGTACACCCAAGAGGAGGGAATCAGTTAGTGATCGTCCAGACGTACTTGGAGATCGATGGATATGCGGGGTACTAGGTGCCTCCAGTTTCGTTCAGACCCAGAACGAACTTGTAAAAGGACTATGTGTCTGACATTGGATTTTATTCTGTGTGATTGATTTCTATTAAATATATATCTGTTTGGCGGCGGAGAATTTATTCTCTTGCTTAATGCCCTTCTCTGAGACGTACGAGCATAGGGGTTATATACTGATGGATATCAAACACATAGAGTGAATTGCCTGTGTGGCATGCCTAAGTGGCAAATGATCAAGGCTTCTGTTGAAAAGCAAAGTCTTTTGGTTGATGATCAAAGCAAGGCCTTTGTGGCATAGCTTTGTGTAACGTTTACTTCGCGAGTTTCACACCCGGTATAACCAGAAACGGGAGAGGACATCAGGGAGGGCATGCGTTTCCTTCTAGTTAGAAGTGGCATCAGTGGTTTTACACGCCCTGACGAGTTTGACTTATGTGGTTGTTGGTTTGCGAGGCGCCTCAGATTTATCGGTGACTATGTGAAGCCGATGGAGTCATTCGTTGGATCATTTACACCCCATAGGGAGGGGAAACGTATTGTTCAGGCATTATAATCCACTTCGTGTGGACCGGCCCTGACTACCCAAAGGCTTGACTGAATACTTGCCTGAGACATGGGCTAGATTGTCTTGAATCGGTAGAGGACCATCTTTTTCCTCAGTTCATAACATAAATGATAACCCAATTTCCAATACGACATTTTGCGGTTTTGATTGTATACCTATATATGGCGACATGGTGGTATGGGACATTCATGCCGCCTATGATTGATATTTATGATTGTATATAAAATCAGAAACTAACTGGAAACGAGCTAAGATGGGTGGTTTCCTAGGTATTAGTCTGATGTTGGTTTCGGCCTTCGGTGTTAATACTTAGGGAATCGTTCTCTTAATAATTTGCGGTTGGAGTCTAATTAAGAATTAAAACATGAAATTTAGCATATCAAACATTCTTTGGCTATTATAAGGTAAAACCCTGTCCCCCGGCTTGCGTTGCATTGTGTGATAGGACCTGGGTCTTATAATAGCTTCATTTTTCTTTATTAAGCGTTGCGTTGTTTTGTTATATGCACTGGTATTCTTGGGAGGAAACCCGTTCCGTGTTATACGGCGTGGTCCCTTGATATATCTGATTTAAAGTAAAGTTTTAAATAACTGTTTTAGTTCTCACACCAGTCACATGACTGACCTGGAGTTTATTGTTTTAACCTAAACTCTGGGTGCCCTTATTTTGACACGGGCAGCTAGTAGTTTTGGTTTTGCAGATTTATATTCACAGGATCCTGGTTTACAGCTGGAACGATATCCGGAAAGCTTTGTATCCGTATATCTCCTTCTAGTTGTGTTTTGTATTATTTTCCGCTGCGATGTATTTAAATGTAATTTAAATCTCTGATATTTTCTGTGTAATATTTGTTTATACTCTGTATATTCTTGTACTCTGATGAATTGTTATAATTAACAATGAAATGTTCTTCTGTCTGCGTTCTTTTGTGCGTTGTTCTCAAAGTATCCGCTCTTTCCTTACTGGTGAAGTTACGGGTTCATACAAAAGGTGTACTTTGGTATGGAGCCCAGGTATTAACCTATGTGGATAACTTCTATTTTATATGGATGTTGATGTTGCGAGGCCTCGGTTTAAAGGTTGGTAATGACCAGGAGATGACATACTCTGGCGTACTATAAGTTACCCAGTTAAGGGGTAACCCGGCCTTGTGTTGGCATGAGGAGCATCACTCTTGATCCTCGGACATCCCTGTAGATGTGTTCAAAATTTGGTTCAGAAGGAAGTTCCTTTGCCTGGTCATTGTTGGAAACCCAATCTTCGCTACAAGCCCGTACGATTTTGATTGTATACCATACATCAGTATAGTATATGGTACCTATGCTAGCTAAGATTGATACATTTACTTTCAAAAGGATTTTTCACACTATATTATAGTCAAGGTTTTAAATCTCGGATATCAGCCGCGTTTCATCTCGGGGATTTTATAGACTCGGTCTCGTATCGGGGGAGATCTCCATCGAGATGAGTCTAACTCGGGAGTTCATCTCGGATTTTTATCTCGGGTCTGAAATTTCATATTGGAACAATCTCGGGGTACACGATATATTAAAAATGATATTTTAACAAAATGGTTTTTGTGAATGCTATTAAAAACATAGTAACTTAAACTTAAAATGCAAAATAACTTTATTATTCTTTATTTTGCGAAAGATCATTCATACTCTAAATTGTAGTATGCTTAAAATAGAAATATTGTTAGACAGGAAACATTAAAAGGATTTGAAACATTAAAAAAATTCAGCATAAATAGACCATAAAATACATAATTTCGTAAGTAACATGTATGTAAAAAGACGAATATGAAAATCATAAGCATTGTAAAACATATACGAACATACAATATAGTCATTTAACATGCAAAATTTAAAATAATAAACGATTGTTATGGCTAGATTTGAGTTTTTTAATTATAGTTCTAGTTCAGGCACAAATTTAAATTTTAACCAAAAAACAAAGATCTCGGACGATATTCCAGTATTTTGTCTCGGTCAATATATCGTTCGATATTGCAATATCTCGGGTGATATATTCGAAAGGAGATTTAGAGTGATATTTGCTGTTTCATTTCGGAAGGAGCCCAAAATGAGATCTCGGAGGAGATTTCGGGCGATATTTGTGAGATTTGAAACAGTGATTATAGTATTGAAAGAGGATTTTCACGTATCAAGCATTTTTAATTGCATAAGGAGAAACCTCACCCATGTGTGCGTTTGCATTGTGTGTGTGCCGCGAGACCTTATGTTAGTTTCATTTTTCAAAAAATCATTGCGAATTTCTATGCACTAGTATTCACATGGAGTAAACCCGTTCTGCATTAGCGGCGTGGTCCAGTGAATTACCGAACTTTAAAAAAAAAACTAAAAACAAATGTTTTGAGTTCTCACACCAGCCCCATGACTGACCTGGAGTTTTTTGTTCCCACACCTAAACTCTGGGTGCCAATAATTTTTACATGGCAGCCTTGTAGTTTTGTTTGCAGTTTAGACTTGGAGTGGTTGGAACAGGATGCTGGTTTAACTGGAGCTATTATATCTTGGAGCATGCATATTCTTCTGCTGAGTTTATTATCTCTTTCGCCGTGTAATCGATGTAGCTGATGTATCTCTCGTAGCTCTGATGTAGTATTATTGTAATGATAATGGAAAAGTTCTTTTATTTTGTGCAATTGTGTAAGTACCCCTAACAATCCGTCTTTATGAACGGTTTAAGTTGGTTTGATTACAGGCGAATACCGAGCAAAAAGTCGGGTCGTTACAGTTAATTATTATTACTGTTATTATTATAGAATATTTGGTTATATTTTTATATATTTACATTTAATTTTTATAAACTAAACTTCTTAATTGATATAAAATTAGTTAACTTAGTTAAATTTTTATAATATTTACTTTTATAAACTTATTTAATATTTATAAATCTTAGTTAATTTATTACTATTAGAAATTTTAATGTTATTAAACAAGTTTAGGTTATATTTTTATATACTTAGTTAACTTTCATATACTAAACTTGTTAATTATTATAAAAAATAGTTAACTTGTTTAATTTTATTAATACTTGGATATTTTTTATGAACTTATGTAATATTTATAAACCTTGGTGGACGGTTGAAGGTAACTATGGAAGTAATTGATAAGATAACACCAAAATTTTCGTGAAGTTTCTAGATATATTCACCAACTCACATCGTGATCTTAGTATTCCACCAATTAAAGTAATGTTATTTATCAACTTAGCTCTCATCATATACACATATCCGTGCACCATTATTATATTAAAATAAAAAGAAGAGATAAAACACTAACCAAAATTATAGTACTTTTGGTAGTTACATTCATAATTGGAAATGGGAGAAAAGGAAGTAAGCATGTTTGTTATTGGATTAAGTACTTATACCTTTAAAAGTATTGTGTCAACTTATTTAAGGGAAATGGTTGATCTGCCCATGTTGCATTTGTTCTTGATTATTCACTTTATAAGGTAGACGTATTCTTATGGCAAGCCCTTTCTGAAATAAGACAAGAAGAAAAAACTTCAATAAGACATGACATAATAAGGTGATATTTATTAAATTGCAATTAAACAAAGTTATAGTATTTGATTCTGGTTGTTGTAGTACAACTTACAAGCATAGTCAGTTCCATACCATTTTCTGAACTCTTGGTATTAATCAAACCTTGGCCCTCATCTTTTCTCTTAAACTCGAAGCGGGTGGCTCTATAATAGTAAACTTGGAAGCTTTCCACTGCAAGATAACCTCAAGACTTGATTTTGATGATGCCTAGTTGGTACATTTCACCCCTTGCTTTGGTACATTCTGCAATCAAGTAACCATGTTGTGCATTGGATTAATACAAGGTGGAAAATGGACAGTTGTTGGAGAGATCACACCTTATAGTTGACAAAAAATTGGTACCTCTAATATGCAATAAGGGTATGGAAATATAATGGGGACTGCATTGTAGTTCCTTTTTTAAAAAAAATTCAAATTCTTCTGCCAAACCAAATAAGGGAAGCTGCTCTGTGAGATAAGTTGCGATGTTACTGCACTGGAAAAAATAATGCACTTAAAAACCAATTTGTATAAGGTAATTTTTATTCTAATCCACAATATTAGTAAGTTAATCCACTCTATGTTATAGGATCGTTGACTTTTACTAAAATTTAGATTTTAATCAGTGTATCCACACAAAAAACGTACTTATTTTCTCTTCTTCTCTGTGTTTTCCGTCGTCTTTTATTTCTTGAATCCTAACATCTAAATCCAAGCTTAAGTGGAGTAATTCAACGTAATAACAGTAAATAGTCTGTTTAAATTTATTTTATTTTAAGTTGATTAATTGTACACAAAATTTTATTTTTTTAATATCACCATTATCACATATAATTGTAGTTAGCTATTTTCTGAAATCTTGAAAAAATTGTACATTAGTAGAATATCATTTTATTCAGATATTGTAATAGGAGTATAAGCTGTTTGGATAAAATTCACTATCTAGACCCCCTAAGTAGTTATACTCTCAAACAATTATAACATACAATTTTCTATTTTATTGATTTGTTAGTATTGTTTAATTACTTGCTATTTGTCTGATATGCAGATCTTGAATTTGATTTTAGTTCTTATTTATTGTTGTTGCCCAGTAAAGTTGGTGATGTATCTTCAAAATATTAAGCTATTTGAAAACATTTAATGCGAACTCCTCTACTGGAATTTTGATCTTAGTTTTTATTTTCATAATCATCTACTGCGACATCATGTCTGATCAAGTTCGGAGATAATTAGTGAACTAATTGTATCTAATTGATTGCTTCTTTGCTGAATTCAAGTGCTATCAACTCTATTTTTACACAATTTATTTTTTACTGCTTTATCAAACAAGAGGGGAAATTCAGCATAAATAATTGTGAAACAACGCAGAATTATGAAAGAAGAAGCAAAAAATCGATTGTTTGTTATATAATAGGGTGAAATCTTTAAGTTAATCCACTCTTGGATCAACTTACAAAATAGTTGTGGATTAACTTATTAAAGTAAAATAGTGGATTAACTTATTAAAACCGTGGATTAGAATATAAATTACCTTTGTATAAAGCTTCAGTTATTCATATCTCAAATATGTTTCAAATATTTACACCGATATCCTGGTAATTCTGTTTTTTAGTTTAACATATATGCTTGTTACATGTATAAAATTTGAAAATAACAATAGTGGAAAGTTATCGCATAATTTTGATGTAGTAAACATATAACGTAACACATTTATTTTGCATAATCCCTAGGTTCCAAACCCAAATTTAAACTGTATAAATTGGTAGTAAATCTGTGGCATCACTCCATTAAGGTATGACATAAAAAAAAAACCTAGAAGCAACAAAAATACTTTACCTTGCCCTTCAAATTAAATGCTAAACCATCTGTAAGCCCGAAAGGTTCAGGCAAAGCATCACCATGATCAAACAAGACACTCTGATTGACTTATCTTCAGCATTATGTAACCAGTTCAAACTATTCTTATCCTCTTTCGATCGATAACATTGCATCGCAGTGGGAACTTGCATGAATATCTGAATTGTTCTTCCTAGCTGCTCACAAATTAGAAGAAGATGTCACATTGCATGAATATCTGAATTATTTATACTGCCTGCAAGGCTTTGTTTCATAATTCATATCCATGTGTCTGAAGGCCACATCAACTGATTTCTTAGATATGTCCCTTCCAAATCCTGCACCAGTAGCCTTACTAATCCTTCTTGCTCCGCTCTCCACAACAGTCTTTTGTGTCTTCTAATATTGATATATTCAATATGAATAAATGAAACTCATTTACATTCTCCATATAATTCATCTATTCAGTTCATTAGCATTGCAAACGAACTATTATATTCACAATTAAACTGCAAACGAACTATCATATCTCTTAGACTGCATCCGTATGTAATCTCTTTAAATTTTTGCAAGCTTGACGACTTCAATGTTTATTATAATTAGTTTAATATATATAAAATAACATAGTCCCAGTGTCATGCGTAAACTGTGCTGTCAAAATTCAGGATAAATATATCGTGAATGTTGGAATATTTCGACAATTGGGTTACATATGTAAAATGAAAATGTGTTGTGCTATTTTGATGTAAAGCCTAATTAAAGTGATCTAGTTTTAAATTAGAATTAAAAGCTTTAAAGTTTATAATATCATGGGTCTAATGTGTAGAATGTCAAATTTATAAATAAGAGGTTCTGTCAATTTGGAGGATCAAACAAAATTTATTTTCTTATTAGAAGTATAGATTCAGGAATTGAAGCAAACAAAGATTCCGACAGTCAAATGAGATATTATATATCTCTTGATAAGTAATTGGGCTCAGCCCAGTATTCATTTATTTAGATCTGTGTACATTATATTCAGCCCGTGTGGCTTTAGCATTTGAGCCTAACGTGTATAAATACACGTCTCCTGTAACTATTACAACATTCTATCATTCATATTTCATTATTCAATAAAAGTTACAATTATCATTTTATGGTATTAGAGCATTAAAAGGCCTAACGGCAAAAATCAAGATTTGTACACCAGTTTACTTTCTAGTTTACAACACTAGATATTGAAAGGATTTTATACTTCTCAGTGAATCCGGTTGCGTGAGTGCAAGATTGCAAACCCGCCGCCCTCGATTCATCATCATCATCGAAGTATCCCTTCGATCATAGTGGAGTATCGTTCAGATCAGTTTGCAGGCTCCAACTCTTTTTTTCCCTTGGATCAAGAAGCTACAGAAGATTGAATCTTCATCAGAGCGTTCTTGGTCATATTTTCATCCAAGACCCATTTATTCCGATCTGATTTCATAGCAACTGGTTGCAGAATCCAAGATTATTGAATTTCTGCCATCCAAGTATACTGTATCAGAGTATTATCCAGCTTTTGCCATTCCATCATGACTGGAAACAACGATACTGTCAGTTCCGCAACCTCAAGCAATGATTCAGGGAGAGTTCCACCTCAGGCTATCTCTCTGGTTAAACCCAAAAGCCATGTAATTAGCATCCCTTTAGATGATGATAATTACATGATGTGGAAGTACCAAGTCGAAACCGCCTTAAAGGGCTACGGATTACAAGATTTCATTAAGGGAACCGTTAGCATCCCACCTGTCATGAAACAAAACAAAGAAGGCATCCTGATTAGCAACGAGGATTATGTTATGTACCAAAAACAAGATAGCCTCTTGGCGTCGTGGCTTATTTCATCAATAAGCGCAAATCTGCTGTCACAGATTATTGGAGCCAATACATCGTATGAAATATGGTCTGCAATAGAGCAGATATTCAATTCACAATCTGCATCAAGAATAATGCATTACAGAAGTCAGTTGTAGAATATCAAGAAAGATGCCATGAGTATGAGTGAGTATTTGACCAAAATCAAGATTATATGTGACAAACTTGCAACGACATGACATAAAATATCTGAAAGTGAGCATGTTCTTTACATTACTGGAGGATTAGACGAAGAATATGAATTAGTAGTTACCTTTATTGCGTCGCAAAGAACCATCCCTGATCTACAGTATGTACACTCCACATTGTTAACACATGAAGGAAGGGTTGAACAGAGAAGAGCAAGTCAACCATACTACTCATTGAATTTCACAACAGTTTCAAAGAATAAAAATCAACCAAGAAACAGTTCTGTGCAAACCCCAAATCATGGCAATAACATGCAGAGAGGTAATCAAACTCAAAGAGGAAGAGGTAGGGGCGGCAGGTGGATTAATAATAACAGAGTTAAATGTCAAATATGTGAAAAGTTTGGACATGTTGCTTGTCGGTGTTATTTCAGATTCAATTCAGAATACAACGTTACAAGACAAGGTCAAGGCAATCAAAACAGACCCAATGTAAATGTGGCACACCTAAATCAATGAAGTGGAAGCATAGATGGCAACAGAAGTCAAATGAGCAACACAGAAGATTCTAAGACAGATGATCTAAATGTTGACGATTGGTATCCAGATTCCGGTGCAACGAATCATGTCACAAGCAGTTTGTAGAACTTAAATCTTGGTAACAAAAGCTACTCAGGTAAACAATCTATACTTGTGGGGAATGGTGAAACTGTGAGTATATCTCACATTGGTAATGGGTATATTAACGGTAAGAGACATTTATATCTGAATAATCTATTGAGGGTTCCTAACATAAACAAGAACCTAATGAGTGTCTCACAATTTGCCAATGACAATAACGTATACTTTGAGTTTCACCCCAAATTTTGCCTTGTTAAGGACCTAATTAGCAATAACATACTTTTATAGGGTAATTTGGATAATGGCTTGTACAAATTCCCCAAAGTCAAGACCAAAGATGGTTCTAGGAAAGAAAATTACTGTTATAATGTTCAGATTAGTACTAGCAGTAGCAATGATACTTTCAGTATGTGGCATAAGAAATTGGGGCATCCAAACGTTAAAACTGTAAAACATGTTATGATTGAGAATAAAATTGGTACTGAAAGTATACCTGAATCCTTTAATTGTAGCCATTGCCAAACTGGCAAAAGTCATAAATTGCCTTTCTTTGATTCTGAGACTACATATAGTAGTCCCTTTGAACTTGTTGCTGCAGATTTATGGGGACCATCTCCATTCAAAACTGATAATGGTTACAGGTACTATCTGTCCTTTGTAGATGCCTACAGTAGATATACTTGGATATTCTTTCTCAAAAACAAGTCAGAAGCCCACAACATAACTGTCTATTTCATAAAATCTGTTGAAAAACAATTCAGCTGCAATGTTAAGACTGTTCAGACAGATGGTGGGGGTGAGTTCATGCCTCTAAGAAAATATTTTAAAGATAGAGGCATCACTCATAGAGTTACTTGCCCACACACTTCTGAACAGAATGGTCTAGTGGAGAGAAAGCATAGACACATAGTTGACACAGGGTTAACACTAATGTCACAAGCTTCACTACCACTTAAATTCTGGGTAGAAGCTTTTGAGACATCAGTGTACCTAATAAATTTGACGCCAACTAAAGTCTTAAAACAAAAAAGCCCACATGAGGTTCTTTTTGAATTAAAAACCAGACTACAGTAGATTAAAAACTTTTGGTTGCTTATGCTTTCCCTGCTTAAGACCCTATAATAAACATAAGCTGAACTTCGGATCAGCCCCATGTACCTTTCTGGGGTACCTTATCAATCAAAAGGGGTTTAAATGTTTAGACAGTAATGGTAGGCTATATATTTCTAGACATGTTACTTTCAATGAAAACATTTTTCCATTTTCAGATAAGAGGATTAGAACCACAAACCAGATACTCAAGTCAACCAATTTGGTTCAACCACCTATTACTCTTACTGACTGGTCACAGGCAACGGACACAAAGCAACATATTGATGAAAGCAATGATGCAGACAGTATACCAAGCACAAGGTCAGGTTACAACAATAATGCAGACAATATACCAAGCACAAGGTCAGGTTACAGTAGTGACAACTATGACAATGCACAGGACAACAATAACAACATAGAGCATCAAATGCATGAAGATCAATCTAGTAATGGAAGGGAAAGTGATAAAGAATAATCAGGTCAAAGCAATCACAACAGTGGGTCATCATCTACTAGCGACAGTCAAGGGATGAACCAACCAACTACAACGAATAAACATCAAATGCTGAAAGAAGCAAGTGTGGTATTTATAAACCAAAGGTATATGCCATAGACATCAGTAACAGGGAACCAAACAATTATGAAGAGGCTATATCTAACAAAAACTGGAAAACTGCTATGGACGATGAATATCATGCACTCATGAAAAACCATACATGGACATTAGTGAGTGTTCCAGCAAACAAAAACGTAATTGGGTGCAGGTGGACCTATAAATTGAAGAAAAACCCAGATGGAAGTGCGTCCAAATACAAAGCTAGACTCGTAGCAAAAGGTTACACACAATAGTTTGGGTTTGATTTTAATGAAACTTTTTCTCCTGTCGTTAAGCCCACAACTATCAGAATTATTATGACTGTTGCACTATCAAATCAGTGGAAAATCAGATAACTCGACGTGAATAATGCTTTCTTAAATGGAGAATTAAAGGAGGAAGTCTATATGCATCAACCTAAGGGGTATATCAGTGAAGAAAGTAAGGGTCTAGTTTGTAAATTGCACAAGGCCATATACGGGCTAAAGCAAGCGTTGAGAGTTTGGTATGACAAGTTAAAAATCACATTCACCAAACTAGGATTTTCTATGACCAAGTCAGACTGCTCTCTATATGTGAAAAACAAAGGGGGAACCACAATATACATACTTGTTTACGTTGATGATATTCTAATCACAGGGAATGATGACATTGAGATAAATAACATAATAAATTTTTTGGATAAAACCTTTTCTATTAAAGAAATGGGCACACTCAACTATTTTTTGGGTATCCAAGTTCAACAGAAGACAAGTGCAGACATGTTTTTATCGCAAAAGAAATACATATAGGAAATTCTCATTCGTGCAAGTATGGACAAGGCCAAGTCTCTACCTACTCCGATGACTAGCAATTTACAGTTATCCAAATTCAAGGGTGAGTCTATAGACTATCAAATTATACAGAAGCATTGTGGGAGCGCTTCAATATGTGACCATAACACGCCCAGATATAAGTTTCAGCGTAAACAAAGTTTGTCAATTTATGCAATGCCCATTATCAGAACATTGGAAGGCTGTTAAGAGGATACTTAGATATCTATAGGGAACACTAGAATATGGATTATCCCTAAAAGCAAATAATAACAATAATCTTAATATACATGCTTACAGTAATGCTGACTGGGCTTCAGATCATGACGATAGAAGATCAACCACTGGCTATTGTGTATACTTGGGATCAAATCCGATTTCATGGTACTGCAAGAAGCAACCGACCGTCTCAAGGTCTAGAACTGAGGCAGAATATAGAGCAGTTGCCAACACCACCGCCGAATTCATGTGGATTGCATGCTTGCTTAGATAAATTGGGGTTGCGATTGATAAAAGACCAATCATCTGGTGCGATAACTTAAGCACGATCTCCTTATCCTCTAACCCCATACAACACTCGCGTACAAAGCATATAGACATAGATCTATACTTCGTACGCGAAGAGATAGAGAAAGGGAAGCTGGAGATTCGGCATGTTCCTTCTAATTTTCAGAGAGCGGATGTATTAACCAAGGCGCCATCAGCTAAAAGCTTCTAGAGATTTTTTGAAAATTTGAGAGTGGTTGATGGCAGCAGCTGTTACGAAGGAGATGGAGGAAACCCTAGATACAATTGAAGGGGAGAATTGAAGCAAACAGGGATTCTGACAGTCAAATGAGATATTATATATCTCTTGATAAGCAATTGGGCTCAGCCCAGTATTCATTTAGATCTGTGTACATTATATTCAGCTCGTGTGGCTTTAGCATTTGAGTCTAACGTCTATAAATACATGTCTCCTGTAACTATTACAACATTCTATCATTCATATTTCATTCTTCAATAAAAGTTACACAGGTACTGCAATAATTAGCTTATGGATTCAGGTACGCTTCTGCTATTCATTATTTATGTTTGTTCTCAATCAAATTCGATATGGGTTTTAATATTTAGATTTAGGGTTTCAATGAGTGATCGTTATTAGATATATTGAGATTCTGACAAGTGGTATCTGAGCCACTCATTTTGTACTTTTTTATAAAATATAGATTGCGGATTCATTTAAAAGATAATTGATTTTAGGGTCCGAACAAAGTAAAATCAGTTACTATGGCGACTTGAACAATACACGACATTCTCAATGGTTCTATCATCAAAAGCGACTGCATACATTATGTTTCTTTCTTTCTTTTAATTAATTAATTGAATATGTTACAAGAAACAACCTGACAGTATATCAAAATGTAGTGATCTATTAAGACATGTCAGTGTTAGTTGGGTAGCATGCATTTGTCCATGTTTTATAGTAATTAATTTCCTTAAGTATAAACATCACGTCAGATGCATGCCTTGTTAATATTTTTTAATCTTAGAATTTGTTGAGTTAATGAAATTTTTATCTGGTCAAAAATCTTTAAAAAAAAAATTTTTTTTTTTGCATCTGCCACTGTAATAGGTTCAGGTGTAGAAATTATTGTTTGATATTTCTAATTCTATGATGGGCATATTCCCACATCATTCATATTACAGAGAGTTGTGTAATCTTAAAAATATCTGTATTCATTCAACAGGGTCGGAACTGTAAACTTGCTGATCTACATTGACTTAGTTTTTGGTACAGCCGCAATATATGGATATCTTGCTGAGTTTGTTATATGTATATTTGTTAAATTGAATTGAAACCATCATTAAACATTGATTAAATATATGGATAAGGACAATTTGTCACATATCTATGTAGTGCATTATTTATTTGTTTTTGTTACCAAGTGTGTACTGAGGATTCAAATGTTCTCCAGGGCATTGAAAGATGCCCTTTCTTGAGGTACATCAATGAACCCACCAATTTTTTGTCCTCTTCGTTCAACTTTGTTGTACCTGTGAGTGTATCTTCCTCTCTAAGTGGTTATTTTCATTTGAATCCCTTAGAATTTCGGCCCTCTTATTAATTTTTTTGCAGTATCAGCTGTTAGAATTTCATTATAATTATCAATAATCAGTCATCAAATCCTAAATCCAAATATGTAACCCATATTGATTTAACTGAGAACAATCCATAGGCCAGATAAATAAATTTGCAGAAGCGTACCTGAATCCATAGTTAATAATTGTAATACCTGAATTCATAGTCGGTTGTTAAGAAGATGAATTTGGTTTGGTCTTCCAAATTGACGCAAACCCTCGATCTGAGAATAGTTCTCCATAGAAGAGGGCTAGAGAGTTGCCAAGGCTTGTGTAATTCGGGGACCATAACCCCTTATTTATAGAGTTGACATTTTGTAATTCGGCCCTTTAACAAATTATAAAACGCTCCGGTATGTACACATAAGAGCCATGATAAGTTAATCTTTAAGCCTTTTAATTCTAATCTAAAATTTAATCACTTTAATTAGGCTTTACACCAAAATAGCACAACACGTTTCATTTTACATACGAGTGTCAAGGCACGTGCTTCGCGCGTGGTCATGGCACGCGCTTCACGCGTGATCGTGGCACGCGCTTCGCGCGTGGATTATTATTTTTAAAATATCAAAGTCAATGTTTTAAATACTTCTATAGATAAGCATAATCCATGGCATATTTCTTTGATTGAAAAAGACAAGAAATTAAAGAAAAGAGAGTCTTTCCGCTATGCCAATAATTGACATAATGCAATAAATAGGGACATGCATGAATAGATGGAAGGATTCAATTTTTACCAAGTGGGCTTGTGCTAAAAATAATTAAAAGCAGACTAAAGGAGTGTAATAGATGCAGGCATAAGCAACTTAATAATATTAAAAAAATTATACAACAAATGTAAAGATATACAATAACAAATTGATTTGGCTTACGAAGTAAAGGCATGTATAAAAATACTACCAAACATAGAGTACTCTCAATGCCTAGTTGTTTTAAACTTTCTCATCTAAGCACATTGCACCCTCTCCACCATCCCTCCCTCACACTCCCGCACCTCCGTCAGCCACCAGATCTGGCTCTCCACCGCCCTTGCCAACCTCCACGTGTGCTGCCGCAGCTTCTCCGACCTCTAAGCCTTCTACCGGATTCTCTTCCCTATCTGCAAACGTTAAAATGTCACCTAGCTGATCATCAACTTCCTTTCCATTGACCACCCAAAGAACGTCACTGTCGCCTCCCCTACCAGCACAAACGGCCACATCCTGAATGAATCCGCCTCATCACAATTACTACAACGTACACAGGAAACAAAAATTCCCTGCAACCATCACACTCCTCAGCCGCGACTCCAACCAAAATCACCAAACTCCTTCCAATTATGTTAGAAAATGAGAAGCTTCATCAAATTAATAAAGCAACCGAATATTTTAAGTTTAATTATATTTATTAAAGTAGAAAAGTTGTCTGAAAACACCATCTTTGCTCAGCATCGCTCAAACAATAAGTGCACTAAAGAGGTAAAGTAAAAGGCAGAACATCCTAATTTATCAAAACATGTTTGCGAGTGGATTCTCACCTGTTAATGACGTTATCCTCCTCAACACACGATTGTTTTCTTTGCCGCAGTGTAAGCCGATGTGAAATGCTGTAAAATTTTACAAAGCTCTTTTTTTTATTATTATAAAGAGAAACGGTGGAGAATAGTAGGAGTAATGGTGGAGTGGAGAAATGGTGGAGAGGCGATATTTATAGAGTTCAAGCATTTTAAAATAAGAAACCATCCAGTTGCAAAATTTAAGGTGATTTTTTGAACTATTCATGCACGGGTAACCGAATTTTAGCCGATTCAATGCTTATCGGAAATGCAGTAAATGCTAGAAAAGAGCATTTAACAATAAGAAACAGTCTTAATAAAGATAGGAATGAATATGAGAATTTTAAGAAATTGACTATTTCTCGAAATAGAGCAATTAATATTATAGGAATGAATATGAGAATTTCAAGGAATTGACTATTTCTGGAAATAGAGAAATTAATATTATAGGAATAAGTATGATAATTTTAAAGAATCGACTGTTTCTGAAAATAGAGCAATTAATTTTGATTCAGCAAAGAGGAAATGTAGGACGTAATTTCGAATAAAGGGCATTTTCGGTAGTTTGCGTGTACACCAAAAAAGTGTGACACCAAACCTATTCCGATTATTAGTAAAGATATTATAAAGAGAAACGGTGGAGAACAATAAGAGCAATGGTGGAGTGGAAAAATGGTGGAGAGGCGATATTTATAGAGTTCAAGCATTTAATAATAAGAAACCGTCCAGTTGCAAAATTTAAGGTGATATTTTGAACTGTTCATGCAAGGATAACCTAATTTTAGCCGATTCAATGCTTATCGGAAATGCAGTAAACGTTAGAAAAGGGCATTTAAAAATAAGAAACTGTCTTAATAAAGATAGGAATGAATAGGATAATTTTAAGAAATTGACTGTTTCTAGAAATTGAGCAATTAATATTATAGGAATGAATATGAGAATTTTAAGGAATTGACTATTTCTGGAAATAGAGAAATTAATATTATAGTAAGGAGTATGAGAATTTTAAAGAATTGACTGTTTCTGGAAATAGAGCAATTAATTTTAATTCAGCAAAGAGGAAATGTAGGACATAATTTCGAATAAAGGGCATTTTCGGTAGTTTGCGTGTACACCAAAAAAGTGTGACACCAAATCTATTCCGATTATTAGTAAAGATGTGACTCAATTGTCGAAACATTCAACAATCTCCCCCAGGGCCACATATGAAATAACCTTAAAATGTGTTTAAACTTTATGAGCTCCAAAATTTGATATTTAAAACATATGGTGTTTTTGAAACAATCTCGCCTATTAATTGTGTTGACAAAGGATCAAAGCAGCATTCGTTACATTTATCGTAACTAAACCCATAAATGGTCACATATATCAATACAATCAAATGACATAGATCAATCATGGATGCGTAACATGAAAATTACATGAAATATGATCTATACATGTCTATTTCCAACTGGTCCTTCTTTTGTGAGATCTAAATATTAAATATGTTAACAATCTAAGTGCAAAGAAAAATTTATTACTTTATACCTGATCAGAAAAGAACTTGAATATACATATATCTGTAACTGAAACATAGAGCAATGAAAAATACCAAATACAAACTCCCCCTGAACCAAAATATCCTTACATAAAAGTTACACCAATTGAGCTATATGCTCATGAAAGACCTTAGGTGATAATCTTTTGTTAAGCGGATCCACCATAATGGAAATTTTCTAAATATGCTCCATGAATTACAATATATTTGCACTCTTCGCTTATTGGAAGATAATATATACTTTACTGTCACAATATTACTTGGTCTTTCAATTCTTTATCAATAACTGGAGTCTTGTGACAAAGTTTCATTATTATTTTCCATATTTGGATGTCTTATAATTAATTAAAGACGATATTTTCAAAGTGGCGGAAGCTATAAGTGTTTAAATAACACTTTTTCTTATATAGTTTCCGCCATAAAATATATTATCATTACCTAAAGTGGATATTTTGCAGTAGTGACATACAAAATATTCGGATCGTAATTCTTAATGATCTCCAGCCAATCCGATCTTTTATCTATGAGCATATGATCTTTTATTTTATTCCTTGAAGATATCTCATAATCATTTTGACTATTAAATCAACGATCCACTTTTAATATCAGTAAGGTATCTACCAAATAATACACGCATATCCATATGTGTATATACATTAGTATGCGTTAGAATTCACACTGCAAATGCATGAGAAATCTTTTGCATTTCTTCAGTTTCAAGGATGTTCACGTTTGTCTCTTTTAGAAAAACAGAATGAACAAAATCATGGTTTGTATACTAAACCTTCTTTTTTAAAAAAAAAATACTTATATGTCGATTCTTTTGTGATAATTCAAATATTATCCATGAATAATAATGGTGTATTTGAATCCCAAATACGGAAGAATAGTTTAAAAATGAGATCCTAAGGTTGTTTCATCAATGCCTTCATTGATATATGACTTTAATATCCATCAAATATTGCTCAAAAGAACAATATACAAAAGAACAAAACTTCAAGGTTGTTTTAAAGCATCCTTAGTTAAATCCATAGAGAGTTTCCGTAAAGAAAACAATTTTTTCTTTTAAAAAAAGTCTTTTCTATGAAAATGCCTTACACAATTTCACATCACCCACTCAGTTCCTTTTAAAATTGAATGGTCATTCACAAACAATCATCTTGTTACTTAAGTTAGAGGAAAATTGCAAACTTTATTGTCCATATAGATGTACACCATATGCCTATCATCCATGGGCAGCCAATTCGATCACCCAAACTAGCAGCCATCAAACCATACATAAACAGTTTTGTCCTAGCATGCAGAACTCTATCAGCAATCACAACCACAATAGTACAAGTTACAATGATGTAATGATGACACAATATTTATGAGTCATACCGATGAAGAGTTATGGATGGGTCGCCTTCATACTCTCTTCCGTCTCCCACGTACAATCGTCGTCATCCTCACTCCATTGTACCTTAACTAGCTTAACCGTCTTCCTTCTAAGCTTTTTCGTGCCATTCCCCACAACATGAAGCAGCTTACGAGGTCTTGTAGCTACGATCTCGACTTCTAGGTCTTCGTACTGCTCCGGGGTTACAACTACATTCGAATTGTGCACGCACTTCCATAGAAATGACATATAGAAAACGTTATGCACACTCAACATTTTTTCAGGTAAATCTAATCTATGTGCAAGCTTTCCTATCCGCTCGACTATCGTAAACGGTCGTACGAACCTAGGAGATAACTTTCCATTGCTTCCTAACTAAACAACATGCTTTAACAATGAAATCTTTATGAAAACAATATCGCCAACGTCGAATTCCAAATCCTTACGACGCTTATCAGCATAACTCTTATGACTTATGATGATCTTGGGCTGCCTACATTCGTTGTCGAACGATCTCGATATAATCCGAGGTTTCTCTTATCATTTTAGGCC
This sequence comes from Allium sativum, assembly GCA_030737875.1. Classification (NCBI taxonomy): domain Eukaryota; kingdom Viridiplantae; phylum Streptophyta; class Magnoliopsida; order Asparagales; family Amaryllidaceae; genus Allium; species Allium sativum. The sequence continues at coordinate 861,797,564 of CM060915.1, read as the reverse complement.
TAAGTATCAACTTATCTCTAGTCTCTAACCAACATGCCGTAGAATTACACAGTCTACCATACAACGCCTCGTATGGTGCAATCCCAATGCTCGATTGGTAGTTATTATTATATGCGAACTCAACTAGATGTAGATGGTCCTCCCATGATCCTCCGATGTCTAATACACAAGATCTTAGGAGGTCTTCCAAAACTCAGTTAACCCTCTTAGTTTGACCATCAGTTTAGGGATGACGAGCCGTACTCAAACATAACCCGAGTCCCAAAGTCTCTTGCAAACTCTTCCAAAATCCACTCGTGAACAATGGAACTTATTATGCTCTTCGGGATGCTATGGAATCGAACTATCCATTTTATATAAAGCTCAAGCAACTTCGATGCTGTCTTAGTTGATTTGACAGGAATAAACCTTGCACTTTTGGTCAAGCAATCCACGATGACCCAAATTCCTTCATTTCCTGCCCTGGTTCTACGTAGTCCATCGATAAAATCCATCGATATCTACTCCCACTTTCACGTAGGAACTTCCAGTAGCTGAAGCAATCCACTTGGCTTCTCTTCAGGTTTCACCAACTGACAGTTTATGCACTTGGAAAAAAAACTTTCCAATATCCCTTTTCATCCCTTCCAAGTTGTAAGATCGCTTCATGTCCCGATACATCTTATTACCACCAGGATGAATCGTCAACTTCGAGTGATGACATTCCCTCAGAACCTCATCTCTCAATCCGTCGATATTAGGAACAACCAATTGTCCTTGTTTTCGAAGCCAACCTTCTCGATCGACCTCGAACTCTTTATCCTCTAGTTCCAACTTTTGGATAAACTCGACAAGCATTGCATATTGCTTTTGGCTCTTGCCAATCCATTCAATGAGAGTAGGTCTTATCGATAAGCTTGCCGACATTTCAGGTTCCAACTCACACCGTGGTCTGAAATCAAATCCAGCCAAGTACTTGTGGTGTTTCCGTTCCTAAAACATTGCTCCCAAACTTGCATGTCTTCGACTCAACGCATCTGCTGCTTCGTTACCTTTAGTAGGAGTATAAGCTATACCAAAATCATATGATTCCAGAAACTCTAACCACCATTACTGCCAAAGATTCAAATCATTTTGGGAGAAAAGATACTTTAACGACTTGTGATCCGTAAACAACTCGAATCAAACTCCCAACAGGTAATGTCTCCGCATCTTAGGAGCAAACTCGATAGCCGCCAACTCCAAATCTTGAATTAGATAATTCCTCTCGTGCGGCTTCAGCTGTCGACTTGCGTAGGCCATAACTCTATCTTTCTGCATTAGTACTGCTCTATGTCCGCATGCATCGGTGTGTACCACCATCTCTTCATTCCCTCTTGGAATCGTCAAAAGAGGAGCACTCGTCGGTCTCTCTTTCATGGTTCTAAAAGCTTGCTCATGCTTTGCATCCCATGTGAACACCTGATTCTTCTTAGTCAAACATGTTAATGGAGTAGCTATCTTGGAGAAATCCTTGATAAACAGTAGGTGATAACTTGTCAATCCAAGGAAACTTCTCACTTCTGTTACATTCTTAGGTCTATCCTAGTCCTGGATTGATGCCACCATAGCGAGGTCAACTGCTATTCCATTTCTAGAAACTACATGGCCTAAGAACCTCACTTCGCTCTTCTAGAAGTGACACTTCGAAAACTTAGCCTTCGGCTGATGCTTTTGCAAGATTTCCAAAACAACTCTCAAGTGCGTCTTATGCTTTTCCTCATTCCGAGAGTAAACCAGAATATCATCCACAAACACAAGAATGAACTTGTTCAACCGATCTCTGAAAACTCTATTCATAAGATCCACAAAATACGATGGCGCATTAGTCAATCCAAATGGCATTACCAACCATTCGAAGAAACCAGATGATGTACTAAAAGCAGTCTTCGGCACATTATCCTTTACCACTCTCAACTGGTGAAATCCAGTTGTCAAACCCATATGAGAAAACATTTTGGCTTCGTGAAGCTGATCGAACAAGTCATCTATCCTCGGTAATGGATACTTGTTCTTCTTAGTCACCTTGTTCAGCTCACAATAACCCACACACAATCTTAACGAGCCATCAACCTTCGTTGCAAACACAGTTGGTGCATCTCAATCGGATACACTTCTCCGAATGAATCCTTTTCCTAAAAGGTCATGAACTTGCACCTCTAAATCTCACTATTCCTTAGGCGTCATCCGCCTAAGAGGCATAAGGATAAGTCTAGTACCCTCGACCAAATCGATTCTAAACTCAATCTCGCGATGCGGCGACAAACATTTGACTTCTTCAAAGACATCCTCAAACCCATTAGCGATAAGCACATATGAGAAGTCTTCCTGTGGAATCACAAGCGTATATTAATAGCTCACGAAGACACCATCTTCGAGCTTACATCGAATCAAAACCTTTCTCCCTTCCACATCGCTGACTCTTTCCTCAAGCTTCTTGCAATTCACTCTTGCCACATACCTCTTAAGCCAATCCATACTCAAGATAATCCCAAACCCAGTGAAGTTCAAACAAAGCAATCACATACAAAAGAGCAACCATGACTTGACAACACAAGACCACAAAAAATAATACAAAGGCTAGACAAACCCCCAAATGGATTAGTCACAACCAAAGGTCTATCACAAATCTCGGGTTCTAAACCCAAGAGGCACACAAGCTCATTACAAATGAATGAATGCAATGCTCCAGTATCAAACAACACACGAACTGAAACACCTCGAACAGAAAGAGTACCTTGGACGATGACACCCTTTCCTTTCTCTTCTGTAGTAAGAGCTCTTGAAGAAGATGGCATGGCCTCCAAAGCATATGCCTTTACAATCTGCTTCCCTTTCGCTAGCTGCGGACAATCCTTTTTATCATAGCCAGGTTTTCCACATTTGAAACACTTCTTAATAGCTTTTGGATTCTTACAATCCTTGGAATAATGGCCCTTCTGCCAGCAATTGTAACAAGTCACTTCGCCTTTCAGCTTCTTCTGGCTATCCTTCCCTTTCTTTTGTCGCTGCTTCCTCTTCTTGTTGTAATTACCACTCTGCTACGGTTTGAAGTTTCCTTGGTTGTAGCGACAACATTTGCTTCTTTAGGAAACAAACTTCATGTCGATCAGCTTTCTCTACTATCTTCTCGTATGTATTATCAAGATGATCCACCAATGGTTTTCTAATATAGGTATCCAAACCTATAACAAACTTCTCGTTCTTCTGGTAAGGAGAGTCAATATACGAACGGGCATACTTAGACAAGGCCTCAAAATCAGAAACGTAATCAAGAACTGGTCAACCATTCTGTTTCAGCTCCACAAACTTCTTGAATAGAACTAGTTTCTGAGCAGTAGAGATAAACTTCATCTCAAACTTAGCTTGGAATTGTTTCCATGTTATCTCACCTTCTGGAATCTCAAGCGTAACAGAGTTCCACCAATCCATGGCTTTGCCATACAACCGTCTCGATGCAAGCTTCCTCTTGGTTGCATCATCTATACCCAAGTCTCCAAAAGTACGTACACAAGCATCTAATCATCTTTGAACCTCTTCAGTTGGCTCTGTTCCCTAGAACTGTTTTCCTCCTAGAGATGTGAAGTCTTTACATAGCTTCGCAAGATCCACGGCCCTAGGTACATGAATTCCTACATCTACAGCTGTTATCACTGGAGCGGGTTCCCTTCCCATGAATGCTTCCATCATGGCTTCAAACATGGCTCGGTAATCAGGTGTACCGCCATTTTCCCCTCCAGGGACAGTCTCCTCCCTAGCAGCGTGTTTCGATGGTCGACGACTCATTCTAAGTCTGCAATATATAATGATTAGCCACTTATGAGAAAAACTACAAATGGAGTTCGAATGCTACTATACAATATACTATTATATTGTATACTTCCATCAAAAATCTACAAATATGTCTCTCATTTCTAATTACATCTTTGAACTTTAGCTAAAATCGATTAACCAAAGCTCTTATACCAAATGTGACAACCGCCTATAACTCTCGCACTTAACAAGGGAAATAATGCATTGAAAGACGTACCAGGCACTATAGATGATCACCAAGGTAAGATAACACATGCGAACCAGTCGTGTAACTCACAGTGCAAGGATAAAATATAATAGGACATATACAACAAGAAATAAAAGTGAAGCATATTTGAACAAAAACTTGAACTTTCATAACAACTAGAAAGAATACCCATACATCTTTGGATTACAACATAAGTGTTTTTACAAATTCGTCTCACTACAACACTAAGAGTCAATCATCACACAACGGAAAACAACATATACTATATAGTAAAAAGTAATACGCCAGCCTTCTACACGCCACCTCATAGCATCCTCGTCTCACCAAGCTATGCTAATTGTAACCTTTTACTCAGTCTCCCCATCCAAATCTGGATGTACAGCCCAAGGTAATAAGAGGGAAACATAAAACCTTGAGTTAGACAACAGTCTTAGTGAACGATAAAATAACTATCTAACATCATCGATAATGTATATGAGAATAGGCAGATTAACCAATCAATCTACCAAAACACCAAGAAGAACTCAAACCCATCTTCCCCACATCGGACAGTGATAGCCTTTATAAACAAGCATTTGGAAACAGCTATACATCCATTGCAATCAGAGCAACTATTCCTTCATGGCAATCAGAAGTAATCAAGCAACAATGATCATGACAACCAACTATATATCTCACGTAAACCATCCTAATCGAGTTCAACATCCCTAAAGCACAAGCCCCGAAGGCCTAAACCAACATCAGATAAGAACCCAAAATACATCTACTTCGACGTCAGACAATCTATGTGAGACGGTACAAGCAAAACAATCAACATTCATGACTGAATCTGGCTATCACCGCTAATCATGCTTTGAAACCATCGTTAATCAAATGACTGGCTAAATACCTTGTCGTCACCTTTCAAGGGCTAATGGTAAACCCCGGTTGTAACAAAACTCCACACACCATACAACGAAACGTAAGTAGGCCCATCGAGCTGCTCAGTGTACTCGACTATACAATCAATCTTTTAGGTATCACTATTATACCCCTGCTTTGAGTCTGATAGAACCTACGACAATGATAATTCCTTGCCCTTCAGTATCTCTAGTCGTCATCACCGGCGACCATCCAACCATTATCCACGAACTCAAAACATCCTTGAATCGTCTTCACATTCGTTGCATTACGACGACTAACGAACACTTCACTATGCTTCAGACATTGCTCCTTGAATCCGTGTCGAAGCTAGAACCATCATCGACTCAAAAACAAAATTCGTTTGATCAATACTACATTTTATAGTATTTCCAGCTTTTTCGCTATGAAAGGCTGGCCACAATGTCAAAACAGCCTGTTAGAGCGTTTCTGAAGTACTATTATATCTCCTAGTTCAATTCTGCATCAATCCAGTGTGAAAACAAAGCAAAACTGGCTTTCACAGCGTTTAGGAAACGCTACCATATCTTCTGGATTGTTTCTGATCGATTGGCTAAATTTTAGGCCATAACACTTAAAACACCTTTTTATAGCATTTATGGAACTCTATCATTGCTCCTACGCGATCCATCCTGGATCATGGCCGATCCATTTGCTAGAACCCATGCCAATCCCCCAAAACCATGTGTGCGCTACATGAACATGTGTTGCTCCGCCCTTATGGATCGTGTAAGATCCAAACCCTTTCACAACGTTTCTCCGAACACTGTCTACTTAGATGGATCAGGCATGATCCATTACTTTTCCAGGCCACTGTATTTTGCTCCGATCGACCAGGATTTTGGCTTGCAGGATCCACCTTTTTGGCTTGCGCGATCCATGCCTAGATCATGGCCGATCCAGGGACTTTACATAGCGTTTTCCAAATGTTGTCGTACCTAGAAATTTCAGCTTTTGCCAAATCTATCGAAACTTGCCCGATCCATCATTTTTTCATGCCGATTCACTGATTCTTGGTGACCGATCCATACTAAGATTTGTGCTCAATCCATGATTTTCTACAACGTTTGTAAAATGCTGTTAAAATTTGAAAATTCAGCCTTTGCCAAAACTCACTGATCCAAGCCCAAAACTCGCCCAAACACCACCGATCCATCTCAAACAACACTGATCCATCTCAAATACCACCAATCCAAATTCAATCAACAAATCATCCATTGATTCAAGCAATATCAACAAACATTAAAACAACGATTCAACAAAGTGAAAATTAGGCTCACATCCCTAAAACATTTCAAAATTCACGCCACATCTACCCTAAAGAATTTTGTAAATCCGGTCCCTAAAAATGAGCTGTCGCTTCTCCTTTTTTGGTCCCTTCTGCCTCCCACTTCTCCCCTTCACCATTTCCCATTTTGGACCCAAAAAATGCGCTCATGCATAAAAAGAAAAAAAATCTAAAATCTGGAAATAATCCCAAGAGTCCACGCAAATTGGAAAAAAAGTTGCATACTTATGTGCAACTATTGCCTATAGTAGCATACATGTATGCATATATTCATATAGTGTATTTATGTTGAAAACCTTGACCAATATACGCATACAAGTATGTAACTATTAGCAAATAACTGCATACATGTATGCATACATAGTTGAACTGAGATTCACGTGTAACGAAAAGTTGCATACATGAATGCAACTATTCTGTATATATGCATGCATATGTGCATCAAATTTAAAAGGGAAGTTGAACTGAGATTCACGTATTACGAAAAGTTGCATACATGAATGCAACTTTTCTGTATATATGCATGCATATGTGCAACAAATTTAAAAGGGAGGACAAATTTGTGAATATACGCATGAATGCATGCATTTATTCTGTACAAGAGCATAAATGTGTGCAACAATGTCTGAAAATGGCGAATGCTTGAAAAAACATGCCAAATTTGAATATATGCATAAAACGATGCATGTAATGCAGTTTAGCTGCATACATGTATGCATTTATACTGCAGTTTGGGTGCAATACTGGAATATAATCATGAATGTATGCAACTATTTATGAATAGGTGCATTTTTTGATGCAAAAACCTGCTGTTTCACTGTTTTTGTGTATTTTTGGGTTTTGACGTGGTTTTCGATTGTTTTAACGCCTGAATTCTTTGGCGTGTACGTGTTTTATTTAATAATGAATTTTCGTGATTTTTTTAATTTTTTTAATGAATTTTCAAAAAATAGGGACCTAATTTATAATAAGTTTAGCATCGGATGTGAGCCTAATTTTGAAACTTAATACGGACCTGTGAAAAACGAACCCTTCAACAAATGATCAAATTAATAAATGGATTTAAACATAGAATTAACATCTGAAATTACTATTTTTAAGTTGCTAGGTTAGATCCTATGGTGATTTGAATTAAAATAATACTTACATCGGTTAAATCTATGTGAAAACAACTTGAAATGATGAACACAAGATCAAACAACCTATATACTTGATTGAATCTGTGTGAGAGATGCTTATCACTCATAAAATCTTCGAATTAACTCGAAATTGCTAAATTCTCAATCTAGACAGCGAAGAATATGCTTTAAGCCACTTGATTTGATGCAATCTCTCTTTACTTGACATAGATCTATCTTCAAACGATGTAGATCTTCAATTCTCTTATGTAGATCTAGAACTTTAATGGTGGAAAGATGTATTTGATTGAGCAAGGAGGATCACGAGGTCAACCAAATGAGAGAAAGAAGAAAGTAAACTATTTTCCATGCCTCTAACCCCCTATTTATAGCCTCCCCCCAGCCCACTAATGAGCTTCCTCAAATCAGCCCATCAATGACTTTAAAAACCTGAACAGAAATTGTGAAACACAAAAACAACAATTCCTCCCATACCGCTAAGCCAAATCTTTAATGTGGCCACTCTACGAAATTGGCAACACCATTTCCTTTCCGATGAAACTGATCTAGCACCTGATTCGATCCCAGTCAAAAGTTATGTCATGTACAAGACTGACAGGGGGCAAAATGGTCATAAATAAAATTGGTAAAAATTGTTGACATATCTCACATCCCCATAACCAACATATTGAAATATGAGAATGATCCAACCATCAGGGAATAAAATAAAAATATTTTATGATCCTTTGATACGTAAAATGCGGGTTGTTGCATCAATGTTCTTTTCGTTTTGTTAATAAAAACTTTGTTCAGTCCAAACAACATCCACCGCATTTGTGCTTTGAACGTTTAGATAAAATGCTGACGAAAGTAAGATTTCTTGTAGTGCGTAGTCAACAAATTAACTAAATGAACTCACTTTATTTTGGTTTGGAGTGTAAGGACCGCTGCATCGTTATCCACTATTTACTTATGGGAGACAACATGACTACTTGGAGTTCCTTTTAGTATTGGTACTGATTAGGACCTGCTTATTACGAGTGATTTTTAGAGGAGTTTTTAAGGGATTATAGACTCTGAGTTGAGTTTGAATACTATATATCGTCCATTGACAAATGGTAGGCAGATAGGGTAATTTTGGTATTAGCGGATTTATTACGGATGTGTAACCTCGATTTCAAAGGCTTTCACTTGCCATTAATGGAAATAACTTATAATAATAGCTATCAGGAAAGTATCAAGGCAACATAATTTAGGACATTACAGGTAATATCTTTCTTGAATTGTATATGGTAGGAGAGACTCCAAATTAGATATACTTGATTTGTGGAAACCTACAAGGTAGAAAATTTTATATTGGTAGGGAAACACTGAGTTAGATTTTGCAATGAGCCACATACCTTTTGTGAAAGTTTCACCTCTTAGACATGACATGAGGTGTGATAGTTCCGAAAGCTTTCACTAAAGTCTGTGAGGCCCTTTCATATTTCGAATAGGAAATTTATCATATAAGGCGAAGCTTCCAAAAAAATTAGCGGAGTGCACTACGTTTTGCTTATGTCACACTATTGGTAGTGTTAAAAGGTATAACTAAGGTCAAGCCGCATTAATTAGAGGAGGTAGTTGCAGAGAAGGAGTTGTTTATTCTTCGTGCAGCTACCTGCATCCTTGTCTATTGTAAAAAAAAGAGTCTATAATAAAGTTATTAACCTAGTTAATGTTCGGTAAGAGGACAGGCCAATACAAATACGGGTAAGTGTTTGACCAATAAATGGCACAAACACCCAAAATAAAAGATTTATATAGAAACAAATGAATAAATATAAAATGAAAATGAAATTTCAAAATAGTCACATATAATTTAGAGTCGTTCGGCATTAACGAGCCTATATCCACTTGATAATTTCTTGATTTGTTAAGAAATTACAGATACATTGCTTACAATCTCCAAATACTTGAATTACACAACTCAAACTCTCGAATTACTATCAAGAAGATAGAGAATAACTTATGTAGTTGTTATTGGGATGATACGTGATTTCAAGAGTACCAAAAGTCCTTCGTTCGACCTCCAAATAATGCATTTATAAGATCGGCTACAGCTTAGCTCGCAACCATGGCTTTTGACCCGGGTTCTTCAAAGAGTAGAGGAGGCGTAGGTCAGTCCATGGCATGCCGGCTCGAGAGTGGACACGTGGTGCAAGGTCCAGGATAACATGAGTTAATGAGGAGAGTGGTAGAGGTGGAGTGTAACCGTAAGTCTTTGGATCGAATAGGATTCAGATCGAAATATTCGATCTAGGCTCCATTCGAACCGAAGGATCCCAATATTTGGTATATTCTTTTCGTTTTGGGGTTGAGTTATGGTGTGTATCATATCGTTCGAGACCGAAAACAAATCTTCAGCTCAACATGATTTCAAGGCTAAAGGTCTTTTGACTATGGATATATGGACCTTTAATGACCTTACAAAAAGGCAGGTTAACAGTTTTCCCCCTAAAGTATATCGTATTGCAGATGGGATATGTTTTTGAATTCGTTGAACTGCCTTGCCACGGAAAGTCATCCCTTTTCAGGAGAGTAATGATGAATGGCGGTGTCTTTTTGTGAAGTCATGACCTATAATTTTTCCCATCATGTATGAATAGTAGATTATATCTAGAGTTGCATTCATTGTTACTCACCAAGCCAAAGCTCTTGCCGGAGTATTTGCAACAGACAGGTAATTCGTTCACACCTTGTCGAGTCAAAGGGTTGAATTTATCCATTTTAAGTTATGCTAATTTGTCGGGTCCACGAAAATCAGTCATGTTAGCAAGTTGTTGATAGCTTGAAGTAAGATGAAACAACGTTCCTACTCTCTTTTTTTCTCTGTTTGGGTCAGGCCTCACGCTTGGCATCGACTCGAAATATTCGAACCGAGCTAGGACCGAATTGTTTGATCCAAGGGAGGGTCAAAGTGTTCAAACTGAAGGTGTGAGAAATTTTCCACACATCTTTTCAGGAGAGGCTGATTAGTCACTTCCCTTTACTGTATAAGCTAGCCTACTCTTTCATTTTTTATGTATTACTTTTTTTCTCCACCTCCATTAACTTCGAATCGAAATAACCTTAAACCTCATTTTACTTTAATCCCCTTCAACCTTGAATTCGAATTAAAGGTGGGTTTAAAATTGAAGCAATTCGCGTTTTCATCCTTAATTTCACACGAATTATTCCTAAAAATCTATGTCTAATCGATTTCGATTTGGAATGGTATTAAGATTCCACACTTTGGAGTTCACCGCGTCATCCGTGGTGCCTGAGCTATCATCGATCCATTGGTGACGTCTGTGGCTTTGCCTCGGCAGCGCATCGTCCTTCTCAATGAAGTGGAAACATCGCCCATGAAGAAGATGGATGTATTGTCATGGAGTAATGGTGATACAAGAGAGAACGGCTGGGGAAAAAAGAAGATAGAGGAAGAGAGAGATGAGCTTTATGTGATTGGAGAAGTTACCGGAATCCGACTCGATGAATTTATTCAACCTGAACACTTCGAATCAAAGATCTCGATCTGAAAGTCGTCCACTCAGAGCCCTTTGACCCAAGGTTTCTCGACCAGAGTCTTTCAAACCAGGAGAGTTCGAACAGGGGTCCCTTGACATGGAACTTTAACATTTGAGAGACATTCCTCTAACACTTCCATTAAGAGAACAACCAAAATAATTCTCCATGACATAATATTAATACGCAACTTGATATCGAACAATCACTCTCGAACAATTAGGACAGAGCCTTTCATGACTTAAATCAGTATTGCAACTTAAAATATTATGGGCATCAAGACAAAATTTCTCGTGATATTACGACATGTGTTGAGTGACCAGTAGAACTCGGTTAGATGGTTGAAAACAACAGTCTTCTGAGCTAAATGATCACATGCATTCGATGCTTCCTTCTATTAATTTTCTCAGCACACTTGCACTGCATGCACTGACACACACATAGGGGTCACAGGTTACTTTACTTTAACCATCACTATTTCTTGGATATTACAGTAAATATTTCTAGACGAGATTCTCAAAAGCTGAGAAAGGCAAAGCTCGTGAAATAACATCTGACTCAAAAGCCTGCACACCAAATTCCAACTCTAAGAGCGACGATCCATAATTTGAAGTTGATGTTCATGAGGATGTAGAGTCTTATGGAGAAGGAACTTCTTTAGATGAGGAGGTCGGAGGACTAGGGGATACTAGGGCTCCCGATACATTCCGGGATGCCTTTTCTGGAAGATCCTAATGACTTCAGGGTATCGAATATGGATGAGGCAAGGTTAAGGCAGCTGTTCTTAAAACACGGGATTCCTTTGGATGATGTCCTGGTTCTCGATGTTTGGAAAGGCCTCATAACCCTCTAGAAGGTTACATGGCCATTAGACGGCAAATTTGTTTAGTCGAGAGCATTCCTTCATTTCATCCTTTCATTGTTGACTTCCATAGACGAATGAACATAGAGCCAATGAAGCTCCACCCGAAGGCGTATTCTTACATCTGTAGATTGTATATAGTTTACATGGAAATCTTGGGTGAGGAACTCACCTTTAAAGACGTCGTTTTTTATTACAACTTAAACATCGCCAGCAAGTCACCTCGTCGTTTCTTTATTTTGAGTCTGCACCCAACAAGAAGATCATTACTATAGGGTTCAATAACGTAGGTGACCAAACTGGTTTTATGTTCCTCAACAAGAGGGTTGTGCCATGAGATGGATTTAGGCCAGTAAGCTTCGAGTTCTCATCCATCCTTTTGCTTATTACTTGATGTTTTCTTCAACACTTCTCCTTGACTCTACTTCGGACTCCAAAGAAGCCTCAGGGTAAGATGTATCAAGAATGTTTAACTGTGTTGTTAAATGCTTCCACCACTTCATTTAATGTCAAATGTTTCCTTATCGACGAAATTCTTCATTGGTATCACCTGGTTACTCCTCAGCGGAGCATGGGAGCAATGAAGGTCCGACTCATGTGGATGTCCCCCTAACCATTATCCCTTTGGTGCCTACGGGACCAAAAAATGTGCCCTCGGTCGGGGAACAAGTGACAGATATGACCAAGATCAAGGTCAACGTTAAGGGGGTTCAGAAGAGAAAGGACATGGCTGGTTCTAGTTGGGAACCTTAGGCAGGGGAGAAGGAGAAATCCCCAAAAAGATAACTAGCAAGGGAGCCGGGATCCTTTCTCCCGACGGTGCAGTTGTTGAGGATCCTGCAGAAAAGATTATTGAGGAAGGATCGAAGGTCCCTTCTCCAAGAAATACTACCACTACGGGGGAGGAATCCTCCCCTAAAACTCCACCTCCAACTAAATCTCCTATTCATGAATCTCAGCCAGAAGAATCCATGTCGCCATTCCGGGGATTAGGAAATTTTCCCTTATCAAATACCATTTATTCTTCCTGGGATTTGGTCTCCGACGCCTTTTATATGTCCTTCGAAGTGGAAATCACACCTACTTAAGCATGCCTGACCACACCAACTAGCATAACTCCGGGCTTTGGTTTGTTAGGCCGGTCACAACCATGCATATTGCACGTCACAACACCTTTTTCATCATATGCTTTCCTATCCCTAATTTGAACTTCCTTTCTGAATTGCAGGTTGACCAGACCGAAGAAATATTCCAAAGACTTTGGTTCATAGGCATCTGACTCTAGGCCTGGCCACAGAGGTTCGTGAGATCGGGATTCACATGATCGCTCAAACAAGCAGAATCAAGAAGAATTGGAGCGACAGAGAACCATGGAAAAGGAGAGGGAAAGGGAGCAACAAAAGGAGAAGAAACTAGAACTTCGTAAACTTGAAAAAGAGCAAGAGAAGAAAAAGGAACTAGACCGAGAGATGCGTCATCTTGACTCCAATCATCATTTTCATAGCAAGTCTGGTTGGGGTTCTGACAATAGGACACCTAGCGGGCAATCCTTAACCAAAACCAAGGACTCATCTCAACCCAAGGTTTCTCCTGATCCTCAATATCAATCTAAGAAGACTCCTCCATAACTCAAGAGTACCACTTCATTAGGCAAGCATAAAGAAAAATAGATCCAGATTGCACCTCCTCGGGGCCAAGAATTTTCTTTAGATGAGAGGAAGAAGTCATTGGTTGAAATATTCCTGGACTTGTGTTTCGATCATATTCAATTTCTTCCTTTCTTTAAACCTATCACAAAGTTCTTTGAAGACAGATACAGATCCGATTCCAACTCCATTATCTCGTAATACCGAGAAATGTGTACTTATGCAAGGAGACTGTTAGAGGCTATTCGAGGACTCGAGATCGAGATGGCTAACATGAAACGGGAATGGGATTATGATAAAAGTATCATTGGATCCACAAAAAAAGAATTGACTATATGTGAAACTCAGCTTGCGGAGGTGAAGAAACAATATGATAAAACTAAGGCAGACCTCGATAATGTCCATGTCAAAATGAACACTGAGTTAAGCGAATGGTCACTCCTGACTAAGTCTGTCAAGGACAAGTTGAAAGTGGTGTGGGAGTCTAACAAAGTTTTGATCACTAAGATGGTATCTATGAAAAGTGTAAAGGAAAATTTAGTAAAGGAGAAAGATGAATTGGCCAAGGTAAATGTCATGATTAAATCTCTATTGGCCGCTTTGGAGAAGGCCAATGGAGAAGCTGAGGCCAATGTCAAAGCTTCTCTTGAAACTTAATCCAACACTCAAATCAAACATGACAAAGAAGTTCAAGGGCTGAATGCTAATGTGGAAGAAGTTGAGGAAATGCAAGAAAACCTTAGCATCCAAATATTGACCTTTATGCATGAATCCTTAGGCACCAGGATCTGTCATGGATTGAAGATTATTTACAGAATCTGGCGAACACTTGGGAAATCTTCCTACAGGAAGAGAAAGATGCTCCGGAAGATGGCGCCGTCAATGAGGCCAAATTAGAGGAGACATATTTGAAAGGTGATGAGCCGCTTTCCGAAGGTCGGAGATTGTTGAAAGAGGAGGAAGATGTCGAGCGCCTTAAGCTCAAAGGCAAATTTGTTACTGATGGGGAGTCCAGTACTACCAAGGATGGTACGATTAATGCTCAATCGAGTAGCCAACCTACTCTGGACATGGGTCTTATGGTGCAGTTATTGTTGCTCTGTCCGCTCCTGGCCAAGGATCAACCACCGATGCTGGGTATAATCCTGATGATCCGGGATTTGTTGCATGCACGCAAGCCTCTCTCTTTCTCCAATAATTGACATCAAAACTCCTATAACTCCAGCAGATCACTGTACTGAAGGTATTTCTACATTCTCTCCTCAGTTTGCAAAGGCTATAGTGGGGTCTCTAGTTAAGAGGCCCGTATTTTTGTAAAGGCTAACAATCGATGTTCTCCCTGCTTTAGGTATGAAGCCAGTCTAAGCTATCGTAGAGAAAGAAACCAAGGCAACTAATGATCCCATAATACCTCTTGGGGGTGATGCACGAAGGGAAGAGGAGATGATAGCAGCATTGAAAGATCTTCATGGAAAGGATGATGACAATGATATCATTTATACCCAAGAGAGAGGTAAGACCGGAGAGATAACACTCGTGGAGATAAAGGCAAGGAATGAGGGAAAACTCTTGCAAGTCAAATTTGAGGTCCAGCCATTTACTTTTCCTACCGATCCCATCAGTATGATTATTCCTTCTAGCGTAGATGCGTCTAGCAAGTTCCCCAAGTTGCCTCCACAAGATACACGCTCCAAACCCATACCCAAAATAGACAAATCCTCAATCGGGAAAACTAAGAGGAAGAAGCACATACTTACTGAGATCGAAAAGGAGCTGAAGAAACTGAGGGATTTGAAAACTCAAAAACTCCCAAGTATTAATAATTGTTTAACTTGTTTTTAGCTTTCTATTGGCCTGTTGTGGTTGTTGCGAGTGCGACACTTACCTTTTTGCCTTGTATCTCTGTACAAAATCTATAACTAATGAAAACACTTTGTTTATTTACTTTGCTTTCCATTCAATGTACTTGCGATTTTAATTTCTAACTCATAAGTGGATATGCTTAATGATCCAGGCCAGTTAAGACTAGTCAGGTCAGATTTTCGTTATGGGAGACATAGTGTACATGCCCCCAATTAACCTTGAATCATGCACCAAGTCAAAGGCATATTTGAGGTTAATTTATAGGCTCACGTTCATTCCCCTAGCGTCGGTGGAAACCTAAGTTAAGATTATTATACTTTTGTTCCTTGTGTTTTATACTCCCCTATCATGATCTCAGGATAGAGTCATGGATTATAGCGGTCTTAAGTTTTGGTGCACCATTCACGTTTACTTGACTATTTCATATTTTGATCCTAAGCCATAGGGAATGAAATTATATGGACAAAGCAATCAATTCACTCTGGTTTTGGCATCGATCCTTTTTCCCTCGTGTCAAAGGCAAAGGCTTCCATGTCGATTTTGCTCATGGAAGCATGAGTGACTGAATGTCATTAGTGAATCACTTACTCCCCTCATTCAAGTTTGGCATGAGCTAATTGAGTCGTAGTGCTTAACCAAATTAACACAAACAATTATAGTGCATGGAAAGAGCTATGTTTATAAACATCATTTTTGGAAAATCGTGCCATATTACATAGCCTGAAAATACATTAACAACATAAATAAAATCTTAAGTCAAATAGTGTCGCAGATGCTCGATGTTTGATGCTCTTAGTAGTTGATCACCATTAATGGTCATTAGCCTGAAAGCTCCATTATCAAGCCTTCGTTGAATGACATAGGGTCCTTCCCATTTCCAACTCATGTGGACAAGGTCCGGGAAGACATGCTTCAACATAAAATCACCAGGTTTGAAGGTCCTAGGACGAACCATCCGGTTGTAGTATCGGGAGACTTGACGCATGTGCGCTAAAGCACGCAAGTCTGCTTTCTCTCTCTTCTCATATATTATGTCCATTGACTCGAGTAGAAGAGATTTTTAGTCAATGGATCGTAATACGTCGTTCTGCGGTATGGGACTTCAAAATCTACCGAAATGACCACTTCTGAGCCATGTGAGAGCGCAAATCCAGTGCTAAGATAATTTCTCCTGAAATGGACTTCCTTCTTGCTTCTTGACTCGTTTAATAAGCCTTATCTTCCTTCTGTTTAATCCCCTAATCCTGTGACTTACCCTTGACAGGGAAGGATTATGACCATTAACTAACTTATGAGTAGTTCGACAGGCCCAAAGAGCTAGTTGCAACTCATCAACCCATTTAGCCTTTGCCTGCTCCGGTCGCTTTTTTAGAATGGACTTGATGATCTTATTCACAGCTTCAACCTGCCCATTCCATTGTAGGTGTACAACAGACGTGTATCTCTTCTTGATGCAATGTCGTCGAAATCATTAAACTATGTGCTATCAAATTGGGTTCCTTTACTAGTTATGATAATTTTGGGGAGCCCAAATCAAACATGTGATGTTTATAACGATAAAGGTAATCACCCGCTTCATTGTGATTGTGGTTAGAGTTTCTTCAATTGGGATCATTTCTATTTCTTCTAGGCTATCAGAGTTGACCACCTTATCTAATCTGTCGACTTTTTAATTCTCCTTTAGTGGAATATAGGATATGCTATAGTAATCCAAGCCATCCAATATCTCCTCAACCTATTCTAGGTAGGCAGCGAGTCATGGTCCCTAGGGCTGCACAAAGTATGGGCTGGGTCGGGTTGGAACAAGTACTTAATCTGACCTGCACAGTTATGGGTTTAAGGTAGTTCAACCCGTATCTGACCCTATATGAGGTTGGATATGGGTTAGGTTGAAGTATGAGTTGGGTCGGGTTTAGTAGGGTTGGGTTGCTTGAATAAAATAAAACATTCAGCGTAATATATCGAATTTTAGCTACCATAATGCATTTAAAATAATTGATTCATTATAAGACATATTTTATTAAAATTTCATTGGACATATGAAATTAATTTACTACATAATAGAACAAGTTTTTCACTTTAAAATACATTAAAAAGCTCTTTAAAATATATTTGCCAAATTTTATCTAGTTTGAATTGACATGAAATATGCTTTTTTGTATATTTACTATAGAATAAATAAATATTATTCTATGATTATGCTATTCTAGTTTTATGTGGGTGGATAATAAATTAGTTTTGAATATATGGTAGGATTGGGTAAAAATAAGGTTGGGTTGAACAAAATATCAAACCCGACCCGTATATAGCATGGGTTACAAATTGTAACCCATATCCGACCCGAACTAGAGTTGGGTTGGGTTGGGTTTATGTAGGTTGTTTCGGATTCGTCGGTTGGGTTGGGTTGGATATGGGTTGTGTGCAGCCCTAGTGGTCCCTTTGTTTGATACTCTTTTCGAACCTGGAATACAACAATTTGGGCGTCATAGAAAATATCCAAAGCAACACTCACAATTCTTTCGTGAGTCTCTGCCCGAAAATCAAGGATTCGTACTTGAAATCATTAGTAGCAGGAAAATTTTGCCTTAAGGCATAATAGATCGATTGTCACTTAGGAGTTACCTAGACAACTCCATTGCCAGAACGTCGATCATTAAGAGCACCGTCAGTATACAACTTCCAGATGCCCATTTATGATTTAACTTCACGAAGGATTGATTCATCGTTTAATATACAATCTTCGGCAGTTGTGAATTTAGCTATAAAGTCGGCCAGTGCTTGCCCTCAGATTGATTTTCGTGGGAGAAAGTGAGACTGAATTGACTTAGTTCTATATTCCACTTAAGTAATCTCCTAGACGCTTCAAATCATTGAAGGACCTGTCGTAGCAGCTGGTCGATGTACACCTTAATCGGATGAGCCTGAAAGTAGATGTATAGCATTTATCAATAAAAGGTAAGATATCTTCTCAATCCTCGGGTAGTTACGTTTCGCCCTATTAACTTTTTGCTCACATAAATACATCGGTCTCTGGACCCTGTCTTCCTCACAGACAAGTGCTGAGCTAATAACATGCAGAGATACCGCTAAGTACATAAATAAGTTGTCGTGATCTATTGGCTTAGACAGTATGGGTGGCCTCTCCAGATGATCTAGCAGGTTCTGAAAGGCTTCAACATAATCCGAGATCCAAGCAAAGTTGCGTTTCCCTCGCTTTATTAAATCAAAGAAGGGAATGCATTAGTCGACGGCTCTATAAATGAATCTTCTCAAAGCTTCTATCTTTCCTGCTAAGCTCTACACATCTTTGATCTTTCGAGGCTCCTGGATGTCTTTGATTGCTTCAAAATTTCAATCCCTCGAGAACAAACAATGAAACCCAAAAACTTCCTTGATGCAACACCAGAAAAGCATTTCAAAGGGTTGAGTTTCATCCCATAGCATCGAAGAATACTAAACATCTCCGCTAAGTTTTTAACATGGTTGTCTGACTTTTTCGACTTTACCAGCATATCATCCACATATACCTTCATCAACCTTCCAATTCAGTTATGGAACATACGACTAACCAAGCATTGATACGTCACCCTAGCATTCTTTAGTCCAAAGGCATGACCATGCAGCAGTATAGACCGAGATCAATAATGAAGCTAGTATTTCCTGGTCCAAAACATGCATTGAGATCTGGTTGTACCCGGAGTATGCATCCATAAATTAAAAAAGTTCGTTTCCAGCTATTGACCGACTAGCTGGTAAATTCGGGGAAGTGGAAAGCTAACTTTTGGGCATGCCTTGTTTAAGTCCTAGAAATTAGTGCATTTCCGCCATTTCCCATTTGCTTTCTTCACAAGGACTAGGTTCGATATCCACTCAGGGTACATTGCATCTCGGATAAATTCATTTCCTGTTAGTTTCTCAACTTCTTCTTTTAGAGCTGCAGACCTTTCTAGACCTAGCATATGCCTCCTCTATTTAACTAGGACATACTTTGGGTCGATGTTGAGTGAATGACCCATAATCGATGGAGATATCCCATACGTGTTAGCATGGGACTAGGAAAACACATCAAGGTTTGCTTAAGAAAGTCAACCAATATCCTTGTTCAGAGGAAGTCCAAATAGGATCCGATCTTTAAGACCCTAGTCGGGTCGTCCTTGTCAATCAAAACCTCTATCTAGTCTCATTGGAGTTGCCCTCCTACATCCCGGTTCTTCGTTATCTATGGGATCAATGTCCTCGAACTAGTAACCGGGCGACGTTACTGGGATGTGTCCATTATTTGCTATGTCGTCACCTCCTTGATAAGGGGGAGGCATCTTTGGGATCTTCGTCTTCTCCGTTGTAGAGATCCTTCCACTCTGCTAAGTAGCATGCTCTTCCTGCTACATGGTCTCGTTGGACCATTCCTACTCCAGCCCCAGTTGCGAACTTCAAGAGAAAGCACCAGGGAGCTATGCATGCTCGGAAATCTGCCAGGGCCAACCAGCCCAAAAGGCAATGTAGAGAGAGTTGATATCCATTACAAGGAACAGGATGATTTGCACTCTCCAACGATATCCCTCACCCAACTCGACTGGTAATTCAACTATTCCTAACGGTTTAGTGGTTGATCCATTAAAGCCATGTATCCATCCTTTACATGGCTTAAATGTCTTACTTCCAACTTCATCTGGTCAAAATCTTTCTTAAATAAAACATTGATGGAACTTTCATGATCAACAAGGACATTCCGCACAGTTGCAGGGACAACAATGGCTGATTTCACTTATGGATCTATACTTGGGGCCTCCACTCTACCACTCTCTATGATACAGAAAATGATATCATCCATCATCTTCCTCCATTGCTTAATCAAAATGGTATCTTCGAGGGTGTTGCATTCCCCCACTTCCACATGCTTTGCAGCGTTCACATATTATTCCATTATATCACATTAAACCCCAACGGATGTGGTCCTCCGACGATGGTCTTGATAACAATCCCTTTGGCTTTTTACTGGGCGGTGGGTCTAGGAGCCACCTGACCTTGATTCGGGGCTGAAGCCCCTGCCCTATGTCCCTTAGGGTCACCTTATACTTGTTAAGCTTCCCTCCTCGCAACAACTTCTCAATCACATCATTTAGGTAATGATACTCATTCGCAATGGCCATAAGTCTCGTGGAACAAACAAAACTTTCTCGTCACTCCTTCCTTCTTCGTGGAATCCCATGAAGGTGGTTTCTTGCACTACATCACAATGCATGTATAGAGATATATGTTTTTCAAGGTATCACTCAATGTAACGACCTGCATTTTACGTATCGGAGTATCGTAAAATCTTTTTATTTAATTCCCCGAGGATAAGATCATTCTCATTTTTTGATATGTTTATGTGAGACATGTCCATGATTTTTACTAATTTTATTTGTGGCCATTTTGCCCCTATCAGTTTTGTGTAGGGATATTTTTTTACTGGTATCGAATCAGGTGCTGAGATCGATTTCATTGGAAAAGAAATGATGTTTCCAATTCCTTAGAATGGTCACATTAAAGATTTGGTTTAGTAGTTTGGGAGGAATCATTGTTTTTGTGTTATACAATTTCTGGATAGGTTAACTGTATCACCCTGAAATTAAAAACATTATAACCATACTAAGAAGATAATAAAATGGGAATTACTTAATTTAATATTAATAATTAATGAAACCGGCTTTACCGTTTCGTTCGTCTTGGAATTCTAGTTCAGATAGACCCTAAGTTTGCGTAAAACAGATAACGTATAAAGAAGTTATGGGTATTAGACGTTTGTATACATATAAAAGGCTTATATATGAATATAATATACAAATATTCAAAAGAGACGAAGCAGGAAACCATACCATTGTGGGATAACCCACATACGGCCTGGGTCGACCTATGGGTCGACCCAAAGTTGGTTGGGTCGACCCAGCAACGATCTGGGCGAGTTCCCTTTTCTAAATCTGGACTGCTTTTCTAACCAGGTTCGTTGCTGAATTAGCGCTACATGTATGGTTTGGATTAAAAACCTAAAATCTAAAGGCTAAGGTTTACTCTGTGAATCTATAAATAGGTGGCTTCTCCCATTCCAATACACACCAATTCTTAATATCTTCCATCTCTATGAATCTATTCTAAATGTGTGTGTGTGTATGCAATGGGGGGAATGCTGCTGAGGCCTAGATCTACAGAGACACCTTCCAAAACTTACATACATACAACAAAAATGATTGGATTGGACTTTTCCACAACATATAGTTATATATAAGAGATTTAATCTCTTCTTCACCAAGACCCACTATGAGTTACCTGTCATTTTCAGATCTAATTTCTTAGACTCTAACATGACAGTTAAATAAAATTGGGTTAGGATATACAATGTTTATAAGATAAATGCTATACATGTTTTTTTACTGTTAATCACCTGTATCGTTGTGATAAGCAAAACATATTCTTTACTATTGGAAAATTAATAAGTTATATGTAACTATCTTCCTTCTTTATGTTTCTATGTTTTAGTTTGTTTCCAGTCTTGCCTATATGCCTAAGTGATTTGATTTTATTCTCCTTCCTCTGTTTTTTCCTTTTTATTTACGCTAAGCCTTTGAAAGCCTAGGTTATATCCGATTAGAGTGTGCATATAACTGGGGTAATAATGAATGACATAAAAAGAGGAATTTAGGAATGTTGTTAAAGGACCGTTTAACTATAATTTGGCGAAGTGATAATATGCACATATTTTGACTTGCTGTAAATTGATAAAAATGGATAATATGCATAAGCCTATACGCGCTATGATTTGGGGACATAATTGAATGAATGATATACATATGTATAAACATGTTAGGTTTGATTTAATACATACATTAAGTAAATGACATGTTAGAATATTGCAAGTACCAGATGTAGGTTAATAACTGAACTGATATAGGAAATGTATACATCTGGGCAGGTGTTTTGGGGAAGAGTTGTACACACATAATGACATGTAATATTGCAACCACATTTATTAGTAAACCTAAACATGTTAGGTTAAACATGAGTATTAATAAGCTAAGAGGTCCCTCAATTTGCTTTTATATCTGGTTTTGGGGACTCTTAAATCCTAGTACTTGGGGGAACAAGCTTATGGGGTTTGTCTTATGTCAATCTACTGTTTGGAAACCATAGTAGTCAGTATCCTTGTTAGTATTTTGTTAGGGGGACTCCTACTAGGCAGGAGGTAGGGGATTCTTTATTGAACTAGATAGTAAGAGGTTCACTTGGGGAAGGTGGGTACGGGGGCGTTCCGGCGGAGTCGTGAGTGTGCATGAGTCCGATTAGGGAAGATAAGCCGCTATAACACCAGTAAATAGGCCTGTGTTATAAGTTGTTGGATTAGGGAGTGATATACCCTACTGTCGGGGCTGACACAGGGTATTTACGTAGTAGGGAGCCAATCACTTGGGTAGCAATTAGGGTACATCTAACCCTGCTGTTATGTAATTAAGGTAACACCTAATCCTATTATGTAATTAGGGTATGCCTAATCCTGCCATTAATTCTGTTGTTATGTAACCAGGTTAAACACCTAATCTTGTTAATCCTGTTATACTATTATTGGTGCAGACATACCTGTCTTAAGATATAAATGTGAAGCATTACTCGATCATAGTTTATTCCTGTTTATCCTGTTGTTCTGTTTAGTTTATCTATTACCTTATATGACACTGTACCTTTCTCATCTAGTCTTATTTACATGTCTTGGCATTTCTATTTTTGTACATTTGAAAATTGCTTGAACTCGCCAGACTTTATGTCCGACCCCATTGTTTTTGCTTCTTTTTTCCTTTCCCCCAGGTCCTCAAAGTGGAAGCACACAACAGTGACTAGGACTTTCTCTTATAGCTTGGACTTGGATTAACTGAGATGTATCGTTTTTGACTTGCTTTCTATTCTATGATGACGAGGGATATGATTTTATATACAGTGTTGTTTTGTTTTATGAGGCAGATTTGATGTAACTGGTTTTGATGTAACTTGTTCGAAACTACGTTCTATTTTTACTAATGAAATTGAAATTTTCCGCTGCTTATTTTATATCTGTCGTGTGAATTTCTGTATTGTTTACCTATTGCGCTTCACTAAACTTAATGCATTTTCTTATGAGTGATATTAACGGACGTGGGCTATCACATAAGCTAGTCATTAGTGGGACGATTTGGTGAGGCCCATTAGTGGGATGGTTAGATGGCTATAAATGGGGGGGTAAAGGCAAGGAGAATGGATTACTTTCTTCATTTCTTATTTGGTTGGGGTTTGAGATTCTCCCAACTCCAATCAAATACATCTCTCCTCCATTAAAATCAAAGATCTACATTAGAAGATTGAAGATCTACATCAAGGATGGCTAGATCTATATCAAGAGAGAGTAGATCTCGTCAAATTGGATGATTTGAATATCGTTCTTTGCTGTCTGGATTTTAGATCAATATTTTAAAGATAATTTGAAGATTTGGTGAGTGATAAACATCTCTCACTCGGATTCAATCAAGTATATGGGTTATTTGATTTTAATTTTCATCATTTCAAGTTATTTTCACCTAGATCTAATCGAGGTAAGTATATATTCAACTCGAATCACCATAGGATCTAAACTAGCAAGATAATAACAGTAATTTCATATGCTAAATCATGTGTTTATGCAAGTTTAGATCTACTTATTGATTCATTCATTGTTTTATCAGAATTTGGTGGATTTCATATGGTTGTTGATGATTATTTGATGTGTTAGTGTTTGCTTGATGATTGCTTGTTTGTGTTATCAAATGATTGTTTGAAATCGGATGCATGTTGATCGAGTTGGCGATGGACTGATATTGAT
The DNA here is from genome assembly GCA_030737875.1 of Allium sativum. Taxonomy (NCBI): domain Eukaryota; kingdom Viridiplantae; phylum Streptophyta; class Magnoliopsida; order Asparagales; family Amaryllidaceae; genus Allium; species Allium sativum. The sequence continues at coordinate 861,773,421 of CM060915.1, read as the reverse complement.
CTAGTGGGATGAAGTGATATTGATCTGGTTAAATGGATTGACATTGATCCGGTGGGATGGACTGATACCGATCCAGTTGGATGGACTAATATTGATCCAGTTGTATGGACCGACATTGATCTAGTGGGATGGACTGATACGATCCAGTGGGATGGACCCACTGGACTGATACTGATCCAGTGGTATGGACTAATATTGATCAAGTGGGATGGATTGATGTTAATCCATTTGGATGGACTAATACCGATCCAGTGGGATGGACTGATACTGGTCCAATTGGATGGATTGATACCGATCTAGTGGGATGGACTGATACCGTCCAGTTGGATGGAGTGATACTTATCCAATTGGATGGAGTGATATTGATCCAGTGGGATGGACTGATATCGATCCAGTGGGATGGACTGATACCGATCTAGTGGGATGGACTGATACCGATCCAGTGGGATGGACTGATATTGATCCAAATGGACGGACTGATATTGATCCAATGGGATGAACTGATACCGATCCAGTGGGATGGACTTATACCGATCCAGTTATATGGACTTATACCGATCCAGTTGGATGGATTGATATTGATCTAGTTGTATGGACTGATATTGATCTAGTAGGATGGACTGATACCGATCCAGTGGGATGGACTAATACTGAGCCAGTGGGATGGACTGATATTGATCTAATTGGATGGACTGATACCGATCTAGTGGGATGGACTGATGCCGATCCTGTGGGAGGACTGATGTCGATCCAGTATGATGGACTGATACTAATCCAGTTGGATGGACTGATACTGATCCAGTGGTATGGACAGAAACAGATCCAGTGGGATGGACCGATACCGATTTAGTGAGATGGACCGATACCGATCCAGTGAGATGGACTGGTATCGATCCAGTTGGATGGACTGATATTGATCCAGTTGGATGGACTGATATTGGTCAAGTGGGATGGACTGATACCGATCTAGTGATGGACTGATACCGATCCATCAAATATATGACAAAACAGAGTTTATTTTGGATCGATGATGATCATGGCTTCTATGTGAATTCAAGATAGAATGTTCAAATTGGGCGAAGCATTCGTTGATCGATGAAATGCAAAGAACGTGAAAATGACCCAAGATGATTTGAGCTCGCGGATAATGGCTGTTCAAGATGATTTGAGCTTATAAACGGCCGTCGATGATGACAACTAGAGATACTGAAGGCCAAGGAGTTATGTTTGTCGTAGGTTCTAGCAGGATCGAAGCACGGTTATAATAGGTACACCAAAAAGACTATATGATTAGTCAAGTAACATGGGTAGTGATGAAAGGCCTAGATACATAGCGATGAAAGGCATATGGAGTTTTAGCTAGAACGTGGTTACCATTAGCCCTTAACGGACGACATGATGTTGAGCCGGTCTTACGATTAACGATGGTTTCAAGGCTGGATTGGCGATGATAGCCAGAGTCATGGATGATGATTGTTTTGCTTGTATTATCTTGTGTAGATTGTCTAACGTCGAAGGAGATATCTCTTGGGTGCTTGTCTGATGTTGGTTTAGGCCTTCAGGGATTGTGCTGGGGAGATTTCGAGTTCGATTAGGATGGTCTACGCTTGATAACTGGTTTCCATGAATGTGCTGATTGTTTTTATCTGGTTATTTGTAAAGGATATTACTGTTGGATGTGGAAGAGACATGTCAGTTCTTCTCTGTTGATGTGATTGGTAGATTAGAAGATTAATCTACTTATTTCTCATATACTTTATTAATGATATTAGATAGTTGTTTTACCACTCATTAAGACTGTTGTCTAACTCAAGGTTTGATGTTTCCTTTTATTACCTTGCGTTGTTCATCCTGTTATGGATGGGCAGACGAAGTATCAGGTAGCAGATCTTAGTGGACGATGTTGCATATCGTTGAGGAACTGGAGGCTTATGTATCAGTTTTCTACTATACATACTTTGTTGTTTTTCATAGTTTGATGCATTCTCAGAGTGACTTATAGTGAGGCATTTTGTACAGACTCTTATGGTATTCCATTGTTGTTTTGATAATTCATGATGATATGAAAAGTTTATGATTCTACTCAATTTTGCTTCAGTATTATTGCCTGCTATATATGTTCAATTATACTTTATCCTTACGTTGCGAGTTAAACAACAGTTTCTACATATATTATCCTACTCTGATGATCGTCCATAGCTTCCTAGCACGTCTTTCTGCGCATTATTCTCTTGTTAAGTGCAAGAGTTATGGGCGTTCGTCACATTTGGTATCAAAGATTAGGTTTATGGATTTTAGCCAAAGTCCGAGGACGTAATAACATATGAGAGATGTATTTGTAGATTTCTGATGGATGTATACTATATATTTATGTATATATAAAAGCGCTTGAACTCCATTTGCAGTTTTCTCATGTGTGGATTAATCATTCTATTTTTAGATTTAGAATGAGTCGTCAATCTATGAGATATACTACTAGGGAGGAGTCTGTTCCTGGAGGGAGAAATGGCGGTACACCAGATTACCCAGCTATGTTCGAGGCCATGGCGGAAGCGATCATGAGGAGGGTACCAGCTCCAGAGACAGTTGCGGTAGATGTGGGGGTTCAAGGGCAGGTGCCTAGAGTTGTGGACTTCGCGAAGCTATGCAAAAACTTCACTACTCTAAGAGGGAAACCGTTTAAAAGGACGGAGACGATTGTATAGATTCAAGGGTGGCTTGAAACTTGCATTTGGATATTTGGAGACTTGGCGAATTGACGATGCAATGAAGAGGAAGCTTGCATCGGGACAGCTACAATGCAGAGCTATGGATTGATGGAACTCTATCACTCTAGAGACTCCAGAAGATGAGATTTCGTGGGAGCATTTCCAAGTCAAGTTTGAGACGAAGTTTATTTATACCGTTCAGAAGTCTATTCTTATCAATAGGTTTGTTGATCTAAAGAAGAATGGTCAACCAGTGTTGGGGTAAGTTTCCGATATGGAATCATTGTCCAAGTATGCTCGTTTGATTGTCGAGACTCCTTATCAGAAGAACAAGAAGTTCGTCACGAGCTTATGTGCCGTTTGAGTTTGGAACCCGAGATTTGTGATAGATCTTTGGTTGTGACTAATCCATTAGAGGGTTCGTCCAGTTTGTGTATGATTTGTTGTGGTTTAGTGTTATCGAGTCATGGTTGCTCCTTTGTGTGTGATTTCTTTGTTTTGAACTTCGCTGGGTTTGGGATTATTTTAGGTATGGACTAGCTCAAAAGGAATGCAGCAAACGTGTATTGCGAGAAGCTCCAGGTGACAGTCGGGAATGTAAAATGGTGAATGGATCTGATTTGATGTAAGCTCGAAGATAGTGTCTTCGTAAGCTATTTATACACGCTTATGATCCCACGGGAAGACTTCTCGTCGGTGCCAATCGCTGGTGAGTTTGTTTGATTATGTCTTTGAAGAGGTCAAAGGGTTGCCGCCACATCGCTAGATTTAGTTTAGAATCGAATTGGTCGAAGGTGCTAGACCTATCGTCAAGCCTCTTAGGCGGATGGCGCCTAAGGAACAGCAAGAGTTAAAGGTGCAAGTACGTGACCTTTTGGGAAAAAGATTCATTTGGAGAAGTGTATCCGAATGGAGTGCACCAATTATGTTTGCAATCAAGGCGGATGGATCTTTGAGATTATGTGTTGATTATTGTGAACTGAACAAGATGACTAAGAAGAACAAGTATATGTTGCCGAGGATAGATGACTTGTTCGATGAACTTCACAAAGCAAAGGTGTTTTGTCAGACGGATTTGGCAACAGGATTCCACCAAGTGAGTGTTGACATGCTTTTTTGTCAAAGCTGTCACACGCCAAGTATTTGGCGAACGACGCGCTCAAGCATCAAAAAGCACAAAGCAGTTGGGTCGAAGTCGCGTCGCAAACACATGGAAACCCAAAGCCTCTATCAGATGGCCCCTGTCGGGCCCAATGGATTCTTAGTCAAGTCATCATCTGAGCCGTCCAGTGGGTCCGGGCACAGCGCCAGTGGGGGTCCAGGGCCCTACAGTCCCAGCGGCGATCGACCTAGCAGGTTAGGTCGAAACTATGGGCACCGCCCGATTCATCCGATTTTCCCCATGCCGGAAGCTCAGATTCCTTCACTTCGGACCAGCAGAACCACGGATTCCTTCACTTCACATTCATAGACTTCGACTCGCTCGACAGCAGGATTTTTGTCTCATCCACTATCAATTTCGCACCTCACCAGTGGGGTCGAGATTTCGCACCCCATCAGTGGGGTCGAAATTTCGAACCTACCTGTGGGGTCGAAATTTCGGACCCCACCTGTGGGGTCGAAATTTCGAACCCAATTTCGAACCCACCAGTGGGTTCGAAATTTCGACCCCCGGGCAGGGGTGCGAAACTTCGAACCCGCACCAGGGGGTGCGAATTTCCTGCACATGGCTCGTTCTGGGTGCGTAAATTATTGTTGTGGGCCCCGCTGCTCACCTACTCCCACCTAACCTCCTTCCTATAAATACCCCAAGCCTTGGCCTTCAAATGTAAGCTTCTCCCTTGGAATTTTTGGACCTTAAGAGCTCCAAAAACTCATTAATGGCTTCCAACACCTCCAACATGGCCATGGGAGATGAGATATGTAATTAAAACGTGACATGCATGTTTTCCTTCAACACTTGAGCACTAGCAAGCCTTGCTACACCGCCTCTATACCTCTTGGACACTAAAGCCTACCTTGCCTATAGTTGACCAAGTCATCCCAGTCCATGGAAGAAGAAGGACAACTTAGTCAAAGTTCACCATACATACAACTTTGTACACAAATATTGTAACATCTTTTGTAATCGATCAAAGATATGATGAATGAGAATTATAAAGAGAACGTAGGCGTTAGTGCTGAACCACTATAAAAGCTGTGTCTCCTTGCATTTACATTATTTACTGCTTATTCTGATAATTGTTCCCACTCGCACATTGGGTGTTGGCGTGCGACAATTTTGCCCGTCAACAGTGAGGATGGAAAAGGATAGTGTACTCAAGACTGCTTTTAGGACACCACCTGAGAAACCACACCTCCGTTAAGGTCACTCACAGAGGGAATGCCTTGACTTCGGTGGAGCATTGTAGGTAAAAGATGCAGATAAATTACAAGACAGACAAATAAAGTAGCGGAAAATAAAGTCATTTTATAAACAACTTAATTCAGTCAAGCTTTTACAACAATTTCCTCAATCATACCTAAATGTAATACGTAGAACTTCTGTCTTGATTTAAAAACTTCCAAGAATAAAAGAAGCATAAAAACAATGATATTCCCAGATAAAGCATGAACCAGCCATAGCAGTGGAAGAGAGAGAGTCCAAAGCGATACACCAACTAATCTTCAAGCTTGGAAAGAGAAGAGGTCCAAGTTAGGTTGAGTTATTCCCTCCCTGACTAACTAGGGGGGAAACGGAAGAAAAGAGGCGAAAAACAAACTAGGTCAGACATAAGTCTGGTAAGTCCAGTGATCTTTCAGCATGCAAACAAGATAAAGGATCATGACATGAATAAACCGAAAATAGGACAATACCATAAAAAAACAAGGTAACTAAAGACAGGATAAGTGCAAGGTGAACTGAATGCGCTTCTACTTTTTCTCTGCTTCGCTACTACTCTGTTAATCTGATATCTATATTTATCTCTGCACCACCTAACTAGTATCCCAACTAGTAATCTGTATAAAATGATAATCGTGATCCCAACCCCCCGTAATTGTGGTAGCCTTCAGGTGCACATCTATCGTGAGGATTCCACCTCAATCAGCCTAATTGCCATGAACATGTTAGATGTACCCTTACTACCCTATCGATCGGCTCCCTACTTGTATTCATGTTCCATGTGTCTGTGTCAATCGGCCCTCTCTTGTGTGTAGATACCCTATGTTGGTCCCACCATAAGGTGTATCAATCCTTATGATAGCAACCCGACATGATTCAAAATGCACAGTGTATAACTACTGGTACCCAGTGCCTGCTTTTCCCAACTCCGGAGTACGTGCACGCCCGTAAACCGTCGGAACCTACACTGACGTACCCCCTACCGCTGCTTTGACAGCTTATAATCAGCCAAGTAATCATGCCCCACCCTGCCTAGTTCAGGGTACCATGATACATCCATGTGGTTACTGCTGAAATGGGTCCCCGTTACTATGGTTTCCTATCAGTTAAGTTTGTGGGCCTATATTTACTAATATTACCCACCAACCTGATATGTACTTAACCCTCCCACTGATTCAAGCATTTTTAATAAATGGTCAAGTTTTGTGGGCCTATATGTATTAATATTACCCACCTACACGAGATGTACTTAACCCTCCCATCAATTTGAGCATGTTTATTTAATAGTTAAGTTTTGTTGGCCTATATTTACTAATATTACCTACCAACCCAATATGTACTTAACCCTTCCACTGATTCAAGCATGTTTATTTAATGGTTAAGTTTTGTAGTCCTATATTTACTAATATTACCCACCAACCCGATATATACTTAACCCTTCCACTGAATCAAGCACGTTTATTTAATGGTTAAGTTTTGTGGGCTTATATTTACTAATATTACCCACTAACCCGAAATGTACTTAACCCTTCCACTGATTCAAGCATGTTTATTTAATGGTTAAATTTTGTGGGCCTATATTTACTAATATTACCCACCAACCCGATATGCACTTAACCCTCCTGCACATTACGCCATATTAGTTAAGTGTTGTCCGCTCATGTTAACTTAACCCAATTATTCATCATGTCATGTTGGTTAAGCATTTCTTATTAACTTGACCCTCCTTACTTATCATGTTGGATCGGTTAAGTGTTTCCTATTAACTTAACCCCGTTCGTTCATCAAGTTATGTTGGTCAAGTGTTTCTTGTTAACTTAACCCCACGTATTCATCTTGTTGTATTGGTTAAGTGTCATCAATCAATTCAAGTTGACTTAACCCACCTACATGTCATGTTACTTTGGTTAAGTGTTGCCTTCTTGTGTTAACTTAACCCTACTACATATCAAGTTATATTGGTTAAGTGTTGCCCTTTTATTTTAACTTAACTTTCCATAAATCAAGTTATATTGGTTAATTGTTTCTGAATTTACTTAACCTCACCCACTTGTCTAATTAACTTGTTATAACGGTTAAGTGTTCTAAATTTACTTAACCTCACCCACTTGTCTAATTAACATGTTATAACGGTTAAGTGTTCTAAATTTACTTAACCTCACCCACTTGTCTAATTAACATGTTATAATGGTTAAGTGTTCTAAAATTACTTAACCTCACCCATCAGTTTAGTTAACATGTTGAATTGGTTAAGTGTTTCCTTAATTGACTTGACCCTACCAATCTTGACTTGGCTTTATTAAAGCACCAACCACTCACATTAGACAGGTATTGTTGTGGTCACTAGATGTGCCGGTCGATTACGGGAAGTTTTACACCACAACTCAGTCTAACCTCGGGTCTTTTTGGGCTCAATGCACTAGCCACCCACATTAGACAGATATTGTTGTGGCCACTGGATGTGCCGGTCGGTTCCGGCAGCTTTATACCACAACTCAGTCTAATCTCGGGTTAGGCATATTCGTCTTTTCTAAATTTACATATTTCTTATTTATGACAAATTCCATATGTAAATTATTCCGAATTTAATTATGCCATAATTATCCTTTTAATTATGCTCACAATTAATGGTTTACTAAATATACCATTTCATGAACCAATCTATGCCATGTAATTTTTCATGTTTATCCTACATATTTATATGTAAATTATAAATCAATTATTGTCATGGCCCACTTTCCTTCTAAATCACATTCAAAATTTTAGGTATATAGATTATACCATTTTCATGCCACTTATCATGCTTATGTGTCGGACATGCCAATTACATGTAATTTCATGTTTTCCCCAACGTTACCCCCGTAGTACGTTCGCAAAATTACATAGAATGTTAGGCTTGATATTTTAGCCTAACTTATAAAACAAAAAGGGGAAAAGAGGAACTTTGCAACATTCCAACATCATACAAAAGTATGGATCTAACTACACATATGTCACATGGATTTGGCATAGAACAATATACTAACTATGAACATGCAAATTTGATCTATACAACATGAACCACAAGCATATGAATTTAGATAAAACTATACAAGTTAAACTTGGCATGTAGTGGTGAACTTGCAAATTAGATCTATCATAAAGGCATATGGATCTAACATATAAAGTTGTAGATCTAAACATATAAGGTCGTAGATCTAAACATGTATGCATAATGGCTCTAAACAATTAGGCATAAAGGACGTGACTTAGCCTAAAACTTGTATGTATCATAATATAACCAAACTTACATATGATAATTTCATTCCCAAATTCCTATACAACATCATAGGTTTACTCACCAATTTCCACATAACATGATAGGTTCGATAGACCACAATAGTTCATAGGCATATATGATAGAATAAACATGAATAAACATGAATCAGCATCACATACAACTTGATACAATTCTATTTTACAATTCAATACAAATCATGTCTTTAAATTATTCACATCTGAAAGATAACTACACTTAAAATCAAAAGGAAAAACTTGATTTCATGGATCTGTATTCTGAAACTGAATTGCTCGCCTTTGATGTAGATCGTTGAATTCTCTTAGTTGAATTAGATTAGATTTAATTTGACTTAGGTTTTAGTGGTGGCTAGGTTTCGATGAGAGTGAATAATAGAATTAGGTTTTAGGTTTAGGGTCCTTATATTGTTGTAGAGAGTGTTTTAGGACCATTAGATTAACCTTGAACCATGAGAACCAATCAGATGCCACATTTGCCTTAGAGCGAATCGGCCTACGGGTTGACAGCCAAACACCCCGAATCAACCCATAGTCGACTCAGCGGAGCTCAGGTCGACCTCAAAAATGTGCCGCTTCGGTTATTCCCCCTCCCAATTCCTTGCTTTGAACTTTTTTGCATATTTATTTATTTAATTTTTATATACATCGATATATATATATATATTTCTCATATGCATACAAACTTCAAGGCTTGATACCTTCTTCATAAGGTATCCGTTTTATGCAAACCAAATGTCTATCTTGACCAAAATTTTGAGACGAACGTAATAGCGTAACACATTTCACTTAATTCTTCTTCTAAAAATTAAGTGTTCTTGAATTTGTTAATTTTAATATTCTCAGAAAATTCGGGGTGTTACATTCTCCCCTCCTTAAAGGATTTCGTCCCCGAAATCTTCAAGTTAAGAAGAATGCATCCTAACATCCAATCATCCATCTACTCATCCATCATCCACAAGCATCCATTGTCCTTAAAAGACTTCTAATGCCATATGAACATATGTAGAGTATGTGTATATGTCTTTTATCTTGTGCAAAATCAAGCTGTCTACTGATCCAGTTGACCTCCTTAATGTGAATCATGAGAGTGTCATGCGTCCAATATGTATGCAAATATCTCTAATCATGTAAATACTATATGTGTGCATATTCACTCATCCATATGATAACGCATCAAGTTTCAATCCATATACAAATACATTCATATGCATATGCAATATGAAAGTGACTGAGCCGATCTAGTGCCTAATGTGTGTATATGCATCCACGAGCAACCACTAGCAAACACTTGCAACCACTTGCAACCATCAATCATAACATGTCTCAAACACATGTTTTCATCCATTGGCTTCTACCTAAGGATCGAGGATAGGACCGAGAGGATATACTTAAAAGATAAAGACTAGCATGCAAATAAATATTACAGAAAAAGGAGGAATGAAGGATATACCCTCAAAAAAGGTATGATGCGCGTATCTAGTCTTCAGTCTTCTAAGTCGCATCTACTTTGAGCTTCACTCCACTATACCTTAACTAATTTAACTTCACGCTTGTGAAGCTTCTTGACCTCCATTTCCAAAACCCACTAGTAAGATAGGACCTCGATCATTTACTATGCTAGAGGGTATCCAATGTTGTCGAACTATCTTTCCAAGATAAACAGAAGTTAACCATGATACCAAGTGTATATACTAAGATGATTAGAGGTCTCTCCTCTACTTAGCTTATCCATCATGTCACAAATCTGAGGATCTAAAGCTAAAGGCTGCTATGTACTTTTTACCTCTCTTAAGGTTAGTTTTTTTTCTACTTAGGGTGCCTGCCACAACTATTTATCTCTCACGCAAACCATCCTAGTCGAACTCGACATCCTACAAGTACAAGCCCCAAAGGCCTAAACCAATATCAGACAAGCACCCAAGGAATACCTCCTCCGAATTTGACGATCTATGTGAGGTGATACTAGCAAAACAACCAAACAATTGAGCACTTAACCGACTCTGGCTATCCTCGCCAATCTTGCTCCAAAACTATCGTTGATCGCATAACTGACTTTGTATTGTCAACTAGATATATGCGGAAGTCTATCTCGAGTTTTTAGGGGGAAAACTCCTAACCTTTATCAAAAAACATCTGCATACTCATGGACTACTCTAACGGATCGAAAATCGTGAATAAATACATAAAGTGATTCTAGGTAGCTAAGACAAACTGATCCCTTAGGATCGCACGAAATTACGAGGGTATTCCCGAGGCAAGTCGAAAGTCTAACTACCCTCCTTTCACAATTACTAGCTAACTAGTCCATGCCTAGAATCAATCCATAGCCCATGAAACCAAAAACATAAATATCTCAAATCCTTACAAACCAAAGATAAATGAACCGAACCACAAATTGGACTTGAGACAATAATGGGATCTTCTACTAGACAAGCTCTAGGGTGCAGAGACTCAACTATGGAAGCAGATATAAACGAATGCGAAGTGCAAAAATCAAAAAGAGTACTAGCAGGATGATCAAGAAGAAAAACTAAACTTTTCAACAGAAACCTTACTACCTCTCTCTCAGGTATGCTGGTGGTGAGAGCATGCACTTGCCTTCCGGAAAATCCTGTCTTTCGTTCTTGCCCTTGCCCTTAGTTATACGACCCGTTATACCAAAATAAAGATACTTCCTCTTGTTTTAGGTTTTACTATTATTTCCTCCCCTCCTTTGTGAACCAAGTCCATATTCATGAGTTCTTCATCCTTGTGTTGTGCTCCTTAGCCAAACTCCCTCATTCTCATCTTTGCCATCCTTGTGTAACTTGTTGATAGGTCTCTCGAAAGCCGCCTCCATCGCATGGAGAATCCTACAAAGCTCGAAAGAAAATTAGCCGCAGGTGAAACTACTACGGCTATAGATGGAAGTTGGGCACTTGTTCGCCCTTTGACAAGTGTCGTAGTCTCGTGAGCCTACAGAACCATGTCGCGATGAGGTTACCTCCCAAAAAGCCAGGATCCCCGGAGACCCAGGAAAGAAGGAAACAAGGATTCAAATAGAGGATCAAAAGATAGTGCATACGGCTTTGGGGAATACGCCTTTAAAACCAAGCTTTTCTTTTGAAAATTCTTCTTTTAAAACTGTTTTGAAAATAATTTTTCAAATCTTTTATCTGATCCGGTAACCTTCAGCTCTGATACCAAGTGAAACAACCCACCTCCATTAAGGTCACTCACATAGGGAATGCCTTAACTTCGGTGGAGCATTATAGGTAAAAAAAATGCAGATAAATTACAAGACAGACAAATAAAGCAGCGGAAAATAAAGTCATTTTATAAACAACTTAATTCAGTCAAGCTTTTACAACAATTTCCTCAATCATATTTAAATGTAATACATAGAACTTCTGTCTTGATTTAAAAACTTCCAAGAATAAAAGAAGCATAAAAACAATGATATTCCCCGATAATGCATGAACCAGCCATAGCAGTGGAAGAGAGAGAGTCCAAAGCGATACACCAACTAATCTTCAAGCTTGGAAAGAGAAGAGGTCCAAGTTAGGCTGAGCTATTCCCTCCGTAACTACCTGGGGGGCGGGGACGGAAGAAAAGAGGCGAAAAACAAACTAGGTCAGACATAAGTTTGGAAAGTCCAGTGATCTTTTAGCATGCAAACAAGATAAAGGATCATGACATGAATAAACTGAAAATAGGACAATACCATAAAAACAAGGTAACTAAAGACAAGATAAGTGCAAGGTGAACTGAATGTGCTTCAACTTTTTCTCTGCTTCGCTACTACTCTGTTAATCTGATTTCTATATTTATCTCTACACCACCTAACTAGTGTCCCAACTAGTAATCTGTATAAAATGATAATCATGATCCCAACTCCCCATAATTTTGGTAGCCTTCAGGTGTACATCTATCATGAGGATTCCACCTCAATCAGCCTAATTGCCATGAACATGTTAGATGTACCCTTACTACCCTATCGATCGGCTCCCTACTTGTATTCATGTTCCATGTGTCTGTGTCAATCGGCCCTCTCTTGCATGTAGATACCCTGTGCTAGTCCCACCATAAGGTGTATCAATCCTTATGATAGCAACTGGACACGATTAAAGATGCACAGTGTATAACTACTGGTACCCAGTGCCTGCTTTTTCCCACTCCGGAGTACGTGTACGCCTGTAGACCGTCGGAACCAACACTGACGTACCCCCTGCCGCTGCTTTGACCGCTTATAATCAGCCCAGTAATCGTGCCCCACCCTGCCTAGTTCAGGGACATCCATGTGGGTTACTGCTGAAATGGGTCCCCGTTACTAGGGTTTCCTATTGGTTAAGTTTGTGTGTAATAACCCGAAAATCTGAGCCAATTTAAAATTTTATTTTGGCAATTTTAGTGAATTTTGAATATTTAAAATGAATTATTTTAAATAATAACGACGAGAAATTTATTTTGAATGGAAATAGAACGTACATATTTATAGATCGTCATTAGAATATAAATAATTATTTATAATTATAAAAGGAATTGAAAATGGCGCGGTAGTTCGATAATTCGATTTCAAAATTCAAACGAATGTACAAGATTCAAAATAAACCGGAATTTAGCGAAACCAAAAATTATAGAATCTAATGGAGAATATCTTTCCAATGAATCCGAAAAATTGAAATTTCATAGCAGGAATCAAGAGTTATGTCCAAATGAATTTTCAGAATAGTCGCTATGGAATTCTGGCCCTTAAAAATGGGAATTTTGCAAACGACCTCGGATTTCGACGAAACCACTTTTGTTGGATCCGTGATGTCAAGTTATTGCTAGGTTTCAAAATCCATAATTTTTCGAATGAATATGTGAGCGTGGCAAAGGAAAACGCGTTTGACCAGTTTTAGTTGATTTTAATCGACTGGAAAATGGCCATTTTTCAAACGGTCTCAGAATTGGACGAAACTAGTTTTGTTAGGACCGTATCATCAATACGAAGCCAGAAAATATTTTTTGGGGATTTTTGGAGTTAGTATGTGACACCAGTAAATTGAAATGCGCGTTCAAATTCAATATATAGAGTTATATTTTGATTTTGACGAAAACTGATTGAAATGATCGAATCAGCTTGCTATAAATATCCCATTGTGTTCGGAATGGGAGTAATTAGCTATGGACGACATGCGGTGGGTCTCGTTTCGAGGTCGAAAATAAAAGTTGCTTTTTAGAATTAATTAAATAATAAAATATATATTATTTCTCTCTCTCCCTTATATTCCCTCTTCCCTTTCGTTGACCAAATCAGAAGGAAAAAGGAAAAAAAAATCAATCACGCTTAACCCCTCTGACCTCGTCTGTGCGCCACCGCCAGAAGGCCCCACCGCCGTGCCACCTCTCCTCCGCTCCACCTTCTTCTTCTCCCCTCCTCGTCGATCGAAGACCCCCGATCCCCTCAAAACCGACACCCTAAACCCCCCTGACCCGCGAGACCCAGCACCCATCGCCGATGCCACCGAACCCTCCCCCGCCTCGTTAGACGCCAGCTCCCCCTGCCACCGCTGCTACACCCCTCCACCTCCTCCGCGAACGGCCACCGCCTTCTCCTCAATCCGCCAGTGAACCCCCCTCCTCATTCAAACCATTTGTAAGTTTTTTATTTTATTTTATTTTATTATTCTTAATTTATTTCTCTCCAATTATTCAATGAATTTCAGTTTAGACAGAAATTGATTTTTGCCATAAAAATTTGATTTTTAAAATGTAGATCTAGATGTAGAAAAAGATTATATTTTGATAAGTAGGATGATTAGATTTTTTATATGTAGAAAGAATGGATGTTTAACAATGAGAAAGAATGATCCTTATAATGAAAAGATTTTATTGTTTTAAACAAAAAGATTTGATTTTTATATATGTGTAGTGAATCAAAAATATAATTTTTATATTGTAAAAGATTAAAAATACGATTTTTATATTATATAGATAGTAAAAATTTGATCTTTATTTATGTAGCGTAATAAAACTCGGATTTTTATTATATATATGTTGAAAGAAAAATGTGATTTTTATAGCGATGTAAAAATAGAATTTTTATCTATATAATAGCGATGTAAAAATAGAATTTTTATATACATAGTAACAATATAAAAATGTAATTTTTATATATGTAGTGGCTACGGGCAACGAAAGTGACAAAAGGCGAAAAGGTGAAGATTTCCTACATAAGAAGAGTCGCAGTGAATTGGTTTAGCAAGTCGGTGAGAACTCCTCACTCTAAATTTTGTTTTCTAGTTAATAATCTATACTAGGATGCAGACGGTGTTTAGTAGCACCCGACACCCATCGTCCACAGACCATGGACGGCTTGTATGCTTGTTTGTTTGATTTTGATGTGTAGTTGATTGTGTGATGTGATGTGAAAAGAAATTAAAATATTTATATAGTTAAAGTATTTTATAGTTGAAAATATTTTTTTTTACGTAAATGTGAATAAATAAATATAAACAAATCGGATGATTTGTTTATATACACACATTTGACTGATACTGATTGGGACGATAAATTTTACACATCGCCCAACTGCACAAATAAAATTTGTGTTTGATTGTTTGAAACCTCACACGGGTATTGGGATGATATATGACATACACTAATCCCAATAATTAGTTGTATGTCGATCGATTGATTGACAGACTGTTATGAGCGTTAAATATTTATATTTGATGCTTATATAGTGTAGAACGCACTCTGGATGATGGTAGATTATTTATTGTTATTATTTTATACATGTGTTGTAGAAAATCCGTATAATTAACATTATATGGTAATTGATTGGGCCTCATTCCAGTTTTGAATAGGAATATTTGAAAAGAAATATTTGAATAGAAATATTTGAAAAAGAAATATTTGAAATAGAATATTTGAAAACAGAATATATGAAGCCGTGTTGATTAGATTGACGCCATTTTGACGTGAACGATATTTATATCGATTTTATTTGTTTTTAATGAATATTGAAAAGTGATTTCAATAATCGAATATTTTAGAAATTATAATTCGAATTGAATGGAAATGAATTATAATTTGAATTGAATTGAAATGAATTAGAATTGAATTGAAATGAATTAAAATTCGAATTGAATTGAAAATAAAATGAATTCGAATCGAATTGAAATTGAAGGTAAATCAATTTGAAATGAATTCGAATGAAAATGAATTCGAATTGAAATTGAATTGAATTGAATTCGAATTGAAATTGAATAGAAGTGAATTCAAATTGAAATTGAAATCGATTCAAATTGAAATCGATTTGAAATGAAATTAAAACGAATTTATATTGAAAAATTCAATCTTGACTTGAATTTGAAAAGGAAGTTGAAATCGTTTCGAAAACGAATTTAAAACGATTTATAAAATACGTTTTAAAAGGAAATCGACGAAGTATATATTATATATTATTTATATATATATATTATAATGGCCTGAATAGAACGCGCCGCGCCGCGGTAGTTCGCGAATTTCGACCATTGACTTCGAATGGATATTGTGGGAGATCCGACCGTCGGATTCTCCTAAAACCGGAACCGTTGGGTTCATATCGAAAAGAGCTTTCTAATGAATGTGAGAAATTAGAAATCTAACGGTTGGATTTGGAATTATGTCCAAATCAAATTTGGAAAAGGTCGCTGTAAGTGCAGTTCGATGGCCGTTGATGGAAATCGACTGTACGGGCCTTGATAAAATTATTAAAAATAGTAATAATTTGTGTAAAATCATAAGAAATGATTTGTGAAGAATTGGGATGAAAAACTCCATATTTGAAAAGATAAAAATAGATTTTTATCGAAATGAACTAGTTTTGAACTAGAATAATAATTTATTTATTTTTAAAATAAATAAAGTGGATTTGAAATGGTTTTGAAAATAACCAGAACTTCCAATAATTAAATTGGAATGGATTTGAATTGAAATTTTCTTCGGAATATTTCGATGTTGGATTTCGTGATGATACAGATATTGTTATGGGAATTTGAAAGATATATATATATATCGTTATTTCCAATACGATATTTGTTGGTCATAGAATTTGATATTGAATATAAGCCGGTATATTTTCTATTCAGAGCCTTGTATCTAATATCAAATGTGATTTGGGTTTGTCATGAATGGTGTCTTCATTAACACTGTTCTTAAGCCCAGTTGAGAATAAGATTAAATCTTTTTATTTAGATTTAATGAAGTGTACCAATTAAATGATATTTAATTGGAATTGTATTGGTATTGATTTCTGGGTATATCGTGAACAGTGTTTTAAATAACACTTATTCTTTAACCCGATAATTAATGGAATGTGATTTTGGGTTGTCGTGAACGGTATCTTCAATAATACTGTTCTTAGACCCAAAGGAGTTAAGAAAATCAGAAACTAACTGGAGATTAGTTAAGTTGAATAGTTTCTGGGGTATTGATCTGATGTTGGTTTCGGCCTTCGGGGTTAATACTTAGGAAATTGCTCACTTGCTAATTTACGGTTATGGACTGATTGAAATGTGATGTGATTTTGGGTTTATCGTGAACCGTGTTTTAAATGACACTGACTCTTTAACCCAGTTAAAGATTAAAACTAAGTGGAGTTTTAATGAATCTTTAATTAGATTGAAAAGATCGAGAATGGAATATCGCCAGTTTTGCTCCAGGCGATAGTTAAATCTTTAATTAGATTTGAACGTGAAATGGTAATTGAATTTACCGATAACACCGTGGTGTTAGATATGAAGTAAGACCAGTTTTACTTCATGGGATGAATAGGTTGGGATTGGGAAATTAAAACAAACGATTACTTCGGTAAGGTTCGTTAATCCCGACTAGTTTGAATTGATATTCAAAGAAGATTAAAGAATAAATTTAAAGAATTTATCTTTGATTAAATTAATGGGAACCTTTCCATAAGAATGTGAAATTTAGAAACTAACTGTAGGTTAGCTAAGTAGAACGGTTTCCTGGGTATTGATCTGATGTTGGTTTCGGCCTTCGGGGTAAATATTTGGGGAATTATTCTCTTGTTAATTTACGGTTAGTGACTGATGAATTGGAATGAGGCGTATGTTGTGTTTGTGTAACACTTGTTTATTATATATGCGAGTTATTCAGAAAGACCGGGTTTATCCCATTCTGAATAACTGATTCGACGTGATGTCGAAGGTGAAGACGGTGGTTGAAGACCGAAGGTCTTCACTTCGTTTGGATGGTTCCTGATGATCTTGATTGGGTTGTACACCCAAGAAGATGGAAACAGTTAGTGATCGTCCAGACGTACTTGGAGATCGATGGATATGCGGGGTAATAGGTGCCTCCGGTTTCGTTCAGACCCAGAACGAACTTGTAAATGGACTGTGTGTCTGACATCGGATTTCATTCTGTGTGATTGATATCGATTGCATAGCGTGAATTGCCTGTGTGGCATGATGAGATGCAAATGATCAAGGCTTCTGTTGAAAAGAAGAGTCTTGTGGTTGATGATCAAAGCACAGCCTGTGTGGCATAGCTTTTTGTAGCGTTGATTCGCGAGCCTCACACCCCGCTGTGAACCAAAAACGGGAGACGGACCTCAGGGAGGACATGCGTTTTCTTCTAGCTAGGAGTGGCGTCAGTGCTTGAACTGGCTGACGAGGTTGACTCATGTGGTTGTTGGAATTGGAGGCACCTCGGTTGTATCGGTCGATCCGGGACCGATGGAGTAATTTAATTGGCTCACCTACGCCCCAAAGGGCGGGGAAACGCAGTGTTCAGGCATTTTAATCCACATCGGTGGACCGGCCCTGACGATCCAAGGGCCCACCTGAGTCAGGGTCCTGAGGGGCGGGCTAGAGCATCTCAAATCGGTTGAGGACTATCTTTTGCCTCGGTTCACAGATGGAAATCCAACTTCCAATATGTGACATTTGCGGTTTTATTTGTAGAGCCTACTATTGGCGACATAGTAGCATGGGATGCTATGCCGCCTATGATTGATATTTATAATTGAAATTGTTTTGACACTATACACCTATTATAGTATCAAATGACTTGTTTTAAAACGTATCAAGCATGCTTTGGCTATTATAAGGGAAAACCCTATCCCCCGGCTTGCGTTGCATTGTGTGATAGGACCTGGGTCTTATAATAGCTTCATTTTTCTTTATTTAGCATTGCGCTGTTTGTTTTATGCACTGGTGTTCTTGGGAGAAAACCCGTTCCATGTTATACGGCGTGGTCCCTTGATTTACCGAACTTTAAAATAAAGAATAATAACTGTTTTAGTTCTCACACCAGTCCCATGACTGACCTGGAGTTTATTGTTTTAACCTAAACTCTGGGTGCCCTTATTTTGTCACGGGCAGCTAGTAGTTTTGGTTTTGCAGATTTATATTCATAGGATCCTGATTTACAGCTGGAACGATATCCGGAAAGCTTTGTATCCGTGTATTTTCTTTAGTTGTATTTTGTATTATTTTCCGCTGCTATGTAATGTATTGTAATCTCTGATATCTTTCTGTTGTGTAATATTTATTTATACTCTGTATATTCTTGTATTCTAATGGAATTGTTGTAATATACAATGAAATGTTCTTCCATCTGCGTTCTGATGTGTGTTGTTCTCAAACTATCCACGCTTTCCTCACCGGGGAAGTTACGGGTCTTTACATTTGGTATCAGTGCTTTGGTTTACGAAGCTCAGAGAACAAGACACATTAGAACCATACGAAAGAATTCATCAGATATTGGATTAGTAATATCCAATGGGAATGACTCGTTAGAGATGGGATCAGTAGTATCCTAGAACGAGTGTGAAGAGTAGTGTTTTGAAAAATAAAATTGAAAACAAGTTTTGTTTTGAGAATTTAATTCAATAATTCGTATTTGAATATTTATTTATATTGATTTGGACTATCAGGTATATATAGATTTTAATATACGTCTGATCCACGTGTATTAGAAGCCTCCAATATACTGGATGGATATAGAGTCACACTCTAGTCGCCCGGAGATGATTCTGACGATTGTAGCTACATCATCAGAATCAGTATTCGAGTTTCGAAAGTGGAATTTCTATATATTTCCTATTGACTGGTGTGAGAACCAAAATTAGATAGGATATATTGTTGTGAATTGGCATCAAAAACGTGATTTTTGACTAAATATAAAAGTTATGAATTTGAAAAGCTAATCAACTAATTGATTGATGGTTGTGTTGATGATTATTGGTTGATTAATTAAAATTTGAACCATATAGCCAACTTGAACCAAATCGTGTGTTGTATTGAAAGTTAGTCGCATTTGCTTGCATATACGTGTACTTACACTGAACAGATCATAGCAAGGAGGCTAGAGCAGAGGAATAAAATTGTTTGCCCGACAAATAGGTACATGTTTATTGTATTTCTTGAGTTTTGGGTGATTTTTTGAGCTGATTGGCTAGCCGCTTGGCTTTTTCTTTTTCTTTTGGATTGAAGAAGGCCATGGGAGGCTATATGAAATATCCCAAAGTCCCTGGTGCAGGGGAGGTTATGGCGAAATTTTTCGAAAATTTAGGGTGTTAGCCAAATTTTGAAAAGTTCTTAGAAACTGAAAAGTTGAAGAACTTAAGCCGTAACGAAAATAGTGAAAGTTGAGTTGATTAGTTAAACAACTTTTGGCTTCGTTCCTTTTCGGGGATGAAAAGTTTTAAGTGGGGGAGATTGTAATAACCCGAAAAATCTGAGCCAATTTAAAATTTTTATTTTGGCAATTTTAGTGAATTTTGAATATTTAAAATGAATTATTTTAAATAATAACGACGAGAAATTTATTTTGAATGGAAATAGAACGTATATATTTATAGTTCGTCGTTAGAATATAAATAATTATTTATAATTATAAAAGGAATTGAAAATGGCGCGGTAGTTCGATAATTCGATTTCAAAATTCAAATGAATGTACAGGATTCAAAATAAACCGGAATTTAGCGAAACCAAAAATAATAGAATCTAATGGAGAATATCTTTCCAACGAATCCGAAAAATTGAAATTTCATAGCGGGAATAAAAAGTTATGTCCAAATGAATTTTCAGAATAGTCGCTATGGAATTCTGGCCCTTAAAAATGGGAATTTGGCAAACGACCTCGGATTTCGACGAAACCACTTTTGTTGGATCCGTGATGTCAAGTTATTGCTAGGTTTCAAAATTCGTAATTTTTCAAATGAATATGTGAGCGTGGCAAAGGAAAACACGTTTGACCAGTTTTAGTTGATTTTAATCGACTGGAAAATGGCCATTTTTCAAACGGTCTCAGAATTGGACGAAACTAGTTTTGTTAGGACCGTATCGTCAATACGAAGCCAGAAAATATTTTTCGGGGATTTTTAGAGTTAGTATGTGACACCAGTAAATTGAAATGCGCGTTCAAATTCAATATATAGAGTTATATTTTGCTTTTGACAAAAACTGATCGAAATTATCGAATCAGCTTGATATACATATCCCATTGTGTTCGGAATGGGGGTAATTAGCTATGGACGACAGGTGATGGGTCTCGTTTCGAGGTCGAAAATAAAAGTTGCTTTTTAGAATTAATTAAATAATAAAATATATATTATTTCTCTCTCTCTCGCCCTTATATTCCCTCTTCCCTCTCGTTGACCAAATCAGAAGGAAAAAAATCAATCACGCTTAACCCCTCCGACCTCGTCTGCGCGCCACCGCCAGAAGGCCCTACCGCCTTGCCACCTCTCCTCCGCTCCACCTTCTTCTTCTCCCCTCCTCGTCGATCGAAGACCCCTGATCCCCTCAAAATCGACGACCTAAACCCCCTTGACCCGCGAGACCCAGCACCCAACGCCGACGCCACCGAACCCTCCCCTGCCTCGTCAGACGCCAGCTCCGCCTGCCACCGCTACTACACCCCTCCACCTCCTCCGCGAACGGCCGCCGCCTTCTCCTCAATTCGCCAGTGAACCCCCCTCCTCATTCAAACCATTTGTAAGTTTTTTATTTTATTTTATTATTCTTAATTTATTTCTCTCCGTTTATTCAAGGAATTTCAGTTTAGACTGAAAATGATTTTTGCCATAAAAATTTGATTTTTAAAATGTAGATCTAGATGTAGAAAAAGATTATATTTTGATAAGTAGGATGATTAGATTTTTTATATGTAGAAAGACTGGATGTTTAATAATGAGAAAGAATGATCCTTATAATGAAAAGATTTTATTGTTTTAAACAAAAAGATTTGATTTTTATATATGTGTAGCGAATCAAAAATATAAATTTTATATTGTAAAAGATTAAAAATACGATTTTTATATTATATAGATAGTAAAAATTTGATCTTTATTTATGTAGCGTAATAAAACTCGGATTTTTATTATATATATGTTGAAAGAAAAATGTGATTTTTATAGCGATGTAAAAATAGAATTTTTATCTATATAATAGCGATGTAAAAATAGAATTTTTATATACATAGTAACAATATAAAAATGTAATTTTTATATATGTAGTGGCTACAGGCAACGAAAGTGGCAAAAGGCGAAAAGGTGAAGATTTCCTACATAAGAAGAGTCGCGGTGAATTGGTTTAGCAAGTCGGTGAGAACTCCTCACTCTAAATTTTGTTTTCTAGTTAATAATCTATACTAGGATGTAGACGGTGTTTAATAGCACCCGACACCCGTCGTCCACAGACCATGGACGGCTTGTATGCTTGTTTGTTTGATTTTGATGTGTAGTTGATTGTGTGATGTGATGTGAAAAGGAATTAAAATATTTATATAGTTAAAATATTTTATAGTTGAATTTTTTTTTTACGTAAATGTAAATAAATAAATATAAACAAATCGGATGATTTGTTTATATACACACATTTGACTGATATTGATTGGGACGATAAATTTTACACATCACCCAACTGCACAAATAAAATCTGTGTTTGATTGTTTGAAACCCCACACGGGTATTGGGATGATATATGACATACACTAATCCCAATAATTAGTTGTATGTCGATTGATTGGTTGACAGACTGTTATGAGCGTTAAATATTTATATTTGATGCTTATATAGTGTAGAACGCACTCTGGATGATGGTTGATTATTTATTGTTGTTATTTTATACATGTGTTGTAGAAAATCCGTATAATTAACATTATATGGTAATTGATTGGGCCTCATTCCAGTTTTGAATAGGAATATTTGAAAAGAAATATATGAATAGAAATATTTGAAAAAGAAATATTTGAAAATAGAATATTTGAAAATAGAATATATGAAGCCGTGTTGATTAGATTGACGCCATTTTGACGTGAACGATATTTATATCGATTTTATTTGTTTTTAATGAATATTGAAAAGTGATTTCAATAATCGAATATTTTAGAAATTAGAATTCGAATTGAATGGAAATGAATTAGAATTTGATTTGAATTGAAATGAATTAGAATTAGAATTGAATTGAAATGAATTAGAATTCAAATTGAATTGAAAATAAAATGAATTCGAATCGAATTGAAATTGAAGGTAAATCAATTTGAAATGAATTCGAATGAAAATGAATTCGAATTGAAATTGAATTGAATTGAATTCGAATTGAAATTGAATAGAAATGAATTCAAATTGAAATTGAATTGAAATCGATTCAAATTGAAATCGATTTGAAATGAAATTAAACGAATTTATATTGAAAAATTCAATCTTGATTTGAATTTGGAAAGGAAGTTGAAATCGTTTCGAAAACGAATTTAAAACGATTTATAAAATACGTTTTAAAAGGAAATCGACGAAGTATATTATATATATATATATATATATATAATATAATGGCCTGAATAGAACGCGCCGCGCCGCGGTAGTTCGCGAATTTCGACCATTGACTTCGAATGGATATTGCGGGAGATCCGACCTTCGGATTCTCGTAAAACCGGAACCGTTGGGTTCGTATCGAAAAGAGCTTTCTAACGAATGTGAGAAATTAGAAATTTAACGGTTGGATTTGGAATTATGTCCAAATCAAATTTGGAAAAGGTCGCTGTAAGTGCAGTTCGATGGCCGTTGATGGAAATCGACTGTACGGGCCTTGATAAAATTATTAAAAATAGTAATAATTTGTGTAAAATCATAAGAAATGATTTGTGAAGAATTGGGATGAAAAACTCCGTATTTGAAAAGATAAAAATAGATTTTTATTGAAGTGAACTAGTTTTGAACTAGAATAATAATTTATTTATTTTTAAAATAAATAAAGTGGATTTGAAATGGTTTTGAAAATAACCAGAACTTCCAATAATTAAATTGGAATGGATTTGAATCGAAATTGTCTTCGAAATATTTCGGTGTTGGATTTCGTGATGATACAGATATTGTTATGGGAATTTGAAAGATATATATATATATATCGTTATTTCCAATACGATATTTGTTGGTCATAGAATTTGATATTGAATATAAGCTGGTATATTTTCTATTCAGAGCCTTGTATCTAATATCAAATGTGATTTGGGTTTGTCGTGAATGGTGTCTTCATTAACACTGTTCTTAAGCCCAGTTGAGAAAAAGATTAAATCTTTTTATTTAGATTTAATGAAGTGTACCAATTAAATGATATTTAATTGGAATTGTATTGGTATTGATTTTTGGGTTTATCGTGAACAGTGTTTTAAATAACACTTGTTCTTTAACCCGATAATTAATGGAATGTGATTTTGGGTTGTCGTGAACGGTATCTTCAATAATACTGTTCTTAGACCCAAAGGAGTTAAGAAAATCAGAAACTAACTGGAGATTAGTTAAGTTGAATAGTTTCTGGGGTATTGATCTGATGTTGGTTTCGGCCTTCGGGGTTAGTACTTAGGGAATTGCTCACTTGCTAATTTACGGCTATGGACTGATTGAAATGTGATGTGATTTTGGGTTTATCGTGAACCGTGTTTTAAAAATGACACTGACTATTTAACCCAGTTAAAGATTAAAACTAAGTGGAGTTTTAATGATCAAGGCTTGTGTTGAAAAGTAGAGTCTTGTGGTTGATGATCAAAGCACAGCCTGTGTGGCATAGCTTTGTGTAGCGTTGATTCGCGAGCCTCACACCCCGGTGTGAACCAAAAACGGGAGACGGACCTCAGGGAGGACATGCATTTTCTTCTAGCTAGGAGTGGCGTCAGTGCTTGAACTGGCTGACGAGGTTGACTCATGTGGTTGTTGGAATTGGAGGCGCCTCGGTTGTATCGGTCGATCCGGGACCGATGGAGTCATTTAGTTGGCTCACCTACGCCTCAAAGGGCAGGGAAACGCAGTGTTCAGGCATTTTAATCCACATCGGTGGACCGGCCCTGACGATCCAAGGGCCCACCTGAGTCTGGGTCTTGAGGGGCGGGCTAGAGCGTCTCGAATCGGTTGAGGACTATCTTTTGCCTCGATTCACAGATGGAAATCCAACTTCCAATACGTGACATTTGCGGTTTTATTTGTAGAGCCTATATTGGCGACATAGTAGCATGGGATGCTATGCTGCCTATGATTGATATTGATGATTGAAATTGTTTTGACACTATACACCTATTGTAGTATCAAATGACTTGTTTTAAAACGTATCAAGCATGCTTTGGCTATTATAAGGGAAAACCCTATCCCCCAGCTTGCGTTGCATTGTGTGATAGGACCTGGGTCTTATAATAGCTTCATTTTTCTTTATTTAGCATTGCGCTGTTTGTTTTATGCACTGGTGTTCTTAGGAGAAAACCCATTCCGTGTTATACGGCGTGGTCCCTTGATTTACCGAACTTTAAAATAAAGAATAATAACTGTTTTAGTTCTCACACCAGTCCCATGACTGACCTAGAGTTTATTGTTTTAACCTAAACTCTGGGTGCCCTTATTTTGACACGGGCAGCTAGTAGTTTTGGTTTTGCAGATTTATATTCACAGGATCCTGATTTACAGCTGGAACGATATCCGAAAAGCTTTGTATCCGTGTATTTTCTTCAGTTGTATTTTGTATTATTTTCCGCTGCTATGTAATGTATTGTAATCTCTGATATCTTTCTGTTGTGTAATATTTATTTATACTCTGTATATTCTTGTATTCTGATGGAATTGTTGTAATATACAATGAAATGTTCTTCCGTCTGCGTTCTGATGTGTGTTGTTCTCGAACTATCCGCGCTTTCCTCACCGGGGAAGTTACGAGTCTTTACATTGTGGGCCTATATTTACTAATATTACCCACCAACCTGATATGTACTTAACCCTCCCATCGATTCAAGCATTTTTTTAATAAACGGTTAAGTTTTGTGGGGCCTATATGTACTAATATTACCCACCTACACGAGATGTACTTAACACTCCCATCGATTTAAGCATGTTTATTTAATAGTTAAGTTTTGTAGGCCTATAGTTACTAATATTTCCCACCAACCCGATATGTACTTAACCCTTCCATTGATTCAAGCATGTTTATTTAATGGTTAAGTTTTGTGGGCCTATATTTACTAATATTACCCACCAACCCGATATGTACTTAACCCTTCCATTGATTCAAGCATGTTAATTTAATGGTTAAGTTTTGTGGGCCTATATTTACTAATATTACCCACCAACCCGATATGTACTTAACCCTTCCACTGATTCAAGCATGTTTTTAATGGTTAAATTTTGTGGGCCTATATTTACTAATATTACCCACCAACCTGATATGTACTTAACCCTCCCGCACATTACGCCATATTAGTTAAGTGTTGTCCGCTCATGTTAACCTAACCCACTCATTCATCATGTCATGTTGGTTAAGCATTTCTTATTAACTTGACCCTCCTTACTTATCATGTTGGATCGGTTAAGCGTTTCCTATTAACTTAACCTCGTTCGTTCATCAAGTTATATTGGTCAAGTGTTTCTTGTTAACTTAACCCCACGTATTCATCTTGTTGTATTGGTTAAGTGTCATCAATCAATTCAAGTTAACTTAACCCACCTACGTGTCATGTTACTTTGGTTAAGTGTTGCCTTCTTGTGTTAACTTAACCCAACTACAAATCAAGATATATTGGTTAAGTGTTGCCCTCTTATTTTAACTTAACCTTTCCATAAATCAACTTATATTGGTTAAGTGTTTCTAAATTTACTTAACCTCACCCACTTGTCTAATTAACATGTTATAACGGTTAAGTGTTCTAAATTTACTTAACCTCACCCACTTGTCTAATTAACATGTTATAACGGTTAAGTGTTCTAAATTTACTTAACCTCACCCATCAGTTTAGTTAACATGTTGAATTGGTTAAGTGTTTCCTTAATTGACTTAACCCTACCAATATTGACTTAGCTTTATTAAAGCACCAACCACTCACATTAGAAAGGTATTGTTGTGGTCACTGGATGTGCCAGTTGGTTCCGGGCAGTTTTACACCACAACTCAGTCTAACGTCGGGTCCTTTTTGGGCTCAATGCACTAACCACCCACATTAGACAGGTACTGTTGTGGTCACTGGATGTGCCAGTCGGTTCCAGGCAGTTTTACACCACAACTCAGTCTAACCTCGGGTTAGGCATATTCGTCTTTTCTAAATTTACCTATTTCTTATTTATGACAAATTCCGTATGTAAATTATTCCCAGTTTAATTATGCCATAATTATCCTTTTAATTATGCTCACAATTAATGGTATACTAAATATACCATTTCATGAACCAATCCGTGTCATGTAATTTTTCATGTTTATCCTACATATTTATATGTAAATTATAAATCAATTATTGTCATGGCCCACTTTCCTTCTAAATCGTGTTCAAAATTTTAAGTATATAGATTATACCATTTTCATTCCACTTATCATGCTTATGTGTCGAACATGCCAATTACATGTAATTTCATGTTTTCCCCAACGTTACCCCCGTTGTATGTTCGCAAAATTACATAGAATGTTAGGCTCGATATTTTAGCCTAACTTATAAAACAAAAAGGGGAAAAGAGGAACTTTGCAACATTCCAACATCATACAAAAGTATGGATCTAACTACATATATGTCACATGGATTTGGCATAGAACAATATACTTTTAACTATGAACCTGCAAATTTTATCTATGCAACATGAACCACAAGCATATGAATTTACATAAAACTATACAAGTTAAACTTGTCATGTAGTGGTGAACTTGCAAATTAGATCTATCATAAAGGCATATGGATTTAACATATAAAGTTGTAGATCTAAACATATAAGGTCGTAGATCTAAACATGTATGCATAATGGCTCTAAACAATTAGGCATAAACGACATGACTTAGCCTAAAACTTTTATGTATCATAATATCACCAAACTTACATATGATAATTTCATTCCCAAATTCCTATACAACATCGTGGGTTTACTCACCAATTTCCACATAACATGATAAGTTCGATAGACCATAGTAGTTCATAGGCATATATGATAGAATAGACATGAATAAACATGAATCAGCATCACATACAACTTGATACAATTCTATTTTACAATTCATTACAAATCATGTCTTTAATTTATTCACATCTGAAAGATAATTACACTTACAATCAAAAGGAAAAACTTGATTTCAGGGATCTGTATTCTGAAACTGAATTGCTCGCCTTTGATGTAGATCGTTGAATTCTCTTAGTTGAATTAGATTAGATTTAATTTGACTTAGGTTTTAGTGGCGGCTAGGTTTAAATGAGAGTGAATAATAGAATTAGGTTTTAGGTTTAGGGTCCTTATATAGTTGTAGAAAGTGTTTTAGGGCCATTAGATTAACCCTGAACCATGAGAACCAATCAGATGCCACATCTGCCTTAGAGCGAATCGTCCCATGGGTTGATAGCCAAACACCCTGAATCAACCCCTAGTCGACCCAGCGAGGCTCGGGTCGACCTCAAAAATGGGCCGGTTCAGTTATTCCCCCTCCAGATTCGCTTCTTTGAACTTTTTTGCATATTTATTTATTTAATTTTTATATATATCTATATATATATTTTTCTCATATGCATACAAACTTTAAGGCTTAATAACTACTTCATAAGGTATCCATTTTATGCAAACCAAATGTCTATCTTGACCAAAATTTTGAGACGAACGTAATAGCGCAACCCATTTCACTTAATTCTTCTTCTAAAAATTAAGTGTTCTTTAATTTGTTAATTTTAATATTCTCAGAAAATTCGTGGGGTTACACCATCTGGTTTCTTTGAATGGTTGATTATGCCATTTGGATTAACTAAAGTGCTATCGGATTTCGTGGATCTTATGAATAGGGTATTCAAAGACCATTTGAACAAGTTCGTGCTTGTGTTCATGGATGATATTCTAGTTTACTTCCGGGCTGAAGAAGAGCATAAGACGCACTTGCGATTTGTTTTGGAAATCTTGTGAAAGCATCAGCTAAGGGCTAAGTTTTTCGAAGTGTCACTTCTGGAAGAGCGAAGTGAGGTTCTTAGGCCATGTTGTTTCTGGAAACGGAATAGAGGTGGATCCCGCTAAGGTGGCAGCAATCCATGACTTGTACAGACCTAAGAATGCAATAGATGTTCGGAGTTTCCTCAGATTGTCGGGATATTATCATCGTTTTATCAAGGATTTCTCCAAGATAGCTGCACCATTGACAGGATTAACGAAGAAAAACCAAGTGTTCACATGGGATGCGAAGTGTGAGCAATCTTTTGGACTCCTGAAGGAGAGACTAACAAGTGCTCATGTTTTGACCATTCCAAGTGTGAATGAAGAGATAGTGGTATACATCGACGCATGCACTACTGGACTTGGAGCAGTGCTGATGCAGAAGGTTAGAGTTGTGGCCTATGCAGGTCGACAACTGAAGCCGCACTAAAAGAATTATCTGACTCGTGATTGGAGTTGGCAGCAGTCGTGTTTGCTCTAAGGATGTGGATACATTACCTGTTGGGAGTTCAATTCGAGTTGTTTACGTGTTACAAGTCGTTGAAGTACCCTTTTCTCCCAAAAGGATTTGAATCTTTGGCAGCAACAGTGGTTAGAGTTTCCGGCATCGTGTGATTTTAGTATAGCCTATACTCTTGGTAAAGTAACGCAGTGGCTGATGCATTGAGTCAATGAAATGTAAGTTTGGGAGCGATGTTCTCAGAATGGAAGCACCCCGAGTACTTGGCAGGATTTGATTTCAAGCCTCGGAGCGAATTAGAACCCGAAATGCTAGCAAGCTTATCGATAAGACCTACTCTCATCGAAAGGATTGGCGATAGCCCAAAGCGTGATGTAAAGCTTGTCGAAATTTTCCAGAAGTTGGAACCAAAAAATAAGGAATTCGAGGTCGATCGAGAAGGTTAGCTTCGGAAACAGGGACGACTGATTGTTCCTGATAATGGATTGAGGGATGAGGTTCTGAGGGAATGTCATCGCTCGAAGTTAACGATTCATCCGGGTGGTAATAAGATGTATCAGGAAATGAAGCAAGCTTACCACTAGGAAGGGATGAAAAGGGATGTTAGAAAGTTCATTTCCAAGTGTATGAACTGTCAATTAGTGAAGGCTGAACAGAAGAAGCCGAGTGGATTGCTTCAGCCATTGGAAGTTTCTACGTGGAAGTGGGAACAAATATCGATGGATTTTATGAATGGACTACCTAGAACCAGGGAAGGAAATAAAGGGATTTGGATCATCGTGGATCGTTTGACCAAAAGTGCAAGATTTATTCCTGTTAGATCGACTAGGATAATATCGAAGTTGGATGAGCTATATATAAAATGGATAGTTTGATTCCATGGTATCCTGAAGTGCATAGTGAGTGATTGAGATCCATTATTCACAAGTGTATTTTGGAAGAGTTTGCAAGACACTTTGGGAACCGAGTTGTGTTTGAGTACGGCTCCTCATCCCCAAACTGATGGTCAAACCAGGAGGGTTAACCAAGTTTTAGAAGATCTCCTTAGAGCTTGTGTATTGGACATCGGGGGATCGTGGGAAAACCATTTGCATTTAGTTGAGTTTGCATATAAACAACAACCAATCGAGCATTAGGATGATACCATATGAGGCGTTATATGGTAGACCACGTAATTCATTGGCATGTTGGTTAGAGACTAGAGATAAGTAGATACTTGGGCGAGAGATGATCAGAGAGACCTCAGATTGTATCGAGATCGTTCGGCAACAAATGAAGGCAGCCCAAGATCGTCAGAAGAGTTGTGCCGATAAACGTCGAAAGGATTTGGAGTTCGACGTAGATGATATGGTTTTCGTGAATATTTCGCCATTGAAGAATATTGTTCGGTTTCGAAAGTAAAGGAAAGTTAGCTCCAGGATTCGTTGGACCATTTATGATAGTCGAGCGGATTGGGAAGCTCGCATATAGATTGGATTTACCAGAGAAGATGTCATGTGTGCACAATGTTTTCATATGTCTTTTCTATAGAAAGGAATGCATGATTCGAATGTGGTGGTATCTCTGAAATAATACGAAGGCCTAGAAGTCAAGTCTGCAGTTATGAAAACTCGTAAGTCACTTCGTGTTGTGGGGAATGACACGAAATAACTTAGGAGAAAGATTATGGCTGCATAAAGTAGGGGTTGGGTTGGATTAGACCAAATACTTCATCCGACCCGCATAGGTATGGGTTTAAGGTATTCAACCCGTATCTGACCCTATATGAGGTTAGATATTGGTTGGTTTGAAGTATGGGTTGGGTCGGGTTTAGTAGGGTTGGTTAGGTTTTTTGAATTAAAAAAATAGAATATAAGGGAATTTTTTAAATAATATTGAAATATTCAGCATAATATATCAGATTTTAGCTAGCATAATGCATTTAAAATAACTGACTCATTATAAGACATATTTTTATTAAAATTTCATTATAAAATACATCATATGAAATTAATTTACTATATAGCAGAATAAGTGTTTCATTTTAAAATACATTAAAATGCTCTTTAAAGTATATTTGCCAAATTCTATCTAGTTTGGATTGACATGAAATATGCTTTTTTTAATATTTACTATAGAATACATAAAAATTATTCTATGATTATACTATTCTAATTTAAGTGGGTTAATATTAAATTAGTTTTTTATTATAGGGTTGGGTTAAAATAAGGTTGGGTTGAATAAACTATCAAACCCAACTTGTATATAGTATGGACTACAAATTGTAACCTATATCCGACCCAAACTAGGATGGGTTGGGTAGGGTTTATGTGGATTGGGTCGGGTTGGTGGTTGGGTCGGAATGGATATAGGTTGTGTGTAGCCCTAAGGAAGATAGTTAAGTTAGTCAAGGTGCAATGGAGTGAGGATGATGACTATTGTACGTGGGAAATGGAAGAGAGTACGAAGACGATCCATTCAGAACTCTTCGTTGTTATAACCTATTAATGTCATGTCACCCTTACATCATTGTAACTTATACTATTCGTTAGAATTCCGGGTGCTAGGTTAAGGTCATGGATGCATGGCTTGATGGATGCTAGTTTAGATGATAAATTGGATGCTTGTGGATGGTAGGCATGCAGAATTGTTTGTGGTTTCTTGTGTTCGCTCAAGATTTTGGGGGAAAAATTACTAAAGGGGGGGGAGGAGAATATAACGTCCCGCATTTTACATATCTGAGGATCGTAAAATATTTTTATTTGACCCCCCGAGGGTTTGATCATTCTCATATTTTTATATGTTTTTCATGGGGATGTGAGACATGTTCATGATTTGTACTAGTTTTATTTGTGATATTTCCCCCTACCAATTTTGTACAGGGAATAATTTTTGACTGGAATCAAATCAGGTGTTAAGATCGATTTCATTGGAAAGGAAATGATGTTTTTAATTCTGTAGAGTGGTCACATTAAATATTTGGTTCAGCGGTTTGGGAGGAATCACTGTTCTTGTGTTACACAAATTCTGGACAGGTTAACTAGTCATTAGTGGGCTGATTTGGTGAGGCCCATTAGTAGGCTTGTTAGTTTGCTACAAAGAGGGAGTAGAGGCAAGAAGAATGATTTACTCTCTTCATTTCTTATTCGGTTAGGGTTTGAGATTCTCTCTACTCCAATCAAATACATCTCTCCTCCACTAAAATCATAGATCTACATTAAGGAAGGCTAGATCTACATCAA
This sequence comes from Allium sativum, assembly GCA_030737875.1. NCBI lineage: Eukaryota > Viridiplantae > Streptophyta > Magnoliopsida > Asparagales > Amaryllidaceae > Allium > Allium sativum. Next base: position 861,740,957 of record CM060915.1, on the reverse strand, counting down.
GAGACAGTAAATCTCATTAAATTGGGTGATTTGAAGATCGTTGTTTGCTGTCCGGATTTGTAGATCATTGTTTTAAAGCTAATTTGAAGATTTGGTGAGTGATAAGCATCTCTGACACGGATTTAATCAAGTATATGGGTTGTTTCATCTTAATTTTCATCATTTCAAGTTGTTTTCACCTAGATCTAATCGAGGTAAGTATATATTTAACTCGAATCACAATAGGATCTAAACTATCAAGATTATAATGGTAAATTCATATGCTAAATCATGTGTTTATGCTAATTTAGATCTACTTATTGATTCGTTCGTTGTTTTATCATAATTTGGTGGATTTCATATGGTTGTTGATGATTATATGATGTGTTAGTGTTTGCTTGATGATTGCTTGATTGCATTATCAAATGATTGTTAGAAATCAGATGTATGTTGATCGAGTTGGTGATGGACTGATACTGATCCAGTGGGATGGACTGGTATTGATCAAGTGGGATGGATTGATACCGATCCAGTGAGATGAACTTATATTGATCCAGCTGTATGGTCTGATATTGATCCAGTTTTATGGACTGATATTGATCTAGAGGGATGGACTGTGTTGACGGGCAAAATTGTCGCACGCCAATACCCAATGTGTATGTGTGTACAACTATCCAAATAAGCAGTAAATAATGTTAATGTAGGGAGACATGACTTTTATAGTGGTTCGGTACTAACGACTACATCCACTTTATAATTCTCATTCATCTTATCTTTGCCGATTACAATTGACTTGACAATATTTGTGTACAAAGTTGTATGTATGATGAACTTTGACTAAATTATCCTTCTTCTTCTTCCTTGAGATGAGTTGACTTGGTCAACTATGAGAAAAACAATCTTTAATGTCCAAGAGGTCTAGAGATGGAGTAACTACGCTTGCTAGCGTCCAACAAGCTACGGAACATGTATGCACCACCTTTCAACTATTCATGCCATGTCTACTGGCCATGGAGAAGGTGTTGGAAGCCACTAATGAGTGTTTGGAGCTCTCAAGGTCCAAAAATTACAAGGGAAAAGGATCCAAATGAAGGCCAAGGGTTGGGTTATTTATAGGAAGGAGGGTAGGTGGGAGTAGGTAGGAAATGGGACCACAACCCCTTAAATTCGCATCCAAACCAAGGCCTCCATACAGAAAATCCGCACCCCTTGGCGAGAGGTGCGAAATTTTGCACCCACGAGGGGGGTATGGAATTTCGCACCCCTTGGAGGGGTGCGAAATTCGCACCCCACCAGGGGATACGAATTTGATGGAGAAGGGGACCAGAATCGTGCTGTCGAGAGAGTCGAAGTTCTTGAGTACAAAGTGAGGGAATCCGCGGTTTTACTAGTTCGAAGTGAAGGGATCTGGGCTTTCGGCATGGAGAAAATCAGATGAATCGGGTGGTGCCCACTGGTTTGACCTAACCGGTTAGGTAGATCGCCGCTGGGGCTGTGGGGCCCCGGACCCGCTGATGGCTCGCCTTCGGCTCGGATGACGGTTTGATAAAGAGTTCATTTGGCCCGAAAGAGGCCATCGATAGAGCTTTCGGGTCTCCTTGTGTTTGCGATGTGACTTCGACCCAGCTGCTTTGTGTTTTTTGACGCTTGAGCGCGTCGCTCACCAAATACTTGACGGGTGACAGCTTCAAAAAAAAAAGCTTGTCAACAGACTGACACCGATCCAGTGGGATGGACTAAAACCGATCCAGTGGGATGGCCTGATACCATTCCAGTGGGATGGACTGATATTGATACAGTTGGATGGACTGATATTGATCCAGTTGGATGGACTAATACCGATCCAGTGGGATGGACTGATATCGATCCAATGGGAGGACTAATACCGATCCAATAGGATGGATTGATACCGATCCAGTTGGATGGACTGACACCGATCCAGTGGTATGGACTGATATCGATCCAGTGGAATGGACGGATACCGACCTAGTGGGATGGACCAATACCAATCCAGTGGGATGGACTAATACTAATCCAGTAGGATGCACTGATATTGATCCAGTTGGATGGACTGATATAGATGTAGTTGGATGGACTGATACCGATCCAGTGGGACGAACTGATATCGATCCAGTAGGATGGACTGAAACCGATCCAGTGCAATGGATTGATACCGATCCAGTGCGATGGACTGATACTGATCCAGTTGGATGGACTGATATTGATCCAGTTGGATGGACTGATATTGGTCCAGTGGGATGGATTGATACCATCTAGTGATGGAATGATACCAATGAATCAAATATATAACCAAACGGAGTTTATTTTGGATTGACGATGATTGTGGCTTCGACGTGATTTCAAGACAGAATGATCGAAGTGGTTGAAGCGTTCGTTGATCGATGAAATGCAACAAATGTGAAGATGACTAAAGTTGATTTGAGCTCATGTATAATGGATGCTCAAGAAGATTTGAGCTTATGAATGGTCGCCAATGATGACATTGAAGGCTGAGGAATTATCGTTGTCGTAGGTTCTAGCGGACTCAAAGAAAGGGTATGATAGGGACGACTAAAAGACTATACGATTAGTCGAGTACCCTGGATAGTGATGAAAGGCGTATGGAGTTTTTGCTAGAATTGGGGTTACCATTAGTACTTGATGGACGACATGATGTTGACCCGGTCATACGATTAATGATTGTTTCAAGGCAGGATTGGCGGTGATAGCCAGAGTCATGGATGATGATTGTTTTACTTATATCGTCTTGTGTAGATTATCCAACTTCGAAGAAGATATCTCTTTGGTGCTTGTTTGATGTTGGTTTAGGGCTTCAGGGATTGTGCTTAGGATATGTCGCTTTCTTAGGATGGTCTATGCTCGATAACTGGTTGCTATGAATGTACTGATTGTTTTTATCTGGTTATTTGTGAAGGCTTTCGCTGTCGGATGTGGAGTAGACAATTGGGTTCTTCTCTGTTGATATGAGTGGTATATTAGATGATTAATCTACCTGTTTCTCATATACTTTATTGATGATGTTAGATAGTTGTTTTATCGCTCATTAAAACTGTTGTCTGACTCAAGGTTTTATGTTTTCTCTTATTACCTTGGGTTGCTCATCTTGTTGTGGATGGGCAGACTAAGTAGCAGGTAGCAGATCTTAGTGGATGATGTTGCAGATCGATGATGGGCTAAAGACTTACATATCAGTTTTCTACTAATAATATTTTGTTGTTTTCCGCTATTTGGTGTATTCTCAGAGGACATGTAAGGCATTTTGTACAACTCTTATGGTATCCAGTGTTGTATGGATAATTCATGATTATACGAAAAGTTTAAGATTCTGCTCAATTCTGCTTCACTATTATAGCCTGCTGTATATGTTCTATTATATTTTATCCTTGCAATGTGAGTTTACGATAGATGCTGCGTATATTATCCTACCTTGATGATCGTCCACAACTGTCTGGCACTTCTTTCAGCGCATTATTCCACTTTTTAAATGTAGGAGTTATAGGCGTCATCACACTCGATGGCGTGTAACTGTCGAATGACTGAATTCGAGGCCTCTTCTTAGAGTCTCTCTTCTGATTAAGATTCCCATTATTATCGTTCTTATCCTGGCGGCCTTTCTACTTGTTCTAATTTCCAACGTTAACTTCCACTTTTCTAGAATTATCGTCAGATTGCCTTACAACAACATCTCTAGATTTCTTCCTTTACAACTTCACTAGATATCCTCTTTTGATTTACTAAGGCATCTTCTTATCACATGCATACATTCGCTTTCTAATAAAACACGTCAATTGACGTAGGTGGCTTTCCAAATTAAATATCTTTCAAACTCTGTTTCTTTGTCTACACCATCAGCCATCACCATTAAAACATTTTCTAGATTAGTGTTGCTTACTTCGGTGAAAGCCATGTTGAAACAATTGAGATATCCCCTCAAAGTCTCTCCAGGAGCTTGTTTAACCACAGAATCCCCATTACATGCTTAGACTTTGAGGCTGGAAACTGAGTCAAAAACTTCTCACTCAAAATTTTAAAGTTGGAAATTGATTTGGGAGAGAGCCTGGAAAACCACATTAATGCAATCCCTTCAAGATATATTGGGAATGCTTTGCATATGATGGCATCAGGGGATATGGCCGCATCCATATACCACAAATAATGCATTAGATGTTGTCGTGAGTCTGTTCTACTCGAATAATGGCTCACTGTGTGTAGATTGAATCGTCTTAGGAATTACGCTTCCAAAATATCACTGGTAAAAGGAGTGTAGCTACAATCCAATCCCCGGTCCTCATTAGTATACCCTCTGATATTATTCGTTATTTGGTGTAACATCTCTACTACTTCTGCGTTAGTTAAAATATGCTCTAGCTTTGCACTCTCGCCTCGCTGAGCTCTCACTACTCCCGTTTTAGGCAACAACACCTGTGCAACCATCTGGAAAGCATTTCCTTGGCCCATGTTGTTCCGATTAATCAGTGGATGAGTGGGCCGAAATACGAGTGCACGAGTAGCTTAGGAAGCATCACATTCCTTCAAAAGAGGAGGATTCCTGTTCGGTGCTTCGGCTGGCTCGACATGTCCCAGATTGAAATTTTCAACCTGGGAAGACTGTTCCATTCGAGCCGAGAATCTTTTAAATTGTAGCTCATCCACATTACGAGCTTGTTGGAATTGATGTTGTTGATCTTCTCCACTCCTTCCTAATGATGAAGATGCTTCGTCAGCTTGGTGTCGGTAAGGAGATATAACATGCTGATTTTGGAAATCTTACCACTGCCCTGTTATTACATCCATATTGTGCCTCATCATAGCATTATTTCATCTTTGGGCATTCAGGACAGCGGTTATCTCATCTAACTTACTAAGAAAACACAAAAATTCATCACATGACACAAATGTTGAAGGAGGATCAGATCAATTGTTGTTGTAATAGGTTCATTATTGGGCCTTTCCCGATTCAAGTTCTATCCGAGAACAATCGAACCGGTAACATTCGAGCCAAGAGCGCTCAAACCAGGAGCACTCGATCTGACAGCAGTGTTAATTTATGCCAGCTGTGATCTCTCCTGTTGCGTGTCACTGGGCGATGCTCTAAGGGGAGCTTGGTGAGTTCTGTCCCTCTTGAAAACCATGATTTTCAATGGTGTTGAAAACATAGTATTCCCTCGGACTTGGTGATCTGAACAGTAGGCAAATAATACAAGAAAGGTTGAGAATTCAACATTTTCAAGTGAAAGCACCAAAACGTTTAACCAAAAAATGGCACAAACACCCAAAATAGGAAATTTATAGAAACAAATAAAGAAATATAAAATGAAAATGAGGAAAACAAAAATCACACACAATTTAGAATGATTCGGTGTTAACATGCCTACGTGTAGTTGATAATTTTTTATTCATTAAGAAATTACAAATAATTGCTTACAATCTCCAAACACTTGAATTGCACTGCTCAAAATCTCGAATTACTACCAAGAAGATAGAGAATAACTTGTGTAGTTGCTGTTGGGATGATACATGGGTTACAAGAGTGCCAAAAGTTCTTCATTCGGCCTCCAAAAGATGTATTCATAGGTTCGGCTATAGCTTATTTTGGCTCACATACGTGCCTTTCAAACCGAGTTCTTCGGAAAGTAGTGGAGGCAGTTAGGAAATAGTTACAAGGAAGCAGTAGGTTGGTTCGTGGTGTGCCGACTCGAGAGTGGGCATATGGTACAAGGTTCGGAATTACAAGAGTTAGTGGGGAGAGTGGTGTCTTCGGATCGAATGGGATCCAGAACGAAATATTTGATCCGGGCTCCGTTCGAACTAATGAACCCAATCTTGGGTATTTCCTTTTCAATCTGGGGGTTGAGCAGTGGTGTGGATCATATCGTTTGACTCGGTTATTTAAACCAAAAAAAGATCATTAGCTCGGAATGATTTCAAGGATAAAGGCCTTTTGACTGTGGATATATGGACCTTTGACAGTTTTACCAAAAGACAGGTCAACAGTAAGCGAGAGGAGATCCAAGCTACCCATTTAGAACTGCTTTTTGATACCTTTGCAATTTAGTTAACATGAATAAAACTACTTAGGGACTTATGCTTTAGCTTAGTGTATCTCATAGATAAGGGATGTCTGGATGCTAGTAATGGTTGCGAATGTATCGTCAATTAATGTTTTGGATGTTGTTTGCTAATGTACGAGTTTGTTCAACTGATGTTTGCACACATAAGAAAATATACTTATGTTAATATGCACTTACGACATCATTCATATTATTTTTATCTATTTTATCATATGGTTGTTGCGTATAAATTCAATGGTAGTGTGTATATATTGAATTTTTAGTATATCTTCATGAAATGTGGCATACATTTGGGTACAACACATAATATTTGCATTTCAGAGGATCGACTGGTTAAGGAGACTACCTAGTTCTTGGTTTCTTGCATGTTTATATGCATTTTATAATATGCATATATTGTATTATAAATCTTTAATTAATGACAAAGGTCGCAAGTGGTTGATCATTGAGTAGATAATTGTAGATATTGGTTTCAATATGTATGAGTTATATTTTTCTGTCCTTAAAGTTTTCAGGGATGAAACCCATTTAGTGGGAGATTATAACACCCTGCAGTGATTAACCAAATTTATTAAATGAAATAAATTCATTACTAATTAAGGTAAAAGTGAAAATTCAAAAAATGCAAAAATGCTAAGATACGTTGCGAAAACTATTGCACCCATGACAATTTTTCGAATATTTTTTATATATAATTTGGTAATCAGAGTTCGTATAAAAAATATTAAGTTTCAAGCATTTGCAATCGAAAATAATACATAGGATTAGTAAATGTTAAATTAGGTAATTTGAGTTGGTTAACACCACCATTCGAATAGGTCGACTGGCCCTTCCCAATGAACAGATTGGTCGAGTCAAGCAATTTCGACCCTGAGTCAACATACATTGAACTGGTTCAGAATTTATTTTATTTAAACTAATGATCAACATTGATTTCATCATTTATAAACAGGATATTAACTCTCACAGTACCAATTCAAAAATCCTTAATTTTTCAATATTCTTTAAACTCTCTATTAACTTTGGATTTTGATCAATTAAGTATGACATCCGATGTATTTGCAAATCATAGATAATAATCACTAAATAGCGACACGTCATAGTTATAGAGCATAGAAAAGTAAATGAACAAAAAAGTTTTTATGGGAAATGTTAGTCAACGTCCACTTCAAGTAATTTTTTATTATATTGTTGATTACAAGAACATTAATTTGTTGTATGAATATAGAGAGAAAAGGTCGAAGTTATCTCCAAGTTGCATCTAACAACCACCTTACTTCACCCAGAGGAACAGGTTTACAACACCCAAGCAGACAAATGTGATTTCACGCCTCTAACAACACCGAGGACTTCAACACGTGCCTCTTACAACACCGAGGACTTCAACTAAGATGAATACAATTGTTGTTGACAGTATGTGTTCTTGATAACACGAATTTGTCACTTGTAGTACAACCTTCCTATAATCTTATCCTCAAATAGAATATTTGCGTATATGAAGATTTGGAAGTGGATATCGTATTAAATATAAAAAAATTTAAATAGATTCTAGGATTCAAATAATATATTATTGAATATGAGCAATTGAGCGCTAGAGAATATAGAATGAGATCAAGAAATTAGAGATAGTAATCAAGTCAAATTTCGTTGAATGGAAAGATGATCTCATGGTGTTCATATAGAGAATAAATAGTTGTAACCCTTTGTGAAGAGTAACGAACAATAGCCATGATTATTGGTGAAGAGAAGGAGATGCAACCCTTGATTGAAAGGAAGTGTCTTTTCGAAAGGTTGTTTTCTAAAAGAAAACGGTCGACAGGTCAAAAAAGAACTGGTAGACAGAAATTTGAATATATATACGTTATATTCACATGTACATGTTTATTGTGTATTCTGGGTAAAAAAGGTCGACAGATCAAAATATGGGCGGTCGACCGGTTTTATCCAGGTTGCATAATCAATGTGTACATATATATATATATATATATATATATATTCGTATTTATATTGATAATTTCGAGGTGTGAGATTATTTGAGGATAGATTTTAACATAAACAACACTATTAAAACACCAAATAATCAACCTCTAATCTAGAATACCATATGTAGCTCTTTGTACCTCTTCAAACCAATATCTTCTTTTTGTCGATCACGACTTATTTCTTTGTCAGAAAGCAAAACTCCATAAACTCTTGACTTAACATTCTCCCCCTTTTTGATTGATGACAACATAGTTCTGAATCTCCCCCTGAGATTGTGCTTGTATATGAACATGAACTATATATTCCTGCATAACACTATTAGTACCAATCTCCCCCCCCCCCTTTTGTCATCGACAAAAAGGAGTAAATAAGTGAAGATATAAATGATATTATCAGAATATTTAAGCCACATAAACGAGTAACATAGATCATGCCAAGAGTCTCAAAATAACGTTATAAATGACTAAAACATGGCACCTTCTAGATACAAGTGTAATAGCAAGTCTTAAAGCAAAAGATAGACATAGGTACGTAGCAAGAGAAAACTAGGAAGTAAACTAAGAAGACTCGGATTGCGACTCCGTCTCATCTTCCTACTCTTCCTCTTTCTCTTCAACAACTTGTGTTTTTCTGCGACCATGTCCATGGCTAGCTCCCAAGCTCGTAGCATCCTCCGATGATGTACAATAAAAAGTAGGAGGAGCTGGACGTTTGCCGGGTTCTTGAGCTTGCATGGATGATGATGCACCACATGACATTGCTTCCCATAATGTTCTGAAGAAAGACCTAATCTTGTTGAAGCATTTTTCGATCTTTGTATCCATACGCTTAAGTCTTGCTTCGAGTAGAAATTGGTTGCGAGCAATGGTGTCTAGCGATTCCTTTGTCGAGGAAGATGATCCTAGATGTTAGACTTCCTCAGGTCATGGTCAGGATGATTATTTTGAAGCTCTTTGATGTCTATGTTCTTAGCATTGCTCAAAAGGCATAATAGTGAAGTATGGATCAGTGAGTTTCATCCGTTTAATCGTTGCTGTTTTAATGGCTTCGGGCTTTGAAACATGAGACTCGAGGGGTGCTATGTCACAATTGAGCAATAGGCGCATGATATGTTCATTATAAAACAAATGTGGCCTAGTGCATTCGTTTACTTGCAAAATCTCATCAAAAATCATACCAATCCAATTGATATGAATATCCCCGTATATTGCATATAATGCCTTGAAGTTCTCTTTATAAACGACATCAAAATTACTTAATCTTGGTAGTAGAGAGTGCATGAGAGTGTGATGAATAATCCTTTCAGTGGGTCGTAAACCTTTGGATTTTGTGCTATCCATATCGTCTTCAATGAATTCATGGCTAACACGATCACGGATATGGATATTGCAAAAGTTGTTTGAGAATTTTTCACCACTAAAAGGAACTCCAAGAATGCTTGCCATTCTGTAACACGAGATAAACACTTGCTTGCCACAGACTACAGACCAAAGACATTGTGCAGGATTATCGGGCTTGTACTTCTCCAAATTCAAGTTAGCGTAGAATAATTTGATCATAATATGGTTTATTTCTACGTTATTTAGATCAAAATCAATTAGCGATTCAAAATTTTAATTCCTTGCTAAGTTAAGAATGCGATATTTGGAGAAATCAGAGAACTTAATGAATGAACCCGGATGAATCTTGAAGTCTTTCGTATCATTCCATCTTTTAATAGCAAGCAGATCAACTAGCCACTTCTTGATTGAGAGATCAATTAGTTGGGGTTTAGAAGTTGAAGCTTTCTTTGATTTCTTCTGAGGAAAAGCCATTTGATTGATATTGTTAAAATTAAAAAAAAATGAATTCTAGGGTTTTGAAGTTTTTGAATTAAGGAACAATTGGAGGAAAAGCGAAGAAGTGGAATAAAGAAATGGCCATATATGTATATTTAAAAATAAAAAAACCTGACATCGGTCGTCTGCTAGTTTTTCACCGGTCGACCGTTTTTAATCAGAAGCTAAAACAGTCGACCGGTTGAAATTTGGCCTGTAACCTAGTTGGTTTCTGGGTTGTTTCTCCTGGTTTTTTGCTCCATTTCTGATATTTAACGATCTATATGACATAGAAATTACTCAACATATATTAGTACATGAGTGATACAAGAGAATATAACCGCGATATAAATCTAATGTGAAGTTGATGAATTGTGATTGGTAGAATCTTCTTTGACGTCGTTAATGCGTGGTTTCCATGGTGACCAATTCTCTTTCGCTCCTTTGTTCCTATTATAGTTTCTTTCCCATGAATTCGGGCTCCTAGAAGATGAAAGCATGTTTGGCATAAGCTCGTGCACGTCGTTGTTTATTTGAGCCACAAAAGAACATTGCTATTTTTTCTAGAAGAGATAGTCATTCTGAGGTCAGCTTTTGCTCATAATATATCTGCCTTTGAAGATCAATCTGATGTTTCTGGTAATGATGGATTTCCTCAATCTTTTCTTTGGTATGAGTGCGCAAAACAAAACTTTCTTCGACCATTTTGGAATTGGCGTAGTGCTGGGGGTAAGATTTCTTTGGTGATATCCTGATTTGTCTTCGGGAGTTTTCAGAGAGTAATGATCTCCTGTCTCAGAGCTAGTGATAAAGACATAGGAATATTGAGCACATTTGTCACATATGTGTGCCATGATTACAGAAAAAAATAGAATATATGAACTATGTAAGATTTAAGATCAGCTTTAAAGAGATAAAAAATGGGAATTTATGCCAAGTTTATATAGAATTTTCTATATATATATATATATATATATAGTTGAGGACAAGAATTTCTAAAATTACTTGGCCATAGGAATTATGAAAAGCTCATAATCAATTTACTCAAATTAACAATAGCTAATAATAGCTAATATATATTTGATAAATATAATGCAAATAAAAAATAAAAAATTGTCGAGTTCTTTTCTGGAGATAAGACCAAGCTCTCTTCGTAACTTTATGAACTTAGATTCAAGTAGAGGCTTAATAAAAATGTCCATTAGTTGATTATCAGTTTGGACTTACCCGATATATATTATTCCCTTTTCAATATTGTCTCTTAGAAAATGATGATGGATATCAATGTGTTTTGTTCGAGAGTAGTTCGTAGGATTTTTAGATAAATTTATAGCACTAGTGTTATCACAGTATAAAATAGAATTTGATAAATGAATATCAAAATCTTGAAGTGTTTGTTGCATATATATTACTTGAGTACAAGCAAGAGACGCTGATATATATTCAGCTTTGCACGTTGATAGTGAAACACAATTCTGTTTCTTACTAAACCAAGAGACAAGTGATTTTCCAATAAAATGGCACATACCATTTGTACTCTTTCTATCCGTTCGAGAGCCTCCGAAATCAGCATCGCTATATGATACTAATTCGAATGGACATTCTTTTGAGTAGAAAAGGCCAAAATCTTTGGTATTATTAAGATAACGAATTATACGTTTCACTGCTCGTAGGTGTGATTCCTCTGGATCCGCTTGAAATCGTGCACATAGACAAACAATCATCATTACATCAGGACGACTAGCTGTGAGATAAAGAAGAGAACCAATCATGCTTCGATATAGTTTATGGTCAACATTCTTACCATTTTCATCTTTTTCAAGATGTGTGGTTGTACTCATGGAGTAGGTTTACCAGACGTGTTTTCTAATCCGAAGCGTTTGATAAGATTTCCGTAGTATTTTTGTTGATTGATAAAAATACCATTTGGAAGTTGTTTGGTTTGAAGTCCGAGAAAATATGATAGTTCTCCCATTTGAGACATTTCAAATTCTTTGGTCATAATATTTGCAAATTCTTTGCAGAGTTTATCATTTGTTGAACCAAAGATGATGTCTTCTACATATATCTGGATAACTAGAATATCTTTTCAAGAATGTTTGATAAACAAAGTTTGATCGACTTTGCCTATTTGAAATCGTGAATTAATAAGATAGCTACTTAGTCGTTCATACCAAGCACGGGGTGCCTGTTTTAGACCATACAGAGCTTTTTTAAGTTTATACACATAGTCAGGATATTTTTCATATACGAACAAAGGGGGTTGTTCGACATATACATTCTCTTTGATAAACCCATTGAGGAATGCACTCTTGACATCTATCTGATATAGTCTGAAATTGTGGTGACAAGCAAAAGATAATTGTAACACCCCACCTCTATTAAGGTCACTCACAAAGGGAATGCATTAACTTTAGTGGGGGTCATAAGAGTATAGAACAGATAAAATTACAAAACAGACAAATTTAAGCAACGGAAAACAATTAGAACTTTTATTCCATGGTAGCATAATAGGACAAAATTTCATAAGGGTTGTTTCAAACATCAACACCAAAACATCAAAACCCATTACATCAAATATCTGTCTTGTTTCTCAAAAGGAGCATAATACAAAAAAACATAACATAATTCCCCAATTAAGCAGTAGCTAGCCATAGCAGTAAAGCAAAGAGTCCAAAGCAATACATCACAATCATCGAGCTTGAAAAGAATCTGAACTAAGCGGTGGTATTCCCTCCCTGTGGACCTGGGGGGGGACGAAAGAAAGAAGGAGAAACAAAAACAGAGTCAGACATAAAGCTTGGTAAGTCCAGTGATTTTCAGCATGTAAACAGGTAAAGGTATCATGATATGAATAAACTGGATACAAGACATAACCATGATAATAAGCATCACAAGATAACGAGATAAGCACAAGATAAGACTAGAACGTGATAAGGTATCGTACTGATTCCTAATTTCTCTGCACCACCTAACTAGTGTTCAACTAATGCCATTTGTTACAAAACAAGATAAGTGATCCCCATTTCCCACATGATTGTTTTATAGGTACATATCTCATGATGAGGTTGCAAGTTTGGGTAAATTGGCATGTAAATCAATATTTGGGCATAAGTAAATTGGCATATAAATCAATAATCGGACATATGTAAATTGGCATGTAAATCAATATTTAGGCATATGTAAATTGGCATGTAAATCAATATTTGGGCATATGTAAATTGGCATGTAAATCAATAATTGGGCATATGTAAATTGGCATGTAAATCAATAATTGGGCATATGATAATTGGCATGTAAAAATTGGAACTTGGACATATTTGGCAAGTATATAATTTAATTAAATCTAATGGCCACCTAAGACACAAGGATAGATTTGAGTTGTGGTGTAGGCTACCCGGAACCGCCCGACACATCCAGCAACCACAATGACAAATCTAATGTGAGAGGTCAAAGGCGAAGATTAGATGGGTAATAATGCCTAACATGAGGTTAGAATGAGTTTGTGGTGTAAGACTGCCCGGAACCGCCCAGCATATCCAACAACCGCAAACAACAAGTCTAATGTGAGAGGTTAGCGCATTGAATGCTTGAACCCGAGGTTGGAATGGGCTTGCGGTGTAAGACTGCACGGAACCGCCCGGCACAATCCAGCTATCGCAAATAAGTCCAATGTGAGAGGTTGATGCATTAATAAATAATTAATGTTAAACAAACATGTTAAGTGTAACAACCCGCACCTCCGTTCGCGCAAGATATTGTCCCCAACTTAGCCACCATATAGGTGTGGGGTTTTGTTTCTCAAAAGGCCTCGGCGTTAGTAAGAGATGGGATCTACTATATAAGTACCCACTTCACATGGGCTTTCACGATGTGGGACTTAGGGGTGTTACATTCTCCCCTCCTACAGAGCCCAACGTCCCTGTTGGCTCACAAACACCTCACCCAGGCGTTGTGGTCCACACAGGAGCCACAATTCCGGCTGGGTATTGGCTCTGATACCACTGTAACAACCCGCACCTCCGTTCGCGCAAGATATTGTCCCCAACTTAGCCACCATATAGGTGTGGGGTTTTGTTTCTCAAAAGGCCTCGGCGTTAGTAAGAGATGGGATCTACTATATAAGTACCCACTTCACATGGGCTTTCACGATGTGGGACTTAGGGGTGTTACATTAAGTATGGTAGGGTTAAGTCAACATGCAACACTTAACCAATATGACATGACAAGTGGGTGGGTTAAGTAACTCGACTGGTTTAATGACACTTAACTAATATAACATGATGAATGGGTAGGTTAAGTAAAATTGGATTGATTGATTGATGACATTTAACCAATATGGGGGGTATACGAATAGACCCTAGGAAAACCCTAGTAGCGGGACCCTTTTCAGCAGTAACCCGCATTAGGTATCAACGGGACCCTGAACTAGGCAGGATATGTCACGATTACTAGGCTGATTATAAGCAGTCAAAATAGAGGCCGGTGGTACGGTAGTGCAGGTTCCGATGGATTACGGGCGTGCACGTAATTCCGGCATGGGAAAATTTAGACACTGAGTACCAAGTAGGTATAAAGCTGTGCACTCTAGAACTGTATCGGGTTGCCACCCTAGGAAATGATACACCTTGTGGTGGGACCAGCACAGGTATCTACAAGTAGGGGCCGGGTTGTTTGTGCGGAACATTATGATTAGGAGCCGATCAATTAAGATAGGTACGGTAGGGACAAGTAAACTGCCAATATGAGGTGGGACCCTCATCCTAAGATATGTGCCTATAAAACTATCATGTGGGAATGGGGATCACTTATCTTGTTTTGTAACAAATGGCATTAGTTGAACACTAGTTAGGTGGTGCAGAGAAATTAGGAATCAGTATGATACCTTATCATGTTCTAGTCTTATCTTATGCACATCTCGTTATCTTGCGATGCTTATTATCATGGTTATGTCTTGTATCCAGTTTATTCATGTCATGATACGTTTACCTGTTTACATGTTGAATGTCACTGGACTTACCAGGCTTTATGTCTGACTATGTTTTTGTTTCGCCTTCTTTCTTTCGTTCCCCCCAAGTCCACAGGAAGGGAATACCACCGCTTAGTTCAGATTCTTTTCAAGCTCGACGATTGTGATGTATTGCTTTGGACTCTTTGCTTTACTGCTATGGCTAGCTACTGCTTAATTGGGGAATTATGTTATGTTTTTTTGTATTATGCTCCTTTTGAGAAATAAGATAGATATTTGATGTAATGGGTTTTGATGTTTTGGTGTTGATGTTTTAAACAACCCTTATGAAAGTTTATCCTATTATGCTACTATGGAATAAAAGTTCTAATTGTTTTCGGCTACTTAAATTTGTCTGTTTTGTAATTTTATCTGTTCTATACTCTTATAACCCCCACTAAAGTTAATGCATTCTCTTTGTGAGTGACCTTAATGGAGGTGGGGTGTTACACGTTGTATCAGAGCTGAAGGTTACCAGAACGGATAAAAGATTTTGAAAACTATTTTCAAATGCATATTTTAAAGAAAATATTTTCAAAACCATGATTTAAACAAGCATTTCAAGGAAAAATATTGTTATTTTAAAAAGGCATATTGCCCAAATCCATATGCGATATCCTTCTTTTCTTTGTTTTGAATCCTTTCCTTTTTCTTTTCAGCATGTCTGGGGAACCCGAGATACCTGAGGGTGTTCCGATACCTGCTTGGTTCAAACGATACCTTGAGGCTAGGGCCACTGCCGCGGGCCCAGCCAATGTTCCTCCTCCTCCTCCCCCAGCTGTTGTCGCTCCTCGCGTAGATGCTTTTGCTAAGATTTGTAACGACTTTCGTGCTATGGGCGGAAAGATCTTTAAAGGGACTGAGACATTTGTTGAAACACGGAACTGGTCAAGGAAATAGAAGAGTTGTTTGCTATCTTTGAAGTGGATGATAGGAGGAAGAGACAATTGGCCGCTTGGCTAATGAAGGAAGAAGCCTCTTACTAGTGGGAAGTTACTAGTGCTGAGCTTCCAGTTGAGACTTGGGTGGACTTTAGGCGGAGGTTTGAGATGAAGTTCCTCTCGCCAGCTGAACAAAGCCTACAGATGGAGAAGTTTCTAGCACTCAAACAAGGGAGTATGTCAGTCAAGGAATACATCAACAAATCCAATTTTCTTGCAAGATTTGGGTTGGATTGGTAGATACACCTCACAATAAAGCTTTATGTTTTGCTAGAGGCTTGAATGAACCATTGCATGGTCTAGCTATGTCCCATATTCCAATGGGCGCAACTTTTGAGAGATTGGTCGACATGGCGCTATTACATGAAGAAGAAAAGGGTGGGAAGAAAGAAGTGAAGAAGGATGAACCTCAAAACAAGAAGGTGGACAATAAGAAGGGTGGAAAGAACAACAAGCCACGCGACAAGAGGAAGTGTAACTATTGTGGTATCATTGGCCACATCGCTAAAGACTGTAGAAAGAAGAAGAGGAAGACAGGTGGTTGTCTCCATTGTGGTGAGACAGGACATGTGGTTAAGGATTGCCCAAAGAAGCAAGGGCAAAGGGCAAGACCTTCTGGAGGGCAAGTTCATGCTCTCATGGCACCCACTCAAAAAAAAATACAAATATTTCCATTGAAAATTTAGTTTTTCTTGCTGATCATCTTGTACTCACTCTTTTTGATTCTGGCGCATCGCATTCTTTTATATCCGCTTCTATAGTAGAGTCTCTGCACCTTAGTACATGTATGGTAAAGGATCCCATTATTGTCTCAAATCTGATTGGGGGTTCGGCTCATTTACCTATTATTTGCTTGGATTTAGGAATATCTATACTTAGTGCTGAGTTTCGATGTCATGCATATGTTCTTGGTTTCATGGGCTATAGGTTGATTCTAGGGATGGATTGGTTATCCAGAAATGGTGCCATTCTCGATTGTGAAAGGAGGGTAGTTAGACTTTTGACTCGTCTCGATAATACCCTCGAAATATCGTGTAACCTCAAGGTTTCTGTCATGCTTAGTTACCTAGAATCTCTTGATGCATATGTTGATAATTTGCAATTTGTTCTAGTAGTCCGTGAGTATCCCAATGTCTTTGATGAGGTGAAGGGTTTACCCCCAAAACGTGAAATAGATTTCCGCATATACTTGGTTGATAATGCCAAATTAGTTGCTTTACCCGTACGACACATGGCTCCTAGAGAAAGGAAGGAGCTTAGTAAATAAGTTAAATAGTTTCTTGAGAAGGGGTTTATTAGGCGAAGTATTTCTGAATGGGGTGCTCCAGTAGTATTTGCTACTAAGGCGGATCGTTCACTTTGCTTATGTGTGGATTATAGAGAGTTAAACAAGCTGACTAAGAAAAATAGTCACCCGCCACAATACCAGAAAAGGGTTTTAATAACAGTTATTACTGTTACTAATCAACTTTATAACAGTTATAACCGTTACTATGGCATACGTGACAAACTGCTATAACGAATATTGTAACGGTAATAACCGTTATAAAGGATGTATATTGTAACGGTTATAACCATTACAAAGAATGTACATTGTAACGGTTATTACTGTTATAAAATTTATTTTTATAACAGTAATTACTGTTACAAATATGAAACTTATAACAATTATTACTGTTAGTATATAAAGCTGACTACTTCATATAATGAAATTAATAACAGTTATAATTGTTACAGACGTGAATATTATACCAGCCCCACAATAGTTAATTCCTTTAATCTACTAACAATCATAATATGCTTTAACTACTTTCATAAAACATATATCAATAAGTATATACAACATATCACAATTTGCATTCTAAATCAAATTTCATTTCGACAAACACCAAACTATCACAATTTAACATACAACCATTCATCATCCAAAACAAATATCAAATAACATCTAAATATCATAATTTAACATACAACCATTACACAACGCATACGATAAGTGGGCCAAATTACAAACCCACCATTGACAAGATCAGATAGTGTATGCATACCAAATTACAAACCCACCATTGATTTGATGTCTTCATGCATTTGATTTTGGTTGTTCTCCAATTTAGCTAATTGTTGTTTAGTTGCATTCTTTTTTGCCGCGGTAATTGCTTTTGAAGCTTGTGCTATTTTTACTTGCTTTACATTGCACGTAGAGCTGATAGCACGACAATAACTTTTTCTTTTATCATCTCTCCAAAAACTTCAGCAATGGGATCTTTCTCAAAATTATCTAGACTTGTATCATCGCCACCTTCTAATCTTTGTCTTGCTTCCGCTGCTTCAACCAAAGCCTGCGATGCTCAGCAAATATAATGAAATGAGTCTATGCCTGATTAAAAAACAAAGAAAGTTTAACTGATGATGCCTGATTAAAAAATAAACAAAGAACAGTTAAGCTGAGTTTATGGCTCGTTGTAAACTGAGCCAAAACCTGAGCCTTGAACGCCCAATGTAAGTGAGCCACTCGGCTCAGGTTTACTGAGCCTGGCTCAGTGTAAACTGAGCACATGGCTCAGTAAACCTGAGCCGAGTGGCTCAATTTACTGAGCCTTGTAGGCTCAGTGTAACTATAATGCAACTCACTAATATCAGAGTTAATGAATTGATACTCCCTTTAGACATCCCTACCATTCGTTTTGGTTCCACTGAGCATTAAAAGATTTTCAGATAATTGCTAAAAGTAATTCAAGTAAGAAATTGCAGTTTAGTTTATAAGGACAGACAAGATCAACCAATACTTGACGAATTCAACAGAGTATCATGAGAAGTGCATTTATAGAAATAATACTTACAGAGGTAAGCAATAATTGTATGTCTTATTTCTAGAAATGATAATATGCCAACCATACGGATTTCAGACTCTATGTGATATGAATTTGGATTATCCATTTTTTGATCACCATATACTAATACAGAAGGAGAACAAGTAATTGATCACAGAAGAGTGCAAAAGTTTCTGCATATGTAAGACAAAATTAGTATGAACGCAAGAGTGCTAAAAATCAACAGTGATAGAGTATAAAATATCCTCAAAAGCCAATTAAACTGAAATTCCACTATACTGTTTACCAAGCCATATTACTGTTATGATAGAAATAGAAATACCATGAAGTCTATATAGGAAAACATTTTTTTCCTTTCTTAAACCCACAAAAATAAAAAAAATAAAAAATAAAAAAGACTACAGCAAAATCCACCAAGTTAATTCACAATTTTCAGCCCTTCAACAGCTTCAGTTAAATTTTTAAATAACTTTACTAAGATAGATAGATGGATAAAATAAAGGAAACTGATAAAATACAAGGAGGAAATTAATGGGTAAAATCTATGATCAGACTGCGAGCAGTGACAGTCTTATTGCAAGAGTAGATTAAAGAGGAAACTGATAAATGAGGGAATCCACAAGGAGGAAATGATTATGTCCGCTGTATCTGAAAATACTGGTTCATAGGCAACGTTGATTTATAAGGTAGTTAACTAAATAGTAAAATAAAGGTCACAATCAAAAGCAAAATCGAAAATTGTAGCCACTGGTGTTGAAAAAACAATTAGTTCAAGTTACCATACCAAATTTCAGATGTTACAATTGATTGATGGCTAAAAATAATAGGATTGTGGAGAACAAATAAGATAAGTAGTCAGTACTTCTTGTTGCAGGTTGCATCGGGTAATTATGTAAGTTAAGGTCGGTACCTTGAAAATTTCATACCTAAAATTCACTCATTAATAGTCATTTGAAGTAACAATCTGTATATATCAATCAATGAATTCATAGGGTAGATATGATATTTTTCCAATCAAATACATTTTTTAATAATTGTAAACTAAAATTGTCAAAAAGTAAAAAATAGTTGCTTACCTCTGTAGGTAATTGTCGCCACTGATTTGTCAAGTATTGGTTGATCTTGTCAAGTATTATTTCAATTTTGTAAATGAAACAAAAATAATGCAATTAAATAGATAGCATATTCTGATATTCATGTTACGAAATAAAATGAATAAGATAAATAAAATGAAATAATAACCATGGTCAAATTATAGATGGATATAAATGGCTTTGAGATTTTTCTTACACAAAATCTTGCTTTCATTTACAAAATTCAGATAATTACTAAAGCACAAGCTGCAATTTAGTCAACAATGCAACAAACACGTTCACTGTTTATTAGTCGTCATTGATTATTTTCAAAGCATACAATATATACTTTCCCAAATGTATTTTAGTCAATAGATACTTTTAGAGCATACAAACTAGTTTTATCTTAGTTATATTTACCAAAACTTGCATCAACTTTATGTATACCCACATAAAAGTATATACGAAACTGCAGTTAATTCAAAAGGTAATGTTGAGTATTAGAATCTTTAAGCTTGTATTATGCATTGCTAACCTGTACATAAAGCTTTAGCAGATCCCGAAGGCCTGGTTTGGCAGGGAACTTTAAGTGTCTGTTTGGCTTGAAGATGAATTTTCTGTTCTATGTTTCGAACATTGAAAATTGCTTCAAAATGTAAAATTGAAATTTGATTGTTTTTCCTCTCGCCTTTTGGAAAATGCCAAAAATGACTACTCCACTCGTCTTATATCCTTTGATGCATTGACTAAACGTATTGGGAATGCAAAAACACAAGCTGAACTAACGTTTTCTTTTCCTTTTTTGAATGCTTTTGCAAACGGAAATACAGGACTGCCAAATTAGCTCAGCTTTGTAATTAACTGAAAAATGAACTGTAAATTAACATGGCTATTTAATGAAAAATCAGGTTTTGAATACTTCATGGGATGTAGATATACCCGTGGCCAGTGAAAATGCTTTGCCATGTTATGATAGACAAGGCCATGACAAGATGTTAGAAAATGCAAATCAATTCAATGACACGGATGGGAGACATTTATCCGCTTTCACTTACCTCAGGCTAAACTCTGTTTTGTTGGAGAGCCACAACTATGATAAATTCATGCGATTTGTCAAAAAATGCATGGTAGGCTTTTATGTACAGGTTAGCAATGCCATGATACAAGCTTAAACTTCATGCCTGTTAACACTAGTTATTAACAAATTCAAACAGAGTCCTTAAGACGAAAATGCTTTAGATACAGGCAAAACTTCAGGAATTTAAAAATAATCTACTCACGTGCAAGTCATATATGATACTCAAATGGAAAAGGTTGTATTCTATTCTCTATGAAGTTGCGAAGTCATAATAAAGCAATTCGAAAATAACAGCTTTCATATATGGCAAAAATCTTTGTACCTACTATTTGATACAATAGTATAGTACTCATGATAATTTGAAAGCTATGTTATTTGGTTTCATTAGAAGAATTTGGTTTCCGGGCAAACTAGCAGCATTCTTCGTAAATTTGGTCTAAAATGAGGAAAAAAATCATAGTTCTTGCCTAAATGCAGAGTTTTTATACGATTTTTTTCAGTTCTACTTCAGCCCGTTACACATCATGTATACTTGTGTTAGATGATTTAATTTAATGAATGTAATATTTTCATATTAGTGTATCTAATGTATAATCTAGACACTCATCTTTACTCTTACACAATTTTTTTTTTCAAATTACACATATAAATTCAGAGTGCAAGAATAAGGAATAATTTGGGTATGTTTGCCTCTTTTTTATTCGCCTACGATATGTGTAATTAGGGAGCTGTCGACACATACCTGAAAAAAAAAATTCCAAAATTCATCCGCATATGTATCCAAAAAGAGGACAAATACTCGATATCCCAAAAACAAAGGATGCGGATGCAGATACAAAGGCATCCACATCCGAAAATTATCCGTCCATCTTTTGTTGGAAAATGTAAGTTATATTACATATATTTTAACACAATAAATGAAGTAAATTTATTGTTTTATCAAGTTAACACTTAATATTTTATGTATTTAATGCATATTATTTGCTCAAACTATTTACTATCACTATATTGATTTTATATACTTTTATAATCCATGTCACTGAAGAAAAATCATGTCAAAACCCAAATTTTCAATTTATGTTTCTTGATTTATCGATTTTTAGTGGATAAGATAATTATCCGTTATCCATCTGTATTTGCGGATGCGGATATCCGAAAACGAATTCGGATAACAACATCCGTATCTGAAAGCATCCGTAGACAGCCTTTTTTTTAATCCTAGTTTGACGTTAATCGATGCACACTAATCATGAGTTACTATGATAACCCGCATAAGCAGAATATGTAAATAGTGTGCATAGATGTATATTCATCATTGTTTTCACAATGTATTTACTTTGTTCCTCAGAAGAAATCAAACATATATGAATGTATATCAAGTATTTACCCAAAATTTGGTTACTTTCTAAAATATTATGATTACTGTCCTCGGAGGAAACAATTGCCTTTGTTAGGCTACTTGAACAACATCCACTTAGCCATCATATTTAAATCTTCTTACAACATGCAGATCAACATCAAAGGCAAACTGCATTATGTTCTCGCATTGTCTTTAAAGCATTCTGACACACAGTTCTGACCAAAAAACTCTAACGCTTATTGAAATGATCAATGATCACAAATACAAATATTGTAGCCAATTTAGTAAATGAGAAACGAACCAACATGTCAATTTCTATTCCTCGAAACATATATTGACATAAGTTGAATTAAGAAGCTTATATACACACACATACATACATATATACACACACGATATGGGGCTGCAATTTTATAAGAAATTTTATAAGTTACCATGTGTTATATTCTCTATCTACCTCTTACATCGCAAATATTGCATAGTATAGAAACTATATAAGTGTGTCACTATCTCCGTTGTGAACGCACATAAAAAGCAATTTTATCACATGCAAAGGCTCCTTGCCATTCCATGGAAATATCAGGTTTATATGCTTGAAATATCATCTGGTTAATGCAATTACCATGTGATAAGCCTACTACCCAATCTACTTCTTTGAATATTATGAAAATTTGCTTACATATATACATACATATATATATATATATATATATATATATATATATACATACATACATCCCCCCTCAAACTTTAGGTGTTGAGCACCCAATGTCCGACGGTGGAAAACACTTTCAAGAGTACTAAAGCATGTTGTTCAAAGTTCAAACATAGCTTTTGTACAAATAAATTCTTATGTCGGAAGATAAAAAAGAAGATAATGATTTGTACTGTTAAAATACTAATATTTACAGTACTCATTTTTAGTATTTAAAAAAATTAGCCGAAAAGATAATTGGTAAAATATTAATCTTTGTCAATGGTATCTACTGTTAAGATGGTTGAATCCAAAAATTCTAATTTAATTGAAAAAATAATGTAGAATGTGATAAATTCTACACTGTGGTATCTCGACGATTACCAAATTTATTATTTCAGTAACTACGGAATACTAAATTTGCAGTTTTCTTGTTATTTTTTACTTAACGTTGTATACTATCATAATGTATTGGTAATATACAGGCTCACAGGCACAAGCCAATTATGTTTAATAACTTATTTAATACATTACACCGATAATAAACAAAATAACAAAGCAATCAAATATTAGTTCAAAAATGTTATCTATGTTTGCAAATATTTGTTTGTTATTTAATTAGTATCACACAGACTATGGTAATTTCTCTGAGGAACATCTATTATGCTAAATCAGCCACAGATGAAATAGTATCACAGCATCTTTAAAATGTACAATAATCTTAAACACAATTAACTAACCAACAATGGCTTCTTTAGCAGTTTAAATTAATTAACTTTCCAATGTCCACTGGTGTCTAAGGTACTGGGTTGACATTTGAAAATTTTATACCCAAGCAGTAAATAAAATATTAACATCGACATCAATTTTTATACATTCCCCTTTCTACAGTACATGTCAATTTCCATTAGTCAAAAGGAAAGCCCTTTAATTTTATACCGAAGCAATAAATAAGAGATTAACATTGACATCAATTTTTATGCTTTGGCAGAGAAAAGTTTAATAATTGCACAACCTATGCAAGCTTAACAAGTGCATCACAATCTTTATAGCAAGGTTATAAAGAAAAGCCAAAAGCTTTTCAATTCTTTACAGATAATAAATTCGAAATCTGAATCCTACGCAACTCAGCAAATTTAATTTTTGTATAAGGATTAAAAATTAAATACTACACGGTATATTACCCAAACCAAAACACAGGCTACGCAAATATAAGCCTCACAATGGCTATTGACACGAATTTAACAAAGAATACGAGCAAGCAAGCCGTAGAAGAAATTTTCAAACTGACTTTAACTCAATTGAAATCTAAAGAACATGAAATCAAATGTAAAGAAACAATACAGAACCAATATGGACCAAACCTGACATCAAGGCGGAAAGTTGGAGAAGTGGAATCGCGAACGAGGCAAGGAGGAGGAACGTGACTTGATCGGAAACGAAGCGATGTTGGAGGAGGTGAAAGCGGACGAGGAGGAGGAGGCGCGTGATAATGAGACGAAGCGGCGAACCCTAAATTCTTTTTTGATTTACAGGGAATAACGAAAAGAAGGGTTAGAAGCATTACTGGGGTATAAACCACAAATACAACACACATTTACAATTCGCCCCATTATATTTTTCTGTATTTACGAAAGTGCGCAAGTGTAATAACGGAAATAACCGTTACATTACATTATAACAGAAATAACCGTTATAACTTTGTAACAGTAATAACTGTTACAAGTGGAACCGAGAAAAGTGTTACAAAACGGCCTGTTTGGTGTAGTGCACTTCCACAAATAGATGATTTGTTTGATCAGCTTGTAGGTGCATCAGTTTTCTCATAACTAGATTTGGCTACGGGTTTTCATCAGCTAAGAGTGGCTAAGGACAGTATAGCCAAGACTACTTTTAGGACCCCTGACGGTTTCTTTGAATGGTTCGTCATGCCTTTCGGTTTGACGAATGCACCCGCCTATTTTGTTGACTTGATGAGTAGGGTGTTTAGGGAGTTCCTTAATAAGTTTGTGGTAGTCTTCGTGGATGACATCTTGATTTTCTCAAAGATTGAGGAAGAACATACTTTGCATTTGAGGGCAGTCATGGATACCCTTCGAGCACATCAGCTTAAAGCGAAGCTCTCCAAATGTCACTTTTGGAGAGAAGAAGTAAGGTTTCCAGGACATGTAGTGTCCAAAGACGGGATAGTTGTAGAACCCGCAAAAGTAGTTGCGGTGCAAGATTGGAAGATCCCAAAGAATGCAAAAGAGGTGCGAAGCTTTCTTGGATTAGCGGGCTATTATAGGAAGTTCATTTAAGGACTTTGCGAAGATATCAGCCCCACATACTAAGCCGACGAATAAGAATCTAGCCTTTGCTTGGGATATTGATTGAGACATTGCTTTCCAACGATTGAAAAGGGCTCTTACAACAGCCCCAGTGTTGACATTGCCAGACGGGAGTAAAATGTTTACAGTATACACGGATGCATGCGGTACGGGACTAGGCACTGTCTTGATGCAAGAAGGGAAGGCAGTAGGTTATGGTGGAAGACAGTTGAAAGTACATGAGAAAAACTACCCAACCCACGATCTAGAGTTACCTGCCATTGTTTTTCGCTTAAGTCTTGGCGCCATTATCTCCTAGGTGAGAAGTTTGAATTGTACACTGACCATAAATCGTTGAAGTACCTTTTCTCGCAGAAAGATCTTAACTTGAGGCAACAAAAGTGGATGGAGTTCTTAGCATCCTACGATTTTGAGATCACATATACCCCTAGCAAGGGTAACGTTGTAATTGACGCCTAGAGTAGGAAGAAGTTGACTTTGAGTCCTATGTTTGTGGAGAGGCAGAGCTGAGAGTACATAGCGGCCTTTGACTTTAGACCCTCTGTCGATTATGTGACCAGTTTGTTAGCATCTTTAGAGGTGAGACCTACGCTTTTGGGATGGATTGGAGAGGCCCAGCGAGATGACCCACAATTGCTTGAGCTAGTAGAAAAGCTCATAGGAGGGGATTCTTCGAGCCATCTTGGTAGGTATACCCTAGAAAATAAGGGTTGGTTACATAGGGACGGGAGACTTTGTGTACCACAAGACGAGAACTTGAGGAAGACAGTTCTTGAGGAAGCCTATCATTCTAAGATGACCATACATCCCGGTGGTGACAAGATGTACAAAGACATGAAGCGAGTTTTCTTTTGGGCCAGAATGAAGAAGGACGCGGCTGAGTTCGTTTCTAAATGCTTGGTATGTCAGCAAGTCAAGGCTGAGCAAAAAAAGCCAGGTGGACTGTTTCATCCTCTAGAGGTTCCGCAATGGAAATGGGAGAGTATCTCGATGGACTTTATAGATGAGTTGCCTAGGTATAGAAGAGGCAATACCAATATTTGGGTGATAGTGGACAGACTTACGAAGAGTGCTCACTTCATTCCTGTCAAGAGAAAGAGGACTGCATCATCATTAGCACCTATTTATGTTAGGGAGATAGTTCGTTTGCATGGGGTACCTTCTAGCATAGTAAGCGATCATGATCCTATCTTTACTGGTGAATTTTGGAAAAGTTTGCAAGATGCCATAGGGACTCAGTTATGCTTGAGCATGGTGTATCATCCTTAGACGGACGGCCAAATCGAGAGGGTGAATCGGATTCTAGAAGGCCTTTTGAGGCTTTGTATCTTGGACTTTGGCAGGACATGGGAAGACCACCTTCCATTAGTAGAGTGTGCGTATAATAACAACTATCAGTCTAGCATTGGCATGGCACATTTTGAAGCTTTGTATGGACGGCCATGTAGATCACCAACTTGTTGGTGGGAATCCACAGATAAGCTAGTACTTGGGCCAGATATGATTAGAGAGACTTCAGAGAAATTGGATCTAATTCAAAGACGTATGAAGACCGCGCAAGATAGGAAAAAGTTGTATGCTGATAGGAGAAGGGCCGACCTTGAGTTCAGTGTTGGAGACATGGTCTTTGTCAAAGTATCACCGTTAAGGAACGTTGTTCGCTTTGGGTCGGTAGGGAAGCTAGCACCGAGATTCGTAGGACCGTTTCCTATTACAGAGAGAGTTGGACAGATGGCCTACAGAGTAGAGTTACCCGAGAAGCTTAGTGGTGTACATAATGTGTTTCACGTATCACATTTGAGGAAGTGCTTACATGACACCGCGGAAGTGGTGAAGCCGAGCATACTTGAGGAAGTTGAAGTGGAGTGAGATGCCATAATTAGATGACCCCCTACGTGCATCGTTGGATCGGAGGTCAAGAGGTTATGCAACAAAGAAGTCAAGCTAGTCAAAGTACAATGGGGAAGTGATGAAGGAGACGCTACTTGGGAGACGGAATCTAAGATGCGTACGTTGTATACTTTTCTCTTTGAGGGTATGTTCTTAATTTCCCCTTTTTCTACCGCTTTGTTTATACTTCTTCTATCGTTTAGGACGTCCTCCTGATTATATCATCGACCTTTAGCTAGGATTATCCTACGATTGTAAACATGTGTTTGAGACATGTTATGTTTGGTGGATGCAAGTGGTTGCTCGTGGATGCATTTACACACACCTTAGGCACTAGATCGTCTCAAGCCACTTTCATATTGCATATGCATATATATGTTTGGTTATGGATGAGATTGAAATTCGACGTGTTATCATATGAATGTTGCATATGGATGAATGATTGTGCACTCATGTAGAGGTTATGAAGTACATTAGGAATAATTGCATACATAGTTGGACTCATGGCACTAACATAATTCGCATTAAGGAGGTCAACTGAATCAGTAGACCGCCTGATTTTGCATTAGATAAGGAACAAATACACGCACACTTTTTCATATGTTCATATAGCATTAGAAATCTTTTTTAAGGAAAATGGATGCTTGTGAATGATGGTTGAGTAGATGGATGTTGGATGGTAGGATGCATTCTTCTTAACTTAGAGATTTCGGGGACGAAATCCTTTAAGGAGGGGAGAATGTAACACCCCATATTTTTCTATGAATATTAATAGATGAATTAAAAGAATGCTTAATTTTAAAAGTGAGAATTAAGTAAAACAGACTATACCATTACGTTCGTCTCAAAATTCTGGTTAAGATGGACCCAAAGTCTGCATTAAACGGATAATGTATGAGAAAATTATGGACCTTAGAAGTTTGTATACATATAAGGGAAATATATGTATATATATATATAAATTAATAAAATAAAAATCAACCTAAAATTCAAGAAAAAAAATTCAAAACAGCGTAAGCGGGAAGGCAAAACGCCAAACCGACCTATTTTATGGGTCGACCCAAGTCCCGCTGGGTCGACCCCAGGGTCAACTCAGGGTGTCTGGAATTGACCCCGTCAGCCTAGAATGGTCTGTGACGAAATTTTGTGTTTTAGGGCTTATGTGTCGCACTGTGGTTGGCTGGGTGACATGTCTCTTTGGTTTAGATGGCTCTGATGACTCCTATGCTAATCTAAAGGCCATGGTTTGCCTAACGCAGCTATAAATACATATCTAAACCTAAACCCTAATTCTATTATTCACTCTCATGGCGCCTCCATGCCGCCAAACTCTCATCTAAACCTAGCCGCCACTAAAACCTAAATCAAATCAAAAAGTTCTTTATCAACCTAGAGGATTAATCAATATCAAGTTAGACTTCTTCAACAACAACAAGCGATTCAATTATCTTTTCTAATCCAAACGCTGTAAGTTCAGTTATTTTTAGATTTGAACACCTAAATCTTGTCTTAACATGTAATAAAATGAATTTGAGACTATGCCTGATTCTAAGTTGTTCTTTTGCTTTTATTCTTATTATCATCATGCTATTATCATCAGTTTATCTTATTGTACATCTGTTTTTCATGTTCATGATGATGTTCTTATCAAGTCTAGCCTTCATGCCTATTATGATATTTTCATGCCTATTTTCTCTCTGTTCTTATTTTATGCAACATATATCTCCCCCTATTTATTTTCTTTTATTGAACCTGGGTTAACTTCGAACCTAGGCTAAAATCGCGAAATAAGAACGTTTGGAATACGGGGAATATTGGGTATTGCCTATTTGGGTGAATTTGTGGGCATAACATGTTTGGTGGAATTATTGGGCATAATTTGTGATGGACATAGGGTATTATTATTATTATTATTACAAGTTTGGGTAAATTGGCATGTAAATCAATATTTGGGCATATGTAAATTGGCATGTAAATCAATAATTGGGCATACGTAAATTGGCATGTAAATCAATATTTGGGCATATGTAAATTGGCATGTAAATCAATATTTGGGCATATGTAAATTGGCATGTAAATCAATAATTGGGCATATGATAATTGGCATGTAAAAATTGGAACTTGGACATATTTGGCAAGTATATAATTTAATTAAATCTAATATCCGCCTAAGACAAGAGGTTAGATTTGAGTTGTGGTGTAAGGCTGCCCAGAACCGCCTGGCACATCCAACAACCGCAACGACAACAATCTAATGTGAGAGGTCAAAGGCGAAGATAGATGGGTAATAATGCCTAACACGAGGTTAGAATGAGTTTGTGGTGTAAGACTGCCCGGAACTGCCCGGCACATCCAGCAACCGCAAACAAAAAGTCTAATGTGAGAGGTTAGCGCATTGAATGCTTTAACCCGAGGTTGGAATGGGTTTGCGGTGTAAGACTGTCTGGAACCGCCCGGCACAATCCAGCTATCGCAAATAAGTCCTATGTGAGAGGTTGATGCATTAATAAATAATTAATGCTAAACAAACATGTTAAGTATGGCAGGGTTAAGTCAACATGCAACACTTAACCAATATGACATGACAAGTGGGTGGGTTAAGTAACTTGACTGGATTAATGATACTTAACCAATATAACATGATGAATGGGTGGGTTAAGTAAACTTGAATTAATTGATTGATGACACTTAACCAACATGGGGGTACACGAATAGACCCTAGGTTAACCCTAGTAGCGGGACCCTTTTCAGCAGTAACCCACGTTAGGTATCAACGGGACCCTGAGCTAGGCAGGGTGGGGCACGATTGCTGGGCTGATTATAAGCGGTCAAAATAGCGGCAGGTGGTATGGCAGTGCAGGTTCTGACGGATTATGGGCGTGCACGTAATTCCGGCATGGGAAAATTTTGACACTGAGTACCAAGTAGGTATAAAGTTGTGCACTCTAGAACTGTATCGGGTTGCCACCCTAGGAAATGATACACCCTCTTGTGGGACCAGCACAGGTATCTACAAGTAAGGGCCGGGTTGATACAAACACATGCGAAACGTTATGAGTAGGAGTCGATCAATTAAGATAGGTATGGTGGGGACACGTAAACTGTCAATATGAGGTGGGACCCTCATCATGAGATATGTACCTATAAAACTATCATGTGGGAAATGGGGATCACTTATTTTGTTTTGTAACAAATGGCATTAGTTGAACACTAGTTAGGTGGTGCAGAGAAATTAGGAATCAGTACGATACCTTATCATGTTCTAGTCTTATCTTATGCTTATCTCGTTACCTTGCGATGCTTATTATCATGGTTATGTCTTGTATCCAGTTTATTCATGTCATGATACGTTTACCTGTTTACATGCTGAATGTCACTGGACTTACCAGGCTTTATGTCTGACTGTTTTTGTTTCTCCTTCTTTCTTTCGTTCCCTCTGGTCCACAGGGAGGGAATACCACCGCTTAGTTCAGATTCTTTTCAAGCTCGAAGACTGTGATGTATTACTTTGGACACTTTGCTTTACTGTTATGGCTGGCTACTGCTTAATTGGGGAATTATGTTATGTTATTTTGTATTATGCTTCTTTTGAGAAACAAGACAGATATTTGATGTAATGGGTTTTGATGTTTTGGTGTTGATGTTTGACACAACCCTTATGAAAGTTTATCTTGTTATGCTACTATGGAATAAAAGTTCTAATTGTTTTCCGCTGCTTAAATTTTTCTGTATTGTAATTTTATCTGTTCTATACTCTTATGACCCCCACTAAAGTTAATGCATTCCCTTTGTGAGTGACCTTAACGGAGGTGGGGTGTTATAATAATAAGATTCTAATAGCTTCTAGTTGAGCAACTGGCGCAAATGTTTCTTCATAATCGATACCTTCTTCCTGATTATATCCTTGTGCTACTAACCTGGCTTTATTTCTGGTGATACTACCTTGTTCATTAGTCTTATTTCTATAAACCCATTTAGTACCAATAACTGATTGATCAGTTGGTCTTGGAACAAGTTTCCAAACATCATTGCGCTCGAACTAATTTAGTTCTTCCTACATGGCAATGATCCAGTAATCATCGGTAGCAGCATCTTTTGGATTTTTAGGTTTGATATTTGAAAGAAACGCGACGTGACCCTTTTGATGGAGTTGACTCCTTGTTCTGACTTGTGATGTTACTTCCCCGATTATATTTTGAGCCGGATGGTCTCTTAATATTCTTGGTGGAGATCGTAACTCATATGTTTGAGGAATGTTTTCAACAACTATTTCAGAGTCAGAATCAATATTTGTGATGATTGGATTATCAGTGACTATAGTTTCGTCATCATCTGATGTATTATGAGGGCGCTGATAGAATTCATCGAATGAGACATGAAGTGATTCTTCAATAGTTTTGGTTTGTTTATTAAATACACGATACGCCTTGCTCCTTTCTGAGTAACCGACAAATATACCTTCATCGACCTTTGGATCGAATTTGCTAAGCTGGTCTTTCGTATTTAAGATAAAGCACGTAGAACCAAAGACTTTGAAGTATGAGATATTAGGCTTTCTTTAGTTAAATAATTCGTAAGGCATATTCTTGGTGAGAGGTCGAATGGACACACGATTCAAAACATAACATGCAGTTGCAACAGCTTCTGCCCAGAAATGTTTTGGTAAAGTGGTTCCATTTAATAACGTTCTTGCACATTCTTGTAAGGTCCGGTTTTTCCGGTCTACAACTCCATTTTGTTGTGTAGTTCGAGGAAACGAAAAATTATGATATATACCTTTCTGTGTACAAAAATGTTCAAACTCATTATTTTCGAACTCTCTACCATGATCACTTCTTATATTTTTAACCTTAAGCCCTTTCAATTTCTGAATTCTTTTGACGAAAGATTTGAATTGTTTTAAAGTGTCACTTTTGTTTTTCTGGAAAATAGTCCAGGTGT
This sequence comes from Allium sativum, assembly GCA_030737875.1. Lineage (NCBI taxonomy): Eukaryota > Viridiplantae > Streptophyta > Magnoliopsida > Asparagales > Amaryllidaceae > Allium > Allium sativum. Next base: position 861,708,940 of record CM060915.1, on the reverse strand, counting down.
AACGAGAGTAATCATCAACAATTACAAACACATATCGACTATGGTTTATTGACTGTACCTGAGTTGGTCCGAATAAATCCATATGCAGTAACTCAAGTGGTTGTAATGTTGATATGACTTTCTTGGATTTAAAAGATGATTTAGTCAATTTTCGTAATTGACATATGTCACAAATGTTGCCAACCTTAAAGCTCAGTTTGGGTAAACCTCTAACCAGATCGTTTTGGCCAGCTTGTCGATAGTTCTAAAGTTTATATGATAGAAGCGTTTGTTCCATAGCCATGGATCATTATCATGAGCCATAAGACACATATCTGAACTATGATTAATATTCATATTCAGAACATATATGTTTCTGTCTCTATAATCTTCGAAAACTAAATTTTTGTTCTCTATCTAAAATACTACACTTATTATTTGAAAAGGAAATTGTAAATCCCTTATCGCATAACTGACTAATGCTAAGTAAATTGTGTTTTAGATTCCTAACTAGCATGACATTGGTAATAAGAGGTAAGTTAGATGTACCGCAATTGTTCACATCGCCTTTGCCGATGACATAGCCTTGTGAATTATCTCCAAAAGTGAAGGAGCCACCATCTGAGGATGTAATATTTGTCAATAAGCTCTTGTCTCTAGTCATGTGCTATGAGCAACCACTGTCCAATATCCACTTTCCTCTTTTCTGAAGTGGGACCTGCAAAGAATAAGATTAAGTCCATGGTACCCACTTTTTCATAAGGTCCTAAGAGTTAGGTCTTAGGAGTCCAAACCCATACGGGTCCGGTATCCACTTTATATAAATAGTTAGAATTAAGATGCACAGTATTCATGAAATGCCGAATATATTTGTTCTTAATCAAATTGTTATTTGTTTTAGGAACCCATATCTTGATAGTCTTGACATTTTCCTTTTGAAATTTCACAACTGGTTTTGGATTGAAAAATAATAAACTAAGATTTTTCTTAGCTTCATTTTTTTGACTACTACATCTTTTTTCTTCCTTTTATAACTGAGATGTTTCTTGGTTTCTTGTTTCTTATATCCCAAACTTGTTTATTTGAAGCAGATTGTGAACTCTCAATGTTTTTTGTCAAATTTTCTCGACCTTTGTTGAAGTTAGAAACATTTATGAGTAATATTATCTAACATAGTCTGTAAACTAGCTTTTTCTAGGTCTAGAATTTTGACCATTGCCTTAAGCTCATGATTTTCGGTAGTAAGAGCATCGTTTTCTCTTTTTGAGTTTTAATTTCTTGACTCAAAAGAGATAATTGAGAGTCAATATTAGATGATGATTCTTGAAGTTTTTCAAGTTCTTCTTCAAATATTTTCTTCTCGTCTTTTAACATATCTCGTTCAAACTCTGCTCTACTCATATCAGCTTTGGCTTCTTTAAATTGTCGTTTCATGTCTTTATATTTAACTATCAATTCAGCATTAATATCAAGTACTTCATCAAATGTAGGAATTTGTACCTCATCTTCTGCTGCCATGAAACAAACATTTGCTTGTTCATTTTCTGTATCACTTTCACTTTCCGATGAAGACGAGTCTGAATCATCCCATGTCACTGAGAATGCTCGTTCCTTTGATTTATCCCTTTTGTATTTGAATTTGTCATTTTCTGACTTCTTCTTTTGCTTCGGACAATCCTTGTGTATGTACCCCTTTTTATGGAAGTTGAAACATTCTATAGTGGATGATGATGTTTTAATTGATCCAGTTTTCATTTTGTTATAATGACTGGCTTTTCGTTGTTTTGGAAATTTTTTTGAAACCTTTTGCAATGAATGCCAGATCTTCATCTTCATAATCTGATTCATCTTCATCTTTTTCAGCATGGAATGCCACAATTTTCTTTTCTTCTTTTTATTCCTTTCTAGCCTGCAAATTAGCTTCATAGGACATTAGATTCCATATCAATTCATCTGGCTTCATGACGGAAAAGTCATTAGCTTCTTCAGTTGCTAATACTTTTCCTTCCCATTTGCTAGTCAGAAAATGTAGGACTATTGAAACAACATCAAAATCAGAATATTTTTGTCCTAATCCGATAAGAGCATAGTGAATAGTTTGAAACCGGTAATAAATATCATTGATTGTTTCATTTAGCTTCATCTTGAAAATTTTAAAATGACTTTTCAGCATGGCTATTTTGGCTTGTTTTACCTTGTTAGTACCTTCATGAGTGGCTTTCAGAGTTTGCCAATTTGATACGCGGTAGTACAGGTACTAACACGGTTATATTCATTTTGGTCTAACGCACAAAACAACATGTTTATTGCTTTTGCATTTATAGCTGCTGCAGTTTTCTCAACCGGTGTCCATTCTGAATAATCAGTTGTTGGATTCACTATTTCTTTTTGGGTAGCATTCCAGGAATCATAGCTATTTGACTACATAAAAAATGACATACGTGTTGCCCAATAGCTATAGTTGAGACCATTGAAGAATGGAGGTCTTTGTGTCGATTGACCTTCCGTGTAAGTGGTGTTTTGACTGATAGTGTTCGTACTTGCGTTATTTGCCATATTACTAGAATATATCAAATAACTATGTTACGGTTATATGATGACCGTGCTCTGATACCAAATGAAGATTGCGTACGTGCTAATACAGTACACACAGATCGTGTAATTTGGTGTATAACACACAGATATATAAAGATATTTCCAACAGCTATGAAAGAAAATATAAAATGATATAAATATCAGTTAATCACATATATGTACTGTAAATGCAGTAAAAATAGAAAAATCACACCAGGGATTTTTTATATTGGTTCGGAGCACTGGCCTACGTCCAGTCCCAGACTTCTATCTAGATTTTCACTAACAACCACCTCACTTCACCCGAAGGAACAGGTTTACAACACCTGAGCAGACGAATGGGATTTCACGCCTCTAACAACACCGAGGAATTCAACATGTGCCTCTTACAGCACCGAGGACTTCAACTAAGATGAATACAATTGTTGTTGACAGTATGTGTTCTTGATAACACGAATTTGTCACTTGTAGTACAACCTTCCTATAATCTTATCCTCAAATAGAATATTTGTGTACATGAAGATTTGGAAGTAGATATTGTATTGAATCAAAAAATATTAAATAGATTCTAGGATTCAAATGACGTATTATTGAATATGAGCAACTGAGCGCTACATAATATAGAAATGAGATTAATAAATTAGAGATAGTAATCAAGTCAAATTTCGTTGAATGGAAAGATGATCTCATGGTATTTATATACAGAATAAATAGTTGTAACCCTTTGTGAAGAGTAACGAACAATAGCCATGATTATTGGTGAAGAGAAGGAGATGCAACCCTTGATTGAAAGGAAGTGCCTTTTCGAAAGGTTGTTTTCTGAAAGAAAACGGTCGACAGGCCAAAAAAGAACCGGTAGAAAGGAATTTGAATATATATACACACATGTTATATTCACATGTACATGTTTATTGTGTAATCTGGGTAGAAACGGTCGACAGATCAAAATATGGGCGGTTGACCAGTTTTACCCAAGTTGCGCAATCAATGTGTACATATATATTCATATATACATACATATATATATATATATCGATAATTTCAAGGTGTGAGATTATTTGAGGATAGATTTTAACATAAACAACACAATTAAAACACCAAATAATCAACCTTTAATCTAGAATACCATATGTAGCTCTTTGTACCTCTTCAAACCAATAAATATCTTCTTTTTGTCGATCACGGCTGATTTCTTTGTCAAAAAGCAAAACTCCATAAACTCTTGACTCAACAATGACCATGCCGGGTCGATCCCTTAACAAGTGCCCTACGCGCTTAACGCTCCAAGTCTTTTCGGTGCCAGTCGTTATCCATAACTGGTGATACAAACCTCTTTTGGCTTCAAGCGTGGGACATACTCATCGCTTTATAGCCTCACCGGGATCTTAGTGAGTGCTGCAGCGGTCGGTGTTCCAAATTTTATGTGTTTATCTATCCTTAATCTCACCAGATTCTTATTGATTATGAACGTGGTTGACGATCCCAATTTCCAAATGCTGAATGTAACAACACTTGATGAGCCTATCCCAGGCTCTTGTCGATCACAACTATGACCAATGATCCAAGTTTCCTCCATGGTCCAAAATGATCTGTAATTGGCAATCCTATCCTCCTGGAGTTCTTGTCGATCATGATGGTGATCGATGATTCTGATCAGATCATTCTAATTTTTATATAACCTAATCCTTGGAAAGCACGATGACACTTGAAGATCTTATCCTTTTTAGGCTCTTTCCAATCGTGATGACGACTGACAATCCTATTTGAATGAACCCATGTCCGGATCTATCCACTTCTTGTCAGGCATTGTTCACACTTGACGATCCTGATCATGCCATTTTGTTTAGGAATGACTTAACCCTTGCCATATACGGTGGTACTTGAGGATCCAGGATAAATTATTTTGATTAAGGATCAACTTTTCTCCTGCCGAACACGATAATGCTTGATGATCCCTCTGCAGTTAAAGCCCCGTTAAATCCCACTTTACCCCATAGCACCCTTCAACCGCTACGTCATTTCAATTTAGCGCTGATGGATAGTAGATCCTCTTTCAGCTCGCTATTTCCCGCTGCATCCGATAAATCAAGGCTTTTTAGCACCTGCTTTAGCAATATTAAAATACAAGGCTCAATTTGACTATATTTCTTTTAAAAAAGCAATAAAGTTAGTTTAAAGTGATAATTTTAAGCCACAAGTATGCAATATATTGTAGATTTCTATTATAATTGTCTAATTGAGTGTGTGTGGCCATGATATTTTTTGATTTCATATAATATTAATTAACTTTAGTATCTTCTACACTTGTAATGTGAGAATGGTAATTATTAAATTTTATATATTTGGTTTCACATCTAGTGAACCTTTTTGCACATTGGTTATATCCCTGCTATTTCCCTGCTTTATCCTTACTACACCTTTTTGCACCTCCATTGTTATAAAGCCGCTAAGCGCTTTAACTACCTTGGATGATCCTAATCGAACCATCCTATTAATAGAACGATCTGACCCTTACCAAGCATCATGGGCATTGATGATCCTTTAGGTGGTTTAAAGATTGAAATTCATTTATAGTTTCTCATTTGACAAGACAAAGAAATACTAGCCAAATAGTTTAAATAAATTTATAAAAGTATGAGTTCATTACATCCATAAATACTTAGTTTTTTACCATTTCAAAGCACGGTTAAGGGTCTCGTTGGTTTCCATATAAGAGTAAGTGGTTTAGCCATATTATTAAAAATTGAATTAAACAAAAATAAATAAAAGAAAGATGGTTTATTTCTAGTTAAGAGCATGCTTAAGGACCAAATCCTAATCATGTACGTGGCTAAGCAAACTTGGCCATTTATTATCCAATTTCATGCCATTAGTTGATGACAATCTTACAAATGGTACTAGATCCACCATGATCCTGCACAGTAGACAACTGCTTGGGTTTTATTATTGCAAATCTTCCCAGGACATACTGTAGTAGTTGTTCTTTCCTAACCAGCTCTTTGACTTCATCTTTCAGATGTTTGCATTCATTAGTGTCTTTCCTATTGATGTCATGAAACATGCAATGTTTTAGAAAAGATCTTTGTCATTCTATGGGCTCCCACCAAGCTAGTTTTCTGTACGAAAGATGATTTTGAGGCTTTTGGCAAATCCTCTCTAGAAGAGCATTCAAGTCAATATATAAAGAGAACCTAGATCATATTCTCATGTTTTTTTTCGACCACCAACATCATTAATCTTCTTCTTTTTTTTCCTTTATCAGTCATAAAATTAAATGGTTCTCTGTCCTTAACAACATTTACTTCAAGGTTTTCACGGTCCGCCCCCGCATCTTCTTTCCTTAGAAGCCTGTCTACTTCAAAATAGAATTCATTGAGGTCTCGCAAGGTATCCATTTCCAAAGATTTCTTGAACTTAGAGTTGTTCTATATACCACTTACTGCAGCCATCATAACCAACGTTGCGTCAGTCCATTCCACCGTAGCCACTGCTACGTTGAAGCATTCTAGAAACCTTCGTAGAGTCTATCGGTCCTCTACTTGATTGTTTTTAAAGTAATCACACTTTTGGGCTTAGTGATGATTACTCTAAATTATTCAAGAAATTTTTTCCATTAGGTAGCTCTAGCTTCTAATCAAACCTAGTTCCATCTGCCTAAACCATAATAATTATGCCCGAGAGAAAGAGAGGGAAGTACTTTGCCATGACATCGTCAAGTCCTCCCAACACTCCCATATGATGAATGTATCGCATGAGATGAACGGTAGGATCTTTCCTCCTATGATAAGATTCTAAGATCGACAACTTGAAGTCTAGTGGATTTCTATAGTTCTTGATTTGCTTTGAGAATGGACTTCGATTTATGCAATCCAAATCTGGTTGAGATATCCCGCCTCTCGAAGCTCTCCTGGTCATGTGCATGATTTGATTGTTATTAAGAAGTTGATGTCAATCTCCATGTTCTACACCCATAGCCTAAGTGTTCTAAGCATCTAATCCAAAGTTCAAGCCTAAGCGCTCCCCATTTCCTTGTCCATTTCCTAAATTCTATTTCTTAGAAGGATGGAATTCCGCACTAGCATTTTTGAGGGGAGGGAGTTTCCATAGTATCTACGATCCATATGGGGATTTTATACTGGTTCAGAATTACCCTACATCTTGTCCCTTACGAACTGTGAATGGATTTCTTTGTAACTAGTAAATGCAAATATAATCTTGGTTTCAAGGCTATAAGACACACAATCCAAAATTTCTAACCTCTGGATAAAGTTACTTAGATTTCCAGGGCTACTAACATTCCTAACAAATTACGGGCCACAAGTAAAGATAACGACCTATATTCTACGTATCAAATGATTATAGAATATTTATATGATTTTTATACAAGGTTGTATGATTTTATAACTTTTAGAATTGGTATGAGGATCATTTCTCATATTTATCATTTTTTTTCAATTTTTTCCATAACTGTTTAACCCCTACTAAATATATGTTTTGTCCATAACTTTTGATTAGGAAGGAATTTGACCTGAAACTACTTCCATTATATTCTGATGATGATTTTCCTTTCTATAGAGTTGTCATAATAAATAAACAGACTCATAGTTCAGGAGGTTTGGCTGTTTTGAAGTTTAACAGAGTTTAGATAACTTAAATGGGTGATTAAGGTCATTAAGTAAGTGGGAACAAATCCCATTTATGGATTAGATTTAACGAGGGCTGTAGAAGCCGATGAGACATTTCATCTTCCATTACACATTTCCCAAAATTGACCAAATCTTCTCAAAAAGCTTCCTCCTTTCAAAACCACCAATAACTCCTAATTTAGTTAACTAATTACATTATTAGGAAGAGACTAGTATTAATCAACATAAAAATTCAAGGAAGGGCTATTGAAACCCTCTAGAAACCTATTTCAATCAGTATTGATTAGATATAAAGAGACTATTGGAATTAAGGTGAGTAACCAATAATTTACTGATTATATTGAATTTCTTTTAAACACCTCTCAAAATCTAAGAAAAATAAAGATGAATCATGTTTTAATATGTTATCACACATATATGAATTTGAATTGAATTGAATTGGATCTCATGTGTGCATATTAAGATTTTGTGGTACCTTTCATATAAACATGATATTATTTCTTTTACCTACACTTTGATTCTCGTTGGTTTGATGTAATGCTTGTTTGAGTGTATTTATAAGTCATATGCTTGCTGTAGAAATATGTGAATGGGTTCAAATGCCGACTGAATAGAAAAAATTGGTTAGAAGTTGAAATGGTCGTGCCTTGATTTCATGTTAAACCTATTTGGGTGACTTCCCAGATTTACGTACATACTGACGGAGACGATAAGGAAGGTCCCATGATGTTGTTTGCTAATTTCAAGATAGTTAGAGTTTGTATGCTCATGTTAACCATGGAAATTTTAGATCAGAGTAGTTGAGATTGGAATGTTTCAAATCAAAGTAGTTCAGTTCGAAGTGTTTCAGATCAGAGCGTTTCAGATCGAAGAGTGTAAGATTGGAGTTGTTCACATTAACTAAGACGACCCGAACTTCCCCTTGAAGGAAAGCACGGATAGAATTGAGGACAAGACAAAATAGAACGCATACAGAAGAACATTTCATTGTTATTACAACAATTCCATCAGATACAAGAATATACAGAGTATAAATGAATAAATTACATTCGATAAATATCAGAGATTACAATAAATTACATAGGAGCGGAAAATAATACAAAATCACAACTAGAAGTGATACACGGATACAGAGCTTTCCGAGCATCGTTCCAGCTGTAAATCAGGACCCTGTGAATATAAATCTGCAAAACCAAAACTACTAGCTGCCCGTGTGGAAAATAGGGGCACCCAGAGTTTAGGTTAAAACAATAAACTCCAGGTCAGTCATGTGACTGGTGTGAGAACTAAAACAGTCATTAATATTGGTTTTAAAGTTCGGTAAATCAAGGGACCACGCCGTATGACACGGAACGGGTTTCCTCCCAAGAATACCAGTGCATAAATCAAACAGCGCAATGCTAAATAAAGAAAAATGAAGCTGTTATAAGACCCAGGTCCCATCACACAATGCAACGCAAGCCGGAGGATAGGGTTTTTACCTTATAACAGCCAAAGCATGCTTGATACGTTTAAAACACATTATTTGATACTATTATAAGTGTATAGTGTCAAAACAATTTCAATCATAGGCGGCATAGCTACCATCTACTATGTCGCTATACTAGGCTCTACAAATAAAACCGAAACACACGTATTGGAAATTGGATTCCATCATGAGCCGAGGCAAGGGGCAAGCTCCTCTCCGATTCGAGACACTCTAGCAAATGTCTCAGGACCCCACTATGATCCTTGGATCTTCAGGGCCGGTCCTCTCTTACTTTTGAGGATTGGCAATTCCTGAACACACGTTTCCCGGTCCTTACAGACCTATATCCGAGGCGCCTCGTATCCAACAACCACACAGGTGAAAAGTATATAAATGTCAGGGCTGGTAGGTCACTGACACCACCCTAGCTAGAAAGAAACGTCGTGCTCTCCCTGCAGTCACTATCCCGTTTTTGACTCATACCGAGGTGTGAGGCTCGCGAATTCACGTTATACACAAAGCTACGCCACACAGGCCGTGCTTTGATCATCAACCACAAGACTTTGCTTTTCAACAGAAGCCTTGATCAATTGCCACTTACGCGTGCCACATTGGCAATTCACTCCATGCGACTGATGTCCATCGATATACAACCTCTGAGCTCGTACGTCTCAGAGAAGGGCGTTAAGCAAGAGAATAAATTCTCCGCCGCCAAACAGATGTATATTTGATAGAGATCAATCAACACAGAATAAAATCCAATGTCGGACACACAATCCATTTACAAGTTCGTTCTGGGTCTGAACGAAACCGGAGGCACTTTCCTCGCATATCCATCCATCTCCAAGTACGTCTGGACGATCACCAACTGATTCCCTCATCCTGGGTGTACAGCCCAATCAAGATCATCAGTAATCACCCAGACGATGTGAAGACTTCCGGTCTTCAACCACCGTCTTCATCTTTGACATCTCGTCGAATCGGTTATTCAGAATGGGTACAAACCCGGCCTTTCTGAATAACCCACGTATATAATAAACAAATGTTACACAAACACAATGAACGCCTCATTCCAATTCAGAATATTCTTTTATTCACAAAAATCACATTCTTAGGGAAAGGTTCCCATTAATTTTATCAAAGATAAATTCTTCTAAATTTATTCTTCAATCCTCCTTTGGATATCATTTCTAACCAGTCGGGATTAACGAACCACACCGAAGTAATTATTTATTTTATTTCCCAATCCCAACCTATATATCCCATGGAGCAAAACTGGTGATACTCCATTCCTAACACCACAGTGTTATCGGTAAAATTAATTACCATTTCACGTTCAAATCTAATTAAAGATTTAACTATCGCTTTGGAGCAAAACTGGTGGTACTCCATTTTCGATCACCTTTCAGATTTGATAATTTCAATTATCAATTCACATTTTAATCTAATTTAAGATTCATTAAAACTCCACTTAGTTTTAATCTTTTCAGAAATCGATATCTTGCCTTTAACTGGGTTAAAGAACCAATGTTATCTAAAACACGATTCACGATAAACCCAAATCACATTTGATATTAAATACAAGGCTCTGAATAGAAAATATATCGACTTATATTCAATACCAAATTCTGAAACCAACAAATATCGTATTGGAAATAACGATATAAAATATATCTTTCAAATTCCCATAACAATATCTGTATAGTCACGAAATCCAACATCGAAATATCCCGAAGATAATTTCGATTCAGCTCCAGTCCAATCCACGTATTGGAAATTATCGATTATTTTCAAAATCACTTTCAAATTCAATTTATTTATTTCAAAAATAAATTGATTTTAATTCTAGTTCAAAACTAGTTCATTTCGATAAAAATCTATTTTTACCTTCTAACGTGGAATTTTCCAGCCCAATCCTTTCCAATTCACATATTATAATTTTACACAAATTATCGATATTTTTAATAATTTTATCAAGGCCCGTACAGTCGATTTCCAACAACGGCCATCGAACTGCACTTTCAGCGACCTTTTTCAAATTTGATTTGGACATAATTCCAAATCCAACCGTTAGATTTCAAATTTCTAATATTCATTGGAAAGCTCTTTTCGATACGAACCCAACGGTTCCGGTTTTAGGAGAATCCGACGGTCGGATCTCCCGCAATGTCCGTTTGAAATTAATGGTCGAAATTCACGAACTGCCGCGCCGCGGCGCGTTCTATTCAGGCCATTATATTATATATATAATATATATAATATATATTTCGTCGATTTCCTTTTAAAACGTATTTTATAAATCGTTTTAAATTCGTTTTCAAAACCATTTCAACACTACATTCAATTTCAAATCGATTTGATTTCAATTCAAATTCTAACTCGTTTCAATTCAATTCAATTTGAATTCATTTTTATTCAATTCGAATTCAAATTCACTTTCTATTTAGTTCGAATCGAATTCATTTACTATTTGATTCGAATTCATTTCAAATCGATTCTAATTCAATTTCAGTTCGTTTTATATTTCAATTTCAATTCAATTCAAATTCTAACTCGTTTCAATTCAATTCAATTTGAATTCATTTTTATTCAATTCGAATTCAAATTCACTTTCTATTTAGTTCGAATCGAATTCATTTACTATTTGATTCGAATTCATTTCAAATCGATTCTAATTCAATTTCAGTTCGTTTTATATTTCAATTTCAATTCAATTCAATTTGAATTCATTTCTATTTTATTCAAATTCAAATTCGCTTCCTATTCAATTCGAATTTTAATCTAATTCAATTTGAATTTCATTTCAAAATATTTAATTTTGAAATCACTTTTCAATATTCATTATAAAACGAATAAAATCGATATAAATATCGCTCGCGTCAAAATAACGCATCTCTAATCAACACGGCTTTATATTTTTCAATAAATTCGTTATTCTATTCAACAAATGAATATTTATCTCATTCAACACATGAATCTATATTTCTTTCTACACACGACTAATCTCAACACATGAGTACTGTCAACACATCACTATTTTTGTTATGTAAAATATTTTATAAAACTATGGTATCTATCGTTTGATTTTTAATTAGACTTCTACTGAGAAGTAGTTCTAATTTTAAATATGATAAAGATGTGAATTTTATTATTAAAATATTTTACTCAACACTTGAATATTGTCAACACATGAACATCGTCAACACATGACTATTTTTATATTCAACACATGAATTTACTTTTATAATATTCATTATTTTCCCGATTGGAATGAGGCCCAATCAATCACCATATAACGCTAATTATATGGATTCCATACAACACATGTATATAATAGCATTGAAAAATAATCATCCATCAACCAAAGTGCACTACACTGTATAAGCATCAAATATAGATATCTAACGCTTATAACAGCCTGTCAATCAATCGATCGACATATTTAATCAATCAGGATGAGTGAACTTCAAATTTCATCCCAACACCCGTGTGGGGTTTCAAACAATCAAACACAGATTTTATTTGTGCAGTTGGGCGACGTGTAAAATTTATCGACCCAATCAATATCAGTCAAATCAGTGTATATAAACAAATCGGCCGATTTGTTTATAAATATTTATTTATTCACTTTCACGTTAAAAATTATATTTTTAACGATAATATATTTTATTTTAACACATGAATGATATTTTTATTTTTCTAACATATTTTAGAAAATTTCGGCGACATAACGGCACGATACTAGAAACGGGACGAGGCCTAGCCTTATCCCCGGTCTACTGAAGGCCCACGCCATTCACACATCAATCATATCAATTTCATTTCACCAAACTATTCCAATCAACCCAAACAATCTAACTAACAACACAGCCAAACAAACAAGTCCATGGTCTGTGGACGATTGTGTCGGGTGCTACTAAGCACCGTCTGCATCCTAGTATATATATATATAACTAGAAAAGAAATAGAAGAGTGAGAAATTCTCACCGAAAGCTATCCAATACCACGACTCTTCTTTTATAGAAATCTTCGCCATTCTCGCCTTTTTATCATCTTCGTTTGCCCGTAGCCACTACATATATAAAAATCACACATTTTTATATTTTGATATCTTTTAAAATAAAAGTCACATTTTTATTTATTCACTTTCAATTTAAAAGTCATATTTTTATAATCACTTCATATATATCAAAAATCGAATTTTCACTCCGCTATTCAATATATAAAAATTATATTTTTACTTCGATATTTAATATATAAAAATCATATTTTTACTTCTCTATTTTCTATATAAAGATCTCGCCCTTTCAACTATAGAGATTTCATCTTTATAAAAATCGCCACTTTATTTCAACGTATGTATAATAAAAATCAGATTTTTATTTCGCTACATATATAAAGATGCTATTTTTAATATTCCTATCATGTAAAAATTATATTTTTACTACTTTAAAAATACCAAAATCATATCTTACTCCTTCTACCTAATAAAAATTCCATCTTTTTCTCTTTTTAAAAATATGATCTTTATTTTTGCAAGTTCAAATCTTTTTCTTTTAAAAGATTAAACCTTTTTCTATTTCAAAGTATAAACCTTTTTCCTATTTTAAACCTTAAAATAAAATCAGTTTTTTTTTTTTTTAAATCAGTTTTTACATCTTTAAAAATCAGTTTTTAAATCTAAAAAAATTCAGTTTTTAAGTCTAAAAAAAAATCAGTTTTTAAATCTAAAAAAAATCAGTTTTTAAATCTAAAAAAAAATCAGTTTTTAAATCTAAAAAAAATCAGTTTTTAAATTCTTTACAAATTCAGAAATTAGTTTTTTTAAATCATTTTATAAATCAGTTTTTATAAAACAAAAATAAAAATAAAAATAAAATAACTAATTGCTCACCGTAGCCTGCGAAGGGGAGGGAAGAAGAAGGCGTTGGCGGCAGGCTTCGAGGGGGGCGCGGTGGCTCAGGGAGGTGCGGCGATCGGTCAGGGGGTCGGTGCGGTGATGTTGTGGGTGCGGTGGGCTCCAGCGAAGGCGGTGAGGGTTTAGGGGGAACTCGACTTAGAAGGGGGAGAGACGAAGGAGAAGGGGGAAGCGGTCACGGCGGGGAGCTGGTGGAGGGGAGCGCCTCCGGCAGGGGGTGGTGGCGAGCGGCTTCGAGAGCCCCAGGCGGCGGCGCGTTTAGGTTTAAATTTTTTTCTTTTTTTTTTCTTTCTGTTCAGTCGATTTTGAACGGGGGGGGGGGGTATATGAAAAATATATATATATTTATTATTTTATTATTTAATTATTTTTAAAAGTTGACTTTCACATATGTCATCTAAACGAAGCCCACCGCCTGTCGTCCATAGCGTTTAACCCCCATTCCGAACACAATGGGATATGCCACGTAGGCTGATTCGACTGTTTGAATCAGTTTCCGTTTAATTTAAAATATAAATCTTTATATATTCAATTTAAATGCACATTTCAAATTACCGGGGTCACATACTAACTAGAAAAATTTTCGAAAAATATTTTCTAGCTCCGTATTGACGATACGGTCCTAACAAAACTAGTTTCGTCGAATTCTGAGACCGTTGGAAAAATGGCCATTTTCCAGTCGATTAAAATCAACTGAAACTGGTCAAACGTGTTTTCCTTTGCCACGCTCACATATTGATTCGAAAAAATATGAAATTTGAAACCTAGCAATAATTTGACATCACGGACCCAACAAAACTGGTTTCGTCGAAATCCGAGGTCATTTGCAAAATGTCCATTTTTAAGGGCCTGAATTCCATAGCGACTATTCAGAATTTTCAACTGGACATATCTTTTGATTCCCTCTATGAAATCTTGATCTTTCGGATTCGTTGGAAAGATATTATCAAATAGATCCTAAAATTTTTGGTTTCACTAAAATCCGGATTGTTTTGCACCCGGTACATTCAATTGAAGTTTGAAATCGAATTATCGAACTACCGCGCCATTTTCAATTCTATTTATAATTATATATAATTATATATAATCTAACGACGACGTATATAATATATACGCTATAATTATATTCAAAATAAATTTCTCGTTGATATTATTTAAAATAATCTATTTTAAATGTTCGAAATTAGCTAAAACTGCCAAAATAAAAATTTTAAACTGGCCCAGATTTTGCGGGTTATTACATTAACATAGTTCAGATTGGAATGTTTTGGTTTAGAGTGCTTCAAACCAAAGTAATCAGATTGGTACGAATTCGACTCTATGTGAATTTGGATCAATATGAATATAGGCTGACATGAATTAGCTTGGCGGATTCAGATAGAAGTGACATCAAATAAGCATAAATTTTGCATATGATGTCCGGTTTAGGCATCTTTTTTACAATGAACTCATGGTGGGGAGCTATATGCTTTGGTAGGGAATAACTTTGGGTAGAAGCAACTTCAAGTTAGGACATTTTGGATTGGCATGTGTGTGATAGTTCAGACCGACAATTTCAATGGTCAATGCCGACTATCTTCAAAAAGAACGACCCGAAATATGGCTAGTTGAACATCAAGGTGCAAGATAAACAACAAGAAGTCATATCGATGTAACTGTCTGGGAAGAATGGGAAGCATATGATGATATCTTATGACAAATGACGGGGATAGTTCCCAAATTAGGATGACTTCGTATTGAGTCACATAGATTGTCCAAAGATGGATTCTGTGATGGAAAACGTGTGCGAATGAGTTATTGATATTCATAACTTTGGTATACCTTCGAAATAAGGGCATATGGATGGATCAAAGTTGATGTTTTATCTAATCAGCTAGACTCTAGACTCTATTGACATTTCAGTCCACATAGTTTATCTCTTAGAATCAGTGATGTTATGATGTAGGATAGTCTGGCCTATTGGTGCTTTGATGGACTAGGTGCAAAATAATGAGTCCAATATACTCAACATATTGTGTGAGAGAATGTGAGATGGATGATGGATTTTCATACTTGTTTGCTTGCTTGCTATTACCTTATCACATATACATCTATATACACTTAGTGATGCAATGACCTACTTAAGAGTACATTATTACATGTTCTAACTCTTTCGATGCGAGGACATGTCAAGTATGATCCTTCATACCTGCTGTATTATTTTACATTAATGTAGGGGCACAAAGATGGATCAAAATTTGTCGACATTTTGACCTGGTTGGCTCAGACCTATTGTATGTCGACGTTTTGACCTAGATAGTGTAATTGCTTATAGTCAATGATGTTATAACGTAGTGATAGAATGGAAAAATTTGCTGACATTGTGCTTTGATGGACCGGGTGACCAAAGTACCGGATTCCATATACTCGATCCACTGAGTTAGAGAATATGAGGATGGCGAATGGATGCTTATATTTGTTTATTTCCTATCACCTTATCACACAAACACCCCCTCCCCCTATTTACACTTAGTGACATGATGGCCTTAGATTAAAGTACATTATTGTATGTTCTAACCCTTTGGATGTATGGACAGGTTGGGTATTATCCTTTATACCTATAATACTATTTTACACTAGTACTTGAGATTATAATCGCTCACAATAGGCTTTGTCTGACCTGGATTTTTTACATTGCTTCTCATTACTCTGGATGATCTTAATTGAGCCGACTAGAGACATGTTAGGAGTAAACAAGTAGTTGAACAAAAAGCTATTCCATGTATTATTTATTTGTACTTTGTTACTTTTCGTTGTTGGCTACTATGAGGCTCAGTAGTACTTTTATCTTAGCGATAGTTTCATTTGAGTTATTTCCACTTGTATGACTCTATTTCTGTAATGTTGTATTATGGATATATTACTCTGATGCTTCTGGTTTACTATCATTCATTGTCTGGCTCGCCTGTTTTATATTAGTTATGTGTTATTATTGTATTTTATTTCATATGTCGTGAGATATATGATAGGTTTTTGAGTTATTTTCTTTTAACCTTGATGATCGCTTTACATCGGCCAAGCACCACAACAACACACTTTTTGACTATAGGAGGTGTAGTACAGTTGTCGCATTTGGTATCAGAGCTTAGGTTGTGTAGTTCAACCTAAGTGAGAATACTTAGAAAGGTTTATACTTATACGAGAGCACATACTTGTTATATTTTGGTTTTTGAAACATTATAATATATAGGTATAAATGAGGTCGCACTGCCCTTGAGCACCAATAAGTAGGATTTCTTGAAAAAGGAGACTGATTGTCTACATTATAGACTAAGCGATGGATTGCGAAACAAGGAATATCACTAGGAACCCACTTTTAGAGTCAAGGAAATAGCTGGATCGAGAGCTAAGAATGTAAATAATCTTAATATTCAAACCATGTTTAGTGTTTTTATGAGAGGCATGTTGAGGAATTCTCAAGAAACTGCTCCAAAAGTTGCTGACGGTGGTGGTGCTCTTGGATAGGCACCCAAAGATTACCTTGCTAAGCTTAACAAAGATTACGCTAGCGAGGTGGCAAGCCGTTTCAAGGACGGAGTTAACTATGGAAGTTTGGGATTGGCTCAACAGTTATGAGCACATTTTTGGAGACCTCAGAGCTTGATAATGTTATGGAAAGGAGTTTGTCCTCATGTCAGGTTCAAGAACTATGAATTGGTGGAATGTGATCAAATATGCGACACATGAGGATCAGATTACTTGGGATCAATTCAAATATTGTTTCAGTGAGAATTTTGTTCCAGTTGTCCAAAAGTATAAGTTGTACTAAAGATTTGCATATCTAAAGTAGGGACAGAGAACCGTATTCGAGTATATTGCTAAACTCAATGCTTTGCCAAAGCATAGGATGTCTTTCACCGCTACCTCATATAAGAAGAATGAGAGGTTCATCACTCGATTAAATGACTATTTGGGGGAAAAAGCTTATTAATCTTATTGATGAGACATTCAAATTTATTGTTTGGAAATCCTTGAGTTAGGACAATCTTTACCCAAGTTAAAGACTTGTTATAATATTGTTCCAAAGGAAGAGAAAAAGACAAGGATAAGTGAGGGAGGCAATAAAAAATGGGATAACAAAAGGAAACATTTTCAGGTTAAAGATGGACAGAAGAAAAAGGATAAATCTAAGTTAGTTTGCTACAACCGTGGAAAGAGAGGTCATTTCAGTAAAGACTATAGATCTGAGAAGGAAGTGCTTTAAATGTTATGAAGAGTGACACCTTCGGAAATATAGTCCATAACTACAAAGAGAGAAGCACTTAGTGAAATCATATGCTATCTATATTGTTTCTACTTTGTTGAAGGCCTCTTCAATGGCAGAGAAAAGAAAGAGCATTGTAATTCAAGGTATGTTTTCTATTTATATTGTTCCTATTCGAGTTTTTTTTAAAATGAGGGATTCCTATTCCTTTATATATTGTGACCTAGTAGATAACTTAGGATTGGAACCTAAAATAGTTGATCGACCATTGATTGTAACAAACACTACTGGTGGCTTCACCAACCTTTGTATGATTTATCACCTTTGGGTCTTACCGATTCACACAGATGCAGTTTTGATTATGATTATTTCCTTTTGGAATTTTTTTTGGCTTAGTAATATTCTAGGAATTGATTGGCTTTAGAGATGCGGAGTAACAGTTGATTGTGAGAGGCCTTCCTGACTATAGGGGTATATGATGGGGGAAGAATAGTGGGGTTGTTTACCTGGTGATGAGGTGATTGCCAGTTTTCTATATTTACTTGATGTTCTGCATTATAAGTTATCGAGTGCATCTATTGTTAAGGAGTATCTAGACATTTTCGACGTAGTGATCAGAGTTCAATCACATTGAGCTATTAAGTTTCTTATCGAATTGATGAAGAATGCTAGACCTGTAGTTATGCCTCTTAAAAGGATGAAACATAAGGAATGGAGAGAGATTATGTAATGCACTATCCCAAGACACATGCTAACATTACTAGGTAATACCATCTATTAGTGCGGAGAATATGGCTGATTAAAATCGACCATCCGTAAGCTTGTATTAAACGAGTATCATATAAAATGATTTATTGCTCTATATTTTTTTCCTTACCTCATATGGGTCGACGTACTTGATACATGTTTAACATAAAACTATGGTTGCTATGGATCTATTCCGAACAAACTATATAACAACATCATAGAACATAATACACATATTTACAAATAGAGAAAATACAACATTACATGTGCTACACACAAATGGTTCTTGAAAAGAATATACATATATAACTAATCCCAAAAAAGAATTTACATACATAAGGTATGAACACTCAACCATTCAATTAAGATACTAACCTGATATAGATCAACCCAAGGATGAAGTAGAGTAAAGCGCAAATTTACTGCGGGTAACAAACCGAAAATAACTCGGTTTGACCAGAGTACATAAAATACACTGGTCAATCTAGCTTAAACATATCAACTAAAACATGATAAGTGAAACATAGGGTCACATGAGAAAAATTCCTTTCCATTAGAAAAGGAGAAATATAGACTTGGATCAACATATAACACATGAGATAGGTTCACTAATTCATAATCAAGATTCTCATGTAAAGTAGCATCCACACAACAAGACTATTTCCATCGATAAAATGACCAAAACCAACGGTTAGCGGTGTAAGACAATCTGAAGTCATATAGATATACAAAATGGAAATCACAACAAGTATAACCCAATTAGGGGTTCGCCATATAGAAATGTAATCATCACGTAATAAAGCATCAGATAATGTATAGGTTATGCGTAAAATCCATATATCCACCACATGATGAAAACATTATAAAATCACAAAATCTAGAAATATTGAAATCTAGTAAACACCGCACACCACAATTTGAATCCAATAAGGGTGAGTTTCATCTATCCATGCATGTCCATCACACAGTAATCGACGAAGCCTGCAAGTACTACTCACACAGTTTCTATATAGTTTTGGCGCTTAACCCAACATCTCAAAGGTCTTACTCAAATGGTCCAAAAGCCCATATACAGATGACCCAATAGTCTAACTCAAATGGCCCTCATGGCCTAGTATTAGTAATACACATGATCCGAAGGTCCCGCACAGTCTCTAAAATGTGTTATAAACTTCCTAATAGTCATTGCAGTTGTTGGAGTATTGAGTTTTGATGACAACAACCTTATTTCGATTAATTGATTATAAACTATATACTAACATCTCTATCTAGAGTGTATATATATATATACATGTGTGTGTGTGTGCAGGATTTGTATACAGGACTTAAAATCTAAAGACTGTACAGTTTTAGAGTTCTAAGAGATTCAGGATTCAGAAGAGATTCAGGACTCATGAGTTATCAAGTTAACAAGAATATCAAGTTATCAAAAGTTCAAGAAAAATATAGTAATGGAGTCTGGTTTATACGAAAGACTCTGAATAGCACTGCTAGTTCAATTCTATTTTTCAAATTTCAAATTTCAAATCCTATTTTTCAATTTTCAAATTATTTTCAAACTATTATCTTACTTATGATTTCAAATGTATAAGTTTATAGTTTTAATATATATAATTTTATCTATAGTTATATAATTTTATAGTTTTATAGTTTCAAACCTTCTTACTTTATAAATATGTTTATATAATATACTATTATGATTTCATATGATTTTGCACTTTAGAATATTCATTTATATTACTAAGCTTTGATTCAAGAATTTCCAGAATAATATATATGATTAAACACTTGAAAAATAGTTTTAAAAATAAAAATTACTAATGTATGTCGACATAAATTTTTCACTATGTCGACATATAACTGCCAGGTTTTCAAATTTGTTCAAAATTTAAATAACTAACTCATGTCTATTCAATTCCAACGAATTCCAGACCCTATAAATACCTATTTCTTCTAGAAAAGTTTATTATACCATTCAATTCCTATCTAAAATATCAAATTATGGCAAAATCCATTCATAATTCAAATGAAAATCTTGAAGAAACTTTGAATTCGTTCAAGAATATCCTATCCATAGTATACGTAATCAGCGTCATCTTGAATTTAGTCAAATAAAAATGGTAGAACATTAAGAGAAGCACTTTGATACCATCCAGTTGCAAATATCTTCTCTTTTTAGAGACGAAGACAATAATCTCGCTAAAGCACCACCCACAAAAGAAGATGAAGATTGGGAAGTCATCAAGAAGGAGCCAATCTTTGGAGGAGACGAATGGGTGGAAGTTCCAAGAGACATTTGATTTGAATTGTTTGATATGATTTGTTTGATTGGTTTGTTTGATTTGAATTTGTATGGATTTGTTTGAACTTGTTTGTAAATATTGCTTGGTTTGGATTGCTTGGGTTTGAAACTTGTATATATGGATTGAAGCATATGTAAATATTAACTATAATACTTGGATAAATTAATTTGTTTATACTTTTAGAATAATATAGGCATGAATTAAGGGGAGTCATGTATATTAAGTACTTTAGTATAGAATCAAGTATTATAATCTTAGAATATATAAATAGATATAGGTTATAGATTTAGGGAGAGTACATTTAAAATTTCTTTTGTTGATGACAAAGGGGGAGAAATTATAAAATAACGATTAGTTAGGCTTAGTTTAAGGGGGAGTATATAGGATTCATAATGACTGGGGGAGTATTAGAAGGACCAAATCAAAAAGTATCAATAGGTAATGAATAGGTATGAATATTTTATAAATCAAGGTTGTCATCATCAAAAAGAGGGAGAATGTTGGAGTATGGAGTTTTGATGACAACAACCTTATTTCAGTTAAGTGATTACAAAATATATACTAACATCAATATCTAGAATATATATATATATATATATATATATGTGCAAGTTTTGTATACAAGACTTAAAAAATGAAGACTGTACAGTTTTAAAGTTCCAAGAGATTCAGGATTTAGAAGAGATTCAAGACTCGTAAGTTATCAAGAACATCAAGTTATCAAGAGTTCAAGAAAAATATAGTAGTAAAGTCTAGTTTATATGTAAGACTCTGGATAGCACTCTAGGTTCAAATTCTGTTTTTCAAAATTCAAATTTTGATTTTCGAATTACAAATTCTAATTTCAAATTATTTTCAAACTATTATCTTACTTACGATTTCAAACATATAAGTTTAAAGTTTTAATATATATAAGTTTATATGTAGTTATATAATTTTATAGTTTTTTAGTTTTAAACCTTATAACTTTATAAATATGTTTATATTATATATTATTATGATATCTTATGATTTTACACTTTAGAATATTCATTTATTTTACTAAGTTTTGATTCAAAAATTTCCAGAATAATATATATGACTAAACACTTGAAAAATAGTTTTAAAAATAAAAATACTGCACACATGTCGACATATATGATTGGCTACGTCGACATACAATTGTCATTTTTTTTTCAATTTTCAAAGGAAACGTCTTTTCACTATTCGTAACGTTTCTGCAATGTTGCAACCATTGAAATGCTACAAATAGGGGCTGATTTCGAATTTTTCCATAATTCTTCTTCTCCATCTTCACCCCTTTTCATACCACCATTATTATTTATCGTTTCCTTGATTTCTACACTTATACTTTGCTGATTTCTACTCAAATTATATGAAACTTCATCTTTTCTCAATCTCTATCTACTACTCTCTAAATTAAAGTGCAATTGAAGAGTTATAGGGCTGTTGTAATCATTCGGGAAGTGTTTGGGAAAGGGTGTGTCCCTTGTAGCCCCGAAATCAAGGAAAGGGAGCGGTGTTAACCTTGTAGTTGTGAAATCAATGGTGTTTGGAGTGATGTTAACTTTAAAGCCGTGAAACCAAGGGGTTGTATTTGGATATTGATAATAATAAAACTCTATGTAATCCAGTGTAGCGTGGGACTGGACGTAGGAGCAATCTGAACCAGTGTAAAATTCAGTTTGTTCTTTCCTTTTCTGCATTTTATATTTATCTATTTCTGTGTTTGTGTTTGAAATGTGTCTGTGATTATCTCTGGTGTGTGTGATTCATATAGTAGAACATTTAAGTTTAAGATTTTCATAAATTCCTCGTAAACATTATTCACCCCCTCTAGTGTTTGTTTTCCCTTAAGATCCGCAGACTGCAATCCCTAACAATAGTAACCTAAAAAGGGATAGCAGTGCATCCCATGCTGTAATTTCTCACTTATCAGTTTACTACAAGTTAGTCAATTCCGCATAAAATAATTTCAATCGAACAAGCCAAGAATTAACCAATATAATATAACTACATGTACCATACCACATGATTTATTATATGGTTTAACTCTCTTTCTCATTCTCTCGTAGAGTGCAAAAACGTGTAACTTCATATATAAAATACCTGTTTCAAGAAAATGAGTTTAAAACTATTTTCAAAATCCTTTTGGAAATTACTCACTAAAACCTTTTTATAATAGAGAATATTTATACATATAAAATAACTTTGGAGATGTTTATATTTTTGTAAATCTTCTTAGGGAAACATTTATTTTTAAATCGGAATCCTTAAAAAACATATTTAGAAAATGCACGCATCAAACAAGTAAAAAGCAACGGAAATTCAAAGAGAGCAACATACGAAATTAAGCATGAAAACTTGTCTGAAGTTCGGATCAACATTAATATCGTCTAACCTATGGTTGGATAAAGCCCATCAAAACAACTCAAAACATAGCTACAAAATCACCACAAAATAGTAAGAAACAATGACATAAGGCATGGACTTGCACATGGAAATATGGCATGACCCAGCACCACTTTTACACTAGACATGTCGAACCACATATTAGCACAGGTCGACCTATGGGTCAAATTATGTTGAGCTCACGTAGAGTTATGGTTGGACATGCTACAAGCAAGGATGCCTAGCTCGAGTTCAACTTTAAGCCATAAATTAATTCAGTTTTTATTAGATTTTGACATGATTTTAAACACAAAGGAAGAATAAAATGTGGAACATAAACCGGAAAGGTTAACACGATATATAATAGGGAAGATACAAACCTACAAAGATTAAACTAGACCACTTTTTGTTACTATAAAATATAAATCTCAGAATTCTTTTACACAAAGCTCGAACCATTCCACAAGATGAATGGGTATTCATGTTTTAAACTAGATGTGTGTGTGAATACAAACCTTGATTAGACATGCAAAAACTACAATGGATTTTTGTAATGACCCGCATTCTACGTATCGGAGAATCATAGAATATTTATTTTATTCTCATACAAAGTCATATGGTCGTGTAACTTTAGGAAACGACTATTGGAGTCATTTCCCGCATTCACGATTTTTGCCAAATTTTAAATGACCATTTTGCCCCTAGCGAAACTTTTTCACCTATAAATTTTGATTGGTAGGGAGTTTTGACCTAGAACCACTTCCATGGGATTTAGATAATCATTTACCTTTCTGCAGAGTGGTCCATTAATCAAACGGACTTACCGTTTGGGAGATATGGCTGAAATAAGGTTTAGAAGATGAAAAAATGGCATAATCGGGCTTAGTAGGGTGATTAGCAGCTAAGCCCATAACCCGATTCGGGATTAGGGTTATGGGAGGGCTGAAAGGAGTTGGAGAATCATCTCCTTTCATTTTTCTAGTGACCACAAACATTTCCCTAACCCTAGTAATGTCCTCCATCTTCCAAATCTCTCTCTAATCACATATTAAGCATATCAACATCAAATTAAGGCGGATTAGCATCAAAATTGAAGTAGAGCTGCTGCACTACATAGGAATCTGAGCCAAATCAGTTAGAGTTTCAGGTCTGTTATTTATTCGTGGCTAAGGTGAGTGATTAACATGTTTATTTACTAATTATGGCGAATTAGATGTGATTAGTGGTAATTAGCGAAATTATCACTTAGGAAAATATGGAAAAATTCTAAAATATTATTTTATGTCACTGTGTATAAATTTGGGTTAATTTGGATTAAGTTTGCTAATCCTATTGTTAGATATGGTTAAACATGGTTATGAGGAAAATCATGGATTTTGGGTATGTTTCGTCTAAAATAACCTATATGCTTGATGTTTTGACCTTTTTGATTGAACCTATATGTTGCTACTACTGTTTGGTATGTTTTATGATTGTTTAGTAAAGTTAGAATGGTTGAAAATGACGTCGTATGGCGAGAATGGACGATACATGCATGTTGGAAGCAGGTCAGGTTTTCAGATTGGATGGGGCGAGCGGTTTGGATTGGGGTATGTGCCTCAGATCGGACAGGAGAGCACCAAATGAACTAGAACTTGGCACAAGAGGATCATAGAAAAAAGGAAGGCCGCTAGTGTGGAGTTGGAGTGGAGCAACAGACCGGACCGAGACTACGAGCACCGAACCAAACTGTATGGGGATGGTCGAACCTATTGGGAACTTGAGCAAGGAAAGGGGAGATGAACCGAACCAATGAGTACAAACCAAACCGAAGCGTGGATCATGAATCGAACCGACGTGATAAAGCACGAACCGAATTAAAGTGGGAGAGGACCGAACCGAACCGGGAAGCCGAACCGAACCGGTTCTCGACTTCTACCACTACCAGGCGACGACGATCGTGAACTCTTATGAAGGACAACTTCAATCCGAACAAAAGTCCGAGATGTAAAGGAAGTCCAGATGAGAGGTAATAACTCAGGATCCAAATGGGGATCGATGAGTTTACTTCTAAAGTTGGGCTTTGTTGCGGGACGTGTGCAAAGGGGTTATCGATATCTACAACTTTGGTTCACTATTGAGAGACGGGGTATTGACATGGACCAGTGCAGTGGGGTCAGAGGTTGTATGGAGTTGGACTCCATCAGGGCTCCAAAGGGCAAAGTGGTCGTAGCGATAGTTGTACGGAGTGGGACTCCGTCATGGCCCCAAATAGTTCTGGTGATCAAAGTGGTGGATACCGTAAGCTTTGTGCATTGAGTGTGAGATGTGAGGATGATTACTATGTTTGATTACACTATATGTTAGTGTTACCTTAGAGTAGTGCTAACTCTTTGGTCGCAGGTCCAAGTCAGGTATGATTTCTTATACCTGTTATCGCCCTATTTAGTGGTATAGATTTGCTATTGCTCATACCAGACTTTTGTCTGACCCAGAGTTTTATGTCTCTTCTTATCACTCTTGGTGCTCCTAAACGAGTAGACTAGAGACGGGTTAGGTGGTTATGCATGAGTAGTTGTCCGGAGACGAGCAGGAGGCTTCCACATACTATATACATATATTCTCCCAGTGTTGTTGCTGGTCACAGCTTTGGGCATTAGTAGTGTACCTATTTTATTTCCTTTTTATAGATAGTATTTTAAAGTTGTAATAATTGTTTGGATCATAAGCTGTATTTTGGATTCCGCTACTCTGATGGATATGGTTTAGTTTTCAGCTTATGCACTGTCTCGCCTGTTTTATATCAAGTATGTTATTATTATATTTTATTCCACTACAGGTTCTTGATGATTCATTGTTTCAAATCCCTTTCTTTTGGCGATCGTCCCATGCCAGTCGGACATTGGCACAACGCATTTTGGGGAAATGTTTGATGGTACGGGGCGGGCCGTCACACTTGGTATCAGAGCCAAGGTTGTGTAATTTAACCTAGGGGAAGACATTAGGGAGAAATAGTATATGTATATGAGAGTGCGTATTTGTGATTTTTTTTTCAAATATATATATATATATACTATCAGTATATCTAAGGATGAAGTCGCACTGTATGGGCACCACTAAGGAGATGGTTATTCGTTTTCTCTTTACAGATTGAGCGATGAGCCAAAACACGGGAGTACGGGTTCAAGAGCCAACAATGGGAATGTCCCTAAAGTAAGGACGATGTTTACTGCCTTCATGCGAGAGATGCTTAGGGATGCTCAGAGAGCAGTTCCAAATGTTGTTAATGGTGATGGTGCAGTAGTGTAGGCGCCTAGAGCTGATTTCGCCAAGCTTAACAAGGATTATACTAGTCTTGGTGGGAAGTCGTTCCAACGAATGGAATCGGCTAAGGATGTTCAAAATTGGCTTGATAGTTGTGAGCGCATCTTCGAGGACTTGGGAATCGATAATGAAATAAAGATAAAGTTAGCATCACGTCAGCTTCAAGAACGGGCTATGAATTAGTGGAATGCCATTAAAGCGGCTACTTCGAGGATCAAATTACTTGGAATCAGTTGAAGGCTTGCTTCAGTGACAAGTTTATTCCAGCTGCTCAGAAATCAGAATTGTTTAGAAATTTTTTGGAGCTTAAGCAGAATGATAGGGTAGTCTCGGAATATATTGCTGAACTCGATACTTTATCAAAAGTGAATATTAGGCTCACGTCCCTATTTTGAAACTTAATTAGGCTCACATCCCTCCTACATTTTAAATGTAAATTCGCCCCCTATTTTTCTTATTTCCGCCTTTTTCATTTTTAGCCCAAAAAAAGTGCTAGTGAGTACAAAAAAAATTCTAAAATTTGAAAATATTCTCGGAAGTCCACAGAAATTAAAAAAAAAGAAAAGTTGCATTCATATATGCAATTATTACTAATGGTTGCATACATGTGTGCAACTATTGCATAAGCTGTTTTGACTTGAAAATCTGGACCGAAACTTGCATATATATATGTGCAACTATTTAAAATACTTGCACAAATGCATGCATGTATTTGCACGAGGAAAACTTAAGTGAAATTTAGCTTGCCAATTAATGCACACTTTTATGCAAGAATTATGCAATACGTGCACAGATGAATGCAAGTAAATCAAACACATATGCATGACTTGAAAACATGCACAGATGTAAGCAAGAAATTCAAGTACGTGCATACCATTATGCATTTTACTGCATTTTCGCTGTTTTGCTGTTTTTTTTCGTTTTTCATGCCTTGTTTGATGTTTTTTTATCTGGATTTTTTTTATCAAGTGCATGTTTATTTTAAATATGAATTTACATATTATTTTTTTATTTTATTTATTTTTTTAGTGAATTTTCAAAAAATAAGGAATAATTTACAATAAGTTTATGACCGAATGTGAGCCTAATTTTAAAACTTAATAGGGACCTGTGCCAAACAGACCCTTATCAAAATGAGGATTAAATCTTCTCGATACTACAGAGAAGAAGAACGAGAAGTTCATAACTGGCCTCGATGGGTACTTGAGGGAAAGACTTATAAACCATATCGATGAGACATTCGAATCTATTGTGGGAAAGGAATTGAGGTCGGAGAGCCTTTACCCTAACCGAAAGACTGAGGTCGTTGTTACATCTGTAGAGGAGCCGAAACTACAGGAAAGCGGTGAAGGCAATAAGAATTCTCAGAATAAAAGAAAACAGAACCAAACCAAGGATGGTTAGAATAAGAAAGATATTGAGTGCTTTAGCTATGGCAAGAAGGGCCACTATGCCGGAGATTGCCAAGCAAAGCCAACGGATAGGAAGTGCTTCAATTGAGGCCAAGTTGGACATCACAAGGATAAATGCCCGCAACATCCTAAGGAGAAGCAAATCGTGAAAGCATATGCTAACAACGTTATTCCTTCTTCGTCGAATACCCCAACTGCGGCAGAGAAAGGAAAGGGTGTCGTTATTCAAGGTATGATTTCCATTTATGATGTTCATGTTCGAGTATTGTTTGATACCGGGGCTTCCCATTCCTTCGTATCTAGTGACCTGGTAGATAGGTTGGCATTGGAACCCGAGATTGTCGATAGACCTTTAGTTGTGACGAACCCGATTGGTGGTTTAATAACCTTTGTATTATTTGTCGTAATTTGGACTTATCGAGTCATGGATGTGTGTTTGCTTGTGATTGCTTTGTTTTGGGCTTTACTGGGTTTGGCATTATTTTGGGAGTCGATTGGCTCCAAAGGTATGGGGCGTGGTAGATTGCGAGGGATCTTCAATGACCACTAGAGCGGACGATGGGCAGAGGGTGGTATTGGGTTGCCTACCTAGTGATGGGGTGATGGCTAGTTTTCTGAATTCCCTTGACATCCCGCATGATGAGTTATCAGATGTGCCTATTGCTGGCGAGTATCCGGACATCTTCGGGGAAGTGAACGGACTTTCACCACACTGAGAGATCGAGTTTCAGATTGATTTAGTGAAAGATGCTAGACCTATAGTGATGCCTCTTCATCTTATGGAACCAAGGGAGCAGCGATAGCTCGAAGTGCTAGTAGGCGATCTTTTGAAGAAGGGATTTATCTGAAGAAGTGTTTCCGAGTGGGGAGCACCTATTATATTTGCTACCAAGGCCGATGGTTCCCTTCACTTATGTGTGGACTACCGCGAGTTGAACAAGGTGACTAGGAAGAATAAGTATCCTCTTCCATGGATAGATGATTTGTTTGATCAACTGATTGGAGCAAGAGTGTTTTCCCAGTTGGATCTCGCGATAGATTTTCATCAGCTCCGAGTAGCAGCTGAGAGTATACCGAAAATGACATTTCGGACGCCGTCTGGATTTTATGAGTGGTTGGTCATTCCATTTGGGTTGCCCAATGCACCCGCATATTTTGTGGATCTTATGAATAGGGTTTTTAGAGATCAATTAAAAAGATTTGTTCTTTTGTTCATGGTCAATATCTTGGTTTACACGAGGACAGAGGAAGAACACAAGGAACATTGGAGGACAGTGATGGAGGTGTTGAGGAAACACCAACTAAAAGCGAAATTTTCTAAGTGTCACTTCTGGAGGAAGGAAGTGAGATTTTTGGGGCATGTTGTTTCAGAAAATGGTATTGCCGTAGATCCTGCGAAGGTGGTTACAGTGCAAAATTGGTCTATGCCCAAGAATGCAACTGATGTGAGAAGTTTCTTGGGGTTAGCTGGATATTATCGTAAGTTTATTCAAGACTTCTCAAAGATAGCGACATCATTAACTCAGTTGACCAAGAAGAATCAAGCTTTTGCTTGGGACGAAAGGTGTGAGAACGCATTTAAGATTCTAAAGGAGAAGTTAACGTGTGCACCAGTGTTAGTTATTCCTAAGTGGAACGAAGAGATGATAGTATACATAGATGCCTGTGGTACCGGACTAGGTGCTGTACTGATGCAAGGAGGCAAGGTTGTAGCTTATGCTAGTCGGCAACTGAAACCGCATGAGAAAAGATATCCTACCCATGATTTGGAATTGGAAGCGATCGTGTTCGCGTTAAAGATGTGGAGACATTATCTCTTGGCAGAAAGATTCGAGTTGTTTACCTATCACAGGCATTAAAGTATCTTTTCTCTCAGAAGGATTTAAATCTTCGTCAGCAGAGATGGTTAGAGTTGTTGGCTTCATATGATTTCAATATCGCATACACACCCGGGAAAGGCAATGCGGCAGCTGATGCATTAAATAGGAGACATGCCAATTTGGGGGCTATGTTTTTGGAATGGAAGCAACATTAGTATATCATGGGATATGATTTCAGGCCTAAGTGCGAATTGGATCTAGATATGTTAACAAGTTTGGTGATCAGACCGACTTTGATTGAGCGGATTAGTTCCAGTCATAGGGACGATCCTAATCTATTGGAAATCATCCCCAAGGTAGAGATGGGTATCATTGGCGAGAAAATGAACAAGTATGGATTTGATCGAGAAGGATGGCTTCGAAAGAATGAGAGGCTGGTTGTGCCCAACGTTAATGGATTGAGAGATGAAGTGCTTCGGGAATGTCATCACTTGAAACTGACTATACATCCCGGTGGCAACAAGATGTATCGATACATGAAGCAGATCTACTACTGGGAAGGGATGAAGAGAGAAGTTGGGAAGTTTATATCCAAGTGCATGAACTGCCAATTAATTAAAGCCAAGCAAAAGAAGCCCAGTGGTTTGTTGCAACCACTGGAAATCCCCGAATGGAAATGGGAACAAGTCTCAATGGATTTCATTAATGGTTTACCAAGGACTAGATCGGGTCATGATAGTATTTGGGTGATTGTGGATCCATTGACCAAAAGCACAAGGTTTATACCGGTCGAATCAAATAGAACGACATCTAAGTTAGCACATGAAGTGGGTTGTGAGATTTCATGGAGTACCTATAACTATTATGAGTCACCGAGATCCATTATTTACTTGTGGGTTTTGGAAGAGCTTACAAGTGGCTTTAGGGTCAAAATTACATCTCAGTACCACGTACCATACTCAAACCGACGGTCAAACAAAGAGGGTGAATCGTGTATTAAAGGTTCTCTTGAGAGCTTGCATATTGGATTTTGGGGGTTCATGGGATGACCATTTGCATCTGGTTGAGTTCGCATATAATAATTGTTATCAATCCAGTATTAGCATGGCTCCATTTAAAGCTTTGTATGGAAGACTGTGCAACTCACCATCATGTTTGTTGGAGACTGGTGAGAAGTTTGTGCTTAGGCTAGATGTAATAAGAGAAACTTCAGATAAGATCAAGGTTATTCAACAGCGAATGAAGGCTGTCCAAGATAGACAAAAATTTATGCTGATAAAAGGTGAAGAGATTTGAAATTCTCTGTTGGCGACTTGGTATTCGTCAAGATTTCTCCGTTAAAGAGTGTGATTCGATTTGGTGAGAGGTAAGTTGGCACCAAGGTTTATTAGTCCATTTCTAGTTCTCGAACAAGTTAGGAATTTAGCATATAGAGTTGGATACTTGACAAGATGATGGGAGTGCACAACGTATTTCATGTTTCCCAGTTAAGGAAGTTCGTGCACGATTCTGGTATGACTATTTCACCAAATCAGTTGGATGATATCGAGATAGAACCAAAGACAATTGGAAACCGCAAACCAGTTCGTATTATCGAACACGACACGAAGCAACTTTGGAGGAAGACGGTGAAACTGGTTAAGGTCCAGTGGGGTGATAATGAGAATGACTATACTTGGGAAACCGAGGAGAGCATAAGGGAGTCACATCCAGAGCTCTTTACTTGGTAAGATTTTAATCGCGATATAGTTATTCCCTATTAGTAAACCGCATGCTAGGATAGGCTTGTTGTAAGACCCCACCTCCGTTAAGGTCACTCACAAAGGGAATGCCTTAACTTTGATGGAGCATTTTAGTAGACAGAACAGAAATTTACAAGACCGATAAAACAGTACTTGAAAAATTAATAACTTTATTACAACAGAAACCGAAGTAAGTTTGGTTACATCTTTTCAAATCACAATATCAGAATTCAAGTACAAAATATCAGCCTTGTACAAAAGCCTTCATAATGCATAGTTTTTAAAATCATAATCCCCAACATAAACTGCATTGGAAAGATAGAGCCAAGGCCAAGCGGTACTTCAAGCAGAGAAAATCTGAATCAAGCTCCTATACTTCCACCCTAAAAAAACCTGTGGGGGGGGGGGGGGGGGGACGAAAGAAAAGGGGCGAAAACAAGCAAGGTCAGACATAAAGTCTGGCAAGTCCAGTGACTTTCAGCATATGAACAAATAATAATATCATGACATGAAAAAAAAGCTGGATAAGAGACAACAACAACAAAAGTAACTGGTATACTTAAGCTAAACAGAAGAAACAGAATGATATAGCCCAAGTTATGCTTCTTACTTATATTTTACTTCTCTTCACTAATACTAGTATAACATGATTAGGCGTTACCCTAATGTCCAAACTGAAACGGAAACGGAACAGAATAATCTATACAGGAACAGAATGCCAGTAATGGGCCTTTACCACCCCAACAGACAGAAGGTACATAAACGGAATCAGAGACGGAAACAGAATAATCCCTACAGAAACAGAATGTTAGAATTAGGTGTACACTAGTAAATGGGCCTTTACCACCCCAACAGAAGGTACCACGCCGAAACAGACAGGTGTTACCACCCAACAGAAACAGACGGTACCCCAACGGAAACAGACAGAACTAAGTGTACCCTAAATCTACCCCAAGCGATCGCCTCCCTAATACATAAATACCCTGTGCCAACCCCACAGATGGGTGTATCACTCCCCATAGTGGCAACCTTTAAATGACACAGACCTATTTACAGATGTCACGGCATCTTACATTCTCAGAGGCAGACCGGGATCCATGCACGTACATGACCCGGTTGGAACGCACCATCAACACCCCTCGCCATTATCAGAATGAACCACTTATAATTAGTTCAGTAAGCGTGCCCGGACCCTACCTACTGTTGGGTCATAGTTTTGACACCAGAAAGGGTTACTGACTAATATGGGTCCCAAACAACAGATGACACAAGTATATTCCCTCCTAAACATGTGTTCCAGACTAACAGATTTCAGATTAACTTGTTTACAAGTTTTAGGCCTTCAGAGTTCAGAATCAACTAGTTCACAGACCAGAAAATCAAGTCAACAGGTTTTCAGACTAACGAATCAGATGTATAGTTTTAACAGACTTATAGATTGTCTAACTTTGTATTGGGCCTACAGATTCACGAAACAGGTTTATTAATTCATCAGTCCAGTTGGTTTAGCCTTATCTACCCAACACGTTTTAGACATCATATTTATCTCAGATTTGCATTAGTTAAATATTAATGCGCAGACCTCTCACATTAGGTCGGTAGCTTGTGGCCGCTGGATAAGCCGGGCGGTTCCGGGTAGACTTCTGCCACAAGCCAGACCTAACCTCGTGTCTAAGCATATTTTAGTTATGCCTATGACCTCTCACATTAGACTAGCAGTTTGCGGTTGCTGGTTAAGCCGGTTGGGTCCGGGCAGGCTTCTACCGCAAACATGAGTCTAACCTCGTGTCTCAGCATTTTTATTTTAACCAGTTTATTACATTACAAATTATACAAATATCAGACTCATTATGTCAATTTAACATATTTGACTTCTTTTCAAGTCGCAGCAGATTAAACAAATTAACATGTTTTACACAAATTACAATCATTCAGCTTTTCAACACATTTAACAGATTTAGCAGCTCAGGCAGTTCAACAGATTTAGCAGATTAGGCAACTTAACAGATTTAGCAGATTAGCCAAAATTAACAGATTAGGCGATTCAACATATGTAAAAGTTTAGGCAATTCAACAGATTAAACAGGTAACAGGTTTAGCAGATTAGGCAAATTTAACATAATAAGCAGATAACAGTTTTAGCCGATTTAAACATTCCTTAAAGTCCTATTCACATATCTTGCCTAATTCATAAGGTAAGCCTAAACTTATATGCCCAAATTATGTTCATAATCCACCATATAACATATGTCCCAATTTTTAGTTAAACTTACATAGTTCAGAATATTCTCCAAAAACCTTACATATAAATTATGCCAAATATAGCCATTGATTACAATGCATGTCACATATCCAAAAAAAAACCTTACTTAGGTGTATTCACACTTAATAATTATCCAATCTTAATATGGATCTTTACACCTAAGTTAAATGCAAATTAATTCTCTTTTTTCCAAATTTCAGACTTTAATATATATAGTATGTCCAGATCTAGATCTTGAATTACAACTTGTACTATGCATCCAAATTAGTTACATGTTCACAGTTAAACTTTACACCACAAATCCCAAGTCATATGTCCAATATTCTTTATGCCTCAAAACTCAAGACATATGTTAAATACACCTTATGTTTTAAATACAACATGCCCAATTATATGTCTCAGATTTATGTTCTAAGTTCAACTTATGTTCTTTATGTTCTAAGTCACAATAATCCTATCCTTCCAAGTCATAGATCGTCTTATACAATATGCCTCAAATTTATGTCCAGAATTACAACATGCGTTGTATCCTCAAATTAGTTACAAATCATTTATGCCCAAATATGCCTCATTCAATATTCTTCCCAAATTTAGCGCTTATGCGTTCATCTCTTATGAGATCTGGCTCAGGCTCGTCGTAGCCTGGCTATCAAACAAAAAGAAAGAAAGGAGGAAGAAATACAAAGCAAACAGAATAATAAAACAGAGGAACAGATCTGATAAATAGAAAAAGGGCATAATCTCAGATTCAGTTTTATAATTATGTCAAGATCATGATTAAAATTCATATTGTAAAATAACTGCATTTGCCTTGATTGGATTATGGAAGAAGAGTTGCAGTAGTTCTCTTTTAATCTTATTCAGATTTGGAAGAAGATGCACTAGCTCTAGTTTTGATCCCAGCGGAGTAGCGACGCCATTATTTTATTTATTTATTATAGAGGCAGAGTATAGGCAGAATGAAATTGTGTGGAGAGAAAGTGAGGTTTGGGGTATTTTTATAGGAGAATAGGGTGATTTAGAGCCTTCAGATCAGTCCAGAAGTTATCAGAACCACCCAACTCGAAGACAGGTCATCCAGCCACTCAGAAGAAGACACGTCATCACTGAACACTCCAGAGTTCTGTGCTGGATCGGTATGGGCACACTTGGCAAGTGCGCCAGTGTATTTTTGTATTGGCACACTTCAAAAGTGCGCCAGTGTATTCTGGCCTGTTTCCGGTTTTTCTGCCTAACTTCAATCGTCCATATCTTCTTCATACGGTATCCGTTTTACGCAAACTCGGACTCTATCTCAAGAAGAATTTCGAGACAAACGCAATGGCGCAACCCGTTTCCCTTAATTCTTTTCCTAAAAATTAAGTATATTTTAATTTGTTATTTATACGTTCATAGAAAATACGGGGTGTTACATTCTCCCCTCCTTAAAGGATTTCGTCCCCGAAATCTTCAAGTTAAGAAGAATGTGTCCTACCATCCAATCATCCATCTAATCAACCATCATCCACAAGCATCCATTGTCCTTAGAAAACTTCTAATGTTGTATGAAAATATGCAAAAGTGTGTGCATATGTCTCTTATTTAATGCAAAGATCAGGCGGTCTACTGATTCAGTTGACCTCCTCAATGCGAACCATGTTGGTGCCATGAGTCCAATTATGTATGCAAGAAATCCTATTTGATACGCTTCATTTCTATATGAGTGCACAACGCTCATTCATATGCAACATCCATGTGTTGAGTCGCCCATTTTGCATCCATAAAAAAATGCACACACATCCATATGCAGTATGAGAGTGTTTTTGGGGCAATCTAGTGCCTGGTGTGTGTATATGCATCTACGAGCAATCACTAGCAACCACTTGCAACCATCAAACATAACATGTCTCAAACACATGTTTACACCCATTAGTTTCTACCTAAAGGTCGAAGGATAAAGTCGAGTGATAGAAGCAAGTATAAAACTAAAGCTAGGTTCCCATTAGACATCGGTTTAAGAGAATAACTTCTAAGTATCAACCCCGAAGACCGAAATCAACATCACATTAATTCTCAGAGAATCACTCCCATTAAACAAATGCCCAACTTGAAACCTATTTCACATTTTGAGTAAAAACTCCTATCCTTTTCAGAAACCTACAGACTACTGATACAAATCAGATTACCAAATGATTCTTAGGAACAAAGCATGATAAAACCCCACCATATCCTACAAAAACACCAGAATCTATGCGTCCTTCTTAACACAGATACCTTCAAACCCCAACTTATCACAAACAGATGGGTCGTAACCCTTATGGGGTTAGAGACTATAACGGGATCAGAAACAAGACTAGTATTAAAGTGCAGAGTCTCAATTACAGAATCAAAATGCCGGAATCAAAGAGAGTTTTAACTCAATATCAGATAAGGAAATTAATCCTACTACAAAAATTTTCCTACCTCTATCCTATCCATCAGTCACGAGAGCATTCACCCACCTTCCAGAAGATTCTGCCCTTTGCCCTTGCCTTCTGGGGCAATCCTTGATCAGATGTCCTGTCGCACCGCACTGAAAACAACCAGTCTTCTTACATGTTAACAAGTCTTTCTATAAAATTGCCCCCATCGCGCGGAAAACCCTATGAAGCTCGAAAGAGGATTAGCCGTAGATGAAATTACTGCGGCTACAGATGGAAGTTAGGCACTTCTTTGCCCTTCGACAGGTGCCGTAGTCTCATCATGCCTACGGAACCATGTCGCGATGAGGTTACCTCCTAGAAAGCCAGGAGCACCGGAGACTCAGAAAAGAAGGAAACAAAGATTAAACAGAAAATCAAAAGATAGATATATGGCTTTGGGGACTATGTTTTTCAAAATAAACTCTACTTTTGAAAATACTTCATTTTTAAAACCTTTTTGAAAATAATTTTCAAAAACTTTTTATCAGATCTGGTAACCTTCAGCTCTGATACCAAGTGTAACACCCCACCTCCGTTAAGGTCACTCACAAAGGGAATGCCTTAACTTTGATGGAGCATTTTAGTAGACAGAACAGAAATTTACAAGACAGATAAAACAGTACTTGAAAAATTAATAACTTTATTACAACAGAAACCGAAGTAAGTTTGGTTACATCTTTTCAAATCACAATATCAGAATTCAAGTACAAAATATCAGCCTTGTACAAAAGCCTTCATAATGCATAGTTTTTAAAATCATAATCCCCAACATAAACTGCTATGGAAAGATAGAGCCAAGGCCAAGCGGTACTTCAAGAACAGAAAATCTGAATCATGCTCCTATACTTCCACCCTAAAAAAACCTTGGGGGGGGGGACGAAAGAAAAGGGGAGAAAACAAGCAAGGTCAGACATAAAGTCTGGCTAGTCTAGTGACTTTCAGCATATGAACAGATAATAATATCATGACATGAAAATAAAGCTGGATAAGAGACAATAGCAACAGGAGTAACTGGTATACTTAAGCTAAACAGAATGATATAGCCCAAGTTATGCTTCTTACTTATATTTTACTTCTCTTCACTAATACTAGTATAACATGATTAGGCGTTACCCTAATGTCCAAACTGAAACTGAAACGGAACATAATAATCTATACAGGAACAGAATGCCAGTAATGGGCCTTTACCACCACAACAGACAGAAGGTACGTAAACGGAATCAGAGACGGAAACAGAATAATCCCTACAGAAACAGAATGTTAGAATTAGGTGTACACTAGTAAATGGGCCTTTACCACCCCAACAGACGGTACCAATCAGAAACAGACAAGTGTTACCACCCAACAGAAACAGACGGTACCCCAACGGAAACAGACAGAACTAAGTGTACTCTAAATCTACCCCAAGCGATCAGCTCCCTAATACATAAATACCCTGTGCCAGCCCCACAGAAGGGTGTATCACTCCCCAAAGTGGCAATCTTTAAATGACACAGACCTATTTACAGATGTCACAACGTCTTACATCCTCAGAGGCAGACCGGGATCCATGCACGCACATGACCCTGTTGGAACGCACCATCAACACCCCTCGCCATTATCAGAATGAACCACTTATAATTAGTTCAGTAAGCGTGCCCGGACCCTACCTACTGTTGGGTCATAGTTTTGATACCAGAAAGGGTTACTGACTAATATGAGTCCCAAACAACAGATGACACAAGTATTTTCCCTCCTAAACATGTGTCCCAGACTAATAGATTTCAGATTAACTTGTTTACAAGTTTTAGGCCTATAGAGTTCAGAATCAACTAGTTCACAGACCAGAAAATCAAGTCAACAGGTTTTCAGACTAACGGATCAGATGTATAGTTTTAACAAATTTACAGATTGTCTAACTTTGTATTAGGCCTACAGATTCACGAAACAGGTTTATTAATTCATCAGTCCAGTTGGTTTAGCCTTATCTACCCAACACGTTTTAGACATCATATTTATCTCAGATTTGCATTAATTAAATATTAATATGCAGACCTCTCACATTAGGTCGGTAGCTTGTGGCTGCTGGATAAGCCGGGCGGTTTCGGCCAAACTTCTGCCACAAGCCAGACCTAACCTCGTGTCTAAGCATATTTTAGTTATGCCTACGACCACTCACATTAGACTAGCAGTTTGCGGTTGCTGGTTAAGCCGGTTGGGTCCGGGCAGGCTTCTACCGCAAACATGAGTCTAACCTCGTGTCTCAGCATTTTTATTTTAACCAGTTTATTCCATTACAAATTATACAAATATCAGACTAATTATGTCAATTTAACAGATTTGACTTCTTTTCAAGTCGCAGCAGATTAAAAAAATTAACATGTTTTACACAAATTACAATCATTCAGCTTTTCAACAGATTTAATAGATTTAGCAGCTCAGGCGGTTCAACGGATTTAGCAGATTAGGCAACTCAATAGATTTAGTAGATTAGGCAAAATTAACAGATTATCGATTCAACATATGTAACAGTTTAGGCAATCCAACAAATTAAACAGGTAATAGGTTTAGCATATTAGGCAAATTTAACATAATAAGCAGATAATAGTTTTAGCCGATTTAAACATTCCTTAAAGTCCTATTCACATATCTTGCCTAATTCATAAGGTAAGCCTAAACTTATATGCCCAAATTATGGTCATAATCCACCATATAACATATGTCCCAATTTTTAGTTAAATTTGCATAGTTCAAAATATTCTCCAAAAACCTTACATATAAATTATGCCAAATATAGCCATTGATTACAATGCATGTCACATATCCAAAAAAAACCTTACTTAGGTGTATTCACACTTAATAATTATCCAATCTTAATATGGATCTTTACACCTAAGTTAAATGCAAATTAATTCTCTTTTTTCCAAATTTCAGACTTTAATATATATAGTATGTCCAGATCTAGATCTTGAATTACAACTTGTACTACGCATCCAAATTAGTTACATGTTCACAGTTAAACTTTACACCACAAATCCCAAGTCATATGTCCAATATTCTTTATGCCTCAAAACTCAAGACATATGTTAAATACGCCTTATGTTTTAAATACAACATGCCCAATTATATGTCTCATATTTTTGTTCTAAGTTCAACTTATGTTCTTTATGTTCTAAGTCACAATAATCCTATCCTTCCAAGTCATAGATCGTCTTATACAATATGCCTCAAATTTATGTCCAGAATTACAACATGCGTTGTATCCTCAAATTAGTTACAAATCATTTATGCCCAAATATGCCTCATTCAATATTCTTCCCAAATTTAGCGCTTATGCGTTCATCTCTTATGAGATCTGGCTCAGGCTCGTCGTAGCCTGGCTATCAAACAAAAAGAAAGAAAGGAGGAAGAAATACAAAGCAAACAGAATAATAAAACAGAGGAACAGATCTGATAAATAGAAAAAGGGCATAATCTCAGATTCAGTTATAATTATGTCAAGATCATGATTAAAATTCATATTGTAAAATAACTGCATTTGCCTTGATTGGATTATGGAAGAAGAGTTGCAGTAGTTCTCTTTTAATCTTATTCAGATTTGGAAGAAGATGCACTAGCTCTAGTTTTGATCCCAGCGGAGTAGCGACGCCATTATTTTATTTATTTATTATAGAGGCAGAGTATATGCAGAATGAAATTGTGGGGAGAGAAAGTGAGGTTTGGGGTGTTTTTATAGGAGAATAGGGTGATTTAGAGCCTTCAGATCAGTCCAGAAGTTATCAGAACCACGCAGCTCGAAGACAGGTCATCCAGCCACTCAGAAGAAGACACGTCATCACAGAACACTCCAGAATTCTGTGCTGGATCGGTATGGTCGCACTTGGCAGGTGCGCCAGTGTATTTTTGTACTGGCGCACTTCACAAGTGCGCCAGTGTATTCTGGCATGTTTCCGGTTTTTCTACCTAACTTCGTTCGTCCATATCTTCTTCATATGATATCCGTTTTACGCAAACTCGCACTCTATCTCAAGCAGAATTTCGAGACGAACGCAATGGCGTAACCCGTTTCCCTTGATTCTTTTCCTAAAAATTAAGTATATTTTAATTTGTTACTTATACGTTCATAGAAAATACGGGGTGTTACACTTGTTGTGTTATTATGTATGTTTGATTGTTTGTAAATGGTTGATGGGCATGCGAGACTCCATTGTATGTTTCTTGATAAAGGAATTTTGGGGGCGAAATTTCTTAAAGGGAAGGGGGAGAGTGTAACGACCCGCATTCTACGTATCGATGGATCGTATAATATTTATTTTATTCTCTACGAAGTCATATGTTCGTACAACTTTGGGAAACGACTATTGGGGACATTTCCCACGTTCACGATTTTTGCCAAATTTTAAATAGTCGTTTTGCCCCTGGCGAGTCTTGTTTCGCCTATAACTTTTGATTAGTAAGGATTTTTGACATGAAACCACTTCCTTGGAATTCAAAAGATGATTACCTTTCCGTAGAGTGGTCACATTAATCAAACGGACTTACCTTGTGGGAGATATGGACGAAATATGGTATGGAAGATGAAAAAACAGCATAATCGGGCTTAATAGGGTGATTAGCAGCTAGGCCCATAACCCATTTCGGGATTTGGGTTATGGGAGGGTTGAAAGGAGTTGAGAATCATCTCCTTTCATTTTTCTAGCCGCCACAAACATTTCCCTAACCCTAGTAAGGGCCTACATCTTCCAAATCTCTCTCTAGCCACTTTCTAACCTCATATTTAGCAAATCAACGTCAAATTAAGGCAGATTAGCATCAAAATCGAGGTAGATCTTCTACACTACAGAGGAATCAGAGCCAAATCAGTTAGAGTTTCAGATTTATCATTTATTTGTGGCTAAAGTGAGTGATTAGCATGTTTATTTACTAATTATGGCTAATTAGTGGTAATTAGCGGAATTACGACTCAGAAAATTATGGAAAAATACGTAAAAATTCTAAAATATTATTTTATGTCACTGTATATAAATTTGGGTTAATTTGAATTAAGTTTGCTAATCCTATAGTTAGATATGGTTAAACATGGTTAAAGGAAAAATCATGGATTTTGGGTATGTTTGGTCTAAACTAACCGATATGCTTGATGTTTTGACCTTTATGATTGAACCTATATGTTGATACTATTGTTTGGTATGTTTTATGATTGTTTAGTGAAGTTAGAATGGTTGAAATCGTTATTGTATGGCGAGAAAGGACGATACAAGCCTGCTGGAAGCATGTTAGGTTTTCAGTTCGGATCAGATGGGGCGAGCAGTTCGGATCGGGGTATGTGCCCCAGATCGGACCGGAGAGCACGAGATGAACCGGAACCTGGCATGAAAGGAGCATGGCAAAAAGGAAGGCCGCTAGTATGGAGTTGGAGTTGGAGTGGAGCATCGAACCAGACCAATACTACGAGCACCGAACCAAACCGGATGGGGATGGCCGAACCGAATGGGAACTTAAGCAAGGAAAGGGGAGCCAAACCGAGCCAATGAGTATGAACCGAACTAATGAGTATGAACCAAATCGAATCGTGGAGCACGAATCGAACCGAAGTGATGGAGCACGAATCGAATCAAAGTGGGAGAGGACAGAACCGAACCGGAAGCCAAACCGAACCAGGTCTGGGCTTTTACCACTACCAGGCGACGACGATCGTGAACTTTTCTAAAGGATAACTCCAATCTGACTAAAAACCGGAGATGCAATGGAAGTCTAGATGAGAGGTTATAACTCAGGATCCAAATGGGGATCGACGAGTTAACTTCTAAAGTTGGGCTTTGTTGTGGGACGTAAAGCAAAGGGGTTATCGATATCTACAACTTTGGTTCACTATTAAGAGACGGGGTATTGACTATGGACCTATGCAGTGGGGTCAGAGGTTGTATGGAGTTGGACTCCATTAGGACTCCAAAGCGCAAAGTGATCGTAGCGATAGTTGTGCAGAGTGGGACTCCGTCATAGCCCCAAATGGTTCTGGTGATTAAAGTGGTGGATATCGTATGCTTTGCGCACTGAGTGAGAGATGTGAGGATGATTATTACTTTTGATGTTTGCTATCACCATGGCATGCACACTCCCATTTTTACACTATATGTTAGTGTTACCTTAGACTATTGTACATCTTGTTATGCTAACTCTTTGGTTGCAGGTCCAAGTCAGGTATGATTTGTTATACCAGTTATTGCCCTATTTAGTGGTATAGATCTGCTATCACTCATACCAGACTTTTGTCTGACCCAGAGTTTTATGTCTCTTCATATCACTCTGGGTGCTCCTAAACAAGCAGACTAGAGATAGGTTAGGTGTTTATGCATGAGTAGCTGTCCGGAGACAAGCCGGAGGCTTCCACGTACTATATACATATATTATC
Source organism: Allium sativum (assembly GCA_030737875.1). NCBI lineage: Eukaryota > Viridiplantae > Streptophyta > Magnoliopsida > Asparagales > Amaryllidaceae > Allium > Allium sativum. The sequence goes on along the minus strand of CM060915.1, from coordinate 861,666,299 downwards.
TTTGTGTTGTTGTTAGTCACAGCTTTGGGCATTAGTAGTGTACCTCTTTTATTTACTTATTAGAGACAATATTTTGAAGTTGTAATATTGGTTTGGATCATAAGTTGTATTTTGGATTCCGCTACTCTGATGGATATGGTTTAATTTTCAGCTTATGCACTGTCTCGCAGGTTTTATATCAAGTATGTTATTATTATATTTTATTCCATGCGCTGCGAGATATACTACAGGTTCTTGATGATTCATCGTTTCAAATCCCTTTCTTTTGGCGGTTGTGCCGTGCCAGTCGGACATTGGCACAACGCATTTTGTGGAAATGTCTAACAGTATGGGGCGGACCGTAATATTTTTTGTTTGCAAGATTAAATCTTTAGCATGATAGAGGGCTTTGATAATCTGTAGAAGCCAAAACACTGAAATGCAACACCTGAAAGAAAATTAAAAGTAAATTTCCTTTCTTATAGTATGAACTAGTATAATTTGTTTCTTGGTTTTAGTGAATTACCTAACAAATTAAAGTAGTAGCAAATACACTTTGGCTTGAATTTGATAATTTTTGGGAGGAGGAGGAAAATTTTTCTAAGGTTTCTTTCTAGAGGAAGAAGAAATATGTTGTGTAGAAACATATATATTTTCTTTTCTTCTTTCCGGATATTTCAAGTTTACAAATGGGTTTGGGCTTGTAACCAACCCAATTAACCTCATTAATTCAATTTAATCAGGCTAAGCGTTACTAATTTAGATTAGGTAAACTCATTCACAAATTAAACATGTCTACACAATCTTAAACCAATTCAACATCAGATGTTTGCAAGTTATGCATTGTTTGAACTTTATAAAATTATTAAAGATTTAATCATTTTATACAATTTAAACATTATGTTTAATATAAACACATTAAAAAATACATTCTTAATAATATACATATTTTACATTTTTATTTGTTTACATCTGAGACGTGTAACGCATAAATTACACAACTTCCTTGCATTAGACAAAATATTTATATACGAACTTCGTTAAAAATATTTTAACATTCATTAATACTTCAATTTTTTATATTTTGATTGCAACCCTAAATAAATTTTACAAATACTGTTTTTACTACAAAATTCACCATTTAACAGTAATTGACAAAATTATTATATTCTAGCATAGAAAATCCTTTAACATTTATTTGCTTACCCCAAATTCACATTATAGAGAGTTTTCAAAATTTTATTTCCTCCATATTAATTAATTAAATAAATATACTTTGGATTTAATTTCCTTATCTCATTATTAAAGCCCAACTTATTCTTAATTCAACACAACTACTTATTAAATCCCCGAAATCTTTTGCTTATGCAACTTAGATGATTATATGTGTTCTCCTTCTCAAACTCATATTTCGTTTTCTAAAATCTTAAATTACAGACCTCATTAAAATATGTTCGACCAAGTATCAAAAACCACGGTTATTGTAGACTCCCCCTTAAAGAAATTGCATCCTCATGATCTCCTTATGGTAATACATTTTTAGTTTTAATTTCTATTTTTTTTTTTTTTTTTTTTTGCAAATTTCCCTCTTCTAAAGGAATATAGTTTAAAATTTTGAACATGTGGTTTTCAAAAATTTAACGTTTACCCCTTATATAGAAAATATTATACTAGTAAATTAAATTATCGCATTTCATCTTTCACTTAGCGTATATTTTAAAAATACACACTCGCTTTCAAACCTCACATAAGTTGAGGACGATGCCTCAACCATTTATTATAGCTAATCACTTAGTTGAACGACTGTTATTTTGACTACGAAACCAAAACAGCTTTGCCCTTTTTCTTTCTCGCTCATTATTAGAACTCGATGGCTGCATAGGTCATTCTAAAATATGAGAGTGTATTTCTTAAATATTGCTTATGCTCAAGATATTTACTCTTTTAAAACATCTCTTTATACACAAGTACATTTATATTTATTCTTTTATTTATCGAAACACGATTTCATTTTAAAACCATCCCTTTGATTTGTCTCAAAATAATATTAAGCCACTAAGTTCTTATGCTTTATTCCATCATGTATTTGCAAAAAAGTCACAATATCGATGTTGTATCGGCATACTCACTATTTTTATTAGTTTAGTAGCTTAACATTATTTCAACCCAAATATTTTTCTTCAATTAACCATTTATTTTCCTATGTCAAAATGTCCCACACAATGTTTTGGAACTCCTATTCATAACATTGCGTCTCATATATCGGCCAGATCCTTAAACAATGTTCAGACAAGTCAACAAATTAGTTAACTATAAATTCTTCATAGTTGTATTTATTTATTTTCATTAACATCCACTTATTTTAATTTTAATTAAATAAAACTAAGTAACTAATTTTCCAATAATAAATTAATCATATACACACCATCCCATAAAACCAATGTATAAATTATTAGATTTTATGGTTAGCTGAAACAATCTACTAGTTTCCGTGCACACTCTGATTAATTTCCAAACTAATTACATTTACTATACCAATATAAGTCTTAATTTATTACCATGGTTACTAATTCACTGTCATATTTTTATTTAGTTAATTAACTTAACTACCAACTATACATATAGGACATGATACCAAGTTTCATCAAATTTAGACCCAAGATATTATAAACTGGAAGGACTTGATAGGAAAAAGGTTTTACACAAAGGCAAATTACGGATAATAGGATTCAACATATGGAATACTACAAAATTAAACGTAGTCCTAGACGTATTCCAAGTTCATTATTCATACTAAAACCTCAAAGTTAAGCAACGAAAGAAAATAAAGATTAACATGAATGTTATCCTTCATTATTGTAACACATGTATTGTTCTATTTATATTCTGTGTTTATCATACTTTGTTCTAAATTCCGCTTTGATACCATGCTGTAACATTCCACTTCGAGATCTACAATAATAAAGAGAAATACAAGGTAATATTGTCTGTTGGTGCAAAGAATATGGCTAGTCTAAAGAGATCATCCGTAAGTACTATATTAAACAAGTATCGAATACATCGATTTATTGCTATATATTTTTCGTACCTCATGTGATTTGGCTTCCTTGATTCATGTTTAACACAAAACTATGGTGGCTAAGGATTTATTCTGAACTAAAAATAGTAATAACACAGAAATAGATCGTAGAGTAAGTAGAATACACATGTATATAAACAGTTGAAATACAATATTTTTTTTAAAACATATGCTACATGCACGAATGGTTCTTAAAAATCATATACAATTATAACATGTCCCAAAAATGAATTTACATATACAAGACATGAACATTAAACTATTCAACTAAGGTACTAGCCTCATATAGACCAACCCAAGGTGGAAGAAGACTAAAGAACAAATCGTTTGCGAGTAACTAGCCGGAAATAACTCAATCTGACCCGAGTACATAAAATACATGGATCAGACTAGCTTAGACATGTCAGTTAGAACGTGATGGGTGAAATATTGGTTCACATGGGAGGTAATTCCTTTACCTTAGAAAATAAGTAATATAGACTCGTCTTAACATATAGAACATGAGATAGGTTCGCTAGATCATAATCAATATTCTCATTTAAAGTAATATCCACATGACATGATTATTCAATCGACAAAATGAACAAAGCCTAAGGCTAAGGTGGTGTAAAATAATCTCAAGTCATATATAAGATGGAAATCACCAAATCATAACATGTGGAACTTAATTAGGAGTTCGCCACACTGAAATGTAATCACCATGTAAAAATGCATCAAATAGAACATATGTTTTGTATAAAACCCCAATATTCAAAAAATGGTGAAAACATTATAAAAATCACAAATTCTGGAAATAATGAAATAATGAAATCTAGAAAACACCACGCCATGCAGTTTAGATTCAAAAACGGAAACTCTTAGCTAAGCCTGCATGTGCACCACATAGTAATAGCCGAAGTTTTCCAAGTACTACTTACATAGGTTTGCACACCGTTTTGGCGTCTAACCCAAATGACTGAAGGTCTAATTCAAATGGTTTAAAATCCCCGCACATATGACCCAATGGTCTAACTCAAATGACCCTCATAGCCTAATACTGGAAATATACGTAACCCATAGGTCCCACATAGCCCCTAAAATATATCACAAACATCCTAATAATTACTTAAATAGTGATAACAATACGTCTCATGCCACAAGTTTTTAGTTACCAATTTACAACAAGTCAGCCAATCCCACATTAAATAGTTTCAGTTGAATAAGTCCAAAATTAACCAATATAATATGGTTTATTATATCGTTTAAATTGCTTCTTCGTTCTCTCTAAGAGTGCAAAAACGTGTAACTTTATCTATAAAATACTTGTTTCAAGAAAATGAGATTAAAACTATTTTTAAAACCTTTCTGAAACTATTCTTTTGAAAACCTCTTTATAATAGAGAATATTTATACATATAAAGTAGCTTTGTAAATGTTCATATTTTTATAAATCGATTTAAGGAATGATTTATTTTTAAATCAAAATCCTTTAAAAATTGATTTAGAATGAAATGGATAGAAAGCAATGGAAATTAAACGAGATTGACATACAAAATTGCATATGAAAACTTGTCAATTTCGATGTCCATATCAACATTAATATTGTCTTACCTATAGTAGGATTAATCCCATTATAACATCTCAAAATATAGCTACAATACCACCACAAAACAGCAAGAAACAAAAGAATAAGGCATGGATTTACACAAGAAAATATGGCATGACCTAGTACCACTTTTACACTAGCCAAATTGAACCATGTATGAGCATGGGTCATCTTATAGGTTGACCTACGTTGAACCTAATTCCACATATGCTCGGACCTGCTATAGGCAAGGATACCTAGCTCGAGTTCAACTTTGACCAAGAATTTGATTAAGTTATTGACAGAATTTTGGCACGATTTTAAGCATGAAGGAAGATCAAAATGTAGATTATAAATCAAAAAGTTTAGACGTGAATTCAGTATATAATAGTAAAGACACAAACCCACAAAGGTAAATCCAGAACACTTTGTTACTATAAAATATAAATTTCAGAATTCTTTTACACTAATATCAAACCAATCCACAAGATTAATAGGCATTCATGTTTCAAACTAGATGCACAAGTGAATACTCACCTTCAAAGGAAATGCGATGAATTACAGTGGATTTTTGTTTGCAAGATTAAAGCTTTATCTTGACAGAGGGCTTTGTTGACCTGTAAAAGCCAAAACACTGAAATGCAACACCTAAAAGGAAATTACAATAAATTTCCTTCACAAACTATGAATTAGAATAATTTGTCTCTAGGTTTTGATGAATTACCTGATAGATTAGAGTAGCAGCAAACAGTCTTTGATTTTTAATTTAAGATTGGCATGAATTTGTTAATTTTTGGTAGGATGAGGAAAAATTTTCTCAGGTTTCTTTCTAGGAGGAAGAAGAAGTGGAATGTAAAGAAAGGTATGTTTTCTTTTCTTCTTTTTAGGTATTTCAGGGTTTACAAATGGGTTAGGCTAGCAACCAACTCAGTTCGCCTATGTGTCACTAATTCAATTTAATTAAGCTAAGTGTTACTAGTTTAGGCTACGTTAGGTTATTCTCAAATTAACCATGTCTACATACTTCTAAACAAATTTAACATCAAAAGTTTACAAGTTCTACATTATTTGAACTTTACAAAATTATTACAGACATGTAAGATCATTTTAGACAATTTAAACATCATTTTTAATGTAAACACATTAAAAATTTACATTCTTAATTAAGTAAGTATTTTACATTTTTATTTTTTTACATCTTACACCTTTAATATATAAATTATACAACTTCTTTATTTAAGACAAAATATATGTACGTACTTCATCAAAATATTTTAGCATTCTAATATTGATTTGTAATCAATATTTAACTTTTAATATTTTATTTGAAATCCAAAATAAATTTTACAAATATTGTTTTTATTGTAGAAATTCACCTTTATACAATAATATTTAAATTGTTTTTTCTGCATAAAATCATTTTAATATTTATTTTTATATCATAATTCACATTATAGAGAGTTTTCAAAATTTTATTTACTCTACATTAATGTATCCAACAAACACATGTTGAACTTGATTTACTTATCTCATTATTAAAACACAACTTATTCTCAAATCAAAACTACTACTTCAAATAGCTCAAGCGATATTAGTTTAGTTACTACATCAAATTCCTCTGGACATTCCCCTAAAATTGGTGTTATCAACCACACATTGTCTGAAATCTCGAGTGACTAGTCAACAACCTACCAATACTCTTTGCTTGTCAGCCATCTTTATCGTCACCGACATCTTCTTGCAATCCACCATTACTCCATAATTAGTAAGCCAGTCAATCCCAAGTAAAATACCAAACCCTACATACCCCAAAACAAAGTAGTCACAAACAAAAAGCATCCATGACTCGATAAAACAAGATCATGTCAAACTATACTAAGATTGGTAGAGCTGCCAATAGGGTATGTTACCAGCAAAGGTATGTCAACAATTTTGAGTTCCAATCCTGATCTATTAACTAAGTCTAAAGATATATAGGAATGGGAGGCCTCGATATCAAACAAAACTCGAATGGAAACAATAAAAATGGAAAGCATACCTTGAATAACAATGCCCTTTTCCTTCGTCGAAGGGGTATTCGATGAACTTGGAGTAGCATTGATAGCATATGCTTTAACCACTGGCTTAGCCATATCTGGGAAATCCTTCTTAATAAGTCAACTCTTATGGTAGAGATTGCATTTATTCTCATGCTCCAACACTTATTCCAATAATAACCCTCTTCTCCTTAGTTAAATCAAGTGAGCACAGGCTTAACCTTCTTCTTCTGGCCTTCCTTATTTTGAGGTGGCTTCCTCATATTGTTTTATTTCATTCTACCTCCCCTCCTCGCCCGCGGCTTTGGCTCATCCTTTGGAGTAACATTGGCTATGACCTTGGTCTTGCGATAGTAGCTTTAAGTTCCTTCCCAACCACTGCCTCATAGGTCTCATCAATATGATTCAGGAGCTTCTCTCGAATATGGTCATCCAAACTAAGAACAAACTTTGTATTCTTCTTCGAAGAGGTATCAATGAAAAAATCTAATATTTCGAAAAAGCGGTGAACTCAGCCACATACTTAAGTGCAGTCATGTTTTGCTACTTCAACACCAAAAAACTTTATAAACAAAGTTGACTAATAAGAATCCAGAATGAACTTCTCTTCGAAACGAGCCTTGAACTGATTCCAAGTGAATACAATCTCTAGTACAACTACCTTCACTGCATTCCACCAATTCATTGCACTCCTTTGTTGTAACAACACTGACTTTTATGTGATTAACTGTGATATGATTAAGTAGTGTTTAACTAAGGATTTATCTCAATTTAGGGATGTTAACTCATAAAAATATATTGTTAAACTATGATAATTAAGGGTTCCAAGAGTTTTGAAAGTAAACTAGATTGTTATTAAATTGGTTGAGACGCGATACAATCCAATATAAATTGGATAATCGAAAGATAATTAAAAATTTGTGTAATTAATTATTTGTGACGACCACCTCATACCTCATGCACCGAACTAAGGAAAAGGTGCGCTACATTACATGTCAGGCCGATATGGGACGATCATCAAGGAAGATTAACTCGAAATGGAAAATGTCATATAACTCACATTGCATGGATAATATATGATAAAAAAGTATACAATAGGATATAGTAGTGAAGCATAACTGAATAGAAAATCAAACCTTTATAAGACCATAGAATCTCAAGTACAATATATCCAAGTACATGAATCTCTGAATATAATATGCCTCACTATATCCCTCAAAGTCTCAATTACCATCAACATACAACAGAAATAGAAAAGAAAAATCTATATAGTAGGTAGTATTAGTAAGCCAGCCTCCTGCTCGTCACCGTACAACATCATCGGCACCAAACCTGCTACCTAGTCTGCTCATCAACAACATTGATGAAAAGCCTAAGGTACTAAGAGGGAAACATAAAACCTTGAGTCAGACAACAGGCTTAGAATAACTAACAATGGTTACATAGGATAATATGAGTATAGGTCGTTCGACCGTCCAATCTGCCTGACAATCAAAATAGTTAACATGTAAAATCCATCCATCACATGCCATTACAAAATAGTAAAGGAAAACCCTCAATCCCTCTTCTCTTCGGCATCCTACGGTGCTAACCTACCCAGAGAAAAATAAAGAAGAAAGCACACCATCAACCATAGCGCCCATAACATCTAATATCCTAGTTATCACCGGCTATAGCCTTGAATCCGTCGAAAATCGAACTTCCTTTCAACGATCAAAAGGGATAATGGAAAACCCCTGTTCTAGCCAAACTGCCATATACCATCGTGACTACGTATGTTTTCCTTAGTCGACTAAGACAACCAGGCCCATCATGACTGACCAGGGTACGCGATCTATCCATTCTGATCCTGATGGGTGTTCCCATGATACGTCTGCTTTAAGTCCGCTAGAACACTCTGGTTATCAGTGATTCCTTGGCACTTCAAATCTGTTGTTCCTTTCTTCTTAGTGATCGCATCTTTAGCTCGAACGACTTCTCAAACCAATTCCATTATCATCCTTGATCAACACCCACTGAGTCAATCCATCGTCTTACTGAATCATATATCGCATAACGACCAATATCACATTAATCCAGCTCCGACCACTTTAACTTAAGTTCACAATCAAAGCATCATTCATCATTAAGTTGCGTGTCTACCATCCGAAGTCCTTTCATTACCAAACTTCACCAGCAACCCACGGGAGCCACCAAAATCCTCCACACTAAAACTCAACACCAACCCATTATCCCTGATGGATCAGTATCAATCCATGATGGACCTAGTTGTCTTAGTTGAGTAACGAAAATATATGTAGTCATGATGGCATATGATATTTTGCCTTGAACTGGCGTTATCCATTTGTCCTTTTGATTGTGAAAGCCAGTTCGAGTATCAATATATTCAAGGCTGTAGTCGGTGTTAGTTAGGATATTGCATTCTATGGATCTTATGGTTGATGGTGTGTTTTCGTCTCTATTTTTCTCTAGGTAGGCTATCATCGGAGGATGTCGAAGAGAAGCGAGATTGGGGATTTTCCTTTCCTATTCTATAATGGCATGTGATGGATGGATTTCACGTGTCAACTTGTTGGTTGCTGAGAAGATCGTACGGTTGAACTTCCTATACTCATATTATCCTATGTAACCATTGTTAGTTAACTTATCGCTCACTAAGACTATTGTCTAACTCACGGTTTCATGTTTCCTTCTTATTAAGTTGAGTTATTCATCAATGTTGTTGATGAGCAGACTAAGTAGCAGGTAGCAGGTTTGATGCCAATGATGTTGTACAGTAACAATTAGTAGGTTGGTTGTTGAGATTCAAAATTTGTTGGATACTTGTGTTCAGAATTTTAGAGATTTGGGAATTGGCAATGCAACTAAGTGGAAGCTTTCTTCAAGGCAGCTAAAAGGACAAAGATGGATTGGTATAACTTTGGAGACTCCAGAGGACCAAATCACTTGGGATTAGTTAAGAACTAAGTTTGAGGAGAAGTTAATTTCTACGATACAAAAGTGGATACTCTTTTAAATATTTGTTGAGCTTAAGCAAGGAGGTAAACCAGTATCTGGGTATGTAGCAAAGTTTGAAGCTTTATCTAGGTATGCTCGTTCATGTATTGAGGCTCCTTATCAGAAGAACAAGAAATTTATTTTGGGATTAGATGAGTGACATGGAAAAAAGTTAATCAACTATATTGATGATTCTTATGAGAAATTGGTCGAGAAGGCTTTGAGGTTAGAAAGCTTGTTTTCGAAGAAGGTGGAGGCTGATTTTGAGAATAAGGAGGAGTCAAAACCAAATTGAGGTGGTAGCAATAAGAAAAACCGGAATGGTAAACGTAAACAGCAATAACAAGAGAAGAATGGCAAGAAGAAACTGAATGGAAAGATTACTTATTATAAATGCCGACAGAATGGTCATCTTTCCAAGGATTGTAAGATCGCCTAGATGGGAAGGATGTGTTTTAATCGCAATAAGCCTAGGCAAATGAAGAAGAATTGTCTAGAACCATCGAAAGATAAACAAGTTGTGAGAGCGTATGATTTGGATGTCGTGTCATCTTCCTCGAGGGGTCACACTACGAAGGAGAAGGGGAAGAGTATTATTGTGCAAGGTATGCTTTCTATCAAAGATGTATCAGTTCGAGTTTGGTTTGATACTGGAGCATCGCATTCTTTTATCTGTAATGAGATTGTTTGCAAGTTAGGTTTAGAACCTGAAATTGTTGATAGACCATTAGTTGCGACTAATCTAGTAGAGGGTTCGTCGAGTCTTTGTATGCTTTTTCGTGGTCTAGTTTTATCGAGTTATGGTTGTATTTTTGTGTGTAATTGTTTTATTTTGAATTTCGTTGGGTTTGGGATTATTTTGGGTATGGACTGGCTCAAGAGGTATGTGGCTATTATAAATTGCGAGAGGCTCGAAGTGACAATAAGGAATGTGGAAGGGAAAATGATAGTGATGCGGTTTTTACCAGAGGATAAGCTTTTTATATTTGCATGTGATTCCATGGGATGGGTTGTCATCTGTGATAATCGTATGAGTTTTCTGATGTATTTGATGAGGTCAGAGGGTTGCTGCCACAATGAGAGATTGAGTTTCAGATTGATTTAGTGGATAGAGCTAGACCTATTATTATGCCTTTTAGGCAGACGACGCCTAAGGAATAGCGAGAGTTAGAGGTGCAAGTGAACGATATATCGAGTGGGGGATTCATTCGAAGGAGCGTATCTAAATGGGATGCGCTAGTTGTGTTTGCGACAAAGGTTGATGGATCATTGTGATTACGCGCGGATTATCATGAGCTGAATAAGGCGACCAAGAAGAACAAGTATCCATTATCGAGGATAGATGACTTTTTTGATCGGCTTCACGAAGCTAAGGTTTTTTCCCAAATGGATTTAGCAATAGGATTTCACCAACAAAGAGTAACTAGGGATTACATGCCGAAGGCTTCTTTTAGGACACCATCCGGATTTTATGAGTAGCTGGTAATGCCGTTTGGATTGACTAACACACTAGCATATTTTGTGGATCTTATTAATCGGGTTTTAAAAGACCAGTTGAACAAGTTTGTACTTGTGTTCGTTGATGATTTTTTGATGATATATTAGTTTATTCGAGGGTTGAGGAGGAATATAAGACACACTTGAGGATTGTTTTGGATATTTTATGGAAACATCAGGTAAAGACTAAGTTTTCGAAATGTCACTTCTTTCAGGAAGAAGTAAGGTTTTTGGATTATGTCATATCATGATGAGGAATAGTGTTATATCGTGCTAAGGTAGAAGTAATTCAGGATTGGGTTCGACCCAAGAAATTAGGAGTTTCTTGGTTTGTAGGATACTTTCGACGATTTATCAAGGATTTCACTAGGATAGCTGCATCATTAACTGTACTAACGAAGAAGAATCAAGTCTTCGCGTGTGATGCGAAATGTGAGCAAGCTTTTGAGATTTTGAAAGAGAGATTGACAAGTTCTCCTGTTTTGACTATTCCGAGTGGAAAAGTGGAGATGATAGTATACACCGATGCATGTTGCACAAGGCTTGGAGTGGTGTTAATGCAAAAAGATAGGGTTGTGGCTTATGCCAGTCGATAACTAAAGTTGCATGAAAGGAATTACTTGAATCACGACTTAGAGTTAGCGGCGATAGTGTTTGCTTTGAATATTTGGAGGCATTATTTGTTGGGAATTAGGTTCGGGTTATTTACGGATCATAAGTCATTGAAGTATCTGTTCTCCCAAAAGTATTTTAATGTTTGGCAGCAACGATGGTTAGAGTTTTGGCGTCGTATGATTTTGGGATAGCGCTATACTGCCGGAAAAGGTAAAGCAGTGGCCGTTGCATTAAGTCGAAGACATACAAGTTTGGGATCTATGTTGTCGGAATAGAAGCATCTCGAATATTTGGTCGGATTTGATTTCAGAACTAATTATGAGTTAGTGACCCAGATGTTAGCAAGTTCATCAATTAGAACGACTCCCATCGAAAGGATTGGCGGAGGCTAGAAGCGAGACGATAAGCTTATGGAAATCATACAAAGATCGGGGATGAGGGTTAACCCCAAGGAGATTAAGGATTTCAAAGTCGATCAAGATGGGTGTCATCGTAAGAATGGACAACTAGTTATTCTAACATAGATGGACTGAGAGAGTAGGTTCTGAGGGGATGTCATCACCATAGATTGACAATTCATCTTGGTGGTAATAAGATGTATCGAGATATGAAGTGAGTCCACTAATGGGAAAGTATGAAAAGGATATCGGGAAATTTATCGCAAAATGTACGAATTGTCAACTAGTTAAAGCCGAGCATAGGAAGCCGAGTGGATTGTTACAACCATTAGAAGTTCCTATGTGAAAATGGAAGAAAGTATCGATGGATTTTATCGAAGGACTACCTAGGGAAAGAGTGGGAAACTATAGTACATGGGTCATCGTGGAACGCTTGACCAAAAGCACAAGTTTTATTCCTATCAGATTGACTAGGATGACATCGAATTTGGATGAGTTATACCTTAAGTAGATAGTTCGATTCCACGGGGTTTCGAAGAGTATTGTTAGCGATCAAGATCCATTATTCACCAGTGGATTTTGGAAGAGACATTAGGAACCGAGCTATGTGTGAGTAAGACTTATAATCCCCAGACTAATGGCCAGACCGAGAGGGTTAACCGAGTAGTGGAGAATCTTCTTAGAGCTTGTGCATTGGACTTTGGAGCATCATGGGAAGACCATCTGCATTTAGTCGAGTTTGCTTGTAATAACAGCTACCAATCGAACATTGGAATGACACCATATGAGATGTTGTGTGGTAAACCATGTAATTCTCTATCTAGTTGGTTAGAAACTGGCGAGAAGTTGGTACTTGGGTTTGATATGACAAGAGAAACGACGAATAATATTGAGATCATTTGGCAACGAATGAAAGCAGCCAATGATCATTAGACAAGTTATGTCGATAAGCGATGGAAGGATTTGGAATTCTAAGTTACAATTTGGTGTTGGTTAAGATTTCGCCTTTAAGGAATGTTGTTCATATTGGAAGTAAAGGAAAGTTAGCACCAAGGTTTTTTGGGTTGTTTCCGGTTATCGAGCGTATTGGGCAACTCGCTTATAGATTAGATTTACTTAAGAAGATGGCTAGTATGCATAATGTGTTTTATGCATCGTTTCTAAGAAAGTTTATGCATGATTCCAATGTTGTGGTATCTCCTAATCAGTTTGACGATTTTGAGGTTGAGCCTGAGGTTTCTAAACCTCGTAAGCCGCTTTACGTCATAGGGAGTGATACGAAACAGCTTAGGAGGATGGTTGTTAAGCTAGTCAAGATACAATAGGGCAAGAACGATGACGATTGCATGTGGGAAATGGAAGAGAGTATGAGATCACCCATCCACAACTCTTTGAGTGTATGTCTCATATATCGTATCTTACTTGTACCATTGTGGTTTACATTATTAGAATTATGCATGCTAGGATAGGATTTTGATTGCATGGACTGTTGGATGCTTGATTGGATGATAGACTGAACACTCGTGGATGGTAGGCATGCAAAATGCTATGTTTACACTTGGTTTCTCATGTTCGCTTGGAATTTTGTGGGGGAAATTTCTAAATGGAGGGAGATTGTAACGACCCATATTTTACATATCGACCGATCGTAAAATAATTATATTTTATTCCTTAGTGGTCGGATCATTCTCAGATTTTAATATGTCGTTCGTGTGGATGTGAGACATGTCCATGATTTTTATTAAATATGATTATGACCATTTTACCTTTAGTTTACTATTTGGTATATAAATTTTGATAGGGACTGAACCAGGTGTTGAGATCGGTCTCATTGGATCAAAATGGTGATTTACCATTCCGTAGAGTGGTTACATAAAGAGTTTGGTTCAGCTATTTGGGAGGAATCGCTGTTTTAAGTTTCAGCTATTATTTAGGCAGACTGGTTAGTAGCTAATAGGCTTATTAGTCAAGTTGGAGTGGTCGGAGCTGGATTTATGTGATACTAGTCGTGATGCGATATACGATCTAGTAAGATGATGGATTGACTCAGGTGGGAGTTGATCAAGGATGATAATGGAATCGGTTTGAGAAGTCCCTCGAACTAGAGATGTGATTGCCAAGAAGAAAGGCTTGAAAGATTTGAAGTGCCAAGGAATCGTCGATAATCGGAGTGTTCTAGCGCACTCAAAGCAAGGATATCATGTGGACCCCCATCGGGATCAGAATGGATAGACCACGTACCCTGGGCAGTCATAATGGTCCAAGTTGTCTTAGTCGATTAAGGAAAACATACAAAGCCACGATGGCGTATTGCAGTTTGGCTAGAACCGGGGTTTTCCATTAGCCCTTTTGGTTATTAATAGAAAGTTGGATTATCGATAGATTCAAGCCTATAGTCGGTGATAGTTAGGATATTGGATGCTATGGCTGATGGTGTTCTCTGTTCTCTATTTTTTTCTGGGTAGACTATTACCGTAGGATGTCAAAGAGAAGTGGGATTGGGGGGTTTTGATTCCTATTCTATAATGGCATATGATGGATGGATTTCAGGTGTTAACTTGTTGGTTGCTGGGAAGATCAGATGATTGATCTACCTATAATATGCCAATGTGACTGTTGTTAGTTATTTTATCGCTTACTAAAAATGATGTGTGCTCGAGGTTTTATGTTCCCCTCTTATTACCTTGGGTTGTTCATCAATGTTGTTGATGAGTAAACTTTGTAGCAAGTAGCCGGTTTGGTGCCAATGATGCTTACGGTGACGAACAGGAGGTTGACGTACTATTACTACCTACTATATAGATTTTTCTTTTTTATTTCCGCTATATGTTGATGGTCATTGAGACTGTAAGGGATGTAGTGAGGCATATATTGAATTCATAGATTCATGTTCTCAGATGTATTGTACTTGAGATTTTATGGCTTTACAAAAATTAAATTTCTATTCGGTTATGCTTCACTTATATATAGCGCTGTGAGTTATACGACAGGTACCATTTCGAGTTATTCTTTCTTGATAATCGCCGTATATCTTCCTATCACATCATACAGCGCACCTTTCCTCAGTTCGATGTTGGAGGTTTGGGTGGTCCTCACATTATCAGATTGATTGTTGAGATACATTTAAGGAGTTCAGAATTAATTTGCTGAAAATTTGGATAACTAAGTAATTTGAGTTAGGTTAATTTAAATAAACTAATGGAAGGGTTTATTCCAACATATAATAGTGTAATAAAAATATTTAATCTCCAAATAATTTTTTTGTAAGCTTTATATGAAATTATAAATGTTTTGGAGATTTATACGTACTTGTTGCATTAAATCTCTAAACAAAGTAAAATATTGAATTTTTAATGGAAATCGATAATTCTAAGTTCGTTCGAGTTGAAAACAAGGAGTAAAAGCTTAATATTGATTTCAAATCAATATTTAAGTGTGTCAATATATTTTGAATAAGGTTTGATGTTTATTTAACAAAAATAAGCTATAATTTACACAAATTTAAACTTAAAAATGTAAGTTTTACAAAAAAAAAATGTTCAACAACTTGCAAAATATAAATTTTGTACGAAATATGAATAAAATAGTACTAAAAATGGTTATAAATGTTTTAAATGTGTTGCATAAAATTTAATAAATTTGTGAAATGTTAAAAAGTTGTAAGTTTTGACAAATTATAGTGTAAAACCTTACTTTTTTGAAAACATGAATTTTAATATGTGTAATGAAAAAATAGTGTGTTGTTCAAAAAGATTAAAAATATTTAAATGTGTACAAATATGTTTGAAAACAAATACAAAGGAATTGAAATAGTATTTGCCTTGAGATTGTAAATTTTGGTTTCTTAAAACTTGTAAAAAGTTGAGAGAAGAGGTCAAAATTGTGATAATAACTTACAGTTATGCCTATATGGTGTTAGTGAGCTAATTGGGCCTAATCCTCCCTAACACCTAATTAGCCTTTAGGGAAATTTGGAGAAAACTTTAGTTTTATAAGCTCTTATAATAAAATAAAGGAAAGAAGAAACGTCCTTCTTCTTCTCAATTTTATAGTAAAAAGGAATTAGATTCCTCTCGAAATCTTGAGCAAAACTGTGACACTCTACGTCCGTTAATGTCACTCACTAAGGGAATGCATTAAGTTTCATGAAGTGTTATAGGTAAACAAACACAGAATAATTACAAAACAGATATAAATAAGATAGCAGCGGAAATTTAAATTTTTATTTTAAACATAAATCATAATACCGTGGTCATAATACCATAAGTCACAAAAAACATTACAATAAAATAACCTTTGTCTTGCACCATTAGAGTACATAAGTATATAAAAAGCATAATTCCCCAATTGAAAGAGTTAAGCCATAGTAGAGACAAAAACTTGACCCATACTTCAGAAGTAGCACCTAGCAAGATGATATCTATGTTCGGACTAAGCCTGAGTGTTTCCTCTCTGAGAAACTGGGGGAAACGAAAGAAAGAAGGGGAAACAAAAGGGCAGACAAAAAATCTGGCGAGCCTAGTTACTTTTAGCCAATAAATAAATAAAAGTAACATGATAGGCATATAAAGTGGATAAGAGAGATCACTAAATAAATGGTAGGTGTGACAAGGTAGACAGGGTAAGGTGTATACACTTCTCTAATAATTACTCTGCACTATTACTAGTATAACTAAAATGAGATGATTCCTTCCACTATAGGTTGGTAGATTTAGGGCATACGTCCGAGTGTAGCCTAACCACTACCCTAATCTATCGGCTCCCTATTCCGTAGATATCCTGTGCTGGCCCCACAGTAGGAGGTATCAATTCCTAAAGTGGAAACCCTTCTTTTCCCAAGATGTGCACAACCATATCTACTGGTGTCACGGTCGTCATATCACCCTCTGCCCGGCTCATGCACGGACATGTCCTGGTTGGTTTGCGCCGCCCACACTGTCCATCTCGTTTGGATCTCTTATAATCAATCAGTAAGCGTGCCCCTTCTCCGCCAAGCACGGAGTACTTTATTTGATACCTACTCTGGGTTACTGACTGAAATGGGTCCCACACAATATGATACAAGCTCTCCCCTTTGTCTTGTGTCCCCACTAGGTTCTTCACTGACTATGTATACCTCTAGGTGTCTTTAATTACATAGCCCTTTGCCAGTTATGCTTACCCTAAAGGGTGTCTTTAATTACAAAACCTGATTGGGTTAAGTTCGTGGGCCTATATGTAAATATTACCCACCCCCTCTAATTTAGTTAACCCACCCACTACCCATCCAATTTTACATAACCCTAAATTAAGTTCATAATCATAAAATCCTTATGGGTTAAATTAGGTTAAGCAGTCCAGTTTATTACCATGTCCAATAGGGTTATAATAGGCTAGACCTCCCACATTAAGCCTACAATGTGAGGATGCTCGATATGCTGGTTGGGTCCGGGCAGTCTTATTCCACAGTTGGTTCTAACCTCGCGTCTTAGCCCGATTCATATTTGCACACTTAGACCTCTCAAATTAGGTTCAACATTAGTGGTTGCTGGATATGCTGGTCGGGTCCGGGCAGACTTCCACCACTAATGCAACCTAACCTCGTGTCATAAGTGCTATTACAAGTCCTAATTGTAATTACTAAACATTCCATTTTTATCTAAATCTACCTATGTTATTACAGGTGATTATTTCTTCTTTTATCCCCATTTGAATTATATGTCCAATAATGTTAATATTCAAATTATGCCAATATTAACCCTTCTCCCCTGTTCCCAAACAAGCGTACTCATAAATTGGCGGCATGCTTAGGCTAGACAATAGCCTAGTCATAAACGATAATAGGGAAAATAATGGGAATTTAACTAAAGTGATCATCTTGGCATAAACATAAACTAGCATGATAATAAGGTGAATGGACATGTAATTAACATTATAACAATGTGGACATAAAACTGATGAACTGGTGGCAATCAATTGATTCTAACATAACTATGATGTCACAATAAGCATAGTAAGATCTAAAGAGCAATTTAGATGTCCAATTGGATTAGATCTTACATGATAACTCAAGGTGATAAATTAGTTTATATAATTCAGATCTAGAGGTTAAAGTAGATCTAACACCATTAGAATGACATAATAGCATGTTTAGATCTAAATATGGGTTATCATGTCTAATTTACAACTTATCTAAGTTGATCACAATATGACAGGTGAAAGGTGACTTACATAAAAAATTGGATCTAACCAATGTTGCAACTATCCAAATTAACAAATTTACATTCACCACAATATCGTTACAAGTCAAGATCCACATAGGTATCATAATAGAATAATCACAGTTGCATTAGATCTTAAGGTGTAGATCTATTATGACATAGTATAAGATTTAACAATAACATAGATCCACAGTTTACAACATATCCAATTCACATTCTTTCACAATTTACTTTTATTTATCTAAACCTAAAAGCAACTAGAAACTCACAGCGTTAGGTTTAGAGAATTGAGAAAGAGCGGATCTTGAATTTCTGAATTTGATTTGCAAAGTACGTTGTCGTAGAAAACGGTTCTGTCTCAGTTAGTATCCAAGCAGCTTATGGCCTCTATGATTTCCAATGAAGAAAATAGAGAATAGGACACATATATATATATATATATAGCTGCCAGAACCCCTAAAACCGAGTGCCACGTCAGCCCTAGGGGTGTCAGCACCCCTGTGGGTGGGTCGACCTGTAGGTTGACACCCCTCCAGGGGGGTCGACCCCCTAAAGCTTGATTTTTTCTGCCTTATCGAATTTTTCAAATTCGAACAGTTCTGGATAAAATTCTGACTCATGCGTATATAAATAATCTTTCTGCGCGTATACAAACTTAAAACCATCATAACTTCTTCATACGTTGTCCGTTTTACGCAAACCAAATGTCTATCCTGACCAGAATTTCGAGACAAACGCAATGGTGCAGTCCATTTCCTCTAATTCTGAATATTAAATTAATATTATTTAATTTATCCTCTTTAATGTTGTTAAAAATTCGTGGTGTTACGTTCTCCCCTACTCAAAGGATTTCGTCCCGAAATCTCTAAGTTGAGAAGAATGCATATCCTACCATCCATCATTCAACTACTCATCCACCAATCACTGGCATCCATTGTCCCTAAAGATTTATAATGCCTATATGAATATATGCAAAGTTGTGAGTATATGTCCCAACACTAATGAGAAAATCAGGAGGTCTACTGATTCAGTTGGCCTCCTTAATGCAATGTATGTTAGTGCCATGAATCCAACATGTATGCAAATAATCCTATTATATCATGTGAGTTCTATATGTGTGACATTCATTCTTCCAAATGCAACATCCATATGCTAACTCATCCATTTCCATCTATAAAAGAAAAGAAAATGCACACATATCCGTATGTAGTATGAGAGTGATTGAGCCGATCTAGTGCCTAATATGTGTGTATATGCGTCCACAGGAAACCACTAGCAAACACTTGCATCCACTTGCATCCATCAAACATAACATGTTTCAGACACATGTTTATATCCATAGAATTCCTATCTAAAGGTCAAAAAATACTATGGATAAGATATACTCAATTGACATAAACAAGTACTGATAAAACTTTGAAAAAGGAG
Source organism: Allium sativum (assembly GCA_030737875.1). Taxonomy (NCBI): domain Eukaryota; kingdom Viridiplantae; phylum Streptophyta; class Magnoliopsida; order Asparagales; family Amaryllidaceae; genus Allium; species Allium sativum. The sequence continues at coordinate 861,646,506 of CM060915.1, read as the reverse complement.
TTAAGAACAGACCCTCGAAAAGAAAAGAGTACGAAGAACGAATCTTATCTTTGGTCTCCCAAGTCGCATCCTCTGGGCTATCTCCCCATTGAACCTTTAGCAACTTGATCTCCTTATTGCGCAACTTCTTAACTTCTAATTCAAGAATACAGGTAAGGACTCGTCTGATTGTCACCTCCTGTTCCACTTCTACTTCTTCCAACATACTCGGTTCAACAACTTCTGCGGTGTCAAGCAGACATTTCTGCAGATGAGAGGCGTGGTGGAAAACGTCATCACACAAAATAGATTTTCTGGGAGTTTCACTCTGTAGGCCATTTGGCCAATTCTCTCTATTATGGGAAATTGTCCCACAAACCTAAGAGACAACTTCCCTACTGCTCCGAAGCGAACCACATTCCTCAGAGGTGATACTTTGGTTAAAAACTAAGTCTCCTACTTCGAATTCGATGTCAGTTCTTCTCTTGTCTGCATAGGACTTCCGCCTATCTTGAGTTGTCTTCATCCGCCATCGAATAAGGTCAATCTTTTCGGACGTTCCCAAACCATATATGGTCCAAGTAATAATCTTTCTGTAGATTCCCACCAACAAGTTGGTGATCTACAGGGTCGTCCGTACAATGCTTCGAAGGGTGATATGCCGATGCTAGCTTGATAACTATTATTATAGGCAAACTCTACTAAAGGAAGATGCTCTTCCCAAGTTCCTTCGAAGTCTAGGATACATTGTAACACCCCGTGTATTTTATAACTGTGAAATTCATAAATTAAACTATAACTAATTTTAAATCAAAGAATTAAGGGAAACGGGATACGCCATTGCGTTCGTCTCGGAATTCTGCTTGAGATAGAGTCTGAGTTTGCATAAAACGGATATCGTATGAAGAAGATACGGACGAACGAAGTTGGGCGAAAAACCGGAAAACGGGTCAGAATGCACTGGCGCACTTGGGAAGTGCGCCAGAACAAAAATGCACTGGCGCACTTGGGAAGTGCGCCAGTACATTTTTGACCTGGCGCACCTGCCAAGTGCGCCCAGGTCAAAAATGACCTGCTGGTCAGGTCTGGTCAAGTCCTGGCTGGCCAGGTCTGTGTTTGGTCGATTTTCTGAGCCTTGCCTTGTCACTAGGGCTAGGTGTCAGCTCCTGGTTGGCCTCTCCTTCAAACGAACGGCTATTATTGAACCAAGCTTCATCGACGGTCTAAATCAACTCACAAACTCTATAAAAAGGACCTAAGACTAACCCTAATTCACACAAACTAAAATGGAGCTGAGACCGTCATGTTGCTGAGGAGAGACTAAAGATAGCCGTCAGAAATGGAGAGACAATTAGGAGATAAATCAAAAGCTTAAAGCAACATCAAATCAATCAAAGCAACGCCTACAACAAAGGATAGCATCTCCAAATTCAGAATTCAGATTTCTGAATTGAAGATTCGCCATACGCTGTAAGTAGAGTGCTATTCCGATGCAAATTAAATAATTGTGTTGATTTGTGTAATGTAAGAAATGGAATTGTGGCGATAATAATCTATATTTGTATGTTGCTTTGATGCAAAACGATTTGGGAATATTATGGTATACGATTGGATATTTGCAAGTACGCGATTTGCGTTGGAAACGAAATGGAATTGTGGCGATAATGACTTATATTTGTATGTTATTTTGATTCTAACGATTTGGCAATGCTATGGTTTGATTCATACAAGTATGTGGCTTATGTTGACAACCACATGTTGTGGAAGTTTGATTGGGACTTATGCAAGCATATGATTCATATTGAAAACTACATGTTTGTGGTAGTTATTTACAACACCCATTTGGTAAATGCAAGTATAAGATTCATGTTGAAACAACAATTATATGTTGTAATAGTTTATTTTGAAATTCATGCAAGTCTATGATCTATTGTTATGACAACATGATGTAAAATTCTATGGTCATCTTTAGTGTAATTTGATTCACCTAAGTATTATGATTCATATGAAGGTTATGTTGGAATTGGCATCATAGTTCAAGTATAAAAATCATATTTTTGTGATAGTGACAAAAGCACGCATCTTTGTAAATTTGTATTAATTTTATGAACATGACTAAACTATGTTCGTTATTATGCCCAATTGAAAAACATGTTTTTAGGCTCATGTTGTTATCATAAGTTACATTAGAATTACATTAGAATTACATTCCTCTTGCAAGTTTACATAGATAAAATAAAAACCATGATGTAAGTTTAGATATGTTTATGCTATAATTCTATGAATAGAATGAAAACCATGATTCATATAAGAATTAGGTTGGGATAATTCTAGTTGAACCATACTTTTGTATTAGTAACAAAAGTAAGTACCCTTTTGTTAACATGTAGTGATTTTAGGAACACGATTAGTTTATATTATGCCTAAATAAAAATATAGGCTTATATTTCTAGTCAAGACCCTGTGCCAATAATAATGATATCTAATTTAGTTAGATTCTTAATTTCAAGTTTACATGGTTAGTTGAACCTATGATTCATGTTTAAGTTTATGCCATTATCATATGACTAGAATAATTCATGTTTAAGTACTGCTTATGCCATAATCATATGAATAAAATCATTCGTGATTAAGTATTGTCTATGCATTAACCATATGAATAGAATGATTTATGTTTAAGTATTGTTTATGCTATGATTGTATGGATAAAATGATTCATGTTATGCCATGATTATATGATATTACAATTGCAAGTTCACATGTGCCTATTTTATGTTAATTGAATCGTTCGTTGCAAGTTCATGCGTTCACACTCCCCTTTTTCATGTTATCTTATAAACACCATGTTATAGCCTCCCCTTTTCATATGGCTAAATTGGGTTTAAGTATTAAACCCAACACACCTTACATTGGCACGAACGTATAAAACGGGGGTAATGACGTTTGGGCTAAAAGATGAAATATATGTGTTGGCATGTTTGACGCACGCCAATAACTTTGAAAAACAATTAAGTGGCATAAATAAATCTTAACCAATAAAGATGAATTTGAATAATGGGCCGCAAATATTTACATATAAAAAGAAAAGAGACAAAATATGTAAATGTAGAAAATACGATGTGTTTAACCCGAGGTTGGATTGAGTTGTGATGTAAACCTGCCCGGAACCGCCCGGCTGTCCAGTAGTCACAACAATACCTATCCAATGTGGGTGGTTAAACACGGAGCCCAATAAGGACCCGAGGTTAGACTGAGTTGTGGCGTAAGACTGCCCGGACCCAACCGGCAACAGGCAGCCACAACAATACCTGTCTAATGTGAGAGGTCAAGGCTTTAATAAGACAATTAAGGCTGAGTCTGGATTGATAGGATTAAGTAAATTATATTAATACTTAATCAAAATGGAACATGCTAAACTAAACAGACTGATTGGGGGTTAGGTTTATAAAACACTTAACCAACTTAGCATGTTGGCTAGAAATAGAAAACCTAGTAGCGGGGGACCCTTTTCGCAGTAACCCTACAAGGTATCATGATACCCTGAAACTAGGCAGGGTGGGGCACGATTACTGGGCTGATTGTAAGAGGTCAAATCGACGGCGGTGGTGCAGCAGTGTAGGTTCTAACGGGGTGCGGGCGTGCACACACTCCGGCGCAGAAAAATAAGGCACTGGGCACCAGTAGCATACCTGTGCATTCTAGGATTGTGTCGGGCCGCCACCATGGGACTTGATACACCCCATGGTGGGACCAACATAGGTAACTACAACATCGGGGGCCGTAAGACACATGTAACTATGCGAGTAGGAGCCGATCATCATAAAATGGATCACTTCACCCTGATTATGGGGTGCCCGTTGGGAACTAGTTTATATGGGTACAAAGATTAAAATGGGGTACGATAGTATATTCAATCCTAGACAACTGAACTAAGTTTATGGTGCTTTCCCATTTCTAGTCTATACTTATCATACCCAGTTCTTTATTCATAGACTGAATAGTCCTAGACTTACTCAGGCTTTATGTCTGACTCTACTTTTCTTTCGTCTTCTTTTCTTCCGTTCCCCCCCCCCCCACCCAGGTCCACAGGGAGGGAATACCGCAGCTTGACCAGCCTTCATATCCAGCTTGAAGAGAAAGAATGTATTGCTTGGATCTTTTCGTTTTGGACTATGGCTTTGGACAACAACTATGGGACTTTTGCAGTTTATTTATGTTTTCTTTATGCTTCTTTAAATAATGTAATCAAGACAGTTATAAAGATGTTATGTTGTAAAACAAATTATGACATGGTTTGTGTAACACGTATTTTAATGAAATAAAAGTTGTTGTTTTCCGCTGTTCAAAAATATGTGTTCTTATATCTGTCTTGTATATCTGTGACTTATACTTATAAACCTCCACCAAAATTAGGGCATTCCCTTTGAGAGTGACCCTAACGGAGGTGGGGTGTTTCACTTGGTATCAGAGCATAGGTTTACCAGATAAGATAAAAAGTTTTGAAAATTTATTTTCAAAAAGGAAATTTAAAGAAGCATTTTTAAAAGATAAAATATTATTTTATTTTAAAAAAGGCAAAATCCCCCCCAAAGCCATAGGAACTATCTCTTATCCTTCGTTTTGAATCTATCCTTTCTGTTTCAGCATGTCTGGAGACCTTACTCCCCAGCTGCTGACGCTTTCACTCCTCCTCCTCCACGTGAACCAGCAAGCGGAAGAGTCCCAGAGTAGGAAGACGGATAATAGTCAAACAAGAAAGGATCGTAACAGTAATAACAAGAAACGGGAAAAAAGGAAATGCAATTTTTGTGGTACGGAAGGGCACATAGCCAAGGATTGTAGAAAGAGGAATAGAAAGCAAGGAGAATGTTTTCATTGTGGGGAGACTGGACACATCAGCATAGACTGTCCTGAGAAGACAGACTCTAAGAAGGGCAGGAAAGACAGCAAGTCCCAAGAGAAGAGGAAGTGTAAATTCTGTGGCAAAGTGGGGCACTTAGTGAAAGATTGCCGGAAAAAGAAGGCCAAGATGAACGGTGGGTGCTTTTCTTGTGGTGAGACAGGCCACATGGCTAAGGACTGCCCAAAGAAACTAGGTATAAATACTTCTGTAGAAAGTGTAGTTTATCTTTAGGATCACCCCGTTCGCACTTTATTTGATTCCGGCGCATCACACTCCTTTATCTCGTCTGCTTTAGTAGAATCTCTGCACCTAAAAACTAGTATGGTAAAGGACCCCTTAATTGTTTCAAACCCAATTGGGGGCCCAGCTCATTTGTCTATGATCTGTTTGGGATTGAAAATTTCTATTCTAAGCATAGAATTTCAATGTAGTGCCTTTGTTTTGGGCTTTTCGGGATATGGTTTGATTTTGGGCATGGATTGGCTATCCAGTAATGGGGCCATCCTTGATTGTGAGAACAGGGTTGTTAGGCTCCTGACCCAGCTCGGTAACACTTTGGAAATTTCTTGTAATCCCTCATATGCGGTTATGCTTAGTTATCTTGAATCGCTAGATGCCTCCGTTGAAAATTTGCAATCGATTAGAATGGTCCGGGAATATCCGGATGTCTTCGAAGAGGTGAAGGGCTTGCCTCCGAAGCGGGAGATAGACTTCCATATATATCTTGTAGATAATGCAAAGCCCGTTGCGTTGCCCGTTAGACACATGGCTCCACGGGAAAGGAAAGAGCTCAGTAAACAGATTAAAGAGCTTCTAGAAAAGGGGTTCATTAGAAGGAGCATTTCAGAATGGGGCACTCCAGTAGTGTTCGCCACTAAGGCAGAAGGTTCATTTCGCTTATGCATGAGTCGTAAAGAATCACCTTAGTAAGTTCATTTGGCAACATAGTTGACATTTGTTTATTTTCAAGAGATAATTCATCTATGTGGAATACCTTCTAGTAAGTGAACAAGATCCAAGATTCACTAGTGAATTTTGGAGAGCTTGCATGAAACCATGAGTACGCCGTCATGCTTGAGCCGAGTATACTAGATGTAGAGTAAGTGAAAGTGGAACGAGAGGCAACACTGAAATAGGTTCCAACTCATATTTTGGAAACAAGAATTAAGAAGCTACGAAATTGTGAAGTTAAAGACGGACAAAGCATAGTGGAGTTAAGCTCAAGAAATGCGACTTAGAAGATTTAAGACTAGATTCGTGCATCATATCTCTTCTTAAGAGTATATCCTTGATCCCTCTCTTCCTGTAGAGCTTACTTGCATGCTATCTTTTGTGTATATCCTCTCGGTCCCATTCTCAATCCAATTTCTGTTGCAAACCCCATAGGGAGTATGACTCATCTGTTAGTAACACATGTTGGGGCTTGAGGGTGTTCGTTGGTTTGACTAAAGTTCTTGGGTTTTATAGGATACGGATTGGTCTTAGGAAGGGACTCCCTTGTGACCTAAAAGGAGTCCATCATGCTTAGTTTCCTAGAATCATATATGGTGGTTGGGTTGAGTAATTCTTTGGGTGTCAGTCTGATGTTGATTTCGGTCTTCGGGGCTGATGCTTAGAGAGTTCTTCTCCTAATCAATATATGTGTGGCATAGATTTCCAGTTTTGACATTGCCTAGTGGGCACAAAGTTTTTACTTGCTTCTATCATTCGACTATACCTTTAGATAGGAACAATTGGGAAAATGGCCTATAGATTAGAGCTACCCGAAAGATTGGCCGGAGCTCACAACGTCTTTCATGTTTCACATCTCCGAAAATGTCTACATGAGTCTGCTGAAGTGGTAGAGCCAAATATCCTAGAAGAAGCTGAAGTGGAACGCGAAGCAACCGTGAGGAAAGTTCCAACTCGCATATTAGAAACGGAAGTAAAGAAGCTACGCAACCGCGAAGTCAAGCTCGTCAAAGTTCAGTGGAGCGACGCCGAGGAAGATGCAACTTGGGAAACTGAAGCTAGAATACGTGCTGCCTACCCTTTTCTTTTCGAGGGTACATCTTTGATCCTTCCTTTTCCTTAAGTTGCGCTTTTATCTATCTTTTTAGGAATATCACCTCGACCTTATCTTTTAGGTAGAAACCCTTTGGATGAAAACATGTAATTGAAACATGTTATGGATGATGGTTGCAAGTGGTTGCAAGTGATTGCTAGTGGTTGCTCGTGGTTGCATATACACACACAATCTAGGTTTTAGATCGGCTCGGTCACTTCATATTGCATATGCATATATGTTTGCATTTGTATATGGTTGAATTTTAATGTGTTGTCATATGGATGTTGCATTTGTATGAATGATTGCGCACTCATATAGAATCATAAATAGGAAAATTTGCATACATAATGGATTCATGGCACTTACATAATTTGCATTAAGTAGGTCAACTGAATCAGTAGACCGCCTGATTTTGCATTAGATAAGTACATGTACACACACACTTCGCATATGATCATGAAGCATTAGAAGTCTTTTAAGGACAATGGATGCTCGTGTTTGATGGATGAGTAGATGGATGTTTGGATGTTAGGATGTACATTCTTCCTGAACTTGAAGATTTCGGGGACGAAATCCTTTTAAGTGGGGGAGAATGTAACACCCCGTGTATTTTATAACTGTGAAATTCATAAATTAAACTATAACTAATTTTAAATCAAATAATTAAGGTAAACGGGATACGCCATTGCGTTCGTCTCGGAATTCTGCTTGAGATAGAGTCTGAGTTTGCGTAAAACGGATATCGTATGAAGGAGATACGGACGAACGAAGTTGGGCGAAAAACCGGAAAACGGGTCAGAATGCACTGGCGCACTTGGGAAGTGCGCCAGAACAAAAATGCACTGGCGCACTTGGGAAGTGCGCCAGTACATTTTTGACCTGGCACACCTGCCAAGTGCGCCCAGGTCAAAAATGACCTGCTGGTCAGGTCTGGTCAAGTCCTGGCTGGCCAGGTCTGTGTTTGGTCGAATTTCTGAGCCTTGCCTTGTCACTAGGGCTAGGTGTCAGCTCCTGGTTGGCCTCTCCTTCAAACGAACGGCTATTATTGAACCAAGCTTCATCGACGGTCTAAATCAACTCACAAACTCTATAAAAAGGACCTAAGACTAACCCTAATTCACACAAACTAAAATGGAGCTGAGACCGTCATGTTGCTGAGGAGAGACTAAAGATAGCCGTCAGAAATGGAGAGACAATTAGGAGATAAATCAAAAGCTTAAAGCAACATCAAATCAATCAAAGCAACGCCTGCAACAAAGGATAGCATCTCCAAATTCAGAATTCAGATTTCTGAATTGAAGATTCGCCATACGCTGTAAGTAGAGTGCTATTCCGATGCGAATTAAATAATTGTGTTGATTTGTGTAATGTAAGAAATGGAATTGTGGCGATAATAATCTATATTTGTATGTTGCTTTGATGCAAAACGATTTGGGAATATTATGGTATACGATTGGATATTTGCAAGTACGCGATTTGCGTTCGAAACGAAATGGAATTGTGGCGATAATGACTTATATTTGTATGTTATTTTGATTCTAACGATTTGGCAATGCTATGGTTTGATTCATACAAGTATGTGGCTTATGTTGACAACCACATGTTGTGGAAGTTTGATTGGGACTTATGCAAGCATATGATTCATATTGAAAACTACATGTTTGTGGTAGTTATTTACAACACCCATTTGGTAAATGCAAGTATAAGATTCATGTTGAAACAACAATTATATGTTGTAATAGTTTATTTTGAAATTCATGCAAGTCTATGATCTATTGTTATGACAACATGATGTAAAATTCTATGGTCATCTTTAGTGTAATTTGATTCACCTAAGTATTATGATTCATATGAAGGTTATGTTGGAATTGGCATCATAGTTCAAGTATAAAAATCATATTTTTGTGATAGTGACAAAAGCACGCATCTTTGTAAATTTGTATTAATTTTATGAACATGACTAAACTATGTTCGTTATTATGCCCAATTGAAAAACATGTTTTTAGGCTCATGTTGTTATCATAAGTTACATTAGAATTACATTAGAATTACATTCCTCTTGCAAGTTTACATAGATAAAATAAAAACCATGATGTAAGTTTAGATATGTTTATGCTATAATTTTATGAATAGAATGAAAACCATGATTCATATAAGAATTAGGTTGGGATAATTCTAGTTGAACCATACTTTTGTATTAGTAACAAAAGTAAGTACCCTTTTGTTAACATGTAGTGATTTTAGGAACACGATTAGTTTATATAATGCCTAAATAAAAATATAGGCTTATATTTCTAGTCAAGACCTTGTGCCAATAATAACGATATCTAATTTAGTTAGATTCTTAATTTCAAGTTTACATGGTTAGTTGAACCTATGATTCATGTTTAAGTTTATGCCATTATCATATGACTAGAATAATTCATGTTTAAGTACTGCTTATGCCATAATCATATGAATAAAATCATTCGTGATTAAGTATCGTCTATGCATTAACCATATGAATAGAATGATTTATGTTTAAGTATTGTTTATGCTATGATTGTATGGATAAAATGATTCATGTTATGCCATGATTATATGATATTACAATTGCAAGTTCACATGTGCCTATTTTATGTTAATTGAATCGTTCGTTGCAAGTTCATGCGTTCACACTCCCCTTTTTCATGTTATCTTATAAACACCATGTTATAGCCTCCCCTTTTCATATGGCTAAATTGGGTTTAAGTATTAAACCCAACACACCTTACATTGGCACGAACGTATAAAACGGGGGTAATGACGTTTGGGCTAAAAGATGAAATATATGTGTTGGCATGTTTGACGCACGCCAATAACTTTGAAAAACAATTAAGTGGCATAAATAAATCTTAACCAATAAAGATGAATTTGAATAATGGGCCGCAAATATTTACATATAAAAAGAAAAGAGACAAAATATGTAAATGTAGAAAATACGATGTGTTTAACCCGAGGTTGGATTGAGTTGTGATGTAAACCTGCCCGGAACCGCCCGGCTGTCCAGTAGTCACAACAATACCTATCCAATGTGGGTGGTTAAACACAGAGCCCAATAAGGACCCGAGGTTAGACTGAGTTGTGGCGTAAGACTGCCCGGACCCAACCGGCAACAGGCAGCCACAACAATACCTGTCTAATGTGAGAGGTTAAGGCTTTAATAAGACAATTAAGGCTGAGTCTGGATTGATAGGATTAAGTAAATTATATTAATACTTAATCAAAATGGAACATGCTAAACTAAACAGACTGATTGGGGGTTAGGTTTATAAAACACTTAACCAACTTAGCATGTTGGCTAGAAATAGAAAACCTAGTAGCGGGGGACCCTTTTCGCAGTAACCCTACAAGGTATCATGATACCCTGAAACTAGGCAGGGTGGGGCACGATTACTGGGCTGATTGTAAGAGGTCAAATCGACGGCGGTGGTGCAGCAGTGTAGGTTCTAACGGGGTGCGGGCGTGCACACACTCCGGCGCAGAAAAATAAGGCACTGGGCACCAGTAGCATACCTGTGCATTCTAGGATTGTGTCGGGCCGCCACCATGGGACTTGATACACCCCATGGTGGGACCAGCATAGGTAACTACAACATCGGGGGCCGTAAGACACATGTAACTATGCGAGTAGGAGCCGATCATCATAAAATGGATCACTTCAACCTGATTATGGGGTGCCCGTTGGGAACTAGTTTATATGGGTACAGAGATTAAAATGGGGTACGATAGTATATTCAATCCTAGACAACTGAACTAAGTTTATGGTGCTTTCCCATTTCTAGTCTATACTTATCATACCCAGTTCTTTATTCATAGACTGAATAGTCCTAGACTTACTCAGGCTTTATGTCTGACTCTACTTTTCTTTCGTCTTCTTTTCTTCCGTTCCCCCCCCCCCCCCAGGTCCACAGGGAGGGAATACCGCAGCTTGACCAGCCTTCATATCCAGCTTGAAGAGAAAGAATGTATTGCTTGGATCTTTTCGTTTTGGACTATGGCTTTGGACAACAACTATGGGACTTTTGCAGTTTATTTATGTTTTCTTTATGCTTCTTTAAATAATGTAATCAAGACAGTTATGAAGATGTTATGTTGTAAAACAAATTATGACATGGTTTGTGTAACACGTATTTTAATGAAATAAAAGTTGTTGTTTTCCGCTGTTCAAAAATATGTGTTCTTATATCTGTCTTGTATATCTGTGACTTATACTTATAAACCTCCACCAAAATTAGGGCATTCCCTTTGAGAGTGACCCTAACGGAGGTGGGGTGTTTCATACATAGTCTTAAAAGATCTTCAAGAATTCTGTTCACCCTCACCATCTGCCCATCGGTCCGAGGATGATAAGTGGTGCTCAAACACAACTGTTAGAAGGTACTCCATGAAGATGGGGCCATGATCGCTTACGATGTTAGAAGGTACTCCATGAAGATGAACTATCTCACAAACATAAAATTGTTTCCAACCACGATGCCGTCCTCTTACTCTTAACTGGAATAAAGTGAGCACTCTTAGTGAGTCTATCTACCACCACCCAAATATTGGTATTGCCTTTCTTTGACCTAGGCAAACCATCTATGAAATCCATAGAGACGCTCTCTCATTTCCACTGCAGAACCTCCAACGGATGAAGTAATCCACCGGGCTTCTTTTGCTCATCTTTGACCTATTCGCAAACTAAACACTGAGAAACAAATTCGGCTACATCTTTCTTCATCCCAGCCCAAAAGAAAACCCTCTTCATGTCTTTATACATCTTGTCACCACCTGAATGAATAGTCATCTTAGAATATTGGGCTTCTTTTAGGACTGCCTTTATCAAGCTTCCAGATTGAGGAACACAAAGCCCTCCATCTCGTTGAACCACACCTTTACATCTATGACATATCTACTGAGGTGACTAGAAGTCTCCCCTCTTCTGAGCTTTTCCATGATGTCTAAAATATGTGGGTTACCTTGTTGCGAAGCTCCTATTTTGTCTGTAAGGTTTGGTCGTATCTCCAAGGATGCAAACAAATCAGGCAAAACCTCGATGGAAGGTCTAAAATCAAAAGCTGATATGAACTCCAAGTTATTTCTTTCCATAAATAGAGGAGTCAAGGCCATCCTCTGCCTACTTAGCGCGTCTGCCACCATGTTACCCTTGCCAGGGGTATAAGCAATTTCAAAATCATAAGAAGCTAAGAACTCCATCCATCATTGTTGCCTTAAGTTGAGATCCTTCTATGAGAATAGATACTTAAGAGATTTATGATTGGTGTATAACTCGAACCTTTCTCTAAGTAAATAATGACGTCACAGTCTATATCCCATGAAAATGCCAAATTCTTCTTTGTCAGCCTGGTGAGAGGGGCTGATATCTTCGCGAAGTCGTTAATGAACTTCCTATAATAACCTGCCAACCCAAGAAATCTTCTTAACTCGGTTGCATTTTAGGAATCTTCCAATCTTGCACTGCAATCACCTTAGCAGGAACTACAGCTATACCTTCTTTGGAGACCACATACCCTAAGAATCTCACTTTTTTTCTTCAAAAATGGCATTTGGAGAACTTCGCCTTAAGCTGATGGTCACAGAGAGTTTTCAAAACTTCTCTCAAATGTTGGGCATGCTCTTTTTCTCTTTTGGAGAAGATCAAAATATCATCAACAAAGACTACGACAAATTTGTTTAGGAACTCTCGAAACACCCCACTCATTAGATCGACCAAATAGGCGGGTGCATTCGTCAGCCCAAAAAGGCATCACTAGCCATTCAAAGAAACCGTCCGGAGTTCTAAAAGCAGTCTTATCTATGCTGTCCTCAGCCACCCTCAATTGATGGAACCCCATAGCCAAGTCCAACTGAGAAAATACCAAGGCACTAACAAGCTGATCAAATAAATCATCAATCCTTGTAAGCGGGTGCCTATTCTTCTTGGGGGGCTTATTCAACTCTTTATAGTCAACATACAAACAAAGCGAACCATATGCCTTAGTTGCGAATAATACTAGAGCACCCCATTCAGATATGCTTTGTCTGAGAAACCCTTTCTCAAGTAGCTCCCCTACTTGCTTACTCAGCTCCCTCCTTTCCCTTGGAGCCATGTGGCGCACTGGTAATGCAACTGCCTTTGCATTATCCACCAAATATATGCGGAAGTCGATCTCAAGCCTTGGAGGTAAACCCTGTACCTCATCAAGAACATCGGAATAATCTCGAACTACTGCAACAAATTGCAAATCATCTACAGATGCATCTAGAGACTCTAGAAAGCTAAGCATAACAGACCCTTGGGGGACACAAGAAACTTCAAGGGTCTTCCAATGACAAGTCCGGAGTCTAACAACCCTCCTCTACAATCAAGAATGGCCCCATACATGGTAAACCAATCCATTCCTAGAATCAACTCATAGACCAACCCGAGCACATACGCGTCGCACTCGAACTCGACAACTAACACGGATATTTTCGAACCCCGACAAATCATCGATAAACGAGCCGAACAACCAATAGGGTTTGAAACAACTACGGGATCTACTACTATAATACCCCAAATTTTTAACAATGTTAAAGAGAATAAATTAAATAATAATTAATTTAATATTAAGAATTATAAGAAACAGACTACACCATTGCGTTTGTCTCGAAATTCAGGATAGTATAGACATTTGATTTGCGTAAAACGGACATCGTATGAAGAAGTTGTGAGGGTTTTAAGTTTGTATACGCGCAGAAAGATTATATATATATATATATATGCATGAGTCAGAGATGATTCAAAATTTTATCCAGAACAGTTCGAATTTGAAAAATTCGACAAGGCAGCCAAAATCCCGCTCCAGGGGGTCGACCCCCCTGAAGGGGTGTCGACCTAAGGGTCGACCCTCCTTAAGGGGTGTTGACCTACGGATTGACCCACCCACAAGGGTGTCGACAACCCTGGGGCTGACGTGGCACTCTGTTTCAGGGGGTCTGGCAGATTTATATATGTGTGTCCTATTCTCCTATTTTCTTCTTTGGAAATCATGGAGGCCATATGCTACCCGGATACGAACGGAGACGGAACCGTTTTCTACGACAATTGCAAATCAAATTCAGAAATTCAAGATCCGCTCTTTCTCAATTCTATAAACATAACGCTATGAGTTTCTAGTTGCTTTCAGGTTTAGATAAATAAAAATAAATTGTGAAAGACTGTAATTGGATATGTTGTAAACTGTGGATCTATGTTATTGTTAAATCTTATATTGTGTCATAATAGATCTACACTTTTAGATCTAATGCAAATGTGATTATTCTATTATGTTACCTATGTGGATCTTGACTTGTAACGATATTGTCATGAATGTAAATCAGTTAATTTGGACAGTTGCAACATTGGTTAGATCCAATTCTTTATGTAAGTCACCTTTCACCTGTCATATTGCGATTAGCTTAGATAGGTTGTAAATTGGACATGAGAACATTTATTTAGATCTAAACAAGCTATTATGTCATTCTAATGGTGTTAGAACTACTTTAGCCTCTAGATCTGAATTATGTGATCTAATTTATCACCTTGTGTTATCATGTTATATCTAATCCAATTGGACATCTAAATTGCTAATTTAGATCTTACTATGCTTATTGTGACATCATAGTTATGTTAGAATCAATCGACTGCCACTAGTTCATCAGTTTTATGTGGACCTTGTTATGACGTTAATTACATGTCCATTCACCTTATTCTCATGCTAGTTTACGTTTATCCAAGATGATCACTTTAGTTATATTCCCATTATTTTCCCTATTATCGTTTATGACTAGGCTATTATCTAGCCTAAGCATGCCGCCAATTTATGAGTACGCTAGTTTGGGAACAGGGGAGAAGGGTTAATATTGGCATAATTTGAATATTAACATTATTGGACATATAATTCAAATGGGGATAAAAAGAGAAATAATCACCTATAATGGCATAGGTAGATTTACATAAAAATGGAATGTCTAGTAATTTCAATTAGGAATTGTAATTGCACTTATGACACGAGGTTAGGTTGCATTAGTGGTGGAAGTCTGTTCGGACCTGACCATCATATCCAGTAACCACTAATGTTGAACCTAACGTGAGAGGTCTAAGCGTACAAATATGAATCGAGCTAAGACACGAGGTTAGACCCAACTGTGGAATAAGACTGCCCAGACCCGACCTTCATATCCAGCATCCACATATTGTAGGCCTAATATGGGAGGCCTAGCCCATTATAACCCTAATTGGACATGGTAATAAATTGGACTGCTTAACCTAATTTAATCCATAAGGATTTTATGATTACGAACTTAAGTTAGCGTTAAGTAAAATTGGATGGGTAGTGGACGGGTTAAGAAAATTAGAGCGAGTGGGTAATATTTACATATAGGCCCACGAATTTAATCCTACAAGGTTATGTAATTAAAAACACCCTTTAGGGTAAGCATAACTGACAAAGGGCTATGTAATTAAAGACCCCTAGAGGTATACATACTCAGTGAAAAACCTGGTGGGGATATAAGACAAAGGGGAGAGCTTGTATCATATTGTGTGGGACCCATTTCAGTCAGTAACCCGGAGTAGGTATCAAATAAAGTAGTCCGTGCTAGGCGGAGAAGGGGCACGTTTACTGATTGATTATAAGAGATCCAAACGAGACGGACAGTGTGGGCGGTGCAAACCGACCGGGACATATGTGCGCATGAGTCGGGCAGAGTGGGATAAGATGACCGTGATGCCAGTAGATATGGTTGTGCACATCTTGGGAAATGAAGGGTCGCCACTTTAGGAAGTTATACCTCCTACTATGGGTCCAGCACAGGATATCTACGGAATAGGGAGCCGATCGGTTAGGGTAGTGGTTAGGGTACACTCGGACGTATACCCTAAGTCTACCAATCTATAGTGGAAGGGATCATCTCATTTTAGTTAAACTAGTAATAGTGAAGAGTAATCACTAGAGAAGTGTATAAACCTTACCCTGTCTACCTTTTCACGCCTTCCATTTATGTAGTGATCTCTCTTATCCACTTTATATGCCTATCATGTTACTTTTATTTATTTACTGGCTAAAAGTAACTAGACTCGCCAGACTTTATGTCTGACCCTTTTGTTTTCCCTTCTTTCTTTCGTTTCCCCCCTAGGTTCTCAGGGAGGAAACACTCAGGCTTAGTCAGGACTTAGACATCATCTTGCTAGGAGCTAATTCTGAAGTATGGCTCAAGTTTTTGTCTCTACTATGGCTTAACTCTTTCAATTGGGAAATTATGCTTTTTATATACTTATGTACTCTGATGGTGCAAGACAGAAGTTATTTTATTGTAATGGTTTTTGTGACTAATGGTATTGTGGACCACGGTATTTTAATTTATGTTTGAGATAAAAATTTGAATTTCCGCTGCTATCTTATTTATTTCTATCTTGTAATTATTCTGTGTCTGTTTACCTATAACGCTTTACGAAACTTAATGCACTCCCTTAGTGAGTGACATTAATGGACGTGGGGTGTCACACTTGGTATCAGAGCTGAAGGTTACCAGATTAGATGAAAATTTTGAAATTTTATTTTTCATAAAGGTTTTAAGAAAGTATTTTCAAAAAGAAAATTCTGTTTTGAAAATATTCTCCAAGAAGCCATATGTAATATCCTTCGGTCCTTTATCCAAATTTCTTCCTTTTTCCGCATGTCTGGGAAACAAAACATTCCTAATATCCCAGAGGGCGTCATAATACCCGGATGGTTCCGTAGATATTTGGAGGCCACGGCGCCTGCCGAAGGCCAAAGAGACGTTCCTCCCCCAGCTACACCGGTCATTCCTCCTCCTCCCCCTCTAAGAGCAGATAACTTCGTCAATATCTGCAAGGACTTCGTGCTATGGGAGGGAAGCCATTCCATGGGAACGAGACATTCGTAGAAGCTAGGAAATGGCTTAAGGAGACCGAGGATTTGTTCGTAATCTTTGAAGTAGAGGATCGAAAAAAGATTCAGTTAGTTGCTTGGCTATTAAAGGACGAAGCCACATTTTGGCGGGAAGTCACCCAAGCTGGACGTCCGGTGGAAACTTGGGAAGATTTTAGATAGAGGTTCGAAATGAAATTTCTTTCCCAAGCTGAGAAAAGCATACAGATGGAGAGGTTCTTAGCACTCAAACAAGGAAACTTGACAGTGGAGGAGTATGTAAACAAGTTCAACCAGCTGGCAAGGTTCGGGTTAGAGTTGATGGATACATCGCCCAAAAGGGCTTTGCGGTTTGCTAAAGGGATGAATGTGCCTCTGCATGGGTTAGCCATGTCCCATATTCCGATGGGGGCCACTTTTGAAAAGCTTGTTGATATGATCCTAATGCATGAGGAGGAATAGGGAGAAACGAAGGAAGTAAAGGCCGAGGGGACATCGCAGAATAGGAAGGTGTGGCCCAAGAAGGGGTAGGAACAATAGCAATAACAGCATAAGAAAGGAGGGAAAGACGACAAAGGCAGGGATAAGAGAAAATGTCACAATTGTGGTAAGGAGGGTCACTTGATCAAAGACTCTAAGAGAAGGAAGGGCAATTGCTTCAATTACGGAGAGGTCGGAAACTTCTCAAAAGAGTGCCCAAAGAAACAGGGATCGCAGGGACAAGGATAAAGAGTAGGACCTTCTGGAGGGCAGGTGCATGCTCTTGCGATCAGCGCTCCTGAAAGAGGATGAAAAATTTCCGTAGAAAGTTTAGTTTCTCTTTCAAACCATCCAGTTAGAACACTTATTGATTCTGGTGCTTCACACTTGTTTATATCTAGTTCTGTGGTTGAATCTCTGCACTTAATTACAAGTATGGTAGTAGATCCCGTATTTGTTTCAAACCCCATTGGTGGTTTGGCTCATTTATCTATGGTTTGTCGGGGTTTGAAAATATCTATGTTAGGCATCGAGTTCGAGTGCGATGCTTATGTGCTCGGGTTTATGAGCTATGGGTTAATTCTAGGAATGGATTGGCTTACCACATATGGGGCCATTCTGGATTGTGAGAGGAGGTTTGTTAGACTCCTGACTTGTCATGGGAAGACCTGTAACACCCCATAATTTTAAAACGGGACATAAGATATAATTAAAGAATATTAATTATTAAAAGAAGAATTAGAAGAAACGGGTTACGCCGTTGCGTTCGTCTCGGAATTCTGCTTGAGATAGAGTCCGAGTTTGCGTAAAACGGATACCGTATGAAGAAGATATGGACGAGCGAAGTTAGGCAGAAAAATCGGAAGTCGACCAGAATGCACTGGCGCACTTCACAAGCGCGCCAGTACAAAAATGCACTGGCGCACCTGCCAAGTGCGCCCATACTGATCCAACACAGAATTCTGGAGTGTTCTGTGATGATGTGTCTTCTTCGGAGTGGCCAGATGATGTGTATTTGAGCTGGGTGATTCTGATGGACTCCTAGTTCATTTAAGAGCTCTAAATAATCTTAGACATCTATATATACGTAGCTAAACCTAAACCCTAACATCATAACCCTAAAACTATGGTGCCGTCATGATGTTCATCTGGAAGCTAGCCTAAGCCTCAATTCATTCTCTCCAAACTAGAAAATCAAATCCAAACTAGTAATCGATTAAGAAGAACATCAAATCAAATCTAAATTAGAACAACGATTAGTCTACATCAAAGGCGAGCAATTCAGTTTCAGAAAACAGATTTCAGAACTCAAGATTTCTCTTTTGTTTGTAAGTTGGTTATTACTTAGATTTAAACGAATTTATTAAATGAAATCATGACATGTTGTAACTTGAATCTAGAACGATGTTCATATTTAAGACAAATGAAATCTGATTCTTGTCCATTTTGAATTACCAATAATTCTGAAACTATTGTGATTGATCATGCCTATTGTGAGTTATAAGATTGTGGTGATTGACATAAAATAACCCATTATTCCTATGAAACTGATTTGTTTGAAATAATGGAATCCATCATGCTTATGAGACTGGTTGGTGTTAAAACTATCATGTTATATGCAAGCTTGGTGATTCTATCTTATTATGTACATGCAAGCTTTAGGCAGAATAATGTTCACATATGCCTACATGTTTAGATCTACAACCTTATATGTTTTAGATCTAGGTTAATTAGATCCAATTCATTGCAAGTTCACCTTTACATGCCAAGTTTAATTTGTGCAGTTCTATGAAAATTCATATGCTTATGTCTCATATTAAATTGGATCTAAAAATGCAAATTCATTATTCTATGCCAAATATTATGTGACATATGTTGGACCCATATTATGTTTGTTGAATGCTACATGTTTCTTCTTTTTCCCCTTTTGACTTTGAGGTAGGCTAAATTGTGAAGCCTAAACATTCTATGTAATCTCTGCGAACGTTTAACGGGGATAACGTTGGGGGGTAAACTTGAAATTTCATGTAATTGACATATTTGGCTCATAACCATGTAAATGGTTCATGGCGTGTAATGGTATAATTTATATACCAAAGATTATGAACATGATTTAGAAGGAAAGTGGGCCATGACAATAATTGATTTATAATTTACATATAAATATGAAGGATAAACATGAAAATTACATGGCATAGATTGGTTCATGAAATGGTATATTAGTATACCATTAATTATGAGCATAATAAAAAGGATAATTATGGCATAATTAAATTGGGAATAATTTACATATGGAATTTGTCATAAATAAGAAATATGTAAATTGTAGGAAAGATGAATATGCCTAACCCGAGGTTAGATTGAGTTGTGGTGTAAAACTACCTGGAACCGCCTGGCTGTCCAGTAACCACAACAATACATATCTAATGTAGGAGGTTAGGGCATTGAGCCTAATAAGAACCCGAGGTTAGACTGAGTTGCAGTGTAAAACTGCCCGGAACCGACCGGCACATCCAGTGACCGCAACAATACCTGTCTAATGTGAGTGGTTGGTGCTTTAATGAATGAATTAATGCTATTGACACATGCTAAGTATGGGAGGGTTAGGTTAATTGATACTTAACCAATATAACATATGGGTGGGTTAAGTTAAACATGAATGGACAAAGGACACCTAACCAACAAGATTTGATATAAGGTATGGTTAAGTTAACTAAGGGAACACTTAACCGTTATAACATGTTAACTAAACAGATGGTAGGGTTAAGTTAACTAAGGCAGCACTTAACCGTTATAACATGTTAATTAAGTAGATGATAGGGTTAAGTTAACTAAAGTAACACTTAACCAAAATATATAATGACCTGTGGTAGGGTTAAGTAACACAAGAGGATACACTTAACCAATATATAATGACATGTGGTGGGGTTAAGTAATACAAGAGGAAAACACTTAACCAATTATATAACATGATGTATGGGAAGGGTTAAGTTAACACAAGAGGGAACACTTAACCAATATAACATGATTTGAGGTAGGGTCAAGTTAACATCAGAAGGAAACACTTAACCAACATGACAAGACGAGTGGGCGGGTTAAGTTAACTTGAATTGATTAATGACACTTGACCAGTATAACTTGATGAACGAATGGGGTTAAGTTAAATGGGAAATACTCAACCAATATAACCTGATGAATGAACAGGGTTAAGTTAATAAATCACACTTAACCCATCCAACATGACAAGTGAGAAAGGTTAAGTTAATAAGAACCACTTAACCAACATGGCATGACGAGTAGGAGGGTTAAGTACACGTCGGGTTGGTGGGTAATACTAGTAAATATATAGGCCCACAAAACTTAACCATTATATAAACATGCTTGAATTTGTGGGAAGGTTAAGTACGCGTCGGGTTGGTGGGTAATATTAGTAAATATATAGGCCCACAAAACTTAACCATTATATCGACATGCTTGAATCCGTGGGAAGGTTAAGTATACGATGGGTTGGTGGGTAATATTAGTAAATATATAGGCCCACAAAACTTAACCATTATATAAACATGCTTGAATCGGTGGGAGGGTTAAGTACATATCGGGTTGGTGGGTAATATTAATATATATAGGCCCACAAACTTAACCATTATATAAACATGCTTGAATCGGTGGGAGGGTTAAGTACAAATCGGGTTGGTGGGCAATATTAGTAAATATAGGCCCACAAATTTAACCAGTAGGAAACCCTAGTAACGGGGACCCACTTCAGCAGTAACCCACATAGATGTATCACAGTACCCTGAGCTAGGCAGGGTGGGGCACGATTACTGGGCTGATTGTAAGCGGTCAAAACAACGGCATGGGGTACATCAGTGTAGGTTCCGATGGTTTACGGGCGTGCACGTACTCCGGAGTGGGAAAAAGCAGGCACTGGGTACCAGTACTTATACACTGTGCATCTTGATTCGTGTCGGGTTTCTATCATAAGGATTGATACACCTTACGGTGGGACCAGCGCAGGGTATCTACACGCAAGATGGGGCCAATTGACACAGACACATGGAACATTTGTACAAGTAGGGAGCCGATCGATAGGGTAGTAAGGGTACATCTAACATCTTTATGGCAATTAGGCTGACTGAGGTGGAATCCTCATAATAGATGTACACCTGAAGGCTACCACAATTGCGGGGATTGGGATCACATTGTAATATTATCCTTTTATATAGATTACTAGTTGGGACACTAGTTACGTGGTGCAGAGATATAGAAATCAGAATAACAGGGTAGTAGCGAAGCAAAGAAAGAGTAGAAGCACATTCATTTTATCTTGCCTTATCATATCTTGTGCTGAACTTATGTTATCTTGTTACCCTTGTCTTACTGCAGAGTATTATCCTATGTTCAGCTTATCTCATGTCATGATTCTTTTCCTATTGAAATGCTAGTAATCACTAAACTTACCGGACTTATTGTCTGACCCACTTTCTTTTGTCTTCTTTTCTTCCGTTCCCCCTCCCAAGTAGTCAGGGAGGAAATAGCTCAACTTAGTTTAGACCATTTCTCTTTGCAAGAATTGAAGATTAGTCGATGTATTGCTCTGGACTTTTTTTTCCACTGCCGTGGCTGGCTCCTGCTCTATTGGGGGAATATTATCGCTATTTATGCTTCTTTATTTTGTTAAACAAGATAGATACTTTGGTATTGTAGACAATCTTTGTACAAGTTATTTTATAAATTATAGTAATGTTTCATTTTCCGCTGCTTTATTTGTCTGTCTTGTAATTTATCTGCATCTTTTACCTATAATGCTCCACCGAAGTTAAGGCATTCCCTTTGTGAGTGACCTTAATGGAGGTGGTGTGTTTCATTTGGTATCAGAGCTGAAGGTTACCAGATTAGATAAAAGATTTGAAAAATTATTTTCAAAACGGTTTTAAAAGAAGCATTTTCAAAAGAAAAGTTTTGTTTTAAAGGCAGATTCCCCAAAGCCATATGCATTATCTTTTGATCCTCTGTTTGAATCCTTGTTTCCTTCTTTCCTGAGTCTCCGGGGCTCCTGACTTTCTGGGAGGTAACCTCATCGTGACATGGTTCCGTAGGCTTGATGAGACTATGACACTTGTCAAAGGTCAAATAAGTGCCCACCTTCCATCTATAGCTGCTGTAGTTTCGCCTACGGCTAATTTTCTTTCGAGCTTTGTAGGATTTTCCATGCGATGGAGGCAGCTTTTAAGAGACTTGTCAACAAGTTACACAAGGATGGCAAAAATGAGAATGAGGGAGTTTGGCTAAGGAGCACAACCCAAGGATGAGGAACTCATGGATATAGACTTGGTTCATAAAGGAGGTAAAAAGGAAAGAATAGTAAAACCTAAAACAAGAGGAAGTATCTTTATTATGGTATAACGGGTCATATGATTAAGGACAAGGGCAAGAACAAAGGACAGGATTTTCCGGAAGGCAAGTGCATGCTCTCACCGCCAGCATACCTGAGAGTGGTAGTAAAGTTTTGGTTGAAAAAGTTTAGTTTTCTTTTGATCATCTTGTTAGTACTCTTTTGATTTTAGCGCTTCACATTCATTCATATCTGCTTCCATGGTTGAGACTCTGCACCTTTGTACTTGTATAATAGAAGATCCCATCATTATCTCAAATCCAATTGGTGGTTGGGCTCATTTATCTTTGATTTGTAAGGATTTGAGAATAGCTATATTAAGCATTGAGTTTAGGTGTAATGCTTATGTTTTTAGTTCCATGGGCTAAGGATTGATTCTAGGCATGGATTGGTTAGTTAGTAATTGCGAAAGGAGGGTAGTTAGACTATTTACTTGCCTAGGGAATACCCTTGAAATTTCGTGCGATCCTAAGGGATCAGTTTGTCTTAGCTATCTAGAATCACTTTATGTATTTATCGACGATTTGCGATCCGATATAGTAGTCCATGAATATGCAGATGTTTTGATTAGGTTTGGGGTTTGCCCCCTAAAAAACGAGATAGACTTCCGCATATATCTAGTTGACAATGCAAAGCAAGTTATGCGATCAACGATAGTTTTGGAGCAAGATTGGCGAGGATAGCCAAAGTCGGTTAAGTGCTCAATTGTTTGGTTGTTTTGCTAGTATCATCTCACATAAATCGTCCAAATTCGGAGGAGGTATTCCTTGGGTGCTTGTCTGATAGGTTTTGGCCTTTGGGGCTTGTACTTGAGGGATGTCGAATTCGACTAGGATGGTTTGCGCGAAAAATAAATGGTTGTGGCTGGCGCCCTAAGTAAGACTGGCCTTAAGAGAGGTAAAAAGTACATAGCAACCTTTAGCTTTAGACCCTCAGATTTGTAACATGATGGATAAGCTAAGTAGAGGATAGACTTCTAATCATCTTAAGTATATACACTTGGTATCATGATTAACATCTGTTTTTCTCGGAAAGATAGTTCGACTACATTGGATACCCTCTAGCATAGTAAGTGATCGAGGTCCTATCTCTACTAGTGGGATTTGGAAATGGAGGTCAAGAAGGTTTGCAATCGTGAAGTTGAACTGGTTAAGATACAGTGGATTGAAGATCAAGAAGACGCGACATGGGAGACTGAAAGACTCACACATCATACCCTTTTATTAAGGGTATATCCTTGATCTCTTTTTCTAAGAATTTTATACATGCTTGTTTCCATCTTTTAGGTATATCCTCTAGCTCATATCTTTGATCCTTAGGTAGAAGCCAATGAATGTAAACATGTATTTGAAACATGTTATGATTGATGGTTGCAAGTGGATGCAAGTGATTGCTAGTGGTTACTCATGGATGCATATACACACATTAGGCACTAGATCGGCTCAGTCACTTTCATATTTCATATGCATATGAATGTATTTGTATATGGATGGAAACTTGATGTGTTATTATATGGATGTTGCATATGGATGAATGAATATGCACGCATATAGTACTTACATGACTAGGGATAATTGCATACATGATGGACTCATGGCACTGACATAATTCACATTAAGGAGGTCAACTGAATCAGCAGACCGCCTAATTTTGCATTTGGGTAACGACATATACACACACTATGCATATTTTCATGAAAAACATTAGAAACCTTTTTAAGGACAATGGATGCCTGTGATTGAATGGTTGAGTAGATGGATGCTGGATGGTAGGATATACATTCTTCATAACTTGAAGATTTCGGGGACGAAATCCTTTAAGTAAGGGGGAATGTAACACCCTGTAATTTTAAAATGGGACATAAGATATAATTAAAGAATAATTAATTATTAAATGAAGAATTGGATGAAACGGGTTAGGCCATTGCGTTCGTCTCGGAATTCTGCTTGAGATAGAGTCCGAGTTTGCATAAAATGGATATCGTATGAAGAAGATATAGACGAACGAAGTTAAGCAGAAAAACCGGAAGTCAACCAGAATGCAAAGTGCGCTAGTACAAAAATGCACTGGCGCACCTGCCATGTGCGTCCATACTGATCCAGCACAGAATTCTGGAGTGTTCTGTGATGATGTGTCTTCTTCGGAGTGGCCGGATGATGTGTATTTGAGCTGGGTGATTCTAATGGACTCCTAGTTCATCTAAGGGCTCTAAATAATCCTAGACATCTATATATACGTAGCTAAACCTAAACCCTAACATCATAACCCTAAAACTATGGTACCGTCATGATGTTCATCTGCAAGCTAGCCTAAGCCTCCATTCAATCTCTCCAAACTAGAAAATTCATATCCAAACTAGTAATCGATTAAGAAGAACATCAAATCAAATCTAAATTAGAACAACGATTAGTCTACATCAAAGGCGAGCAATTCATTTTCAGAAAACAGATTTCAGAACTCAAGATTTCTCTTTTGTTTGTAAGTTGGTTATTACTTAGATTTAAATGAATTTCTTAAATGAAATCATGACATGTTGTAACTTGAATCTAGAATGATGTTCATATTTAAGACAAATGAAATCTGATTCTTGTCCATTTTGAATTACCAATAATTCTGAAACTATTGTGATTGATCACGCCTATTGTGAGTTATAAGATTGTGGTGATTGACATAAAATAACCCATTATGCCTATGAAACTGATTTGTTTAATGGAATCCATCGTGTTTATGAGACTGGTTGGTGTTAAAACTATCATGTTATATGCAAGCTTGGTGATTCTATCTTATTATGTACATGCAAGCTTTAGGCAGAATAATGTTCACATATGCCTACATGTTTAAATCTACAACCTTATATGTTTTAGATCTAGGTTAATTAGATCCAATTCATTGCAAGTTCACCTTTACATGCCAAGTTTAATTTGTGTAGTTCTATGCAAATTCATATGCTTATGTTTCATATTAAATTGGATCTAAAAATGCAAGTTCATTATTCTATGCCAAATATTATGTGACATATATTGGACCCATATTATGTTTGTTGAATGCTACATGTTTCTTCTTTTTCCCCTTCTGACTTTGAGGTAGGCTAAATTGTGAAGCCTAAACATTCTATGTAATCTATGCGAATGTTTAACTGGGATAACGTCGGGAGGAGGGTGGACTTGAAATTTCATGTAATTGACATATTTGGCTCATAACCATGTAAATGGTTTATGGCATGTAACGGTATAATTTATATACCATAGATTATGAACATGATTTAGAAGGAAAGTGGGCCATGACAATAATTGATTTATAATTTACATATAAATATGAAGGATAAACATGAAAATTACATGGCATAGATTGGTTCATGAAATGTTATATTTAGTATACCATTAATTGTGAGCATAATTAAAAGGATAATTATGGCATAATTAAATTGGGAATAATTTACATATGGAATTTGTCATAAATAAGAAATATGTAAATTGTAGGAAAGATGAATATGCCTAACCCGAGGTTAGATTGAGTTGTGGTGTAAAACTGCCCGGAAACGCCCGGCTGTCCAGTAACCACAACAATACATATCTAATGTGGGAGGTTAGGGCATTGAGCCCAATAAGAACCCGAGGTTAGACAGAGTTGTGGTGTAAAACTGCCCGGAACCGACCGACACATCCAGTGACCGCAACAATACCTGTCTAATGTGAGTGGTTGGTGCTTTAATGAATGAATTAATGTTATTGACACATGCTAAGTATGGAAGGGTTAGGTCAATTGATACTTAACCAATATGACATATGGGTGGGTTAAGTTAAACATGAATGGACAAAGGACACCTAACCAACAAGACATGATATAGGGTATGATTAAGTTAACTAAGGGAACACTTAACCGTTATAACATGTTAACCAAAAAGATGGTAGGATTAAGTTAACTAAGGAAGCACTTAACTGTTATAACATGTTAGTTAAGCAGATGATAGGGCTAAGTTAACTAAAGTAGCACTTAACCAAAATATATAATGACTTGTGGTAGGGTATTAAGTAACACAAGAGGATACACTTAACCAATATATAATGACATGTGGTGGGGTTAAGTAATACAAGAGGAAAACACTTAACCAATTATATAACACGATGTATGGGAAGGGTTAAGTTAACACAAGAGGGAACACTTAACCAATATAACATGATTTGAGGTAGGGTCAAGTTAACACCAGAAGGAAACACTTAACCAACATGACAAGACGAGTGGGTGGGTTATGTTAACTTGAATTGATTAATGACACTTGACCAATATAACTTGATGAACGAATGGGGTTAAGTTAAATAGGAAATACTTAACCAATATAACCTGATGAATGAATAGGGTTAAGTTAATAAATCACACTTAACCGATCCAACATGATAAGTGAGAAAGGTTAAGTTAATAAGAACCACTTAACCAACATGGCATGACGAGTAGGAGGGTTAAGTACACGTCGGGTTTGTGGGTAATACTAGTAAATATATAGGCCCACAAAACTTAACCATTATATAAACTTGCTTGAATCCGTGGGAAGGTTAAGTATACGTCGGGTTGGTGGGTAATATTAGCAAATATATAGGTCCAGAAAACTTAACCATTATAAAAACATGCTTGAATCCGTGGGAAGGTTAAGTATACGTCGGGTTGGTGGGTAATATTAGTAAATATATAGGCCCACAAAACTTAACCATTATATAAACATGCTTGAATCCGTAGGAAGGTTAAGTATACGTAGGATTGGTGGGTAATATTAGTAAGTATAGCCCCACAAACTTAACCAGTAGGAAACCCTAGTAACGAGGATCCATTTCAGCAGTAACCCACATAGATGTATCACGGTACCCTGAGCTAGGCTGGATGGGGCACGATTACTGGGTTGATTATAAGCGGTCGAAACAACGGCAGGGGGTACGTCAGTGTAGGTTCCGACGGTTTACGGGCATGCACGTACTCCAGAGTGGGAAAAAGCAGGCACTGGGTACCAGTAGTTATACACTGTGCATCTTGATTCGTTTCGGGTCGCTATCATAAGGATTGATACACCTTATGGTGGGACCAACGCATGGTATCTACCCGCAAGGGGGAGTCGATTGACATAGACACATGGAACATTTGTACAAGTAGGGAGCCAATCGATAGGGTAGTAAGGGGACATCTAACATCTTTATGGCAATTAGGTTGACTGAGGTGGAATCCTCATAATTGATGTACACCTGAAGGCTACCACAATTGCGGAGATTGGGATCGCGTTGTAATATTATCCTTCTATATAGATTACTAGTTGGGACACTAGTTAGGAGTGCAGAGATATAGAAATCTGAATAACAGTGTAGTAGCGAAGCAGAGAAAGAGTAGAAGCGCATTCATTTTATCTTTCCTTATCATATCTTGTGCTAAACTTATGTTATCTTGTTACACTTGTTGTCTTACTGTAGAGTATTGTCCTATGTTCATCTTATCTCATGTCATGATTCTTTTCCTGTTTAAATGCTAGTAATCACTGAACTTACCAGAGTTATTGTCTGACCCATTTTTTCGTCTTCTTTTCTTCCGTTCCCTCTCCCAGGTAGTCAGGGAGGAAATAGCTTAACTTAGTTTGGATCGTTTCTCTTTGCAAGAATTGAAGATTAGTTGATGTATTGCTCTGGACTTTCTTTTCCACTGCTATGGCTGGCTCCTGCTCTATTGGGGAATATTATCGTCATTTATGCTTCTTTATTTTGTTAAACAAGATAGATACTTTGGTATTGTGGACAATCTTTGTCAAAGCTATTTTATAAATAATGTAAAGTTTCATTTTCCACTGCTTTATTTGTCTGTCTTGTAATTTATCTTCATCTTTTACCTATAATGCTCCACCGAAGTTAAGGCATTCACTTTGTGAGTGAACTTAACTGAGGTGGGGTGTTTCAAGACCCTCAAAGTTTCTTGTGACCCCCAAGGGTCTATTATGCTTAGCTTTCTAGAGTCTCTAGATGCATCCATAGATGATTTGCAATTTGTTCCAGTAGTTCGAGATTATTCCGATGTTTTTGATGAGCTACGGGGTTTACCACCAAGGGAAAGGAGGGAGCTGAGTAAGCAAGTAGGGGATCTACTTGAGAAAGGGTTTATTAGACAAAGCATATCTGAATAGGGTGCTCCAGCTGTATTCGCAACTAAGGCGGATGGTTTGCTTCATTTGTGTGTTGACTATAGAGAGTTGAATAAGCTCACCAAGAAGAATAGGCACCCTCTTTTGAGGATTGATGATTTATTTGATCAACTTGTTGGTGCCTCGGTATTTTCTCAGATGGACTTGGCTACGGGGTTCCATCAGTTGAGGGTGGCTGAGGACAACATAGATAAGACTGCTTTTAGAACTCCGGACGGTTTCTTTGAATGGCTAGTGATGCCTTTTGGGCTGATGAATGCACCCGCCTATTTTATCGATCTAATGAGTAGGGTGTTTTGAGAGTTCCTAAACAAATTTTTTGTAGTCTTTGTTGATGATATTTTGATCTTTTCCAAAAGAGAAGAAGAGCATGCCCAACATTTGGGAGAAGTTTTGAAAACTCTCTGTGACCATCAGCTTAAGGTGAAGTTCTCCAAATGCCATTTTTGGAGAAAAGAGGTGAGATTCTTAGGACATGTGGTCTCCAAAGAAGGGATAGTTGTAGATCCCGCCATGGTGGTTGTAGTGCAAGATTGGCAGATTCCTAAAAATGCAACCGAGGTAAGAAGCTTTCTTGGGTTGGCAGGTTATTATAGGAAGTTCATTAAGGACTTCGTGAAGATATCAGCCCCTCTCACTAGGCTGACAAAGAAGAATTTGGCATTTTCATAGGATATAGACTATGACATTGCTTTCCAAGGACCGAAGAGGGCTATGACAATAGCCCCAGTCTTGACCTTGCCTGATGGAAGTAAAGTGTTTACTGTTTACACTGATGCATGCGGTACAAGGCTGGGTGCGGTTCTAATGCAAGAAGGGAAAGTGGTGTGTTATGGGGGTAGACAATTGAGAGTTCATGAAAAGAAGTACCCCACCCATGATCTAGAGCTAGCCGCCATAGTGTTTGCATTAAATACGTGGCGTCATTATTTATTTGGAGAAAGGTTCGAGTTATACACCGGTCATAAATCTCTCAAGTATTTATTCTCATAGAAGGATCTCAACTTAAGGAAACAACAGTGGATGGAGTTCTTAGCTTCTTATGATTTTGAAATTGCTTATACCCCTAGCAAGGGTAATGTGGTGGCAGACGCACTAAGTAGGCAGAGGATGGCCTTGAGTCCTCTGTTTGTGGAAAGAAAGAAATTGGAGTTCATATCAGCTTTTGATTTTAGACCATCCGTCGAGGTTTTGCCTAATTTGTTTACATCCTTGGAGATACGACCAAATATTATGGACCAAATAGGAGCTTCGCAACAAGGTGATTCACAGATTATAGACATCATGGAAAAGCTCAGAAGAGAGGAGACTTCTAGTCACCTCAGTAGAAATGTCATAAATGAAAAGGGGTGGTTGCGACGAGATGGAAGGCTTTGTGTTCCTCAAACCGGAAGCTTGATAAAGGCATTCCTAGAAGAAGCCTGCTATTTTAAGATGACTATTCATCCAGGTGGTGACAAGATGTATAGAGACATGAAGGGGGTTTTCTTTTGGGCTGGGGTAAAGAAAGATGTAGCCGAATTTGTTTCTCACTGTTTAGTTTGCCAGCAGGTCAAAGCTGAGCAAAAGAAGCCCAGTGGATTACTTTATCCATTGGAGGTTCCACAGTGGAAATAGGGGAGCGTCTCTATGGATTTCATAGATGGTTTACCTAGGTCAAAGAAAGGCAATACCAGCTGGTTGAAGAGGATAGCATCGTGGTTGACAACAATTTATGTTCGTGAGATAGTTCGTCTTCATGGAGTACCTTCCAACATCGTAAGCGATCGTGACCCCATCTTTACTAGCGAATTTTGAAGGAGCTTGCAAGAAGCATTAGGTACATAGTTGTGTTTGAGCACCACTTGTCATCCTTAGACCGATGGGCAGACGGAGAGGGTGAACAGAATTCTTGAAGATCTTTTAAGACTGTGTATCCTAGACTTCGGAGGGACTTGGGAAGAGCATCTTCCTTTAGTAGAGTTTGCCTATAATAAAAGTTATCAAGCTAGCATCGGCATGGCATCTTTCGAAGCATTGTACGGACGACCCTGTAGATCACCAACTTGTTAGTGGGAATCTACAGAAAGATTATTACTTGGGCCAAATATGTTTAGGAAAATGTCCGAAAAGATTGACCTTATTCGACGACGGATGAAGATAGCTCAAGATAGGCAAAAGGCCTATGCATACAAGAGAAGAAATAACATCGAATTTGAAGTAGGAGACTTAGTTTTTATCAAAGTATCACCTCTGTGGAATGTGGTTCGCTTCGGAGCAGTAGGGAAGTTGGCACCTAGGTTTGTGGGACCATTTCCCATAACAGAGAGAATTGGCAAAATGGCCTATAGAGTGAAACTCCCAGAAAATCTATCTGGTGTTCATGATGTTTTCCATGTCTCTCATCTGTGGAAATGCCTACATGACACTGCAGAAGTTGTTGAACTGTGTATGTTGGAAGAAGTAGAAGTGGAACGGGAGGCGACAGTCAGACGAGTCCCTACCCATATTATTGAATCAGAAGTTAAGAAGTTGCACGATAAGGAGATCAAGTTGCTAAAGGTTCAATGGGAAGATAGCCTAGAGGATGCAACTTGGGAGACCGAAGACAAGATTCATGCTTCGTACTCTTTTCTTTTCGAGGGTATGTTCTTAACTTCTTTTTCAAAGTTTTATCAGTACTTGTTTCTGTCAATTGAGTATATCTTATCCATAGTACTTTTCGACCTTTAGATAGAAATCCTATGGATGTAAACATGTGTTTGAAACATGTTATATTTGATGGATGCAAGTGTTTGCTAGTGGTTGCCTGTGGACGCATATACACACACATTAGGCACTAGATCGGCTCAATCACTCTCATACTGCATATGGATGTGTGTCCATTTTCTTTTCTTTTATGGATGGAAATGGATGAGTTAGCATATGGATGTTGCATTTGGACGAATGAATATGCACATATATAGAACTCACATGATATAATAGGTTTATTTGCATACATATTGGATTCATGGTACTAACATACATTGCATTAAGGAGGCCAACTGAATCAGTAGACCTCCTGATTTTCACATTAGTGTTGGAACATATACACACACCTTTGCATATATTCATATTTAGAAATCTTTAAGGACAATGGATGCCAGTGATTGGTGGATGAGTAGATGGATGATGGATGGTAGCATATGCATTCTTCTCAACTTAGGGATTCGAGATGAAATCCTTTGAGTAGGAGAGAATGTTACACCCCAAATTTTTAAAAACATTTAAGAGGATAAATTAAATAATTATTCATTTAATATTTAGAATTAAAGTAAAGGGACTGCACCATTGCAATTGTCTCGAAATTCTGGTCAGGATACACATTTGGTTTGCATAAAACGGACACCGTATGAAGAAGTTATGAGGGTTTTAAGTTTGTATACACATAGAAAGATTATATATATATACGCATGAGTCAGAGACGAGTCATAATTTTATCCAGAATAGTTCAAATTTGAAAATTTCAATAAGGCGGCAAAAATCCCGCTCTAGGGGGTCGACCCCCCTTAAGGGGTGTTGACCTACAGGTCGACCGACCTACAGGGGTGTCGACACCCCTAGGGCTGATGTGGCACTCGGTTTCAGGGGGTCTGGCAGCCATATATATGTGTCCTATTCTCCTATTTTCTTTATTGGAAATCAAGGAGGCCATATGCTGCCGGGATACGAACTGAGACGGAACCGTTTCCTATGACAACGTACTTTGCAAATCAAATTCAGAAATTCAAGATCCGCTCTTTATCAATTCTGTAAACCTAACGCAGTGAGTTTCTAGTTGCTTTTAGGTTTAGATAAATAAAAGTAAATTGTGACAGACTGTGAATTGGACATGTTGTAAACTGTGGATCTATTTTATTGTTAAATCTTATACTATGTCATAATAGATCTACACTTTTAGATCTAATGCAACTGTGATTATTCTATTATGATACCTATGTGGATCTTGACTTGTAAGGATATTGTGGTGAATGTATATATGTTAATTTGGACAGTTGCAACATTGGTTAGATCTAATTCTTTATGTAAGTCGCCTTTCACCTGTCATATTGCGATCAACTTAGATAAGTTGTAAACTGGACATGAGAACCCATATTTAGATCTAAACATGATATTATGTCATTCTAATGGTGTTAGATCTACTTTAACCTCTAGATCTGAATTATGTGATCTAATTTATCACCTTGTGTTATCATGTTAGATCTAATCCAATTGGACATCTAAATTGCTAATTTAGATCTTACTATGCTTATCGTGACATCATAGTTATGTTAGAATCAATCGACTGCCACCAGTTCATCAGTTTTATGTCCACCTTGTTATGATGTTAATTACATGTCCATTCACCTTATCATCATGCTAGTTTATGTTTATGCCAAGATGACCGCTTTAGTTATTTCCCACTATTTTCCCTATTATCGTTTTGACTAGGCTATTGTCCACCCTAGGCATGCCTCTAGTTTATAAGTATGCTAGTTTGGGAACGGGGGATAAGGGTTGATATTGGCATAATTTGAATATTAACATTACTGGACATATAATTCAAACGGGGATAAAAAGAGAAATAATCACCAATAATGACATTGGTAGATTTTGCTAAATTTGGAATGTCTAGCAATTACAATTAGGAATTGTAATTGCACTTATGACACGAGGTTAGGTTGCATTTGTGGTGGAACTTTGCCTGGACCCGACCAGCATATCCAGCAGCCACTAATGTTGAACCTAATATGAGAGGTCTAAGATTGCAAATATGAATTGGGCTAAGACACGAGGTTAGACCCATCTGTGGAATAAGACTGCTCGGACCCGACCGGCATATCCAGCATCCACATGTTGTAGGCCTAGTGTGGGAGGTCTAGCCCATTATAATCCTAATTGGACATGGTAATAAATTGGATTGCTTAACCTAATTTAATCCATAAGGATTGTATGATTATGAACTTAAGTTAGGTTCAAGTAGAATTGGATGGGTGAGTTAAGTAAATTAGAGGGGGTGGGTAATATTTACATATAGGCCCACAAACTTAACCCAATAAGGTTATGTAATTAAAGACACCCTTTAGCTTAAGCATAACTGACAAAGGGCTATGTAAGTAAAAACACCTAGAGGTATACATAGTCAGTGAAAAACCTAGTGGGGATACAAATCAAAGGGGGGAGAGCTTGTATCATATTGTGTGGGACCCATTTCAGTCAGTAACCCGGAGTAGGTATCAAATAAAATACTCCGTGCTAGGCGGAGAAGGGGCACGCTTACTGAGCCATGTGCGTGCATGAGCTGGGCAGAGGCGGATAAGGCGACCGTGACACCAGTAGATAAGGTTGTGCACATCTTGGGAAATGAAGGGTCGCCACTTTAGGAAGTGATACCTCCTACTGTGGGGCCAACACAGGATACCTACGGAATAGGGAACCGATCAATAAGGGTAGTGGTTAGGGTACACTTGGTCGTATGCCCTAAGTCAACCAACCTATAGTTGAAGGGATCATCTCATTTTAGTTATACGAGTAATCGCGCAGAGTAATCATTAGAGAAGTGTACACACCTTACCCTGTCTACCTAGTCACACCTGCCATTTATGTAGTGATCTCTCTTATCCACTTTATATGCCTATCATGTTACTTTTATTTATTTACTGGCTAAAAATAACTAGACTCGCCAGACTTTATGTTTGACCTTTTTGTTTCCCCTTCTTTCTTTCGTTTCCCCCCAGGTTCTCAGGGAGGAAACAATTAGGCTTAGTCAGAACTCAGACATCATCTTGCTAGGAGCTACTTCTGAAGTATGGCTCAAGTTTTTGTCTGTACTATGGCTTAACTCTTTCAATTGTGGAATTATGCTTTTTATATACTTATGTAATCTAAGGTGCAAGACAGAAGTTATTTTATTGTAATGGTTTTTGTGACTTATGGTATTGTGGA
This sequence comes from Allium sativum, assembly GCA_030737875.1. NCBI lineage: Eukaryota > Viridiplantae > Streptophyta > Magnoliopsida > Asparagales > Amaryllidaceae > Allium > Allium sativum. Next base: position 861,611,676 of record CM060915.1, on the reverse strand, counting down.
CCACGGTATTATGATTTATGTTTGAAATAAAAATTTAAATTTCCGCTGCTATCTTATTTATATCTGTCTTGTGATTATTCTGTGTATGTTTACCTATAACGCTTCTCGAAACTTAATGTATTCCCTTAGTGAGTGACATTAATGGACGTGGGGTGTCACAACTAACATACTAGTAATTAAGTGCAGAGATTCAACCACAGAACTAGATATAAACGAGTGTGAAGCGCCAGAATCAAAAAAGTGTTCTAACTGGATGGTTTGAAAGAGAAACTAAATTTTCTACGGAAATTTTTCTACTTCTTTCAGGAGAACTGATCACGAGAGCATGCTCCTTCCCTCCAGAAGTTCCTGCTCTTCGACTTTGTCCCTGCGATCCCTGTTTCTTTGGGCACTCTTTAGAGATGTATCCGACCTCTCCGCAATTGGAGCAATTGCCCTTCCTTCTCTTACAGTCTTTGATCAAGTGACCCTCCTTTCCAGAATTGTGACATTTTCTCTTATCCCTGCCTTTGTTATCTTTCCCTCCTTTCTTCTGCCGTTGTTGCTGCCCCTTCTTGGGCTACACCTTACTATTCTACGATGTCCCCTCAGCCTTTGCTTCCTTCTTTTCTCCCTTGTCCTCCTCATGCATTAGGGCCATTTCAACAAGCTTTTCAAAAGTGGCCCCCATTGGAATATGGGACATGGCTAACCAATGCAGAGGCTCATTCAACCCTTTAGCAAACCTCAAAGCCCTTTGCGGTGTATCCACTAACTCTAACCAAGGTTTTAAATCTCGGATATCGGTCGCGTTTCGTCTCGGGGATTTTATAGACTTGGTCTCGTATCGGGGGAGATCTCAGACGAGATGAGTCTAACTCGGGGGTTCGTCTCAGATTTTCATCTCGGGTCTGAAAGTTCATATCGGAACAATCTCGGGGTATATAATATGTTAAAAATGATATTTTAACAAAATGATTTTTATGAATGCTATTAAAAACATAGTAACTTAAAATTAAAATGCAAAATAACTTTATTATTCTTTATTTTGCGAAAGATCATTCATACTCTAAATCGTAATATGCTTAAAACAGAAATACTGTTACACAGGAAATGCTAAAAGGATCCAAAACATTAAAAAAATCAGCATAAATAGACCATAAAATGCATAATTTCATAAGTAACATGTATATGAAAAGATGAATATGAAAATAATAAGCATTGTAAAACTTATACGAACATACAATATAGTAATTTAACATGCAAAATGTAAAATAATAAAAAAATTGCTATGGCTAGATTTGAGTTTTTTTAATTATTGTTCTAGTTTAGGCACATATTTAAATTTTAACCAGAAATACTAAGATCTTGGACGATATTCCAGTACTTCATCTCGATCGATATATCGTCCGATATTGCAATATCTCGGGCGATATATTTAAAATGAGATTTAGAGTGATATTTTTTGTTTCGTTTCGAAAGGAACCCAAAACAAGATCTCGAGGAGATCTCGGGCGATATTTACGAGATTTGAAACAATGACTCTAACCCGAACCTTGCCAGTTGGTTGAACTTGTTCACATACTCCTTTACCATCAAGTTTCCTTGTTTGAGTGCTAAGAACCTCTCCATCTATATGCTTCTCTCAGCTTGGGAAAGAAATTTCATTTCGAACCTCTGCCTAAAATCTTCCCAAGTTTCCACCGGACGTCCAGCTTGGGTGACTTGCCACCAAAATGTGGCTTTGTCCTTTTTTAGCCAAGCAGCTAACTGAATCTTTCTTCGATCCTCTACTTCAAAGATTACGAACAAGTCCTCGGTCTCCTTAAGCCAGTGCCTAGCTTCTACGAATGTCTCGTTCCCATGGAATGGCTTCCCTCCCATAGCACGGAAGTTCTTGCAGATCTTGGCGAAGTTATTTGCTCTTGGAGTGGGAGGAGGAGGATTAACTGGTGCAGCTGGGGCAGGAACGTCTCTTTGGCCTTCAGTAGGTGCCATGGCCTCCAAATACCTATGGAACCATCCGGGTATTGTAATATTGTAACGCCCTCTGGGATATTAGGAATGTTTTGTTCCCCAGACATGCTGAAAAAGGAAAAAGGAAGAAATTTAGATAAAGGACCGAAGGATATTACATATGGATTCTTGGGGAATATTTTCAAAATAGACTTTTCTTTTTGAAAATACTTTCTTTCAAAACCTTTTTGAAAAGTAAAATTTCAAAAAAATTCATCTAATCTGGTAACCTTCAGCTCTGATACCAAGTGTGACACCCCACGTCCATTAATGTCACTCACTAAGGGAATGCATTAAGTTTCGTGAAGCATTATAGGTAAACAGACACAGAATAATTACAAGACATATATAAATAAGATAGCAGCGGAAATTTAAATATTTATTTCAAACATAAATCATAATACTGTGGTCCACAATACCATAGGTCACAAAAACCATTACAATAAAATAACTTCTGTCTTGCACCATCAGAGTACATAAGTATATAAGAAGCATAATTCCCCAATTAAAGAGTCAAGCCATAGTAAAGGCAAAAAATTGAACCATACTTCAAAAGTAGTTCCTAGCAAGATGATATCTGAGTCCTAACTAAGCCTGAGTGTTTCCCTCCCAGAGAACCTAGGGGGAATCGAAAGAAAGAAGGGGAAATAAATGGGTCAGACATAAAGTCTAGCGAATCTAGTTACTTTTAGCCAGTAAATAAATAAAAGTAACATGATAGGCATATAAAGTGGATAAGAGAGATCACAACATAAATGGAAGGTGTGACAAGGTAGACAGGGTAAGGTGCATACACTTCTCTAATGATTACTCTACACTATTACTAGTATAACTAAAATGAGATGATCCCTTCCACTATAGGTTGGTAGACTTAGGGCATATGTCGGAGTGTACCCTAACCACTACCCTAATCGATCAGCTCCCTATTCCATAGATATCATGTGCTGGCCATACAGTAGGAGGTATCACTTCCTAAAGTGGCAACCCTTCATTTCCCAAGATGTGCACAACCATATCTACTGGTGTCACGGTCGTCTTATCCCCCTCTGCCCGGCTCATGCACGAACATAGCCTGGTCGGTTTGCGCCACCCACACTGTTCAACTTGTTTGGATCTCTTATAATCAATCAGTAAGCATGCCCCTTCTCCGCCTAGCACGGAGTTCTTTATTTGATACCTACTCCGGGTTACTGACTGAAATGGGTCCCACACAATATGATACAAGCTCTCCCCTTTTCTTATATCCCCACTAGGTTTTTCACTGACAACGTATACCCCTTAGGTGTCTTTAATTACATAGCCATATGTTAGTTATGCTTACCCTAAAGGGTGTCTTTAATTACGTAACATTATTGCGTTAAGTTCGTGGGCCTATATGTGAATATTACCCACCCCCTCTTATTTACTTAACCCACCAATACCCATCCATTTTTATTTAACCCTAACTTAAGTTCATAATAATACAATCCTTATGGATTAAATTAGGTTAAGCAGTCTAATTTATTACCATGTCCATTTAGGGTTATAATGGGCTAGACCTCCCACATTAGGCCTACAACGTGTGGATGCTGGATATGCCGGTTGGGTCCGGGCAGTCTAACTCCATAGTTGGGTCTAACCTCGTGTCTTAGCCCGATTCATATTTGCACACTTAGACCTCTCACATTAGGTTCAACATTAATGGCTGCTGGATATGCCGGTCGGGTTCGGGCAGACTTCCACCACTAATGCAACCTAACCTCGGGTCATAAGTGCAATTACAATACCTAATTATAATTACTAGACATTCCATTTTTATCTAAATCAACCTATGTGTTTACAGGTGATTATTTCTCTTTTTATCCCCGTTTGAATTATATGTCCAATAATGTTAATATTCAAATTACGCCAATATTAACCATTCTCCTCCTTTCCCAAACTAGCATACTCATAAACTGGCGGCATGCCTAGGCTAGACAATAGCCTAGCCCTAAACGATAATAGGGAAAATAATGGGAATATAACTAAAGTGATCATCTTGGCATAAACATAAACTATCATGATAATAAGGTGAATGGACATGTAATTAACATCATAACAAGGTGGACATAAAAATGATGAACTGGTGGCAGTCGATTGATTCTAACATAACTATGATGTCACAATAAGCATAGTAAGATCTAAATTAGCAATTTAGATGTCCAATTGGATTAGATCTAACGTGATAACACAAGGTGATAAACTAGATCACATAATTTAGGTCTAGAGGTTAATGTAGATCTAACACCATTAGAATGACATAGTAGCATGTTTAGATCTAAATATGGGTTCTCATGTCCGATTTACAACTTATCTAAGTTGATCGCAATATGACAGGTGAAAGGTGACTTACGTAAAGAATTGGATCTAACCAATGTTGCAACTATCCAAATTAATAGATTTACATTCACCACAATATCGTTAAAAGTCAGGATCCACATAGGTAACATAATAGAATAATCACAGTTGCATTAGATCTAAAAGTATAGATCTATTATGACATAGTATTAGATTTAACAATAACATTGATCCACAGTTTAAAACATATCCAATTCACAGTCTTTCACAATTTACTTTTATTTATTTAAACCTGAAAGCAACTAGAAACTCACTTCATTAGGTTTAGAGAATTGAGAAAGAGCGGATCTTGAATTTCTGAATTTGATTTGCAAAGTACATTATCGTAGAAAACGGTTCCGCCTCAGTTCGTATCCCGACAGCATATGGCCTCCATGATTTCCAATAAAGAAAATAGGAGAATAGGGCACATATATATAGCTGCCAGATCCCTTGAAACCGAGTGCCACGTCAGCCCTAGGGGTGTCGACACCCCTGTGGGTGGGTCGACCCGTAGGTCGACACCCCTTAAGGAGGATCGACACCCTTCCAGGGGGATCGACCCCCTAGGGTGGGATTTTTTCTGCCTTATCCAATTTTTCAACTTTGAACTGTTCTGGATAAAATTCCGACTCATCTCTAACTCATGCATATATATATATATATATATTCTTTCTACAAGTATACAAACTTAAAACCCTCATAACTTCTTCATACAGTGTCCGTTTTACGCCAGCCAAATGTCTATCCTGACCAGAATTTCGAGACAAACGTAACGGTGCTGTCTGTTTCCTCTAATTCTGAATATTATATTAATTATTATCTAATTTATCCTCTTTAGTGTTGTTAAAAATTCGGGGTGTTACAAAAATCATAGCAAACTTAATCAAAATTAAAAGAGATTGTTAGTTAAACATTTCTATAAGTAATCTCCACAAGATTCACGGAATTATTTGCACAAATTAATTTTTGGTTTGTTTTTCTTATTTTTATGGTTGCATGTTTGATCTAATTGATTTACAAGGGTTCTCAAAGCATTTTGAGATTAAAAGTTGATATTCCTCCAGTTTCTAGATGAAACTTGCTAAATACCAATCGATTGTGAGTATCCTCACTCAATCTATCTAGAATACGAGTTGTCAAAATATTGATGTTTGGACCGAATTTTATTTGTTGTAAAACTCAATTTCCATTTTTGTGAATTTTCAGTTCAAAAATCGATCTTTATCGTATATCAAAAGTGTATTACTCTCTCAATTTGTATCCTATTATTGTGATTTCTTTTCTGGTTTGATGTATGAATCTTATACTTCAATATTACTCGGTTTTAATGACCTAAACCCTTCGAAAAATGGCCAAATTGGTGATTGAATGTCGGGTCCAAGCAAGATTATCGCTTTGAAAAATTCCTACAGCTTAGCATTTCAAGGTTGATCCACTTAGCACTTAAGGTCGACCTTTGCTATTGTTAGGCCGAAAAGTGGTTCTAACACCCAATTGATTGATAATTTTGGAGAATAACAACTCAAACCAAATAAAAAAGAGAATCAACACATAGGATTTATAGTGATTCGGTATTAACAAGCCTACGTCCACTTTATACTTCTTTGATTGATGAATTGATTACAAATACAGTAGCAATATCTACTCAATCTCACTAGTACAATCAGTGATCTCTCTAATTTCGTAGAATTTCACTCAAGAATTTTGGGAATAAACTAAAGTAAATAAGGAGATATTGTTGGTGATAAAGTTTGAGTAGATAGAGAGCCAAAAAGATCCTTAAAATGAGGTGTTTTGGTGTATTTATAAGCCAAGTATGTAGGCGGGTCGGATGCCACATGGGTCCCTTCCCTTGAATCTCGGATTCGGATGCTCTATGTTGAGGACAACACATCAACAACGTGGGTGGTGGGTGGTAACCGCTCTGGGTTTATAGCGTAGTGGTGTGTAACCGCCTTGGTAGCTGATGCAGACCAGGTAGTAGGCAACGGGTTCAGATCGGTGTCTATCTGAACCGATCCGACTTGACAACAAAAGATGGCTACACCTCTTCGTGTATTGGAGGATCGAATGTTAAGTATCTGAACCGAAACGATCCCTGTTTACTAGGGTTGAACTTTCTTGCATTCATAAGGGGGTCGAGTAGGAATCAATACCCCAAACCAATTCACTTTTAGCTAACACCCGTCTTTATGTTATTTTCTCTTTAGACTTGAGATTCTCTCTTTAGTCTGATCTTATTCCATTACTCATAAGTGATTATTTAGACTTTGTATGGCCAGGCTAAAAAGCAAGCCAACATTTTCCCCCCTCGAAGTATGTTCCATTGGAGATGGGACATGCTTTGAAATTATCAACCTGTCGATTCCCAAATCGGTGCTAGCAATAACTGCGCCTATCTGCAGAATCACAACACTTGGAGAAATCATACTTCCCCATTCTTGTGTCATGTATAAAAAGGATATCTAATTTATTGCCATCTTCATTGTAATTAACACCACGAAGCATTTATCTAGGATATAATCGAGTTTCCAGGTAAGAACACAAGAAGTTATAATCACTTAATCTAATGGAAGCAACCCCTCTGTACACTAATTTACATAACATTAAGTAATTTTCTTCAACGTTCTCTTGCTTTCAAACTCATCTGAATTCACTTTTACATTATCTAATTGGAGTATGAATAGTGGGTCAAGTCATAACCAACCAATCCACGTATATACACTTAAAATGATAATATCTTGGGCCATTCCTATCTCTGAGCCACTGCGTCAGATTGGGCCATCACATTAGGGAATACTAATAGCCCCATTGATCCGTTATATAAACTACCCCTATCTTCTTTCTCTTCCTCGCTTCTTTATTTTATCTGTGCCGAACTGCTCTTGCTTAACCGAAAACTTATTCCCCTTTTCTTTGATTTTGCTTCAATTCTTAAACTCAAACATAGGTAGGTGCTTGAATCCTTTATCTCGTATGCTCTAATCTCCGATTTCATGTAATTAGTGTTTAAATCTGTACTTAATCCATGTCGCTATGGCCAAATTGATGGAGAGGCCAGTATTGGGGTTATCTCGTCTGCCGCCGCCGATAGCGATGTCTCTATCGCCTCCAGTGGTGGTGCAGACGAACCTTGCTCTACGTCAAAGGGACCGATAATGGGATTGGCTTCTTACCTTGATGAATAAAAAAGGAAAAGGATGATGGAAGCTTGCTTTTCGGTGTGGTGAAAAGGAGGAAGAAGGTAGTGACTTTGGAGGAGTGGGAACGGATCAGGTCGGAATAGATGGCTCTAGAGTGAATCTGGAAATGCTTAAGTGGAGTAATTGTATCACAGCGAGGTGGGTCGGTTCGGTCTTAAGTTCACCGATTCAAACAGACCGAGCCCCTTCACATGACGCTGATTCAATCCAATGCTTTCCCTTTTACAGCCCGAACTGACTCGCTACTATCTCCGTCGTAGCTCCGATCCGATCCGGCGCTCTTGAGATTGGAGAATACATACATTTTAACACTATTATACTGGGGTGAAATTAAAACTTTAGGGATATGGACTTGCAACATAATCTTGCATATAACCCAATCGAGATCCAGTACAGCTTATAGAATTACAGACAGTTAGGATATAGACTTCTAAACAGGATTTCCTGGAATTAACGAACAAACAATTACTTCATTATTTTTCGCATTGCTCCCTTTTCTGCTTACTTTGCACTTTCTTATTTCAGCACTTCACATACCGGCGCACATTAGCACGTGCACACACGTGGGATCACGGGCAACCATACTCTAATTTATGTCATCTCTTGGTCAGTATAACAATCATGTTTGGAAGACGTTCAGCTAGACTAGCAGAGATGACTGAAACTTCAGAACCATCCGAAAATCCCAATCTTGAGGATGTTTCATCTACTTCAAATCCAGAATGGGATAGCGCTGGCTCAGACTATGAGATAGTAACCCACAATAGTGGCGAATCATCTGGAAATGAGGCTTTCATGGATAAAGAGGAGGATGGAAAATGGGAGACAATCGCGCTCTTGACGAATTTGGGAGTGTAATTATCTTAGATTCACTTGACAATTCTGTTCAGTCTATAATCGATGAGCCCAAACTTAGACGCATATGTTTAAGACATGGGATTCTTTAGGATGAGATCAAGGTAGCAAATAAAGAAGATCGTCCTCACAATCCACCAAAAGAACACATGGCGATTAGTCAGCTGATGTGCATTATAGGAGTCATCCCTCCGTTTCCACCATTCGTCATCGATTTTCTAAGGCGAATGCGGATTGCCCCCATGCGACTTCATCCTAATGCTTACGTATATCTACACACATCGTATATCACTTACAGGGAGATTCTAGGAATAGAGCTTACGTTTGAAGATGTAAATTTTTTCTATCACTTTAAATAATGAACAAAAGGAAACTCCATCCTTTGTATACTTCGAATCTGTGTCAAAAAGAAAATTATCAATGAAGCATTCAGCAGCAGAGTAGGCAATGTAAATTCTGAATGGTTCTACATTAAGCATTCAAACGGGATGCGCTATGCGATGGCTTCAGTCAAGTAAGCCTCAAACTTTAATGTTATGACTTTAATCACCACCACGAACATGCTAACCTATCTTATTCTTTTGTAGTTGCAAACTCGAAGAAAGAGGAGCATCAAGTGTACCGGGATCGTTTGAACCATTTGCTAAATGGTAAACAGGAGTATCTAAGTGTCAGAAACTGTTAAGTTCACGAGGTTCTACATAGGCATCATCTGTTGGATATAAGGTGGGGAATCCGTCAAGCAGGCGTACCCTACAAATATGTGCTCTCAGTCGAGGGACAGGTTGCAAATTTGACCAAGAAGGAGAGAGTTCGAAAGTTCAAGAACTCGTAGGCTCCAGCCAGGAATTGCAGCTAGGAATAGAGTATCAACAGGAGAGGAAAATCCAATTATACTTCCGAAAAGTCCTTCTCTACTGACGATTCAAGATGAGGAAGCTTTGAATGTATCCACCGGAAATAAGCAACAAGAAAATAATCCGAAAGATTCTTCTGTTTCTGAAAGGCAGTCGTCTCCAAGGACTCCCTCTCCTGCTGGGTCTCCTGTCGGTGGATCTTCTCCCATAGATCCGATATTCGGGGCTTTATCAAAGCTTCCTTTGCATGACATGATCTTTACTTCCAAGGATATTGGCACGAAATCTTTCTTTCCCACATCCAAAGAAGAAGCTACTTCTGAAAAAGCTAGAGAGACTACATAGACAAGCCTAACTGCGGGCTCTGGTCTGTCAGGGAATCACTTAGGACACACACATTACACTCGCACTACACATCAAAGCACTAGTGTACTACATTAACCCTGATTTTTGATGTTTGTTTACATAAATTCGTAGGAGATATGTCGCGCCACCGCTACTCTCTTAGAGATGTTCGTTCAAGTATGCCCAGGTTTGATTCGGATACTGAGTATGATCGAGGTGATAGTCAAGGGAAAGATAGTAGGAAACATCATGATTCAAATCATCCTTATTCTTCACGTTCTCGTTTTCCTCGTCGGTTAGATACCGATAAGAACAAGATCCATCAGGACCGTCGTAAGGGGGACAAATCACTACCCAAGGTTCCGAATCTTCCGAAGGAAACACACCATCAGGGAAGGTTACCGCCGAAGCATTCCGACCCACATGATAGAACCAAAATTTCTGACAAGGGGCAAGAGAAAGGAAAAACGGCCCTTGTACCTACTGGGTGACGAAAAATAAAACTATCAGCAACGAAACCTATGACACTTAATTCCGAGAATGAAGTTGAACTGAAAATTCTGAAGAAGCGATTTCTAGATCATCACTTCACGAATATGCTTTTTGTTCCCTCTCTCGACCCAGTGCCTTTGATGTGGACGGACGAAGTCAAGGCTAAAACAGAATTAGTGGACAAGTAATACACGGAAATGCACAAGTACTCATGAAATATTTCCAAAATCATTCGGGACTTGATAGCCAATGTGAATCACATGAAGGAGATGGCTAATTACGATGAGAGTATCCTGAAGAACATAGATAAAGAGCTTGAGGATGCATAAGCCCAGCTTTCATTAGCGCAGCGTGACATCGAAAGCCATACGAAGAAATATGATGAGCTGTAAAAGCGCTATTATTCCAAGCTTGATTCTTATAGTCAGGAACGTGCTGCTGTGTAAAAGCAAGAAGAGGATGCAAAGTCAGAGAGTGCCAATGTGAAGCTATCTTATTCTCGTTTTGAATAAGAAAAAGTAGAATTGGCAAAGAGGAATGCTGAACTAGAGGTTGAAGAAAGAGCAGTCTTAGCCAAAGGGAATGCAAATATTGCTTTAAAGTCTGCCTCTGATGCTAACGTGCAACTTGCCGAGGCCCAAAAAGATTTGGATGACTACAGTGAGATCATGATATAATTCTTTGCTCAGGTGATCCTATATCGATATATTTCCTGGATCAAGAACTATGAGGCAACCTTGGTTGACGTATGGGACCAAGTGGTTGATTCAGAAAAGCGGCAGCTCAAGGTGCATGCCATCGATGAGGAAGTGTTGAGTCAAAGATTTCAATGATTATTTTGATTAATGACAAGAAGAAGCTTCATGATCGACAAAAAGGAGAATCGATGATAAAAACTTTGTAAAGAATTTGCAAAAGTTATGACCAAAGAATTTGAAATATCACATATGGGAGAATTATCATACTTTCTTGGTCTTCAAATTAAACAACTTCCGAATGGTATTTTTCATAAATCAAGAAAAATATTGTGGAAATCTTGTTAAAAGATTTGGATTTGAAAATACTTCCGGAAAAACTACTCCTATAAGTACATCTACTCATCTTGAAAAAGATGAAAATGGAAAAAGTGAAGACCAAAAGACATATCATAGTATGATAGGTTCTCTTTTATATTTAACGGCTAGTCGTCCTGACATTATGATGAGTGTTTGTTTATGTGCACGATTTCAAGCCAATCCTAAAGAATCACACTTACGAGCAGTGAAACGTATAATTCGTTATCTTAATAATACCCAAGATTTTGGTCTTTTCTATCCAAAAGATTGTTCATTTGAGTTAGTATCATATAGTGATGCTGATTTCGGAGGATCTCGAATGGATAGATAAAGCACAAGTGGTACTTTCCATTTTATTGGAAAATCACTTGTCTCTTGGTTTAGTAAGAAACAAAATTGTGTTTCACTTTCGACGTGTGAAGCGGAGTATATATCAGCGGCTCTTGCATGTACACAAGTTTTATATATGCAACAAACACTTAAAGACTTTGGAATAAATTTATCAAATTCAAACATATATTGTGATAACACAAGTGCGATAAACTTATCCAAAAACCCGGTTAACCACTCTCGGACTAAACATATCGACATTCGACATCATTTTCTGAGAGATAATATTGAAAAAGGAAATATAAATCTTGAATATGTAAGCACGGAGAATCAACTAGCTGCTATATTTACCAAGCCTCTACTCGAATCAAGTTTCATAAAATTACGTAGAGAGCTAGGCTTATTATCTAGAAAGGAACTTGAAAATTAAACTGTATATTTTAAACGTTGTAGAGTTATTTTCTATTTAATACAAATAGTTATCACTTAACTATTTTCTCTCCTAAAATAAGGTGTTATTTTGTGGTGAGATTAATATGGACCTCTTCTAAAAATAGAAGTTGTCTTATATATATACCTCTTCGTTGAGTGCTTTCTGAATTCACCATCTCAATCTTCATTCATATTGTAATGGCTCATATTTGCGACGAATGCTCTCAAAGATCACACATCACCATAACTAGCTTACAGTCAGACGAGCACTACTCCCCGAAGACACCGGAACATCCTCCTGGTTTCCATCAAAACTCTCATACACCTGGCTCCACACCTAACTCAAAACGTTGCAAGAAAGCGTTATTTTGTTCTCCACGTACACGAGAGAAAATATATGAGATACACCATTATCAAAAGCATCAAGTTGATCTCCAGAGGGAGATGTATTACGAGCAGAAGTTAACAGCTTCTCGACTCACGTATCTCGAACAAATAGCTTTATTCTTCTGTAGCTCTAATAAGCACAACGTTCATGAGCCCTCACATATGCCATCGTCATCGAGAACACCAAATACATGGGATAGGAATTTCAGTAAAAATGAAGGTGCAAAAGATAAATACTCTCCTTGGGAACCAAGAAAATAATTTATATATATCGTATTTAAGGAGATCATTTATATTGTTTTATTTGTTGTATTTATGTCTTTTTCCTCATAATTTATTATAATTTATAATAAAGTTTTAATAGAGTTCGAATATATAAACAAAAGAAGTGAGAAAAACAAAAATATACAGTACCTGTTGACCGGTTAAAATAACCTGTTGACCTGTTTTATTTAATTGCAATCCAGAGAGTTTTCCTGTCGACCGCCTGCACATCACCTGTCGACCGCTATTTATAAAATTAAAACCAGAGAAAAATTAGGTCGACTAGTAGAAAATTTTCTGTCGACTGGTTTATATTTAAACAGTATTCTTTCAAACCAAAAACATTTCCTGTCGACCACCCTATCCCCCCCTGTCGACCGATTTCTGTTTTCAATTTCAACCAGAAACATTTTCTGTCGACCGTCTTATTCCTTCCTGATGACCGGTCGCGAATAATTCTGTTTTTTTTATATACAAACGTCGGTTCACAATCAAATCCAACACACCATTTCGTTTTCAACTTCCTTATAACTCAAAATATCCATTCCTATCAGCCCTAATCTCTTCAATTTTCAATTCAAATCATATTCCATTGGCTCCAAAACATAAGAAAAAATACATCTCTTCTTCTTCACACCTCCAACCTATCGATTCACACATTAAACAATGGTTAATGGATCCTATTGTTGTGAAAAGATGGAATAAGATGAAGGATTACACCATTCATCAAGGATCTTTCATAAAATTCTTTGATTTCTTTCTCTATGATGTTAAAAATATAGCAAATAGCGGAGGTATTGATTCTCTCCTTAATTTTGATGACAACAACGTAGAAATTAATCATATAATGATTAAGTTGTTCTACGCTAATCTCAACCAAGAGAAATTCAAACCGGATAACCCGTCCGATTGTTTATGGTCAGTAGTTTGTGGACAACATGTTTTTATCTCCAAAGAAAGAATGGGACAAGTTCTTCATTCTCCAAATAATGGTATTAAATTCTCTAGTGATTTCTGTCCTATTCATATTAGAGATAAAATTAGTCACTTGTTCATTGAAGATCATAAGTCAAGTACAAAAGGAATCAATTTAAGACCCCCGACTAGAATTCTTCATCTCCGTATCACGCATTCCTTGTTGCCAAGGGATGGAAATTTCGATGCTATTTACAGAGAAAATTTTAAGACATTATATGCTATTTATGGAGATATCAGCGTTAATTGGGTTGAAATGATTTTTGATGAGATTTCAATGGTAAACAAACTTTCTCGACCACATCTGTTTTACAATGAATATATTATGCACCTCCTAATGGATTGCGGTATTCCGTCTCTCGAGTCCAAAATTTCAAAACCTAAGTGTATTAATAAAGCATCAAAGAAGAGAAAAAAACTTCCCGAGCCATACTTAAACATTATTCCTTTTGAGCAATATGTACACCAAGGTCCTCTAGAGGCTTCTTCCTCACAAATTACTACGCAAAGACCAGAAGACGTTAGAATTCCTCCACCTACTTCGTCAACAAAAGAATTTCAAGAGAAAATTGCAAGAAATCAATTTTTACTAGAAGCAAGACTTAAAAGAACCGATAATAAGCTTGATCGGTTGGACACAAAACTCGATAAGCGGTTTAATAAACTCAAGTCTTTCTTCGGTATAATTTGGGAAGCAATTTCTTGTGCCTCATCCTCTACCACACTTGCTCAAGATCCGGGAAAACATCTAATGCCTCCTACATTCACATGGTCAACTTCGGAGGAGGGCACTAGTTCTGGAGCAAGTACCCAACATGGTCGTGGTCGTGGAACGTCACATATTGAAGAAGGTGGAAATGAGGAAGAGGAAGAACAAGACAGAGACAAGGAAGAAAGTGAAGAAGAAGGAGATACAGAAGAAGAAGAAGAAGAAGAAGAAGAAGAAACCGATTCGGATTGACCATCCGAGTAGTTCTTTCTATCTATATTTTGTGATGTTATGCATATCAGCACTTGTACATAATTAGTGCTATGTTTTAATTAAGTATGTATGCTACATAACTTAGTTTGGTATGTTTGGTCTGGTATGGCGTGAAATATATGTTACAATCTATGTGTGATGTTCTATGTTTTATCTACATAATGTTATTACATGCACTGTTGTGTACCCTTTTTGTCGATGACAAAGGGGGAGAAAATGTTACTAACATTCCTTCTTGCAGAGATTTAGTTATATAATTCAGGGGGAGCATATAAACAGGGGGAGATAGCAATGGAGATTGAAATATCAAGCAATATTGTCATCAATCAAAAAGGGGGAGAATGTTGAGTCAAAGATTTCAATGATTATTTTGATTAATGACAAGAAGAAGCTTCATGATCGACAAAAAGGAGAATCGATGACAAAAAGAAGAATTGATGTTTTTTCATAGGTTAGAAGATGGTTATTTAGAGTTATAAATGTTAAAATCTATCCTCAAATAATCATACTTCTCACTGCTTTTAAAAATATTCATGAAAACTCTTTTCTGTAGCAAGTTGACAAAAACATGTCAACAGGTTATTTTTAACTTGTCAACAGGATTTCAAATGAAACATGTCTACCTGTAAAAATTAACCTGTCAACAGCTTTTTAAAAGGTAACGGTCAAAAACCTGTCTACCTGTACATTTTACCTGTCAACAGCTTTTTGAATAGCAAAGCATATCTTTGAAGAGTCGTCTTCTTTCATGAAAGGTTGCATCCATTTCTCCTCATCAGAAATCATCTCTTTTGATTGCAACTTTTCACTAATGATTATAACTTCTCAATCATTATAAATACATCATATCTCATTCATCCAAATCACCGAATTTCACTCTCCGTTCTCTGATCTATTTTGCATTCTATTTTGCATTCAAAGAGCACTCAAAATCATTATATTATCATTTGAATCTCCAAGCATATTTAATACACTTGTGATTCAACGATAATCCACTTCCGAATCTTCGCAAACATCAATTTACATTTGAGGATAAGATTATAGGAAGGGTGTACTCAATAATTGACTAATCAGTGTTGAAACAAGAACACGTTCAGAAGTCAAACTCTTGTAATTGTTGAAGTCCTGTGTGGGTAAGCTTGTAGCCCGTGAAATCAAGTGGGTAAGCTTGTAGCCCGTGAAATCAAGTGGGTAAGCTTGTGGCCCGTAAATCAAGTAGTGTTGTGAACCTGTTCCTACGGGTAAAGAGAGTTTGTTGGTTAGTGAAAATCCAGAGAGAGGTCTGGGACTGGACATAGGACGCTGCTCCGAACCAGTATAAAAATCCCTGGTGTGATTTTTCCTTTTTACTGCATTTACTATATTTACTTATCTGCGAATAGTTATTACTTTATACTTGAATATTGTTTGTCATATTACACGATCCTTGTGTGTATTATACTCGGCAAGTACACGTACACACTTTCAGGAAGAACTCATGAGAAAATATTTGAAAGGTGATGAGCTAGAGCGTCTAGCTGAATGGCGTAAACTAATTCACGCGGCTATGGAAGGAGAGAGACGACGGATCAAGGGAAAAGAAACCGCCAAGGCTGGTTCTTCATCTGTCCTTTCCAGGCCTATCGAGGTAGAGGGGTACGATCCCAGTCATCCTAAGATCCCAAAAGCACCTCTCCCATCTCCAATCATTGAATCGGCTCTTGACACCTTTGGTGCTCCCGCTAAAAAGTCATCCGAAGGTATCTCCACCATTTCGCCTCAATTTGTTAAAGTCATTTTAACTTTCTGCCGTATTTTTGGGTAAATAATCAAAGAACACGAGTTTTCTCCTGAACTAATAGATGTTGCTTCTCATTCTTTAGTTATCCAACCTGCTGGAGATGTCGAACAGAAGCAAGAAGAAGTCGCTGATAAAGTTATCATGTCGTCTAGTACTGAGACTCCCAAGGACGGAGACATGATAGAGGCTTTAAAGGACGACAGCGGTGATGATAGGAACGAGAGAGATAACAATCTTGCTATGACTGGGGACTTATGAGGGGCTGAAAATATGACTTTGGCTGAAATGAAGGTGAAGACTGATGAGCTTCTAAAAGCTAAAGCGGAGGAAAAATCTAATAAACCCCTTAACATCAATCCCCTCCAGGCAATTGCTCCCAGTCCCGATTGGTTGTCAAGCTTTCTACTCGATCAATTACTGGATGTTTAGCTCAGAATCCTCTACTGATCCAAATGTAACTCCTTCAGGCAAGAAAAAGAAGAAACGTATTCTTACTGATGCTGAGCGAGAAGAAAAGGAAAAGTTCAAGGCTGCTAAAAAGTCTAAATCCTCCCCTAAATCCCAAATGAAATATAGTTCAGTCTTTTCATTTTGGTTTCCACTGGCCTGCTATCGTTGTTGCGAGTGCGGCCCTTTCATCTTTTGATTGGTTCCTCTATGTAAACCTGCACTTATGTAAATAAAGTAGTTTGTTTCCCTGCAATGTCAAATATTTGCAAGTTTGTCATTTGTTTCAATTAAATGCATTAGCAATCAACGCATTATTAATCTAAGTAACAAATGATAAATCACATCACAAATAAAAAAAGTCCCATACGAGCTTCCCTATAAACAACAATCTATGCAATATAAGCTCATTATTGAACTAAGTAGTAAACAACATGGGGGTTGATGTGTATGTGTATGCCCCCAATCAATCTTGAATAAAATGTTTGGCCAGGGTTTGTTCGGGATTGATTAGGATTGACATTAGATTGCCCCCAATCCTTTAGTGGGGGTAAGGATCATTTTTCCTTGGCACTTGTTCTCAGTGCCTTTATACTCTCTTGTCATATGCCCAGGTTAGAGTATGGTCAAGGCAGTCTTTTATCGTGGTGCACCATCATGCCTTGGGGATGTCGTCTTCCCATCCTTTATAATCTCTCTCAAACCATGAGAGTTAGAGTCTGCGACTTTTTCTTCCCGTCCTTTACATTCTATCATAAAACGATCTTCACGTTCGCTCTGGTTTTCCTTCTACACCCTATTTCATAGGGTAGAGTCTCACCGATTCGAGTGTCACACTCGCTCTCAATTTTAATTCAAGTTCTATATATCATACCAAGAGAAAAATAATCACAAGACATAAAGAAATAAATAAAATAAAGGTGAATGACATGCAATATTTTTATAGTGGTTCAGCCAAATCATTATCTACGTCCACTTTGTAATCTTTTGTTTATATCAACTAGACTGTTCTAGGAAATTCATGCTTTTTTACATAGTTTATAAAACAAAAGAAACAATACAATCTTGAATCAAATAGTGGCGTAAGTGTTGGGCATTCCATGCCCTGGGGACTTCATTGCCATTAATTGTTGTTAGCTTGAAAGCTCCTTTATCAAGTTCCGCTAAATGGCATGTGGTCCTTCCTATTTCGAACCCAGAAAAACAAGGGTCGGGAAGATATGTTTCAAGACCGGATCTCCAGGTTCAAAGGTCCATGGTCAAACCTTCCTGTTGTAGTATCACGCAAATTGATGTCTATGCCCTAAAGCATGTAAATTTGCTTCATCTCTCTTCTGCTTGATCATATCTAAGGATTCAAGAAGAAGCGCTCTGTTTGTCATTGGATCATAATATGTTGTCCTGTGAGAAGGGACTTCCAATTCCAATGGAATGGCTGGCTCTAATCCAAATGAAAGCGAGAAGGGAGTATGACCAGTCACTGATTTGTAGGTCGTTCTACAAGCCCACAATGCTAAGGGTAATTCATCGACCCATATGGCTTTTGCCTGCTTTAATCGCTTCTTAAGAATGGACTTGATAATTTTATATACTGCTTCAACTTGTCCATTCGATTGTGGGTGAGCTACTGCGGTGTATCTCTTCTTGATTTTGTATATTTGGCAGAAATCTTTGAATTCGTTACCGTCGAATTGAGTTCCATTGTCGGTAATGATGGCTTTAGGAATTCTGAATCGGCAGATTATGTTTCTGACAACAAAATTGATCACCTGCTTTGTCGTGATCATAGTTAACGGCTCGACTTCTGCGCATTTGATAAAGTAATTTACGTCCACGATTTCGTGCTTTTCTCCTCCTTTGGTGATTGGTAGGCTTCCAATGATGTCCATTCCCCACATAGCGAATGACCATGGGCTTACCATTAACTTAAGTTGACTAGGAGGTGCTCTAGGAAACTTCGCAAATTTCTAGCGTTGATCGCAGTGTCGTGAA
Source organism: Allium sativum (assembly GCA_030737875.1). NCBI lineage: Eukaryota > Viridiplantae > Streptophyta > Magnoliopsida > Asparagales > Amaryllidaceae > Allium > Allium sativum. Next base: position 861,592,927 of record CM060915.1, on the reverse strand, counting down.
TAATCAACTGCATCCGTGTTTATGGTTGGCCAGAAGTAGCCATACCATAATATTTTCTTTGCCAATGTTTGACCTCCAGTGTGATCTCCACATTCACCCTCATGCACTTCTCTTAGTACACGTTTGATGTCGTCATGTGCTACATATCGGATCAAGGCACAAAAGATCCTTATCGGTAAAGGACTCCGTCTTGTATGACGTATCTTGATGCTTTGCAAACCACAGCTGGACTTTTGCTCTTTTTCGTCGGGAGAGTTCCATTTTGCAGGAAGTCCTTTATCGTCGACATCCATGATTCTCTTTCTGGCTCGGTTTCTGATATACACGTAAATGTGTATATTTTATTCGCTTACTTATCTTGTTTTCCCTTTAAAATAATTGATATTGTGTGTTTATAGTTGTGTTTTCATAATGTTGATAAAAATTATGGTTTAAAGCATTTGATGGATAAAGCATGAAGAATTTGCTTAAAAAGAGTGAAGTTTGAAATTACTAAAGCTTGAAGAGTTTAGAGCTCGAAGAACGGTTGCAAATAGAGTTCAGTTAGGTAGATTTGGCTCACTAAAGACTCATGTTGCGTTCACATTGGCTCATTTGCAAGGCCTCTCACTATACAGCTGCATTCACACTGGCTTATGTGTTATTTGGGCTAAATCTTTAGTCCAACATTGTGTAATTAGCCAATTAGTCTTTGTCATATCAACCATAAATACACTTGTATCTAGTTCATTTGTATCCATTCAACATTGGGTTTTACTCTTGTAACTTTCTTCTGTCGGAATAAAATTAGTCTTCTCCCTTTCTCTTTAGTTTTTTATTTACATATTATTTTCTTTTCTGCAAGTAGATTAGAGTGTCCTTTATTTTATTTTTATTTTTTTCTCTTGTTTTTTGTTCTATGTTGCAATTTACGTTCGTTGTTAGGATAATAAACATGAGAGCTAATCCCTTTCAACTTAGGGGTAATGAAGTTTTCTTGATTATGTAGTTGCAACATAATTTATCTATTCATTCTGTCTTTTTGTGCTTCATACCATGTTGATTAAATGGAGTTTGAAATCAAAAATTTGATGGTCTGTAGTTCTAATTAATAGTTCATAGGCCATGCTTAAAGTATATTTCAATTTCAACTTGTTCATTTTTCATTAGAACTAGTAAGGTGATTTAGTGGGTATGACATAGTTTGATAGTTTATGTTGTGCTAGTTAATAGCACGACTAAGCTATACTTATAATAATCATATCAACTAAATTCACAAATGTCCAAAAAAGAAGAGAGATCGTAATTTCATAACTTGTTGTACTACATGATCTAGAAAGTGGATTTATTCCTAAGTTGCCATTTATTTCGTAGTTTTTATTAATTTTATTTTACTAGTTTAGTTGTAGTTAAAACATCACTTGGATTTGATTTAATTTGATTGAATATAATTAAAATTATTTCTTTCTCCGTGGATCGACTCGTACTCGCTAACGTACTACAAGTGTATGTCGTGCGCTTGCGGTTTATTACATTTCGCGACGGTTTTCTAATCGATAGAATATCCGTCGTCGAACAAGTTTTTGGCGTCGTTGCCTGGGAAAGTTAATTAATTTTGATTTTATTCTTCGGATCAATTTTTTTGTTCTTCTTGAAAGAAAAAAAAGTGTTTTTTCTTCTATTTTCTTGTATATATAGAAAGAAAATTCTTGTTTAGGGGATTTGGTATTATTTATTGGTACTAGAATCTCAAAACAAGAGAAAAAACATATATAATTATTCTTGCCATTTTTTTCAATTAATTTCTTGCCATTTATTTTCTCAAATTTCTTTTTGTTTTTCAATTTCCTTTCCAATTTATTTGTGCAGTCTCTCTTTCCTTTTGTTTACAATTTATTTCCAAAAAAAAATACTTTGCATTTTGATCATTTTTTTTGTGTCTTTCCTTCTTTTGTGTTTTACTGCCATCTTCTCTTCTTGCCACAATACTCTCCTATTATCTCTAAGAAAAAAGAATTTTTTTCCATCTTTTCTCTTATTTCTTTCCATCTTTAATCTCCTTGCTATTTTTATTACTTTCCTCCTTTTACAAATTTCCAAAAAAAATAATCTTTCCAAATTTTCTTATCCTTGGTCTATATTTCTTTTGTGTTTATCTCTAGTAACCTCCGAATTTATTGCTTCTCTTTTTCCTTTCTTTTCAAGTTTCTTTTCAGTTTCTCATATTTCTTCTCTTACAATAAAAAAAACAAATAAAAATTCTGGTCAATTTTTGTGCAGTTTCTTTTCCTTTTTTTTCATTTATTTCTTTCTTGTCTACAAAGTCTTTCCCTTACAATTCTTTTCTACTTTCACAACAATAAAAAATAACTCTTTTACAATTATTTTCCACCTTCAATACTTTCCCCTTTTCAGTCTCCTTTCCAATCTTTACAAAAATCCTTCTACAAGTTATTTTATTTCTTCTACCATACAAAGTTCAACAATCAATTCGTCAACACTTTTCTGCCAGCATCACGTACCAACTTCTTTACCATCTCCTCCATAAACTGAATTCATCACCACTTCAGCACCTTCTTTCCAATCCGCAACCACAAAAATCCATTCTTATGCAGTACCCTCTTTTCCTCCTCCTACAACTCACACACGATTCAAATTCACCACTATAAACTACCTCTTCTCCTAAACCTACTCTTCTCTCTTTGAAAAAAAGGGATTTGTTGTGTGTGTTGCATTTTGGTTTTATTCTTTCTGTTCATTTGAGTGTTGTTTGTGTGTGAGTTTCTTTCTTTGTTTTATTTGAGTTTAAATTCCTAAAAAAATCATTTGTTTTGCTTCCCCTTGCTTTAAGTTCATTTGTGTGTGATTGCATTTGTTTTTGTGTTTTGATTTGCTTTTGTATTTGTTGTTCATGTGTGTTCACTTTCATTTGTGTTAGTTTAAAAAAAAGGATCATTTATCTTTCACTTGTATATACATTGCAGTCACTTTTCAGGTTTATGGAATTTAGCAGAAGAAAATTGCTTGCTTTATTGCCACGCATTGCTTTGCTTGCTAATAATAAATAAATTACCGCTTTAAAAAAATGGCTAATAATTCTGCACGCTCTGGTATTGTTCTCTTATCCCTTGTTTTTATTTTTCTTGCATTGTTGATTGCTTGCATTTGCATTCACAAAAAAAAAGGAAAAAAATATATTCATTGTAGTTGCATTGTAATTCACGTTTAATTTCTGTTTTGCATTCATCTCATTTTGTTTTTATTTTCCAAGGACATCAATATATTTTGACAAATTGGTTTATTTCTAATGAATTATTTCTCGGTGTCTAGACTACGGCAGAGTAACAATTGTTTATAAATATTACGGTGATTCGTAAATATTATACCGGTTGTTTCTCTTAAGATACTTAAACTTCGGCTGCATTGCTAGGGTGATTGCTGGTACACCGATAACTCATGTTCGTCAACTAGCTGAGAAATCTTTTGTTGAAATTAATCTAACCGTCATTATATAATCTTAGAAAATTTGTAAATTAGTAGGTAACATTCATGTAGTTGCATTAGGTTCTCGCATATTAAAAAAAATCCAAAATCTTAAAAAAACAATTTTCTTTTGTGAATATTTTTTTCCTCATACCAAAAAAAATTCAGAAAAAAAAGCTTTCTTGAAAATGTCCCAATTTTCTTATCCTCATGAATTTTACGATAGTTGTGAAAAATAACAACTATTGTACGAACAATTTGGATGTTACACCACCAACTTTTCAAAATTTTCAAAATAATCCTAGTTTTGCACAACAAAATTTTCAAAATCACGACCAACCTTCAAATCTTGAAACAAATATCGAATCTTTACTTGAAATGTGCACAGAACAAAATCAAAGAATAATTGAATGGTGTAATTCATACTTGGGCAACAATTCAAGTCAAAGTTTTCAAAATAATCAAAATTTGAATTCACTTCCAAATTCAAATGATTTTGATTATAACCCTTGTCAATTCAATTTGGAACTTCAAAATGGAAATGTGAATCACTTTACAAATGATTTTTGGCAATGGGAATAATTTCAATGATGGTGCGATTAACGATTCTTGTTCTCAATAATATCAAATTGAAACTTCTCAAGTTAATAACTATAATTTTGATTTTGTTGAGCAAATGAACGAAATTCATGATAATCACACGAATTTGTTGTTTTCAAACTACTTGAATTTTCGTGAAAACCAAATTAATCAAAACCGAACGTGTGATGATTCGAATGATAATCCATCTTTTAACAAAATCGACGATCTTCAAATAACAACTTTTGAAATTGATGAAAATCTAAATGAAGTTGTTGAAAGCTCTGTGATTGATTTGAATTTAAATTCTCTTGAAAAAGAAGACGTCAATTTTCAATTTGATCTTCCTCTCTTAGATTCTAAAAGTTTTGAAAATTTAGCAACTTTAAATTGTCAACATGACAAAAATGATGAAGTTGTTAAAAACTGTTTAAGTGAGGACGACTTTGATGAGCGAAAACTTCTTAAACTGATTGACGATGATGTTGTTGTGTCTAAAACTGAAAATGAAACATTGAAAATTCTTGAGGTTGAAAACAAAGAAACTGCTGAATATGATCTTGAACGCAATGACGATTTTTTAAAAACTATTGAAACTCCTTGCGACTAAATTGTTTCAACTGAACCTCACTGTGATCACTTATTTTTCAATGATAAATTTCTGCAGTATATGAACTCTTTCTAGAATAACACTGTTTTTGAGAAAACACAATTTCAAAATTTACTGAAAATTCATTTGTTTGGTTTTAACTTTAGGTTTATGAATGAACCTTTAGTCAACAAAATTTCAAATATCAAAGCAAAACTGAACAATGTTTCTCAAAACAAGTGTGGGGGTGAGAACGATGCACATGTCTCTCAATTTATACATCATCTGAACAAATCAAACTTTTTTTTTAAACTTTTGCTGAACCTTGGCTCAATGACCATACTATAGTTTCTACAGAAATTCAATTCTATTTTAGGATCAATTATAAGCTCAAAATTTTAAAATTAGCAACTCAAACTTTTGAAAAAACAAAATTTGTTTTTTCAAATTTGAAACGTAATTTAAAATCCTTTATGATTTGTTTTTCTGTGCTTAAGCTGTGTCTCGTAATCTTAATGAGGCTGATCCACTGGTCCATTGTGGACTGGTTCATCTATTCGATGACTGCATATTTTCTGCACGCACATTCGGTAAGACGCACTAACCCTCTTTTTTACACATATAAATTTTTCTCTTCCATTCACTTATTGTGTCATGCATTGACTGTGGGGACACAGTCAAAATCAAGTGTGGGGGAAGTCTCATTTTCATTCTGTTTTGCATAGTTCAAGTTTGCATTTTTTTTCCTTTCTCTTTTGCATTTTTTTCCTTTTCAAAAAAAAAAAGATTTTCGCACTTCTATTAACTTTTAAATAAGACATGATGGAGTTATTAGCATATAATTTTGGTCGTTCAATTAAAATGTTTGGAAATTTACTTCTCTTAGCGGATAACGAAAGGAAAGTTTGAATTATGAGCAAATTTAGTGTAGTTCGTATATTGGGAGATTCATAGGTGATGAGTATGAAGTGTTTTCTAAATTGTAATCTGATTAAATGAATGGTTGATTTAGACTACTTGTGATAACATTTTAGATCGTTTAAGTGAATTTGTGCTAAGATATTCTCGCTTAACTCTCTCTCTTATATTAAAAAACTATATATATAATAATCCAAGGGTATCCAACATTGCTAGTACATCTGGCGTTGGTGTGCAAACCTGTCAAGCTCTTTCAGACGTCTTATTGACAAAGTCAGCGTCAGTATACCTTGATCTCATTTTATGAGTTGGGTACCTTAGGGTTACCAACCCTCACGTAAGTCGTAATGCAGTGTAGGGGTGGTATACCTAGGTATTGTAAATAATAATAATGTGAATATTTTGTAATAAAGAGAGAATTAGCACTTAAAATCCAAGCACACTCTTCACTTATTCGACCTAACTTGTTAACAAAAAGGAAGTTGAGATACCGTTTTACGATTGTTGATATTGACTATAGAATTCATTTCATATTTGCACTATGTTTCTACCAAAACAACTGGCCAAACTAGAGGAGTTTGCGACGATAACATGACTTTTGTATGAAGTTTTGATTAGTAACGGACTCAAATTTCATAGTGATGACCCAAAATTTGTGTTAACTCATTCATGTAATATTTAAAAGTATATTGTCCATTTGTAAATATTCCTTTAAAAACATGCATTCATATTGTAAATATTTTCGAATTTTGCATTTTGTACATACCTTTTTGCTTTTGGATTTTGTGGGTAGTATCCGCTGAAAACCCTCACGACACAACACTCGCCCTACTGGGGACACCTAGAGGTTTAACGGCTTGTTACATACGCTAATTGCAATCATGTTTCCTACGAAAGTGTGACATATCTTAGTTTAGTTTATTCGAGGACGAATAAAATGATAAGTGTAGGGGTATTTGATATACACGTAAATGCGTATATTTTATTCGCTTATTTATCTTGTTTTCCCTTTAAAATAATTGATATTGTGTATTTATAGTTATTTTTTCAGATTGTTGATAAAAATCATGGTCTAAAGCATTTGATGGATAAAGCATGAAGAATTTGCTTAAAAAGAGTGATGTTTGAAATTACTAAAGCTTGAAGAGTTTAAAGCTTGAAGAACGGTTGCAAATAGAGTTTAGTTTGGTAGATTTGGCTCACTAAAGACCCATGTTGCGTTCACATTGGCTCATTTGCAAGGCCTCTCACTCTACAGCTGCGTTCACACTGGCTTATGTGTTATTTGGGCTAAATCTTTAGTCCCACATTGTGTAGTTGGCCAATTAGTCTTTGTCATATCAGCTATAAATACACTTGTATCTAGTTATTTGTATTCATTCAACATTTGGTTTTATTCTTGTAACTTTCTTCTGTCGGAATAAAATTAGTCTTCTCCCTTTTCTCTTTATTTTTTTGTTTACATGTTATTTTCTTTTCTGCAAGTAGATTAGAGTGTCCTTTATTTTATTTTTATTTTCTTTTTATCTTGTTTTTTGTTCTATGTTGCAATTTAAGTTCGTTGTTATAATAATAAACATGAGAGGCTAATCCCTTTCAACTTAAGTGTAATGAAGCTCTCTTGATTATGTAGTTGCAACATAATTTATCTATTCATTCTCTCTTTTTCTGCTTCATGTCATGTTGATTAAGTGGAGGTTGAAATCAAAATTTTGACGATCTATAGTTCTAATTGATAGTTCATAGGCCATGCTTAAAGTATATTTCAATTCAACTTGTTCATTTTTCATTAGAACTAGTAAGGTGATTTAGTGGGTATGACATAGTTTGATAGTTTATGTTGTGCTAGTTAATAGCATGACTAAGCTATACTTATAATAATAATATCAACTAAATTCACAAATGACCAAAAAAGAACAGAGATCGTAATTTCGTAACTTGTTGTATTACATGATCTAGAAAGTGGATTTATTCTTAAGTTGCCATTTATTTCATAGTTTTTATTAATTTTAGTTTATCAGTTTAGTTGTAGTTAAAACATCACATGGATTTGGTTTAATTTAATTGAATATAATTAAAATTATTTCTTTCTCTGTAGATTGACTCATACTCGCTAACGTACGAAAAGTGTATGTCGTGCGCTTGCGGTTTATTACACTTCGCGATGGTTTTCTAATCGATAGAATATCCGTTTGCGAACAGTTTCCAGCACCGGGTCAATTTCTATCTAATCAATGCTTCGAGAGGTTAAAACTTCAATTTGGACCATTTCTGTTTCTTCCAGGTTATCGGAGCTAGCCAGCCTGGCTAAACTATCAGCCTTTTGATTTTCTGCCTACGAAATATGGGATATGCTATAACATTCTATGTTGTCCAACAACTCCTCTACTTTTTCCAAGTAAGCAACAATTCAAGGTCCTTTCGCTTGAAACTCCTTCCGAACCTGACAAAAAACAATTTGAGAGTCATAGAATATATCCAGTGTCTCTGCTCTTAGCTCCTTGGCGAGCTTCAGCCCGGCAATCAGGGCTTCATACTCGGAATCGTTGTTAATAGCGGAAAATTCTAGTCGGAGAGCATAGTAAATTGGTCACTTTTCAGGAGTTATTAATACAACTCCGGCACCGGACCGTCGGTCGTTTCTAGCACCGTCCGTGTACAACTTCCATGTGTTATATTCTAGCTTCAGTTCAAAGGGGCTGGCTTCTTTATCTAGCATATCATCTGTGACGGCCACCCCGTACGAGTCAGACATTTCCCTGAAATGCGATGTATCCATGTCTGACTAGCATAGGACGATCGCCAATGGGTTTGAAACTTGCTGAAGAACATGTAGTATATCTCATAGCACATGGAATAAAATATAATAGTAACATAACTTGACATAAAATAGGCGAGATAGTACATAAGCTGAAAACTAAACCATATCCATCAGAGTAGTGGAACCCAAAACACAACTTCATATCCAATTATTACAACTTTAAAATACTGTGTCTAAAAGGAAAATAAAAGAGGTACACTACTATTGCCCAAAGCGGCGACCCTCAACAACACAGGGAGAATATATGTATAAAGTACATGGAAGCCTCCTATTCGTCCCCACACAGCTACTCGTGCATATCCACCTAACCTTTCTCTAGTATGCTCGTTTCGGAGCACCCAGAGTAATAAGAAGAAACATAAAACTCTGGGTCAGACGAAAGTCTGTTGTGAGCGATAACAAGTTTATAACTGGATAAAGCAACAACGGGTATAAATAATCATACATGTCCTGGACCTGCAACCAAAGAGTTAGCACAACAAGATGTACAACACTCTAAGGTAACACTAACATAGAGTGTAAAGTGAAAGTGTGCATGTCATGGTGATAGCAAACATCAAACATAGTAATCATCCTCACATCTCTCACTCAGTGCGTAAAGCATACGATTATCCACCACTTTGATTACCAAATCTATTGGGGCCATGACAGAGCCCCACTCAATACAACTATTTCTATGACCATACTTCCCTAGTCTATAGTCAATAACCCTACCCAGTCCACACATCCCTGGCTCTTGGTTGAGGGCCAACCACTCCACACTTCCCTGGCTCTGGTTTTCTACATGCTCCCTCTCTCAACGGTGAACCAAAGTTTTAGATATCGATAACCCCTTTGCACCTGTCCCACAACAAAGCCCAACGCTTGAAGTTAACTCGTTGGTTCCCATTCGGATCCTGAGCGATAACTTCTCGTTTGGACTTCCTTTGCATCTCGGGTTTTGGTCGGATTAGAGGTGGTCTTCAAAAGAGTCATCGCGTGGTAGAGGCTCAAATCCAGTTCAGTTCGGAGTCACCATCATGTCTCGGTTCGCGGTCATCGTCAGGGTTCTCCCTGGGCGGTTCGTGACCCCCCTGGGCGGTTCGTGGTCCTTCTGGTTGCGGTTCGTGATCCTTCCCTCCTGATGGTTCGTGACCATCATATTGGGGTGGTTCGTGACTATCATATTGGGGCAGTTCATGACCATCATCTTAGGGCGGTTCATGACCATCATCTTAGGGCGGTTCATGACCCTGACCCCCATCAGGAACCGAATCCTGCAGTTTTCCAACAAGCTAATTTCACCAAACGACGGCGTTTTCATTCATTCCAACTTTCCTATGCAATCACAAAACATACCAAACAATAGTAGTAAAATGTAGAATCAACCAAAACAATAATTTCATATTTTAATTTAGATCAAACATGCCCAAAACCATCATTTTCCCCTTAACCATGTTTAACCATATCTAACAATAGGATTAGCAAACTTATTCCAAATTAACCCAATTTTATACCAGTGACATAAAATAATATTTTGGAATATCTACATATTTTTCTAGAATTTTTAGATGTATAATTTCGCTAATTATCTCTAATCACCCCTAATTAGCCATAATTAGTGTATAAACATGCCAATCACTCGCCTTAGCCACAAACGAATGTTAGATCTGAAACTGTACTAATTTGGCACAGATTCCTATGTAGCGCACCAGCCCCAACTCTGATTCAATGCTAATTTCACTTGATTTGATGTAGTTTTGCTTAATTAGCGATTAAACGTTGATTACGGAGTAATTTAGAAGATGGAGGCCATTATTAGGGTTAGAGGAATGTGGCGGCTAGGAAAATGAAAGGAGATGATTCTCCATCTTCTTTCAGTCCTCCTATAAACCAAATCCCAAATGGGTTATGGACCTAGCTGCTAACTAGCTAATTAAGTCCGATAATGTTGTTTTCCATCTTCCAAACCTTATTTCAGCCATATCTCCCAAACGGTAAGTTCGTTTGATTAATGTGACCACTCTACGGAAAGGTCAACCATCATTCGAATCCAATGGAAGTGGTTTTAGGTCAAAACTCCTTACCAATCAAAAGTTACAGGTGAAACAAGATTCGTCAGGGGCAAAACAGTCATTTAAAATTCGGTAAAAATCGTGAATGTGGGAAATGACCCCAATAGTCGTTTCCCAAAGTTACACGACCATATAACTTCGTATGAGAATAAAATAAATATTTTACGATCCTCCGATATGTAGAATGCCGGTCGTTGCACTCTCCCCCCTTAAGAAATTTCGCCTCCGAAATTCCTTAACCAAGAAACATACAATGGAGTCCTGCATGCCTATTAGCCATTTACAAATAATCAAACATACATAATAACACAACAAGCCTATCCTAGCATGCAGTTTACTAACAGGGAATAACTATATCGCGATTAAAATCTTACCAGGCAAAGAGTTCTAGATACAACTTCCTTATGTTCTCCGTTGTTTCCCAAGTACAGTCATTCTCGTTATCACCCCACTGGACCTTAACCAGTTTCACCGTCTTCCTCCGAAGTTGCTTCGTTTCGTACTCGACAATACGAATCAGTCTGCGGTTCCCAACCACCTAGGGATCTATCTCGATATCATCCAACTGATCTGGTGAAATAGTCATACTAGAATCGTGCACAAACTTCCTTAATAGGGAAACATGAAATACGTTGTGAACTCCCGCCATCTTGTCAGGCAATCCAACTTTATACGCTAAATTCCTAATGTAACGACCCGGAATTTTAGGGCCAAATTAAAAATTTTATTTTAATGAATTTAAAGTATTTTTAATGATTTATTTATTTTAATCGAAGTTAGAATGAATAAATTAATTTTAATTATAAAAAGAGCTAGAAATAGCGCGGTAGTTTGAAAAGTCAAACTTGAACTTTGGCTGACCATACAGGATGCAAAATTTAACCGATTTTAGTGAAACCAAAAATATTAGAATCTATTTAAAAATATCTTTCCAACGAATCCGAAAAATCGAAATTTCATAGCAGAAATCAAAAGTTATGGCCAATTCAATTTTTAGAAAGGTCGCTAGGTAATTTGCATAGGTCAAAAATGCGACTTTTTGCATATAAAGGAATTTCGACTCGAAACCACTTCCATTGAGTTCGAAATGACGTTTCTGCATTGAAAAACAGTAAACACGTATATGTTTCGAGTTTTAGAAAATATTTGTTTAAAAATGTATTTTTAATATTAAATATATTCGCCTTGAAAATAGCCATTTTTCAAAAAGTCTCAGAATTCAATGAAATAAATTTTGCTGGATTCGTATCATCAAAACAAAGCTGAAAATGATTTTTCGGTAATTTTTGGAATTAATATATAATTATAATTGATTTTTCAGTGTAAACGGGCAAATTTTTTACTTTAAAAATTCATTAAAAATTCATACGGGCTCAGAATTGAACGAAATTAATTTTCATAAGTCCACAGCATCAAAACATAGCTAAATATATTTTTTGAGAATTTTTGATGTTAATTTGTGACCTCGGTGAATTTTCATGTACGGTATACATTAAAATATTAATAAAATAATATAATTATTCCAGAACTCATAATAAATTTCGGAATTGGGTCCTGAGACATGTTCCATTGCGTTCAGACGGCCTCAAAACCTTAAGAACGACAGTAAGCAGGCTTAAATCGGGGTTCGGACCAAAACGGGCTTAAACGGGCTAATTAATAATTAGTTAACCCTAATATTATATTATAAAAGGACGAAAATCACTGTTCATCATCTCCAAGCCGTCATTTACTGAAGCTCCAAACCCACCTCCCTTCGAAAATTCAAACTCAGTTTTCTCTCTCATTTCTTAACGGAATTTGGCGTGTGAGTACTCGTTTCGATGCTCACGCCGAGCTCTTCGATTTGGTACCAACCTCAGCCATTCTCGTGCCTCGATCCGCCCGCCCCGTCCCTCCAAAGTTCCGCCGGTCGCGCCCCCCTAGGTCCCACATGCCGCCGCCGCACCTCGCCACCTTCTGGCCCTGCGTAGCTCTCTCGTAGCCGGTCCTTCTCCAACAAACGACTCGTCGTTTCGTCAACTACAACTCCAGAAAATCGAATTTGAAGTTTTGAACGTTCTAAGGTAGATTTTGCTTCAGATTTCCCCACGCTTTTAAGCGTTACACAGCCAGTTGTAAAAAGCTGATTTTTGATTTTGTGTATGAATTTGTATTCGAATCGTTCCAGATCTGAAATCGTCTTGAATTGGAACACCGAATCTGACCGAACCTGAATCACCTCTCTGACCAAACACTGTGAGAATTTTATTTTTAAATTTAATTTAATTTATTTAATTATTATTTGCATGATTATTAACAGTAGAATTAATATGACACGATGTTTAAACATAGTTCTAAACCGTTCATAACATATGATGTGGAATCTAAATTGCCTATAGTGCTTTGTGATTAAATCTGAAATTTTAGGCTTAAATCTGAATTCATAATTAATTAAAATTAATTATGTGTTATTTATTTAACCATGTCATGTTGATTTTACATATGCTGTGTGAAACCCCATCTTGCAATTTACCTCGATGTTAGTATCGAATCTGATCCTATTGTTGTATTTGGATGTTGTTATGCGATGTGATGAGAATTTACAGTTTATTTGATGTAAATAAGAACGCGACTTGTGATGAAATTTACATGTTCTTCTTTTTTTTGTAAAATTGAAATAGGGAAAAATTGACATTTATTTTGATGTTAATAATAAGTAATTTACGTTGTATGAAAATTAACATTTATTTTGGTGTTAATAATAAGTAATTTTCAATGCATGACAAATTAACATTTTTAATGTTAATTAAATAGTAATTTTACCGCAAGTGTACATTAACATTTTTTTATGTTAATATAAAAAGAAATAATACGTAGGATGAAATTAACATTTTTAATGTTAATATTATAAAAATTCAACTGTATGTACATTAACATTTTTAATGTTAATATTATAAAAATTCAACCGTATGTACATTAACATTTTTAATGTTAATATTATAAAAATTCAACCGTATGTACATTAACATTTTTAATGTTAATATTATAAAAATTCAACCGTATGTACATTAACATTTTTAATGTTAATATTATAAAATTTCAACCGTATGATGACATTAACAATTTTAATGTTAATATTATAAATTAAATATTGGACATGTAAAATTTCACATTTTTACTTATGTGAATAAAATAAATTATTAAACATGTAACACATTTTTATTAATGTGAATAAATTGTAATGTGAATAAAATGGTAATTTTAACTATATGCACAATATACATTCTTATTAATGTAATATATATAAGAATTTACTCCGCAGGTGAAATTTAAATTTTTAGAATTGTAACTAAAGTTTACCTTTTATTTTATGTAAACAAATTGAGAATGTGAAATGTAACTAAAGTTTACGTTTTCTTTTATTAAGAATGTGATATGTAAATAAAGTTTACATTTTTATTAATGTAATATATTCAAGGACTTCACCGTAGGAAAAAGATTACATTTTTATCAATGTAATTAAAGTAGGAATTGGTGTTAACATTAAATTTACATTTAATTATGTAAAATTAAGGTATGAAATTTGGAATGACATAAATTTACATTTAATTATGTAAAACCAAAGTAGGAATTTGTGTTAACATGAAATTTACATTGAATTATGTAAAATTAAAGTGATGAGAAATTAACATTTTGTTTAATGTTAAATATAAGGAATTTACATGGTATGAGACAGTAACATTATTTTTAAATGTTAATAATAAGAAACTACACCGCATGAGCAATTAACATTATTTTTAATGTCAATTAAATAGTAATTTCACCGCATGTGTAAATTAACATTTTTAATGTTAAAGATAACACCGTATGATGTAATTAACATTTTTAATGTTAATATAATAAAATTTTAACCATAGGATGTCATTAATATTTTTAATGTTAATGTAAAAGTATTTACAACGTATGATAAATTAACATTTTTGTGTCAATGTTAAAAATAAGTATTCACATCGAATGAAAATTAACAATTTTGTTAATGATACAAATAAGAATTTACGTCGTATGAGGAATTAATATTATTTTTGATGTTAAAAATAAGTAATTTACAATGCATGAAAAATGGACATTTTTAATGTCAATTAAATAGTAATTTTACCGTAGGATGAAATGGACATTTTTAATGTAAATTAACTAGAAATATCAACCGTAGGATTTAGTTAACATTATTTATAATGTTAATATAAAGAAAATTTAACCGTATGATAAAATTAACTTTATTTTTTAATGTTAATGATGCGTAATTTAAACGTATGATAAGATTAACACTATTATTAATGTTAAAGAAAAAGAATTTACATCGTAGGATGATTAACACTATTTTTAACATTAAATAAAAAGAATTTACATCGTAGAAGGATTTAACATTATTTTTAATGTTAAAGTAAAAGAATTTCACCGTAGAAGGATTTAACATTATTTTTAATGTTTAAACAAAAGGATTTCACCATAGGGTAATTAACATTATTTATAATGTTAGTATATAAGGAATTTGACCGTAAGATGAATTAACATTGTTTTTAATGTTAATATATAGTGAATTCTACCGTAGTATGAATTAACATTATATTTTAATGTTAAAATAAAGGAAATTCAACCGTAGGTTGAATTAACATAATTGTAATGTTAAATTAAAGAGTAACTTAACCGTAGGATTGAGCTACATTATTTTTAATGTAAAGTAATAAAGTAATTTAACATAGGATGAGATTACATTATTTTTAATGTTAATAAAGGGTAATTTAACCATAGGATAAGTCAACATTATCTTTAATGTTAAAATAAAGGAACTCCACCGTAGGATGAGTTTACATTTTATTCAATGTAAATAGGTAAGAATGCGACATGTAAATGCAAGTTTACATTTTATTCAATGTAAATAGGTAAGAATGTGACATGTAATTTCAAGTTTACATTTTATTCAATGTAAATAGGTAAGAATGTGACATGTAATTTCAGATTTACATTTTATTCAATGTAAATAGGTAAGAATGCGACATGTAAATGCAAGTTTACATTTTATTCATTGTAAATAAGTAAGAATGTGACATGTAATTACAAGTTTACATTTTATTAAATGTAAAGAAAACAAGAATGCGATATGTAATGAAAGTTTACATTTTAATTAATGTAAATAAAAATATGATTTTGAGAATGCGTCGTTAAATAAGAAGTTGACTATTTTTAATTAAAATAGAATGAATTGTTAATAAAAATAATTATTAACAAATAAGAAGGATTTTCAAGATATATATATATGTATATACATACGAGGATTGACTGGGAAGTCCGAGATATTCTCATCCCAAATTAATCCAGCGGCGTTAAAGATCGAAGTAAGAAGATGACGTATGAAGACCGTAAATCTTCCCTCGAATGGACAGCGATCGAGACCCTGAATTGACTTGCTACCAATTCATGGGTCAAGGTCATTGCCCAGACGTACGTGTTGGTTTCACGGATTTGACTTTCGTTCAGACCCAGAGCATAAGTTTAAATGGATGGTGTGTCTGACATCGTACTTCGTTATATATCATATTGTTGATTTTCTGTTAATATATAAATATTGGTGGTGGAGGATTTATTCTCTACTTAACACCCATTTATGTATTGATGGAGAAGCAATGGTATGGCATGGAGTGACAGTGTGGCATACTAAGATGCAATGATCAAGGTTTCTTGTTGAAAAGCAGAACCTTGTGGTGACGATCAAAGCACTGCTTGAATAAGCAGAGCTTTGTGTATTACGTAACCTCACGAGCCTCACAAACCGGTAGAGTCAAAAACGGGCGAAGGGAACGCAGGGAAAGCAGCACGTTTCTTTCTAGCTAGAAGTAGTGTTAGGGACCTCCCAGCGCTGATACTTTACTTATGTGGATGAGGGAATGTGGCGCGCCTCGGATATTAGGTCCTGTAGGACCGGGAAACGTGTGCTTAGGAATTGCCAATCCGCTAAGCTGTATTTGCGGACCGGCCCTGCCATTTCCAAGGGTTCTCCGCGGGGAATCCTGAGACATTAGCTAGAGTGTCTCGAATCGGTAAGGAGCTCCGCTCTAGCCTTGACTCATGATGGAAACCAAAATCCAAATACGAACCGACGAATTTGATTGTATTACTAGTATGGAGGCATAATATATGGTACCTATGCTTCCTAAGATTAATACATTTACTTTGAAATGCTTTCATATACACTAATAATAATATTAGATGCGTATTTGCCGTATTTAGCATGTTTAATCACCATAAGGTAAAACCCTATCCTCTGGTGTGCGTTGTATTGTGTGATGGGACTTGGGTCTTATGGTGATTCCATTTTTTCCAAAAAGCATTGCGTTGTTTACGATGTACTTATTTATTTGTTATGACACTTTAAATTATGCACGGCAATCCATTAGAGTAAACTCGTTCCGCGTTAGCGGTGTGGTCTTTGGATTTGCCTTATATCTACTAGTTATTTTACTTAAGAATTCTCACACCAGTCCCACGACTGACCCATAGTTTGTTTCACCTTTTTGCAAACTTGGGTGCCCTCTTTTCCACACGGGCAGCCAAGTAGATAGGTTCATTCTTTGCTTGGAGTCTTTTCTTTGGAGCTGCTTATTCTCTCTCTTGGATTTGCTTTTGTGGAGAGGTGATGACTTGGAGCTTGAAGACATTTATCTTTTGTTTCTATGGCATCTTTTCTTTTCTTTTTAGACATCAAACTTATTTCTTTTCTGCAAAACTTGTTGTAATAGCTTAGATTCTGTGACTGTGGATTTTCTGTGATTGATGACATTATATTTTTCCGCTGCTATAATGTTATCACTCTATGAATTTCCTTTGCTATATTGTATCTATGTTCTGTTTTATTGTATTTATGTTGTATTCCAAAAATGATCATCCCTTGCTTTCACTCGTGGAAGTTTGGGGTCGTCACAGTTGGTATCAGAGCTTTGGTTTACAAAGCGGAATATAACATATTTATAATAATTCGTTTACGTAGAATCACTATATTCTATGGCGAACAGTTCATGAGATACATAATAGCCAGTCACTTTATCGTCATCTTTTCATTCATCCTTCGATCTTTTCTATCTCCTAGAATCACCATTTCAGTTTTTTTTGACTCTCCCCTTGATCGTGCATTCGAAGAAGACTAAGTGAAGTGGCGATGCTCAATTGGCACATGTTTACGAAGGAACGAAAGGACCAATTTCTTCGGTGGAAAGCCTGATGTTATAAACGGTACCATCTCTGTTAAAAACATTCTCTGTGTTTATTCTTCCTCTTCTATTTTCCTTTTTCCTTTTCGGGGACGAAAAGTTCTTAAGGAGGGGAGATTGTAACGACCCGGAATTTTAGGGCCAAATTAAAATTTTTATTTTAATGAATTTAAAGTATTTTTAATGATTTATTTATTTTAATCGAAGTTAGAATGAATAAATTAATTTTAATTATAAAAAGAGCTAGAAATAGCGCGGTAGTTTGAAAAGTCAAACTTGAACTTTGACTGACCATACAGGATGCAAAATTTAACGGATTTTAGTGAAACCAAAAATATTAGAATCTATTTAAAAATATCTTTCCAACGAATCCGAAAATTCGAAATTTCATAGCGGAAATCAAAAGTTATGGCCAATTCAATTTTTAGAAAGGTCGCTAGGTAATTTGCATAGGTCAAAAATGCTACTTTTTGCATATAAAGGAATTTCGACTCGAAACCACTTCCATTGAGTTCGAAATGACGTTTCTGCATTGAAAAACAGTAAACACGTATATGTTTCGAGTTTTAGAAAATATTTGTTTAAAAATGTATTTTTAATATTAAATATATTCGCCTTGAAAATAGCCATTTTTCAAAAAGTCTCAGAATTCAATGAAATAAATTTTGTTGGATTCGTATCATCAAAACAAAGCTAAAAATGATTTTTCGGTAATTTTTGGAATTAATATATAATTATAATTGATTTTTCAGTGTAAACGGGCAAATTTTTTACTTTAAAAATTCATTAAAAATTCATACGGGCTCAGAATTGAACGAAATTAATTTTCATAAGTCCACAGCATCAAAACATAGCTAAATATATTTTTTGAGAATTTTTGAAGTTAATTTGTGACCTCGGTGAATTTTCATGTACGGTATACATTAAAATATTAATAAAATAATATAATTATTCCAGAACTCATAATAAATTTCGGAATTGGGTCCTGAGATATGTTCCATTGCGTTCAGAAGGCCTCAAAACCTTAAGAACGACAGTAAGCAGGCTTAAATCAGGGTTCGGACCAAAACGGGCTTAAACGGGCTAATTAATAATTAGTTAACCTTAATATTATATTATAAAAGGACGAAAATCACTGTTCATCATCTCCAAGCCGTCATTTTCCGAAGCTCCAAACCCACCTCCCTTCGAAAATTCAAACTCAGTTTTCTCTCTCATTTCTTAACGGAATTTGGCGTGTGAGTACTCGTTTCGAAGCTCTCGCCGAGCTCTTCGATTTGGTACCAACCTCAGCCATTCTCGTGCCTCGATCCGCCCGCCCCGTCCCTCCAAAGTTCCGCCGGTCGCGCCCCCCTAGGCCCCACATGCCGCCGCCGCACCTCGCCACCTTGTGGCCGTGCGTAGCTCTCTCGTAGCCGGTCCTTCTCCAACAAACGGCTCGTCGTTTCGTCAACTACAACTCAAGAAAATCGAATTTGAAGTTTTGAACGTTCTAAGGTTGATTTTGCTTCAGATTTCCCCACGCTTTTAAGCGTTACACAGCCAGTTGTAAAAAGCTGATTTTTGATTTTGTGTATGAATTTGTATTCGAATCGTTCCAGATCTGAAATCGTCTTGAATTGGAACACCTCTCTGACCGAACCTGAATCACCTCTCTGACCAAACACTGTGAGAATTTTATTTTTAAATTTAATTTAATTTATTTAATTATTATTTGCATGATTATTAACAGTAGAATTAATATGACACGATGTTTAAACATAGTTCTAAACCGTTCATAACATATGATGTGGAATCTAAATTGCCTATAGTGCTTTGTGATTAAATCTGAAATTTTAGGCTTAAATCTGAATTCATAATTAATTAAAATTAATTATGTGTTATTTATTTAACCATGCCATGTTGATTTTACATATGCTGTGTGAAACCCCATCTTGCAATTTACCTCGATGTTAGTATCGAATCTGATCCTATTGTTGTATTTGGATGTTGTTATGCGATGTGATGAGAATTTACAGTTTATTTGATGTAAATAAGAACGCGACTTGTGATGAAATTTACATGTTCTTCTTTTTTTTGTAAAATTGAAATAGGGAAAAATTGACATTTATTTTGATGTTAATAATAAGTAATTTACGTTGTATGAAAATTAACATTTATTTTGGTGTTAATAATAAGTAATTTTCAATGCATGAAAAATTAACATTTTTAATGTTAATTAAATAGTAATTTTACCGCAAGTGTACATTAACATTTTTTTTATGTTAATATAAAAAGAAATAATACGTAGGATGAAATTAACATTTTTAATGTTAATATTATAAAAATTCAACCGTATGTACATTAACATTTTTAATGTTAATATTATAAAAATTCAACCGTATGTACATTAACATTTTTAATGTTAATATTATAAAAATTCAACCGTATGTACATTAACATTTTTAATGTTAATATTATAAAAATTCAACCATATGTACATTAACATTTTTAATATTAATATTATAAAAATTCAACCGTATGTGTAACGACCCAGATTTTTGAACAGTTTATCCTAAATATTTAGTATGGTTTTAAATATTGAATTTATAATATAAATGGTATTTTATTTGGTTATCGATTAAATAATCGAAATACGATTTATTTTGATAATTATCGAAATACGAAAAGTTGCAATAATTCAATTCGAAGATAAAAACTGAACGATAATGATAACTTATTTTCGATGAGTTTCATTGTTTGAAATCAAATTAATAATTAAATCAAATTTAATTTAACCGTTAATTTAAATTTGTTTTCCGTTCTATACAGTTGAATTAAAATGCCAAAATCAGTCCCGTGGAGTTCAAAATAACGTCATAATTCGAGAACTTCAGTCGTTACGGTTAAATAGCGGTTCAGGGTTTCGAGTTAAGGGCGACAAGATATTTTAGTTTTAAAATAAATAAAATTTCAAATTAAATCCTTTCAGTCCTTAACAGCCGACCTAATACTTCACTCAGCAGACCTAGGAGCTGAAAATCGCGTAACCTACCTTGCATCGAGCTGAAGAATTTGTCTTCTGCCTTTGATATATGGGAGACATATTTTTAATGGCAAGTACGGTGGTTCCCTCTCCATCTATATATAAACGAACCGAGCTTTCCTTCTGAAACACCAAGTCTTTCTTCTCGTTTTTTTTCAATCAATAACCGCTCCTATCCATTTGAATACCGAACTCCTCAAAAATCGAAAACGAAATCGGTTTAAGGACTGAAGCCCGTAGGCACTGAGGATGGGAATCGCGATTGAAGACTCTGGTTCTCTGAACCTCGACATCGAGACCACACGCGTTAGGAGGAGCTCGATTTCAAACCTAGAAGTCACGGGAGTGGTTCGCGATGTCGAATGGGAGGTGCGATCAGGAACGTTGGGTTGCGGTGGTGATAGCTGTGGAGCTCAACGGATTTCAGTCGCGATTTAGGGTAATGCGTGGATTTGGGGTTCGAGATGCCGAGGCGAGTGCAGTATGGTGAAGTCGAAAAAGGGGTATCTAATTTTCCTTGATAGTGATCGAGGAGGGGCCTAGTTCGCCATAACCAAGGCAGCGAGGTGGAGGAAGGTCAGCAAGGATTCGAAGGTAGCTCGTTTTTAAGCAGCACTAGGTGTTCGATTTAATGACTCAAAGAGAACTCAAAACCGGGAAGAAGGATTTAAAACAAGGATAAGGTAAATTTTATTAGATTTAGAAATTTCTATATATTAAAATAAATTAGTTTGAATTTATTTGGTAAGTAGTTAATTTAAATAAATTGCTAATCAATGAATAAATGATCGTAGGAGCTTGATAAAATTCGAGACCAATCAAGTGATACATAGACACAGTTATGGAATTTTAAATACTCAGCAAATAAAAATCCCTGGTGAGTAAATCTCACTCACCTTTAAAATTATTTTTATTTCATTAAAAATAATTGTCTGTTGCTTGTGTGAATGCTTTCTGGTTGTTTTATATATATTAGTTATTTAGGCTATTATATATATATATTGGGTTGATTGATTGGTTGGATTCCCGCAGTCTCATTAGCGGATGCCCGCAGTTTCATAGCGGATGATTACCCTATACGCCCCACGCTATGATTAGTGGATGACCTTCTATACCGCGATATTCTGCCACGAAGCAGAATGGGTATTATTTATGTGCTAACATCTGTGGATGCAGGAAAACGGGTTGGAGGAATCCAACTGGATTCCTCAAAAATATATTATCTGTTTGTTTATTTGTTTGCATATATATTGTTATATATGATGTGTTAGAAAAATAGGTAATTGGTTGCTTTGTGTGTTTTATCACTGGGCTTAAGTAATGATATTTAAAAATATCGTAAAAAGGATATTTGAGATTTTAAAAAGGGAAATTCTATTTTTAAATAGAATTTGAATTTTAAATGGAATAAAAATATAAACTTGTTTTTGAAAAATAAAACAAGTAGTTTCTTTATAAATGAAGTTTATAAATAATTCTTTATAACGAAGTTATAAATGAAGTGAAGAATTATCATTTGAAAATTCAGAAATAGAAATACCAGTGTGAAATTGGAATTTGAAATGAAATTTCAAATTAGGATGTGAAATGAAATTTGAGTATAACATTTGAATTTTAAAAAGGGGTTTAAATATTTGAATTTTAAGAAGAGATTGAATATTAGAAATTCGAATAGAAAGTTCAAATAGAATTTGAATAGACGAAATTAGAATGAAAAATAGAATTTGAATTCAAGGAATTAAAATATAATTTGAATTCGAAGGAATTCGAATAAAGAAATTCAAATAGAGATTTGAATGTGGAATTTCAAAATAGAATTTGAAATATAGAATTTCAAAGAGGAATTGAATAGAATTTGGAATATAGAATTTCAAAGAAGAATTCAAATGTGAAATTTGAATAGAGATTTGAATGGAATTTAAATATGAAATTTGAATAGAGATTTGAAATAGAAATTCAAGCATTGAATTTGAACATGGAATTGAATATAGAAATTCAAGTAGAAATTTGAATATGAGATTTCAAAATAAAATTTGAAATAAACTTTGAAAAATAGGATTTCAAAGTAGAATTGAAATTTTGAATTTCAAATAGGATTTCAAAATAGAAAATCCAAATGGTTTTGAAATAGAATTTGAATTCAAGGGAATTCAAATGAATTTGAATATTAGAAATTCAAATAGTGTTGAAATTGAATTTGAATATTAGAAATTCAAAGGGTGTTGAAAATGAATTTGAATATTAGAAATTTAAATGGAGTTTGGATATTTAAATTCAAGTATGAATTTCAAAGATAGAAATTCAAAAAGGAGTTGGATTTGAAATGGGAATTCGAATAAAGAATTTGAAATGAAATTCGAATAAAGAATTTGCAATGAAATTCGAATAAAGGATTTCAAATGGGATTTGAATACAGGATTTAAAACTATGGAATTTGAAATGTAAAGATTCAAATGGAATTTGAAATATATATGAATATATATATATATTGGACGAAGTTGAAATCACTTTTTAAGAAGTTTAAAAAGTTTATATTTATATATATAATTAAAACGAACTCGCCGCAGCGCTGCAGTTCGTAAAATAGCGATTCGAACTTCAATTGAATATACAGAACGCAATTGAAGTCGGAATTCTTTGAAACAAGAAACGTCAGGACCGGTTTGATAATAGTTTTCAAATGAAAGAGAAAAATCTGAATTTCGTCGTATAGATTTTGAGTTATGTCAAAATCAAATTTTCAGAAAAGCAGCGCCAGAATCGTTTTAAAACCATAATGGTTTATTTAATATTATAAAAGGATTTTTAAGCAAATAAAATCCGAAGTTCGATTTAGAAAATTTCAGAGTGAGTTGTAAAATATATGCGAATTCAAGTTGTGTAAATGAATATGATTTTTGAAACAGAAATCAGATTTTGACTTTGAATAGAATTAACTAATTCGAATAGTAATTAGTAAAGGAGATGTTGAATTGATATTGGGCCTTAAATAAGTGAGTTCGATTTGAAAATTTATATTCGAAATAGAAAAGGAAACTAGAAATTGAAATTGAAATTCAATTTGGTTACGAACAAGTTAAACATTTTATTTGAACATGTTATGTTCAATAAAGAAGTGAAATAGGCAAAATGGCTAATTAAAGAATAATTGAGCGAAACTGAATTCAAACGATTCAAAATCGAATTCAAACGAATGGATTGAGTTGAATTGGATTGGAAACAGGTGAACAGGTGTTAAACAGATATGGGATGGAATATATGAAGATTTAAATTTATGTGCTCGACAAAAAGGTACATGTTTAATTCATATATGAGATTTTATGCGCCGTATCGGCAAGCCGCTTGGCTTTTTCTTTTTCTTTTTGAGATAAGAAGATACCGGGAAGCTATTTGAAATTTCCCGATGCTCCCGATACAGGGGAGGTTATGGCGAATTTTTCCGGGAATTTAAGGAGTTAGAATATTTTTAAGAAATTTGACAATTAGAAATCTATATATCGATATATATAGAATTCGATAAGGAAACGAAATCAAAAATAGCGAAAAGGGCCAATATGGTTATTGAAAATATTTGGATAACAAATATTGATAAGAGAATATAGAAGAGATTTAATTAATGAAATATTAATTAAAGGGCCCAGTGATTTGTTTGATATGGTTGATTGAACACTTGTTTTTATTCGATAGTTAAATCACAGACTATCGAAGTTTTTGACCATCGTTGTCAATATGGAGAGACCGGTTGGATTATTATCCGAAGAACCACTCCGTATCGGCATTAGCGTTGCGAACCAAGCATGCTGAATATATTGAAGACGGAGTGAAGTACAAGGGCTTTTCTATTTATAGAAATAGTGCCTTCGGTTTCGTTCAATCCCAGAACGAACGTAATATGGACGAATGTCTGACAAAGTATTTCCAATGATCAAATGGGTTGGTCTGTATGAATATATATGGTTGCAACGGATTTATCCCTTAGCATAATATCCAGAATATTTGTGCAAACTCAACTAGTGATTAACGGATCTGACGATGTGGCATTCAAAGTGATTGTGTTATCGATGAATGGTAAGTATGCGTAGCCTCAGGCCTCAACAACCGGGAAAGGACAAAAATCGGGCAGGCAGCATGGCTCTGTGGGTCGCACCCATTAGGGTGTATAATCACCTATCTAGAGAAATTCCTTTTGTTTCTAAATCTATCGATTCTGCCCATTCGGGAAACGGTGGTTTGAGTCCAACCGTTGGTGATATACATTCGATACACTCAAGCGAAATGAGTAGTCGGTCATGTGTGGGCCGGGTTGCAAGACGTTCTTGTTGAACCCAGGTGTATTCGTCTCTAGAGATACATCATCGGAAGGTGGTCCCATACCTTGTCATAGTTGGAATCCAATCTCCAATAAGCGCCATGCGGGTTTTTGATTTTATAATATATATGTGGAGCGTGAGATGCAAGCGTTCTGCTATTTGGTTATTTACTTGATGTAGACATTATCATAATATCACTGGATTTTCGTATCAAAGTGTTTGGGTTATAGTAAGGTAAAAACCGTCCATGTTTATGTGTGGGCTGGTCTTACTATTATCTTTTCTTTTGAAAGGATTTTTAAAGTTAAACAAGTGGTTGGAGTTTACTCACACCAGTCCCATGACTGACCCAGAGTTTATTTTGTTTTGTTTTCCCTAAACTCTTGGGTGCCCAAATTTGTACGGGCAGTCAAGTGTTTCAGGCTTTTACAGATACACTTGGAGGAGCTTGAAGCAGAAGGCTTCAACGTTAGTTATTTAGAGTTACTTCCGCTGGATCAAATGCTATGTGTACTCTGATGATGGTATGTATGTATGTACAAACAGATTTGTATTTCAAAAGTTATGTTATAGAATATATTTTATTCGTTCCGCTGTGAGTTTGTGATCTTCGTTTTCTTCTATTCTAATATTTCTTTCTTTCTATTTCTCATCCTCTAACTTCTTTCTAATAATGAGTCGTATTTCTGTGTTATTTGGGTTGGACGTGTGGTGTATTTAGTCAACTCAGGTAGCACGGATTTGCGGGTCGTTTCAGTTGGTATCAGAGCTTAGGTTAAGCGAATACCTAGGCTTTGGGGAGTTGTGCTCATTAGAGATAGGGTCAGTAGTATCCTAGAATGAGTTGAGTGTATATATATACGAGAGAGCGTATTTGTTATTTGATATAAAAGTTGTTTTATATTGTGTTGACTAGTCTGTTGAGTGAATTATGAATTCTGATCGAATCGTGGGACGCCACGACGTCGATAAGGGTTTATAAACATTTGAACAGAAGATTGAACACGATATTGTTTTTAACTGGGTAAATGAAATAATTTTACCCAAAATTCTATTTTGATATATAACTAATAATTTTCTGAAATTATTGGATGTGTTGATTGTTATTGTTATAATCAAATTTGATTATAAAAATTGGAATGGTTATATATAACCAAACAGAACTTGTATATGAATTAAATATACAAATGGGATGAATTAGAATTGGATTCAGAATTAGAATTTGGAATTTTAATCTTGGGAGGTTGAAAAATATTTTTCAAAGTATATTCAAATCATATAGATTTGTTTTAAAAGGATTTGAATAAAAATCATTTTTAATGGATTTTGAATGTGGTAAAGCACTGAACTCACTTCGGTGGCTGGGAAATAATTCTGATGATGATTGCAACATCATCAGTGTTCATTTCCGAGTTTCTAAGTGATGAATTGCTACCTTAGAAAAGTTTTGATGGAAATTTGTTTGAAAGAAAACAAGTGGTCTGAAAATTCAAATGTTTTGAATTTGAAATGAAAATAAATATATGTATATATTTATGGGATTTCAAAAGAATTTGAAAAGAAAACCCAGGGATTGGAATTCTGGAATTGAAATTTAACTTGAACAAGTTAAATGGGTCGAAGTGAATAAATTGATTAGAATCAATTTAAATAGATTTATTGAAATAAATTGAAATAAATATGAATTGAATGTGAAAGCATATGAAAGGAAGAAGACCAAAAGTTTTGGTTGGAAATAAAGTCATAGAAATATGAGGAGTTGAGTTTCAACATAAGTGAGATGTTGAAAAGGAATGGATTTGTACCCTTTTTCCTACCTTAGCAATTTCGAGGACGAAATTATTTTAAGGGGGGAAGAATGTAACGACCCAGATTTTTGAACAGTTTATCCTAAATATTTAGTATGGTTTTAAATATTGAATTTATAATATAAATGGTATTTTATTTGGTTATCGATTAAATAATCGAAATACGATTTATTTTGATAATTATCGAAATACGAAAAGTTGCAATAATTCAATTCGAAGATAAAAACTGAACGATAATGATAACTTATTTTCGATGAGTTTCATTGTTTGAAATCAAATTAATAATTAAATCAAATTTAATTTAACCGTTAATTTAAATTTGTTTTCCGTTCTATACAGTTGAATTAAAATGCCAAAATCAGTCCCGTGGAGTTCAAAATAACGTCATAATTCGAGAACTTCAGTCGTTACGGTTAAATAGCGGTTCAGGGTTTCGAGTTAAGGGCGACAAGATATTTTAGTTTTAAAATAAATAAAATTTCAAATTAAATCCTTTCAGTCCTTAACAGCCGACCTAATACTTCACTCAGCAGACCTAGGAGCTGAAAATCGCGTAACCTACCTTGCATCGAGCTGAAGAATTTGTCTTCTGCCTTTGATATATGGGAGACATATTTTTAATGGCAAGTACGGTGGTTCCCTCTCCATCTATATATAAACGAACCGAGCTTTCCTTCTGAAACACCAAGTCTTTCTTCTCGTTTTTTTTCAATCAATAACCGCTCCTATCCATTTGAATACCGAACTCCTCAAAAATCGAAAACGAAATCGGTTTAAGGACTGAAGCCCGTAGGCACTGAGGATGGGAATCGCGATCGAAGACTCTGGTTCTCTGAACCTCGACATCGAGACCACACGCGTTAGGAGGAGCTCGATTTCAAACCTAGAAGTCACGGGAGTGGTTCGCGATGTCGAATGGGAGGTGCGATCAGGAACGTTGGGTTGCGGTGGTGATAGCTGTGGAGCTCAACGGATTTCAGTCGCGATTTAGGGTAATGCGTGGATTTGGGGTTCGAGATGCCGAGGCGAGTGCAGTATGGTGAAGTCGAAAAAGGGGTATCTAATTTTCCTTGATAGTGATCGAGGAGGGGCCTAGTTCGCCATAACCAAGGCAGCGAGGTGGAGGAAGGTCAGCAAGGATTCGAAGGTAGCTCGTTTTTAAGCAGCACTAGGTGTTCGATTTAATGACTCAAAGAGAACTCAAAACCGGGAAGAAGGATTTAAAACAAGGATAAGGTAAATTTTATTAGATTTAGAAATTTCTATATATTAAAATAAATTAGTTTGAATTTATTTGGTAAGTAGTTAATTTAAATAAATTGCTAATCAATGAATAAATGATCGTAGGAGCTTGATAAAATTCGAGACCAATCAAGTGATACATAGACACAGTTATGGAATTTTAAATACTCAGCAAATAAAAATCCCTGGTGAGTAAATCTCACTCACCTTTAAAATTATTTTTATTTCATTAAAAATAATTGTCTGTTGCTTGTGTGAATGCTTTCTGGTTGTTTTATATATATTAGTTATTTAGGCTATTATATATATATATTGGGTTGATTGATTGGTTGGATTCCCGCAGTCTCATTAGCGGATGCCCGCAGTTTCATAGCGGATGATTACCCTATACGCCCCACGCTATGATTAGTGGATGACCTTCTATACCGCGATATTCTGCCACGAAGCAGAATGGGTATTATTTATGTGCTAACATCTGTGGATGCAGGAAAACGGGTTGGAGGAATCCAACTGGATTCCTCAAAAATATATTATCTGTTTGTTTATTTGTTTGCATATATATTGTTATATATGATGTGTTAGAAAAATAGGTAATTGGTTGCTTTGTGTGTTTTATCACTGGGCTTAAGTAATGATATTTAAAAATATCGTAAAAAGGATATTTGAGATTTTAAAAAGGGAAATTCTATTTTTAAATAGAATTTGAATTTTAAATGGAATAAAAATATAAACTTGTTTTTGAAAAATAAAACAAGTAGTTTCTTTATAAATGAAGTTTATAAATAATTCTTTATAACGAAGTTATAAATGAAGTGAAGAATTATCATTTGAAAATTCAGAAATAGAAATACCAGTGTGAAATTGGAATTTGAAATGAAATTTCAAATTAGGATGTGAAATGAAATTTGAGTATAACATTTGAATTTTAAAAAGGGGTTTAAATATTTGAATTTTAAGAAGAGATTGAATATTAGAAATTCGAATAGAAAGTTCAAATAGAATTTGAATAGACGAAATTAGAATGAAAAATAGAATTTGAATTCAAGGAATTAAAATATAATTTGAATTCGAAGGAATTCGAATAAAGAAATTCAAATAGAGATTTGAATGTGGAATTTCAAAATAGAATTTGAAATATAGAATTTCAAAGAGGAATTGAATAGAATTTGGAATATAGAATTTCAAAGAAGAATTCAAATGTGAAATTTGAATAGAGATTTGAATGGAATTTAAATATGAAATTTGAATAGAGATTTGAAATAGAAATTCAAGCATTGAATTTGAACATGGAATTGAATATAGAAATTCAAGTAGAAATTTGAATATGAGATTTCAAAATAAAATTTGAAATAAACTTTGAAAAATAGGATTTCAAAGTAGAATTGAAATTTTGAATTTCAAATAGGATTTCAAAATAGAAAATCCAAATGGTTTTGAAATAGAATTTGAATTCAAGGGAATTCAAATGAATTTGAATATTAGAAATTCAAATAGTGTTGAAATTGAATTTGAATATTAGAAATTCAAAGGGTGTTGAAAATGAATTTGAATATTAGAAATTTAAATGGAGTTTGGATATTTAAATTCAAGTATGAATTTCAAAGATAGAAATTCAAAAAGGAGTTGGATTTGAAATGGGAATTCGAATAAAGAATTTGAAATGAAATTCGAATAAAGAATTTGCAATGAAATTCGAATAAAGGATTTCAAATGGGATTTGAATACAGGATTTAAAACTATGGAATTTGAAATGTAAAGATTCAAATGGAATTTGAAATATATATGAATATATATATATATTGGACGAAGTTGAAATCACTTTTTAAGAAGTTTAAAAAGTTTATATTTATATATATAATTAAAACGAACTCGCCGCAGCGCTGCAGTTCGTAAAATAGCGATTCGAACTTCAATTGAATATACAGAACGCAATTGAAGTCGGAATTCTTTGAAACAAGAAACGTCAGGACCGGTTTGATAATAGTTTTCAAATGAAAGAGAAAAATCTGAATTTCGTCGTATAGATTTTGAGTTATGTCAAAATCAAATTTTCAGAAAAGCAGCGCCAGAATCGTTTTAAAACCATAATGGTTTATTTAATATTATAAAAGGATTTTTAAGCAAATAAAATCCGAAGTTCGATTTAGAAAATTTCAGAGTGAGTTGTAAAATATATGCGAATTCAAGTTGTGTAAATGAATATGATTTTTGAAACAGAAATCAGATTTTGACTTTGAATAGAATTAACTAATTCGAATAGTAATTAGTAAAGGAGATGTTGAATTGATATTGGGCCTTAAATAAGTGAGTTCGATTTGAAAATTTATATTCGAAATAGAAAAGGAAACTAGAAATTGAAATTGAAATTCAATTTGGTTACGAACAAGTTAAACATTTTATTTGAACATGTTATGTTCAATAAAGAAGTGAAATAGGCAAAATGGCTAATTAAAGAATAATTGAGCGAAACTGAATTCAAACGATTCAAAATCGAATTCAAACGAATGGATTGAGTTGAATTGGATTGGAAACAGGTGAACAGGTGTTAAACAGATATGGGATGGAATATATGAAGATTTAAATTTATGTGCTCGACAAAAAGGTACATGTTTAATTCATATATGAGATTTTATGCGCCGTATCGGCAAGCCGCTTGGCTTTTTCTTTTTCTTTTTGAGATAAGAAGATACCGGGAAGCTATTTGAAATTTCCCGATGCTCCCGATACAGGGGAGGTTATGGCGAATTTTTCCGGGAATTTAAGGAGTTAGAATATTTTTAAGAAATTTGACAATTAGAAATCTATATATCGATATATATAGAATTCGATAAGGAAACGAAATCAAAAATAGCGAAAAGGGCCAATATGGTTATTGAAAATATTTGGATAACAAATATTGATAAGAGAATATAGAAGAGATTTAATTAATGAAATATTAATTAAAGGGCCCAGTGATTTGTTTGATATGGTTGATTGAACACTTGTTTTTATTCGATAGTTAAATCACAGACTATCGAAGTTTTTGACCATCGTTGTCAATATGGAGAGACCGGTTGGATTATTATCCGAAGAACCACTCCGTATCGGCATTAGCGTTGCGAACCAAGCATGCTGAATATATTGAAGACGGAGTGAAGTACAAGGGCTTTTCTATTTATAGAAATAGTGCCTTCGGTTTCGTTCAATCCCAGAACGAACGTAATATGGACGAATGTCTGACAAAGTATTTCCAATGATCAAATGGGTTGGTCTGTATGAATATATATGGTTGCAACGGATTTATCCCTTAGCATAATATCCAGAATATTTGTGCAAACTCAACTAGTGATTAACGGATCTGACGATGTGGCATTCAAAGTGATTGTGTTATCGATGAATGGTAAGTATGCGTAGCCTCAGGCCTCAACAACCGGGAAAGGACAAAAATCGGGCAGGCAGCATGGCTATGTGGGTCGCACCCATTAGGGTGTATAATCACCTATCTAGAGAAATTCCTTTTGTTTCTAAATCTATCGATTCTGCCCATTCGGGAAACGGTGGTTTGAGTCCAACCGTTGGTGATATACATTCGATACACTCAAGCGAAATGAGTGGTCGGTCATGTGTGGGCCGGGTTGCAAGACGTTCTTGTTGAACCCAGGTGTATTCGTCTCTAGAGATACATCATCGGAAGGTGGTCCCATACCTTGTCATAGTTGGAATCCAATCTCCAATAAGCGCCATGCGGGTTTTTGATTTTATAATATATATGTGGAGCGTGAGATGCAAGCGTTCTGCTATTTGGTTATTTACTTGATGTAGACATTATCATAATATCACTGGATTTTCGTATCAAAGTGTTTGGGTTATAGTAAGGTAAAAACCGTCCATGTTTATGTGTGGGCTGGTCTTACTATTATCTTTTCTTTTGAAAGGATTTTTAAAGTTAAACAAGTGGTTGGAGTTTACTCACACCAGTCCCATGACTGACCCAGAGTTTATTTTGTTTTGTTTTCCCTAAACTCTTGGGTGCCCAAATTTGTACGGGCAGTCAAGTGTTTCAGGCTTTTACAGATACACTTGGAGGAGCTTGAAGCAGAAGGCTTCAACGTTAGTTATTTAGAGTTACTTCCGCTGGATCAAATGCTATGTGTACTCTGATGATGGTATGTATGTATGTACAAACAGATTTGTATTTCAAAAGTTATGTTATAGAATATATTTTATTCGTTCCGCTGTGAGTTTGTGATCTTCGTTTTCTTCTATTCTAATATTTCTTTCTTTCTATTTCTCATCCTCTAACTTCTTTCTAATAATGAGTCGTATTTCTGTGTTATTTGGGTTGGACGTGTGGTGTATTTAGTCAACTCAGGTAGCACGGATTTGCGGGTCGTTTCAGTATGTACATTAACATTTTTAATGTTAATATTATAAAAATTCAACCGTATGTACATTAACATTTTTAATGTTAATATTATAAAAATTCAACCGTATGTACATTAACATTTTTAATGTTAATATTATAAAAATTCAACCGTATGATGACATTAACATTTTTAATGTTAATATTATAAATTAAATATTGGACATGTAAAATTTCACATGTTTACTTATGTGAATAAAAAAAATTATTAGACATGTAACACATTTTTATTAATGTGAATAAATTGTAATGTGAATAAAATGGTAATTTTAACTGTATGCACAATATACATTCTTATTAATGTAATATATATAAGAATTTACTCCGCATGTGAAATTTAAATTTTTAGAATTGTAACTAAAGTTTACCTTTTATTTTATGTAAACAAATTGAGAATGTGAAATGTAACTAAAGTTTACGTTTTCTTTTATTAAGAATGTGATATGTAAATAAAGTTTACATTTTTATTAATGTAATATATTCAAGGACTTCACCGTAGGAAAAAGATTACATTTTTATCAATGTAATTAAAGTAGGAATTGGTGTTAACATTAAATTTACATTTAATTATGTAAAATTAAGGTTTGAAATTTGGAATGACATAAATTTACATTTAATTATGTAAAACCAAAGTAGGAATTTGTGTTAACATGAAATTTACATTGAATTATGTAAAATTAAAGTGATGAGAAATTAACATTTTGTTTAATGTTAAATATAAGGAATTTACATGGTATGAGACAGTAACATTATTTTTAAATGTTAATAATAAGAAACTACACCGCATGAGCAATTAACATTATTTTTAATGTCAATTAAATAGTAATTTCACCGCATGTGTAAATTAACATTTTTAATGTTAAAGATAACACCGTATGATGTAATTAACATTTTTAATGTTAATATAATAAAATTTTAACCGTAGGATGTCATTAATATTTTTAATGTTAATATAAAAGTATTTACAACGTATGATAAATTAACATTTTTGTGTCAATGTTAAAACTAAGTATTCACATCGAATGAAAATTAACAATTTTGTTAATGATACAAATAAGAATTTACGTCGTATGAGGAATTAATATTATTTTTGATGTTAAAAATAAGTAATTTACAATGCATGAAAAATGGACATTTTTAATGTCAATTAAATAGTAATTTTACCGTAGGATGAAATGGACATTTTTAATGTAAATTAACTAGAAATGTCAACCGTAGGATTTAGTTAACATTATTTATAATGTTAATATAAAGAAAATTTAACCGTATGATAAAATTAACTTTATTTTTTTATGTTAATGATGCGTAATTTAAACGTATGATAAGATTAACACTATTATTAATGTTAAAGAAAAAGAATTTACATCGTAGGATGATTAACACTATTTTTAATGTTAAATAAAAAGAATTTACATCGTAGAAGGATTTAACATTATTTTTAATGTTAAAGTAAAAGAATTTCACCGTAAAAGGATTTAACATTATTTTTAAAGTTTAAACAAAAGGATTTCACCATAGGGTAATTAACATTATTTATAATGTTAGTATATAAGGAATTTGACCGTAAGATGAATTAACATTGTTTTTAATGTTAATATATAGTGAATTCTACCGTAGTATGAATTAACATTATATTTTAATGTTAAAATAAAGGAAATTCAACCGTAGGTTGAATTAACATAATTGTAATGTTAAATTAAAGAGTAACTTAACCGTAGGATTGAGCTACATTATTTTTAATGTAAAGTAATAAAGTAATTTAACATAGGATGAGATTACATTATTTTTAATGTTAATAAAGGGTAATTTAACCATAGGATAAGTCAACATTATCTTTAATGTTAAAATAAAGGAACTCCACCGTAGGATGAGTTTACATTTTATTCAATGTAAATAGGTAAGAATGCGACATGTAAATGCAAGTTTACATTTTATTCAATGTAAATAGGTAAGAATGTGACATGTAATTTCAAGTTCACATTTTATTCAATGTAAATAGGAAAGAATGTGACATGTAATTTCAAGTTTACATTTTATTCAATGTAAACAGGTAAGAATGCGACATGTAAATGCAAGTTTACATTTTATTCATTGTAAATAAGTAAGAATGTGACATGTAATTACAAGTTTACATTTTATTAAATGTAAAGAAAACAAGAATGCGATATGTAATGAAAGTTTACTATTTAATTAATGTATATACATACGAGGATTGACTGGGAAGTCCGAGATATTCTCATCCCAAATTAACCCAGCGGCGTTAAAGATCGAAGTAAGAAGACGACGTATGAAGACCGTAAATCTTCCCTCGAATGGACAGCGATCGAGACCCTGAATTGACTTGCTACCAATTCATGGGTCAAGGTCATTGCCCAGACGTACATGTTGGTTTCACGGATTTGACTTTCGTTCAGACCCAGAGCATAAGTTTAAATGGATGGTGTGTCTGACATCGTACTTCGTTATATATCATATTGTTGATTTTCCGTTAATATATAAATATTGGTGGTGGAGGATTTATTCTCTACTTAACACCCATTTATGTATTGATGGAGAAGCAATGGTATGGCATGGAGTGACAGTGTGGCATACTAAGATGCAATGATCAAGGTTTCTTGTTGAAAAGCAGAACCTTGTGGTGACGATCAAAGCACTGCTTGAATAAGCAGAGCTTTGTGTATTACGTAACCTCACGAGCCTCACAAACCGATAGAGTCAAAAACGGGCGAAGGGAACGCAGGGAAAGCAACACGTTTCTTTCTAGCTAGAAGTAGTGTCAGGGACCTCCCAGCGCTGATACTTTACTTATGTGGATGATGGAATGTGGCGCGCCTCGGATATTAGGTCCTATAGGACCGGGAAACGTGTGCTTAGGAATTGCCAATCCGCTAAGCTGTATTTGCGGACCGGCCCTGCCATTTCCAAGGGTTCTCCACGGAGAATCCTGAGACATTAGCTAGAGTGTCTCGAATCGGTAAGGAGCTCCGCTCTAGCCTTGACTCATGATAGAAACCAAAATCCAAATACGAACCGACGAATTTGATTGTATTACTAGTATGGAGGCATAATATATGGTACCTATGCTTCCTAAGATTAATACATTTACTTTGAAATGCTTTCATATACACTAATAATAATATTAGATGCGTATTTGCCGTATTTAGCATGTTTAATCACCATAAGGTAAAACCCTATCCTCTGGTGTGCGTTGCACTGTGTGATGGGACTTGGGTCTTATGGTGATTCCATTTTTTCCAAAAAGCATTGCGTTGTTTACGATGTACTTATTTATTTGTTATGACACTTTGAATTATGCACGGCAATCCATTAGAGTAAACCCGTTCCGCGTTAGCGGCGTGGTCTTTGGATTTGCCTTATATCTACTAGTTATTTTACTTAAGAATTCTCACACCAGTCCCACGACTGACCCATATTTTGTTTCACCTTTTTGCAAACTTGGGTGCCCTCTTTTCCACACGGGCAGCCAAGTAGACAGGTTCATTCTTTGCTTGGAGTCTTTTCTTTGGAGCTGCTTATTCTCTCTCTTGGATTTGCTTTTGTGGAGAGGTGATGACTTGGAGCTTGAAGACATTTATCTTTTGTTTCTATGGCATCTTTTCTTTTCTTTTTAGACATCAAACTTATTTCTTTTCTGCAAAACTTGTTGTAATAGCTTAGATTCTGTGACTGTGGATTTTCTGTGATTGATGACATTATATTTTTCCGCTGCTATAATGTTATTACTCTATGAATTTCCTTTGCTATATTGTATCTATGTTCTGTTTTATTGTATTTATGTTGTATTCCAAAAATGATCATCCCTTGCTTTCACTCGTGGAAGTTTGGGGTCGTCACACCTAACTTGTTCGAGAAGTAGAAATGGACCAACAAACCTTGATGCCAATTTATGTCTCCTACCAAATCGAATCACACTCTTCAACGGAGAAATCTTGACGAATACCAAGTTGCTAACAGAGAATTTCAAATCTTTTCTCCTTTTATCAGCACAACTCTTCTGCCTATCTTGTGCAGCCTTCATTCTCTGTTGAATAATCTTGATCTTATCTGAAGTTTCTCTTATTACATCTGGCCCAAGCACAAATTTCTCACCGGTTTCCAACCAACAAGATGGTGAGTTGCATGGTCTTCTGTACAAAGCTTCAAATGGAGCCATTCCAACACTGGACTGATAACTATTATTATATGCGAACTCAACCAGATGCAAATGGTCATCCCATGACCCTCCAAAATCCAATATACAAGCTCTCAAGAGATCCTATAATACACGATTCACCCTCTCCGTTTGACCGTCGATTTGGGGATGGTAGGCGGTACTGAGATGTAGATCTCACCTAAAGACACTTGTAAGCTTTTCCAAAACCCACTAGTAAATAATGGATCTCGGTCACTCACAATACCTTTAGGTACTCCATGAAATCTCACTACCCACTTCATATACAGTTCCGCTAACTTAGCAATCGTTCTATTCGATTTGACCAATATAAACCTTGCACTTTTGGTCAATCGATCCACAATCACGCAAATACTATCATGACCCGACTGGTCCTTAGTAAACCATCGAATAAATCCACCGAGACTTGTTCCCATTTCCATTTAGAAATTTGCAACGGTTGTAACAAACCACTAGGCTTCTTTTGCTTGGCATTAACTAACTGGAAATTCATGAAATTGGATATAAACTTCCCAATGCCCCTCTTCATCCCTTCCCAGTAGTAGGTCTGCTTCATGTCTCGATACATTTTGTTACCACCGGGATGTATAGTCAGTTTCGAGTGATGACACCCTCTAAGCACTTCATCTCTCAATTCATTAACATTGAGTACAACTAGTCTCCCATTCTTTCGGAGCCATCCTTCTCTATCAAGTGCATACTTGTTCATCTCCTCACCGTCGATACCATCTCTACTTTGGAGATGATAACTAATAGGTTAGAATCGTCCCTCTGACTGGAACCGATCCACTCAATCAAAGTTGGTCTGATCGTCAAACTTCTTAACATCTCCGGATCTAATTCGCACTTAGGTCTGAAATCATATCCTGTGATATACTCTAGTTGCTTCCATTCCAGAAACATAGCCCCCAAATTGGCATGTCTCCTACTCAATGCACCAGCTACCGCATTGCCCTTCTCGGGTGCGTATGCGATATTGAAATCATATGAAGCTAAGAACTCTAACCATCTCTGTTGACGAAGATTTAAATCCTTCTGAGAGAAAAGATACTTTAATGACTTATGATTGGTAAACAAATCGAATCTTTCTCCCAAGAGATAATGTCTCCACATCTTTAATGCGAACGCAACCGCTGCCAATTCCAAATCATGGGTAGGATATCTTTTCTCGTGCGGTTTCAGTTGTCGACTAGCATAAGCTACAATCCTACCTCCTTGCATCACTACAGCACCTAGTCCGGTACCACAGGCATCCGTGTATACTGTCATCTCTTCATTCCCTTTAGGAATAACTAACACTGGTGCACACATTAACTTCTCCTTTAGGCTCTTAAATGCATTTTCACACCTTTCGTCCCAAACAAAAGCTTTATTCTTCTTGGTCAAGTGAGTTAACGGCGTCGCTATCATGGAGAAGTCTTGGATAAACTTACGATAATATCTAGCTAACCCTAAGAAACTTCTCACATCCGTTGCATTCTTGGGCATAGACCAATCTTTTACCGTCGCCACCTTCGTAGGATCCACGACAATACCATTCTCTGAAACAACATGACCCAAGAACCTCACTTCCCTCCTCCAGAAGTGACATTTGAAAATTTTGATTTCAATTGGTGTTTCCTCAACACCTCCATCACTGTCCTCAAATGTTCCTTGTGTTCTTCCTCTGTCTTCTAGTAAACCAAGATATCGTCCATGAACACAAGAACAAACTTATTTAATTGATCCCTAAAAACCCTATTCATAAGAAACACAAAATATGCGGGTGCATTGGTCAATCTGAATGGCATGACCAACCACTAATAGAATCCAAACGACGTCTGAAATGCCGGTTTAGGTAAACTCTCAGCTGCTACTCGGAGCTGATGAAATCCCGTTGAGAGGTTTAACTGGGAGAACACTCTTTCTCCATTTAATTGATCAAACAAATCATCTATCCATACAATAGGACACTTATTCTTCCTAGTCACCTTGTTCAACTCACAGTAGTCCACACATAAGCGAAGGGAACCATCGACCTTAGTAGCAAATACAACTGGTGCACCCCACTCGGAAACACTTCTTCAGATAAATCCCTTCTTCAAAAGATCTTGCACTTCGATCTCTCTCTGCTCCCTTGGCGCCATACGACGAAGTGGCATCACTATAGGTCTGGCATCTTTCACTAAATCAATTCGAAACTCGATCTCTCGGTGTGGTGGAAGTTCGGTCACTTCCTCGAAGACGTCCGGATACTAGCAGCAATAGGCACATCTGATAACTCATCATGCGGGATGTTGAGGGAATTTAGAAAAATAGCCATCACCTCATCACTAGGCAGGCAACCCAATACCACCTTCCACCCATCGTCTGCTCTAATGGTCACCGAAGACCCCTCACAGTCTACCACCACCCTATATCTTTGGAGCCAATCGACACCCAAAATAATGTCAAACCCAGTAAAGCCCAAAACAAAGCAATAACAAGAAAACATACATCCATGACTCTATAAGACTAGATTACGACAAATCGTACAAAGGCTAGTCGAACCACCGATCGGGTTCGTCACAACTAAAGGCCTATCGACAATCTCGGGTTCCGGTTCCAACCTATCTACCAGGTCACTGGACACAAAGGAATGAGAAGCTCCGGTATCAAACAACACTCAAATAGGAACATCATAAATAGAAAGCATACCTTGAATAACGATACTCTTTCCCTTCTCCTCCGCAGTTGGGGCATTCGACGAGGAAGGAACAGCGTTGATAGCATATGCTTTCACGGTCTTCTTCTCCTTAGGGGGATGTGTACATTTATTCTTGAAATGTCCCACTTGGTCATGGTTAAAGCACTTCTTTTCCCCTGGCTTTGCTCGACAATCTTCGGCATAGTCGCCCATCTTGCCACAGCTATAGGACTCGATATTTTTCTTATTCTTCTTTTTCTAACCATCCTTAGTCTGGTTCAGTTTCCTCTTATTCTGGGAATTCTTCATGCCTTCACCGCTTGCCTGTGGTTTTGGCTCCTCTGCAGATGTAATAGCAACCTCGGTCTTCGTTCTAGGGTAAAGCCTCTCTGATCTCAATGCCTTTCCCACAATGGATTCAAAGGTCTCATCGATATGGTTAATAAGTCTCTCCCCCAAGTACTCATCTAAGCCAGTTATGAACTTCTCATTCTTCTTCTTTGTAGTATCGATAAGAGATAATCCATACTTTGATAAGATATCGAATTCAGCAATATACTCCGAGACTGCCCTACCATTCTGCTTAAGCTCCAAAAACTTCCTAAACAATTCTGATTTCTGAGCAACCGAAATAAACTTATCACTGAAATGATTCTTAAACTGATCCCAAGTAACTTGATCTTCGGGAGTAGTCGCTTTAATAGCATTCCACCAATTCATTGTTCATCCTTGAAGCTGACATGATGCTAGCTTCCTCTTCATTTCATCATCGATCTCCAAATCCTCGAAGGTGTACTCACAACTATCCAGCCAACATTGAACCTCCGTAGCCGACTCCGTTCCATGGAACGACTTCCCACCAAGACTAGTATAATCCTTGCTAAGCTTGGCGAAATCAGCTCTAGGTGCCTGCACTACTGTACAACCACCGTTAGCAGCATTAGGAGCTGCTCCCTGAACATCCCTGAGCATCTCTCGCATGAAGGCAGTAAACATCGTCCTCATATCAGGGACATTCCCATTATTGGTCCCTGAACCCGCTCTCTCTTCAACTCCCGGTGCAGGGTTCCTCACTATGCTCCTCGTATTTCGGCTGATCATTCAATCTGTAAAGAGAAAATGATTAACCATCTCCTTGGTGGTGCCAGTGCAGTGCGACTTCATCCTTAGATATACTAATAGTATATATATAGCTTTTGAAAAACAAAATATGACAAGTATGCGCTCTCGTATACGTATTATCACTCTCTGATGTCTTCCCTAGGTTAAACTATGCAACCTAGGCTCTAATAACAAGTGTGACGGCCTCCCCGTACGAGTCAGACATTTCCCCGAAATGCACTGTATCCATGTCTGACTAGCATAGGACGATCGCCAATGGGGTTCGAAACTTGCCGAAGAACCTGTAGTATATCTCATAGCACATGGAATAAAATATAATAGTAACATAACTTGACATAAAACAAGTGAGATAATACATAAGCTGGAAACTAAACCATATCCATCAGAGTAGCGGAACCCAAAACATAGCTTCATATCCAATTATTACAACTTTAAAATATTTTCTCTAAAAGGAAAATAAAAGAGGTACACTACTGTTGCCTAAAGCAGCGACCCTCAACAACACAGGGGGAAAATATGTATAAAGTACGTGGAAGCCTCCTGCTTGTCTCCGGATAGCTACTCGTGCATATCCACCTAACCTTCTTCTATTCTGCTCGTTTAGGAGCACCCAGAGTAATAAGAAGAGACATTAAACTCTGGGTCAGACAAAAGTCTGTTGTGAGCGATAACAAGTCTATAACTGGATAAAGCAATAACAGGTATAAATAATCATACCTGACCCGGACCTACAATAAAAGAGTTAGCACAACAAGATGTACAATACTTTAAGGTAACACTAACATAGAGTGTAAAGTGGAAGTGTGCAAGTCATGGTGATAGCAAACATCAAACATAGCAATCATCCTCACATCTCTCACTCAGTGCGTAAAGCATACGATTATCCACCGCTTTGGTTACCAAATCTATTTGGACCATGACGGAGTCCCACTGCGTACAACTATTGTCATGACCATACTTCCCTGGTCTATAGCCAATAACCCTACCCAGTCCACACATCCCTGGCTCTAGGTTGAGGGCCAACCAGTCCACACTTCCCTGGCTCTAGTTCGTCTACATGACCCTCTCTCAATGGTGAACCAAAGTTATAGATATCGATAACCCCTTTGCACCTATCCTGCAGCAAATCCCAATGCTAGAAGTTAACTCATTGGTTCCGGTCTGGATCCTGAGCGATAACTTCCTATTTGGACTTCCTTTACATCTTGGGTTTTGGTCGGATTGGAGTTGGTCTTCAGAAGAGTCGTCGCATGGTAGAGGCTCAAATCCGGTTCAATTCGGAGTCACTATCACGTCTCGGTTCGCGGTCATCGTCAGGGTCGGGTCGGGTCCTCCCTAGGCCGTATGGGACCCACACTCTTGGGTGGTTCAGGACCCACCCTTGGGCAGTTCATGACCACCCTTGGGCAGTTCGTGACCCCCCTTGGGCGGTTCGTGGTCCTCCTTCTGGTCGCGGTTCATGATCCTTCCCTCCTGGCGACTCGTGACCATCATCTTGGGGCGGTTCGTGACCATCATCTTGTTGCGGTTCATGACCATCATCTTCGAGCAGTTTGTGACCATCATCTTCGGGCGGTTCGTGACCATCATCTTAGGGCGGTTCGTGACCTGACCCCCATTAGGACCGAAATCCTGCAGTTTTTCCAGCAAGCTAATTTCGCCAAATGACTGCGTTTTCTTCCATTCTAATTTTCGTATATTATCACAAAACATACCAAACAGTAGTAGTAATATGTAGAATCTATCAAAACAGTAATTTCATATTTTAATTTAGATCAATCATGCCCAAAACCACGATTTTCCACTTAACCATGTTTAACCATATCTAACAATAGGATTAGCAAACTTAATCCAAATTAACCCAAATTTATACCAGCGACATAAAATAATATTTTAGAATTTCTACATATTTTTCCAGAATTTTTAGATGTATAATTTCGCTAATTATCACTAATCACCTTTAATTAGCCATAAATAGTATATAAACACGCAAATCACTCACCTTAGCCACAAATGAATGTTAGAACTAAAACTTATGCTGATTTGGCACGGATTCCTATATAATGCAACATCCCCAACTCTGATTTGATGCTTATTTCACTTGATTTGATGTAGTTTTGCTTAATTAGTGATTAAACAGTGATTAGGGAGTAATTTAGAAGTTGGAGGCCTTTACTAGGGTTAGAGGAAGGTTTATGGCAGCTAGTAAAATGAAAGGAGATGATTCTTCAACTCCTTTCAGCCCTCCCATAACCCTAATCCCGGAATGGGTTATTGGCCTAGCTACTAATCACCCAATTAAGTCCGATAATGTTGTTTTCCATCTTCAAAACCTTATTTCAGCCATATCCCCCAAACAGTAAGTCCATTTGATTATTGTGACCACTCTACAGAAAGGTAAACCATCATTCGAATCCAATGGAAGTGGTTTTAGGTCAAAACTCCTTACCAATCAATAGTTATAGGCGAAACAAGATTCGCCAGGGGGGAAACAGCCATTTAAATTTCGGCAAAAATCGTGAATGTGGGAAATGACCCTAATAGTCGTTTCCCAAAGTTACACGACCATATAACTTCGTATGAGAATAAAATAAATATTTTACGATCCTCCGATACGTAGAATGCGGGTCGTTACATCATCCTTGGGATCGTGAATTCAGCGATGAAGTCGGCTAACGCCTTCCCCTTATTGACTTTCTCGGTTGGAAGTTTAGGTCAAACTGGCTTAGCTCAATATTCCACTTTAGTAATCATCCAGATGCTTCAGGTTGTTGTAAGACCTGTCGAAGTGGTTAGTCAGTATACACAACAAGGTGAGCTTGGAAATAATGGTAGAGTTTTCTGGAGGCAACCAGTAAGTTATAAGTAAGTTTTCTATCTTTGGGTAGTTGCGTTCCGCTGCCGCCAACTTTTTTCTTACATAATATACTGGCCTTT
The DNA here is from genome assembly GCA_030737875.1 of Allium sativum. NCBI lineage: Eukaryota > Viridiplantae > Streptophyta > Magnoliopsida > Asparagales > Amaryllidaceae > Allium > Allium sativum. Next base: position 861,549,557 of record CM060915.1, on the reverse strand, counting down.
GAACTTTATCTTCCTCACGTACCAGGGCTGAGTTAATGGCATGAGATGACACTACCATATATACGAATAAATCTTTATGGTCCACTGGCTTAGACAATATTAGAGGTTTCTCCAAAATATTTAACTGGTTTTGGAAGGCCTCTATGCAATCTGGGGTCCAGTCGAAGTTGCGCTTCCCACGTTTTATCAAATCGAAGAAAGGAACGCATTTGTCTGTGGCCTTGGAAATAAACCTGCTTAGTGCTACGACCTTCCGTACTAAACTCTGGATGTCTTTGATCTTTCGTGGTTCTTTAATATTCTTGATTGTTGTAAACTGATCAGGATTAATCTCAATTCCACGAGAGTTGACTATGAAATCGAGGAATTTTCCTGATGCTACCCCAAATGAGCACTTTAGCAGATTTAACTTCATTCCGTATCATCGAGAATTTCAAACATCTCTGCCAAGTCAGTTGATCGCTTGGACTTCACAATCATATCATCCACATAAACTTCCATTGCCTTGCCAGTTTGATTGTAGTACATCCAATTCACTAAGCACTGACAGGTGGCCCCGTCATTCTTTAATTCGAAAGGCATCACCACATAGCAGTACAACCCCAAGTCCATGATAAAACTGGTATGTTCTTGATTCGGCATGTGCATGGGAATCTGGTTGTACCCTGAATATGCATCCATGAAAGAGAGAAGTTCATGTCCCGCCGTTGAGTCTACCAGTTGGTCAATTATGGGGAGTGGAAAGTTGTCCTTCGGGCAAGCTTTGTTTAGATCAGAAAAGTCAATACACATTCGCCACTTCCCATTGGATTTCTTGACCACGACTAGGTTTGAAATCCAGTTAGGATACATCGAATCTCTGATGAGCCCATTACCTCTTAACTTCTCTACTTCTTCTTTTAAGGTGGCCGACCTCTCTGGGCCCAACATGCGCCTCTTTTGTTTCACAGGAGGATGCTTTGGGTTAATACTTAGTTAAGGCTCATTACTGAAAGGGATATCACACACATATCAATGTAGGTCCAAGCAAACACATCTAGGTTTGCTTTTAGAAAGTCTGTTAATTCCCTCGTCCGAAAGGAATCCAAGTGAGATCTGATCTTCAATACCTTCGTCGGGTCGTCGTTATCGATCGGAATATCGATAGTTGCCTCACTAGATGTCGCCTTCCTGCATCCCGGTTCTTCGTCCTCTTTAAGACCAATGTCTTCAAGCAGGTCGTTAGGCGATTCGCTCGGCGATATTTTCTTTACTTGTTATGCCGAGCAGGGGATACACTCTTAGACTCTGTGTCTTTTTTGTTGTGCAGCATTTTTAATTCTTCCATATAGCGGGCTCTTCTGGTGACCTGGTCGCGGCGAACCATTCCCATTCCAGCTTCAGTTGGGAACTTCATCAAAAGGCACCAAGGTGTAATGTAGGCCCTGAACTCTGCAAGTGTCCGATCGGCTTAAAAAGGCGTTATAGAGGGAATCAACGTCCATAATCACGAACGGGAGGATCCTTACTATTCAGCGATCTTTCTCCCCTAACTCTACGGATAAATCTACCATACCAATTGGAGTTGTTGACGAACCATTAAAGCCACATATCCAGCCTCCACATGGCTTTAAATCCTTCATTTCTAACTTCATTTGATCAAATGCTTTTTTAAACAGGATGTTGACAGACTCCAGCAATCCACAAGGACTTTCCGTAACAATGCCGGTCCGATAGTGGTAGTTATCACCAATGGATCGACGCTAGGTCAAGGTGCTTCAACTCCTATGCTCTCTCTGTCTCAGAAGATAACATCATACGTTCCTGTCTTCTGTTGCTTTACGAGTGCAGTGTCCTCGAGGTTGCTGAACTTACCCACTTCTAGGTGTTTAGCAGCATTAAAGTATTGCCCCATGGCTTTGTTACTGAACCCAGCCAGATGTTGTGATGACCGCCACAGCCCCCGCACTATACACGAGGAATAATGCGCTGAAAGGTGTGCCAAGCAGCAATGGACGATCATCAAGGTATGGTAGATAAACGAAACCTGTTGTAAACTCACAAGGTAAGGATAAACTATAATAGAACATATACAACAGGTAGTGATAGTGAAGCAGAAAACACTAAACTTTCATGACAACTAGAAAGTATTTCCCATACACGTGATAACAACAATAGTGTTTGTACAATTTGCCTCACTACAAACTCAGAGAAATAGCAAACAACGGAAACAAATACTAGATAGTAATAAAACTAGTTCATGAGCCTCCTGCTCGCCATCGATCAGCATCGTCGTCCTCACTAAAGCAATACCTGCCACCTGTTACTCAGTCTTCCCATCCATAACCGGATGAACAACTCAAGGTAATAAGTGGAAACATAAAACCTTGAGTCAGACAACAGTCTTAGTGAGCAATAAAACAGCTAACAAACTTCATCAATAAAGTATATGAGAATGGGTAAATAATCAACCAATCTACCCAGCTTCAGAGAAGAACTCTCAATTTCCTTCTCCATTACATGACAGTGATAGCCTTTACAATACATACACCCAAAGGAATAACAATTTAGTCACGGCAATTAAAGAATCCATTCATATATGGCAAAGCAACTCAATAATGATCACAACATGCATTCAAATGTCCATGACTGACTCTGTCTATCACCACCAACCTTGCTTTGGAACCTTCATTATCGTATGACTGGCTAACAATTTGCCGTCAATCGTCAAGGACCACACATGACGCCCAGGTTCTAGCAAAACTCCACATGCTATACTCAACACATGCTACACGCTATACTCAACATGTGTCTTGGCCATACACGACACCCAAGGCACTCGACCTACAATTAGTCTTCAATTGTACCTCTGCTTTGAGTCCGCTAGATTCTACGACAACGATAATTCCTCGGCCTTCGTCTCTCTAGTCGTTATCAATTACGACTATTAATTAGCTCAGAATGCTTTAGAGCTATCACTTCACACGAACTCAATACATCCTTGAGTTGTCTCCCCATTTGTTGCATACAACGAACAACAAACACTTTTCGACACTTCCAAACTTCCCAATTGAATTCACTTTGAAGTCATATCATAATAGGCCGATCCACTTTGGTCCGACTCAACTTTGGTCCGATTCAACTTCAGTCCGATCCAACTTCAGTCTGACCCAACTTTGGTCCGATCATACTTCGGTCTGATCCAACTTTGGTCCGATTCAACTTCGGTCCGATCCAACTTCGGTCTGATCCAACTTCGGTCCGATCCAACTTCGTTCTGGTCCAACTTCGGTCTGATCCACTTTGTTCTGATCCACCTTCTTCCGATCCACTTTGGTCCGATCCAAAATCTGCATAGTGCAATACAACTCTTATTTCGACCAATACTTCGCCAAATGATAAATCCGACGAAACTAACTCATCCAATTCATCAAAAAGAATTATAAGCATGTTATGAAATCAAAAATATCATCAATATGACAATTCTATCAATGATAATGTCAAATTCACCAAAATCACCACAAATATGTATATGAACAAAAACCATGGATCTAACTTGCACATTCGTATGAAATATCATAGAAATTACCGACTAAACTTGCTAAATCAGATCCTAGGGTAATCTATATAAAAATGAACTTACCAATACATGGATCTAAAGAAAAACACTTGTATTTGATGAAAAACATGATCTGCTACCCATACACTTTATTGAATCCATATGAGAGATGTAATCCACTCACTGATTCTCTAATACAAGCTAAACTAATAGAATTATGAATCCGGACAGCGAGTAATTCGAACCAAACTCCCCGATCCGATGAATTCTGTAAGAACCCAAAACTTCCCCGGTCTCCTAAGAGAAGAGAAAGAACAGATTGCTTTGAGCACAAGATGAATCAGAACACAAACAGAAGAACATTTCATTGCTTATTACAACAATTTCATCAAAATACGAGAATATACAGAGTATTAAAAAATATTACACATTTACTAAACATCAGAGATTTACAAGTTACAATGGAGCAGAAAATAATACAAAACACAACTGAAAAGAATATGCGGATACGGAGCTTTCCGAATATCATTCCAGCTGTAAACCAGGATCCTGTGAATATAAATCTGCAAAACCGAAACTACTAGCTGTCCGTGTGGAAAATAAGGGCACCCAGAGTTTATGTTAAAACAATAAACTCCAAATCAGTCATGTGACTGATGTGAGAACTAAAACAGTTATTTAGAATTTTTATTTTAAAATCAGATATATCAAGGGACCACGGTGTATAACACGGAACGGGTTTCCTCCCAAGAATACCAGTGCATATAAATAAACAGCACAATGCTTTTTGGAAAAATGAGGCTATTATAAGACCCAGGTCCCATCACACAATGCAACGCAAGCCGGAGGATAGGGTTTTCCCTTATAATAGCCAAACATGTTTGGTACGTTAAAACAAATCATTTGATACTATTATAAGTGCATAGTGTATAAAACAGCTTCAAATATAAATGTATCAATCCTAGACGGCATGGGTACCATATATCATGTCGCCAATACTAGGCTCTACAATCAAAACCGCAAATTTCACATATTGGAAGTTGGATTTCCATCTGTGAACCAAGGCAAGGGATCGTCCTTACCACTTCGAGACTGTCTAGCCCGAGCCTCAGGAATAGCCGCAACTGCACCTTGGATCGTCAGGGCCGGTCCACACGGAGTGGATTAAAAATACCGTAAACGATATGCTAGTCTGCCCTATGGGGCATAAATGAGCCAAATGACTCCATCGGCCTCGAATCGACCGATATAACCGAGGCGCCTCAATATCCATCATCCACGTAAGTAAAATGTCCAGGCGTGTAAAACCCAAAACACCACTTCTAGCTAGAAACCAACATATGACCATTTCCCTGAGGCCCTTCTCCCATTTCTGGTTCACACCGGGGTGTGAGGCTCCCGAATTAAAGCTACACAAAGCTATGCCACAAAGGACGTGCTTTGATCATCAATCACAAGACCCTGCTTTTCAACAGAAGCCTTTATCATTTGCATCTTAGCATGACATATAGGCAATCCACGCTATGCAACCGATGTCTATCAGTCACATAGAATGAAATCTGATGTCAGACGCACATCCATTTACAAGTTCATTCTGGGTCTGAACGGAACCGGAGGCACCTTATTCCTCCCCAATTTGTCCAATACAGGGGAGAGGCCCTTGCATATCCGTCAATCTCCAAGTACGTCTGGACGATCACCACTTATTACCTTGTCTCGGGTGTACAGCCCAAATCAAGACATCAGTAATCATCCAAACGATGTGAAGACCTCCGGTCTTCAACCACCGTCTTCATCCTCGACACATCATCGAATCAGTTATTCAGAATGGTATAAACCCGGTCTTTTTGAATAACTCGCGTATATAATAAACAAGTGCTATAAAAACACAACATACGCCTCATTCCAATTCAGAATATTCTTTAATTCAAATATTCTTATACTTTGGGAAAGGTTCCCATTAATTTTATCAAAGATAAATTCTTTAAAATTATTCTTTAATCTTCCTTTGGATATCATTTCAATCTAATTAAAGATGCATTAAAACTCCACTTGGTTTTAATCTTCCTAAAAATCAGTATTAACGATTGTTTAACTGGGGAAATCATATCCTATCTTTAACTGGGTTAAAGAACCAATGTTCTTTAAAACACGATTTACGATAAACTTGAAATCATATTCCATTCCATCAGCCTTTAACCGTAAATTAGCGAGTGAACAATCCCTTAAGTATTAACCCCGAAGGCCGAAACCAACATCAGATCAATACCCAGGAAACCATTCAACTTAACTAATCTCTAGTTAGTTTCTGATTTTCTTAACTCCGTTGGGTCTAAGAATAGTATTATTAAAGATACTATTCACGACAACCCAAATCACATTCCATTAATTATGGAATCTTCATGGAAAAACAAATCAATATATAATCGATATCAATTTCCATATCCGACCAATAATATAAATGGAATAACGGCAACGCCTCTTAAATTCCATATGTATTAACAGTCTTCCTCCACAGAAGTTCACTTTGATTATTATCAAATCGAATTCCATTCAATTCCAATTTAATATATTAAATTGGAAAACGTTACCTTGAGAAATTCCCATTAAATCTAAATAAAAAGATTTATAAATCCCAAATCACATTTCACTGTAAATCGGGTTAAAGAACGAATGTCGTTAAAAACACAGTTCACAATAAACCCAATTCACATTAGCCTCTAATCATAAACTAGTAAGAGAACAATCCCCTAAGTATTAACCCCGAAGGCCGAAACTAACATCAGATCAATACCCAGGAAACCATTCAACTTAACTAATCTCCAGTCAGTTTCTAATTTTCTTAACTCCATTCGGTTCAAGAACAGTATTATTAAAGATACCATTCACGACGAACCCAAAATCCAATTTGATATTTAAATTCAAGGCTATGAATAGAAAATACATCGGCTTATATTCAATATCAAATTCTGAAATCAACAAACATCATATTGGAATAACGATATATATATCTTCCAAATTCCTCCACAATATCCGTATAACCACGGAATCCAATATCGAAATATTCCGATGATAATTTCGATTAAAATCCATTCCAATTCATATATTGGAACTTCCGGTTATTTTTATAACCGTTTCAAATCCAATTTATTTATTTAAAAATATTGGAATATAATTCAAGTTCAAAACTAGTTCATTTTGATAAAAATCTATTTTTATCTTTTCAAATATGGAATTTTTCATCCCAATTCTTTCCAAATCATTTGTTATGATTTTACACAAATTATTGATATTTTTAATAATTTTATCAAGGCCCGTACATTCGATTTCCATAAACGGCAATCGAACTGCACTTACAGCGACCTTTTCCAAATTTGATTTGGACATAATTATAAATCCAACCGTTAGATTACAAATCTCTAATATTCTTCAGAAATCTCTTTTTGATACGAACCCAACGGTTTCGGTTTTAGGAGAATCCGACGGTTGGATCTCCCGTAATGTCCGTTCGAAGTCAATGGTCAAAATTTGCGAACTACCGCAGCGCGTGCGTTCTATTCAGGCCATTATATTATATATATATAATATATTTCGTCGATTTCCTTTTAAAGCGTATTTTATAAATCTTTTTAAATTCATTTTCAAAACGATTTCAACTTCATATTCAATTTCTAATCAAAATTGAATATTCCATATCATCAATATATAAATGATAGTATTTTTCAAAACATTAGATTTCGAAATCATTTTCTTTTCGATATTCATCATAAAAATGAATAAAATCTATATAAATATCGTTCACATCCAAATGGCATCAATCTAATCAACACGGCTTTATATATTTAAATATATTCGTGTCCATCCCAAATCGGACATCAAAATCATATTTTGATTCTTTTCTGAATATTATTTTAAAATATTCGTTATTTTAAAATATTCCTTCTTTCTGAACTGGAATCAGACACGGTCAATTACCATATAATGTGATTTACATGGATTTCATACACACATGTATACAACAACAATCGAACAAAGTCAACCATCATCTAGAGTGCATTCTACACTGCATAAGCATTAAATATAAATACTTAACGCATATAACAGTCTGTCAATCAATCGATCGACATACATCTAATTATTGGGATTAGTGTATGTCATATATCATCCCAATACCCGTGTGGGGTTTCAATCAACAAATAATGAATTTTATTTGTGCAGTTGGGTGATGTGTAAAATTTATCGTCCCAATCAATATCAGTCAAACGTGTGTACATAAACAAATCGTCGATTTGTTTATAAATGTTTATTTTATTCATATACACGTTAAAAATTATATTTTTAACTATAAAATATTTTACTCCATTCCACAACTTACAATCAATTTTCACAACACAAACAAACAAACAAGTCGTCCATGGTCTGTGACGACGGGTGTCGGGTGTTGCTAAGCACCGCCTGCATCCTAGTATATATTTATAACTAGAAAGTAAATTAAAATTGAGAAGTTCTCACCTTTGGGATCCACTCTTCCAATTTTTTTATTTTTGAACGGTTCAGATTTGTCCGAAATTCCAACTCTCTCTTTCCATGATGTTCATAAATAAAAATCACATTTTTATTTTAACGCTATATGGATAAAAATCACATTTTTATAACGAAGTTTACATTATAAAGATCTCATTTTTAATCAGCTATTGTATATATAAAAATCATATTTTTATAACGATATTCATATAATAAAAACCATATTTTTACTTTGCTACTTTATATATATATAAATCGAATTTTTATATCTTCAACTTCATATTTTCCTCCTAACTAAAAATATATTTTCCATATGATAAAAAACAAACCTTTTTCTATATAAAAATTATATTTTTATCATATTGAAAATCGTGTCTTTTCATTATTAAAAATCATATCTTTTCATAACTAAAAATCAAATCTTTTTATAAAGAAAAATTAAATCTTTTTATAAAGAAAAATTAAATCTTTTCATATCTAAAAATCTTATCTTGTTAAAAGAAAAAATCATTTCTTTTTAATTTATAAAGATCCTATTTTATATAGTAAAAATCGACACTAAGTAACTAATTACAGTAAATAAGAAAAAAAAACACATAGATTTAGAATTTACTTGAGATGGTGGCTGAGGGGGGGAAGACTAAGGCTACGGCGGCTTTCATGTCGGGGAGGAGAGGGAAGACAGGAGGGAAGGGGCTGGTCATCGCGTCGGGTTGGTGGTGTTGTGAGTCTGTGGCTGCGGATGTTAGAGGGGATCAGGAGGTTTAAGCATCAGTTTGGGGGGATTCGAAGTGGAGAGAGAAGAGGGTACGAAGGAGGGAGAAGCGGTTGGGGGATCCGGCGACTGGCGAAGGGCTCCGGCGACTGTAATGAGGTGGATGGCGGCAACAATGAGGGAGACGATGGGGGCAAGGGCTGACGGGGTTTTTCAATTTTAGGGGGGTGGGTTTTCTGAGTGGTAGGGTTAGGGTAAAAAGGAGAATATATATTATATATTTATATTATATTATTATATTATTTGTTTCAAAGTGTTGACTTTTATTCTGAACTCAGATTCAAACCCAATGACTGTCGCCTCTAGCGTATTACCCCCACTCCGAACACAATAGGATATGTTTCGTAAGCCAATTCGGTTGTTACGATCAGTTTCCGTCAAAATCAAAATATAAATCTATATATTGAATTTTGAACGCACATTTCAATTTACTGGGGCCACATACTGACTCAAAAATTACAGAAAAATAAATCAGGCTATGTTTGACGGTACGGTCCTAACAAAACTAATTTCACTGAATTTGGAGACCATTTGGAAAATGGTCATTTTCCAGTCGATTAAAATTGACTTAAGCTGTCAAAACACGTTTTACTGCGCCACGCTCACATATTGATCCCAAAAATTATGAATTTTGGAATCTAGCAATAATTCGACATTCTGGATCCAACAAAAGTGGTTTCATCGAAAACGGAGGTTATTTGCAAAATTTCCATTTCTAAGGGCCAAAATTCCATAGCGACTATTCTGAATTTTCAAGTGGGCATAGCTTTTTATCCCCGCTATGAAATTTCAATTTTTTTGGATTCGTTGGAAAGATATTATCAACTAGATTCTAATGTTTTTGGTTTCGCTAAAATCCAGTTTATTTTGAATCCTGTACATCCATTTGTAATTTGAAATCGAAATTTCAAACTACCGCGCCACTTTCACTTCCTTTTATAATTAAAATAAATATTTATATTCTGACGACGATTCAAATAAATATATACATTCTAATTATATTCAAAATAAATTTCTCGTCGTTATTATTTAAAATAAATTATTTTAAATATTCAATATTCATTAAAATTGCCAAAATAAAAATTTTAAATTGGTTCTGATTTTTCGGGTTGTTACCATCTCCCCCACTTAAAATCTTTTCGTCCTCGAAAAGGAACAGAGCTGAAAGTTGTTTTACAAACCAACTCAACTTTCATTATTTTCATTATGGCTTAAGTTCTTCAACTTTTCAGTTTCTAAGAACTTTTCAAAATTTTGGCTAACACCCTAAATTTTCGAAAAATTTCGCCATAACCTCCCATGTACAGGAGCACCGGGAAAATCCCGAAATCACCATACAGGCCTCTCCAATCCAAAAAGAATAAGAAACAGTCAAGCGGCTAGCCAATTGGCTCATAAAATCATCAAAAACCCCAAGAAATACAATAAACATGTACCTATTTGTCGGGCAAACAATTTTATTCCTTTGCTTAGCTTCCCCGCTATGACCTGTTCACACACGTATATGTACATGCATGCATTTCCAAACAATTTTTACTACAGTTCAATATTTGACTTGATTTGGCTAAATGGTTAAAAATATCAAACCAATAATCAAACAACACAACCATCAATCAATTAGTGATTTAACGTTTCAAATTCATAATTTTGATACATATACAGAAAATCATATTTTTGATGCCAATTCACAACAATATATTCTAACTATATTCTGGTTCTCACACCAGCCAATTGGAAATATATAGATATCTCACTTTCGAAACACGAACATAAATCCTGATGATGGAGCTCCATCATCAAAATCATCTCCTGGCGACTAGAGTGTGATTCTATATCCATCCGGTATATTTGAGGCTTCAATGCACGTGGATCAGACGCATATTCAAATCTCTATATACCTGATTGTCCAAACCAATTTAAAATAAATATTCAAATACGAATAATAAAGTTTAAATTTTCAAAACAAATTTTTTTCTCACTTTTATTTTAAAAATATCACTCTTCACACTCGTTCTAGGATGCTACTGATCCTACCTCTAACGAGTCATTCTCATTGGATATCTGATGAATTCTTTTGTTTGGTTCTAACGTGTCTTGTTCTCCGAGCTCATTGAACCAAAGCTCTGATACCAAACTGTAAGAACCCAAAACTTCCCCGGTGTAATGTCCCGTATTTCCAGCGATATAATAATTAATTTATTTAATTATTTATATAGTGATTTAGAGAATTAAATTGTTGTTTAATTAAATAACTTTGAATATTTAATTAAAATAATAATTAAATAATATATTTAATTCAGAAATAATCAAAAATAGTGGAATTCACAATATTGTGTTAATTGGATTATTTAAAATATATAATTCAGTTTAGAGTTGAATTATATTAACGAATATATTATATAAACGACAGTTGAACGTATTAATTATATTACAAATATAATCGAGCTCGAAATGGCGCGACAGTTCGCGATTTGGCGATTCGAACTTTAAACGAATATACATAAGTCGTTTTAAATCGGATTTCTGTGAAACAAGAAACGTTGGGAGCTGGTGAAGTATATTTTTCTAATGGAAGAGAAAAATCGGGATTTCGTCGTGTCGATTTTGATTTATGTCCAAATCAAATTTTAGAAAAGTTGCTATGGAATTCCTTTATAATTTATAATGATTTATTTATATTTATAAAAGGAATTTCATTATAAATAGAATATCGATTTAATTGGGATTTGAAATATCGAGTTAGAAATTCATATAGGAATATTCTAAAGCTGTATGATATTCTGTTGTGAATATATACGATAATATTTATTTTTAAATATTAAATTCAATTGTTTTTAAATATATTTATATATTTAAATGGGTTATTTAGAGCTTTTAAAATAGCCAGTTTTGCAAATGACCTCAGAATTCGACGAAACTAATTTTGTTTGATCCACAATACAAAATTATCGCTAGATTTCAGTTTTCATGATTTTTAGAGTCAGTATGTGGCCGTACCGATTTTTAATGTGAAAAATAGTCAGTATTTTAACGGTTAAAAATACGTTGTGTGAGCAAACGAAGTCGGAATTCGACGAAACCAGTTTCGTTGGGACCGTAATGTCGAACTGTAGCTACATGTCCAGTTTCGTGATTTTTAGGTATCGTGTGTGATCACACGGATTTTTAGAAGGAAAGAACGAATATAAAACTAAAAAAACATCTCAATACAAATATTTACCAAAATATCCTAACTCTTTTACTAAGTCAAAACAATGGTCACGTTTATCTCATTTCAGCCGCTCCTTCAACGTTAAAACGTAGAGAAAGAAACCCAATTCATGATTTTGTAAAATCATGATAAATCAAAGAGAAATTCCTAAAATCAGCAAAAGTATATTTCTGAGTTCATCTTGAGTTGCTTGTCACAGCTATGTGCTGTTATTGAAGCTCGACTATATTTTTCCGCTGTATGATTTACAGCGTGGGTGCGAGCCAAACTAAGGTTAGTTGATTCTGAAATTTGAAGCGTTTGTTAGCTAAACGAGGTTTATGTTTGAACTTGTAGCATCTTTTAGCATCAATGAGCAAAGATCGGGTGAGCTTGGGTAAAAATTATGTCGATACTGTGCTGAACTCTCATATTGGGAGTTGGAAAACCGCACCTAGAGGAGAGGTGCGAGTTCTATGTTTTTGAGATGGAAAAGTGGAGCTCGAGAAGAGGGATTCAATGGTTGTGTTCGATGAATTTTTAATGAAACAAAGGAGGAGTTTTGATTTTCTAAAAAGTGGTGAATGGCGTTCAGAAATATACTGGAGTCACGAAAATCATTTGAGGAAGAAGGCTGACTTGCGGATCCGGGTTTTTGAAGGGGAGCATGGGCCAAATGGTTGGTACAGCCCAATTAATTTAAAAAAGAATTTATTTTATTTTAGTTAACGATGTACAAACTTGTGCAAGCCATAACATTGTCATACATTATCAGAATTCTGAACGGTCAGATCCGTTGGGATCGTAGGACGACGACTAAACACTGGAACTGACGGGAAGTGAATCGAAGCTCGTTACAATTTATAGCGAAATAAATTGTCCGTCTGAATCGAGCGATGGTTATCGTTATTAACGATGATCGTCCAATGTGAGTAAAACTCACTAACTCTGAACAGATATATTTTTATAACGTATTCTTAGAACTGATAATTATCTGTTGATTGCTGTGTGTTAACTGTTTGGTTGAATTGCTTGTGTATTGGTTGAAATTATAGATAACGATATATATATAAATCGTTAATCAAATATTGATTCTGTTCAACAGAATATTTCATATTGAAATGAAATCGATGTTAATTATGTTGTTTAACATCTGTGATGCAGGGAAATAGGTTGGAGGAATCCAAATGGATTCCTCAACATTTATTTTACTGTTTTTCATATATTGTAATATATGATGTGATATATAATCTGTTGTTGATTATGTGTGTCTGAATGATATCGATCATGGTTATTTGGTATTTTAAGTACCATAAGAAATATTGGGATTTAAAAAAGGGATTTTCAAAGTGTATTTTGAAAATAATTTTTTTATATAAAATCAATGGATTTTATATATAAAGAAAGGATTTTATAAAAGAAAATATTTATAAAATCAAAGAAGAATTAAAAAGGAAATTTATTTTAAAATCAAAGGATTTTATAAAAAGGGCTATTTGTTTATAAAATGAATGAGAATTTATTAAAGAGAATATATTTATAAAATCAAAGGATTTTATTAAAGGGAATTATTTATAAAATAAAAGGATTTTATAAAGATGAACATTTATTGGGATAATAAATATGTTCATATAAGAAACATTTATTGGGAAAATAAATAGAAGTATAAGGGATATTTATTTAGAAAATAAATAAGATATCATAAGGATATTTATTTGGAAAATAAATAGGATAATATAAAGGGAATATTTATAAAACAAATAGAGTTTTATAAAGGGATTATTTATAAAACAAATAGAGTTTTATAAAGGGATTGTTTGTAAGGAAAATAGAATTATAAAAGGGAATAAAGATTAAATGGAAATCTATTTAACAAGTAAATGGGAAAAGATTTATTTAAAGTAGATAATAAATAGAATCTATTTAATAGATAAATTGAGACGATTAATTTATAAATAATATTTGCTAAATTAAGTAAAATAGTTATCACTGGATAAATGGAATATATAAGTCAAGACTTATATAGAGAAGTAAGAATAAGTTTCAACATCGATATTTGAAACTGAATATGGACGAAGAGTGAATCGAATATTCCTTATTCGAAAAGGAGTAAATCAAAATGATTTAATCAATAGAGTTAATCAAATAAAGTTAGTTGATTAGAGTTAGTTGATTAGAGTTAATTGAATAGAGTTAGTCGATTTGAGTTAACCAATAGAGTTGAAGGAGTTAATCAAATATAATTTATTCGAATAGAGTTAAAGGAGAAAATCGAATCTAGTCATTCGAAATGAGGTTAAATCGAATATAGTTATTCGAGATAGAGTTAAAACAAACATAGCTATTCAAATATAAGTTAATCGAATATTAGTTATTCGATAGGAGTTAATCAAGTCGAGTTAAATAAGTCGAGTTAATTAAGTTAAGTTAGTCAAGAGGAGTTAATCAAACCGAGTTAATCCAAAGGAGTTAATCGAATATAGTTTATTCGAATAGAGTTGAAGGAGTAATCGAATATAGTTTATTCGAATAGAGTTAAAGGAAAGAGTTAATCGATTTGAGTTAAATCGAAAGGAGTTAATCGATTATAGTTAAACCGAAAGGAGTTATCGATGTTAGTTTAATCGAAAGGAGTTATCGATGTTAGTTTAATCGAAAGGAGTTATCGATGTTAGTTTAATCGAAAGGAGTTGTCGATTATAGTTTAATCGAAAGGACTTAACGATGTTAGTTTAATTGAAAGGAGTTATCGATGTTAGTTTAATCGAAAGGAGTTATCGATGTTTGTTTATTCGAAAGGAGTTATCGATTATAGTTTAATCGAAAGGAGTTATCGATGTTATTTTAATCGAAAGGAGTTATCGATTATAGTTTAATCGAAAGGAGTTATCGATGTTAGTTTAATCGAAAGGAGTTATCAATGTTAGATTAATCGAAAGTAGTTAATCGATGTTAGTTTAATCGAAAGAGTTATCGATGTTAGTTTAATCGAAACGAGTAAATCGATGTTAGTTTAATCGAAAAGGAGTTATCGATGTTAGTTTAATCGAAAGGAGTTAATCAGATTTAGTTTTTCGAAAGTGAGATTATTGAATATAAGTTATTCGAAAGGAGGTTATCGAATATAGTGTATTCGAAAGAAAGGAGATTATCGAATATAGCGTATTCGAAAGAAAGAGATCGAATATAGTTTATTCGAAAGAGTGAGTTAATCGAATATAAGTTATTCGAAGTGAGTTAATCGAATATAAGTTATTCGAAGAGAGATAATCGAATATAAGTTATTCAAAGAGAGAAAATCGAATATAGGTTATTCGAAGAAGAGTTAATCAAATAGAGATTACTCGAAAGAGAGTTATACGTCGAATTCAATTATATCGAATACGGGAAAGTACTTATACTTTCCGGTGTTTAAATCAAGATTTATTTATTTATAAATCAGGTGTTTATTTATTTATTCACATTAAATAATAAAAGTTATAATGGAAGTTAGGTATTTCGAAAGTAGGGATTATAACGTTATCGTTATAATCAATGTTTTCAATAAAGAAGTGGATACGTAAATAGAATCCGAGAGTTGCGTAAGGATGTTTGTTAAAGATTTAAAAAGATAAACTTTGACTTTTCCGAAGTTAAAACGTTGTTCAGTTAAGGTCTGAGAGGTAATTATACCCCAACTTGATTGACTTCCTTCTTAACTAAGGAATGGTAAGGTTTGATAGTGAAGGATGGTTAAGAGAATTTAGTTAATGAGTGAAATGGTTTGAGTTGGCATGGCGATGCTTGATTTAAACATCGGTTTAAACCAAGTGATGGAGTTTTGGAAATGTTTTCCAAATAAGAATCAGAAATGTTTTCTGATAATAGAAAATAAGAATTTAGAATATATGGAAATAGGAGATAAGTAAATTTATGGACTAAAGAGATAAATGTTAAATGATGATTGATTGATATAATTTCCAACTGGAAATAATATCGTTGTTTGCACACCTATTTTTCTTTGATATTTAACTCACAGACTATCAAAGTTTTGACCATTTTAACGTTGTTAATATGGAGAGACCGATTGGATTATTATCCAAAGAACCACTCTGTGTTGGCATAAGCGTTGCGAATCATATATGCCAAAGATATTTGAAGACGGAGTAAAGTGCAAGGGCTGTTGTATAAATCTTAGGTAAATATTGCCTAAGATGGATGTACTGAATAGTGCCTTCGGTTTGTCCATTCCTAGGACAACTTGTAGGGAAGAAGGTCTGACAGAGTATATTCAATAAATAGCGTTAGTTGATCTCTTCAAATGTATTCACGTTTGGTGGCAGAGGAGTTCGTTTCTCTTAGCTGTATACCCGTGTTATTTTTGGATAAATCAATTTGTGATTTTAAAGGGTATGATGATACGACATTCTAAGTGAATGAAGATGTGGCATGTAAAAGATAAGCGTAGCTTCTAGCCTCACATCCGGTAAATGATAAAAATCGGGCAGGCAGCATGGCTATGTAGTTCGCACCTATTAGGGTGTATAATCACCTAATCTAGAGTTTCATTTAATTCTAAAAATTTGTTGTCGATGTTGTCCTATTCGGGGAACGGTTGTTGATCCCAACCGTTGGTGATATACATTCGATACACTCAAGAAAAATGAGTGGTCGGTCATGTGTGGCCGGGTTGCAAGATGTTCTTGTTGAACCCAGTGTATTCCTCTCTAGAGGTACACTATCGTAAGGTGGTTCCATACCTTATCATAGTTGGAAATCCATTACCTAATACATGCTTGCGGTTTTGATTGTATACTATATATGTAGAACGTGAGATGAAAGCGTTTCTGCTAGATGATTATTATATTGTGGTTGATAGACACTATCATAATATAAAAAGAATTTTGATATAAAGACTATATTGGATTCTCCTAAGGGAAAAACATGTTCCGTTATACGGCGTGGTCTTATGAGATATCGTTAAATTGCTCAAACTGTTTTAAACTGTTTTACTCATACCAGTCCCATGACTGACCCGGAGTTTATTTTGTTCTGTTTTCCCTAAACTCTTGGGTGCCCAATTTTGTACGGGCTGTCAAGTAGTCAGGATTTTACAGATATACTTGGAGAGCTTGGAGCAGGAGGCTTCAGGATTATATAGCTATTGTTATTTCCGCTGTGTTGTAAGTGTTGTACTTTGATTACGTTACCGTATACATATACTGATTTATTTCAAGGATATATTATCTATTATATGTTGTTCGTTCCGCTGTGAGATTCGTGTTACTCTGACGTTGTATCTTCTTCTTCTTCTATTCTAAGTTTCTATCTTATCAACTCTCACCCTCTATTTTCTTTCTTGGACTATCCGGTATTTTCTAACGTTTGGAGTGTCGACATTGAGTATATGAAGGTAACCAAGGTCAACAAAATCCCCGGGTCGTTACAGTGGTATCAGAGCTTAAGGTTAAGTTATTACCTTGGCTCTATGGTATAACTCAGTAGAGATGGGGTTAGTAATACCCTAGATTGAGTGGAGTGTATATATATGAGCGCGTATATGTTGATTAATATAAAATGGTTTTATATTGTGGAGATTTATTGGTAGAGTTGTTTATGGATTCTGGTCGATCAGTTTGATCCACTGTATCGGTAGGTGTTTTATAAACACTTGAATACGATGAATCATCATGGTATGTTCTGAAAGAGGGTAAATAAAATAACTTTACCCGAATTATATTTTGATATAAAAGAATGATTAGGATTTGAATTATTATCGTATAATTGAATGTGTTGGTTGTTATTATAATCAAATAAGATTATAAAAAGGTGAAATGGTTATAGATAACCAAGTAGAATTCATATAAAGTATCATATATGAGAATTTTAAAATCCTGGGAGATTTTAAATTGTTTACAAACATTGGAAGGATATTTTGAACTAATTTCAAAATGGAAATGTTTAAGAAATGAGTTTTGAAAATGATATAGTATTGAACTCACTTTGATTGTAGGGAAATAGATTCCGATGATGACTGCGCAACATCATCGGGGTTCAATTTCGAGTTCGAAGTGATGGATTACTACCAAAGATTTTGTTTTCGAATTGTTTTGAGAAGACAAGTTGTTTGAAATCCTGAAAGGTAAAGTTTGATTTTTGATATGGTAAACTATTTAAAACTCCCACGAAAGAGCAGTTTGAATTTAAAACAAATTGACTAGAAATTTGGGAAAGCCAATTGGAATTAAAATAAAGTCAGTTAAGTGGTAACTGAAATTGAATTAGAATGATATTGAGACAAATTGGATTTGTGAGATTCGAATTTGGAGTGTAATTTGAAATCAAGTTAAGAGTTTGGAATCGAGAATGAAACTCGAGTTTGAAATGATATTTGGCTTGGATATAAGCGAATGGTTGTGTTGGAGATAAAAGTAATTGGAGTTTGATTGAGATGACATTGGTATATGCTGAATTAGCAGCAGATGTAAACGATATATTAATATGCCCGACAAAAAGGTACCAGTTTATATTATATATTGTTTTGAGATTTTGATGAGCCGAATTGGCAAGCCGCTTGGCTATTTGGTTTTCTTTTGGGTTGGAGAAGGCCTAAAGAGGCGAGTTGGAGTTTGAGCTTGTAACACCCCACCTCGGCTAGGGTCACTCACAAAGGGAATGCACTAGTTTTGGAAGGGTATTATCGAGATAACATCACAGAATTATCACAAGACAGTACATAAATAAATAAATAAGTAAACAGGAGAAGAATTTATGTGCAAAACAGAACTTCATTTTATTCCAAAGTAAACCATGTCTCTTACAAACATTTCAAATAACAACTTCATTACAACTGTCTTGTAATAATAGCCAAAGAAGCAATAACTTAAAACAGAAAACCAGCTTGTTCCCCAAGTGCAGTAAAAAGAAGCAGCCATAGCAAACCGTACATGTTGAGCCAAAGCAAGTGATATCCAGGCTAAGAGCTAGTGTTTCCTCCCTGAGAACCTGAGGGGGAAACGAAAGAAAAAGAGGCAAAAGGAAAAGGATCGGTCATAAAGACTGAGTAAGTCCTAGTGACTTTCAGTGTAAAAACGGTTAAAACAACATGCCATGTATGAACTGGAACTAAACTTAAGAAGGGTGTCAAGGTGGACAAGATAGACTAAGGTGAGCATGATAAGTCAAGACAAGTCAAATAAAGCATCACATGTTCAAGATTCGTTGCATCGACTGTACTAGTATACTAAGCCCATGTCACAAGTTAATCACGAAATAAATCCCACGGCCCAATATCATGAAATGACCCTGAAACGGGGTCTGACCCAAGTACGGGGTCCTACGGAGCGCTTATCTAGTCGATCGGCTCCCTACAAGTTCTGGCTCGTCAAGTGTCCGTGTCATACGGCTAATCACGAATGTAGTCACCGGTGCTGGGTCCACCTTCGGGTGTATCAGCCCTAGGGTGTCAACCCCTGACACGATTCAAGATGCACAGATAAATCTACGGATACCCAGTGCCTGCCCCGGAATACGTGCACGACTGTAGTCCACCGAACCTACACTGGCGTACCCCACTGCCGTCGTTCACCTCTTACAATCAGCCCAGTAATCGTGCCCCACCCGGCCTAGCCCCAGGGTACCTTGATACATCTAGAGGGTTACTGCTGAAAAGGGTCGTGTCTAGGGTTTCGCCTAACAGATTAGGTCATGTAATTCGTGACCTAACCCGCCTAACCGATTAAGTCATGTAATTCGTGACTTAATCCTTTTCCAGTCTAGTCATGTCAAGATGGTTAAGTATGTCATTTAAATTCGCGACTTAACCCGCCTACCTGTCATGTCAAGTTGGCTAAGTGTTGTCGTTTCAAGTTCATGGCTTAGCCCAACAAATCGTGTTCAAGTTGGTTAAGTTGTCTTTTCATGTTCATGACTTAACCCTAATTGGCATTAATTGATTCGTTAATGCACCGAACCACTCACATTGGATCCTATTGTTCGTAGCCACTGGATTTGCCGGGCGGTTCCGGGTAGGTTTACGCTACGAACTCAACCCAACCTCGGGTTTCAAGCGCGATGTGACCAACTACCCACATTGGATCCTATTGTTTGTAGCAACTGGATTTGCCGGGCGGTTCCGGGCAGGTTTACACTACAAACTCAACCCAACCTCGAGTTGGCCACTTTCTTGTTTTCTAAAGTCATGCCCATGTTCTTATCAGATTCGTGCTATTTCCATAGCATGTTCATATGTCAACTTCGTGCCCAACTAAGGCATGTTTCAAGTCAAGTTATGGCATGTTCAAGTCAAGTTTTCGTGCCATATTTCATGTTCTACTTATGCCAAATTTCACGGTTTATGCTTATAATCAATTCAAGTTTTGCCTATTCTACCCAATCGTATCCTCAACGTATATAAACGTACTTCGTTCACAAGCATAAACAATTCAAGAGATAAAGGGGAATAACACCAAACATGTGATAGGCATATGTGAAAATTCCAACATCACTTGCATAATAAACAGGCTATAACATATCACATGGTTTCAATACTAGCATGATGATAACTTGGCATAGTAATGGTTCCAACTTAGTTTAACATGATGATTTCAACTTTACATCATAGGCATAATAATCATTGCGGGCATAATAATAATTTTATTACAAACATGAAACATTAAAGGCATGGTAATTCTAATAGGCATAGTGGATTCCAATTTAGCATTTTTAACATAATGATTCTCATCTAGCATTATAAACATAATGATTCCAACTTTTCATCATAACCTAGCAATTCCCAATTTGTCATTAACATGATAGGTATATTAACATCACAGGCATAGTTCCATCAACATCATAGACATGGTTTAATTAGCATCATAGGCATGGTTTAATCAACATAAAGATTTCAATAAACATAGTGATTCCATGGACATGTATTAGTCCAACTTGCCATACAATTAAGCCCAAGTGATTCATAACAACATAAAAATCATGATAAGTTTAACTTGCAACATTGACATAGCAATATTCCCAAATTATGATTCAAAGTTAAACAATATAAACATGGATTAATAATAGTTCCTAAATCCGGTTTCAATTCATGGCATGTCCATGTTATTTTAGCGTTTTTGCCAAAAAAGTGACATAGAACTTACAATATGAAGCAAGTAATCCAAATTAAAATTCCAAATCAAATAGCCCCAAATCCGCTGTCTAAAGCGTCGTAGTTGTTGTAGCTTCTAGTTGTAGCCTTCAAGAATCGTCCTTCGTCTTCTATAATTTTGTTCTTTGTATTTTTAATTTAGAGTTCTAGGTTTAATGGCGGCTGCATGAGGCTAAAATGAAATAGTATGATTTAGGCTAGGGCTTAGGGTCTTTTTATAGTGTTTGCGAGTTGATTAGGACCGTCGATGGAGCTTGGTTTAATAATAGTCGTTCGTTTGAAGGAGAGACCAACCAGGAGCTGACACCTAGCCCTAGTGACAAGGCAAGGCTCAGAAAATCGACCAAACACAGACCAGGCCAGCTGGGGGGGCTGGGTTCGACCTGGCTCAGGGGCCAGGTCAACACGCCAGTCGACACCGTGTCGACTTGGCAGTCGACACAGGTGACCCAGGTCGACTACCCAGTCGACCTGGGTAGCCCCAGGTCGACTACCCAATCGACCTGGGTACCTTGGGCGGGAAAATTGTAACACCCTGTATTTTTAATGTAATTAAAAATGTATATATATCCACAGATAAGATTAATATGGTGATGTATAATGAAAATTAATTAATATATGAAAGAAAGAAAGGATTGGTTGCATGCGATGTAAATATGTTGCATGCACTGATTTGCAAACATAATGCATTAACATTAAAAGAAAAAGATTCATGCATTGGTTTAATTTAAGTATTGTAACTAACATGAAAAAGAGAAGTAAGGAAAGAACAATAATTATCATTGTTCTAAGACTTATTAACAAAAGACTTTGTAGCTCAGTTGGTTAAGGCATTGGATTTGTAACATGGAGGTCGGGGGTTCGAACCCCGGCGGCAGCATAATTTTTATCTCTGTTTTAAAGCGGGCCAACTGAACATGCAAATATATGTACATATACAAATTCAAAATTTGAAAGGATAAGAATGTACATATAAGTAAATAAAGAAAGTATATGTATATACATGAGAATATATATATATATATATGCAGAAATATATGTATACGAAAGATAAAATTTAAGATAAGGCTATAGTAAATGAAATATGGAAAGAATTAAATAACGGTGCAACATCGTTTGAATTTTGAAAATAAAATGAAAGTTGTGCGTGTATATATATACGCGTAAAATGGTCGTTAAAGGAATTGTATACATATAAGAATATTTCATGTGAATAAAACAGTTAAATAAATTCCAGAAATTCAAACATTCAAAATTCAAATTTCTGCGCCAAAACAGCTTGTGGGACCCAATGCTGACTTAGCACTGCATGTACGATAAGATTTGGCTAGATTCATCTGCGAACCTGGACTATTTTCCTAACTAGGTTCAATGCTGACTCATCGCTGCGTGTACGATAAGGTCTTGAGCAACTATATAAACAGCCCTAGTCTCCTCCCCTATTCACAATTCTTCTCTACCCTTATGCTGCAAAGATTCTGAGTGAACATGGCTTCTTCTCCTCCTCTAAAATATATAAATAAATAAATAATATATATAAAATAAAACAAGACGAGGAGATGGTGCTCAAAAGACTTTCAAGAAGAAGAGATTCAAGCTAGGATTCAAAAGGAGGTTCAAACGACTTCAACGAATGATTTTCTACGAATCATAGCAACGCCATCTTTCTTTTCTAATCTAAATCTCTGTAAGTCAGTTATTTCAAGATTTGAACGTTTTTCTTTGTTCATGACATGAAATTAAAGGGATAAAAGAATATGCCAATTCTCTTTCTTTCTATTCGAATCTGTGCCTATCTCTTTGGACCTAATTAAGAACTGTCATGATTCAAAGACAAATAAGACCGTGACTATGAAACTATGGACCTAAAAACCATATGCCTATGACTATGAACATTTGCCTATGACTATGGACATTGCCTTTGACTATGGACATTGCCTATGACTATGAACATTGCCTATGATTGTGACTATGACTATGAGGATTACTTCCTTGACAAAACCTATGCCTTTGATTAACATAAACTATTGCCTATGACATAACAAGGACATCTGTGATTAAACCTCCATGATTCATGACTAGGAAAGTGTTGCTTAAGTTCTGTGATTTTGAGATTGGGGCTAAACCCGATTATTTATTCTGCTTGTCCTTGGTTTTCTTTGGTTTTAGAC
This sequence comes from Allium sativum, assembly GCA_030737875.1. Taxonomy (NCBI): domain Eukaryota; kingdom Viridiplantae; phylum Streptophyta; class Magnoliopsida; order Asparagales; family Amaryllidaceae; genus Allium; species Allium sativum. Next base: position 861,526,217 of record CM060915.1, on the reverse strand, counting down.
TATGAGAATTTACCTATTAAGTTAGGTCTACCCATGTTCTTGAACCTACTCTGTCTATTCTTGGTTTTAGACCTTGGGAATTTACCTATTAAGTTAGGTCTACCCATGTTCTTGAACCTACGTCGTTGTTCAAAACCATTTTATGCCAGTTGTTATATCTATCCTTTTCCTAGCAATCTTTGGTTCATTCCCTATTTGCTACGAATCTAGATTTATCTATAATCTAGATTGAAACACGATTTTACGAACGGTGGGAATGCGATTTGGGGCAAAATATGAAATTTACTAAAACGTAGTTTAACTTGGAAATTGGCATAAATTGGGAACATGTATTATGGCATGTTGATAGAAATGCAAATTGGATAAATTTGACATGAATTATAAGATGTGTAATTTGAATCTTGTATTGACGTGTAAATCTAGCATTTACATGAATAGTGAACTAGAGTAATAAGTCTAGTTTGACGTGAATCGGAATGTAAATCAGAATTGGATTAGCTAATTTGGCTCGATAAGTATATTGGCATAAACTTGAAATTGGCCATAATTAGGGGGTAATTGTCAGGATTAGCAGAATCATGGTTAGTGACACTTCATTTGGTATGGTTTACATACCAAAAAGCATAAACATGATATAGAGGGGAAAATGGGCCGTAAGAATAAATGTTGACAATTTACATTAAAAGAGAAATTGGGAAATAAGTAAATTAGGATTAATTTACTTATAGAATTTGCCCTAAATGAGGAAATATTGATCTAGACAAATTAAAGATTTATTAACGACATCTCTTTTAATGAAACACCAGAAAGTTCTAGGGTGACAGAGAGGATAGTGTTTAGGCTTGAGTTTGGAAAATACAAGTTTCCTGCTCTCCCTGGCTATCCCTAACTGATCCGACGGAGGGGATGGTTACTTTCAAAACCTGATTTGAAAATTAATCAAAACCCTTTGAACTAGAAAACACGAATAGGCCTAACCCGAGGTTAGACTGAGTTGCGATGTAAACCTGCCCGGAACCAACCGACACATCCAGTAATCGCAACAATATCTGTCAAATGTGAGTGGTCATGGCTTTAATTTATTTAGTTAAAGCTAGGACAAGAATGCTATGGTTAAGTTAACTAAGACACTTAACCAACTCAACATGATAACAAGACTGGTAGGTGGGGTTAGGTTCATACAGTTAAGCTAGAATGGGAGGGTTAAGTCCATAGGAACACTTAACCAACTTAACACAGTTAAGCTAGAATGGGAGGGCTAAGTCCATAGGGACACTTAACCAAACTTAACATCGTAACAAGACAAGATTTGTAGGGGATAAGTAACTAAGAAAACACTTATCCAAATTAATATGTTAACTAGACTAGAAGGTGGGGTTAAGTAAAGTTAATACACTTATCCAAATTAACATGTTAACTGGACTAGAGGTTGGGGTTAAGTAAGATTTAATACACTTAGCCAATTTGATATGTTAGCTGGGCTAGACCGTAGGGTTAAGTAAACTTGAACACTTAACCATCACATTTTGATAAAGGAATAGGGTTAAGTCTAAAACATGAAGGGATAATACTTAATCGTTAATAACAGGTTAGTTGAAACAGACGGGCAAGGTTAAGTTAAAAAGGAACACTGAATCAATACAGGGTGAATGGGTAAGGTTAAGTAATAAGAAATACTTAACCAATATAACTTGGTTTGTGGTGGGTTAAGTCAACATGAATTACTGATAACACTTAACCAGTATAACAGGATGAATGAAGAGGGTTAAGTTGGCTTGAATTGACTAATGACACTTAACCAATCCAAATTGACGGGAAAGGGAACTAAGTAGTAATTCTTAGTATATCACGGGAAGGAGCGAATGTCCGTCTGAATAGAGAGAAGGCTCCAACGAATTGGATTACGAAGCCCGAGGGGACGTGAGGGTACTCTTGGTATCCCTCTGTGAGGCTGCAGATGATCCGCCTGGGCCCACAGAGGTTAAGGTCTGCGTAGAAGAACCAGGGGTATGCCTTGGTTGCAATACATGGCAACCTAAAGACTAGGATGGACCGGCGTGATTCAGCGAGCAAACGGTAGCCCTGTGATATCAACTCGTCGTCTACCATCCATCTTGAGTCAATCGAGATACGTGAAGCGGAAAGGCGGAGAACTCCAAAAGACCATATACTTGCTATCTAGTTATGGTTGCGGATGGCCATAGGATAGTGGGGCACCGGGGGCCGGCGTATAGTTCTCATTTTACAAGGTGTGCCTTTCATTAGTTGAGGGAGGGGTCAAGTGGGACCATAGCCACTGGAATAAAAACAGACCTCAGCATCTACATCGGCAGATATCTGAAAGCTCCCGACCGAGTTCTGTATTCCTTGATTTGCCCTGTCACAGGACTCGGACCGCACATTACAGGACATGTGCATCTAGACAAGCGATAACGATTCGCGATACATGCGTGGGGAAGTATAGGAACATACACCACTCTAGGTGGTGTGTCCTAGACTTGGGGGCATCGTTCGATAGATAGCGTAATCCCTAATTGGACTAGGTGGCATAAACCCTGAACTCGAGAAGCGTTCAGCAGATAGCGCAAAACTCTAGTTAAACCTAGAAAGCACTTGATAGAAAATCCTAGATTTGATCTAGGTAATAAATAATGAATGTATGCCGGAAGGCAATAGAAAATACAGGAATTGGGATCACGTTATCGTTACTAGATGGGACACTAGATAGGCGGTGCAGAGATATAGAAACCAGTATAACAAGGAAATAGCGAAGCGGCGAAAGTATTAGAGCGTATCCAGTTTATCTTAGCATATCTTGTGTCATGGTGTAATCTTGTGTTCAGTTAATTCATGTCATTTTGTTTTCCTTGTTCACATGCTAGAAGTTACTGAACTTACTCAGGCTTTATGTCTGACTCTGTTTTTCTTTCATCTTCTTTTCTTCTGTTCCCCCCCCCCCTAGGTAGTAGAGGAGGGAGTAGTATAGCTCAGGTCAAGTTGGACTGTCACTCTTTCCCAGCTTGAAGATTTATCGAAGTTTGCTTGGATTCTCTTATCAGATGCTATGGCTGGCTCTTACTAAAATTTAGGGAAATATAAATGTTGTTTGATGCTTCTTTATTTTGTAAGACAGATGACACTCTGATATTGTAAATAAATCTTTGTACAAACTATTTTATCAATAAAGCAAAGTTTTATTTTCCGTTGTTTAATTTCTGTCTGTCTTGTAATTTATCTGCATCTTTTACCCTAAATGCTCCACAGAACTTAGTGCATTCCCTTTGTGAGTGACACTAACGGATGTGGGGTGTTACAAAAATTCCCGCCCTGGCCAATCCGACCCGATTTTTGAATTTTGAATTTGTTTTTCTGAGCTGTTTTGGTCTGTTTGAATTTTAAACTGAATTCTGAAACTTCCGGAGGCCATATCTTTTTCATACGGAGTCCGTTTTACGCAAATTCGGACTCTATCTCAAGCAGAATTCCGAGACGAACGCAATGACGTATCCCTTAATTCTTTGATTTGTAATTTATTATACTTTAATTTGTGAATTTCACTGTTATAGAATACACGGGGTGTTACATTCTCCCCCACTTAAAAGGATTTCGTCCCCGAAATCTTCAAGTTCAGGAAGAATGTACATCCTAACATCCAAACATCCATCTACTCATTCATCAAACACGAGCATCCATTGTCCTTAAAAGACTTCTAATGCTTCATGATCATATGCGAAGTGTGTGTACATGTACTTATCTAATGCAAAATCAGGTGGTCTACTGATTCAGTTGACCTTCTTAATGCGAATCATGTAAGTGCCATGAATCCATTATGTATGCAAATTTTCCTATTCATGATTCTACATGAGTGCACAACCATTCATATATAAATGCAACATCCATATGACAACACACTAAAATTCATCCATATACGAATAAATACATTTATGCATATGCAACATGAAAATGTGTCTCAGCCGATCTAGTGCCTAATGTGTATTCATGCATCCACGAGCAACCACTTACGACCACTTGCAACCATTTCGCAATCATAACATGTTTCAATTACATGTTTACATCCAAAAAGATTCTACCTATGGTTCTCAAGATAGGATCGAGGAGAGAAACAAGATAAAACAAAGCATCTAGAAGAAGTTAACGATGTACCCCCAGAAGGTCTGATCTGCTTCTTAGGGCAGTCTTTGCTGATGTGTCCAGTCTCCCCACAATGAAAACATTCACCTTGCTTTCTCGTCCTCTTTCTACAATCCTTGGCTATGTGCCCTTCCGTACCACAGAAATTGCATTTCCTTTTATCACGTGAGTTGTCGTTCTTGCCTCCTTTCTCGGAGTCTACCTTCTTATTCTGAGAATCGTTGGGCTTGACCTCTTTCTTGCCCTTCTTATCTTCCTCATACAGTAGGGCCATATCCACCAAGCTTTCAAAGGTCGCCCCCATGGGCACATGAGTCATGGCCAAACCATGTAGTGGCTCGTTCAAGCCTCGTGCAAAACGTAGCGCCTTTTTCTGAGGAGTGTTAACTAACTCCAATCTGAAGCGAGCAAGCTGATTGAAATGGTTCACATATTCTTTAACTGTCATATTTCCTTGTTTAAGGGCCAGAAACCGTTCCATTTGGAGACTCTCCTCTGCCGATGACAAGAACTTAAGCCCAAATCTCCCTCTAAAGTCCGCCCAAGTCTCAATGGGCCTAGTAGCGTTGGTGACTTCCCACCAATAAGAAGCTTCCTCTTTCATGAGCCACGCCGCCAACTGTACTTTCCTATTGTCCTCTACCTCAAAGATAACAAACAAGTCTTCGGTTTCCTTCAACCAATTCCGTGCCTCAACAAAAATCTCAGTTCCTAGGAAATCCTTTCCGCCCATGGCCTTAAAGTCCTTGCATATCTTTGAAAAAGCGCTTTCTCGCGGAGGTTGAGGAGGATGAGGAGGAGGATTGGCTGGGCCTGTCACATTAGCCCGAGCCTCGAGGAAACGACGGAACCAAGTGGGTATATTGACACCCTCGGGAAGATTAAGATCGTCGGCCATGATAAGCTGAAAACGAAAAAGGAAAAGATTCAAACGAGGAAACAAAGATAGTGCTAATGGCTTTTTGGGGAATAGCCTTTTAAAATAAACCAACTTTTCTTGAAAATTGCTTCTTTGTAAATGGTTTTGATAAAAAAAATTCAAAAGGTTTTCAAAACTTTTGCCCAGTCTTGGTAACCTACTGCTCTGATACCAAATGTAACGCCCCACCTCGGCTAGGGCCACTCACAAAGGGAATGCACTAGTTTTGGAGGGGTATTATCGAGATAACATCACAGAATTATCACAAGACAGTACATAAATAAATAAATAAATAAGTAAACAGCGGAAGAATTTATGTGCAAAAAAGAACTTCATTTTATTCCAAAGTAAACCATGTCTCTTACAAACATTTCAAATAACAACTTCATTACAACTGTCTTGTAATAATAGCCAAAGAAGCAATAACTTAAAACAGAAAACCAGCTTGTTCCCCAAGTGCAGTAAAAAGAAGCAGCCATAGCAAACCGTACATGCTGAGCCAAAGCAAGTGATATCCAGGCTAAGAGCTAGTGTTTCCTCCCTGAGAACCTGGGGGGAAACGAAAGAAAAAGAGGCGAAAGGAAAAGGGTCAGTCATAAAGACTGAGTAAGTCCTAGTGACTTTCAGTGTAAAAACGGTTAAAACAACATGTCATGTATGAACTGGAACTAAACTTAAGAAGGGTGTCAAGGTGGACAAGATAGACTAAGGTGATCATGATAAGTCAAAACAAGTAAAATAAAGCATCACATGTTCAAGATTCGTTGCATCGACTGTACTAGTATACTAAGCCCATGTCACAAGTTAATCACGAAATAAATCCCATGGCCCAATATCATGAAATGACCCTGAAACGGGGTCTGACCCAAGTACGGGGTCCTACGGAGCGCTTATCTAGTCGATCGGCTCCCTACAAGTTCTAGCTCGTCAAGTGTCCGTGTCATACGGCTAATCACGAATGTAGTCACCTGTGATGGGTCCATCTTCGGGTGTATCAGCCCTAGGGTGTCAACCCCCGACACGATTCAAGATGCACAGATAAATCTACGGATACCCAGTGCCTGCCCCGGAATACGTGCACGATCGTAGTCCACCGAACCTACACTGGCGTACCCCACTACCGTCGTTCACCTCTTACAATCAGCCCAGTAATCGTGCCCCACCCTGCCTAGCCCCAGGGTACCTTGATACATCTAGAGGGTTACTGCTGAAAAGGGTCGTGTCTAGGGTTTCGCCTAATAGATTAGGTCATGTAATTCGTGACCTAACCCGCCTAACTGATTAAGTCATGTAATTCGTGACTTAATCCTTTTCCAGTCTAGTCATGTCAAGATGGTTAAGTATGTCATTTAAATTTGTGACTTAACCCGCCTACGTGTCATGTCAAGTTGGCTAAGTGTTGTCGTTTCAAGTTCATGGCTTAGCCCTACAAATCGTGTTCAAGTTGGTTAAGTTGCCTTTTCATGTTCATGACTTAACCCTAATTTGCATTAATTGATTCGTTAATGCACTGAACAATTCACATTGGATCCTATTGTTCGTAGCCACTGGATTTGCCGGGCGGTTCCGGGTAGGTTTACGCTACGAACTCAACCCAACCTCGGGTTTCAAGCGCGATGTGACCAACTACCCACATTGGATCCTATTGTTTGTAGCAACTGGATTTGCCGGGCGGTTCCGGGCAGGTTTACACTACAAACTCAACCCAACCTCGAGTTGGCCACTTTCTTGTTTTCTAAAGTCATGCCCATGTTCTTGTCAGATTCGTGCTATTTCCATAGCATGTTCATATGTCAACTTCGTGCCCAACTAAGGCATGTTTCAAGTCAAGTTATGGCATGTTCAAGTCAAGTTTTCGTGCCATATTTCATGTTCTACTTATGCCAAATTTCACGATTTATGATTATAATCAATTCAAGTTTTGCCTATTCTACCCAATCGTATCCCCAACGTATATAAACGTACTTCGTTCACAAGCATAAACAATTCAAGAGATAAAGGGGAATAACACCAAACATGTGATAGGCATATGTGAAAATTCCAACATCACTTGCATAATAAACAGGCTATAACATATCACATGGTTTCAATACTAGCATGATGATAACTTGGCATAGTAATGGTTCCAACTTAGTTTAACATGATGATTTCAACTTTACTTCATAGGCATAATAATCATTGCGGGCATAATAATAATTTTATTACAAACATGAAACATTAAAGGCATGGTAATTCTAATAGGCATAGTGGATTCCAATTTAGCATTTTTAACATAATGATTCTCATCTAGCATTATAAACATAATGATTCCAACTTTTCATCATAACCTAGCAATTCCCAATTTGTCATTAACATGATAGGTATATTAACATCACAGGCATAGTTCCATCAACATCATAGACATGGTTTAATTAACATCATAGGCATGGTTTAATCAACATAAAGATTTCAATAAACATAGTGATTCCATGGACATGTATTAGTCCAACTTGCCATACAATTAAGCCCAAGTGATTCATAACAACATAAAAATCATGATAAGTTTAACTTGCAACATTAACATAGAAATATTCCCAAATTATGATTCAAAGTTAAACAATATAAACATGGATTAATAATAGTTCCTAAATCCGGTTTCAATTCATGGCATGTCCATGTTATTTTAGCGTTTTTTCCTAAAAAGTGACATAGAACTTACAATATGAAGCAAGTAATCCAAATCAAAATTCCAAATCAAATAGCCCCAAATCCGTTGTCTAAAGCGTCGTAGTTGTTGTAGCTTCTAGTTGTAGCCTTCAAGAATCGTCCTTCGTCTTCTATAATTTTGTTCTTTGTATTTTTAATTTAGAGTTCTAGGTTTAATGGCGGCTGCATGAGGCTAAAATGAAATAGTATGATTTAGGCTAGGTCTTAGGGTCTTTTTATAGTGTTTGTGAGTTGATTAGGACCGTCGATGGAGCTTGGTTTAATAATAGCCGTTCGTTTGAAGGAGAGACCAACCAGGAGCTGATACCTAGCTCTAGTGACAAGACAAGGCTCAGAAAATCGACCAAACACAGACCAGGCCAGCCGGGGGGGCTGGGTTCGACCTGGCTCAAGGGCTAGGTCGACACGCCAGTCGACACCGTGTCGACTTGGCAGTCGACACGGGTGACCCAGGTCGACTACCCAGTCGACCTGGGTGCCTTGGGTGGGAAAATTCCCGCCCTGGCCAATCCGGCCCGATTTTGAGTTTTGAATTGGTTTTTCTGAGCTGTTTTGGTCTGTTTGAATTTTAAACTGAATTCTGAAACTTCCGGAGGCGATATCTTCTTCATACGGAGTCCGTTTTATGCAAACTCGGACTCTATCTCAAGCAGAATTCCGAGACGAACGTAATGACGTATCCCTTTTCCCTTAATTCTTTGATTTGTAATTTATTATACTTTAATTTGTGAATTTCACTGTTATAGAATACACGGGGTGTTACAGAGCTATTGACCAGTACAAAGGAGGTGCTGGCAAAAAATTTCGAAAAGTTAAGGTGTTAGAAAATTTTCAGGATTTTTGAAAATTCTCGTTGATAAGAGTTAATTAATATTTTAGTTGAAGTGTATTTGTTCAGTTGAAACTGAAGTTAAGAAGTGAACGAATAAGTTCTAACCAGTCAATAGGGTTTGTTTTCTACCTTAGCAATTTCGAGGACGAAATTATTTAAAGAGGGGAAGAATGTAATGTCCCGTATTTCCAGCGATATAATAATTAATTTATTTAATTATTTATATAGTGATTTAGAGAATTAAATGGTCGTTTAATTAAATAACTTTGAATATTTAATTAATGTAATAATTAAATAATATATTTAATTCCGAAATAATCAAAAATAGTGGAATTCACAATATTGTGTTAATTGGATTAATTAAAATATATAATTCAGTTTAGAGTTGAATTATATTAACGAATATATTATATAAACGACAGTTGAACGTATTAATTATATTATAAATATAATCGAGCTCGAAATGGCTCAACAGTTTGCGATTTGGCGATTCGAACTTTAAACGAATATATAGAAGCCGTTTTAAATCGAATTTTTGTGAAATAAGAAACGTTAGGAGCTGGTGAAGTACATTTTTCTAATAGAAGAGAGAAATCAGGATTTCGTTGTGTAGATTTTGATTTATGTCCAAATCAAATTTTAGAAAAGTCGCTATGGAATTCCTTTATAATTTATAATGATTTATTTATATTTATAAAAGGAATTTCATTATAAATCGAATATCGATTTAATCGGGATTTGAAATATCGAGTTAGAAATTCATATAGGAATATTCTAGAGCTGTATGATATTCTGTTGTGAATAGATAAGATAATATTTATTTTTAAATATTAAATTTAATTGTTTTTAAATATATTTATATATTTAAATGGGTTATTTAGAGCTTTTAAAATAGCCAGTTTTGCAAACGACGTCAGAATTCGACGAATCTAATTTTGTTGGATCCGCAATATTAAATTATCACTAGATTTCCGTTTTCGTGATTTTTAGAGTCAGTATGTGGCCGTACCGATTTTTAATGTGAAAAACAGTAAGTATTTTGACGGTTAAAAATGCGTTGTGTGAGCAAACGAAGTCGGAATTCGACGAAACCAGTTTCGTTGGGACCGTAATGTCGAACTGTAGCTGCATGTCCAGTTTCATGATTTTTAGGTATCGTGTGTGATCACATGGATTTTTAGAAGGAAAGAACGAATATAAAGGAATATAAAACTAAAAAAAACTTCTCAATACAAATATCTAGCAAAATATCCTAACTCTTTTACTAAGTCAAAACAAGGGCCATGTTTATCTCATTTCAGCTACTCCTTCAACGTTAAAACGCAGAGAAAGAAACCCAATTCGTGATTTTGTAAAATCATGATAAATCAAAGAGAAATTTCTAAAATCAGCAAAAGTATATTTCTTAGTTCATCTTGAGTTGCTTGTCACAGCTATGTGCTGTTATTGAAGCTCGACTGTATTTTTCCACTGTATGATTTACAGCGTGGGTGCGAGCCAAACTAAGGTTAGTTGATTCTGAAATTTGAAGCGTTTGTTAACTAAACGTGGTTTACGGTTGAACTTGTAGCATCTTTTAGCATCAACGAGCAAAGATCGGGCGAATTTGGGTAAAAATTATGTCGATACTGTGCTGAACTCTCACGTTGGGAGCTAGAAAACCACAACTAGAGGAGAGGTGCGAGTGCTATGTTTTTGAGATGGAAAAGTGGAGCTCGAGAAGAGGGATTCAATGGTTGTGTTCGATGAATTTTTAATGAAACAAAGGAGGAGTTTTGATTTTCTAAAAAGTGGTGAATGGCGTTCAGAAATATACTGGAGTCGCGGAAATCATTTGAGGAAGAAGGCTGACTGGCGGATCCGGGTTTTTGAAGGGGAGTATGGGCCAAATGGTTGGTAAAGCCCAATTAATTTAAAAAGGAATTTATTTTATTTTAGTTAACGATGTACAAACTTATGCAAGCCATAACATTGTCGTACGTTATCAGAATTCTGAACGGTCAGATCCATTGGGATCGTTGGGACGACGACTACACACTGGAACTGACGGGAAGTGAATCGAAGCTCATTACAATTTATAGTGAAATAAATTGTCCGTTTGAATCGAGCGATGGTTACGTTATTAACGATGATCGTCCAATGTGAGTAAAACTCACTAACTCTGAATAGTTATATTTTTATAACGTATTCTTAGAACTGATAATTATCTGTTGATTGCTGTGTGTTAACTGTTTGGTTGAATTGCTTGTGTATTGGTGGAAATTATAGATAACGATATATATATAAATCGTTAATCAAATATTGATTCTGTTTAACAGAATATTTCATATTGAAATGAAATCGATGTTAATTATGTTGTTTAACATCTGTGATGCAGGGAAACATGTTGAAGGAATCTAACTGGATTCCTTAACATTTATTTTACTGTTTTTCAAATATTGTAATATATGATGTGATATATAATATGTTGTTGATTATGTGTGTTTGAATTATATCGATCATGGTTATTTGGTATTTTAAATACCGTAAGAAATACTAGGATGTAAAAAGGGGATTTTCAAAGTTTATTTTGAAAATAAATTATTTATATAAAATTAATGGATTTTATATATAAAGAAAGGATTTTATAAAAGAAAATATTTATAAAATCAAAGAAGAATTAAAAAGGAAATTTATTTATAAAATCAAAGGATTTTATAAAAAGGGCTATTTGTTTATAAAATGAATGAGAATTTATCAAAGAGAAAATATTTATAAAATCAAGGGATTTTATAAAAGGGAATTATTTATAAATTCAAAGGATTTTATAAAGAGGAATATTTATTGGGATAACAAATAAGATCATATAAGAAACATTTATTGGGAAAATAAATAGAAGTATAAGAGATATTTATTTAGAAAATAAATAAGATATCATAAGGATATTTATTTGGAAAATAAATAGGATAATATAAAGGGATTATTTATAAGACAAATAGAGTTTTATAAAGGGATTATTTATAAAACAAATAGAGTTTTATAAAGGGATTGTTTGTAACGAAAATAGAATTATAAAAGGGAATAAAGATTAAATGGAAATCTGTTTAACAAGTAAATGGGAAAAGATTTATTTAAAGTAGACAATAAATTGAATCTGTTTAACAGATAAATTAAGAAGATTAATTTATAAATAATATTTTTTAAATTAAGTAAAATATTTATCACTGGATAAATGGAATATATAAGTCAAGACTTATATAGAGAAGTAAGAATCAGTTTCAACATCGATATTTGAAACTGAATATGGACGAAGAGTGAATCGAATATTCCTTATTCGAAAAGGAGTAAATCAAAAGGATTTAATCAATAGAGTTAATCAAATAGAGTTAGTTGATTAGAGTTAATCGAGTAGAGTTAGTCGATTTGAGTTAACGAATAGAGTTGAAGGAGTTAATCAAATATAATTTATTCGAATAGAGTTAAAGGAGAAAATCGAATCTAGTCATTCGAAATGAGGTTAAATCGAATATAGTTATTCGAGATAGAGTTAAAACAAACATAGTTATTCGAATATAAGTTAATCGAATATTAGTTATTCGATAGGAGTTAATCAAGTTAAGTTAAATAAGTCGAGTTAATTAAGTTAAGTTAGTCAATAGGAGTTAATCAAACCGAGTTAATCCAAATGAGTTAATCCAAAGGAGTTAATCGAATATAGTTTATTCGAATAGAGTTAAAGGAGTAATCGAATATAGTTTATTCTAATAGAGTTAAAGGAAAGAGTTAATTGATTTGAGTTAAATTGAAAGGAGTTAATCGATTATAGTAAAATCGAAAGGAGTTATCGATGTTAGTTTAATCGAAAGGAGTTATCGATGTTAGTTTAATCGAAAGGAGTTATCGATTATAGTATAATCGAAAGGAGTTATCGATGTTAGTTTAACCGAAAGGAGTTATTGATGTTAGTTTAATCGAAAGGAGTTATCGATGTTAGTTTAATCGAAAGGAGTTATCGATTATAGTTTAATCGAAAGGAGTTATCGATGTTAGTTTAATCAAAAGGAGTTATCAATGTTTGTTTAATCGAAAGGAGTTATCGATTATAGTTTAACCGAATGGAGTTATCAATGTTCGTTTAATCGAAAGGAGTTATCGATGTTAGTTTAATTAAGTAGAGTTATCGATGTTAGTTTAATCGAAAGGAGTTAATCGATGTTAGTTTAACCGAAAGGAGTTATCGATGTTAGTTTAATCAAAAGGAGTTAATCTATGTTAGCTTAATCGAAAGGAGTTATCGATGTTAGTTTAATCGAAAGGAGTTAATCGAATTTAGTTGTTCGAAAGTGAGATTATCGAATATAAGTTATTTGAAAGGAGGTTATCGAATATAGTGTATTCGAAAGAAAGGAGATTATCGAATATAGCGTATTCGAAAGAAAGAGATCGAATATACATTATTCGAAAGAGTGAGTTAATCGAATATAAGTTATTCGAAGTGAGTTAATCGAATATAAGTTATTCGAAGAGAGACAATCGAATATAATTTATTCGAAGAGAGAAAATCGAATATAGGTTATTCGAAGAAGAGTTAATCAAATAGAGATTACTTGAAAGAGAGTTATACGTCGAATTCAATTATATCGAATTTGGGAAAGTACTTATACTTTCTGGTGTTTAAATCAAGATTTATTTATTTATAAATCAGGTGTGTATTTATTTATTCACATTAAAGAATAAAATTTATGATGGAAGTTAGATATTTTGAAAGTAGGGATTATAACATTATCGTTATAATCAATGTTTTCAATAAAGAAGTGGATACGTAAATAGAATCCGAGAGTTATGTAAAGAAGTTTGTTAAAGATTAAAAAAGATAAACTTTGACTATTCCGAAGTTAAAACGTTGTTCATCTAAGGTCTGAGAGGTAATTATACCCCAACTTGATTGACTTCCTGCTTAACTAAAGAATGGCAAGGTTTGATAGTGAAGGATGGTTAAGAGAATTTAGTTAATGAGCGAAATGGTTTGAGTTGGCATGGAGATTGTAATAACCCGGAAATCCAAGCCAATTTAAAATTTTATTTTGGCAATTTTAGCGAATTTTGAATATTTAAAATGAAATATTTTAAATAATAACGACGAGAAATTTATTTTGAATAGAATTAGAACGTATATATTTATATAGATTGACGTTAGAATACAAATATTTTATTTTAATTTTAAAAAGGAATTGAAAATGGCGCGGTAGTTTGAAAATTCGATTTCAAAATTCAAATGAATGTACAGGATTCAAAACAAACCGAATTTTAGCGAAACCAAAAATATTTGAATCTATTTGAAAATATCTTTCCAACAAATCCGAAAAATCAAAATTTCATAGCGGGAATAAAAAGTTATGCCCAGTTGAAAATTCAGAATAGTCGCTGTGGAAATTCTGGCCCTTAAGAATGGAAATTTTGCAAACGACCTCTGTTTTCGACGAAACCACTTTTGTTGGATCCGAGATGTCAAGTTATTTCTAGATTCCAAAATTCGTAATTTTCTGAACCAACATGTGGGCGTGGCAAAGTAAAACGTGTTTTAACAGTTTTAGTCAGTTTCGATCGACCAGAAAATGGCCATTTTTCAAACGGTCTTCAACTTTGACAAAATCACTTTTGTTAGCACCGTACCGTCAATACGAAGTTAGAAAATAATTTTCGGGAATTTTTAGAGTCTGTATGTGGCCCCGGTAAATTGAAATGTGCATTCAAATTCAATATATTGATTTATATTTTGATTTTGACGGAAACTGATTGAAACAGTCGAATCAGCTTACCGGACATATCCCATTGTGTTCGGAATGGGGGTAATTAGCTAGGGGCGACAGTCGTTGGGTTTGATTTGGAGGTTGTATGGTTAAACATGTATTTTCAAAGCAAAAGAAGTAAATTAAATAAAATATTAATGTAATATTAACCCTCTTTTTTTTCTCCTTAACCCCTCCCCCCTCCTACCGTTGACTTCAGAAGAAAGAAAAAATATATTAAAATCCCCAAATCGATCGAGCGCCGACGGCGAACTTCACCCCCTCCCCCCTCGACGACGCCATCGCTCCTCCCTCCGCCCTCAACACTGCCTCACCTTCTCTCCGCCTCTCACCTCCTTCTTCCACCGCAGACCACGAGCACCACCACCAAACCACCTCACCTTACGCCTGTGAAGCTGCGTGCCCTGGTGGCATTAGATCGACGTCCGGTCATCGTCCTCGAGGACGGCGGCGCTTCCTTTCTGCGTTGTAAGGGTTCCTGCTACGGGATGAAGATGAAAGGCAGCTCTCGAACATACAGTGAGTTTAAATCAATTTTTATACCATTCACATTGATTTAAATCTGACTTTTTTATATATACATGTAGTATAGAAAAAGAATGGATTTTTATTTTATAAATAATATTGTGTAAAATCTGATTTTATTTAAAATATAAAACATATTTTAAAATCAGTTTTTATTTATATAAAATCAGTTTTTATATGTAAAAAGCATTATTTTTAAAATCAGTTTTTATATGTGTTTAGCATTATAAAAGTATGATTTTTAGTTGTATAAAAATCGGATCTTTATATATATATTGAAGAATGATAAAATTTTGATTTTTGTATTGATAGAATGATAATATAAATATTATTTTTACTATATAGATAGCGAAATAGAAATAATCTTTATGTACATGTAGCGACTAAAAATATGATTTTTATATTATAGAAAGAATAAAAATATGATTTTTATGTTATACAAAGAATAAAAATATGATTTTTATATTATAGAAAGAATAGAAATATAATTTTTATATTATAGAAAGAATAAGAATATGATTTTTATATTATAGAAAGGATAAAAATATGATTTTTATATTGGTAGAGTATTAAAAATATGATTTTTAATGTAAGAACATCATGTTAAAAATGTGATTTTAATATGAACAGCGTAGAGAAGATGGCGTTGGAATTTTTGAACAAATCCAGACTGTTCAAAAATTCAGAAATAAAGCATGGAGGAGTGGAACCCTCGGTGAGAACTCCTCACTTTTTATTTAATTTATTTCTAGTTGAAATATATACTAGGATGCAGACGGTGCTTAGCAGCACCCGACACCCGTTGTCCACAGACCATGGATAACTTGTTTGTTTGATTGATGTGTTGTGAAATTTTATTGTGTGATGGGGAATGGAATAAAATATTTTATAGTTAAAAATATAATTTTTAGCGTGTATATAAAATAAATATTTATAAACAAATCGGACGGTTTGTTTATGTACACACATTTGACTGATATTGATTATGACGATAAATTTTACACACCGCCCAACTGCATAAATAAAAATCTGTGTTTGTTGATTTGAAACCCCACACGGGTGTTGGGATGATATTTGGTGTACACTAATCCCAAATAATTAGCTGTATGTCGATCGATTGATTGAAAGGCTGTTATAAGCGTTAAATATTTATATTTGATGCTTATGCAGTGTAGAATGCACTCTGGATGATGGTTGATTATTTATCGTGGCTATTATATACATGTGTTGTAGGGAATCCATATAATTAACATTATATGGTAATTGATTGGGCCTCATTCCAAGTTGGAAAATAAAAGAAAATTCATGTGTTGAATAAAATATATATTAATGTGTTGAATAAAAGAAAATTCATGTGTTGAATAAAATATATATTCATGTGTTGAATAAAAGAAAATTCATGTGTTAAAGAAAATATTCATTTGTTGAATAGAATAACCAAGTTATTGAAATATATAAAGCCATGTTGATTAGATATGCGCCATTTTGACGTGAATGACATTTACATTGATTTTATTCATTTTTATAATGAATATCGAAAAGGAATTGATTTCAAAATATAATATTTTGAAAATACTATCATTTATATATCGATGATATGGAATATTCAATTTTGATTTGAAATTGAATATGAAGTTGAAATCGTTTTGAAAACGAATTTGAAATGATTTATAAAATATGTTTTAAAAGGAAATCGATGAAATATATATAATATATAAATTATATATATAATGGCCTGAATAGAACGCGCCGCGCTGCGGCAGTTCGCGAATTTCGACCAATGACTTTGAATGGACATTACGGGAGATCCGACCGTCGGATTCTCCTAAAACTGGAACCGTTGGGTTCGTATCGAAAAGAGATTTCTAATGAATATTAGTGATTTGAAATCTAACGGTTGGATTTGGAATTATGTCCAAATCAAATTTGGAAAAGTTCGCTGTAAGTGCAGTTCGATGGCCATTGATGGAAATCGATTGTACGGGCTTTGATAAAATTATTAAAAATAGCAATAATTTGTGTAAAATCATAAGAAATGATTTAGAAAGATTTAGGATGAAAAATTCCATATTCGAAAAGATAAAAATAGTTTTTTATCGAAATGAACTAGTTTTGAACTAGAATTATAATCCGTTTATTTTTGAGATAAATAAATTGGATTTGAAAGGGTTTTAAAAGTAACCAGAATTTCCAATAATTGAATTAGAATGGATTTGAATCAAAATTGTCTTTGGAATATTTCAATGTTGGATTTCGTGATTTTACAGATATTGTTATGGAAATTTGAAAGATATATTTATATCGTTATTTCCAATACGATATTTGTTTATCGTAGAATTTGATATTGAATATAAGCCGATATATTTTCTATTCAGAGCCTTGTATTTAATATCAAATGGGATTTGGGTTTGTCGTGAACAGTGTCTTCATTAACATTGTTCTTAAATCCAGTTGAGAAAAAGATTAAATCTTTTTATTTAGATTTAATGAAGTATACCAATTAAATGGTATTTAATTGGAATTGAATTTGAATTGATTTTTGGGTTTATCGTTAACGGTGTTTTAAATAACACTTGTTCTTTAACCCGATTTACAGTGAAATGTGATTTGGAATTTATAAATCTTTTGTTAAGATTTAAAGGAGATTTTCCAAAGTAAAGTTTTCCAATTTAATAAAATAAGTTGGAATGGAATGAAATTCGATTTGGTAATAATCGAAGTGAATTTCTGTGGAGGAAGACAACTAATATATCTGGAATTTAAAAGGCTTTGCCGTTATTCCATTTATATTATTAATCGGATATGGAAGTTTATATCGATTATATATCGATTTTTTTTCCATGAAGATTTCATTGTAAATGGAATGTGATTTTGGGTTGTCGTGAATGGTATCTTTAATAATACTGTTCTTAGACCCAACGGAGTTAAGAAAATCAAGAATGGAGTATCACCAGTTTTGCTCCAGGCGATAGTTAAATCTTTAATTAGATTTGAACGTGAAATGGTAATTGAATTTACCGATAACACCGTGGTGTTAGATATGAAGTATGACCAGTTTTACTTCATGGGATGAATAGGTTGGGGTTGGGAAATTTAACAAGTGATTACTTCGGTAAGGTTCGCTAATCCCGACTAGTTTGGATAAACAATAATTTGGTTTGAATTGATATTCAAAAGAAGATTAAAGAATAAATTTAAAGAATTTATCTTTGATAAAATTAATGGGAACCTTTCCCGAAGTATAAGAATATTTGAATAAAAGAATATTCTGAATTGGAATGAGGCGTATGTTGTGTTTGTGTAACACTTGTTTATTATATACGCGAGTTATTCAGAAAGACCGGGTTTATCCCATTCTAAATAACTGATTCGATGATGTGTCGAGGATGAAGACGGTGGTCGACGACCGGAGGTCTTCACATCGTTTGGATAATTACTGATGACCTTGATTGGGCTGTACACCCAAGAGGAGGGAATCGGTTGGTGATCGTCCAGACGTACTTGGAGATCGATGGATATGCGAGGTACAAGGTGCCTCCGGTTTCGTTCAGACCCAGAATGGACTTGTAAATGGACTGTGTGTATGACATTGGATATCATTCTGTGTGATTGATGGATATCGGTTGCATGGAGTGGTTTGCCTGTGTGGCATGCTAAGATGCAAATGATCAAGGCTTTTGTTGAAAAGCAAAGTCTTGTGGTTGATGATCAAAGCACCGCCTGTGTGGCACAGCTTTGTGTAGCGCTAATTCGCGAGCCTCACACCCTGGTTGTGAACCAGAAACGGGAGAGGACTGCAGGGAGAGCATGCGTTTCTTTCTAGCTAGGGTGGTGTCAGTGACCTACCAGTCCAGACATTTATATTATTTTCACCTGTGTGGTTGTTGGATTGCGAGGCGCCTCAGATATATCGGTGACTATGTGGAGCCGATGGAGTCATTTGGCTCATTGACGCCCCATAGGGCAGGGAAACGCATTGTTCAGGATTTAAGTTTAATCCACATCGAGTGGACCGGCCCTGAAGATCCAAGGGTCACTCGAGCTTTGATCCTGAGACATGGGCTAGAGCGTCTCGAATTCGGTAAGGACTATCTTTTGCATTGGTTCATTATGGAAATCCAACTTCCAAATACGTGACTTTGCGGTTTTGATTGTAGAACCTAGTATTGGCGACATGATATATGGTACCCATGTCATCTAGGATTGATACATTTATATTTGAAGTGGTTTTATGCACTTATAATAATATCAAATGATTTATTTTTAGCATACCAAGCATGTTTGGCTATTATAAGGGAAAACCCTATCCTTCGGCTTGTGCTGCATTGTGTGATGGGACCTGGGTCTTATAATAATTTCATTTTTCCAAAAAAAAACATTGCGTTGTTTTGTTATATGCACTGGTATTCTTGGGAGGAAATCCATTCCGTGTTATACGGCGTGGTCCCTTGATATATCTGATTTAAAGTAAAGCTTTAAATAACTGTTTTAGTTCTCACATCAGTCACATGAATGACCTGGAGTTTATTGTTTTAACATAAACTCTGGGTGCCCGTATTTCTGCACGGGCAGCTAGTAGTTTTGGTTTTGCAAATTTATATTCATAGGAACCTGGTTTACAGCTGGAATGATATCCAGAAAGCTCTGTATCCGTATATCTCTTTCAGTTGTGTATTGTATCATTTTTCCGTTGCAGTAATGTATTTAAATCTCTGATATGTAGTAAATGTGTAATATGTAATTCATACTCTGTATATTCTTGTATTCTAATGAAATTGTTGTAATTAACAATGAAATGTTCTTCTGTTTGTGTTCTGATTCGTCTTGTCCTCAACTCAATCCGTGCTTTCCTTCACGGGGAAGTTCGGGTCGTAACAGCTTGGTATCAGAGCTTTGGTTTATAGAGCTCGGAGAACAAGACACATTAGAACCGAACAAAAGAATTCATCAGAGATTGGATTAGTAATATCCAATAAGAATGACTCGTTAGAGATGGGATCAGTAGTATCCTAAAACAAGTGTGAAGAGTGATATTTTTTAAAATAAAACGAAAACAAATTTTGTTTTGAAAATTTAAATTCAATTATTCGTATTTGAATATTTATTTGTATTGATTTGGACAATCCAGTATATAAAGATTTTGCATATACGTCTGATCCACGTGTATTCGAAGTTTTAATATGCTGAATAGATATATAATCACACTCTAGTCGCCCGGAGATGATTCTGATGATGTCGCTGCGTCATCAGCATTTGTATTCGAGTTTCGAAAGTGGGATGTTTATATATTTCCAATAGACTGGTGTGAGAACCAAAACCAGATAAGGCTATTGTTGTGAATTGGCATCAAAAACATGATTTTATGTATATGTATCAAAATTATGAATTTGAAACATTAATTCACTAATTGATTGATGGTTGTGTTGTTTGATTATGGGTTTGATATTTCTAACCATTTAGACCAAATTGTACCAAATATTGAACTGACTTTAGAATTGTTTGGAAACACATATATGTGCATGTACTTACATTGAACAGTTCATAGCAAAGAGGCTAGAGAAGAGGAAAAAAAATTGTTTGCTCGACAAATAGGTACATGTTTATTGTATTTCTTTGGGTTTGGATGATTTTATGAGCCGATTGGCTAGCCGCTTGGCTGTTTCTTTTTCTTTTTGGATTGGAGAGGCCTGTATGGCAATTTCGGGATTTTCCCGGTGCTCCCGTGCAGGGGAGGTTATGGCGAAATTTTTCGAAAATTTAGGGTGTTATCCAAATTTTTGAAGAATTTAAAAAGTTCTTAGAAACTGAAAAGTTGAAGAACTTAGGCCATAATGAAAATAATGAAAGTTGAGTTGATTTGTAAAACAACTTTCAGCTCCGTTCCTTTTCGAGGACGAAAAGTTTTAAGTGGGGGAGATTGTAATAACCTGGAAATCCGAGCCAATTTAAAAATTTTATTTTGGCAATTTTAGCGAATTTTGAATATTTAAAATGAATTATTCTAAATAATAACAACGAGAAATTTATTTTGAATAGAATTTGAACGTATATATTTATATAGATCGACGTCAGAATATAAATATTTTATTTTAATTAAAAAGGAACTGAAAATGGAACGGTAGTTTGAGAATTCGATTTCAAAATTCAAATGAATGTACAGGATTCAAAACAAATGGGATTTTAGCAAAACCAAAAATATTTGAATCTATTTGAAAATATCTTTCCAACGAATCCGAAAAATCAAAATTTCATAGCGGGAATAAAAAGTTATGCCTAGTTGAAAATTCAGAATAGTCGTTGTGGAAATTTTGGCCCTTAAAAATGGAAATTTTGCAAACGACCTCTGTTTTCAACGAAACCACTTTTGTTGGATCCGGGATGTCAAGTTATTGCTAGATTCCAAAATTCGTAATTTTCTGAACCAATATGTGGGCGTGGCAAAGTAAAACGTGTTTTAACAGTTTTAGTCAATTTTGATCGACCAGAAAATGGCCATTTTTTAAACGGTCTTCAACTTTGACGAAATTAGTTTTGTAAGAACCATACCGTCAATACGAAATTAGAAAATATTTTTCGGGAATTTTTAGAGTCCGTATGTGGCCCTGGTAACTGAAATGTGTGTTCAAATTCAATATATAGATTTATATTTTGATTTTGACGGAAACTGATCGAAACAGTCGAATTAGCTTACTGGACATATCCCATTGTGTTTGGAATGGGGGTAATTAGCTGGGGGCGACAATCATTGGGTTTGATTTGGAGGTTGTATGGTTAAACATGTATTTTCAAATCAAAAGAAGTAAATTAAATAAAATATTAACCCTCTTTTTTCCTCCTTAACCCCTTCCCCTCCTACCGTTAACTTCCGAAGAAAGAAAACAAAAAAATTTAAAATCCCCAAATCGATCGAGCGCCGCCGACGAACTTCACCCCCCCCCCCCCCCTCCACGACGTCGTCGCTCCTCCCTCCGCCCTCAACACCGCCTCACCCTCTCTCCGCCTCTCACCTCCTTCTTCCACCGCAGACCACGAGCACCACCACCGAACCACCTCGCCTTCCGCCTGTGAAGCCGTGTGCCCTGGTGGCATTAGATCGACATCCGGTCATCGTCCTCGAGGTATGACGGCGCTTCCTTTCTGCGATGTGAGGGTTCCTGCTACGGGATGAAGATGAAAGGCAGCTCTCGAACTTACAGTGAGTTTAAATCAATTTTTATACCATTCACATTGTTTTAAATCTGACTTTTTTTTATATACATGTAGTATAAAAAAAGAATGGATTTTTATTTTATAAATAACATTGTGTTAAATCTGATTTTATTTAAAATATAAAACATATTTCAAAATCAGTTTTTATTTATATAAAATATAGTATAAAATCAGTTTTTATATATAAAAAGCATTATTTTTAAAATCAGTTTTTATATGTGTTTAGCATTATAAAAGTATGATTTTTAGTTGCATAAATATTGGATCTTTATATATATTGAAGAAGGATAAAAATTGGATTTTTATATTGATAGAATGATAATATAAATATTATTTTTACTATATAGATAGCAAAATAGAAATAATTTTTTATGTACATGTAGCGAATAAAAATATGATTTTTATATTATAAAAAGAATAAAAATATGATTTTTATATTATAGAAAGAATAAAAATATGATTTTTATATTATAGAAAGGATAAAAATATGATTTTTATATTATAGAAAGGATAAAAATATTATAGAAAAGATGACATTTAGCGTACACTAATCCCAAATAATTAGCTGTATGTCGATCGATTGATTGACAGACTGTTATAAGCATTAAATAATTATATTTGATGCCTATGCAGTGTAGAATGCACTCTGGATGGTGGTTGATTATTTATCGTGGCTATTATATACATGTGTTGTAGGGAATCCATATAATTAACATTATATGGAAATTGATTGGGCCTCATTCCAAGTTGGAAAATAAAAGAAAATTCATGTGTTGAATAAAATATATATTCATGTGTTGAATAAAAGAAAATTCATGTGTTGAATAAAATATATATTCATGTGTTGAATAAAAGAAAATTCATGTGTTGAAGAAAATACTCATTTGTTGAATAAAATAACGAAGTTATTGAAATATATAAAGCCATGTCGATTAGATATGCGCCATTTTGACGTGAACGATATTTATATCGATTTTATTCATTTTTTTAATGAATATCGAAAAGGAATTGATTTCATAATATAATATTTTGAAAATACTATCATTTATATATCGATGATATGGAATATTCAATTTTGATTTGAAATTGAATATGAAGTTGAAATCGTTTTGAAAACGAATTTAAAACGATTTATAAAATACGTTTTAAAAGGAAATCGATGAAATATATATAATATATATAATGGCCTGAATAGAACGCGCCGTGCTACGGCAGTTCGCGAATTTCGACCATTGACTTCGAATGGACATTACGGGAGATCCGGCCGTCGGATTCTCCTAAAACCGGAACCGTTGGGTTTGTATCGAAAAGAGCTTTCTATCGAATATTAGAGATTTGAAATCTAATGGTTGGATTTGGAATTATGTCCAAATCAAATTTGGAAAAGGTCGATGTAAGTGCAGTTCGATGGCCGTTGATGGAAATCGACTGTACGGGCCTTGATAAAATTATTAGAAATAGCAATAATTTGTGTAAAATCATAAGAAATGATTTAGAAAGAATTGGGATGAAAAATTCCATATTTGAAAAGATAAAAATAGTTTTTTATCGAAATGAACTAGTTTTGAACTAGAATTATAATCCGTTTATTTTTGAGATAAATAAATTGGATTTGAAAGGGTTTTAAAAGTAACCAGAATTTCCAATAATTGAATTGGAATGGATTTGAATCGAAACTGTCTTTGGAATATTTCGATGTTGGATTTCGTGATTTTACAGATATAGTTATGGAAATTTGAAAGATATATTTATATCGTTATTTCCAATACGATATTTGTTGGTCATAGAATTTGATATTGAATATAAGCCGATATATTTTCTATTCAGAGCCTTGTATTTAAAATCAAATGGGATTTGGGTTTGCCATGAATGGTGTCTTCATTAACACTGTTCTTAAACCCAGTTGAGAAAAAGATTAAATCTTTTTATTTAGATTTAATGAAGTATACCAATTAAATGGTATTTAATTGGAATTTAATTTGAATTGATATTTGGGTTTATCGTGAACGGTGTTTTATATAACACTTGTTCTTTAACCCGATTTACAGTGAAATGTGATTTGGAATTTATAAATCTTTTGTTAATATTTAAAGGAGATTTTCCAAAGTAAAGTTTTCCAATTTAATAAAATAAGTTGGAATAGAATGGGATTCGATTTGGTAATAATCGAAGTGAATTTCTGTGGAGGAAGACAACTAATATATCTGGAATTTAAAAGGCTTTGCCGTTATTCCATTTATATTATTAGTCGGATATGGAAGTTTTCGATTATATATATCGATTTGTTTTCCATGAAGATTCCATTGTAAATGGAATGTGATTTTGGGTTGTCGTGAACGGTATCTTTAATAATATTGTTCTTAGACCCAATGGAGTTAAGAAAATCGAGAATGGAGTATCACCAGTTTTGCTACAGGCGATAGTTAAATCTTTAATTAGATTTGAACGTGAAATGGTAATTGACTTTACCGATAACACCGTGGTGTTAGATATGAAGTATGACCAGTTTTACTTCATGGGATAAATAGGTTGGGGTTGGGAAATTTAACAAGTGATTACTTCAGTAAGGTTAGCTAATCCCGACTAGTTTGGATAAACAATAATTTGGTTTGAATTGATATTCAAAAGAAGATTAAAGAATAAATTTAAAGAATTTATTTTTTATAAAGTTAATGGGAAACTTTCCCAAAGTATAAGAATATTTGAATAAAAGAATATTCTGAATTGGAATGAGGCGTATGTTGTGTTTGTGTAACACTTGTTTATTACATACGCGAGTTATTCAGAAAGACCGAGTTTATCCCATTCTGAATAACTGATTCGACGATGTGTCGAGGATGAAGACGGTGGTTGAAGACCGGAGGTCTTCACATCGTTTGGATCATTACTGATGATCTTGATTGGGCTATACACCCAAGAGGAGGGAATCAGTTGGTGATCATCCAGACATACTTGGAGATCGATGGATATGCGAGGTACAAGGTGCCTCCGGTTTCGTTTAGACCCAGAACGGACTTGTAAATGGACTATGTGTCTGACATTGGATATCATTCTGTGTGATTGATGGATATCGGTTGCATGGAGTGGTTTGCCTGTGTGGCTTGCTAAGATGCAAATGATCAAGGCTTTTGTTGAAAAGCAAGATCTTGTGGTTGATGATTAAAGCACCGCCTGTGTGGCATAGCTTTGTGTAGCGTTAATTCGTGAGCCTCACACCCCGGTTGTGAACCAGAAACGGGAGAGGACTGCAGGGAGGGCATGCGTTTCTTTCTAGCTAGGGTGGTGTCAGTGACCTACCAGCCCTGACATTTATATTATTTTCACCTGTGTGGTCTTGTATTCTGATGAAATTGTTGTAATTAACAATGAAATGTTCTTCTGTTTGTGTTCTGATTCGTCTTGTCTTCAACTCAATTCGTGCTTTCCTTCACAGGGAAGTTCGGGTCGTAACAGCGATGCTTTATTTAAACATCGGTTTAAACCAAGTGAAGGAGTTTTGGAAATGTTTTCCAAATAAGAATCAGAAATGTTTTCTAATAATAGAAAATAAGAATTTAGAATATATGGAAATAGGAGATTAGTAAATTTATGAACTAAACAGATAAATGTTAAATGATGATTGATCGATATAATTTCCATCTGGAAATAATATCGTTGTTTGCACACCTGTTTTTCTTTGATAGTTAACTCACAAGCTATCAAAGTTTTAACCATTTTAACGTTGTTAATATGGAGAGACCGGTTGGATTATTATCCAAAGAACCACTCTATATTGGCATAAGCGTTGTGAATCATATATGCCAAAGATAATTGAAGACGGAGTAAAGTGCAAGGGCTATTGTATAAATCTTAGGTAAAGATTGCCTAAGATGGATGTACTGAATAGTGCCTTCGGTTTGTCCAGTCCCAGGACAACTTGTAGGGAAGAAGGTCTGACAGAGTATATCTAATAGATAGCGTAAGTTGATCTCTTCAAATGTATTCACGTTTGGTGGCGGAGGAATTCGTTTCTCTTAGCTATACACCCGTGTTATTTTTGAATAAGTCAATTTGTGATTTTAAAGGGTATGACGATGTGACATTCTAAGTGAATGAAGATGTGGCATGTAAAAGATAAGCGTAGCTTCTAGCCTCACATCTGGTAAATGACAAAAATCGAGCAGGCAGCATGACTATGTAGGTCGCACCTATTAGGGTGTATAATCACCTGATCTAGAGTTTCATTTACTTCTAAAAATATATTGTCGATGTTGTCCTCTTCGGGAAACGGTTGCTGATCCCAACCGTTGGTGATATACATTCGATACACTCAAGAGAAATGAGTGGTCGGTCATGTGTGGCCAGCTTGCAAGATGTTCTTGTTGAACCCAGTGTATTCCTTTCTAGAGGTACATTATCGGAAGGTGGTTCCATACCTTGTCATAGTTGGAAATCCATTACCCAATACGTGTTTGCGGTTTTGATTGTATACTATATATGTAGAACGTGAGATGAAAGCTTTTCTACTAGATGATTATTATATTGTGGTTGATAGACACTATCATAATATCAAAAGAATTTTGATATAAAGACTATTTTGGATTCTCCTAAGGTAAAAACCCATTCCATTATACGGCGTGGTCTTATGAGATATCATTAAATTGCTCAAACTGTTTTAAATTGTTTTACTCATACCAGTCTTATGACTGACCCGGAGTTTATTTTGTTTTGTTTTCCCTAAACTCTTGGGTGCCCAATTTTGTATGTGCAGTCAAGTAGTCAGGATTTTACAGATATACTTGGAGAGCTTGGAGCAAGAGGCTTCAGGATTATATAGCTATAGTTATTTCCGCTGTGTTGTAAGTGTTGTACTCTGATAACGTTACTGTATACATATACTGATTTATTTCAAGGATATATTATCTATTATATGTTGTTCGTTCCGCTATGAGATTCGTGTTACTCTGACGTTGTATCTTCTTCTTCTTCTTCTATTCTAAGTTTCTATCTTATCTACTCTCACCCTCTATTTTCTTTCTTGGACTATCCGGTATTTTCCGACGCTTGGAGTGTCGACATTGAGTATATGAAGGTAACCAAGGTCGACAAAATCCCCGGGTCGTTACACCCGGTCTCCGAAGAGAAGAGAAAGAATGGATTGCTTTGAGCAGAAGATGAATCATAACACAAACAGAAGAACATTTCATTGCATATTACAACAATTTCATCAGAATACGAGAATATACAGAGTATGAATAAATACTATACATTTACTAAACATCAAAGATTTACAAGTTACAATGCAGCGGAAAATAATACAAAACACAACTGAAAAGAATATGCGGATACCGAGCTTTCCGAATATCATTCCAGCTGTAAACCAGGATCCTGTGAATATAAATCTGCAAAACCGAAACTACTAGCTGCCCATGTGGAAAATAGGGGCACCCAGAGTTTAGGTTAAAATAATAAACTCCAGGTCAGTCATGTGACTGGTGTGAGAACTAAAACAGTTATTTAGAATTTTTACTTTAAAATCAGATATATCCGTATAACATAGAACGGGTTTCCTCCCAAGAATACCAGTGCATATAACAAAACAACGCAGTGCTTTTTGAAAAAATGAGGCTATTATAAGACCTAGGTCCCATCACACAATGCAACACAAGCCGGAGGATAGGGTTTTCCCTTATAACATCCAAACATGCTTGGTACGTTAAAACAAATCATTTGATACTATTATAAGTGCATAGTGTATAAAACAGCTTCAAATATAAATGTATCAATCCTAGACGGCATGGGTACCATATATCATGTCGCCAATACTAGGCTCTACAATCAAAACCGCAAATGTCACGTATTGGAAGTCGGATTTCCATCTGTGAACCAAGGCAAGGGATCGTCCTTACCGCTTCGAGACTGTCTAGCCCGAGCCTCAGGAATAGCCGCAACTGCACCTTGGATTGTCAGGGCCGGTCCACACGGAGTGGATTAAAAATACCATAAACGATATGCTAGTCTGCCCTATGGGGCATAACTGAGCCAAATGACTCCATCGGCCCCGGATCGACCAATATAACCGAGGCGCCTCGCTATCCATCATCCACATAAGTAAAATTTCCGGGTGTGTAAAACCCAAAACACCACTCCTAGTTAGAAACCGGCATATGTCAATTTCCCTGAGGTCCTTCTCCCGTTTCTGGTTCACACCGGGGTGTGAGGCTCGCGAATTAACGCTACACAAAGCTATGCCACAAAGGCCGTGCTTTGATCATTAACCACAAGACCCTGCTTTTCAACAGAAGCATTAATCATTTTCATCTCAGCATGCCACACAGGCAATCCACGCTATGCAATCGATGCCTGTCAATCACATAGAATGAAATCTGATGTCAGACACACATCCATTTACAAGTTCGTTCCGAGTCTAAACAAAACCGGAGGCACCTTATTCCTCCCCCATATGTCCAATACAGGGGAGAGGCCCTCGCATATCCGTCGATCTCCAAGTACGTCTGGACGATCACCACTTATTACCTTGTCTCGGGTGTACAGCCCAAATCAAGACATCAGTAATCATCTAAACAATGTGAAGACCTTCGGTCTTCAACCACCATTTTCATCCTCGACACATCGTCGAATCAGTTATTCAGAATGGGATAAACCCGGTCTTTCCGAATAACTCGCGTATATAATAAACAAGTGCTATAAAAACACAACATACGCCTCATTCCAATTCAGAATATTCTTTCATTTAAATATTCTTATACTTTGGGAAAGGTTCCCATTAATTTTATCAAAGATAAATTCTTTAAATTTATTCTTTAATCTTCCTTTGGATATCATTCCAATCTAATTAAAGATGCATTAAAACTCCACTTGGTTTTAATCTTCCCAAAAATCAATAATAACGATTGTTTAACTTGGGAAATCATATCCTGTCTTTAACTGGGTTAAAGAACCAATGTCCTTTAAAACACGGTTCACGATAAACCGAAATCACATTCCATTCCATCAGCCTTTAACCGTCAATTAGCAAGTGAACAATCCCCTAAGTATTAACCCTGAAGGCCGAAACCAACATCAGATCAATACCCAGGAAACCATTCAACTTAACTAATCTCCAGTTAGTTTCTGATTTTCTTAACTCCGTTGGGTCTAAGAATAGTATTATTAAAGATACTATTCACGACAACCCAAATCACATTCCATTAATTATGGAATCTTCACAGAAAAACAAATCAGTATATAATCGATATCAATTTCCATATCCGACCAATAATATAAATGGAATAATGGCAACGCCTCTTAAATTCCATATGTATTAACAATCTTCCTCTGCAGAAGTTCACTTCGATTATTATCAAATCGAATTCCATTCAATTCCAATTTAATATATTAAATTGGAAAACGTTACCTTGAGAAATTCCGGTTAAATCTAAATAAAAAGATTTATAAATCCCAAATCACATTTCACTGTAAATCGGGTTAAAGAACGAATGTCGTTAAAAACACAGTTCATAATAAACCCAATTCACATTAGCCTCTAATCATAAATTAGTAACAAAACAATATCCTAAGTGTTAACCCCGAAGGTCGAAACCAACATCAGATCGATACCCAGGAAACCATTCAACTTAACTAATCTCCAGTCAGTTTCTAATTTTCTTAACTCCATTCGGTTCAAGAACAGTATTATTAAAGATACCATTCATGATGAACCCAAAATCCAATTTGATATTAAATACAAGGCTCTGAATAGAAAATACATCGGCTTATATTCAATATCAAATTCTGAAACCAACAAATATCGTATTGGAATAATGATATATATATCTTCCAAATTCCTCCACAATATCCGCATAACCACGAAATCCAATATCGAAATATTTCGAAGATAATTTTGATTCAAATCCATTCCAGTTCATATATTGGAAATTCCAGTTATTTTTAAAACCATTTCAAATCCAATTTATTTATTTAAAAATATTGGAATATAATTCTAGTTCAAAACTAGTTCATTTTGGTTAAAATCTATTTTTATCTTTTCAAATATGGAATTTTTCATCCCAATTCTTTCCAAATCATTTGTTATGATTTTACACAAATTATTGATATTTTTAATAATTTTATCAAGGCCCGTACAGTCGATTTCCATAAACGGCCATCGAACTGCACTTACAACAACCTTTTCCAAATTTAATTTGGACATAATTCCAAATCCAACTGTTAGATTTCAAATCTCTAATATCCCTTAGAAAGCTCTTTTCGATATGAACCCAACGGTTCCAGTTTTGGGAGAATCCGACGGTCGGATCTCCCGTAATGTCCGTTCGAAGTCAATGGTCGAAATTTGCGAACTACCGCAGCGCGGCGCGTTATATTCAGGCCATTATATTATATATATAATATATATTTCGTCGATTTCCTTTTAAAACATATTTTATAAATCGTTTTAAATTTGTTTTCAAAACGATTTCAACTTCATATTCAATTTCTAATCAAAATTGAATATTCCATATCATCGATGTATTTTTCAAAACATTAGATTTCGAAATCATTTCCTTTTCAATATTCATTATAAAAATGAATAAAATCGATATAAATATCATTCACGTCCAAATGGCGTCAATCTAATCAACATGGTTTTATGTATTTAAATATATCCATGTCCATCCCAAATCGGACATCAAAATCATATTTTGATTCTTTTCTGAATATTATTTTAAAATATTCGTTATTTTAAAATATTCCTTCTTTCTGAACTGGAATTAGACACGCTCAATTACCATATAATGTGATTTACATGGATTTCACACACATATGTACAACAATCAAACACCGTCAACCATCATCCTGAGTGCATTCTACACTGCATAAGCATCAAATATAAATATTTAACGCTTATAATAGTCTGTCAATCAATCGATCGACATACAGCTAATTATTGGGAATAGTGTATGTCATATATCATCCCAATACCCCTGTGGGTTTTCAATCAACAAATAATGAATTTTATTTGTGCAGTTGGGCGATGTGTAAAATTTATCGTCCCAATTAGTATCAGTCAAATGTGTGTACATAAACAAATTATCGATTTGTTTATAAATGTTTATTTATTCATATACACATAAAAAATTATATTTTTAACTATAAAATATTTTACTCCATTCCACAACACACAAACAATTTTCACAACACAATCAAACAAACAAACAAGTCGTCCATGGTCTGTGGACGACGGGTGTCGGGTGTTGCTAAGCACCATCTGCATCCTAGTATATATTTATAACTAGAAAGTAAATTAAAAGTGAGAAGTTCTCACCTTTGGGATCCACTCCTCCAATTTTTTTATTTCTGAACGGTTCAGATTTGTCCGAAATTCCAACTCTCTCTTTCCACGCTGTTCATAAATAAAAAATCAATTTTTATTCCAATGCTATATGGATAAAAATCACATTTTTATTCCAATGCTATATGGATAGAAATCACATTTTTATAACGATGTTTACATTATTAAGATCTCACTTTTAATCAGCTATTGTATATATAAACTCATATTTTTATAACGATATTCATATAATAAAAACCATATTTTTACTTCGCTACTTTATATATATATATATATAAATCGAATTTTTATATCTTCAACTTCATATTTTCCTCCTAAGTAAAAATATATTTTCCATACGATAAAAATCAAAACCTTTTTCTATATAAATATTATATTTTTATCATTTTAAAAATTGTATCTTTTCCTAATTAAAAATCATACCTTTTTATAACTAAAAATCAAATCTTTTTATAAAGAAAAATTAAATCTTTTTATAAAGAAAAATTAAATCTTTTCATATCTAAAAAAATTTTATCTTGTTAAAAGCAAAAATCATTTCTTTTTAATTTATAAAGATCCTAATTTTATATAGTAAAAATCGACACTAATTACAGTAAATAAGAAAATAAATAGATTTAGATTTACTTGAGAAGGTGGCTAATGGGGGAAGACTAGGGCTGCGGCGCGCTTTCACGTCGGGGAGGAGAGGGAAGAGAGGAGGGAAGGGGGTGGTCATCGCGTCGGGTTGGTGGTGCTGCGAGCCTGTGGCTGCGTATGTCAGAGGGGAGCATGCGGTTTGAGCATCGGTTTAGGGAGGGGATTTGAAGTGGAGAGAGAAGAGGGTACGAAGGAGGGAGAAGCGGTTGGGGGATCCAGCGACTGGCGAAGTGCTTCGGCGACTGTGATGAGGTGGGCGACGACAACATCGAGGGAGACGATGAGGGCTAGGGCTGATGGGGTTTTTCAATTTAAGGGGGGGGCGGGTTTTCTGAGTGGTAGGTGTTGGCTAGCTTTTTGACCAAGCCACCCAGGATCATTCATAAGAAGAAAGCATGAAACCACGTTCTCTCAGGATATGAAAGAATTGATCGCACCATCGTCTCGCCCAATATCGGATCGCACCATCGTCTCGCCCAATATCGGATCGCGCACCATCGACTCGCCCACGGAGGATCGCGTCTCGACGTATCGCCCACGGAGGATCGCGTCTCGACGGATCGCCCCCATCTCATCAGCGAACGACGCATCCAGGCGATCCGATCCAAACTTATATTGTTGCCCAGAGCGGACCGATTCGATCCCCTGGTGCATGGCGAACCCTCTGACCCGTTCAAGCGCGAGCTAGTCTTCAGCGATCCGAATCACACGGATCTGGCAACAAGTGTCTCTAACCGTCACTTGGACCGATTCTCCCCATCTGCACGATCCGATTTTCAAGCAGATCGCGACACCTGTCCACAACGGCTAATTTGACTATTTCCTCAACGGTGGCGATGCGATCCGATATTCTCGGGATCTGTGCCACGTGTTATCACGACCCGCCTGACAAAATCAGCTATAAATAGCCCGGAGCTTGGCATTTTTTGGGATCTTTTTGGCAATATTGAGTACAGAATTCGCCATTATTGTCAAAGTACGAGAGTATAGAGAGAAATCCTTGTTGTATTAGCTTTCAAAGCATAATCAATAATATATAAAGTGGACGTAGGCTCGTTAACGCCGAACCACTATAAATTCTGTGTGTTATTTTCTTTTTCCTGGTTCTTCATTTGAAACTCTATAACATTCAGAACAATTTGGGTGTTAGGTCCAAATTTTGATCTAACATTTTGGTGCTTTCACTGAGAAAACGATCCTAAAGTTTCACTATTCACTTCTTTGAAGATTCCAGCGATTCGGATATCATGGCTGGAAAAAGATCTAAAGCTTCGCGGACCAACGAAACGATTGAAGAGAGTGTGCATGAGTTGGGCAATGAAGAAACTCTGGATCGTGGAGCGCAGGGGGCGAACCGATCCGATGAAGACAGCACGCTCCGAGTCGATGAGAACGAGACGATCCGGGCCGCTGAAGGGGTTGTTACTCGATCCCGAGGTAACGCCTCGCAGCCTCCGCGTACCACGACCACGAGTCGACCTTAGGGGGGCGCAGCGAGTCGCCATCCACGAACCGCAACTATCCGAATTGATGATCAACACACTACTGACCTGGCAGAGATGTTCGGCATTCTTCGAAAGTACGGAATGAAACTCAATCCAACCAAATGTTCGTTCGGTGTTGCCTCTGGAAAATTCTTGGGATTCATCGTCAGTTCCCGTGGTATTGAGATTAATCCAGACCAGATCGCGGCAATCAGAGACATTCAGGAACCTAGGCAAATTAGGGATGTGCAAAGCCTTGCCGGAAAAGTGGCCGCACTAAGCAGATTTATCTCCAGGGCTACGGATAAGTGCATCCCATTCTTCGAATTAATAAAGCGAGGAAAACGCCACTTCAAATGGACACCTGACTGCGTAGAAGCATTTCAGAATTTGCTCAGGCACTTGGAGAAACCTCCGATTTTATCTAAGCCAATAGATCACGAGGATTTATTCGTGTATTTGGCAGTGTCATCCCATGCGATCAGCTCAGCATTGGTAAGGGAAGAGGATAAGGTCCAAAGACCTGTGTATTATGTGAGCAAAAAATTGACAGCAGCAGAGCGTAATTATCCACGGATAGAGAAGTTGGCGT
This sequence comes from Allium sativum, assembly GCA_030737875.1. NCBI lineage: Eukaryota > Viridiplantae > Streptophyta > Magnoliopsida > Asparagales > Amaryllidaceae > Allium > Allium sativum. The sequence continues at coordinate 861,492,039 of CM060915.1, read as the reverse complement.
ATAGTTTACTGATCGCCTCTAGAAAGCTTCGGCATTATTTTCAGGCACATCCTATCACCATATACACCGATCATCCACTCAAGCAAGTTCTACAGAGACCAGAGGCATCTGGAGGTTACTCAAATGGAATATTGAGCTAAGTCAATTTGATTTGAACTTTCAGCCCAGACGGTCAATTCGGGGGCAAGTGATAGCCGACTTCATAGCAGAGTTCACTGTCTCTGAGGAAGATATAGCAAACGAAGAAGTTGATCCTTCAAAATTGCTTTTCGATCCCTCTGCCTGGAGATTGTATACTGATGGCGCTAGGAACGACGAAAGATCCGGCGCTGGAATAGTGCTTGAAACCCCCGAGAAACGATTGATAACCTATGCAATCCGAATGGAGTTTCATGCCACTAACAACGATTCCGAATATGAAGCTCTGATAGCCGGATTAAAGATTGCAAAGGAACTAGAAGTCACAAAGCTGAACATCTTCTGCGACTCCAAGTTAGTTGTGAATCAAGTCACTGGAAGATTCCAAGCTAAAAGTGCAAGATTGATTTTATACTTAAAGAATGTGAAAGAATTGCTGAACGATTTTGATCACTACAACATATCTTATATTCCGCGGTCAGAGAATCAAAAGGCAGACAAGTTGGCAAAGATGGCTAGTTCCGACGATCCTGAAGTGACTGGACTAGCCCCCGTTGAAATACTTCGGTCCCCTAGCATAGATCAGATGGAAATCGACCTAGTACTAGAGACGGAACCAGAAAGGGAGTCCTGGATGACCCCTCTAAAGAATTTCCTGATGGATGGAACGCTTCCGACCAAGAAAAGCGAGAGGCGTAAAGTGATTCGTAAAGCCGCCCGATACGTTCTGCAAGGCGGAGTTCTGTACAGACAAGGGTTTTCAATGCCCCTCCTTCGGTGTGTAGCCCACGATGACATCAAACGTGTGCTGCAAGAAGTCCACGAAGGCGAATGTGGCGACCACACTAGAGGGCAAACTTTGGCAAAAAAGGTGTTGCGGCATGGTTATTTCTGGCCTACCATAAACAAGGATGCAGCAAGATATGCACGACGGTGTGATGCGTGCCAGAGATTTTCAAAGATACCTAGAGCGCCTCCTAGTCAGTTAAAAACAATGATGAGTCCATGGCCTTTCGCTATGTGGGGAATTGATATCATTGGAAGTCTCCCCATAGCAAGGGGCGGAGCAAAGTTCGCTATTGTGGCCGTAGATTATTTCACTAAGTGGGTCGAGGCTGAACCACTAGCTACAATCACAACCAAACGAGTGATCAACTTTATCGTGAGAAACATCATCTGTCGATTTGGGATTCCAAAGATTGTAATAACAGACAACGGAACTCAGTTCGATAGTGCTGAATTCAGAAACTTCTGCCAAAAATACCACATCGAGAATCGATACACCTCTGTGGCGCACCCACAATCGAACGGACAAGTCGAAGCGGCAAATAAAGTAATTAAGTCCATTCTGAAAAGAAGAATGAAGCGGGCCAGAGCCATGTGGGCTGATGAATTGCCCTTGGCACTATGGGCCTACAGGACAACATATAAATCGGCAACAGGACACACCCCGTTCTCCCTTGCTTTTGGAACGGAAGCAGTCATCCCGGTTGAGATAAAGGTACCTTCTCATCGGGTGACTTATTATGATCCAATGACCAATAATGAATTGCTCCTTGAGTCCCTGGATATGATCGAAGAAAAGAGGGATGAAGCAGACCTGCGTGCCTTGAGATGCAAACAACAGGTCGCCCGATATTACAACAAAAAGGTTCGAGCCCGAACATGGGAACCTGGAGACTTGGTTCTGAAACGTGTCTTCCCACCCCCAACTCATATGGGAGCGAAGTGGGAAGGACCGTACTCCATTCTGAGCAAGCTTGATAATGGAACCTTCAAGCTAGCAACCGTAGATGGAAAGGAAATCCCCAGAGTGTGGAATGCCCAACATTTACGGCCATATTTAACATGAAAGTTTCAAATTTACTCTTTTGCTTTGTTAAAAAACTATGTACAGGGCATGACTTGCCTAGAATAGTCTGATTCCTTAAAGAAAGAGATTATAAAGTGGGCGTAGGTCATGATTCGACCGAACCACTATAAAATATTGTGTGTCGTTTACCTTTATTGCATCTTTACTTATCTGCCTATTTATTTTTGTGAAAATCAATAGAATGATGCAGGCACCCGAAGTCTGTTGTCAACCATTCCTCCCGTAGACTGTTCGGAGGAACTCAAAGCCTTGGCAAATGCTCCAACTGCTTGTCCGACTGGTCTTAATCCTCGGAGCTTGGGTTAAAATGTAAACCTAGAACGAGTTTGATGAGCGTGCATGATTGCAGACCGCTTGATCCGTGACTCTAACTCTCCAGAGCTGAGAGAGAGTATAAAGGACGCGAAGATGACAAGGTAGGGCGGTGTACCATGATCGGAGCCGCTTGAGCAAAAGTCTAACCTTGGCGACCGCCAGGGGAATATAAAAGCGTCCATGACTTGGCGCTGAGAAAGGACTCTTACCCCGCTGAAGGATCGGGGAGCGATGGAACGGCTGAGTCCCAACTCTAACTCTCCAGAGAGAGAGAGAGAGTATAAAAGCGTCTCCGATTAAGCGCTAAGAAAGAGCTCCTTCCCCGCTGAAGGATCGGGGAGCGAATGAATCGCTGAGCTCGAACTCTAACTCTCCAGAGAGAGAGAGAGTATAAAAGCGTCTCCGATTGAGTGCTGAGAAAGAGCTCCTTCCCCGCTGAAGGATCGGGGGGCGAATGAATCGCTGAGCTCGAACTCTAACTCTCCAGAGAGAGAGAGTATAAAAGCGTCTTCGATTGAGTGCTGAGAAAGAGCTCCTTCCCCGCTGAAGGATCGGGGGGCGAATGAATCGCTGAGCTCGAACTCTAACTCTCCAGAGAGAGAGAGAGTATAAAAGCGTCTCCGATTGAGCGCTGAGAAAGAGCTCCTTCCCCGCTGAAGGATCGGGGGGCGAATGAATCGCTGAGCTCGAACTCTAACTCTCCAGAGAGAGAGAGTATAAAAGCGTCTCCGATTGAGCGCTGAGAAAGATCTCCTTCCCCGCTGAAGGATCGGGGACCGACTGAACTACTGAATTCAAACTCTAACTTTGACAACCGTCGGGAGAGTACAAAGAAGTCTATAATTAAGCACTGAGAAAGGTGTCAGGAATTCGGTGCCACAAGAACAATTATCCTATGAAATCTTCTAAGTCCCCCATATTCAGAAATAGGGGGCAACCTGCCGACAAGGCTATCCGATTCTTAGTAAACCCCCATCAGGCGCTATGATAACAACTGATTGGGGGCACATATACTCATATACATATACTGAACTTTAATACAGCAACGCAGCATGAAAATTTTCCTTTGGCTATCTGTTGTTTGACTGATTTGTAATTATTATTAGATGGCCTATAACTAAGCATGGAAAGTTTATTTGAATACAGGTATGTAAGGATGCAAAAAGAGATAAACTTTTATTTATGTACTGCGAACCAACAAAGTGAAAAATAACCTAGAAAAGAAAGTGAGGGCCAGTCTCACAATTACATTTCCTGGCCAGTGAAAAACCTAAAGACAAAATATCAACAAGCATCCAATTTACGCTTTGGCCTCTTCTCTTGCTTCTGCCTCTCCAGCCTCTCCTTGTCGGCATCAGATGGATCCCCTTTCTTCCTCTTCCTTTTATCTATGAGGGGAACATCCGACTCCCCTGAAGACTCCTCTTCCACCTCTTTTCTCTTACTTCTACCAGAGAGGGAAGCCGGGAAGTCATCGGGGTTTGCAAAGTGAAGCTGTCGGCTGATGGATTTGGGCTGAATCTTCACAATCATCCCAGTCTTGGGATCGAATTCTGCGAGAGGGACTACATCCAAAGCCTCATCTCCCACCTTCTTCGAAGCCAACTCTTTCTCTTGTCTGGCTTTTCGGCTGGTCAGGGTTTCCTCGTCATCATCGTCGGCCTTTTTGGCGCCAATAATGTCTTCTTCGTCATCTACATGGCGCCCATCCATGTCTTTCAAAGCTTCGATGGTCTCAGCATCTTTGGGCACATCGGTGCTAGGTGCCGGGATGCTTCTTTCTGCTGTTGTGACTTCGGCCTGCTTTGATACATCAATATCAGCACCTGGCAAGACAGCCTCCTTCTCCACTTCTTTCTCTTTTTCAGCACCCTTGTCGACGGGCTCGCCACCTGTATTACGAGGAACACACATTACTAATTCAATTGGTTGTTCTGCCAGACGACGACAATTCATAATTGCTTTAACAAATTGTGGGGAAAAGAGAGAGATACCTTCAGCAGATGCTCCCTCTTGAGTAGTTGCAGAGGCTCCGATGACCAAGGGAGTTCGACCCAAGGGGATTAATGGATCATCGGGATGGTATTCCTCAACCCCGGAGGTCTTGGGCTCCACAGCCGAACTCGAGCCCTCATCAGCTTTGCCTTTACCCTTAGCCAGGGCTCTCTCCTTTTCCATCTCCGCCAGAATCAGGCGACGACCCTCTGCCAGGTCCTCAGGCTCATTGTCTCTTAGGATGCTCTTCATCAATTCATCCTCATCGATTTCTTCGACCCCCAATCTATGTTTTTCGCCCTCCACAATGGCATCCCATAAATTGGCCAAAGTAACATGGTAATCCGGGATCCACGAGATGTTGCGAGTCTTGAGAACCTGACCAAGGAAATCGAAAATCATCTCTTCAAACCCCTCGATCTCTTTCTCTCTTTCGAGGAGCTTGTTGTTAGAAGCAGTGGCCAATTCAATGGCACTTTCAACGTTCTTTTCGGCAAGGGCTGCCCTTCTCTCCGCATCCGAGACCTGGTCATTCAAAATCACCTTTTCTGCTTTAGCCAGAACCAAACTTTCTTTTAAACTCGCTTTTTCTGCCTCCCAAGCAGCCTTCTCAGCTTCAAAATGGCCTTGTGCTGTTTTCAACTCGATGTTGGCCATTTTGAGATCTTCAACCTCCTTCTTTAAGGCCATTTTCTCTTGGCTATTGGAGTCCAGTTCTGAATGAAAGCGCTGCTTGGCATTCTCTAATTCAGTTTTATAATTTTCAGCATCCCTCTGTGCTAAAGCAAGCTGGGACTGAGCATCTTCCAGGTCCTTCTCCAATTTTGTCCTAGCCCTTTCGTTATTTTCAAGTTTCGCTTTAGATCTGTGTGCTTCTATTTCGAGTGTTCGGATAACTTCCGAAAGGTTAACTGCGTGTTTTTTCATCATCTCATATTGCCTGGCTGCGTGCTGGAGGTGCCCGATAACTTCATTATCCCAATTTTTAGGGACCGGTTCCAAGGCAGGAACAAACACCATCCTGTCGGAAAATATGCCTGGAAATTGTTCCCGCAGCTTTTCCAGCCGACCTTGGATCTCGGGACCATGGACGTAATCCCGTGATCCGGGGGCAGCTAACTCTGGTTGGCTGGTGGGGACAATGTCACTTCTCTCCTTCTCAGTCTCTTTGGATGAATCTTTGTCCCTATCTTTAGATTCGTGATGCCTTTTGGACGACCGGCTGTGGGAAGGTGCACTCTTTGGAGGAGTTAACTCTTTTGGAAGTTTCTTTCCCCCTGTCGGAATTGTCGGATGACTTGAAGGCCTGGTAGAGGTTGATTTTGGTGGAGATCGAGGTTGCGAGGAACTCGGCCTATGAGAAGGACCACGAGAGCGCTCAGTATCCGGACGAAGGCTGGGTGTGCCCTCACGAAGAGAACGATAAGAGTAAGATTTCCTACGGGACATCGTTCCTGCAAAAAAGAGAAGAGCATATTAAAATTTTGAATGCCCACGATATAAGAGTGCAGGGTCAGATAGTGTGTGTGATGTGTGCATCCCATATAATTCCCCCTAACAGACCCGGGCCTGGAGACAGGCTCATCTGACCAGTTTCTCGTCCTCTAGTTGGAGCGATCGCCTCTTCAGAAGCAGGGAAGAAAGGCCCCTCTCCGAAGTCCTTCTCCGTATATACATCATCGGGTAGAGGGATTTTATTCAGCTCGTCAAATAGCTGTTCTTCTGTCAAATCATCGGCAACAACGGTTTCGATTGGAGCAGAAATAGGAATTTCCTTGGACACGTCGCCGCGGGCCTCATCCCCTCTGTATATGTTCAAGTCTTCATCGTCTTGGATGACTATCGGAGAAGGACTCTTGCGAAATTTAGTTGTTTCTATCGCTTGTGAAGTTCCCTCTCCCTCTGTTGGGGGCACGTACTTATAAGGTTTGCCGCCGGTGCCAAGTCCAAATCTTCTGTCTAGAAGACGATGCTTATGAAGATTGTCATCAGTAATGCATTTTTTGATCCTTAGAAAGTCGGATCTGCTCTGTGAAAGAATGGATAACCGATTGCTGTATAGTGGACCCTCCGTTTTCGGGAAGACATGATCTGTTTGAGATAAAGGGAGAATGTTAATGCCTAAACTTCTTGAACAAGATATTCGATTAGAAGCTTAAAGTTTACTTGATTTGAGCCATTTTCGTGAGCATCCGGTCTGTCTCCTTATGTAAAACCAATCAGATTTAGGGTCCCCTATATTGCTATACCCATCGTACAGAACCTTCCTATTCGCCACTGATTCAAAGAAAGAGAAATTTGGAGTTGCCGAAGAACGGTGCTTGAAAAGAAAGAAGAATGTCAAATCTCTGAATTTAAGTTCGGCATGTAGGATCTCCGCATATGCAACGTATAGGGTGTATAAAGATGCGTAGGCGTTCGGATGAAGTTGCATCGGAGCAATACCCAGTCTTCTTAAAGTTTCAATGGCAATCGGAGGGAACGGAGGGATGGCCCCTACCAAACACATGGTTCGGCTAATCGCCATATATCCTTCTGGAGCTAGGTGGGGTCTATCTTCGCTTCCGGGCGTCAAAACATCATCCCACGGAATTCCGTGCCTCAAGCAGATTCGTTTAAGCTTTATATCATCGAGCTTAAATGCTAGAGAATCGGAAAATTTATCTATCCCGAGAGCGCCAGGAATCTCGTCGGGAGCTCGCCCATCTATCTCAGAATCGTTGCTAGATGAAGTACTTTCTGCCGGATCTGATTCTGTGGCCTCGTACTCGAATCCAGAATCTTCACCTCCCGGATTGATTGGAGGAATTTCAGGGTTGTACTGTTCAGGAATCTCGGATTCGGTTTCTGTTGCGGATCTTGAAGAAGAGTGATCATTCGACATTGCTGCTGGGACGAGAAAACATGACCAATGAGATTAATACTACCCGACCCCCGTGTGTGCAAGTGCCGGTGTGTGTACTTGTGTGTGCATTGAAAATAAAATATGAAAGCAATCAAGATCGTCAAAATATTAGTCGTCATATGCAGTCAAATTATGCGGTTATTTAGTCCAAAAAGTCCAAACGACAAGGCTCTAGCCTAACTGTTCGAAGTTTTATGGTGACAAGGCGTTGATTAAAGTCTGAAATTTCTTCGCATCGTCGACTATAGGTCGGATCGCAAGGCAGAGGGATCGCCCCCCTTTTTTTGGATCGCAAGATTGGAGGGATCGCCCCCCATCGGATCGCAGGACAAAGGGATCGCTCCTTCGCGAATCGTTGCAACCCCCACGATACGCGCCTTTGCTGCCACCACGATCTTTCGTCTCGCCTCTCGCCTTCGTCTTCTCTCCTTGACCACGATCCGAGCCGGCCTTCCCTCTTCTTCTTCCTCCTTCGTTTTCCTCCTCTCCTTCCCATCCTCGAACTCCGAGCTCTACATCCGATAGCCATGGCCACTTGGTGATTTCTTCAGAAAATTGCAGATTTCCACCGTTACTCCCTCGAATCAGTCGAAAAAGTTCAGGAAAGAGCTACGTTCACGAATGAGAATGCTTTTTATGGAGTTACCTTTCTAAAAACTGAGGGAATGCTTGAATTTTCGAAAGTTTGAAAAAGTTGGGTTCGTTCTTCAATAGTGCAGGCGAAACGATACAGCAGAAAGAAAAAGGAAGGAAAATGAGAGGGGAGGGTCGGATTATATAGGCAAAGAGGGCGACCGTTTGTCTCCCCTTCTTTGTCCTATTCGATCCACGAAAAACCGGCGGGCCGCGAACCAAAAGCCCACCACGACTCGAGGAGGAGCCCGTTTCGTTATGAGGCCCAAGTGCACACCCAAGAGCGGAACGAATATCTCCCTAACGAATCGCGACTCGAGCCAGCGATACGAATCGATAAATTCAGAAATGAGGATTCTGAAAAATCCCCGAAAGAGAATTGATCACTGATTCGCGACTCGCTATGAAAAGACGATTCTATAGTTTCGAAGCATGTTCCATCATCGATAAACCATACTTCGAGGGGGCAAAATGTTGGCTAGCTTTTTGACCAAGCCACCAAGGATCATTCATAAGAAGAAAGCATGAAACCACGTTCTCTCAGGATTTGAAAGAATGGATCGCACCATCGTCTCGCCCAATATCGGATCGCACCATCGTCTCGCCCAATATCGGATCGCGCACCATCGACTCGCCCACGGAGGATCGCGTCTCGACGGATCGCCCACGGAGGATCGCGTCTCGACGGATCGCCCCCATCTCATCAGCGAACGACGCATCCAGGCGATCCGATCCAAACTTATATTGTTGCCCAGAGCGAACCGATTCGATCCCCTGGTGCATGGCGAACCCTCTGACCCGTTCAAGCGCGAGCTAGTCTTCAGCGATCCGAATCGCACGGATCTGGCGACACGTGTCTCTAACCGTCACTTGGACCGATTCTCCCCATCTGCACGATCCGATTTTCAAGCAGATCGCGACACCTGTCCACAACGGCTAATTTGACTATTTCCTCAACGGTGGCGATGCGATCCGATATTCTCGGGATCTGTGCCACGTGTTATCACGACCCGCCTGACAAAATCAGCTATAAATAGCCCGGAGCTTGACATTTTTTGGGATCTTTTTGGCAGTATTGAGTACAGAATTCGCCATTATTGTCAAAGTACGAGAGTATAGAGAGAAATCCTTGTTGTATTAGCTTTCAAAGCATAATCAATAATATATAAAGTGGACGTAGGCTCGTTAACGCCGAACCACTATAAATTCTGTGTGTTATTTTCTTTTTCCTGGTTCTTCATTTGAAACTCTATAACATTCAGAACAATTTGGGTGTTAGGTCCAAATTTTGATCTAACAGTAGGGTTAGGGTAAAAAGGAGAATATATATTATTTATTTATATTTTTTTTTTCAAAGTGTTGACTTTTATTCTGAACTCAGATTCAAACCCGACAACTGTCGCCCCTAGCGTATTACCCCCACTCCGAACACAATGGGATATGTTTCGTAAGCCACATTTTAATATCAAAATATAAATCTATATATTGAATTTTGAACGCACATTTTAATTTACTGGGGCCACATACTGACTCTAAAAATTCCAGAAAAATAAATCAGGATATGTTTTGACGATACGGTCCTAACAAAACTAATTTAGCCGAATTTGGAGACCGTTTGGAAAATGGTCATTTTCCAGTCGATTAAAATTGACTGAAACTGTCAAAACACGTTTTACAGCGCCACGCTCACATATTAATCCCAAAAATTATGAATTTTGGAATCTAGCAATAATTCGACATTCCGGATCCAAAAAAAATGGTTTCGTCGAAAACGGAGGTCGCTTGTAAATTTTCCATTTTTAAGGGCCAAAATTCCATAACGAGTATTCTGAATTTTCAACTAGGCATAACTTTTTATCCCCGCTATGAAATTCCAATTTTTTGGATTCGTTGGAAAGATATTCTCAATTAGATTCTAATGTTTTTTGTTTCGCTAAAATCCGGTTTATTTTGAATCTTGTACATCCATTTGAACTTTGAAATCGAAATTTCAAACTACCGCGCCACTTTCACTTCCTTTTATAATTAAAATAAATATTTATATTCTAACGACGATTCAAATAAATATATACATTCTAATTCTATTCAAAATAAATTTCTCGTTGTTATTATTTAAAATAAACCATTTTAAATATTCAAAATTCATTAAAATTGCCAAAATAAAAAATTTAAATTGGTTCTGATTTTCCGAGTTGTTACAAATTCACCTTTGAAATGATGTAGATCAAGCCTCCAATGGTGTAGATCTATGATTTCCCTCCTTAGATTTGGACTTTCAATGGTGGAAAGGTGTTAGAGGAAGAAGGAGATCAATGCCTCCAAATGAGAGAATGGGAAAGTAAACCTTTTCCCTCCACTCTCACACCCTATTTATTGGATTCCACCAGCCCACTAATGGGCCTCCCTAATTCAGCCCATTAGACTCTCCAAACCTGAACAACCAACTGAAAAACCTTAAAATAGCGATTTCTCCCAATCCATTGAGCCAAATCCTTAGTGTAACTACTATATGGAAAGGCAATCATCAATTCCTTTCCAATGGCATAGGTTTCACCCTCTGATTCGACCTGAGTCAAAAGTTATGCCCCGTACAAGACTGGCAGGGGCAAAATGGTCACAAACAAAATCGGTAAAAATTATGGACATGTCCCACATCCCCATAAGCAACATATTAAAAGATGAGAATGATCCAACCCTCAGGGAATAAAATAAAAATATTTTACATCTTCTGATACGTAAAATTGTGGGTTGTTACATTCTTCCCCCTTAAGAATTTTGCCCCCGAAATTCCAAGCAAACACAACAATTCTGCATGCCTATCATGTATGAGAAGCCAATTATATCATCCAAACTAGCAACCATCAATCCATGCATCCATATCCTAATCCTAGCACGTGGAATTCTATCAAACAATCAACAAGATACAACTATATAACGATGGTACAATATCAAAGGGTCCTACCGACGAAGAGATTTGGATGAGTCGCCCTCATGCCCTCTTCCGTCTCCTACGTACATTCGTCGCCATCTTCACTCCATTGTACCTTGACTAGCTTAACCGTCTTCCTCCTAAGCTGTTTCGTGTCATTCTCCGCAACACAAAGCGACTTACGAGGTCTCGCAACTGCGGTTTCCACTTCTAGGTCTTCGTACTACCCTGGAGATACCACCGCATTTGAATCATGCACGAACTTCCATAGAAACGACACATGGAAAACTTTATGCACACTCGACATCTTCTCAGGTAACTCCAATCTATATGTGAACTTTCCAATTCGCTCAACTATCGGAAATGGTCCAACGAACCTAGGAGCTAACTTTCCTTTACTTCCAAATCTCACCATATGCTTCAACGGCGAAACCTTTACAAAAACCATATCGCCAACGTCAAATTCCAAGTCCTTACGACGCTTATCGGCGTAACTTTTCTGACGATCTTGGGCTGCCTTCATTCATTGCTGAACGATCTCGATACAATTCGAGATATCTCTTATCATTTTTGGCCTTAGTACCAACTTATCTCCAGTTTCTAACCAACATGCCGGAGAACTGCACGGTCTCTCATACAACGCCTCATATGGTGCCATCCCAAGGCTGGACTAGTAGCTATTATTATATGCAAACTCAACCAGATGTAGATGGTCCTCCCGTGATCGCCCAAAATCCAACACACAAGCTCTTAGGAGATCTTCCAAAACTTGATTGACTCTCTCGGTTTGACCATCAGTTTGGGGATGATATGCCATACTCAAGCACAACTTGGTTCCCAAAGATTCTTGCAAACTCTTCCAAAATCCGCTAGTAAATAACGGATCTCGATCAATCACTATAACCTTTGGGACGCCATGGAATCTAACAATCCATTTCACATAAAGTTCAACCAGCTTCAATGCTGTCCTAGTCGACTTGACGGAAATGAATCTTGCATTGTTGGTCAAGCGATCCACAATGACCCAAATCCCTTTATTTCCTGTCCTGGTTCTAGGTAGTCCATCGATAAAATCCATCGATACTTGTTCCCACTTCCATGGAGGAACTTCCAATGGCTAAAGCAAACTACTCGGCTTCTTCTGTTCAGCTTTCACTAACTGACAGTTCATGCACTTGGAAATGAACTTTCCAATATCTCGCTTCATCCCCTCCCAGTAGTAGACTAGCTTCATCTTCTGATACATCTTGTTACCACTGGTATGAATCGTCAACTTCGAATGATGACATTCTCTCAGAACCTCATCTCTCAATCCATCAATATCAGGGATAACTAATCGCCCTTGCTTTCGAAGCCAACCTTCTCGATCGACTTCGAACTCTTTATCTTCTAGTTTTAACTTCTAGATAAACTCAACAAGATTTGCATCTTGCTTTTGGCTCTCGCCAATCCTTCCGATGAGAGTAGATTTTATCGATAAACTTGCCAACATTTCAGGTTCCAACTCACACTTTGGCTTGAAATCAAACCTTGCCGAATACTCAAGGCTCTTCGATTCCGAAAACATCGCTTCCAAACTTGCGTGTCTTTGACTCAACACATCTGTAACTGCGTTACCTTTACCAGGAGTATAGGCTATATCAAAATCATACGATGTCAGAAAATCTAACCATCGTTGCTGCTGAAGATTCAAATCCTTTTGGGAGAAAATATACTTCAACGACTTGTAATCCGTAAACAACTTGAATCGGACTCCCAACAGATAATGTCTCCACACCTTCAGAGCAAACACAATCACTGCCAACTCCAAATCATGAGTTGGGTAATTCTTCTCATGTGGCTTTAGCTGTCGACTCGCATAGGCCACGACCTTATCCTTTTGCATTAGCACTGCTCCAAGCCCAGTACCACATGCATCGGTGTATGCCACCATCTCTTCATCCCCATTTGGAATGGTCAACACAGAAGCCCTTGTCATTCTCTCCTTCAGGATTTCGAACACTTGTTCACACTTCGCATCCCATGTGAACACTAAGCTCTTCTTCGTTAATCCTGTCAATGGTGCAGCTATCTTGGAGAAATCCTTGATAAGTCATCGGTAATATCCTGCCAACCCAAGGAAACTCCTAACATCCATCGCATTCTTAGGTCGATCCCAGTCCTGGACTGCTGCAACTTTAACGGGGTCAACTGCTATCCCTTTTCCAGAAACAACATAACCCAATAATCTCACCTCCTCCTTCCAGAAGTGACACTTCTAGAACTTAGCTTTCAACTGATGCTTTCGCAAGAACTCTAACACAACTCTCATGTGTGTCTTGTGTTCTTCCTCATTCCTGGAGTAAACCAGAATATCATCCAAGAACACAAGCACAAACTTGTTCAGCTGATCTTTGAACACTCTATTCATAAGATCCACAAAGTACGCTGGCGCGTTAGTCAACCCGAATGGCATCACCAACCACTCGAAGAAACTGGATGGTGTCCTAAAAGCAGTCTTTGGTACACTATCCTTGGCCACCTTCAATTGGTGAAATCCCGTTGCCAATTCCATATGAGAAAACACTTTGGCTTCGTGAATCTGATCGAACAAGTCATAAATCCTTGGCAACGGATACTTGTTCTTCTTAGTCACCTTGTTTAGCTCACGATAGTCCACACACAATCTTAACAAGCCATCTGCCTTGGTTGCAAACATGACCGGTGCACCCCATTCGGAAATACTTCTCTGAATGAATCCCTTCCTTAGAAGGTCACGAACTTGCACCTCCAACTCTCGTTGTTCCTTAGGCGTCATCCGCCTAAGATGCATAACAATTGGTCTAACGCCCTCGACCAAGTCGACCCTAAACTCGATCTCACGATGCGACGGCAACCCTTTGACCTCGTCAAAGACATCCTCATACTCATTAGTGATCAGCACAGATGACAAGTCTTCTTATGGAATTACAAGCCAACATAGATAGCTAACGAAGACATCCTCTTCGCGCTTACACTTTATCAACACCTTTCGCCCTTCCACATCCCCGCTCGCAATTCAGCCTTGCCGCATACCTCTTGAGCCAATACATGCTCAAGATGATCCCAAACCCAGCGAATTTAAGAACAAAGCAATCACACACAAAAGAGAAACCATGACTCGACAACACTATACCTCGGCAAATCATGCAAAGATTTGACGAACCCCCAATTGGATTAGTTACTACGAAAGGTCTATCACATATCTCGGGTTCCAAACCCAAGCGGCACACAAGCTCAGGAAATAGGCCACAACACCTAGGCCATCCACCACAGCGTTTAGAAGCGCTGTTGAAAACTCCTCCAACTTGACCGATCGGCCTGAATACTCGACCGACCCACTTGGACCTAACCGACCTAAAAATCCCAGGCTGACCGACCGAATGTTGCTTCTCACCAAAGCCTCACAACTGACCGACCCACCTCTACAACCTGAGACTGACCCGCTTGCTCTTTTAGAACCGGCAGACCTGAAACAGACACCTCAACACAGCCAACCTTGATATGACCGACCCGATCCAACTCTTGGGACCGACCCGGTCAGCTTCACTCAATTCATTTTCTACTTAGTTACCCGATCCGACCCACTCCTCTATGGACCAACCCGACCCGATACTAGACCGATCTGCTCCTTATCCTTCGGATCGACCAGACCACCAACTGACCATGTCTTTGAAAATCCTAAAATAAGTATCCATCCACCTCTGGACTTCTTCAACTGGCTCAGTGCCTTTGAATTGTTTTCCTCCCAATGAAGAAAAGACTTTGCATAGCATTGCAAATTCTACAAATCTAGGCACTTGGACTCCAACATCAACCGTAGCTGCCACTGGAGCGGGGTTCCTTCGAAGGCATGCTTCAATCATAGCTTCAAACATGGCCGGGTAGTCTTGTGCCCTGCCATTACCCCTCCAGTATTAGCTTCCCTAGTAGCGTGTCTTAATTCTCGTCTACTTATTCTAAATATGCAATTTAAAACAATTAACCACTTTCAAGAAAAATTGCTAAAGAGATACAATCGCTACTGCTATATATGATAATATATATAGTAAGCATCCAACTAAAATCTACAAGTACATCTCTCATATGTAATTACGTCTTAGAACTTTGGCCACAATCGTTGACCAGAGCTCCGATACCAAATGTGACGACCGCCCGCAACCCCCGCACTATACAAGATGAATAATGTGCTGAAAGGTGTGCCAGGCAGCTATGGAAGATAATCAAGGTATGGTAGATAAAAGAAACCTGTCGTAAACTCACAACGCAAGAACAAAATATAATAGAACATATACAACAGGTAGTGATAGTGAAGTAGAAAACACTAAACTTTCATAACAACTAGAAAGTATTTCCCATACACGTGGATAACAACAATAGTGTTTGTACAATTTGCCTCACTACAACACTCAGAGAAATAGCAAATAGCGGAAACACATACTAGATAGTAATAAAACTGGTTAATGAGCCTCCTGCTTGCCATCGATCAGCATTGTTGTCCTCACTAAAGCAATACCTTCCACCTGTTACTTAGTCTGACCATCCACAACCGGATGAACAACCCAAGGTAATAAGAGGAAACATAAAACCTTGAGTCAGACAACAGTCTTAGTGAGCGATAAAACAGCTGACAAACTTCATCAATTAAGTATATGAGAATGGGTAAATAATCAACTAATCTACCCAGCTTCAGAGAAGAACTCTCAATTTCCTTCTCCATTACATGACAGTTATAGCCTTTACAATCCATACACCCAAAGGAATAACAATTCAGTCACGATAATTAAAGCATCCATTCATATATGGCAAAGCAACTCAATCATGATCACAACATGCATTCAAACGTCCATGACTGACTCTGGCTATCACCGCCAGCCTTGCTTTGGAACCCTCGTTATCGTATGACTGGCTAACAATTTGCCGTCAATTGTCAAGGACCACACATGACGCCACGGTTCTAGCAAAACTCCGCATGCTATACTCAACACGTGCTACACGCTATACTCAACACGTGTCTTGGCCATACACGACCCCCAAGGCACTCGACCTACAATTGGTCTTCAATTGTACCTCTGCTTTGAGTCCGCTAGAACCTACGACAATGATAATTCCTCGGCCTTTGTCTCTCTAGTCGTTATCAATTACGACTATTAATTAGCTCAGAACGCTTTAGAGCTATCACTCCACACGAACTCAATACATCCATGAGTTGTCTCCCCAATTGTTGCATACAACAAACAAAAAACACTTTTCAACACTTCCAAACTTCCCAATTGAATTCACTTTGAAGTCACATCATCATCGGAAATGTCCGACCAGAAATAGCTGCCCAGAAATGGCAAAAATGGTTGACCAGAAATGGCTGACCAGAATAGGCCAACCCACTTTGGTCCGACCCAACTTATGTCCGACCCAACTTTGGTCCGATCTAACTTTAGTCCGATCCAACTTCCGTCCGACCCAACTTCGGTCCGATCCAACTTCGGTCCGATCCAACTTCGGTTCGATCCACTTTGGTCCAATCCAAAACCTGCATATTGCAATTCAACGCCGATTTTGACCAAAACTTCACCAAACGATAAATCTGACGAAACTAACTCGTCCAATTCATCAGAAAGGATTACAAGAATGTTATGAAAACAAAAATATCATCAATATGACAATTCTATCAATGATAATGTCAAATTCACCAAAATCACCACGAATATGCATATGAGCAAAAACCATGGATCTAACTTGCACATTCTTATGAAATATCATAGAAATTACCTATCTAAACTTGCTAAATCAGATCCTAGGGTGATCTATATGAAAATGAACTTACCAGTACATGGATCTAAGGAAAAACACTTGAATTTGATGAAAATATGATCAACTACCCATACGCTTTATTAAATCCATGTGAGAGATGTAATCCACTCACTAATTCTCCAATACAAGCTAAAATGATAGAATTATGAATCCGTACAGTTAGCAATTCAAACCAAACTCCTCAATCCGATGAACTCACCTTTGAAATGATTTAGATCTAGCCTCCAATGGTGTAGATCTATGATTTCCCTCCTTAGATTTGGATTTTTGATGGTGGAAAGGTGTTAGAGGAAGAAGGAGATCAATGCCACCAAATGAGAGAATGGGAAAGTTAACCTTTTCCCTCCACTCTCGCCCTCTATTTATAGGATTCCACCAGCCCACTAATGGGCCTCCCCAATTCAGCTTATTAGGCTCTCCAAACCTGAACAACCAACTGAAACCCTTAAAACAGCGATTTCTCCCAAACCGTTGTGCCAAATCCTTAATGTAACCACTCTATGGAAAGGCAATCATCAATTCCTTTCCAATGGCACAGGTCTCACCCTATAATTCGACATGACTCGAAAGTTATTCCCTATACAAGACTGATAGGGGAAAATGGTCACAAACAAAATCGGTAAAAATTATGGGCATGTCTCACATCCCCATAAGAAACATATTAAAAGATGAGAACGATCCAACCCTCAGTGAATAAAATAAAAATATATTACAATCTTCCGATACGTAAAAATGCAGGCCGTTACAGATGTGGTCCTCCGATGATGGTATTAATGAATATACCTTTTCCCTTTTGCTTGGCCGTGGGCCTAGGAGCAGGATGATTCTGGTTTGGAGCTTGTCCTCCTCACCCACTATCCTTAGGGGCAACCTTGAATTCTTCCAGTTTTCCTGTATGAAGTAACTTCTCTACAATATCTCTTAAGTGGCGACATTCGTTTGTAGTGTGGCCGTAAGTTTCGTGAAACAAGCAAAATTTCCCGGTTTCACGCTCTTTTTCGGTCGAATCCCAGGGTGGAGGTTTCTTATATTGGACAATGTTATAACTGTCCAAGTAGATATTCTCCTAAGTGTCGCTCAGCGGCATGTAATTTTCAAAAGTCTGAAATCGAGGTCACTTTTTGGAATTATTTCTCCGATTCCTATTCCTTTTGCCATCATTCCCGCTTTGGCGGTCATTCTCTCCACTCTTGTTACCAACATTTACTTCGACTTTCCTGATGTTATCACCAGACTGCTTAATGGCGACGTTGCTCTGGATATCCTCTCTTAGGATCTCATTAGACTTTCTTTTTCGGTTGTCATATATTTCCTCCCAATGCAAACGAATGTTGCCTTTCTTATAAAACAGTTCCCTAGTTAATGGTGGGTTTCCAATCGAATATCTCCTGAGTCCCGAACTCAGAGCCTTTATCAGCCCCATCAATTAGTGCCATTAAAATGGTCTTATCATGTGGATCACTTACTTCAGTAACTGCCAGGTTAAAGCGATCCAAATATGACATCAAGGTTTCACCAGGAGCTTGCTTGATCCCGGATAGATCAATGACACTCCTAGATTTCCATCCATGGAGTCAAAATGGGTTCATGAAGCTCTCACCTAGCTCTTTGAAACTAGAAATTGATCGAGGAGGGAGTCAGGAAAATCACATCAATGCGACGTCTTCAAGATATATGGGAAAAACCTTGCATTTTACGGCATCAGGAGCTACTGCGGCGTTCATGTACCATGAATACCTCATCAAATGCTGCCTTGGATTGGTTCTTCCTCCATATTGATCCATTGTGGGAAGATTAAATCATCTAGGGAACTGAAAATCCAAAATATCGTCAGTGAAAGGGGTATGGCTACGCTCAATGCCCCAATCTTTGTTGTTGTAACCCCTGCTATTAGCCATATTCTGGCGTACCATTGCTTCCACTTCAGCATTGGTTAGTGTTGGCTCGGGATCTGCACTTCTAGTTCTCCTACTATATCCAGTTCCCACATTTGGTGACGTTATTCGGCCTCTAGCAGTGGCTGAATTCCCTTGCCCTATGATCCCGATCATTTGCAGGACGAGTGGTCTGGAGAAGTTGTCGTTGAGTAGGATTAGTAATGTTGGGAACTCTGGGAAGGACACGAGAACCCTGCATTGGCAGCAACATTGTTTCTCTCAGACTTGGGTTATTAGGTGCCAAGACATAAGAGGCATCTTCACGAGATCCCAATGATCCAAATGTCATTTGCTCAACGTTCTCGAGTCTTTCGTATGGCCTTCTCTGACATGGATGCCTTTCCTCTGAAGAAGGTGAATGGTCTGCAGCGAGACGATGAGTCAAGGAAGGTGTCCTCTATCTATGAAGCTCGTCTATCTATCAACTCATTGCATTCGTATTTTCTTGCATAGCAGCACTATCACGTCTCTGGGCCTCTAAGGTTTCATTAGTCCTATCCAATATATCAAGCAGGCATGAGAAATCCATATGTGAGACAAGTGTAGAAGCAGTAGACTGATTACTAGTTGTTGCAGCTGGCACCAGAGCATTTGCATTGGCTCGAGTAGAGACACCAGCTTCAACTGGTTCGGATCGGAGGAAATTGCAACGGTGCCACCGGGTCGGGTCGAAAGTGCAACATTGGCTTCATTCATACCATCAGATCGGTTTGGTGTATCACCCTCGGATCGGATCGGATTGTCCCTTCCGGATCAGGTTGGATCCGAACCGAACCCCTGTGACCTGGTGACTACAATTGCCTGCTGATCTTCGTTTGCATCATTCTCTCGAGAAGTTTGTGGTTCCTTTCCTTTTCTAGGAGCCATAAAATCTGAATCTTTTGAGATTAGTGAAAACTTCAAAAACAGTGGAAATGTGGACTTTCTTCGGACTTGAGAATCCAAACAGTAGAACGATAATCCAGAATGCTAAGAATTCATATTTCTCAGTGAAAGCACCAGAATGTTAGACTGAAAAGTGGTTCTAGCACCTAATTGATTGATAATTTCAGAGAATAATAACTCAAAACAAATAAAAAAGAGAATCAACACATAGGAGTTGTAGTAGTTTGGCATTAACGAGCCTACGTCCACTTTACACCTCTTTGATTGATGAATTGATTACAAATATAATAGCAATATCTACTCAATCTCACTAGTACAGTTAGTGATCTCTCCAATTTTGTAGAATTTCACTTGAGAGTTTCAGGAATAATCTGAAGTAAATAAGTAGATATAACTAATGATGAAGTTTGAGTAGATGGAGAGCCAAAAAAATGCTTAAAAATGAGGTGTTGTGGTGTATTTTTAGGCCAGGTATGCAGGCGAATCGGATGCCATGTGGGTCCCATCCCGTGAATCTTGGATTCGGATGCTCCATAGTGAGGACATCACATCAACACCGTGGGTAGGTGAGTGGTAACCGCTCTGGGTTTATAGCGTAGTAGTGTGTAACCGCCTTGGTAGCTGATGCGGATCGGGTAGTAGGCAAGGGGTTTGGATTAGTGTCTATTCGAACCGATCCAGCTTGACAACAGAAGATGGCTGCACTTCTTCGTGTATTGGAGGATCGGATGTTAAGTATTCGAACTGAACTGATCCATGTTTGCTAGGGTTGAACTTTCTTGCATTCATAAGGGGGTCAGGTAGGAATCAATACCCCAAACCAATTCGCTTTTAGCTAGCACCCATCTCTATGTGATTTTCTCTTTAGACTTGAGATTCTCTCTTTGATTTGATTTTATTCCATTACTCAAAAGTGATTATTCAGACTTTGTATGGCCGGGCTATAAAGCAGGCTAACAGCTATGTTAATTGTGTAAACAACTTTCCTAATGTCTGTGTTGTTATGCCTCGTTTCTTTGTTTTGTCGAATGATTTCTTAGGTGTTGAAGCATTTAGTTGTCCATTGTTCCACCTAGTTTTCTTATACATTGCGTAGTGATAGCTGATTCTACTTAGGGTTTATTTAAAAACCAAAATTTGTAGTCTACGAGCAATTTGTATTGGAAAATTTTCATCTGCACTTTGTTGTGCATGTTTGTTGCTTTTCCATGACGTTTCTTACACCGTGTACATTTTTGCATTGTTGTTGCTTTTCCTTGATGTTTGTTACATTATGCATGTTTTTATAAACCGATTTTGAAAGGAATTATATATATACATATATGTATGTATGTATATGAAAATATCACTTTGAGACAAAGATATTTTTATGGTTAGTTTAACAAAAATCATCTCAAGGCTATAATACAGTATTTTTCGAAATATAAAAAAATTCAAAGAAAAAACTTAGAAGTTTTCAGAATTGCTTTTCAAACTTGTTTTTCGCAAATCAAGTATTTTCTATATATAAAATGACACGTTTTGCAGAATTCAAGAAAGAGAGAATGTGACTTAAACGATATAACAAATCATGTGGTATGGGACACAAAGATATATGATGTTAGTTAACTCCAGACTCACCGATCGAAGCTATTGTTTTTCGGTGTTGAATTTACTATTAGTTAGTGAGTCGATAAGTTAGAACGTGTGGTATGGAACACACTGTTATCACTAGCCAAGTTACCGTCTAAGACTTTGTGAAACATTCACGAATTAGACCTGAAAGTCTATCGTATGTGGACCTGAGAGCCTACCTGAAGCAATAGTACTGGATGGCGAAACTGTTTAGGGAGGTATCAACAACCTTGTTTGTTGGGACAAAACTTCTTTGGGAGGTGTTAGCGACCTTTCCATGTCTGACGAAACTACCTGGGGAAGGTCCTAATTTCCATTTAAGACAAAGCTTCTTAGGGGAGGTGTTAACGACCTTATGATGGTCAGTGTAACCTTTACAGTTCCTATTTATGATGTTTTGTTGACTTTGTTGTTATTTGATGATCTGGATCCAATCTTGAGTTATTTTTTTTAGTTTTGAGTTATATTTATGATTTTGCCATTTTTGAGATGATTATTATATATGTATAGATTAAATGCTATCTGAGAATTTACATAGGTATATGGCGACTCATTTCTATTTTTAAACTCTTAATTGCCTAGCCTAAGAGCTTGGTAACTCGTGATCATTGTAAATCATCATGCCTTATGTGATAAATCAAACCTTACTCACCTAACCTACGATATTGAATATTCATGTCGCAACTTCTCTCTTAAAAAATTGTTCCTTTATAGGATATTAATTTACATCATTATATCCTAACCATATTGTTTTAGCTAGACTGACCCACATGTTTTATACCCAGGTCAGATCAAGTTTTTATAGTAGCACTTAATTTTAGTACTATCTATCCAGCTTCTGCTTTTGGATGCTCATATCATTTTGATCGATTAGACAAATTTTGAACTAGGCTACTTATGTAGTTATTTTGTAGCGTACTCTAATAAATGTCCATATTCTTTTATGGGGACAGATGTATATATTTGTGATTGTGTTCTTGTCATGTGAACTGTGGAATTAACTCTTGTTATGTTTTATTTTGGATCATTCCTGTAGCCATCATAGCATTATACAGGTAAGAATTAAGTATATCGACCCACTAGAAAAAATGAGCACTTTATCGATGTACTTAAGACTTGTTAAATACAAGATTATGGATAGTAGCTTCTACCCAGCCTTAATCTCGGTATTAAAGATGGCATTACTCAATAATGCTCTTTGCTAATATGGATCTCAGGGTGGGGGATCACAGCTTGGGATCAGAGCTGAATTCAAAATAAAACGCTATAAATCATTGAAAAATACACATTATACAATACATCGAGGTAAAATATGAATATAACCCTGTCCCTATTTGAAGTTATCCTTAATTATGTCTTTAACCTTTCTCACATCCTTTAGGGGTAGATATAAGGAGGGAATATATCTAGGAATGCAATTTAAATTTTGTAGCATTCTATATATTGAATTATTTTAATAATATCTCACCCTTTTGAATAATATTTATCTTGTATTATCCTTTCAGCTTATGGATGGAAAAAGAAATGATCGAAATTTTTTTGTTGGGCAGTCCAGCAATCCACATCTAGATGAGTCCATATGTCCATCGAGCAGTTCATCGAGCTGCTTCATGATACAAAACTTCCAATTTCTACTCATATATCTCCTTCTCCTAAGAAAGAAGTGATGCTTCAATTAAATATTACTTTGGGGACCAATCGACTAGACTCCTTAATTAAAACAGTCGAGAAAGGGAAAGAGTGTGTTAATTAGTTTGTTGTCCCAAAGATCTCGAATAGGAAGAGGTTCCCTTCCCATAAAAAAAAATTAATTCAGTGTAATAAGAAATAAAGCAAGTTGGTCCTTGTTCATTTTCATATGCAGTATCATTTTGACCCAGGACATACTATAACAGCAAATCCCTTAATCACTTCTTATGTGATTGTCCCAAGCCCCTCACTTGCCACTATTGCAAGAAAAAGGAACATTGGTCCTTCACATGTCCCAAAAAGCTAAAGAAATCTAATTTTGGTAAACTCATTATTAAAGACGCTTTTAGTGAAATTTCATAGCCTGGAGGTACTCCTTTCTATTTTGAAAGTTCTATATCATCTTATGATCGCTTTGTTTAAGTTATGTTCAATATGTGTGCATCCTACTCATCCATAGTGAAAGAGCTTGCCAATGGTGTATCCTTAAAAGTAGTTTGTTTGGCTGTTACTTCAACAATTAGGAAACCTATTAGGACAGTTGTAACGTTTAGTGTGTTTTGAACAGATGATGAAACTTTACTTTGTAGCTTTTCTTTCCATGCAAATCAACACGTAATTCCCTGATTTAGTTTCGGGATAATTTTTGGAATAAATCGGTCAATCGACATGAAGTCAAAACCTTGAAAATCATCATGGTATTCCGATTAGATTGTCTTAGTATATCTTGTATTTTGGAACTTCGAGTGAAATTCCAAATTCCCTTTATATTTCGTTAGCTCTCGAGATAATGATGACGTATCTCGAATTGTTATAGCTGTGAATATTCTTGTGTAAGGCCCATTTCAGATTTATCACCTAAGCAGACAGTTGTGTTCTTGACCTAATTCCTAGTATTTAGCTTTCTTGTCACCCGCCCATGAGGATATCCATCAAGAAAATAAGGAACTCGAAGAAGCATTGTGAAAGTAGGAATTTCTATAAATGGAAATTCAAAAGTAGGAATTTCAAAAGTAGGAATTTCAAAAGTAGGAGTTCTCGTACTAGTTTTTCTTATTCTATCGTTAGTATGGTGATTGTCCTAGATGGAGGATCGTTTTATCGATGCTCAGAAACTAGATTCGGATCTTGTTCATTGCATTCAACCTTGTGAGTTTGAGTATTATAATGATGAATTAATGATAAGGATGATAAACGGAAATAAATGTGGATAGGTTGAATAATCAGAGTGCGCATCTGTAACAACCCAGAATTTTAGCGATATAAATTAATTATTAGAATTTCAAAAGTAGGAATTTCTATAAACAATGGAATTTGGCCATGATACTTTAACCGTTGCGTTCGTCTCGGAATTCTGGTCAACTTTCATGTTTGGAGTTTGGCGAACGAAGCCCGTATGAAAAAGTTACAGACGAAATATGAAAACCGACCAGTAAATCCAGCATCCACGGGTAGCCAACTTAATGTAAGAGGCGTAGTGCATAAATATATAGATAACAACCAATAAACAGATATACTAATAAATAAAAGAATAAGAATAGTAATTGCCTATTGGGGTACAACAATTAAATATATTTGGGACTGATAAAATAAGGATATTCCATTGTAATTATTGCCTTAGAAAAATTATGGCCATTGGGCTCATAAATGGGATTAATTGAAATCAATGGTAATTAAAGATAAATGGTTGCTTTAGGAAAATATGACCGTTATGATCATAAAGGACAATAAACTAAGAAATTAGAAGTAAATAGGTGTCATAAGGGGATAAATGGATATTGATTGTTGTTTAAATACTAAGTCCAATTAAGGTGGTAATAAAATAAATATTCTAGGGTAAAGAGAATATGACCTCCATATTTATAGTTATGAATAAAGAACTTATACATAAAAATAAAGTTGGACTTTGTTGGTTAATAATTTAAGATATTATTAACCATATGAACCCATGACGAAAATGAATGGCATATGTATAGCATTTCGTATAGAGGGACTAAGAGGAAATGACTTAATAAGGTAGCCCGCCTTATCCTAAATAGGGGAGGTATAAAAGGCTAATGGGGTACGAACTAATAAATTTCGCGTATAGTCCGCTTCCTGGGTCCTAAAAGGCTTAGAGACTAGGGTTTAAGAGTCCATCTAAGAATAGGTCTTTTATTTTAGGGGTCTTAAATGGCAGGTGTGTGGGCCTACCCAAACCTGGAAACTAAAACATCAGATATGGCTACTATCCTATAGGAAGTAATAAGCGACTAAGGAGGTTATCTAATAAGGTCATCTAGAAGGTATAGTGAATGATAATATACCTTCTCTCATTTTATGCAGGGCAAGGGTATATGCAATAATAACGAAAGCCTTAACTAGTAGGGCCCATATCTAATGCTCTCTAGTTTATGATAACGTTAAGCATATTATCAAGGGTTAATAAGTGACCAATCGGCCCGCCTAGGTTCTTAAGCGATCAGGGAAAATCCACCCTATCTATCATTGATAGTGAGGCAATAAATGATGAAGGATAAGCGAATGGAAGTATATGGGCCCACTCTCGATTAAATAACTAGTTATGTTCCGGTATAAAGGCTGCACAAAAATGTGTGTAAACATCTTATATCGGTATTATACTTTGGAAATACTACTTTAGGAAGGATAGTAAAGTCATGCATAAATATTTACTAGGTTGGGCTAGAATCACTAACTTGGTTAAGCATACATCTTGGGTTGAACCAAATAGGGTACATCTATGTTGTAAATTTCTTAGTCACCAGAACTTGTTGTTCTGACCCCCTCCTCATAACAACCTCCTAGGTTTCCTAGAGAAGGCCAGGGTTCTCACAGGTGTTTAAGTTTTACTTTCAGTTCTTGTTCTCTCTCATGCTCGGTATTGGAAAAGTGACTGACTTTGAAAAAGGTAGTTACTTGAGTTAATACTTGTTATCCTAATTTGTTTCTACTGTGAGTTATTTTTTTCGTACTTTGATTATGCTCATGCTCATTTGTTGCAGGTACCAAATTTATACGCTCCATGTTTGGATGTGTTCAAATTTTGATTTTTGTCAAAATTTGGGCGTAGAAAAGTGTGGGGTGTTACATTTGGTATCACAGCTTAGGTTAAACGATAAGAGGAATTAGTTAAATTAGGACTCATGAGCGAACGTAATTCAATTTTATTTTCTATTTTTCTTCATCTTTCTTACTCGAATTTAATTTGTTTCGATAAAGAATCAGTCGTGGGCCTAAGTATTTAAAATGGGCTTTAATCGATTAAGAGTTAAAATATGTTGAGTTAGGGTTTTTAGCCAATTCTGTCTTACCCCATAGTAAGTTGACGATCTTGTCATGAAGAGCATGAGGACGACATATGGTCGATTCCGTTGATTCGAGTTTGGAGACTAGGCAAAAATCTAGCTACAACCGAAATAATCGCGATTTCTAGTTTTTGGATTTGTTTAGTAGTTCCAGTTGAGACCGTTACTCGATCCAAAACGGGGAAAAAAGCCCATGTTAATATGTCGTATCCATTTCAAATATATAATTACGAGGTGTATTCATTTGTTACTTCGTTAAAATTCCGAATCTACCTTTATTGAGATATTCAATTGAGTTCTTAGCCCTGTATTCGAGGAAATTTATTTTTAAACTATTTGAAAAATAAAAATGGATTTCAATGGTTTTGAAATACAGTTTCAAAAAGTAGTTGTGAATATATATTTTTAATTTTTTAATATACTTATGTTTCAAAATTTTAGAGCTATTAAGTAATTTTAATAAACATAGCCTGATTGGCAGGAAAGATGGAGTTAGAAATGGCAAGGAATATGCCACTAAACTTGAAAACAATAAATATTTATTCCTTGTAGTTTGTAGTGTCCCTCTTCCTATATATATTGGATAATTTATTGAAATTATCACAATTAATCCTTAATATTTTAAAGCTCCAACATTTTTGAACATGAAAAGGTTTTTCCAGTTTGAAATATAAACTGGAATATAAATAATAGTAATAATAAAATGGGTTTATAAAAACGAAACCGTTAGATTATAATAAAATTCCATTTTTGGAAAAGTTTCAAATTTTTCTTCGAAAAGGCTAAGGAAAATCCTTCGTCCTTAATTTGGGGTATTTGATTTCATGAATCGCCTGTCTGTTGTCAGCTAGGTAAGGAGAAAATCCATTTTCATTTATGTTACGGATTTCTAGCTAAGTTATTTTTGGAATTCGTTCGTTCGCGGTATAGTTGCAGCATCGTTGTGAGACTATGTATCCTTGGAGTTGGTTCAGAGTTTAACTACGATCTTTAGATACCGTGGTGATGAGGATAATTATTTCGAATCGCGTCAAATCTTAAAAGATAACGTGAGTATATTTTAATCTAGCCTAATAAGGTCAAGGTCCAACCTCTGTCCAAAATCCATTTGGTAGTTGACTGTTTAGTGCTATACTAGTACGGTCAATTAGTTGAAAAGTTTAGTACAACTTGGACCGAGGACTCAACCATAAAAATTGCGTCCAAATTACCCCTTTAACTTCCTACTTTCATCCCTTTTTCCTTATCTAGCTAACCCGTATCTCTATTCTTCTTCTTTTTCTTTGTTGCCGCCTCGTCTCTCTTTTACGTGCTTGTTTGCGCATTAGATCTTTCCTCTCTAATACTTCAAGATTTAATTTATTCTCTCCGACCTTTTCTTAGTCCATAATACCTAATTTCGCTATTCGATCTTACTCGCACCATTTAAGTCTCACCCTTGGGTAGAGATCATTTGGTTGGATCAGAATGAGCAAAAGGGTCTCACTGCTCTAGGGCTAAGAAAATTTATCAAGGCAATTGGGTTTGCACCGGCCCATTGCTTCGAGATCTTAGAATAGGTTTGTTGTTTGTGTTGTATGCGCCTTTGTTATACCTTGTTTGAATAGGTTCTTTCGAAGTCGATCGTCATTTCGGAGATGAAGATAAGCTATCTTTGGATGGTTTTTCTGAGGCGAGTCTCGTTGAGATTTTAGAGGCATCAATGTTTAGCACAAACTTGTAGGGTCTCTTGTTTGACCGGCTTTGGAGATTTTGCAGCAAAACTCTTTTTCTTAATGTCGGTTGTTATGTTTGAAAATCTATGCTCGAACTGCCCATGTGGATGTGTGACCCATTTAGCACATCGTTCTATAAATGGGTAGTTTTGACTGGATTTGTCTCATGATGCAGAAATCAACCTTTTGCTTGATCGATGGCGTAACCGTCATTTAGTGTTGCATCATATTCGATTCAGCTTGTTATTCTTGCGTGTTTTCTCATGGGGTTTCTTTATGTAAATTCGCCTATTCACTGTTGTCTATAGGCAATATTAGGGTGGTTTCCATGAGAAGCAGTTTTGTGGTAGGTTTCTTTTCTCATCATAAATTCTCTCTTAGAAGAGATGGTGGTGTGGAAACATCCAACAACACCGACAGTGTTCGTAACACAATATTTAGCATTTTCCTACAATAATATGGTTAATAAAAAATCATAGAAATTGGTATGAGCTCCAGCCGCAGAGCGAGACGTCTCATTGTTCATAACTACTATTTTGGGAGTTTTGGTGTTGTTTTGTTATTATCCTCTTCCAGCTTCAAGTTCTTGGTTTTATGGTGATTCGTGCTTGTAACTGTTAATGTTGTTTAAATTGCACGACTTAGGTTAACGAGATTTCTAAGTTTGGAAATGTTTATGTCATTCACGCATGCCTGTTTGAATGAAATCTCATTTTCGTATCTAAACTAACAGTTGTCTTAGAGTTGGAAAGAATAAAATTCTGTGATGGATAAATTTTAGAAAATGACCGGTTTTGCATTGTTTTCGTCATGGGTATATAAATAAATAAATCATTATTCCTTATTAAAGCTAAAATTTATTTTGGTCTTGTAACAGCCCACATTTTACGTATCGGAGGATCGTAAAATATTTTTATTTTATTCCCTAAGGGTTGGATCATTCTCATATTTTAATATGTTGATTATGGAGATGTGAGACATGTCCATAATTTTTACTAATTTTTTTTTGTGAACCATTTTACCCATGTCAATCTTGCACATGGCATAACTTTTGACTTGGATCAAATCAGGTGTTGAGATCGGTCGATCGATCTCATTGGAAAGTAAATGATGTTTCTCATTCCAAAGAGTGGTTACATTAAAGATTTGGCTCAGCGGTTTGGGAGGAATCGTTGTTTTAGTGTTTCACATTTTGTTGTTCAGGTTTTTTAAAGCCTTAATGGGCTGATTTGGAAAGACCCAATAGTGGGCTGGTAGGAGGCTATAAATAGGGGGTTAGAGGTATAAAGAGAGGGTTACTTTCTTCATTCTCTCTTTTGGTTGAGCTTGTGATTGATCCTTGCTCAAACAATACACCTTTCCACCATTAAAATTCTAGATCTACATAAGAGAATCAAAGATCCAGGTCGTTTGAAGCTAGATCTATGTCGAGTGAAGATTGATTTCATTAAATTAGAAGATTTGGAGAACATTCTTCTCTGTCCGGAATGGAGATTCATCGTTTTTGTGTTGTTATGGAGATTTGGTGAGTGATATGCATCTCTCACGCGGATTCAATTAAGTGTATGGGTTGTACGATCGTAATTTCATCATTTTAAGTTGATTTCACCAACATCTACATCATGGTAAGTCCATTTTCATATGAATCACCTTAGGATCTAATTTGCCACTTAAATTGGTAAGTTTTCATGTAGCTTTTATGATAATTGTTGTTTGGAATGATTGATGATTGTTATGTGAATTTTTTTTGGATTTTGGTTGAATTTATGATTGCAAACATGGTTAAATCGATTGGTTTCAGCACGAGATTTGGTTTGAAATTTGAAAAGTATATCTAGTTGTTTTGACAGGAAAGTTGGTTAGATCATGGCAAGGCATGGATCGTGGCAAGGCACGGACGTGGCAAGGCATGGATCGCGGCAAGGCATGGACGTGGAAAGGCATGGATCGTGGCAAGGCATAGATCATGGCAAGGCATGGATCATGGCAAGGAATCAACAGCGGTCCAGTAGCAGTGGTCCATCAACAGTCGTCCAGTGGTAGTGGCCCTTCAACAGTGGTCCGGTGGCTGTGGTCCATCAACAGTGGTCCAGTGGCATTGGTCCATCAACAGTGGTCCAGTGGCAGTGATCCATCAATAGTGGTCCATTTGTAGTGGTCCAGCAATAGTGGTCCAGTAACAGTGGTCCATCAACAGCGGTCTAGTATCAGTGGTCCATCAACAGTGTCCCAGTAGAAGTGGTCCATCAACAGTGGCCCAGTAGCAGTGGTCCATCAACAGTGGTCCAGTAGTAGTGGTCCATCAATAGTGGTCCAGTGGCAGTGGTCCATCAATAGTGGTCTAGTAACAGTGGTCCATTAACAATGGTCCAGCTAATGGTCAATCAACAGTGATCCAGCGGTAGTGGTCCATCAACAATGGTCCATCGGAAATGGTCCATTAGATGGACCTATATTGATCCGTCAAGTATATGACCAAATGATGTTTATTTTTATTGGCTCGATGATGGTTCTAGCTTCAACATGAGTTCAAGGTGGAATGTTCGAAGCAATGTGATGTATAAGTTGATCGGTGTAAAGCAACGAATGTGAAGACAACTCTAGGGAGTTGAGTTGTGGATAATGGTTACTCAAGGGGGACTTGAGTTGTGAATAGTCGCTGGTGATGATGACTAGAGATGCGAAGGCTGAGAGATTATCGTTGTCGTAAGTTCTAGCGGACTCAAAGGAGGGGTACTTTGGGCAGTCAAGAAGGGCCTCGTACCTTGGTTAGTCGTAAAGGACCTAGATGTCGAGATTTAAGAAGACAAACATATGAATCGTGAAGGTGTATGGAGTTCTCGCTAGAACTGAGTTACCATTAGCCCTTGAGATATGGCAGGAGGACATCATATGATTAACGATGGTTTAAAAGCAGGATTGGCACAGATAGCCAGAGTCAGTCATGGATGTTTGATGTTTGGTTGTTTGTACCGTCTCATGTAGATCATCTGACGTTGAAGGATGTTTCTTGGGTGCTTGTCTGATATTGGTTTAGGCCTCTGGGGATTGTGCTTGAGGGATGTTGAGCTTGATTATGATGATTTACGTGAGATATATAATTTGGTTGTTATGATTGCTATTGCTTGGTTACTTCTGATTGCCACGAATGGATGGTTTTTTTGGTTTCCATGGATGCACGGTTGAAATGATTGCATGTAAAGGCTATCACTATCAGGTGTGGGGAAGACCGATGTGGGTTCTTCTATGGAATTTTGGATAGATTGGTTTGTTAGTCTACCTATCCTCATATACTTTATTGATGATGTTAGATAGCTGTTTTATTACTCACTAAGACTGTTGTCTGACTCAATGTTTTATGTTTCCCTCTTATTACCTTGGGATGTTCATCCAATTTAGGATGGGCAGACTAGGTGGCAGGTGATAGGCGATTGGTGAGACGATGCTGTTGTCGATGACGAGTAGGAGGCTAGCGTGTTACTTTGTTATTACCTAGTATCTTTGTTTCCGCTTTTTGATGAGTGTCTAGTGAGGCTTCTTGTGTAGACTTTGATGTTATATCCAGTTAATGAATGAATGTTCTTTCAGGATCTTATGAAAGTTTAAAAGTTTGTTATATGATGCTCCACTATTATTTCCTGTTGTATATGCTCCGTTATACTTTATCCTTGCGCTGTGAGTTATACGACAGGTTTCGCTTGTGTTTACCTACCCTGATGATCGTCCATAGTTGTCTGTCACACCTTTCAGTGCATCATTCCTCTTGTTTAGTGCAGATGTTATGGGCGGTCATCGCAGGTCTTTTGTGTGTGATTTCAGTTCTCGCATTTTTGACGTGACTGACTTTTTTTCCAACATGTGACTTGAATCGTTTAAATTTTCGCAAAATACGTTTTTGAAGTTTTTGGAAAATGTTGTTTGAAAAAAAACATTTTTATCATTTTCTTATTCTATAGGAAAGTGAAGCGGTTTTGAAAGGAAACTTTCAAAATAAACACAAGAAGTCTTTAAGCGAAATATTATTTTTATGAAAAATTTCGATTCTTGGTCGGATGAGTAGTGTAAGGAAGATGTTTGGATGCTTTGTGTGCACATTTTAGCAGTGCAATAGGACTGACGATACGATGAAAACGTTAACGATAACAAGGAAAATTTTGTTTTGGCCTTGGGAATGTTGTTTCCATACCTTGTTAACGATGCACGAGAGTTATTAATTAACTCATTTTACGTTTTAGAGCTTGTTTGAAGTCTCCTTTATAGTCTACAGATGGAATTATTTGGAGCATTTTGGGTTAATGTGGAGAAAATTCCACTGTAGGGTAGGAAATGGAATATTTGTAAGCGAAGGAAATGTTAAAATTCTTCGCTTTGATTTCCTTTTTCTGGTTTAGGAGAAATTAAATAGGGAACGATTAGATTGCGTGACGTTTTGGATGGTAGGGTTTGGATGCAAAATTGGTTGCTTCACACTTTTATTCGTAATTGGGTGAAGGTTATGGATGAAAAAGAATTCTCAAATTTTGCATTCATATAGAACTGCCAGTTTATTTAGGATGTTTTGCATCATGTTTTCGAAAGTGTTTTAAAAAATCTCAGTGCGTACATATAGAGGACCAGATTTAGAATCATCTTGCTTTCATATTTTATGGTTGAATTGCATTATGTATACCATGCATATATACACATGGTTGCAAAGCGTATGTACAAAAATTAGTTGTGTAGCATAGGACTATAGGCGTCAGAATTTTGGGACAAAATTCTTTTTTAAGGAAGGACAAATGTAACAACCTGGAATTTTGGAGATACAAATTAATTACTAGAATTTCAAAAATAGGTATTTCTGCAAACAATGGAATTTGGCCACGAAACTTTAGCCATTTGCGTTCGTCTCGGAATTCTGATCAACTTTCATGATTGGATTTTCGCGAACGGAGTATGTATGAAAAAGTTACGGATGAAATACGAAAATCGACCGGCAAATCCAACATCCACAGGTAGTCAACTTAATGTGAGAGGCCTAGTGCATATATATATATATATATATATATATATATAACAACCAATAAACAAATAGACTAATAAATAAAAGAATAAGAATAGTAATTGTCTGTTGGGGTACAACAATTAAATATATTTGGGACTGATTAAATAAGATTATTCCATTGTAATTAATACCTTAGGAAAATTATGGTCATTAGGCACATAAATGGCATTAATTGAAATCAATGGTAATTAAAGATAAATGGTTACCTTAGGAAAATATGATAGTTATGATCATAGAGGGCAATAGGCAAAGAAATGAGAAGTAAATGGGTGTCATAAGGGGATAAATGGATATTGATTATTATTTAAATACTAAGTCCAATTAAGGAGGTAATAAAATAAATATTCTAGGGTAAAGAGAATATGACCTTCCTTATTTATAGTAATGAATATATAACTTATAAATAAAAATAAATTTGGACTTAGTATGTTAATAATGTAAGATATTATTAACCATATGAACCCGTGACGAAAATGAATGACGTACGTATATCATTTCCGTATAGAGGGACTAAGCGGAAATGACTTAATAATGTAGCCCACCATATCCTAAATAGGGAAGGTATAAAAGGATAATGGATTACAAACTAATAACCTTCACGCATAGTCCGCTTCCTGGGTCCTAAAAGGCTAAGATATCAGGGTTGAAGAGTCCATCTGGGAATAAGTCTTTCGGTTTAGGGGTCTTAAATGGCAGGTATGTGTGGGCCTACCCTAACCTGGAAACTAAAACGTCGAATATGGCTACCTATCCTATGGGAAGTAATAAGCAACTAAGATGGTTATCTAATAAGGTCAGCTAGAAGGTATAGCGAACGATAAAATACCTTCTCTCACCTTATGCGGGGTAAGGTTATATGCGATAACGACGGAAGCCTTCACTAGTATGGCTCGTAACTAGTGCCCTCTAGTTTATGATAACATTGAGTATATTATCGAAGGTTAATTAGTGACCAATAGGTCCGCCTAGGGTCTTAAGTGATCAGGAAGAATCCACCATATATATCATTAATAGCGAGGCAATAAATGACGAAGGATAAGTGAACGAAAGTATATGGATATAGAAACCCCGTAATAAGGGGACCACTCTAGATTAAATAACCAGTTATGTTCTGGTATCAAGGCTTCACAAAAAATTTTGTAAACGTCCTATCTCAGCATTATACTTTGGAAATACTACTTTGGGAAGGGTAGTAAAGTCGTGCACAAATATTTACTAGGTTGGGCTAGAATCATTAACCTGGTCAGGCATACATCTTTGGTTGTACCAAACGGGATACATCTGTGTATTATAATCTGTGTTGTAAATATATTAGTCACCAGAACTTGTTTTTCTGACCCCCCCCCCCTCCTCATTACAAACTCCCAAGTTTCCTAAAGAAGGTCAGGTTCTCACAGATGATTATGTTTGGCTTTCAATTCATCGTTCTCTCTCGTGCTCGATATTGGCAAAGTGAATCACTTTGAAAAAGGTAGTTACTTAAGTTAATACTAGTTTATTCTATTTTGTTTTCGTTGTGAGTTATTTTATCATACTATGATTATGCTCATGCTTATTTATTACAGATAC
This sequence comes from Allium sativum, assembly GCA_030737875.1. Lineage (NCBI taxonomy): Eukaryota > Viridiplantae > Streptophyta > Magnoliopsida > Asparagales > Amaryllidaceae > Allium > Allium sativum. The sequence goes on along the minus strand of CM060915.1, from coordinate 861,457,664 downwards.
CAGATATACACGCTCCATGCTTGGATGTGTTTGAGTTTTGATTTTTGTCGAAATTTGAGCGCAAAAAAGTGTGGGGTGTTACAACATCGGAAATTTATATAATGTTTTGGATGAGCACATAATCTAATGATTTATGCATTGTATTTATTTAAAATAAAGTAAGTGTACGGATAAGAGTAAATAAATACGAACAAAGAGAAAACATAATTATTTATTGCGTTGAATTGTCCGTGGAGTACTTTAAGGACTCTAGTCGATACATCTGATCAACGTTATTAATAGGAATTTATTAAATACCAACACGAGATTTTCGAACAAAATACTTCGTGTAATAGAGTAAATAACTAAGTAAAACGGTAAGTGTCAGGCTAATGTTAAGCCATCGAATAAATTGTGAAAGGTAGCTAAGTAGAGCAAGGAAATACAATATTGAATAAAGTTTACAGCCAAACTATAGGTTTACTCGGTGAGTTCGTGGCTTAATATTATTTTGATATAAGTTGAAGAAGTTGTGTAAATGAAATCGTGTTTTGAGAAGCAAAAGAGAATATACATGTATATATATACAAACACACACACTCTCACACATTTAGGTAAGAAGATACGATTTAGAAAGAGTAAATAACCTAAGTAAGTGCAATATTTTAGAAACACGCTCGCATAACTTAATGAATATACATCCATCGACCTGTAGAAATAATCAAAAATTCAAAGGCGAGGATGTTTTGATTTTATAATAAAAGTCGTAGCCATCCAACCAAGTGATTAACTAAACAAATTGCAAGGCATCATTTTAATTTACTGTAAGATTTGAAAGGTTGAGCGCGTATTTGTAAAATATGTGCTAAGGAAAAAGATTGTATGTTAGATTGTGATTTGTAAATAGAGAAGATCAAAAAGGAAATAAAGAAAAGAATTCGTATACTCGTTGAAGTTGAGTAAACAAAGAAATTGAGTTTGGGTGAGCGGTTGGGTTGAACGGGAAGCAAGTTGAATTTAAATAAGAAGGTAAGAAAATTAATTTAACCCACACTTGTTGAATGAAGAGACCATGTTCTGGAAATTTATAACAAGTGTTCATGATAAAAATGAATTAAAAGATTTAATTTGTCAAAGTAATTTTGTGAGTTATTTTCAAACAATAATTGTGTTGTTAAAACGGGTAATAAAGTAAAGAATAGGTTGTAAGAAAATATTAAAACAATGGAATGCTGATTAAAGGCAATATTTGAGTATAAGAACATTTTAAGATGATTACTGATTTGTTCTAAACAAAATAATTGGGTTTTTAGAAGAGAAATGAATGTTTTAAATAGTTATAAAATGTGGAAACTTGACCTTTGATGCATATAGTTTCTTTTGGTGGGGATGTAATGAATCGTCTGACTAAAATCTACTTGTTTCCATTCCTATTGGAAATAATAAGACGGCTTCTTATCAAGCTAGGTTGTATACCATGGAAATCATGAGATTTCATCATATTCCTAGTTCGATTGTTATTATCGTGATCCAATCTTTGCTCACCGGTTTCCAGCACAATCTTCAGAAGTCTTTGGGAATAGAGCCTAATCTTTATATTGTATATCACTTATGGCCTGATGGGAAGACCGAAGGAGTGAACCATAGTCTTGAGAACTTGTTCGATGCATGTAGCTTGGACTATGCAGTTGTTGAGATAAACAACTTCCTTTGGTTGATTTCACTTATAATAACAACTACCAATCTTTAATCGACATAACTCCATTTGAAGCCTTATATGATAAATTGTGTCGTTATCCCTCTTATTAGTTTGAGTTTGGGGAGAGGCTTATACTCTATTCGTGAAGCATCCGAGAAAATAATAGTTATTTATGCGAAAATGAAAGAGCTACAAAGTCACAAAAAAATCCTACGTGGACAACCTAGAAAGCCTCTCGAGTTCTTAGTCAGTGATTATGTCTACCTTCATGTATCTACTTTAAAGAGGATGGTACGCTTTAGGCAGACCGAGAAACTGGCTCCCCGATACATTTTCCATTTCCTATTATAAAGGGCGTAAGTCATGTCACTTATAGAGTACAACTTCTATTCGATTTTCTAGAGTTCACGACATGTTTTACATCTCTCAGTTAAGGAAGTGTCTATGAGATTTTGATTCTATATTTGATACTCATGTTTTAGTGGAACTTGACGTTTCATCTGATACGGCTATTATGCAACATCCTATGCGTGATCTTGCTTCGAAGGTTAAACACCTTCGAAACAAGAACGTGCTGCTAGTGAAGATTCACAAGAATGTGTTGCTCGTGAAGATTCAATGGTCAGATAATCCCAACAAAATCACTTCAAAAACTAGATATTTTGTTAAGTGGTTATATTCTGACTTCCTATCTTCCGATCACGAGGGTGAGAAATTTTTAACTCAAGCTTATCTCTTTCATTGTTTATCACTTATGTTGATGAAATAAAATAAGTTGATATGACTTTTCCCTAAGGAAATTTCGAGGACGCAACATTTATAAGGATGGAGTACGTAACAACCCCGACTTTTATGTGATCACTTATAAGATAATTAAAAGTTTTTACTTAAGGATATAATTTGATTTAGGGAGGTTAACTCGTAAAAAAATCCTTAAACTATGAAAAATACCAGTTTTGAGAGTTATAAGTTGAAAATAAATTAGCTTGTGATAAAATTACGTTGAGATGCAATAAAATCCGATATCAATTGGATAATCAAAAGAATAATTACAAATTTGAGTAATTAATCATTAAATTGATTATTTTGATAAATTTAAGGAGTTTGGAATTAGTTTGGTGAAAATTTGGGTAATTAAATAATGTTGAGTTAGGTTAACTAAATAAACCAATGAAAGGGTTATTTCAACATATAATGGTGTAATAAAAATAGATAATCTACAAACTAATTTACGCTTTATAATATGAAATTATAAGTGTTTAGGAGATTTATATGTACTTATTGCATTAAATCTCAAGATTGGGCGAAACAATGATTTTTTAATGAACATTGATAATTCTAAGTTTGAATAAAAGGTAAATATTGATTTAAAATCAATATTTAAGTGTGTCAAAATATTTTGAATAAGATTTAATGTCCATTTAACAATCGAAGTTGTAATTTACACAAATTTTAGCTTAGAAATATAAATTTTGTAAATAAAGGATATAAAATGTTCAAAAAATTGGAAAATCTTAGTTTTGTGTGAAATATGAATTAAATAGTGCTAAAAGGGTTAGAAATGTTCTAACTGTGTTGTGTTAAATTTTATAAAGACATGAAATTTAAAAAATGATAAGTTTTGACAAATTAAAGTGTAAAACGTTGCTTTTGTGAAAATGTGAATTTTAATATGTGTAATGAAAACAATACGTTGTTTAAAAAGTTAAAAATGTTTAAACATATACAAATATGTCTAAATACATTTACAAAAGAATTTAAATAGTATTTTCCTTGAGTTTGTGGTGTGTTAAAACTTGCAAAAAGTAGAGTGAAGAGAGCCAAATTATGACAATAAATTGCAATTAGTCTAATATGGCATTAATAAGCTAGTTAGTCCTAATCGTCCTTAAAATCTAATTAGCCTTTAGAAAAAAAATAGTTTTTTACGTTCTATTCTCTTACAATAAAACAAAGGAAAGAAGAAACTTTCTTTTTCTCAAATTTTACACTAATTGCAAATTAGTTTCCTCTTTAAATCTTAAGCAAAATCATAGCAAACTTAATAAAAAATGAAAAGAGATTGTCAACTAAACATCTATACAGGTGATCTTTACAAGATTCATGGAATTGTTTAATCACAAATTAAGTTCCTTGTTAGTTGTTCCTATTTTTACGTTTGCATGTTTCAACTAGTTGATTTACATGTTTCTCTAGGCTTTTTAGGCTAAAAGTTGCTACCTTCCTCCAATTTCTTTCTGGAACATGCTAAACCTGGATTTAAGGTGAGTATCCTCACTCGTTTTAGCTGGAATATAAGTTCCATGTAAAGATATTGATGTTTGAACTGAGTATTAGTTACTATAAAAATCAATTTTCATTTCTGTGAATTTTCAGTTCAAAAACTGATCTATCTCCTACTTTGAGAGTGTAATACTCTCTCATGTTGTGTCTGATTATTGTGAATTCTTTCCCGGTTCAATGTTTGAATCTTGTACTTTAATGCTTCTCAGTTTCATGACCTAAGTCTACCTAAAAATGGCCAAATAGGTGATCAAATGTTGGGTTCAAACAAGATTATGGCCTGGGAAAAAATTCTGTGGTTAGCATCCCAGGGTCGGCCCCCAGCACGCAAGGTTGACCTGTAGGGCGACCTTAGTTGTGTTAGTTGCGCGTGCAACTTGCCTATGTTGTTGTGCCTCACTTCATTATTTTGCTGAATGATTTCTTAAGTGCTGAAGGACTTGGTAATCCTTTTTTCCACCTAGTTTTCTTATGCATTATGTAGTGATAATTTATTTTACTTGGGGTTATTCAAAATTCAAAATTTATTATCTATCTGCAATTCGGATTGGACAAATTTCATGTACACTTTGTTGTGCGTTGTTGTTGCTTTTTTGTGGTGTTTCTGACACCGTGGACATTTTTATAAAATGATTTTGAAAAGAATTTTATTTATATAAGTATATGTAAATATTGATTTGAGATAAAGAGTTTTCTATAATTTGTTCTTCAAAAATCATCTCGAGACTATAATATAATATTTTTTGAAAAATATTTTCAAAGAAAAAAATCAAAAAAACTCAGAATTGCTTTTCAAACTTTTTTCTCTGACCTAGTATTTTCTATATATAAAATGATACATTTTGCACACTTTGAGAAAGCGAGAATATGATTTAAATGACGTAATAAATCACGTGATATGAGACACGAAGATATATTCTGTTAGTTAGTTCTAGACTTGTTGATCGAAGCTATTATTTTCTAGTGTGGAATTTATTGTCAATTAGTAAATCGATAAGAGGGAAAGTGTGGTATGGGATGCATTGTTATCACTAGCCGAGCTACTTTATATTAGTTTTGACACATTCATGAATTAGATTTGAGAGTCTATCTGAGGTAACAGTACTAAATGGCAAAACTGCTTGGGGATGTGTCACTGACCTGATCTGTTGGACAAAAATAGTTGGTGAGATATTAGGGACCTAGCTATGGACGAAGAGATTTCTTGGGGGATGTGCTAGCGACCTTGTAATTTAAGACAAAACTGCTTAGGGACGTTTTAGACACCTTGTCGTAGCCATTGTATTCTTTTTAATCCACTTTATGATGCTTTGTTGACTTTGTTTTTATTTGATGGTTCAGATCCAATCTAGAGTATTTTCAAAGTTCTGAGTTATATTTATGAGTTCACCACTTTGAGATGATTATTATTACATATTTATAGACTAGAAGCCATCTGAGAATTTACATGTATATGGCAATTTCATTTCTATGTTTTAAACTCTTAATTTCATAGTCCGGGAGCTTGATAACTCAATCATTTTGTATCATTGTGCTTGCGTGATAAATAAAACCTTACTTGCCTAACCTACGACATTGATTATTCATGTCATAGCTTCTCTCTTGAGATATTTTGCCATTATAGGGTATTACTTTGCATCATCATATACTAATCGTATTGTTTTAACTAGACTAACCCATGTATTTTATGCTCAAGTCAGACCGTGTTTTTACAGGGCAGCGCTTGATGTTGATGCTATCTATCCAGCTTCTGCATTAGGACTGCGTATATCATTTTGATCGCTAAGGAAAATTTCAGGATAGTCTAGTTACATAGTTATTTTGTAGCGGATTCGGATAATTGTACGTATTCTTTTTAAGGGGTTGGATGTATGTATATTGTGGATAGTATATCGACTTATGTGTATCAATTTGTGGTGTACTTGATGTATGTATACATCTATGATTGTGTTGCTATTCTGTGAACCGCGGAATTTACTTTTGTTACGTTTTGTTATGGATCGATCATGTAGCTATCGAAGCGTTGTATTAGATAACAATTAAGCATGTTGATCCGCTTGAAAAAATGAGCACTTTATCGACGTACTTATGACTTTCTCAATACAACATTATAGGTGGTTTCTAAAAACAATCCTATTCACAATAGATGCCATTACTCGTTAATGCTCTTTGTTAATATAGGTCTTGGGCTAGGGCATCACATTTGGAGTTGACACTAGGCCAACCACTTCTTCATTGCATCATCTAAATTAAGGTTAAAGAAGATTTGCTTAAGTGTCGAGCCAGTCCAGTACCTTTATTGCCGATTCCATTCGTAGAATTTTTTTGCCTCCTAAGCTGGGAAAATCCTTATTTAGCTTAGCGAAATCATCTTTGGGCACCAGCAGTTGAGCATCATTCTAAGTGATAGCGTTACTCGGGCATTCCGTAACATTTTCCTCATGAAGGGGTTAAACATGGCTTGCCAGTCGAGGTTAGCAACCCCCGAACCATTCTCTTCTTCAGCTACAAAATTTGGAGTTCTTGCAGCACTCCTTTTCTCACGACTCTTCCTTCAATTAGGGACAAATAAGATTAATCAAATTGCAAGAAATTGTACTTGACTAGTGCTCGTTTGCACTGTGACTTATATTGTAGTATATATACACTACTACATAGTTTTGAAAACCAAAATGTATAACAAGTACGCACTCTCGTGTATATATACACATACACCCTTGATTCAACCCTTAGGTTAACCAAAACAGCCTAATCTATGATACCAAATGAGACGACAACCCTACACTTTCGACACTTAAGATACCTGAAGAGTGCACTGTGATGGTTCTTGGACAGAGTCAAATGATCCTTTAGGTTGAAAAGAACTAAAACTAAACGGAACATGTTGTGTATCTCATAGATCATATGATAATATATAATAATAAAACATAGTAGTGTAAAACAGGTGAGATGGTAAATAACTGAAATGAATCCCATTATCAAATCAACAGATCCATAATAGTCAATACACCAATAGAGTTATATAGGTGGAAATAACCTAAAACAAACGGTCTTTGAAATAAAGATTCTATTGAGACCCATGGTAGAGAACAACAGAAAGTGATGATGTATATATAATTTATACGTGGAACAACCTCCTGCTCACACCTTGATCAGCCAATCGTTCTCACCCTTAACCTTCCTCTCTTCTCATTTAAGAGCACAAAAAGTAATAAGAAGCAAAGCATAAAACTACAGGTCAGACAAAGTCTAGTGCAAGCGATAAAAATCTCTATTAAAATAACTGAAATGTATGATATGGTAAAAAATACCTGACTTATTCGTGCATCCAAAAGGTAAGCACAAAAAGGTATATACTACTCTACAATATTAACATCATGGGGGTACCTAAGTCAGAGTATTGGGGTGTCTAGATGCCAGCATCAACACTACCTATATTTGTGCTAATGCTACCTAAATCTAGTGACATCCCTCAAAGCGATAAATAAATAAGTAAACATAACCTACACCATCCATCCTCACATTCACTCACTCAACGCGTTGGATATATAGTGTGTTGGATTCCACGAAGCATGTACCTACTCTTAAGAGCTCCGAGCTGAGACAACCTGTTAGTCTAGCAGATAACCTACGCCAGGTTGATAATGAGCGTAAAAACTGTCGTAGATCCCCTATGGATAAACATCATGCAGCCTGGTTGAATATCCGTTAGGAAACCTACAAATTTGCCTTACAAAATCTCTGTTAGGTTAAAGACTCAACCGACTCTCAAACCTATGCTCTCTAACTATCTGGCTGGCCTTACGTACTAACGATCCCTTTGCATATGTACTTACACTATATAGTTCATTCTAGTACTATCTTCATAACCCTTGTCTAAAGTCTCCTAGTCGAGAACTATCTAAACTACTAACAATTGTCTTCAAACTCCCACCATACCTCTCTTGACACCACCTCCATCTTGATTAATAGTCTTGTAATCCTGAATTTTAGTTTCTTACTTTTCTTATAGGAGTTCAACTGGTCATTTATTGAAGTCGTTCTTTTTGAGTCTGGATGGTCGGTAAGCTACTAAATCAAAGAGTCTTCACGCTGATGTGGCTACGAGGTATAACTCCCATGAAAAACACCATCCATTCAAAAAGTTTCTCTAACCTTGTACTCCGCTTCCAAGGGGGTCCCATGAACCCAAACCCAATAATGTTCAGGTTGGTACCCATCCTAATGCGTGGGGTCCGTGACCGATTCAACCTAGATTGGTGCATGTACCCTGATCCATTGCCTTTGATCTAGGCCAACCCTATTTTTGAAATCCCAGCCAATTTGAAGCTATTTAGTCCCACATTAATTCAATGCTAGCCACCATTATCCCATGTACAAAACCTTACCTCCATGTTAATCTGAGGCATCCGATCCAAACCACTTCCCAAGGTTGATCTGAACCTATAACCTTCACAACTCTTTTATACTTACTCAATCGACTTAAGATTTGAAATGTAGCATCTAAAGACCATCCCCTTCCTTCAATACAAGTCACACAAAATTCTAAGGAATCTAGATTTTTTGTTGATCCGATATTAAATGGTCATAACTCCTTTGCATAAACTCCAAACGAGCACAAAATTTTCATAAAGCATTTGGAGGCCTTCCATTTCATCTCCTCCAGATTTGGTGTGAATTTAAGCATTTATTCTTGGACATTTTAACAAAATCATAATTTGTAGTTGCCATTCATAGGCCTTAACCAACATTCAAATAACAAATTCATGCATAAAATCTTCCAAAATAATATAAAATAACAGCCAATTATTTCAATTAGTTTATAGAGTTTGGATCTCAAAATAAGAACATGGGTTTGCATAGATCCACTAGTGATTTTGTAGGAAAATATCACAATCTATCCCCAACTATTTAAATTCGTAGTTGTAATCTAAGATTATATGATTCCTAACTAGTTTATCTTTTCAAAAGATTTTGAGAATAAGAAGTATAAAAATCTTTAAATAATAATAAATTCACTCAACTTGCCTATAGATAACCGTAGATATAAAGTAAATCTTTTGATTTGAAATGGAATCATTGAATATTGATAAATCTTTCCTCATAACAATCAATATGTTCTCCTTATATGCGTCTACAAAATACTCTATTTTACTTTTAGTGGAGCAATCAAGCATTTTGAATGAAGAAATTGTTATTAATGGAGGTAATAACTTCGGAGAAGGAGGAAAAAAATGAAAGAAATGAGTTACAACAACCCATTTCAGCCACTTTTCTCCCTAATCCCAAAATTAAGGTTGGTTCCTTCTAATTATGGGTCTTAATTGCTAAAACAGGGCTGTTTAAATTTCAAAAATCCTCTAAACACCCATATCTCTCACACAATTAACCTATTTTGATCATATACCACTCCATAGAAAGGGAAATCATGAATTGGAGCTAATTGAAGTGGTTTTAAGCCTAGGTTCCACTCTAGTCAAAAGTTTTGGACAAAATAAGATTTCTTCAAGGGTAAAACGATTACTTAAAGATTCGACAGAAGTTCTAAGCATGTGAAAAGCCCTTGGTAGTCATGTCCTAAAATTATAGAATGATGCGACCTCGTATGAAAATAGTATTTCTTATTTATGCACTAAAAACATGTAAAATTACGGTTCATTAAAAACACGGATTGAAGGCAAAGTTTTCAAAATGTCACGTTTGGAGGAGAAAAGTGAGAAGAAGGGTAATGCCATAGATCCTGCATACATCCCGGTTGTTCAAGCTCGGATTACACCCAAAAACGCTACAGATTAAGGAGTAACTTCAAGTTGGTTGGCAAAAGAATGGCATCCCTAAAACCTCTCCTCTTGATCCAAAAAAAATAACTACCATCTGCTCCCCCTATCGCTTCCTCACTTCCCAGCCCCACTCAGCCTCCTCCGCCTCTAGTTACAGTCTTGACGCCTCTAATTCCCCTAACCCTGACCCACCTTTGTCTGTTGCGAGCTCCTCAACCAACCCCAAAAGTGGCCCTCGCATTTTGAAGCCAAACCTAGGTATTCAGGGACCTTCGCCCATCCTTCGTTCACTCTGAAATTTTCAGGTGATGCTTTAACCCCTATAAAGGATATTCTCGCAGCCAAGAATGAGTGGCATGAATACTTAGTGGGATTTTTTCTGGAGCCCTTTATCATACACTGTGGTCATCTTGCATCTCAAGAGAAACTGGAAGACTAAAGGTAATATTAAAATCAAAGCCACATGAAAGTTTTTCTTCTTTCTTCTTACTGATTTTGATGATAAGGAACATATTTTGTGTGTCGATCCACTTATAATCAGGAATAAGTTATTTTTGACTAAACCATGGGACGAAAGTGTAAGCAGTAATATTGTGAAAAAGGTCCCATTGTGGATTAAGATGTCGAACCAACCCCTTTATGCATGGTCCAAACATGGCATATGCTGGTTGGCACTTTGGATAGGAATTTTTTTGTGTATGAACTTATCTATAGAGAAGATAGAAAAATTAGAGTACGCAAGATATATGGTTGAGGTCATTCCTGAAGCTCCTTTACCGACCGAGTTTCCTGTTATCTTGACAGATGGAACTTAGCAAAAAGTAATAGTTGAGTATCCATGACAACCTGAAATTTGCTTAAATGTAAAAACTTTGGTCATGTGAGTGAGGTCGTTCTAAGCCATGTAAGAACTTGAGTGTTGGTTCACAGCTATGTCCTGATTTGGGTGTTAAGGTGGCTAACACTACTTCTAGTGATAAGGCTGTGGAAATTAGGATTAGTGCTAATAGACTTATGGAAAAACACAACACTATGAGAAAAGAAACATGGAAGAAGGCTATAGGAAAAAACGTGATATCAGTGCAACAACTAAGCAATGGAAAGAATGGAAAGTTTCATACTTAGACTACTGTTGAGAGAATGAAACACCCTGGTGGTGGCAAGACCAACATAGCAGGTAATTGTTTCAGTGTCGTAGCAACTGAAATATTATTCCATATGGTATTGTGCCTTTGGATGTGAGCAACAGGGTTGAAACTGAATGCATGGTTTAGGAAAACATGATGATAATAATCTAATTAGCAGTGTCGTTGAAATAGCCAGTATCAATGCCTTACTAACCAAGGCTTTCACCCGCGATCCTCATACATTTGAATAGTCGAGTGCTAAAGGGAAAAACATATGATAAAAGTGAATAGGAGTGCAAAAGAAAGTGGGGATACCCATACTTTTGGTAATGTAATAATGTGGAATGAAGTTGTTGCCTCTAAGGCATCAGGGAGCAAAAATATGAAGCATAAAGGAGTAGATGCCAATGACACCATGTGTTGTTATGTTCCTCTTGACAACTTTCTTTAGCAAAACTTCAATCTAGATGATAAAACTGAGAGAGTTTGTGGGCCACAGTTCCCTGTCAAGCTGAAAGAAGATATGGTATCTAAATGTGGTAATTTTCCTGAGATAACTGATCGAATCACTGCTGAACTAGCTAGTGATGTATAAAAGGAGATGCTAACATTGAGAAATGTGCTATGCTGGAAAAAACCCTTAAAGACTTCAATAAATTTTGGGATAACATGAAATCAAATGTGGACATAAAAGGAAAACAACACGCAGAATCTTCTCCAGTCCCTTTAGTGTTGGAATACCCAATGCAATTTTTGGTTATACCTTTCAAGCCTGGCTTATTGTACTCTCAAAGTCCTCAAAAGCAACCTAAGTTGTTGGCCAAGGCATCTCCTAGCAATGTTAGTGATACCATTCATACCAAAGTGTTATCCCCATATGCACACATTTCACCTCCTCTTGGGTACAAGGCCCCACCTTTGATCACTTTTGAAGCTAATTATATTGCATCTTATTCTGTGATAAGAAAATTCAGACCTCGGTTATGCATATTAAGAAGAAAGATTTGTTGAGATCCCAGCAAGATAAGGGCTAACAGCCTTGGAACTGTAGAGTGCTTTGGTTAGCACAAGGCTATGGGAGTTGTGCCACCAGTTGTGTTTCCCCTATCTAGGATTTATTAACTGATATATGCATTGTATATCACTTGCTACTCATATACTTATTATTTTAATATAATAAAAGTTTTACGGAATGCTATAAAAATCAGTCGGCTTTGCAAAAAAAAATCGGGTTAGTAGGATATAGTCGAAGATTCATCCATAGCTTCTCCAGATAGAAGCATCGTTGACTCGGTTAACAAAGTAGGATAAGGCTTTCATTTTCCCTATCATTTAGAATATGGGATGCAAATATGCATCTGTAAATCTGAAAGAAAAGTTGATGGGTGTGTCACTATCAGTAATCTCTTGTGGGAATGAATAGATGACGGCATACATGGTCCATCTTGTCTTAGGTTGGATTTGATACTGATGCAGAAAGATAAATTTCTTGTATATGTTACTGATAGCTAACACTTCATGTGAGAAGGTGTGACGACCGCTATACACCATCGGTGCTCATATAACCCAATAACGCACTATACAAGCACTCGATTGATGTAAAATGCCTACCAAGAGAAATGAATAAGAGAAAAGAAGAGAAATGAGAATGGAAAGGAAAATAAGAAGAGGGGAGGAAGAAGAAAATACATAACACAAAACACAGTTACATAACTTGTTATATATCTCACAGCGCATTAACTAACATATAATAATAACAATCATAAATAAAAATAGGTTACATAGTAATAATTATATAAACCATGTAATCAGAGTATGTAGGCTCATACAATTATGTAGAATTGTAATAGAGTTTACACGAGATATTAAAAAAACTCAGCTGATAAACTGTCTCTAATAAGAATCCATAACACTGTTAATACTCCATAATGTATCATAGCAAAATAAACAATGATAATATAAGTACAAATATGAGAAGATGTCACCTCCTTCCAATATACCTACGTAGTTTTAAATAATGCTCATATCTGTCACTTGATCTACTCAGCAACAACATCGATGAGCACCGAAGATAATAAGAGGAATCATAAAACCTTGGATCAGATAACATTCAAGTGTGAGAAATATACAAATCTCGTAGTATTATAAAATTCATAATAGTATATGGCACATAGGGTATGGGAAATCATACATATCCTTCCCCAGCATCCATAGAGCTAGCACATATAAAGATATATACTACACTATTATAATCATTATGGGTATATTCTACCTCAGAATACAAGAGGCGTCTAGATATCCAAATCGATGATATCTAAATTGCGTGACGCCCCTAAGGTGAAAAATGATTAAGAAGACATAACATCCATCATTCATCCTTACATTCAGTCATTTAGTGTATTGTGTTTCTTGGAACTCGAATCTATGCCACTCAGTCAACTAGGAACTGAGCTGTACCAACGTACAACCCAAAGTAAGGGTCCTGATTAGTCCAGGTAAATGACATAAGTTTTTCGAACATGGAAGCAATCTCCCAAGCTTTGGGATAAAGACCCGGAAATGGTTTAACGGACATTACACCTACTGTAACACCCCATGTCCATTAAGGTCACTCACAAAGGGAGTGCCTTAACTTCGGTGGAGCGTTTTAGGTAAAAGATGCAGATAAATTACAAGACAGACAAATAAAGCAGCGGAGAAATAAATAAAACTTTACTTTATTGATAAAACAGCAGCTTGGTAAAACAGCTTGTTCAAAGATTGTTTTTCATCACCAAAACACCAATACCCATTACAACAAAGCATCTGTCTTGTTTAACAAAATAAAGAAGCATAAACTGATACTGATATTCCCCAATAAAGCACGAGCCAGCCATAGCAGTGGAAAAGAGAGTTCAAAGAAGTACATCGACTAATCTTCAATCTTGGAAATAGAAACGGTCCAGACTAAGCTGAGCTATTCCCTCCCTGACTACCTGGGGAGAAACGGAAAAAAAGAGGCGAAACAAACTAGTTTAGACATAAGTCTGGTAAGCTCAGTGATTACTAGCATATAAACAGGAAAAAGGATCATGAATAAACTGAATATAGGACAATACCATAGTAGCAAGATAAACTAAGATAAGCATAAGATATGATAAGGCAAGGTAAATTGAATGTGCTTCTACTCTATCTCTGCTTCGTTATTACCCCGTTATTCTGACTTCTATATCTCTGCACCACCTAACTAGTGTCCCAACTAGTAATCTGTATAAAATGATCATATGATAATGTGATCCCAATCCCCGCAATTGTGGTAGCCTTCAGGTGTACATCTATTATGAGAATTCCACCTCAATCTGCCTAATTGCCATGAATATGTTAGATGTAACCTTACCACCCTATCGATCGGCTCCCTACTTGTATTAATGTTCCTTGTGTCTGTGTCAATCAGCCCTCTCTTGCGTGTAGATACCCTGTGTTGGTCCAACCATAAGGTGTATCAAACCCTATGATAGCAACCCGACATGATTCAAGATGCACAGTGTATAACTACTAGTACCCAGTGCCAGCTTTTTCCACTCCGGAGTACGTGCACGCTCGTAATCCGTCGGAACCTACACTGACGTACACCCTGCCGCTATTTAGACCGCTTATAATCAGCCTAGTAATCGTTCCCCACCCTGCCTAGTTCAGGGTACCGTGATACATCTATGTGGGTTACTGCTGAAACGAGTCCCCATTACTAGGGTTTCCTACTAGTTAAGTTTGTGGGCCTATATATACAAATGTTACCCACCTATACGAGATGTACTTAACCCTCCCACTGATTCAAACATGTTTATTTAATGGTCAAGTTTGTGGGCCTATATATACTAATATTACCTACCTACACGAGATGTACTTAACCCCTTTCCACTTTTCAAGTCAATACATGTTATTGGTTAAGCTTCTCTTAACCCTATCCACTTTGCTCATGTAATATTGGTTAAGTGTTGTCCATTCATGTTAACTCAACCCACCCACTCATCATGTCATGTTGGTTAAGTGTTTCTTATTAACTTAACCCTTCTCATTCATCATGTTGTATTGGTCAAGTGTTTCCTATTAACTTAACCCTGTTCATTCACCTGTTATATTGGTTAAGTGTTTCCCATTAACTTAACCCCACTCGTTCATCATGTAATATTGGTTAAGTGTTTCTTGTTAACTTAACCCCATTCGTTCATTATGTTATATTGGTTAAGTGTTTCTTATTAACTTAACCCTTCTCATTCATCATGTTGTATTGGTTAAGTGTTTCCTATTAACTTAACCCCATTCGTTCATCATGCTATATTGGTTAAGTGTTTCTTATTAACATAACCCACCCACTTGCCATGTTACATTGGTTAAGTGTTTCCCTCTTGTTTTAACTTAACCCTACCATTATTAGCATGTCTGTTCATTAGCATTAATTCATTTATGCCTTAACCTCTCATATTAGAACTGTTGTTTGCGGTTGCTGGATGTGCCGGGCAGTTCCGGGCAGACTTCTACCGCAAACTCATTCTAACCTCGGGTTTTGGGCTAAGTGTGCTAACCTATCACATTAGATCTATGTTGTTGCGGTTACTGGATGTGTCGGGCGGTTCCGGGAAGTTTTACACCGCAACTCAATCTAACCTCGGGTTAGGCATGTTCACATTTTAGTCAACTTACATATTTGTCAAATATGCCCAAACCAAGATTTTTGTATATTATGTAACAACCCGTATTTTGATAACGTGTTATAACCATAAACCTAGGCATAATTAAATTTTAAATAAGAACCAAGGGAAACGGGTTGCGCCATTGCGTTCGCTCGGAATTCTGCATGAAATCGAGTCCGAGTTTTCGAAAATCGGAGTCCGTATGACCAAGTTATGGCTCCCCAAAGTTTCAGAAATTTTCAGAGTTCAAAACAGTTCGAATTCGAGTTCAAATTCGAATTTCAAAACCCAGACAGACTGGGCGGGAAATTTCTCGCCCAGCACCCCAGGTCGACTGGGGAGTCGACTGGGCAGTCGACACCCCCAGGACCAGGTCGACTGCGCAGTCGACTTGGGTGTCGACCTGGTCCCCGAACCTGGTTTGGGCCTGGTTGCTCCTGCTTGACCCTGTTGGCTTGTTTGAGGGCCTGTGATGATTTTTGGCGGTCAGATCGATTCTAGGTTTTATCCTATGGCCTAAACTAGTTGTTACAACTATAAAAACACCCTAAGACCTAGGCTAATCCACAAAAAATCTTTCTAACACCATTATGCTGCTAAGTCTCCTCTTGAACCATGGCCGCCGCCTCCAACTTGAAGCTTAAACATTCAAACTAGATCCAAATCGAAGGCCAACGTTTCTACAACAATTCAAGGGAATAGATCAACATCTCAACAATGATCCTACGACAATTTCTATTCTTAGTTCTCAAAAACCACGATCTGTAAGCCCCAGTTACTCTTAGATCTAAACTCTAAACTTAATATGGACATGTGTAAATTGAAGTTGAACATAAACATGATAACTACTTGAGACCTACTCTTGTATATCTTTGATCTATGACTATTCCTTTTTGATCTATTATTTTAGATCTACTCTTGTTCACCCTAGATCTATTCACCTTGAACCTAGTACCGTTCATATTGAACCTTGATTTGTGGAATACTGATAAGAACTTGATTTAGGGGCATGTTCATGTCATAACCTAAACCCTATCATTATTTTAACATGCCTGTGATGTTGTGATGTTGAAACTTTTGCTAGTCACAAATTTAGGATTATCATCTTATGTCATTTATTGCTATGTTTATCACCCTATTTCATATGCCAGTGATGTTATGATCATATCTCAAGTTACACCATGCTTGCCTTGAAGTCACCTTTGCCACTTTATACCCATCCTTGTTATGTTATTCCCTAGTTACATTTATTGCCTTGATTCGAATTCACGAGCGTTGGGGATGCGATTTGGGTAGTTTAGGAAAACCTGAATTTAGTATGAACTTTAAAACATGAATATCGTTATAACTTGAGCTTGGATAGGAACATGAATTTGACATGAAATTATACTTGAAAATATGAATTTGGGACATGACACTTAGATAACTTGAACGTGGACAACTCGAGTTTGGGTTGAGTTTGTAGTATAAATCTGCCCGGAACCGCCTGGCGAATCCAGTAACTGCAAACAATAGGACCCAATGTGAGTAGTTGGTCATATCGCACTCGAAACCCGAGGTTAGACTAGGTTATGGTGTAAAACTGCCTGGACCCACCCGGCACATCCAATAACCATAACCAAGTCTAATGTGAGAGGTTAGGGGTGCATTAAGTAAATTAATGCCACTGGATAGGGTTAAGTCATGAACCGCTTGAACACACTTAACCAACCTGACACATGATTCGTAGGACTAAGTCTTGAACTAGAACGACACACTTAGTCAATTTGACATGACACGTAGATGGGGTTAAGTCTCGATTTTAAATGACAACTTAACCTGCTGAACGAAACCCTAGTTACGCGGTCCTTTTCAGCAGTAACCCACTAGATGTATCACGGTACCCTGGGACTAGGCAGGTAGGGGCACGATTGCTGGGCTGATTGTAAGCGACCAGAACGACGGCTGAGTTGGTGCGCCATTGTAGGTTCAGGCGGACTAGGGTCGTGCACTTAGTCCGGAGTTGAAAAAGCAGGCATTGGGCATCAGTAGGATTATCTGTGCATTCTTGATTCGTGTCGGTGGTTGGCATCCTAGGGCTTGATACACCCTATGGTGGACCTAGCACAGGTAACTACATTCGTGATAGGGTCGTATGACACAGACACACGACGAGCTAGACTTGTAGGTAGCTGATCGATTAGATCTACTGTTGGACCCCGAATTGGGTCACTTCACGATATTGGGCCAAGGGATTATTTCTTGATTTATAGTTGACACGGGATTAGTACACCAGTATAGTTGGTATGGCGAACCTTGAATACGCAATATTAGACTTGAGTTATCTTGTTAGCTTAGTTATCATGTCAGACTTATCATCATTCCTATGTTTAATTCCAGTTTATTCATGTCTTGTTAACTTTACTAGTTTCTATGCTGATAGTCACTAGGGCTTACCAGTCTTTTTGACTGACCCGTTTCCTTTCGCCTCTTTGTCTTTCGTTTCCTCCCCCCCCCCCAAGTTCTCAGGGAGGAAACTCTAGCTCTTAGCTTGGACTTTGCTTGCTTTCTGACAGCTCATGTACGGTTTGGTCTTGAGCTATGCTATGGCTGCACTCATGCACTTTTTGGGGAATAATATTTTACCTATGTTGTTTTAAGTACTTTGCTTCTTTAGAACTTGATGTAATGAAATAATGACTTGGCATTTTGATGTAAGAGGTTTTGACTCTATTTTTCAGTAATGAGATTTGGTTTTAAAGTTTATATCCACTGCTTTATACACTCTATTTTATCTATGTTCTGTCTTATGTTATCTCTGTGCCAGTTTACTAGATAATACCCCTCCAAAACTAGGGCATTCCCTTTGTGAGTGACCCTAGCGGAGGCGGGGTGTTACATTTGGTATCAGAGCAGAAGGTTACCAGACTGGGCAAAAGTTTTAAAAACCTTCTGAAACTATTTTCAAAACTGTTTATAAAGAAGCATTTTTCAAGAAAAGTTTTACTTTTAAGAAAAGGCTATTCCCCAAAAGCCATTAGCACTTTCCTTTCTTTCCTCGTTTGAATCTTTTTCCATTTCGCTTTTCAGCATGTCTGATCTTAGCCTTCCTGAGGGAGTACCCATACCTGGCTGGTTCCGAAGATACTTGGAAGCTAGGGCCAATGGCACGGGCCCGGCAGATATCCCTCCTCCTCCTCCCCCGGTGGCCACGGTTCCTCCTCCTCCTCCTCCGGGTACCGCCTTCGCCAAAATATGCAAGGACTTTATAGGAATGGGCGGCAAGAACTTCGTTGGAACTGAAACCTTCGTTGAGGCGCGAAACTGGCTAAAAGAGACTGAAGACTTGTTTGTTATTTTCGATATGGAGGATCATAGGAAAGTTCAGTTGGCAGCATGGTTGTTGAAAGAGGAAGCTGCATTTTGGTGGGAAGTCACCAACGCTACCAGGCCAATTGAGACTTGGGCAAACTTTAGAGAGAGGTTTGGGCTTAAGTTTTTATCATCCGCAGAAGCGAGTCTTCAGATGGAGAGGTTCCTGGCACTCAAGCAAGGGGACATGTCAGTTAGGGAATACGTGAATAAGTTTAATCAGCTTGCTCGGTTTGGTTTGGACTTAGTCAACACGGCTGAGAAAAAGGCTCTACGCTTTGCTCGAGGATTGAGCGAGCCACTCCACACTATGGCCATGACTCATGTACCCATGGGGGCGACCTTTGAAAGCTTGGTGAATATGGCCCTACTTCATGAAGAAGACGAGAATGGCAAGAAGAAGGTCAAGGCGAATGAGTCTCAAGACAAGAAGGTAGACTCCGAGAAAGGAGGAAAGAACAGCAACAACAAGAATGACAAGTCACATGAGAAAAGAAAATGCAACTTCTGTGGAATTGATGGGCATATAGTCCAGGACTGTAGGAAGAAGAAGATGAAGATAGGAGCATGTTTTCAATGCGGTGAAACTGGACACATCAGCAAGAACTGCCCTAAGAAGCAAGGGCAAGGACCGCAAGAAGGGCCTTCTAGGGGTACATCTTTAACTTCTTTTACCTAGATACTCTGTTTTATCTTGTATATCCTTTCGATCCTGTCTTGAGAACCTTAGGTAGAATCCTATGAATGTAAACATGTATTTGAAGCATGTTATGGTTGATGTTTGCAAACGGTTGCAAGTGGTTGCAAGTGATTGCTCGTGGTTGCATAACACACATTAGGCACTAGATCGGCTCAGACACATTTTCATATTGCATATGCATGAGTGTTTATACTTATTTATGGATGAAATTGAATGTGTTATCATATGAATGTTGCATATGGATGAATGTTTGTGCACACATATAGTGCTTGCGTGACTAGGATTATTTGCATACATGTTGGATTCATGACACTAAACATATTTTGCATTAGAAAGATCAATCAGGCCTGATCATTTGCATTAGATAAGGAACATATACACACACTTTTTGCATATGTTCATATAGCATTAGAAATCTCTTAAGGACAATGTTTGCTTGTGGATGATGTTTTGAGTAGATGGATGATGGATGGTAGGATACGTTCTTCCTAACTTAGAGATTTCGGGGACGAAATCCTTTAAGGAGGGGAGAATGTAACAACCAGTATTTTGATAACATGTTATAACCATAAATCTAGGTAGAATTAAATTTTAAAATAAGAACCAAGGGAAACGGGTTGCGCCGTTGCGTTCGTCTCGGAATTCTACATGAAATCGAGTCCGAGTTTTCGAAAATCGGAGTCCGTATGACCAAGTTATGGCTCCCCAAAGTTTCAGAAATTTTCAGAGTTCAAAACAGTTCGAATTCGAGTTCAAATTCGAATTTCAAAACCCAGACAGACTGGGCGGGAAATTTCCCGCCCAGCACCCCAGGTCGACTGGGGAGTCGACTGGGCAGTCGACACCCCCAGGACCAGGTCGACTGCGCAGTCGACTTGGGTGTCGACCTGGTCCCCGAACCTGGTTTGGGCCTGGTTGCTCCTGCTTGACCCTGTTGGCTTGTTTGAGGGCCTGTGACGATTTTTGGCGGTTCAGATCGATTCTAGGGTTTATCCTATGGCCTAAACTAGTTGTTGCAACTATAAAAACACCCTAAGACCTAGGCTAATCCACAACAAATCTTTCTAACACCAATATGCTGCTAAGTCTCCTCTTGAACCATGGCCGCCGCCTCCAACTTGAAGCTTAAACATTCAAACTAGATCCAAATCGAAGGCCAACGTTTCTACAACAATTCAAGGGAATAGATCAACATCTCAACAACGATCCTACGATAATTTATGTTCTTAGTTCTCAAAAACCACGATCTGTAAGCCCCAGTTACTCTTAGATCTAAACTCTAAACTTAATATGGACATGTGTAAATTGAAGTTGAACATAAACATGATAACTACTTAAGACCTACTCTTGTATATCTTTGATCTATGACTATTCCTTTTTGATCTTTTATTTTAGATCTACTCTTGTTCACCCTAGATCTATTCACCTTGAACCTAGTACCGTTTATATTGAACCTTGATTTGTGGAATACTGATAAGAACTTGATTTAGGGGCATGTTCATGTCATAACCTAAACCCTATCATTATTTTAACATGCCTGTGATGTTGTGATGTTGAAACTTTTGCTAGTCACAAATTTAGGATTATCATCTTATGTCATTTATTGCTATGTTTATCACCCTATTTCATATGCCAGTGATGTTATGATCATATCTCAAGTTACACCATGCTTGCCTTGAAGTCACCTTTGCCACTTTATACCCATCCTTGTTATGTTATTCCCGAGTTACATCTATTGCCTTGATTCGAATTCACGGGCGTTGGGGATGCGATTTGGGTAGTTTAGGAAAACCTGAATTTAGTATGAACTTGAAAACATGAATATCGTTATAACTTGAGCTTGGATAGGAACATGAACTTGACATGAAATTATACTTGAAAATATGAATTTGGGACATGACACTTAGATAACTTGAACGTGGCCAACTCGAGGTTGGGTTGAGTTTGCAGTATAAATCTGCCCGGAACCGCCCGGCGAATCCAGTAACTGCAAACAATAGGACCCAATGTGAGTAGTTGGTCATATCGCACTCGAAACCCGAGGTTAGACTAGGTTATGGTGTAAAACTGCCCGGACCCGCCCGGCACATCCAGTAACCATAACCAAGTCTAATGTGAGAGGTTAGGGGTGCATTAAGTAAATTAATGCCACTGGATAGGGTTAAGTCATGAACCGCTTGAACACACTTAACCAACCTGACACATGATTCGTAGGACTAAGTCTTGAACTAGAACGACACACTTAGTCAATTTGACATGACACGTAGATGGGGTTAAGTCTCGATTTTAAATGACAACTTAACCTGCTGAACGAAACCCTAGTTACGCGGTCCTTTTTAGCAGTAACCCACTAGATGTATCACGGTACCCTGGGACTAGGCAGGGTGGGGCACGATTGCTGGGCTGATTGTAAGCGACCAGAACGACGGCTGAGTTGGTGCGCCATTGTAGGTTCAGGCGGACTAGGGTCGTGCACTTAGTCCGGAGTTGAAAAAGCAGGCATTGGGCATCAGTAGGATTATCTGTGCATTCTTGATTCGTGTCGGTGGTTGGCACCCTAGGGCTTGATACACCCTATGGTGGACCTAGCACAGGTGACTACATTCGTGATAGGGTCGTATGACACAGACACACGACGAGCTAGACTTGTAGGGAGCCGATCGATTAGATCATACCGTTGGACCCCGAATTGGGTCACTTCACGATATTGGGCCAAGGGATTATTTCTTGATTTATAGTTGACACGGGATTAGTATACCAGTATAGTTGGTATGGCGAACCTTGAATACGCAATATTAGACTTGAGTTATCTTGTTAGCATAGTTATCATGTCAGACTTATCATCATTCCTATGTTTAATTCCAGTTTATTCATGTCTTGTTAACTTTACTAGTTTCTATGCTGATAGTCACTAGGGCTTACCAGTCTTTTTGACTGACTCGTTTCCTTTCGCCTCTTTGTCTTTCGTTTCCTCCCCCCCCCCCCCCCCCAGGTTCTCCAGGAGGAAACTCTAGCTCTTAGCTTGGACTTTGCTTGCTTTCTGACAGCTCATGTACGGTTTGGTCTTGAGCTATGCTATGGCTGCACTCATGCACTTTTTGGGGAATAATATTTTACTTATGTTGTTTTAAGTACTTTGCTTCTTTAGAACTTGATGTAATGAAATAATGACTTGGCATTTTGATGTAAGAGGTTTTGACTCTATTTTTCAGTAATGAGATTTGGTTTTAAAGTTTATATCCGCTTCCTTATACACTCTATTTTATCTATGTTCTGTCTTGTGTTATCTCTGTGCCTATTTACTAGATAATACCCCTCCAAAACTGGGCATTTCCTTTGTGAGTGACCTTAGCGGAGGCGGGGTGTTACATACTAATTGTCCCAAATTCTCCAAACTAGTCATGTTCCAATTCTCAAGTTATGCCCAACGAAGCCAATTGAAAGTTAGGCCCCACAAATTCAACTACAAGTTATCACCCAAAATAGGTTACACCTAATCTTCCCAAATTTGCAGTAATAGTCATGTCCCAAAATCACAATATACATTATGTTTGGCTCCCAACGATAGTTATGCCCAATCTAGATTTAGTATTCCAATTTACAGTTTACGCCCAATCAAGATTTAATATTTCAATTTTCCCTAAGTTCGCAACAATAACAATTATGCCCCCAAATCACAAGTTACAAATTATGTTCCACTATTACCAAATAGATTATTCCCCAATATCCCCGCATTCCAATCGCACGTATAATAAGATTCCATCTAGGTTTTGAATGAACCTAGTATTCATAAAATAATCTAAAAGGGGAAAAGAGAAGGGACACAAGAATTGACATAACCATGTAAAGGTAAATCAACATAAGGATCATGGTTTCAAATAGATTTGTTGTACATTGTCCGCAAATATGAACAAACTGGTAAGTTACATCATAGGCATATAGATTCGATAGAATTTAACATAAAAGTGTTACCAATTTTGATGTACAACATGATAGGCTTAATTGTATCAAACACAATAATCTCATAGGCATAGGTATTTTCAGTTTTGTCAAAAGGATAAGCATGAATCAGAATTGATTATCTTACAATTAGGCAAAGTTCTAGATCCGATTCATCACAAATATGATTTCTACTAAGAAAAGTGTTTAAATCTGAATAATAACTGAACTTACAGAAAAAGAATAATTCTTGTATTCTGGGATCTGATTTCTAAATTTGAAAAGCTATCCTTTGATGTAGACGTTTGATTTGAAGTTCTTCTAATCGATTACTAGTTTAGAGAAAAATGGAGGCTATGCTAGTTTGGCCATGGACAACATGATGGCTTCAGAGAGCAAGGTTATGAGGTTTTAGGGTTAAGGGTTGGGGTTGTTTATATAGAAGTTTAGATTAATGAGAGCCGTTAGATCATCCTAGGAGTAATCAGAGCCATCCAGACCAAATAGAGTCAATAGAAGTCGCCACATATGCCCTAATGACTCAGAAATCGACCATCAGGCCAAACAGTGAAGGCCACATCAGCTTAGGGCTCAGAAAAATCGTCACAGGAACCAGATCAAAAAGGGATTGACTCCCTACAGGGGGGTAGACACCTATGTCGACTCCCCTATAGGGTGTTCGACACCTATGTCGACTCCCCCTAGGGGGTCGACACCCTAAGCAAGAATTTTCCCGCTCAACCTATTCTTCTGGAATTTCGAATTTTGAACTTGGTTTGAGATTTTCAATTATTATTTATATTTTCTGTATAAACTTGAAATCTTCAAAACTTCATAACTTCTTCATACGGAGTCCGATTCACGCAAACTTGGACTCTATCTCAAGCAGAATTCCGAGGCGAACGTAATGGCATAACCCGTTCCCCTTAATTCCCACTTTTAAAATTAAGTATATTTTAATTCGTTATTTTAATATTCGCTGAAAATGCGGGGTGTTACACCTACTACCTCGTTTTCTCGAGTATCGTTCGAACCTGCATATCAGTGATCCCATTCACCTGAAATTCTCAGCAGAGTTCATCCTGGAACTACTAAAATGACCCTTCCATGAGTCCCTTTAGTTGGGATAAAGTATAGACAATCGACTTGTCGTCAAGCTTGATCAAATCTAGCATAGACAATCGACTTTTCTTCAAACTCAAATCAACTGCCTATAACCATCGCTAGTATCTTACTATCGATCCATCATCACTACTCTACATCCTGTAATATTGCTACTCATCGTCGAATTCATTGCTTTCCATTATGAGATCACCATCGTTATTTAATTAGCCTGTATCTTGAATCACCACATCATTGCCTCAGCCAAATCCATCGGTCAAAGAGCTATCACCTTGAATCCAATATCGAAGGAACCCTCACATCCGGCTCGTTGGGACCGCATTAGCGTTCATGTCAAATTGGCCATATTGGCCAACAACATTAGTAATCGATATCAACAGCTCTATAGTAATTGATAATGGCCTCTGATCATGTATATACCAAAATTCGTTAAATGCACATAAAATGAAGACGTCTAACATTCATCTTGAAATTCAAATTAGTCTTTAAGTCTATCCTCCGTCTCCAGATCGGTCATCATGATCCTTGTGCACTCAATCGGTACTCACTAACTTGTGCTCTTGACCAGTAAGCACCAAAACTCTAGTGAACGAGAGTTGGCTAATGCTAGATCACCAACAAAAGGCGATTTAACTAATTAAGTAAACAATTCAACCATACAATAAATAATCACACAAATTCCTTAATTAGTATGCAAATATTCATATTAGCATCAACAAACATGCAGAACCTATCTAGAGTAATCAAAGTAAAATAAGTGTCAAAATAGCCTAAATTTAGTAGTAGCGTCAAAATAATGCGCGATAATATGAAAATAGGTAAAATCTGATAATCAGGTTAAAACTACTTAAATCACTTTTTAATCCTTGTATTTGTTAATTACTAGGTTCAGTTATCCTAAGAATGCCAATTTATAACTATAAATCACATATAAGCAACAATAATTTACTATACTAACAATTGTAGTCCATGGGAAACAATATTACTTACCTCAGCCAAATAAGCGCAAACTTCTCCAGGGCATAGAGTTCTCCAATATGACTCCAACGGAAGAAACAACATCTAAATCGAACCTCGTATGAGACATATATTGTGAATACAAGTTCATTGACAATAAAAATAATTAAATAACTTAATTACCATTAATATACAAACTAATCACCTCTTAACCCATCTTCTCCAAATCAATATTTCACCAGGTCGTGCACACCCATGTCATCATGTGCATTTCCTCCAGCTGTATGGAGCCTCATTGCTCCATTTTGAATTCTACTTTAACCTTAGGTTTCTCAACTCGTACTTCACTCGCCGATACCACCATTGCCAACTCTGTACTCCCCACTTAAATGCGAAATTATCGCTTAACCCATCAAACTATTGGAGTTTTACCCTTCCCCCAAATAATGACCAGACCACCCACTAACTTCACAACCAGTGCACCATTCAACCCTCGATTTGATGCCAACCTATATTTAATCTATTGCCACACCTAACTTAATTAATCTGAAACCCTAGTTCTTAGCCTTTAAACTGAACTCTAGCCATTGGGAATCGTATCAGTTAAATCTGTTGTAATCTTGTAGGTCTCATGAAGACAAGTTGGACTGGATTAGATCGAAGATTTTATGCTGAGATAATCGCAAGATGTTGATTTTTGAAATCAAAGAAAAGGGTAGCTAAAATGGCGATGGGACATTGATGTAGGAAATGGAAGAGAGGTTGAACAGTAATATGAAAATAATAGTTTATTATATCTAATTTCAGTTAATTTCTCAACTAGAAACGACCATGCATTTAAATTTATTACGATCAAGCGATATATCTATTCGTTATGGACCTTGACAACGTACATTACTCAACATTACAGTTCCAATGGTACAAGTTTCATAGCAATGAGACTGTGCCATAGAATGATAAAGTACGTGTACTACGAGACTGTTTTGACCCTTAAAGCGTCTGATCTCTAAATATAACGATATCTATATTTTTTTTCTTGGTGTAATAAACCATCTGAACTCAATAGAAGTGGTCTCAAGTACTGATTCAATCATTTGTGGAAAAAAAATCCGATTTTGGAATCATCAATTAATTAATGACCGATATTTAGATAAAATATTTAATTATTCAATTGTTAAAATATGAGTCATTACATTCTCACCTCCTTAAAGGATTTCGTCCTTGAAATCATCAAGGGTTGAATGACACAACCTAACAGTCTACAATATGCACACCGCAAGATTAATCATTACCCATCGCTCTTAAGAACTACCATTGAAAGCGATCACAACAAAAGAAATAGACATACAATTTGACATATAGCCATAATTCACATTCATAAGTATAATCACAATCAGCTATAGGACGGATCCAGCCAAGCCAAATATCTAAGTCATAACTTATTTCCAAAAAAGCCAATAATGGAAAATAAAAGTGACAATTTATTATTTGGAAGACACCTCAGCTAAAAACCTTATGTTGATTTTCCTCTAATTTTGGCTAATTTACAGAAAAGTTCGGCCATGTCTTTTTTATTTCGGTCGATCTGAAAAAACTACAATTTGCCTAATATGGCCTAATCCAACAAAAGAAAACAAAATCCCAAAAATTCCCTTCCATATATGGGGAATAAAATCACCAAAAATGCATCAAGCAAAAAAACCATAACTTCGCATCTACTACATACCTTTTTTAAAGCAAGCCAAACAATTAGATGTGAATAAAAGCACGAGTAAGCAGCCAAATAATCAATCCCTGCTTCTTTGTACCTAAAATGTACTTGATAAAGAGGGTCAACCACAGTAGTAGTAATCAACAAAGAAAATAAGCATGTTAAATAAATAAGATTTATCTAACACAAACATGTCAAGTCATATATGGAAATAAATGGGCATAGCAAAAATACGACTACCCTGCATTCCAAAAAAAACATATATGCATAAATAATAATGTGAACATCATAATCAAAAATGCTTGGATGAAGCAATAACAATCATCAAAATAACATGCATGCCTAACCTAGTATGCGGGATACTGACATAAAATATAATATCCAATCCATTTATGACTCGATAACTTGGTCACCATTTCAAAACTAAGGAATATAAATCTGACATCTCTCATCAATGAATCAGTTATGACTCGAGTGCTAAATAATATCTCAACTCGGTGGCAATCTGTCGATGGACACCATTGACAACTATTTATGCATTTGTGTGAAAATCTCAAATAGTTATAGTGAATTACTTAATCCAACCCATTCAGCACCAGCTAGCTGACGTTGCATTGATTATGAAATGAATTCCCAACCAACCACTTTCGATGATGCTGGGAATAAGCAACATCTTTTCCATATGTAACCAACCGCCTCGATAGGGTCGACACTACATCACATCAAGTTCTAGAGCCATAACCAATAATAAACACAAGCGACGTCCACCAAAAGGATTTCTCTTTTGAACTAGCACATCTTTAAATTAAACACAAACAATTGCCTTTCCCATACACACATTGGAAGACAACAAAGTTGTAGGAGGCCAAAAATTCCAACTAGTGTTGTAAGCCTGCCACGAACGCTGTGATATCTCTCAAGGAAGAGAAATTCTGTTGATGTGACATCATTAAACGACTCTAATCCCTTCCCCGATGAATAGTTCCTCCAAATCTCTAAAGTGAACATTATCACCATCGACTCTGAATAGGGAGTTAAGTAATCCTTCTCATATTGACTAGAATGCGACAACCGTCCTACTCGGTAACACTGCACTTAATCAAGCAACGCAATACGACATGTACTATCAGTTTACCATTCACAGTTGGGACGAGTAACCAGTACACTTGTAGGCCAACTGCAACTTCTAAACCATTGCGACCTTCGAACTATCCATAGGGGAATCCTACACAAGTCAACGTGACCCAAAAATTTCACTTCTATCATCAAATAGTGGAACTCTAACAAAATAACCAACAAATGGCATTTTTTCAACACCTACAACATAATCAATAGTCAGATTTTCTTTTCCCTTCGTTCATCGGCAAATGAAAATATTATTTGGTAGCAGACTAAATGAACGGGGCTTACATTATGACTTACCCTTTTTCCAAAAATTGGTTCTAACACCCAAACTAGTTATGATTTCAATGAAATAGAATCAAAAAGCAGTAAAGAACACACGATTTATAGTGGTTCGACGTTAAGGAGCCTACGTCCACTTTGTTTTCTTTTATTGGATGATTTGAATACAAAGACAGCAATAATTCTCACTCAACTTCACAATTACAATGCATAAACTCAGTCAAATCTCTCAAATGTAGGCTTTAAGAGATGGTTTTGATCTAAATATGATTGTAGAGTTCGGTTATGGAGGAAGTAAGAACTGAGAATTTGCCAAAAGATCCTTTCAAATGCCCCTAGATGATGTATTTATAGGTGAAAAATCTCTTCGAAGTGGCTCCGGTTCGGAATTGCGTGGCATCCATCCCTTGAGAGTCGGGTTCGGAGGCTCCAAGATGGCTACAGCGCATTGATTTAGTAGGAGATCGTGGGAGAAATGGTCAGACCTTGTCCGAGTCTCCAGGAGATATGCGCAGCAATGGTTACAGATTCAATGGGAAGAAGGGGTTTGGATCGGGTCCTCCGATCCGAACCGGTGAGGCAGCATGCTATCCCTTAATGTTGTTTGTGTACTCCTCCGATCCGATGAGGCCGTTTGTTGTTTAATGTGCTGACGCATCTCTCCGATCCGATCCGATGAGGTCACTTGATATCCTTTGATATTGCTGACGTATTACCAATCCGATCCGACGTGATTTCTGCGTCTCTGATCTCTACTCACTTCCTGCGCTACTTTCCTCCGAACCGATTGATGACTTTTTCGTTGTTTGCTCTTTGTGTAGCCTAGTTCACAAAGTAGGCTAACATTTTGCCCCCTCGAAGTACACTCTTATTTAAGATAAAGTGTGCTTCGAAGCAATTTACAAAACATCCTTTGAATTAGAATCATTGAATGATCGCCTCCATTTACTTGTAGTGCCGTGTCGCTTCATAACATCGTGGCTTTTGCTGCTTATATATACCCATAATCCATATGAATTACTTTCTTCATTTTCAAACAACTTCGAGAACTTTTATTTAACGTCCAGTGATTCCTCCAGGTAAGCTTTTTCTTTACTTTTCCTCAAATTCATCCCCGCGTGTCAAATCAGTGTATATAGCCCCTTTCGGTTCGGATTCCGATCTGAATGGATTTTCTCCAGTGGCACATCCGAACAGACACACCGGTATCACTTCACCATGGATCAACAGGCCATAGGGCCTTTGTGGGCTTGACTCCCGGTCCGAACGGGTTGGGGGAAACTAGGAATACGAGTGGTCACTACTATTTAATATAAGTATCCCCCCGTCTCCTTCTTCCTCTTCCTCTTCCTCTTTTATTATCCGATTCCAACGAAATTTGCATCAAAACCCTAGGATTTCAAAAACTCTGAAACTCTCTCGTTTTAATCCCCGAATCCAACACATAGGTAGTTTTATAACCTTGAATCTTATCTTTGTAATTGCTTTTAGCTTAGATTCACGGTTTCCTTGAACGATTCCAGCGAGATATTCAATGGATTTCGTCGCCATGACCTTCTCCACTCCGCCATCGTCGTTAATGGCGTTAAATCTCTCTCGAGGCGGCGGTGGAGGGGGTTAAGATTCTTCGTTGAGCATTTGAATGCATCAGTACTCGATTTCAGTTGGGACTTTCAACATAGGATCGAGCTTGACCCCAAAGAGGAGGGAAAAAGGGAGAGGAGAAGTGCAGGGGATCGGTTCGGGTGACAAGACAGAGACGAGGAAAAAGGGAGAGGAGAAGTGTAGGGGATCGGTTCGGATGACAAGACAGAGACGAAAATGGGGTTCAACTGACCGGTTCGGGTCGGTCTTGCAAGCCAAGAGAAGAACAAGATTTAATTGACCAGACCGGATCGGAATGTGAAACAAAGAAGGGGAGAAGCATGGTTGTTCAATTCGATCCGGACCGTCCAAGTACTCACCTCCGAACCGATCTGACTTTGGTCACTGGGCATCAACTCTTGTCCCACGCTAGCACAAGGCTTTCTCCCTGATCCGACCCTAGTGCGTGTATCCGAACCGAACCGAACCGAAAAACAGTCCATGATTGCACATAAGACCTTGCTTAGCTGGTTAAACCAATTCTTAATACAATCTTCAACTTAATGGACAGTTAGGATAGTTCCTTGCGAACATAAACAAATATCAAGAACCGTTCTGAACATTACCGCTTCCTTGGACCTTTACATTATGCTTCCATGTATTTACTTTGCATCTTTGTCACACGTAGCACACACTTTAGTTCACATACACACACGGGGGACACGGGCAACTTTACTCTAATCCTCGTCATCGTCCTTCAAGGCGTCTATCATCTCGTCATCCTGAGGA
The DNA here is from genome assembly GCA_030737875.1 of Allium sativum. Lineage (NCBI taxonomy): Eukaryota > Viridiplantae > Streptophyta > Magnoliopsida > Asparagales > Amaryllidaceae > Allium > Allium sativum. The sequence continues at coordinate 861,426,569 of CM060915.1, read as the reverse complement.
GCATCAGCCTTAGACAGTTCAGCTCCCTCTCCTGAATCAATAGTGGCAGCCTTATCCTTTTCTCCTTGAGCCTTCTCCGCGGATTTTGCTCCAGTGGTGGTTCCCTGAGGCCCACCAACCTTCTCGGTCGGTTCAACACCTACAAAATGAGAAGCAACAGTTATCAACTCAGGAGAAAATAAAGGGTCCTCCATCGATTGTACGATTATGTGATGAAAAGTGGAGACGGCCTTGACGAATTGAGGTGAAAAGGTAGAAATACCTTCCGATGATTTCTCAGCTGGAGTAACTGCCGTCTTCGACGCCGTCTCGGGTTTGGGGGATAAAAGAGATGCCACGTAATTCCGAATCGGAGCCACTTCGAAGAGATTTTTCACCTATAAATACATCATCTAGGGCCATTTAAAAGGATCTTTTGGCAAATTCTCAGTTCTTACTTCCTCCATAACCGAACTCTACAATCATATTCAGATCAAAACCATCTCTTAAAGCCTACATTTGAGAGATTTGAGTGAGTTTATGCATTGTAATTGTGAAGTTAAGTGAGAATTATTGCTGTCTTTGTATTCAAATCATCCAATAAAAGAAAACAAAGTGGACGTAGGCTCCTTAACGCCGAACCACTATAAATCGTGTGTTCTTTACTGCTTTTTGATTCTATTTCATTGAAATCATAACTAGTTTGGGTGTTAGCACCAATTTTTGGAAAAAGGGCAAGTCAGAATGTAAGCCCCGTTCAGTTAGTCTGAATAGCAGACCAAGTGAATAACTGTGTGTAATATGCCACACTTATCCACGTCACCCAATAAAGGTCCACGTGTTAGGCTCATCATATGCCACACGTGCGGGGGCGTGTTGAGACAAGTCCCACATTGGGGAATTTGTAAAATGAATCTTATATAACTATAATGAGTTCACCCTTCACATTACCAATTGGTTTTGTGATAATTTGGGGTCCTCTATCATATATCTCAAAACACAGTCCAAGAAAGCAACAAAATATGTTGATTTGTTGGTTATCCTGAGCAACATAACTAAGCAATCAAAATTAAATCAGTGTGTGAAATGTTGTAATCGGCATACACCTTCTCATCACTCCTAGTTCGCAACATCTATCGAGATTCCCAAAGAGCATCCTTGCACCCCTAGAGCCAATTGTACTAGTCACCAATTAATGAGATTGAATTCTAGCTCGTCTCTCGCTCCTTAGATACCATATGCTCTAAAGGAATAAATATTGGTTCAACATCTCTAGCCAGATCGATATGGAACTTAAATAAAATATAATGGTATCTAATCACCTCGTTGAATGTGTCTATGTATTCTCAAGTACAAGATTAGATGATGACTCGGTATTGGAGAAAATCTCAGTCCGCTATCATCCAACCACAAGCGGCCTTCCTATTGAAGATCAAGGTCTCATCCCACTATCCCTAAATTGAGAATAACTAGGTACTGAAGTGAAAAATGTCTAGCCCACTATCGTCACCAATAGCCTCACAACCGCCGACGTTCTGCAACCTCCTAATAAGTCGATTCCTGGATTCTAATGATAAATTAATTGAGCCTAAATCATCAATAAAAATCAAATTAATAAGAAGAAAATGTGACTCATCAAGATTTACGTTTTGACGAACCATGTATACCGCCAAGTATGAACAAGCTATGTTGTAACACTTCTCCATCTCAAGGCCTGAAATTTAGCACTATGGACGCTACAATCATCCACAATATTAATCTACGACAACCAAACATGGCATGATACACAATTAAGCCCTTAGCATGGTAAGTAACAATCAAGGAAGGAAAATCAATTACATTGAGTCCCAATCCCATTCCATCCACCAATTTGCAAGATTAGATTGAACGATGAAACCTCGGCATCAAGACAAAATACGTGTGGAAATACCATTAGTAGAAAACATATCTTAATTTGCGGCATCAGTTCCCTCCTTCTCATCTATCAAGGGGGAACTCGATGAAATGGGACTAACGATCAATACATATGCCTCAACGATTGATCCCTTCACAACATGATAACTTTTTACACTAGGTAGAAGCTCAAACATTATAAACTTTCCTGATCAAATCTTTAAATCCATCATTCCCTCAGAATTAAATAAATATATTTCCAAGTGATCACTTAGCTTGGATATAGACTTCAACACCCTTGTGTTGATTGATAAGAGGAAAGACCTCGTACTTCGATAGCACATCGAATTCGACCACGCACTTCGGCAAAAATATATTTCCTAAATCAACGAACTCCTCACTCAACACCAACTTCTAAGAAGTTGATACAAATTTATTTATAGTAAACCATGAACTAGTCCCGAGTGAATTGATTTCAATAAATCAAAGCGATAAAGACTCTCAGCCAATTCAGATTCCTCCTTGAAGTCAAGTAAACTTCTACTTCACTTCAACATCAACTCCAAGTCTTCGGAAAACTTCTTGCAAGAACCCAAATGGCTCTTTCACGACAACAATCAACCCCGTTCATTAGATAGTCTCGGGTAAAAGGTTAGGATGACCAGTCGCTAACGGAGAAAACTATTCCAATGACAATCATGTGCAAAAAAACCAATATAATATATACTAATAATACATAGTTTGAAAATCTAAAATATATACAAATACGTACTATTTCATAAATATTAACTCTCGATTCCTATACATCTTGGGTCAACAACACAAACTAAGTTGTGATACCAAATGTGATGACTACCATACACCACAATGCCCACGTAACCCAGTAATCACTTGTATAAGGGACCTAATAATGTTAAACGACTATCAAGAAAAAAAGGAGATATGGGAAGGAAAAGGAAAATAATAAGAGAAGAGGAAGAATAAAACACAAAACACAATCACAAAACTATCATGTATCTTATACTACATCAACTAACATATAATAATAACAATCACAAATAAAAAAAGGCAAGATAGTAATTGTAACACCCGCATTTTAAATTAAGTTAAATAAAATAAAATTTGAAGAGCATCCAGAATTTGGTCACGGGATTAGCGTCATTGCGCCTATGGTGATTTTTTGGTCAATTTAGACCAATGGATTGCAGAAAACGGATTTTAGATGAAAGAGATACCTTTAAATGAAATATTACAACAAACATGAAAAGGAGGTACAAGAAAAGAACAATGACCACCATTGTTTTTAGCCTTGTTAACAGAAGCCTATGTAGTCCAGTTGGTAAGAGCATGTGACTTTCATGAGAGTGGCGCAAGCTCGATTCCCACGGGCGCCATATTTTATTTTAGAGCAACAGCTAAAATAATACATGTTCTAAAGGGAAAATATGTATAAACGCACATATAAGGAAAATTATACATATAAGGAAGTACAAAAATATGTGCATACATGCCTACGTAAATATATGAATATATATGTGCAAATATATATATATATATATACATAGAAGAGAAATTCAAAATAAACCAGCAATCAATGAAAATAGGTAAAAATTAAATGACGGCATAACGCCGTTTGAATATTGAAAAAGAAATAAAAGTTGTGCGTATATATATACGCACAAATTCAAATGTTAAGATAATATGTGCATGCGATTTATAATAGGTATAAAATAAATCAAAGAAGATATAATGGGCATATTAATCAAACGTTTAAAATAAAAACATTAAATACAGCAGAGAATGCGCACCTGGACCCATATGGGTTAACCCAAGCTGTGCCTGGGTCGACCCAGGTGGTAGGTGGGTCGACCCACCCTAGATCTAGGCAGATTCATTCGATGAATCTGGACTGTTAAGAGGCTTTATTCGTTGTTGAATCAGCACTGCGTGTACAAGATCATATCCACTTTCTTGAACACCTATAAATAGGCTAGCAGAGCTAGCCTAAATCTCATATTTTCTGAGAGGCCGCTTAGACTCTGCCATTCTTCTTCCCCCACAAATCTCTTCAGAAAATAGAATAATTAGTCTTAGGAAATTATGATTTAAGATTTAGAGGAAAAGAATACATACATGGGTCTTCAAAATTCTGATTGGAGTGGGGTAAATTCTTGGACCTAGTTAATTTAGATTTCTATTCTTTCTCCCTTTTTCTTTTAGAACCAGAATTTTGAATCCATGGTTAATTAGGTTCAAGATTTATTTAGGAGAGCCATGGAATGCTAGATCTGGACCAGATTCTTGAATTGGAAAGCTATTTGGTGAGTGGATCTAAATTATACCATTTTAAACAACGATGTATTATCATTTGTATTCCCCGTTATATGTACAAATCTGCTGAAATGTATAAATCTGCTAAATGTATAAATCTACTAAATGTATAAATCTGCTGAAATATAAATCTATTGAAATGTAAATCTTCTTATATATAAACCTACTGAAATGTGTTGATATTATTACTGTTGTATATAGAACCATCCTAAGAACCCATTAATTGAATGTTGCAAATCAAGTTATTATGAGATTGAGAATTGTTGTGGTAAACTAGGTTTAAATCTCTAAGAACGTTTATGTCATATAAGCTTGTTTCCATTAATCATCTGCCTGAATAAGAATTTACTATAAGTGCTGTAATTATGGAATTTACAATAAACATGAAATTTGTTTAAGAATATTATTATGCCAAAAGATTGTAAATAGAATTACAGTAAAAATTGTAAGAATGGATATGCCTAAATCGTATGGAAAATTTACAGTAAAAGGAAATTGTAATCGTACTCAAACATGAGGTTAAATTCAACTTGTAGAAGCCTGCCCGGAATTGCCTGGCAAATCCAGCATCCACAAGTGGTTAATTTAACGTGAGAGGTCTGGTGCATAAACCTGATTGTAAATAACGGTACTAGGACACGAGGTTAATTTCAACTTGTGGTAGAAGTCTGCCCGGAACCGCCCGGCAAATCCAGCATCCACAAGTAGTTGGCTTAATGTGAGAGGTCTGGTGCATAAAAATATTTAGGAATATATGGATATAAAGATGGAAAAATAAATGAATGGCATTAATTAAATGGATGTTACAACAGTAAAAGTTTGGTCAGTATTAAAGAACCATGTAAAATGTGATAAATGGGGAATATAACCTATTATAATCTATTACATTAATGATAATGTTATATAATAGGTAGGCTTGTCATAGGGACAAGTGGAAATTATAATGTAAGTTATAATAAATGGAAAAAAACTTATTGATAAACTTTAGTTAATGAGAACTAAGTAATAAGTAAGTTACATGTTAACTAAAAATCTGTAAACCTGCTGACTAAGATTAGATTTACTTAATGACACATTAAGTAGAGCATGTTATTGCAACCTGTAAACCTAAGGATCTTGAAACCTGCTGATTGTGATAAGAAAAACATGTTATTGTAACCTGTAAACCTGAGAACCTAAAACCTGCTGATTGTGATAAGAAAACATTTTATTGTAACCTGTAAACCTGAGAACCTGTAAACCTGAAATTAAACAACAAACGATAGGACAATAATATAAGAAGATTGTAGATTTCAGATCTAGAATTACAATCTAGAGAATAACATGTTAAAGGCTTATTAATGAATTTAAATGGGTTAAGTTATATAACTGAGATTAATAAGCAAGAGCGGTCCATTCCTTAGTTATATAAGGGGCTTGGAGAGAACTTGGTACTTGAATAAGTTAATATAATAGGAAATAACCAAGTTAACTAGAAATATGATGAGGTGGGGTAAGCGTGTAATTAAACTTTTAGAAATAGGGTCTAATAACACGTTAACATGATGCACATGGATCATTCCACATGTCTGAAGGTGAGGAACTTGACGGGGTAGATCATAGTGATATCTTAACACACGAGGTGAGCGCACGTCCATCTGGATATTCTGCATGTTATTCTGCTAATAACCTGCTTGCTAGCGCCGAGGGACTGGAAGGAAGCACGCGGCTTCCTAGGGATGTGGTAGGGTACTCTGTGGTGGCCCCCAGTTGCGGTGCATGATCAGGCTATACTCATAGAGGTTAGGTCTGCGTGTTACCATCTAGTGAGTATACCTTGACTGAAACATAGTTTGCAGTCAGAAGGCTATGGCGGTATGATGTTAGGTGATTCGACGATTTTGCTTAGGGATAGGTTGAGTCACGACGATATGAAGGATAGTAATCGTCGAGTACCTGTCATCGATAGTGGGCTTGATGTGGAAAGACTAGAGCTGAAACCAAGAGGCCAATGATCTTCACTATCGGGTTATTGGATGAGGGACCACATGTATGTTTAGATTGGTTGTCAGGACGGTCACTTAGCTCTCATCTATAGTCATTCACTAGTTGAGGGAGGGGTAAGGTGGGACCATAGCCACCGTAGGAATGCATACCATAGTATCTGTACTCTAGGCCGCTTAGTCGACCTATACAGATATAGAGAAAGACTCCCGACCGAGTTTTGTACATTAGACACGGCCCTATTACGGGACTCGGTGCACAATAGACAGTACGTGCGAGATACATGCATCCGCTCCGGGTAGTGTATCGTAGAGGTTAAGGCATCGAGTACGGTTGACAATACGTATGAGGGTCTAGATATATGCATGACTGCTCCGGGTGGTGTATAATAGAGCAAGGCCATTAATGCATGTTGAGATCTGGTTCGATCGAATGATTCGAATATGGAAGACCGTACGCTTACGTAGCATGGTGATAACGGTTCTATGCAAAACGTGGCATTATTATATGAGGATCCGCATGCCGCTCCGGCATAGGATGAGTGATTGCTTATGTTTTTGTGGTGTGACGGAGGAGATCGTGCGAGAGGGGTACAATGGGAGGTATCTTGATATTCGGGGTAGCTACATATACGTTATATTATGTTAATCTACTAGGAGGTAGATGGGTACGACATGTGCGTAAAGCCGTGGGTGTTGTTAACCCAAGCAACCTAATAAAATAGTAACATGACTGAATGGTATATGTAGGGTTATTTTAGATTGTGTAATTTAGTGCAGTCACCAGAACTTTTGTTATGACCCCCTCCTCATAACACCCTCCCAGCTAGATTTATGGCAGGGATATGATAGATTTGGATACTGGTTAGGAAGTATTATTACAAAAGTAAGGCTATACTTAATTATATTATACTTTATTCATTCCACTGTGAGATGTTTTCTAAGCTCTGATATATTTTATATCTCTGTCTTTTCTGCAGGATGCTATACTAGCCAACTCGAGTTTCGATAGATTGGGATATTTGGAAAAAAAATGATTTATCCGAGTTTTGGTTGTTACATCTGGTATCAGAGCCTAGGTTCAGGATTCATGTATAGACAGTGAGTGAACGTATTTGTATATTTTTAAATATAAATATACTTTATATATACACATAGATCCATAGAGGAACCCACTAAATAGGAAATGTAGAATATGGAAAGAGTTGGGATATCTGTTTTACATACTAAAGGAATGATCATGGAAATTTGAGACCCTTTGGTGGTTTGAGTAGAAAGTGTACAATGTGTTTTGTAAAGGAAAAAGGATGTAACCCAAATTTAGTATTTGAAATGATAGTGTTTTAGATTAGTGGGTTTGGCAGTTGAGCCTTATAAACTGTAAAAGAGGAAAATGGATTAGGAATATATATATATATATATATATGAGAGAAATGACTTTGTAGGAACATCTAGGAGAGTCTAGGTAAGTTGGAAACCCACTTGAAGTCTATCCCCATTATTAACTTTTGAGAACTTGAAATTATAAAAACTTTTAGGAAATAGTTTATGGTGTTTTTTTCAAGTTTTGATCGTAAAAGTTACAATTTTAAAAATATGTAAAGAACATATTTGAAAAGTACATATTGGGTTTTGTAATAAAATGGGGTATATTTTGGAAATAGTAATATCTTGTGAAATTTTTATCTAAAAAGAATTCTCTCAGAACAAGGTGCACATTACAGAGAATGTATAGCTCGCTCGTTTTCAAGTAATGAGGTATGAAAGGATTAAAAAGCAAAGCATAGAAAAGATTGCATTTTTTATTAAAAATAAAATTTTCGGTAAAGAAAATTTTGAAATCTTTATTCTTTTGACAATCATTTTTTATGATTGTTTTAACATAAAATTTTGTTGGGTAGACAAAATAAGTTGTAGAAATTAAGAATAGATTAGATGTTTTCACCTAATTGTAAGTAACTGAACTGACATTGTAAGCAAGAACAGTTGTAAACCTGATTGGGAAATAGTTGTCATTGCCTACTCCAGTTTTTGTGATTTGAAAAGAAAATGATTTGCATGAGATGGCGTATTTATATGGTCTGGCAAAAATAAGTTTTGATGAGGAAAATAAAGTTTTAACCCTTTTAACTTTTGGGAGGAAAGTAAAATGAGGAAGCCAAACCACGTTTTTAAAATCATGGAGTAGTTAAGGATTAGTACCTAGGGAAAGCGGGAAAAGTTTTAAGGCTATGAAGCAGATAGCGAGAATTATCTTGGAATAATTGTAAGTTCCTGTAGAATGCATAAGCATTAAGAAGCCTAGGTTGTTGCTTGGAAATGGTTGCCAGTACACAGCAAGGACTAGTGGTGACTACTAGATAATAGAAGGCAAGTAAGTGTTTACATCCTATGGTTTGAACTTTTCTTTGTCTGAGGGGACATAGTCTTGGGATTCCTGGCCCTTAGTAGTAGCTACGGAAAGCGTTTGTTTTCCTGATTTAGTAGCAGAATTAGAAGGCTTATTTAAAAATTAAACTTAGATCAGAGGATTAAGTTAAATAAGCTAAGAAAAGAGTAATGGCATAACTAAAAAGGAAATAATAAGTTCAGTAAAGCAACAAACATGACAGTTAAGAATATGGAAAATTTTGAGAAAGGTGAATAAAAATGAATTTTTCCAAGATAAGTTAAAAAGAAAATATGTAACAAAGAAAGTTTTCTTATGTGGGCTGTGCTTGGTTAGGAAAATAGGGAATCTTTATAAAATAGATTCATAAAATCCAAGTAAAGACAGAAAAGGTACATAAAAGAAAAAAACTTAAGGGGTGAATTTTCCAATTTCCACCTTTTGTAACATGAGAAATCGAATCTAAAAGATTAGATTTTTCTTAAATTCGAAAAATAAAGTTGCTTGGTAGGGTTTTGGATGCAGAAATTTGATGAACTGGAAAATTTGGATGAAAAAGCATTTTGATTTTCAAATATATTGCATTCATATAGAAACTGCTAATATATTTAGGATGCGTGCATCATGTTTTCAAATAGATTTTCAAGAAAAATTTGCAATCATATAGGAGGTAACACTTAGGCATTCATTTCATTCATGTACTATTATGTTGAATTACACTTTGCACTAGTACACAAATGGTTGCAAAGTGGGATGCACGCATGATGGTTGTAATTTATACGAGGAATTACTTGATTTTACTCTTATCAAATTTCGAGGACGAAATTTACGAAGGATGGGAGAATGTAACGACCCGCATTCTACATATCGAAGAATCGTAGGATATTTATTTCTTTTTCATATGAAGTCGTACGGTCGTGTAACTTTGGGGAACGACTATTGGGGTCATTTCCCATGTTCACGATTTTTGCCGATTTTTAAATGTATTTTACCCCTAGAGAATCTTGTTTCGCCTATAACTTTTGATTGGTATGGAATTTTGACCTAAAACCACTTCCATTGGATTCAAACGATGGTTTACCTTTCCGTAGAGTGGTCACATGTGTCAAACAAACTTACCGTTTGGGAGATATGGCTGAAATAAGGTTTGGAAGGTGAAAAACAGCTTAACCGGGCCTAATTAGGATGATTAGCAGCTAGGCCCATAACCCATTTCAAGATTAGGGGTATGGGGAGGCGGAAATCAGTTAGGAAACGATTTATTTTTCATTTTATCAGCTGCCACTTACCTCTCTTCATCCCTAACAATGGCCTCCACCTTCTAAATTCATCCTAAATTGCTTTCTAATCGCGGATTAGCTTAATCTACACCAAATCAAGGAAGATTAGTATCAAATCAGAGCTGAAACTGCTATGTTGCATTGGAAAACGCCCCAAAATAGTAGAGTTTCAGATCTAAAGTTTTATTTGTGGCTAAGGTGAGTGATTTGCATTGTTTTTCACTAATTACGGTTAATTAGGGGTGATTGGTGATAATTAGCGAAATTATACATCATAAAAATCTGGAAAAATATGCATAAATTTTGAAATATTATTTTATGTTAGTGGTCAAAAATTTGGTTAATTTGGATTTAGTTTGCTAATCCTATTGTTAAAACATGGTTAAGGGGAAAATCATGCTTTTTGGGTATGTTTGATCTAAAATAACTTATATGCTTAATGTTTTGACCTTGTTGATGAATCATATATATTACTACTACTATTTGGAATGTTTTATGATTGATTAGTAAAGTTATAATGGTTGAAAACCTCGTCATATGGCGAGAATGGACGAAAATTAGCTTGTTGGAAATGCTGCAGAGATCCGGATCAGATCGGATAGGGGGATCGGGTCGGCTACTGAACCGAACCAGAACATGGCATCTTCTGGAGCGTACAAATGAAGAGGCAACAAGGAGGCCAGATCGGATTGGAGTAGGGTTGGAGTTTGAATGGAGCACTGAACTGGAGTAGCACCGAACTGAACCGCTTCAGGAGCACTTGACCGAGCCGCATGTGAAAAGCCGAACCGAACCGCATGGAGGAGATGAACCCGATCCGAACCAAGGGAAGAGAATTGAGCCGAGCCGAATGGGAAGCTTGAGCACCACATGCCGAACCGAACCGAGTAAGCCGAACCGAACCGAGTTTGGACCTCCACTACTACTACGCGACGACTCTTCTAAAGACCAACTCTAATTCAATCAAAACCCGAGATGCAAAGGAAGTCCAAATGGGAGGTTATTACTTAGGATCCAGATGGTGACCAACGTATTAACTTCATAAGAGAGACTTTGCTGCGGGGCGTGTGCAAAGGGGTCATCGATGTCTATTGCTTTGACTCGCCACTGAGAGACGGATATTGGCTACGGATCAATACAATGGAGTTGTCATAACTCCATGGGGAAAAGTGATCGTAGCAGGGCTATGAGCCAGTGCAGTGGGGTTGTCATGACTCCATGGGGCAGAGTGGACATAGCAAAGTATTAGTGGTTACGGATCAGTGTAGTGGAGCCGTCTTGACTCCATGGGGTAGAGTGATCGTAACAAAGAATTGGATGATCAAAGTGGTGGATATCATATACTTTACGCACTGAGTGTGAGAAGTGAGGATGATTGTTATGTTTGATGTTTGTTATCACCATGACATGCACACCTCCTCCCCATTATTTTCACACTATGTGTTAGTGTCACCTTAGAGTATTGTACATCCTGTTGTGCTAACTCTTTGCAGGTCCAGGTTCAGGTATGGTTATGTATACCTGTTATTGTTCTATTTTTGCTGCTTATCGCACATACCTGACTTTTGTCTGATCCAGAGTTTTATGTATCTTCTTACAGAAATGCTACTTTGCCCGCTTTTCATTTTGTCAAAAACTACGGTAGAGACAAGAAAATAAGAGGCCCACCCCTTGAATTACACAAATACCCCCCTGAATTCAATGCTTGCCACCCCTGAATTCCGGATTTACCCCTATTTCTTACTTTTTGACAAAAACTTTTTCAGGTATTGTAGCATTTCTCATCTTCTTATTACTCTGGGTGTTGTTAAACGGGCAGACTAGAGATAGGTCAGGTGATTATGCACGAGTAGCTGTACCGAAGACGAGCAGAAGGTTTCCACGTATGATATATATATATATATATTCTCCCTGTGTTGTTGTTGGTCACTACTTTGGGCATTAGCAGTGTACCACTTTCTTTTGCTTTAGAGACGGTATTTCAAAGTTGTAATAATGTTGGTTTGGATGATAAGCTGTATTTTGGATTTCCGCAGCTAATGATGGTTTAGTTTTCAGCTTATACACTGTCTCGCCTGTTTTATGTCAAAGTTATGTTATTATTATATTTTATCCCATGCACTGTGAGACATTCTACGGGTTCCTTGTTAGTTCAAATTTCTTTCTTTTCCTTTCTTTGGCGACCGTCCTGTGCTAGTCGGGGCTTGGCACAACGCACTTTCATTGGAAATGTTGATTGGTGCGGGGCGGGCCGTCACACTTGGTATCAGAGCTCTAAGTTGCGTAGTTAACCTATGGAAAGACACCAGGGAGAGGTAGTATACGTATATGAGAGTGCGTATTTGTGATATTTTGGGTTTTCAAAAGCTATATATATATTATTAGTATATCTAAGGATGGAGACGCACTGCACTGGCACCACTGAAGAGATGGTTAATCGTTTTCTCCTTACAGATTGAATGATGAGCCGATATACGAGGAATACTAGTTCAAGAGCCAATAATAGGAATGCTCCTGATATGAAGATGATGTTCACTGACTTCATGAGAGAGATGCTTAGGGATGTTCAGAGGGCAGCCCCTAATGCTGCAAATGGTGGTCCAGCGGTGCAGGCGCCTAGGGCCGATTTCGCCAAGCTCTGTAAGGACTACACTAGTCTTGGTGGGAAGCCTTTCCACGGAACGGAATCAGCTATAGAAGTTCAGGATTGGCTTTATAGTTGTGAGCGTATCTTCGAGGATCTGGGAATCAAAGACGCGATGAAGAGGAAGCTAGCATCCCGTCAGCTGCAAGGACGGGCTATGAATTGGTGGAATGCTATTAAGGCAGCTACTCCTGAGGATCAAGTTACATGGAATCAATTTAAGGCCCAATTCAGTGATAAGTTTATCCTAGCTGCTTAGAAACCAGAATTATTTAGGAAGTTCTTGGAGCTTAAGCAGAATGGTAAGGCAGTTTCGGAGTACATTGCTGAGTTCGATACTTTATCGAAGTATGGATTATCCCTCATTGACACTCCCGAGAAGAAGAATGAGAAGTTCATAACAGGCTTAGATCAGTACTTGGGGGAAAGGCTTATAAACCATATTGATGACACTTTTGAATCGATCGTTGGGAAAGCATTGAGATCAGAGAGCCTTTATCTTAAGCCCAAGGCTGAAGTTGTTGTTGCATCTACAGAGGGGACAAAGCCGCAGGCAAGCGGTGTAGGCAAGAATAATTCTTAGAATAAAAGTATGCAGAGTCAGACCAAGGATGGTCAATAAAAGAAAGATAAGAAATACGTTGAATGCTTTAGTTATGGTAAGAAGGGCCACTATGCTAAGGAGTGCCGAACAAAGCCAGCGGACAGGAACTGCTTCAACTACGGCCAAGTGGGACATCACAAGGATAAATGTCCACAACCTCCTAAAGAGAAGCAGATTGTGAAAGCATATGTTATTAATGATGTTCCTTCTTCGTCGAATGCCCCAACTGCGGCGGAGAAAGGAAAGAATGTCATCATTCAAGGTATGCTTTCTGTTTATGATGTTCCTGTTCGAGTATTGTTTGATACTGGGGCTTCCCGTTCCTTCATATCTAGTGACCTGGTAGATAGGTTGGGATTGGAACCCGAGATTGTCGATAGACCTTTAGTGGTGACGAACCCGATTGGTGGTTCGACTAGCCTTAGTATGATTTGTCAAAATTTGGTCTTATCGAGTCATGGATGTATGTTTGCTTGTGATTGCTTTGTTTTGGGCTTTACTGGGTTTGGCATTACTTTGGATGTCGATTGGCTCCAAAGATATGGGGTGGTGGTAGACTGTGAGTGATTTTCGGTGACTATTAGGGCAAATGATGGGCGGAGGGTAGTGTTTGGTGGCCTACCTAGTGATGAAGTGATGGCTAGTTTTCTAAATTCTCTCGACATCCCACAGGACGAGTTATCAGGGGTTCCCGTTGCTTGCCAGTATCTGGATATCTTCGAGGAAGTGACCGGACTTCCACGACACCGAGAGATTGAGTTTTGCATTGATTTAGTGAAAAATGCCGGACCTATAGTAATGCCACTTTGTCGTATGGCGCCAAGGGAGCAGTGAGAGCTAGGGATGCAAGCAAGCGATCTTTTGAAGAAGGGATTTATCCGAAGGAGTGTCTCCGAGTAGGGAGCACCAGTTGTATTCGCCACTAAGGCCGATGGTTCCCTTCGTTTATGTGTGGACTATCGCAAGTTGAATAAAGTGACTAGGAAGAATAAGTATCCTCTTCCGCGGATAGATGATTTGTTTGATCAACTGAAGGGAGCAAGAGCGTTCTCCCAATTGGACCAAGCAATAGGATTTCATCAGCTCCGAGTAGCAGCTGAGAGTATTCCTAAAACGGCATTTCAGATGCCGTCCGGATTCTATGAGTGGTTGGTCTTGTCATTCGGGTTGACCAATGCACCAGCATATTTTGTGGATCTTATGAATAGGGTTTTCGGGGATCAATTGAATAATTTTGTTCTTATGTTCGTAGAAGATATCTTGGTCTACTCGAGGACAGAGGAAAAACACAAGGAACATTTGAGGATAGTGATGTAGGTGTTGAGGAAACACCAATTGAAAGCGAAGTTTTCTAATTGTCACTTCTGGAGGAGAGAAGTGAGATTCTTGAGCCATGTTGTTTCAGAGAATGGTATTGTCGTGGACCCTGCGAAGGTGGCTACGGTACAAGATTGGTCTACGCCCAAGAATGCAGCAGACGTAAGAAGTTTCTTGGGATTAGCTGGATATTATCGTAAGTTTATCCAAGACTTCTCCAAGATAGCGACACCGTTAACTCAGTTGACCAAGAAGAATCAAGCTTTCGTTTGGGACAAAAGGTGTGAAAATGCATTCAAGAGTCTAAAGGAAAAGTTGATGCGTGCACCAGTGTTAGTCATTCCTAAAGGAAATGAAGAGATGACAGTATACACGGATGCCTGTGGTACCGGACTAGGTGTTGTATTGATGCGAGGAAGAGTCGTAGCTTACGCTAGTCGGCAACTGAAACCGCATGAGAAAACATATCCTACCCATGATTTGGAGTTGGCAGCGATCGTATTTGCGCTAATGATGGGGAGACATTATCTCTTGGGAGAAAGATTCGAGTTGTTTACCAATCATAAATCATTAAAGTATCTCTTCTCTCAAAAGATCTAAATCTCTGACAGCAAAGATGATTAGAATTCTTGGCTTCCTATGATTTTGATATCGCATATACACCAGGAAAGGGCAATGCGGTAGCCGATGCATTGAGTAGGAGACATGCCGGTTTAGGGGCTATGTTTCTAGAATGGAAGCAAATGGAGTATATCGCTAGGTATGATTTTAGACCAAAGTACGAATTGGATCCAGAAATGCTAGCAAGTTTGACGATCGAACCCACTTTGATTGAGCGGATTGGTTCCAGACAGAGGGACGATCCTAATCTATTAGAAATCATCTCCAAATTAGAAATGGGAATCGACGAGGAGATGAACAAGTATGGGCTTGATCGAGATGGATGGCTTATAAAGAATGCGAGACTAGTTGTGCCCAATGTTAATGGACTGAGAGATGAAGTGCTTAGAGAATGTCATCACTCAAAACTAACTATACACCCCGGTGGTAACAAAATGTATCAAGACATTAAGCAGACCTACTACTGGGAAGGGATGAAAAGAGATGTTGGGAAGTTTATATCCAAGTGCTTGAATTGCCAGCTAGTTAAAGCCGAGCAAAAGAAGCCTAGTGGTTTGCTGCAACCATTGGAAATTCCAGAATGGAAATGGGAATAAGTCTCATTGGATTTTATTAATGGGTTACTAAGGACTAGATCGGGCCATGATAGTATTTCGGTGATTGTGGACCCATTGACCAAGAGTGCAAGGTTTATACCCGTCAAGTCGAATAGAACAACAGCTAAGTTAGCAGAGCTGTATATGAAGTGGGTAGTGAGATTTCATGGAATACCCAAAGGCATTGTGAGTGACCGAGATCCGTTGTTTACTAGTTGATTTTGGAAGAGCTTATAAGAGGCTTTAGGATCAGAATTACATCTCAGTACCGCGTACCATCCTTAAATCGATGGTTAGACAGAGAGGGTGAATTGTGTATTAGAAGATCTCTTGAGAGCTTGTATATTGGATTTTAGAGGGTCATGGGATGACCATTTTCATCTGGTTGAGTTCAAATATAATAATAGTTATCAGTCTAGTATTGTTATGGCTCCATTTGAAGCTTTGTACGGAAGACCATACAACTCATCATCATGTTGGTTGGAAACCGGTGAGAAATTCGTGCTTGGACCAGATGTGATAAGAGAAACTTCAGACAAGATCAAGGTTATTCAACAACGAATGAAGGTTGTCCAAGATAGGCAGAAGAGTTATGCTGATAAGAGGCGAAGAGATTTAAAATTCTCTATTGGCGACATGGTGTTTGTCAAGATTTCTCCGTTAAAAAGCATGATTCGATTTGGTAGGAGAGGCAAGTTAACACCAAGATTTGTTGGTCCGTTCCCAGTTCTCGAACAAGTTGAGAATTTAGCATATAAAGTTGAATTACCTGACAAGATGGCGGGAGTTCACAACATATTTCATGTTTCCCAGTTAAGGAAGTTCGTGCATGACCCCGATATGACTATTTCACCGGATCAGTTGCATGACATCGAAGTAGAATGCGAGCCAGTTGGGAACCGCAGGCCGATCCGTATTGTCAAGTACGACACGAAGCAACTTCGAAAGAAGGCGGTGAAACTGGTCAAGGTTCGGTGGGGCGAGAATGAGAGTGACTGTACTCGGGAAACATAGGAGAGCATAAGGAAATCGCATCCAACTCTTTGCCTGGTAAGATTTTAATAGTGATAGTTCCTTCCCTTGTTAGTAAACTGCATGCTAGGGTAGGCTTGTTGTGTTTGTTGTGTATGTTTGATTGTTTGTGAATGACTGATAGGCATACAGAACACCTTTGTAGTTAAGGAATTTCGGGGGCGAAATTTCTTAAGGGTAGGAGAGTGTAACGACCCGCATTCTATGTATCGAAGGACCGTAGGATATTTATTTCTTTTTCATATGAAGTCGTACGGTCGTGTAACTTTGGGGATCGACTATTGGGGTCATTTCCCATGTTCACTATTTTTGCCGATTTTTAAATGTCTATTTTGCCTTTGGTGAATCTTGTTTCGCCTATAACTTTTCATTGGTATGGAGTTTTGACCTGAAACCAATTCCATTGGATTCGAATGATGGTTTACCTTTCCGTAGAGTGGTCACATATGTCAAAAGGACTTACCGTTTGGGAGATATGGCTGAAATAAGGTTTGGAAGGTGAAAAACAGCTTAACTGGGCCTAATTAGGGTGATTTGCAGCTAGGCCCATAACCCATTTCGGGATTAGGGTTATGGGGAGGCTGAAATCAGTTAGGAAATGATTTATTTTTCATTTTCTCAGCCGCCACTTACCTCTCTTCAACCTTAGCAATGGCCTCCACCTTCTAAATTCATCCTAAATCGCTTTCCAATCGCGTATTAGCTTAATCTACACCAAATCAAGGAAGATTAGTGTTAAATCAGAGTTGGAGCTGTTGTGTTACATTGGAAAATTCCCCAAAACAGTAGAGTTTCAGATCTAAATTTATATTTGTGGCTAAGGTGAGTGATTTGCATTGTTTTTCACTAATTATGGCTAATTAGGGGTGATTAGTGATAATTAGCGAAATCATACATCATAAAAAGCTAGAAAAATATGCATAAATTCTGAAATATTATTTTATATTAGTGGTCAAAAATTTGTTTAATTTGGATTAATCTTGCAAATCCTATTGTCAAAACATGGTTAAGGGGATTAAGAGGAAAATCATGCTTTTTGGGTATGTTTGATCTAAAATAACCTATATGCTTGATGTTTTGACCTTGTTGATGGATCCTATATGTTACTACTACTATTTGGAATGTTTTATGATTGATTGGTAAAGTTAGAATGGTTAAAAACGCCATCGTATGGCGAGAATGGACGAAAATTAGCTTGTTGGAAATGCTGCAGAGATCCTGATCGGATCGGATAGGGGGATCGGATCGGCTACCAAACCAAACCAGAACTTGGCATCTTCTGGAGCGTACAAATGAAGAGGCAAAAAGGAAGGCCAGATCGGATCAGATTGGAGTAGGGTTGGAGTTTGAATGGAGCACTAAACCGGAGTAGCATCTAACCGAATCGCTTCAGGAGCACCTGACCGAGCCGCATGTGAAAAGCCGAACCGAACCACATGGAGGAGATGAACCCGAACCGAACCGAGGGAAGAGAATTGAGCCGAATCGAATGGGAAGCTTGAGCACCATATGCTGAACCAAACCGAGTAAGACGAATCGAACCGGGTTTGGACCTCCACTACTACTACGCGACGACCCTTCTAAAGACCAACTCCAATTCAATCAAAACCCGAGATGCAAAGGAAGTCCAAATGGGAGGTTATTACTTAGGATCCAGATGGGAACCAACGTATTAAATTCATAAGAGGGACTTTGCTGCGGGGCGTGTGCAAAGGGGTCATCGATGTCTATAGCTTTGACTCACCACTGAGAGACGGATATTGGCTATGGATCAGTGCAGTAAAGTTGTCATAACTCCATGGGGCAAAGTGATCGTAGCAGGGCTATGAGCCAGTACAGTGGGGCTGTCATGACTCCATGGGGCAGAGTGGACATAGCAAAGTATTAGTGGTTACGGATCAGTGCAATGGAGCCGTCATGACTCAATGAGGCAGAGTGATCATAACAAAGAATTGGATGATCAAAGTGGTGGATATTGTATACTTTACGCACTGAGTGAGAGATGTGAGGATGATTGTTATGTTTGATGTTTATTATCACCATGACATGCACACCCCTCCCCCTTATTTTCACACCATGTGTTAGTGTCACCTTAGAGTATTGTACATCCTGTTGTGCTAACTCTTTGGTTGCAGGTTCAGGTATGGTTATGTATACCTATTATTGTTCTTTTTTTTGCTGCTTATCGCTCAGACCAGACTTTCGTCTGACCCAGAGTTTTATGCCTCTTCTTATTACTCTGGGTGCACTTAAATGGGCAGACTAGAGATAGGTCAGGTGATTATGCACGAGTAGGTGTACCAGAGACGAGCAGGAGGCTTCCGCGTATGATATATATATATATTCTCCTTGTGTTGTTTTTGGTCACTACTTTAGGCATTAGTAGTGTACCTCTTTCTTTTGCTTTGGAGACAGTATTTCAAAGTTGTAATAATGTTGGTTTGGATGATAAGCTATATTTTGGATTTCCGCTGCTATGGTGGTTTAGTTTTCTGCTTATGCACTGTCTCACCTGTTTTATGTCAAAGTAATGTTATTATTATATTTTATCCCATGCGTTGTGAGACATTCTACGGGTTCCTTGTTAGTTCAAATTTCTTTCTTTTCCTTTCTTTGGCGACCGTCCCGTGCTAGTCGAGCATTGGCACAGCGTACTTTCATTGGTAATGTCGGCTGGTGCGGGGCGGGCCGTCACAGAGAATGCAATACCCCGTATTTTTAATTAAGTAAATTAAAATAAAATTTGAAGAACTTCCATAATTTGGTCATGGGATTAGCGTTATTGCATCCGTGGCAATTTTCTGGTCAATTTAGACCTACGCATTGCAGAAAAAGGATTTAAGATGAAAGAGATACCTTTAAATGAAATATTACAACAAACATAAAAATGAGGTATAAGAAAAGAACAATGACCACCAATGTTTTTAGCCTTGTTAACAAAAGCCTATGTAGTCCAATTGGTAAGAGCATGTGACTTTCACGAGAGTGGCGTTAGTTAGATTCCCACGGGTGCTATATTTTTATTTTAGAGGAACAACTAAAATAATACATGTTCTAAGGGGTCTATATTTTTATTTTAGAGGAACAACTAAAATAATACATGTTCAAAGGGGAAAATATGTTTAAACGCGCATATAAGGAAAATTATACATATAAGGAAGTACAAAAAATATGTATACATGCATATGTAAATATATGCATATACATATATATGTGCAAAAAAAATATACAGAAGAGAAGTTCAAAATAAACCTGTAATCAATGAAAATAGGTAAGAAATGACGTAATAACGCCGTTTGAATTTTGAAAATGAAACAAAAGTTGCGTGTGTATATATACGCACAAATTCAAATGTTAAGATAAAATGTGCAAGCGATTTATAATAGGTGTAAAATAAATCAAAGAAGATATAATGGGAATATTAATCAAACGTTTAAAATAAAATTGTTAAATACAGCAGAGAATGCGCACCTAGACCCATATGGGTCAACCCAAGCTGTGCCTGGGTTGACCCAAAAGGGTTGGATCAACCCTAGGGTCGACCAAGGCGGTAAGTGGGTCGACCCACCCTTGATCTGGCAGATTCGTTCGACGAACCTGGACTGTTTTGAGACTTTATTCGTTGTTGACTCAGCGCTGCGTGTACAAGATCATATCCACTTTCTTAAACACCTATAAATAGGCTAGCAAAGCCTAGCTTAAATCTCATATTTTCTGAGAGGCTGCCTAGACTCTTCCATTCTTCCTCTCCCCTCAAATCTCTTTAGAAAATAGAATAATTAGTCTTAGAAATTCTGATTCAAGATTTGAAGGAAAAGAATACATATATGGGTGTTCAAAATTCTGATCGGAGCGAAGTAAATTCTTAGATCTGGTTAAAGATTTCCCTTCTTTCTTCCCTTTTCTTTTAGTTTCAGAATTGTGAATCCATGGTTTATTAGGTTTTGGATTCAGTTAGGAGAGCCATGTAATGCTTGGTTTGGACCAGATTCTTAAATTGGAAAGCTATTTGGTGAGTGGATCTAAATTATACCATTTTAAATAACGGTATATTTATCGTTTGTATTTCCCGCTATATGTATAAATCTGTTGAAATGTATAAATCTGCTGAAATGTATAAATCTGCTGAAATATAAATCTTCTAAAATGTAAATCTGCTGAAATACAAACCTGCTAAAATGTGTTGATATTATTACTATTGTATATAGAACCATCCTAAGAACCCATTAACTGAATGTTGTAAATCAAGTTGTAATGGAACTAAGCACGATTGTGGTAAATTGGGTTTAAATCTGCTGAGAACATTTATGTCATATAAGCATGTTTCCATTAATCATCTGCCTGAATTGGAATTTACTATAAGTGTTGTAATTGTGGAATTTACAATAAGCATGAATGTTCGTTTAAGAATATTATTATGCCAAAAGATTGTAAAAAGAATTACAGTAAAAATCGTAAGAAAGAATATGCCTAAATTATATGGAAAATTTACAGTAAATAGGAAATTGTATTCGCATTAAGACAGAAGGTTAAATTCAACTAGTGGTAGAAGCCTGCCCGGAACCACCTGGCAAATCCAGCATCCATAAGTGGTTAATTTAATGTGAGAGGTCTGGTGCACAAACCTGATTGTAAATAACGGTACTAAGACACGAGGTTAAGTTCAACTTATGGTAGAAGTCTGCCTAGAATTGCCAGACAAATACAGTATCCACAAGTGTTCGGCTTAATGTGAGTGGTTTGGTGCATAAACATAATTATGAATATATGTATATAAAAAGGAAAAATAAATGAACAGCATTAATTAAATGATGTTACAACAATAAAAGTTTGGTCAGTATTAAAGTACCATGGAAAATGTGATAAACGGGGAATATAACCTATTATAATCAATTACATTAATGAGAATGTTATATAATAGGTAGGCTTGTCCTAGGGACAAATGGAAATTATAACGTAGGTTATGGTAAATGGAAAGAAAATTATTGATAAACTGTAGTTAAAGAGAACTAAGTAAAATCTATACCTGCTGATTAAGATCAGATTTACTTAATGACACATAAAGTAGAACATATTATTGTAACATGTAAACCTGAGAACCTGAAACCAGCTGATTGTGATAAGAAAAACATGTTATTGTAACCTATAAACCTAAGAACCTGTAAACCTGAAATTAAACGATGAATGACAGGATAATAATATAAGAAGATTGTAGATTTTAGATCTTGAATAACAATCTAGAGGATAACATGTTAAAGGCTTATTAATGAACTTAAATGGGTTAAGTTATATAACCGAAATTAATAAGTGAGAGTGGTTTGTTCCTTAGTGATATAAGGGGAAAAGTAGAAAACTTGGTAACTTGAATAAGTTAATACAACAGGAAATAACCAAGTTAACTGGAAATCTAATGAGGTGGGGCAAGCGCGTAATTAAACATTTAGACATTGGGTCTAATAACACGTTAACGTGCTGCACTCGGACCAGTCGACACGTCTGAAGGTGAATAACCCAATAGGGTAGATCATAGTGGTATCTTGAGACACGAGAGGAGCGCACGTCCATCTGATTATTCTGCCTGTTATTCTGCTGATATCCTGCTTGCTGGCTCTGAGGGACTAGAAGGAAGCATGCGACTTGCGAGGGACATGGTAGGGTACTCCGCGGTGGTCCTCTATTGTGGTGCATGCTCAGGCTGTACTCACAGAGGTTAGGTCTACGTGTTACCACCCAGTGAGTATACCTTGACTGAAACGTAGTTTGCAGTTAGAAGGTTGTGGCGGTATGACATTAGGTGATTCAACGATTTTGCCTAGGGATAGGCTGGGTCACGACCGTCTGAAGGATAGTAATCGTCGGGTACCTGTCATCAACAGTCAGTGTGATGCGGAAAGACTAGAGATGAAACCAAGAGGCCAATGATCTTCACTATCGGGTCATTGGATGAGGGACCACATGTATGTTTAGATTGGTTGTCAAAACAGTCACTTAACTCTCATCTGTAATCTTTCACTAGTTAAGGGAGGGATCAGGTGGGACCATAGCCACCGTAGAAATGCAAACCATAGTATTTGTACTCTAGGCCGCTTAGTCGACCTGTACAGATATAGAGAAAGGCTCCCGATCGGGTTTCGTACATTAGATATAGCTCTATTACGGGGCACGGTGCACAATAGACAGTACGCTTATGTAGCATGGCGATATCAGTTCTATGCAAAACGTGGCGTTATTATATGAGGATCTGCATGTCACTCCGGCGTAGGATGAGTGATTGCGTATGTTTCTGTGGCGTGGCGGAGGAGACCGTGCAAGAGGGGTACCATGGGAGGTACCTTGATATTGAGGGTAGCTACATATATGTTATGTTAGGCTAATCTACTACGAGGTAGATGGGTGCAATGTGTGTGTAAAACCGTGGATGCTATTAACCCAAGCAACCTAATAAAATAGTATATATGTAGGGTTATTTCAGATTGATTAATTTAGTCTAGTCACCAGAACTTGTCTACTGACTCCCTCCTCATAACACCCTCACAGTTTAGGTTTATGGAAGGGATATGATAGCTTTGGATACTGGTTAGGCAATATTATTAACACAGTAAAGCTATTCTTGATTATATTATATTTTATCCATTCCATTGTGAGATATTTTTTGAGCTCTGATATATTTTATATCTCTGTCTTTTCTGCAGGATACCAGACAAGCCAACTCGAGTTTCGATAGATTGGGATCTTTGAAAAAAATTCGATCTGTCGGATTTCGGGTTGTTACAGTAATAGTTGTATAAACCACATAACCAGAATATGTAGGCTCATACAATTATATAATACAATAATAGTTTATACAATATATAAAAAACTCAAGTGATAAACTATCTCTAATGAGAATACATAACATTATCAAGGCTCCACAGTGTAATACAGTGGAATAAACAATGACAATGAGTAGAAATATATGAAGACGTCACCTCCTGCTACCATCCACGTAGCTCCAAATAATGCTTATACCCATCACATGATCTACTCACTAGCATCGTCAATGAGCAACCAAGGTACTAAGAGGGAGCATAAAACCTTAGGCTATACAACAGTCTGGTGTGAGCGTTGAACTAATCTCATAGTATCATAAAAGTTATAAAAGTATATGGCATAAAGAGTATGGAGAATCATACATGTCATTTCCTGCATCCACAGAGTTAGCATATACTATGATAATCATCATGGGTATATTCTATATCAGAATACTAGGGGTGTCTAGACACCTAAATCGTGATATCCACATAGCATTATGCACCTAAAGTGATAAATAATTAAGTAGCTATAGCATCCACCATCCATCCTTATATTTACCCACTCAGTGCATTGAATATATGATAACGCTCTTCTTCCTTCGTACTCGAATCTTTGCCACTTAATCGACTAGGAACTAAACTATACCAACATACAACTCAAAGTAAGGACCCAAACTTAGTCCATGTAAATGCAATAAGCTTCCCGGATTTGGAAACAATCTCCCAGGCTTGGAGATAAGAACCCGGACTTGGTCTAATGGACATTACACCCATAACCTCTTATCCCCAAGTACCTGTTGAACTTGCATGTCGATGATCCCTTTGCATATGTAATCCATAGCAAAGTCTATCTTGAAACTACTACCATGACTCCTCTATGAGTCTCCTTAGTTGGGACAAAGTGGAGACAATAGACTTGTCGTCAAACTTGAAAAACCAAGCATAGCCAACAAACTTTTCGTTGAACTCAATCAACATCCCTAACCCTTGCTAATAGTTATCTCTCAATCAATCATCAATACTCTACATCCTCAAATATTGTCATTCATCGTCGAAGCCATCGCTTCCCATCGTGTAGTCACCATATTCGGAGTACGAGCTGCATCGTAGTACCACATCCTTGCCTCATACCGAACCCACCAATCGAAGAGTCGTCACGTTGAACCAATTGTCAAAAGAACCATCACATCCTGCTCCTTATGACCGCACCATCGTCCATGTCAAATTAGCTAGATTGGCCAACAAAAATAGTTATCGACATTGATAACTCCGTAGTAATCAATATCTACCACTCTGATCGTGTATTTAACCAAGATTAGTTAAATATACATCAAGTGAAAAACGTTCGACATTCGCCTCAAAAGCGAAGCTCGTCGTCGAGTCCTTCCTCTTTCTCTGGATCAGCTGCAAAGCTCCAATACTGCTCCTTTTTCAAATTCATCACTAAGTATTAATACTCTAAGTTTTGATTTTGATGACAACAACCATAAAAATATTACTTGTGACGATAGCCTCATACCTCATACATTAATCTAATGTAGCAGGCCGATATGGGACGATCAAGGAAAATAGTCTCGAAATGGAACCTGTCGTATAGCTCACAACGCATGGATACATATAATAATAAAAGATACAACAATACATAGTAGTGAAGCATAATAAAGCAAAAGATCTCATCTCCATAATATTATAGAATCTCATGTACAATACATCCCAATATGAATATCTGAATACAATATGCCTCACTACACCCCACAGAGTCTCTCAACAAAATATCAGAATAGTAATATGATATGAGAAAAATAGTATGACAACCTCCTTCTCATCACCGTATAGCATTAGCGCCACTAATCCTGTAACTTGTTACTTAGTCTACTCATTGGAAACATCAATGAGTTGCCCAAGGTAATAAGAGGACACGTAAAACCTTAAGTCAAACAATAGTCTTAGTGAGCGATAAAATAACTATCAATAGTTACACATGATAATTTGAGAATTGATCGTTCAGGTCTCACCTGAGACGTCCCTGCATCCAAAGTGTTGGCATATATACAAAGAGTTGAATAAGGCTATTAAATTTATTTAATTAATATTTTATTCAAGTTCACTATTCAAATACTTAATCAATTGTTATATTTGAATATAAGTTGTTTATGTTTTAAATTATCAATTACCTAAATATTCAAAAACAAACGATAAAATTCTGGGTTATTACATATATTTTATTAATTAATTTAGGTCCCTATGATATAATGATAATAAAAAATAAATAGGATCATTATATAAATTTCACCATAATACTACTTTATACCTTCTATAAATTACTTCAATAAATTAACTTTGGTTGACAATCAACAATGACTCCTAGAATTGAACTTAACCCTTAGTAATACATAAACAACTTAAATGTTAAAGCTCATATGAACTTTGTAGAAGCATAGTAATTGGTACGAGTTTGGTTGCTTAAGGATTATCTATGTGAAATCCAGATTCTTATCTTTTAAATAGATCGTCTTAAGCAGCGATCTAATGTGCCTTTTAGCTAATTCTATACCAATTATATATCTTGAGCTCGATCAATGGTCAAGACACTGATAATATATGTATTTAATTGAAAAGTCCAATATTAAATTATGTGGTTCAATCTAACAATAATTATTGACTAACCGATTTGTTTGTCCAGGACTTTGGTTATGATAGCTATCAGTTACGGTGATACTAACCTTCTATTTATATGAGATGAATCTACCGCTGAATAATGTGTCATTTCAGGTGCTTCAACCTATACCTAATCATGGCATTAACACGTTCACCATTGTGGTGTGGATGACTGTAGTTAAAGTATAGTTTAGGCTATTAAAATTCAAAGTACCATCAAGTAGAATGACACTACACAGTGGTGTATGAGATCTTCTGTTTTGATTTTAATATATAAAAGACAATTTGTTATTCGTTTTGTAACCGTTCCAAACAACTATATGTATATACCTAATGCATTCCCCATAGGTCATGAGCAATTCACCATTCGTCATATGGAAAACCATATGTGCACTAGTGGGTATATCGATATCCCATTATTGACCATATTGATTATGAAGGATATGTATTTATTTTGAATGACTCAGTACTCATGGTTATGAACATATTTGTAACACCCCGTAATTTTAACAACACTAAAGAGGACAAATTAAAGAATAACTAATTCAATATTCAGAATTAAGGGAAACAGACTGCATCATTGCGTTCGTCTCGGAATTCTGGTCAAAATAGACACTTGGTTTGCGTACAACGGACACCGTATGAAGAAGTTATGAAGGTTTGAAGTTTGTATACGTGCAAGAGAATTACATATATATATATATATATATATAATTCAGAAAATCAAAAATTCGTTCAAAATCAAAATTTCCGTGGGCGGCAAAAATCGCGCCTAGGGGTGCCGACCCCCCTAGGGCAGACGTGGCGGATTAGGGTTTGGGGTTGGTAGCTATATATATATATGGCCTCATTTCTCATATTTTGCACACTGAAAATAATGGAGGACTAGATGCTGTCGCTGCGCGGATTGAATCAAACATTTTTCTTCTTTTGCAATCAAGTTATTCAAGTGTAGATTTGTGATTCAACATCTGCTACTCTCCTTCTATTTTTCTAGATCCAAACACTGTGAGTTTAAGTTACTTTTAGATTTAAATAATTATAAAGTAAAACATGATATGACTATAATTTGGATCTATGCTTGTGACCGCTTGAATCATATCAGATCCGTTATAACTTGTGTATCTATGATATTCTGACATAACTATAATTTGGATCTTAACCTTTATCATGTCAGATCTACCTTTGATTATAGATCTAATTCACTGCTTAGATCGCCTTATACCTGTTTTATTATGTTTATAGCCAAATCAGATCTGTTGTTAGTTGGACATCTAAATCATTGTTTAGATCACATCATGCCTATCCCTAATATGCTAAAATCAGCGATATTGTCACATGTTCATCCTATATGCTTATCCTGCCATTATGTCACTATATGTTTATACCATTACATGTCAACCATGTTAGTATGATCATCTCTGTCCTTTTCCCTCTATCTTTTCCCTTTTATTTTTATATAGTCAGGCTACCTTCGAGCCTAAGAATGCCGCTGAAATATGTGAATACGTTAAATTGGAAACGAGAGGAAAACAGTGAAAATTGGACATAACTTGTAATTGGGAATTTGGGCATAACTTGAATAAAGTGTAATAATATGAATTTAGGGCATATAGTTTATTATGAACATAACTTGGGAAAAGGGGCATGGAAACTTATAACGACATAGGTAAATTTGGTTAATAATGGAAATGTCTAGGATTACAGTAATTAGAAACTGTAACCGCGCCTAGACATGAGGTTAGATTACACTTATGGTGGAAGTCTGCCCGGAACCGCCCGACATCCAGCAACCACAAGTGGTGAATCTAATGTGAGGGGTCTAGGTGCACAAACACGAGACGTGTTAAGACACGAGGTTAAGCCCGACTTATGGAAGAAGTCTGCCCGGAACGGACCGACATATCCAGCATCCACAAGTGGTAGGCTTAATGTGGGAGGTCTAGCACATTATAACCATAAATGGACATGGTAATGAATTGGAATACTTAACCTAGTTGAATCCATAGGGATTGTATGAACATGAACTTGATTAGGGGTTAAGTAAACTTGTTTGAAACAGTAGGAGGGTTTAGTATATCTGGGTTGGGTGGGTAATATTTATATATAGGCCTACAAACTTAACCTATTGGGGTTATGTAATTAAAGATACTGTTAGGTAAGCATAACCTATGGAAAACCTAGTGGGGATGCAAAGTGCAACGGGAAGCTTGTATCGTCTTGGGTTTGGGACCCTTTCAATCAGTAACCCATATAACGATATCAAATGAGTACTCCGAACTAGGTTGGAGTCGGGGCACGCTTACTAGGCTGATTGTAAGAGATCCAAACGTGGAGGACGGTGTGGGTGGCGCAAACCAACCGGGTCATGTGCGTGCATGGTCCGGGAAGAGGGGAACAGGACGACCGTGACACCAGTAGATATGTTTGTGCACATCTAGAAAATGAAGGGTTGCTACTTTAGGGATTGATACACCCTACTATGGGGTCAGCACAGGATATCTATGGAGTAGAGAGCCGATCAAATAGGGTAGTAATTATTAGGATACACTTAGGCTCCGGTATGTTTAGGAGCCCGTTATTATCCATAGGGGTAACCCCGGAACGTTGGGCTGCCTGTTGATTGTATGGGGTGAAAACCTCTCACTGGAACGCCTAAGTCTACCATCTTATAGCTGTTGGGATCATCTCATTCTGGTTATACTAGTATTGGTGCAGAGTAATCGTTAGAGAAGTGTATGCACTCTATCATGTTTACCTTGTCATACCTGCCTTTTGTGATGTTATCTTTCTCGTCCACTTTATGTGCCTGTCATGATACTTTTACTTATTTATTTGCTAAAAGTAACTGGACTCGCCATACTTTATGTCTGACCCTTTTTGTTTCTTCTTCTTTCTTCCGTTCTCCTCCTCCCTCCCCTCCTCCCCCCCCCCCCCTCCCTCCAGGTTCTCATGGTGGGAATACTCAAGCTTGATCAGGATTCTGCTATCATTTTGCTGGAGCTGCTTAGATGTATTGCTCAAACTCTTATCTTTGCTACTATGGCTATGTTTTTATTTGGGGATTATGCTTCTTTTATTTTTGTACTCTGATATTTTAAGTGCAAGACAGAAGTTTTGATGATGTACCGGGTTTATGTATTTTCAGACATATGATGTTTTGAACCACGATGCTTTATGATTAATAAAGTTTTTAATTCCGCTGCTATTTTATATCTGTCTTGTAATGTTTTTGTTTCTGTTTACCTATAACGCTTCATGAAACTTAATGCATTCTCTTAGTGAGTGACATTAACGGACGTGGGGTGTCACAATATTCACGACTAAAATCGATTGAATGCTCTTTATAAAAAAATTCTACTATTATATATTTAATGAATTTAAAATACTTATTCTAACTTAGTATATAATATAGAAATTAAAACCAAAAGCTTACTTTATATCAAATAAGATTCACCATGTATTAGGGTATAAAATCAAATTATACTATTGCTCATCTCCATTTTTTAGTTTGGGACTATGATGACTCCTAACCATACTCTCAATCAGCTTTCCCAAAAAATAAAGTAAGGGTCTTCCTAAATCGATCTATATTATTTCGTATATTCTTTCGATTATACTTCATTGTCATGGATAAACATTCTTACCACGTGGTAATCGTGGAAGACATGTCTCGACTTCATATTAAGTTGTTGGTTCCTATTGCAATCTATATTGCATCATTAATGTCATAACATAGTTTTGGATTATTAATGATGGGTATCATCCTTAACTTTTTTATAAATTTTAATGCATGTATTACTTTCATAGCGACACTATTAAAGGCAATGTACTTAGTTATTGTTGATCTGCTATAATATTTCACTTGGAATATTTCTAAGTTGAGCATTGCCATAGTAAATGAGAGTGAGGAGTCTAAAGTCTTATTTATAGTTGCCCCACCTAATGTGAATCATCAGATTCTTAAAATAAAATATGTTTCATTAAACAACAACTCTTTTCCTGAGAAAAATCCTAGCTTCCACAACTCAACGCACTCGAAACGGTAGACCTATACAATCAATAAGTCAACTCTCCTATCAACCGCTGGGTTCTAAGGGCAGTCGAATGTCCTTCTAGCCTGGGGGTCATTTAACCATTGCATGCTTTGTTTTAATCATATTATTAATATCTCATTAATTTCATTAGCATTTATCCCTAGCTAATCTTCTCGGATAATTTTTCTTAAGTTTGAATTTCAAGCATGAGAGTCTTTTTAATTTATTTTAGATTAAATTTAAATTCAAACTATATGTATTTCAAATTTGTAAACTTTAAGTATTTGTAACTTCTTCATACGAGTTATGTTTCCTGTATATTCTATATGAAAACAAATTAGAACCTAGCCACGAAAGAAACGGTATGGCTTTCATGGTTTAGTCCTAAAATGTTAAATTTTCATATCTTGTCTTATTCTTACTTTTAGTTTTTACCATTTCTATATATATTTAGGGTTGATTGTACGAGATCTTACCAATATCCTCTCACAACTGCAGATCCAAGCTCTGGCTCCACATAGGATTTTGTACCCCTGAATGTGTTGCCCCCAAGGTTTAAAAAATCCTTGCATAATTTAGGAAGACCAAAGACGCCATATGGACAAACCAGCTCTACCGGTTGTAACAACTACCTGCTCCCAAGCACGAGCACGTCTCGCGTTGTAGCTTGTAGATATCGACCAAACCAAGTAGGCGGGTTAATGCTTGGAAACTTAGGAATGTCCGCGGGGTCAATCCTATGAGGGTTAGACATTTATTTCTATAAATATTAATGATCAAATAAGTTGCTACGTATATAACTCAGTGAAGAAAAAAGATAATTTGGATAAGCGACGGTAATGTGTGAGAGATTCTTGACAAAAATATTTTGAAAATAATTGTACTTATAATTTCCAAAATAGTAATTTTGATTTTTTTTTTTTTTTTGAAAAATCCTTTGCTTTTTGAAATTATTTTTAGGAATGTTGGAACTTAGGCTCTGACACCAGCTATGACAAGCTACACACCCCGGTATACCCTAAAGCTCAATCATATCAAAGGATGTGGATCGTCGGTTGTGAAAATAAAATCAGACAAGGATTAAGATATCAACATATGATTAAAAAAATAAGATCACAACGAAAAAATATTACACTAAAAAAAACAAGTAAATATTCATTCTTAGAAAAAATATCAATTATTTCATAGCATAAACACCATAGTCCCAAGTACCACTACATAATTTTAAAATAAGCACCAGAGTACATTATGAAATCCTTGTCAAAAAAGTCAAAGAAAATGTATAGCTAAAACAATGCAAAAGATACATGGAGATAATGGAGCGACCGGCCAAGCTCTAAGTTACACTATCCAAAAGCAAAGATCAACCGCTACCATGTCCTCGTAAAGGGGAAAATGAATGTGTTTGACATAAAGTATGATGAAAGAGAAATAAATTAAAAAAAAAAGGTCAAATTCTTTCAGTCTCATATCTATTCTATGTCATAAAATGTATAATGTTCATGTCATCCTAGAGCCTAACTCCTAAAGAGGGAATTCATTTTCACCATGTGACTTAACATAAAGGTCATCCCAAACCGAGCCAACAATAAGCCTAATCAGATCTCGTGTCCCTTTTTCTACTGTACTACACCTAGAGAAGAAGAACATGAAACTAATCTGACTAATCGAATACACCTATGCCCTCTTGCCATATGTAGTAGAAAAATGCCAATTTCCTGTTCCGTTATTCGACTCAAACAAGCATTGCCAACATGGACCATCCATTATGGTCTCTTATTTCCTACTCCGAAGTTATCCGCGGTGTTAGGATGAGCACCACAGCTATTAGCGCACGAGTACATAGAGCCTTCTATTTTGTATTCTGATGTTGCACGCTCCATATCTCCAGAATCAAAATCCCGCATGTATCATTCTCACCCATGACCTTTTATTTCCTGTGTCGATGTTGCACCCACACATCGTTAGGAAGGGCCCAAACAAACTTCTAGGTGCGCTCTCTATCCCACCTTTTTCCTAGTGAGTTTCATCCTTGACATCTTATTTCCTACTCCCAAGTTACATCTAAATGTCATTAGGACGGGTCTCAAACCAATATTTAATGCTCCCAACCTAGTTTTCAATGTTGAGTTTTACCTAGACCCTTTATTTCCTACGTCGATGTTGCATGGCCCAATGTCGTTAGGACGAGCCCCAACTAACAAATTTGTTTAACTAGAAAGGAAGTAAAAGCCTCCCCCTTCCCAAAGTTACACTCAACCCAAGTTCCCAAATCAATTCGATGATTAAACTGTCAAATCTAGGCTAGGTCAACAATGTCCTCAATAAGCGAACAATGACTATTTCACATTTTAGATTAGGGTTTAGGTTTGGTTCATTTTCCCTTTTTGGCATATTTTAAATTATGGTTTACATATATTATTATATTAATTTATTCTCATTCTATGTGTATCCAATCCAGGTTTAAGATGTACAGATTTAGGTTTAGTAATTATAATCTCAGCCATATTTAGCCAAATCGGTTTTAACTTGTAAATTTATAGATTTTGCAGAAAAGCCCATACCTATATTTTAGGAGGAAATCTAACACTAATAAATTAACCAGAAAAGTCCATACCTATATTTTAAGAGGAAATCTAACACTAATAAATTAACCTTTTTGATTCAAAAACCTAATTTCCACTCATCTGTAAGCCTACTGTCTATCATCTCGAGCTTCCCTTAGCTTTTCTCCTTGAAATTCTTCTCTTCAATTTGTACTCTCTTTAATTTATTTTTATCTTAAATTTTGGAGGAAAATAGAGTTTCCATGAAGAGGAAAAAAAATGAAAAAGGAGTAGAGAATGAGTGTAAGTTTAGGTCTATGGTTTGATTGTAGTATTATCTAGGTTATCATAGCAGTTAGATTAAGCCTAGATTAAATCTGATGCAAACATAACATTCCTTGCTTTTTAGCTATTAAATTTTAATACCCCTCAAAATTCATCTTTTATAATATGTCATAACAAATATCTAACTGATCAAACATAACATAAACGAAATATCATCGTATAGACATATCACTGTTCTTTTCCAAAATAGAGACCAAGTCTAAATTGTAGCGGCCAGAATGGTGTCTAGATTCGTCATGCGATACGTTCACAAAATACATACAGATCCGATGGGATGGTAGATCGTCTAAGGGTGCGATCGACCACCATAGTCGACCGCTCTTTAGACAAGTCGACCGCTCTCTTTTTAGATTCAATTCTTTTCTAACCGACATCTCTTCAAACTATCACGATGGAATACATACATATATATATATATATATACATATATATATATATATATATACATATATGAGATAGGATCAAGAGCACCCCAAACAGTGCAGCACCCCTTTAGCCCCCTGATTTCCACCACATATTTCCGTTTCTCTCTCCTCCCACTAACCCTCTCTCCACCCACTAACTTTTTTTAATATGTGTGGCTATAAATGAGGTGCATTTGGGGTGCTCTCTAATAGGGGTGCCATGGAACCCTTATATATATATATATATATATATATATATATATATATATAGGGGCAGGTTCAATGGCACTCCAAATAGTGAGCACCCCTTTAGCCTACCACTTTTCCACCACACATTTCCTCCCTTTCTCCTTCCACTCATTCTCTCACCTCTCACTCACTTTCCATTCACTTTTTTTAATATAAATGAGTGGCTGAAATTGAATTGCAAATGGAGGACTGAAATTCAGGGGGCTTCCTGATCCTATCCCTATATATATATATATATATATATATATATATATATATATATATATATATATATATATATATATATATATATATGAACATCGTAAAGACACATTGATGAAGTCTTCATGGCTAAATTCAAACTTTTGCAGAGGTTCGTAAATTTATGGAAGTTAGGGGTGCGTTCTTAACGAACGGGAACGGGGCATTTGAGCGGGGAATTTGAACGTGGTACTGTAGCGAACGGGGAATGTGTTTTTAGTTACGAACGGGGTATTTGAGCGTGATATTTGAACGGGGTAATTAGTTGTTAATTTGTTTGTTTTGAATCAATTTATGTACTGATTTTTAATTGGACCGTTAAATCTACTTAGCGAATGTGTTTTTACTAATTTAAAAAAAAATATGAAAAATGACATTAAGCATTAATAAATAGTCTACATTGGACATTAAACATTAATAATGCAATGTACAACAAAACACTGAAAATTTGGTTGAAGGTGGGACTTGATCTTGGGTCTATCTCCAACAAGCCATGTACACTTACCAACTAAGCTAAGTATTCTTTCATGACTAAGTAGGATCTGAGTAATTAATTATCCCTGCGTCGGACGTGTCCGACGCCAACGGGATGATTTCCAGCTTTTGGAGATCGTTCCATTTGAACGGGGAGAAATCTGTTGGCGTCCGACGCCACAAAAAGTGACTCTGGCACGCTCAAAGACTGTGAACGCACTCTAGGCCTTGCTCTTTAAAACCTTTCTCCAACCTGACATGTTGGATGGGACAGGGCCATGATGTAGAAAAGTATTGGTATCATTTCTTTAATGCATATTTCTTTTGTAACCGCCCGACCACAATCCTGTAAGCGGCCATACAACGCAACCAAATAAAAGAACTCTCGTACGAAAGTTCTATCGATAATATTCTTGGTAACTGAACATAACATCAGAAACTCAATATGCGAACCCACACTGTGAACTCAACTGAACGAGAGAACCCATACTGTGAACCCACACTGGCTTCCGACTTCATTTCAACGGTCAATGATTGTTAACCTCAATCACAAGTGAATCTATCAACACCAATTCATTTTCCCAGACAATACTCTGGGATTCATCAGATCATGTAACAAATAATTTGACAAGAGAATCACCGGCCAGTTTTCTTCACTCTAAAAGACATAACTAATCGTTATTGAACAGCAATACATCATGATACACAGTGACATAAACTACACTGGATTATATTTTCTTTCCCGTTCTATTTAATGGTTTTAAGATATTAGGAACCATAAAAGCAAACATAATGAGCGTAAATATCAAGTATTGGCAATGAACGCTGAAATGATAAATTGTCATTTTGCGGAGAAAATATAAAATTTAAATGACATCTTAAAATTTACAGACCTCTTGTGGCCTTCCTAACAAATGGCAGGCTCTAAACCATCGAGGCCTATCAACAAAAAAGAAAAAGAAAAGAAAGAAAAAATTACAAATTGAATCTATCAGCCAAGCAGAAAAAGCCATAACTGAGGATTCCACGAGCTTTTGCATAAAAGAACATATTCAACACTCTGGCAGATCCAATAATACAAACCCCACAAAGTTAGTCCCATCTAACTAAGCAAGAATCTAAACACGTCGCTTAGAGAAATTATGCCTTCTACTCTTTTGCTTCCTGCTTCAACTATAAATACGCGCCGAACTCCTTTGAAATACATTTAAAAAAACCATGTAAGCTTCAACTAATACATAAAAATCTTGGTGTGTTTATTTCCCTACATTCATTCCTGCATGGCTATCCGAACACGAAAAATAGTATGTTCACATTATGGTGATAAACTATTACCGCGCAGTCACTATTGTGTATCATTCCACCATAATAATGTGCAAAATTTAAAACATAGCTGAGAGTCAGCTATTTTTTGAAGTCAAAAAAAGCATTTACATAAATATGTTACTTACACCATTAATTCAGGTTTCTCTAAAACTTAACTGCAAATTACCCGAATGACATTATTTTGTTACTAATTTGTACCTGGAATTGCCAATCGCTCAAGAACTTTCAGCAAGGGATCACTGCGGAGACACATCTGGCATCTTTGATTATCGAAGTATGGAACATTTGCATCTTGTCTCAATTGAAGAGCCTACAATTACATGGCGCAATTTTCACACTCAAAATCTAGTCGACATTTGTGTGTGTGTGTGGGGTGCACGCGCATGCTCTTCTTAGCTTTTGAAAAACAACGAGAAGTCATCTCAACAGACAAAAACTAAAACCTTTCCATTCCATCCATGTGACATGTATCAATTATAATATTCTACTCTTCTACCTCCCTCCCCATCCCTGAACTATTAATAAGAACCACTCAATTTTTCAACAATCACATGCCATCTCATCCTTCTTCTAATCATGTTTAGAGCTAATAAAAACTTTAGGTTTCAATTTCCAATAGCAATACATATTAGTTAAATGCGGCATATAGACCATGTCCTCAAGCTTGTCAACTAAAATACAAAAGATAAACATATTTCTTTCCAAGATTTCTACTCAAATCCTCCCAATTCCATCCAGAAACCTGAATTTAACCCTGGTTCTGCTGTTTATGAGTTTTAAAATTTACACTAAGCAATATTTATGCTGTATCATATAAGAAGAAAATCAAATGGGCTTAGCAAAGCAATCTCACTCTATCTTTCTTCACTCATTGCCAATTTGAACCACCAACAATGGGAGAGCGTTCATAACATAATTATGTAATAATTTATAGCCATTAAGATATCTTTACCTTATGGATGGGCATTTCGTCAAGGCGTATCTGGGTGTAGACTCTATCTTTTGCCAATGCAGTAATGTCACTGCAGACAATAGTGACAGCATTTCTGAGAAAAAAGAGTAAGTATGCAATGATAAGTGTTGTAGCAAAATTTTACCTCCTAGAATATGTATCAACCAAAGAATCATTGTCATCTACAATTGGTACCGAGCTGACCCGAGCTGAACAAGTGTGAGATGGCATCAGCATTAAGAAATTAAAGCATACATTATATGCAATGTAACAAGATAAGGCGAAAAGTAAAAACATGATGTTCCCAATGAAGATGTTGAGTGTGTAGATTGTCTATCTAAAGAGTTTATTCATAAGATGCTACTAAGTAAGCATAACTTCAATTTCCTGGCACATATTATAGTGAAGTTAAGCAAGGAAAAAAGAAGGGGTTTATCAAGATTTTTTTTTTTCCTTCGATTTGCATTAAAATGCTGATTCCCTGCTGTAACTTGGTGCTTATTCAATCAAATGCTCATATTAGCTTCTAGAAAATTTTAAATTGGAGAACTTGATCTTAGAGTACCTTTATATATGTTGCTACCAAGCCTCCTGTCTTACAAATTTTTTTTTTTTCATTACCACAAATCTGAATCTGAATATGACATTAACGTTGTCCTAAATAAAAATAATCATAAAACAAAATAATATATTGTAGGCGATCTCAGTAGAGTGCAGCACCACACCCCAAGAAAGATACTTAAAAAAGAACACACCAGTAAACGGCACTGGACCTATAACGAATAGTGCACAGCATGAACATAGCAGATACCGACATGTGATATCATTTACACTTGATTTTGCCTTCAAGAATCGGACAACTGCCATATCAAGGAATGCTATAGTGTGTGTAGCACAAATATTACACTTTCGCTTTTTCAACTTCAGAGGCAGTGTGTGTTAGAAACAGGAATTGGATCATAAACTTTTCAAACTTGGGCTAAAATAGACGCTTTTTATAAGATAGCAGTATCCTAGTGATACATAAAAGTTTTGTCATTATATCAACTGTTCAAGCATTCTAATACCATTGCCAGTTTTTTTGGGGAATCACCCCATGTTGGAAACAACCTCTCAAGTCATTCTAATACATGAAAAGAATATGCAGCAGGGACAATGAAGACATAATATAAAATCAATATAAAAAAATATGTTAGTTCATAGTGTCAGCCTGGCAGGTACGAATATGTTTAGCTCACAGCGGTAGCTGCAAACTAGCATGAGGATTCAATGTTCATTAGACTTCCCTTTAGTTGGCCCAAAATCATAATGAATCCTTAAATTACCCTTTTCAATTACTATATTAGAGTTTTTCATCAATTTGCTTCTTTGCATAATGTTTACGTTTTAATGGCCATATTTAAAAACTAAGATGATAGGTGCTATACACAGTGGCTAAATTGTTATGATTACAGGTACTAGAGTGTATGACACGCAAGTCTTGTGCATAAACGCACTTGTCATACACATGATGAGAGTAGAATAGGGGTTAATCGACAACTGGAGTTGCGGAGGGAGACCTTGGAATCAAAGGGTTTTAGGCTTAGCAGGACTAAAACAGAGTATATGAAGTGTGAGTTTAGCGATGTCAGCTCAGATGACGGAGAGGTCACCCTGGCCGGTAGAGTAGTACTCAAGAAGGAATCGTTTCGATACTTAAGATCTATGTTGCAGTTTGATGGGGAAATTGATAAGGATGTTAGTTTTAGAATTCAAGCAGGATGGGTGAAATGGCGACTAGCATCTGGCATTCTCTGCGACAGGAAAATTCCTCAGAAGCTTAAAGGAAAATTCTATATGACAGCAATCAGGCCTGCAATGTTATATGGTGCAGAATGTTGGCCTACTAAGAGGCAACACGTTCAGAAGATAAGTGTAGCAGAGATGCGGATGCTGCGGTGGAGCTGTGGGCATACCAGACGAGATCGGATTAGAAATGAGGATATTCGGGAAAAACTTGTAATTGCACCTATTGAGGAGAAGTTAGTCCAATACCGTTTGAGATGGTTTGGACATATCCAACGTAGACCACACGATGCTCCTGCAAGCGTTGGAATTATAGGCCGTGCCGAAGGCCCAAAGAGAGGTAGAGGTCGACCTAAAATGACATGCGAGGAGATAATAAAGAGGGATTTAAGTAATTGGAGTTTATCTGAGGAGCTGGTAGTGGATAGGAGTGCATGGAAGTTGGCAATCCATGTACCAGAACCTTAGTTTTTTTTTTTTTTCTTTAAATCTGTTTGTTTATTTTAGACTTTATTTCACTTTTGTTGAACCTTTTTACTTTTTTTATTATTATTTTAGACTTTATTTCATATATTTTTTTTAAAAAACTTTTTCAGACGTCTTTTTATCTGTTTGGTTATTTTAAACCCATATATATATATATATATTATTATCAGTATTATTTCTTTTATTTTTATTTTTATTTTGGGTTACATATCTAGCCAACCCCAGCTTGTTTGGGATATATGGCTTTGTTGTTGTTGTTGTATTTATATAACTTTAACTACAGTTGAAACAACAAATACATGTACAGTTGGTTCCCTTTGCTAATAGTAGAGATAGAAATAAAGGATTTACTAAAATATCTCAGATATAAATATAAAAGATCTATCCAAATTGAGTGCTCACAAACACCAAATGATTCAAAGAAAGTTGACAAAAAGAAGCAATCAAATGAAGGATTTTGCACATAAATTGACAAAGTAATCGTTAGAGGTAAAACCATTGGTGTGCATAAAGAAAACAGCACACATGAAACCATTGGTGTGCATAAAGAAAACAACACATATGCCACGTGTAACCTTTACAACATCCCAAAACACAAAACCCAATGTAATTTGTTTAATTTAAGACTTAACCTTGAACTAGCAAGGCTAAAGCAGCTCCAAGTGATGCACTTGATCTCAACATAGCGAGTGGTTTGCCATTCGCCTCCCCAATTCTGGGAACCCATGTTCCCAAGGGAATCATACATACTGGCTGTTGTAGTATAGGCAAAACACTTGAAGAATGTCTAAAGTGTCTGCAAATACCTAAAATACATAAATGGACAGATAACATCATCATGTCAAAGGGATAAGCTTCAAATGTTAAGCTACTCTGAAGAACCTGAAAGATGCAAGAGCAGTACTTACAACTAAGTATCCCAGATAATGATGCAACGTGTAATAGTTGGGGAAATAAACCATCTTGTGATGCAGAATGGATGACGGGAACTGTTGCCACATTGTTCTGTAATAACTTTAGAGCTACATCTTTCAAAGAATCAAAAGGACCAACCTAGAGAAACCAAGAATATTCAGGGAATCAGTGCTGTGTATTTACACGCCTCTACATAATAATGAATTGGCAAACATTTGCCAATTAACTATGCTTATATTCCTTTCCATGAATACATTAAATCTTTTTTCAATATGTTATCATCATATAAATAAAGAGTTTGGATTGTACAAACTCGCAAAAGTTTAAAATGTACTTAAACTGATAAAATTGAAATATAAGCAATTAATCGATTCCTTTCCATAAGTCTGAATTGGCATATTCTAGTTCAACCCAATTAATCGATATATCATAAAAGTTGCTGACATATCAGCAATTATTCACAAAAGTTGCTAACATTTCAGCAATAATTTTTCACTTTTCTATACATTGTATAAAAGTTGCTGATATATCAGCAATTATTTATAAAAGTTGTCGACATTTCAGCAATAATTTTTCCTTTGTTTTTGGAAAACAGAAGGCGGATTTACAATGAAAATTTACCGGTGAAAGTTGCTGACATCAGCAATTATTTATAAAAGTTGCTGACATATTACCAATTATTTTCTTTGTTTCTAGAAAATAAGGACCGAATTTACAATGAAACTTTGACAGGGACCGGCTTTACAATATGAAAGTATAATAGGGATACCTCCCTAATTTTCACTTTTAATTAAGTGAATGGATTGGATAGAACATCAATAAGAGAAGATAACTGATTTAATCTAATTTTTATTATTTTATATTAAGCAACAGCTATTGAAACACAAAAAGAAAAGCAAAATCTGACTCAAATATTTTAACCACTGGATCTTAAACAACAGCAAATTTGCATCCCAGTATAATTTCCATTCATTTTGAACATAAAGAAATAAAATCTCTCGAAAGAGAGGCTACAGGTCCCAAAAATGACCTAGTAAACGCTCTACATGTTAACTTGAATTACCAGACAGAAAACCTGAGTGGTAATTAAAACTACCAGCCAGTGCACCTGCATGGTAAAATGAGTTACTACTCAGGACGACTGGAAGTTAATCTGTATGGAGTACACGTAAGGCAACATCGGAATTTTTCAACAAAAGAAATTCCCCTCAAGAGTAACGACTATCAAATTTTTTTTTTTTTTTTTTTTGGTGGCAATTCAGGTGTTTCTTGGCTTGAAATAAAATTTGTCATCTGTCTTATGAACTAACATATAAAGTCCATTATGGTTGCAAACCACCTGATTCTCCTTAAAAATGAGGAAATCTTGGTCCATTAATTTCAACCCTTGTTGCGTCATAGCCCCATAACTATTAAAATTTATTCCAGTGCAACTCTGATAAAATAAAAGTTTTGAAACTGCAATTGACATTTCTTAAACTATCCTTTATATCTCGAGATTTGGATGCAAAGATGATATGAAACACCCCACACCTCTTAACATTTCCCAAGTAGGATCATGCTAAGAAACGTGAAGTGTTATAAGTATAAAGACATGTATCGCAGAGACTAAGATTCAAAAGACATTAAATAATAAATAGAACGGAAACATGTTTATAGCTGAAAACATAACATTTATTTCAAAAACCACATATCATTTCAGTCTCAAACCATAAACTGTCTCACGTCTCATGAAAATCTCAGTCATAAGAGTACAATAATATGAATATCCCTCAAAATAGCCAACAATACAACCAACTTCATAAGGTAAAATAAAAACTATAGATGAACACGTCAGCAACTAGAAAAAGTCTCCAAGAATGATCCTTCAAGAAATCTTAACTAATCGCCTCTACCCTGCGACTCTGACGGGGAAGGAAAAGGAAGAAAGAGAAGTGGATCAAACATAAAGTCTGGTTCTAGTGAGTGATGTAATTACTAGCATGATTGAGTAACAAGGAAATATATATTCAATAATAATTCTAATGTTAGATGGGGTAAGCGTTCGTGTACAACTACAAAAGGTAAACATACTGGAATGATGTACATGGAAATATACTTGAATTGTACAAATAAAGATTTGTTCGATTGTTTACACTTTCTCGATTATTGAATCTGATAAACACGATTAGGATAAATTTCTAAAACTACCAATCGATCAGCTACTAAACTATCATCTTCCATGGTAGTTTATGTCACTATGGATCTCGGGCTTTATCCAACTCGTCCATCAGTAAAGACATAACTAATCATTATGGATGCAGTAGTGACTTATTTCCCTCGTCGGGGCACATGCACGCTCATTGCATCGTCAGAACGCACTCACATATAACCTTATCTCTGTGGATCTCGGGCTTTATCCAACTCGTCCATCAGTAAAGACATAACTAATCATTATGGATGCAGTAGTGACTTATTTCCCTCGTCGGGGCACATGCACGCTCATTGCATCGTCAGAACGCACTCACATATAACCTTATCTCTGTTGATTCTTTATTTACTCTAATTAGCATAAGCGTGCTCAACCTCCACTATCATCGATTGTGAGAACATCGATGATAAACCTGAAAGAGAATGTTGCTGGTACGGATCCTGACAAACAAATATTCTAATTTGCGTCCCTGCCTAGATCTAGGACTTATACATTACTCGTTTATTTTCATCAATCAGCAACATGCTGCCGGAACGGACCACAACTAGTGCATGCTTATTAATTTAACCTCAGATTTAAGTTTATGTCAATAATAAGCGTTTTCATCATTTCATTCAACCAACCTTCATGTTATAATTATATTTGCAAATAAACTCAATTTATTCATTATGATTCTTTGTGTCTGTACAATTTATCATAATATTATTCTTGCAAATATGTACTGTCTTTTCCAATTACAACCCATGTCATAATTTTATTTGTAAATCTACAGTAATTTTTCTATTTTAGTCCAATCATTTTTAATTACAAACCTATATTTTATGCACAATTGTCTGTAAGTTAGCATTTTCTTTAAGTTGTCTTCCACAGTTTTTTCTTACAGCTTTATTTTATTTGAATATTGTAAGATATTCTTTTAGTTTCCTTCCCTCTTTCAGTATTTATGTCTGTCTGTTATTTTACATTTTCTATACCTATTTTTAGTTTATGCCAAAAACATGTCTAGATCTATGAATATTAGTATTTTGACGATTGATTTAATTATTATTACTTTCAACACGAAAAAAATAGAATTAAAATAATAATTGTGCGAATGCATACTAAACATATGACATTAAACTTACAGAAAAGTATGCATAGGATATAGATCTGCGATTAAAAAAGGACTGGACTGAAATAAGGAAATTAATGTAGATTTGCAATTAAAATTATGACATGGATTGTAATTGGAAAAGACTGAACATATTTGCAAGAATAGTACTATGGTAAATTATACAAACACAAAGAAATCATAAAAACAGATAAGGTTTATTTGCACATATAATTGTAACATGAAGATTATAGTTTAATGAAATGATGAAAAGACTTATTATTGACACAAACTTAGATCTGAGGTTAGATTAACAAGCATGTACTAGTTGTTCCCCGTTTCGACAACATGGGGTTGATTGAGAAAAATAAGTAACCAATGAATAAGACCTAGATCTAAAGGGATCTAGGCAGGAGCGCAAATTAGAACATTTATTTACCAGGATTCGCACCGACAACATTCTCTTTTAGGTTTATCACTGATGTTCTCACAATTGATGGTGGTTGAGGCTGAGCACGCTTGTGCTGATGATGGTAAATAAAGGATCAACAGAGACAAAATTGTATGTTGGTGCGTTCCGACGGTGCAATAAGCGTGCATGTGCACCGACGAGAGAAAATAAGTCGCTACTACATCCAACAGCGATTAGTTATTTCTTTACTGATGGATCAGATAAAGCCCAAGATCCATAATGAAATAAACTACCATGTAAACTGGTAGATTAATAACCGATGGATGGGTAGTATTAGGAATTTATCCAGATCATGTTTATCAGGTTCAATAATTGAGAACGTGCAAACAATAAAACAAACTTTTACTTGTACAGTTCAAGTATATTTCCTTATACATCATTTCAATATGTTTACCTTTTGTAGTTGTACATGGACACTTACATATCTGACACTGACTATTATTGAGTCTATCTTTCCTTATTACTCAATCATGCGTATTACATCACTCACCGGACTTTATGTCCGACTCACTCTTCTTCCTTTTTCTTCCTCACCAGGCTAACAGGATGGAGGTGGTTAATTCAGATTTCTTGAAGGATCATTCTTGCAAACTTATTCTAGCTATTGATGTATTCATCTTCTGTTTTTATCTTACCTTATAGAGTTGGTTGTACTATTGGCTATTTTGAGAGTTATTCATATTATTATACTTTGACTTGTGACTGAGATTTTCATGAAACGTGTGGTAGTTTATGGTTTGAGGCTAAAA
This sequence comes from Allium sativum, assembly GCA_030737875.1. Taxonomy (NCBI): domain Eukaryota; kingdom Viridiplantae; phylum Streptophyta; class Magnoliopsida; order Asparagales; family Amaryllidaceae; genus Allium; species Allium sativum. Next base: position 861,382,191 of record CM060915.1, on the reverse strand, counting down.
TGATGTGGTTTTTAAAATGTTACGTTTTCAACCATAAAAATGTTTACGTTGTATTTGTTATGTCATGTGAATCTTAGTCTCTATGATATATGTTTTCGTACCTATAGCTCTTCACTTTTTTTAGCATGACCTTACTTATAAAATGTTAAAAGGTGCGAGGTGTTTCATTTGGTATTAGAGCCTAGGGTTATAGGATTCCTAAAAGTTTGTTTTAAAAACAAAATATTTTTCAAAGAAAAGTAAATTTTGGTTTCGTAGGTATCTTGAGATTACGGCACCAGCCAAAGAGCAAGAGCATGCGCAAGCTCCAGCACCCACTTTTGTGGTTCCTCCTAGGCTAATCCACCAGCAGTTGTGACTTCTCTAAGTTTTGTAAGGATTTATCGAATCTTGGCCATAGACCTTTCTCCGACACGGAGACTTTTGTAGAGGTTCATACTTGGCTAAAGAGTATTAGAGCTTCGGGATCGTCAGAGAGTTCAATTGATCACTTGATAGTTGAAAGAGGAGACATCTTATTAGTGGGAGATAGTCGAGGCGAGGGATAGAGATATTGATCAGATTCAGAGACCGATTTGAAAGGAGATCCTTGTCACAAGTTGAGGAAAGGATGCGGTTCGAGCGATTTCTTGGATTGAAGCAAGGAGATCTTACTGTGAAGGAATATCTCAATTACTTCAATGAGCTTTCGAGCTTTGGGATGGATCTAGTCAATACAGCTCATAAGAAAGTTGGCAAGAGGATCGAACCAACATCTCCAAAGGTTGGCAATGACACATACCGATAGGAGCGACATTCGAGTCGTTAGTGGAGATGACTTCTATGCATGAGGACACGAAGGAAGAGGTTAAAGAGGATAAAGAGAGAGTTTCCAAGTCTGCGACCTCGAGAAAAAGTGATGGAAAAACAAGAAAGACAACAAAAAGAATAATGAAGGACCTCAAAAAGGGCAAAATTAAGAAGGATATCAAGTGTCATGGTTATGTATTGATGGGTCATTATATCAAGGATTATAGGAAGACGGTGATGAAAGGAAAATGCTATAATTGCGGGAAACCCATACATATTAGTATGGGTTGTGCCCAGAAGACAGGGCAGAGACTAGTGCACCAGTGGCTCAGGTACATGTCTTAGAGGCAGGTTTGACTAGTGATGGACCAGACAGAGGTAGGAAAGTTGCAGTAGAAGATTTGGCTTCTATTTCCGGCTTTCTCATTCATACTCTCTTTGACTCAGAAGCATCTCATTCTTTTATCTTTAATTCTTTGACCGATTTTTTCTTGGGCATTTTTTTAGTCACTGATTTCATAGTTGTTTCAAACCCCATAGGTGGTTCTGCACATTTGTCTAAGATTTGTAAGGGTTCGAAAGCCTAATATTAGTGTCTACGTATTGGGATTCTCGGAGTATGAGATGATCTTAGTGATGGATTGGCTAGTCATGTATGAGACTATCTTGAACTATGAGAGGAAGGTCATTCGGTTATTGACATGTAGTGGTCGGACCCTCGAGATTTCTTGCGACCTACGAAGATTGGTTATGCTGAGCTTTCTTTATTCCATAAATTTATCTATCGACGATATTGATTTTGTACCCGTAATGCGTGGGTATCCGGATGTATTTGAGGTGAACGGACTACCTCTTAGGAGAGAGCTTGATTTCCGGATTTATCTCAATGAGAACGCGAATCCCGTAGCATTGCCCGTACGACATATGGCTCCACCGGAACGGAGAAAGCTGAGTAAGCAAGTATGTGAGCTATTCGAGAAGATATTCATCGGACGGAGTATTTCGACTGGGGAGCGTCGGTCGTTTTTACTACAAAAGCGGATGGTTCTCCCCGACTTTGTGTGGACTATAGAGAATTAAACAAGCTCACGAAAAAGAATCGTTACTCACTCGTATCGATGATTTGTTTGACCAGTTGGTTGATGCGTCAGTGTTCACTCAATTAGATTTAGTACTAGTTTCCATCAGCTCAGCGTGACAGCGAATAGCATCGACAAGACGGCTTTTCGGACCCCTGACAGATTTCCGAGTGGTTGATTGCGTCTTTTGGGCTAACCAATGCACCTGCATATTTTGTGGATCTGATGAGCAGAGTCTTCCAAGATGTTCTTAATAAGTTCATAATTGTTTTTGTAGATGACATTTTGGTATTTTCGAGAAGCGAGGATGAGCACGCCTTACATTTGGAGTGATACTTCGTACTTTCTGAACGCAATAGTTTAAGGCAAATTTTCCAAAGTGCCATTTTTGGTGAGAGGAAGTGCATTTCTTAGGCACATGGTCTCTAGAGATTGGCTAGCTATGGATCCTGCCAAGATGGTGGTGATACAGGATTGGAAAGCCCATAAGATCTCGACTGAGGTTAGGAGTTTTCTAGGTTTGGCGGGTTATTACATAAAATTTATCAAGGACTTCACGCGGATTTCGGCACCGCTTACTCGTCTCACCAAGAAGAATTAGGTATTTGTGTGAGACGTAGATTGTGAAGATTCCTTCACGAGACTCAAGAATGCTCTTACCAGTGCACCGATGTTGATCGTTCTAAGATGTTCACAGTATACACCGATGTATGTGGGATTGGCTTAGGTGCGGTATTGATCCAGGAGGGTAGGGTCGTATGCTATGGGAGTAGGTAGCTTAAGACTCACGAAAAGAATTACCCTACCCATGATTTATAATTAGCCGCGATTGTTTTTACACTAAAGTAATGAAGATATTATCTACTTGGCAAGAGATTCGAAATCTATACGGATCAGAAGTCACTAAAGTATTTATTTTCGCAGAAGGATCTAAATCTAAGACAGTGTTGGATGGATTTCTTGGCATCATATGGGTTTGAGATAGCTTGTATCCCCGATAAGGGGAACGTAGTCGCGCATGCCTTGAGCAGAAAGAAGGCGTTTTTGAGTCTTCTATTCGTAAAGTGAAAGAACTTGGAATATATATATGTACTTTTGATTTTAGACCCTCTATGGACTATATCCTTGGATTGTTAACATCTTTGGAGGTTCAACCCACACTGTTGGTACAAAGTGGATCGAGACAGCGGGAGGATCTCGAGCTGTGAATATCGATAGGATTGATAGAGGAGAGGCCTCTAGGCATCTCTCATCGTTATTATGCAGATTGTAGATGTTGGCAGCGTAGAGATAGAAGACTCTGTGTCCCTCGTACTGCTGATTTGATGAGTGCGGCATTAGCTGAAACACACCATTCGAGGATGACCTTCCATCCCAATGGTGATAAAATATACAAGAACATGAGGAGGGTATTCTATTGGACTTTCATCAAGAATGATGTAGCCGATTTTGTGGCAAAATGCATGATCTGTCATGGAGTGTAGGTGGAGCAACGAAAACTTAGTGACATAGCAGTTAAGGCGCAAGGCTTGAGCGCTAGGCTTTTCGTGCGACTTTTATACGAGTATGAGCTTTTCTACTAGAAAAAAACTGCATTACAAAATGCTACTAAAAATGATAAATTTAGTGATAAAAAAAACATAGATTAGTAGGTACGAAGTCACAAATGCAATTTCGAAACTAAAACGATTACAAATTCAATAAATTTAATTATTTAAAACATAACTCTTTAAACTTTAAAATAAAAAACATAACTCAATAAATTTTAAAACATATCTAAATTTTAATTTAAAAATTAAAACATAACTCAGTAAATTAACTACCAAGTTTAGATTAAAGGTTAAACCTTTAAACGAAAACGGTTAAAAAAACGTCGTTGATATTTGATATATATATGTATGTATGTATATATGTTGTATATATATGTACATATATATATATGTATGTATGCATGCATGTATACATATATATGTATACATATGTATACCTGACGGCAGCAGCGGTGGTGGCGGCTGATACAACATCAGTTTTTTTAGTGTCGAATGCGTTAAAATGAAAGCGAAACCCTAAAAATCGAACAAAACTGTTCGAATTTGATAGCTAAGAGTCAGATCGGGTCCAAACAAAAGTGGGTTTGGCTTATTTTTCGAGGCGCGCATATTTAAGCCTCAGCGCCTCGAGAAAAAGCGCCAAAAGCGCGCTTTATTTGTGCATCGGTTAGCCGAGGCGCCTCGAAGGCTATCGAGGCGCAAAGTCTGCGTCTGAGTCTTAAACGCGCCTTAACAACTTGGCTTCGTGGGTTGCTCTAACCGTTAGATGTGCCAATATGAAAGTAGGAGAGCGTATCCATGAAATTCATCTATGGATTGCCTAAATCTAGGAAGGGCAACACCAGCATTTAGGTGGTGATAGACCGACTGACGAAGAGCGTTCACTTCATTCCAGTCAAAAGCAAGAGGACGATAGCTTGGTTAGCTTTAGTGTACATTAGAGAGATCGTTCGACTTCATGGCATTCCTACCAGCATTGTGAGCGAGAGAGATCATATCTTTACTATTGAGTTTTGGAAGAATCTTCAAGAGACATTAGAAACATAGCTTAGGATGAGTACAACTTATCATCCTCAGACTGATGGACAGACTGAGAGAGTGAACAAGATTCTAGAGGATTTGTTGAGGCTGTGTATCCTAGATTTCAAAGAGACATGGAAGAAACATTTACTTTTATAATTCGCTTATAATAGTAGCATCCAGACGAGCATAGGGATGGATCCCTTCGAGGCACTTTATGAACGACCTTACAGATCACTGGTGGGAGACGACTAATAGATTGCTATTTGGGTCAGACATTGTGAAAGAGACTATAGAGAAGATCGACTCGGTAAGTAAAAGGATGAAGGCGGTCCAAGACCGACAGAAACCTTATGTCGATAGGAGAACAGATTTGGAATTAGAGGTCGGAGATCAAGATTTCGTGAAGGTGTTGCCACTTAGGAACGTGTTGAGGTTTGGTTCGGTAGGTAATTTGACTCCCATATTCGTAGGATCACGGAGTAGGATGGATGGCGTACAAAGACTACCAGAGAGACTTCCTAGAGTTCACGATGTATTTCATGTTTCGCATTTGCGAAAGTGCTTGCATGATTCAACTATGGTAATTGAACTCGGTTTATTGGAGGATATGGAGATCGAGGAGGAATCTGTTCGTCACATGCATACACGGATTCTAGAGCACGAAGTAAAGAAGCTCAAAAACAAGTTAGTATAGCTAAGGCTGTCAATTCCCTACAAAATCCGAAACTCGCACGGAAATAAACAGGTTAACCCGACCCGTTTAGTTGGCAAATTATTTTCGGATCAACCCGAATTTGACTGATTTATAAACGGTTGGGTTTAGGGTTGACCCGCCAAACCCAATTATATGTTGTATCTCTTCCATATTGTTCTTTTATGTATGCAATAATCAGTATATTCATATATTACTGTGTAAGCTGTTATATTTTACTAATTTTTTCTTGTATGTTGCTAGTTATATTTTACTTATAGCAACTGTATATCTTCCATAATGTTAGTCTTTTATGTATGAAGTATGCTCATATACTCTTATGTATGGAGAATGATTTTTGGATACAGAGATTTCATGCTTTATATGTATGTTGCCTATTGGTGATTTTGTAACTTGTTGTCTATTGGTGATTTGGTTCTTTTGTTGTTTATATTAGTGGACAATATTTGTCAACGGGTCAAACGGGTAAATTCGACCGCCAACGACCCGTTTAGTTAAATGGGTTGCACGGGTCGGGTCAACCCGTTAATAAACAGGTCGGGTTCGGATTGGGAAAAAATGACTGTTTAATAAATAGTTTGACCTGACCCGCTATAAATCAACATGAACCCGAGTTGACCCGACACGACCCATTGACAATCTTAAGTACAACTAGTAAAGGTTCAATGGGAAGACAATGCGAATGAGGCTACATAGGAAGCTGAAGAGAATATACGCATTTTCTATCCATTCCTTTTTGATGGTCCGCTTTGAATAGGTTATATCGTTCCTATCATTTGAATCAATAGATCTTGAAGTATAACCTGTGGATGATAGGTGGTTGAAAACACGTTGATATAAGATGTTATGTGTGATGTACGCAAGTGGTTGCTAGTGGATGCATATACACACACTAGGCACTATTAGTGATCGACAAATTGAGACACTAAACATATGCATATAGATGTGTGTGTATTTTGCTTTATTTTCATGGTAGATATAAAAGATAATTATCAAATGATTGTTGCATACAAATGATGTTTGAACGACATATAAAACTATTCGTTGCCATTATGATTTTTGCATATATTTGGATACATTGCACAAACATAATTGCATAAAAAGAAGGTTAACTAAATCAATAGACCGTCTAATCTTTTGCATTAGTTTGAGGCATACACACTACACTATTGCATAACTACATAACATAGTATTATAAAACTTAAGGGCAATGGATGATGCTTGAGTAAATAGTTGTAGGTATTTGGATGAAAATACTTATCTCATTCTTTTGTCCTTAGAGATTTCGGGGACGAAGTCCTTTAAGGGGGGGAGAATGTAACAACCCCAGATTTTAAGACATCATAATTAATTAATTAAATAATAAATTATCAAAATTTGGCTATAGGAGTTGTACCAATGGATCCGTGGCAATTTTCTGATCAATTTGCATATTTAGCTCGTCAGAAACGAAGTCAGAACAAAGAAGTTACGGCAAAAGCAAAATTAAAGAAAAAAAATAGATGTTATATGGGTTCATATTAATGTCACATTTTTGGTTGTTGATATCTTAATTTTGTTTTTGCCGTAACTTATTCGTTCTAACTCCGTTTCTGACGAACCAAATATGCAAATTGGCCAGAAAATTGCCACGGCCCAATGGTGCAACTACCGTAGCCAAATTCTGACAATTTTACAACTTACTATTTTATTAATTAATTACAATGTCTTAAAAATTCGGGTAGTTACACAGTATTTCAAAATCATCCCCTTTTCGCTAGTCTAACATTTCTCTACAACAGTAATGAGTTTGCATTATTTTTTTATGGTTTAGTCTTATTTCAAACTAAATTCAAGCACATTATTCCTGATTTACATCAGAAAGAAAACACTTGCAGCATCTAAATTTTGAGTGAGATCAGAGCAAACTAGGATAACGTTTCTAAATAAGTAACCCAGAACTATGTTAATTTTGTTCCATGTAACCTACTTGATAGTGCCATTTAGACTTCAGACATTTATGTACTAATATGAGTGAACACAAACTCTATCAAAAAAGGGTTTTGTACAAGAATCAATGTAATAATTTACTACAGCAAAAAGTTTACCCTCGCCTACTTCTCATCTAGTAAAATCATACAAGATATCAACAACCAAAGATGTAACATTAACATGAACCCATATAACATCTATTTCTGTTTATTTAAGTTACTCTTTCATGAAGTACTATATAGCCTTATCACTTATACATTATATCATTTGATTATACTTATGTATATGAGTCTGGCATTTTACTTCCAAGACTTACCTGAGCAGCAAAAAGAATGCACTAAACAAGTAGGAATGTGCGTGGGTGGGCGGGTGTGTGTGTGTCTAGTGTGTCAAAAAAATTTGGTAAGCTATCAAATATGGCTAGAATTATTGAAATATTTGACCGATCTTTCGCTGCTAATCATCATTGAAAGCTGGATAGTAATACCCGAGTATTATATATATCAGTATATGATGAGTTACAAGTGATCTATGACAGAGAATATGATTCTTAGCGGAAAAGATAACAATCTTCACAAGTGGAATATTGTTAAACTGCAACTGCAAACTCGGTATAATATCCAGAAGTACTCACATTAACTAAACTCTTCTCAGCTGGTCTACCGTGTTCATCCACATGGCCATATAAAACTCGTTTTCCTTCTTTCCAAGCAGATATAGTATGTGTCTCAAGCTCCTCTTGTGTCAAGTTAGACCCATTACTCCCAATCTGCAATTTTCAATGCTTCCTGTAAATACTTCTGGATATGCCACCAAATATGTGTGCAGTGACAAAATAATTCCAATTATACTGAATGCAAAGTAGCATACACATAAAGGCAAAGAGAATATCATAGGACTGACGAGTTAATATAAATCTTGATTGCATTTTAATAGTATTAAATAGAGGGAGAATGGAATTGCATATGTCATTCTCTTATGTAAGTGATCATAATAACATTTAAGCGAGCAATGAAATATAAATATATAACGATACAAATACAAAATATTATATGTTTTTCATGGCATGGTATAACCAAACATTTAGTAGACCATATATACCAGTAAAAGCTAAATAGTTTTAGTGAGGAAAAAACATAAAATGGATACAAGTGACGCATATTTGACTATTTGAGCAGGAAAAATGGCACATCCCAATAAATGAGGATACTCACAAGGAAGACAAAAAAGAACCCAAACAATTCATTAAATAAAGGCTCAAACAAGAAAATATACCGAACAAGAAGAAATTGCACATATGAACTCACTAAACAATGTCAATATAGGATATTCATTAACTGAAAAAACATTTGTACCTCTCTCAAGATCAATATGAAGTCCAGAGGAGTCAACATCCCAACAAATTGTCCTCTGAAAGAGTCCCATAAAGGAGCCACGGGAACTCCCTAAGAGCAGCATTTAAAAATTATATTTTGAGTATAATAATGCAAAAAATTAAGCATAACATATTGATTGCAAACACAAGCAGAGTAAAGTGGTCCCGAGTTAGCCTCATGATATGTAAAACATCAAGCAATTTCAAATTTTTTTATTTGTGGCATTAGTACGATACCACAAAGTATATTCAAATGTTGGGAAAGAAGGATGTGACTATGCATATCTGAGAATTATGTGGTTAAGTGAGATGGCCTTTACAAAATCACTGATCCTCAATTCAGTTAAGCAAAGAATTATCTGCCAGTAATCTAGGTAGCTAACAGACAGAGAAAATAATAAATATTTATGAAGTGATGGTTCCAACAGTACGTTGGTAATTTTAATAAATTTTTGTAAGAGTATTGACGGTTCTTTAACACACACACACACACACACACATATATATATATATATATAGAGGCGGGTTCAATGGCACCCCTTTAGCCTACCATTTTTCCACCACTCATTTCCCACTAACTTCCCTTCTCTCTCCTTCCACTAACTCTCTCACTTCCCACTCACTTTATTTAATATAAATGAGAGGTGGAAATCAGGGGGCTTTTGGGGTGCTCCATTTTTGGGGTGCAACGGAACGCTTGCCATATATATATATATATATATATATATATATATATATATATATATATATATATATATATATATGAGCGTTCCAGGGAACCCTTGTTTTGCAACACCCCTACCATACCGTGAGCTACACTAATCCCAAATCAACAAGATTTTGTAGATGTTCAATCCACATATATATTATCATCTATCCAAAATTTGAGCACGTACCGACATTCGTAGAATAATATATAATGTTTAAATTTAACGGTTCGAATAAATGTTTGAACGGTGAATAATTGAGCTAAGATTTTGAAAGTATTACGAATGTCAGAACGAGCTCAAATTTTGGATAGATGATAATATATATGTGGATTGAACATCCACAAAATCTTGTTGGATTTGGATTAGTGTAGCTCACGGTATGGTAGAGGTGCTAAAGGGGTGCTGCAAAATAGGGGTGCCCCGGAACGTTCTTTATATATATGTATGTATGTATGTATGTGTGTGTGTGTGTGTGAGTGTACACACGCACGCGCGCACACACATACACATTTATATATACACACATGTGCGAGTATATATACATGTATGTACATGCACACACTCACATACATAACTATAGACATGCACACACAAATATATTTAAAAATTAGTTCTTAAAGAATTTCGAAATGTTATGTACATTATAGTTTAATAAATTTTGTTGCAGGAGGTTGGCACATATATGTTTATGAATGGTATGAATCAAATGAAACTTTCGCGGCATGTTTGAGAAATCTCGAGAGATGACGCACGGAGTTACTTTTAAATATTGTCTATTGCATGATTATTTTTCACGTGTATGCCCAGCCAACTTAATAGTAATAGGCATATGAACTTTAAATATCGAAGTGGCACTTTAGCACGTATGATGCACATACATACTAAAAAACAATGGTAATCATTGTTACTGTATATAAAATAATAAGCGTCTATTTTCATATTAAATATTGATCGTTTAATTGCACAATAATGACAAAATAAGTATACCTACTAAAAATCAAGGTGAAATTCCAATAACTAGAAGAAAAAATTACATGAGTGAGGAACAATAGAAAAAACATTACTGAGTTAAGCATATTATAAATTTATTGGCTTATGAGAAGATAACCCTCAGACGTTTGCATAATTTTTAATTTTCAGATATTTTTTTCGGAAGTTCATGTGTACATAAAAAGTTGTGAACTATAATAAAACACGAAAAATCTCCACGAAATAGAAAATTGCTACCTGCTCATAAAGGATATGGAAAGCTTGCTTCACAGGTAAATTAACATCGAAAGCAGTAACCTGAACCATATGGTAAATGATAAAATAACATTTACTACAACAGCATATCGACAATCAACATTTCTTTATGAAGAGAAGACATGCGCACCTTTCCTGATTCTGGAAGCAACTCATAAGCAGTATGTGCTGATAAGAACAATGAGATGCGCTGCCTAGAGATAGCCATGTTAGGTTCAGGACTGTTCATCGGTGCCTCCTGTGGAAGAACACCTGATACCGTAACCTGTTTGGTATAAATAAAAACATGAATCAGATAAGATAGTAGCACATTCAGACCTTCCTTACTTTGAGTCTTTATCTTGCAAGATACTAGTTTAGTTGTATGAAGAATAGTCAAAAGCTTTAAAGGTTGATAACTGATGCCGCTTTATAGCAATGAATATCCCAGTTATTGTGCTCTAAGAATATTTAGTTCAACCAGACGGAATCGGTTTTAACAATCACTGCAACAAAATGAAGTGTGTGTGTGCGAGTGTATCAAATGTTATTCCTAGAACCACATTAACTGTATAATGAATAACTTTACAGTATTACAGCCACCATCCTCATAGACTTTTGTCAGTTATCACTAAGAGGATCATCTGTGTCTGTGCCACTGTTTCATTTTTCAGTCGCAACTTGCAAGTAATGTTTTTATAGCTTTTCCTGTATCATTTAATATAATATAAAAAGGAACAATAAAACACTGATTGAACAGTTCATTTTTTGATAAAGCATAACTGATCGAACTATTATTATTTACGCCATTTTGTTTCAGCATCATGGTGAGCAAATAAAAACAGAGAGAGAAATAAATATTTCAACCGTCAATCAATTTGGTTACAGTTTTATTAGATTATGCAATACTTCAGGATCTATACGCGACTCCAGCTAGTCAAATATTCCACACATGCTAAGACAAAAATTCTTTTGATGATGTTTAAAGGTGCATAAAACACACGAGCATATGCTGAATCTCAACTGCAAAACAAAGTTCAAGCAGTAATAACTTACCACACGACGAAAGACTTCATTGTCTACGTCCATATTCATTCTACTACCAGGGGCTCCAGCGCTCAAAATTGGTTGAGCAGGGTCCCTCGTTATGACCAGAGTGTTCACAATACCATAGTTACTCGAAACACAAGGCTGTAGCTCATCATGACGCCATTCACCATCAACAAAGAACTTGTACTGCATTGATGATGAAAAAAGTAGATGACAAATGAATCATGTTAGGTATAATGATTAATGAGTATTTTTAATATTAGCCATCTTTGCAGAGATCCTGGTCAATCTCTCATTTTGGAATTCGTGCAAAATAAAACAAAAAAGCTTCATTTGAACTCCATCAAGGCTTGAGATCTCATGCGACGTGAGATTCCAATCGGAGAATTTGGCCAAGATTGTGGTATTTAACCTTACGTAATGTTTTACTTTTCCAATGAGTCCAAAGGATTTGCCCAATTCAATTGACTAACCATATGCTATCTTTTAACTTTCAAGCAATCCCCTGAACACTTCAAAAAAAAAAAAACCCGATTTTCAATGTTCAAATGAGAAATTTCCATTCTATCGCTACCGAATCAATTGAGCACACTCCCTCTTGCAAATCGCAAAAATAATTAATTTCACTTTCTTGCACAGTGGCTTTCTAACACACAAGAGGTGGTTTTTATCGGAAATTAGGGTTTTCTTTTTTAAACATTCCTTTTATGGCAACATAAAGTCTATCATTACAGAATAGAATACTGAGTTCAGAAGATTATTAATTAATTTTGGTCTGATATTGAAAAGTGATGGACGAAAAGCATTATTTTAATTGAGTTTGTAGTTACAGCCTAAATAAATGTATGAAAAGAAAAATATTGATTCAATTCCACTTTTATAACTACTACTGCATAAATATATTCTAATGTTAATGAATTTTATCTGATAACAGAGACATTTGTTTAGCTAAGTGAGTTTTGTGGCTAGAACATACATAAATAGATTTTGTAGCTACCAGCCTGCAACAACAAATATGAGCTTTGTTTTTATACTCTAAAAAAATCAAATAACTTAGGTGGTGTTTAGTTTACGCTTTTTAGTTTTTAATTTTCGCCCATAGTAAAATACGAACGATACATGTATAACGTCAAAAACAATCGTTTTAGAAAACAAAGTTGACACACAAAATAGAAAGCAACTTTTATTTGTTTTTCTTATTTTGAGAATTAACAAAAGAAAACGAGATAATATCATTATGTCGTCTCTCACTCCTTTGCGTGGTCCCCTCCATCGCCCTTTCACTCCCTCCATCATCTCTTAACTTTTCTTTTGTTTTGCTATCAATACTGAAAACTCAAAATATATTTTAAACCAAACACTACCTTAAAGTTACAATTTTTATTCTGATTATTTTCAGGTAACAGTTATAAAATATCCAAAAAAAAAAAGGTTAACAATAAATGTCAGTTATCCTGAGATAGCTCCGATATGTATTTCATAACTTGAGATGTCAATCCAAGAAGTACACATGAGATAACCACCTCATCTGATACTCGGTATCATATGTGAAAATCTTGACATTGGACACGATCGAAATCCAATATTTAAACTTCGGTTTTCATACCTCGCTGACACTATAGCACAGCAGCCTTTGTTTGGTTATGGGATTTCAATGAACTGGTGTGCGATAATATTTAATGCCAAGTTTGTATATAAATTAACTCTAAAATTGAAAAATCATTCACATGTATCTGATGCAAAATAAATTTCAAATTAATAATCTAACCATATCCAAACATTGGCATTAGTAGTGTGAAAGAGAACAATATCTAAAATGGGTTGGCTATATAGTTAGACTTACATGTGTGCCCGTGTAAGCGTGTGAATATATGTAAAGTAACTATATTATTCACCTGATGAAAACCAGGAGGCACGGGACAGATAGCCTGAAAAACATTAGAAGCGCCCTCTACAGGAGACATAACTACATGATCAGCCCATCTGTGGCAGGCGTATGAATAAAGGTAAGTCAGAAAACAAATTTCAAAAGGAAGGAACAAAATATTTTAACCGAATAATTGAACAAACTTGTAATATGTTATATTTAAACATATAACTTATTATTTTCCATGTTCCTTGGTAATTGATCAGTCATGACGTATATCTTATGTACAATTCTAAAAGTAACTTTCTTTTGAAGGAATCATTTCCCCACTTAATAGCTAATTTATTCATACTACGACTGCATTTGTTACTGTGGAATTATAAAGTGTTACCACACCAATGCTTATGCATATATACAAAAATGACCAAAACAATAACAAAAAAGAAAAGATGATATGAACTTACAATAGGCTGTTGCTTTCTATTAATCATGTTTAAAATGTTACACGAGAGAGGCTACTGTGTTTTCTTATCCAGGCAACAAAATATTATGTGTGTGTGTGTGTGTTATTATTCAGAAATAGCACTGGATAAAAGAGAAATATTACCAGTACTCGAATAATAACTAACATATATAACACTCCACATTAGTAACAATAAGAGTGATTTATACTAAACACGCTCAACACAGGCATTAATGAAGATGCAGACTAGCAATTCATTCATCCTATATTAACGCCATAAAGGAAATATGATCCTTAACATAAACTAAACTTACAAATAAATGCACTCTACATTTTGGTAGCACTTCACTTAACCAGCTGATAGATAACGAACATATATTAAGGTAACCATGAAATACAGTACAATGTTCTCAAACCGGACTTTGCATTAATTAGGAGAAATTTAATGTGATTACCACAATTTCAAAATGCATGTTGAGCGCCATGTCCAGATATGTATCTAATTCAAATATCTAATCTTCATACCATGTAAAAGCAAAACTAACCTTGTAAAACTACCCGTTACATAAACTCTTGTTCCACCATGAGGCCAAACAAATCGAGTTGGAATTCCCCCAACCCCGCTGCTATCTTGCAATGAATCAGATCCCGAATAAAACATTTGCTTCAAAACACTCTATTGATTCAATATATTCTTTTCCTATCTAAACGCTAATGAAACTAATCAAATAACCACTTTCTTCCCCAAATTTTCAAGCCCTCTCTCATGGAGTAACAAGCAGATATATTCTCATTAGAACTAAGGCCTAACAAAAAAATAAGCGTTATCCAGCAAGGGATCCTATTTTATGCAGGACCCCTCATCTATATCCCATTCGAATCCAAATACAATAAAATATAGCCCTAATCTTCCAACAGATTTGCACAAAGTAACCTTCGGTATTCGATTCTCTCCACCAAATATTGCAAGAACTTACAGTTTCATGGTTTCACGAAATTAACTTCCAAAACAGGAAAATCTGACAAAACCAGGGAAAAAAATCCAACCGAGACTAAAAGATTAGCTTAGCTCCGAACTTGTTTAGTTAAAATTTCCTGTATTTAAATCGAAGAATCGGATCTGAGGTTTGCAACAATAAAAATGGAGCAAAACGAAGAGAACAGTTTTGACTTGATATAACGGAGAAAATGATTTAGAGTAGTTTTTATTTTCAATAACCAGCATAAAACCAACCGTTTTGATATATTATTTTAAAAAATATTAATATTTGTTGTACTATTAAATTAGCTATATCATCAACGATAGCATGTTCAAAAAAAAAAAAAAAAAAAAAAAAAAAAAAAATCATTTGAATTGTAATGAACAAAATTGTTAATACTTGAGAATAATGTATAGTAGAAAAAACTTCTTTCAAATAACGTTGGAATGTCGGATTTGATACAGTAATAAATTACTTAATTTTGATATTCAGCAATATGTAGAGGACGATTCACACACCCCTAAACACATCGAACACAATTAAAGCGATAAATTAGCATATTATAAATGAAATTTTAAGGGCTCGATATAAGGTTTATAATACATATAATGAATTTTAGGATTGGGTTCTTAAAATAAATTTAATATATGAAAACTTTTTTCTAGAAAAGGATTAAATAGTCGGTGAGGAAAGACGAGGAAGCCACAAAGATTATTTAAAACTAACTGTGTTACTCGAGTAAATTATTAAAACTAATGTTATTAGCAAGCGATAATCTGAATTTTCTAGTTCGCCATTTTAGATTATTTTTTTATTTATTATTATTTTTATTTTTTTTGAAAATTTCCATTTTAGAAATTTCTTCCACTAGATATATAAATATAGAATCAATTAAATAGTCGATAGGGAGATATGACCCAATGGTGATCCTTTGCCTTTTTTCATTCACGCACAAAGTTTATGCAACACTAATTATGAAAAGACGAGGAAGCCATAGAGATTCCTTTAGTTTTGAACGGTAATTTTCTTCACTTTCCTTATTTTCCATTTTACCAAGTTCATTTGTAATTTGTTATGCTTGTTCATTGGTGTACACCAAGCTTCATCAGAATATGGTACTTTTATTATGATGATATATATGAATCGTAAAAAGGAATTATTTGAATATGGGGAAATTAGCAGATATATTTAATTATCTTGACATGCTTCACACAAATAGCTTAATCTCACAATTTTAGTGACATTTTTATTGCAAATCTTGCAAGCTCGATAGCATGTTGACTAACTTTTTATGTACATTTACACTAAAGAATGCAACCTAAGCAGGAAAAATAATAATAATAATAACCAACCAATATAAAGTCACTTATCTATGACACAATTTTAAATGTTGAGTATTAATTTGTACCTTATGTTTACCCAGGCTTTATTGTTTGTTACATAAAAGAGCACAACTCAATCAGAATTAGTTGATGTTATTTTTACATTTATACCTCAATGATTGTACCAAATTCTAAAGTTCTTAGCTTAGGTTGTCTCTGTATTTATATCCATATTAATTTTAATCAATGTAGACAACGATAAACCTAAAAAAAGGTCTTAAGTTGATGTTGATAAATATAGGAGCTACATTAACCATGTCTTGCAACTCATAACCTACTTTTGTAGCTAGACCATTCCATAATGATATAATAAGTTCTACTTTTGCCTATGAAATAAAATGATAAATATAGAGAAATAAATAACTTTATTGGAGTATGATTTTACTTAGGAATCATCTAGATAATTATATCATGTTTTGTAGATTTACCTTGGGGTAGATGAGATACTTTGTACAATAGAATTACATCCACCAGGTGATTTTTTTTTTTGTAATTATCAATGTAATAATTATGAAAGAAAATAAAAATGGTAACCTCCTTCTCGATAACATATGATTCAAGTTGTTCAGTCTTTACCAAATTATAAATGATTCGAGATAATAAAGAGTCTTCATCATTTTCCTTTTTGATTTTTGGCTATTTATTTATGCTCATCTCATAATTATCTTGTATGGTTTTGAAATTTTTTAGTTGCAACCTTGATAATTTCTTTATAGAAATAATAAATATTTGCCAACTTAAATATAGGGTGAAACTTCTCAGCAACTTCATTAAACATTATAGTCTGAATTTGGATACTCGTTAATTTGTATAAAGAATTAAATTAATAGCCCTGTAGTTTCATAATTGGACAAAGATAGTTTTAAAGTGCTAAAAAGTTACATCTTTATAAATGAGTTCAACATTATACACATATCCTTCTCCTCTAATATTCTTATATAACTGCAGACTACATTTATTTGTCACATGAACTTTGACGATCCAAGTTGATGCAATAGGGAAAATTCTTCTAGTTGTATTCCAAAAATATTAAAGCTAATGTCGAACAATGTAAGATTAGGAAACAAACATTTGATGATCTTAAACACACATATCATGGTTGATAACACAATAAATTTGGACTATTGGATCTTTCTATTCTTATTTAGGAGGTGAAAATCTGGATTTGATGATTAAGATCTCATGTGTCATCATTTATGTCTACGAATTGTCAAGGGAGGCTCTGGGGGTAAGGCCACCTAGGTGATTGTATAGGGTCTCCGACCCCATACTCTGTGTACTTATACATGGTCTGACAGTTTGGGACCTCTAATATCCTAATTTTTCTAGGGCCTCTAATATATTTTTTTGTTTTAGGGTCGGCTCTGCGAATTGTACCGAAATAGAGATTATGTATATGCACACACATGTATACCCTTACACTCAACCAATTTGAACCGGTTTAACCAACATTCCTCGTGTGACTATTTCCAACACATTAGAATATGAATATTTCAAGTAAGTTGCACGAAAAATTTTACCTAAAAATTTTACTTCTAATCGAAGTTTTTTTTTTACTCGAATGACAACATTATTTAGCATCTACTATTTGTATATTATGGTACCATTTAATAGAAATCGAAAAAAGTTATCATTCAATAAATTGGTCATCTTTTTAGTTTTAATTTTAACTTGTTAATTTGATCGATTAGCGCTATTAAACTAGGCTATGGTAGGTAAGATACCAAATTACAGATGTTTGAAAAAGAATGAACTATTTCACCGACTAAAAAAAATCTTCTGTCACTTGCCTATTGAACATTATGTCAAATCAGGGCAACAAGACAATGTAAATACTACTTAATGTTATTAAAGGCTTGCCTATTTCGATAGCGTTACTTAGCTTTTATTTTTTGAGAAATGTTGCTCTTAATGTTATGTTATATTTCACCAATAAAGGCACTAGTATAATAGTCTAGCATGTTAGAGCCCACTTTTAGCGTAATTCCATAATAGATAATTCTTTACGGATGAGCATACTAAAGCCTTTTTATTTACAAATGCATCCTCAACTAAAACCAATAAAAAGATATGTTATTCAAAACCTTCATTTACAGCGGTATGCGAATATTGAAGCTTACAATTTGAAAATGCCTGAATTTCTTTTATTGCATGCTTAGAAAAAAGATTATAACCGAACTCTAAGTGAGAAATTTGCATGAGGAAATAAATGTATTTGACAATACAAGAAAGAAATGATAACGTGAAAATAACAATGTTTGAGAAAGATACATTTATAAAGTATTGCCTTTTAGAAAACAATGAGTAGTAGGCTTTTATAATGGTTGTAAATTGACAGGGTTCATTTTGATTATAAAATTTAGGATATTATCCATCTTTTACCAAGGAAATTAAGATGTTGAAAACGCATTTAGATTACAAAACAATCTAAAGTCAGTAGATTCGACTAGACCAATTCAAAAACTTTGTTTTTGACTTGTGCTCAAATTTTCTATCATATCCCAATTTTGCCTATACTCAAGTATCAAATATCTCATTTCCAAACAATTATTCTTCATCATCATCCATTCATGTAATATGTTATATCCCACAAATTCATTATTTTGTTTGATAAGTGACTATGATTTCTTATGGCACATGCGAATTTATAATATGGAAAAAGATGAATATACTAACCATCAAATAATGGTCACCTAAAGCACATTGGATGTTAGAACAAAATTTATAATATGGATCACATAATGATAACAGTCTCAAATACTTTTGTTGAAGCAATATGTGTGTACCATAATTTAAAATGTAATAATAGTACAAACTGTACTTTGTAGATGAAAGGGTTCGAAGTTGGCATGAGAGCAATATTTAAAAACCATTCATTTATTTTTCCCAAAGTAAAGCATCAAACCTCTATTTTTAAACAAATATAATTAGGTTTCCTTATAATCAAGGTATTTAGTTTTCAGCGCCAAATTATGCAAACATTTGTTGCTTTTGAATAACTACATCCTACCTTATACATAAAGACAAAATAAAACAACGAACATTGTCTTAATTATTTAGTAACTTGATATGTAGTAAAAAAAAAAATTGTTATAAACTTCAAATGTTTCTTCACAATTTTTTTTTGCTTTCCATTATTAGACAGTTAAAACAACTAGTGTGAACATGTGTTATGCACATGGTATTTTTAGTAGCGTTACTTTATTAATTAGGGATTTTTACTTAAAGGGCTTATTTGTTCAGGGTAATAAGTTTTTAAGGACATCGCTTTTGAAGAATTAGTTTTTAGGACATTTTACAAGAAAAAATAAAAGAAATTATCAATTTTAGATATATATATATATAATGATAAAAGAATTTATTATTTTCCTTTATAGCTTAAAATGATAAAATAAATTATTTTTCCTTGTAAATTGTCCTTAAAACTAATTATTCAGAAGTGTTGTCCTTAACACTTATTACCCTGAAATAAGTTGCACTTCAACCTACTTTCCACTTATTAATTTTATACAGGAAAATAGTGTGAAGGAAAAATGAACAAAAAAATGTTCCATAAGGACAAGGGGCCAAAATTTTATCCATAAGGACAAATTTTAGTGTAAAGGGAGGAATTATAGTGGACCCCTGAATTCCTCCCTTTACACTAAAATTTGTTCTTATGGATAAAATTTTAGCTCCTTGTCCTTATGGAACATTTTTTTTTTCATTTTGTCCTTGAGACTAAAACCCCTAATTTATAATATAGCATGTCAACATAATTGGTCAAAAAGTAAACCAAATAATTATAACAAAACTAGTGGTTCTTTGTAAAATTACATCATACTTTTCATATGCAAATATATAATTCTATATCATAGAGAACAACTTTGAAGTTAATTATATATTGAAAGAGTAACTACCGTACAACCGAATTAGTTCGCAATAAAAGTTGTTTTAATAACATCTTCTATGATTCTTATGGCCTAACTAATATTTCTTGAGGAACACAAATGTAGAGATGAAAAACATATATAAGTTAACAACAAAATTTAATCATTATGCATTCGCTATTCAAAAGGTAATAAAACTGAACATTACGCAGCTATGGAAGATTTCATAATTTTATTCCATCACGCAATATATGTCAGTTTTACATATTAAAAATATAAGGAAAATGCACTAATTATTCGATAAATTTAAAATAGTTATTGTTAAGAATTTATCAAAAATAAATTCTTAAATTAAATTTGAAATATAGTTAAAACTCATGTCTCGTATATGACTTAGTGTGCTAAATACCTAAAGAAACTATATTTGAGAAAGTGAAAAATGCATGCAGATTAAATATGTGTACATTATAACCTAAAGCAATGGTTGTGCTTTATACACGATGGTCATTAACTTTTTTTTTTTAAAAAAAAACAAATATGTAACAAGCGAACATAAATAGCTTAATTCAAATGAAAATTGTTAAACAATTCATTAGCTTAACAAAACTTTACCATATGAACATCCAAATTACACATATCTAGTTGTTCGTTTCGTTCACTCATAAATTATATTAAAAAAATCATCGTTACTTTTAGTTACATGTGTGCTGAAGCCGACATCAAGTAATAGCTATACGGTACACTGAATATCTAGTTCTAATATTATAAAAAAAATCGATAGCACATTATTATGGAAATATATTTCTATCCATTTATTATGTTGAATGCATAAATCTATGAATACTATGCTCACAAAACAAATCAAGCTCTAGTATAATTAATACACAATTAGACATAATTTGTAATCTAAATTTGTGCATATCAAGGAACTTCATGTAAACAGATGTAGATTGCTTAAGCATATAACATGCAATATTGCACTAATTTAATTTTCTAAACGAGCGAGAAAATATTCAATAACCTATAACCAATTGTTTCCCATTAGAACTCCAGTGGTCATCATAACTACCCATGTTAATATTGTTAAAACTAGCATTTAAATATACTAACCGGTAAATAACCAAAACAAATTAGATGATATATTTCTTACAAATGAATGAATAAATATTAGACTCATTGTAAACTGGATAGGAACCCATCAATCAAAACACTATTAAACTCAAGCGCTGACTGTTAAATATATGTCAATATAATTTTTTGTTTGTTCTTATTGTTAGCACAATATAGTTTCATTGTCATGACATAAGATTAAGAGATTTTATGAAGAAAAGTTTGAAAAGTATTCACTTGCTGATTGTATAATTCAATTCCATAAAAGTAAAACTTTTCATTAAAATTAATAAGTATGAGATCAATCATGTGAATAGGTGGAACCCATTTTCCACTGGTCATATGACATATCCATCGAGCAATGTTCAAATATTATTTCGTTGAAGGGTAGACATAGAAACAACCATGAGATATATGACATAACTTTTTATAAATATGGAAGTATGCTAAACATAAGTTCTGGTTAAGTCTAGTTAATTAAAATGGAAATAATTTTCAACAAACTATAAAAAGAATAAAAAAATTAACATCATATAAATCCCAACATACTTATACTAGAATCAACAACATGATTGCTCGAATCAACCGCAGTGGCTATAGATGAATATTGAAACTAATGAAAATGGTGCGTATGAATTAAATTGTAGAAATTAAATCAAAAATTGAATGTAAATTTGGATTTAGGAATGCAACTTTTAATGTGGAGTTCGGTTTCACTACATTTAATTAGAGGATAAATTGAGAGAGACAATTAATTAATGCGACTAATAAATTAAAAATGTGAAAAAGAAGTTTATGAGTATTTATGATAAATGAGTTAAATTACTATGGCTAAGAAATAAGAAGGGTTATAAGAAATTTAAGGGTACTGATGATAATGAAGTGCCAAATACAATTGATAATAATTTTTTAGATGAAATAAAAGGAATTCACAATAGAAACATTTGTACATTAAATGGAGAATTTAGATTGAAATGGAGAAAGCTTGACAAATACTAAGATGTTGTGTACAAAACAATCACTTAAACCAAAAAGGGATGAATATTTGAATTGAAATTGAATGAGAAAACTTGAAGCTTGTATGGTACCAAAAAGGTGGCATAAAACCATTATGGTATTTATTTCTCGATAATGTGTTAGGGAATGCAGATTAAGGATCTTAAGGCAACTAAACACTAGAGAAGGGGTGAATAGTGTTTTATGGATTTTATAGATTTTTTGAAATCTTTTTAAGTTTATCAGAATGTTATGCAAATTAAAGATATGAATAATCACAAAACAAATCACAGATGCAGATAATAATAATAAAAAGCAGTAAAAGGAAAGAACACACCAGGATTTTATAATGGTTTGGAATTATCCTATATCCAGTTCCACACAACGCTGGGTTGATGTGGATTTCTTTTCAAATAATATCCAGATAAAATCCTTGATTTACGGGATACAAGGGCATACCCCAACTGCTTCCAGAGTACAGCGAGGCTCAATTGATTTTCGAGCCACAACCTACACTCAATTGATTTTTGGACTTCAATCATACCCAATTGATTTATACCGGTAATGATCACACCTTTTCAGTATCAGTTTTGGAGGATATACTTAATAGGACTTGATCTTGTGATCTTTTATTATAGAAAGCTTATAACTCTTGAGTAGCACTTGAATCTTTGAGGGAGTTTGATAGATAATTGAACTAAAAAGAGATTGATATTATTCTCTTTGAACATCGGTAGAGTGTAACTATATAATTTAAGAACTTAAGAATATTAATGGAGAAAAGAGAAAGGAAGAAGAAGATGACAAAAAGTTTGTTAAAATATCAAATTTAGAAACCTATTTGTAGTCTCCCAACAGTCAAACCCTTTCAAAATAGTTTTGATTTCAAAAAACGAAACTTTTCAAATTTTGAATTTGAAAAAAATGACCATTATGTCGACGTACATATTTTCATACATCGACATACCTTAGGATTCTTTCAAAAAATAAAATTTTGATTTAAAGAAAATAATGGTTAAATAAATTATGATGATTCTTGAGTTAAATACAAACTATATTTCTTTATACTAAAATAGAGTTTTACAAGTAAAAATTAAAAACGATTAAAAAACTATACATAAAATGATAATATTAAAGCATATATATAAAACTATGAATATAAGAAATACTTTAGAACTTAATATAAATATAAGTAAGAAAAATTAAAACTTAAGTAATTATAATAAAACTAAATATATAAATAAGAAATATTTGAATCAAGAGTTATAAAGTATTAGGAAATAAAATATATTTAAAAACTGTAGTTAAAATAAATTTAAGAACAAAGAAATATATTTAAAATAAAGAACTAAGTTTGAAATCATTAAGATATGAATAACTAAAAATAACAAGAAAAGATTGAAATAAGGATTCAGTGCTAATCAGAGTTTTAATAAGAAATCTGGACTCAATTCCTTTTTATTTCTTGAACTTTTAAACTCTTGTTACTCATAAGTCTTGTATCTTGAACTCTTCTTCTTTGAAATCTTGATTTTCTAAACTGTACAGTCTTCAATAATCAATACCTGCATATATTTCTTATATATACATGTATATGTATATTCTAGATAATAGTGTTAATATATATTTTAATAGTTAAAACAAGGTAGCTGTCATCAAAACCATCATTACAACTATCTCAATCCCTAATAATCTCCCATTTTCTGATGATGACAACCTTGGTTTATAAATTATTCATACTTGACGTCTTGATTCTCCGGTTACTCCCCCTTACCCGTTATCTCCTCTGAAACTACTGACTCCCCCTTAATCTAAGCCTTATCTTTTAATTCCACCCAACAAAAACTATATATTCCTAACTATACTATAATACTCCCTCTAAAACTAAGACATGGTTCAACTAATATGGTTATAATACTTTAAATTAATCAAAACTAGAACAAGATTTAATATCTAATATTCTAAGTAATGACTTGGATGAGTATGAACTAGATTAAAGTATAATTATGAAAACAAACCAATACATACAATCAATCAATTCAAACAATCCAATCCAAACCAATTTAGTTATTTAAAATTATTGATTCAAATTTAAGTTTAAAACAATCCAAGCAAAACACACCAATTTTAAATACAAATTAATACATTTCTTAAAACTGCTACCCATCCATTACCACCGAAGATTGGATCAGCCTTTATAGCATCCCATTCTTCGTTGTTTTTGGTGAGAGTTGCTTCTGTGATGTTGTTTTCTTTGTCTTTCGTAAGAGATGAAATCATCCATCAACGTGCATCAAAATGCTATTCCTGTTGCTTTATCATCTGCATTTTACTTAACTCTAAGTGACACTGGTTACGAAGGTTACTAAAGAGAATATTCTTGAATGAATTGAGTGTTTCTTCAAGATTTTCACCCAAGTTATGAATTGGGAAAGCCATGAATTTGATAATATTAAAGAATAATGAAAGCAAATAAAGGAGGAATGAAGAAATGAGTTTTTCTGGAAGAAATAGATACATACAGGCTTTGGAATTTACTTAAAATGAATGGACACTAGTTAGTTAAGGCATTTTTAAATTTAAACTAATTTGAAATTTTTACTTCTGTATGTCGATGTGTGTATTTAGGTATGTCGACATGCCTTCTCTATTTTTTATTGTTGAATAATTTTGTGACTTATACTATGTTTTGACTTATATACACTTGTTTTTAATATATTAATGATTATTCCAAAGGTGTTTAAGAAAGAATTAACAAAAATATAAAACTTCATTGATACCAATGATAAGGATACATAGGATTAATACATAACACAAAATAACAATATGAAAACTGAAATCGAAACTAATACAACAAGATAATAAAGTTAGAATTTGGCGGAGGAGGATGAGGATGAAGACAAGCCAAGTTTTCTACTAGCTTTTCCAAAGAACTTGGTCATTTTAGTGGACATCTTTTCCATCTTCTTACTAAATGACCTCTTTAACGCCTTTTGATTTTTGGCTAGAATCTTTAATTATCTAGGAGGATTTTCTTGGAAGGGATTTTGGTGTTAGCAGGATACTCTATACTTTCTAAGGAAGTATTTTCATCTTCTTCCTCTTCCTCGATTTACATTTGTTCACCTTTTTCTTCTTGATCCATTCTTGCTTGTTTTTCTGCAAGTATTTCATATAATTGAAACTCAAGTGGAATCTTTATAAGAGATATGTTTGCGGAGTTAAAAACCTTTCTAGATACAAACTCTTCGCCTTTGAAATCCAATCAAAAATATTTGAAAACACAGGTAAGATAAATTCCATGATATAACGTATTTTCATTCAATGACAAATCCTTCGGAACAAATTCATTCGAAATCACTTGAGCCCAATTTATGTCTTAATTTCCAAAAAAATAGCAAAAAGAGCCTTATAAACTTGTTGAAATTTCCAGAACGTGGTGTGATGGTATGTTGAAGAAGTAAGTTAACAATCCTTGCTTTAAGATGAAAATATCGGTTTTTGAAATCCAGATGTTCATCACAGTCATGTGCAGTCAAAGCGCTTAGCGGTTCCACAGCGGAGGAGATGCAAAAAGGTGTAGCGGGGAAAAAGCGAGGAAATAGCGGGATATAGCGGAGGCATAAAAAGATTCATTATTGTAAAAAAAAGTATTTGAAAATTAATTAATCATCTTTCTCACATTATATATGTACAAGAAACTGGTATTAATTATTCTTATATGACAAAATCAAGGAATTTCATAGTTATGCATAATAAATTTGATGAGTGTAATTGATTTTTACCATATATTAGGTACTTATGCCTTAAATTTAGCCCTTTTTTGCTAAATTTACTGAATTTTTTAAAGAGAAAACTAGTCAAATTAAGGTCTATATATTAATTCTGCTAAAGCGAACGCTAAATGTAACGACCCGGAAAATCTGAACCAATTTAAAAATTTTAAATTGGCTAAAATAGTGAATTTTAAGTATTTAAAATAAATATTTTAAATAATAATGATGAAAAGTAAGTTTGAATCGACATTTGAAAATGAATATAATTATTTCTAATTATAAACAAGGCCTGAAATGGCGCGGTAGTTTCAAAATATGAATTCAAACTTTGACCGACTGTACCAGGTGCAAAACAAAACGGATTTTAGTGAAACCAAAAATATTTAAATCTGTTAGTGAATATCTTTCTAACGAATCTGAAAAATCGAAGTTTCGTAGCGGGAAGCAAAAGTTATGGCCAAATGAATTTTCAGAAAGGTCGCTATAGAGTTTATATAGCCCGTGAAAATGGCCATTTTGCAAACGACCTCAGAATTCGACGAAAGCACTTTTGTTGGATCCGGGATGTTAATTTATTGCTAGGTTTCAAATTTCATAAATTTTGAAGCTAGTATGTGAGCATGGCAAAGGAAAATGTGTTTGGTCGATTTCTATAAAATTGGATCGACCAGAAAAGAGCCATTTTTCAAACGGTCTCAGAATTTGACGAAACTAGTTTTGTTGGGACCGTATCGTCAAAACATAGCTAGATTTATTTTTCTGGAATTTTTAGAATCAGTATGTGGCCCCGGCAAATTGAAATGTACGTTCAAATCGAATATTGAATGTTTTATACTTTAATTTGAAGAATAACTGACTGTAACAGTCGAATGGGCCTACGAAACATATCACATTGTGTTCGGAATGGGGGTATTTGGCTAGGGGCAACATTCGTTGGGTTTGAAAAGGAGTTCATTACTATAAACGAGAATTTTTGAATTAAATAGTAAAAATAAAATAAAAAGTAAAAGCCTATAAAAAGAAACCCTAGCCCTAATTAATCTGCTAGCCGCCGCATTCTCGTTTGAACGAACCAAATCGTTCTAAACTAAATCCTTCAATCTCTCCTTACATAATGCGAATTAAATACTGATTCTAAAGAGAAAATTGAAGAGAAAGGAGAGGGCTTTAGTTTCATATGGGGGTGATCGAGTTTAGGGGTGTATGGAGCTAGAAATCGGGGCACAAAACCTCGTTATTCGCACTGGTTTTTCCGGCGTTGGGCCCCACCGAGTCTGGCCTCACTTCAGGCGGTGGTGGCTCTCATGTTGGCCTTTGACGTGAGCTAGTCGGATCTTGGTCCGGCGCTATGAAGTGGAAGCTAGCTTGAACCCTAGTTTGGAAGCTTTTGGGTTTGGATGGACGTCGGCTGAAGAACGAAGGAGGAGGGATTAGAGGACGATTAAGCAAAGGAAATGTAATTAATAATTATTTAATTATTTAATTTAATGTAAAATCTTATCATGATAATAACCTCTTCATACGAGGTCAGAAATTCGCGATTTCAGAAGCGTTGGACTCGTATCAGAAAACTCTATATTTCAGAACTGACCAGAAGTGAAACAGAGCAAATTGGAATTTCAAGAATATTCAAAATCAGAACTGAACAGAATTCAGATAAATCTGACGGAGTGGAAACCAAAAGTGAGAATTCTCTCACTTTAAATTTTCTGTACAGTTATTTATTGTATAACTGCATATATGAACTGCTCCGCGTCGTCCACAGACCATGGACGACTTGTTAGATTGTATTCTGTGTGAAAATTGATCGTGATGTGAAATGAAATAAATTGAAGTGTGAATGTATATATATGAAATGCGATGGTAAAAATATATGAAATGCGATGGTAAAAATATCGTATATATATTGAAAGTGAAAATATCGTATATATTGAAAGTGAAAATATCGTATATATTGAAAGTGAAAATATCGTATATATATTGAAAGTGAAAATATCGTATATATTGAAAGTGAAAATATCGTATATATATTGAAAGTGAAAATATCGTATATATTGAAAGTGAAAATATCGTATATATTGAAAGTGAAAATATCATATATATTGAAAGTGAAAATATCGTATATATTGAAAGTGAAAATATCGTATATGAAAAGTGAAAATATTATATATATGAAAAATGAAAACGATATATATGAAATGGGAACGATATATATATGAAATGTGAAAACGATATATATATGAAATGAAAACGATATATATATGAAATGTGAAAACGATATATATATGAAATGTGAAAACAATATATATATATGAAATGAAAATGATATATATATGAAATGAAAACGATATATATATATGAAATGTGAAAATGATTTGATTGTTAAAAATATAATTTTTAACATTTATATACATTGTATAAAATTGTCGTGTATATGGAATATTCAATTTTGATTAGAAATTGAATATGAAGTTGAAATTATTTTGAAAATGAATTTAAAATGATTTATAAAATACGTTTTGAAAGGAAATCAATGAAATATATATAATATATATATTATATATAATGGCCTGAATAGAACGCGCCGCGCCGCGATAGTTCGCGAATTTCGACCATTAACTTCGAACGGACATTACGGTAGATCCGACCGTCGGATTCTCCTGAAACCGGAACCGTTGGGTTCGTATCGAAAAGAGATTTCCAATGAATATTAGAAATTTGAAATCTAACGGTTGGATTTGGAATTATGTCCAAATCAAATTCAGAAAAGGTCGCTATAAGTGCAGTTCGATGGCCGTTGATGGAAATCGACTGTACGGGCCTTGATAAAATTATTAAAAATATCAATAATTTGTGTAAAATCATAATAAATGATTTGGAAAGAATTGGGCTGAAAAATCTCATATTTGAAAAGATAAAAATAGATTTTTATCGAAATGAACTAGTTATTAACTAGAATAATATTTATTTATTTTTAAATAAATAAATTGGATTTGAAATGATTTTAAAAATAACCAGAATTTCCAATATATGAATTGGAATGGATTTGAATCGAAATTATCTTTGGAATATTTCGATATTGGATTCCGTGATTACACGGATATTCTGGAGGAATTTGGAAGATATATATATCGTTATTCCAATACGATATTTGTTGATTTCAGAATTTGATATTGAATATAAGCTGGTATATTTTCTATTCAGAGCCTTGTATTTAATATCAAATTGGATTTGGGGTTTGTCGTGAACTGTGTTTAAATGAAATTAGTTCTTTAACCCGCGTAAAAGCAGGATTAATTTCCAAAAAGTAGAACAATCAATATGATATGATTTTAGAGATGAAACCAATTGGTGTTTGAATAAATCTTTAATTAGAGCGGTGATTAAATTTACCAAAACACGTGATGTGATTAAACCAAATTTACTTAGTTGTTGATATTGATTATGGTTGATTGATTGTTTGGATGGTGCTCGACCAGTTTATGAGCAGAATATGCTTTTACATTTAGCATTGGGTTGGGTAAAGATATCTGTGTGCTAACACCTTGTGAAACACTTCACGATTTGACGATAAGGTGTTTAGCGATGTTGTGTTCATTTCAAATTTAATGAATGATTTTGAAATGATATATTTTTCTTAAGTGAAAAGAAATATATTCACAATTTTAGACAGGAAATGTTTTATAAAAATGTTTTATAAAACAGAAAGGATTTCGAGGCCCAAAACCCGATGATTTCGAAATGATTTAGAAATGTATTATGGTTTTACATTGTAGTTCATCACATATTCGATTAGTTGCTATTAATGATGTATCTGTTTGGTGGCGGAGAATTTATTCTCTTTCTTAACATCCTTCTTTGAGACGTACGAGCTCAAAGGTTATGTGATTAATAGTGACTGATCATATGTGTGAATTACTGATGTGAAGTACTATATTTTGAAAGTACTTGTGATTATTATGTTGTGAAATGATTTTTCATACTTCGGGATATGAAATGATTTAGTATGTGGCTAAAGAGTCGAGTAACCCTGAGATTAAAAGTATGGGTGAGAGGGCGGTGTATGCTCTCCATGTGTGGGAGGTGCATCGTCGGTGTAGCCTGCTCCTATGTGAGGGTAGGTGCACATTTATATATATCGAGTTGCGAGGTGCGTACCCTTTGCCTTGTCGATGGGGAGCACGATATTTGGTTGCATACTTGTCTGTATGCATTGTTATGTTTTGGAATTCATATTTCCATACGATTTGATTTGAGATCCCGAAGTGAAATCTACTTTGATATAGAAAGTTAGATAGGTATTTCAAATGATTTGAAATAAGAAATCGGGAATAAAATCCAAAGGAATAATTTCTGTAAATTGAATTGGATTTGGAAAATCTAAGTGGTGATTAATCTAAATGGGTAGATTGGGATATTGCATGTTGATTGATGCATAGTAGATCCATATCTATATTACCGATTGTTGTTTATACACTGGCATTCATGGGGGTAAACCCGTTCCGCATTAGCGACGTGGTCCTGTGATTTGTCTTATGATTAAATAAGTTAATTTTAACTGTAGAGTTTCTCATGCCAATCCCATGACTGACCTGTAGTTTGCTTTTCCCTTGCAAACTCGGGTGCCCCTATTTTCCACACGGGCAGTCGAGTAGTTTTATTTTGCAGATATATTGAGCAGGATTCTGGATTGAAGCTTTAAGCTGTATACAGGCATTTACAGTCTTCCGCTGTGTAGTTTATATTTCCGCTATGCATTGTATTACATTTATGTAAATTTATCTTCCACTGTGTATTATTTTCGATGTACTCTGATATTCTGTACTCTGATGTAACATTATTATGATGTTTATAAAGTCTTCTGTTATTTGTTCTGATGTGTTGTATACCCAGAGTTAGAGTATGCGGGATTCGAACGGTGTTGGTCGGTTTAGCGATCGATTAGGACTGAGCGAAATCCGTGTCATTACACTAAAAAGCCTTGATTTAGCGGATCCAGCGGAAAATAGCGGGGGTACAAGTGGATCTATTATTCATCAGCACTAAACTAAAATAGCTTGGCAGTTAAAGCGCGCTATAGCTAAAACGGGGTTATTATGGGGATTTAGCGGGGCTTTAACTGCATAACATCACACTCAAAAATATGATGAAAGGCCTCTTGATCATTTTTCATTGATCTTAAAATCCTAGAGATCCATTCCCGTATTTTAATAACCCAAAATAGTACCCCAAGACATCACAATTCAAAATAATTTGTGTTCCTTTTACGCTACTTCAAGTTTCACTTTCATTTCCTTGATAAAAACCACGATTCAAGTTTGCATAAAACATTTTGACAAGATTCGGGTAGCAAACTTCATCATTGTCTCAAGAGTCAATTAAACTAAGAACACCATTTTAATGAAAAAGGGTTGGAAGATCATTAGAAGGGAAATCACTAAAAATGGAAAATTTTCCCATATTGACTTTACCAAAGTTTACATAGCTTGTGCAATCTTTGATAGCATCCAAGTTGTTGAAAAGAAAGCCTTTGGTGGTCTTGGTCAGCCTCATGGTGCTTTGTGAGTTTGAGCAAGCCATTAGAGAGCGTTTGTGAAGAGTATAGGATAATGAAGATAAATTTGAATTCTGAATTAAAGGTGGAAAGTAATGATAGGAATAGATAGATAAATAGAGAATATAAGGACAAGTTCTCTAGTCAAGAGACACCTTTTCAAAACATTGAGTTTAGTGAAAAGGTGAAGAGAAATTCAAAAGTTCGAAATTCGAATTTTGAATTTTGAATTTTTATATATATGTCGACATATAAGGGATGTGTATGTCGACATGTCTTCTGAAATTTTCAAAAGACATTTGATTTTGACCTTTTGATTTATTTATATCTTATATTCTTATTTAACTAATTCCAAGGATGTGACGGCCCGCCTCGCACCAGCCTGCATTTCCTCCAGAAGTGCGCTGTACACATGCCCGACTAGCACAAGACGGTCGTCATAAGAAAGAAAAGAAGGGAATGAACTAATCCAGAAACCTGTAGAATGTCTCACAGCGCATGGAATAAAATATAATAATAATATACTTGACACAAAACAAGCGAGACAGTGCATAAGCTGATAACTAAAACCAACATCAATCTCAAAGCAGCGGAAATCCAAATACAGCTTATTACAACTCTCCAAATTTACTGTCTCTAAACAAAAGAAAGCTAAAATAGAAGATACACCAACAATGCCCAAGCAGTGATCTTCAACAGCACAGGGAGAATACTATATATATTACGTGGAAGCCTCCTGCTCGTCTCCGGATCATCTACCCGTGCATCACCAGCTAACCTGTCTCTAGTCTGCTCGTGTGAGCACCCAGAGTAATAAGAGGAGACATAAAACTCTGGGTCAGACATAAAGCCTGGTATGAGCGATAAGCATCTAAACAGAATAATAACAGGTATACTAAACCATACCTGAACCTGGACCTGCAACCAAAGAGTTAGTACCACATACCGTACAATACTCCAAGGTGCCATAATAAATAGTGTAAGAATACGGGGGTGGGGTGTGCATGTCAAAATGATAGCAAACAAATCATCCATAGCAACCATCCTCGCATCTCTCACTCAGTGCGTAAAGCGTACGACATCTACCACTTTGGCACACTAGACAAACTGAGGCAACGACGAATCCCGACTTGTAGAAACCCTGCTGTGACCAAGCCAAACACTTGGAGTCATGACCAAACATTTCAATGACCCACTTCATTGGTCATAGCCCTTGGTTCTACCAATGCCATAATGGCCCTGAATCCGCCTTCGTACCTCCTACCATAGTGGTCCAAAGCTATAGGTGTCGATAACTCCTTAGCATGCGTCCCGCAGCAAAGTCCAATCATGAAGTGAACTCGTTGACTCCCATCTGAATCTTAAGCTCTAACTTCTCATTTGGACTTCCTTTGCATCTCGGGTTTGGTCGAATTGGAGTGGGTCTTCAGAAGAGTCATCGCGTAGTAGTAATAGCCCACAGACGGTTCGGTTCGGTGCTCCTCATCTAGTTTGGTTCGGTTCGGTCACCCATGCTCGGTTCGGTTCGGAGTGCCACCTTCCTCTGGGTTCGGGTCCTTCTCCTTGCCTTCTTTCATTCGATTCGGGTCGGTTACTTCGCTCCGGGTCGGGTCGGGGTCCTCCTCCAGGTCGGGTCGGGTGTCCTCTCCAGCGCTCCAGTCCCTAGCTTATTTCTTCTTTGCTTCCGATCCGAGCCCTGCATCTCCAAGTCGATCCGATCTGGCCTCCAATCTCTCTTCCGATCCGATCCGCTCCGTTCCCTAGCTTACTCCGATCCGATCCGCTCCACCGCTCCGATCCGATCTCCTGTCCAACTCCAACTCTGAGCAATGGCCTTCCTTCCTGCCAAACTTCTTCCAGTGGCAAGTCCTCATCCAGTTCGGATTCCCTTGGTCAGTTCCCTAGTCCGATCCGACCCCTTTCTCCGATCCGAACCGGTTCGGAGCCTGCACACTTCTGCAACTTTCCAGCGAGCTTTCTACGCCATTCGACGACGTTTTTTTTGACAAATCTAACTATTCTAATCAATCATAATTCATGTCAAACTGTCACAGCAACATATAACATCAATTGCAAACACCATAACAACAATTCAAATGAACCAAAATGGATCAAAAGTGGTTAAAACCTCACATTTTCCTATAATCCTTCTTAATCATGTTTAAGCATACAATTAGCAAAACACATCGAAATTAACCCAAATTTCTAACAGAGCCTTAAAACATTATTTTAGAATTTTTAGAATTTTTCCAGAATTTATTTACGTATAAATTCGCTAATCTTCACTAATTACCCTTAATTACCGTAATTAGTGTCAAAATGATGTTATCACTCACCTTGGCCACAAATGAAATTCTCAGAACTGAAACTCCTCTGATTCGGGGTGAATACTGATGTCTAACAGCAGTTCCAACCTTGCTTTGGTGCTTTTTCTCCTTAATTTGGTGTTGCTAAGCCTAATCTTCAATTAGAGAGTGATTTGGGGTGTTTTAGATGTAGGAAGCCATTACTAAGGTGTCAAGAAGGTTTGTGGCGGCTCAAAACTGAAATGAGAATGATAACCTAACCCTAATCAGACCTCCTATACCCCTAAACCCGAAATTCCCCTTGGGCCTAGCTGCTAATCACCCGGTTAAGCCCAACTAAGCTGTTTTTCTCCATCTGAAACTTGTTTCAGCCATATCTCCCAAACGGTAAGTCCGTTTGGCTAATGTGACCACTCTACGGAAAGAGAAACCATCATCCGAAGCCAATGGAAGTGGTTTCAGGTCAAAATTCCTTTCCAGTCAAAAGTTATGGCCAAAACAGTGCTAACTAGGGGTAAAATGGTCATTTAAAAATCGGGAAAAATCATGAACATGGGAAATGACCCCAATAGTCGTCTCCCAAAGTTACATGACCATACCACTTCGTATGTGAAAGAAATAAATATTCTACGATCCTATGATGCGCAGAATGCGGGTCGTTACACTCTCCCCCCCTTAAGAAATTTCGTCCCCGAAATTCCTTAACCCCAAAACATACACAGGATCCCGCATGCCTAACACCCACATACAACAATCAAACATGCAAAGCAAGCAAACAAGTCTATCCTAGCATGCGGAAAACTAAATCGCTAATAAAATCTTACCAGACAAAGAGTTCTGGATACTTCTTCATTATGTCCTCTTCTGTTTCCCAAGTACAATCATTCTCGTTTTCGCTCCACTGTACCTTGACTAGCTTCACCGACTTCCTTCGAAGTTGCTTCATGTCGTGTGCGACAATACGGGCCGGCTTGCGGTTCCCAACCGCCTCGGGTTCTACTTCGAAGTCCTCTAACTGATCAGGTGAGATAGTCATATCTGAGTCGTGAACGAACTTCCTTAGTTGGGAAACATGAAATACGTTGTGAACTCCCGCCATCTTCTCTGGTAAGTCAATTCTATATGCCAAATTCCCGACTAGTTCAAGAACAGGGAATGGGCCAACAAATCTTGGTGCTAATTTACCTCTCCTGCCAAATCGTATTACGCCCTTCAACGGAGAAATCTTGACAAACACCAAGTCACCAACGGAGAATTTTAAGTCTCTTCTTCTCTTATCAGCATAACTCTTCTGCCTATCTTGGGCTGCCTTCATTCGTTGCTGAATGATCTTGATCTTATCTGAAGTTTCCCTCACCACATCTGGTCCAAGCATAAACTTCTCGCCAGTTTCTATCCAACATGATGGTGAGTTGCACGGTCTTCCATACAAAGCTTCAAATGGAGCCATACCGATACTGGATTGGTAGCTATTATTATATGCAAACTCTACTAGATGCAAATGGTCATCCCATGATCCACCAAAATCCAATATACATGCTCTCAAGAGATCTTCCAAAATACGATTCACCCTTTCCGTCTGACCGTCGGTCTGAGGATGATATGCGGTACTGAGATGTAACTCTGACCCTAGCGCCTCTTGCAAGCTCCTCCAAAACCCACTAGTGAACAACGGGTCTCGGTCGCTCACAATGCTTTTAGGTACTCCATGAAATCTCACTACCCACTTCATATACAATTCTGCTAACTTAGCTGCCGTTCTAGTCGATTTAACTGGTATAAACCTTGCACTTTTGGTCAGTCGATCTACAATTACCCAAATGCTGTCATATCCCGATCTAGTCCTTGGTAACCCATCGATGAAATCCATCGACACTTGCTCCCATTTCCATTCGGGAATTTCTAAGGGCTGTAACAACCCGCTAGGCTTCTTTTGCTCGGCTTTAACTAGCTGGCAATTCATGCACTTGGATATAAACTTCCCAACGTCTCTTTTCATCCCTTCCCAGTAGTAGGTCTGCTTCATATCTCGATACATCTTATTACCACCGGGGTGTATAGTCAGCTTTGAGTGATGACATTCTCTAAGCACTTCATCTCTCAATCCAGTGACATTGGGTACAACAAGCTTTCCATCCTTTCTAAGCCATCTATCTCGATCAAGCCCATACTTGTTCACCTCCTCATCGATACCCATCTCTAACTTGGAGATGATTTCCAATAGGTTAGGATCGTCCCTCTGACTAGAGCCGATCCGCTCAATCAAAGTGGGTCTGACCGTCAAACTCGCTAACATTTCTGGATCCAATTCGCACTTTGGTCTGAAATCAAACCCCGCGATAAACTCCAGTTGCTTCCATTCAAGGAACATAGCCCCTAAGCTGGCATGTCTTCTACTCAATGCATCAGCCACCGCATTCCCCTTTCCTGGTGTGTATGCGATGTCAAAATCATAGGAAGCTAAGAACTCTAACCATCTCTGCTGACGGAGATTTAAATCCTTCTGGGAGAATAGATACTTCAACGACTTATGATCTGTAAACAGCTCAAATCTTTCTCCCAAGAGATAGTGTCTCCACATCTTTAACGCGAACACGATCGCTGCCAATTCTAAATCATGGGTAGGGTATCTTCTCTCGTGCGGTTTCAACTGCCGACTTGCATAAGCTACAACCCTACCGCCTTGCATCAATACAGCACCCAGTCCGGTACCACAGGCATCCGTGTATACCGTCATCTCTTCATCCCCCTTAGGAATGACTAACACCGGTGCGCTTGTCAACTTGTCCTTTAGACTTCTGAATGCATTCTCGCACCTCTCATCCCAGACAAAAGCTTGATTCTTCTTGGTCAACTGGGTCAATGGTGCTGCTATCTTGGAGAAACCTTGGATAAACTTACGATAATATCCCGCTAATCCCAAGAAACTTCTTACATCTGTTGCATTCTTGGGCGTAGGCCAATCTTGTACCGTAGCCACCTTTGCTGGGTCCACGGCAATACCACTCTCTGATACAACATGGCCCAAGAACCTCACTTCCCTTTTCCAGAAGTGACACTTAGAAAACTTTGCTTTCAATTGGTGTTTTCTCAACACCTCCATCGCTACTCTTAAATGTTCCTTGTGTTCCTCCTCTGTCCTTGAATAGACCAAAATATCATCAACGAACACAAGGACAGACTTATTCAGCTGATCTCTGAATACCCTATTCATAAGGTCCACAAAATATGCCGGGGCATTAGTCAGCCCAAATGGCATAACCAACCATTCATAAAATCCAGACGGCGTTCGAAATGCCGTTTTAGCTATACTCTCAGCTTCCACTCTAAGCTGATGAAAACCTGTCGCGAGATCCAACTGAGAAAATACTCTCGCGCCACTCAACTGATCAAACAAATCATCTATCCGCGGTAGAGGGTACTTGTTCTTCCTCGTCACTTTATTCAATTCGCGGTAGTCTACACACAAACGAAGGGAACCATCCGCCTTGGTAGCAAACACAACTGGTGCTCCCCATTCAGAAACACTCCTTCTGATAAATCCCTTCCTCAAAAGATCGCTGACTTGCACCTCGAGCTCCCGCTGCTCCCTTGGTGCCATACGACGAAGTGGCATCACTATAGGTCTGGCATCTTTTACCAAATCAATACGAAACTCAATCTCTCGGTGTGGTGGAAGTCCGGTCACTTCTTCGAAAACATCCGGATACTGGCCAACCACGGGCAAACCTGACAACTCACTATGCGGAATGTCGAGGGAGTTTAGAAAACTAGCCAATACCCCCTTACTGGGTAGACCACCAAACACTATCCTCCGCCCATCATCCGCTCTAGCTGTCACCAACAAGCCCTCACAGTCTACCACCACCCCGTATCTTTGGAGCCAATCTACTCCCAAAATAATGCCAAACCCAGTAAAGCCCAAAACAAAGCAATCACAAACAAACATGCATCCATGACTCGATAGGACCACATTACGACAAATCATGCTAAGGCTAGTCGAACCACCAATCGGGTTCGTCACTACTAAAGGTCTATCGACAATCTCGGGCTCCAATCCCAACCTATCTACCTGGTCACTAGATATGAAAGAACTGGAAGCTCCGGTATCAAACAAAACTCTAACAGGAACATCATAAACAGAAAGCATACCTTGAATGACGACACTCTTTCCCTTCTCCGCCGCAGTTGGGGCATTCGACGAAGAAGGAATAGCATTAAGAGCATATGCTTTCACCATTTGCTTTTCCTTAGGGGGCTGTGGGCACTTGTCCTTGTGATGTCCCATTTGGCCACAGTTGAAGCACTTCCTATCCGCTGGCTTGGCCCGACAATTACTAGCATAATGGCCCTTCTTACCACAGCTGAAGCACTCCACATCTTGCTTATTCTTTTTCTTCTGGCCATCCTTAGCCTGATTCTGCTTTCTCTTATTCTGGGAACCACCTTTGCCTCCACCACTTGCTTGTGGCTTTGGCTCATCTGCGGATGCAACCTCAGTCTTCGACTTAGGGTAGAGACTTTCCGATCTTAACGCTTTCCCCACAATCGATTCAAACGTCTCATCGATGTGGTTAATAAGTTTTCCCCCCAAGTACTGATCCAATCCAGTTATGAATTTCTCATTCTTCTTCTCGGCAGTATCAATAAGAGATAACCCGTACTTCGACAAAGTGTCAAATTCAGCAATATAATCCGAGACAGCTCTGCCATTCTGCTTGAGCTCCAAGAATTTCTTAAACAACATTGACTTCTGAGCGGCTGGAATGAACTTCTCACTAAAGCGAGCCTTAAACTGCTCCCAAGTAATCTGATCTTCGGGAGTAGCTGCCTTTATAGCATTCCACCAATTCATTGCCCGCCCTTGCAGCTGACGGGACGCTAACTTCCTCCTCATTGCATCCTCGATACCCAAATCCTCGAAGATACGTTCGCAACTATCCAACCAATCCTGAACATCCGTAGCCGACTCCGTTCCATGGAATGACTTCCCACCAAGACTAGTATAGTCCTTATTCAGCTTGGCGAAGTCGACTCTTGGCGCCTGCACTATTGGACCACCACCATTTCCACCATTGGGAGCTGCCCTCTGCACATCTCTAAGCATCTCTCTCATGAGGTCAGTAAACATCGTCCTCATGTCAGCAGCAATCCCATTATTAGCTCCCCTACCAGCACCTCTAGTATCTCGGCTCATCGTCAATCTGAAAAAGGAAATGATTAACGATTCCATAGTGGTGCTAGTGCAGTACGACTTCATCCTTATACTACTAATAGTATATATAGCTTTTAAAAACCAAAGTAATCACAAATACGCTCTCTCGTATACGTATAATATCTCTCCCTGATAACTTCCCTAGGTTAACTACGCAACCTAGAGCTCTGATACCAAGTGTGACGGCCCGCCTCGCACCAGCCTGCATTTCCTCCAGAAGTGCGCTGTACACATGCCCGACTAGCACAAGACGGTCGTCATAAGAAAGAAAAGAAGGGAATGAACTAATCCAGAAACCTGTAGAATGTCTCACAGCGCATGGAATAAAATATAATAATAATATACTTGACACAAAACAAGCGAGACAGTGCATAAGCTGATAACTAAAACCAACATCAATCTCAAAGCAGCGGAAATCCAAATACAGCTTATTACAACTCTCCAAATTTACTGTCTCTAAACAAAAGAAAGCTAAAATAGAAGATACACCAACAATGCCCAAGCAGTGATCTTCAACAGCACAGGGAGAATACTATATATATTACGTGGAAGCCTCCTGCTCGTCTCCGGATCATCTACCCGTGCATCACCAGCTAACCTGTCTCTAGTCTGCTCGTGTGAGCACCCAGAGTAATAAGAGGAGACATAAAACTCTGGGTCAGACATAAAGCCTGGTATGAGCGATAAGCATCTAAACAGAATAATAACAGGTATACTAAACCATACCTGAACCTGGACCTGCAACCAAAGAGTTAGTACCACATACCGTACAATACTCCAAGGTGCCATAATAAATAGTGTAAGAATACGGGGGTGGGGTGTGCATGTCAAAATGATAGCAAACAAATCATCCATAGCAACCATCCTCGCATCTCTCACTCAGTGCGTAAAGCGTACGACATCTACCACTTTGGCACACTAGACAAACTGAGGCAACGACGAATCCCGACTTGTAGAAACCCTGCTGTGACCAAGCCAAACACTTGGAGTCATGACCAAACATTTCAATGACCCACTTCATTGGTCATAGCCCTTGGTTCTACCAATGCCATAATGGCCCTGAATCCGCCTTCGTACCTCCTACCATAGTGGTCCAAAGCTATAGGTGTCGATAACTCCTTAGCATGCGTCCCGCAACAAAGTCCAATCATGAAGTGAACTCGTTGACTCCCATCTGAATCTTAAGCTCTAACTTCTCATTTGGACTTCCTTTGCATCTCGGGTTTGGTCGAATTGGAGTGGGTCTTCAGAAGAGTCATCGCGTAGTAGTAATAGCCCACAGACGGTTCGGTTCGGTGCTCCTCATCTAGTTTGGTTCGGTTCGGTCACCCATGCTCGGTTCGGTTCGGAGTGCCACCTTCCTCTGGGTTCGGGTCCTTCTCCTTGCCTTCTTTCATTCGATTCGGGTCGGTTACTTCGCTCCGGGTCGGGTCGGGGTCCTCCTCCAGGTCGGGTCGGGTGTCCTCTCCAGCGCTCCAGTCCCTAGCTTATTTCTTCTTTGCTTCCGATCCGAGCCCTGCATCTCTAAGTCGATCCGATCTGGCCTCCAATCTCTCTTCCGATCCGATCCGCTCCGTTCCCTAGCTTACTCCGATCCGATCCGCTCCACCGCTCCGATCCGATCTCCTGTCCAACTCCAACTCTGAGCAATGGCCTTCCTTCCTGCCAAACTTCTTCCAGTGGCAAGTCCTCATCCAGTTCGGATTCCCTTGGTCAGTTCCCTAGTCCGATCCGACCCCTTTCTCCGATCCGAACCGGTTCGGAGCCTGCACACTTCTGCAACTTTCCAGCGAGCTTTCTACGCCATTCGACGACGTTTTTTTTGACAAATCTAACTATTCTAATCAATCATAATTCATGTCAAACTGTCACAGCAACATATAACATCAATTGCAAACACCATAACAACAATTCAAATGAACCAAAATGGATCAAAAGTGGTTAAAACCTCACATTTTCCTATAATCCTTCTTAATCATGTTTAAGCATACAATTAGCAAAACACATCGAAATTAACCCAAATTTCTAACAGAGCCTTAAAACATTATTTTAGAATTTTTAGAATTTTTCCAGAATTTATTTACGTATAAATTCGCTAATCTTCACTAATTACCCTTAATTACCGTAATTAGTGTCAAAATGATGTTATCACTCACCTTGGCCACAAATGAAATTCTCAGAACTGAAACTCCTCTGATTCGGGGTGAATACTGATGTCTAACAGCAGTTCCAACCTTGCTTTGGTGCTTTTTCTCCTTAATTTGGTGTTGCTAAGCCTAATCTTCAATTAGAGAGTGATTTGGGGTGTTTTAGATGTAGGAAGCCATTACTAAGGTGTCAAGAAGGTTTGTGGCGGCTCAAAACTGAAATGAGAATGATAACCTAACCCTAATCAGACCTCCTATACCCCTAAACCCGAAATTCCCCTTGGGCCTAGCTGCTAATCACCCGGTTAAGCCCAACTAAGCTGTTTTTCTCCATCTGAAACTTGTTTCAGCCATATCTCCCAAACGGTAAGTCCGTTTGGCTAATGTGACCACTCTACGGAAAGAGAAACCATCATCCGAAGCCAATGGAAGTGGTTTCAGGTCAAAATTCCTTTCCAGTCAAAAGTTATGGCCAAAACAGTGCTAACTAGGGGTAAAATGGTCATTTAAAAATCGGGAAAAATCATGAACATGGGAAATGACCCCAATAGTCGTCTCCCAAAGTTACATGACCATACGACTTCGTATGTGAAAGAAATAAATATTCTACGATCCTATGATGCGCAGAATGCGGGTCGTTACAAAGGATAATATTTATTATAATAATACTTTTATATTTTTATTTTATTAAAATAATTTTTATTTAAAATTTTAAAATTCAAATTTTGAATTCTGAATTTAAAATTCAAATTTTCAAACAAAGCAATCAAACAAGCAACCATTCAAACAATTTAACCAAAAATAAGTATTATAAAGGCGTACCTATTTTTAGATTCATTCTTCAATTTCTTCTAATTTGTGAATTGTTGTGAAGCACATATTCCAATTGTTCGTTTCTTGCTCTTCGTCACTAGAGGATGAATCAAAATCGTTATAGTTGTTGCATAAGCTCTTTTTCTCTTCTTTAATGAATTATCATTTGAAGGTTAATTTTGTTTCTCCGGCTATGGATAGAATCTTTTCAGATGGCCTGGTTCATCATAGTTAAAACATCTGACATTATTTGAAAC
Source organism: Allium sativum (assembly GCA_030737875.1). NCBI lineage: Eukaryota > Viridiplantae > Streptophyta > Magnoliopsida > Asparagales > Amaryllidaceae > Allium > Allium sativum. Next base: position 861,339,973 of record CM060915.1, on the reverse strand, counting down.
CTCATTATTTTTATAGAATTTCTTTGCTCACTCCTCTTGAAATTATTCCTTTTTCTATATCTTAGGGATTTTCTAATATTCCTTATCATTATATTTCCTCATCATCGTCGCTATTTGAGTCAGAATCTTTGGTTGCTTCATTAATGATATCGATTTCTTTTCCAATGATTTATTTTCTTTCCTTGCATGTGAACTTCAAACGAGATTAGATTTCTGATTAATTCTTCAATTTTCATTGTACTGATATCGTTGGCCTGTTCAGTTGCAAAAGTCTTTTGATCCCAACCTGAAGTTAATGAATTCAGGAATTTCTAACTTGATCTTCCTTAAAATATATTTTTCTCAAAGCCATTAGTGAATGCACAATCTCATGGAACCTGCAGTACATATCAGAGATAGACTCATTCTGATTCATTTTAAGTAATTCAAACTGATTGGTTAACATAAAGATTTTGGTCTGTTTAACTTTGTTTGAGTCACTTGCAAAATTTCCCAGATTTCATATGCAGATTTACAAATATACCCTATTAAATTCATTTCTATCTAGTGAAAAAAATAAAATATTCATGGCTTTTGAATAATTTTTTGCAATGGCTTTTTGATCATCAGTCCATTGTGCAAAATTAACAGTGGGTTCAACATATTCAGCTTGTGTGATATTCCAAATGTCTAATCCAAGAGATTATACATATATTTTTATTATACAAGCCTGATATGCATAGTTATTATCATTGAATAGTGGTGGCCTAATAGTGGATAGACCCTCTATAAATGAACTATTAGTATTGACAATATCAGTGTTGGTTGCCATTTAAACTTATCTAAAATTTAGATTATGAAAATTTTGAAAACGAATGCTCTGATAACTATTGTTGGGGAATGTGGATTAAGGATCTTAAGGCAAACTAAACACTAGAGGGGGGTGAATAGTGTTTTATGGATTTTATAGATTTTTTGAAATCTTTTTAAGTTTGTCATAAAGTTATGCAAATCACATATATGAATAATCACAGATGTAGATAATAATAATAAAAAACAATAAAAAGGAAAGAACACACCAAGATTTTATATTGGTTCGGATTACCCTACATCCAATTCCACATAACGGTGGGATGATGTGGATTTCTTTTCAAATAATATCCAAATTACTATCCTTGATTTCTAGGCTACAAGGGCATAACCCAACTATTTCCAGAGTACAGTGACATTCGGTTGATTTCCAGGCCACAACCTACACCCAATTTATTTCCAAGCTCCAATCACACCTGGTTGATTTACATGGGATATGACCCCACCTTTTCAATATCATATTTTGAGAATAGAGTCGATAGAACTTGATCTTGCAATCTTTGGTTATAGAAAGCCTATAGCTATTGAGTAACACTTGAATCTTTCAGAGAGTTTGATAGAGAATTGAACTAGAAAGAGATTGATATGATTCTCTTTGAAAATCGGCAGAGTATAAGTATATAATTTAAGAATTTAAGAAAATTAATGGAGTGAAGAGAAAGGAAGAAGATGATAAAAAGTAGTTAAAAATTGAATTTAGAAGCCTATTCATAGCCTCCCAATTGTCAAATCCTTACAGAATAGTTTTGAATTCAAAAGGCAAAACTTTTCAAAATTTGAATTTGAAAAAAAACAACCACTATGTCAACATACATATTTTTGTATGTCGATATACATATTTTCATATGTCGACATACCTTAGAATTCTTTCAAAAATTAAAATTTTGATTTAAAGAAAATAATGGTTAAATAAATTATGATGATTCTTGAGTTAAACATGTTGGATCTAGATTAACCTTAGAAGGGGTGAATAAGGTTTATTATATTTTTTAGGAGATATTAAAATTATTACAACATAGACTTCAGCATAGAAAATAAATGTAGAAATAAAATAACAAAGATTTTACCCTGCTTTAGCAAACCCTGCCTACTACTGCATTCCTAAGATTTTTACTAGGTATTAAACAGATCCCCTTACAAAACCATGTAAACTCGCAAACCCTGCTCCTATTCTAATCCTACGCTCAAAACCCTAGACTCATCTTTATCCCCAAGATCAGATTATCCCTGAATTACAAACTTGTAATCCGTAAACCCTAACTATCCTATAGCCAGTAAACCCTACTTTTTTAGACAAACTAGAAAACCCTTAGTTTTACACACAAACTAGAAAACCGTGAATCGATTACAAAAGAATTTAAGAAAACAATACAATAGAAAGTAAACCAAAACCCTCCCCTTTTAATAAAAATATGAATAGCGGGCCTCTTTTTTATTTGTTGTGGCTTCAAAGCAATATCGGTCGATCCCAAAAAATAGGGTTTCTCAACTTTCCCCTAAATTGCAACATTAATTTCTTTTCTGAAAATGTTCTCCGATGATCTTCAAAAGTTTGTTGCTCCTGGTACTTCGATTTGGGGCTAGCGATCGAAAACGTACGTATTCTAACTTAATATAATTTCTGCTCTGGAATTGTTGCTTGTTGTTTTCGACAATTTTTCTTGCCGATGATGAATCGTTATTTATAGGATTATAAACCCTAAAACATCTCTGATTTCACACATGATTTGGTTTAGATTATTGAGTGATTTTGTTGCTTTGATTTGGCTTGAATCGGTTTTGACTCATGCGTGATTAACTAACTTGATTTTTTTCCATTAGTAAACATTTGATTTCGAACACATGAATACAATCATTTGAATGATTTCTTTCCCAAAATTTGAGCTTGCCGAATTCTGGAAATAAATTGGAACATGTAAATTTGATATTCCCGAACATACATGTGTGATTTTCTTTGCTTTCCTGGAAACAAAATGAATTTGTTTTTGCCGAGTTTGAATTAATGATTTCAGAAAATATTTCTTGATTTAAATGTGATTGTATTTCTGGAAACAAATTGTCTGATTTCTTGCCAAATATATTGAGTTGGATCGTTGCCAAATTTGAAGTGATGTTTGCTTGACATTACTGGAAACCCATGAATGATTTTAATCCAAAAATGTTTTTCTAGGATCACATTACAATCGTGACTATTTCCTTCGGATTTCTGGAAGTATTATTTAGCAGAATTGAAACATTTTCCAATTTTAACTCATGTGAATATTCCGAGCATAATTCATGTTGATTTTGTCCCTTGTGATTTCATTTCTGGCTTGTCATGCATACGCACCCGTGTTTGCAACTGGACTGCTTTGATTCATGCCATTTTGCCTTGTACATGTAAATGAACTTGTGCATGCTTTGTAGTACTATTTGTCTTGCTGAACCAGTTTGTTGAGCTTGTATTATGAAATTGGGCACGTGAGAGCCTGTTCTGCCATATATATGCATGTTGTTTATATGTGTGTCAATGCTTCATTTTGGCTTGCACTTGCCTACTTGTATGCTTGCGCTTCCTTGTGCTTGTGCTTCTATCTTGAGTCACTGAGTTGTACACACCTGAACTTGCTTTGAACTATTTTACATGCCATCCTTTTTTTCTGTAATCTTGAATTTACATGTGTTGTGACTTATGCACTTCCCTGAGTTTCATCACTGTGATTTGTGCCCTGTACTGCTGCACCATTTTAAAGTAGTCTTGTACTTGAGCCATCTCATTTGTGAACATGAGTCAGTATACTGGTCTGACTTGATGTTGCACCATTTATATATATATGTATATATAAACATGTATATAAATATATATGTGTGTGTCAGAGTGGCTTGATTATGTATATTTGCACATGTACACACTTGTATGCTAACTTGTTACTGAGCATTTTTCCTGAACCATTGTTATACTTGAACTATCTCGAGTTCGAACAGTTCTGCCTCTTTGTGTTTACATATGTTGCATGACCATGCTTTGTCATTGAGATGGTTTTGGCAATCCAGTATTGTTTGCTCACGAATACTTGGCCTGGATTCGACTTGCACTTGCCATATACTGTATGTATATATATATATATATATATATATGTGTGTGTGTGTGTGTGTGTGTGTGTAAATGCTTACATATATACAAATGTATATATGTCTTACTCAAATTATAGCCGGTGCCATCTTGCCTCATATTTCATTGCCGCTCGACCATTTTTTTTGTATACTTGCATTTGTATAGTTGAATTTCTTTGATCCATGCAAAAGCTGTTGCCTTCACTGTTTACCTCTGGTCATGTTGACATTTGTTGTTGCTTGCCTTTGACCAGTATGGGTCTGACCTAGTTCTTGTTTGTCCACTATGATGTTTTGTTCTGTTCATTACTTGGGCTTTGTCTCTGACATGATTTTTGTCAATCCGATTTTGATATGATCAAGTATTTGTGCATGTTGCACAACTGTGTCACTCTTTCTATGTTACATTAATTCATATGTGCTACACTTGTTTGATTTGAGCTTGAAGTTGATTTGTATGGTGCCACTCCATGCAGCTGCATATATGCATGCTCAACCATATATGTGTGTGTGTGTATATACGAACTTGTATGTATATATATATATATATATATATATATGTGTGTGTGTGTGTGTGTGTGTGTGTATGGCTTTGCTGAGCATATCAAACATGATATATTTATCCCTGCTGCTTCAATGAATGACCATATTGCTCTTGCACAGAAAATATGTGTATATACATACACATGTATGTGTATACATGTATCGTGCACATGCAGTTTATATACGTATACATGTATCATGCACATGTAGTTTATATACGTGAGAACTGGAAATACTGTCTACCTTGTGGTATTTACGGTGAATCACTGTGAATATCACAAGCTATACAGACATAGATGGATATATACATATCAAATCAAGTCATGAAAAATGATGAGAAACACACCAAAATTCTAAGGCAAATAAATTTCAAAATAAAATTATATATGCTAGAATTTAATATTGTTTTCTTCTAGTTTACTATGTGTGTTTCTGTGACAGGTAAGCAGGTGACTGGACTGATTGTGAAGACAAAAGGCAAGACTGAGATAGAGTGCGAGTCAATGAGTGTGTCTGTATATGAGTATGTAACTGAGTATGTCAATGTATGTAAAAACTGAGTGACAGAGAGTTGTAGTGAGGAACAGATGTATCAAAAGAAATTGAATATATTGTACTACAACGAGATGTACAAATAGTAGAGTTATAAATCCGTATTATTCAAATGTAGAAATAAAATATTATATTTTAATAAAATACCGTTTAAATATTTAAGTTCTTGTGTAGTAGTATTTTATTTAAATCTAAATATTTTATTCAGTCTGTGATGTAGTGGAATAGTGCAATTACAAACACATTTATAATTATAATTATATATATATATGTGTTTGTTATCATCAAATAAAAATCATAGAACTGTTATATACAACAAAAAATAAACTATATTCCTTTATACTAAAATAGAGTTTTACAAGTAAAAATATATATTAAAAACATATATTAAGATGATTTTAAAAATGATAAGAAAACTATAAATAAAATGATATTGAAGTATATATATAAAACTATGAGTATAAGAAATACTTTATAACTTAATATAAGGAAATATAAAACTTAAGTAATTATAATAAAACTAAATATATAAGTAAGAAATATTTAAATTAGGAGTTAAAAAGTATTAGGAAATAAAATACATTTAAAGTAATTTTGACATTATTACGATAGGAATAGTTAAAAATAGTGAGAAAAAATTGAAATAAGGATTCGGTGCTAATCAGAGTTTTAACAAGAAATCTAGACTCAATTACTTCGAACTCTTAACTCTTGTTACTAACAAGTCTTGCGTCTTGAACTCTTCTTCTTTGAAATCTTGGTTCTCTAAACTGTACAGTCTTCAATAGTCAATACCTGCATATATTTCCTATATGTATATATTCTAGATAATAGTGTTAGTATATATTTTATAACAATAATAGTTAAAACAAGGTTGTTGTCATCAAAACCATCTCAATCCCTAATAAAATGCAATACACAAAGTGTGACAACCCACACCCTTTATTACATCTAATCATGGTTATATCAAAGCTTATTGACCATCGAAAAATAAATCATTTCAGAGACTAAGATATCATCACATGAAAAAAAAATCTCACAGTTGTAGAAATAATTTATAAAAACACTTAGCAAAATACCATTTTCAAAAGTAGTATTTGAATACATATCAAAATCTCAAACCACCAAAACATAACAAAATACATAATGTATCAAAATATTCCTTTCGAAGTACATAAAAAACCAAAGGTACAGAATGAAAATGGAAATAATTGATAAAACCTGGAGCACCATAAAAAAGCTCTGAATTTGCCAAACAAATCAGTTATTACCCTGTACTACTGAGGCGGAAGAAAGAATATGAATGTGTCAGACATAAAGTTTGATGAACGAGAAATAAACTTTAAAAAGAAAAATGTTAACTACAAGTAGTTTTTAGTCTACTCTAATTATCATAAAGGTTTAGTGTCTGTGTTTTCTTATTTAAAAGAGATGATCTAGCCTAAAGGTCATTTTAGATCTATCCAATGACCAACCTATTGGATTTCTATTATTATTCTACTCTACTACACCTAGAAAAGTTCATAAAGTGTAATCTCGCATAATGACTCATCAAAAACGTCTCGCACTCCTTGTTGTGGTAGCAAATTGCCATTTATTTCTAACTCCGAAATTCACATAAAAACATTTGGATTGGTCACGCCTTCTATAGTCTCTTATTTGTATAATCGAAGTTGTCCACGAATCTCGTTTGGATGGCATCTCACTTATTTAGCACATGAGTTCCTACAACATTTTATTTCTTGCTCTGGTGCCTGCACATTCGAACATTGTTAGGATGCTCTCCCTCTGGTCTCATTCTTTCTATCTCCACTTATTTTCATCTTTGACGTGTGTATCCTTTCGTCGTTTTAATGGGCCTAAAACAATAATTTTGTTATGCTCCCACCTCAGTCCTCACCAAGTTTTTAAAATTTTGGCTACTTATTTCCATCTTCGACGTGCATGACCAATGTCGTTTGGAAAATCCCCAGTCTCAGTCTTCACCGAGTCTTTATCATATAAATTTTATTTAAAAGGAAGTCTTAAGTTATCTTTCCTAATGTCTGATCAAGTAAAAATCATTTAGAATATACCACTACAATTTTACCATATCCATTTATGATAATTTATCCCTGTCATTGTCACTGTCACTGTCACTATTATTTTATTATCACTATCATTGTCACTGTCACTACCATATCCACTTGTGATTTAGAGTAAGGCCTAGTCCCTATTTATAGGTTTAGTGGGGAACCCAGGGCCATTAAATCTTATCTGAATTAACCTGACGCAGCCATGCACACACTCCTTTCTGGCCATCAAATTTAGTTTTAAATTTATATTTAACCATAAAGTAAGTTTTAGCTTTGACCTACTCATTCACACAAGCCAGGAAATCAAATCTAACCATTCAAAATTAGTCAATTTCTTCATAACGCAACCTCCTTGAATACATTCCAAATTCGTATCTGGTCGAAATAAAGACAAGGTACTAGCATAGGTCAACTCTCCCTAGGGGTGGTCGATTGTCCCTGGGGCCATGGACCCAAGCTTTTTTTCTTCGTTTGAATTTGAATTTCATTTCTTCCACTACGCCATAGATTGCATACGGCAACCCCAGAGAAGTGATGTAGGAAGTGCAAAAAAGTGTTGCTATAGGCCAAAAATGATCCGTGGCAACACTTTTTTGGGGTTGCCTTTTGCCGCGTTGCCTTAGAGTCTAAGGCAACGTCTTTGCTATCCCAAGGTAACATCGCTACAGGTGTTGCTACCAGTACTAAATTTACATAAATGTGGGGCCCACTAAATTCTGAATCTCGGGTTCACGGAATCCTGTTGTGCCACTAAAATCTATAGCCGGTTTCACGGAATCCTGTTGTGGGGCCCACATGCATTAACTTATGGAAACGCTATATAATAGCTACGACAACATTTATGATTACATACTGCAACAATTATCATAGCTATTACATCATTATATAACATATTGCAACATAACAACAATTAACATCACACACTGAAATTAATAAACAACTTTTCATTTCAAATTAACCAGTAACACAAATACTATTTAGTCAACTACAGAATAACAAAAAATAGCCAATAAATTCAGTTTTACACAGTACTTACAAACATAGCCGATACTAAATTCATGTTTACATCAAACTAAAACAATTTCAAATTAATAAAGCGCGAGCCACCAATGCATTCAATACCTCTACTGCCTCCTTCACCTGGAAAATAAAGCAGTTTCAAAAGTCATGCATTTCAGCAAAAGCCTTTAGTACAACTAATGCATTTCAGCACAACAAAAGTCATGCATGCCTCGGCTACAAACTGATGCAATGCCTCATTTACATTGCAACACAAAATGGAAGACATGCATGCCTCAGTTGCATTTCAGCACAAACTATGGCCATAGTATAACAGACTTGCACTTCAGCACAAGACATTTCAGCACAATCTATGGCCAGAGTTGCTTTTCAGCGCAAAGTTGCATTTCACAATCTATGGCTGAGTTGCAAATTGATGCAATGACTCAGCTTGTTCAAAGCACGAACGATATCAAGGAATGCAATAGTATGCCTGAGGCAATAAAAATTTAGACATGCCGCGACTCGTTCAAGTACAAACTCAACCATTGCATCAATTACGAACTGACACAATCATTACTGATTGAAAAGAAAAATAAAATTCTTAAAATTCTATAGTTCATTACTGAAGCATCAGTCTTGTACATGATCAGTTACATACCAGCATTGAACTATAGAATTGTACGAATTAGACTGATGCTTCAGCAAGTGGAAATTGTAAGAATTCTGAAGCATACCTCCAGCCAACCATAAAAATAAGCAAAAATACATACCAGTAGTGTGTGTCTGTATACGATCTCCAATTTGCACAATTTGTAAGGGCGTTGGACTACAAAAACATGAAATTAAGAAGCCATGTTTTTCACTTTGCGAGGTGGAAGTCGGATTCGTCTTATTGGGACATCATCTCTACACTAACGAACATCAAAATCTTGATTTTCCATTCCATAAGCAGGCTGGATATCATTCAAATCTTCATTTTCATATTCTCTTTCGAGTTCACACCAGTCTTTCGACAATTTCTTGATAACATTGTGACACATCTTATCAATTGGATCTTCTATATAAAACACTTGTTTTACTTGTGAAGCCATAACATAAGGATCAGATTTCTGGCACAACCGATTAAAATTGACACGAGTCAACCCATATAAATCTTTCTCTTCTTGGTACCGACAACACTTAAACAAAACCACACTAAATTCTCCCCAATAATCTAGTTCTAATATCTCTTCAATTGATCCATAGTAATTAACTTCACCAACCAATGAATTTTGATCTTTCGAACTTGCAAAGCTAGTAGTCAAGGCTGCCAAAAATACACCACTGTTTTGTGTTGTACATTTGGCATTTCTGAACCTTGTATAAAATCTGTATCCATTGATAACATATCCAGTAAACCGCTTAGCTATTGGAAGTGGCCCCATTGCGAGCAGTTGTACTTCTTTTGAATTGTCCTCCTTTTTCCCAACCTCTTCCTTTAACCACTTCCAAAATTCTTCACTGTGTTCTCTCTCTCTTTTATATTTTTTTGATGATGCATGACCATTAAAGCTCGATGTTCCCTAGAATAAAGATCAGGTTAATAAAAATAGAAACAAATTTGGCTGGATCTATTACTAAACCTGAAACTGACCATACCAAAAACAATTCTGTATGAATGAGAACATAGCTTAAGTACAAACCATGCCCGAAATCCCTGAAAGTGCTGAAACTTGAAATTTACAACTAACACTACGTGAGGCTAGAATCAGTAACATGTTTGTAGATTGTTTAAAAGAACTGATTTTTCTGGCAAAAGGATGACATCAAAAATAGTTTTTTTAATCTAGTTGACATTATTTCACAAGCTACGCGAAGAATATTATTACTGATGTTAACCGAACTTGTCCACTTTTCTAAATAAATAAACCATTGTAAACTTTAACTGCATAAAATTCCATCTGCCAGGTTCAAAAAGGAAAACATTATTTGTTATGAAAAAAGGAACAAAATAACTAATAAAGGATTCATAAAGATAGGGATAATACTTCAATACTTACTAAAATAAAAATACTAACCTAAGTGAACTCTCTATTTCCTTGTTACCACAATTGAATAGAATGTAACAGTGACATTCCTTCCATTAAGAATTTTTAAGATGAATAGTTTTTCCATCTTTGTTTCTTCTTGTGACAATAGGATATTCCAGATTTTGTGGACATGTTTCATATTGCATTTTTCCTGCTCCATCGCCACCTAAGAACCTTGAACAGAATATTAAACATTACTCTGCAAGATAACCTTCAGTAATGGACGCCTCGGGTTTACTTTTATTGTGAACATATGATTTCAGTTTACAAAGATAATGCTCAACAGGAAACATACAACGAACATGTGCAGGTCCACCATATTCAAGTTCCTTGCATAAATGAACTAGCAAGTGCACCATTGTATCGAAAAAAGCATTTGGGAATATCATCTCAAATTGACAAAGAATTTCCACAATTTCCTTTTGTTACCTCTTGAGATCAGCCAAATTGATACTTTTACTCCAAAGACTTCTTAGAAATGCACCTAATCTTATCATAGGTATTGCAACTTCAGGTTTTACAGATTTCTTCACGGCAAACTGCAATAAGCAGTGGAGAAGAAAATGAGCATCGTGGCTCTTATACCCTGCAATTTTCCTCTCTTTCTTGTTTACATACCGGCTGATATTAGCTGCATAACCATAAGGCAGTTTAGCATTCTCCAACACTGAGCAAAATAGTTCTTTCTCCATGTTCGTCATTTAAATATGGCAGCCCTCGTCTTAAGGTAATTCCCATCAGTTGATAGAATCGGATGAAGGACCTCCCTGATGCCTATCTTTTGTAAATCATACCGAGCATTTAAATGGTCTTTCAACTTCCCATCAATATTTAGTAAAGTACCAAGTATGTTATCACAAATGTTTTTCTCTATGTGCAAAACATCAAGGTTATGTCAACATACATTTTGACTCCAATATGGTAAATTAAAAAAATATTGAATTTCTTTTAAAAGGAGATTCATTTTTATGCTTCTTGACCTCTTTCTTCCCAAAAATATTTTCATAACCAGCCAACAATTCTTCAATGTCAGTCCCGGATAAAATACCGGGAGGTGTTCCCTTTTCAATTTCACCATTGAACCTTTTCTTATCAAACCTCCACTTGTGTCCCAGGTCTAAAAATTTCCTATGATTCATGTAGCACATTTTTCTACTATGTTTCAAGTAAGTTGAAGAAGTCTCGAAATGGCATATGGGACAAGCTAAATAACCCTTCGTGCTCCAGCCGGATAACATTGCATAGCCCGGAAAGTCGCTGATCATTCATATCACTCTTGCATGTAATGTGAGATCATCACCAGTGAAAGCATCATAAGTTTGTATGCCAAGATCCCATAATTCTTTCAGTTATGCGATAAGAGGCTGCATGTAGACATCAATGTAATTGTTAGGAGACTCTGGACCAAGGATAAGGGTTGACAGTATCAAATTTTCTGTCTTCATGCATAACCAAGGTGGAAGGTTATAATTTACCAATACAATCGGCCATGTGTTGTGCTGTGTAGTCATTGTACGAAAATGACTGAATCCATTAGATGCTACTCCTAACCTGATATTTCTGTTTTCTGATGAAAAATGAGGATAACTGACATCCATCATCTTCCATACCTCGTCATCAGCTGGATGTCGAAGTCTGCCATCATTTTTTCGTCCCACTACACGCTATAACATAAGTTATATATGCGTACTCCTTCGACGTGAACATCCTTTGCAACCTTGGTTTTAGTGGAAAATAATGCATCACTTTTGCTGGTACTTTGTGAATCCGCTCCTCCGAATCTTTGTCAATAACCACTTTCTCTTCTAGTATAACCCACATTGAAAAACCACAACTTTTACAGCTATTTTCCTTTTCATTTTCTGCCCAATATAGCATGCAGTTATTTGGACATGCATGTATTCTTTGATAATCGAGGCCTAAATCTTTAATGATATTTTTTGGTAGCATTGAAAGATAAAGGGATGTGGGCCTGTGGAAAAGCTTCTTTCATCAACTCTAATAAATCGCTGAATGCAGACTCAGTGATTCTATATAGGCATTTTAAAGAATAAACCCTGACAATGAAACTTAATCGCGAAAATTTAGTACACCCGGGATAAAATGGTTGTTTTCCCTCTTCAACACGTTGATGAAATATTCTAACATCAACATCTATTCCATTTGACCCATCAGAAGATTCATCTTCATCGTTCTGCATATTTCCATAAGTACGTTGCAACATCTCATCGAGATTATCTCCAAAATTTATTCCTGCTTCACAATCCATTTCATTATCGCTCCTTTTAGGATCTAAATAGGAAACTTCACAAATCCATTTCATGTACAATTCAGATGACCATTCCAAATCAGATGGTTGCAGACTACTTCTTGACAATGCCACTTGCGATTATGACACTTTTTGCAAGGGCATGTAATTTCATCACCTACCGTAAATCTAGAAAAATTATTTCCACTACAACAAATAAGGGCTTTCATAGTGTTTGAAAAACGCTATGTTATCCTGCTATAGCATTTCATAGAACGCTAGGGAACGACTTGTTATCATAGGCCCTTAGCTTTAAATAGCAGTAACAAAAACGATATACAAAATAACTTTTCTATAGCGTTTTCTTGTGCTATTAGACAAAAACGCTATAAGAAAGATCATCCCATGGTTGCTTTTAATAGCGTTTTTTATGGTCGCTTTTCATATCATTTGTTCTACGATAGCATTTTTTAAATGCTATTAAATTTAATATTATTTATAAATTTTATTTACTGCCCTTTCAGCCTTTTTACATAGATAGTACACACTAACCCAATTCTTCTCGACATATAAATTTAACATATTTTCATAGAAAAAAATGTAAATTACATCACAATATTTCATATATATTCAAACAACCTTCTCTTATATAAACATAGATTTCATACGTGTTCAAACTTTTGGCATATCCAAGTATATCATTTCATACATATTCAAACAATTTTACCATATCCAACATAGTATTTCATACATATCATTCTAGCAACTTATTCTATGTCCATACACAATACTTCATATGTATTTGTATCAACTTACTTACAAGGCAATCATACATTTGATTTAATCTTGCTTTGCTTTTGATATTCTCTCCAACAACTGCTATACAAATAAGCAATCAAGATGTTAGTAATTGTTATGTCGAATATTCACAAAGTAAAAGAGTCTCGGAGGAAGAAAAAATATGTCTAAGACTTAAAATATTATGCAACAAGCGAATGCGATTGTATTATACATTATTAAATTATATCGCATTGTATTATACATTACTATATTACATATATATAGACACTCCCCCAACCCTCAAACTATGTGTAATCTATTTATCAGATGTTATGCAGCTCTACAACCATTAACTATCAATTCTTCACCATAACAAACATCATTAATGCCACTACAATGCAAACCTAAACTCTCACGTTCACTTAAATTGCTTAATCCTGTCAATTTTAACATTCAATTTTTTTTTTACAAACAACTGGCAACGTCTGTTGTGGCCACTTTTTTATATTTTAGATGAGTTGATGCTGCTTGCAGCAGCACCCTTTGTTTTCTCTCTGGAAACTAGAACCCATACTAGGCATTATACAATATAAATATACTTGTAGTCTATACCATGAGCTCACAAATAGGATTTTGGAAGTATTCGAAAGTTGTCATCAGTGCTATGCGCACTATATATGTATTATAATATGCAAATCAGATTATCTTATTCCTTCAAATAGAATTTTTGGAAGTATTCGTATTCGTTTTAATGTTTTAGGTGTTGCACACTTCATAGGTAAACCCTTAATGTGTCCATAAAAACAATAGTAATTATGAAGTTGTTATATGTTTTGACGTTTTTAATGATAATATTCATATCAGATTCAGTTTAAAAATAGAAATACCATACACTTGCATGAAACGCTGTCAAAATATGTTCTTGTTCACATTTACTTGAATTAGTTGGATTGGTTAATTTGTTATTCGAAGTACTGAAAAGTTCATCTAAATTTTCATTTGAAGAGAATAACTTGCTGTTGGATTTTGCGAGCTATGCCCTCATCCATGACCGAATACTAATTTTAAAATATAAATAATTTCTAAAACCATGCTGCTAGTAGGAGCAAAGCAACAAACTTACATCACCTGAACTATGCTGCAGGAGCAACACCTTCAACAGGAGGTCCTGCTGCATCCCATTCAGTAGCCACAGGAGCTGCAAATTTTAATCACAAACTCATTGGAATTACTACTTTCTTCAACTATGAATCATATTAGACAATACATGCCTCAAATTCATACAGGTGGCTCGTGTTATATAAGCGTAAACTATAAGATTTGAACCACTAATGAACATATCTCTTAGATCATTCTCACTTGATGTACATAAATTGTAGCATACTTCAAAAACACACAATAACCCTAGCAGATTATGGAAGAAGCTAAAAGTGAAGATACTTGTAAATGTTGATCAACACACGTGCTTAAGTATCATCCAATATCTTTCTATTTGGCTAAAGATATATTAACATATGTGTAACGTGTTTAAAATAATCTCATTCAAGAACCACGTTTTTGCAGTGCCAACGACATAAATATAATTAGTTTCAGTATACTTCGAACAGCTACTGTATAAAATTATATAAATACAAACAACTATTGTATAGCATGTAAATAACAAAAGTATCCCTGTTGTGAATTTGCAACACAAATTACAGAAGATGTTTGAAGCTTCAGTTCCCGATTTGTGTCTCCAACTTCACCAGACCTAGTCAAAGCATTCCATGTCTCAATATTACTCTTCTTATCCTAACTTTTCATTGTATCAAACACCTTGTCTGCCTTGTCCATTTCACCGTAACAGACAAATACGCGGAATATATTTGTATAAACATAAGAACTTAACCTAATCCCTTGTTTGCTGGTATCCTTAGTAACCCACAAAATATCTACTAACTAACCTGTACGTAAGTGGGAATCTAACAACATGCTTCCAAGTGTAGCTGAATTTATCATCGACACTCTTTATTCAGCTCAATTAATGGTTTATCAGACAGACAACCTAATACAGTCATTGTAAGATGTCCAGTTTTAACCCAATTGTAGAAGGTTGTACGAAGGAGCAGTAAAAAGGGTTAGACGGATTACGAAGATAATGAGTGTGGGATTTAACCCCACGCCCTTTCGGACCAGAAGCTTAATCTAGCGCCTTAGACCAACTCGGCCACCTCATAAGCGTAAACTGTAAATTTTGAACCACTAATGAACGTATCTCTTGGATCATTCTCATTTGATGTACATAAATCACTAAATACTTCGAAAACGTACAATAACCCAAGCAGATTATGGAAGAAGCTAAAAGTGAAGACACTTGTAAATTTTGATCAACACATGTGCTTAAGTATCATCCAAGCACAAGAGGCGCTATATAGTTAAGTAATGGGTATGTCATCATGCTTAACAGGTGAGATACTAAATTCTTACATTGAAATTTAATTTGGTTTAAAATTTAGGGTCGTTTTCATAGCATAATTAATGAATTGAACAGAATATATAAAATATTTAACGTAAACTGTCTATCAGAATATGAATGACTAACTACATGGGAGCAAACTATAACAACCAAAAACTATGGGCAACATAAGATAAAACTGAATGAATAATTAACTCTCTTTTAAAAAAACCTTGAACAGCCTCCTAGTCAGTAGCAGTAGCCACAGGAGGAGGAATCGGCGCTTCAGTCCAATCTGGACCCGCAGCAGCAGCCCATTGGTCGTTTGCTCCCATCCCAGGTTTAAGAAAACCATAAACTACCCTCATCTTATCTTTGTTATGGATAATCTTCTTCTGTTGGATTTTTGATCGGCACTTCTTTACAATCTGCAGGTCAGTCATTATTGTTAACATTGTGAAAGCTGTCAACACCATACGTTATCAAGAGGAAATAAGGGAAGATATTTACAGTGAAGAGCATCGGTTGTTTGACGTTTTAGGTTTATAAGTCTGTCCAACAGCTCAACAAACATCAGTTAAGCAAAAACGGACGATTCTGAAAGGTTAATGTGAGTTTAAAGGTCTTATTGTTTATTTTATTGAATTATTAATACATAACTAAAAATTAATGAGTTTTAATTGCTAACTACTAATTGATATGGCTTAGTTAATAATTAGTTTTTACTGAATTTAACAAAAAAATAACAATTAATTAATAATCATTATAACTGATAAATTGCACAGAACCAAAAACTTCATCAAGGAATATACCAAGGAAGTAAAAACAAATAATCTCTACGGCTAATGATAAGAATCAAGAATTCAGTAAACATAAATCAGCCGCCCTTTTTAAAGTTCTTATCATCTCGTCGCACATCTTTTAATCTTCTTGTTGCTTTGATCGTCTTCGTAAACTAAGGGAAATTTCTCCATGACTGCAAAATGACTTAAATCAGCTATGTAACAACCCGAAAAGTTCCGATCCTGATCATCGACACAAATACATATCCTGTGTCACATATCGACTAATCATCCATCAGAAATTAATAGATCGTTAATAGAAAGAAGTTAGAGGGTGAGAAATATAAAGATAGAAGGTTAGAATAGAAGAAAAACAAGAACACAACAAAATCAGAGTATCACGAATCTTACCGTGGAACTGAATAGAATATATTATATAATAATACTTGAAATACAAAACTGGTATTTGTACTTACCTACATCATCAGTGTGTGTGTGTGAGTGTATATATATATATATATAACACATCGTAAATAAACTCTATATTTCTAATATTTAAGTCTCCTGCTCCAAGCTCCTTCAAGATATCTATAAAATCCTGCACTACTTGACTGCCCGTATAAATTTGGGCACCCAACACAGAAAAATAAACTGTGGGTCAGTCATGGGACAAGTGTGAGTAAACGATTTTAAAACAGATTGATTTAACGTTCAAAAATCCTTTTGAAATAAAAGATAATCGTAAGACCGATCCACACATAAACACGGATGGTTTTACCTTGCGATAACCCAAACCATTTTTGAAATCATATCTTTTTGTGATATTACAATATTGTCTAATACAAATATCAATCTATCGGAACACTTGCATCTCACGCTCCACATATATATAGTATACAAACTAAACGACGGACGCTTATTGGAGATTGGATTCTAACTATGACAAGGTATGGAACCACCTGCTAATAGTGTATCTCTAGAGGGGAATACACAGGGTTCAACAAGAACATCTTGCAACCCGGCCATATGACCGACCACTCATTTCGTTTGAGTGTATCGAATGTATATCACCTACGGTTGGGCTCAAACAACTGTTTCCCGTAAGGGACAACATCGAAATAGATTAAAGAAAGAAATGAAATTTCTCTAGATCTGTGATTATACACCCTGATGGGAGTGACCCACATAGCCATGCTGCCTGCCCAATTTTTGTCATTCTTGGTTGATGAGGCTTGAGGTTAGAATTTACCTTTAGAACATCTAGTCACCATTTACTTTGAATGCCACATTGTCAGATCCGTCAAACCACTAATTCACGTCCACAAATATATTATGAATGTAAAAGATGTGCTCCTTTTTGCCACTAACTTGATACATTTGTAAAAATCAACGTACTAGGTTTTTGGGAAATACTCTGTCAGACATTCACCCATACAAGTCATCTAGGAACAGGATGAACGGAAGGTACTCTCCTACTGCATCCAGTATAGGAATCACCCCCTGGATCAGCAGCTAATAGTCCTTGTAAATCCGAAGATTTCAATCATGAAAGAATTACAAGTTATAATAACCTTGGCGGCCACCAGAATTTAAACAAGTAATTTTTCGTTCATGAAGATCTACGGTCTTCAAATTATTTAAATCATATAATCATCCCTGCAAGTTATTTTATGTAAAGTTGGTTTGAAGTGGTTTTAGGTCTAGTTCCCATCTCGGTCTCTTCGAACTAACACGTGGGGAATATTATTGGATAGTCGTTGTTTTAACTATCAATTTAAACAGCGTAGATAAGTGAAACTATTTATTTAAATCCATTTCATCTCATATATATATATATATATTTATATATATAAAATTCATAACATGTTAATTTAATTAAATTTACTTATACAATCTCATTTCTAATTTCAGAACAATAATCAGCATAAGACGATTACAGTTTAATAAAATGTGTCAACGTTTTATTTTAATTAATCCAGATACGATTAACACTTCACGGCATAACAGATAATTAACGACAACCGTTTATCACCACCTTATTAATCAATAATGGATTGACGTTTTAATTTCAAACTAATAACAACTTATTTCATATAATATTATTCCTTATAAATCAGTTGATTTACTTAAACTTTATATTTTGTTTTCAAATAATATTGGAGATACGTACTTATCCTATACGACGATGTGTGTTGTATAATTACGAACAAATTCAATATCTTTTCGATCCTCTTTTTATTTATTTACATATTTATACATTTATTTTTAACTCTTCTTCAAATTAAATTTATTTAAATTGGTTAAATATATTGACAGGTCTAAAATTATGGTTCATACTCGCAATTGACAAAATATTCCAGATGGCTTCCTTAAATAATTCCCTTCTTCTTATTTATTAATTGTTTTAATTTAACTTTATGTTTTAAAACAACTTTCTTATTATGTTTTTAATTTCTTCTAGCCCACTTGGGCCCATATGAAAAAGCCAACTCTTCTACTTTTCTTTCCAAGCCCACATTTTTTCTTTGTGGTATTTTCTCTTCTGCTGGGTAACATGATCTAAGAGCAAATCACGATTTGCAATACCAAAGAATCCTGAACGACCCATTAACCCTTGCCCATTCTTTTCTTTCTTCTTATTTTATTGCTCTCCCTTCTTCTGTTACCTGACGTACACTCAACTGTGCACAGATGTGCACCATTCACGTGCACCATCACTACTCTAATCATCTTGCCTCCACTTCGGCTGCCACAAATGCTCCCTCCTCCCCTTAATCCATCCCTGACCCAAAAATCCTATTTCTCCTACGCAAATGCTTGGAGGCCCGAAAGTACAGCCGAAAACAGGTGCGGCTGAAACGTGGACGGGTACCCGTGAATTACGTACTACAATCGAACGCTTTTTCTCATTCCCGCACAAACCCACATATATTTCCTTCGGGCTTTCTAGCGTAGCTCTTTCTTCTATCACGTAGTAATATGGGTCTTCAACCCACTCCTGATCCTTGAATTGCCTTCACCACTCACTTTTCCTCGCCTCCACAAACTACCATTCACCTTCAGTTTTAAGTCGGATGTCTTTCCCTCTCCATGCGGTTGTCTCAAACACCATCAGTTCGGATACTACCATTTTTTCAATCCCCTAAAGATAGCATACAAGCATTTTACGAGTAGTACAATATGGGGCACGTATTTGATATTTTTAGGTACAAGAACATTTCTGGCATCCAAACGACTGAGGATTTGTGAAATTAAACTAAAGCAGTCTTTTTTCAAATTGTTTTATTTATTTATCATAAGTTGGTGTATTCATTACGCAAGTTGACAAAGGGTAAAAACTAAATCATCTGACGCATAAAAACAAGTTGGCGTATTTATTACATAGACTGACAACTTAGATTTGACGTTCTGGAGTACTTCAAGCTTATTTGCTTGAATCTTATGGTCTTACTAATGGAAATATTTCATATAATCAGTTAAATGAAATACATTTGGCTGATGTGGAAGTTTGATCTATCTCCCTCCATGGTACATTAGTTGTATAAATTATGACTACTCCTTTATTTCTATATCATATATGTATATCTTCAAAATATTAAATGAAGTTTAGTTGTGTACTTTACGTTACTGTTTCTATACTGGGTAGGAAAGCACAAAACACCTTTCATAATATTACCTGATATTCTTAGTGTGAAACAATCTAGGGGTTACTATAATTAATTCATGTTTCATTTTATTTTGATTTTTTTTAGCTTTGTTTGGATGATTGTTGGAGCTGTAGTCTTGTTCACGCATATATATCAGTACTGACAAATAAGTGATACATTGTATAAGTATATAACTTTGAAAGATACAAGTGATTTAATGGTTTTATATAGTTCAGTTTAAGCATATAATTGACAGACCTGCATTGCTTGTAACTGTGGACATAAGAAACTGAATAACATACATCATTTAGCTTGATTCCAACATTGAGAATTAGATTCCCAAAGATCTTCACCTTCTTTGACTCCAAATTTAACTCAAGTTCCTCGATATTTCCTTCCAATTCAGTTTTAGCTAGACTTGCTTTAGCTTTTAACAGCTGATTTTGACTTTCATATGATTTTATTGTTGCCACCAACTCTTAGTCAAGTTCTTATGCTTTGCAAACGCATGGTTTATACCCATTTTTTTTAGTCTAACTGTGTCTTGTTCCAATAGCTTTTTCCACATTTGGTTACCAGAGTTTTAACAGGATGACTGTTTCACTTCAGCTTTTCACTATACACACCATCCCCTTCAGCACCAACCGTCACGCCACCGCTCGTCCTGGAGATCATCTGACAGCACCAACAAGAACCCCCAGTGCCATCAAATCTCAGCCAGAATCCAGTATAGCTCGATAATCCCATTCAATCCCAGCATCCCGCAAACCCGCCATCGTTTGAACATGCGTTCTGGCCATCTCAGGTCATGAAACATCATCGTTACCGGTCGAAACGTGTAGCTCGACTTTCTATTACCATATATTACTACATAAGGTATATCCTCTGCCCTTTATAATATATTTCTCGTAAATATTTATCTCATTCCTTGGATTTGTATGTTTATCTTTGATTCATATTAGTATTCAGTTGAACATATGAATCTTCATTTTAAGTCTCCATTTCGTATACACTCTAAAATTAGTTAGTTTAGTCCTTATGTAGCACATATATATTTTTCTTTGTTACAATGGGTTTATTTTTCTGATCCTTGAAATTGGTTGCATCAGTCTTTCGTTTTACTGTCTACTGTGTTCACTACCTATAATCCACTGAGTTATACTAGGAAATTTTGGGGTGTTTACTCACTGAACAAACTAATGTGTTCACTACCTTTGTTTCATTGTCTACTGTCATTATTTTAGGAACTCTCATGATATTCAACCACATGAGAGGGAGGCACAACCAAAAGTATATACACACAGACATAAGTTAAACCATAGAAGATTTCATAATTTATATAGGAAAGAGACTACAAAGAGTTTACTCACATTATAATTGTTTCATGGTTCCAGGTTTTCATCCCCTGTCTTGTATTCCATTAACATGTTTTCCACGCTTTACATTCCAGTTGCACTTACTTCATTATTTTCACAGTTTAGTTGTACACAGTAATGGTTCCAAGTTTTCCCTGTCTCTCTACCATTTACATTTTCCTTGTTTCAGAATTTCCAATGGCTTATGCTAGTATTCGTAGGTTTTGTAGTGTATATATATAGTTGAATTACTTAGGCTTTATATTGGGTAGGTATTTTGGCAAGTAGGTAGGTTTTCAGCAGCCGTGACTAAATGTGTGATTTAATAATTATATTATAGTCTTGTACTAGGCTCATAGGAAAAAGTTTATGCTATGTTCTTGCTCCAGATTTTTCATACGCGTGTACCTTATATATATTTACCATACCAGCTTAGCACCTAAGCAAAATAAACTTATTGGTTTCCTATCAGTTCCTATCCCTCAGCTAGCCTTCACATCAATCAATGTTATGTTGTTCTTCTTTCACAGTTTGCTTATGCGTAAGATTTGCTTCTGATCCCTTCAAATAGAATACCGGTTCGAGCCAATAGAGGTCTTACACATGGTAAGCTTGCCTAAACCTATAGGATAGGACATCTGCGTATCTGCCCTCCTTATGCTAGCTGTCTCTCTTATTTTATGTTCAATCAAAACTGCTTAGGCTTTAGTACCAAATCTTTTTACTATAGAAGCATGCTACACAATATACGGATCTGGTGTTGTCATTAAATAGTCCCAAGTAGTGATTTAACCCCTCTTCCATGTGTTGGAATTCAACTTAACACTGACTGTTTCTTTAGATTAAGTGACTTGAATTGGTAAAAGGTCATTTGAATGTTACCCAGATAGGAAGGAAACGGGTCATGTTGTTATATATGAAAGCAATGTTGATGATATGTATGCACCATATATAGTTCCTTGTGAATGTCCAGGTCGAGCTGACGTTAAATGGATGCACTTACAAACAAGGATGGGTATGCGTATGGGTTATACGCTTTGATTTTAGGTGCTTTACAACCATCGCAAATGAGCGTAAGTTATTATTGTATTTAAGAGCTTAATACGGCAACTAGAATCATGAACTAGTAAAAGAAGACAACATCAACGTGATTACATTCTCTAGCTTGTGTTGTAGGTGCTTCTAGTTGTTCTGCTTTTATTTTCTAGATAAAAACTTGTTTAAGTTGTTCCTTTCATATGAAATAAAATCCATGATTTACCTGTTTACATATACATATAAAGATGAATACGATAAATTTGAATAAACACTTAGACAATTGTTTATCCTGAATTTCCTCGGATATTTAAATCAAATTTGTCTATTTGAATTCAATTATCAGTATAATCTATAAATTATATATTATAGAATTATTTAAAAAAAACTGGGTTGTTACAAGCTATGTCACTTTCATAAATACAAGTTAGGCAGCTTTACCGTGAGTCTGGACTTGACGTCTGCAACTTCGACGTCCGACCATCTAACAGCAATTTCGTCTCCAACTCGAGTATGGATCTAATGATCATCCGTCAGCCGAAACCACAGTCCGTAGCACCATGGTTTCTAGATCCGAAACGGCAGTTTGTAGCACTAGGGAGATCCAGGTCGTGACGGGCTGCCTGCAGGCACGAGCACGGAGAGGCTGAATGCGTTCATTTTGCAAAGATTCTGGCATACTTTTTTCCAAAGAATCTTCTTCTTTTTTTCATCAAATCAAACATAGGATTACAAGGGGAAAACATGGTATTTAGAATAAGGGAGTATGGGGCTGCGTAGAGTTCCTGGTAGAAGTAAATTTTGCATGGCCATTTCTCTTTTATTCCCTTTCCTTTTCATATGCAGGAACCAAGGATGGAAAAAAATGGAAAGATGCTAAACATGGAGAGAAAAGCTTTAATTTGTACAGTCACATTATTTTTCCTCCACTCTTATATGCGATTTGAACGTTAACATAAAGAAGAAGAAGGCAGTGAGATGGAAAGTAAAAGTATGGATAGAATGAGCAAAAATAGTTTTGTATGAATTCAGAAATGATAAAGATTATAGTGGATGTGGCTTATGCCAGAAATTGTGGATCAATCCTTTACTCATTCCATGCAAACGTGTTTCAAATATGCACACGGTCCGGTAGATTTAAGTTTTAATAACTCAATTTATTAGTATAGATTTTTTTTCTCTGGTTATGCATTAGAAATTTTTTTTAAACGCGATTCAGTTGGGTTCAGATAGACTGATTTAAGCTAACAAAAAAAAAACAACTAAAATTTTATAATGCGGACACCGTCATATCAGAATCCAAACATTCAAATCAAGAGTGCAAGCATACTATAACACCCTAAATTTTCTGTGACTATTAAAAGAACGAATTAAAGAATACTTAATTGTTAAAGTGAAAATTAAGGGAAATGGGTTACGCCATTACGTTCATCTCGAAATTATGCTTGGAATAGAGTCCAAATTTTCGTATATCGGACTTTGTATGAGGAAGTTATGGCCCTCAGAAGTTTCAGATATTAAAATAAATTAAAAATAGTTCAGATCAAAATTCAAAATTCAAACGAGGAAGCGGGTTGGGCGGGATTTCTCCCACCCCAGGCCAGGTCGACCAGGGGTTCGACCTCCCCTATATAGGTCGACCAAGGTGTCAACCGGGGGGTCGACCTACCCTCCGGGATAGATCTGTACTGTGATGATTCTGACTTGTTGCTGAGTCTTTCCTGACCTGTTGCTGAGTCACTAGGGCATAGGTGGCAATTCTGGATAACTCTATCTAGCCAGGACGGTTGTGATTGCTCCTATGATAATCTAACGGCTTATGTTGATTTAAGCTTCTATATAAGCACGCATAGACTCAAGCCCTAAACCTAAACTAAATTAGTCTCTTGGCCTCCATGCTGCTGCTAGGATATTTCTTCTTCCTAAAGCTTAGGAATTGCAAGTCAGAATTCTAATACAAACGACGAACGAATTATTCTCTTCTCCAACCTGTCTTTGTGAGTATATTTTCTTTAAAATAATTAATAAATTAATTATGATGAGTTATAAGTGGGATTATGAGAACATGTCTGTTGAATCATGTGATGTTGTTTAACTTTGTTATCATTTGTTGGTGAACATATGACAGTTTTGTTAACTTATGTTAGTAGATCTATTTCATATGTCCAATCACATATGTTTAACTCGATTCATTTTATGCCATCAGTTTATATGCAAGTTTGGGATGTAAATCATATGCTAGTTTGTATGTGAATCTTATGCAAGTCTGTTTTTACATATGTTAGTTTGTATTTGAATCTTATGCAAGTCTGTATGTGAATTATACACAAGTTTATATGTGAATCAAGTATATACATATGCTAGTTTATATGTAAAACATGTGATATTAGTTTACATGTTTAAATTAATATGCAAGTTTGTAGGAATCCATATGCAATTTTGGGTGAAAACTATATTCACATATGCAAGTTTAGGTGAAAACCATATTCACATATGCAAGTTTAGGTGAAACCCATATTCATATGTGCAAGTTCATAATTTCATGTTTAGATCTATATTTAGATCCATGGTAGTTTATGCAAATTTATGTTCTATATGTCCATTGCCTATGCAAGTTAATGGCTATACAAACTTATGTTATAATTCTTATTCGCAAATTAGATCTATTTTAAGTGTTATGCAAGTTGTGATGTTGCTTTTCTTTTTTTATGAGTTATACTATTTGCGAGTCTAACATATTTCATGTTAAACATACGAACGACGTGGGGATAATGGGAAAATATTAAGTAATGCATATTGTGAATTGACGTAAAACGGCTTTAAAGGCATATAATTAATTTGAGACATTAACTGGTATAATTTATATACCTAAAAAGTATGGACATAATCTAGGTGACAATTATGGACATAGTTTAATTTGGAAATTGTTGACAATTTGAATAGGGATAATTAATTCATATTAGGGTGAAATAATTATGTATAATAATAAATGCGGCTAAGACACGAGATTAGATTCGTTTGTGGTATAAGACTGCCCGGACCCGCCCGACAAATCCAGCAATCGGAAATGGTAGTCTAATGTGGGAGGTCTTACAAGGTTATGGTTATAATGAATTAAGAAACACTTAACCAAGATAAACATATGGTGGGACATGGGGGTTAAGTGGGTGACATGTGAAATACGATTAGAAACACTTAACCAAATTGAAACATGTAAGAAGACATGAATAAGAGGGGTTCAGTGGGAAATCCTAAGTGGGGACCAAGCATAGGTCGAAAGCTTGTGTCAAGCATGGGGGACCCTTTTCAAACCAGTAACCCATTAAGTATCTTTGTGAGCTTGAGTTATATCGAGGACGGGACACGCTTACTGGGTTTGATTGTAAGAGGTCAAAATGGGTTAACGGTGGCAATGCAAGTCCAACGGGGTCATGTGCGTGCGTGGGCTCGGGCTGATAGGTAAGACGTTGTTGCATCGTGTAAATATAAGCCGTGCATCTTTAGTGGTATCGGGTTGCCACTTTGGGGAGTGATACACCCCATTGTGGGACTAGCACAGGTATCTACGAGTTAGGGAGCCGATCGCATGGGGGTAGTGGGTACAACTAGTGGAGATAGGGGCAGGTGGCACCTATGAAGACAGCTAGGAGTACACGAAACTACCATTACGTTTGTTATGTTCAGTAGGCAGGATCAACTTTTAGGCTGACTAGTAATGGTGCAGTGTATTAATTATCCTATAGTGTTGGAGGCACAATTAACGTTATCTTATTCTTCTTGTTTGCTTCATCATGCCCATTTGTTTCACAGTCATTCTTTGTTTTACCAGTTTATGCCTTATCCTAATTACTTTAATAATTATATTGTTAAAATTATTGGACTCGCCAGACTTTATGTTTGACCCCCTTTGTTTTCGCCTCTTTTCTTCCTTCCCCCCAGGTTCTCAGGGTGGGACTAGTGCTAGTGGAGCTTGATTTGGATCTTTCTCTCTCTTTGGAAGTGCTTGGATTGTTGAAAGTAAAGTTCATCTTACTTCTTTTATGGCTACTTATGTTGGGGTTATGCTTTTTTACTTTATGTACTCAGAAAACAATTTGTCAAGATGGATATTAAGTGTACTTGGTTTTATTGTTGGTTTATGAAGTTGTTGTAATCAAACTATTTCTCCGCTGCAATAAAAGTTGTTTTAAATTTTTCAAGTACCAATATATGTATTTGTCTTGTTATATTCTACTCTATACACCAATAATACTCCATGAAAGTTAATGCATTCCCTTTGAGAGTGACATTAATGGACGTGGGGTGTTACACGTGGTATTAGAGGTAAAGGTTACAAGAACAGATAAGAGATTTTGAAAAACTGTTTTTCAAAAACATTTTATAAAGAAATACTTTCAAAAATATGTTTTAAGGAGAGTATTTTCAAGAGAAAAGTTGATTTTAAAAACATAACCCCCAAGAGCCATATATCTTTCCTTTGATTCTCCGTTTTGAATCTCTTCCTTTTTCTTTTCAGCATGTCTGGGGTACCCGAAATACCTGAGGGCATACTGATACCAACCTGGTTCAGAAGGTATCTGGAGGCTAGGGCCACCGCCGCAAGCCCAGCAGACGTTCCTCCTCCCCCAACTGCAGCCGCTCCTCCCCCTTCCCGTGCTGATACTTTTTCGAAGATATGCAAATACTTTCGAGCAATGGGAGGGAAACCTTTTCACGGGTCAGAGACGTTTGTTGAAGCTCGAAATTGGCTTAAGAAGGTGGAAGATTTGTTTGGTATCTTCGAGTAAGAAGATGGAAGGAAGGTCCAATTAGCCGCTTGGTTAATGAAGGACGAAGCCTCGTTTTGGTAGGAGGTCACGAATGGAGAGCGTCCGGTGGAGACATGGATGGATTTCAGACATAGGTCCGCGATGAAATTTCTCTCACGACCAGAAGAGAATTTATACATGGAAAGGTTCTTGGCATTGAAGTAGGGGAATTTATCAGTAAAGGAGTACGTCAACAAGTTCAATCAGTTGACGAGATTTGGCTTAGACTTGGTGAAAATGCCTGAAAAGAAGGCCCTGAGATTCGTTAAAGGTTTGAACGAGCCGCTACATGGGTTGACTATGACCCACATTCCTATGGGGACTACCTTTGAGAAACTGGTTGACATGGCGCTTATGCATGAAGAGGAGAAAGGCGCTAATGCTAATAAGGCAACAGAAAAGAAAGGGGACCAAAAGAAGTCACAGCAGAAATCTAAGAAAGGTGGTAAGGATAACAATAGCAAAGGAAAGAAAAGGTGCTTTAATTGTGGAACACCAGGCCATCTGAGCAAGGACTGTAGGAAGAAGAAGACTGGTTGTTTCAACTGTGGTGAGGCAGGACATCTGATTAAAGACTGCCCGAGAAGACATAGGAAAGGGCAGAGGGCAGGGTCTACTTCTGTAGGGAAGGTTCAGGCTCTCATGGCACTAGGGCAGGCAAGAAGGCAGGTTCAGGACTCATGGAACCAGGACAGGAGAGAGGTAGAAACATTTATGTTGAAAGTTTGGTTTTTCTGTTTGATTGTCTTGTTCGTACTTTGTTTGATTCTGTCGCTTCATACTCGTTTGTATCTGCTTCGTTAGTTGACACACTGCACCTAAATACTAGTCTAGTTACGGATCCCATAGTAGTCTCAAATCCTATTGGTAGTTCGGCTCATCTTTCAATGATTTGTCGGGATTTGAGAGTGTCTATCTTGAGCGTTGAGTTTGAATGCAACGCCTTCGTTCTTGGCTTCACGGGCTATGAGTTGATTCTAGGCATGGATTGGTTATCCAGTAATGGTGCCATCCTCGATTATGAAAAGAGAGTGGTTAGACTTATGACTCGCCTCGGTAACACTCTCGAAATCTCTTGTAATCCCATACATTCTATTATGCTTACCTACCTAGAATCTCTTGATGCGTCTGTTGAAAACTTGCTGTCGGTTAGAGTAGTCTGTAACAACCAGCATTCTACGCATCGGAGGATCGTAGAATATTTATTTCTTTTCCATATGAAGTTGTATGGTCATGTAACTTTGGGAAACATCCATTAGAGTCATTTCCCATGCTTATGATTTTTGTCGATTTTTAAATGACCATTTTGCCCCTAGCTGATCTTGTTTTGGCCATAACTTTTGATTGGAAAGGAATTTTGACCTGAAACCACTTCCATTAGATTCGTTTGATGGTTTACCTTTCCGTAGAGTGGTCATAATAGCCAATCGGACTTACCGTTTGGGAGATATGGCTGAAATAAGGTTTGGAGGGTGAAAAACTGCTTAACCGGGCCAAATAGGGTGATTAGTGAGTAGGCCCATAACCCATTTCGGGATTAGGATTATGGGGAGGCTGGAATGAAGTAGAGAATCATTCCATTTCAGTTTTCTAGCCTCCACTTATCACCAAGGAACCCTAAAAATGGCCTCCAACCTCTAAATCACCTCCAAATCATCTTTTGATCAAGGATTGAGCTTAGCAACATCTAATCAAGGGAGATCTACACCAAATCAACATTGGAGCTGCTATTTAGCATTGGGATTTGCATCAAATCAGAGATTTATTTCAGATTTTAGTTTATTGGTGGCTAAGGTGAGTGATTTGCATAGTTTTGCACTAATTATGGCTAATTAGGGGTGATTAGTGTTAATTAGCGAATTTAAACATGATAAAATTCGGGAAAAATATTTATAAAATCCGAAATGATGTTTTAGACCTCTGATATGAATTTGGGTTAATTTGGTTAAGTTTTGCTAATCCTATCATTAGTTTCACCTAAACATGCTTAAGGGGAAATATGAGGTTTTGGGGTATGTTTGATCCATTTTAACCTATCATATTGATGTTTTGATGTTTGTGGTTGATTATGCATGTTGCTATGACTGTATGAAATGCTTTGTGATTGATTTCAATAGTTAGAATGGTCGAAAACGTCGTCGAATGGCGTAAACACTTGCTGGAACAATTTCAGAAAGTAGTGCAGGTTTCGGATCGGATCGGATATGGGGGCTCGGATCAGATATGTAGAACTGGGAAAGGGGTTCGATCGGATTGGAGCCTGACACTTGAGAACATTGGCAAAAAGGAAGGCCACGCTAACTGAACTGGGATCGGATCGGATCATGGAGGAGGGATTGAAGCGGATAGAGGAGGATGGATCGGATCGGAGCACGTGAAGGATGAGGAAGTGGATCGGAGCGGAAGCACGAACTGGAGGGGATATGGCACCCGACCCGACCCGAGGTGGGACACCCGACCCGACCTGAAGAAAGATACCCGACCCGAACCGTACCAGAAGAAGACCCGAACCGTACCAGAGGGAGACCCGAACCGACGCAATGTGGTAGACCCGACCCGAACCGATAACTTGAAGAGAATCCGACCCGACCCAGTATTGACCAATAACCCGAGATGCAAAGGTAGTCCAATATGGAAAGTTAGAGCTCAGGATCCAATTGGGAACCGATGAGTTCACTTCATGGTTGGGCTTTGCTGCGGGACGTGTGCTAAGGAGTTGTCGACGTTCATAACTTCGATTCACCACTGAAAATGAATGATGGGCTACTTATCAGTGCAGTAGAGTCATTGCGACTCGAGGGGCAAGGTGATGGTAGCAAGACTACGTTATCAGTGCAGTAGAGTCATTATGACTTGAGGGGCAAGGTGATGCGTAGTAAGACTATGAGCCAGCGCAGATGGGTTGAATAACTCCATGGGGCAAGTGGACATAGTAAAGGATTGGTAAGGCCATGTGCCAGCGCAGATGGGGTGAATAACTCCATGGGGCAAGTGGACATAGCGAAGGATTAGTGGCTACGTTATCAGTGCAGTGAAGCCATTTATGAATTCATGGGGCAAAGTGATCGTAGTAAGGGTGGGTGATCGAAGCGGTGAATATCGTATGCTTTACGCACTGAGTGAGAGATGTGAGGATGGATGCCATGTTTGATTGTTTGCCATTACTATGACATACACACCTCCCCCACCTCCGTATCTTTACACCGTTTGATATGGCACCTTAGAGTGTTGTACAGTATGTAGTGCTAACTCTTTGGTTGCAGGTCCAAGTTCAGGTATGTTTTAGACTACCTGTTATTGTTCACTTTAGATGCTTATCGCTCATACCAGGCTTTATGTCTGACCTAGAGTTTTATGTCTCCTCTTATTACTCTGGGTGCTCACACGAGCAGACTAGAGACAGGTTAGCTGGTGATGCGCGAGTAGCTGATTCGGAGGCGGGCAGGAGGCTTCCACGTATGATATATATATATATATTCTCCCTGTGTCGTTGGTGGATGCTACTTGGGCATTAGTAGTGTACTTCCTTTATCTTGCTTTTGCTTTGAGACAGTTTGAAAAGTTGTAATAAGCTATATTTTAGATTTCCGCTGCTATGATGCTTAGTTCTGGTTTTTAGCTTATGCACTGTCTCTCCTGTTTTATGTCAAGTATGTTATTATTATATTTTGTTCTATGCGCTGTGAGACATTCTACAGGTTCTTTGTTAGTTCATTTCCTTCTTCCTTTTCCTTCTGACGACCCGTTCCGTGCTAACTGGACATGTGTACAGCGCACTTTTGGAGTAAATGTCGGTTGGTGCGGGGCGGGCCGTCACACTTGGTATCAGAGCTCTAGGTTGCGTAGTTGACCTAGGGAAAGACACTAGGGAGAGATAGTACGTATATGAGAGTGTGTATTTGTGATTACTTTGGTTTTCAAAAGCTATGTATATATATATATACTATTAGTAGTATAAGAATGAAGTCGTACTGCACTAGCACCACTATGGGGTCGTTAATCATTTCCCCTTTTACAGATTGACGATGAGTCGATATGCTAGAGGTGCTGGTAGAGGAGCCAATAATGGGAATGCCGCTGACATGAGGGCGATGTTTACTGACCTCATGAGAGACATGCTTAGAGAAGTGCAAGGGGCAGTTCTCAATCCCGGAGTTGGTGTTGGCCCAGTAGTGCAGGCGCCTAGGGTCGATTTCGCCAAGTTGTGCAAGGATTACACTAACCTTGGTGGGAAGCCGTTCCACGGGACGGAGTCGGCCACAGATGTTCAAGATTGGATGGATAACTGTGATCGTATCTTCGATGACTTGGGTCTTGAGGATGCAATGAAGAGAAGGCTAGCGTCTCGTCAGCTGCAAGGGCGAGCGATGAATTGGTGGAATGCCATTAGAACAGCTACTCCAGAGGATCAGGTTACTTGGGATCAGTTCAAGGCTCGCTTTAGCGAGAAGTTCATTCCAGCTGCCCAGAAGTCAGTGTTGTTCAAGAGGTTCTTGGAACTCAAGCAGAGTGGTAGGGCAGTTTCTGACTATATTGCTGAGTTCGACACTTTGTCGAAATATGGACTATCTCTTATCGATACTCCTGAGAAGAAGAACGAGAAGTTCATTACTGGCTTGGATGGATACTTGGGGGAAAGGCTTATCAACCACATCGATGATACTTTTGAATCGATTGTGGGGAAAGCTTTGAGATCAGAGAGTCTTTACCCTAAGTCAAAGACTGAGGCTGCATCTGCAGAAGGGCCAAAGCCGCAAGCAGGCGGTGGAGGCAAGAATAACTCTCAGAATAAGAGGAAGCAGGACCAATCTAAAGGTGGCCATAAAAAGAACAAGAAGGAGGTTGAGTGCTTCAGCTGTGGTAAGAAGGGCCATTATGCTAAAGAATGTCGGGCCAAGCCAGCGGAAAGGAAGTGCTACAACTGTGGTCAAGTGGGACATCATAAGGATAAGTGTCCGCAACCTCTTAAGGAGAAGCAGATTGTGAAAGCATATGCTATTGATGCTGTTCCTTCTTCGTCGAATGCCCCAACTGCGGCGGAGAAAGGAAAGAATGTTGTTATTCAAGGTATGCTTTCTATTTATGATGTACTAGTTCGAG
Source organism: Allium sativum (assembly GCA_030737875.1). Lineage (NCBI taxonomy): Eukaryota > Viridiplantae > Streptophyta > Magnoliopsida > Asparagales > Amaryllidaceae > Allium > Allium sativum. The sequence goes on along the minus strand of CM060915.1, from coordinate 861,307,601 downwards.
TTTTGTTTGATACTGGGGCTTCCCGTTCCTTCATATCTAGTGACCTGGTAGATAGGTTGGGACTGGAACCCGAGATAGTCGATAGACCATTAGTTGTGACGAACCCGATTGGTGGTTCGACTAGCCTTAGTATGATTTGCAGGAATTTGGTCTTATCGAGTCATGGATGTATATTTGTATGTGATTGCTTTGTTTTGGGCTTTACTTGGTATGGCATTATATTGGGAGTCGATTGGCTCCAAAGATACGGGGTGGTGGTAGACTGTGAGGGCTTTTTGGTGACAGTTAGGGCGGATGATGAGCGGAGGGTAGTGTTTGGTAGTCTACCTAGTGATGGGGTTATGGCTAGTTTTGTAAATTCCCTCGACATCCCGCAGGATGAGTTGTCAGATGTGCCCGTGGTTGGCCAGTATCGGGACGTCTTCGAGGAGGTGACCGGGATTCCACCACACCGAGAGATTGAGTTCCGTATTGATTTAGTGAAAGATGCCAGACCTATAGTGATGCCACTTCGTCGTATGGCACCAAAGGTGCAGCGCGAGCTCGGGGTGCAAGTCAGCAATCTTTTGAAGAAGGGACTTATTGGAAGAAGTGTCTCCGAGTGGGGAGCACCAGTTGTGTTTGCCACTAAGGCAGATGGTTCCCTTCGTTTGTGTGTGGACTATCGCGAGTTGAATAAGGTAACGAGGAAGAATAAGTATCCTCTACCGCGGATAGATGATTTGTTCGATCAACTGGAAGGAGCAAGAGTGTTCTCCCTATTGGACCTCGCGACAGGATTTCATCAGCTTCGAGTAGCAGATGAGAGTGTTCCGAAAACGGCATTTAGGACGCCGTCTGGATTTTATGAGTGGTTGGTCATGCCATTTGGGTTGACCAATGCACCAGCCTACTTTGTGGATCTTATGAATCGAGTATTCAGAGATCAGTTGAATAAGTTTGTTCTTATGTTCGTAGATGATATCCTTGTTTATTCAAGGACAGAGGAGGAACACAAGGGACACTTGAGGATAGTAATGGAGGTGTTGAGGAAACACCAATTGAAAGCGAAATTCTCCAAGTGTCACTTTTGGAGAAGGGAAGTGAGATTCTTGGGTCATGTTGTTTCAGAGAGTGGTATTGCCGTGGACCCTGCGAAGGTGGCTACGGTACAGGATTGGCCTACGCCTAAGAATGCAACAGATGTGAGAAATTTCTTGGGATTAGCTGGATATTATCGTAAGTTTATCCAGGACTTCTCCAAGATAGCAGCACCGTTGACTCATTTGACTAAGAAGAATCAGTCCTTCGTCTGGGACAGAGTGTGTGAGAATGCATTCAAGAGTCTAAAAGAGAAGTTGACGCGTGCGCCAGTGTTAGTCATTCCTAAGGGGAATGAAGAGATGACGGTATACACGGATGCTTGTGGTACCGGACTGGGTGCTGTATTGATGCAAGGAGGTAGGGTTGTGGCTTATGCTAGTCGACAGCTAAAGCCGCATGAGAAGAAGTATCCTACCCATGACTTGGAATTGGCAGCGATTGTGTTCACATTGAAGATGTGGAGACACTATCTCTTGGGAGAAAGATTCGAGTTGTTTACCGATCATAAATCATTAAAGTATCTTTTCTCTCAGAAAGATCTGAATCTCCGTCAGCAGAGATGGTTAGAGTTCTTGGCTTCGTATGATTTTGATATCGCATATACACCTGGGAAAGGTAACGCGGTAGCCGATGCCTTGAGTAGGAGACATGCCAGTTTAGGGGCAATGTTTCTTGAATGGAAGCAACTGGAGTATATTGCGGGGTTTGATTTCAGACCAAGGTGCGAATTGGATCCATTCATGCTAGCTAGTTTGACGATCAGACCCACTTTGATGGAGCGGATTGGTTCCAGCCAGAGGAACGATCCTAATCTATCGGAAATCATCTCCAAGTTAGAGATGGACATCGACGGTGAGGAGATGAATGCGTATGGGCTTGATCGAGATGGGTGGCTTAGAAAGAATGGAAGACTAGTTGTGCCCAACGTGAATGGGTTGAGAGATGAAGTGCTTAGAGAATGTCATCACTCAAAACTGACTATACATCCCGGTGGTAATAAGATGTATCGAGACATGAAACAGACTTACTACTGGGAAGGGATGAAAAGAGACGTTGGGAAGTTTATATCCAAATGCATGAATTGCCAGCTAGTTAAAGCCGAGCAAAAGAAGCCTAGTGGGATGTTGCAACCATTAGAAATTCCCGAATGGAAATGGGAGCAAGTCTCGATGGATTTCATCGATGGTTTACCAAGGACTAGATCGGGATATGATAGCATTTGGGTAATTGTGGATCGATTGACTAAGAGCGCAAGATTTATACCAGTCAAGTCGACCAGAACGGCAGCCAAGTTGGCGGAATTGTATATGAAGTGGGTAGTGAGATTTCATGGAGTACCCAAAAGCATTGTGAGTGACCGAGACCCATTGTTCACTAGTGGGTTTTGGAAGAGCTTACAAGAGGCTTTAGGGTCAGGATTACATCTCAGTACCGCATATCATCCTCAGACCGGCGGTCAGATGGAGAGGGTGAATCGTATATTGGAAGATCTCTTGAGAGCTTGTATATTGGATTTTGGTGGATTATGGGATGACCATTTGCATCTAGTAGAGTTTGCATATAATAATAGCTACCAATCCAGTATCGGTATGGCTCCATATGAAGCTTTGTACGGAAGACCGTGCAACTCACCATCATGTTGGATAGAGACTGGCGAGAAGTTTGTGCTTGGACCAGATGTGGTGAGGGAAACCTCCGATAAGATTAAGATCATTCAGCAACGAATGAAAGTTGCCCAAGATAGGCAGAAAAGTTATGCTGATAAGAGGAGAAGAGACTTAAAATTCTCCGTTGGTGACTTGGTGTTTGTCAAGATTTCTCCGTTAAAGAGCGTGATACGATTTGGCAGGAGAGGCAAGTTGGCACCAAGATTTGTTGGCCCATTCCCTGTTCTTGAGCTAGTCGGGAATTTGGCATATAGAGCTGGCTTACCAGAGAAGATGGCGGGAGTTCACAATGTATTTCATGTTTCCCAACTAAGGAAGTTCGTTCACGACTCAGATATGACTATTTCACCTGGTCAGTTAGAGGACTTCGAAGTAGATCCCGAGGCGGTTGGGAACCACAAGCCGATTCATATTGTGGGGCACGATACGAAGCAACTTCAAAGGAAGGCGGTGAAGCTAGTCAAGGTTCAGTGGGGCGAGAATGAGAATGATCGTACTTGGGAGACAGAGGAGAGCATTAGGAAGGCATACCCAGAACTCTTTGCCTGATAAGATTTACTTCGTAATTTAGTTATTCCGCATGCTAGGATAGACTTGCCTTACTTGTTTTGCATGTTTGATTGTTGTTTTATGATTGATAGGCATGCGGGACCCTTTGTATGTTTTGGTTAGGAAATTTCGGGGGCGAAATTTCTTAAGGGGGGGGGGGGAATGTAACAACCCGCATTCTATGCATCGGAGGATCGTAGAATATTTATTTCTTTACCATATGAAGTTGTATGGTCATGTAACTTTGGGAAACATCCATTAGAGTCATTTCCCATGCTTATGATTTTTGTCGATTTTTAAATGACCATTTTGCCCCTAGCTGATCTTGTTTTGGCCATAACTTTTGATTGGAAAGGAATTTTGACCTGAAACCACTTCCTTTAGATTTGTTTGATGGTTTACCTTTCCGTAGAGTGGTCATAATAGCCAAACGGACTTACCGTTTGGGAGATATGGCTGAAATAAGGTTTGGAGGGTGAAAAACTGCTTAACCGGGCCAAATAGGGTGATTAGTGAGTAGGCCCATAATCCATTTCGGGATTAGGGTTATGGGGAGGCTGAAATGAAGTAGAGAATCATTCCATTTCAGTTTTCTAGCCTCCACTTATCACCAAGGAACCCTAAAAATGGCCTCCAACCTCTAAATCACCTCCAAATCATCTTTTGATCAAGGATTGAGCTTAGCAACATCTAATCAAGGGAGATCTACACCAAATCAACATTGGAGCTGCTGTTTAGCATTGGGATTTGCATCAAATCAGAGATTTATTTCAGATTTTAGTTTATTTGTGGCTAAGATGAGTGATTTGCATAGTTTTGCACTAATTATGGCTAATTAAGGGTGATTAGTGTTAATTAGCGAATTTAAACATGATAAAATTCGGGAAAAATATTTATAAAATCCGAAATGATGTTTTAGACCTTTGATATGAATTTGGGTTAATTTGGTTAAGTTTTGCTAATCCTATCATTAGTTTCACCTAAACATGCTTAAGGGGAAATATGGGGTTTTGGGGTATGTTTGATCCATTTTAACCTATCATATTGATGTTTTGATGTTTGTGGTTGATTATGCATGTTGCTATGACTGTATGAAATGCTTTGTGATTGATTTCAATAGTTAGAATGGTCGAAAACGTCGTCGAATGGTGTAAACACTTGCTGGAACAATTTCAGAAAGCAGTGCAGGTTTCAGATCGGATCGGATATGGAGGCTCGGATCGGATATGTTGAACTGGGCAAGGGGTTCGATCGGATCGGAGCCTGACACTTGAGAACATTGGCAAAAAGGAAGGCCACGCTAACTGAACTGGGATCGGATCGGATCAAGGAGGAGGGATCGAAGCGGATAGAGGAGGATGGATCGGATTGGAGCACGTGAAGGATGAGGAAGTGGATCGGAGCGGAAGCACGAACTGGAGGGGAGATGGCACCCGACCCGACCCGAGGTGGGACACCCGACCCGACCTGAAGAAAGATACCCGACCCGAACCGTACCAGAAGAAGACCCGAACCGTACCAGAGGGAGACCTGAACCGACGCAATGTGGTAGACCCGACCCGAACCGATAACTTGAAGAGAATCCGACCCGACCCAGTATTGACCAATAACCCGAGATGCAAAGGTAGTCCAATATGGAATGTTAGAGCTCAGGATCCAATTGGGAACCGATGAGTTCACTTCATGGTTGGGCTTTGCTGCGGGACGTGTGCTAAGGAGTTGTCGACGTTCATAACTTCGATTCACCACTGAAAATGAATGATGGGCTACTTATCAGTGCAGCAGAGTCATTGCGACTCGAGGGTCAAGGTGATGGTAGCAAGACTACGTTATCAGTGCAGTAGAGTCATTATGACTTGAGGGGCAAGGTGATGCGTAGTAAGACTATGAGCCAGCGCAGATGGGGTGAATAACTCCATGGGGCAAGTGGACATAGTAAAGGATTGGTAAGGCTATGAGCCAACGCAGATGGGGTGAATAACTCCATGGGGCAAGTGGACATAGCGAAGGATTAGTGGCTACGTTATCAGTGCAGTGAAGCCATTTATGACTTCATGGGGCAAAGTGATCGTAGTAAGGGTAGGTGATCGAAGTGGTGAATATCGTATGCTTTACGCACTGAGTGAGAGATGTGAGGATGGATGCCATGTTTGATTGTTTGCCATTACTATGACATGCACACCTCCCCCACCTCCATATCTTTACACCGTTTGATATGGCACCTTAGAGTGTTGTACAGTATGTAGTGCTAACTCTTTGGTTGCAGGTCCAGGTTCAGGTGTGTTTTAGTCTACCTGTTATTGTTCACTTTAGATGCTTATCGCTCATACCTGGCTTTATGTCTGACCCAGAGTTTTATGTCTCCTCTTATTACTCTGGGTGCTCACACGAGCAGACTAGAGACAGGGTAGCTGGTGATGCGCGAGTAGCTGATTCGGAGGCGGGCAGGAGGCTTCCACGTATGATATATATATATTCTCCCTGTGTCGTTGGTGGACGCTACTTGGGCATTAGTAGTGTACTTCCTTTATCTTGCTTTTGCTTTGAGACAGTTTGAAAAGTTGTAATAAGCTATATTTTAGATTTCCGCTGCTATGATGCTTCGTTCTGGTTTTTAGCTTATGCACTGTCTCTCCTGTTTTATGCCAAGTATGTTATTATTATATTTTGTTCTATGCGCTGTGAGACATTCTACAGGTTCTTTGTTAGTTCATTTCCTTCTTCCTTTTCCTTCTGACGACCCGTTCCGTGCTAACTGGACATGTGTATAGCGCACTTTTGGAGTAAATGTCGGTTGGTGCGGGGCGGGCCGTCACATAGTCCGTGAATACTCAGATGTATTTGAAGAGGTGAAGGGCTTACCTACGGAGCGGGAGATAGACTTCCGCATATACCTTGTTGATAATGCAAAGCCCGTAGCTCTACCCGTTAGACACATGGCTCCAAGGGAGAGAAAAGAGCTCAGCAAGCAAGTCAAAGAGCTGCTCGAAAAAGGGTTTATAAGGCGAAGTATTTCTGAATGGGGTGTTCCACTAGTATTCACAACCAAAGCGGATGGTTCACTTCGCCTATGCGTTGATTATAGGGAGCTAAACAAGTTGACCAAGAAAAATAGGCACCCACTTCCAAGAATAGATGACTTGTTTGATCAGCTTGTAGGTGCGTCGGTTTTCTCCCAACTAGATCTGGCTACCGGGTTTCATGAGCTAAGAGTGGTTGAAGACAACATTGATAAGACCGCATTCAGAACCCCGGAAGGTTTCTTCGAATGGCTTGTCATGCCTTTCGGCTTGACAAACGCACCCGCTTACTTCGTTGACTTGATGAGCAGGGTGTTCAGGGAGTTTCTTAATAAGTTTGTGGTGGTTTTCGTAGATGACATTTTGATTTTCTCGAAGAATGAAGAAGAGCATGCTTTGCACTTAAGAGAAGTCATGGATACTCTTCGTGCACATCAGTTGAAAGCCAAATTCTCCAAATGCCATTTCTGGAGAGAAGAAGTGAGGTTTCTTGGACATGTGGTGTCCAAAGAGGAGTTAGCTGTGGACCCCGCAAAATTAGTTGCGGTGCAAGATTGGAAGGTTCCACGGAATGCAACCGAAGTCCAAATCTTTCTCGGGCTAGCGGGCTTTTACCGAAAGTTCATTAATGACTTTGCAAAAATCTCAGCCCCACTCATAAGATTGACAAAGAAGAACCTAACTTTCACTTGGGATTTGGATTGCGATATTGTTTTCCAACGTTTGAAAAGGGCTCTAACAACAGCCCCAGTTCTGACATTGCCTGATGGGAGCAAAATGTTTACCGTATACACAGACGCATGCAGTACAGGGTTGGGCGCTATCTTGATGCAAGAAGGAAAGGTAGTTTGTTATGGGGGAAGGCAATTGAAGGTACATGAGAAGAACTACCCAACTCATGATTTGGAGTTAGCTTCCATTGTTTTCGCTCTAAAGTCATGGCGTCATTAGCTACTAGGAGAAAGGTTTGAATTGTTTACTGACCATAAATCATTAAAGTACCTTTTCTCACAGAAAGATCTTAACTTAAGAGAACAAAGATGGATGGAATTTCCGGCCTCATATGATTTTGAGATTTCCTATACCCCTAACAAGGGCAATGTGGTAGCAGACGCCTTGAGTAGAAAGAAGCTGACCTTGAGTCCTCTCTTTATAGAAAGGCAAGGCTTGGAGTACATAGCAAACTTTAACTTTAGTCCCTCCTCTGAAATTGTACCTGGTCTGTTAGCATCGTTAGAGGTGCGGCCTACTCTTTTGGACTCAATAGGAACCGCGCAACGAGAAGACCCTCAGCTAGTTGATATGATGGATAAGCTAGTTAGGGGTGAGACTTCTAGTCACCTCAACAGATACTCCATCGATGATAAGGGTTGGTTGAGACGGGATGGAAGGCTATGCGTCCCACAAGTAAGGGATTTAGTGAAGATGGTTCTCGAAGAAGCGCACCATTCTAAGCTGACCATACACCCAGGCGAAGACAAGATGTGTAAAGATATAAAAAGGGTTTTCTTTTGGAATGGCATGAAAAGGGATGTAGCTGAGTTCGTCGTTAAGTGCTTGATATGCCAGCAAGTCAAAGTGGAGCAGAAGAAGCCTGGTGGTCTGCTTCATCCTCTGGAGGTCCCACAGTGGAAGTGGGATAGAATTTCGATGGACTTTGTTGACGGGTTGCCTAGGTCAAGAAGGGGCAATACCAGTATTTGGGTAGTAGTGGACAGGCTCACTAAAAGCGCTCACTTTATACCTGTTAAGGGTAGAAGGACTGCCTCGTCCCTAGCATCCATTTATCCTAAAGAGATAGTTCGATTCCATGGGATACCCTCCAGCATAATGAGTGATCGAGATCCTATCTTTACGAGCGAATTTTGGAAGAGTTTGCAAGAAGCAGTAGGCAAACAATTATGCTTAAGCACGGCCTATCACCCCCAAACCGACGGTCAGACGGAAAGGGTGAACAGAGTACTGGAAGACCTCTTGAGATTGTGCATTCTTGACTTTGGAGGGACATGGGAGGATTATCTTCCTTTGGTGGAATTCGCTTACAGCAATAGCTACCAAGCCACCATAGGAACGGCGCCCTTCGAAGCTTTATATGGAAGAACCTGCCGATCACCAATTTGTTGGTGGGAATCCACAGAAAAACTCGTACTTGGGCCAGACATGATTAGAGAAACTCAGAAAAGGTTGACTTGATAAGAAGACGGATGAAGGCTGCACAAGATAGACAGAAGTCCTACGCAGACAAAAGAAGAACTGACCTTGAGTTTGAGGTTGGAGATAGGGTGTTCCTTAAAGTATCTCCTATGAGGAATGCCGTTCGCTTTGGGTCCATAGGAAAGCTAGCACCAAGATTTGTAGGACCATTTTTTATCATTGAAAGGATTAGGACGATGGCTTACAGAGTAGAGTTACCCGAAAGATTGGCTGGAGTTCATAATGTTTTTCATGTTTCTCAACTACGAAAGTGCTTACATGAGTCTGCGAAAGTGGTGGAGCCAAGTATACTAGAGGAAGTAGAAGTGGAATGAGAAGCGACTGTGAGAAGAGTTCCAACTCGTATCTTGGGTACAAAAGTCAAAAAGCTACACAACCGTGAAGTCAAGCTTGTTAATGTTCAATGGAGTGACGTTGAGGAAGACGCAACTTCGGAAACTGAGAGAAAAATACGCGCAGCCTACCCTTTTCTTTTTGAGGGTACCTCCTTGATCTCTTTTTCCATAAGTTTATTCATGCTTATATCTATCTTTTAAGTATATCTCCTCAGTCCTATTCTTTATCCTTAGGTAGAAACCAATGGATGTAAACATGTATTTGAAACATGTTATGATTGATGGTTGCGAGTGGTTGCTAGTGGCTGCTCGTGGATGCATGTACACACACATTATGCACTAGATCAGCTCAGTCACTTTCATATTGCATATAAATGTGTGTGCATATTTAAATTAATGGATGTATAATGGTTGTGTTATCATATGGATGCTGCATTTTGATGAATGGTTGTGCACACATGTAGAAATAATATGTATCGTTAGGATTCTTTCACATACATAATGGACGCATGACACTATCATGATTTGCATTAAGGAGGTCAACTGAATCAGTAGACCGCCTGATTTTGCATTGGATAAGGAACATATACACACACTTTTTGCATATGTTCATACAACATTAGAAATCTTTTAAGGACAATGGATGCATGTGTTTGATGGTTGAGTAGATGGATTATTGGATGGTAGGATATACATTCTCCTTAACTTGAGATTTCGGGGGCGAAATCCTTTAAGGAGGGGAGAATGTAACACCCTGAATTTTCTGTGACTATTAAAAGAACGAATTAAATAATACTTAATTGTTAAAGTGAAAATTAAGGGAAATGGGTTATGCCATTACGTTCGTCTTGAAATTCTGCTTGGAGTAGAGTCCAAGTTTTCGTAAATCGGACTTCGTATGAGGAAGTTATGGCCCTCAAAAGTTTCAGAAATTAAAATAAATTAAAAACAGTTCAAAATTCAGATTTCAAAATTCAAACGAGGAAGCGGGCTGGGCGGGATATCTCCCGCCTCAGGCCAGGTCGACCAGGGGGTCGACCTCCCCTATACAGGTCAACCAGGGGGTCGACCTACCCTCTGGGGTAGATCTGGACTGTGACGATTCTGACTTGTTGCTGAGTCTTTCCTGACCTGTTGCTAAGTCACTAGGGCATAGGTGGCAATTCTGGATAACTCTATTTAGCCAGGACGGTTGTGATTGCTCCTATGATAATCTAACAGCTTATGTTGATTTAAACTTCTATATAAGCACACATAGACTCAAGCCCTAAACCTAAACTAAATTAGTCTCTTGGCCTCCACGTTGCTGCTAGGATAGTTCTTCTTCCTAAAGCTTAGGAATTGCAAGTCAGAATTCTAATACAAATGACAAACGAATTATTCTCTTCTCTAACCTGTCTTTGTGAGTACAATTTCTTTCACAAAATAATTAATAAATTAATTATGATGAGTTATAAGTGGGATTATGAGAACATGTCTGTTGAATCATGTGATGTTGTTTAACTTTGTTATTGTTTGTTGGTGAACATATGACAGTTTTGTTAACTTATGTTAGTAGATCTATTTCATATGTCCAATCACATATGTTGAACTTGATTCATTTTATGCCATCAGTTTATACGCAAGTTTGGGACGTAAATCATATGCTAGTTTGTATGTGAATCTTATGCAGGTCTGTTTCTACATATGTTAGTTTGTATGTTAATCTTATGCAAGTCTGTATGAGAATTATACACAAGTTTATATGTGAATCAAGTATATACATATGCTAGTTTATATGTAAAACATGTGATATTAGTTTACATGTTTAAATTCATATGCAAGTTTGTCGGAATCCATATGCAAGTTTGGATGAAAACTACATTCACATATGCAAGTTTAGGTGAAAACCATATTCACATATACAAGTTTAGGTGAAACCCATGTTCATATATGCAAGTTCACAATTTCATGTTTAGATATATATTTAGATCCATGGTAGTTTATGCAAATTTATGTTCTATATGTCCATTGCCTATGCAAGTTAATGGCTATGCAAACTTATGTTATAATTCTTATTCGCAAGTTAGATCTATTTTATGTGTTATGCAAGTTGTGATGTTGCTTTTCTTTTTTTATGAGTTATACTATTTGCGAGTCTAACATATTTCATGTTAAACATACGAACGACGTGGGGATAATGGGAAAATATTAAATAATGCATATTGTGAATTGGCATAAAATGGCTTTAAAGGCATATAATTAATTTGAGACATTAATTGGTATAATTTATATACCTAAAAAGTATGGACATAATTTAGGTGACAATTATGGACATAGTTTAATTTGGAAATTATTGACAATTTGAATAGGGATAATTAATTCATATTGGGGTGAAATAATTATGTGTAATAATAAATGCCTAAGGCACGAGGTTAGACTCGTTTGTGGTATAAGACTGCCCGGACCTGCCCGGCAAATCCAACAACCACAAACGGTAGTCTAATGTGAGAGGTCGAAGGCATAAACTAAATGCGTAACAATTGTAAAGACACGAGGTTAAACTTGTTTGCGGAATAAGACTGCCCGGACCCGCCCGACAAATCCAGCAACCGCAAACGGTAGTCTAATGTGGGAGGTCTTACAAGGTTACGGTTATTATGAATTAAGTAACACTTAACCAAGATAAACATGTGGTGGGACATGGGGGTTAAGTGGGTGACATGTGAAATACGATTAGAAACACTTAACCAAATTGAAACATGTAAGAAGACATGAATAAGAGGGGTTAAGTGGGAAGTCCTAAGTGGGGACCAAGCATAGGTGGAAAGCTTGTGTCAAGCATGGGGGACCCTTTTCAAACCAGTAACCCATTAAGTATCTTTGTGAGCTTGAGTTAGATCGAGGACGGGACACGCTTACTATGTTTGATTGTAAGAGGTCAAAACGGGTTTAACGATGGCAACGCAAGTCCAACAGGGTCATGTGCGTGCGTGGGCCCAGGCTGGTAGGTAAGACGTTGTTGCATCGTGTAGATATAAGCCGTGCATCTTTAGTGGTATCGGGTTGCCACTTTGGGGAGTGATACACCCCACTGTGGGACCAGCACGGGTATCTACGAGTTAAGGAGCCGATCGCATGGGGGTAGTGGGTACAACTAGTGGAGATAGAGGCAGGCGACACCTATGAAGACAGCTAGGGGTACACGAAACTACCATTATGATTATTATGTTCAGTAGGCGGGATCGACTTTAAGGTTGACTAGTGATGGTGCAGTGTAGTAATTATCCTATAGTGTTGGAGGCACAATTAACGTTATCTTATTCTTCTTGTTTGCTTCGTCCTGCCCATTTGTTTCACAGTCATTCCTTGTTTTACCAGTTTATGCCTTATCCTAATTACATTAATAATTATATTGTTAAAGTTATTGGACTCGCCAGCCTTTATGTCTGACCCCCTTTGTTTTTGCTTCTTTTCCTCCTCCCCCCCAAGGTTCTCAGGGTGGGACTAGTGCTAGTGGAGCTTGATTTGGATCTTTCTCTCTCTTTGGAAGTGCTTGGATTGCTGAAATAAAGTTCAGCTTGTCTCTTTTATGGCTACTTATGTTGGGGTTATGCTTTTTTACTTTATGTAGTCTGAAAACAATTTGTCAAGATGGATATTAAGTGTACTTGGTTTTATTGTTGGTTTATGAAGTTGTTGTAATCAAACTATTTCTCCGCTGCAATAAAAGTTGTTTTAAAATTTTCAAGTACCAATATATGTATCTGTCTTGTTATATTATGTTCTATACACCAATAATACTCCATGAAAGTTAATGCATTCCCTTTGAGAGTGGCATTAATGGACATGGGGTGTTACACATACGGGACATAATACTCTGGTTATGTTCAGCATGTCGATACAAACATAATAACACACTAAAAATTGATAGTTTAACATTCTTGAATAAATTCATATTTTCCATATGCCAATTGTCGCTACCATAAATCGATCTAATGAAGCTAGCTATTATTAATCAAAAGTTAATAATAAATGTATGTACATGAAATGTCATGGAACATAATAATACTTTCTTTGTTATTGTAAAGGGAATGTCAGCCATGCAAATGAGTTTATTAACGCATCTGTACTTTGATTAACCATTGATTTTCTATTATCCCATATTCTTTCTTCAAACCTGGTTTATATCACGATTTATCAAACCAATTACTATAATCTTGCGTACACCAACTAATGTTATTTTCATGCACCTTATACATGAATTTCTGAAACAAACATCGCAATAGAATCATGTGTCCATAATACCTACTGTTGCATAACTTCGGTTGTGAAAGTGATATCCTCTTGAATGATTAGAAAAATATATTTACATTTCTGGTATTTACCTGACTTCAGAAAATACGATAAATTTCTCCTTATCAGTCATCACTTAGATTAGTCACCACTCAATAGTCGCTATATTTCAAATTTTAGTTACGATTTTGTCAACATCAATTATATCAGTACATTTACAATATATCTTCTACATATTATGATTGGTTGGTGGCTGTCTTTTTTTGGTAGGTCTTGGCGCATTGTGGTGGTTTAGATATAGAGTTTTCATTTTTGAGAAGAAAAAAAAATTATGTTTGATAAACATGGAAAATGAATCAATGTTTTATAAAATAAAATATATGTTAAAAATAAACCATGGTCGAATATAAAAAATACATTTTATTTTAATAAAATTAAATAATAATATTTATTACCAAAACTTAATCAACAATATTAAATTACATAAGAAATGTGAGACATGTGGCTTGAACGAAATTTAAGGGTGTAATGGTAAAATGACAAACAAGCCCAGGTTAATCGTAATCCAGTAAGATTGCAAAATTATCGTGAACAATTCTGAATTCTTAAATGCGAGATTCAAAGAGGAAGTATATTATGTACGAATTTCTAGCTTATCTGAATTATGGAGGCAGAGCTACTTCTTCCACGTACAAGTTAAAGAAGTTTCTAAAATCACTCAGTTCCATCCTGAAGATCCTAAGCATGCTGCTACTAAATCTGAAGATGCTGAAGCATAGATTGTCATGTGTTAGAGCAGACCCATGCTGACACCACTGCCAAACAACAAAGTTCTCTTAATTTGCCTAGCCTTGGTGCTGCACTTTCTGACAAACCTAAAACTCATGGTGAATCTACTAGCATCAAAACTAGACATGCATAAGAGTAAACGATATTGATAATAATATTAAGAATAAAACTACAGGTGATAAGGATGCAGTCACTAATATAGCGTGGGACCAATATACAATGCACCAGCAAAGGCCAAGTAGATAAAAATGTTTGAATCAAGCATACCTACCTATTGGGATGGCAATGGGGCGGGTCTAGGGTCCAAACCCGCTTGACCCACCCCTGTTTTGACCCATTTAGACCCGCCCCATAGGGTCTTCGGATCGGGTAGACCCGCGACCCGCTTTTGGAGGTCCGGGTCAAGGGTCGGGTCGGGTCTGGGGCACGACTAACCCGCCCCAACCCGACCTGCATGATTGAAACATCATTAGAATACTTTATGACTATAATGATTACTTGATAGTCTTCTTAGGTATACATGGTTATAACTTGAATATTATATTCTTTCAATCAATAAGCTATAAAATTTTCATTATATTAAGTTGCATCAATGATAATCATACAATAACAAATGCATAAGTTTTGATCTATTATCTTACAACTCATTTTATTATATTCTCCTATCATTGTGAACGCATTAATATATATATATATAATTTATCATTTAGTGATAATATATATATAAATTTGTACACATTAGAACACAATATCACCGGGTCGTGGGGCGGGTCGGGTCTACCCTGACTCGTACGGGTTTCGGATACAAGGCGAAATTCTAGACCTACACCGGGTTTACGAGGCGGGTCTGGGGTAGGGTTTAAAAAGTCCAAGTCGGGTTTGGGGCACGAGAAACCCTCCCCAACCCGCCCCATTGACATTCCTACCTCCCTAGGCACTGAGTAGGATAACAAGCGATATTGGCATTCCCATCCTAACAAACATTGATATTGCATTAAAGAAAGGAATCAGTTATGCTAGGATATTGGTTGATGTTATTACTAACACAAAATACCTTGAATCCATTACTGTTAAAAACTAGTAAAGGAGACGAATGTGAGATTCCTGTGGACTATGAACTCAGACCTAAGAACATGGGAACACAATCTACCTCTACAACTTCTACTTAAAATACATTTGCAGGGGCTACTGAGGGTAACCAGTCAAGCAAATAGAGAACAAACTTACACGAAAACTGACAGTATGTGGGTAAAGCAAAAATATCACAACAACATGCATACATAGATGCAAGTTACATAATCAACCAGGACTAGAAGGAAGGTAGCACCATAACCCAGCCGAAAGAAAAACAACAAGTGTCACATAACAACAAAGAAGCTTAGCAACCTGAAATTACTATTGACAACAAGTTTGAGATACTTAGCTTAACTAAAGAAGAAGAGGTTGTCGTTCAGGTTAATCAACCGGACTGAGAAGAGTTTAGCCCTGCACATGAAGAATTTACAAGTGAGACAGAATTCATAAAACACACTGCATAACATATTGATGAAACAGTTGAAGAGCATGGACATAAGACTAAGTATGAAGCATATATATCAACCAATCCTATCTATGAGTAGGAAGTAAAGACATCGTCATTCAACACTGCTTCAACTTACATCATTACCACTAATCATGGTACCACATCACTTATATCACCAAAAACATTTTCATCTCCGATTTTCTAATTAGAATTCACATCTTCAGTGGTGATAGCTCACCTTCCTACCTTTCCGCTTCTGAGTTACTATTAACTTTGTTGCTTTCCCTTGTGCAACCATCATTGGTCTACAGAAAACAAATAAAAATAAATAATATATCAGAGAACCAACATAAAATGTTGCAAGCTGGACAAATAAAACATAATTTATGTTACAATAAATAAAAAATCCAGTTTTAATATAAGCTGATGAATAAATCATTTCATACTTTGAGCTAAATATGTAATTATATAATACTTTAAATATATGCGTTAGTTTTACTCAACAAACTTTCTATACAACTTTTTATCTAATTTTAGAATTATCTGAAGTGACTGTTTTCAATGTCAAAATCCTCGAAAATCTATTTATATTATAAGTTGAATGACTTCCTAAAAAATATGTCATATAATGTAGTTGTGCTTTGTATAAATAAAAGCTGAAAAACTATATAAGAAATATAATCTATAGCATTTTTCTTATATAATGATATTTATTCAAACTAAAACAGACAATAATACAAGCAGAACTAGACACTGAATATTCAAAATAATAATTTGTTATACTCTGGGTTTATAATTGGCAGAACTAGAAATGAGCGATTAATTGGCAGAACTGGAAAGATGAATAATATGCAATTAACCACTCATTTCTTACAATGGTTAAACTCTGGGTTTTATAAAATAACTTTAAACTCTAGGTTTATAAAATATGCAATGAATTGGCAGAGTTTAAGAAATGAGCGAATCATAAATGAGAAATAAAATTTATAAACTCTAGGTTTATAATTGCCAATTAATAGACATAGAAAGATGACTAGAGAGAAAGTCAACCACAATACCAAGGAAGGGGGAAATAATTCTGGTGCTACACAAGTCATCTTTCTAGTTTCATCATATTGTCCTAAAACATAAGAATTATAAAAACACAAGTGATCTTTCTACTTTCACATATATAAAATATAAATTATTACTTATTAGTACCTCAACCAATAGATGGAGCCAGATGAAGCCTCCTCTAGTAGTAGCCTCCGTTTCCTATGCCTTAGCCACTATCATTGCTTGTGCCCCAGCCGCTGTCGCCGCTGCGATGGAAGCTGCTTAGAGATGGAGCTGCCTGCTTGGATGTTGGTTGGCATAGGTCGCTAGCTTGCCTAAGTCGTCTCGCCCTATTCGTTAATCACGATTTCACGATTTTTTGGACATCGCGTGGTTTTCAATTTTGATGCCTTGCTTGTTTCGAGGCCCTAAGCGATTGCTTCTTCCGCTTTGGGGAAGGGTCAGCCTGCAAGTTGAGACGATCGCTCCTTGTTTAGGGTTTGGAATCGATATTTGCTCAATTTCCCGATGTTAGCTTAGTGGTGGCACAATATTGAGAACGATGAAGGCTAGGATTTGACAACTAGCGGCATGAATGTTGATAATTTGAGTAGATTAACATGGATTAAAGAGACGACTAGGGTTTGTTTTGCCTAAGCCATAAGCCACAAGGTAAAAGGAGTGGAAGGGAAGAAGTCGCAAAATTACGTATTCGCACGCAAAATAATTATTTCTTGCCTTTTATTTATTGTATAGCATTGAAAAATCCGTGTCTACACTGTATAACGTTGAAAAACTTTGCCAACTGAGCGGTAGGGAGAAGGAAAAGCAGGAATGTTATTTGTTGAAGTTATTAAATGTTGATTTTCTTGTAGTGTTCGAATTAAAAGTTTCACTCCACTGATGTATCCTTCACTGAACTTTGGAAGTTCTGCCCATAGTTTTTCCTCGTCGTTCAATGAGTGATACCTTAAAGCAGTAAATTAGGCACAAGTAAAGCAGTACATTATGCAACACAACAATCAAATCAGAAAAAATTGAAATATACATTGAGTGATACCTGAAGCAGCAGATTAAATCGAAGCCCTAGCTGAAATCTGAAACCCAAACAAACCCCAATTCAAAACCTAATTGAAACACCGAAGCCCTAATTGAACTTGAATCTTCCTTATTCGAACCCTAATTAAGCTTGTAAACTTGAATTTTTAGCCCTAATTGAACCTGAGAGTGAGTGTTTGAGAGGTTGAGCGGCGGAGTATTTTGTTAAATTTCGATTGAAACTTTCAATATTTTGTTAGTTTCTCCCCTTTGTTTTTGTTTCCCGCCATAAACATTATTTCATGCATGGATTGCTAATCTGGACTAAACATTATTTCATGTGGATCGCTAACCTGGACCGTTGGATCGTGTTGACGCGGATTGATAATTTTATTCACGAGGCTACTGCAACACATGTTGATATATATGCTAACACATTTATGCGTGCGTTGCAATAGACAAAAAACAACATAGCAATGACAACATCGTAGCTAGCAGCACCATGGATTTTCGTTGTGATAGGCCATCTATGGCGCAGTGTTCATAACTTCTCCATATCGACTCAGATCGAGACAAGTTATATACGAAAATTATTTAGAAAAGTGCCACAGACAAAATGATAAAGTTACCATAAAAAATTCGGGCGTCTATGGAAATTTTACTCTTCAGTTCATTTCTTATTTAACTTATTATTTCTTCTAAATTTCTAGGGTAGTACATTCTCTCATTCTTAAAGGATTTCATCCCTGAAATCAGCTACCACATCCAATATACACAACCATCTACTCAAACATCATCTACAACATTCATTGTCCTTAGTATTTTTACTATTATTTATGTTATTATGCAATCATGAAATGCATTTGTCCTTATTTAATGCAAAATATTAGGTGGTCTACTAATTTAGTCGACCTTTTGTTTATGTAGATATGCTTATACCCTTTAAAGGGGCATCATATATAACTCCAAAAGCAGTGAAAATAATTTATCTTCAAAACAGTTAGTGTCTACCAATACTTTTGGATATGAGATAGCCCGTAGTGGATCTATGGGCAAATTTCATAAAAATTCCATGTTGAACCTTTATTAGGCATATAAAATTTAATTCATTTAGAACATTTCTAAATTTTGGTTTAAATAAAATTATTTACTTAATTTAAATTAGAATATTTACTAATATAAATTTAATTTGATTGATTTAATTTATGTATACATGCATCATATACATGTGTATGTGTATGTGTGCATGTGTGATATAATTATCTGCAAACAGTATAATATGCGTGCACGCGCAAGCACACACGCACACACACACACACATATATGTGAGCGTCCAGTGGCAGCCTGTAATGACCCGTGTTTTCATGGTGTAATAATTAATTAATTTAATTATTTACATAGTGATTAAGTGATTTAAATGGTCATTAATTAAATTATATTGAATATTTAATTAAAATAAATAATATAATAATCTATTTAATTTCTGAAATAATCAGAATTAGTGGAATTCACAATATTGTGTGAACTGGACAATTCAAAGTATATAACTCAGTTTAGAGTTGAATTATAATAACGAATATATTATTTGAACGAAGTTTGAACGTATAATTATATTATAATTAAAATCGAGCTTGAAATGGCGCGACAGTTCGTTATTTGGCGATTTAAACTTCAACTGAATATACAAGATTCGATTTCAATCGGATTTCTGTGAAACAAGAAATGTTCGGAGCTGGTGAAGTACATTTTTCTATTAGAAGAGAAAAATTGGGATTTCATTGTGTAGATTTTGATTTATGGCTAAATCAAATTTTAAAATAGTCGCTATAGAATCGTTTATCGACCGTAACGGTTTATTCGATATAACTAGATATCGGTTTCGAATTTAGCCAAGGTTCTTTTGAGACGTAGTGATAATTTAATTTTTAGAATTTACTGAAATTTTTAACTAATTAAATAAGCAACTTTTTATTTGGAGTATTTTGCACCCTTAATCAGCGATTTTGGGGTTTCACAATATAAGTTAATGGACCTATATTATTATATTTTTAGGATCTTGTCACCAAGCTCGACACAATGGTATCTCTAATTTTAGTCTGTAGGTGGAAGGAATTTTATAAAAACGAGGTACGTTAAGTTTTATAATCTAAAACTTAGGAGCAAATAAAAAGGTGGTGATCAAGCCAAAAACTAGAGCTAAAACGTGGACTTGTTTGTGTGTCCTAAAAGCTAAAACGTGGACTTGTTTGTGTGCTAAAATGTGGACTTGTTTGGGTGCTAAAACGTGGACGTATTTGTATGCTAAAACATGGACTTATTTGTGTGTCATCAAAGCTAAAACGTGGATGCCAATTTCTCCAAAAAAATTCCTTCTAAACCTAAATAATGACCACGACACCAAATTCTTGAGCCGCCACTTTTCTTTGAACCTCCAGCAAAAACAAAAATGAATAAATAAAAAAAAAGAAAAAAAACCCACAAGTTTTGGGTCAGCCTCGAGCCAAAGGGTGACTCCATTTGCACGGTGTGCCATGGGGTTGGACCGGAAGACGCAACAACAAGGGTGCGAAGTCTGGAGCCATTCGAAGCGGATCAGGGGAACATATGCGTTGTGTACTGGAGTATATTGTGGTTTGGGGTGCAGCCTTTTTGTACAGGCGGAGGTTTAAAGAGGGGAGTAGCAGGTGCGGTTGTCCATCACGTTGCATGGAGTAGGAGTAGAAGGAGATTTTAGTGAGAGGGGATAATGGGTGTTTTCGTTGAGCAGTTTCAATCTAATAGGGATGGAGGGAGATTAGCGAACGTGGTGAGGTGCAGAAGATGCTACAGGACGTGAGCGTGAGGCCAGTTGGAAATGCACAGAAGCACGTGATTTTTGTGGGATGTTGGAGGAGGGGTGGCGATGTGGACAAGGCGAAATGGTCAATTTCAAAGAAAACGATGTTGCTTAGTTCACAGTCGAGAATGGATGTGGGCTCTTTTGTCAAAGTCATTAGAGCCTTCTGCCGACCAACTCTCCAAATAATTGCGTGGTCGTTCGTTCATTTGTGTACATTGACGTTCATTTGTGTACGTTGATGTATATGTCGAACTGGAAAATTTGAGGGAAACAGGTTTAGTAACGAGGACTAAGGGAGGGATCATAAAGTTGATTACGGGTGTTTTATTATTTAATTACATTGGCTAATGACCGTGTACTACATTCGTGAAGGGCTTGAAAGCTTTCAGCATGGAAACGCAAAGGTTGGGAATGGCTATGAATTACATATACAGGGATGGTTGCGGCTTTCTGTGAACAAAGATGATGGAACCCTTTAGCGGTGCAGGTTGAAATTGAAATGTGAATTACATATAAGAAATGAAGAGTAGAGTTTGTTAAAACATGGAGGAAGGGATTGTTTGGAGTGGTTTAACTGATCAGCTTCTAAGTGAACAAGAAGCACCATAGAAAGGATGCAGTGCGGGTCGAATTGTTGGTTGGGCCGACATTTAAAATGGTAAAACCCAGAATTTTATTAATTCAAGTTTAAAGTTAAAACTGATAACGCATTAAGTTGTTAATTTAAATATCTCCTTCATACGTAATCAGAATTTCACAAACCAGGATCCGTTGGGATCATATGGACGGACACTACACGATGGAACTGACTGGAAGTCCATCGGAGCTCATTACAATTTATGGCAAAATAAATTGTCCGTCTGAACTAAGCGATGGTTATCGTTATGAACGATGATCGTCCAATGTGAGTAAATCTCACTAACTCTGAACAGTTATATTTCATGTTGTATTCTTAGAACTGTTAAATATTGGCTGATTGACTGTGTGTTGACTGTTTGATTGAACTGCTAGTCAGTTAGTTGAATTTCTATATTGATTCTGTTTAACAGAATATATCATATGGAACTGAAAGTGATGTTGAATTTATTGTGTAACATCTGTAGATGCAGGGAAACAGGTTGGAGGAATCCGGCTGGATTCCTCAACAACTATCTTGTTATTTTCATATATTGTGATATATGACGTGGTTTATAATCTGTTGTTGATTGTGTGTGTATGGACGATATTGGACGTCGAAATTTGATATGTTAAACACCATAACATACCGGGATTTGGAGAAAAGGGGAAATTGTCAAAGTGAATACTGAAAAGAGGATATTTATAAAATCAGAGGATTTTATAAAAGAGGATATTTATAAATAGGATATTTATAAATAGGATATTTATAAATAGGAATATTTATAAATGGAATACTTATAAATAGGAAATACGTTTAAGTGGGAATTATAAATGAAAGAAATCTTTATAAATAGAATATTTATAAAGTGAATTTATTTATTTAGTAAATAAATAAGATAAGATAATGGATTATTTATTTGTAAAATAAATAGGATTAGATAACGAGATATGTATTTGTATAAATAAATAGAATTAAAAGGAGATATTTATTTGTTAAATAAATAGAGTTAAAGGGGAGTTATT
This sequence comes from Allium sativum, assembly GCA_030737875.1. Taxonomy (NCBI): domain Eukaryota; kingdom Viridiplantae; phylum Streptophyta; class Magnoliopsida; order Asparagales; family Amaryllidaceae; genus Allium; species Allium sativum. The sequence goes on along the minus strand of CM060915.1, from coordinate 861,285,594 downwards.
CGAATATAGTTTAATCAAATAGAGTTACAAGAGTTAAATCAGTTAGACTTAATCAGCTAGAGTAAATCAATAAGAATTAATCGAATATTAGTTATTCGAATTTGAGTTAATCAAATAGTGTAAATCGAATAGAGGTAAAGAAATAGAGTTAAACAAGATTAGAAACTGACTAGAGATTAGTTAAGTTGAATAGTTTCTGAGTATCGATCTGATGTTGGTTTCGGCCTTCGGGGTTTATACTTAGAGAATTGTTCTCCTACTAGTTTACAGTTAGGGACTGATAGTTGTGAAATGATAGTGATATGTAAATAAACAATGGAAATGTTTTCCAGTGTTAATAACGTATATTTTCTAAATATAGAAAATAAGGAAATATATATATATATATTTATATGATTGATGATTGATTGATAGAATTTCCATTTGGAAATAATATCGTTGTTTGCACACCTGTTTTTCTTTGATGGTTAAATCACAGACTATCGAAGTTTGATCATTTTAACGTTGTTAATATGGAGAGACCGGCTGTATTATTATCCAAAGAACCACTTTGTATTGGCATAAGCGTTGCGAATCATATATGCCAAAGGAAATTGAAGACGGGGTAAAGTGCAAGGGCTGTTGTATAAATCTTAGATAACATTGCCTAAGATGGATATACTGAATAGTGCCTTTGGTTCATCCTGTTACTGGATGACTTGTATGGATGAATGTCTGACAGAGTATTTCCAGAAAGGTCACGTACATTGATTTCTTCAACCGTACCAATAGTGGAAGCGAAGAAGGAAACTTCTTTAGCTAACACGTAATGTACTGTTGTAGACGTCAATTAGTGATTTTCGATGGATCTGACAATGTGGCATTCGAAGTGAATCTGATGTGATGATGAAGCGTAACCTCAAGTCTCATCAACCAGTAAATGACAGAAATCGGGCAGGCAGCATGGCTAAGTCGGTCGCTCCAAAGTTGGGTGTATAATCACCTGATCTAGAGTTTCATTTACTTCTAAAAATCTATTGTTGATGCTGTCCCATTCGGGAAACGGTTGCTGATCCCAACCGTTGGTGATATACATTCGATACACTCAAGCGAAATGAGTGGTCGGTCATGTGTGGCCGGGTTGCAAGATGTTCTTGTTGAAGCCAGTGTATTCCTCTCAAGAGATACACTAGTGTAAGGTGGTTCCATACCTTGTCATAGTTGGAAATCCATTACCCAATACGTGCTTGCAGTTTTGATTGTATGTTATAATGTAGAACGTGAGATGAAAGCGTTTCTGCTAGATGATTATTATATTGTGGTTGATAGACGTTATTATAATATCAAAAGGTTTTTGATATAAAGATATTTTGGATTCTAATAAGGGAAAAACCCGTTCCGTTATACGGCGTGGTCTTATGAAATATCGTTTAATGGCTCAAACTGTTTTAAACTGTTTTACTCATACCAGTCCCATGACTGACCCGGAGTTTATTTTTTTTTTGTTTTCCCTAAAACTCTTGGGTGCCCAATTTTGTACGGGCAGTCAAGTAGTCAGGAATTTACAGATACTTGAAGAGCTGGAGCAGGAGGCTTCATGTTCATATAGCTATAGTTTATTTCCGCTGTGTTGTAAGTGCTGTACTTTGATAATGATGTATATTCAAGTACAGATGTATATTTCAAGTTATGTTATATATATTATATGTTATTCGTTCCGCTATGAGGTTCGCGTTACTCTGATGTTGTGTTCTTCTTCTTCTTCTTCTTCTTTTATTCTAAGTTTCTATCTTATCTATTCTCACCTTCTAATTTCTTTCATTAACTATCGGTATTTTCGATCCTTGGATGTTCGATATGTGTTGTATATCAGGTAACCAAGATCGCTAAATTTCCGGGTCGTTACAGTTGGTATCAGAGCATATGGTTAAGTGAATTACCTTGGCTCTGTGGCGTGACTCAGTAGAGATGGGGTTAGTAACACCCTAGATTGAGTTGAGTGTGTATATATATATATATATGAGCACGTATTTGTTATTCAATATTAAAATGGTTTATATTGGGTAGATTTATTGGTTGAGTTGTTTATGGATTCTGGTCGATGGTGGGGCACCACTGTATCGGTAGGAATTTCTAAACACTCGAATACGATGGGTCGACACGATATGTTTTGAAAAGAGAGTAAATTAAAATAAGTTTACCCAAAGTATATCTTGATATAAAGAAGATATATATATATATATATATTGGAATCATAATATATTGAATATATTGGTTGTTATTATAATCGAGTAAGATTATAAAAAGTGAAATGGTTATGTAAATAACCAATCAAAATTTCGTATAAGTGGTACGAAATGAATTAAATCTGCATTTAATCAGAATTGAAATGCAACCCTAGAAAATTGGATAAGTGTTTGTAAATGGATTTGGATTAAAAATTAGGAAAATTTAAGATCCTGGGAGATTTTATGTGACGACCCCAAACCCCGTACTGACGGTGGCAAGGGTAATCTTTGGAATATAACACATAAATAGATAACATCAGAACAGAATTAAATAAATACACCAGATAATGCACAATAGAATATACTGGATAAACGTAATCATCAGAGTTACACAGTATACAGGATCATACTTAGTACAAATACAGTTCAGCTATATATATATATGTCTACAGCGGAAAAACAAACATAATGTACAATAGGAGCTGAACAACATAAAATAGATAAATGATAGAATCCATCTTCAGCTCCAGCTATCCAGAAAGAGCCTGCTAAAACCTGAATACAAGGCTGCCCGTGTAGAAAGAGGGGCACCCGAGTTTGCAAGTGAAACAAACTACGAGTCAGTCATGGGACTGGTATGAGAAATCTACTTAACACATTTCAAATATGGCTAATCACAGGACCATGCCACTTTCGTGGAACAGGTTTACTCCATTGGATTGCCAGTGCTTTAAAACAAATAATTCTTTTAAACATCGCAATGCTTTTTATAAAAATGAAGCCATTATAAGACTCAGTTCCCATCACACAATGCAACGCAAATCGAAGGATAGAGTTTTTACCTTATAATGGCCAAAATATGCTTGATACGAATAAAACAAAAGTAATTGATATTATTACTAGTGTTTACATGTTTCAAAAACAATTTCAAATCATAACTATCAATCATAGACGGCATGGGTACCATATATCATGTCGCCATATATATATATACACAATCAAAACCGCACGATGTCGTATTTGGAAATTGGATTTCCGTCATGAACCAAGGCAAAAGATAGTCCTTACCGACTTCGAGACTGTCTAGCCCGAGCCTCAGGATCAGAGCTCGAGTGATCCTAGGAGCGACAGGGCCGGTCCACCGTTGTGGATTAAAATTCCTGAACACTGCGTTTCCCCACCCTTTGGGGCGTAAGTGAGCCAACGAATGGCTCCATCGGACCCAGATCGTCCGATCTAACCGAGGCGCCTCGCAACAGTAACAACCACATAAGTCAAACTCGTCGGGGCATGTAAAACCACTGATGCCACTTCTACCTAGAAAGAAACGCATGTCCCCCCTGAGGTCCTTTCTCCCGTTTCTGGTTCATACCGGGGTGTGAGGCTCGCGATTTCACGTTATACACAAAGCTACGCCACACAGGCGGTGCTTTGATCATCACCACAAGACTTTGCTTTTCAACAGAAGCCTTGATCACTGCATCTTAGCATGTCACACAGGCAATTCACGCCATGCAACTGATGGCTATCAATCACACAAAATAAATTCCAATGCCAGACACACAATCCATTTACAAGTCCGTTTTGGGTTTGAACGAAACCGGAGGCACTATATACCTCGCAAACCCATCGATCTCCACATACGTCTGGACGATCACCACTCATTATCCATATTTCGGGATGCCTCCCAATCAAGACATCAGTTACCATCCAAACGAGCTGAAGAACTCCGGTCTTCGACCACCGTCTTCATCTTCGATTTCTTATCGTCGATTCAGTTATTCAGAATGGGATAGACCCGGTCTTTCTGAGCAACTCGCGTATATAATAAACAAGTGCAACACAAACACACATACGCCATATTCCAGTTCATTAGTCACTAACCGTAAATCAGTAAGAGAACGATTTCCCAAATATTAACCCCGAAGGCCGAAACCAACATCAGATCAAAATCCAGGAAAGCATTCGACTTAGCCAACCTTCAGTTAGTTTCTAAATTTCACTTCCATATCGTTTATAATATTTGATAACGATTTATCGCTATTATTTTATTTTAAAATAGCTAATTTATTCAAACGACGCTTCGGGCCATAACGCGGTCGTGGCGCTGTTTTTCTTCAGATTTGATTTACACATATCTGAAAATCTAACCATTGGATCTTCACAAAATTTACATCATTAGAAAGATCTTTTCAAAACGAATCCAACGGTTCCAGTTTCAAGAAAATCGGACGGTCGGATCTCCCGGTATAATCGTTTGAAGTTTCGATTTCAAAATACGAACTGCAACGTCGTTATTCGATTAAATATTTATATATATATATATATATATATATATATATAAATATAATCGATTCTGGCGCTGTTTTTCTTCAGCTTTGAATTAAACATTCCAGACAATCCAACCGTTGGATCTTTACAAAATTGGTGTCGTTGGAAAGATATTTCCAAAGCGAACCCAACGGTTTCGGTTTCGGGAAAATCCGATGGTCGGATCTCCCGCACTAATCGTTTGAAATCACGGTTTCAAAACTTGAACTGCAGCCTCGCTATTCGATATATTTCAATTTTATTTATATATATATATATCGATTCTTCGATTTCGAAACTATATTCTTTTCATACATTTGATAAAAATGATATTTTTATCCAACCGACAATTATTTCAACACTTCGCTATTTTCTATTATTCGTGTATATAGTAAAAATGTGATTTTTATTGTAAAGCAATTCATTTCAAACACGATTATTTTATATAGTTCATATAGATGTTAAAATTATGATTTTTATTATAAAACAATTTATTTCAAAACAAGATTATTTTATATAGTTCATATTGATGATAAAAATAGGATTTTTATTATAAAACAATTTCTTTCAAAACGTGAATACCATTCAACACATGAATTTCAATTCAACGAATGAATTTCGATTCAACACATGAAGGTTTTCTATAGTTTGTATATATAGAGTAAAAATGTGATTTTTATTGTTAAAACAATTTATTCAAAACACGAATACCATTCAACACATGAATTTCAATTCAACGAATGAATTTCGATTCAACACATGAAGGTTTTCTGTAGTTTGTATATATAGAGTAAAAATGTGATTTTTTTTGTTAAAACAATTTATTTAAAACACGAATGTCATTCAACACATGAATATGATTCAACGAATGAATTTCTATTCAACACATGAAGGTTTTCTATTCAACAGACGAATATAGTTTCAACACAGGAAAATAATTCTAACACATGAATATTATTAAAAATTTCGGCAGCATAACGGCAGGGTAGTTAAAACCGGGACCGTCCCTAGTACGGCTCCTCGCTCTACCTTAAAGCCTCGCAGCTTTTGACAATGGGGAATCATGCATCTAGTTCGCACGCAGGCGGCATGTATATTCTTTTCATTTCCACAAACTAATCCTATGTGGTTTCAACCAAATATTTCTCAACCACAAACGAGTATTTTTCAACCACAATCAATCAATTTCAACCACAAACAATTCTAATCAACCATTCTTAATCAACCAATTTTCACACCAATCACAACCAATAAATATCGTCCATGGTTTGTGGACGAGGGGCGTATATATATATTTATAAGCATTTCAATTCTATTCAACACATATATAATTTTTACAATGCATATATAACTTATATATCGAACGTACAACTTATACAACGCTTATACAAGAGGTGTACAACGCTTATATAACTCATACATCGACTATATAATTTATATATCGTCGTTTTCCATATCGTTTATAAATTAGAAATCTCACATTGGGTTCCAATCCACCAAAAATAGCAGAAGGCTCAGAAAAATACGCGGTCTCTTCTAGAATGTAGAAGACATCCACACGAGTCCACTGTCTCTTGTTTCACTGAATTTCGTCAAGAAACGAAAAAGATATGATTTTTATAGTGAAATCAAAAACCGTAGCGCTTTAAACTGATATAATATAGTTTAAATTAACATAGCCGTATACCTTCCTATTTTGTTCAAAACTAGGTTTTGAAATTTCGCGAAATCCGTGCAACTGTTGGTCGATCGGACTACGCAGCGTTGTAGAGCTTCGAAAGGGGTTTCCGGCAAGGTAGGTCACGACCAGCTCGAATCTCTGGTGGTGGCGATTTCTGGCTCGACGGCAGCGGACTTCCCAGGCGCGAATCTCGAGAACGTCGCAATGGTAGAAGGCGAGGCTAGGATGGATTCGAAGCTGGAGGTGGGCGCTACAATATTCTCCAAAGGGCCATGGGGTTTTGTCGCGTGTAGGAGGAGGAATCGGAGGGAGAAAGTTTGAAGGGGAGCCGCCGTTCAAACGAGGGTTACGGGGACAGAGAGTGCTGAGATGGACGAATGATTTTTTTTTATTTATATATTTTTAAATTCCAAAAATACCCTCTTTCACACACGAACCCCAATCCAAACCCAACGACTGTCGTCCCTAGCGTTTTACCCCCATTCCGAACACAATGGGATATGTTTCGAAGGCCCATTCGACTATTTCAGTCAGCTTTCCTTCAATTTAAAATATATAACATTCAATATTCGATTTGAACGTACATTTCAATTTGCCAAGGCCACAAACTGATTCGAAAAATTCCAGAAAAATAAATCTAGCTATGTTTTGACGATACGGTCCCAACAAAACTAGTTTCGTCGAATTCTGAGACCGTTTGCAAAATGGCCCATTTCTGGTCGATCCAATTTAACTGTAATTGACCAAAACACATTTTACTTTGCCACGCTCACATACTAGCTTCAAAAATTATGAAATTTGAAACCTAGCAATAGTTTGTCATCCCGGATCCAACAAAAGTGGTTTCGTCGAATTCTGAGACCGTTTGCAAAATGGCCATTTTCACGGGCTATATAAACTCCATAGCGACCTTTCAGAAAATTCATTTGGCCATAACTTTTGCATCCCGCTATGAAACTTCGATTTTTCAGATTCGTTAGAAAGGTATTCACTAACAGATTTAAATATTTTTGGTTTCACTCAAATCCGTTTTTTTTGCACCCGGCATGGTCAGTCAAAGTTTGAATTCAAAATTTGAAACTACCGCGCCATTTCAGGCCATGTTTATAATTAGAATTAATTGTATTCATTTTCAAATGTCGATTCTAACTTACTTTTCATCGTTATTATTTAAAATATTTATTTTAAATATTTAAAATCCACTAAAATAGCCAATTAAATTTTTTTAAATTGGTTCAGATTTTCCGGGTCGTTACAATCTCCCCCACTTAAAACTTTTCGTCCCCGAAAAGGAACAAAGTCGAAAGTGGTTTGATTAATCAACTCTACGTTCAATCTAGCTTCCATTCTCCAACTTTTCAGTTTCTGAGAATTTTCAAATTCTTCAAAAATTTGGCTAACACCCGGAATTTTCGAAAAATTTCGCCATAACCTCCTTTGTACGTGGAGGGGTTTGGAAATTTATTGGGCCGTATTAGTTACCCAATAAATCCTATAAAGCATACACATATTTATAGTGATATATTCTGGTGTTTATAGGGGAGCGTGTATAGATTATAACTCCAGAGAATAAATTCTCGTCACCTTGTCAAAGCCTGAGGGAGTGTGTATTTTAATTGCTCCAGAGAATAAATTCTCGTCACCTCGTCCCGTGTGGGAAATAAATAATCCATGTGCCATATCTAATAACTAGAGAGACATGATTATTGTCAACTCCAGACCCGTGTGGGGTTTTATTATTCTGGCAGTTTATCGTTATAATTTTATATGTCCATATCAGTCATCAGTTCAACCTATAAAATATAGTCATCGCCATACAAGCCTCTCACTCGTATGGTAAATCTTCCACCTCATCACACAAGCTCCAAATGCTTATGTGGTATATGATGAAGTATGCCTATCTTCCAGAAGTATGCCATGTAATGTAGTTCAAAATTAATTGTTACTATCCTATGGCGACGTTTATTATTACACACAGAACAACCAGCACTCCGCATCCAATGGCATTCACAGGAGTTGATATAATAATATTTCGCATCCAACTCATTAAGGTTTACCTATTTGTCGGGCACACAAATAATTTCTTTACTCAACAGCTAATCCATTTACCTGTTCCAACATATGTAATGCACATGTATATATTTCTATCTATTTTTAAATCAGTTCAATGTGTGATAAAATCGATTAAATTCTACCCTTCATTCTCTTATTGATTAAATTAACTATCGTTCTAATAATTTAATTAACCATATCTACTATCACACAACACAAACATCAATCAATTTATTTTTAACTTTTCAAAAATATACTAATCAATTTCTATACTCTCTTAAAATCATTCAGACTATAGAATTAAAAGTGCACATCCATGGAAAGAAAATAACAACAGAGTAGAGAACTAATTGGTAATGCAAAGTATGGTAAATGTACCTTGCACCGGAGTCAAATGTAGATATCTACTCGACATTTAGGATAGGCTTTCTGAATGCTCTCCTCAGTTTCCCAAGTGCAATCTTGCGGATCTCCACTCCATTGCACTTTGACTCAGTGAACTTTCTTGTTCCTCAGCTCTTTGGTTTCTTTGCCGATAATCTTTAGCGGCTCTCTTCTCACAGCTAATTCTGGAGTAATTTCAATATCCTGTTGAGCTGCTTCTTCCACGATCAAGTCTGGATCATGAACGTGCTTTCGAAGTTGAGATATATGAAATACATCATGCACCCCAGGCAACCAATCAAGTAATTGAATTCTATAAGCGAGAGTTCCAATCCGTTCTAGTATAGGGAATGGACCAATAAATCTGGGTGCTAATTTTCCAGTTTTGCCAAAGCGAATCACTCCCCTCATCGGAGAAACCTTTATATACACATAATCACCAACAGTAAAAGCCAAATCCCTTCTTCTCGAATCAGCATAGCTCTTCTATCGGCTCTGAGCGGTGCTAATCGTTTCTTAATGAAATCGACTTTGTCGGCAGCTTCTCGGATCATATCTAGCCCCAATACAAGTCTATTACCGGGTTCGACCCAACAAGCAGGAGATCGGCGCGGTCTACCATACAATGCTTCGAATGGCAGCATTGTCAGGCTTGCTTGGTAGCTGTTGTTATATGAGAATTCAGCCAAATGCAGATGGTCTTCCCATGATCCACCGAAATCTAGAACACAAGCCCGCAATAGATCTTCTAGTATACGATTCACCCTCTCAGTCTGACCATCTGTCTGAGGATGATAAGCGGTGCTCAAGTTCAACTTCGTTCCCAGCTCTACTTGAAATGCCTCCCAGAATTTGCTAGTGAATATTGGATCTCTATCACTAACTATACTGATCGGTACTCCGTGTAGTCTAACAATTTCCTTGAAGTATATCTGCGCCAGACTCTACGCATTTCTGTTTGATCTGACCGGTATGAAATGGGCGGTCTTCGTGAAGCGATCTACGATCACCCAAATATTGTCATTTCCTTTTCTGGTTCTGGGCAAACCATCTATGAAGTCCATGGAAATATGTTCCCACTTCCAACCTGGAACGTCCAGCGGTTGCAACAATCTAGCAAGTTTCTGTTGGTCGCTTTTGACTAGCTGGCAAGTAGGGCATCGGCTAACATATAAAGAAATGTCCCTCTTCATCGACTTCCACCAGAAAGTGTGTTTGATGTCATTATACAGTTTGCTTACTCCCGGATGGATACTAAGTTTTGACTTGTGGCATTCATCCAGCACTTCCTTTCGGAGCTCAGAAATGTTAGGAACAGAGATTCGACCTTTTAGCCTTAGAATCCCATCATTATCAACTTGAAAACTCGAGGGTTCGCCTTTCTGAATTATCTCTCTGATCTTCTGAATGAAGTGATCATCCTTCTGAAGAGCAGATATTTTATCTATCAATGAAGTCATGATAATAAAACTGGCGATCATTTCATTCTTTCGGCTTAACGCATCGGCCACGACATTGGCTTTCCCTGGAGTGTATAGAATCTCAAAATCGTATGCTGCAAGGAATTCTAGCCAACGTTGCTGCCTCAGATTCAAGTCTTTCTGGGTGAACAGATACTTTAGCGACTGGTGATCTGTAAACAGTTCAAATCTCTCACCCAGAAGATAATGTCTCCAGATTTTCAAAGCGAATACTATAGCCAATAACTCAAGATCATGAGTGACGTAGTTCTTCTCGTGTGGCTTCAGCTGACGGCTAGCATAAGCGATCACTTGACCTCTTTGCATTAATACTGCGCCAAGGCCTTCTCAAGAGGCATCCGTCCAGACTTTCAAGTCCTGATTGCTGTCGATTATCGTTAACACTGGAGCAGTTGTTAATCTTAACTTTAGCTCCTCAAAAGCCTCCTCACACTCTGGAGTCCATTTGAATTTTGAGTGCTTCTTTGTAAGATTCGTTAAGTGACCAGATATCTTCGAAAAGTTTTTAACGAACTTCCGGTAATAACTAGCCAATCCGAGAAAACTGCGGACTTCTGTAGGGGTACTAGGCTGTTTCCAATTTTGAATAGCCGTGATTTTACTTGGATCCACAGCAATTCCTTCTTTCGATACGACGTGGCCAAGAAACTTCACTTCATCTTGCCAGAATATACATTTGGATAGTTTAGCTTTCAATACATTCCTTCTTAGAATTTCTAGAACCTGTTCCAAATGCTTTTCATGTTCGGCCTTTGATTTAGAGAAGATTAGAATATCGTCAATAAAAACCAGAACAAACTTATTTAGGACCCCTCTGAACACTCTATTCATCAAATCGACGAAGTATGCTGGAGCGTTACATAAGCCGAACGACATTACTAACCACTCATAGAATAAGTCTGGACCTCTGAATGCTGTCATAGGAACACACTCTTCGGCAATTCGAAGTTGATGGAAGCCTGTAGCTAGGTCCATCCTTGAAAATACTTGTGCTCCATTCAGACGATCCAATAAATCATCGATTCGCGGCAATGGATATTTATTCTTTATTGTCTGCTTGTTCAAATCACGATAATCCACACATAGCCGTAGAGTACCGTCAGATTTTGGGACAAACACCACTGCTGCACCCCAATCAGAGAAACTAGGCCTGATCAGACCCTTCCATACAAGCTATCTTGTTTGATTGTCTAATTCCTCTTTCTCTTTCAAGGACATTCTTCGAATAGCGTGAACTACTGGCCTTGCATTCGGGATTAAAGCGATCTTGCAATCAATTTCCCTCTGCGGAGGTAAGCGAACAACTTCTTCGAACACATCCGCATAATTCTTGACAACAGGAATATCTTTTACGAGGTCGGGAATATTCTCTGTGACTACTGGGGTATTTTCAATTTGGGCAGGAGAAACATCTAGAGCTGACCAAAAGTCTTTTCTATTGGAATTCGGACCTTCGCATGGTATGGTTATATAATTCCCTGATTGGGCCTTCGCCTTAACAACTCTCTCGGCGCATCTAACCTCTGCTTCATATTTGGTTAGCCAATCCAATCCCAAAATAAGATCGAATTCAGTAAAATTCATGACGATAGAGATAGTAGGGAATTTATAGCAGGAAAAAAAGACAGGTACTGCACAAACCCAACTGAGATCGTTGGAACTCCCAACCGGATTTTGGACAGTCATTGGTTCTTTGAGCTTCTTCAAATTCAAATCCAATTTCTTAACTGCATTCTTTGCAATAAAGCTTCGCGACGCTCCTGTATCAAACAACACTTTAACTGGAATGTTTTTGACATTAAGCGTGCCTTCTAAAACATCAGCCCTTTCCTGAGCAGACGAAGATGCAGGCACTTCTGCCATTTCATTTACATGTACTGCTTCAGGTTTTCTGAATAGCGGGCAGGCCTTTGAAAGATGACCGGTCTGATGGCATTGGCTGCACTTTCTATTCTCTTGAAACTTCTTACTGGATGTAGGTTCATCCTCCTTTCGTTTGTTTAAAGATTTACATTTTCTGGACAAATGCCCCTTCTGATTGCAGTTCTTGCATATGGCTGTCGTTGCTGGTTCTTTTTCAGATCTGGCCCTTTTCCTCTTGGCACTGGGCTTCTTACTGACCTCAGGACTATCAGTCATAGACTCCACTTTGTTACTCGAGCTGACTTCCTCTTCGTCGCGCAACATACCTTTCTTATGGAGATCTTCATACTGATAAGCCATGTATAACATTTCTGAAAAAGGAAGCTTCACATTCTTCATTACACTATTCTGGTATCTTCTTTGCAGGCCATGAATAAATCTCAGATTCTTCCTCTTTGGATCTTGAATCAGATGAGGAGCAAAGTGAGAAAGTTCGTTGAATTTCTTATGATATTCTGGAATGGTCATATCTCCTTGTATCAGATAGGAGAATTCATCACATAATCGCTCAGTCACTTCAGGAGGAGTAAATCTTTCTAGGAAAATCTCTTTGAATCTATCCCAGGTGATATCACCTTCTGGATTATCCTTGATGATTGTTTCCCACCAGATTAAAGCTTCTTCTTTAAGCGCCCAAGATGATACTAATCTTTTCTGATCATCTCTCAACTGGATACGCTCAAAAATTCTTTCGACAGAACTCATCCAAGCTTGAGTCTGGATTATAGATTCATTGCCCGAGAACTGTGCTCCGTTCAGATTTCGATATCTCTTTAATAGAGCCTCTAGATCGGGTTCTGCATTTCTTCTGTTTCTGACACTCATTTTCTAGTACTTCTGCAAATAGCAGATCAAGTGTCATGTCACAGAAAACATAATTTAAAATATAGAAACACATACTTCAAATGTAAATGTGTCTATCGAGGTGTAATTTCGTTCTGCTTTACTCATACTAGGATATTACTGATCCTATTTGTAATGAGTTACTCGTCCTAGAACACTACTGGTTCTATTTCTGACGGGTTCATTAATATGTTATATTCTAGAACTAAGCTTAACCAAAGCTCTGATACCACGTTGTGACGACCCCAAACCCCGTACTGACGGTGGCAAGGGTAATCTTTGGAATATAACACATAAACAGATAACAGTAGAACAGAATTAAATAAATACACCAGATAATGCACAATAGAATATACTGGATAAACGTAATCATCAGAGTTACACAGTATACAGGATCATACTTAGTACAAATACAGTTCAGCTATACATATATGTCTACAGCGAAAAAACAAACATAATGTACAATAGGAGCTGAACAGCATAAAATAGATAAATGATAGAATCCATGTTCAGCTCCAGCTATCCAGAAAGAGCCTGCTAAAACCTAAATACAAGGCTGCCCGTGTAGAAAGAGGGGCACCCGAGTTTGCAAGTGAAACAAACTACGAGTCAGTCATGGGACTGGGATGAGAAATCTACTTAACACATTTCAAATATGGCTAATGTAAAGACCCGTAACTTCCCCGAGGAGGAAAGAGCGGATAGTTCGAGAACAAGCCACAAACAGAACGCAGACGGAAGAACATTTCATTGTATATTACAACAATGCATCAGATTACAAGAATATACAGAGTATAAATGAATAAATATTACACATTAATATTAGAGATTACAATAAATTACAAAGCAGCGGAAAATAATACAATACACAACTAGAAGGAGATATACGGATACAAAGCTTTCCGGATATCATTCCAGCTGTAAACCAGGATCCTGTGAATATAAATCTGCAAAACCAAAACTACAAGCTGCCCGTGTCAAAATAAGGGCACCCAGAGTTTAGGTTAAAACAATAAACTCCAGGTCAGTCATGGGACTGGTGTGAGAACTAAAACAGTTATTAATCTTTATTTTAAAGATAGGTAAATCAAGGGACCACGCCGTATAACATGGAACGGGTTTCCTCCCAAGAATACCAGTGCATAAAACAAACAACGCAATGCTAAATAAAGAAAAATGAAGCTGTTATAAGCCCCAGGTCCTATCACACAATGCAACGCAAGCCGGGGGATAGGGTTTTCCCTTATAACAGCCAAAGAATGCTTGATACGTTTAAAACAAATCATTTGATACTATTATAAGTGCATAGTGTAAAAAACAACTTCAAATCATAAGTATCAATCATAGGCGGCATGGGTACCATATATCATGTCTCCATACTAGGCTCTACAAATAAAACCGCAAATGTCACGTATTTGGAAGTTGGATTTCCATCTATGAACCGAGGCCAGGGATCGTCCTCTACCGATTCGAGACTGTCTAGCACGAGTCTCAGGCAAGCGCGCAGACAAGCCTTGGATCGTCAGGGCCGGTCCACCGATGTGGATTATTATGCCTGAACACTACGTCTCTCCGCCCTTTGGGGCGTAAATGAGCCAACGAATGGCTCCATCGGACCCGGATCGTCCGATCTAACCGAGGCGCCTCGCAACAGCAACAACCACAAAGGTGAAAAGTATATAAATGTCAAGGCTGGTAGGTCACTGACACCACCCTAGCTAGAAAGAAACGCATGCCCTCTCTGAGGTCCTCTCCCGTTTTTGGTTCACAACCGGGGTGCGAGGCTCGCGAATTCACGTTACACAAAGCTGTGCCACACAGGCTGTGCTTTGATCATCACCACAAGACTTTGTTTTTCAACAGAAGCCTTGATCCTTTGCATCTTAGCATGCCACACAGGCAAACCACTCTATGCAACCGATATCAGTCACACAGAATGAAATCCAATGTCAGACACACAGTCCATTTACAAGTTCGTTCTGGGTCTGAACGAAACCGGAGGCACCCAGTACCCCGCATATCCATTGATCTCCAAGTACGTCTGGACGATCACCAACTGTTTCCATCCTCTTGGGTGTACATCCCAATCAAGATCATCAGTAATCACCCAAACGACGTGAAGACCTCCGGTCTTCGACCATCGTCTTCATCTTCGACTTATCGTCGTATCAGTTATTCGGAATGGGATAAACCCGGTCTTTCTGAATAACTCGCGTATATTTTAAATAAGTGTTACACAAACGCAATATACGCCTCATTCCAATTCATTAGTCACTAACCGTAAATTAACAAGAGAATAATTCCCCAAATATTAACCCCGAAGGCCGAAACCAACATCAGATCAATATCCAGAAAATCATTCTGCTTGGCTAACCGACAGTTAGTTTCTAAATTTCACATTCATAGGGAAAGGTTCCCATTAATTTTATCAAAGATAAATCCCTTGAATTTATTCTCTAATCTATCCTTTTGAATTTCGATTCAACTAGTCGGGATTAACGAACCTTACCGAAGTAATCATTTGTTTTAATTTCCCAATCCCAACCTATTCACCCCATGAAGTAAAACTGGTAATACTTCATATCTAACACTACGGTGTTATCGGTAAATTCAATTACCATTTCACGTTCAAATCTAATTAAAGATTTAACTATCGCCTGGAGCAAAACTGGTGATACTCCATTCTCGATCATTTCAATCTAATTAAAGATTCATTAAAACTCCACTTAGTTTTAATCTGTGACTGGGTTAAAGAATCAGTGTCATTTTAAAAACAGTTCATGATAAACCCAAAATCACATTCATTAATTATCGGGTTAAAGAACAAGTGTTATTTAAAAACACTGTTTACGATAAACCCAAAAATCAATATCAATCCAATTCCATTTAAATATTATTTAATTGGTACATTTCATTAAATCAAAATAAAAAGATTTAATCTTTTCTTAACTGGGTTCAAGAACAGTGTTAATGAAGACACCAT
Source organism: Allium sativum (assembly GCA_030737875.1). Classification (NCBI taxonomy): domain Eukaryota; kingdom Viridiplantae; phylum Streptophyta; class Magnoliopsida; order Asparagales; family Amaryllidaceae; genus Allium; species Allium sativum. The sequence continues at coordinate 861,269,730 of CM060915.1, read as the reverse complement.
TCACGACAAACCCAAATCACATTTGATATTAAATACAAGGCTCTGAATAGAAAATATCCCGGCTTATATTCAATATCAAATTCTGCGACCAACAAAGATCATATTGGAAATAACGATATATATATCTATATCTTTCAAATTTCCATAACAACATTTGTATAATCACGAAATCCAACATCGAAATATTCCGAAGACAATTTCGATTCAAATCCATTCCAATGCAATCATTGGAAATTCTGGTTATTATCAAAACCATTTCAAATTCAATTTATTTATTTAAAAATAAATAGAATTGAAATTCTAGTTCAAAACTAGTTCATTTCGATAAAAATCTATTTTTATCTTTTCAAATATGGAGTTTTTCATCCCAATTCTTTCTAAATCATTTCTTATGATTTTACACAAATTATTACTATTTTTAATAATTTTATCAAGGCCTGTACAGTCGATTTCCATCAACGGCCATCGAACTGCACTTACAACGACCTTTTTCAAATTTGGTTTGGACATAATTCCAAATCCAACCGTTAGATTTCTAATTACTAATATTCGTTAGAAAGCTCTTTTCGATACGAACCCAACGGTTCCGGTTTTAGGAGAATCCGACGGTCGGATCTCCCATAATATCCGTTCGAAGTCAATGGTCGAAATTCGCGAACTACCGCGGCGCGGCGCGTTCTATTCAGGCCATTATATTATATACATAATATATATAATATATACTTCGTCGTTTTCCTTTTAAAACGTGCTTTATAAATCGTTTTAAAATTCATTTTCAAAACTATTTCAACTTCATATTCAATTTCAAATCCAAAATTGAATATTCCAATTTAAATTCATTTTAAATTCATTTCAAATTGATTTCAATTCAAATTGATTTCTAATTCAATTTCAGTTCGTTTTCAATTCGAATTCATTTCTATTCCATTTCAATTCGAATTCATTTATATTCAATTTCTATTCGAATTTATTTATATTCAATTTCAATTCGAATTTATTTATATTCAATTCTTTTCAAAATATCAGATTTTGAAATCACTTTCGAGATTCATTATAAAATGAATAAAATCGATATAAATATCGTTCACGTCAAAATGGCGTAAATCTAATCAATACGGCTTCATATATTCCTATTTTCAAATATTCTATTTCAAATATTTCTTTTTCAAACGTTTCTATTTTAAAACTGGAATGAGGCCCAATCAATTACCATATAATGTTAATTATATGGATTTTCTACAACACATGTATATATCAACAACATTGAATAATCAACCATCATCCAAAGTGCATTCTACACTGTATAAGCATCAAATATAAATATTCAACGCTTATAACAGCCTGTCAATCAATCGATCGACATACAACTAAACAATCGGGATTAGTGTACGTCAAATATCATCCCAATACCCGTGTGGAGTTTCAAGCAATCAAACACAGATTTTTATTTTTGCAGTTGGGCGATGTGTAAAATTTATCGTCCCAATCAATGTCCTTCAAATAGGTGTACATAAACAAACCGTCCGGTTTGTAAATGAATATTTATTTATTCACATTCACGTTAAAAATTATATTTTTAACGATCAAATATTTTATTTTAACACATGAATTTTTATTCAGTTCATTTACAAAATAAAAATGATATTTTTATTTTTCTAACTTATTTTAGAAAATTTCGGCGGCATAACGGCACGATACTAGAAACGGGACAAGGCCTAGCCTTATCCCCGGTCTAGTGAAGGCCCACGCCATTCACACAGCAATCAAATCAATTTCATTTCACCCAACAATTCAATTCAAACCAAATAATCTAACCAACTATACAACCAAACAATTAAACAAACAAGCCATCCATGGTCTGTGGATGACGGGTGTCGGGTGCTACTAAACACCGTCTGCATCATAGTATATATATATAACTAGAAAAATAAAACTAAAGAGTGAGAAATTCTCACCGATAGCTAATCCAACGCCACGACTCTTCTTATGTAGAAATCTTTGCCGCTCTTGCCCCTTGTCACTTTCTCTGCCCGTATTCTCTACATATGTAAAAATCACATTTTTACTTCGCTATTCGATATATAAAAATCGAATTTTTACTTTGCTATTCAATATATAAAAATAGAATTTTTACTTCACTATTCAATATATAAAAATCGAATTTTTACTTTGCTATTCAATATATAAAAATCGAATTTTTACTTTGCTATTCAATATATAAAAATCGAATTTTTACTTTGCTATTCAATATATAAAAATCGAATTTTTACTTTACTATTCACTATATAAAAATCGAATTTTTACTTTGCTATTCACTATATAAAAATCGAATTTTTACTTTGCTATTCAATATATAAAAATCGAATTTTTACTTTGCTATTCAGTATATAAAAATCGAATTTTTACTTTGCTATTCACTATATAAAAATCGAATTTTTACTTTGCTATTCAATATATAAAAATCGAATTTTTACTTTGCTATTCAATATATAAAAATCGAATTTTTACTTCGCTACTATATAGATAAAAATTCTATTTTTATAACGGTGCTCATATGATAAAGATTATATTTTTATCACGCTATTCAATATATAAAAAGTATATTTTTATATATCTACTTCTAATATAAAGATCAAAATTTTAATACTCTACACAAGTAAAAATCATATTTTTAATTCACTACTAGTATATAAACTATATTTTTAACCTTTCTATATTATAAAAATTATATTTTTAACCTCATAAAAATCGTATATTTTTCAGTTTTAAAGATCATATATTTTCAATGCAAAGAAATCATACTTTTATACAATGATATGATTTAAAAATCATATTTTTACTCACCTAAATAAATAAAACAATAAAATAAATAAATAGAAAGGCTCACCGGCGCGTCGGAGGATGAAGGTGGAATGTCAGGGGGTGGTCGGTGGCTCAGCAAGGTGCGGTGGTTGCTGATGTCGGCGCAGGGGTTCGAGGGCTAGGGGGGAGGCGGCGGCTGCGGGTTGTGGGCGGCTGCGGGTTCGATTGGGGCCAGGCTTCGAGGGGGAAGGGGTTGCGCGAGCGAGGAGGGGGTGCGTCGGGTCTTGGAGCGAGGGAGGCGGATGGTGGCCATGGAGGGGTGCGGCGCGATGGACGATGGCTGGGGGGCGGCGGTTGTCGATCGGCGGCAACGATAGTTTTAGGTTTTTTTTTATTTTCTGAAATGAACTCGAAACGGGGGGGGGGGGGGGGGTATGTGAAAAGGAGGGGTATTATATTTATTTTTAATTTATTTATTTATTTCTTTTCAAAAAGCATCTTTTTATTTCGAACTCGAAATCAAGCCCACCGCCTGTCGTCCATAGCTAATTACCCCCATTCCGAACACAATGGGATATGTTTCGTAGGCTGATTCGATCGTTTCGATCAGTCTTCGTCAAAATCAACATATAACTCTATATATTGAATTTGAACGCGCATTTCAATTTACCGGGGTCACATACTAACTCGAAAAATTCCCGAAAAATATTTTCTAGCTTCGTATTGACGATACGGTCCTAACAAAACTAGTTTCGTTGAATTCTGAGACCGTTTGAAAAATGGCCATTTTCCAGTCGATCAAAATCAACTGAAACTGGTCAAACGCGTTTTCCTTTTCCACGCCCACATATTGATTCGAAAAATTATGAAATTTGAAACCTAGCTCTAACTTGACATCACGGATCCAACAAAAGTGGTTTCGTCAAAATCCGAGGTCGTTTGCAAAAATTCCATTTTTAAGGGCCTGAATTCCATAGCGACTATTCAGAAATTTCAACCGGACATATCTTTTGATTCCCGCTATGAAATTTTGATTTCCCGGATTCGTTGGAAAGAAATTATCAATTAGATCCTATTATTTTTGGTTTCACTAAAATCCGGATTGTTTTGCATCTGGTACATTCAATTGAAGTTTGAAATCGAATTATCGAACTACCGCGCCATTTTCAATTCCTTTTATAATTATAAATAATTATTTATATTCTAACGACGAACTATATAAATATATTCGTTCGATTTCTATTCAAAAGAAATTTCTCGTTGATATTATTTAAAATAATTCATTTTAGATGTTCAAAATTCGCTAAAATTGCCAGAATAAAATTTTTAAACTGGCCCAGATTTTCGGGTTGTTACAATCTCCCCCACTTAAAACTTTTCGTCCCCGAAAAGGAACAAAGTCGAAAGTGGTTTGATTAATCAACTCTACGTTCAATTTGGCTTCCATTCTCCAACTTTTCAGTTTCTGAGAATTTTCAAATTCTTCAAAAATTTGGCTAACACCCGGAATTTTCGAAAAATTTCGCCATAACCTCCCCTGCACCGGGAGCCACGGGAAAATCCAGAAATTGCCATATAGGCCTTCTGATCTCAAAAAGAAAAAGAAAAAGCCAAGCGGCTAGCCAATAGGCTCATAAAATCATCATCACCCAAACAAAACAGGAAATTATGTAGTAAACATGTACCTATTTGTCGGGCAAACAAATTTTATTCTCTGCTCTAGCCTCCTTGCTATGCCTGTTCAATGTAAGTACATATATATGCAAGCAAATGCGACCAATTTTCAATACAATTCAATATTTGATTCAGTTAGGCATAATGGTTCAAAATTATCAAACAATTAAACAAACAACACAAACATCAATCAATTAGTGAATTATCATTTGAAATTCATAACTTTGATATATAGTCAAAAATCTCATTTTTGATGCCAAATCACAACAATAAGCCGTATCTAATTTTGGTTCTCACACCAGTCAATAGGAAATATATAGAAATCTCACTTTCGTCACTCGAATATAAACACTGGCGATGGTGCCCCGTCACCAGAATTATCCCCGAGCAACTAGAGTATGATTCTATAACTATCCAATATATTAAAACTTCGAATACACGTTTGCAAGACATATATGCAAAATCTTTATATATCGGATTGTCCAAATTCAATATAAATAAATAATCAAATACGAATAATTGATTTAAATTTTCAAAACAAAAATTTGTTTTCATTTTTTTTTTAAAATATACTCTTCACACTCGTTCTAGGATACAACTGATCCTATCTCTAACGAGTCATTCTCGTTGGATATTACTAATCCAATATCTGATGAATTCTTTCGTAGGGTTCTAATGTGTCTTGTTCTCTGAGCTTTGTAAACCAAAGCTCTGATACCAACTGTAAAGACCCGTAACTTCCCCGGTGAGGAAAGAGCGGATAGTTCGAGAACAAGCCACAAACAGAACGCAGACGGAAGAACATTTCATTGTATATTACAACAATGCATCAGATTACAAGAATATACAGAGTATAAATGAATAAATATTACACATTAATATCAGAGATTACAATAAATTACAAAGCAGCGGAAAATAATACAATACACAACTAGAAGGAGATATACGGATACAAAGCTTTCCGGATATCATTCCAGCTGTAAACCAGGATCCTGTGAATATAAATCTGCAAAACCAAAACTACTAGCTGCCCATGTCAAAATAAGGGCACCCAGAGTTTAGGTTAAAACAATAAACTCCAGGTCAGTCATGGGACTGGTGTGAGAACTAAAACAGTTATTAATCTTTATTTTAAAGATAGGTAAATCAAGGGACCACGCCGTATAACACGGAACTGGTTTCCTCCCAAGAATACCAGTGCATAAAACAAACAACGCAATGCAAAATAAAGAAAAATGAAGCTGTTATAAGCCCCAGGTCCTATCACACAATGCAACGCAAGCCGGGGGATAGGGTTTTCCCTTATAACAGCCAAAGAATGCTTGATACGTTTAAAACAAATCATTTGATACTATTATAAGTGCATAGTGTATAAAACAACTTCAAATCATAAGTATCAATCATAGGCGGCATGGGTACCATATATCATGTATCCATACTAGGCTCTACAAATAAAACTGCAAATGTCACGTATTTGGAAGTTGGATTTCCATCTATGAACCGAGGCCAGGGATCGTCCTCTACCGATTCGAGACTGTCTAGCCCGAGTCTCAGGCAAGCGCGCAGACAAGCCTTGGATCGTCAGGGCCGGTCCACCGATGTGGATTATTATGCCTGAACACTACGTCTCTCCGCCCTTTGGGGCGTAAATGAGCCAACGAATGGCTCCATCGGACCCGGATCGTCCGATCTAACCGAGGCGCCTCGCAACAGCAACAACCACAAAGGTGAAAAGTATATAAATGTCAGGGCTGGTAGGTCACTGACACCACCCTACCTAGAAAGAAACGCATGCCCTCCCTGAGGTCCTCTCCCGTTTTTGGTTCACAACCGGGGTGCGAGGCTCGCAATTCACGTTACACAAAGCTGTGCCACACAGGCTGTGCTTTGATCATCACCACAAGACTTTGTTTTTCAACAGAAGCCTTGATCCTTTGCATCTTAGCATGCCACACAGGCAAACCACTCTATGCAACCGATATCAGTCACACAGAATGAAATCCAATGTCAGACACACAATCCATTTACAAGTTCGTTCTGGGTCTGAACGAAACCGGAGGCACCTAGTACCCCGCATATACATCGATCTCCAAGTACGTCTGGACGATCACCAACTGTTTCCATCCTCTTGGGTGTACATCCCAATCAAGATCATCAGTAATCACCCAAACGACGTGAAGACCTCCGGTCTTCGACCATCGTCTTCATCTTCGACTTATCGTCGTATCAGTTATTCGGAATGGGATAAACCCGGTCTTTCCGAATAACTCGCGTATATTTTAAATAAGTGTTACACAAACGCAACATACGCCTCATTCCAATTCATTAGTCACTAACCGTAAATTAACAAGAGAATAATTCCCCAAATATTAACCCCGAAGGCCGAAACCAACATCAGATCAATATCCAGAAAATCCTTCTGCTTGGCTAACCGACAGTTAGTTTCTAAATTTCACATTCATAGGGAAAGGTTCCCATTAATTTTATCAAAGATAAATCCTTTGAATTTATTCTCTAATCTATCCTTTTGAATTTCGATTCAACTAGTCGGGATTAACGAACCTTACCGAAGTAATCATTTGTTTTAATTTCCCAATCCCAACCTATTCACCCCATGAAGTAAAACTGGTAATACTTCATATCTAACACTACGGTGTTATCGGTAAATTCAATTACCATTTCACGTTCAAATCTAATTAAAGATTTAACTATCGCCTGGAGCAAAACTGGTGATACTCCATTCTCGATCATTTCAATCTAATTAAAGATTCATTAAAACTCCACTTAGTTTTAATGTAACATCCCATAATTTCAGTATATTTAAAACTTCAATTTAAAATAAATAAAATGGAATATATTAGAGAAAAATCAAATTTTGTTGATTATAATGATGATGATTATTTGAATGAAGTATAAATAGATTTTTAAATTTAGTTTATACTTAGGATTGTTGAAATTTGAGAATTTATATTTTTATTTATTTAATAAATTTGAGTTGTTTAGTTTATAATGGAAACGCAAATTTAATCTGAAATGGCGAAATTCTAAATTGGGAAATAATAACTGAAAGTCAAAACTTGAATTCAAATAATCAAATTTGAGATTTAAATTGTGTGAAATTTATTTATAAAATTTGTTTAAGTCATTATTGGATTAAATGGGAATTTTAAGTATTTAAAATTGAATTTAAAACAGTTAATCGAATAATTGAATATTTTATTTATTTAATTAATGGTGAAATTTAACCGTTTTGGCGACTGTCTCGGAATTCGACGAAACTGGCGCCATCGGAACCGGAACGGTGAAATATGATAGGATTTCAATTTGCGTTATAAACGGACTTGTCGTTTGATCATACGGGAGAAAATGCGATTGGAATCAGTATAATAGGATAATTAGTTGTTCTCTTATTTGGGCCTTTATATATTTATAAATAAAATTTCTTTTCCTTCTTAACAGCCCATTATCATTATACGTACAAAAAAATTCTCAACAAAGCTTTCTCTAATGGCTGAAACCATTTCTAAACCCTAGATGTAAAAATAAAAATTTCAACTTCAAAATCAAATCTCCACAAAACCTATCGTATTATATGTCAAACTGAAGCTCTCGACGATACGAAGCTATGGGTGCTTCCAGTTTTGACATGCAGTAGACGGATTCACCAGAAATCGCGGTCAAAGCTTTCAGATTTCGAAACCCTAGGTCATGAATTGGGGGTTTTCGATTTAAGGGAAAATCGCGAAATCGGCGATATGGGTTTTGAAGAGGAGGAGCGTACGAGTGCGATGGTGGTGTCCGTTCGATTTATAAGCAAAGGGATAGCTGGAATTTGGTGTTTGAAGCTTCGATTTGGCCGGTTTTAGGGTTGACGGCGAAGGAGCTTGGGGCCACCGAAGGCGTGGGTTCCGGCATGGCTGGGTGCGGTTTTCGATGATGGTCGCAATGGAGGTGGTCGCTGGTCGTAAGTCGATCGGAGGAGGGAGTATTTTACGGTCAAAGTTTGGTGCAAATTGGGTTTCATTTCGTTGGTTTCCTGTAGCGGAGAGAGAGAGCGTGAGCGGGAAGAAGTAAAGGGGGGGCTGACGTGTCATGAGTTGGTTGGTGAGGAGTACATTTTTATTTATTTTATATATATTGAATTCAAATGGTAAAATGCTCATAACTTTCTCGTTTTAACTCGGAATTGGACGCGGTTTGTTGCGTTGGGATCGTGGCGGAATTGCGGACGTTATGGCCCTGGTTTGGTTGCAATCTGAGACTGTCAAATTTTGGGCTTCTTTTGGACGTTCGATTCAGTAAGGACCCAAAGGTGAGTGATTTTTCCACTCACGAAATACTAAATTATTTCCATATTTATTAAATTAAAATTTTAAGTGAATTTGGTTGCATGGTTGTGTTGTTTGATGGATGATTGATTTAAATTTGACATGCAAGTGTTAACATGCAAATAAAATCGATAATTAGTTATTTAAAATTTAAATTTCAAATTTAAAATTCCAGCACTTGTTAATCGGTAATATGATTCAATTTACTGTTTGAATGGATGATGTGATGGATGCCTTGGTTGATTTGACTGTCTGATGAATATTATTTGAATTGTTCATTATTCAGTACATGATGGTGTATGTTTATTGACGATTAATCCCAATTTCTCACCCTTGATGTTACGGGCATCTAATAAATCAGGGATTGATCGATAAAATAAATTAAGAACACAAGTTGAAATGATACACACCTATGACCCTGATTTGGATTGAAATGATAGATCCATCCCGAAATATCGAGAAATTAAATTAAAAATCACTTGTCCATAAGATAGAAAATTTTATATGGACATCGGTTGGTTAAATGATTTTTTTAATATTTGAAATTTTTATTTTGATGGGAAGTTCATTGAAGGAAATGTATTGATTTCGATAAGTTTATTTCTTCCTTTGAAAGTCTGAATCTTGAATAGTATTTGAAATGATTTAAGAAGTTTCCCAAATGAATTTGAAGTATTAAAGATTTAAAATTTAAATCTATATGATTTGGGATTTTCAAGGATTGCGCAGATTCGGATTTAATAAATTCCTATTGAATTGAAAATTTGAATAGAGGTAATCGAGAATACTCGGAAATTGTTTTCGAACTTAATACGAGTATGATTTTGAATTCGTGAATTTGGAAGATGGGTTTGAAATGAGATTTGAAACCAGTCGTTTGGGCTAAGCAACTCTATTTAGACTGGAGTTTAGGTTCAAGTTGAAGTTCGGAAGAAGAATCAATTTTAGTTAAAGAATTTCTATATATATATTTCCATAGTTGATTTCAATAACTATCCTGTTTTCAAAATATATTTATTAAATTTTTCTATAATTATTTTATTATAACTAAAATTTTCTTATATCCTTTTTTTTTTTAAAACTATTTAGTAATTTTTGAAGTGTATATATACATACATAGTGTTTAAACTTATTTATCCTATTTTTAACTATTATATTCTATATTTTAGATAAAGGTTCCTTTATAAACATCTGTTTTTTTATATATTTACAAGTGTAATTCTTCTTCCGAATGAAAAGTTCTGGACCTAAGATCGTTGTTGAAATGGAGTTGAGATAAGAAATTTATTTAAGAATCGATTTCAAACCGTTCAAATATGGAAGATGGATTTTATTCTACTAAAATATTAACTTATCTCCTAAGGGATTGAAAGTAAGTATGGAAGACTATATTCTATTTGAATATGAATCGATTTGGGAAAAATTTGAAATCTTTTGAGAATAAATATATTCTATTTGAATATAAGTCGAATTTTGAAATATTATATGATTATAGTATAAGAATATGGAAATATATTCTATTTTAGAATATAATCGGTTTGGTATGATTTATGATATTTCGATATGAACTATATTCTATTTTGAATATAAATGGGTTCGAAACAGAATATGATATTTTGATATGAAAGCGAACCTTTGAAAATGTAAAAGAACCAACCGATGTGAAAGATGTAAGCGTTGGTATTCAAAGAGACCGGAGTCGGCATAAGGCATACTCTCTGTCAGTGTTGATACCACTTTGACAACTATGAACGTTTTGACGTATTCTGTGAATGTATCGACGTATCCAGAATAGATTATGATGACTTGGAGGCGATTATTGAATCGAAGAAGATGATCGATGACGAAATAGCCCTGACCTTCGGGTCAGAATTGAAATGACTAAAACAGGAGCTATACCGTGACTAACTGAGGTAGCACCTTTGATCGGACACACTTCTTCGATATTATTTCTATGACTATGATGATGATGATGATGATTTGGGCCCATTTATGATTTTTGGGAGTGTGATCTGAGGTGGGCGGTAGTGGCTGCTATGCGTTATCACCGGTCCGGGAGTGCAACTGGTAGAATCCTACCCTGGGCATTGCCTCAAGTGCCTTGTCATATTTATCCCTATCGACCCCCATACGATTTTGATTTAGTGTTGCTTTCTATGGAGTGCCCTCTGATAACACCAGTACGGTGAATTTACGGTACTGTATAGACTGTGATGCCTATAAACGGCGTAAGGGTAATATGGTAATCCCGCTTACGCTATTTTCAGTATTTATACTTTACTGAGTAAACACTATCATAATAGCGTGTTATAGTATCTATGTATTAGTTTAACGGATCCTCGAGAGATGGGAAAACCCGTAACATCTCTTGAGTTACTGCACCCATGACACTGATGTTATTTCGTATTTTGATTTGACTAATATGAGAATGATTTAGTGCTGATCCGAGTGTTTGTTGTGTTTTCTTTTTATGCAATACGCTCGGGTCAGCAGATGTTGCAGTTAGCGAGGATTTCTTCCTTGGAGCACGAAGACGAAGATTTGGTATACATCTATTAAATTTATATATTTTCCGCTGCTTTGTATGAAATCTGTATATGTGTAACTCTGATAACCATTGATGTTATAGCCTATTGTAGATATATGTTTCAACTGTTTAAACTGCTATTTAATTATTATATGTGGTCCTTCCGCTGTGAGGTTCTATGATTGTTTTTCTATTCTTCTTTCTTTTCTTCTTTTCCCAATAACTACCTGTATTTGCGATTGTTTGGGGTCGACATGTGTGGTTTATTGTCGATTTTAAATGGTCAAAAATTGGGTTGTTACAATTTGGTATCAGAGCGATGGTTAGCGATAACCTTGGCTCTGTTGGGAATTAACTCATTAGAGATGGGGTTAGAAACGCCCTAGAATGAGTTTGAGTGATATACGAGAGAGCGTACTTGTAACTTTGATATAAAGTGATTTTATATTGTGTTGATTTGTTCTGTTGAACATTTATAAATTCTGATCGATATATGGGACGCCATGGGATCGATAGGAATTTCTAAATGATCGAATAGGATGAATTGACATAATAAGGTTTTCGTCTATATTTTTATATACACATATATATCCTATATATTATTGGTTTTATGTGTATAAGCATCGATCCTTAGTAGGTAATAATATTATGTTATTATCTATTATGATTGACTAGATAATGAATCTAGTAAGAGGAAATTAAATGGTTAGAAAATATTGGAAATGGAATGTTACCTTTAAACCTAATTAGTTGTAGGATGATTTGCGATTAAAACGGAAATGAACTTGAAACTTGATCCTCGGTTGCTTTTGAAATAGTTTCGCCAAAATTTTTAAAATAAGATCATATTATAGAAATGGTTTGGGAAATAGTTTTCAAAAGAAATTTTAACGAAATGAGTATAATTCCTTCTTGGACCTTAGAAAACGATGTCGGTAATGAGTGCACGCATTATCGATGTTTATTCTGAAGAGTTTAAGTGGGGGAGACCACTCTGTACTTTCGTAACTGGTTGGTAAAAGTTTTGATTTAAAATTCCATGGGGTATAAAGTATATTAAAATATTAATGTATGTTATTTAAAGTGAATTTAAATAAAACCAGAATTGAAATTTCTAGGTTCTTTGTTAATTCAAGGATTTGGAGTTAAAATTTCCTTGTATGGTATGATTTTCTATAAATGGTATAAAACCCGGAATCAAGCATTTAAGTTCATCTTAATTAATGATATTGATTAAATACTAAATTAACTCTATTATTAGAATTTTGATTTGAAACTAAGAAATGGACTTGAGGGTTAAGAGAAGGAACCCATCGTCTAAACTCATAAGTGTGGACGATGATTAAGTTTAAACAAATCTTAAGTTTGGTCGAGATAAGTGTTAGAGAATTGGGTTAACTACGAAATAAAACTCAACTAAGTCAACCAAAATGAAATGGAAGATTTAGTTGTGTAAATAAGAAAGGAAACAACTTATGACTTAGCTAATTAATAAGTATGTGAAGTTAGTCGAGAAGGAATTGAAAAGAAATTGAATTAAGTATGTATACTTAGGAAATCAAATAGGAATTGATTGAGAACTGAGTATAAATTTAAATTATGAACCATCCTTATTTTGAACCATTATTTGAGAGTCGAATAAATATGTTGAGTGAATGGAATATCGTTTAATTTAAAATGAAAATGGGAAAGAGTGAAAAATAAAATAAAAGGGTTAAGTAAAAGAAATCCACTTAATGGAATTAAATGGGTTGATTTAGAATTCATATGGATAATTGGATTGACTAAGTATAATATGATTCATACAAACAACTAACGGGTAAATCATGGCATTAATAAGTGATAACCAAATCTAGTGGTCGAGGTTTGCTAAGGTTTGGAAATTCGAAGGTTTGAAACTCCAACTCAAATGAATCAACATTTAAGGGAAATTTGGTTGAACTAAATAGACATGAAGGTAAACTTTAAAATATCTCTTGGAAATGATACCATTGGTAATGGAACTTGGATGTAAATGAATTTGGAAAAATTGATCCATGGTAATGAATTAAAGGATCATCGTAATCTAGTTCGTTGAAAATTTTAAAATGAATTAATGGTTCAATACAATCAGGTTAGTTCGGAAAGTAAAACGATATCAAGTTTTAACTAAATTTAATGCTTGAAAAGAAACGAGTAATGTATCGAAAATATATTGGAGTGAAATAAGCAATTGGACATGAATTCATTTCTTGAATAATGGAGTAAATGTAAAGGATTCAATGGATGAAAATGGAAAGAGGTAATCGAAATAAAATACATTTAATAATTGAAATGAATATGAACATATCTTAAGTATTGAAAGGGGAAATCATATTATTATGAGTATAAGGGCAATAATTCATTTTGAAGGTTAAGCTTGCTTGAATTTTTGAATCCGGAAGTTTGAAATTCCAAATAAAATGACTCAGCGTTATGCGAAACCTGGGATATTCGATAGGCTGAACTAAAATGACCATAACTTTTGATGGGATAATCGGAATTCAATGATTCCTGACTTTTCGGAAACCTCAGAAACTGAGCCAAACTTTTGTTAATAGTGCCTTGCCTAATTTTCAATTTAATTAGGTTGAAATCAGAGAATTAGTGGTAGTTGTATGCGCAGAAAATTAAAATCTAAAGTGAATACCAATATTGTTTTGACCATAACTTCCTACCGGAACGTCAGATTTCGATGTGCGAGTACAATTCGGAAAGACCAGAATGTAAACTAAAACTTTCTCTTAACATGTTGGGTAAAATTCTGATGTTTAGAAGGCTAAAAACTGGGTAGAACATTTCAGGCCTGCATTTTCAGTGTTCGGGCTGAAGCGTTCACCTTCGTTAAAACAACCATAACTTTCAAACGGATTATCCGAATTCGACGAATCCGGACAATTCGGAAAGCTTGAAACGAACACTACAACTTGTGCCTAGGGTGTCTTAGGAAAATTCCCTCATTTATTATGTGATAATCTATGATATTTTTGCTGGTCTGTTGCTATCATGTGTGTTTGTAGTTAAAATGTTGAATATATGTTGTATCAATTATATGCAACAGTAATATACTGTTGCTTGTTTGGTTCTTATGCCTATTTGAGTGTTTTAGTAGGTGCAAGAGATGGCTTGGAGCTTGCTTACGCTAAATATTAAGTGCTAAGGTAAGAAAATCCGCATATAAACGCTAAAGAAGGTACGTACTTGTGGTATATAAGTTTAGTGGTTTTGTTTTGTGTTTTCCCCTGGTACAGGGATGCCTCATCGTCGATGAGATGTATATTTGGATTGATATATGTATCGGGATTTTTCCCGGGGCTCTCCGTACAGAGGAGATGCTGCCAAAATTTTCCGTGATTTCGGAAGTTAGAAAATTTTATGAGTTTTACAAATATAGCTTACTTACAAAGGCTATTTTTAAGTATGAATTTAAAATAGGTATGTGCTTAATATCATTTCGTTCTCTTTTCGAGGACGAAAAGATTTTAAGTAGGGGAGAATGTAACATCCCATAATTTCAGTATATTTAAAACTTCAATTTAAAATAAATAAAATGGAATATATTAGAGAAAAATCAAATTTTGTTGATTATAATGATGATGATTATTTGAATGAAGTATAAATAGATTTTTAAATTTAGTTTATACTTAGGATTGTTGAAATTTGAGAATTTATATTTTTATTTATTTAATAAATTTGAGTTGTTTAGTTTATAATGGAAACGCAAATTTAATCTGAAATGGCGAAATTCTAAATTGGGAAATAATAACTAAAAGTCAAAACTTGAATTCAAATAATCAAATTTGAGATTTAAATTGTGTGAAATTTATTTATAAAATTTGTTTAAGTCATTATTGGATTAAATGGGAATTTTAAGTATTTAAAATTGAATTTAAAACAGTTAATCGAATAATTGAATATTTTATTTATTTAATTAATGGTGAAATTTAACCGTTTTGGCGACTGTCTCGGAATTCGACGAAACTGGCGTCATCGGAACCGGAACGGTGAAATATGATAGGATTTCAATTTGCGTTATAAACGGACTTGTCGTTTGATCATACGGGAGAAAATGCGATTGGAATCAGTATAATAGGATAATTAGTTGTTCTCTTATTTGGGCCTTTATATATTTATAAATAAAATTTCTTTTCCTTCTTAACAGCCCATTATCATTATACGTACAAAAAAATTCTCAACAAAGCTTTCTCTAATGGCTGAAACCATTTCTAAACCCTAGATCTAAAAATAAAAATTTCAACTTCAAAATCAAATCTCCACAAAACCTATCGTATTATATGTCAAACTGAAGCTCTCGACGATACGAAGCTATGGGTGCTTCCAGTTTTGACATGCAGTAGACGGATTCACCAGAAATTGCGGTCAAAGCTTTCAGATTTCGAAACCCTAGGTCATGAATTGGGGGTTTTCGATTTAAGGGAAAATCGCGAAATCGGCGATATGGGTTTTGAAGAGGAGGAGCGTACGAGTGCGATGGTGGTGTCCGTTCGATTTATAAGCAAAGGGATAGCTGGAATTTGGTGTTTGAAGCTTCGATTTGGCCGGTTTTAGGGTTGACGGCAAAGGAGCTTGGGGCCACCGAAGGCGTGGGTTCCGGCATGGCTGGGTGCGGTTTTCGATGATGGTCGCAATGGAGGTGGTCGCTGGTCGTAAGTCGATCGGAGGAGGGAGTATTTTACGGTCAAAGTTTGGTGCAAATTGGGTTTCATTTCGTTGGTTTCCTGTAGCGGAGAGAGAGAGCGTGAGCGGGAAGAAGTAAAGGGGGGGCTGACGTGTCATGAGTTGGTTGGTGAGGAGTACATTTTTATTTATTTTATATATATTGAATTCAAATGGTAAAATGCTCATAACTTTCTCGTTTTAACTCGGAATTGGACGCGGTTTGTTGCGTTGGGATCGTGGCGGAATTGCGGACGTTATGGCGCTGGTTTGGTTGCAATCTGAGACTGTCAAATTTTGGGCTTCTTTTGGACGTTCGATTCAGTAAGGACCCAAAGGTGAGTGATTTTTCCACTCACGAAATACTAAATTATTTCCATATTTATTAAATTAAATTTTTAAGTGAATTTGGTTGCATGGTTGTGTTGTTTGATGGATGATTGATTTAAATTTGACATGCAAGTGTTAACATGCAAATAAAATCGATAATTAGTTATTTAAAATTTAAATTTAAATTTCAAATTTAAAATTCCAGCACTTGTTAATCGGTAATATGATTCAATTTACTGTTTGAATGGATGATGTGATGGATGCCTTGGTTGATTTGACTGTCTGATGAATATTATTTGAATTGTTCATTATTCAGTACATGATGGTGTATGTTTATTGACGATTAATCCCAATTTCTCACCCTTGATGTTACGGGCATCTAATAAATCAGGGATTGATCGATAAAATAAATTAAGAACACAGGTTGAAATGATACACACCTGTGACCCTGATTTGGATTGAAATGATAGATCCATCCCGAAATATCGAGAAATTAAATTAAAAATCACTTGTCCATAAGAAAGAAAATTTTATATGGACATCGGTTGGTTAAATGATTTTTTAATATTTGAAATTTTTATTTTGATGGGAAGTTCATTGAAGGAAATGTATTGATTTCGATAAGTTTATTTCTTCCTTTGAAAGTCTGAATCTTGAATAGTATTTGAAATGATTTAAGAAGTTTCCCAAATGAATTTGAAGTATTAAAGATTTAAAATTTAAATCTATATGATTCGGGATTTTCAAGGATTGCGCAGATTCGGATTTAATAAATTCCTATTGAATTGAAAATTTGAATAGAGGTAATCGAGAATACTCGGAAATTGTTTTCGAACTTAATACGAGTATGATTTTGAATTCATGAATTTGGAAGATGGGTTTGAAACCAGTCGTTTGGGCTAAGCAACTCCATTTAGACTGGAGTTTAGATTCAAGTTGAAGTTCGGAAGAAGAATCAATTTTAGTTAAAGAATTTCTATATATATATTTCCATAGTTGATTTCAATAACTATCCTGTTTTCAAAATATATTTATTAAATTTTTCTATAATTATTTTATTATAACTAAAATTTTCTTATATCCTTTTTTTTTTTTTTTAAAACTATTTAGTAATTTTTGAAGTGTATATATACATACATAGTGTTTAAACTTATTTATCCTATTTTTAACTATTATATTCTATATTTTAGATAAAGGTTCCTTTATAAACATCTGTTTTTTTTTATATATTTACAAGTGTAATTCTTCTTCCGAATGAAAAGTTCTGGACCTAAGATCGTTGTTGAAATGGAGTTGAGATAAGAAATTTATTTAAGAATCGATTTCAAACCGTTCAAATATGGAAGATGGATTTTATTCTACTAAAATATTAACTTATCTCCTAAGGGATTGAAAGTAAGTATGGAAGACTATATTCTATTTGAATATGAATCGATTTGGGAAAAATTTGAAATCTTTTGAGAATAAATATATTCTATTTGAATATAAGTCGACTTTTGAAATATTATATGATTATAGTATAAGAATATGGAAATATATTCTATTTTAGAATATAATCGGTTTGGTATGATTTATGATATTTCGATATGAACTATATTCTATTTTGAATATAAATGGGTTCGAAACAGAGTATGATATTTTGATATGAAAGCGAACCTTTGAAAATGTAAAAGAACCAACCGATGTGAAAGATGTAAGCGTTGGTTGTCAAAGAGACCGGAGTCGGCATAAGGCATACTCTCTGTCAGTGTTGATACCACTTTGACAACTATGAACGTTTTGACGTATTCTGTGAACGTATCGACGTATCCAGAATAGATTATGATGACTTGGAGGCGATTATTGAATCGAAGAAGATGATCGATGACGAAATAGCCCTGACCTTCGGGTCAGAATTGAAATGACTAAAACAGGAGCTATACCGTGACTAACTGAGGTAGCACCTTTGATCGGACACACTTCTTCAATATTATTTCTATGACTATGATGATGATGATGATTTGGGCCCATTTATGATTTTTGGGAGTGTGATCTGAGGTGGGCGGTAGTGGCTGCTATGCGTTACCACCGGTCCGGAAGTGCAACTGGTAGAATCCTACCCTGGGCATTGCCTCGAGTGCCTTGTCATATTTATCCCTATCGACCCCCATACGATTTTGATTTAGTGTTGCTTTCTATGGAGTGCCCTCTGATAACACCAGTACGGTGAATTTACGGTACTGTATAGACTGTGATGCCTATAAACGGCGTAAGGGTAATATGGTAATCCCGCTTACGCTATTTTCAGTATTTATACTTTACTGAGTAGACACTATCATAATAGCGTGTTATAGTATCTATGTATTAGTTTAACGGATCCTCGAGAGATGGGAAAACCCGTAACATCTCTTGAGTTACTGCACCCATGACACTGATGTTATTTCGTATTTTGATTTGACTAATATGAGAATGATTTAGTGCTGATCCGAGTGTTTGTTGTGTTTTCTTTTTATGCAATACGCTCGGGTCAGCAGATGTTGCAGTTAGCGAGGATTTCTTCCTTGAGCATGAAGACGAAGATTTGGTATACATCTATTAAATTTATATATTTTCCGCTGCTTTGTATGAAATCTGTATATGTGTAACTCTGATAACCATTGATGTTATAGCCTATTGTAGATATATGTTTCAACTGTTTAAACTGCTATTTAATTATTATATGTGGTCCTTCCGCTGTGAGGTTCTATGATTGTTTTTCTATTCTTCTTTCTTTTCTTCTTTTCCCAATAACTACCTGTATTTGCGATTGTTTGGGGTCGACATGTGTGGTTTATTGTCGATTTTAAATGGTCAAAAATTGGGTTGTTACATTTAATTTGTGACTGGGTTAAAGAATCAGTGTCATTTTAAAACACAGTTCACGATAAACCCAAAATCACATTCATTAATTATCGGGTTAAAGAACAAGTGTTATTTAAAAACACTGTTCACGATAAACCCAAAAATCAATATCAATCCAATTCCATTTAAATATTATTTAATTGGTACATTTCATTAAATCTAAATAAAAATATTTAATCTTTTCTTAACTGGGTTCAAGAACAGTGTTAATGAAGACACCATTCACGACAAACCCAAATCACATTTGATATTAAATACAAGGCTCTGAATAGAAAATATCCCGGCTTATATTCAATATCAAATTCTGCGACCAACAAAGATCGTATTGGAAATAACGATATATATATCTATATCTTTCAAATTTCCATAACAACATTTGTATAATCACGAAATCCAACATCGAAATATTCCGAAGACAATTCGATTCAAATCCATTCCAATGCAATCATTGGAAATTCTGGTTATTATCAAAACCATTTCAAATTCAATTTATTTATTTAAAAATAAATAGAATTGTAATTCTAGTTCAAAACTAGTTCATTTCGATAAAAATCTATTTTTATCTTTTCAAATATGGAGTTTTTCATCCCAATTCTTTCTAAATCATTTCTTATGATTTTACACAAATTATTACTATTTTTAATAATTTTATCAAGGCCTGTACAGTCGATTTCCATCAACGGCCATCGAACTGCACTTACAGCGACCTTTTTCAAATTTGGTTTGGACATAATTCCAAATCCAACCGTTAGATTTCTAATTTCTAATATTCGTTAGAAAGCCCTTTTCGATACGAACCTAACGGTTCCGGTTTTAGGAGAATCCGACGGTCGGATCTCCCGTAATATCCGTTCGAAGTCAATGGTCGAAATTCGCGAACTACCGCGGCGCGGCGCGTTCTATTCAGGCCATTATATTATATATAATATATATAATATATACTTCGTCGTTTTCCTTTTAAAACGTGCTTTATAAATCGTTTTAAAATTCATTTTCAAAACTGTTTCAACTTCATATTCAATTTCAAATCCAAAATTGAATATTCCAATTTAAATTCATTTTAAATTCATTTCAAATTGATTTCAATTCAAATTGATTTCTAATTCAATTTCAGTTCGTTTTCAATTCAATTCAATTTCAATTCGAATTCATTTCTATTTCATTTCAATTCGAATTCATTTATATTCAATTTCTATTCGAATTTATTTATATTCAATTTCAATTCGAATTTATTTATATTCAATTCTTTTCAAAATATCAGATTTTGAAATCACTTTCGAGATTCATTATAAAATGAATAAAATCGATATAAATATCGTTCACGTCAAAATGGCGTCAATCTAATCAATACGGCTTCATATATTCCTATTTTCAAATATTCTATTTCAAATATTTCTTTTTTCAAACGTTTCTATTTTAAAACTGGAATGAGGCCCAATCAATTACCATATAATGTTAATTATATGGATTTTCTACAACACATGTATATATCAACATCGATGAATAATCAACCATCATCCAAAGTGCATTCTACACTGTATAAGCATCAAATATAAATATTCAACGCTTATAACAGCCTGTCAATCAATCAATCGACATACAACTAAACAATCGGGATTAGTGTACGTCAAATATCATCCCAATACCCATGTGGGGTTTCAAGCAATCAAACACAGATTTTTATTTGTGCAGTTGGGCGATGTGTAAAATTTATCGTCCCAATCAATGTCCTTCAAATAGGTGTACATAAACAAACCGTCCGGTTTGTAAATGAATATTTATTTTTTCACATTCACGTTAAAAATTATATTTTTAACGATCAAATATTTTATTTTAACACATGAATTTTTATTCAGTTCATTTACAAAATAAAATTGATATTTTTATTTTTCTAACTTATTTTAGAAAATTTCGGCGGCATAACGGCACGATACTAGAAACGGGACAAGGCCTAGCCTTATCCCCGGTCTAGTGAAGGCCCACGCCATTCACACAACAATAAAATCAATTTCATTTCACCCAACAATTCAATTCTAACCAAATAATCTAACCAACTACACAACCAAACAATTAAACAAACAAGCCATCCATGGTCTGTGGATGACGGGTGTCGGGTGCTACTAAACACCGTCTGCATCCTAGTATATATATATATATAACTAGAAAAATAAAACTAAAGAGTGAGAAATTCTCACCGATAGCTAATCCAACGCCACGACTCTTCTTATGTAGAAATCATTGCCGCTCTTGCCCCTTGTCACTTTCTCTGCCCGTATTCTCTACATATGTAAAAATCACATTTTTACTTCGCTATTCGATATATAAAAATCGAATTTTTACTTTGCTATTCAATATATAAAAATCGAATTTTTACTTCACTATTCAATATATAAAAATCGAATTTTTACTTTGCTATTCAATATATAAAAATCGAATTTTTACTTTGCTATTCAATATATAAAAATCGAATTTTTACTTTGTTATTCAATATATAAAAATCGAATTTTTACTTTGCTATTCAATATATAAAAATCGAATTTTTACTTTGCTATTCACTATATAAAAATCGAATTTTTACTTTGCTATTCACTATATAAAAATCGAATTTTTACTTTGCTATTCAATATATAAAAATCGAATTTTTACTTTGCTATTCAATATATAAAAATCGAATTTTTACTTTGCTATTCACTATATAAAAATCGAATTTTTACTTTGCTATTCAATATATAAAAATCGAATTTTTACTTCGCTATTCAATATATAAAAATCGAATTTTTACTTCGCTACTATATAGATAAAAATTCTATTTTTATAACGCTGCTCATATGATAAAGATTATATTTTTATCACGCTATTCAATATATAAAAAGTATATTTTTATATATCTACTTCTACTATAAAGATCAAATTTTTAATACTCTACACAAGTAAAAATCATATTTTTAATTCACTACTAGTATATAAACTATATTTTTAACCTTTCTATATTATAAAAATTATATTTTTAACCTCATAAAAATCGTATATTTTTCAGTTTTAAAGATCATATATTTTCAATGCAAAGAAATCATACTTTTATACAATGATATGATTTAAAAATCATATTTTTACTCACCTAAATAAATAAAACAATAAAATAAATAAATAGAAAGGCTCACCGGCGCGTCGGAGGCTGAAGGTGGAATGTCAGGGGGTGGTCGGTGGCTCAGCAAGGTGCGGTGGTTGCTGATGTCGGCGCAGGGGTTCGAGGGCTAGGGGGGAGGCGGCGGCTGCGGGTTGTGGGTGGCGGCGGGTTCGATTGGGGCCAGGCTTCGAGGGGGAAGGGGTTGCGCGAGCGAGGAGGGGGAGCGTCGGGTCTTGGAGCGAGGGAGGCGGATGGTGGCCATGGAGGGTGCGGCGCGGTGGACGATGGCTGGGGGGCGGCGGTTGTTGATCGGCGGCAACGATAGTTTTAGGGTTTTTTTCTTTTTTATTTATTTTCTGAAATGAACTCGAAACGGGGGGGGGGGGGGGGGTATGTGAAAAGGAGGGGTATTATATTTATTTTTAATTAATTAATTTATTTCTTTTCAAAAAGCAACTTTTTATTTCGAACTCGAAATCAAGCCCACCGCCTGTTGTCCATAGCTAATTACCCCCATTCCGAACACAATGGGATATGTTTCGTAGGCTGATTCGATCGTTTCGATCAGTCTTCATCAAAATCAACATATAACTCTATATATTGAATTTGAACGCGCATTTCAATTTACCGGGGTCACATACTAACTCGAAAAATTCCCGAAAAATATTTTCTAGCTTCGTATTGATGATACGGTCCTAACAAAACTAGTTTCGTTGAATTCTGAGACCGTTTGAAAAATGGCCATTTTCCAGTCGATCAAAATCAACTGAAACTGGTCAAACGCGTTTTCCTTTTCCACGCCCACATATTGATTCGAAAAATTATGAAATTTGAAACCTAGCTCTAACTTGACATCACGGATCCAACAAAAGTGGTTTCGTCAAAATCCAAGGTCGTTTGCAAAAATTCCATTTTTAAGGGCCTGAATTCCATAGCGACTATTCAGAAATTTCAACCGGACATATCTTTTGATTCCCGCTATGAAATTTTGATTTCCCGGATTCGTTGGAAAGATATTATCAATTAGATCCTATTATTTTTGGTTTCACTAAAATCCGGATTGTTTTGCACCTGGTACATTCAATTGAAGTTTGAAATCGAATTATCGAACTACCGCGCCATTTTCAATTCCTTTTATAATTATAAATAATTATTTATATTCTAACGACGAACTATATAAATATATTCGTTCGATTTCTATTCAAAAGAAATTTCTCGTTGATATTATTTAAAATAATTCATTTTAGATGTTCAAAATTCGCTAAAATTGCCAGAATAAAAATTTTAAACTGGCCCAGATTTTCGGGTTGTTACAGCTAATCACAGGACCACACCACTTTCGTGGAACGGGTTTACTCCATTGGATTGCCAGTGCTTTAAAACAAATAATTCTTTTAAACATCGCAATGATTTTTATAAAAATGAAGCCATTATAAGACTCAGTTCCCATCACAAAATGCAACGCAAACCGGAGGATAGAGTTTTTACCTTATAATGGCCAAAATATGCTTGATACGAATAAAACAAAAGCAATTGATATTATTACTAGTATTTACATGTTTCAAAAACAATTTCGAATCATAACTATCAATCATAGATGGCATGGGTACCATATATCATGTCGCCATATATATATATATACAATCAAAACCGCACGATGTCGTAGTTGAAAATTGGATTTCCGTCATGAACCAAGGCAAAAGATAGTCCTTACCGACTTCGAGACTGTCTAGCCCGAGCCTCAGGATCAGAGCTCGAGTGACCCTAAGAGCGACAGGGCCGGTCCACCGATGTGGATTAAAATTCCTGAACACTGCGTTTCCCCGCCCTTTGGGGCGTAAGTGAGCCAACGAATGGCTCCATCGGACCCGGATCGTCCGATCTAACCGAGGCGCCTCGCAACAGTAACAACCACATAAGTCAAACTCATCAGGGCGTGTAAAACCACTGACGCCACTTCTAGCTAGAAAGAAACGCATGTCCCCCCTGAGGTCCTTTCTCCCGTTTCTGGTTCATACCGGGGTGTAAGGCTCGCGATTTCACGTTATACACAAAGCTACGCCACACAGGCGGTGCTTTGATCATCACCACAAGACTTTGCTTTTCAAAAGAAGCCTTGATCACTGCATCTTAGCATGTCACACATGCAATTCACGCCATGCAACTTATGGTTATCAATCACACAGAATAAATTCCAATGTCAGACACACAATCCATTTACAAGTCCGTTCTGGGTCTGAACGAAACCGGAGGCACTATATACCTCGCAAACCCATCGATCTCCAAGTACGTTTGGACGATCACCACTCATTATCCATATTTCGGGATGCCTCCCAATCAGGACATCAGTTACCATCCAAACGAGGTGTAGAACTCCGGTCTTCGACCACCGTCTTCATCTTCGATTTCTTATCGTCGATTCAGTTATTCAGAATGGAATAGACCCAGTCTTTCTGAGCAACTCGCGTATATAATAAACAAGTGCAACACAAACACACATATGCCATATTCCAGTTCATTAGTCACTAACCGTAAATCAGTAAGAGAACGATTTCCCAAATATTAACCCCGAAGGCCGAAACCAACATCAGATCAAAATCTAGGAAACCATTCGACTTAGCCAACCTTCAGTTAGTTTCTAAATTTCACTTCCATATCGTTTATAATATTTTATAAAGATTTATCGCTATTTTTATTTATTTTAAAATAGCTAATTTATTCAAACGACGCTTCGGGCCATAACGCGGTCGTGGCGCTGTTTTTCTTCAGATTTGATTTACACATATCTGAAAATCTAACCATTGGATATTCACAAAATTTACATCATTAGAAAGATCTTTTCAAAACGAATCTAACGGTTCCAGTTTGGGAAAATCCGACGGTCGGATCTCCCGGTATAATCGTTTGAAGTTTCGATTTCAAAATACGAACTGCAGCGTCGTTATTCGATTAAATATAATTATATATATATATATATATATATATATATATAAATATAATCGATTCTGGCGTTGTTTTTCTTCAGATTTGAATTAAACATTTCAGACAATCCAACCGTTGGATCTTTACAAAATTGGTGTCGTTGGAAAGATATTTCCAAAGCGAACCCAATGGTTTTGGTTTCTAGAAAATCCAATGGTCGGACCTCCCGCACTAATCGTTTGAAATCACGGTTTCAAAACATGAACTGCAGCCTCGCTATTCGATATATTTCAATTTTATTTTTATATATATATCGATTCTTCGATTTTGAAACTATATTCTTTTCATACATTTGATGAAAATGATATTTTTATCCAACCGACAATTATTTCAACACTTCGCTATTTTCTATTATTCGTGTATATAGTAAAAATGTGATTTTTATTGTAAAACAATTCATTTCAAACACGATTATTTTATATAGTTCATATAGATGTTAAAATTATGATTTTTATTATAAAACAATTTATTTCAAAACAAGATTATTTTATATAGTTCATATTGATGATAAAAATAGGATTTTTATTATAAAACATTTTCTTTCAAAACGTGAATACCATTCAACACATGAATTTCAATTCAACGAATGAATTTCGATTCAACACATGAAGGTTTTCTATAGTTTGTATATATAGAGTAAAAATGTGATTTTTATTGTTAAAACAATTTATTCAAAACACGAATACCATTCAGCACATGAATTTCAATTCAACGAATGAATTTCGATTCAACACATGAAGGTTTTCTATAGTTTGTATATATAGAGTAAAAATGTGATTTTTATTGTTAAAACAATTTATTTAAAACACGAATGCCATTCAACACATGAATATGATTCAACGAATGAATTTATATTCAACACATGAAGGTTTTCTATTCAACAGACGAATATAGTTTCAACACAGGAAAATAATTCTAACACATGAATATTATTCATAATTTCGGCAGCATAACGGCAGGGTAGTTAAAACCGGGACCGTCCCTAGTATGGCTCCTCGCTCTACCTTAAAGCCTCGCAGCTTTTGACAATGGGGAATCATGCATCTAGTTCACACGCAGGCGGCATGTATATTCTTTTCATTTCCACAAACTAATCCTATGTGGTTTCAACCAAATATTTCTCAATCACAAACGAGTATTTTTCAACCACAATCAATCAATTTCAACCACAAACAATTCTAATCAACCATTCGTAATCAACCAATTTTCACACCAATCACAACCAATAAATATCGTCCATGGTTTGTGGATGAGGGGCGTATAGATATATATATAAGCATTTCAATTCTATTCAACACGTATATAATTTTTACAACGCATATATAACTTATATATCGAACGTACAACTTATACAACGCTTATACAAGAGGTGTACAACGCTTATATAACTCATACATCGACTATATAATTTATACATCGTCGTTTTCCATATCGTTTATAAATTAGAAATCTCACATTGGGTTCCATTCCACCAAAAATAGCAGAAGGCTCAGAAAAATACGCGGTCTCTTCTAGAATGTAGAAGACGTCCACACGAGTCCACTGTCTCTTATTTCACTGAATTTCGTCAAGAAACGAAAAAGATATGATTTTTACAGTGAAATAAAAAACCGTAGCGCTTTAAACTGCTATAATATAGTTTAAATTAACATAGTCGTATACCTTCCTATTTTGTTCAAAACTAGGTTTTGACATTTCGCGAAATCCGTGCAACTGTTGGCCGATCGGACTACGCAGCGTTGTAGAGCTTCGAAAGGGGTTTCCGGCGAAGTAGGTCACGGCCAGCTCGAATCTCCGCTGGTGGCGATTTCTGGCTCGATGGCAGCGGACTTCCCAGGCGCGAATCTCGAGAACGACGCAACGGCAGAAGGCGAGGCTAGGATGGATTCGAAGCTGGAGGTGGGCGCTACAATATTCTCCAAAGGGCCATGGGGTTTTGTCGCGTGTAGGAGGAGGAATCGGAGGGAGAAAGTTTGAAGGGGAGCCGCCGTTCAAACGAGGGTTACGGGGAGAGAGAGTGCTGAGATGGACGAATGATTTTATTTATTTATTTATATATTTTTAAATTCCAAAAATACCCTCTTTCACACATGAACCCCAATCCAAACCCAACGAATGTCGTCCCTAGTGTTTTACCCCCATTTCGAACACAATGGGATATGTTTTGAAGGCCCATTCGACTGTTTCAGTCAGTTTTCCTTCAATTTAAAATATATAACATTCAATATTCGATTTGAACGTACATTTCAATTTGCCAGGGCCACAAACTGATTCGAAAAATTCCAGAAAAATAAATATAGCTATGTTTTGACGATACGGTCCCAACAAAACTAGTTTCGTCGAATTCTAAGACCGTTTGCAAAATGGCCCATTTCTGGTCGATCCAATTTAACTGTAATTGACCAAAACACATTTTCCTTTGCCACGCTCACATACTAGCTTCAAAAATTATGAAATTTGATACCTAGAAATAGTTTGACATCCCGGATCCAACAAAAGTAGTTTCGTCGAATTCTGAGACCGTTTGCAAAATGGCCATTTTCACGGGCTATATAAACTCCATAGCAACCTTTCAGAAAATTCATTTGGCCATAACTTTTGCATCCCTCTATGAAACTTCGATTTTTCAAATTCGTTAGAAAGGTATTCACTAACATATTTAAATATTTTTGGTTTCACTCAAATCCGTTTTGTTTTGCACCCGGTACATTCAGTCAAAGTTTGAATTCAAATTTTGAAACTACCGCACCATTTCAGGCCATGTTTATAATTAGAATTAATTGTATTTGTTTTCAAATGTCGATTCAAACTTACTTTTCATCATTATTATTTAAAATATTTATTTTAAATTTTTAAAATCCACTAAAATAGCCAATTAAATTTTTTTAAATTGGTTCAGATTTTCCGGGTCGTTACATTTAAAATTGTTTTACAAGCAGTGTGAATTATATTTTGAAATGAATTTAAAAGTGGAAATGTTTAGAAATGGCTTTATAGTATTGAACCCAATTCGATCACTGGAAAAATAGATTCTGATGATGACCGCTGCATCATCAGTATTCATTTTCGAGTTGTAAGTGACGGATTACTACCAAAAAGATTTTTGCTTTTGAAATGTTTTGAGAGAAACAAGTTGATTGAAATCCAAAAAGGAATATTTGGTTTTAGAAAAGCAAAGCTGTTTAAAATTCCCAGGCAGAAACTGTTTGAATAAAAACAAATTTAAATAGAAATTTGTGAAACCAAGCTGGAACTGAATTGAAACCAATTAACTGGAAATTGAATTGGGTACGATATATCAAGTAGAATCAGATTCTGAATTGTGAGATAGAATCTGAAATGGTATTGGGTTGATGAGTTAAGAATTTGAAAATCGGGAATAAAACCTTGATTTGAAATTGAATTTGGCTTAGATAAGCGAATGGTTGTGTTGAGGAGAGCCGATTTGGCAAGCCGCTTGGCTGTTTGATTTTCTTTTGGGATGGAGATAGCCCAGAGAGGCGAGTTGGAGTTTGACCTATTGACCAGTACAAAGGAGGTGCTGGCAAAAAAATTCGAAAAGATTAAGGTGTTAGAAAATTTTCAGAATTTTTGAAAATTTTCATTGATAAGACTTAATAATATTTTAATTGAAATTAAAATGGTTCAGTTGATACTGAAAATTAAGAAGTGAACAAATAAGTTCTAATCAGTCGATATGGTTTGTTTTCTAGCCTAACAATTTCGAGGACGAAATTATTTTAAGCGGGGAAGAATGTAATGACCCGTGTTTTCATGGTGTAATAATTAATTAATTTAATTATTTACATAGTGATTAAGTGATTTAAATGGTCATTAATTAAATTATATTGAATATTTAATTAAAATAAATAATATAATAATCTATTTAATTTCTGAAATAATCAGAATTAGTGGAATTCACAATAATGTGTGAACTGGACAATTCAAAGTATATAACCCAGTTTAGAGTTGAATTATAATAATGAATATATTATTTGAACGAAGTTTGAACGTATAATTATATTATAATTAAAATCGAGCTTGAAATGGCGCGATAGTTCGTTATTTGGCGATTTGAACTTCAACTGAATATACAAGATTTGTTTTAAATCGGATTTCTGTGAAACAAGAAACGTTCGGAGCTGGTGAATTACATTTTTCTAGTGGAAGAGAAAAATTGGGATTTCATTGTGTAGATTTTGATTTATGGCTAAATCAAATTTTAAAATAGTCGCTATAGAATCGTTTATCGACCGTAACGGTTTATTCGATATAACTAGATATCGTTTTCGAATTTAGCCAAGGTTCTTTTGAGACGTAGTGATAATTTAATTTTTAGAATTTTACTGAAATTTTTAATTAATTAAATAAGCAACTTTTTATTTGGAGTACTTTGCACCCTTAATCAACGATTTTGAGGTTTCACAATATAAGTTAATGGACCTATATTATTATATTTTTAGGATCGTGTCACCAAGCTCAACACAAAGGTATCTCTAATTTCAATCTATAGGTGGAAGGAATTTTATAAAAACGAGGTACGTTAAGTTTTATAATCTAAAATTAGGAGCAAATAAAAAGGTGGTGATCAAGCCAAAAACTAGAGCTAAAACGTGGACTTGTTTGTGTGTCCTAAAAGCTATAACATGGACTTGTTTGTGTGCTAAAACGTGGACTTGTTTGTGTGATAAAACGTGGACGTATTTGTATGCTAAAGCATGGACTTGTTTGTGTGTCATCAAAGCTAAAACGTGGATGCCAATTTCTCCAAAAAAATTCCTTCTAAACCTAAATAAAGACCACGGCACCAAATTCTTGAGCCGCCACTTTTCTTTGAACCTCCAGCAAAAACAAAAATGAATAAATAAAAAAAAAAGAAAAAAAACCACAAGTTTTGGGTCAGCCTCTAGCCAAAGTGTGACGCCATTTACACGGTGTTCCATGGGTTTGGACCGGAAGAGGCAGCAACATGGGTGCGAAGTCTGGAGCCATTCGAAGAGGATCAGGGGAACATGTGCGTTGTGTACTGGAGTATATGGTGGTTTGGGGTGCAACCTTTTTGTACAGGCGGAGGTTTAAAGAGGGGAGTAGCAGGTGCGGTTGTCCATCACGTTGCATGGAGTAGGAGTAGAAGGATATTTCAGTGAGAGGGGACAATAGGTGTTTTCGTTGAGCAGTTTCAATCTAAAAGGGATGGAGGGAGATTAGCGAACTAGGTGAGATGCAGAAGATGCTACAGGGCGTGAGCGTGAGGCCACTTGGAAATGCACAGAAGCTCGTGATTTTTATGGGATGTTGGAGGAGGGGTGGCGATGTGGACAAGGAGAAATGGTCAATTTCAAAGAAAACGATGTTGCTTAGTTCACAGTCGAGAATGGATGTGGCCTCTTTTGTCAAAGTCGTTAGAGCCTTCTGGTGACCAACTCTCCAAATAATTGTGTGGTCGTTCGTTCGTTCATTTGTGTACGTTGACGTTCATTTGTGTACGTTGATGTATATGTCGAACTAGAAAATTTGAGGGAAACAGGTTTAGTAACGAGGACTAAGGGAGGGATCATAAAGGTGATTACAGGTGTTTTATTATTTAATTACATTGGCTAATGACCGTGTACTGCATTCGTGAAGGGCTTGAAAGCTTTCAGCATGGAAACACAAAGGTTGGGAATGGCTGTGAATTACATATACATGGACGGTTACGGCTTTCTGTGAACAAAGATGATGGAACCCTTTAGCGGTGCAGGTTGAAATTGAAATGTGAATTACATATAAGAAATGAAGATTAGCGTTTGTTAAAACATGGAGGAAGGGATTGTTTGGAGTGGTTTAACTGATCAGCTTCTAAGTGAACAAGAAGCACCATAGAAAGGATGCAGTGCGGGTCGAATTGTTGGTTGGGCCGACATTTAAAATGGTAAAACCCAGAATTTTATTAATTCAAGTTTAAAGTTAAAACTGATAACGCATTTAGTTGTTAATTTAAATATCTCCTTCATACGTAATCAGAATTTCACAAACCAGGATCCGTTGGGATCATATGGACGGACACTTCACGATGGAACTGACTGGAAGTCCATCGGAGCTCGTTACAATTTATGGCAAAATAAATCGTCCGTCTGAACCAAGCGATGGTTATCGTTATGAACGATGATCGTCCAATGTGAGTAAATCTCACTAACTCTGAATAGTTATATTACATGTTGTATTCTTAGAACTGTTAAATATTGGCTGATTGACTGTGTGTTGACTATTTGATTGAACTGCTAGTCAGTTAGTTGAATTTCTATATTGATTCTATTTAACAGAATATATCATATGGAACTGAAAGTGATGTTGAATTTATTATGTAACATCTGTGGATGCAGGGAAACTAGTTGGAGGAATCCGACTGGATTCCTCAACAGCTATTTTGTTATTTTCATATATTGTGATATATGACGTGGTTTATAATCTGTTGTTGATTGTGTGTGTATGGACGATATTGGACATCGAAATTTGATATGTTAAACACCATAACATACCTGGATTTGGAGAAAGGGGGAATTTGTCAAAGTGAATACTGAAAAGAGGATATTTATAAAATCAGAGGACTTTATAAAAGAGGATATTTATAAATAGGATATTTATAAATAGGAATATTTATAAATGGAATATTTATAAATAGGAAATACGTTTAAGTGGGAATTATAAATGAAAGAAATCTTTATAAATAGAATATTTATAAAGTGAATTTATTTATTTAGTAAATAAATAAGATAAGATAATGGATTATTTATTTGCAAAATAAATAGGATGAGATAAGGAGATATGTATTTGTATAAATAAATAGAATTAAAAGGAGATATTTATTTGTTAAATAAATAGAGTTAAAGGGGAGTTATTCGAATATAGTTTAATCAAATAGAGTTAAAAGAGTTAAATCAGTTAGAGTAAATCAATAAAAATTAATCGAATATTAGTTATTCGAATTTGAGTTAATCAAATAGAGTAAATCGAATAGAGGTAAAGAAATAGAGTTAAACAATATTAGAAACTGACTAGAGATTAGTTAAGTTGAATAGTTTTCTGAGTATCGATCTGATGTTGGTTTCGGCCTTCAGGGTTTATACTTAGAGAATTATTCTCCTGCTAGTTTACAGTTAGGGACCGATAGTTGTGAAATGATAGTGATATGTAAATAAACAATGGAAATGTTTTCCAGTGTTAATAACGTATATTTTCTAAACATAGAAAATAAGGATATATATATATATATGATTGATGATTGATTGATAGAATTTCCATTTGGAAATAATATCGTTGTTTGCACACCTGTTTTTCTTTGATGGTTAAATTACAGACTATCGAAGTTTTGACCATTTTAACGTTGTTAATATGGAGAGACCGGTTGGATTGTTATCCAAAGATCCACTCTGTATTGGCATAAGCGTTGCGAATCATATATGCCAAAGAAAATTGAAGACGGGGTAAAGTGCAAGGGCTGTTGTATAAATCTTAGATAACAGTGCCTAAGATGGATATACTGAATAGTGCCTTCGGTTCATCCTGTTCCTGGATGACTTGTATGGATGAATGTCTGACAGAGTATTTCCAGAAAGGTCATGTACATTGATTTCTTCAACCGTACCAAGAGTGGAAGCGGAGAAGGAAACTTCTTTAGCTAACACGTAATGTATTGTTGTAGACGTCAATTAGTGATTTTCGATGGATCTGACAATGTGGCATTCGAAGTGAATCTGATGTGATGATGAAGCATAACCTCAAGCCTCATCAACCAGTAAGTGATAGAAATCGGGCAGGCAACATGGCTAAGTCGGTCGCTCCGAAGTAGGGTGTATAATCACCTGATCTAGAGTTTCATTTACTTCTAAAAATCTATTGTTGATGCTGTCCCATTCGGGAAACGGTTGCTGATCCCAACCGTTGGTGATATACATTCGATACACTCAAGCGAAATGAGTGGTCTGTCATGTGTGGTCGGGTTGCAAGATGTTCTTGTTGAACCCAGTGTATTCCACTCTAGAGATACACTAGTATAAGGTGGTTCCATACCTTGTCATAGTTGGAAATCCATTACCCAATACGTGCTTGCGGTTTTGATTGTATACTATATATGTAGAACGTGAGATGAAAGCGTTTCTGCTAGATGATTATTATATTGTGGTTGATAGACATTATTATAATATCAAAAGGTTTTTGATATAAAGATATTTTGGATTCTCGTAAGGGAAAAACCAGTTCCGTTATACGACGTGGTCTTATGAGATATCGTTTAATGGCTCAAACTGTTTTAAACTGTTTTACTCATACCAGTCCCATGACTGACCCGGAGTTTATTTTGTTTTGTTTTCCCTAAAACTCTTGGGTGCCCAATTTTGTACGGGCAGTCAAGTAGTTAGGAATTTACAGATACTTGAAGAGCTGGAGCAGGAGGCTTCAGGTTCATATAGCTATAGTTTATTTTCGCTGTGTTGTAAGTGTTGTACTTTGATAATGATGTATATTCAAGTACAGATGTATATTTCAAGTTATGTTATATATATTATATGTTATTCGTTCCGCTGTGAGGTTCGTGTTACTCTGATGTTGTGTTCTTCTTCTTCTTCTATTCTAAGTTTCTATCTTATCTATTCTCACCCTCTAATTTCTTTCATTAACTACCGGTATTTTCGATCCTTGGATGTTCGATATGTGTTGTATATCGGATAACCAAGATCGCTAAATTTCCGGGTCGTTACACAGCCCCAAACAGTTGGGCATCCCTTTAGCCCTCCAGTTTTCCATCACAAGTTCCCTCTCTTCCCTCTTTCCACTCATTGTTTCTCCTTCCACCTGTGCTGGAAAAGAGGAAGGCCAAAGGTGTGCCCAACTGTTTGGGAGTGCCATTGAACCAGCCTTATGTGTATGTGTGTGTGTGTATTGCAATTAATATAGCAACGGGTGTATTCAATGGCAGAGCCAACAAATCATACCAGACATGGCCAAAATTTTAGATAGGGATAATGTTTGTTTTAGATAGGGCTAAGTTGCCTATAAAATATATTTTACAAAAGTATTGCAAAAACTAAGATAGGGCCTTGTCCCCATTTCGCCCTGTAGTACATCCGCTAGCTCTTTTTCTATGTATTATATGTTGTCAAAATATGTGCGCGTGCATACACATATATATGAGTTATAAAACTAGATATGTTTATATAAACTATATTTCATAGATAACATAAAATATAACACAAAATAGTTCGTACCTTCCATGGCAAAGATCCCCATTCCCATCAACCTACCTACAATTTCTTCCATAGTTCGGTGCCAATGCCTGTCGCCTCAATCTTCCCATCTCATCGATCTTACCCTCCTTCTGCCCCTCCCGTACTTCCTACTACTTCATTACCACCCCCACTACATTCATGCCCTACCTAAACCTTCTTCCTCCACAGTTACTTATCCCTTAGTTCCCACTAACCTAGGTAGTCAACGGGAATGGACTTCTCTCTTTAAAAGTAATCCGACCAATGCAAGGAAGTACATCACGATTGACCTAACCTCTTCATTTGAAGGCGAGGCAATGCTACATTCTGATGATGTTGTTTCTGCTGGTGCTCAAGTTTGGTGTAACTGCTTGATGGGGTACTTCCATGACCAACCGTTATCCTCTATTGTAGTAATATATAAGCTGAAATCTGTCGAAAGCTTAAAGTTTTGATCAGTGTTAAGCCGGGTAGGTCATAGGGATATTCTCCTATTCCTCCTCTCGAGTGCGGAAGACAGGTACTGTATATTGCAAGGTGGCCCAATTATAATGAGGAATAAGCTTTTTATTACTAAACCATATGACTTTGTATACATACGTTTCCGTATGGGTTCAATTCCACAAAATTCCACTATTTGCATGGTCTTACCTTGGCATTTATTGGTTGGCCAGTAGAATTGGCAGGATGTTTTGTGTGGATGAAATGACAGAGATATTAGATAGGTTGGAGTATATGAAATGTCTATATTAGATAGGTTGGAGTATATGACATGTCTAATAGAGGTGAAGCCTTACTGCGAGTTGGTGGATGATTTTCTAGTGAAGTTGGTTGATGGAGGCATACAGAAAATTAAAGTTAAGTATTTATGGAAATTTAATATTTGTGTAAAGTGTAACACATTTGGGCATACTACAGAAAAATGTGAGAAGGAAGTGGAAAAGGGCAAAAAAACAAGGTGGTGCATAAAGAAAGGAAGACCGAAGAAATCAAAAATAATGTTTTTGTGCAAAAATCAAGTAGAATTAGGGAAAAAACCTAAATTATAGAGATGGCGATTTGTAGGTAATGGAAGAAGGAAAACGAATGATCAAAATAATGATGGTGGTATAGGCAAGCTTGTTCAGAAAGTTGTAACAGGAACCAGTAAAGTACAAAAGGGAAATGAGTAAGGCAACCATTTGAAAGAGTCTGGTGCAAATGGAGGAGAAACTAGAGGTGCAATAGTAGAAAGAAATGAGGTTATTACCAGTATGGTTCTAAATCAAAATAGTGATAATAAGGGTAGTGCTTTTGTTATGACTAGTAAATTTCTTGGAGTTTTGCAAGTGAGTGGTTCTAAAAAAGATGAACATATAATATCTAATGTGTTTAAGTAATGCTGGTAAAATAGGTCCTGTTGTTTGTGAGAAAGGACAAAAAGCAAGTAAAAAAAATATGGGAGAAAGTGGCAATTTAAATGAAATGGGTAAATCTAATGAAGATGTTTTTAACAAGGTGCAAAGTGGAATGTAATGTGCAGTTTGTAGTTCAAAAACAACAAATTAAAATGGTGGTGCAGAAGGTTAATAACTTAGTATGCATTATGACTACATGAGTCCAGTTAATTATGCAAAATAAAGTGCAAGCTCCTATGTTAAACGTTGTAGTGAAAGTCAGAACAATCTGATCATGTTGCATCCATTACTTTTTCCATTCAGAATTCTATTGACATTCCCCTTCCTAGTATTTCAACCACCATCAAAACACTTCCCTCTCTAATTTCTCAACTAATCAAATGAACCGATGACATAATCTCTCTCTCCCTAAATGCTAATTAGCATGCATCTGCCTACATCCGACCACCTCCTGCTTATGTAATATCATCTAATTAACCCCCTTTTGATACCATAGCTAAAGTTATTATCAATGTTAACTCCTCTTATTTGCCTTTTCCTCCTGACAGACAACCAATAACAAAACCTCACTTGTCATAGGTCTAGCCCAGATAATTAGAGATGCTTCTTCAACTATTGATGATTCCCCACTCTCCTCCTTCATATTAGGCTCTAAAGATCTAAAAAGACCCTATTATAAGCTGTATGAAAAAAGAATTGATGAATTCCCAAGTGTTTCCTCAATGATACACAATACAAGTACTTGGAATGTCAAAAGTGCACATTGTAATATCAAACTCGACCAGTGTAAGAACCTAATCTTGTACACAAACTTAATATTCTTGCTATGATATAAATGAAATTAAATCTTGAGCTTTCTCAAAGAGCTGACAGATACGTAAAGCCTATATGGAAGATGATGCATAACCTTAAGAAGCACCATATGGTAGAATTATGGTGGTATATAACCTTATAACACATGTTATCTCCCTTATTTCCTCCACAAGACAAACGCTCACTTTCATGCCTTCCATATCACCTTCACTTCCTCCTTTTACATAATATTCATCTATACAGATAACAACATTGATGCTAGAGCTACCATATTCCACGTTCTCCCCTTCCTTGGATAAGAAACTCGCCTATGAATTGTAATAGGAGACTTCAACTGTTGTCTTAAACTAGCTGATCGTAAAGGAGGCAACCCTTATCCCTTACTGAGTTTAAACCCCTCAACCAAGCTGTTCAAAACACTGATCTTCTAGAGATAAAAACTTTCGGTGATGTGTTTACTTGGAAACATAAGAAGAGACAAGGATGCCTCACATTTTCTCAAGTAAACCATTCATTTTGCAACCTCATTACTCGTTCTTCTTGGCCCACTATCCTTAATCACAAATCCGATCCATATTATCAGAAGACTCCCCTCAAATTGTTCTACTGGGTGGATCTAGTATGAAAGGAAAAACAAATTTCAAAATGTTTAATTATTGGGTTTAAGAACCTGACTTTTAAAGTTGTGTGGTCTAATGCTTACTGTAGTAACCCGATGTTTGTTTTGAAGAAAAAACTGAAGGCTACCCAAGATGCTTTAAGATCTTGGTCTACCATAAATTCGAAAAAGGGAACAAACAGTCTAATTATCTTAAGGCTCAACTTGAAGGCGTTCAAAGCAGAATGCAACCTAATCTATGTTAGCGTCTCTTAGTGAAGTTTCTAAACTTTATTACGAAGTCCTATATAGTTAATCAGAAAAATAGAATTAAATGGCATAAAATAGGAGATCATAATTCTGCCTACTTTCATGCTGCGCTTAAAGAAAAACAAACACGTGAGAATATTACTACTATCATTGACAAGTCTTATAAGAAAAAACCACCCTAAGAGATATCGAGAAAGCCTTCATAAGTTACTACTCTATTCTGTTCTGCTATGCTTCTAACTTTAAACTTGATCTTAATGATATTGATCACTCTGTTTTGCTAAAACTTAGTCCTAAGAATCATCCTCTATTGTGTTTGGAAGTTTTAGGATGTAGAAATCAAATGGCTATGTTTTCTTTCCAAGATTCATGTGATAGTCCAAATGGTTTTAATGCTTACTTCTACGCATTATGTTGGCTCATTGTGCAAGGAGATGTCTTTAAAGCTATCAAATATTTTTCCAAAAAAGCCAAGACGATGCACTCTTTCAACAATACTAATATCACCATAATTCCTAAGAGTAAAATGCAGAACATGTCAATGCTATTAGATGGATCTTTTGTTGTAGTAACGTTTGTAAATGTATAACTAAAATTATTGCCTCTCGTATGAAGATTGTCCTACCTATATCATCTCCACTAATCAAGCGACAGTTCTACCGCGAAGAAATGTTCTAGATAACGTATTTCTCTCCCATGAACTGCTTTGCAGCTAGACTTATCACATTTCCACTCAAGCTATGTTAAAATTTGATATTATGAGCTTTCAATTCTATCCAGTGGAATTCTATAGTTCACATTATGGGATATATTAATTTTCCATAGAACTTCATTGCATGGATATATGCATGCATCCCTTCCACCAACTTTTTGATTAGCCTAAATGGCTTTAACGTCGGGTTTTTTGGAACAAGCAGGGGACAAAGTTTGCCGACCCCATCTTAGCCTATATCTTTATTAATGTCATTGAATTACTACCTCAAATATTTATTAGTCTAGTGTGGAAGAAACTCTATAAGTTGCATCCTAAGTATAAAAACCTTCAAATAACCTCTCTCATGTTTGTGGATGACTTGGTAGTCTTTTTGTTAGCAATAAATTAAATCGCAATAAATGTCAATATATATTGATTTAGGTATTTGGTATTAAATTATTTATTATGATAAACCCAAATATACTGTAGAATATTCTTATCTAGAATGCTCTTTTGGATAAGGATGAAGCATGTATAAATAGAGCTAAAGATTTGCAATGTAATTAAACAATCAAATAATCAAGCAATAAAAAATTCTCTTCCCCTAAACTTTTCCATCTTTCTTCTCCAATATTCTACAAATTGGTATCAGAGCCTTGTTCGATAAAAATGAACAACTCTTTACTTATTTCTTTTGTTCCTTAATTAACCAAAGGAAATTATGGTAAATGGAGTATTCAAATGAAAGTTCTTCTTGGGTCATAAGAAGCATGGGAGATTGTTGAAAGTGGGTAAACCGAAGTTGAAGATAAGGGAGAATTAACACAAGTTAGAAGGATAATTTACGAAGATCAAGAAAAAAAATGACAAACAAGCTTTATTTTATATCTACCAAGGAATAAAAACATATGATGTCGTTTTTGACAAAATAAAACATGCCACTTCTGCAAAGCAAGCTTGGGAGATTTTGCAAAGCTCATTCATAGAAGAAGAAAATGAATAAGTGGAATAAAAGGTAGAAAATTTTGAAGAGATCGATCAGTATAAAGAAGAAGAATCCGAAGAAGAAAGAGAAAAAATTATATAAGAGCCAACAAAAAATGAAGAGATAAAGGTAGTTAAACTTGATGAAATGAAGGATGATGAATTCGATCTTCCAAAAATCAAAGAAATGAAAAAAGTGGTAATCAAAGGAAAACAATATATGATGGATAGAATGGTAATTATGAGAAAAAGGCTGATGATGTCACCAAATGTAAGGTCATTAATGAGAGAAAGGACAATACCGTGGAAGTAGAAAATAAAGTTGAGAAGGAGAAAGAGTCTGTTGATGCAATATTGGTGTTGTTAACAAGAAAGCTGTTAGTGTCCCACTAGTTAATGAAAGTCACTTTTCTGACGCAAGGTTTGATCAATGCTCAATTTCTCAGTTGTCATTGAAAGGGATTAAAGCAGTTGGATATGAGAAGATGACTATAGTGCAAGAAGTAACTATGCCTCTCATTCTGAAAGGAAAAGATGTTCTTGTAAAGGCATGTACATGTTCAAGAAAAACAATAGCATATCTTCTTACAGCAATTGAGGTTGTTTCCAAATTGCCTCATAATGATAGCTGTCATAAAAGTCCAATTTATATTTGTAGTGACCCTCCTTCGCGTCGATCCAAATTGATCATTAAATTGACTCAAATCGAACCAAAAAGGCGGATACGCTAACTTTGGGTGCACCACACATCATAACATACAACATAAAACTTTTATAAACATCATAATAATGTTACATCAGAGTATATAATATCAGAGTACATCGAAATTAATACAACAAAAGATAAATTTACAATAAATGCAATATAATGCACAACAGAAATATAAACTAACACAACGAAAGACTATCAATGCTCTGGGCACAACTTTACGCTTCGATCCAGAATCCTGCTCAAGATAAATATCTGCAAAACAAACCACTTGACTTCCCGTGTGGAAAATATGGGCACCCGAGTTTGCAAGTA
This sequence comes from Allium sativum, assembly GCA_030737875.1. Classification (NCBI taxonomy): domain Eukaryota; kingdom Viridiplantae; phylum Streptophyta; class Magnoliopsida; order Asparagales; family Amaryllidaceae; genus Allium; species Allium sativum. Next base: position 861,229,363 of record CM060915.1, on the reverse strand, counting down.
AAACACAAACTACGAGTCAGTCATGTGACTGATATGAGAAACTCTACGGTTAAATTAACTTACTTAAAAGTAAGGCATATCACGAGACCACGTCCCATACACGGAACGAGTTTACTCCACTAGATTGTCAGTGCACATACAAGTACCATAAATAATAGATTTATGGATCAACAATGCATCAGACAACATGCAATTCCTCAATCTACCCATTTAGGCTTAATCCCCAAATTTATATTTTCCAAATCTAATTATCTTTACAAAAATTATTCCTTTGGACTTTGTTCCCAATTTTTTATTTCGAATCATTTGAAATACATATCTAGCTTTCATAGTAAAGTAGATTTCACTTGGGATCTCAAACCAAAATCTTTGGAAATATGAATTCCAAAATATCACAATGCATACAAACAGTTTGCAACCAAATATCGGAAGGTTTCTCCCGTCAACAAGGCAAAGGGTCCATTCCTTAGTCACTATATATATATATATATATATATATATATATGCACCACCCACACATGGAGTAGCCTACATATGACCACCGACCAAGTCTTAAGGTCCTAGGTCCTCTCTCCCCTATACTTTTAGTCGTTAGGGTTACCCGAATCTTTAGCCACATATTAAATCATTTTATATAGAAATTCTCACCCATATCACAACATAACCAATCATCCAATGCCACTTATGGCGCCACAAGTGTCCATCCACGGAGTATGAAATGCGAGTGCCACATATTCATACAACGCTTTCAAAGCAAATGATTTGTGAATAGTTCATATGTTGAACTCCAATAGGTATATTACATGCAATAAAATTTCTAATGAGTTTAGATTTAGTTAGAATAATCACGATAGATCGTATATATAGATTGCATATGATAAATAGTTGAGTTAGCAATATGTTAAAATGATTTGGTTTGTGGTTAAGTTAAGGCACTTAGAAATTAAAAGTGATTAAAGAAAAGTGAGAAACTGTAATAACCCGGAAATCCGAGCCAATTAAAAATTTTTATTTTGGCAATTTTAGTGAATTTTGAATATTTAAAATGAATTATTTTAAATAATAATGACGAGAAATTTATTTTGAATAGAATTAGAACGTATATATTTATATTGATCATCATTAGAACATAAATATTTTATTTTAATTATAAAAGGAATTGAAAATGGCGCGGTAGTTTGAAATTTCGATTTTGAAGTTCAAATGAATGTACATGATTCAAAATAAACCGGATTTTAGCGAAACCAAAAATATTAGAATCTAATTGAGAATATCTTTCCAACGAATTTGAAAAATCAAAATTTCATAGCGGGAATCAAAAGTTATGCCCAGTTGAAAATTCAGAATAGTCGCTATGAAATTCTGGCCTTTAAAAATGGAGATTTTGCAAACGACCTCGGTTTTCGACAAAACCACTTTTGTTGGATCCGTAATGTTAAGTTATTGCTAGGTTTCAAAATCATAATTTTCTAAATCAATATGTGAGTGTGGCAAAGGAAAACGCGTTTGACCAGTTTCAGTTGATTTTAATCGACTGGAAAATGGCCATTTTCCAAACGGTCTCAGAATTCGATGAAATTAGTTTTGTTAGGATCGTATCGTCAATACGAAACTAGAAAATATTTTTCGGGAATTTTTAGAGTTCGTATGTGGCCCCGGTAAATTGAAATACGCGTCCAAATTCAACATATAGATTTATATTTTGATTTTAACGAAAACTGATCGAATCAGCTTATGATATATATCCCATTGTGTTTGGAATGGGGGTAATTAGCCAGGGACAACAGTCGGTGGATCTCGTTTGGAGGTCGAAATAAAAAGTTACTTTTTGAAATTAAAAATAAAAAAAATATATATATAATTAACCCTCTCTCTAATTATCTATACTCTCCCTCTCCTCTCTCCACTCAGTCAACGTTCAAGCAAAAAAAAAAGAGAAAGGGAAAGCGCGATCGCTTAGCCCCCTGAAATCCCGTCGCCGCCCCCTCGAGGATGCCGCCCACCGACGACGCAAGGCGCCGGAACCCCCCCATCCCGCCTGACCAACTCCCCCTCCTCTCGCGTTCTCTCTCCTTTGAACCCCCCCAGTCGACATCCCCAAAATCGAGTGTGCCCAATCGAGCGCGCCACCTGCCTAAGCTGCCACCTCGACGCCAAGACGCCCCCTCCGACGAACTAAGCCTGGTTATCCCTCCTCCAATCAAAAACGTGAGCATCTTTAATTTTATATTTCTTTATTTTAGATTTTGATTTAAATAATATCAATTTATAATATATTGTTACAGCAGTTTTCTTATGTACATGTTTTAAATCGGCTTTGTTTTATTTTATTTGATAGGAAAAAAATCTGATTTATTTAAATATAGGGAGAACGGATTTTTATATAGGAAAAGCTTTGATTTTTAAAGTAGACATCGATATAAAAATATGATTTTTATATTATAGAAAGAATAAAAATATGATTTTTATATTATAGAAAGTATAAAAATATGATTTTTATATTATAAAAAGAGTAAAAATATAATCTTTAGTGAAGTAAAAATATAATTTTTATATGATGTGATGAAATAAAAATATGATTTTTATTTATGTAGAGTAATAAAAATATAATTTTTATTATATTACTAGCAAGATAAAAATGGGATTTTTATCTATATAGTAGTGGAATAAAAATAGAATTTTTATTTATATACATAGCAACAATATAAAAATGTGATTTTTATATATGTAGTGGCTACGGACAATGAAATTAACAAAAGGCGAGCACGATGAAGATTTCTACATAAGAAGAGTCGTGGCGTTTGGTTTAGCTAGTCGGTGAGAACTTCTCACTTTTATTTTATTTCTAGTTTGAAATATATACTAGGATGCAGACGGTGCTTAGCAGCACCCGACACCCGTCGTTCACAGACCATGGATGGCCTGTTTGTTTGATTGTTGTGTTGTGAAATTTGATTGTGTGATGTGGAATGAAACAAAATATTTTATAGTGGAAAATATTTTATAGTTAAAAATATGATTTTTAACGTGTATATGAAATAATATATATATTCATGTGTTGGAATAATATATATATTCATGTGTTGAAATAAAATATATATTCATGTGTTGAAGTAAAATAAATAGTAATAAACAAATCGGACGATTTGTTTATATACACTGATTTGACTGATATAGATTGGGACGATAAATTTTACACATCGCCCAACCGCACAAATAAAATCTGTGTTTGTTGATTTGAAACCCCACACGGGTATTGGGATGATATTTGACGTACACTAATCCCGATTGTTCAGTTGTATGTCAATCGATGGGTTGACAGACTGTGTAAGCGTTAATTATTTATATTTAATGCTTATGCAGTTGTGTGGTGCACTCTGGATGATGGTTGATTATTTATCATTGCTGTTATATACATGTGTTGTAGAAAATCCATATAATTAACATTATATGGTAATTGATTGGGCCTCATTCCAATTTAGAAAATAAATTCATGTGTTGAATAGAAAATAAATTCATGTGTTGAACAGAAAATAAATTCATGTGTTGAATAGAATATAAACTCATGTGTTGAATAAAAGCTGTGTTGATTAGATTGACGCCATTTTGACGTGAACGATATTTATATCGATTTTATTCATTTTTATAATGAATATAGAAAAGGAAGTGATTTCAAAATATAACGTTTTGAAAATATTATCATTTGTATATCGATGATGTGGAATATTCAAATATTGATTTGAAATTGAATATGAAGTTGAAATCATTTTGAAAACGAATTTAAAACGATTTATAAAATACGTTTTAAAAGGAAATCGATGAAATATATAATATATATATACTATATATATAGAATGGCCTGAATAGAATGCGCCGCGGCCGTTCGCGAATTTCGACCATTGACTTCGAATGGAATTTACAGGAGATCCGACCGTCGGATTCTCCTAAAACTTGAACTGTTGGGTTCGTATCGAAAAGAGATTTCTAACTAATATTAGAGATTTGAAATCTAATGGTTGGATTTGGAATTATGTCCAAATCAAATTTGGAAAAGGACGGTGTAAGTGCAGTTCGATGGCCGTTGATGGAAATCGACTGTACGGGCCTTGATAAAATTATTAAAAATAGTAATAATTTGTGTAAAATCATAAGAAATGATTTGTGAAGAATTGGGATGCAAATTTCCATATTTGAAAAGATAAAAATAGATTTTTATCGAAATGAACTAGTTTTGAACTAGAATTATAATTCTATTTATTTTTAAAATAAATAAAGTGGATTTGAAATGGTTTTAAAAGTAACCAGAATTTCCAATAATTGAATTGGAATGGATTTGAATCGAAATTGTCTGTGGAATATTTCGATGTTGGATTTCGTGGTTATACAGATATTGTTATGGAAATTTGAAAGATATATTTATATCGTTATTTCCAATACGATATTTGTTGGTCGTAGAATTTGATATTGAATATAAGCCGATATATTTTCTATTTAGAGCCTTGTATTTAATATCAAATGGGATTTGGGTTTGTCGTGAATGGTGTCTTCATTAATACTGTTCTTAAACCCAGTTGAGAAAAAGATTAAATCTCTTTATTTAGATTTAATGAAGTGTACAAATTAAATGGAATTTAATTGGAATTGAATTTGAATTGATTTTTGGATTTATCGTGAACGGTGTTTTAAATAACACTTGTTCTTTAACCCGATAATTAATGGAATGTGATTCTGGGTTTATAGTGAACCGTGTTTTAAATGACATTGGTTCTTTCACCCAGTTAAAGACAGGATGTGATTTCCCAAGTTAAATAATCATTGATAGTGATTATTGGGAAGATTAAAACCAAGTGGAGCTTTAATGAATGTTTAATTAGATTGAAATAATCGAGAATGGAGTATCACCAGTTTTGCTCTAGGCGATAGTTAAATCTTTTATTATATTTGAATGTGAAATGGTAATTAAATTTACCGATAACACCGTGGTGTTAGATATGAAGTATGACCAGTTTCACTTCATGGGAGGAATATGTTGAGATTGCGAAATAAAATAAATGATTACTTCGGTGTGGTTCGCTAATCCCGACTAGTTTGAATTGATATTCAAAAGAAGATTAAAGAATAAATTTAAATAATTTATCTTTGATAAAATTAATGGGAACCTTTCCCAAAGTATAAGAATATTTGAATAAAAGAATATTCTGAATTGGAATGAGGCGTATGTTGTGTTTGTGTAACACTTGTTTATTATATACGCGAGTTATTCAGAAAGACCGGGTTTATCCCATTCTGAATAACTGATTCGACGTAGTGTCGAAGAGGAAGACGGTGGTTGAAGACCGGAGGTCTTCACGTCGTTTGGATGATTACTGATGATCTTGATTGGGCTGTACACCCAAGAGAAGGGAATCAGTTGGTGATCGTCTAGACGTACTTGGAGATCGATGGATATGCGAGGTACAAGGGGCCTCCGGTTTCGTTCAGACCTAGAACGGACTTGTAAATGGACTATGTGTCTGACATTGGATTTTATTCTGTGTGATTGATTTCTATTAAATATATATCTGTTTGGCGGCGGAGAATTTATTCTCTTGCTTAATGCCCTTCTCTGGGACGTACGAGCTCAGAGGTTATATATTGATGGAATCAAACGCATGGAGTGAATTGCCTGTGTGGCATGCCTAAGTGGCAATATGATCAAGGCTTCTGTTGAAAAGCAGAGTCTTGTGGTTGATGATCAAAGCACGACCTGTGTGGCATAGCTTTGTGTAGCGTTGATTCGCGAGCCTCACACCCCGGTATGAGCCAGAAACGGGAGAGGACCTTAGGGAGGACATGCGTTTCTTTCTAGCTAGAGGTGGTGTCAGTGTTTAAACTGGCTGACATTTATATTATTTTCACCTGTGTGGTTGTTGCTGTTGCGAGGCGCCTCGGTTATATCGGTCGATCCGGGATCAATGGAGTCATTCCTTGGCTCATTTACGCCCCAAAGGGCGGGGAAACATAGTGTTCAAGCATTTTAATCCACATCGGTGGACCGGCCCTGTCGCTCCAAGGGTCACTCGAGCTCTGATCCTGAGGCTCGGGCTAGAGAGTCTCGAATTCGGTAGAGGATGATCCCTTGCCTCGGTTCATAGATGGAAATCCAATTTCCAAATACGTGAATTTGCGATTTTGATTGTAGAGCCTAGTATTGGCGACATGATATATGGTACCCATGTCGTCTATGATTGATACTTATGATTTGAAATTGTTTTGACACTATGCACTTATTATAGTATCAAATGATTTGTTCTTAACGTACCAAGCATGTTTGGCTACTATAAGGGAAAACCCTATCCCCCGGCTTGCGTTGCATTGTGTGATAGGACCTGGGTCTTATAATAGCTTCATTTTTTCAAAAAGCATAGCGCTGTTTTGTTATATGCACTGGTATTCTTGGGAGGAAATCCGTTCCGTGTTATACGGCGTGGTCCCTTGATATATCTAATTTAAAGTAAAGTTTTAAATAACTTTTTTAGTTCTCACACCAGTCACATGACTGATCTGGAGTTTATTGTTTTAACCTAAACTCTGGGTGCCCTTATTTTGACACGGGCAGCTAGTAGTTTTGGTTTTGCAGATTTATATCCACGGGATCCTGGTTTACAGCTGGAATGATATCCGGAAAGCTCTGTATTCGTATATCTCTTTCAGTTGTGTTTTGTATTATTTTCCGCTGCTACGTAATTTATTGTAATCTCTGATATTTATCGAATGTATTTTATTCATTTATACTCTGTATATTCTTGTATTCTGATGAATTATTTTAATTAACAATGAAATGTTCTTCTGTCTGCGTTCTTTTGTGTGTTGTTCTCAAAGTATCCGCTCTTTCCTTCACTGGGAAGTTACGGGTTCTCACAGAAATCGTAACTCACAAAAAAGGGGTAGACAAATATTAACTGTTTGTTAATTAATTGTTGAACACTATTTGTGAAATATTTCAGTTATATATTGATGTTGTGAAATTGATTTGAACAGTAAATGGTTAGATATAAATTGAAAATTTTAACTATTCAACCGGTTATCAGTTTTGGGTATGATCACTATTTTTATTAGATGTTATTGAACTGAATGATATAATTGTTGATGATTGGTTTTGGGGTTAATCTATTGATTGACGAACCTATATAAGCGTTAATGGTTTAATGCTTATATGGCATATACCGCGATATGCAGATTGGATGTTAAAATTGTTTGTCGATGTATGATATAAAATTAATAAACAGTTTGGAATTATATTTGATTTATTTATAAATCGAATTTGGTTTGAATAGGACGAGTCGCGCAACGACCGTTTGTGAATTTCATCTGTTAACTTTGAACTGACGTAACAGGAGATCCGACCGTCGGATTCTCCTGAAACTAGAAACGTTGGATTTGTAATTAAAAGAGCTTTCAAGTTAAAAGAAATATTTGAAATCCAATGGTTAGATTTCAAGATAAGTCAAAATCAATATTTGAAAAGGGCGTTGTAAATGCAGTTCGATGACCGTATATGGAAATAGACTGAATTGGCTATATTAAAATTATTAAAAGTATGGATAAATTATGTTAAATCATAATAAATGATTTAAAAAGATTTTGGATTAAATACTCCAAATTTTGGAAAGGTAAAAGATATTTATCTGAATGAACTAGCTAACAACTAGAATAAATAACTGAAAAATATAATGGTTTTAATATAACTAGAATTTACCAACATATAAATTGGAATGGATTTAAATGGAAATACTCTTCGGATATTTTGATATTGGATTCCGTGATTATACGAATATTGTTGAAGAATTTGGAATATATAGATATTATTATTCCCAATAAGATATCTGTTAGTTTTAGAATTTGATGTTAAATATAAGCCGATATGATTTCTATTCAGAGCCTTGTATTTAATATCAAATTGGATTTTTGGGGTGAATGGTTTCTTCAATAACACTGTTCTTAAACCCAGTCGAGAAAGGAATAAATCTTTTTTGTAAGATTAATGAAGTTTTCCAATTAATAAATATAATTGGAATTAAATGGAAAATTGATTTTGGGTTCATTATGAACAATGTTTTAAATAATATTTATTCTTAAACCCAACTAATCATGAAGTTATGATTTGGGATTTATAATTCTTTTAACTAAGATTTAATGGAAAATTTTCCAAAGTGAAATTTTCCAATTTAATAAACTAAATTGGAGTTGAATGGAATTCGATTTAATAATAATCGAGATGAGCTTCTATAAAGGAAGATCGCTACTATTTATGGAATTTAAACGGCTTTGCTATTATTTTGTTTATAGTATTAGTTTGACATGAAAATTTATATTGATTACGACTGATCGGATTTCCGTGAAGGTTCCATATTAAATGGAAGATGATTTTGGGTTTATCATGAACTGTGTTTTAAATGACTTTGGTTCTTTAAACCAGTTAAAGACAGGATTAATTTCTTAAGATTGAATAATCTTTAAATAATGGTTTTTGAAAATTAAAACTAATAAGAGTTTTAGTAAACCTTTAATCAGATTTGGAATGGATAGATGGTTATTAAATTTACCAAAACACGGTAGATGTTAGAACCAAATATACTTGGTTGTTGGTATTCCTTGTTGTTGATTGATTGTTTGGACTGTGCTCGACCAGTTTATGAGCATGTATGCTTTTACATTTAGCATTGAGTTGGGTAAAAATATTTATATGCTAACACCTTCACGACTTAATTATGAAGTGTTTAGCAATGTTGTTGAGTTCATTTCAAATTTAATAAATGATTTTGAAACGAGATTTTCTTAAGTGAAAAGAAATGTTGTTCCCGATTTGGATAGGGAAAGTTTTATAAAAATGTTTTGTAAAATAGAATGGATTTTGAGGATTGAACCTGATGTTTTCGAAAGGATTCAGAAAAATATTATATCTTTGACATTGTAGTTCATCACATAACCGATTAGTTGATGTTGACGATATATCTGTTTGGTGGTGGAATATTTATCCTCTTGCTTAACACCCTTCTTTGAGACGTACGAGCTCAAAGGTTGTATGATTAATAGTGACTGATCATATGTGTGAATTGCTGATGTAAAGTACTATAGTTTGAAAGTACTTATGATTATTATGTTGTGAAATGATTTTTCAACTTCTGGATATAAAATGATTTAGTATGTGGCTAAAGATTCGGGTAACCCTGACGACTAAAAGTATGGGGAAGAGAGGCCCAGGACCTTAAGACTTGGTCAGTGGTCAGGTGTAGCCTGCTCCATGTGTGGGAGGTGCTCATATATATATATATATACACACACACACACACACACACATCGAGTTACTAAGGAACAGACTCTTTGCCTTGTTGACAGGAAAATCTCCCGATATTTGGTTACATATTATTTGTATGCATTGTGATATTTTGGAATTCATATTTCCAAATATTTTGGTTTGAGATCCCGAAGTGAAATCTACTTTGCTGTGAAAGCTAGATATGTCTTTCAGATGATTTGAAATAAGAAATCGGGAATAAAGTCCAAAGGAATAACTGTAAAGATAATTGGATTTGGAAAATCTAAATTTGGGGATTAAGCCTAAATGGATAGATTGAGGAATTGCATGTTATCTGATGCATTGTAGGTCCATAAGTCTATTATTTATGCTAGTTGTATGTGCACTAGCAATCTAGTGGAGAAAACCCGTTCCGTGTTATACGGCGTGGTCCCGTGATATGCCTTACTTTTAAATAAGTTAAGTTAACCGTATAGTTTCTCATACCAATCCCATGACTGACTAGTAGTTTGTTTTTCCCTTCCAAACTTGAGTGTCCATATTTTCCACACGGGCTGTCGAGTGGTTTGTTTTGCAGACATTTGTCTTGAGTAGGATTCTGGATCGAAGCATAAAGCTGTGTCCAGAGCATTGATATTCTTCCGTTGTGTTAGTTTATATTTTCGTTGTGCATTATATTACATTTATTGTAAATTTATCTTCTGCTGTATTAATTTCGATGCAGTCTAATATTCTGTACTCTGATGTAACATTATTATGATGTTGATAAAAGTCTTTTGTTGTTTGCTATGATGTGTGGTGCGCCCAAAGTTAGCATATCCGCCTTTTTGGTTCGATTTGAGTCGGTTTAATAATCGATTTGGATAGACTAAGAATGAGGGTCACTACAATATTCTTATTGTTTCTCCAACCTGGGAGTTTGCAAATCAAATGGTTGCAGTAGCGACCATGCTTACGGAGTTCCATTCTTCTGTTGCTATAAAAGTCATAATCGGTGACACAAATGCAAATATCGAGCGTAAACGAATGCAGAATAGCCCTTGCCAGATTCTTGTTGCAACACCTAGGAGATTAACTGACCATATACAGAATACACCAAAATTTGCAACTTGACTTATGAGTGTTAAAGTCCTTATTCTTAATGAAGCTGCTCGTTTATTAGATACAGGATTCAAGAAAGATATTGAAAAAATTATTGCCTCTCTTTCACCATTTCAATATCTTGATGCAATTTCAAATAACAACAAGCTTGATCATTTATCTCATATAACTAACGGCTTTATTTGTGAGTCAATGCTTTTTGGAAAATTTAAGATGCTTGAAACTTGGAAAATATGTAAAGAAAATTCAAATGTGTTGATTAAAGTTTACACTAATGAAAGTGTTCGAATGTAAGAATTTTACGTTTGGAGAATTATGGAATCCCTAATAAAAGAAAAAAAATAAGACTCATGAATTTTCTTTGAAGAGCTCAACGATGGATAATAAAGTCAATGCAATCAACTAATGTATAATCATGTCATTCTTTTTCTTGCCAAAGCACGTGTGATATAAAGGAATCAAAACCGAGATGTTTCAAAACAAGTGATCAGATACCTGATATTTTGACAAAGACACTTAGCAGACAAGTCTTCAGAAGAAGTGCAGAGAAACTGGGAATAAGAAGCAAGTTTAATTTAGGATAAGCATTGTTAGCAATAAATTAAATTGCAATAAATTTCAATATATAATGCCTTTGTTAATTGCAATATATATTTCCTTGATTTAGGTATTTGGTTTGTATTTGGTATCAAATTATTTATTGTGATAAACCCAAATATATTCTAGAATATTCTTATCTAGAATGCTCTTTTGGATGAGGATGAAGCATGTATAAATAGAGCTAAAGATTTGCAACGTAATTAAGCAATCAAGTAATCAAGAAATAAAAAATTCTCTTCCCCTAAACTTTCTCCATTTTTCTTCCTCAATATTCTACACTTTTATAAGGAAGACATAGAAACAATCAAAGCCATTCTTGGTGGTATGGATCGTTTCTATACTATGACTAGACTGAAAGTAATAATGGCAAGGGTTAATATTGTGCAGATGAATTAAATGCAGAATGCTACTAGGATTAATGTGAATAAGGACACTGTCTCAGGTCTTGGTATACCATTGGCAACTTCAAGAATTAAAATACCTCAACATCTTCCTCTTTTTGAAAATATTACTGCGAGGCTTGAAAACTGATTCAATTGTTTTTAGGTCAAGGAGGGAGACTTATCTTAATTAAATCCATCATCTTCTTGATGCAAGTGCACTAGTTAAGGACTTTTGTTTTCCCTTAAAAACTTATCAAGATGATCAGGTCGACAACAATGAAGTTCTTGTGGCAGAGACCCACACATGCCAGATAATTAGCTCCTATGTCATTTAGTGTACTAATAGAGCTATGGAAAAAGGGGGTCTAAGTATTTACAACCTTTTTCAATTGAACGCAAAGCTGCATTTATAAGACACAAATATATTTATCTAAATAGTTCCGAAAATGTTTGGTGTGACGGCTCGCCCCGCACCAGCCGACATTTCTTCCGAAAGTGCGTTGTACACATGCCCGACTAGCACAGAACGGTAGCCAAAGAAAGGAAAGAAGAAAATGAAATAATAAAGAACCTGTAGAATGTCTCACAGCGCATGGAACAAATTATAATAATATACTTGACATAAAACAGGTGAGACAGTGCATAAGCTGGTAAGTAAAACCAACATCAACATCAGAGCAGCGGAAATCCAAATACAACTTATTACAACTTTCCAAATTACTGGAAATAAAGGAAGGGTGCACTACTAATGCCCAAAGTAGTGAACAGCAGCGACACAAGGAAAATATCTATATATATCATACGTGGAAGCCTCCTGCTCGTCTCCGGTACAGCTACTCGTACATCACCAGCTAACCTATCTCTAGTCTGCTCGTGAGAGCACCCAGAGTAATAAGAAGAGACATAAAACTCTGGGTCAGACAAAAAGTCTGGCATGAGCGATAAGCAGCTAAACAGAACAATAACAGGTATACTAAACCATACCTGAACCTGGACCTGCAACCAAAGAGTTAGCACTACATACCGTACAATACTCTAAGGTGCCACTGAACAGATGGTGTAAAGATAACGGGGGTGGGGGTGTGCATGTCATAATGATGGCAAACAATTCAAACACAGCAACCATCCTCACATCTCTCACTCAGCGCGTAAAGCATACAATATCTACTGTTTCGATCACTAGACCCATCGAAGTAGTGACGGAGTTCGACTTGTACAACTACTGCTACTACCAAGCTCACCACATGGAGTCATGACCAAATCTTTACAAATGACCCCACTTCATTGGCCTATAGCCCTTTAGTTGTACCTAGGGCACTATGGCCCTGAATCCGTTCACGTACTCCCTACACATAGTGATCCAAAGTTATAGACATCGACAACCCCTTAGCACACGTCCCGCAGCAAAGCCCAACTCATGAAGTTAACTCGTTGGTTCCCAATTGGATCCTGAGCTCTACTTCCTATTTGGACTTCCTTTACATCTCGGGTTTTGGTCGAATTGGAGTTGGCCTTCAGAAGAGTCGTCATGTAGAAATAGAAGTACACGCTCGGTTCGGTTCGGTCACCCATGCTCGGTTCGGTTCAGGTTCATCTCCTCCATGCGGTTCGGTTCATCTTCTCACATGTGGCTCGGTCCGGTCCAGTGGTAAAGTGCCAAGGTCCTCCTTATAGTGTCAAGTTTCGATCCGATCCAACCTTCCCTGTTGTCTCTTTTGTCTGCACGCCTCAGAAGATGCCAGCTCCGGTTCGGTTCGGTAGCCGATCCGATCCCACGCCCTAGCTCCGATCCGATCCCCTTTTTGTCCCTCTGATCCGATCCTCTGTCCAACTCCAACTCTAAGCAAATGGCCTTCCTTCTCGCCAAGTCTCCTTTAGTGCGAAGTTCCGATCCGGTTCGGTTTCTCTGCCCAGTCCACCATCCGATCCGAGCCTCCTATCCCGATCCGATCCGAAACCCTGCACATTTTCCTGCAACTTTTCCAGCGGTTGTTTTATGCCATTCGACGGCGTTTTCGACCAATCTAACACTTCTAGGCAATCACAAATTATACCATACAGCCATAGCAACATGTATAATCATCCTCAAACAGCAAGACAACAATCATAGCATGTTAAATGGATCAAACATACCCAAATTCCCATATTTTCCCTTAAGCATGTTCTAGCATAGTTAATGATAGGGTTATCAAAACTTAACCAAATTAACCCAAGTTTCTAACAGAGGTCTAAAACATCATTTAAGAATTTATAAATATTTTTCCAGAATTTATTAGTGTATAAATTCGCTAATCAATCACTAATTACCCTTAATTAACCATAACTAATGAGGAACTATGCAAATCACTCACCTTGGCTACAAATGAACTTTAGATCTGAAATAATCTACTGTTATGACACTGTTCCCAATGCAACACAGCAGCTCTAACCTTGCTTTGGTGCTATTCCTCCTTAATTTGATGTAGTTTAAGCCAAAACTTGATTAAGAAGTGATTAGAGGTGTTTTTAGATGTTGGAGGCCATTGTTAGGTTGAAGAGAGGGTTTGTGGCAGTTGGAAAATGAGTGAAAAACCGAAATCCTAACCCTAGCAGCCCTTAAATACCTCTAATCCCGAAATCCCCCATTGGGCCTAGCTGTTAATCACCCGGTTAAGCCCAATTAAGCTGTTTTTCACCACCTGAAACTTGTTTCAGCCATATCTCCCAAACGGTGAGTCCGTTTGGCTAGTGCGACCACTCTACGGATTTGTAAACCATCATCCGGAGCCAATGGAAGTGGTTTCAGGTCAAAACTCCTTTCCAATCAAAAGTTATGGCCAAAACAAGATTAGCTAGGGGCAAAACGGTCATTTAAAATCGGGAAAAATCATGAACATGGGAAAAGACCTCAATAGTCGTCTCCCAAAGTTACATGACCATACGACTTCGTAGGTGAAAGAATTCTACGATCCTTCGATGCGTAGAATGCGGGTCGTTACATTTGGGTTACCTAGTCGTCAAAAAAATATGTCCCAAATGACAAAGACTTTTGGACTATGTAGACTCCTTAGAATTCCAACTGGACTTGGCATAACATATTTAAGTTAAGAGAAATTGTTTTACCATAGGTCAAATATAAAATATCGACGAATGAAACTGTGAGCTTTTGGAATGATCCATGGCTTTTGCGTGGATGCATTCTCTGTACTAAATTGGATCATCATGAGATAATACAATCGGGTGTGAATTTTGATGCTTTTATGTTAGTTATTATACATGGTTATGACATCACTCTGCTAAGAATAAACAATCCGAGGACGCAAGAGTTGTGGGATCGTATTAAATCTATTAGTATCGGCATAATCCCATCTTATTGTGTGCACCGGAAAAGCATGGGTAAATTGTTTATAATTAGATAAATGTATGCTATGATAAGCAATAATGTTGTTCGGTATAATTGTAAATGAAATAAAATTATTTGGAGATCGGATAGTAGAGCTATTGACAACTTTATACTATGGAAAGTGATCTATAATGCTCTCTTCACCAAGGTTAACTTGTTGGAAAATGTGGATTATGAATCTTAAGGATAACTTAACGCTAAAAAGGAGAGGTGAATGACATTTAATGGAGTTTAGGAACTTTTTGAAATCTTTTTAAATTTAACAGAATCAAATGCAAATCACAGATATGAATCAAACACGAAATCAGACACATATGCAAATAATAAGTAAAAGCAGTAAAGGAAAGAATACACCGATATTTTATACTGGTTCGGAGTTACCCTACATATAGTCCTACACAACTCTAGGTTGTGCAGATTTCTTTTAAAATAATATCCAATCTTACAATCCTCGATTTCGAAGGTCACGAGGTCCACATCAACTTCTTTTGAGCATATGGTGCTCTCTTGATTTAACTAGGCTACAAGATCACCTAATTGATTTACGAGCTACAATCACATCCAGTTGATTTGAACAGGCTACAATCACATCTTTTCAGTGTCAGTTTGAGAGAGAGACCTGATAGGACTTTGATCTTATGATCTTGGATCACAGATACTTCTATAATTATGAATAACACTTGGATCTTTGAGAGAAAGTGGTAGAGATCAAACTAGAAAAGATTTGGTTTGATACTCTTTGAATTTTGGCAGAGTTTGCTTATGGAAACTTGAAATTTAAGAGTATAAATGGATAAAAGAAAAGAAGAGAAGAATATAATGAAAATTAAAACTCCAAGGTTCTGCTTCACCTATGGTTCCTGATAAGGTGGTAAATAAAACAACCGAATGGAATATTTTAGAGAAATCCTGACACCATCTTCTTTCTATTACGCGTCATGGTCCCTTTCATAAAGTGTTTTATATTTTCGTTTCTGATGGAGATAATGAGGGTCCTCCGGATGTTAGGTGGTTGCATTAATTTGATGATGGATCTGATTTGAAGCCTTATATTGAAGTTGTTTTGGGGATTTCAATAAGATAGTTCTGGATGATGGGACTTAGGATAGAAAGTTCTTTTATGATATGAATCATGCTACATATGTGCCTAATATCTCTGCTCTCTTCACCACTTTGTTGCATGACACAAGTCCTTTTTTTCCTGTAGCTGCTCTTTCTCTTCTTCTTCCTCCTCCTCAGACACGGGAGAGTAGTGGTTAGGTCCCCTGTAGTTGAAGCATCCGGCTTCACTCCAGGTTTCATTGTATAGTGGGCTGGACACTTATTTCCAGTTTGTTAGTAGTCGATAGTATGTCTGTCTCTTATATTTAACTGTATTCATTATTTGTTATAATGAAAGTGGTTGCGGCCATTATAAAAACCACCTTAGCTTTGCTATATTTTTTCCGAATTAAATGGGTATTTATAGGGAATTAACTGTCATGTCTCTTCAGGAAAAGTTTTAAACGAATAGACACTTCTTTTGAAATTTGAATTTTAAGGATAATGGTTATGATGTTGACATGGGGGGTAGTACATGTCAACATGCCGTATGTATTTTTGAAATTTACAATTTTGAAAACATTGTAAATGATGTTTAAATAAATCTAGATAATTCAGAGTTTAAACAAACTATTTTCCTATATGTTGAAGTCGTATAATAAAGTAAGAATATAAATCAAAAACACATATTTATAATATATAACAGTGATATCAAAATTTAAAATAAAAAAACATAAATATAAGGAAATAACAATATTAAAACTCAAGTAAACATAAACGTATATATTTAAAACTAAAATATAAACAAGAAAAACTAAAATATTTAAATCATAAGTAAGATTAAAATTTTAAAAAATATTGGAATAATTTATTGGTCAAAAATATATAATATACTTTTTAAACAAGAAGTAATTTTGAAATCAATTAAGAGTTAAGAGAATTTTAAAATATTATAAGGAAAAAATAGTGAGGAAATTGGAATAAAGATTTTCGTGATATTACAAAGTTTTGACAAAAATTCTAGACTATACTACTTATCATGATTTCTTGAACTCTTATTATTCATGATTCTTCAATCTTGAAATCTTTGTGACACCCCACGTCCGTTAATGTCACTCTTTAACAGAATGCATTATGTTCCGTGAAGCGTTATAGGTAAACAAAACAGAATCTCACAAGATAGATATATAAAATAGCAGCGGAAATTGAAAACTTTATTTTCCAACAGAAAACGTCGTGGTTTCAAAATATAGGTACAACATTAGACTGATATACTGGAATAAAATACATCAAATAAAAAGCCATAGTCCCCATAAGTAGCTATAAACAAGTAGACAAATAGCCAAAGCGATACATCGAAGAAAATCCAAATCCAAATCCAAGCAGAAATAGAAGAGAGAGTCCAAGTCAAGCCTGAGTGTTCCTACCCTGAGAACTTGGGGGGAAAGGAAGAGAGAGAAGAGGAAACAGAGTATATTATGCTTCCCAAATACTTTTCTCTGCATCGATACTAATATACCACATTAAGTGTTTTCCAATTACGTAACAAGAACAGAATGATCCCAACAGAAACATATGGTAGACTTAGGTGTACTTCTAGTAACAGTTTTTACCCTAAACAAAAATAACAGGTACCTAAAAAAAAATAATGGGTGTTACCCCAAACAGAAATAACAAGTACCTATACAGGACCGGATGTACCCTAATTATTACCCCCAGCGATCAGCTCCCTACCACGTAAATACCCTGTGTCGGCCCCACAGTAGGGTATATTACTTCCTAACGTGGCAACCACCAGATGGACACAGACCTATCTACAGGTGTTATGGCGACTTATTTTCCCAAGCAAGTCGTACCCATGCATGCACATGATTCCGTTGGAACGCACCATCAGAACACCTCTCCCCAAATGAACCTCTTATAATTATCTCAGTAACCCATACCTAGTATGGGGTCCTCTTTTAATACCAGAATGGGTTACTAACTAATATGGGTCCCACACAACAAATGACACAAGCCACCCCTTAGGCTTGTATCCCTAACCCACTAGGATTTCCATAGGTTAAGTTTAACGGGTTCTTATAACCCCCCATATATTTAATAAATTTACTTAACCCTACAGATTCAACATGTTTACTTAACTCCACCCACAGATTAAGCAAGCCACAGATTAACAGGTTTATATGTATATAACCGCCAACTTATTAAATAGGTTAAGTATTATGGGTTAACAGGTATGCATAACCCCCAACATGTTTCACATGTTACTTATATTTTTGTTAACACGTTCCGCTTAATCTGAAATTAAGCCTACAGATTTATATGCCCTAAACCATAAGTCATAATTCACAGTATAAGGTATGCTCCAAATTTTAGTCATATTTCACAGTATAGTTTATGCCCCTAAATCCCGGTCATGATTCATAGTTCAAATTATGCCCCAAATTATCATTCCCAATCGTTCCCAATTTCGTTCGTATGCATATTTCAGCGATATCGGCCTAGGCTCAAAGGTAGCTTAGGCTATAAAAATAAAAAGGAAATGAGAAAGAGAAGAACATAATTGTCATAAAACAAAATGAGCATATAATAACAGAGATGGGCATATGATAACATAAATAAGCATATCAGAAATAGGCATATAAGAGCTGAACAATAGATCCGATGTACATAAAATAACAGGACGGGTTAGGCATGAATCGGATTCTTAACAGGTGTAGGTTTAGATCCAGATTTATAAACATGCCAGGATTACTAGTTAAATGTTTATATCTAAAAATAACACGAACCAATAGAGACTGGATCTAAAGAACAGAGAATAATTAGGAAGTAGTTGTAGAAGAAATCTTTGTATGCGTATAAGCTGCTATTGAAGAAAATAGGCTAATACAATCCAGGCTAGGGCAGCATCTCATTGTCTCCATTGTTTTTGATGAATAAAAACAACAAAAATGCTATCATATATATATATATATATATATATCCTATCGCAACGAACCCGATCAAGAAAAATGTCCTGAAACCGAACAACACACCCGACCAGATCCGATGTGGGTCGACCCACCCCTGCCTAGGTCGACCCACCTGACCTTGGGTCGACCCATGGGTCGACCCGAACAGTTCATCGGTTGACCCCCAATGGGTCGATTTCCACCCTTGTTTCCTGCTTCGTGAATTTGATTAAATTTGAAAATTCTGTTTTGGTTTGTATATATATAATTCTCTTACACGTTTACAAACTTATAAGCTTAATAAATTTCTCACATGATGTCCATTTTTCGCAAACTCAGAGTCTATCTTAAGCAGAATTCCGAAACGAACGCAATGTTATATTCCGTTTTACTTAATTCCCAATATTTAATTAAGTATCCTTTAGTTTATCATTATAATGTCCTTTAAAATTATGGGATGTTACATTCTCCCCTACTTAAAGGATTTCGTCCCCAAAATGTCTATGTTAAGAAGAATGTTTATCCTAACATCCATCAACCATCTACTTATCCATCAATCACAGGAACCCACTGTCCTTAAGAGATTTCTAATGCTTGTACGAACATATGCAAAGTTTTGTGTATATATTCCTATGATAATGTGAAAAATCAGGTAGTCTACTGATTCAGTTGACCTTCTCAATGCAATATATGTTAGTGTCATGAATCCAATATGTATGCAGATAGTCTTGGTATATCATATAAACGCTATATGTGTGCACAATAATCCATCCAAATGCAACATCATATGATGATACAATCATTTTCATCCATAAAAATTTAAAATGCACACATACCCATATGCAATATGTAAGTGATTGAGTCGATCTAGTGCATAGTATGTGTATATGCATCCACAAGCAACCACTAGCAAACACTTGCATCCATCAAACATAACATGTTTCAAAACATGTTTACATCCATTGGTTTTCCTACCTAAGGGTTGAAGATTCGATTGATAAGATATACTCAAATGACAGAAGCAAGTATGAACAAAAGCTTCGAAAATGAAGTTAAGAACATACCCTTAAAAAGAAAAGGGTACGAAGCGAGTATCTTATCTTCAGTCTCCCAAGTTGCATCTTTGTGGTTTTCTCCCTATTGAACTTTCATCAATATGACTTCTCGGTTGCGAAGCTTCTTAACCTCTGATCCAAGTATACGGGTAGGAACTCGTCTAACTGTCGCCTCTCGTTCTACCTCTACTTACTCAAGCATGCTCGGCTTAACTAACTCCGCTGTATTGTGCAAACACTTCTGCAAATGAGAAATGAGGAAAACATCATAAATAACCACCAGTTTCTCTTGTAGCTTTATTCTATAGGCCATTTGACCTATTCTTTCCACTATGGGAAATGGCCTTACGAAATTTGGTGCCAATTTCCCTACAAATCCAAAGCGAACCACATTCCTCAAAGGCGAACTTTGATGAAAACCATGTCTCCTACCTCAAACTCAATGTCAGTCCTTATCCTATCTACGTAGGATTTCTGCCTGTCCTGAGCTGTTTTCATGCGTCTGCGGATAAGATCAACCTTTTCTGAAGTTTTACTAATCATCTCAGGTCCAAGTAGCAGCCTATCTGTAGACTCCCACTAACAGGTCGGTGATCTACAAGGTCATCCATACAATGCCTCGAAGGGTGCCATGCCTATACTAGCCTGATAACTGTTGTTGTAGGCGAATTCAACCAACGGAAGATGCTCTTCCCATGACCCTCCGAGGTCTACGATACACAGCCTCAAAAGATACTCAAGAACTCTATTCACCCTCTTAGTCGGCCCATCGATCTAAGGGTGATAAGCGGTGCTTAAACATAATTGTGTAACTAATGCCTCTTGTAGGCCCTCCTAGAACTCACCAGTGAAATGTGGTCACGATAACTCACAATGCTAGGAGGTACTCCATGTAGACGGACTATCTCACGATGATAAACTGATGCCAACCACATTGTCATTCTGTTACTCTTAACAGGAATGAAATGAGTGATTTTAGTAAGTCAGTCTACTATAACCCAAATACTGGTGTTTCCTTTCCTCGATCTAGGCAAGCCATCGATGAAATTCATAGAGATGCTCTCCCACTTCCACTGTGGGACCTCCAAAGGATGAAGCAAACCGCCAGGCCTTTTCTGTTTAGTTTTAACTTGCTAGCAAACTAAACATCAAGAGACAAACTCCGCTACATCTTTCTTCATCCCATCCCAAAAGAAAACCCTCTTCATATATTTATACATCTTATCACCACCCGGATGGATAGTCATCCTAAAATGATGGGCTTCCTTAAGGACAATCTTCAACAGACTCCCAAATCGGGGAACACAAAGCCTTCCATCACGTTGCAACCACCCTCTATCATCCATGGAATATCTACTGAGGTGACTAGAAGTCTCCCCTCTGCTGAGCCTATCCAAGATGTCTGGTATCTGTGGGTCCTTTCGCTGCGAAGATCCTATCTGATGCATAAGAGTAGGTCGAGCCTCTGAGGATGCCAACAAACCAGGTGTAAGATCCGTAGATGGCCGAAAATCGAAGGTCAATATGAACTACAAGCTTCGCCTCTCTACGAATAGAGGACTTGTAGTTATCCTCTTCCTACTCAACGTATCCGCCACCACATTACCCTTACCAGGGGTATAAGCAATCTCAAAATCATAGGGTGCTAGGAACTCCATCCATCTCTGTTGTCTCAAGTTGAGATACCTTTGCAAGAACATATACTTGAGAGATTTATGATACGTGTAAAACTCGAACCTCTCTCCAAGTTGATTATGTCGCCAAGTCTTAAGCGTAAATACTATAGCAGCCAACTCCAGATCATGGGTAGCGTAGTTCTTCTCATGAACTATCAACTATCTACCACCATATCACACTACCCTTCCCTCTTGCATCAAGACAACACCAAGTCATGTACCACATGCATCAGTGTACACCGTGAACACTTTATTACCATCAGGCAAAGTCAAGACTGGGGTTGTTGTCAGAGACCTCTTTAACTGTTGAAAAGCATCCTCACAGTCAATGCTCCAAGATAAGGTCAGATTCTTCTTCGTCAGTCTGGTGAGTGGGGCTGAAATCTTTGCGAAGTCCTTGATAAACTTCCTATAATAACCCATTAAACCTAGAAAACTCTTGCATTTTTTGGAACCTTCCAATCTTGAACTGCAACTACTTTCGTGGGATCCACCGCTATCCCATCCTTGAAGACCACATGCCCTAGAAATCTTACTTCCCTTCTCCAAAAGTGACATCTGGGGAATTTTGCCTTAAACTGGTGCGCTCGGAGAGTAATCAAAACCTCCCCTAAATGTAGGGCATACTCTTCCTCGCTCTTCGAGAAGATCGGAATGTCATCCACAAAGACCACAACGAACTTATTCAGAAACTCCCGGAACACCTTACTCATCAGAACCACAAAATACGCGGGTGCATTCGTCAATCCAAAAGGCATGACTAGCCACTCAAAGAAACCATTTGGAGTTCTGAAAGCGGTCTTGTATATATTGTCCTCAGCCACCCTCAAATGATGAAATCCCGTAGCAAAGTCTAACTGAGAAAAAACATATGCATCAACAAGCTGGTCAAACTGATCACCAATCCTCGAAAGCGGGTGTCTATTCTATTAAGTAAGACAATAGCGAAGCGAGCCATCCTCCTTAGTTGCAAAGACGACTGGAGCATCCCATTCTGATATGCTTCTTCTAATAAACCCCTTCCCAAGTAGCTCCCCTACTTTCTTGCTAAGCTCCCTCCTTTTCCTAGGAGTTATGTGGTGCACAGACAATGCGATTGGCTTCGCATTATCCACTAAGTATATCTGGAAATCAATCTTGCGCTTCAGAGGTAAGAACCAAACCTCCTCAAAAACATTCGGATACTCACAAACAACAGGTACAGATCGCAAATCATTGACAGAAGTATCAACTGATTCTAGGAAACTAAGCATAACCGACCGCTTTGGGTCACTGGAAATCTCAAGGGTCCTCCATTGGCAAGTCAAAAATCTAACGGCCCTCATCTCACAGTCCAGAATGGCACCATACATGGCTCAATCCATCCCTAGAATCAAACCATATCCCATAAAATCAAACATATATGCGTCGCACTCAAGCTCGTAGCCCAACACAAATATCCTCAAAGCCCGACAAATCATAGACAGATGAGCTGTGCCCCCAATGGGGTCTGAGTCTTGAGACAATAATGGGATCAGAAACAATATTAATACTAAGGTGCAGAGACCCAACCACAGAATCAGATATAAAAAAGTGATAAGTGCTAGAATCAAAAAGAGTCCTAACAGAATGATCGAAAAGAGAAATTAAACCTTTAACAGAAACTTTTCTGCCTCTGTCCGATACACTGGCCTCGAGAGCCTGCATCTGCCCTCTAGAAGATCCTGCCCTTTGGCCCTGTCCTCGCTTCCTCGGGAACTCCCTAGAATATGGTCCGACCTCACCCACTAGAACTAAGCATTCTTCCTTTTTCTGCAATCTTTGACCAAATGACTCAAGCTCCCACAACTATGACATTTCTTCTTGCCTTGATCTTTGTCTTTCTTTCCACCCCTCTTTTGTTGTTCTTTCTTCGGCCACACATTCTTGTTTTGTGTCTCATCAGTCTTAGCCTCCTTTTTCTCCTCTTTTCCATCTTCGTACATCAATGCCATATCAACCAGTCTCTCGAAAGTAGCCCCATCTGAATGTGAGATAATGCCAGTGCTTAAAGGGGCTGATTCAATTCTCTTGAAAACCTTAAAGATTACTTGTGCGAAGTATTCACCAGCTCCAGACCAAACCTTACCAACTGATTGAACTTATTGACATACTCTTTGACAGACATGCTTCCTTATTTAAGTGCCAGAAACCTCTCCATTTCCATACTCTCTTCTACCTGAGAAAGAAACTTCATCTCAAATCTTTGTCAGAAATCCTCCTAAATTTCCACTGGACGCCCTGCTTGTGTCATTTTCCAACAGAATGAAGCCTCGTGCTTAAGCTGCCATGCACCCAACTGTATCTTTCTACGGTCATCAACCTCGAAAAGCCCAAATAAATTCTCCGTCTCTTTTAGCCAATTCTGTTCTTCCCCAAAGTTCTCAGTTCCTCGGAATGGCTTTCCTCCTATAGCACAAAAATCTTTGCATATCTTAGAGAAATTATCCGCTCGCTGAGGAGGAGGAACAACAGCTGCAATTGGGGGAGGGACATTTGCTTGGCCTCCGGCATGTGTCGTAACCTCAAGATATCTATGGAACCAAGCCGGTATCTGAACGCCCTTGGGAATATTCGGTTCCCCGGACATGTTGAAAATAAAAGGGAAAGGGATTCAAATAGAGAATCGAAAGATTTTTATATGGATTAGGGAATATATTTTTTCAAAAATAGATTTTTCTTTTGAAAAATACCTTTTTTTGAAACCTTTTTGAAAACAATTTTCAAAACCTTTTATCCAATCTTGTAACCTTCAGCTCTGATGCCAAATGTGACACCCCACGTCCATTAATGTCACTCTGTCAGAATGCAATATGTTCTATGAAGCATTATAGGTAAACAAAACAGAATCTCACAAGACAGATATATAAAATAGCAGTAGAAATTTAAAACTTTATTTTCCAACAGAAAACATCGAGGTCTCAAAATCCAGTTAGAACATCGGACTGAAATACTGGAATAAAATGCATCAAACAAAAACATCTATCTTGCGCTAAAAGCCATCAGAGTACAGAAATAAAAAGCCACAATCCCCATAAGTAGCCATAAACAAGTAGACAAATAGTCAAAGCGGTACATCGAAACAAATCCAAATCCAACTCCAAGCAGAAACAGAAGAGAGTCCTAGTAAAGCTTGAGCGTTAGCACCCTAAGAACCTGGCCCCGGGGGGGGGGGGGGTGTAACGACCCGTATTCTACACATCATAGGACTGTAGAATATTTATTTCTTTCCCGTGTGAAGTCGTATGGTCATGTAACTTTGGGAAACATCCATTAGAGTCATTTCCCATGTTCATGATTTTTGTCGATTTTTAAATGACCATTTTGCCCCTAGTTGGTACTGTTTTGGCCATAACTTTTTATTGGAAAGGAATGTTGACCTGAAACCACTTCCATTTGATTCGTTTGATGGTTTCTCTTTCCGTAGAGTGGTCATAATAGTCAAACGGACTTACCATTTGGGAGATATGGCTGAAACAAGGTTTGGAGGGTGAAAAACTGCTTAACCGGGCCAAATCGGGTGATTAGTGAGTAGGCCCATAACCCATTTCGGGATTAGGGTTATGGGAGGGCTGGAATGAGATGGAGAATCATTCCATTTCAGTTTTCTAGCCTCCACTTATCACCAAGGATCCCTAAAAATGGCCTCCAACCTCTAAATCACCCCCAAATCACCTTTAGGTTAAGGATTTGGCTTAGCAACCCCTAATCAAGAAGGATCTTCACCAAATCAACAAAGGAGTTGCTGTTTGGTATTGAAATTCGCATCAAATCAGAGAATCATTTCAGATCTTAGTTTATTTTGTGGCTAAGGTGAGTGATTTGCATAGTTTTACACTAATTATGGCTAATTAGGGGTGATTAGTGTTAATTAGCGAATTTATATATGATAAAATTCTGGAAAAATGTTTATAAAATTCGGAATGATGTGTTAGACCTCTGATATGAATTTGGGTTAATTTGGTTAAGTTTTGTTAATCCTATCATTAGTTTCACCTAAATATACTTAGGGGAAATATGGGGTTTTGGGTATGTTTGATTCATTTTGACTTACCATGTTGATGTTTTGATGTTTGTGGTTGATTATGCATGTTGCTATGACTGTATGAAATGCTATGTGACTATTTAGAATAGTTGGAATGGTCGAAAACGTCGTCGAGGGGCGTAAACAGCTCGCTGGACAAGGTGCAGGGGTTCGGATCGCATAGGAGGTTGAGGGACGATCGGATCGCCCTATGGGATCGTGGGACATTACCACGAGTCGAGTCATCTCCTCCGAATCGAACCATCTGCGCAAGGCCTACGAGACGAATCGATGCAGTGCCGTGCCCAAATTGAAGTACTCCGACCCGGATCGCCAATGAGCATTACGACCCGATCCGATCCACTCGTGCTTCATATCACGATCCGACTAGAGGAAGGCAGCATCCACGATCCGATGCACAACGAGACAACGGAGGAGCGCGATCTGATCCGTATGGGGTATTCACGATCCGACCAGAAGTGGAGACCCGATTCGATGGAGACTGGATTCACGAGACGATGGGAGTGCGACCCGATCCGACGTAGGAGGCGCGACCCGATCCGATGAAGAATGTGAAGACTGATCCGATCCGATCCGATGGTGATGACCAATAACCCGAGATGCAAAGGTAGTCCAAATGGGAGTTAGAGCTCAGGATCCCGGAACCAGTGGGGAACCAATGATTTCACTTCATGGTTGGGCTTTGCTGCGGGACGTGTGCTAAGGAGTCGTCGACGTTCATAACTTCGATTCACCACTAAAAAGGAATGAGGGGCTACTTATCAGTGCAGTAGGGTCATTACGACCTGAGGGGCAAGGTGATGGTAGCAAGAATACGTTATCAGTGCAGTAGGGTCATTACGACCTGAGGGGCAAGGTGATGCGTAGTAAGACTATGAGCCAGCGCAGATGGGGTGAATAACTCCATGGGGCAAGTGGACATAGTAAGGATTAGTAAGGCTATGAGCCAGCGCAGATGGGGTGAAAAACTCCATGGGGAAAGTGGACATAGCAAGGAATTAGTGGCTACGTTATCAGTGCAGTGAAGCCATTTATGACTTCATGGGGCAAAGTGATCGTAGCAAGGAATGTTGGGTGATCGAAGTGGTGGATATCGTATGCTTTATGCACTGAGTGAGAGATGTGAGGCTGGATGCTATGCTTGATTGTTTGCCATCATTATGACATGCACACCTCCCCCACCTCCGTATCTTTACACTGTTTGATATGATACCTTAGAGTGTTGTACAGTATGTAGTGCTAACTCTTTGGTTGCAGGTCCAGGTTCAGGTATGTTTTAGTCTACCTGTTATTGTTCACTTTAGATGCTTATCGCTCATACCAGGCTTTATGTCTGACCCAGAGTTTTATGTCTCCTCTTATTACTCTGGGTGCTCACATGAGCAGACTAGAGACAGGTTATCTGGTGATGTGCGAGTAGCTGATTCGGAGGCGGGCAGGAGGCTTCCACGTATGATATATATATACACATTCTCCCTGTGTCGTTGGTGGTCGCTACTTGGCCATTAGTAGTGTACCTCTTTTATCTTGCTTTTGTTTGAGACAGTTTGGAAGTTGTAATAAGCTGTGTTCTGAATTTCCGCTGCTATGATGTCTAGTTCTGATTTTCAGCTTATGCGCTGTCTCTCCTGTTTTATGTCGAGTATATTATTACTATATTTTGTTCTATGCGCTGTGAGACATTCTACAGGTTCTTCGTATGTTCATTTCCTTCTTCCTTTTTCCTTCTGGCGACCCGTTCCGTGCTAACTGGTCATGTGTACAGCGCACTTTCGGAGTAAATGATGGTTGGTGCGGGGCGGGCCGTCACACTTGGTATCAGAGCTCTAGGTTGCGTAGTTAACCTAGGGAAAGACACTAGGGAGAGTTAGTACGTATATGAGAGCGCGTATTTGTGATTATTTTGGTTTTCAAAAGCTATGTATATATATACTATTAGTAGTATAAGAATGAAGTTGCACTGCACTAGTACCACTATGGGGTCGTTAATCGTTTCCCTTTTTCAGATTGACGATGAGCCGACATGTTAGAGGTACCGGTAGAGGGGCCAATAATGGGAATGCCGCTGACATGAGGGCGATGTTTACTAACCTCATGAGAGACATGCTTAGATAAGTGCAAGGGGCAGTTCCCAATCCCGGAGTTGGTGATGGCCCAGTAGTGCAGGCACCTAGGGTCGATTTCGCCAAGTTGTGCAAAGATTACACTAATCTTGGTGGGAAGCCGTTCCACGGAACGGAGTCAGCCACAGATGTTCAAGATTGGATGGATAGCTGCGACCGTATCTTTGATGACTTGGGTCTTGAGGATGCGATGAAGAGAAGGCTAGCGTCTCGTCAGCTGCAAGGGCGAGCGATGAATTGGTGGAATGCCATTAGAACAGCCACTCCAGAGGACCAGGTTACTTGGGTTCAGTTCAAGGCTCGCTTTAGCGAGAAGTCCATTCCAGCTGCCCAGAAGTCAGTGTTGTTCAAGAGGTTCTTGGAACTGAAGCAGAATGGGAGGGCAGTTTCTGATTATATTGCTGAGTTCGACACTTTGTCGAAGTATGGACTGTCTCTTATCGATACTCCTGAGAAGAAGAATGAGAAGTTCATTACTGGTTTGGATGGGTACTTGGGGGAAAGGCTTATCAATCACATCGATGAGACTTTTGAATCAATCGTGGGGAAAGCTTTGAGATCAGAGAGTCTTTACCCTAAGTCAAAGACTGAGGGTGCATCTGCAGAAGGGCCAAAGTCGCAAGCAGGCGGTGGAGGCAAGAATAGCTCTCAGAATAAGAGGAAGCAGGACCAATCTAAAGGTGGCCAGAAAAAGAGCAAGAAGGATGTTGAGTGCTTCAGCTGTGGAAAGAAGGGCCATTATGCTAAAGAATGTCGGGCCAAGCCAGCGGAAAGGAAGTGCTACAACTGTGGTCAAGTGGGACATCAGAAAGATAAGTGTCTGCAACCTCTTAAGGAGAAGCAGATTGTGAAAACATATGCTCTTGATGCTGTTCCTTCTTCGTCGAATGCCCCAACTGCGGCGGAGAAAGGGAAGAATGTTGTTATTCAAGGTATGCTTTCTATTTATGATATACCAGTTCGAGTTTTGTTTGATACTGGGGCTTCCCGTTCCTTCATATCTAGTGACCTGGTAGATAGGTTGGGACTGGAACCCGAGATAGTCGATAGACCATTGATTGTGACGAACCCGATTGGTGGTTCGACTAGCCTTAGTATGATTTGCAGGAATTTGGTCTTATCGAGTCATGGATGTATGTTTGTATGTGATTGCTTTGTTTTGGGCTTCACTGGGTACGACATTATATTGGGAGTCGATTGGCTCCAAAGATACAGGGTGGTGGTAGACTGTGAGGGCTTTTTGGTGACAGTAAGGGCGGATGATGGGCGGAGGGTAGTGTTTGGTAGTCTACCTAGTGATGGGGTTATGGCTAGTTTTGTAAATTCCCTCGACATCCCGCGGGATGAGTTGTCAGATGTGCCCGTGGTTGGCCAGTATCCGGACGTCTTCGAGGAGGTGACCGGGCTTCCACCACACCGAGAGATTGAGTTCCGTATTGATTTAGTGAAAGATGCCAGACCTATAGTGATGCCACTTCGTCGTATGGCACCAAGAGAGCAGCGAGAGCTCGGGGTGCAAGTCAGCAATCTTTTGAAGAAGGGATTGATTAGAAGGAGTGTCTCCGAGTGGGGAGCACCAGTTGTGTTTGCCACTAAGGCAGATGGTTCCCTTCGTTTGTGTGTGGACTATCGCGAGTTGAATAAGGTGACGAGGAAGAATAAGTATCCTCTACCGCGTATAGATGATTTGTTTGATCAGCTGGAAGGAGCAAGAGTGTTCTCCCAGTTGGACCTCGCGACAGGATTTCATCAGCTTCGAGTAGCGGATGAGAGTGTTCCGAAAACGACATTTAGGACGCCGTCTGGATTTTATGAGTGGCTGGTCATGCCATTTGGGTTGACCAATGCACCAGCCTATTTTGTGGATCTTATGAATCGAGTATTCAGAGATCAGTTGAATAAGTTTGTTCTTGTGTTCGTGGATGATATCCTTGTTTATTCAAGGACAGAGAAGGAACACAAGGGGCACTTGAGGATAGTGATGGAGGTGTTGAGGAAACACCAATTGAAAGCGAAATTCTCTAAGTGTCATTTTTGGAGAAGGGAAGTAAGATTCTTGGGTCATGTTGTTTCAGAGTGTGGTATTGCTGTGGACCCTGCGAAGGTGGCTACGGTACAGGATTGGCCTACGCCCAAGAATGCAACAGATGTAAGAAGTTTCTAAGGGTTAGCCGGATATTATCGTAAGTTTATCCAGGACTTCTCCAAGATCGCAGCACCGTTGACCCAGTTGACTAAGAAGAATCAGTCCTTCGTCTGGGACGGAGTGTGTGAGGATGCCTTCAAAAGTCTAAAGGAGAGGTTGACGCGTGCGCCAGTGTTAGTCATTCCTAAGGGGAATGAAGAGATGACGGTATACACGGATGCTTGTGGTACCGGACTGGGTGCAGTATTGATGCAAGGAGGTAGGGTTGTAGCTTATGCTAGTCGACAGCTAAAGCCGCATGAGAAGAAGTATCCTACCCATGATTTGGAATTGGCAGCGATTGTATTTGCACTGAAGATGTGGAGACACTATCTCTTGGGAGAAAGATTTGAGTTATTTACCGATCATAAATCGTTAAAGTATCTTTTCTCTTAGAAAGATCTGAATCTCCATCAGCAGAGATGGTTAGAGTTCTTGGCTTCGTATGATTTTGATATCCCATACACACCGGGGAAGGGTAATGCGGTAGCCGATGCCTTGAGTAGGAGACATGCCAGCTTAGGGGCAATGTTTCTTGAATGGAAGCAACTGGAGTATATCGCGGGGTTTGATTTCAGACCAAAGTGCGAATTGGATCCGGTTATGCTAGCTAGTTTGACGATCAGACCCACTTTGGTAGAGCGGATTGGTTCTAATCAGAGGGACGATCCTAACCTATTGGAAATCATCTCCAAGTTAGAGATGGGTATCGACGAGGAGATGAATGTGTATGGGCTTGATCGAGATGGATGGCTTCGGAAGAATGGAAGACTAGTTGTACCCAACGTGAATGGTTTGAGAGATGAAGTGCTTAGAGAATGTCATCACTCAAAACTGACTATACACCCCGGTGGTAATAAGATGTATCGAGACATGAGGCAGACTTACTACTGGGAAGGGATGAAAAGAGACGTTGGGAAGTTTATATCCAAATGCATGAATTGTCACCTAGTTAAAGCCGAGCAAAAGAAGCCTAGTGGGTTGTTGCAACCATTAGAAATTCCCGAATGGAAATGGGAACAAGTTTCGATGGATTTCATCGATGGTTTGCCTAGGACTTGATCGGGACATGATAGCATTTGGGTAATTGTGGATCGATTGACTAAGAGCGCAAGATTTATACCAGTCAAATCGACCAGAACGGCAGCCAAGTTGGCAGAATTGTATATGAAGTGGGTAGTGAGATTTCATGGAGTACCCAAAAGCATTGTGAGTGACCGAGACCCGTTGTTCACTAGTGGGTTTTGGAAGAGCTTACAAGAGGCTCTAGGGTCAGGATTACATCTCAGTACCGCATATCATCCTCAGACCGACGGTCAGACGGAGAGGGTGAATCGTATATTGGAAGATCTCTTGAGAGCTTGTGTATTGGATTTTGGTGGATCATGGGATGACCATTTGCATCTAGTAGAGTTTGCATATAATAATAGCTACCAATCCAGTATCGGTATGGCTCCATATGAAGCTTTGTACGGAAGACCGTGTAACTCACCATCATGTTGGATAGAGACTGGCGAGAAGTTTGTGCTTGGACCAGATGTGGTGAGAGAAACTTCAGATAAGATTAAGATCATTCAGCAACGAATGAAAGCTGCCCAAGATAGGCAGAAGAGTTATGCGGATAAGAGGAGAAGAGAATTGAAATTCTCCGTTGGTGACTTGGTGTTTGTCAAGATCTCTCCATTGAAGAGCGTGATACGATTTGGCAGGAGAGGAAAATTAGCACCAAGATTTGTTGGCTCATTCCCTGTTCTTGAACTAGTCGGGAATTCGGCGTATAGAGTTGGCTTACCAGAGAAGATGGCGGGAGTTCACAATGTGTTTCATGTTTCCCAACTAAGGAAGTTCGTTCACGACTCAGATATGACTATTTCACCTGACCTGTTGGAGGACTTCGAAGCAGAGCCCGAGGCGGTTGGGAACCGCAAGCCGATTCGTATTGTGGGGCACGATACAAAGCAACTTCGAAGGAAGTCGGTGAAGCTAGTCAAGGTTCAGTGGGGCGAGGACGAGAATGATTGTACTTGGGAGACAGAAGAAAGCATTAGGAAGGCATATCCAGAACTCTTTGTCTGGTAAGATTTACTTTGCGATTTAGTTTTCTGCATGCTAGGGTAGACTTGTTTTGCTTGTTTTGCATGTTGATTGTTGTTTTATGATTGATAGGCATGCGGGACCTTTGTGTGTGTTTGGATTAGGGAATTTCGGGGGCGAAATTTCTTAAGGAGGGGAGAGTGTAACGACCCATATTCTACACATCATAGGACTGTAGAATATTTATTTCTTTCCCGTGTGAAGTCGTATGGTCATGTAACTTTGGGAAACATCCATTAGAGTCATTTCCCATGTTCATGATTTTTGTCGATTTTTAAATGACCATTTTGCCCCTAGTTGGTACTGTTTTGGCCATAACTTTTGATTGGAAAGGAATTTTGACCTGAAACCACTTCCATTTGATTCGTTTGATGGTTTCTCTTTCCGTAGAGTGGTCATAATAGTCAAACGGACTTACCATTTGGGAGATATGGCTGAAACAAGGTTTGGAGGGTGAAAAACTGCTTAACCGGGCCAAATCGGGTGATTAGTGAGTAGGCCCATAACCCATTTCAGGATTAGGGTTATGGGAGGGCTGGAATGAGATGGAGAATCATTCCATTTCAGTTTTCTAGCCTCCACTTATCACCAAGGATCCCTAAAAATGGCCTCCAACCTCTAAATCACCCCCAAATCACCTTTAGGTTAAGGATTTGGCTTAGCAACCCCTAATCAAGAAGGATCTTCACCAAATCAACAAAGGAGCTGCTATTTGGTATTGAAATTCGCATCAAATCAGAGAATCATTTCAGATCTTAGTTTATTTTGTGGCTAAGGTGAGTGATTTGCATAGTTTTACACTAATTATGGCTAATTAGGGGTGATTAGTGTTAATTAGCGAATTTATATATGATAAAATTCTGGAAAAATGTTTATAAAATTCGGAATGATGTGTTAGACCTCTGATATGAATTTGGGTTAATTTGGTTAAGTTTTGTTAATCCTATCATTAGTTTCACCTAAATATACTTAGGGGGAAATATGGGGTTTTGGGTATGTTTGATTCATTTTGACTTACCATGTTGATGTTTTGATGTTTGTGGTTGATTATGCATGTTGCTATGACTGTATGAAA
This sequence comes from Allium sativum, assembly GCA_030737875.1. Lineage (NCBI taxonomy): Eukaryota > Viridiplantae > Streptophyta > Magnoliopsida > Asparagales > Amaryllidaceae > Allium > Allium sativum. The sequence continues at coordinate 861,196,336 of CM060915.1, read as the reverse complement.
TGCTATGTGACTATTTAGAATAGTTGGAATGGTCGAAAACGTCGTCGAGGGGCGTAAACAGCTCGCTGGACAAGGTGCAGGGGTTCGGATCGCATAGGAGGTTGAGGGACGATCGGATCGCCCTATGGGATCGTGGGACATTACCACGAGTCGAGTCATCTCCTCCGAATCGAACCATCTGCGCAAGGCCTACGAGACGAATCGATGCAGTGCCGTGCCCAAATTGAAGTACTCCGACCCGGATCGCCAATGAGCATTACGACCCGATCCGATCCACTCGTGCTTCATATCACGATCCGACTAGAGGAAGGCAGCATCCACGATCCGATGCACAACGAGACGACGGAGGAGCGCGATCCGATCCGTATGGGGTATTCACGATCCGACCAGAAGTGGAGACCCGATTCGATGGAGACTGGATTCACGAGACGATGGGAGTGCGACCCGATCCGACGTAGGAGGCGCGACCCGATCCGATGAAGAATGTGAAGACTGATCCGATCCGATGGTGATGACCAATAACCCGAGATGCAAAGGTAGTCCAAATGGGAGTTAGAGCTCAGGATCCCGGAACCAGTGGGGAACCAATGAGTTCACTTCATGGTTGGGCTTTGCTGCGGGACGTGTGCTAAGGAGTCATCGACGTTCATAACTTCGATTCACCACTAAAAAGGAATGAGGGGCTACTTATCAGTGCAGTAGGGTCATTACGACCTGAGGGGCAAGGTGATGGTAGCAAGACTACATTATCAGTGCAGTAGGGTCATTACGACCTGAGGGGCAAGGTGATGCGTAGTAAGACTATGAGCCAGCGCAGATGGGGTGAATAACTCCATGAGGCAAGTGGACATAGTAAGGATTAGTAAGGCTATGAGCCAGCGCAGATGGGGTGAATAACTCCATGGGGCAAGTGGACATAGCAAGGAATTAGTGGCTACGTTATCAGTGCAGTGAAGCCATTTATGACTTCATGGGGGCAAAGTGATCGTAGCAAGGAATGTTGGGTGATCGAAGTGGTGGATATCGTATGCTTTATGCACTGAGTGAGAGATGTGAGGCTGGATGCTATGCTTGATTGTTTGCCATCATTATGACATGCACACCTCCCCCACCTCCGTATCTTTACACTGTTTGATATGATACCTTAGAGTGTTGTACAGTATGTAGTGCTAACTCTTTGGTTGCAGGTCCAGGTTCAGGTATGTTTTAGTCTACCTGTTATTGTTCACTTTAGATGCTTATCGCTCATACCAGGCTTTATGTCTGACCCAGAGTTTTATGTCTCCTCTTATTACTCTGGGTGCTCACACGAGCAGACTAGAGACAGGTTAACTGGTGATGTGCGAGTAGCTGATTCGGAGGCGGGCAGGAGGCTTCCACGTATGATATATATATACACATTCTCCCTGTGTCGTTGGTGGTCGCTACTTGGGCATTAGTAGTGTACCTCTTTTATCTTGCTTTTGTTTGAGACAGTTTGGAAGTTGTAATAAGCTGTGTTCTGAATTTCCGCTGCTATGATGTCTAGTTCTGATTTTCAGCTTATGCGCTGTCTCTCCTGTTTTATGTCGAGTATATTATTACTATATTTTGTTCTATGCGCTGTGAGACATTCTACAGGTTCTTCGTATGTTCATTTCCTTCTTCCTTTTTCCTTCTGGCGACCTGTTCCGTGCTAACTGGTCATGTGTATAGCGCACTTTCGGAGTAAATGATGGTTGGTGCGGGGCGGGCCGTCACAGGGGGGGGGGGAGGGAGAAGGGGGAAGGAAGAGAGAGAAGATGAAACAAAATGGGTCAGACATAAAGTCTGGCGAGTCCGGTTATTTTTAGCATATAAATAAGTAAAAGTATCATGACATGCATATAAACTGGATGAGAGATAACAGTATCATGTAACATGTATAAAAAGGCTGATCAGAATAAGCAGGATAAACGGAGTAGATTATGCCTCTCAAATACTTTTCTCTACACCGATACTAGTATACCACATTAAGTGTTTTCCAATTCCTTAACAAGAACAAAATGATCCCAAAAGAAACATATGGTAGACTTAGGTGCACTTCTAGTATCTGGTTTTACCCTAAATAGAAATAACACGTACCTAAACAGAAATAACGGGTGTAACCGCAAATAGAAATAATAGGTACCTAAAGAGGAATAGATGTACCCTAATTACTACCCCCAGTGATCATCTTCCTACCACATAAATACCCTGTGTCCGCCACACAGTAGGGTGTATTACTTCTTAAAGTGGCAACCATCAGAAGGACACATACCTATTTACAGGTGTTATAACGACTTATTTTCCCAAGCAAGCCGTACCCATGCACGCACATGACTCCGTTGGAACGTGCCATCAGAACACCTCTCCCCAAATGAACCTCTTATAATTAGCTCAGTAACCCCTACCTAGTGCGGGGTCCCTTTTTAATACCAGAATGGGTTACTAACTAATATGGGTCCCACACAACAAATGACACAATCCACCCCTTAGGCTAGTATCCCCAACCCACTAGGATTTCCACAAGTTAAGTTTAATGAGTTTGTATAACCCCCCACAGATTTAACAGATTTACTTAACCCCACAGATTCAACATGTTTTCTTAACCCCACCCACATATTAAACAATCAACAGATTAATAGGTTTATATGTATACAACCCCCCACATATTAAATAGGTTAAGTATTATGGGTTAACAGGTATGCATAATCCCCAACATGTTTCACATGTTACCTATATTTTCATTAATGCGTTCTCCTTAATCTTCAATTAAGCCTATAAATTTATATGCCCCAAACCACAAGTCATTATTCACAGTCTAAGATATTCCCCAAATTTTAGTATATTTCATAGTATAATTTATGCCCCCAAATCTCGGTCATGATTCATAGTTCAAGGTATGCCCCCAAATTATCATTTCCAATCATTCCTAATTTTGTTCGTAAGCAAATTTTAGCGATATTGGCCTAGGTTCTAATGTAGCCTAGGCTATAAAATAAAAAGGGAATGAGAGAGAGGAACATAATAGGCATAAAATAAAATAAGCATATAATAACAAATATGGGCATATGATATCATAAATAGGCATATAAGAACTGAATAGCAGATTCGATGTACATGAAATAGCAGGACTAGTTAGATATGAATCATATTATTAAAAGGTTTAGGTTTAGATCCAGATTTGTAAACATGCTAGGATTACTTGTTAAATGTTTATAAACATGAACTCATAGAGACTTGATCTAAAGAACATAGAATAATTAGGTTGAAGTTGTAGAAGAAATTTTTGTATGCATGTAAGTTGTTCTTGATGAAAATAGGCTAATTCAATCTAGGCTGGGGAAGCGTCTCATTGTCTCCATTGTTTTTGATGAATAAAAACAATAGAAATGTTGTCCATATGTATAGCCAACAATGAACGAATCTGGTCAAGAAAAACATCTAGAAACAGAACAACGCACCCGACCGGATCCGATGTGGGTCGACCCACCTGACCTTGGGTCGACCCATGGGTCAACCCGGCCAGGTCATGGGTCGACCCCCAACGGGTCAATTTCTCCCCATGTTTTCCGCTTCGTGATTTTGATTAAATTTGAAAAAAAAAATTTGGTTTGTATATATATAATTCTCTTATATGTATACAAAATTCTAAGCTTAGTAACTTTCTCATACGATGTCCGTTTTTCACAAACTCGAAGTCTATCTTAAGCAGAATTCCGAGACGAACGCAATGGTAAAGTTTGTTTTACTTTATTCCCAATATTTAGTTAAGTATCCTTTAGTTTATCATTATAATGTCCTTTAAAATTACGGGGTGTTACATTCTTCTTCTCTGTAATCAATGATCTTGAAATTTTAGACTGTATAGTCTTCTAAATCAATACCTGCGTATACATCCTATATATATATATATATATATATTTCTATACAATAATGTTGGTATATATTTATAATAATAATAGTTATAACAAGGTTGTTGTCATCGAAACCATCATCTCAGTCCCTAACAATGTCCCCTTTCTTGATGATGACAACCTTTTTTTATAAAATATACTTACCTGATACCTTGATTCTTCAGTTGCTCCAACTAACTCCAACAACTCCTTCTAAGACTACTAACCCTCCTTAATCTAAGTCCCATTTTATAATTCTCCCTCTTTGTCAACAACAAAAACTATATAACTGTATTTAATCTACAATACACCCCCTTAAACTAATTTAAGACTTAACTTGGACTAAAAAATGACTCTAATACTCCCCCTTAAACTATGGTACCACTTATGTTAACAATAAACAAGAAAGACTAATATTAAAACAAGCAATATATTAAATCAAAATCAAACTAGAATAACATTAACAATCAGTCGATCCAACCCAATTAATTATACAACCAATTTAAATCATGTTGTTACATACCATTAATTCAAATATAATCAAACATACTAAGAACACCAAATTTAAACATAAATCAAATGTTTCTAGTAAATTCTACATATACTGAAAACTATAAAGATATAAAACTATAAAATTCCCTTTAAACTAATACTAGAAGAACTATATAAATTAATGAAATGTGAAAAAGATGAGTATAGTTATATTATAATTTTTCAATACCTACATATTATAATTATATTTCAAACAAACATATTAATGCACACATGTAATCCAATCATGTCAAACAAGTCAATCAAGTCAACCAAGTTAATTAAGTCAGAGTAAATATATTATGTGTTAATCAATAATCCTATACCTTTTAAGACAATAATACAAAATTCCCAATACAATACACTTTGTTGACGCGGGGATGGTTACTTGCGCACGCTAACACCCAAGAGTGGGTTGAGTAGTAAACCGATAACTAAATATTCAAAATACGAGAAATGTAAAGGGTCAGACGACCTTTCATAGTGGTTCGACACTGACGCTTACGTCCACTTCATAGTAATCATTTATCATGATTGTTACATTTACAATGCTTATCCAAGTTTGAATTACAAAGTCATACAAGAGAATAACAAAGTCCTAGTTAATTCTCAACTTCGCCCAAAATGCCCTTCTTCTTCCTTAGGCCAAAATGTGTAACCGAAAAGCAATCCAAAAGTCCAAGAGAGTGCCAAAACGTTGGAGGAAAATTCTAAGTGAAGTTTACAAGTCCAAGAAGTGGTCCAAAGCCATGGGAATCACCATGCACGCCATTAATGAGCTCCTAACAAAGCTTTCCCGTATGCCAAGCCATTGCGAAAGTCTAAAAATGCCAACCCCTATTTATGCGAAGAGAGGGGGTATTTATAGGTGAAGATTTCATGCATCAGCCCAAATTTCATATCCCATGGAGGTAAGAAATTTATGTCCTCGGGAGTAATCAAAAAATCGAGCTCCTCTTTAAAATTTTGAATCTTGAACCATGTGTCCAAAAACAGTGATCGACATGTGCGGATCACCCAAAAAAACAATGATCTGCATGTACCTGACAAGTCTGCCAAATTGCCAAGGCAAATTCGTATGAGCTCTTATGCCAAATTCATAACACGGAAATCCCTGATCGGCCCGAGTCGCTCAGCTAAAAAGTGGCAAACTTCATGTGGGAAGTTGGATTCCTTCAATGACTAAGTCAAAGGGTCTTCCTTAACCACGATTGGGGTATACCTTTAGCGGGATGTCCCAGGATCAATAAATACTCCTTCTGTATCGACAAAGCCAGCCTACCTATACCAGGTGTAGTTCGAGTTTCTCCTAAACATAACATCTCCTGGTTGTAACCGACCATTATCCAAGGCACCTTGACCTATCATCCACTAAGTAAATTGTCTGGGCTCCATACTATACCATTCACTTTCTCAACTAGAGGGAACGTTAGTCCTTAACTCTATGGTACTTCATCCTATTTCGGCTCATTCCGGTTGTGAGGCCCTGAAGTCATGCTTCCACACAAAAGCTTTTCCTTTAAACAAAAGCTTTGATCATCAATAGCTCAACACTTTGCATGCCACATTGTTAATTCACAACGTATAATCGGTGTCTATTAATATATAACCCCCTGAGTACATATGTCCCAGAGCAGGGTGTTAAGATAAGAGGATAGATCCTCCGCCATCAGCTGATATGTCATCAATAGAAATCAATTTATTATGCCATAAAATACAACTTCAGACACATATCCATTTACAAGTTCGTTCTGGGTTGTGAACGAAATCGAACCTCATCCACTAAAGGAGAGAGGCCCTTGCATCCAGATCACTACCACTTATAACCTCGTCCTAGTGTACATTCCAATCGAGACATCAACAATTAATCCAAACGATGTGAAGATCCCCGATCTTCAACTACTATCTTCAAAATCTTCATTACTCATCGTATAGTTATTCAGAATGGGTTGAAACCCGATCTTTCCGAATAACAAGCGCATCTGTACAAACTATAATCGATATACAAAAATATCACGAGTCTCATTCCATTTCGGAATATTATTTTACTCAAATCATTCTTTATATTAGGTATACTCATTTAAATCTTACCCAAGATTTATGTACATTAAATTCTTGTTTAAATATTTCCTTGGAAATCATTTCAAATGATTTTAAAATCTCATTCCACAATTTCAACCAAGTGCAAGTTTTCTACACTTTATCAAAATTATTGAACCTCACAAAAATGTAATTTCTATAATCATTATCCCACTCACATCCGATTCATCCCATGGAGCAAAACTCGCAGTACTCCATATCTAGTTACCCTCGTATTTTGGTAAGTTTAATGACCTTTGTTAATTCCCTTCTTACATTTCAAACTGGATTAAAGATTTCAATTATCTTTACGGGAAAGCATATTTACCCAAACCTAACCCATTCATTGATCATTGATTAGGGTAAATTATTTTATCTTTCCTTCATCATATCTCTAGCCCAAAAATCACACTTACGATTTCTTGATCATATCGTTAAAGTAAGCCATTCATTAACCATAATTTGTTTTCGGTTGCTCAATGCCAAGAGAATAATCTATCAAGTGTATGACCCGAAAGCACATCAGATCAAACACCCAGACGATCACCTAACTCAATGATAAAACAATCAAGTTTCAAAATCTTTCTTTATCCCAAAATCTTATTTAAGATTCAATCTTATCTTTACACCAAAAATACGCTTATCTTCTTCTAAGCGATCCTTGAACTTTGCTCCCTTTATCGTTTGCTAGGGGAAACTCTTTCATTAAATATTTATAGTCAAATTAAATAAAGTTTTAATTTCAACTTAACTTGGGGAATCATCTTCTCCTTTAAATGGGTTAAAGAACAGTGTCATTTAAGACAACGATCAGGATAAACACAAATCATACTTTCATTCTAAATGAGCTCTTCACAGAAATCATACCAGCTCATAATTGATATAAATTCCCGTATTGGACTAATACTATAAGCGGAATAACGACAAAGCCTTTTAAATTCCTTAAATATTAAAGGTCTCCATCCACAGAGACTCATCTTGATTATCATCAAATTGATTCTCATTCAATTCCAATTTAATTCATTAATTTGAAAGCTTCACTTTCATACTTTTCAAATCCATAATCCAACTAAATCTGAATTAAAAGATTTATCAAAACACATCTTTCAAAACAATATTATGTTTGATAAACCAAATAACTTAACTTGCTGATTAAGGATGATGTTATTCAAGACATCGTCCATGACAAACCAAAAACAGTTAATATTAAATATATGATTTAGAAAGAAATCATATCAGCTCATATCCAATATCAACTTCGCATATTCAACAGATACTATAAGCGAAATAGCGGTTTATCTACCTTTAAAATTCCTAAAATAGTATGTGTCTAATCTATGGAATTAACACCAATTACTTGAAGGTTAATTCCAACCAAATCCAATAAACTAATATTTGAAAATCTTTAGTTCATTTAACTTAAATTCCCAAAACATCGTTTTTACTGTATTCAACAAGTTAGGCTGAAAACACAAAAACCAAAATATAGTTCAAAACTCCAATTTTATTATCCAAATCACATTAAAATCATTTATGATTTATCATTTTTTCCATATTTTTAAAAATTTTAAATGGCCATTTTAATTGATTTCCAATTACGATCATCGAACTGCATTCACAACGACCTCTTCAAAAATAGATTTAAACATAACTTGAAATCTATAAGTTGAAATTCAAAATTTCTTCTTTCATTTGAAAGTTACAATCAATAGAAAAATCATTTAGGGAAAATCCTGTTTAAATTTCATTAGTTATGCTTATTTTAAGTTTATGGTCGAAATTCGCAATTGTCGCTGCGTGATACGTCCTATTCAAACCATATTGTTATTCAAAATGAAACTCGTCTGATTCAGTTCAAATATATTTTATAAAATGTTTATAAAAGATATTACCAAATTCCAACTTCTAATTTAATTATAAATCAAATTGAATATTCTGGTATTATAATAATAAAATAATAATATTTTTCAAAATTAAATCTTTTGAAATGCCAAACTTTTCAGAAATCAGTTTAAACGTTATATAAAAATAATGGAGTAACCAATTTGGGTCAAAAACGTCATTTATACATCTATCTCAGATTCAATTTTGAATTTACTATTCAAAATTTATTTTAAATTAGAACAAGCCATTTCCAATTCAAAACTCTTTCAAACTCATTTCAACCTTTTTAAAAGTTGTTTAAAATCATCTCAATTTCATTTTCAAATCGTTTCGAATATAAAAATACAACTTCCATTTCTGTATCTTATTTCACTTAAACGAATATATATTCATTTAATAATTCAAACGAAATGAAACCCAATCAATTCCCAAATATTTCCATATTCGTGGTGTGGATTATGTAAACAAATATAATAATAACCTCAATAGTTATCACCCATAAATTAACATATATAATATAAGCGTTATAATCGTTAACGCTTATATGTAGATAAACTGTAATAAACATCCATCGACCACGAAGCGACTATAGCAATCACAGGCAATCAATATATAACCAGATAATGATTATAATAACTTTTCAAGTCAAATAAAATGAGTTCTCACATTGATTCTTGATCGTTGGAATAACGATCGTTTTAAATTAAATTAACAAAGTTCAATTTAACTCAAAATTCCAATGTAACAACCCGGAAAATCAGAGCCAATTTAAAATTTTAATTTTGGCAATTATAATGAATTTTGAATATTTAAAATGATTTATTTTAAATAATAACGATGAGAAATTTATTTTGAATAGAATTAGAACATATAATTTTATTTAAATCGAAGTTAGAATATAAATATTTATTTTAATTATAAAAGGAATTGGAAATGGCGCGGTAATTTGAAAATTCGATTTCAAAGTTCAAATGAATGTATAGGATTCAAAGTAAAACGGATTTTAGCGAAGCAAAAATATTTGAATCTTCTCGAAAATATCTTTCCAACGAATCTGAAAAATCCAGATTTCATAGCGGGAATAAAAAGTTATGCCCAGTTGAAAATTCAGAATAGTCGTTATGGAAATACAACCCTTAAAAATAGCGACTTTGCAAACAACCTCTGTTTTCGACGAGACCACTTTTGTTGGATTCGAAATGTAAAGTTATTTCTAGATTCCAATTTTCAGAATTTTTGGAATCAATATGTGGGCGTGGCGAATTTAAACCGGTTTGGTCAATTCAGCTTGAATTTAATCGACTGGAAAATGACCGTTTTTCAAACGGTCTCCAAATTTGACGAAATTAGTTTTGTTAGGACCGTATTGTCAAAACATAGCCATATTTATTTTTCTGGAATTTTTGGAGTCAGTTTGTGGCCCCGGAAAATTAAAATGTACGTTTAAATTCAATATATATTGATTTATAATTTAATTTTAATGGAAACTGATAGTAACAGCCGAAATGGCTTGCGAAACATATCCCATTGTGTTCAGAATGGGGGTAATTAGCTAGGGGCGTGTAACAACCCGAAAATCTGGGCCAGTTTAAAATTTTTATTTTGGCAATTTTGGCGAAGTATGAATATTTAAAATGAATTATTTTAAATAAAATCAATGGAAATTTATTTTGAATATAAATTAGAACGTATATATTATATACGTCGTCGTTAGAATATATAATAATTATATATAATTATAAAAGGAATTGAAAATGGCGCGGTAGTTCGAAAATTCGATTTCTAATTTCAAATGAATATACAGAATTCAATATAAGTCAGAATTAAACGAAACAAGAAATATTTGAATCTGTATAACTATATCTTTGTAACGAAGTTAACAAACTGAGATTTCACCTTAGAAATGATAAGATATGTCCAGTTTAAAATTAGAAATAGTCGCTGTGGAATTTATATATATTTTTATATATATAAGGCCCTTAAAAAAAATAGCAATTTTGCAAACGACCTCGGATTTCGACGAAACCAGTTTTGTTGGGTCCGTGATGTTAAGTTATTGCTAGATTCCAAATTTCATAATTTTTCGAATCAATATGTGAGCGTGGCAAAGGAAAACGCGTTTGACCGATTTCAGTTGATTTTAATCGACTGGAAATTGACCATTTTTCAAACGGTCTCAGAATTCGACGAAATTAGTTTTGTTAGGACCGTATCGTCAATACGAAGCTAGAAAATATTTTTCTGGAATTTTTCTAGTTAGTATGTGACCCCGGTAATTTGAAATGTGCGTTTAAAATTCAATATAGTGATTTAAATGTAAATTCAACGGAAACTGATTGTAACAGCCGAATCAGCTTACGATACATATCCCATTGTGTTCGGAGTGGGGGTAATTAGCTATGGACGACAGGCGGTGGGCCTCGTTTCGAGGTCGAAATAAAAAGTTACTTTTTAGAGTAATTAATTAAATAAAAAAAAAAAAAAAAATATATACACCTACCGTTTACACTCACTCCTCCCTCACTCCTTTCTCACTTCAGAAAAAAGAAAAAAGAAAAAAAAAGGCCGACGGTTCCCTGCGATCGATGGAGGTCGTCGCCTCCTCCAAGACCACCGCCGCCCCGATTTCTCCCCCTTCCTCTTCTCTTCCGCGCCTCGACCCCCCCCCCCCCCCAGCTGCTCCGACGAAGGTGAAAACCCCCCCTGCTGCTCAGTTCGACGAAGACGAACCCCCCCCCCCCCCCAGATTCGAAACCGCCGACGAACCCCCCCCCCCTCTCTCTCTGTAAGTCCATTTTCTTTTTCTTTTTTATTATTATTTATTTACTATTTTATTTCTGTTTTTATTTTATAGATTTAAAACTGATTTTATAAGCAATCAAAACTGATTTATGTTCTGTTAAAATACTGATTTTTGTTATGTTAATAAAAACTGATTTTATGTTAATTATAAAAAACTGATTTTATGTTAATAAAAACTGATTTTTAAGTTAGTAAAAACTGATTTTATGTTTATTAGATGTTTAATGAAGATATGAAGTTATATTTTTAATTTAATAAAGATTGGAGTTTTTATTTATCTAGAGATGAGATTTTTATTTATATAAAAATTCGATTTTTATATATTGAACTTTGAAATAAAAATTCGATTTTTATATATTGAACTTTGAAATAAAAATTCGATTTTTATATATTGAACTTTGAAATAAAAATTCGATTTTTATATATTGAACTTTGAAATAAAAAATTCGATTTTTATATATTGAACTTTGAAATAAAAATTCGATTTTTATATATTGAACTTTGAAATAAAAATTCGATTTTTATATATTGAACTTTGAAATAAAAATTCGATTTTTATATATTGAACTTTGAAATAAAAATTCGATTTTTATATATTGAACTTTGAAATAAAAATTCGATTTTTATATATTGAACTTTGAAATAAAAATTCGATTTTTATATATTGAACTTTGAAATAAAAATTCGATTTTTATATATTGAATAGCGAAATAAAAAAATTCGATTTTTATATATATAGTGGCCTTGGGCAAGAAGATGAAAAAGGAGGCGATAACGACGAAGATTTCCTGCATTAGAAGTGCCGTGGAGCTAGGATAGCTATATGTGAGAATTTCTCACCTTTCAATTTATTTTTCTAGTTATACATATATATACTAGGATGCAGACGGTGCTTATTAGAAGCACCCGACACCCGTCCACAAACCATGGACTTGTTTGATTGGTTGTGTAGTTGGTTAGATTATTTGATTTGGATTGGATTGTTTTGGTGAAATGGATTGATATGATTGATGTGTGAATGGCGTGGGCCTTCACTAGACCGGGGATAAGGCTAGGCCTTGTCCCGTTTCTAGTATCGTGCCGTTATGCCGCCGAAATTTTCTAAAATATGTTAGAAAATAAAAATATCATTTTATTGTGTAAATGAATTGAATAGAAATTCATAGGTTGAAATAAAATGTTTTATCGTTAAAAATATAATTTTTAACGTGAATGTGAATAAATGAATAGTTATAAACAAATCGGCCGATTTGTTTGTATATACACTGATTTGACTGATATTGATTGGGTCGATAAATTTCACACATCGCCCAACTGCACAAATAAAATCTGTGTTTGATTGTTTGAAACCCCACACGGGTGTTGGGATGAAATTTGAAGTTCACTCATCCTGATTGAGTAAATACGTCGATCGATTGATTGACAGGCTGTTATAAGCGTTAGATATCTATATTTGATGCTTATACAGGGTAGTGCACTTTGGTTGATGGTTGATTATTTTTCAATGCTATTATACATGTGTTGTATGAAAATCCATATAATTAACTTTATATGGTAATTGATTGGGCCTCATTCCAGTTTCGAAAAGAAATATTTGAAAAAGAAATACTTGAAAATAGAATATTTGAAAAAGGAAATATTTGAAAAGAAATATTTGAGATAGAAATATTTGAAATAGAATATTTGAAAATAGAAATTTATGAAGCCGTGTTGATTAGTTTGACGCCATTTTGACGTGAACGATATTTATATCGATTTTATTCATTTTGAAATGAATTGAATTGAAAACGATTTCGAAATGAATTGAATTGAAAACGATTTCGAAATGAATTGAATTGAAAACGATTTCGAAATGAATTGAATTGAAAACGATTTCGAAATGAATTGAATTGAAAACGATTTCGAAATGAATTGAATTGAAAACGATTTCGAAATGAATTGAATTGAAAACGATTTCGAAATGAATTGAATTGAAAACGATTTCGAAATGAATTGAATTGAAAAAACGATTTCGAAATGAATTGAATTGAAAACGATTTCGAAATGAATTGAATTGAAAACGATTTCGAAATGAATTGAATTGAAAACGATTTCGAAATGAATTGAATTGAAAAACGATTTCGAAATGAATTGAATTGAAAACGAATTCGAATTGAATTGAAAGTGAATTGAAATGAATTCAAATTGAATTGAAATTTGAATTGAATAGAAATGAATTTTGAAACGAATTTATAAAGAAGAATTCAATTTTGATTGGAATTGAAAAGAAAGTTGAAATTGCTTTTGAAACGATTTCAAAACTAATTATATAATTCGTTTTAAATAGAAATCGACGAAATATATATTATATATATTATATATATAATATAATGGCCTGAATAGAACGCGCCGCGCCGCGGCAGTTCGCGAATTTCGACCATTGACTTCGAATGGACATTACGGGAGATCCGACCGTCGGATTCTCCTAAAACCGGAACCGTTGGGTTCGTATCGAAAAGAGCTTTCTAGCGAATGTTAGAAATTTGAAATCTAACGGTTGGATTTGGAATTATGTCCAAATCAAATTTGAAAAAGGTCGCTGTAAGTGCAGTTCGATGGCCGTTGTTGGAAATCGACTGTACGGGCCTTGATAAAATTATTAAAAATGGTAATAATTTGTGTAAAATCATAAGAAATGATTTGTGAAGATTTGGGATGAAAAACTCCATATTTGAAAAGATAAAAATAGATTTTTATCGAAATGAACTAGTTTTGAACTAGAATTATAATTCTATTTATTTTTAAATAAATAAATTGAATTCGAAAAGGGTTTTAAAAATAACCAAAATTTCCAATGATTGCATTGGAGTGGATTTGAATCGAAATTGTCTTCGGAATATTTCGATGTTGGAATTCGTGATTATACAGGTGTTGTTATGGAAATTTGAAAGATATATATTTATATCGTTATTTCCAATACGACATTTGTTAGTCGTAGAATTCGATATTGAATATAAGCCGATATATTTTCTATTCAGAGCCTTGTATTGAATATCGAATGTGATTTGGGTTTGTCGTGAATGGTGTCTTCACTAACACTGTTCTTGAACCCAGTTGAGAAAAGATTAAATCTTTTGATTTAGATTTAATGAAGTGCACCAATTAAATAATATTTAATTGGAATTGAATGGATATTGATTTTTGGGTTTATCGTGAACAGTGTTTTAAATAACACTTGTTCTTTAACCCGATAATTAATGGGATGTGACTTTGGGTTTATCGTGAACCGTGTTTTAAATGACACTGATTCTTTAACCCAGTCACAGATTAAAACTAAGTGGAGTTTTAATGAATCTTTAATTAGATTGAAAAGATCGAGAATGGAGTATCACCAGTTTTGCTCCAGGCGATAGTTAAATCTTTAATTAGATTTGAACGTGAAATTTAGAAACTAACTGTCGGTTAGCCAAGCAGAAGGGTTTTCTGGATATTGATCTGATGTTGGTTTCGGCCTTCGGGGTTAATATTTGGGGAATTATTCTCTTGATTAATTTACGGTTAGTGACTAATGAATTGGAATGAGGCGTATGTTGTGTTTGTGTAACACTTTTATAAAATATACGCGAGTTATTCGGGAAGTCCGGGTTTATCCCATTCTGAATAATCGATACGACGATAAGTCGAAGATGAAGACGATGGTCGAAGACCGGAGGTCTTCACGTCGTTTGGGTGATAACTGATGATCTTGATTGGGCTGTACACCCAAGAAGATGGAAACAGTTAGTGATCGTCCAGACGTACTTGGAGATCGATGGATATGCGGGGTACTAGGTGCCTCCGGTTTCGTTCAGACCCAGAACGGACTTGTAAATGGACTGTGTGTCTGACATCGGATTTCATTCTGTGTGACTGATATCGGTTGCATAGGATGGCTTGCCTGTGTGGCATGCTAAGATGCAAATGATCAAGGCTTCTGTTGAAAAGCAAAGTCTTGTGGTTGATGATCAAAGCACGGCCTTTGTGGCGTAGCTTTGTGTAACGTTTGATTCGCGAGTTTCACACCCGGTATGAATCAAAAACGGGAGAGGACGTCAGGGAGGGCATGCGTTTCTTTCTAGCTAGAAGTGGCGTCAGTGGTTTTACACGCCCTGACGAGTTTGACTTATGTGGTTGTTGCTGTTGCGAGGCGCCTCGGATTGATCGGTCGTTCTCGAACCGATGGAGTCATTTAGTTGGCTCGTTTACGCCCCAAAGGGCGGGGAAACGCATGTTCAGGCATTTTAATCCACATCGGTGGACCGGCCTTGATGATCCAAGGGCCCACCTGAGTCTGGGTCCTGAGGGGCGGGCTAGAGCGTCTCGAATCGGTTGAGGACTATCTTTTGCCTCGGTTCATAGACGGAAATCCAATTTCCAAATACGTGACATTTGCGGTTTTATTTGTAAACCTATATATGGCGACATGATATATGGTACCCATGCCGCCTATGATTGATACTTATGATTTGAAGTGTTTTATACACTATGCACTTATAATAGTATCAAATGATTTGTTTTAAACGTATCAAGCATTCTTTGGCTGTTATAAGGGAAAACCCTATCCCCCGGCTTGCGTTGCATTGTGTGATAGGACCTGGGTCTTATAACAGCTTCATTTTTCTTTATTTAGCATTGCGCTGTTTGCTTTATGCACTGGTATTCTTGGGAGGAAACCCGTTCCGTGTTATACGGCGTGGTCCCTTGATTTACCTAACGATTTAAAATAAAGATTAATAACTGTTTTAGTTCTCACACCAGTCACATGACTGACCTGGAGTTTATTGTTTTAACCTAAACTCTGGGTGCCCCTATTTTGACACGGGCAGCTAGTAGTTTTGGTTTTGCAGATTTATATTCACAGGATCCTGGTTTACAGCTGGAATGATATCCGGAAAGCTTTGTATCCGTATATCTCTTCTAGTTGTGTATTGTATTATTTTCCGCTGCGATGTATTTAAATGTAATTTAAATCTCTGATATTTCTGTGTAATATTCTTTTATACTCTGTATATTCTTGTAATCTGGTGCATTGTTGTAATAACAATGAAATGTTCTTCTGTATGAGTTCTGTTGTGACTTGTTCTCGAACTATCCGTCGCTTTCCTTTACGGGGAAGTTACGGGTTTTCACAGGGCGATAGGCGTTGGATTTGATTTGGAGTTTGGAATGATAAACAAAAAGTTAGAATTAAATTATTATTAAAATATAAATATATATTATTAACCTTAGCCAAAACCCTAACTACCACTTCACAAAACAACAGCCGCCACCCTTTCAAAGAATGATCAGAATCGCTCAATAATTCCCCCCTTAATCTCTTTAAATCCGCGCATAATTATTTAGATGTTTCAAATCAAAAATCAAAGAGAAATTCAATCTCTTCAAAACCATACGGTGATGATCGGGATTCATTGAGTGTGGGGTGTGAATTTTGTGCTCAAAGAGGCGTTGTTCATTCACGTTTTGAATCTCCTAGGGACCATCGAGTTCCATCGTTCTCGAGGCGCAGAGAGGTAGGGCGAAGCCCGACGAGGGGGCGCCTTCTGATCATGGTTCGGCGAGGTGTAGTGATGGATGCGGCGAACCCTAGTTGACTGAGGATGGGTTCGATTTGACCGTGATTTGTTCCAGGAAGAGTAGAAGAAGGATTAGTGGCTAAAATGTAATTAAGGGTTGGAATTAATTGTTTTATTATGTTAATTATATTACTAATGTGATAAAGGTTTAAAACTAAGTATCTTATTCAAATTGTATCAGAATTTCGTGAAATCAGTTGTGTTGGATTCCTTTTGTCAAGCTCTACGTTTCAGAACATACCAGAGCAAAGAAGGGATCAGTTGGAAATTTTAACTGAATTGAACGTCCAGTTTAATTCCATTAAAACAATTGATATTAAAACGATTTCGAACTAATCAATGTGAGAACTTCTCTCACTATAAATTTTTGTATAGTTATTTATTTTCTGTTAGATCACCTCCCTGTCATCCACAGACGATGGACAATTTATTTGATCGTGTTATGATTGTGATTGTAATGTGAATATATATATATGTATACGATGTGAAATGAAATGTATATACGATGTGAAATAAAATATACGCGATGTGAAAAATATACATACGATGTGAAAAATATATTTATGCGATGTGAAAAATATATTTATGCGATGTGAAAGATATATATATATATATGCGTTGTGAATATTATATATATATATGAAATGAAATAATATATATTTGAAATGAAATATATGTGTGAAATGTGAAAATAATATATATATGAAATGTGAATGATAAATATATATGAAAAATGAAAGACATATATATATATATATGTGTGTATGTGTTGTAATATATATATATATATAAATATATATGTGTGAAATGAAATATATACATATATATGTTTAAAATATATATATGTGTGAAATGAAAAATATATATATATGTGTGCGTTGTAATATATATATGCGTGAAATGAAAAATATATATATATATTTGTGTTGTAAAATATATATGCGTGAAATGAAAAAAAAAATATGCGATGTATAAAATCTATACATGTGAAGTCAAAAATATTTGTTTGCTAAAAATATTATTTTTAGCTTATATATGCGATATATAAAATGGTCGTGTATCGAAATGATTATTAGATTGTTAAAATTACAATTTTTAACATAAACATGCACTATATAAAGTTGTCATGTAATGGAACATTCAATTTTGATTTAAAATTGAAAATGAAGTTGGAATCGATTTTAAAATGAATCTAAAACGATTTATAAAATACGTTTTAAATGGAAATCGATGAAATATATATATATTAAATATTATATATATATTTAATGGCCTGAATAAAACGCGCCGCGCCGCGGAAGTTCGCGAATTTCGACCATTAACTTCGAATGGACATTACGGGAGATCCGACCGTCGGATTCTCCTAAAACCGGAACCGTTTGGTTCGTATTGAAAAGAGCTTTCCAACGAATATAAGAGATTTGAAATCTAACAGTTGGATTTGGAATTATATTCAAATAAAATTTGGAAAAGGTCGTTGTAAGTGCAGTTCGATGACCGATTATGGAAATCAACTGTACGGGACTGGATAAAATTATTAAAAATATCAATAATTTGTGTTAAATCATAAAAATGGTTTGGAAAGAATTGGAATGAAAAATTCCATATTTGAGTTCGAAAAATAACCAGAATTTCCAATATATGAATAGGATTGGATTTGAATCGAAATAATCTACGAAATATTTCGGTATTGGATACCGTGATTATACAGATATTGTGGAGGAATTTGAAAGATATATATATATCGTTATTCCAATACGATATTTGTTGATTTCAGAATTTGATATTGAACATAAACCGATACTATTTTTATTTAGAGCCTTATATTTAATATCAAATTGGGTTTTGGGTTTGTCGTGAACTGTGTTTAAATGACATTGGTTCTTTAACCCAGTAAAAGCAAGATTAATTTCCAGAAAGTTGAACAATTAATAAGAAAGGATATTTGGGATTTAAAACCAATTGGAATTTGAATAAATCTTTAATTAGATTGTGAATGAATAAATGGTAATTGAATTTACCAAAACACGTGATGTGATTAAACCAAATTTACTGGGTTGTTGATATTCATAATTGTAATTGATTGATTGCTGGGATTGTGCTTGACCAGTTTTTGAGCAAGATATGCTTTTACATTTAGCATTGGGTTTGGTAGAAATACTGGTATGCTAACATCTTGTGAAACACTTTAGGATTTGACTATGGGATGTGTAGCGATGTTGTTGTGTTCATTTCAAATTTAATGGATGATTTTGAAATGATATTTTTCTTAAGTGAAAAGAAATGTATTCCCGATTTTGGGTAGGGAGTGTTTTATAAAAATAATTTATAAAACAAAAAGGATTTCGAGGGCTGAAACCCGATGATTTCGAAATGATTTGAAAATGTATTATGGTTTTACAGTGTAGTTCATCACATATTCGATTAGTTGCTATTAATGATGTATCTGTTTGGTGGCAGAGAATTTATTCTCTTGCTTAACACCCTTCTTTGGGACGTACGAGCTCAAAGGTTATGTGATTAATAGTGACTGATCATATGTGTGAATTGCTGATGTGAAGTACTATAGTTTGAAGTACTTGTGATTATTATGTTGTGAAATGACTTTCCCCACTTCGGGATATAAAATGATTTAGCAAGTATGTGGCTAGAGATCGGGTGACCTGGACGACTAAAAGTATGGGCTGGATTCAGTGCCTTAGGGTGAGTGGTCAGCAGTGTAGCCTGTTCCATGCGTGGGAGCTGCACACACACACACAAATATATATATATATATATATATATGTGTGTATATATACATATATATCGAGTTGGAGGGGCGCTTACTGCCCTGTCTGAGGGAAGACTCCCAATATTTGGTTGCATAATTGTTTGTATGCATTGTGATGATTTGGAATTCATATTTCCAAAGATTTTGGTTTGAGATCCTGAAGTGAAATCTACTTTGATATAAAGCTAGATATGTATTTCAAATGATTTGAAATAGAAATCGGGAAATAAAGTCCAAAGGAATAATTTCTGTAAATTGAATTGGATTTGGAAAACCTAAGTGTGGGGATTAATCTAAATGGGTAGATTGGGATATTGCATGTTGATTGATGCACAATAGATCCATATCTCTATTACTGATTGTTTTTTATACACTAGCACACATGGGGGTAAACCCGTTTCGTGTTATACGGCGTGGTCCTGTGATTTGCCTTAAGTTAATTTTTACTGTAGAGTTTCTCACACCAGTCCCATGACTGACCTGTAGTTGCTTTTCCTTTGCAAACTCGGGTACCCCTATTTTCCACACGGGCAGTCGAGTGGTTTGTTTTGCAGATATTTCATTTAGCAGGATTCTGGATCGAAGCGAAAAGCTGTGTCCAGAGTATTGATAGCCTTCCGCTGTGTCATTTTATTTGTTTCCGCTGCATTGTATTACATTTATTGTAAATTAATCTTCCGCTGTATCATATTTCGATATACTCTGATATATTCTGTACTCTGATGTAACATTACTATGATGTTTATAAAAGTCTTATGTTGTTGTTCTGATGTGTTGTATGCCCAAAGTTAGCGAACCGACGATTTCTGACTTTCGGATCGGGCCTTACGGTCGATTCGGAGGGCGGGGATTTTTGGGTCTCTACATATGGTATCAGAGCTTTGGTTAGCTCAAATATTTGGGGTGCAACTCGTTAGAACAGAATAAAAGACTCATCAGAGGTAGGATTAGTAATATCCTATTGAAGAATCCTCATTAGAGATAGAATCAGTAGCATTTTAGAATGAGTGACTCGTTTGAGATGGGGTTAGAAATGCCCTAAAATGAGTTGAGAGTAACAAATTTATAATTAACTTATTTGTGATTATATATATAATCCAATCATAGAAAAGATGATTTTTGAATATATAAAAATTATGAATCTGAAAAGATAATCAACTAATTGATTGCTGGTTGTGTTGTTTGATTATTAGTTGATTAATTAAAATTTTGAAACATTAAGCCAAATTGAATCAAATATTGAAATGACTTGAAAATTGATTGCAATTGCATATATGTACATGTGTATAGAATGAACAAGTAATATCAAGGAGGCTAAGAAGAGGAATAAAAGTGTATGCCCGACAAATAGGTTTATGTTTACTAATTTATTGGGTTTGGATGATTTTATAAGCCGATTGGCTAGCCGCTTAGCTTTTTCTTTTTCTTTTTGAGATGAGAGGGCCTGTGTGGCAGTTTGGGGATTTTCCCGATGCTCCCCGTACAAAGGGGGTTATGGCGTAAATTTTTGAAAATTTAGGGTGTTAGCTAAATTTTTGAAAAATTAGAAAATTCTTAGAAACTAAAAAGTTGAAGAATAAAAGCCAAACTGAAGGTTGAGTTGATTAGTAAAACAACTTTCAGCTCGGTTCCTTTTCGAGGATGAAAAGATTTTAAGTGGGGGAGATTGTAACAACCCGGAAAATCAGAACCAATTTAAAATTTTAATTTTGGCAATTATAATGAATTTTGAATATTTAAAATGATTTTTGTAAATAATAACGACGAGAAATTTATTTTGAATAGAATTAGAACGTATAATTTTATTTAAATCGTAGTTAGAGTATAAATATTTTTTTAATTATAAAAGGAATTGGAAATGGCACGGTAGTTTGAAAATTTGATTTCAAATTTCAAATGAATGTACCAGATTCAAAATAGACCGGATTTGGGCGAAACTAAAAATATTTGAATCTGTTCGAAAATATCTTTCCAACAAATCTGAAAAATCCAGATTTCATAGCGGGAATAAAAAGTTATGCCCAATAGAAAATTCCGAATAGTTGTAATGGAAATATAGCCCTTAAAAATGGCGACTTTGCAAATGACCTCCGTTGAGACGATCCGAACTTCCCCGTGAAGGAAAACCTGGATTGACTTTGAGAACACCAAAAATCAGAACACAAACAGAAGAACATTTCATTGCTTATTACAACAATTTCATCAGAATACAAGAATACACAGAGTATGAATAAACATTATACATTTGATCAATATTAGAGATTTAAATTACATTTAAATACATAGCAGCAGAAAATAATACAAAACACAATTGAAAGAGATAAACGGATAGGCAGCTTTCCGAATATCATTCCAGCTGTAAACCAGGATCCTGTGAATATAAATCTGCAAAATCAAAACTACTAGCTGCCCGTGGAAAATAAGGGCACCATATATCATGTCGCCAATTTTAGGCTCTACAATCAAAACCGCAAAAGTCACGTATTGGAAGTTGGATTTCCGTCTGTGAACCAAGGAAAGGGATCTTCCTTACTGCTTCGAGAGAATCTATCCTACCATGTCTCAGGAATAGCTGCAACTACACCTTGGATCGTCAGGGCCGGTCCACACGGAGTGGATTGAAATGCCTGAACATTGCGTTTCCCCACCCTATGGGGCGTAAACTGGTCATATCCTGACCAAACTATTGGCCCCGGAACGACCGATATAACCGAGGCGCCTCGCTATCCATCTTCCACATAACTAAAATGTCAGGGCGTGCAAAACGCTGACACCACTCCTAGCTAGAAAGAAACGCATGTTCTCCCTGAAGTCCTCTCCCATTTCTGGTCCATACCGGGGTGTGAGGCTCGCTAATTAACGCTACACAATTATACGCTATATCAAAGCCGTGCTTTGATCATCAACCACAAGACTCTGCTTTTCAACAGAAGCCCTTATCATTTGAATCTCAGCGTGCCACACAGGCAATTCACGCTATGGAACCGATGTATATCAATCACACGGAATGAAATCCAATGTCAGACACACACCCATTTACATGTTCGTTCTGGGTCTAAACGAAACCGGAGGCACCTTATTCCTCCCCCATATGTCCAATACAAGGGAGAGGTCCTCGCATATCCGTCGATCTCCAAGTACGTCTGGACGATCACCACTTATTACCACGGCTTGGGTGTACAGCCCAATTAAGACATCAGTAATCATCCAAACGATGTGAAGACCTCCGGTCTCCAACCACCGTCTTCATCATTGACATATCGTCGAATCAGTTATTCAGAATGGGTATAAACCCGACCTTTCTGAATAACTCGCGTATATATTAAACAAGTGTTATAAAAACACAACATACGCCTCATTCCAATTCTGAATATTCTTTTATTCAAATATTCACATACTTTGGGAAAGGTTCCCATTAATTTTATCAAAGATAAATTCTGTAAAATTTATTCATTAATCTTCCTTTGGATATCATTTCAAACCGTATTCTATCTTTAACTGGGTTAAAGAAGTAATGTCACTTAAAACACAGTTCACGATAAACCCAAATCATATTCCATTCCATCAGCCTCTAACCGTAAATTAGCAAGTGAACAATCCCCTAAGTATTAACCCCGAAGGCCGAAACCAACATCATATCAATACTCAGGAAACCATTCAACTTAACTAATCTCCAGTTAGTTTCTGATTCTCTTAACTCCATTGTTAATCGGGTTAAAGAACCAGTGTTATTTAAAAACCCGTTCGCGATAAACCCAAAGACCAATTTCAATTGAATTCCAATTAAATATATTAAATTGGAAAACTTTACTTTGGAAAATTCCCGTTAAATCTTAGTAAAAAGATTTATAAATTCCAAATCTCATTTCACTGTAAATTAGATTAAAGAACGAATGTCGTTGAAAACACAGTTCACAACAAACCCAAAATCCAATCAGTCTCTAACCGTAAATTAGTAAGAGAACAATTCCCTAAGTATTTACCTCGAAGGCCGAAACCAACATCAGATCAATACCCTGGAAACCATTCAACTTAACTAACCTCCAGTCAGTTTCTAATTGTCTTAACTAGATTTGGTTCAAGAACAGCATTATTAAAGATACCATTCACGACAAACCCAAAATCCAATTTGATATTAAATACAAGGCTCTGAATAGAAAATGTACCGGCTTATATTCAATATCAAATTCTGAAACCAACAAATATTGTATTGGAATAACGATATATATATCTTCCAAATTCCTACACAATACCCGTATAATCACGAAATCCAATATCGAAATATTCTAAAGATAATTTCAATTCAAATCCATTCTAATTCATATATTGGGAATCTGGTTATTTTTAAAACCATTTCAAATCTAATTTATTTATTTTAAAAATATTGGATTTATTATTCTATTTCAAAACTAGTTCATTTCGATAAAAATATATTTTTATCTTTTCAAATATGGAATTTTTCATCCTAATTCTTTCCAAATCATTTGTTATGATTTTACACAAATTGTTGATATTTTTAATAATTTTATCAAGGCCCGTACAGTCGATTTCCATAAACGGCCCTCGAACTGCACTTACAACGACCTTGTCCAAATTTGACTTGGACATAATTCCAAATCCAACCGTTAGATTTCAAATCTCTCATACTCGTTAGAAAGCTCTTTTCGATACAAACCCAACGGTTCCTATTTTAGGAGAATGACGGTCGGATCTCCCGTAATGTCCGTACGAAGTCAGTGGTCGAAATTCGCGAACTGCCGCAGCGCCGCGTGTTCTATCCAGGCCATTATATATATAATATATATATTATATATATTTCGTCGATTTCTTTTTAAAACGTATTTTATAAATCGTTTTAAATTCGTTTTCTAAACGATTTCTACTTCATATTCAATCTCAAATCAAAATTGAATATTCCATATCATCGATATATAAATGATAGTATTTTCAGAACATTATATTTTGAAATCAACTCCTTTTCGATATTCATTATAAAAATGAATAAAGTCGATATAAATATCGTTCACGTCAAAATGGCGTTAATCTAATCAACACGGCTTTATATATTTAAATATATTCATATCCATCCCAAATCGGACATCAAAATCAAATTTTGATCTTTTACTAAATATTATTTTAAAATATTCGTCATTTTAAAATAATCGTTATTTCAAAATATTTATCCTTTCTGATCTGGAATCAAACACAGTCAATTACCATATAATTTAATTTATATGGATTTCATACACACATGTACACAGCAACAATCAAACATAGTCAACCATCAACCAAAGTGCATTCTACACTGCATAAGAATCAAATATAAATATTTAACGCTTACAAAGCCTGTCAAACAATCGATCGACATACAGTTAATTATTGGGACTAGTGTACGTCATATATCATCTCAATACCCGTGTGGGGTTTCAATCAACAAATAATGAATTTTATTTGTGCAGTTGGGCGATGTGCAAAATTTATCATCCCAATCAATATCAGTCAAAGGTGTGTACATAAACAAATCATCCGATTTATTTATAAATATTTATTTTATTCATATACACGTTAAAAATTATATTTTTAACTATAAAATATTTTTAATTATAAAATATTTTATTACATTCCACATCACACAATCAATTTTCACAACACAATCAAACAAACAAACAAGTCATCCATGGTCTGTGGACGACGGGTGTCGAGTGCTGCTAAGCACCGTCTGGATCCTAGTATATATTTTAACTAGAAAATAAAATAAAGTGAGAAGTTCTCACCTTTGGGTTCCACACCGTCGTGCTTTGATTGTCGATCTATGTAGCATACCTACGTTAAAAATTTTATTTTTAACCAATCAATAATTATACCTTTGTATGATTATTTTATAAATAACATACATAGGCTAAAATTTATATTTTTATCTTTCTAAAAATAATTTCATATTTTTATAAGCACGCTACATAGTTAAAAATCACATTTGTATACTGCTACTATATAGATAAAAATCGAATCTTTCTATCTCTAATGAATATATAAAAAAAATCACATTTTTACATTGCCACTCAAACGATAAAAATCATATTTTTATTATTTCTATAATATAAAAATCATATTTTTATTATTCCTATAATATAAAAATAATATTTTTAATATTCTACATACATAAAAATCTTATTTTTATATTCGCTACTTAGAAAAAACAAATCTTTATATTTAATAAAACCCTTGTTTTTCATAACTAAAGATCCTAGCTTTTTATAAATAAAGATCAAAGCTTTTACATGAATAAAAATCTAAACTTTTTCATATTAAAAATCCAAACTTTTTCATATTAAAAATCCAAAAATAAACATGTTGTTTTTTTATATAAAAAAAAATAGAAAATAAAATGAATGCTAATTACATAAAAATTAAATTAACAAACAAAAAAACCTTACAGTAAATCGCACGAAGAGGGAGGAGGCGTTTGGCGGTCGGAGGGGGGTGCTACAGTGGTGGTGCGCGCACGCATCAGGTGGTGGTTAAGGAGGAGGGTGGCTCGCGCGGTGGTGGCTCGTGCCCTGGGTGGAGCGACGCGATGGGGTGTTCGCGGGTTAGGTTTTCGTGACTGGAGGAGGAAGGAGGCGGAGGGAAGGGGAGCGCCATTTTCGATTTGGGGGTAAAGGGAAAATTCTGTTTGAAGAAAATAAACGGGAGGGGGGGGGTACATGTAAAGGAAAAGGTTTTATATATATTTTTTTTTTCTCCTTTTTATTTCAAAAAGTAAGTTTTTATTTCGAACTCCAATCGAGACCCACCGGCTGTCGTCCATAGCTAATTACCCCCATTCCGAACACTATGGTATATGTTTCATCAGCTGATTCAGCTATTTCGATCAATTTTCGTTTGAATTAAAATATAAATCTATATATTCAAATTTAAACGTACATTTCAATT
This sequence comes from Allium sativum, assembly GCA_030737875.1. NCBI lineage: Eukaryota > Viridiplantae > Streptophyta > Magnoliopsida > Asparagales > Amaryllidaceae > Allium > Allium sativum. The sequence goes on along the minus strand of CM060915.1, from coordinate 861,169,847 downwards.
TACTAGGGTCCATACTAACTCTAAAAATTCCAAAAAAATTATTTCTAGCCTCATACTGACGATACGGTCCTAACAAAACTAATTTCGTCAAATTTGAAGTCCGTTTGAAAAATGGCAGTTTTCTGGTCGATCCAAATTGACTGAAACTGTCAAAACATGTTTTCCTGCGCCACGCTCACATATTGATTCAGAAAATTATGAATTTTGGAATCTAGTAATAGCTTGACATCCGGATCCAACAAAAGTGGTTTCGTCGAAAATGGAGGTTGTTTGCAAAATTTCCATTTTTAAGGGCCAAAATTCCATAGCGACTATTCTGAATTTTCAACTGGGCATAACTTTTTATCCCTGCTATGAAATTTTGATTTTTCGGATTCGTTGGAAAGATATTTTCAATTAGATTCTAATATTTTTGGTTTCGCCAAAATCCGGTTTATTTTGAATCATGTACATTCATTTGAAATTTGAAATCGAATGTTCAAACTACCGCGCCATTTCCAATTCCTTTTATAATTAAAAATAAATATTTATATTCTAACGTCGATTCAAATAAATATATACGTTCTAATTCTATTAAAAATAAATTTCTCGTCGTTATTTTTTTAACATAAATCATTTAAATATGCAAAATTCTGTAAAATTGCCAAAATAAAAAATTTAAATTGGTTCGGATTTTCCGGATTGTTACAATCTCCCCCACTTAAAATCTTTTCGTCCTCGAAAAGGAACGAGCTGAAAGTTGTTTTACAAACCAACTCAATTTTCATTATGGCTTAAGTTCTTCAACTTTTCAGTTTCTAAGAACTTTTCAAATTTTTCAAAAATTTGGCTAACACCCTAATTTTTGAAAAATTTCGCCATAACCTCCCCTGTACGGAGCACTGAGAAAATCCCGAAATCGCCATACAGACCTCTCCAATCCAAAAAGAAAAAGAAACAGCCAAGCGGCTCATAAAATCATCCAAAAAGGCCAAGAAATACAATATACATGTACCTATTTGTCGGGCATACAATTTTATTCCTCTGCTCTAGCCTTCTTGCTATGATTTGTTCACATATATATATATATATATATGTACATGATGCATTTCCAACAATTTTCAATACAGTTCAATATTTGGTACCATTTGGCTAAAATTTACCTTTCTTTCACATGTTGATTTAAATAAATAATCACATAACACAATCATCAATCAATTAGTTGATTAGCTTTTCAAATTCATAACTTCGATATATAGTCCAAAAATCAGATTTTTGATGCCAAATCACAACAATAAGCCCTATCTAGTTTTGGGTTCTCACACCAGTCTAATGGAATCATATAGATATCCCACTTTCGAAACTCGAACACAAACATTGATGATGATGCATCATCATCAGAATTATCCCCGGGCGACTAGAGTGTGATTCTATATCTATCCGGTATATTGAAACTTCGAATATACGTTTGCAAGGCGTATATGCAAAATCTTTATATATTAGATTGTCCAAATTCAATACAAATAAAATAACCAAATACGTACAAAATGGTTTAAATTTTCAAAACAAAATTTGTTTTCATTTTATTTTAAAAATAATATTCTTTCGACTCGTTCTAGGATACTACTAATCCCATCTCCAACGAGTCATTCTCATTGGATATTACTAATCCAATCTCTGATGAATTCTTTCATTTGGTTCTAACGTGTCTTGTTCTCGAGCTCTGTAAACCAGAGCTCTGATACCAAAACGAGACGATCTGAACTTCCCCATGAAGGAAAATCCGGATTGACTTTGAGAACACGACAAATCAGAACACAAACAGAAGAACATTTCATTGCTTATTACAACAATCTCATTAGAACACAAGAATATGCAGAGCATAAATAAACATTATGCATTTGATCAATATCAGAGATTTAAATTACATTTAAATACATAGCAGCGGAAAATAATACAAAACACAACTGAAAGAGATACACGGATATGGAGCTTTCCGAATATCATTCCAGCTGTAAACCAGGATCCCATGAATATATATAAGGACCCGAACTTCCCCGTGAAGGAAAGCCCGGATTGCTTTAAGGACAAGACGAATCTGAACAAAAACAGAAGAATATTTCATTGCTTATCACAACAATTTCATCCGAATACAAGAATATACAGAGTATGAATAAATATTACACATTTATTAAATATCAGAGATTTACAAGTTACAATGCAGCGGAAAAATAATACAAAACACAACTGAAAGGAATATACGGATACAGAGCTTTACGAATATCATTCCAGCTGTAAACCAGGATCCTGTGGATATAAATCTGCAAAACCAAAACTACAAGATGCCCATGTGGAAAATAGGGGCATCCAGAGTTTAGGTTAAAAAAATAAACTCCAGGTCAGTCATATGACTGGTGTGAGAACTAAAACAGTAATCTAAAACTTTACTTTAAATCAGATATTTCAAGGGACCACGCCATATAACACGGAACGGGTTTCCTCCCAAGAATACCAGTGCATATAACAAAACATCGCAATGCTTTTTGGAAAAATGAAGCTATTATAAGACCCAGGTCCTATCACACCATGCAATGCAAGCCGGTGGATAGGGTTTTCCCTTATAATAGCAAAACATGCTTGGTACGTTAAAACAAATCATTTGATACTATTATAAGTGCATAGTGTATAAAACAACTTCAAATATAAATGTATCAATCCTAGGCGGCATGGGTACCGTATATCATGTCGCCAACACTAGGCTCTTCAATCAAAACCACAATTGTCACGTATTGGAAGTTGGATTTCCATCTGTGAACCAAGGCAAGGGATCGTCCTTACCGCTTCGAGACTCTCTAGCCCGAGCCTCAGGTAAGTACTCTGTCAAGCCTTTAGATCGTCAGGGCCGGTCCATATGGAGTGTATTAATAATACCGTAAACAATATGCTAGTCTGCCCTATGGGGCATAAATGAGCCAAATGACTCCATCGGGCCCGGATCGACCGATATAACCGAAGCGCCTAGCTATCCATCATCCACATAAGTAAAATGTCCGGGCGTGTAAAACCCAAAACACCACTCCTAGCTAGAAACCAGCATATGTCCATTTCCCTGGTGTCCTTCTCCCATTTCGGGTTCACACCGGGGTGTGAGGCTCGGGAATTAACGCTACACAAAGCTATGCTATATTAAAGTTGTGCTTTGATCATCAACAACAAGACTCTACTTTTCAACAGAAGCCTTGATCATTTTCAACTCAGCATGCCACACAGGCAATTCACGCTATGCAACCGATATCTATCAATCAAACAGAATGAAATCCGATGTCAAACACACATCCATTTACAAGTTTGCTCTGGGTCTGAACGAAACCGGAGGCACCTTATTCCTCCCTCATATGTCCAATATAGGGGAGAGGTCCTAACATATCCGGTCGATCTCCAAGTACGTCTGGACGATCACCACTTATTACCTTGTCTTGGGTGTACAACCCAATAAAGACCTCAGTAACCATCCAAACGATGTGAAAACCTCCGGTCTTCAACCACCGTCTTCATCCTTGACACATCGTCGAATCAGTTATTCAGAATGGGATAAACCTAGTCACACAGAATGAAATCCGATGTCAAACACACATCCATTTACAAGTTTGCTCTGGGTCTGAACGAAACCGAAGGCACCTTATTCCTCCCTCATATGTCCAATATAGGGGAGAGGTCCTAACATATCCGGTCGATCTCCAAGTACGTCTGGACGATCACCACTTATTACCTTGTCTTGGGTGTACAACCCAATAAAGACCTCAGTAACCATCCAAACGATGTGAAAACCTCCGGTCTTCAACCACCGTCTTCATCCTTGACACATCGTCGAATCAGTTATTCAGAATGGGATAAACCTAGTAATTCTGAATAACTCACGTATATAATAAGCAAGTGCTATAAAAACACAACATACGCATCATTCCAATCCAGAATATTTCTTTATCCAAATATTCATATACAATGGGAAAGGTTCCCATTAATTTTATCAAAGATAAATTCATTAAATTTATTCTTTAATCTTCCTTTGGATATCAAATCAAACTAATTAAAGACACAATAAAACTCCACTTGGTTTTAACTTCCCAGAAATCAATATTAACGATTGTTTAACTTGGGAAATCATATCCTGCCTTTAACAGGGTCAAAGAACCAATGTCATTTAAAACACGTTTCACGATAAACCCAAAATCACATTCCATTCCATAAGCCTTTAACCGTAAATTAGCAAGTGAACAATCCCCTAAGTATTAACCCCGAAGGCCGAAACCAACATCAGATCAATACCCAAGAAACCATTCAACTTAACTAATCCCTAGTTAGTTTCTGATTTCCTTAACTCCGTTGGGTCTAAGAACAGTATTATTAAAGATACCATTCATGATTATCCAAACCCGCATCCCATTAACGATGGAATCTTCATGGAAAACAAATCGATACATATATAATCGATATAAACTTCCATATCCAACTAATAATATAAATGGAATAACGGCAAAGCCTTTTAAATTCCATATATATTAGCAGTCCTCATCCACAGAAATTCACTTCGATTATTACCAAATCGAATTCCATTCCATTCCAATTTATCTTATTAAATTGGGAAAACTTAACGTTCGAAAATCTCCTTTAAATTTTAACAAAAGATTTATAAATTCCAAATCACATTTCACTAAAAATCGGGTTAAAGAACGTATGTCGCTAAAACACAGTTCACAATAAACCCAATTCACATTCCATCAGTCTCTAACCGTAAATTAGTAAGAGAACAATTCCCTAAGTGTTAACCCCGAAGGCCGAAACCAACATCAAATCAATACCCAGGAAATCATTCAACTTAACTAATCTCCAGCCAGTTTCTAATTTTCTTAACTCCATTCGGTTCAAGAACAGTATTATAAAAGATACCATTCAGGACAAACCCAAAATCCAATTTGATATTAAATACAAGGCTCGGAATAGAAGATATATCAACTTATATTCAATATCAAATTCTGAAATCAACCAATATCGTATTGGAAATAACGATATATATATATCTTTCAAATTTCCATAACAATATCTGTATAATCACGAAATCCAACATCGAAATATTCCGAAGACAATTTCGATTCAAATCCATTTCCAATTTATATATTGGAAATTCTGGTTATTTTTAAAACCATTTCAAATCCAATTTATTTATTTTAAAAATATATGGATTATAATTCTAATTCATAACTAGTTCATTTCGATAAAAATATATTTTTATCCTTTCAAATATGGAATTTTTTATCCCAATTCTTTCCAAATCATTTCTTATGATTTTACACTAATTATTGATATTTTTAATAATTTTATCAAGGCCCGTACAGTCGATTTCCACAAACGGCCATCGAACTACACTTACATTGACATTTTCCAATTTTGATTTGGACATAATTCCAAATCCAACCGTTATATTTCCAATTTCTAACATTCGTTAGAAAGCTCTTTTCGATACGAATCCAACGGTTCCGGTTTTTGGAGAATCCGACGGTCGGATCTCCCGTAATGTCCATTCGAAGTCAATGGTCGAAATTCGCGAACTGCCGCAGCGCGGCGCGTTCTATTCAGGCCATTATATTATATATATAATATATATTTCGTCAATTTCCATTTAAAACGTATTTTGTAAATCGTTTTAAATTCATTTTCAAAACGAGTTCAACTTCATATTCAATTTCAAATCAAAATTGAATATTCCATATCATCGATATATAAATGATAATATTTTCAAAACATTATATTTCAAAATCATTTCCTTTTCGATATTCATTATAAATGAATAAAATCGATATAAATATCGTTCACGTCAAAATGGCGTCGATCTAATCAACCCAGCTTTATATATTTAAATATTTTCGTGTCCATCCCAAATCGGACATCAAAATCATATTTTGATCTTTTACTGAATATTATTTTTAAAATATTCATTATTTTAAAATATTCGTTATTTTAAAATATTTATTCTTCTGAACTGGAATCGGACACAATCAATTACCACATAATGTGATTATATGGATTTCATACACACATGTATACTACAACAATCAAACACAGTCAACCATCATCCAAAGTGCATTTTACACTACATATGCATCAAATATAAATATTTAACGCTTACAACAGTCTGTCAATCAATCGATTGACATACAAGTAAATATTGAGATTAGTGTATGCTCAATATCATCCCAATACCCGTGTGGGGTTTCAATCAACAAATAGTGAATTTTATTTGTGCAATTGGGCGATGTGTAAAATTTATTGTCCCAATCAATATCAGTCAAATGTGTGTACATAAACAAATCGTCCGATTTGTTTATAAATATTTATTTCATTCATATACACGTTAAAAATTATCTTTTTAACTATAAAATATTTTTAACTATATAAAATATTTCATTCCATTCCACCTCACACAATCAATTTTTACAACACATCAATCAAACAAACAAGTCATCCATGGTCTGTGGACGACGGGTGTCGGGTGTTGCTAAACACCATCTGCATCCTAGTATATATTTTAACTAGAAAATAAAATAAAGTGAGGAGTTCTCACCTTTGGGATCCACTCCGTCATTTTTTACTGTCGCTCAGATTCGCTGCTTTGATTCCAACGCAATCTGTTTCACATGATTTTTATATTAGAAATCATATTTCTATTTCGCTACTACAAAAATAAAATCGTATTTTAATTTCAATGCTATATAGATAAAAATCACATTTTTGTTCTTGCCATTCCATATATATAAAGATCATACTTTATAATTTCTATTTCAAAGTTATTTATATAAAAAAACAAATATTTTTAAAGCAATTCATATATAAAAATCAAAACTTTATTCTGGTTATTCCTATATAAAAATTCTATTTTTACAATGCTTGTATATATATAAAAATTCTATTTTTACAATGCTTGTATATATATATATAAAGATTCTATTTTTGCAATGCTTGCATATATATATAACGATTCTATTTTTACGCTGCTTGTGTGTGTGTGTATATATATATATATATTAAGATTCTATTTTTACACTGCCAATTTATTATTAAAAACAATACTATCTTTATTTTTAAAACAATCCTACGTATATATACTTTTATAAAAGCATCGTTACATGTATATTTTGATCATGATATATAATCAATCATATTTTCTTCCTATAATAATGCTATTTTTAAAATTATGAAAATAAACATGCTTTTATATTTCTATCCCCCTTTTTATACATTATTATATAAAGTAAAATTGAAAATCATTAAATAGAGAATTTACAGCGCTTTTAATAATGTTGCAAAACGTTACCATCCCCCTTATTGTACTGGAAATCGCTTCAGCGTCTAACCCCTTTGTTCCCGCCCAAAAGTTGAACGGCGGCCACCCAACAGTTGATCGGAGTTGGATCCGAACCTCTCCTGTCGAAGCTCCTTGCGTCGTTGACCTTCCCTCCTGCCGCCATCCACTTCAAACCACCACCTGCGTTGTAGAACGCGCCTGAACGACATCCCTTTTAGCCGCGATTTCACACCCATTCCGCAACGAGGATCGATCTTGCCCCATGAATTTAAAGAGTGTGGAAAGGGCTTTGATTTTCATACTTAAATTTCTGAAATGATTTCATGGGTTTTGAGAAATGATTGGAGAAAATATCAATGTTTTTAGGGCTTTGAAGGAAGAAGAACGACGACTCTGAACCTGTTGACTTCGTAGGGGAATAAACAAGGGTTTTGACCCCTTTTGACTAGATTATATAATATATAATTTAATATTATTAAATTCCAAAAAGTTGAATTTTCATCTGAATTCCAATTCAAACCCAATGACTGTCGCCCCTAGCTAATTACCCCTATTCCAAACACAATGGGACTTGTATCGTAAGCCAGTTCGGCTGTTTCGATCAGTTTCCATTTAAATCAAAATATAAATCTATATATTGAATTTGAATGCGCATTTCAATTTACAGGGCCACATACGGACTCTAAAATTTCCCAAAAATATTTTCTAGCTTTGTATTGAAGATACAGTTATAACAAAACTAATCTCATCAAATTTGGAGACCGTTCGAAAAATGGCCATTTTCTGATTGATCGAAATTGATTGAAACTGTCCAAACACGTTTTACTTCGCCACGCTCACATATTGATTCAGAAAATTATGATTTTTGGAATCTAGCAACAACATGACATCCCGGATCTAACGAAAGTGGTTTTGTCGAAAACGGAGGTCATTTGCAAAATTTCCATTTTTAAGGGCTTTATTTCCATAGCGACTATTCTGAATTTTCAACTGGGCATAACTTTTTATCCCCACTATGAAATTTCAATTTTTCGGATTCATTGGAAAGATATTTTCAAATAGATTCTAATGTTTTTGGTTTTGCTAAAATCCGGTTTATTTTGAATCTTGTACATTCATTTGAAATTTGAAATCGAATTTTCAAACTACCGTGCCATTTTCAATTCCTTTTATAATTAAAAATAAATATTTTATATTCTAACGACGATTCAAATAAATATATACGTTCTAATTCTATTCAAAATAAATTTATCGTCGTAATTATTTAAAATAATTTATTTTAAATATTCCAAATTCACTAAAAGGGTCAAAATAAACTTTTTAAATTGGCTCAGATTTTCCGGGTTGTTACAATCTCCCCAACTTAAAATCTTTTCGTCCTCGAAAAGGAACGGAGCTGAAAGTTGTTTAATGAATCAACTCAACTTTCATTATTTTCATTACGGCTTAAGTTCTTCAACTTTTCAGTTTCTAAGAACTTTTCAAAATTTTCAAAAATTTGGCTAACGCCCTAAATTTTCGAAAAATTTCTCCATAACCTCCCCTGCACAGGAGTACCGGGAAAATCCTGAAATCGCCATACTGGCCTTCTCATCTCAAAAAGAAAAAGAAAAAGCCAAGCGGCTAGCCAATCGGCTCATAAAATCATCCAAACCCAAGAAATTAGTAAACATGTACCTATTTGTCGGGCAAACAATTTTATTCCTCTGCTCTAGCCTCCTTGTAATGACCTATTCAATGTATATTCATGTATATGCGTGCAATTTCAAACAATTTTCAATATAGTTCGATATTTGGTACCATTTGGCCCAAATTTACCTTTCTTTCACATAATGGTTTATAGGAATAATCATATAATACAACCATCAATCAATTAGTTGATTAGCTTTTCAAATTCATAACTTTGATACATAGTCCAAAAATTGGATTTTTGATGCCAAATCACAACCATAAGCCCTATCTAGTTTTGGTTCTCACACCAGTCAATTGGAAATATATAGAAATCCCACTTTCGAAACTCGAATATAAATTCTAATGATGTACGTACTATAGCGATCATCAGAACCATCTCCGAGCGACTAGAGTGTGATTCTATATCTATCCAGTATATTAAAACTTTGAATACACGTTAATTACGCATATATTCAAAATCTCCATATACTCGATTGTCCAAATCAATATAAATAAAGTATTCAAATATGAATAATTGATTTATTTTTTTAAAACAAAATTCGTTTTCAATTTTTATTTTTAGAAATAACACTCTTCCGACTCATTCTAGAATACTACAGATCCCATCTCTAACGAGTCATTCTCATTGGATATTACTAATCCAATCTGTGATGAATTCTTTCGTCTGGTTCTAACGTGTCTTGTTCTCCGAGCTCTGTAAACCAAAGCTCGGATACCAAATATAAGGACCCGAACTTCCCCGTGAAGAAAAGCCTGGATTGCTTTGAGGACAAGACGAATCAGAACGCAAACAGAAGAATATTTCATTGCTTATCACAACAATTTCATCCGAATACAAGAATATACAGAGTATGAATAAATATTACACATTTATTAAATATCAGAGATTTACAAGTTACAATGCAGCGGAAAAATAATACAAAACATAACCGAAAGAATATACGGATACAGAGCTTTTCGAATATCATTCCAGCTGTAAACTAGGATCCTATGGATATAAATCTGCAAAACCAAAACTACAAGCTGCACGTGTGGAAAATAGGGGCACCCAGAGTTTAGGTTAAAACAATAAACTCCAGGTCAGTCATGTGACTGCTGTGAGAACTAAAAGAGTTATTTAAAACTTTACTTTAAATCAGATATATCAAGGGACCACGCCGTATAACACGGAACGGGTTCCCTCCCAAGAATACCAGTGCATATAACAAAATATCGTAATGCTTTTTGGAAAAATGAAGCTATTTGTGATGGCCCACCCCACACCAACCAACATTTACTCCAAAAGTGCGCTGTACACATGTCCAGTTAGCACGGGACGGATCGTCAGAAGAAAAGGGAAAAAGGAAATGAACTAACAAAGAACCTGTAAAATGTCTCACAGCGCATGGAACAAAATATAATAACAACATACTTGACATAAAACAGGTGAGACAGTGCATAAGCTGAAAACAAACTAACATAGCAGCGGAAAATCCAAGTACAGCTTATGATCCAAAGCTAACATTATTACAACTTTCAAACTGTCTCAAAAACAAAAGCAAGATAAAGGAGGTACACTACTAATGCCCAAGTAGCGACCACCAACGACACAGGGAGAATATCTATATATCATACGTGGAAGCCTCCAACTCACCTTCGAATCAGCTACTCGCGCATCACCAGCTAACCTGTCTCTAGTCTGCTCGTGTGAGCACCCAGAGTAATAAGAGGAGACATAAAACTCTGGGTCAGACATAAAGCCTGGTATGAGCGATAAGCATCTAAACAGAACAATAACAGGTAGACTAAAACATACATGAACCTGGACCTGCAACCAAAGAGTTAGCACTACATACTGTATAACACTCTAAGGTGCCATTTCAAATGATGTAAAGATAACGGGGGTGGGGGTGTGCATGTCATAGTGATGGAAAACAATCAAGCATAACAACCATCCTCACATCTCTCACTCAGTGCATAAAGCATACGATATTCACCACTTCGATCACCCAACATACTTTGCTATGATAACTTTGCCCCATGAAGTCATAAATGACTTCACTGCACTGATACATAGCTACTAATCCTTTGCTATGTCCACTTTGCCCCATGGAGTCACATTGACCCCACTGCACTGGCTCATAGTCTCACTAATCCTTTACTATGTCCACTCTGCCCCATGGAGTCACAATGGCCCCACTGCACTGGCTCATAGTCTTACTACGCATCACTTTGCCCCTCGAGTCATAATGACTCTACTGCACTGATAACGTAGTCTTGCTACCATCACCTTGCCCCTCGAGTCATAATGACTCTACTGCACTGATAAGTAGCCCATCATCCATTTTCAGTGGTGAATCGAAGTTATGAACGTCGACAACTCCTTAGCACACGTCCCGCAGCAAAGTCCAACCATGAAGTGAACTCATTGGTTCCCAACTGGATCCTGAGCTCTAACTTCCCATTTGGACTACCTTTGCATCTCGGGTTATTGGTCATCACCGGATCGGTTCGGATCTCCCCCTAGTCACCAGTTCGGTTCGGATCAGAATGCTCCTCTTTTGCTGGATCGGATCGGGTCATCATCACCTCAGCGGATCGGATCGAGTATCCATGTCCAGTCGCCATCATCGGTTCGGGTCGGGGTCCTCCAGTTTGCCACGGTTCGGATCGGATTCTTCTAATCAACTCGGGTCGTAGTTTCCAAGCCTCATCGTAGCACATCGGTTCGGGTCAGGGTACCATGGTGGATCGGGTCGGAGAACATCAGACGGGTCGGGTCGGACGATGCATTCCATGAGAAGAGCGAATATATCGAAGAATGAGGTATGGGAGCGGATCGGGTCCTCCCTCCGTTCCGATCCGATCGGTCTATTTTCTGCACTTTTCCAGCAAGCAGTTTTACGCCACTCGACGGCGTTTTCGACTATTCCAACTATTCTAATCAATCACAAAGCATACCATACAGTCATAGCAACATGCATAATCAACCACAAACATCAAAACAACAATATAATAGGTTAAAATGGATCAAACCTAGCCAAAACCCCATATTTCCCCTTAAGCATGTTTAGGTTAAACTAATGATGGGATTAGCAAAACTTAACCAAATTAACCCGAATTCATATCAGAGGTCTAAAACATCATTTCGAATTTTATACATATTTTTCCAGAATTTTATCATGTTTAAATTCGCTAATTAACACTAATTACTCTTAATTAGCCATAATTAGTGAGGAACTATGCAAATCACTCACCTTAGCCACAAATAAGACTTAGATCTGAAATAGATCTCTGATTTGGTGCGAATCCCGATGCTAAACAGCAGCTCTAACGTTGATTTGGTGTAGATCTCCCTTGATTTGATGTTGCTAAGCTTAATCCTTGATTAGAAGATGATTTGGAGGTGATTTAGAGGTTGAAGGCCATTTTTAGGGTTTCTTAGAGGTAAGTGGAGGCTAGAAAAATAAAATGGAATGAATCTCTAACTCCTTTCAGCCTCCCCATAACCCTAATCCCGAAATGGGTTATGGGCCCATTCACTAATCACCCTATTTGGCCCGGTTAAGCAATTTTTCACCTTCCAAACCTTATTTCAGCCATATCTCCCAAACGGTAAGTCCGTTTTTCACATGTGACCACTCTACGGAAAGGTAAACCATCAAACAAATCTAATGGAAGTGGTTTCAGGTCAAATTCCTTTCCAATCAAAAGTTATAGCCAAAACAAGATCAGCTAGGGGCAAAACAATCATTTAAAAATCGACAAAAATCATGAACATGGGAAATGACTCTAATGGTTGTCTCCCAAAGTTAATTGACCATACGACTTCATACGGGAAAGAAATAAATATTCTACGATCCTCTGATGCGTAGAATGCGGGCTGTTACACTCTCCCCCCTTAAGAAATTTCGCCCCCGAAATTCCTTAATCAAAACACACAAAGGGTCCTGCATGCCTATCAACCATAAAACAACAATCAAGCATGCAAAACAAGCAAAACAAGTCTATCCTAGCATACGGAATAACCAAATTACAAGGTAATTCTTACCAGGCGAAGAGTTCTGGATATGTCTTTCTAATGCTCTCCTCTGTCTCCCAAGTGCAGTCATTCTCGTTCTCGCCCCACTGGACCTTGACTAGCTTCACCGCCTTCCTTCGAAGTTGCTTCGTATCGTGCTCGACAATACGGATCGGCTTGCGGTTCCCAACCGCCTCGGGTTCTACTTCGAAGTCCTCTAACTGATCAGGTGAAATAGTCATATCTGGGTCGTGAACGAACTTCCTTAGTTGGGAAACATGAAATACGTTGTGAACTCCTGCCATCTTCTCTGGTAAGTCAACTCTATACGCCAAATTCCCGACTAGTTCAAGAACAGGGAATGGGCCAACAAATATTGGTGCCAACTTGCCTCTCCTGCCAAATCGTATCACGCTCTTCAACGGAGAAATTTTGATAAACACCAAGTCACAACGGAGAATTTTAAGTCTCTTCTCCTCTTATCAACATAACTCTTCTGCCTATCTTGGGCAGCCTTCATTCGTTGTTGAATGGTCTTAATCTTATCCGAAGTTTCCCTCACCACATCTGGTCCAAGCATAAACTTCTCGCCAGTCTCTATCCAACATGATGGTGAGTTGCACGGTCTTCCGTACAAATCTTCATATGGAGCCATACCGATACTGGATTGGTAGCTATTATTATATGCAAACTCTACTAGATGCAAATGGTCATCCCATGATCCACCAAAATCCAATATACATGCTCTCAAGAGGTCTTCCAATATACGATTCACCCTCTCCGTCTGACCGTCGGTCTGAGGATGATATGCGGTACTGAGATGTAATTCTGACCCTAGAGCCTCTTGTAAGCTCTTCCAAAACCCACTAGTGAACAACGGGTCTCGGTCACTTACAATGCTTTTAGGTACTTCATGAAATCTCACTACCCACTTCATATACAATTCTGCTAACTTAGCTGCCGTTCTGGTCGATTTGACTGGTATAAATCTTGCACTCTTAGTCAGTCGATCCACAATTACCCAAATGCTATCATGTCCTGATCTGTTCCTTGGTAAACCATCGATGAAATCCATCGAGACTTGCTCCCATTTCCATTCGGGAAATTCTAATGGTTGCAACAATCCACTAGGCTTCTTTTGCTCGGCTTTAACTAGTTGACAATTCATGCATTTGGATATAAACTTCCCAACGTCTCTTTTCATCCCTTCCCAGTAGTAAGTTTGCTTCATGTCTCGATACATCTTATTACCACCGGGATGTATAGTCAGTTTTGAGTGATGACATTCTCTAAGCACTTCATCTCTCAAACCATTCACGTTGGGTACAACTAGTCTTCCATTCTTTCTAAGCCATCCATCTCGATCAAGCCCATACAAATTCATCTCCTCACTGTCGATATTCATCTCTAACTTGGAGATGATTTTCAATAGATTAGGATCGTCCCTCTGGCTGGAACCAATCCGCTCTATCAAAGTGGGTCTGATCGCCAAACTAGCTAGCATGACTGGATCCAATTCGCACTTTGGTCTGAAATCAAACCCCGTGATATACTCCAGTTGCTTCCATTCAAGAAACATAGCCCCCAAATTGGCATGTCTCCTACTCAAGGCATCAGCTACCGCATTACCTTTCCCAGGTGTGTATGCGATATCAAAATCATTCGAAGCCAAGAACTCTAACCATCTCTGCTGATGGAGATTTAGATCCTTCTGGGAGAAGAGATACTTTAACGATTTATGATCGATAAACAACTCAAATCTTTCTCCCAAGAGATAGTGTCTCCACATCTTCAGCGCAAATACGATCGCTTCCAATTCCAAATCATGGGTAGGGTAACTTTTCTCATGTGGCTTTAGCTGCCGACTAGCATAAGCTACAACCCTACCTCCTTGCATCAATACAGCACCTAGTCCGGTACCACAAGCATCCGTGTATACCGTCATTTCTTCATTCCCTTTAGAAATGACTAGCACTGGCGCACGCGTCAACCTTTCCTTTAGACTCTTGAATGCATTCTCACACACTCCGTCCTAGACGAAGGCCTGATTCTTCTTAGTCAACTGAGTCAACGGTGCTGCTATCTTGGAGAAGTCCTGGATAAACTTACGATAATATCCAGCTAACCCCAAGAAACTTCTTACATCTGTCGCATTCTTGGGCGTAGGCCAATCCTGTACCGTAGCCACCTTCGCAGGGTCCACGGCAATACCATTCTCTGAAACAACATGGCCCAAGAATCTCACTTCCCTTCTCCAAAAGTGACACTTAGAGAATTTCGCTTTCAATTGGTGTTTCTTCAACACCTCCATCACTTTCCTCAAGTGTCCCTTGTGTTCCTCCTCTGTCCTTGAGTAAACAAGGATATCGCCTACGAACACAAGAACAAACTTATTCAACTGATCTCTGAATACTCGATTCATAAGATCCACAAAATAGGCTGGTGCATTGGTCAACCCAAATGGCATGACCAACCACTCATAGAATCCAGACGGCGTCCTAAATGCCGTTTTTGGAACACTCTCATCCGCTACTTGGAGCTAATGAAATCATGTCGCGAGGTCCAACTGGGAGAACACTCTTGCTCCTTCCAGTTGATCAAACAAATCATCTATCCGCGGTAGAGGATACTTATTCTTCCTCGTTACCTTATTCAACTCGCGATAGTCCACACACAAACGAAGGGAACCATCTGCCTTAGTGGCAAACACAACTGGTGCTCCCCACTCGGAGACACTTATTCTAATAAATCCCTTCTTCAAAAGATTGCTGATTTGCACCCCGAGCTCTCGCTGCTCCCTTGGTGCAATACGACGAAGTGGCATTACTATAGGTCTGGCATCTTTCACTAAATCAATACGGAACTCAATCTCTCGGTGTGGTGGAAGCCCGGTCACCTCCTCGAAGACGTCCGGATACTGGCCAACCACGGGCACATCTGACAACTCATCATGCGGGATGTCAAGGGAATTTATAAAACTAGCCATTACCCCATCATTAGGTAGACTACCAAACACTACCCTCCGCCCATCATCCGCCCTAACTGTCACCAAAAAGCCCTCACAGTCTACCACCACCCCGTATCTTTGGAGCCAATCGACTCCCAATATAATGCCATACCCAGTAAAGCCCAAAACAAAGCAATCACAAACAAACATACATCCATGACTCGATAAGACCAAATTCCTGCAAATCATACTAAGGCTAGTCGAACCACCAATCGGGTTCGTCACAACCAATGGTCTATCGACTATCTCGGGTTCCAGTCCCAACCTATCTACCAGGTCATTAGATATGAAGGAACGGGAAGCCCCAGTATCAAACAAAACTCGAACTGGTACATCATAAATAGAAAGCATACCTTGAATAACAACATTCTTTTCTTTCTCCGCCGCAGTTGGGGCATTCGACGAAGAAGAAACAACATCAATAGCATATGCTTTCACAATCTGCTTCTCCTTAAGAGGTTGCGGACACTTATCCTTATGATGTCCCACTTGGCCGCAGTTATAGCACTTCCTATCCGCTGGCTTGGCCCGACATTCTTTAGCATAATGGCCTTTCTTACCATAGCTGAAGCACTCAACATCTTTCTTGTTCTTTTTCTGGCCATCCTTAGATTGGCTCTGCTTCCTCTTATTCTGAGAGTTATTCTTGCCTCCACCGCCTGCTTGCGGCTTCAGCCCTTCTGCAGATGCAGCCTCAGTCTTTGGCTTAGGGTAAAGACTCTCTAATCTCAAAGTTTTTCCCACAATCGATTCAAAAGTCTCATCGATGTGGTTGATAAGCCTTTCCCCCAAGTATCCATCCAAACCAGTAATGAACTTCTCATTCTTCTTCTCAGGAGTATCGATAAGAGATAGTCCATACTTCGACAAAGTGTCGAATTCAGCAATATAGTCAGAGACTGCCCTACCATTCTGCTTGAGTTCCAAGAATCTCTTAAACAACACTGACTTTTGGGCAGCTGGAATGAACTTCTCGCTAAAGCGAGCCTTGAACTGATCCCAAGTAACCTGATCTTCTGGAGTAGATGTTCTAATGGCATTCCACCAATTCATTGCTCGCCCTTGCAGCTGACGAGACGCTAGCCTTCTCTTCATCGCATCCTCGATACCCAAGTCGTCGAAGATACGATCACAGCTATCCAACCAATCCTGAACATCTGTGGCCGAATCCGTTTCGTGGAAACGGCTTTCCACCAAGGTTAGTGTAATCCTTGCACAACTTGGCGAAATCGACCCTAGGCGCCTGCACTACTGGACCACCACCAATTCCGGGATTGGGAACTGCCCCTTGCACCTCCCTAAGCATGTCTCTCATGAGGTCAGTAAACATTGCTCTCTTGTCAGCAGCATTCCCATTATTGGCTCCCCTACCAGCACCTCTTGCATATCGGCTCATCGTCAATCTGAAAAAGGGAAACAATTAACGACCCCATAGTGGTGCTAGTGCAGTACGACTTCATTCTTATACTACTAATAGTATATATATAGCTTTTGAAAACCAAAGTAATCACAAATACGTTCTCTCATATACGTACTATCTCTCCCTAGTGTCTTTCCCTAGGTTAACTACGCAACCTAGAGCTCTGATACCAAATGTGACGGCCCGCCCCGCACCAACCGACATTTACTCCAAAGTGCGCTGTACACATGTCCAGTTAGCACGGGACGGATTGTCAGAAGAAAAGGAAAGAAGGAAATGAACTAACAAAGATCCTGTAAAATATCTCACAGCGCATGGAACAAAATATAATAACAACATACTTGACATAAAACAGGTGAGACAGTGCATAAGCTAAAAACAAACTAACATAGCAGCGGAAAATCCAAGTACAACTTATGATCCAAAGCTAACATTATTACAACTTTCAAACTGTCTCAAAAACAAAAGCAAGATAAAGGAGGTACACTACTAATGCCCAAGTAGCGACCACCAACGACACAGGGAGAATATCTATATATCATACGTGGAAGCCTCCTGCTCGCCTCCGAATCAGCTACTCGCGCATCACCAGCTAACCTGTCTCTAGTCTGCTCGTGTGAGCACCCAGAGTAATAAGAGGAGACATAAAACTCTTGGTCAGACATAAAGCCTGGTATGAGCGATAAGCATCTAAACAGAACAATAACAGGTAGACTAAAACATACCTGAACCTGGACCTGCAACCAAAGAGTTAGCACTACATACTGTACAACACTCTAAGGTGCCATTTCAAATGATGTAAAGATAACGGGGGTGGGGGTGTGCATGTCATAGTGATGGAAAACAATCAAGCATAACAACCATCCTCACATCTCTCACTCGGTGCATAAAGCATACGATATTCACCACTTCGATCACCCAACATACCTTGCTATGATCACTTTGCCCCATGAAGTCATAAATGGCTTCACTGCACTGATACATAGCCACTAATCCTTTGCTATGTCCACTTTGCCCCATGGAGTCACATTGACCCCACTGCACTGGCTCATAGCCTCACTAATCCTTTACTATGTCCACTCTGCCCCATGGAGTCATAATGGCCCCACTGCACTGGCTCATAGTCTTACTACGCATCACTTTGCCCCTCGAGTCATAATGACTCTACTGCACTGATAACGTAGTCTTGCTACCATCACCTTGCCCCTCGAGTCATAATGACTCTACTGCACTGATAAGTAGCCCATCATCCATTTTCAGTGGTGAATCGAAGTTATGAACGTCAACAACTCCTTAGCACACGTCCCGCAGCAAAGTCCAACCATGAAGTGAACTCATTGGTTCCCAACTGGATCCTGAGCTCTAACTTCCCATTTGGACTACCTTTGCATCTCGGGTTATTGGTCATCACCGGATCGGTTCAGATCTCCCCCTAGTCACCAGTTCGGTTCGGATCGGAATGCTCCTCTTTTGCTGGATCGGATCGGGTCTTCATCACCTCAGCGGATCGGATCGAGTCTCCATGTCCAGTCGCCATCATCGGTTCGGGTCGGGGTCCTCCAGTTTGCCACGGTTCGGATCAGATTCTTTTAATTAACTCGGGTCGGGTCGTAGTATCCAAGGCTCGTCGTAGCACATCGGTTCGGGTCGGGGTACCAAGGCGGATCGGGTCGGAGAACATCAGACGGGTCGGGTCGAACGATGCATGCCACGAGAAGAGCGAATAGATCGAAGAATCAGGTACGGGAGCGGATCGGGTCCTCCCTCCGTTCCGATCCGGATCGGTCTATTTTCTGCACTTTTCCAACAAGCAGTTTTACGCCACTCGACGGCGTTTTCGACTATTCCAACTATTCTAATCAATCACAAAGCATACCATACAGTCATAGTAACATGCATAATCAACCACAAACATCAAAACAACAATATAATAGGTTAAAATGGATCAAACCTAGCCAAAACCCCATATTTCCCCTTAAGCATGTTTAGGTTAAACTAATGATGGGATTAGAAAAACTTAACCAAATTAACCCGAATTCATATCAGAGGTCTAAAACATCATTTCGAATTTTATACATATTTTTCCAGAATTTTATCATGCTTAAATTCGATAATTAACACTAATTACTCTTAATTAGCCATAATTAGTGAGGAACTATGCAAATCACTCACCTTAGCCACAAATAAGACTTAGATCTGAAATAGATCTCTGATTTGGTGCGAATCCCAATGCTAAACAGCAGCTCTAACGTTGATTTGGTGTAGATCTCCCTTGATTTGATGTTGCTAAGCTTAATCCTTGATTAGAAGATGATTTGGAGGTGATTTAGAGGTTGGAGGCCATTTTTAGGGTTTCTTAGAGGTAAGTGGAGGCTAGAAAACTAAAATGGAATGAATCTCTAACTCCTTTCAGCCTCCCCATAACCCTAATCCCGAAATGGGTTATGGGCCCATTCACTAATCACCTATTTGGCCCGGTTAAGCAGTTTTCACCTTCCAAACCTTATTTCAGCCATATCTCCCAAACGGTAAGTCCGTTTTTCACATGTGACTACTCTACGGAAAGGTAAACCATCAAACAAATCTAATGGAAGTGGTTTCAAGTTAAAATTCCTTTCCAATCAAAAGTTATGGCCAAAACAAGATCAACTAGGGGCAAAACAATCATTTAAAAATCGACAAAAATCACGAACATGGGAAATGACTCTAATGGTTGTATCCCAAAGTTACTTGACCATACGACTTCATATGGGAAAGAAATAAATATTCTACGATCCTCCAATGCGTAGAATGCGGGCTGTTACACTATTATAAGACCCAGGTCCTATCGCACAATGTAACGCAAGCCGGGGGATAGGATTTTCGCTTATAATATCCAAACATGCTTGGTACGTTAAAACAAATCATTTGATACTATTATAAGTGCATAGTGTGTAAAACAACTTCAAATATAAATGTATCAATCCTAGGCGGCATGGGTACCATATATCATGTCGCCAATACTAGGCTCTTCAATCAAAACTGCAATTATAACGTATTGGAAGTTGGATTTCCATCTGTGAACCAAGGCAAGGGATCGTCCTTACCGCTTTGAGACTCTCTAGCCTGAGCCTCAGGCAAGTACTCTGTCAAGCCTTTAGATCGTCAGGGCCGGTGCACACGGAGTGGATTAATAATACCGTAAACAATATGCTTGTCTGCCCTATGGGGCATAAATGAGCCAAATGACCCCATCGGTCCTGGATCGACCGATATAACTGAGGCGCTTCGCTATCCATCATCCACATAAGTAAAATGTCCGGGCCTGTAAAACCTAAAACACCACTCCTAGCTAGAAACTAGCATATGTCCATTTCCTTGATGTCCTTCTCCCGTTTCGGGTTCACACCGGGGTGGGAGGCTCGCGAATTAACGCAACACAAGGCTATGCTATATTAAAGCCGTGCTTTGATCATCAACCACAAGACTCTGCTTTTCAACAGAAGCCTTGATCATTTGCATCTCAGCATGCCACACAGGCAATTCACGCTATGCAACCGATATCTATCAATCACTCATAATGAAATTCGATGTCAGACACACATCCATTTACAAGTTCGCTCTAGGTTTGAATGAAATCGGAGGCACCTTATTCCTCCCCATATGTCCAATATAGGGGAGAGGTCCTCGCATATCCGGTCGATCTCCTAGTTCGTCTGGACGATCACCACTTATTACCTTGTCTTGGGTGTACAGCCCAATCAAGACCTCAGTAATCATCCAAACAATGTGAAAACCTACGGTCTTCATCCACCGTCTTCATCCTTGACACATCGTCGAATCAGTTATTCAGAATGGGATAAACCCGGTCTTTCTGAATAACTCGCGTATATAATAAACAAGTGCTATAAAAACACAACATACGCCTCATTCCAATCCAGAATATTTCTTTATCCAAATATTCATATGCTTTAGGAAAGGTTCCCATTAATTTTATCAAAAATAAATTCTTTAAATTTATTCTTTAATCTTCCTTTGGTTATCAAATCAGTCTAATTAAAGATGCATTAAAACACCACTTGGTTTTAATCTTCCTAGAAATATATATTAATGATTGTTTAACTTGGGAAATCATATCCTGCCTTTAACTGGGTCAAAGAACCAATGTCATTTAAAACGGTTCACGATAAACCCACTCCATTCCATCAGCCTTTAACTGCAAATTAGCAAGTGAACAATCCCCTAAGTATTAACCCCGAAGGCCGAAACCAACATCAGATCAATACCCAAGAAACCATTCAACTTAACTAATCTCCAGTTAGTTTCTGATTTCCTTTACTCCATTGGGTCTAAGAACATTATTATTAAAGATACCATTCACGACAACCCAAACCCACATCCCATTAACGATGGAATCTTCATGGAAAACAAATCGATATATTTATATATATAATCGATATAAACTTCCATATCTGACTAATAATATAAATGGAATAACGGCAAAGCCTGTTAAATTCCATATATATTAGCAGTCCTAATCCACAGAAATTCACTTCGATTATTACCAAATCGAATTCAATTCCATTCCAATTTATCTTCTTAAATTGGGAAAACTTTATGTTGGAAATCTCCATTAAATCTTAACAAAAGATTTATAAATTCCAAATCACATTTCACTGTAAATCGGGTTAAAGAACGAATGTCGCTAAAACACAGTTCACAACAAACCCAATTCACATTCCATCAGTCTCTAACCGTAAATTAGTAAGAGAACAATTCCCTAAGTGTTAACCCCGAAGGCCGAAACCAACATCAAATCAATACCCAGGAAACCATTCAACTTAACTAATCTCCAGCCAGTTTCTAATTTTCTTAACTCCATTGGGTTCAAGAACAGTATTTTTAAAGATACCATTCAGGACAAACCCAAAATCCAATTTGATATTAAATACAAGGCTCTGAATAGAAGAGATATCAGCTTATATTCAATATCAAATTCTGAAATCAACCAATATCGTATTGGAAATAACGATATATATATATATATATATATATCTTTCAAATTTCCATAACAATATCTGTATAATCACGAAATCCAACATCGAAATATTCCGAAGACAATTTCGATTCAAATCCATTTCCAATTTATATATTGGAAATTCTGGTTATTTTTAAAACCATTTCAAATCCAATTTATTTATTTTAAAAATATATGGATTATAATTCTAGTTCATAACTAGTTCATTTCGACAAAAATATATTTTAACCCTTTCAAATATGGAATTTTTCATCCTAATTCTTTCCAAATCATTTCTTATAATTTTACACTAATTATTGATATTTTTAATAATTTTATCAAGGCCCGTACAGTCGATTTCCACAAACGGCCATCGAATTGCTCTTACAACGACCTTTTCCAAATTTTATTTGGACATAATTCCAAATCTAACCATTAGATTTCCAATTTCTAGTATTCATTAGAAAGCTTTTTTCGATACGAACCTAGCGGTTCCAGTTTTAGGAGAATCCGACGGTCGGATCTCCTGTAATGTCCGTACGAAGTCAATGGTCGAAATTCGCGAACTGCCGCTGCGCGGCGCGTTCTATTCAGGCCATTATATTATATATATAATATATATTTCGTTGATTTCCATTTAAAACGTATTTTATAAATCGTTTTAAATTCGTTTTCAAAACGAGTTCAACTTCATATTCAGTTTCAAATCAAAATTGAATATTCCATATCATCGATATATAAATGATAATATTTTCAAAACATTATATTTCAAAATCAATTCCTTTTCGATATTCGTTATATAAATGAATAAAATCGATATAAATACCATTCACGTCAAAATGGCGTCGATCTAATCAACGTGGCTTTATATATTTAAATATTTTCATGTCTATCCCAAATCGGACATCAAAATCATATTTTGATCTTTTACTGATATTATTTTTAAAATATTCATTATTTTAAAATATTCGTTACTTTAAAATATTTATTTTTCTGAACTGGAATCAGACACAGTCAATTACCACATAATGTGATTATATGGATTTCATACACACATGTATACTACAACAATCAAACACAGTCAACCATCATCCAAAGTGCATTCTACACTGCATAAACATTAAATATAAATATTTAACGCTTACAACAGTCTGTCAATCAAGCGATCGACATACAACTAAATATTGGGATTAGTGTATGCCCAGTATCATCCCAATACCTGTGTGGGGTTTCAATCAACAAGTAGTGAATTTTATTTGCGCAGTTGGGCGATGTGTAAAATTTATCGTCCCAATAAATATCAGTCAAATGTGTGTACATAAACAAATCTTCCGATTTGTTTATAAATATTTATTTCATTCATATACATGTTAAAAATTATCTTTTTAACTACAAAATATTTTTAACTATGTAAAATATTTCATTCCATTCCACATCACACAATCAATTTTCACAACACATCAATCAAACAAACAAGTCATCCATGGTCTGTGGACGACGGGTGTCGGGTGCTGCTAAACACCGTTTGCATCCTAGTATATATTTTAACTAGAAAATAAAATAAAAGTGAGGAGTTCTCACCTTTGGAATCCACTCCGTCATTTTCTACTGTCGCTCAGATTCGCTGCTTTGATTCCAACGCAATCTGTTTCACATGATTTTTATATTAAAAATCATATTTCTATTTTGCTACTACACAAATAAAATCGTATTTTAATTTCAAAGCTATATAGATAAAAATCACATTTTTATTCTTGCCATTCCATATATATAAAGATCATACTTTATAATTTCTATTTCAAAGTTATTTATATAAAAAAATAAATCTTTTTAAAGCTATTCATATATAAAAATCAAAACTTTATTCTGGTTATTCCTATATAAAAAATTATATATTTTTACAATGCTTGTATATATATAAAAATTCTATTTTTACAATGCTTGTATATATATAAAGATTCTATTTTTACAATGCTTGTATATATATAAAGATTCTAATTTTACACTGCTTGTATATATATAAAGATTCTATTTTTACACTGCCAATTTATTACTAAAAACAATACTATCTTTATTTTTAAAACAATCCTACATATATATTTTTTTATAAAATACATGTATATTTTAATCACGATATATAATCAATCATATTTTCTTCCTATAACAATGCTATTTTTAAAATTCTGAAAATAAACATGCTTTTATATTTCTATCCCCCTTCTTATACATTATTATATAAAGTAAAACTGAAAATCATTAAATAGAGAATTTACAGCGCTTTTAATAATGTTGCAAAACATTACCATCCCCTTCATTGTACTGGAAATCGCTTCAGCGTCTAACCCCTTTGCTCCCGGCCAAAAGTTGAACGGCGGCAACCAACAGTTGATCGGAGTTGGATCCGAACCTCTCCCGTCGAAGCTCCTTGCGTCGTTGACCTTCCCTCCAGCCGTCGTCCATTTCGAACCACCACCTGCGCCGTAGAACGCGCCTGAACGACATCCCTTTCAGCCGTGATTTCACACCCATTCCGCAACGAGGATCGATCTTGCCCCATGAATTTAAAGAGCGTGGAAAGGGCTTTGATTTTCATATTTAAATTTCTGAAATGATTTCGTGGGTTTTGAGAAATGATTGGAGAAAGAATCGATGTTTTTGGGCCTTTGAAGGAAGAAGAACGGCGGCTCCGAACTTGTTGACTTCATAGGGGAATAAACAAGGGTTTTGACCCCTTCTGACTAGGTTATATAATATATAATTTAATATTATTAAATTCCAAAAAGTTGAATTTTCATCCGAATTCCAATTTAAACCCAACGATTGTCGCCCCTAGCTAATTACCCCTATTCCGAACACAATGGGACTTGTATCATAAGCCAGTTCGGCTGTTTCGATCAGTTTTCATTTAAATCAAAATATAAATCTATATATTGAATTTGAACGCGCATTTCAATTTACCGAGGCAACATACAGACTCTAAAAATTTTCGAAAAATATTTTCTAGCTTCGTATTGACGATACGGTTCTAACAAAACTAATTTCGTCAAAATTGGAGACTATTCGAAAAATGGCCATTTTCTGGTCGATTGAAATTGACTGACACTGTCCAAATACGTTTTACTTCGCCACGCTCACATATTGATTCAGAAAATTACGATTTTTGGAATCTAGCAACAACTTGACATCCCAGATACAACTAAAGTAGTTTCTTCGAAAACGGAGGTCGTTTGCAAAATTTCCATTTTTAAGGGCTATATTTCCATAGCGACTATTCTGAATTTTCAACAGGGCACAACTTTTTATCCCCGCTATGAAATTTCAATTTTTCGAATTCGTTGGAAAGATATTTTCAAATAGATTCTAATATTTTTGGTTTCATTAAAATCCGGTTTGTTTTGAATCCTGGACATTTATTTGAAATTTGAAATCGAATTTTCAAACTACCGCGCCATTTTCAATTCCTTTTATAATTAAAAATAAATATTTTATATTCTAACGACGATTCAAATAAATTTATACATTCTAATTCTATTCAAAATAAAATTTTCGTCATAATTATTTAAAATATTTCATTTTAAATATCCAAAATTCACTAAAAGGGCCAAAATAAATTTTTAAATTGGCTCAGATTTTCCGGGTTGTAACAATATAAATCTGCAAAACCAAAACTACTAGCTACCTATGGAAAATAAGGGCACCCAGAGTTTAGGTTAAAACAATAAACTCCAGGTCAGTCATGTAACTGGTGTGAGAACTAAAACAGTTATTTAAAACTTTACTTTGAATCAGGTATATCAAGGGACCACGCCGTATAACATGGAACGGGTTTTCTCCCAAGAATACCAGTGCATATAACAAAACAGCGCAATGCTTTTTGAAAAAATGAAGCTATTATAAGACCCAGGTCCCATCACACAATGCAACGCAAGCCGGAAGATAGGGTTTTCCCTTATAATAGCCAAACATGCTTGGTACGTTTAAAACAAATCATTGGATACTATTATAAGTGCATATTGTATAAAACAACTTCAAATATAAATGTATCAATCCTAGACAGCATGGGTACCATATATCATGTCGCCATTAGGCTCTACAATCAAAACCGCAAATGTCACGTATTTGAAGTGGGATATCCGTCTGTGAACCAAGGTAAGGGATCGTCCTTACCGCTTTGAGAGAATGTAGCCTACCATGTCTCAGGAACAGCCGCAACTGCAACTTGGATCGTCAGGGTCGGTCTACACGGAGTGGATTAAAATGGCTGAACAATGCATTTCCCCACCATATGGGGCGTAAAATGGTCATATCCTGACCAAACTATCGGCCCCGGAACGACCGATATAACCGAGGCGCCTCGCTATCCATCTTCCACATAAGTAAAATGTCAGGGCGTGCAAAACGCTGACACCACTCCTAGCTAGAAAGAAATGCCTATCCTCACTGAAGTCCTCTCCCGTTTCTAGCCCACACCGGGGTGTGAGGCTCGCGAATTAATGCTACTTAAAGCAACGCTAATCAAAGTCGTGCTTTGATCATCGACCACAAAACTCTGCTTTTCGACAGAAGCTCTGATCATTTGCATCTCAGCATGCTACACAGGCAATTCACGCTATGGAACCGATGTATATCAATCACACTAATTGAAATCCAATGTCAGATACACATCCATTTACATGTTCATTCTGGGTTTGAAGGAAACCGAAGGCACCTTATTCCTCCCTCATATGTCCAATACAGGGGAGAGGTCCTCGCATATCTGTCGATCTCTAAGTACGCCTGGACGATCACCACTTATTACCTCGGCTTGAGTGTACAGCGCAATCGAGACATCAGTAATCATCCAAATGACGTGAAGAACTCCGGCCTCCAACCACCGTCTTCATTGTCGACATATCATCGAATCAGTTTTTTAGAATGGGTATAAACCCGGCCTTTCCGAATAACTCACGTATATATTAAACAAGTGTTATAAAAACACAACATACACCTCATTCCAATTCTGAATATTCTTTTATTCAAATATTCACATACTTTGGGAAAGGTTCCCATTAATTTTATCAAAGATAAATTCTTTAAAATTTATTCTTTAATCTTCCTTTGGATATCATTTCAAATCGTATTCTATCTTTAACTGGGTTAAAGAACTAATGTCACTAAAAACACAGTTCACTATAAACCCAAATCATATTCCATTCCATCAGCCTCTAACCGTAAATTAGCAAGTGAACAATCCCCTAAGTATTAACCCCGGAGGCTGAAACCAACATCATATCAATACCCAGGAAACCATTCAACTTAACTAATCTCCAGTTAGTTTCTGATTCTCTTAACTCCATTGTTAATCGGGTTAAAGAACTAGTGTTATTTAAAACACTGTTCACGATAAACCCAAAGACCAATTTCAATTCAATTCCAATTAAATATATTAAATTGGAAAACTTTACTTTGGAAAATTCCCGTTAAATCTTAATAAAAAGATTTATAAATTCCAAATCTCATTTCACGGTAAATCAGGTTAAAGAACGAATGTCATTGAAAACATAGTTCACAACAAACCCAAAATCCAATCAGTCTCTAACCGTAAATTAGTAAGAGAACAATTCCCTAAGTATTAACCCCGAAGGCCGAAACCAACATCAGATCAATACCCAGGAAACCATTCAACTTGACTAACCTCCGGTCAGTTTCTAATTTTCTTAACTACATTCGGTTCAAGAACAGTATTATTAAAGATACCATTCACGACAAACCCAAAATCCAATTTGATATTAAATACAAGGCTCTAAAAAGAAAATATATCAGCTTATATTCAATATCAAATTCTGAAACCAACAAATATTGTATTGGAATAACGATATATATATCTTCCAAATTCCTCCACAATACCCGTATAATCACGAAATCCAATATCTAAATATTCTGAACATAATTTCGATTCAAATTCATTCCAATTCATATACTGGAAATCCTGGTTATTTTTAAAACCATTTCAAATCCAATTTATTTATTTTAAAAATATTGGATTTATTATTCTATTTCAAAACTAGTTCATTTCGATAAAAATATATTTTTATCTTTTCAAATATGGAATTTTTCATCCCAATTCTTTCCAAATCATTTATTATGATTTTACACAAATTATTGATATTTTTAATAATTTTATCAATGCCCGTACAGTCGATTTCCATAAACGGCCATCGAACTGCACTTACAGCGACCTTTTTCAAATTTGACTTGGACATAATTCCAAGTCCAACCGTTAGATTTCAAATCTCTTATATTCGTTAGAAAGCTCTTTTCGGTACAAACCCAAGGTTTCGGTTTTAGGAGAATCCGACGGTCGGATCTCCTGTAATGTCCGTACGAAGTCAATGGTCGAAATTTGTGAATTGCCGCCGCGCGACGCGTTCTATTCAGGCCATTATTTATATATAGTATATATATATTATATATATATATATTTCATCGATTTCCTTTTAAAACATATTTTATAAATCGTTTTTAATTCGTTTTCTAAATGATTTCAACTTCATATTCAATCTCAAATCAAATTTGAATATTCCATGTCATCGATATATAAATGATAGTATTTTCAAAACATTATATTTTGAAATCAATTCCTTTTCGATATTCATTTTAAAAATGAATAAAATTGATATGAATATCATTCTCATCAAAATGGCGTTAATCTAATCAACACGGCTTTATATATTTAAATATATTCGTGTCCATCCCAAATCGGACATCAAAATCAAATTTTGATCTTTTACTAAATATTATTTTAAAATATTCGTCATTTTAAAATAATCGTTATTTCAAAATATTTATCCTTTCTGAACTGGAATCAGACGTAGTCAATTACCATATAATTTGATTTATATGGATTTCATACACACATGTACACAACAACAATCAAACATAGTCAACCATCAACCAAAGTGCATTCTACACTGCATAAGCATCAAATATAAATATTTAATGCTTACACAGCCTGTCAATCAATCGATCCACATACAACTAATTATTGGGACTAGTGTATGTCATATATCATCCCAATACCCGTGTGGGGTTTCAATCAACAAATAACGAATTTTATTTGTACAGTTGGGCGATATGTAAAATTTATCGTCCCAATCAATATCGGTCAAAGGTGTGTAAATAAACAAAACGTCCGATTTGTTTATAAATATTTATTTTATTCATATACACGTTAAAATTATATTTTTAACTAAAAAATATTTTATTACATTCCACATCACACAATCAATTTTCACAACACAATCAAACAAACAAATAAGTCGTCCATGGTATGTGGATGACGGGTGTCGGGTGCTGCTAAGCACCGTCTGCATCCTAGTAGATATTTTAACCAGAAAATAAAATAAAGTGAGAAGTTCTCACCTTTGGGTTCCACTCCGCCGTGCTTTGATTGTCGATCTATGTAGCATACCTACGTTAAAAATTATATTTTTAACCAATCAATAATTATATCTTTGTATGATTATTTTATAAATAACATACATAGGCTAAAATTTATATTTTTATCTTTCTAAAAATAATTTCATATTTTTATAACCACGCTACATAGTTAAAAATCACATTTTTATACCGCTACTATATAGATAAAAATCGAATCTTTCTATCGCTAATGAATATATAAAAAAATCACATTTTTACATTGCCACTCAAACGATAAAAATCATATTTTTATTATTCCTATAATATAAAAATCATATTTTTAATATTCTACATACATAAAAATCTTATTTTTATATTCGCTACTTAAAAAAACAAATCTTTATATTCAATAAAAACCCTAGCTTTTCATAACTAAAGATCCCAGCTTTTTATAAATAAAGATCAAAGCTTTTAGATGAATAAAAATCCAAACTTTTTCATATTAAAAATCCAATCTTTTCATATTAAAAATCCAAACTTTTTCATATTAAAAATCGAAAAATAACCATGTTTTTTTTATATATAAAAAAACAGAAAATAAAATGAATGCTAATTACATAAAAATTAAATTAACAAACAATTTTTTTTACAGTAAATCGCACGAAGAGGGAGGAGGCGTTTGGCAGTCGGAGGGGGTGCTGCAGTGGTGGTGCGCGCAAGCGTCAGGTGGTGATTAAGGAGGAGGGTGGCTCGTGCGGTGGTGGCTCATGCCCTGGGTGGAGCGACGCGATGGGGTGTTCGTGGGTTAGGTTTTCGTGTCT
Organism: Allium sativum; assembly: GCA_030737875.1. NCBI lineage: Eukaryota > Viridiplantae > Streptophyta > Magnoliopsida > Asparagales > Amaryllidaceae > Allium > Allium sativum. Next base: position 861,139,174 of record CM060915.1, on the reverse strand, counting down.
GGAGGAGGAAGGCGCCAGAGGAAAGGGGAGCGCCGGAGAAAGGGGGGTCGACGGAGGCGGAGGAGGGTGGATGTGGATAGAGTAGCGACGGTGGAGGCCATTTTCGATTTGGGGGTAAAGGGAAAATTCTGTTCGAAGAAAATAACGGGGAGAGGGGAAGGTATATGTAAAGGAAAAGGTTTTATATATATTTTATATTTTTTTCTCCTTTTTATTTCAAAAAGTAAGTTTTTATTTCGAACTCCAATCGAGGCCCACCGACTATCATCCATAGCTAATTACCCTCATTCCGAACACAATGGGATATGTTCCATCAGCTGATTCAGCTGTTTCGATCAGTTTTCGTTTGAATTAGAATATAATCTATATATTCGATTTTAAACGTACATTTCAATTTACTGGGGTCCATACTAACTCTAAAAATTTCAGAAAAAATATTTCTAGCCTCGTATTGATGATACGGTCCTAACAAAACTAATTTCATCAAATTTGAAGACCGTTTGAAAATTGACCATTTTCTGATCGATCCAAATTGACTTAAACTGTCAAAACACGTTTTCCTGTGCCACGCTCACATGTTGATTCAGAAAATTATGAATTTCGGAATCTAGCAATAACTGGACATCACAGATCTAACAAAAATGGTTTCGTCAAAAACAGAGGTCGTTTGCAAAATTTCCATTTTAAGGGCCAAAATTCCATAGCGACTATTCTGAATTTTCAACTGGGCACAACTCTTTATCCCTGCTATGAAATTTTGATTTTTCGGATTCGTTGGAAAGATATTTTCGGTTATATTCTAATGTTTTTGTTTTTGCCAAAATCCGGTTTATTTTGAATCCTGTACGTTCATTTGAAATTTGAAATCGAATTTTCAAACTACCGCGCCATTTCCAATTCCTTTTATAATTAAAAATAAATATTTATATTCTCACGTCAATTCAAATAAATATATACATTCTAATTCTATTAAAAATAAATTTCTCGTCGTTTTTTTTTAAAATAAATCATTTTAAATATTCAAAATTCATTAAAATTGCCAAAATAAAATTTTTAAATTGGTTCGGATTTTCCGGATTGTTACATCCGTTTTCGACGAGACCACTTTTGTGGGATCGAGAATGTCAAGTTATTGCTAGATTCCAATTTTCAGAATTTTTGGAATCAATATGTGGGCGTGGTGAATTTAAACGGGTTTGGTCAATTCGATTTGAATTTAATCGACTGGAAAATGACCGTTTTTCAAACGATCTCCAAATTTGATGAAATTAGTTTTGTTAGGACCGTATCGTCAAAACAGAGCCAGATATTTTTTTTTTGGAATTTTTGGAGTCAGTTTGTGGCCCCGGTAAATTAAAATGTACGTTTAAATTCAATATATATTGATTTATAATTTAATTTCAATGGAAACTGATCGTAACAGCCGAATTGGCTTGCAAAACATATCCCATTATGTCCAGAATGGGGGTAATTAGCTAGGGGTGATAGGCGTTGGGTTTGATTTGGAGTTTAGAATGATAAATAATTGAAGTTAGAATTAAAATATTATTAAAATATAAATATATATTATTAACCTTGGCCAAAACCCTAACTACCACTTCATAAAACAATAGCCGCCACCCTTTCAAAGAAAGATCAGAATCGCTCGATAATTCCCCCCTTAATCTCTTTAAATCCGCACATAATTATTTAGATGTTTCAAATCAAAAATCAAAGAGAAATTCAATCTCTTCAAAACCATACGGTGATGATTGGGATTCATTGAGTGTGGGGCGTGAATTTTGTGCTCAAAGAGGCGTTGTTCATTCACATTTTGAAGCTGCTAGGGACCACCGAGTTCCATCGTTCTCGAGGCGCAGCGAGGTAGGGCGAAGCCCAACGAGGGGGCGCCTTCTGATCATGGTTCGACGAGGTGTAGTGATGGGCACGACGAACCCTAGGTGATTGAGGATGGGTTCGATTTGATCGCGATTTGTTCCAGGAAGAGTAAAAGAAGGATTAGCGGCTAAAATATAATTAAGGGTTGGAATTAATTATTTCATTATGTTAATTAAATTAATAATGTGATAAAAGTTTAAAACTGTGTATCTTATTAAAATTGTATCAAAATTTCGTGAAATCAGTTGCATTGGATTCCTTTTGTCAAGCTCTACGTTTCAAAACAGACCAGAGCAGAGAAGGGAGCAGTTGGAAATTTTTACTGAATTGAATGTCCAGTTTAATTCAGTTAAAATAATCGTTATTAAAATGATTTCGAACCAATCAATGTGAGAACTTCACTCACTATAAATTTTTGTACACTTATTTATTTTCTGTTAGATCACCTCACTGTCGTCCGCAGACCATGGACGATTTATTTGATTGTGTTGTGATTGTGATTATAATGTGAATATATATATATACACACACACGATCTGAAATGAAATGTATATACGATGTGAAAAAAAATATACATACGATGTGAAAAATATATTTATGCGATGTGAAAAATATATTTATGTGATGTGAAATAGATATATACATATATATATATATACACGCGTTGTGAATATTATATATGAAATGAAATAATATATATTTGAAATATATATATATATGAAATGTGAAAATAATATATATATGAAATGTGAATGATAAATATATATGAAAAATGAAAGAGATATTATATATATATGTGTGTTTGTGTATGTGTTGTAATATATATATGTATATGCGTGAAATGAAATATATATATATATATATGTTGTAAAATATATATATACGTGAGATGAATATATATATATATATATATATATATATGTGTGTGTGTGTGTGTGTGTTGTAAAATATATATGCGTGAAATGAAAAATATATATATGTTCATTGTAAAATATATATGCATGAAATGAAATATATATATATATATATGCGATGTATAAAATCTATACATGTAAAGTGAAAAATATTTGTTTGCTAAAAATATTATTTTTAGCTTTATATATGGATAAAATGGTCGTGTATCGAAATGATTATTAGATTGTTAAAAATACAATTTTAAAAGTATACATGCACCGTATAAAATTTTCATGTAATGGAATATTCAATTTTGATTTAAAATTGAAAATGAAGTTGGAATCGTTTTTAAAACGAATTTAAAACGATTTATAAATACGTTTTAAATGGAAATCGATGAAATATATATATATATATTACATATTATTTATATATATATATATATTTAATGGCCTGAATAGAACACGTCACGCCGCGGTAATTCGCGAATTTCGACCGTTAACTTCGAATGGACATTACGGGAGATCCGACCGTCGGATTCTCCTAAAACCAGAACCGTTGGGTTCGTATCGAAAATAGCTTTCCAAATAATATAAGAGATTTGAAATCTAACGGTCGGATTTGGAATTATGTCCAAATTAAATTTGGAAAAGGTCGTTGTAAGTGTAGTTCGATGACCATTCATGGAAATCGACTGTACGGGCCTGGATAAAATTATAAAAAATATCAATAATTTGTCTAAAATCATAACAAATGATTTGGAAAGAATTGGGATGAAAAATTCCATATTTGAAAAGATAAAAATATTTTTTTATTGAAATTAACTAGAATTATAAATCCAATATTTTTAAATAAATAAATTGGATTTGAAATGGTCTTAAAAATAACTAGAATTTACAATATATGAATTGGATTGGATTTGATTCAAAATGATCTTCGGAATATTTCAGTATTGGATTCTGTGATTATACGGATATTGTGGAGGAATTTGGAAGATGTATATCGTTATTCCAATACGATATTTATTGATTTCAGAATTTGATATTGAACATAAGTCAATACTATTTTTATTCAGAGCCTTATAGGTTTGTCATGAACTGTGTTTAAATGACATTGGTTCTTTAACCCAGTAAAAGCAGGATTAATTTCCAAAAAATTGAAAAATCAATAAAAATGATTTTTGGGATTTAAAACCAACTGGAGTTTGAATAAATCTTTAATTAGATTGTGAATGAATAAATGGTAATTGAATTTACCAAAACATATGATGTGATTAAACCAAATTTACTGGGTTGTTGATATTCATAATTGTGATTGATTGATTGTTTGGATTGTGCTCGACCAGTTTATGAGCAAGATATGCTTTTACATTTAGCATTGGGTTGGGTAGAAATACTAGTATGCTAACATCTTGTGAAACACTTCATGATTTGACTATGGGATGTGTAGCGATGTTGTTGTATTCATTTCAAATTTAATGAATGATTTTGAAATGATATTTTTCTTAAGTGAAAAGAAATGTATTCCCGATTTTGGATAGGGAATGTTTTATAAAAATAATTTATAAAACAAAAGGATTTCGAGGGCTAAAACCTGATGATTTCGAAATGATTTGAAAATGTATTATGGTTTTACATTGTAGTTCATCACATATTCGATTAATTGCTATTATGATGTATCTGTTTGGTGGCGGAGAATTTATTCTCTTTCTTAACATCCTTCTTTGAGACATACGAGCTCAAAGTTTATATGATTAATAGTGACTAATCATATGTGTGAATTGCTGATGTGAAGTACTATAGTTTTAAAGTACTTGTGATTATTATGTTGTGAAATGATTTTCCCCACTTCGGGATATACAATGATTTAGCAAGTATGTGGCTAGAGATCGGGTTACTTGGACGATTAAAAGTATGGGCTGGATCCAGTGCCTTAGGGTGAGTGGTCAGCAGTGTAGCCTTCTCCATGCGTGGGAGGTGCACACACACACACACACATATATATATATATATATATATATATCGAGTTGGAGGGGCGCTTACTGCCCTGTCTGAGGGAAGATTCCCAATATTTGGTTGCATACTTGTTTGTATGCATTGTGATGATTTGGAATTCATATTTCGAAAGATTTTGGTTTGAGATCCCGAAGTGAAATCTACTTTGATATAAAGCTAGATATGCATTTCAAATGATTTGAAATAGAAATCGGGAAATAAAGTCCAAAGGAATAATTTATGTAAATTGAATTGGATTTGGAAAACCTAAGTGTGGGGATTAATCTAAATAGGTAGATTAGGATATTGCATGTTGATTGATGCACAGTAGATCCATATCTCTGTTACTGATTGTTATTTATACACTGGCATTCATGGGGGTAAACATATTCCGTGTTATACGGCGTGGTCCTGTGATTTTCCTTACCATTTAAATAAGTTAATTTTAACTATAGAGTTTCTCACACCAGTCCCATGACTGACCTGTAGTTGCATTTCCTTTGCAAACTCGGGTGCCCTTATTTTCCACATGGGCAGTCGAGTGGTTTGTTATGCAGATATTTCATTTAGCAGGATTCTGGAACGAAACGAAAAGCTGTTTCCAAAGTATTGATAGCCTTCCGCTGTGTCATTTTATTTGTTTCCGCTGCATTGTATTACATTTATTGTAAATTAATCTTCCACTGTATTATATTTCGATATACTCTGATATATTCTGTACTCTGATGTAACATTGTTATGATGTTTATAAAAGTCTTCTGTTGTTGTTCTGATGTGTTGTATGCCCAGAGTTAGCGAACAGACGATTTCTGATTTTCGGATCGGGCCTTGCTGTCGATTCAGAGGACGGGGATTTTCGGGTCTCTACATCCAATTAGTTCCAATCTCATCCAAATCAGTTCCACAGCATAGTATTCTTCTCTAAGATTCCATTGCAACTTGTTTCGTCCAATTGTGTTTCCGCACAGGCGAGATATAATCGTTTAAACTTTAAACAATTTAATCACGGTCATTAACTTATATTAATTAAATATTTAAACCTTTAATTATTTCCCTATCTTCACCGTATACTGCTTCTCCCCTTCCTTTACCTCAAGCCACCACTAGAGGGCACCGGAGCATTGAGCTCCACTACCCATGCCTGCGCCGTTCCATGACTGTCAGCGCCGAACTCATCAACCCCCCGATCACCTAAAAACCCCTCCAAATCGAAATTCGTTCGAACTCCCTAGCGCCGCCACACGCGACCATCGGCCACCAAATTTGATCAAAGGCTAGGTCTGAACCTCCCCCACCTTTTTCTATTTGAAGTCTCGGCCTGAATCGCCTGTAATGCGCACAAACCGAGAAAAGAAAAAAATGTCTATCTGACTTTGAACCCAAATATCGAACAAACCACTGCTTTATTTCTCATCAGCCCAATATGGATTTGAAGAGGAGGGAGCTCTACAACTTTCATGTTGACAGTTTTTGCTAAAAGTGAATAGATAAAGAGAGATTAACGAATGTTTGTTGGCCATTTTTGGCCATTGATTGGAGATGGCAGCTTCCCTATTAGGGTTAGGGTTTCCCTTATTTGAGGCATTATATAGGGTAGGGTTTAGGGTAGTTTTAATATTATTTTATTTTTATATATGTCACTTCACCATGAAGTTAAGTATCCTGAACTCCAAAAACCCTAATGGCTAACGTACCCTGCTAAATACCCTCATTCCGTACACAATGGAATATGTTTCAGAAACTAATTCGATTGTTTTCATCAGTTTTTCTCAAAATTAAATTATACATTATAATTTATTTCAAATTTATTTTTCGACGTGCGTTTAAATTGCACAACCTCACATACTAACTCCAATTGATACGAAATTTGAAATCTTACACTAATTTAACATTCCGGATCCAATGAAACTGATCTTGTCGAAATCTGAGATTATTTGCAAAATGGCTATTTTTAAATTCCATATTAAATCAATATAATATAAACTCGATATTTCCTTTTCAAGCTAAATCGATATTCAATTTATTTTAAAATCCCTTTATTTTATTTAATAAATCATTAAGTTCTATAAATGATTCCATAGAGACTTTCTAAAAATTTGATTTGGACATAACTCATAATCTACAATATGAAATCTCAATTTTCCCTTCTCATTAGAAAACTGTAGTTCAATAGATTCGAATGTTTCTTGTTTCAATGAATTCTAACTTATAATGGATCTTATATATTCATTTAAAGTTCAAAACATAATATTACGAACTACCACGCTGTTAGAAGCTTGTTTTTAATCTATATTATAAATTATACATTCAAACCTCAAATTAAATAAATTCCAAGTTGCGAATTCTTAAAATAAATCATTTTTAAATCTTCAAATTAATTAAATATACCTTAATATAATCTAGGTCATTACATTCTATGAAAGGGGATTTCTATCAATTGGAATATTTGCTTCAGATCCATAAGCAAAGGTGAATAGAGTATGGCCAGTTGTTGACGTATGGGTATTCGATATGCCCAAATGTCTAATGATAGCTCATCAACCCATTTGCCTCTAGACTTTCCAAACGGTTCTTTAAAATGGACTTGTTGATTTTACTAATGGCTTCATCTTATCCATTTGACTGTGGATGAGCAACCACTATGAAATGCTTCTCAATTTGATAACGCCAACAAAAGTCATTGAACTTTGCACTATCGAAGTAGGTCACATTATCAGTTATGATAATCCTAAAAGTCTAAATCAGCAAATAATATTCCAGAAGTTAACTACCTGTTTTGTCGAAATTGTGGTCAGTGGTTCATCTTTGGCCCACTTAGTGAAATAATCCGCTGCCACAATAACACACTTTGCTCTATTTTTGGTGATCGTGATAGTTCCAATAATGTTTATGCCCTAAATTGCAAATATAACACCTCACACCCATAGCTTCCCCTAAAATAGGGTTATGCCAAGAAATGTGGAGCATTATAGGTACAAAGATATATGTCACAAAGACTAAGATTCACAAGACAATAAATAGTAAACACAGCGGGAAACATTCAAACTAAAAACATGTTTTTATTTCAAGAATGAATATCCATTTCAGTCATAAATTATAAAATCACTACATGTCTCATGAAAATAAAACATTAGTTATACATTAGAGTTCAATACAACATCGTGATCCCTCTCAATGTCAACATTACAACCTAAGATAACGAAAAGAAATGACAAAGCTGAATAATACATCAGAATAGAACTGGAATATCCAAAATTGTCTGAAAACCAAGTTGTCTACAACAATCAACCCTATGAGCCAAGGGGAAAGAAAAAAGGAGAGAGAGGAGTGGGTCAGACAATAAGTTTAGTGAACGATGTTATTCATGATTGTGAAAGATAGAGAAATAAACTCAATAACTGTCCTAGTGTAAAATAGGGTGAAATGTTCATGCACAACTATTGAAGATAAATACAATTATAAATTCACAAGGACTTATTGTTTCATTGTTTGCACTTATTCGACTACTAAGCATAAGAAATTTGATTAGGATAATTTCCTAATACTACCTATCGATCGAGTTTGTCCTACCGATCTACCATCTGGCATTGTAAAATGTTATTGTGGATCTAAGGCTTTATCCTACCCAGTAATACATTAGTAAAGACATAACTAAACACTTTTGGACATAGTTGTGACTTATTATGCCCTTTCGATGTTATTGCATGCTCAGGCATTGCCGGAAGATACCCACATACGCCCATTTCTGTGTTGACCCCTTACTTACCCCTCAATCAACATTAAGTGTACCCAGCCTCCATCCCTACCTATGTGAGACCATCAGTAATAAACCTGAAAGGGAATTCCGTTAGTATGGGTCCTAGCAAACAAATCTTCGAATTTGCTCCCCTGCCTAATCCCCCTTGATCTAGGCCTTATCTATTGGTTACATATTTTCCTCAATCAACACTTACTACTAGAACGGACTACTACACATTTATTAAACTTTATCGGTCACCAATTTTCCCCAATCAACATTTGCTGTCGGAACAAACCACTACTGCTGCCTGCTTATTAAACTCAATCCTTGATCTATGTATTAGTTATCATAAGCCTTTCTATATTTCTTTCTAGTTATAACCCCCATGTTATAATTCTATCTGCAAATATCATAAATTTTCCTATTAGATTTACTAACATGTCCACATAGATATCATAATATTATGCCTATTCTCTATTTATTTTCAAATTACAATCCATGTTATAAGTTATTGCAAATTCTCATTAATTTTCCTAGTTCAATCTAACTCCCTTTCTAGAATACAAAACACATATAATTCTATAAATTTAGTTTTCTTCTTTTAATTCATATTTGGAAAGTTATCACTTGTAATTCTATTTTTCCATGTGCAGAAAGAGCATTAAATCAGGCGTCAATTAATCAACATTAACAGATTTAGGCATGGTTTAGGCATAACTGAAATAATTACAGAAACTGTAAATAACTGACATGAATGAAACACTGGAAGAAAAAGACTGTAAAATTATCTTATAGAAACACTAACTTACATAAAATTATTAAAAAATGTAAGAAAAAACTACAACTATTATAACCCTTATTTTCCTAAATTACTCAAATATCTGAATTATTACAAAACTCATTTGTGATCCTTATATTATGGAGAGCGCGCAACCTTTCCTGATCCTGTCCTTAGGTTAGTTTTAATATTTTTATTTTTACAAATCTCTTCCTAGAGAAAAAATTAAGTTGCAGGTTTGTCTTAGTTAAGAGAGAACATAGAGGGAAAAGATTTGTGTTGTGAATGAAGAGCTAGGCCTAAGGTCTTATTTCTAGTGCGGTCTAGGAATCTTAGACCATTGGATTTTAAGATTGAATCTGATCCAAACTCGTTGTAAGTCCATTTACAACCCTCAAATAATCGATCAAACACTAAAAAATTGACCATTTCATTTTTAATGTTTCTCGGACCTTGTTATGCTCACATCTGGATGAAACAACATCCATGTGAAAGGTGATCAACCCCAACCCTCCGTAGGTCGACCTACAGGTCAACCTATGCATGGTCGGGTCAACCTACAATCGGCCTAGGTCAAGTCAACTTCACTAATTATTAATTTCTTATTTAAACTTATACTTTTTTCCTTTATATCTTCTTTATACTATTCTCGGAATCTGATAAGTTATGTGAAAATTCAACGGAAAATTCCCACGAACTCAATGGTGCAACTCCCATAGCTAAATTTTAACAATTCACAAACTTATTATTTTATTAATTTCTTTAATTAATTGCTATTACTCAATTTTTTGGGTTGTTACAATCTTTTCTCCTTTAAGGAATTCGTCCCCGAAATCCTTAAGGACAGAAGAATGATATAAGTAATTACAAATACCGTCTACACCCCTCTTCTCATTCATCAACCATAACATCCATTATCCTTAAGTTTTGTAATGCAATTTATGTTACTATGTAATAGTGTGGTATATATGTCCTTAACTAATGCAAAAAATTAGGCGGTCTACTAATTTAGTCGACCTCCTTTTAAGCAAATATGCTCGTGCAATGAATCCAAATGTATGCAAAAATCATAATGATAATACAAATTTATACATGCGTGTTATAATCATCGTCCATACACAACAATCATACGATAATCACCCATTATATCAATCATGAAAATAATGTAAATGCACACAAATATATATGCATATACTTAGTGTCCTAGTTTGCCGATCTCTAGTAGTGCCTAGTATGTATATATGCAACCATTTATCCATTAGCAAATGCTTGCAACCACTTGCGTACATCATAGATAACATATTATATTAACGTATTTTCAATTGGTCTTATCATCAGTAGGTTATATCCTAAGATCTACTCATTCAAATGATACATATTATAGGAATCTACTCAAAGGAAAAACTAACATTGGGAAAATTTGAGCGTATCATCAAAAAGAAATATATAGGAAATGCGCATCTTCTTTTCAGCCTCTCATGTCGCTTTCTCTTCATTATCTTCCTAATAAACTTTTATGAGCTTAACCTCCTCATTTCCTCAAATGTTTTACCTCATTCTCTAATATTTAAGTAGGCATACGTCGAATGGATGCATCTCACTCGATTTCCACCTCCTTAAGCTACTGGGCTCAGTTACCTCTGTTGAAACACGTAAGCACATCCTCAAGTGCGAGACATTAAATATGTTGGGAACTCTCGCTAGTCTCTTTGGTAGTCTCACCTTAGATGTCATCCTCCCTACTCTAGCTGCAATGGGGAACGGTTCTACGAATCTGGAAGCAAGCTTACCAATTGAACCAAACCTCACCACATTCCTTAGAGTGACACCTTAATGAAACCAAATCTCCAACCTCAAAATCTAAGTCTTTCCTCCTCTCGGCGTAAGATTTATGTCTGTCTTAGGCCATCTTGACCCTCTTTCTTATTAGATTGGTATTCTCTGTGGTTTCGCTAACCATATCTGACCAAAACAATAGTATATTCATCATCTACTACAAACGTGAAGGCGATTGCATGGCCATCCATAAAGTGCCTCGAAAGAAGCCATCCATATAATCATTTTGAAGCTATTATTGTAGGCAAGCTCTACTAAGGGTAAATGCTTTTCCCAAGTACTTCCAAAGTTCAAGATGCATAATCTCGATAAATTCTCAAGGACTCTACTCACCCTCTCAGTCCACCCAATGGCCTGAGGTTGAAAGGCCATCCTTAATCTAAGATGAGTCCCTAGTGCCTTTAGTAGGCTCCTACAAACTCACCAGTAACAACCAGATCTCTATTACTCAGTATGCTAGAATGTATACCATGGAACCTGATAATTTCTTTGATGTATAAAGAAGCTAATCAAGTCGTTGTCCTCTTAATCTTAGCTAAAATGAAATGGGCACACTACACCGGTCTATTTACAACCCAAACATTGGTATTATCTTTTTCAAATCGGAGCAACCCATCCATAAAATCCATAGAACACTCTCTCATTTCCATTGTGGCATATCTAATGGTTGGAGAAATTCACCAGGTTTTTGTTGCTCCACCTTAACTCTTTGACAAACTAAGCATCTTTCCATATACTCAGCAATATCCTTCTTTATCCCCCTCCAATAGAACACCTTCTTCATATCCATATACATTGTATCACTACATGCTGGGATGAATGGTCATCCTCGAATGGTGTGCCTCATCTAATACCGCATTCGCCAAGTCATGGGTGCAGGGGACACAGAGCCTTCCATCTCTCCTCAGCCAATCCCTAACACTTATAGAATATTCTTGGAGATGCTTAGAGCTTCTTTTCTATCAAGCTGGTCAAAAATATTAGCAAGTTCTAGATCCTCTCGCTACCTCTAGCCAATCTTCTCCATCAGTGTTGGCTGAATCTCTAATGATGCTAATAATATAGGTACAAAATCCGTCGAGAGTCTGAAAGTCAATGGAAGAAATAAATTCCAAAATCTTCCACTCAATAAATAACAAGCTCAAGGTCGCACTACAAGAAAACCTGCATTTAACTACATTTATTAGTAGAGTTTGTGGTGTGAATGCAACAATATTATTTTTTCTTATATTTCGCGGGACTTGGTTTCATTTTATACTCATTTTTTCGAAAATTGACGCTCATGTTACCTTTTATTTTTCAAGTCATTCCCTCCATTGATTTACTTTTTCTACCTTAAAAAAGTTTCCTTTCCTCGTTTTAACTTCCTTCTCCTTCTCGCTTCAACAAAATTTCCTTTGATCCCTCTGATGAAATTAGCGTTTATAATATCAAATCACTTCCACATTTCCGCATGAGTCTTCATCGTGAAGAGGTCCATGATCCCGCCGTTCCTTCTTTTTCCCACTTCAGATTTGCTTCAAATCAGGTCCATAACCCTCTACTTTCGATACAATTAGCATCGCGAGCAAAGGATTTTCTTTTGAAATAACTGAATCAAGGTATGTAAATTGTTTTATTATTTAAAAATTGATTTGCTTGTTCTTTTTGGTTTTTGGAGGTTGATAGTGGATGTGGGATTGTTGGCTTGCTGTTCTCGGTTTGTCAAAATTTCACATTTTGATAGTGGATGTAGATAGTGTGATTGTTTATGAATTTTTTTTAAACTTGATCGAACTTAGTCTCGTTTTGAGATTTTAGTTCGAATTTAATTTTCAGTTTTCTACTTTGAAGCATTTTTTTAACATTTTGTATATGCATTGGATTTGTATTGAAAAAAAAAACACAATGAAAAGGACTAGAAAGTTTTAAAAATATTTGATCATTTGTAGACTTCAGATGCACTCAGAAACACCAGGCAATGATAATGTTGTTTGAATATAGGCTCAATCATTTTTATATTCTAATCGGTTTGCTTGTATTCATTTTGTTTGTTATTTTGCATTATATAGTTTCGGTTTATATACGATATTTTTATTAACATGGTAAGAGTTTTCTATATACTCATCTGTTTATTTAGTTTTGCTTTCGTTTTACTCATTGCTGAACTAATGTTAGATCAAGAAGCCTATGAAGAAGACATGGCTGTTTAACACGAGTCAGTTTTAAATTTTTAAGGAAAAACTAGTTGTTAAGCTATTTTCTGTAGAAAATAAGGACTCTCTAGCAATACAGATTATAAGTATATATATAGTCATTATAACTTTTTGTCTGTCGTATGGACTTTAAGTTAGTATAAAAGGGGAAAACTATTTTCAAACTGGATTATAGTGTTAAATTTTGTGATATTATATGGTAGAATCAAAGAGGATGGAAGTAGCTTCATGTACGAGAAGACCATTCACAAATCGGAACTCGTGTGTGGAAGATATGGTAAAGAAGGCAGAGGGATTTTGGCTGAGAGAATTTTCAGACGTCTGAAATCAGCCAGAAGATTATCCAGAATAACCATTCAGACATTTGAGATTCTTTTCATATCTCTTTGAAGCCATTCAAACGTCTGGTAAGGAACTCAGACATCTGATTCGAGCCAAACCAGAATGTTATTTCAGACGTCTGAAATAAATTTTAGATATCTGAAACGAGTCTGGGCCATTTTTGGATCCTGGAAAGAAGGTGTTGATTTTTGGATTAGCAAAGGGCATTGTGGTTAATTGCATGGGATTTCTACACAACTATATAAGCTATTCTTTCCTAGATTTGAAAGGGAGGTGATAGTTCATCAAATCAAGGGTTTAGTTCTCCATTAATTAGTGTTTAGTAATCGTAAGGGTTTCTTCAATTCTAATCTCCACAACATATATTCTCTATTGAATATTGGATCATTGTAACCAATCTTATTGTACTCTTCTTATTTGGTGATAATAAAAGCTCTCTCTCAAAGTGGATATACACTAGCAAATTGTTAGTGGAACCACTATAAATTTTGGTGTGATTAATTTTATTTTTTATCGCTCTATTATATTGCCATTTTTTTGTTTGTGATCGGATTTGAATCGTTTGAGGTTGTTTTGAGCATAGATTGATTATTTGCACTATCTAGCATGAACTAGCTTGTCTTCCACTACGTTAGAGATTGGACTGAGCGGTCTCAATCAGTGTTGTTTCCCCAACATTTGGTATCAGATATGTTGTTTTGTTTGGTGGTTGTAGAAATGCTGGAATCAGATCCAAATAGTGCCTCAATGGTTGGTTCAATTGTATGTATGTGGATCGTATGCAGCATCGGGATCACAATTGTATATAGACAAGTGGAATGGCGATAATGATTTTGAAAAGTGGCAATGGAAAATAAAAGCGGTTCGAAGGAGGAATTAGGTACATTGGGTTAGTGTTTGATACACATTTGTTACTGGCGGACATCTCGGATGTTGAGAGAGATGAAACTGAAAAGTGGGAGTTTACTGCACTTCAACTTGCTATGGGAGAGAATGTTATCTCCAAAATTAGTGGTGTGGCGACTGCTAAGGGTATTTGGGAGAAGTTAGAGGAGTTATACATGAAGAAGTCACTCACTAATCGTTTGATCTTATTGCGAACGTTTTTCACCTATAAGATGAAAGAAGGAACTTCACTGAAGGCACATTTGAATGTGTATGATGATTTGCTAATGAAGATGAAGATGGTAGATTTGAAGATTGAGGAATAGCAAAAGGCAATGATATTGTTGTGTTCGTTGTCGGACCACTGTATGAGTTTCTCAAATAGTTTGATCTTTAGTTGGGATACATCAACGTTGGATGATGCTAAGATGGGTCTTCTTAGTAAGGAATTTATAGATCAAATGAAGGAGTTGAGTGTGGGAAGTAGTAATTCCGGTAGTGGTCAAGGTTTGTTTGTGGAGAAGGAGAAATATATGAAGAAGGAGAACCGGGGGCGTTCCAAATATAGGAATCCCGGTTGGAGAGGGAAGTCGAAGGAAAGGAAAGGCAAGTGCTATAGTTGTAATAAGCCCATTCATTGGAAGAATGAGTGTGTGGAAAAGGAAAAGAAGGAAGTAGCTTCTTCATCCGTAGCGCTGGAGAGAGGTGTTGGTGATGGAGATATGGATGTTTTGATGGCGGTAGTGTCGGATGTTTCAAGTAGCGATTGGCTGCTCGATTCGGAGGTGTCTTATCATATGAAGCCTAGTAGGAGTTCATTTTCTTCTTATGTCGACAAGGAAGGAAATGCAATTATTATGGGTAATGGTGCTATGTGTAATCGGAAGGCATTGGTTTCATGCAAATTAAGATGTTTGACAGAGTGGTTCGTACTCTCACAAATGTACGCTATATTCCGGGACTTAGGAAGTCTCTTATCTCTTTGGGGCAACTAGATTCTCTAGGATGCAATGTCAATATTGAGAGTGATTGCTTGAGGGTTTCGAAGGGGGTTCTTGTGGTTATGAAAGGTGCTAGAGATAATGGAGTTTATTTTCTTCAAGGAGTGACCGTTGATGGTGAAACTTGCATAGGCACTGACAGTTCTCGTGGCTTGGATGCGACAAGGTTGTAGCATTTGAGATTGGGTCATGTCTCGGAGAAGAGTA
Source organism: Allium sativum (assembly GCA_030737875.1). NCBI lineage: Eukaryota > Viridiplantae > Streptophyta > Magnoliopsida > Asparagales > Amaryllidaceae > Allium > Allium sativum. Next base: position 861,123,425 of record CM060915.1, on the reverse strand, counting down.
TGGATATTCGTCGGAAAAGGGAGATGATTGGTGGAAAAAGTTTCAACAAGTTGGAGTTTTGCGAAGATTATGTCATGGGGAGCAAACTAAAGTGACATTCGGTGAAGGAAAACATGATTCGAGAGGAATTCTTGAGTATGTGTACATGGTTGTTTGGGGGCCGACACCGGTGGCTTCTTTAGGAGGAACAAGGTATTATATTTCCTTCGTAGATGTCTTTTCTCGTAAATTTAGGTGTACATAATAAAGGTCAACTTGGAGGCATTTTCTAAGTTCAAAGAATGGAGGGCTCCTATTGAGAATGAGAGTGGTAGGTCTTTGAAGGTTTTTAGGTCCGACAATGGCGAGGAGTATGTTTCCAGAGAATCTTGGATTATTGCAAGCATCATGGTATTCGGGGGTATTTTACTACACCAGGATATCCATAATCAAATGGGGTTGCAGTGAGGATGAACCGTACTCTACTTGAGAGATCTCGATGCGGATTGACATCAGGTTTGTCTAAGGGATTTGGGCCGAAGCGTTGTCAACCGCGGTGTATATTGTGAATCGAATTTTGTGCTCGGCTATTTGTAACAAAATTCCATAGGAAGCATGAAAGGGAAAGAGCATTGACTTGAGTTATCTTCGTGTCTTTGGTTGTCCCATGTATGTGCACGATCCGGGTGATATGCTTGTGCCTAGATCGTTCAAGGGGATTTTTCTTGGTTATGAGGATGGGGTGAAAGGCTATCGGATTTGGAATCCAGAAATGAAGAAGGTTATATTATCTAGTCATGTTACTTTTGATGAATCAGCTATGTTCAAGGAGAATGACGGCTCATTGAACGTTGCAAATTTGGTTCAGGATGAATCAAAGAGAAGGAGGTCATTACCACATTTTCTCCAAGGAAAAGAGAAAGTAAAGTTGTTGGAGATGCTTGTAGGGAAGAAGCCATTGATGGAACATCACATAGTCCGCAGGGTTCCTGTAGTGGTGTTGGTAACGTGCAAGATTATAAGGAAGACACAGTTCAAGATGGAGCTGAAGGAAGTCCGGGTGATGGTATTGCTACTCAGGTTGGTTGTCGTGCTATAAGGCCACCTAAGAGGTAAGGTGATTGGAACTACCTAAGCTTTTGTGATAGGTTGGACTATGCGCTTCATGTAATCCAAGATGAACCAATGGACCTTAATGACATCATGAAATCGAGTGATAGCTCAAAATTGATTTGTGTCATGAAGGAAGAGAAGCAATCGTTGATGAAGAATCAAACTTGGTAGTTGGTTCCACTTCCTAAAGGAAACCGGACAATTGGGTGCAAATGGATATACAAGGTGAAGGATGATGGAAGATACAAAGCTAGGATAGTGGCAAAGGGGTTTGCATAAAGAAAAGGAAAGGAGTATGATGAGATATTCGCGCTGGTTGTGCGCTGTACTTCTATCTGGATATTACTTGTTATAGTTGTTATTCATGACTTGGAGTTTGAGCAACTTGATGTGAAAACCGCCTTCTTGGATGGTTACTTGGATGAAGATATCTATATGGAGCAACCAGAAGGGTTCAGGGTAGATGGTAAGTCAAACTTGGTATGCAAGCTAAAGAAATCTCATATAGGTTGAAGTAATCGCCTCGGCAATGGTACAAGAGGTTCCATTATTTCATGCCTGAAAGTGGCTCCCATTGAAGCATCATAGATGCTTGTGTATATTTCAAGAAGTTGAGAAATGATACTTCGGTGTATTTGCTCTTGTACGTGGACGATATGCTTATAGCTTCAAAGGACAAGACAGAAAGCAACAAGTTAAAATTGAAATTGAAAGCGGAATTTGAAATGAAAAACCTTGGGGACACTAAGAAGATATTGGGCATGGAAATTAAAAGGGACCAAAATGGGTTTGACTTAAATTTGACTCAATAGGAGTACATAAATATAGTGCTTTGCTGGTTTAGCATGGAGAATGCAAAAGCGTCGAATACACCTTTACCTTTGCATATGAAGCTTTCGAGTCAAGGATCACCTATCGGGGAGAGAGACAAGGCTTGTATGGCAACGGTGCCATATGTGTAACACCCCGTATGTTGAATAACTTGCTATAATATAAAACAGGGCAGAATTAAATTTTAAAATCTGAATCAGGGGAAACGGGCTATGCCATTGCGTTCGTATCGGAAAAATACGCGAAATAGAGTCCGAGTTTTCGAAAATCGGAGTCTGTATGACCCAGTTAAGGCCCGAAGAAGTTTTCAGAAAATTCAAAACAGATTTAAATATAAAAATTTCACATTTCAGAAGAGGCGGGAAAATTCCCGCCAGGCAGAGGGTGTCGACCCTAGGGTCGACATGGGTGTCGATCCCCTCCCTAGGGGTCGACCCCCCCAGTCGGTCTGTTTGACCTGGGTGCAACCTGAAGGGGTTTGGGCTAGGGTTGGTGGCTAGTGACGAGATCTGACGGCTCTAATCTGATTTAGGGTTAATCTAATGGCCTAAAACACCTAACTAATCTATAAATACACCCTAAGACTACCCTAATTCATACTAAAAATAGATACAACGTCGTTATGCCGTCAAAATGCAACTTGAAGGAGCCTCCATCAAATTGTAGAAGAAGATAGCTTCTCAAATCAACCTCTAATCAACTCTAGCAACTTAATCTTCTTCATAGGAGTGCTAATCAACAAGTTGTGAGTTTCTATAGCCTTAATGACCAATTGTTGAAATGATTATGATAGGATATAATGAGGTTATGGCTATGAATGTGGATCAATGCAAGTTATGTTATCATATGCTATATGTTCATGATGTTATGCAAGTTATGCAAGTTATATGCTATATGTTCATGATGTTATGCAAGTTATGCAAGTCATATGCTATGTGATCATGATGTTATGCAAGTTATGCAAGTCATATGCTATGTGATCATGATGTTATGCAAGTTATGCAAGTCATATGCTATGTGATCATGATGTTATGCAAGTTATGCAAGTTTTAGGCTATGTGTTCATGATGCTAGTTATGCAAATCGCTATGATAAACATTGGTCCATTATGACACCATGTTATGCAAGTTTGGTGTTTGATTATATGCATGTTCATATATGATATGTTATGCAAGTTTGGTGTATGATTATATGCAAGTTCATATATGACATGTTATGCAAGTTTGGTGTTTGATTATATGCAAGTAACATGTGCAAGTTTACACCTTTGTATGATATGCATACATATGCAAGTTAACCCCTTTGTATGTCATACATACATATGCAAGTTTACCCCTTTATATGACATAAGTAACTTATGCAAAATAACCTCTTTATGACATATGTGATTCATGCAAGTTTGGGTTGATTATTTATGCTAGTTGGGTTTGATGCTATATGCATGTTGACACCTTTTAAACCCATGTTGATGCTAATGTTATGCAAGTTGAACCCATTGTATGTGTGATGAATCTTCCCTTTTAAGTATGTCATGTTAGCGAATTACGTGGGGAACGATGGGGTTAATATTCATGTTAATGAAATGGTGTGAAGTTGGTATGATTATGCATACCATAAAGTGGATGGACATAATTGAGTCAATTATGTACATCGTTAAATTTGTAATTAATTAGGGATAATTAATACAAATTATGGGGGTGATTAATTAGGTGTAATTAATCGACTAAGACACGAGGTTGGACCCTTTTGTAGCATAAGACTGCCCGGAACCGACCGGCAAATCCAGCGGCTACAAATGATTGGCCCAATGTGAGAGGTCTTAGGCACAAACTAAATACGTGACAAGTGTAAAGACACGAGGTTAGACTCGGTTATGGCGTAAGGCTTCCCGGAACCGACCGGCAAATCCAGCTGCCATAAAAGAAAGTCTAATGTGAGAGGTCTTTACAACAGTTACGTTCTTAATCAATTAAGAAACACTTAACCAGATAAGCATGTAGTGGGGCATGAGGGGTTAAGTGAGTGCCTTGGGTGGCATGTGGAAATCTAGTGGGTTGCCTTGGGTGGCAATAGAAAATACGATTAGAATACTTAACCAAAGTGGGACATGTAATTAAACATGATTAAAGGGTTAAGTAAGTGCCTTGGGTGGCATGTGGAAATCTAGTGGGTTGCCTTGGGTGGCAATAGAAAATACGATTAGAATACTTAACCAAAGTGGAACATGTAATTAAACATGATTAAAGGGTTAAGTAAGTGCCTTGGGTGGCATGTGGAAATCAAGTAGGTGCCTTGGGTGGCATGGGAAATCTAGTGGGTGCCTTGAGTGGCAATTGAAATATGATTAGATGACTTAACCAAACTTTAAACATGTAAGTGGACATGATTATTCAAAAAGGGTTAAGTGGGATACACTAGAAAAAGGGACAAGCTTAGGTGGGTAGCTTGTGGGGGCCCATTTCAACCAGTAACCCATATGTATCTTATTGGGCTCGACCCATGTCGAGGACGGGACACGCGTACTGGGCTTGACTATAAGAGGCCAAAACGGGTTAGCGGTGGCAACGCAAGTCCAACGGGTTTCATATGCGTGTGTGGACCCGGGCTGGTAGGTAAGACGTTGTTGCATCGTGTAGGTATAAGCCGTGCACCGTTGATTGTATCGGGTTGCCACTTTGGGGAGTGATACACCCCACTGTGGGGCCAGCACGGGTATCTACGTTAGGGAGCCGATCGAATGGGAGTAGTGGGTACACCTAGTGGAGATAGGGGCAGACGGCACCTATGTAGTCAGCTAGGGGTACACGAGACTACTATTAAGATTACTAAGTACAGGGTACACCTAGTGGAGATAGGGGCAGACGGCACCTATGTAGTCAGCTAGGGGTACACGAGACTACTATTAAAATTACTAAGTACACTTAGTGGGATCAACCTTTAAGTAGGAATTACCCTTGGGTGGGTAGATCTGGTGTCGTGCAGTGTAGGAATTACCCTTGGGTGGGTAGATCTAGTGTGGTGCAGTGTAGTATTTATCCTTGGGTGGATAGGCGCGTCTTTACCGTTATCTTAGTTCATCCTAAGTCTAGTTGGCTGCTTAGTGTAGTCATTTATCCCCAGTCGTACCGTACCAGGTTTATATCATACCCTAATTACTTTAATGATTGTATTGTTAAAGTTATAGGGCTCACTCAGACTTATGTCTGATCCCGTTGTTTTTATCTTTTTCCCCAACCCTCAGGTTCTCAGAGTGGGCCTAGCACTAGTGGGCTTTGATCAGATTGCTTTATCTATCTTTTGGAGCTTGGACCGTGATGTAAAGCCCAGCTTATCTTTTCTATTATGGCTATTAGTTATGTAGTGGGATTATGTACTTTTGTTTTATCAAGGCGGATATTATGTACTTGACTCTTGTTTATGGTTTTGTGATGTAACCAAACATGTTTACCTTCTGCTGCAATGAAATGATGTTTTAAATTTCAAGTATTACTTATATCTGTCTTGTTGTAATTTTTCTGTTCTATATTCACTTAAATACTCCACCGAAGTTAAGGCATTCCCTTAGTGAGTGACCTTAGCGGGTGTGGGGTGTTACACGTGGTATCAGAGCTGAAGGTTACCGGAACAGATAATTTTTTTTAGAAAACTATTTTTCTAAAAACATTTTTGGAAGAAGTATTTTCAAAAACATGTCTTTTAAGAGAAAAGTTTTTGAAAGAAAAGAACATAATCCCCAAGAGCCATATATCTTTCCTTCGATTCTCCGTTTTGAATCTCTTCCTCTTTCTCTTTTTGAATTTCCCCTCCGCATATATAGGTCTTTTTAAGATAAATAAGGACTTCCGTATGAAGGACGGAAGAACCACTTCAAGGGACTAAGACGTTTGTCGGGCTAAGAAGTTAGTCCAAGGAGGTGGAGGGCTTGTGGGTACCTTTAAGATGGACGAGGGAGGAAGGTTCAAATAGCTATTAGGTAAATAAAGGACGAAACCTCATTGTGGTGAGAGGTCATGGAAGGAGAATGTGAAGGAGAAGGCCAGTTGTTTTGGAGAAATAGGACACCTTATTAGGATTGTCCAAAGAGGTAAGGACAAAGTACAGGATCTTCTGGAGGGTAGATGTATTCCCTCACGGCTGGTAGACCTGATGGGGGTAGGACCATCTAGGTTGAAATTTGGTTCTCTCGATCATCCTGTTCGAACTTTATTCGACTCTGGCACATCGCATTCGTTTATCTCATCATCGTTAGTTGAGTCACTGCACTTAGACACCAGTCTAGTAGATGATCCCTTGGTTGCTTCAAACCCAATTGGGGGCTCCACTTATTTGTCCATGATATGTTTGGGTTTGAAGATTTCTATACTTAGCGTTGAGTTTAGATGTGATGCTTTTGTTTTGGGCTTCACGGGCTATGGGTTGATTTTGGGCATGGACTGGTTATCCAGTAATGGTGCCGTTCTTGATTGCGAAAGGAGAGTTGTTAGGCTCATGACCCGCTTGGGGAACACTCTCGATATCTCTTGTAAGCCCATGGATTCTGTTATGCTAAGTTATCTTGAATCGCTCGACGCTTCGGTCGAGAGTTTGCGATCTGTTAGAGTGATCCGGGAATACTCGGACGTGTTTGAGGAGGTGAAGGGCTTACCTCCGAGGCGGGAGATAGACTTCCGAATATATCTGGTGGACAATGCTAAACCAGTATCTTTGCCAGTGTGCCACATGGCTCCTCGTGAGAGGAGGGAACTCCATAAGCAAGTAGGGGAGTTGCTTGAGAAGGGGTTCATAAGACGAAGTATATCGGAGTGGGGTGCTCCAGTGGTTTTTGCCACAAAGGCGGATGGGTCCCTCAGACTTTGTGTAGACTATAGACAACTCAACAAGCTCACAAGGAAGAATAGACACCCATTGCCGAGGATTGATGATCTCTTTGATCAGTTGGTTGGCGCCTCAGTGTTTTCGCAGTTGGACTTAGCCATGGGGTTTCATCGGTTGAGAGTGGCTGAGGATAGTATAGAGAAGACTGCCTTTAGGACTCTGGATGGTTTCTATGAGTGGCTGGTGATGCCATTTGGTTTGACGAACGCCCCTGCATACTTTGTTCATTTGATGAGTAGGGTGTTTAGGGAGTACCTAAATAACTTCGTAGTGGTCTTTGTGGATGACATCTTGGTCTTTTCTAAGAGCGAAATAAGTTTTCGTATGTGCTTAATAGGTTAAGCAAAGCCAGTTATTTGATCAACGGTGGTTTTGGAGCGAGACTGGCAAGGACATCCAGAGTTGGACGAGTGCTTAATTATTTAGCCGTTTTTACTAGTATCATCTCACGTAGGTCATCTGAATTCGAAGGAGGTTTCCCTTGGGTGTTTGTCTGATATTGGTTTAGGCCTTTGGGGCTTGCACTTGGGGGATGTCGAGTTCGACTAGGATGGTCTGCGTGAGAGATGGATAGTTGTGACGATTTTGCATGGGAGAATATCCTGGTTTTCTCTAGAAGTGGAGAAAAGCATGCCCTACATCTTAGGGAAGTGTTGGAGACTCTTCGAGCGCATAGTCTTAAGACAGCAAAGGTGGATGGAGTTCTTAGCATCCTATGATTTCGAGATAGCGTATACCCCTGGCAAGGGTAACGTGGTGGCGGACGCCTTAAGCAGAAAAAGGTTGTCCTTGAGTCCATTGTTCGTGGGACGACGAAGCTTGGAATTTATCTCGATGTTTGATTTTAGACCTTCCGTTGACTTTGTACCCGGTTTGCTAGCATCCTTAGAGGTCAGACCTACTCTTTTGGGACGGCTTGGCGAGGCACAGCGGGACGACCCACAGTTGGTTGAGTTGGTAGAGAGGCTCATAAGGGGGAGTCGTCCAGCCATTTGAGTAGGTACACCCTAGACGATAGGGGGTGGTTGCGTAGAGACGGTAGACTTTGTGTACCGCAAGACGAGGGTTTGAGGGAGGCTATACTTGATGATGCACATCGTTCTAGGATGACCATTCATCCCGGTGGGGACAAGATGTACCAGGACATGAAGCGAGTTTTCTTTTGGGCCGGTATGAAGAAAGATGTGGCCGAGTATGTCGCTAGATGCTTGGTGTGCCAACAAGTGAAAGCGGAGCAAAAGAAACCCGGTGGGTTGCTTCACCCATTGGAAGTTCCGCAATGGAAGTGGGATAGCGTCTCGATGGATTTTATTGATGGGTTACCGAGATCGAGGAAGGGTAATACGGGAATTTGGGTTGTGGTAGACAGACTTACTAAGAGTGCCCATTTCATACCCGTGAAGAGTAAGAGGACTGCTCCATGGCTAGCTTCAGTTTACCTTCGAGAGACAGTTCGGTTGCATGGTGTACCTTCGAGCATAGTGAGCGATCGAGATCCTATCTTCACTAGCGAGTTTTGGAAAAGTTTGCAAGAGGCGGTAGGGACTCAGTTGTGTCTGAGCACCGCATATCATCCTCAGACGGACGGCCAGACCGAGAGGGTGAATCGTGTTCTAGAAGACCTTTTGAGGCTTTGTATCTTAGATTTTGGAGGTACATGGGAAGAGCATCTTCCATTCGTGGAGCTCGCGTATAATAACAGCTTTCAGTCTAGTATTGGTATGGCTCCTTTCGAAGCTCTTTATGGAAGGCCTTGTCGATCACCTACATGTTGGTGGGAATCTACGGATAAGATCTTGCTTGGGCCCGATATGGTTAGAGAGACTTCGGAAAAGATTGATTTGATTCAAAGAAGGATGAAAGCAGCGCAAGATAGGCAGAAATCTTACGCGGATAAGAGGAGGACGGATCTTGAGTTTGATGTTGGGGACATGGTCTTTGTTAAAGTATCTCCATTACGGAATGTTGTTCGTTTTGGGTCCGTTGGGAAGTTAGCACCAAGATTTGTAGGACCATTTCCTATTAAGGAAAGGATTGGACAGATGGCAAATAGAGTGGATTTACCCGAGAGACTTGGTGGGGTACATGACGTATTTCATGTGTCACATTTGAGGAAGTGCCTACATGAGACCGCAGAGGTGGTAGAGCCGAGCTTGCTTAGAGAAGTGGAGGTAGAGCGTGATGCGACTATTCGACGAGTTCCTACCCGCATCCTTGGTTCAGAGATTAGGAAGTTGAGAAACAGAAAGGTTCGACTAGTCAAAGTGCAATGGGGAGAGGATGAGAGCAATGCTACTTAGGAGACAGAAGCGAAGATGCGTTCATTGTACCCATTCCTTTTTGAGGGTATGTCTTTTAACTTCTCCTTTATCGTTTGTCTAGTACTTATCTTATCTTTAGTATGTCCTCTCATTAGTACCTTTGACCTTTAGATAGGGTAAACCTATGGTTGAAACATGTGTTTGAGACATGTTATGATTGATGGATGCGTGTGGATGCAAGTGTTTGCTAGTTGTTGCTCGTGGATGCATATACACACACTATAGACACTAGATCGGCTCAATCACTTCATATTGCATATTGCATATAATTGTGTGTAGGTAGCTATATTAATGGATGTATAATGGTTGTGTTATCATATGGATGATGCATTTTGGTGTATGGTTGTGCACACATGTAGAAATAGTATGTGTCGATAGGGTTCTTTCGCATACATATTGGATGCATGGCACTATCATGGTTTGCATTAAGGAGGTCAATTGAATCAGTAGACCGCCTGATTTTGCATTAGACAGGGAACATATACACACACTTTTTGCATATGTTCATACAGCATTAGAAACTTTAAGGACAATGGATGCCAGTGTTTGATGGTTTGAGTAGATGGTTGTTTGGATGGTAGGATACGTTCTCCTTGACTTAGAGATTTCGGGGACGAAATCCTTTAAGTAGGGGAGAATGTAACACCCTGTATGTTGAATAACTTGCTATAATATAAAACAGGGCAGAATTAAATTTTAAAATCTGAATCAGGGGAAACGGGCTATGCCATTGCATTCGTCTCGGAAAAATACGCGAAATAGAGTCCGAGTTTTCGAAAATCGGAGTCCGTATGACCCAGTTAAGGCCCGAAGAAGTTTTTAGAAAATTCAAAACAGATTTAAATATAAAAATTTCACATTTCAGAAGAGGCGGGAAAATTCCCGCCAGGCAGAGGGTGTCGACCCCCTCCCTAGGGGTCGACCCAAGGGTCGACCCCCCCCCCTGTCGGTCTGTGTGACCTGGGTGCAACCTGAAGGGGTTTGGGCTAGGGTTGGTGGCTAGTGACGAGATATGACGGCTCTAATCTGATTTAGGGTTAATCTAATGGCCTAAAACACCTAACTAATCTATAAATACACCCTAAGACTACCCTAATTCATACTAAAAATAGATACAACGTCGTTATGCCGTCAAAATGCAACTTGAAGGAGCCTCCATCAAATTGTAGAAGAAGATAGCTTCTCAAATCAACCTCTAATCAACTCTAGCAACTTAATCTTCTTCATAGGAGTGCTAATCAACAAGTTGTGAGTTTCTATAGCCTTAATGACCAATTGTTGAAATGATTATGATAGGATATAATGAGGTTATGGCTATGAATGTGGATCAATGCAAGTTATGTTATCATATGCTATATGTTCATGATGTTATGCAAGTTATGCAAGTTATATGCTATATGTTCATGATGTTATGCAAGTTATGCAAGTCATATGCTATGTGATCATGATGTTATGCAAGTTATGCAAGTCATATGCTATGTGATCATGATGTTATGCAAGTTATGCAAGTTTTAGGCTATGTGTTCATGATGCTAGTTATGCAAATCGCTATGATAAACATTGATCCATTATGACACCATGTTATGCAAGTTTGGTGTTTGATTATATGCAAGTTCATATATGATATGTTATGCAAGTTTGGTGTATGATTATATGCAAGTTCATATATGACATGTTATGCAAGTTTGGTGTTTGATTATATGCAAGTAACATGTGCAAGTTTACACCTTTGTATGATATGCATACATATGCAAGTTAACCCCTTTGTATGTCATACATACATATGCAAGTTTACCCCTTTGTATGACATAAGTAACTTATGCAAGTTAACCTCTTTATGACATATGTGATTCATGCAAGTTTGGGTTGATTATTTATGCTAGTTGGGTTTGATGCTATATGCATGTTGACACCTTTTAAACCCATGTTGATGCTAATGTTATGCAAGTTGAACCCATTGTATGTGTGATGAATCTTCCCTTTTAAGTATGTCATGTTAGCGAATTACGTGTGGAACGATGGGGTTAATATTCATGTTAATGAAATGGTGTGAAGTTGGTATGATTATGCATACCATAAAGTGGATGGACATAATTGAGTCAATTATGTACATCGTTAAATTTGTAATTAATTAGGGATAATTAATACAAATTATGGGGGTAATTAATTAGGTGTAATTAATCGACTAAAACACGAGGTTGGACCCTTTTGTAGCATAAGACTGCCCGGAACCGACCGGCAAATCCAGCGGCTACAAATGATTGGCCCAATGTGAGAGGTCTTAGGCACAAACTAAATACGTGACAAGTGTAAAGACACGAGGTTAGACTCGGTTATGACGTAAGGCTGCCCGGACCCGACCGGCAAATCCAGCTGCCATAAAAGATAGTATAATGTGAGAGGTCTTTACAACGGTTATGTTCTTAATCAATTAAGAAACACTTAACCAGATAAGCATGTAGTGGGGCATGAGGGGTTAAGTGAGTGCCTTGGGTGGCATGTGGAAATCTAGTGGGTTGCCTTGGGTGGCAATAGAAAATACGATTAGAATACTTAACCAAAGTGGAACATGTAATTAAACATGATTAAAGGGTTAAGTAAGTGCCTTGGGTGGCATGTGGAAATCTAGTGGGTTGCCTTGGGTGGCAATAGAAAATACGATTAGAATACTTAACCAAAGTGGAACATGTAATTAAACATGATTAAAGGGTAAAGTAAGTGCCTTGGGTGGCATGTGGAAATCAAGTAGGTTCCTTGGGTGGCATGGGAAATCTAGTGGGTGCCTTGAGTGGCAATTGAAATATGATTAGATGACTTAACCAAACTTTAAACATGTAAGTGGACATGATTATTCAAAAAGGGTTAAGTGGGATACACTAGAAAAAGGGACAAGCTTAGGTGGGTAGCTTGTGGGGGCCCATTTCAACCAGTAACCCATATGTATCTTATTGGGCTCGACCCATGTCGAGGACGGGACACGCGTACTGGGCTTGACTATAAGAGGCCAAAACGGGTTAGCGGTGGCAACGCAAGTCCAACGGGTTTCATATGCGTGTGTGGACCCGGGCTGGTAGGTAAGACGTTGTTGCATCGTGTAGGTATAAGCCATGCACCGTTGATTGTATCGGGTTGCCACTTTGGGGAGTGATACACCCCACTGTGGGGCCAGCACGGGTATCTACGTTAGGGAGCCAATCGAATGGGAGTAGTGGGTAAACCTAGTGGAGATAGGGGCAGACGGCACCTATGTAGTCAGCTAGGGGTACACGAGACTACTATTAAGATTACTAAGTACAGGGTACACCTAGTGGAGATAGGGGCAGACGAAACCTATGTAGTCAGCTAGGGGTACACGAGACTACTATTAAAATTACTAAGTACACTTAGTGGGATCAACCTTTAAGTAGGAATTACCCTTGGGTGGGTAGATCTGGTGTGGTGCAGTGTAGGAATTACCCTTGGGTGGGTAGATCTGGTGTGGTGCAGTGTAGTATTTATCCTTGGGTGGATAGGCGCGTCTTTACCGTTATCTTAGTTCATCCTAAGTCTAGTTGGCTGCTTAGTGTAGTCATTTATCCCCAGTCGTACCGTACCAGTTTATATCATACCCTAATTACTTTAATGATTGTATTGTTAAAGTTATAGGGCTCACTCAGACTTATGTCTGACCCCGTTGTTTTTATCTTTTTCCCCAACCCTCAGGTTCTCAGAGTGGGCCTAGCACTAGTGGTCTTTGATCAGATTGCTTTATCTCTCTTTTGGAGCTTGGACCGTGATGTAAAGCCCAGCTTATCTTTTCTATTATGGCTATTAGTTATGTAGTGGGATTATGTACTTTTGTTTTATCAAGGCGGATATTATGTACTTGACTCTTGTTTATGGTTTTGTGATGTAACCAAACATGTTTACCTTCTGCTGCAATGAAATGATGTTTTAAATTTCAAGTATTACTTATATCTGTCTTGTTGTAATTTTTCTGTTCTATATTCACTTAAATACTCCACCGAAGTTAAGGCATTCCCTTAGTGAGTGACCTTAGCGGGTGTGGGGTGTTACAATATGCAAGTGCCGTTGGTAGTTTGATGTATGACATGGTATGTACATGGTCCGATATTGCAAATGTCGATGGTACGGCTAGCCGGTTCATGGCTATTTTGGAAATATCGCGTTCGGAAGCTGTCAAGCTTATTTTGAGAATCTTGAAGGCACAACATCTCGTGAACTTATCTTTGGGGGTAGTAAGAAAAAGAGTTGCAATTTGATTGGTTATTGCAATTCATACAACGTCGGTGATATGGATTAGAGAAAGTCAACTTCCGGATATGTCTTCAAACTTTGTGGAACGACCATAAGTTGGAGATCGAGATTGCAAACCGTAATTGCTTTATCCACTGCGGAGGCGGAATTGATAACCGCATTGGAGGCGGAAAAGGAGGAACTCTATTTGAAGCATTTGTTGTATGACTTGGGGTTTGAACATGATAGCATCGATGTTTGTGATAGCCAAAGCACTGTCCATTTGGTGGAGAACTTGGCGTTTATCTCACGGACTAAACACATAGAAGTGAGAGAGTCGTTCTTGGTAGCCATGGATGAAGATAAGCAAGTATATATTCAGAAAGTTCACACAAATGACAATGCAGCGGATATATTCAACAAGACATTGACAGTTGGGAAATTTGAGCACTACTCGAGCTTGATTCGCTTGGAGAAGTGATAGATGCCACTAGGTGACACAGTGGGAGAGGAGCTTAGTTTTGATAAAGAAGAGTATCGGTTCAATATTGGAGTTATATCTTCTTGTAAGTACTATTTGGCACTCCTAAGTACTTTAGTCTTTGGTTGAGAGGGATTTGGAGTTGTGTGCTTTCAACACTTTATTAGCATGTGGGGGCTTTGCTTGAACTCGTTGATGAAGTGCAATGGGGGGTGGCTTTGCCGGAACTCATTGGGAAAACATTAAAGCTTGGGTAAAGATAGAAGTGGTGATAGTCAGTGGTATCGGTTGAAGATGTTGGTAAGATACCATTGGTGTTGGACATGGATATAGTATCGAGGTGGAGTGTTAAATTTTGCAATACTATATGGTAGAATCAAAGAGGATGGTAGTAGCTTCGTGTCGGAGAAGACCGTTCGCAAATTGGAGCTCGTGTGTGAAAGATATGACAAAAAAGGCAGGGAGGATTTGTGGTGGTTTTATATTTCAATGCTTAGATTTGTAATACACTGATATAGAGGATGTGTGAAAACACATCTAATCCGTATAAATTAGTTTTACAGCTTAAATCATTGCAGGAAGAAATCAAATATAAGTCAATAATGATAGTTAAGGATATGTTACTTATAGTTTGGCAGTGCTAAATCTTATATGTAAGCTCCAGTGCATGATGCAAAGTGCCAAAAGAACTGAACACATTTCATATTTATCCTTTTAAAAGAGCATAACTAATTAATTCATAACGGAAAGAAAAATCCATATATAGAATTTGGAAACTACCCATAAGAAGCCTTCGGAAGGAAAACTGCCAATAACAGTTAATCGCCAATTCTTTAAATTTGATGTGTGTTTCATAATGCAAGTTTGTTCACAGGTAGTTTCATGTATAGTTTTATTTAGTGTGCATGCAATACTGGCATATACTTTTGGTATCTTCTCTTCATGGTCATCTCGATCTGGTTACGTTGAAATCATTTGTCCTAATTTCAGGTGAAAATACTTATATCTTAGTCTTAGACTCTTAAATTTTGCAACCACCTTTCTGTTCAGTTTCAATTTTAGAATAGAAATTCGATCAGTATGCATTTGTATTATTGGTTAGTTGTTTATTATAAAAACAAATCATGGATTGCTTGTTTAGATTGTCTTTGATGTGTTACAAATCCTGAGTATAACCACCTTTGAAATTCAAATTTATAAATAACCACTATACTATAAGCTGCATTTCATTTCTGCAACAATTTCATATGACTAAGAGTAACTCAATGACCAAATTTTGTACTAGCACATACTTTTTAGTGCAGAGGAAAGTTTGGGAACATGGAAGTTGTTTGGTTTCATGAATTGGTGATAAGTATGATGTGGTGGTGAGATGGTGTGTTGTGGGGTGGTTTGAAGATAAGGAAAGTTAAGGATTGTCATCTAGTGTATGAGATGGTGTAGATGTGCATGACACGGTGCATCTATCAAGTATCAACGAGGAAGCAGTAGCAGTTGACAAAGAACGTAAAGGACTTAGTGCATAGGAATTGTTGGTAAGAATAGCTGTAAATGGGTTAATATAAAGTGATAAAGAAAAGGTGTTGGACATGGCAAATGCTAGTTGGCCAGAGTTAAAGGCCAAGGGAGAAAACAAAGGGCCAATAATGATGGAACGCAATGAGCTGCAGTTCAGCTATATGAGGTGAAGTGAAGAGGTAAAATGCAGGTTGAGTAGTAACATAGTTTACTAGTTGGATGTACGCTAGCACATCAATGCACAACTTATTAGTGATTCTTCCAAATAATGCAAGTCTTTTTAATAATATGGTTAGCTTGCAAAGAATTGATAATAATGGTTTGTCTTGATAGCGATTGATGAGCATTCCATGTAGCAGGCTCAGTTTGAATTGAGATTAACATATTAGCTAAAATATATTAAGCACTTTCACAATTATTAACTACTTGTTCATAAATTATTCAAACATAAACCATTCAGGTATTACACTTTGTAGCATTATCTGTTCTGGCCCCAGTTTGGATATTGCATTCATTATAGGCATATACATACATATATATATATATATATATATATATATATTCATTATAGGCATATGTATATGCAGCACAGCTATGCCATTGAAAAATATAAATATATTAATGCATACATAAAGAATTTTATACTTGCTTGTAATTCTAACCGTTGACCATTATAATTGTATGTAATTCTCACTGCTGACCATTATACCTGTGTACATGTAATTAGTATTTTTGAAGTGATGAACATTCACATTTAAGAAAGGATGGAAATTAATCCATGAACAAGGCTTTAACTATTGTTTATTATAATATTTTGTTTGTAATAGTTACGTAGGCTTGCTTATAAATTGTTATGGTATATGGATTCGCTTATTTTATGGAAATTCTACTATTGATATGATAATAGGTATTATATTTTATTATGCGATTAATGTTTTTTTTTAATTATTTGAATATGGCGATTATTAATGTTAGTTTGAAAATGATAATTATCTGATTGATTATTTATTTTAATATTGCTATTATATATAAGTGATTGTTGGAAATAATACAAGCTATTAACAGTAAATAGCTGCGATAAAAATGGGTTGTTCATCAATCTAAGAGTTTTTGTAACGTTTAAAAAGTGTTATCGGTGTGCAATTTACAAAAAATATTGTATTTGAAATAAAACACAACAAAAAATATATAGTAAGAAAGATTACACGCAGCAAAAATATTACAGTAGCATAGAAAAATTGCTAAAGAAAATAGAAAAAGAAGGGATAAGTATCACTTTGGTTGCATTTTTACGATGCTGCCATTTTTTTTTTTGTAGTGTTTTTGAAACGCAATAATATGTACATTTTTTGTTACGTTTACTATAACGCAACTAAAACTTTTGGACTTTTAGTTGAATGTCGTCTCATAATGTTTATCGAAACACTACGACAAACTTTAACAGCGTTTTTGCAACGCTACAAAAGTTATTTCCTGGCGTAATGTCTCCCTCTTCCTACTCAAAGCGTCCACATTCCCCTTGCCATCGGTATAAGCTATCTCAAAATCATACGATTCCAAGAAATCCATTCAATGTTGTTGCCTTAAATTCAGGTCCTTCTGCGAAAGCAAATACTTTAGCAACTTGTGGTCTGTGTACAGCTCGAACCTCTCACCAAGTAGATAGCCTCCATGACTTGAGTGCAAAAACGATCGCATCCAACTTAAATCTTGGGTAGGGTAGCTGTGTTCATGAGTCTTAAGCTTCATACTCCCATAATATACTACTCTACCTTCTTGCATCAATACTGCACTCAAGCCTGTCCCACATGCATCAATGTATACTGTAAACATCTTAGAACCATCTGGAAGCGTCAATACCAATGTATTGGTAAGATCCTTCTTAAGTCTTGTGTAGGAATCCTTGTAGTCTATATTCCACATAATACCAGATTCATCTTGGTGAGGCGGGTAAGAGATGCTGAAATCTATGCAAAATCCTTAATAAACTTTCCGTAGTATCTTGCCAAACCTAGAAAGCTCATCACCTCAGTAGTATTCTTAGGAATCTTTCAATCTTATACCGCTACAACCTTGACCGGATCCATAGCTAGTCCTCCCCTAGAACCATGTGGCCAAAGAAATACTCCTCCTCACGCCAAAAATGACACTTTGAACATTCAATCTTTAGCTGACGCACTCGAAGAGTATGGAGAACCTCCCCATCCTCACTCCTTGAGAATACCAAAATGTCATAACAAATACAACCACGAACCTATTAAGAACATCCCGGAAGACTTTTTCTTATCAAACCTACAAAATAGGCTGGGGCATTAGTTAGCCCTAAAAGGCATAACCAACCACTCGAAAAATCCTTAGGTGTCCAAAAGGCGGTCTTGTCGATGCTGTCATCTGCCACCCTAAGCCGATGAAAAACTAGTGTCTAAATCTAACTGAGAAAATACCGATGCACCAACCAACTGGTCAAATAAATCTTATATTTGAGAGAGTGGGTAAAGGTACTTCGTTATCTTGTTCAACTCTCTATAACCCACACATAGCCGGAGAGAACCATCCAATTTTGTAGCAAAGACGACTAGAGCTCCCAACTCAGAGATACTCCGCCTGATGAATCCCTTTTCTAATATCTCATGCACTTGCTTACTCAACTCTCTCCATTACCTTGGAGCCATATATCATCCGAGCAATGCTACGAGCTTTGCATTCTCGATAATATATGTCTGGAATAAACCTCTCTCTTGGGAGATAGTCCTCTCGCCTTCTTAAACAAATCTAGGAATACACATACTATGGAAAGTAAATCAATATTGTCAATGGATGAATCTAGGCAACAAAGAAAGCTTAAGATGACTGACCCCTGCGGGTCACAAGAAATCTTGAGGGTCCGACCACTTTATGTCACTAATCAAATGACCCTCCTCTCATAGTTTAGAATAGCCCCATACTTGGCTAACCAGTCCATTCGTAGGATCATCCTATATCCCAAGAATCCTAGTACATAAGCATCACAACCAAATCAACGCCTGATATTAAAATATTTAAACCCATAAAAATCATAGATAAATGTGCAAATCCACCTATAGGGTTTGAAACAACTATGGGATCAGTAATTAAAAAAAATGTCCAAGTCCAAAAAATTGACCAAAAAACAAGAGATGAAAGAAAGAGATGCTCTGGCGTCAAAGAGAATACGAATAGGAAAATTGGAAAAAGAAACCAAACCTTCTACCAAAATTTTCCTATCTCTGTATAATCCATTGCTAGACGGGTTGCCTCTAAGACCTGTACCTGAGCTACTGAACACTAGCCCTATCCAGTCCTCTAGATACTTGCCTTACAAAGATGTTCGGGCTGTCCACAATAGTAGAACTTTCCTTTCATCTCAGTCATCTTATAGTCCTTGATGTACCAAACCATCAATCCACAATCATGGCACTTAACATCCTTCTTGATCTGTCCTTTTTGGGGTCCTCTAGTATTCTTCTTGTTGCCTTTCTTGTTTTTCAACCATTACTTATTTGGGCCTATAGCCATAGGAACCTCTCCTTTACCCTCTTCAACTTCTTTTTTCATGTCCTAAAATATAAGAGTCATTTCCACTAATGACTCTAATATCACTCCCATAGGTACATGTGTCTGCGCTAACTCTTGGAAGAGTTGGCTCATTCCTCTCGCAAACTTGATAGCTTTCTTGTAAGCTGCATTAACAAGATCCGTTCCAAAACTTGATAGCACATTGAAGTGATTGACATATGCCTTTATCGAGAGATCTCACTGCTTTAGTCCAATAAAATTTTCCAACTAGATACCCTTCTCGGCTGTGACAAGAATTTTCTCTCAAATTTATCTCTGAATCTGACTCAACCAATCTTACCTCCCTCGGCCTCAACTATCTCCCACCAATATGATGCCTCCTCATACAATTGCTAAGAGGCTAGGTGAACTCTTTGGCGATCTCAAGTCCTGATAATCTAAAGACCCGCTCCGTACTCCTCAGCCAAGCACATGTTATAATAAACTCTTTATCCCGTAGAGAGATCTACCACCAAGATTAGAGAAATTCTTACAAAGCCTAAAGAAGTATGTTAAGGAATGCAGATTAAGGATCTTAAGGAAAACTAACACTAGAGGGAGGGGTGAATAGTGTTTTAAAGAGATTATGGAAAATTAAACAATCTTGAATTAATATATGAATCACACAATGATTATCACACCAGGAATGATCACAAACACATAAACAATCACAGACATAGATATAAATAAATATAAAATGCAGAAAAGAAAGAACACACCAAATTTTATACTGGTTAAGATTACTCCTACGTCCAGTCCCATGCAACGCTTGATTGCGCTGAGTTTTATTAATACTAGTATCAATCTTACAACACCCTTGATTTCATGGCTACAAGGTTAACACCGATTCCACCACCCTTGATTTCACGGCTACAAGGCTCATATCTCTCCCTTTCCTTGATTTCTGGGCTACAAGGAACACACCCTTTCCCAAACAATTCCTAAATGATTACAATAGCCCTAGAACTCTTGAATAACACTTCCAAATAGATAGTAGTTGATAAAGATTGAAAAGAGAAAGAGAATGATATAATTTTTGCTTCATTGACAGAGTATAAGTGTAGAAATCAAGAAATTAAAGAATAATAATGGTGGTTAGAGATAGGATGAAGATAGAGAAAAAGAAGTGATAAAAAATTCGAATTTAACCCTATTTATAGTGTTTGAAAGGTTGCAACATTTCTGAACCGTTTCAAAATATGAAAAGACACTTCCTTTGAAAGTTAAAAATATGACAGTTATACGTCAACATGTTGAATCATGTATGTCGACATATACCTTTTATTTTGATTTTTAAAATCATTTTTCAAGTGTTAAAACATATATATTCTAGAAATTCTTGAATCAAAACTAATGTTTCAAAATGAAATTTCTAAAGTGTAAAAACGCATAAAACATAGTAATATATAATTTAAACATATTTACAAATATATATGATATAAAAATATAAAGCATATATTCTAATCATATATATATATATATAACTTTATAAACTATAAACATATATGTATATTTGAAATCATAAGTAAAGTCTTAATAATTTGAAATCATTTTAGAAAAGGAGTTTGAAATAATTTTGAAATCAAATTGAAAAGGAATTTGAAAACAGAATTTGAAAACAAAGTTTGAAAGTGCTAGCGGAGTTTTACATATAAACTTGACTCTATTACTTGATAAGCTTGAAATCTTGTTTATCTTAATTCTCATGAGTCTTGTATTCCTTGATATCTTGAATCTCTAAAACTCTACAGTCTTCAATATTTATGTCCTGCATATATATCCTGCATATATATATATATATATATATATTCTGGACAAAAGATGTTAGTATATATTTTATAATCAATAATGTAAATAATTGAAACAATGTTGTTGTTATCAAAATTTCATTCTCAAACTATCTCCCCCTTTATGATGACGACAACCTTGGTTTATAAAATATTCATATATGATATATTACTTGTTAATCTGATTCTTAGATTACTCCCCCTTTCATCGTGAATCCCTTCTAACTCCCCCTTAAACTGTGCCTATTTTATAATTTCTCCCCCTTTGTCATTATCAAAAATTATATCTATTTAAACTTGGAATAATCCTAGTGACTAATTCTATATATAACTCCCCATAAATCTATAACTCTCCTTAAATCTATAATTTTCTTATAACTCCCTCTTAAACTAACACAAGACTAAACCTAGCCTAAACTATAATACCCCTAGAACTATAATAAGACTTTAATCTAGACAAAGAAATAATAATGATATATATAATATTTCCTTAAAACTAGATTAATGATAAGTCAATATTTAAGCAATTCAATCCAAACAATCAACCAATTTAAGTTTTTTTTGTCACAAAACATCAATACAAATAAATTCAAACATAATACCAAATATTTCTTGTAACTTCTATTTATCCTAAAAACCTATAAAGCTTCTGCTTTAATCTAATACTATAATAACTATAAGTGAAGTAATGAAATCTGAAAAAGATAGTTATATTATTTAATACCTACATATGCATAAGTATATTTCTAACAAACCTATCAACCATAAATGAAATTCCACCATGTCAAACAAGTATATCAAGTTATTCAAGTCAAACAAATCAGACATGTCAAGTAAGTCAAACAATTCAAACAAGTCAAACAAGTCAAGCAAATCAGTCAAGCCAAATAAGTCAGTTAAGTCAAACAAATCAACGAAGCCAAACAAGTCAAACAAATATGTTATGTATTTAATTTAAAATCCTATTTATAGATAAAAACTCCCCATACAGCATACCTGTTGTGTGTAGAGTAAAAAGTTAACATGTAATGCAGTGTGTGCAGTATGTTGGTTTTAATGTCATACACAAAAATGATATATTGAATGAAACACAACTTGTGATGTGAATGATTTTAATTTTGAGATGCACTGTAATGTATGAAATAAGATGTGTAATGATAATATGCAGAATGATTTGGTGATGATACCTGTTATTCAATAACACATACATATTATAAATTGCTTGAATTGAACAAAGGTAATATGCATTAATTTCTAGACTTGAGTTAATGATACTAATGAAAGAGATCGAAAAAATTATAAAGATAAGAGTTTAACAGTATTTAATAATATATTCATGATAGGTAGTAAAATATTTAGAATAATTCTATGAGAAATATGGAGTTAAATAATCTTAGTATGATGCTTCTTTAAAAATGATATAGTAAATATTGAAGATCATTTTAAAGGGATTTTTTTATCATATGAAGTAAACTATTTTGATATAAACATATATTCATAACTGTATATAAAAACTAACAAAAATTAATGTATGGTGAAATATACATCAATCTTTTAATACAAATTAACTTTAGATTTATAGAATAAATTAATTCATTAAAGAACCATTAAAATGTTAAAATTTAAAATTATAACATTACGATATAATTATAACAAAATTAGTTGTTTGATAAAATCTGGTAATAAAGAGTAAATTATAAAAATATGTTTTATATACCAAAGTTTAGATATACAAGTTTTATAAGTCTAACAAAATAAGATAATCAAAACCAGTATTTAATTTACAATATAACCCAAACCTTTATATAATCATACGTGAAAAATATATATAAGTTAGACTATGTATGTTTAAACTACATATAAAAGATATATAAATTTATATTTTATAACAATATCAAATGTTTAACTTATTTCAAGCATATTAACATCTCTACGTACTATATATAATTTTAGTGATTTACATAATTTAAATATATATTTTTGAAAATATATGAAACATAAGTAAATGAACAAAATTCATAACTAGAGTTTGAACTGATACTTTCATATTGAAATGATATCCTTTCAATTATTCAAAACCGAATCAAAGAGTAGTGAAATTTTAATTTTAGAATAACAAAAGATTTTAATTAGATTGGTCTATTGATATGTATATTATGGTGTATTGGCATATGAACTAAAAATGTCTAAAATTATAAACGGGATAAATTTCTACACCTAATTATGTGCATAGATGTATATTCCTAAATTCAATGATAATTATGAAATAATTGTAAAGTGTACCTCTTTTTGCAATCCTCTATTTTGTTGTTCTTCCATTATCATGAACCACACATTTACATCTTCCAGAATTTGAAAATGAGATTTTCTTTATTGCGACAGGCTCGTTTTTTTGATTAGCATAGTATATTCATTTGCTGAGTTTGAAGATGGTATGAGAAAGATACTGATGATTTAGTAGTTTAACCAACTTAGCGCCAAAATTTTGAATTTAAATTTTGAATGAATGGACACTTCAACTACTATAAACCCAAAAGTCATATCCCTTCATAAACTTTTCTCTACTTGATTGATGAATGATCATCTTGGTACTTTCGGCCAGTAGTCATCAGACATAACTCTTACCCTGCAAACAACACAATTTTTCAGAGAATCAAGTGTTTTTTCAAAATAACTAATTGTAATTTTAAATAATAACATCATGATGATTCTGTGACACATCCACATACAAAAAATAGTATTAAAAGATTACTATTTTAATTGTTCAAAAAACAGATTATGATAACTTGATTTTTTTTTAACATAATAAAATGTAGACCCACCTAATACTGATGCAATGCATGAATTTAAACTAGTGTTATAAATCATTTCAAAATTTTCCATTTAATATTTCCAAAATTCAGATGATGAACTTTTGAGAACCTATGCTCTAATACCAATTGTTAAGGAACGCAGATTAGGGATCTTAAGGCAAAACTAACACTAGAGAGGGATTGGAGGGGGCGGGGTTAAATAGTGTTTTAAAGAGATTATTAAAAATTTAAACATTCTTGAGTTACTATGTGAATCACAAAATGATTATCACACCAGAAATGATCACAAAGACAAAAACAATCATAGACACAAATATAAGTCAATATAAAATGCAGAAAAAAAGATCATACCGGATTTTATATTGGTTCGGATTACCCCTACGTCCAGTCTCACGCAACGCTTGACTGCGCAGAGTTTTATTAGTAATAGTACCAATCTTACAACACCCTTGATTTCACAACTACAAGGTTAACACCAATTCAACCACTCTTAATTTCACGGCTACAAGGTTCATACCGCTCCCTTTCCTTGATTTTCGAGCTACAAGGAACACAACCTTTCCAAAACAAGTCCCAAATGATTACAACAGCAGTAGAACTCTTGAATAACACTTCCAGACATACAGTATTCGATAGAGATTGAGAAGGGAAAGAAAATGATATAATTTTCCTTGAAATCGGCAGAGTATAAGTGTAGAAATTAAAGAATAGTAATGGTGGTTAGAGATAGGATGAAGATGGATAACAAGAAGTGATAAAAAATTCGAATTTAACCCCTATTTATAGTGTTTGAAATGTTGCAATGTTTCTGAACCGTTTCAAAATATGAAAAGACACTTCCTTCGAAAATTGAAAATATGACAGCTATATGTTGACATGTTGAATCATGTATGTCGACATATACCTATTATTTTGAATTTTAAAGTCATTTTTCAAGTGTTAACACTAATATATATTCTGGAAATTCTTGAATCAAAACTAATGTTTCAAAATAAATTTTCTAAAGTGTAAAAACATATCGATAAGGCCTACTCTTATCGATAAGATTGGCTAGAGCCAAAAGCAAGATGTAAAGCTTGTCGAGTTTATCCAGAAATTGGAACCAGACGATAATGAGTTCGAGGTCGATCGAGAAGGATGGCTTCGAAAGCAAGAACAACTAGTTGTTCTTGATATCGACGGATTGAGAGATGAGGTTCTGAGGGAATGTCATCACTCGAAGTTGACGATTCACCCCGGTGGTAATAAGATGTATCAGGACATAAAGCTAATCTACTACCGGGAGGATGAAGCAGATTTTGGAAAGTTCATTTCCAAGTGCATGAACTATCAGTTAGTGAAAGCTGAACAGAAGAAGCTGAGTGGTTTTCTTCAGCCATTGGAAGTTCCTACATCGAAGTGGGAGCAAGTATTGATGGATTTTATCGATGGACTACCTAGAACCAGGGCAGGAAATGAAGGGATTTGGGTCATCATGGATCTCTTGAATGAAAGTGCAAGGTTCATTCCTGTCACGTTGATTAGGACTGCATCGAAGTTGGCTGAACTTTATGTGAAATGGATAGTTCGATTCCATGGTATCCCAGAGAGCATAGTGAGTGATCGAGATCCATTATTTACGAGTGGGTTTTGGAAGAGTTTGCAGGAAGCTTTGGGAACCGAGTTATGTTTAAGTACGGCTTACCATCCCCAAAATGATGGTCAAACCGAGAGGGTTAACCGAATCACCTAGAGCTTATGTGTTGGATTTTGGGGGATCATGGGAAGACTGTCTACATCTAGTTGAGTTTGCATATAATAATAGCTACCAGTCATGTATTGGGATGGCACCATACGAGGTGTTGTATGGTAGACCGTGTAATTCTCCAGCTTGTTGGTTAGAAACTGGAGATAAGTTAATACTTGGGCCAGAGATGATTAGAGAGACCTCAGATTGTATCGAGATCGTTCGGAAACGAATGAAGGCAACCCAAGATCATCAGAAGAGCTACGCCGATAAGCGTTGTAAGGACTTGGAATTCGACATGGGTAATATGGTTTTCGTGAAGATTTCACCACTGAAGCATGTGGTTCGATTCAGAAACAAAGGAAAGTCAACTCCTAGGTTCGTTGGGCCATTTCCGATAGTCGAGCGAATTGGAAAGCTCGCATATAGATTGGAGTTACCCGAGAAGATGTCAAGTGTACATAATGTTTTCCATGTGTCGTTTCTACGGAAGTTCGTGCATGATTCAAATGTTGTGGTATATCCAGAGCAGTATGAAGACCAAGAAGTAGAGACCGCAGTTGCAAGACCTCGTAAGCCACTTCATGTTGTGGGGAATGTCACGAAACAGCTTAGGAGGAAGACGGTTAAGCTAGTCAAGGTACAATGGAGTGAGGATGGCGACGATTGTACACGGGAAACGAAAGAGAGCAGAAGGCGACCCATTCAGAACTCTTCGTCAGTATGACCCATTACTATCATATCGCCTTACATCATTGTAACCTATGCTATGGTTGTTTTAGAATTCTGTGTGCTTGGATAGGGCTATGGATGCATGGCTTGATGGCTCCTAGCTTGGATGATAGAATTGGCCGCTTATGGATGATAGACATGCGAAATCGTTTTGGTTGCTTAAGGTTGTTCAAATTTCAGGGGCAAAATTCTGGGGTGGAGGGGGGAAGGGGGGGTGGAGGGGAGGGAATGTAACATCCCGCATTTTACGTATCGAAGGATCGTGATATATTTATTTTATTCCCTAAGGGTTGGATCATTCTCATATTTTAATATGTTGTTTATGGGGATGTGAGACATGTCCATAATTTTTACCAATTTTGTTTGTGACCATTTTACCCTATGTCAGTCTTGTATATGGCAGACTCAAATCGAACCAGGTGTTGAGACCTATGCCATTGGAAAGGAAATGATGTTTCCCTTTTCGTAGAGCGGTCACATTAAAAATTTGGCTCAGTGGTTTGGGAGGAATCGCTGTTTTAAGGTTTAACAGTTGGCTGTTCAGGTTTGATAAGCCATAATGGGCTAATTTGGAGAGGCCCATTAGTGGGCTGGTGGGAGGCTACAAATAGAAGGTAGGAGGCATGGAGAATAGTTTACTTTCTCCATTTTCTCATTTGAAAGAGTGAGAGCTCCTCCATCTCTCCATTCTTTTCACCTTTACACCATTAAAGCTTAGGGAATCTGAATATCTACGTCATTTGGGGGTAGATATACTCTAATCAAAGAGGGAGTTCATCAAATTAAAGAAGTTAGATCAAATTCCTCGCTGTTCGGAATCATATTTCAATCATTTTGGGTTGTTTTGGAGAATTGGTGAGTGATATACATCTCTCACATGGATTCAATCAAGTATATGAGTGTTTGATTTTGTTTTTCATCAATTTCAAGTTGTTTTTCTTAGATCTACACCATGATAAGTCTGTTTTCATATGAATCGCCAAATGTTCTAATTTAGCAATTTAAAACCGGCAATTTCCATATATTTTCATATGTTTATGCAAGTAAGATCCATAATTTAGTTCATATGTTCATTTATCACGATTTTAATGAAATTTGCAAAATTTTAGTGATAATCATCATATTCATGTTGTTAACGATTTCATAACATGCTTATGGTTGTGTTGAATGAATTAGATGAGTACATGTTGTCGGAATTATTGTTTGGCGAAGTTTTGGTCAAGTTTGGAGATGATTTGGGTCTGTCCAATAATTGGATCGGCCAGGAAATGGATCCGTAGGGATTGGATCGGCCGTAATATGGCTTGGGGAACAAGTCAGCAGATGGGTCGGTTGGCATTGGGGGTGGTGGGTCGGTCGGCCTGCTTCAGTGGGTCGATCGGTCGGTGAGGTACGATGGGTCGGTCAAGAGTGAAGAAGTAAGTTTCGATCAATGCCTGGGAGAAATGATCGGTCGGGAAAAGGGTGATGGGTCGGTCGGTCAACTTTCCAGGAGAGGGTCGGTCAACTTACTAGGAGTGGGTCGGTCGGTCGAATTTCCAGGAGTGGGAACATGGGTCGGTCGGTTGTAACGACCTGCATTCTATGTATTGGAGGGTCATAGGATATTTATTTTATTTTCATATGAAGTCATATGGTCGTGTAACTTTGAGAAACGACTTTTAGGGTCATTTTCCCATGTTCACAATTTTTGTCGAATTTTAAATGACTGTTTTGCCCCTAGCAAATCTTGTTTTGCCTATAGCTTTTCATTGGTAAGGACTTTTGACCTGAAACCACTTCCATTAGATTCAGATGATGGTTTTCCATTCCATAGAGTGGTCACATTAATCAAACGGACTTACCGTTTGGGAGATATTGCCGAAATAAGGTTTGTAAGATGGAAAACAGCTTAATCGGGCTTAGCAGAGTGATTAGCAGCTAGGCCCATAACCCATTTTGGGATTAGGGTTATGGGTGGGCTAAAAGGGTTTGGAGAAACATTCCCTTTCATTTTTCTAGCCGCCACAAACATTCCTTGAACCCTAGTAATGGCCTCCATCTTCTAAATCTCTCTAATCACTAATTAATTAAATCTACGTCAAATCAAGTCGGATTAGCACCAAATTCGAGGTAGAGCTGCTGCACTACATAGTGATCCGAGCCAAATCAGTAAAAGTTTCAGATCTAACATTTATTTTTGGCTAAGGTGAGTGATTAACATGTTTATTCACTAATTACGGCTAATTAGAGGTGATTAGTGATAATTAGCGAAATTATATATCTATTTTTTTTGGAAAAATATATAAAAATTCTAAAATCATATTTTATGTTGTTGGTATGAATTTGGGTTAATTTGGATAAAGTTTGCTAATCATATAGTTTAACAGGGTTAAGGGAAAAATCATGGATCTGGGTATGTTTGATCTAAAATGGCCTATGTAATTGATGTTTTGATCTTTTTGATTGAACCTACATGTTGTTACTATTGTTTGGGATGTTTTATGATTGCATAGGAAAGTTAGAATGGTCGAAAATGTCGTCGTATGGCATAAACACTTGCTGAAGGAAGCACAGGAAATCAGATCGGATCAGGTCGTGCTCACCATCCACGAACCGGCCCGCCTTCGACACTCGACCCGCCTCATCCCCGAACTGAACCGGCTCGCGCTCGCCATGACCGACCCTCTCACCTGAAGAGCCCCACAAGCTGCATGCTCGAGCCAAGAGGCTCGACCCTGATCCGCTCGTACCCGGAGACCCACGAACAAACTCGGGTCGTGCTCCAGTACTTGGCTCGACCCGCCTCCCTCGAACCGAACCGTGCAGGATACCCCGAACCGACCCGTTGTTTCCCACAAATCGGACAAGGAGAAGAAGACCGAACCGAATGGAAGCTTGTCTTCCAAACCGAACCGGAGGAGACCAAAAACCCGAGACACAAAGGCAGTCCAAATAAGAAGTTATCGCTCAGAATCCAGATGGGAACCAACGATTTAACTTCAAGAGTTGGGCTTTGCCGTGGGACGTGTGCAAAGGGGCTATCGATATCTATAACTTTGGTTCACTATTGAGAGAGGGGGCATGTAGACGAACCAGAGCTAGGGCTATGTGGACTGGTTGACCCGTTAGGGTTATTGACTATGGACCAATGCAGTGGGGTCAGGGTAATAGTTGTATGGAGTGGGACTCCATCATGGCCCCAAAGGGAAAAGTGGTCATAGTAATAGTTGTACGGAGTGGGACTCCATCATGGCCCCAAATGGAGCTGGTGGTCAAAGCGGTGGATATTGTATGCTTTACGCACTGAGTGAGATATGTGAGGATGATTGCAATGTTTGATGTTTGCTATCACCATGACACGCACACTTCCATTTTACACTCTATGTTAGTGTTACCTTAGAGTACTGTACATCTTGTTGTGCTAACTCTTTGGTTGTAGGTCCAAGTCAGCTATGATTAATTATATTTGTTGTTGCTTTATTTTGTTGCTATTGCTCATACCAGACTTTTGTCTGACCCAGAGTTTCATGTCTCTTCTTATTACTCTGGGTGCTCCTAAACGAGTAGACTAGAGGCATGCTAGGTGGTTATGCACGAGTAGCTGTCTAGAGATGAGTATGAGGCTTCCACGTACTATATATATATTCTTCCTATGTTGTTGCTGGTCACTGCTTTGGGCATTAGTAGTGTACCTCTTTATTTCCTTTAGAGACAGTATTTTGGAGTTGTAATAATTGGATATGAAGCTGTATTTTGGATTCCGCTACTATGATGGGTATGGTTTAGTTTTCATCTTATGAACTGTCTCGCCTGTTTTATGTCAAGTTATGTTATTATTATATTTTATCCCATGCACTGTAAGATATACTACAGGTTCTTGGTGATTCATCGTTTTAAACCCTTTCATTTGACGATCGTCCCGTGCCGATCGGGCATTGGCACAATGCATTTCACGGGAAATGTCTGATGGTGTGGGGGCGGATGTCACATCGGTCGTAACGAGACGGGTTGGTCTCCCATTTGAATTGATGGATCGGTCAGTCCAGAAGGTGATGAATCAGTCCATGTTGCATGGATGGGTCGATTGGCTCCAAATGAGTGGTTTGGTCGCACAGGGGCATTTCTAAAAAATTATATTTTTCGGGTACGACCCATATTTGAACAAAATGTTTTTTTTTAATTCAGAAAGAAGTGCCCGAACCCGTGCCGTAGCGTAGTGATGGTGTGACCTCAAAGTAAATTCAAGTAGGAAGGTTCGAAGTGTTGAAATGGGTTCGTTCATCGGTGTAGAACAACAAATGAGGTGATAACTCAAAGGTCGTGAGTTGGTGGATAATGGTTGCTCGAGAAGGTTGCTTGAGCTAAGAAAATTCGTCGGGTTGGATGACTATAGATGTGAAGGCGGAGAGATTATCGTTGTCGTAAGTTCTAGCAAGCTCAAAGCAGGGGTACAATGAGGGCACCCAAAAGACTGGTAGATTGCTGGTTGAGTACCTTAGGTATCATTGAAAGGCCTAGTTGTCAAGGTTAGACAAACATACGTATCGTTGAAATGCTTATGAAGTTTATGCTAGAACTGTGGTTAACATGAGCCCTTGACATATGACAAGGTTGATCGTCATACGATTAACGATGGTTTTAAAGAAGGATTGGCGGTGATAGCCAGAGTCGGTCATGGATGATTGGTTGCTTTGTTTGAACCGTCTCATGTAGATTGTCCAACGTCGAAGGAGATGTATCTTGGGTGCGTGTCTGATA
Source organism: Allium sativum (assembly GCA_030737875.1). NCBI lineage: Eukaryota > Viridiplantae > Streptophyta > Magnoliopsida > Asparagales > Amaryllidaceae > Allium > Allium sativum. The sequence goes on along the minus strand of CM060915.1, from coordinate 861,092,700 downwards.
TTAGTTTAGGCCTCTAGGGCTTGTGCTTGAGGGATGTTGAGTTTGATTAGGATGGTTTACATAAGATATAATTTGGATGTCATGAGTGATTTTCCATAATTAAATGGTGTTCTGGTTTCTATGGATGTATGGTTGAAATGTTGTTGTAAAGGCTATCACTATCCGATGTGGGGAAGATAAGGTTGAGTTCTTCTCTGGTGTTGTGGGTAGATTAATATGTTTATCTATCCATTCTCATATACTTTATTGTTGATGTTTACTAGATGTTTTATCGCTCACTAATACTTTTATTTGACTCAAGATTTTATGTTTCCCTCTTATTACATTAGGCTGTTCATCCGATCGTGAATGGGCAGACTAGGTGGCTGGTGACAGGTGTAGCTTAGTGAGGATGATGTGGCGGTTCAGAGGCGAGCAGGAGGCTGGCGTACTATCTTTCTACTATATAGTATTTGGATTTCCGCTATTTGTTACTCTTTGTGTAACACCCCATAATTTTCAATATTAATGTTCTCAAATTAAAGAATAACTAATCTCAGATGTGAGAATCAAGGGAAACGGGTTGCGTCATTGTGTTCGTCTCGGAATTCTGGTTGAGATAGAGTCCGAGTTTACGTGAATTGGACTTCATATGAAGAAGTTATCGCCATCGGAAGTTTCACTAAATTTTAAACAGATTTCAAAAATTCGAATTTCAGAGTCAAATTGGGCTAGGCGGGAAATTTCCTGCGAGGGCCAGGTCGACCAGGGAGTCGACCTGGGGTTCGACCTACCCACACAGTGAAACGACCCGAACTTCCCCGGTCTCCGAAGAGGAGAGAAAGAACGAATTGTTTTGAGAACACGACAAATCAGAACGCATACAGAAGAACATTTCATTGTATTTTACAACAATGCATCAGATTACAAGAATATACAGAGTATAAATGAATAAATATTACACAGAAATATCAGAGATTTAAATTACATTTAAATACATAGCAGCGGAAAATAATACAATATACAACTAGAAGAGATATACGGATACAAAGCTTTCCGGATATCGTTCCAGCTGTAAACCAGGATCATGTGAATATAAATCTGCAAAACCGAAACTACTAGCTGCCCGTGTCAAAATAGGGGCACCCAGAGTTTAGGTTAAAACAATAAACTCCAGGTCAGTCATGGGACTGGTGTGAGAACTAAAACAGTTATATATCTTTCTTTTAAAGTTAGGTAAATTAAGGGACCACGCCGTATAACACGGAACGGGTTTCCTCCCAAGAATACCAGTGCATAAAACAAACAGCACAATGCTAAATAAAGAAAAATGAAGCTGTTATAAGACCCAGGTCCCATCACACAATGCAACACAGCCGAGGATAGGGTTTTCCCTTATAACAGCCAAAGAATGCTTGATACGTTTAAAACAAATCATTTGCTACTACTATAAGTGTATAGTGTATAAAACAACTTCAAATCATAAGTATCAATCATAGGCGGCATGAGCGTCCCATGCCACTATGTCGCCATATATAGGTTTACAAATAAAACCGCAAAGTCACGTATTTGGAAATTGGATTTCCGTCTATGAACCGAGGCAAAAGATAGTCCTCAACCGATTCGAGACTGCCTAGCCCGAGTCTCAGGATCAGAGCTCGAGTGACCCTCGGATCGTCAGGGCCGGTCCACCGATGTGGATTAAAATGCCTGAACACTGCGTTTCCCCGCCCTTTGGGGCGTAAATGAGCCAACGAATGACTCCATCGGACCCGGATCGTCCGATCAAACCGAGGCGCCTCGCAACAGCAACAACCACATAAGTCAAACTCGTCAGGGCGTGTAAAACCACTGACGCCACTTCTAGCTAGGAGGAAACGCAGGCCCTCCCTGAGGTCCGTCTCCCGTTTTTGGTTCATACCTGGTGTGAAACACGCGAGGTAAACGTTACACAAAGCTACGCCACAAAGGCCGTGCTTTGATCATCACCACAAGACTTTGCTTTTCAACAGAAGCCTTGATCATTTGCATCTTAGCATGCCACACAGGCAAACCATCCTATGCAACCGATATCAGTCACACAGAATGAAATCCGATGTCAGACACACAGTCCATTTACAAGTCCGTTCTGGGGCTGAACGAAACCGGAGGCACCTAGTACCCCGCATATCCATCGATCTCCAAGTACGTCTGGACGATCACTAACTGTTTCCATCTTCTTGGGTGTACAACCCAATCAAGATCATCAGTTATCACCCAAACGACGTGAAGACCTCCGGTCTTCGACCATCGTCTTCATCTTCGACTTATCGTCGTATCAGTTATTCAGAATGGGATAAACCCGGTCTTTCCGAATAACTCGCGTATATTTTAAATAAGTGTTACACAAACACAACATACGCCTCATTCCAATTCATTAGTCACTAACCGTAAATTAATCAAGAGAATAATCCCCCAAATATTAACCCCGAAGGCCGAAACCAACATCAGATCAATATCCAGGAAACCCTTCTGCTTGGCTAACCGACAGTTAGTTTCTAAATTTCACATTCATAGGAAAAGGTTCCCATTAATTTTATCCAAGATAAATTCCTTGAATTTATTCTTTATTCTATCTTTGAATCTCAATTCAAACTAGTCGGGATTAGCGAACCTTACCGAAGTAATCATTTGTTTTAATTTCCCAATCCCAACCTATTAATCCCATGAAGTAAAACTGGTAATACTTCATATCTAACACCACAGTGTTATCGGTAAATTCAATTACCATTTCACGTTCAAATCTAATTAAAGATTTAACTATCGCCTGGAGCAAAACTGGTGATACTCCATTCTCGATCCTTTCAATCTAATTAAAGATTCATTAAAACTCCACTTAGTTTTAATCTTTGACTGGGTTAAAGAATCAGTGTCATTTAAAACACAGTTCACGATAAACCCAAAGTCACATTCATTAATTATCGGGTTAAAGAACGAGTGTTGTTTAAAACACTGTTCACGATAAACCCAAAAATCAATATCAATTCAATTCCAATTAAATATTATTTAATTGGTACACTTCATTAAATCTAAATAAAAAGATTTAATCTTTTCTCAACTGGGTTCAAGAACAGTGTTAATGAAGACACCATTCACGACAAACCCAAATCACATTCATTAATTATCGGGTTAAAGAACAAGTGTTATTTAAAACACTGTTCACGATAAACCCAAAAATCAATATCAATTCAATTCCAATTAAATATTATTTAATTGGTACACTTCATTAAATCTAAATAAAAAGATTTAATCTTTTCTCAACTGGGTTCAAGAACAGTGTTAGTGAAGACACCATTCACGACAAACCCAAATCACATTTGATATTCAATATAAGGCTCTGAATAGAAAATATATCGGCTTATATTCAATATCAAATTCTACGATTAACAAATGTCGTATTGGAAATAACGATATAAATACATATCTTTCAAATTCCCGTAACAACATCCGTATAATCACAAATTCCAACATCGAAATATTCCGAAGACAATTTCGATTCAAATCCACTCCAATGCAATCATTGGAAATTTTGGTTATTTTCAAAACCCTTTTCAAATTCAATTTATTTATTTAAAAATAAATAGAATTATAATTCTAGTTCAAAACTAGTTCATTTCGATAAAAATCTATTTTTATCTTTTCAAATAGGGAGTTTTTCATCCCAATTCTTTCTAAATCATTTCTTATGATTTTACACAAATTATTACTATTTTTAATAATTTTATCAAGGCCCGTACAGTCGATTTCCATCAATGGCCATCGAACTGCACTTACAGCGACCTTTTTCGAATTTGATTTGGACATAATTCCAAATCCAACCGTTAGATTTCAAATTTCTAATTTTCATTAGAAAGCTCTTTTCGATACGAACCCAACGGTTCCGGTTTTAGGAGAATCCGACGGTCGGATCTCCCGTAATGTCCGCTTGAAATAAATGGTCGAAATTCACGAACTGCCGCGGCGCGGCGCGTTCTATTCAGGCCATTATATTATATATATAATATATATAATATATACTTCGTCGATTCCTATTTAAAACGAATTATATAAATAGTTTTGAATTCGTTTCAAAAACATTTTCAACTTCCATTTCAATTCAAATCAAAATTGAATTCTTCTTTATAAATTCGTTTTAAAATTCATTTCTATTCAATTCAAATTTCAATTCAATTTGAATTCATTTCAATTCGCTTTCAATTCAATTTGAATTCGTTTTCAATTCCTTTCGAAATCGTTTTCAATTCAATTCATTTCGAAATCGTTTTAAAATCGATATAAATATCGTTCACGTCAAAATGGCGTCAATCTAATCAACACGGCTTCATATATTCCTTTATTTTCAAATATTCTATTTCAAATATTTCTTTTCCCAAAATAGTTGTTATTATCAAAATATTTCGTTCAACACATGACCAATCTCAATGAATGAGTACTGTCAACACATGAACTTTTATTTTATATCGATAAAGGTGCAAATTTTATTACTAAAATATTTCGTTCAACACATGACCAATCTCAATGAATGAGTACTGTCAACACATGAACTTTTATTTTATAATATTCTTTATTTCTCAAATTGGAATGAGGCCCAATCAATTACCATATAATGTTAATTATATGGATTTTCATACAACACATGTATATCATAGCATTGAAAAATAATCAACCATCAACCAAAGTGCACTACACTGTATAAGCATCAAATATAGATATTCAACGCTTATCACAGCCTGTCAATCAATCGATCGACATATTTAATCAATCAGGATGAGTGAAATTCATATTTCATCCCAACACCCGTGTGGGGTTTTCAAACAATCAAACACAGATTTTATTTGTGCAGTTGGGCGATGTGTAAAATTTATCGACCCAATCAATATCAGTCAAATAGGTGTACATAAACAAACCGTCCGGTTTATAAATGAATATTTTATTTTATTCACTTCACGTTAAAAATTATATTTTTAACGATAAAACATTTTATTTCAACCTATGAATTTCTATTCAATTCATTTACACAATAAAATGATATTTTTATTTTTCTAACATATTTTAGAAAATTTCGGCGGCATAACGGCACGATACTAGAAACGGGACGAGGCCTAGCCTTATCCCCGGTCTAGTGAAGGCCCACACCATTCACACATCAATCAAATCAATTTCATTATGCAAACCACAAAATTTGGAGTAAGAGTCTAACCTAGCCTTACTCCTTCGCCTTATAACGGCGCACGTCTAATCCTAACCAATTTATCGATTCGATTTTTCACACCACAAACCACATTCAAACCAATATCGCAATCAATCACCAAACAGTCAAACAAACAAGTCCATGGTCTGTGGACGATTGTGTCGGGTGCTACTAAGCACCGTCTACATCCTAGTATATATATATATAACTAGAAATAAAATTGAAAGGTGAGAAATTCTCACTTATAGCTATCCAGCTCCACGGCACTTCCTTTGCAGAAGTCTTCGTCGTTTCGCATTCTTGTCACCTTCGTTGACCGTAGCCACTACATATGTAAAAATCAAATTTTTACTTCACTATTCGATATATAAAAATCATATTTTTACTTCGCTATTCAATATATAAAAATCGTATTTTTACTTCGCTATTCTATATATAAAAATCGAATTTTTAGTTCGCTATTCAATATATAAAAATCGTATTTTTACTTTGCTATTCTATATATAAAAATCGAATTTTTACTTCGCTATTCTATATATAAAAATCGAATTTTTACTTCGCTATTCAATATATAAAAATCGTATTTTTACTTCGCTATTCAATATATAAAAATCGTATTTTTACTTCGCTATTCTATATATAAAAATCGAATTTTTTACTTCGCTATTCAATATATAAAAATCGAATCTTTACTATGCCATTCAATATATCAAAATCTAATTTTTCTTTCGAAGTTCTATATATAAAAATCATATTTTTCTTTCGAAGTTCTATATATAAAAATCCTATTTTTCTTTCGAAGTTCTATATATAAAAATCCTATTTTTATTTCGAAGTTCAACATATAAAAAACACATTTTTATTTCGAAGTTCAATAGATAATTTCTGTTTTTGCTTTATAAAAATTTCTGTTTTTAAATCTAAAAAAAACAGTTTTTATATTCCTTTATAAATCAGTTTTTAAAATCTCAGAAAAATCAGTTTTCAATATTTTTTAAAATCAGTTTTTAAATACATAAAAATAAATTAAACAAATAAGAAAAAAACTTACAGGAGGGGGGGGGGGGTCTTTCGTCGCCGAACAGCAGCAGGGGGGGTTTCTTCGTCGCCGAGCAGCAGCGGGGGGGGGGGGGGGGGGGGGTTTCTTCGTCGCCGAGCAGCAGCCGGGGGGGGGGGGGGGGTTTCTTCGTCTTCGAGCAGCAGCGGGGGGGGGGGGGGGGGTTTCTTCGTCTTCGAGCAGCAGCGGGGGGGGGGGGGGGGTTTCTTCGTCTTCGAGCAGCAGCGGGGGGGGGGGGGGGGGTTCACGCCATCGCGATAGGGGGGGTGCTTCGGTGGCTCGCCGCGGCACTGGGGGGGGGTGGGGTTTCGATGGGGGAGCTGCGGTGGTCGGTGCCGCCTAGGGGCGCGACGGATTCCGCCTCCTTCCTTTTTTTTTTTCCTCCAGAAAGGGTTTTGAATCGGGGGGGGGGGCCCGAGCAATAATAAAGGGGAGGAGAGAGAGAAAAATTAATTAATTTTTTTTATTATTCTAAAATTCAAAAAGTTGACTTTTACATACGACCTCTAATCGAGGCCCACCGCCTGTCGCCCGTAGCGTTTCACCCCCATTCCGAACACAATGGGATTTGTATCGTAAGCTGATTCGATCGTTTCAATTAGTTTCCGTTGAATTTACATTTAAATCACTATATTGAATTTTAAACGTACATTTCAAATTACCGGGGTCACATACTAACTAGAAAAATTCCCGAAAAATATTTTCTAGCTTCGTATTGACGATACGGTCCTAACAAAACTAGTTTCGTCGAATTCCGAGACCGTTTGAAAAATGGCCAATTTCCAGTCGATTAAAATCAACTGAAACTGGTCAAACGTGTTTTCCTTTGCCACGCTCACATATTGAATCGAAAAATTATGAAATTTGAAACCTAGCAATAACTTGACATCACGGACCCAACAAAACTGGTTTCGTCGAAATCCGAGGTCGTTTGCAAAATGTCCATTTTTAAGGGCCTGAATTCCATAGCGACTATTCAGAATTTTCAACTGGACATATCTTTTGATTCTCGCTACTAAATTTTGATTTGTCGGATTCATTGGAAAGATATTATCAATTAGATCCTAATGTTTTTGGTTTCACTAAAATCCGGATTGTTTTGCACCCGGTACATTCAATTGAAGTTTAAAATCGAATTATCGAACTACCGCGCCATTTTCAATTCTATTTATAATTATATATAAATATTTATATATTCTAACGACGACGTATATAATATATACGTCGAATTTCAATTCAAAATAAATTTCTCGTCGATATTATTTAAAATAATTCATTTTAAATAATCAAAATTCGCTAAAATTGCCAAAATAAAAATTTTAAACTGGCCCAGATTTTCCGGGTTGTTACACACAGGTCGACCAGGGGGTCGACCTGCCCCCCCCCCCCCCCCCCCCCGGGAAGATTTGTTTGGTGACCTTTTAATGACTGTATGTTGAGTCATTAGGGTTTCTGATCTGGTCTGAATGGCTGAAGTTAATTCTGGGTTAATCGGACGGCCTAAATTAATCCTAAACTCTATAAAAACACATGTAGACTCAAACCCTAAAATCAAATAAAAATTAGAATCATGGCCTCCATGCCGTCACCATGCAACCTAGAATAGCCGCCACCAATTAGAGAGGAAAAAAGCTAATCAATTCAATTCTAATCTAAACCGCAACAAATTGTCTTCTTCAAAGGAAAGCTAAATCAATTTCAGAACTCAAGACCTTCTTTGAGTTGTGAGTTCGATTTCTTTAATAAGATAATTAACAATTTAATTGGATTGAGTTATAATTTGGATTATATGGCTATGTTATGAATCATTGACCGTATGTTATTATCTATGTTGTAAATTCTATGATGTTATCATCTATGTTGCAAATTCTATGATGTTATTATCTATGTTGTAAAGTTGTGATGCTATCATCTATGTTGTAAATCTATGATTCATAATGATGTTTCATATGCTAGTTTGGTTATGTTGTTGGAACTAATTCATGTGTCAAATCAAATGTATGTATGCAAGTCTAGATGTTAATTTAGATCTGAACCATATGCAAGTTAATGAAAATTATGTACAACCTTACATGTTTCATGACATCTATTTTATGTGTAAATTGGATCTAAAGTTAGGCTATGACATGTGTGAGTTATATGCTAGTATACAAAATTCTATATGATAGTTTAATTGTTTAAATGTAAGTTTACACCATCGTTATGTTGCATAAATCACATATGCAAGTGTGTGTGTGTGTGTGTGTGTGTGTGTATATATGATTGGAGTATAAATCATGTAATGTAAGTTTGTGGTTATTGCCTATGCAAGTTTACACCTTTAGATTTAGATCTATGACATACATGGTTTATGCAAGTTTGTGACTATTACCTAAACAAGTTTACACCTTTAGATTTAGATCTATGACATATGTAGTTTTATGCAAGTTTGTGACTTTGGCCTATGCAAGGTTTAGATGAAGAACCTCATTCACACATGCAAGTTCACCCCTTATGTTTAGATCTAGTTTTATTTATATGTATGTTGTGATGTTTTCTCTTTATTCCATAAGTTAGACTATTCGAGTCTAACGTATATCTTACGTTAAACGAACGAACGTACAACGTGGGGCAATGGGATAATATTAAAAGATTTAATATTGAGAATTGACATAAATGCCTTAAATGGCATAAAATAAATTGATGATGATAATTGGTATAATTTTGCATACCATAAATAGATGGACATAATTGAGTCAATTATGGACATAGTTAAATTTGGATTTAATTGATAATTTGAATAGGGAAATTAATTCAATTTGGGGGATAATTAATTATGTGTAATTAATTGCCTAAGACATGAGGTTAGGCTCTTTTGTGGTGTAAGACTGCCCGGACCCGCCCGCCAAATCCAGCTGCCACAAATGCCAGTCTAATGTGGGAGGTCTTAGGCATAAATTAAATGCGTAACAGTTGTAAAGACATGAGGTTAGGCTCGTTTGTGGTGTAAGACTACCCGGACCCGCTCGGCAAATCCAGCTGCCACAAATGCCAGTCTAATGTGGGAGGTCTTTACAAGGTTACGATGTTAATAAATTAAGAAACACTTAACCAGATAAACATGTGGTGGGACATGGGGGTTAAGTGGGTGCCTTAGGTGGCTGGTGAAATACGATTAGAAACACTTAACCAAAATTGAAACATGTAAGTGAACATGAATAAGAAGAGGGTTACGTGGGATGTACTAGAGGGGACCAAGCTAAGGTGGATAGCTTGTGTCAAGTAATGAGGGCCCCGTTTCAACCAGTAACCCATAAGTATCTTTGTAGGCTCGACCCAAGTCGAGGACGGGACACGCATACTGGGCTTGACTGTAAGAGGCCAAAACGGGTTAGCGGTGGCAACGCAAGTCCAACGGGTTCATGTGCGTGTGTGGGCCCGGGCTGGTAGGTAAGACGTTGTTGCATCGTGTAGGTATAAGCCGTGCATTGTTAGTGGTATCGAGTTGCCACCTTGGGGAGTGATACACCCCACTGTGGGGCCAGCACGAGTATCTACGAGTTAGGGAGACAACTTCATGGGGGTAGTGGGTATACCTAGTGGAGATAGGGGCAGGCGGCACCTATGAAGGCAACTAGGGGTACACGAAACTACCATTATCATTATTAAAGTCTTGTAGGCGGGATCAACTTTTAGGGTGTTTGGTGTGGTGCAGTGTAGTAATTATCTCATAACGACTAGGTGCGCCTTTAACGTTATCTTTGTTCATCTTATTTCCTTTAGTTTGCTCTGCCATACCCAATTGTTCACAGTCATTTCCTTATTTTCCAACTTATGCCTTAGCCTAGTTATTTTGGTAATTATATTGTTAAAGTTATCGCACTCGCCAGACTTTATGTCTGACCCCCTTTGTTTCCATCTCTTTTCTTCCTTTTTCCCCCAGGTGCTCAGGGTGGAACTAGCACCAGTGGAGCTTGATTTTGAACAGCTGTATCTCTTGCTTTTAGAAGTTGCTTGGATCGCTGAAGTAAAAGTTCAGCCTATCTTATTTATGGCTATTTTGTGTTGGGGTTATGTCTTTCAATTTATGTACTCTGATTTAGTCAAGATGAATATTATGTACTTTGACTCTGGTTTTTGATGATGTAATCAAACCTATGTGTTTACCGCTGCAATGAATAAATTTTTTAATTTTTAAGTACTGTTTATATCTGTCTTGTTGTTAAGTTTCTGTTCTATACACACTTAAAACACTCCATAGAAGTTAACACATTCGCTTTGTGAGTGACATTAATGGACGTGGGGTGTTACACTCTGAGTGCTGTAGTGAGGCAATTTGTATACACACTATTGTTGTAATCCAAGTATATGAATATTACTTTGTAGTTGTTATGAAAGTCTAGTGTTTTCTGCTTCACTAATAATACCTGTTGTTCTGTTATATTTTATCCTTGCGCTATGAGCTCTACAACAGGTTCCGATGTTGTTGTTTACCTATGATGGTCGTCCACAGCTGTCTGACACACCTTTCAACGCATTATTCCTCTTGTATAGCGCAGGGGTTATGAGCGGTCGTCACACACTCAAACTCTCAAGTACAATCAAGTATCTCTCAATAATTTGTGGAATTTTACTCAGCAACTTGGGGGTACAATCTGAGTAAACAAAAGGAAATGTGACAATGGTGGAGCTAGAGTAGTTTTCATGCCAAAAGATCCTTCAAAATGGTGTGTTATGGTGTATTTATAGGCCTAGAACACAGGTGGATCAGATGCCACGTGAGGCTCATCCCACAAATATCGTAAATGGATGCATTATAATGAGGACAACACACTAATATCGTGGGTAAGTGGGTAGCAACTGCCCATAAATTCTAAGGAAGTTGAGCAACTGATTCGTTGCGGCAGAGGTGGATTGGGCAGCAGGTGAAGGGGTCGGATCGATATTCCTACGAACCGATCCTCTTTGATAATGATGAGTGGTTATGTAGTTTAGAGGGTGTCGGATGCTAGACGACCTACCCGAACCGGTGCTGCTCTTTGGAGTTGAGTCTCTTGCGCATACGAGGGGATCAGGTCTCTACCCCTCCGACCCGAACCGACCTTGCTCAGCGTGATTTCCCTCTTCGACTTGAGATTCTTTCTATGATCTAATCCAACCTCGTTGCTCATAAGCAATCATCTGGACTTTGTGTGGTCTGACTACAAAGTAGGCCAACACATATAATTATTTATCTTTCAAAACATGTAAAAATTATTACTTTTAAAATTAATGTAACACTAATTTTCATTTATTTTTTAAACAAATATTAATTGCTACAAAATAATAAATCATTATTTAACTCACTATAATCCATGAAAACGACTTATTTTTTATGCATACGATAAAACATAAATCACAGAATAAAAATTACGTACTTAAGATAATACGTTTAGTACATAACTCAATCATCTTAACAAATTCACTATGCATGGTATATTAAATTAAATTTTTTGAATATATTCTTAAAACTATTTTTATAAAACGTATGAACGGACACCAATATAATAACTGACTAGAGAAACCAATGGCGTGGGTGGTATAATTTAAATTCAAGGGGCGTGAAGCAATTAACGTCTAACGGGGTTTATAATAGAGAAAAAACTCTTATATCAGAAGAGGTAAACAATCTGAAAACAGACGAGAAAATTAAAACTACTAGTCTGTGAATTCTTTATATTCTTCAACCCAGGTTTGCTGCTACTACTTCTTCCTATACCCTTTTTTCCCCTTTTATTGCCGAATCGAGTTCATGATGCTGAACTAAATCTCTTTTGGTTTTATTTCAATTCGATGTTTAAATTGGAATCCCGGTTCGGTACTGGACTTCGATATTTTCGTTCTGAAATACGTGGGTTGCAACCAATCTAACCCTTGGATCGGGAAGGCTGGTACTCCTTGTAAATCGCGTCTTGGAACGTACGGTCTCTCGGTTTTTGCAATCACTGCGCTAACACACAATAGGAACAGGAGCAACGCCAACAAGGGTTGTATTTTCCATGCAAATGGAAGTAGCAAGACAAGATTCGTGAACATATGTTGATGTTGTATTTGATCCATGTTCAAGTGTGAAATCTGATTTAATCACCCACCACAAGGCCGTCGATTACATACTTGAGCAAGGGTAAGCTTTTTCCAATGTAGGTCATTTTAGTTGGCCTTTATAAGAATGTTGGATAATATTTTGACTAGTGAAGTAATGTCGCATTGTTTTGTTTCTCGTAATTAATTACTTAAAATTTATTCTGGTTAAATCTACCATTACTTTTCTGTGATATGTTTTTTGTTTGGCTGTTTTTTTTTTTTGGGTTCTGAAGATACGAAGTGTGAGCGTGTGAGATTATGTTTTATAAATGAGTAAGAAGGAGAATATGTTGGTTAGTGTTGGAATAAAATTTTGGCCAAATCTATTCTCACCCCACATTTTGCCTTTCACACCCCGTTGTTTAAACAAAAAACATCTCACCCCACTTTTTGCTTTTCACACCCCAAAAGTTACCAGAACTACCCTTCAATATTTATTTTCACAAATAAATACTGTACGTTAGCAATGAAAAGAAATAAAAAAATAAATCTAGAAATAACAAACAACAAAGCAATAATCTATATTTATTTAAATTTTTTTCATTTTGCAATCGGAAAAGGTTACATTTCAGTTTAATTTAAAAATATTTGAAATATATATTACACTGGAAATCATAAAATCAAATAAAGTTAAGAAAAAAAAGACATAAAAGTTGAAGAATAGTAAATTTAAAATAAAACACCGTTTTTTTTTAGAAAAAATGTTATATCCTTTATCGGAATCATTCGTCTTTTTAAAATATATTATTATCATTGTATTTATTTTATAATTAAAGTAACATAATGAAAAATGAAACAAGATAAGTTGATTGATTTACAAGGGTATATTTGTCACTTTATTTATTTAGTTTTCAACGGGTTGGGAAAGGCAAATACAGGGGTGTTAATAGAGTTTGCCTAAAATTTTTTGCTTGTTTTTTTTTTCTGGATAAATAACTTTCTAACAACCCGCTTTTAATTTTCTGCAGTAGTAGAATCGAAGGGGTGAAAGAATTAATGTAAAGATTACAAAATGATAATGTAAAAGTGCTAAACTAAATAGTCTAAAAACATTTTCAGATGCCATACGCCAATTTTTTTTTATTTTTTTTGGAAATGTTGACCGACCATGAAACCTGATAGTTATGACATTATGCAACTTTTTTTTTGGCCTATAATCCACACATGGCACAACTTAAATGTGAATATCCTTGTATGAAAAGGTTGCCAAATATGATAAGAAGATGAATTTGTTGTGGACCTCCTGACATTTTATATTAAGTGTTTGATAAATGTAAATCAAGTTCAGTGTCATAATATCAATTTGAGTTCATTGTTTCTGATTACGTCTCATACCATGGGCCAATGGTATCGTAACTGTAAGAAGAAGAGTTTGTTTAAGATCCCATGCTAATTTGGTTGAGTTCTCTGTTTTCAACATAATATTTTAAACTCAAGCACACCCATATGCAAAACTTGCATATATCCATGGCCCCTTTGCAAAGCTTGCGTATGTCCAGGAGCTACGTAGAAGGGTGGTTGTATTGTAAATTCTGTTCTGCATGTCAGTGTATGTTGCAACTTGTGATAAATTAGTAATTTTTTAGTTTTATGGGGACATGTCATACATTGTAACCATCCAATGGTCTGACACCACCGTAAATGTAATGGAAATAATTCGTCTGAAATCCCATGATAATTTTGGATCAAGGTTTTAATCATCATAAATATGTCAAACTACGAAACATATGCAGCGCTTGCATATAAGCATGAGACATGCAGAAGGTTATTTTAGGGCACAGAGTTTTATTCTGAATTAAATGATACAAATCTATGTATGATGCAACTTGTTCATTTATGTTATTATATAGGACATTTTAATCACTAGTGAATAAATTAAAGATTAAATAAGGAATTGGAGTAGGGCTTTCAATTTGTCTATTTTGTAGTATTTCTAAAACCCAATATCATAATGTAGTATCAAGGAACACTAATTTTTCAAAAGAAACTTAGACTGAAATTTTGGCTAAATGACGTGTTAGTTTGGGAGAAAGTAACGGTTAAATGGATTAGTTGTGTTCTTTATCGTATACTTGCCACTTTTCAGCCGTATTCGTATTTGTGATGATGGTTGTCATTTTTCAAATTGTGATCACTTGTTAGATACCCTAAATGTGCAACCATATGAATGGTTTCAGCAGTGCTTGAATATGTTTTTGGCACATCAGTGCAAATTTAAAATAAATGTAACCTCCATGGATAATCAAATCCCGATCACTAAATTTCCGGCAATACTGGATTTGTAATAGCTTTGTGCTGAAGTTTGAGTCCAGCGCTGATGTCATAGGAAATCCGGTAAACCGTAGCACTGTCTTCTTTACAACTGACGAATCATTCGAATAGAAGAGATATGTGCTAACTGGATCAAAACAGATGTTCATACACACACAGACACACCCACACATTCATTCAAAATTATGTTTTGTGTTTCTTCTTTTGTTTGTTAATTGTGGGAATTGGGTTTGAACAAACGCAACATAGAATATAAGAGAATGTTGGAAGTCCACTATTGTACTGTCGTGGCAGTATGTTTCTCCTACCATATAGCTGGAGTCATAATGCGTCATGAGAATAATTTGGAATATCTCATGCAACTGCCCAACTATTAATCTGTTTTGTTTTTTCCAGATGGATTTGATTCAAGAAAATTACAGAGAAGAATTGGTAAATGATATATGTGACAGCGAAAAGTGCACTGCAGAGAATTCTGAGGAGAATTCTTCACTTGATGGTTATTTGAAAACAAATGGCATAGATGGGGAGCCATCAATTTCTCCCCGCATAGGAGATCAATATCAAGCTGAAATTCCACCTCTTTTGTCAGAAAAAGAAGAGGCTTGTATGTCCAACTCATCAACTGGGAATGACGACCTGTACGGTGGAAAAGAACTGCTTATTCCAATTATTTGGAGTCCTAAGGACAAAATTTGCTCTAGTACAAATGTAAAGAATAGCTTAGACTCTAACAGCATGCAAACTGAGCATTCGGCAAGTAATTGCGTGGAATATGTGAAAAGAGATGACTGGATTCCATTGCCTGACTCACCTACCTCACCATGGAGTGATTCCGAATCACTGAATTTTGTGCTTGGACTATACGTATATGGCAAAAATCTTTCTAAAGTGCAAAAGTTTATTGAGACTAAAACCATGGGTGAAATTTTGAGATTCTATTATGGAAAGTTTTACAGCTCTGAACCACAGCGTAAATGGGTTGAGTGGAGAAAAGACAAAAGGAGGAGGCGCATTATTGGGTATCGTATTTTTACTGGTGTGAGGCAACAGGAGTTTTTAGCACGTCTCTTACCTGTCAGCACAAAGTGTATTCAGGACAGATTGTATGAGGTTTGGGATTATTATCTTGCTATGTTTATTTTTTTATTTTACCATTGGATGAAATTATCATTCAACTGCTTGAAACAACTACATTGAAAACCCAATGTTCTACTGTTAAGTTTTACACACTATACCCACAATCCTTTGTTCTTATTGCTGATTTATTTCATTACCATTTCGTTGTAGCGAACTGCAAGATTAATGGAAGCTTGTTGAAGTTAAGCATAGAATAGGAAATTCTTTTCATTGAAACCACGGACATGTTGAATTTAGGCATCGAGGTTCTCTACCATGCATGTTGTTTGTAGTGGATCTCTGCACGGTTTTACTCTGTACGAGCATGATGCATCACAAATTTTGCCCTACTGAATTATCATGCGCCAAGTGTTTTATAATAAACTATCTTGATCATAAATTTCCTCCTTGCAGGTTTACTTTCACTATCTTTTCGGTAAACGTTGTATACATATTACATGAATACATTCTTATAGTTGGTCACTTTTGTTAGGATTGAAAAAAAAATCTATATTATGATTCATCTGTCTGTAGTCATTGTATATAACCAACTTATGTTTATTTGGTTAATATTGTTACACCATTTTGAAGACATGTTTCTTTATAGAATATCAGGTCCTTTATTTCTTGTAACAGCTTTTAAAGACGTTCAATGAAGGAATCATTTCTCTGGAAGTGTTACTATTCACCCTTAAAGATATCATCGGCATACCAGCCATGGTGGAAGCAGTAGGAATTGGAAAAGGCAAGCAGGACTTAACCAGAGTTCTTCAGGAGGCTGGAAGATCAAATCAAAATGTTCGTTCACGTGCCGAAGTGCCAGCTGGAAAATCCTGGTCCTCCCTTAGTTCACATGAAATAGTCAACTACCTAACTGGAGATTACAGATTAAGCAAAGCCAAGTCTAACGACCTTTTCTGGGAAGCTGTTTGGCCCAGGTTGCTTGCTAGAGGCTGGCACTCTGAACAGCCTTCAGATGTCACTTCCCTCACCGCAAAAAACCCTTTGGTATTCCTATTCCCAGGAGTCAAAAAGTTCTCCAGAAAAAAGCTATTGAAAGGAAATCACTACTTCGATTCAGTCAGTGACGTACTAAGCAAAGTGGCATCCGACCCCAAACTCATCGATTTAGACTCGCTAGACGCTGAAAATGAACCCGAAGCGTTACAGAATGACGAAACAAATTTCAGAAAGCCTTCGTATCTACAACCAAGGGTCCATGAGCACACCTCCGATTTAATGAAATTTACCATTGTTGACACCAGCCTAGTCCTCGCTGGGAAATCTTCAAAAATGAGGGAGTTAAGAAGCATACCAGCTAACAGCTCAAACAAACATAAACAAAATTTCAACCACAGACAAGAAATCAGCAGCAATGACAGCTCCAGCGATCAGTCAAATTCTTATGATGCATCTTCAAAAAGTCAGAATGGGCAGAATTCTGTGATTATAGGTGACAAGGAGCCTTTGAAAATCGAAGTCAACCGTAAAGTCAAACCTAAGCAGCAAGGCTCGGCAGTGCCCAAGCGTCTGAGGTTGACTTCTTGCAGCAGTTCTGTTAGCTTGTCTAGACAAATTGTTGAACCCGAAGCCAACCGCCCAGTGGTAGTTGAGGCAGTTACAATAGCTCAACCACCACCACCACCGCCATCACCACCAGCAGTAGTAGAACCTAGAACTTTCATCGATTTAAACCTGCATCCACAAGAATTTGAAATAGAAGAGCCTAGACAGATGGATATTGAAGTGCCAGCGAAGGAGACTGCAGAATCAAACGCTGTAGCAAACAACGAGGCCAATACAAGTGGAAGAAGACATGGCACTAGAAACAGACCGCCTACAACCAAAGCATTAGAAGCACTAGAAAGTGGATTCTTCACCGAACAAAGGGAGAAGAATATGAAGAACTCGAGGCCTAGGAGTATGAGCTCAAGGACTGCTCGTAGGGCACGTAAGAGCGTTGATGCCAGTGTCAGTGTGGCAAGTGCTGGAGTTGGAGAGTACAGTGGAGGAAGCACAAGTCATGTTGCTAGCAGTAACTGGTTTGACGGTCCACGTGTTCAGGGTGAGAGGAATGAAGCCCATGAACTGATAGGAATGTCCAATTTCTAAGGCTTGGGATGGCTTTACATGATTGCTATGATACATGCGGATTAGTTTGTAAAACGGGGGTCTGGTGGTTGAAATAAACTAAATAAGCGTCTCTGTGGATATTGTCAATTGTAGGTTATAATTGACTGTCATAGTTTGTTTTTCCTTTTTTTTTTAACATTACCTGTTTCGTTAGAGACGATATATGACTGTGGAGAAAGGTTTTAGTGTAAGACAATGTGGCTATTCGGGATTGATGATGCTGTTTACAGTTTATTCATGTTGGTAAGGTTGGAATGGGCTGTCTTTCCTTTTGGCATTGCCTATTTGATGATGATGTGTTAAGCAATTGAATGCATATGCATGTTTTAGTGCTAGCGGCAATTCTCAAACTGCAATAAATGGGAAGAATTTTTAGCTGTGTTGAGTTTAAAAATGGAGACCTTGTTATGAAATATACATGAGGAAGTCTATTTAGATACAAAGTTATGATAAAAAACGAGAGACATAAAATTTGAATTATAGGATTATCCCATGATTTGCGTCCCTCACATAAAGACAAATTAATCATGTTGGCTGAGATTTTTATGTCTTCTGGTTTATGTCAAAATTTTGTATTCATATAGCGGCTCCCTATATATATATATATATATATATATATATATATATATATATATATATATATATATATATATATATATACAGGAAAATATTTAAGAGGACAAATTTGAAGGCTTTTTTCTTCAAAAGGACAGCCCACTTAAATTTTATTCACAAGGACAACATCTTCATTTTCTGCTCTCACGTGCGTTTTTTTATTACCTGTCGAAATTATCTTCCGCATATCACGCGCGCAATTCCTTAATTCATAAAATCTTTCTCGTCCTCGAAAAATTATCAGGATCTCGCCGTCATTCATCTCATTCATCTCGACTCAGTCTTCCATATTTTCGATTTCAATTTTTATTTTGATTTCATAAATTTAATCAAATCCGAAATCCTAATTGAACGCAGAATTCTTGAACGGAATTTTGATCAGAAGCCAATCATGCAGAACCGCGATCAATTGCATATTAGGTTTAGGGAAAACTTCGACGATTCATTGTGCGTTTATGATACTAAAAATTCATGGATTCTCGTTGTGATACAAGCAGGTATGGTTTTTTCCTGTTTTTGAATCTCTGTTATTTTTTCCTGTTATTCTTTGTTTTTACTCTTAATTGTTTTTTCTATAAATTCAATAATTGAAATGTAAATGCATTGCTGAATTAAAATTTAATCCTATTAAAGCAATTTTTTATTCAATCAGTATACATGTTAGTTTTGAGTAAAATTGGAATTTGTTTGTTATGGTTTCATTAAAAATTAACTACTGCAGTTTTTAGGTATCATTTTAGTATTTTTGTGGTTATCATTTTCTTCTCTCTTCTTTGAATGTGCAGTATTATGTAGATGAATGACGGCTGCAGTTTTTAGGTATCATTTTAGTATTTTTGTGGTTATCATTTTCTTCTCTCTTCTTTGAATTTTAATTCATCAATGTTTTTGAATCTCTGTTATTTTTTCCTGTTATTCTTTGTTTTTACTCTCAATTGTTTTTTCTATAAATTCAATAATTGAAATGTAAATGCATTGATGAATTAAAATTGTTTCATATTAAAGCAATTTTTTATTCAATCAGTATACATGTTAGTTTTGAGTAAAATTGGAATTTGTTTGTTATGGTTTCATTAAAAATTAACTACTGCAGTTTTCAGGTATCATTTTAGTATTTTTGTAGTTATCATTTTCTTCTCTCTTCTTTGAATGTGCAGTATTATGTAGATATCGTTGTACTATTTTTATACGTATCATTTTGTATGTGTTACCTGCTTGTTTTATTTTTTTATTGTATGTGTTTACCTCTTTTTACTCTGCTAACTGAAGTGTTCAAATTAAAAATGTGTTGCAGTTGTGAAGACACTCTTCTTATAGTGCTTGTCTTCAATGGTACCTCTTTCAGTACTCGGTTGTCGGTTAATTGTTCATTGTACGCTTTGCAAAATGAAATATGTGCGTACTGGTCTCAGCTTACTCCTAAATCAATTGAAATAAGCTACGTGATTGAGGAAAGAACTAAAATTGTTGACACTGACTTTGATCTTCAAAGTACCATTTTATTTCAATTACATAAGAGGGCTGCTTTTTTTTCCTTTGATGTTAAGTTGAAGGAGTATCTGTTAGAAGATGTGGTTGATGGTTCCTCAGCACTTTCTACTAATGTTTCGATTCCTTCGTCTTCTGTTCCATGTTTGGGTGCGAACATTGTTGTCCATAGGAAGAGTTACTTAAAAGATTTTATGAAAAATGGATCAACATTGAAATTTTCTGATTTTACCGGTTTTTGTTTTGAAGGCGCTACTGAGTTCAGACTATTTTTGATGACCTATCAAATTAAATCAGGTCATGAATTACAATTTCTGAAGAATAGTGCTACTAGGATCACTGCTTTTTGCTCATCATCATCTTTTGGTTGTCTTTTTAAAGTGCATGCCTCTTCTGATGTTGGCCAACTACGTAGGTTTTTCATTAGAAATTTGATTGCTGACCATTCTTGCGGAGGTGGTTTAACAAATTCGAATAAACCTGCTCTATCTAGTGAATTTGTTAAATCATTGATCATTGATGAAATTAGAGATCGTCCGAATAAGAAACCAAAAGACATTATGTATGATTTTCGAAGAGAGTTTAATCTTACTTTGTCTTACCCTTATGCTTATAAAGGAAAGCAATTGGCTTTAAAGGAATTGTATGGCGATGATGCAATGTCGTACAATGATTTGTGTTGGTATTTAGGTGCACTACAGACCCACAACCCAGGTTCTTATGTTGCAATGGATGTAGACTCTTCTACAAACCAGTTTGAACGAGTGTTTGTTGCTTTTGGTGCTTGTATTCTTGGATTCAAACATTGTAGGCCTATGATTTTTTTAGATGGTACCCATTTGAAAGGGAGGCCAGGAGTGTTGATGGGTGCTACAGCTAAGAACGGCAATCAAGGTATTATTTTACGATACCATTTGGCCTCTATTGGATCAGTTTTAGTTAGTACATTTTATTATTTATCAGTATTTTGTTTCTTACACTATCATTGTTTAGCTGTACTGATTTAAGTTATCATTTTTTTTAAACTACGGTATCATTTTCTTCTCTGTTTCCAATCTGCAGTTTGTAAGTATCATTTTATTACGTATCTAAGGATCATTTTTTATCAAACATTTTTAAAGCAGATTTAAGTTATCATTTTTATTTCCATGTAGTTATCATTTTCTGTTATGTTTCAATGCATAGTTTGTAGGTATCATTTTACTACGTATTTAGGGATCAGTTTATATCAAACACTTTTTAAGCATCATTTTTTGTTATTTGCAGGTATCAGTTTGTATTTTACAGTATTTAATTAACATTTTTTTTATGTCTGAAACTATAATTTTTTCGAATAATGAAGAATTCTTTATGATTTATATTCAAATTTTTTTTCCAGGTTTCTTCCCTCTAGCTATGGCCGTAGTTTCAATTGAAAATGTGGATAATTGGAGTTGGTTTTTAAATCATTTGAAGAAAATGCTTAACGAAGATCGTAATTTGGTTTTTATGTCCGATCGACATCAAGGTCTGATTTCGGGTGTTCAAGATGTTTTTCCCACTTCATACCATAGTTATTGCTACCTTCACATGGAACAAAATTTGCTGTCTGCTGTTAAGTCCAAAAATGCACACATTTCGATTGTGGAATTGTTCTACACATGTTCTCGAGCATCTAATGTTCATGACTTTCAAGTTGCTCATTCAAAGTTTTTACAAGTTGGTGGTGCTGCAGCGGTTAATTTTTTGAAAGACAAACCCTTTGATAAGTGGGCTGATTTTTTTTTTCCGTGGTAAAAGGTACGGTGAGTACAGCTCCAATGTGGCTGAAAGTTTCAACAGCTGGATTTTAGAAGAACGGGCCTTACCAATTACATTTTGTTTGGACGGGATACGAATAAAAATCATGGAACAAATGGCTAAACGTCGGGAAGAATCTCGTTTATGGACTACTATTTTGTGTCCAACAATGGAAAATCGATTACAAGTGCTAGTTCAAGACGGTTTTGGTTGGGATGTATTACGGCCTTCTGAACACCTTTTCGAAGTTAGATCACCAATTTCTCATCGTGTTGATCTTCAAGACAGGACTTGTAGCTGTAACCAGTGGAATGTCATGGGATTTCCATGTGCTCATGCGATAAAATGCATTACTAAAATGAAATTAAATGTGTACGATTTCATTGAGCACTATTTCACGGTTGAAGCTTACCGATCTTCATATAGTCATACAATTAATCCTATACCTACATATGACAAACCGGATGTTGATTCAAGTACTGAAGCAATAATTAAGCCACCAAAGGATAAACGTGGTGCTGGTAGACCTTCATCAAAAAGAAAAGGAGGATTTGCATATTTCCGAAACAAGCTAAACAGATGTAGAGTGTGCAATGCATATGGTCATAATAAGCGGAATTGTCAAGCGTCCAAAAATTAAAAAATAAAATTCATTATATTTCTTCTATGTATCATTTGTATCTCCATATATACTTGTCGAGTTAACTTGTATGGGTTGGCAATTTAGTTGATTATGCTCTTTAAATGTACGCAACAATCTGCATTTTTAATAAATAAAATTCTTTTTTTATTTTGTTAACATTTTCTTATAACATTGCTGTGTTGTTGGCTTGATGTTTTTTTTTGGTTGTTATGATCATTGACATTTGATCTGCATGTTTAGTATTTGTTTTTACAAGTTTGTATACATTTATTTATTTTTTCCTTTTATATTTAATTACGTGATTATCTTTTCAATGTCTTAGTAGGGTTCAGTTTTGTGTAGTTACCATGTATAAAAAATATCCTGGTATCATTTTTATAATATTTTAGGGGTCATTTTTAACTTATCTTCCTTTCAGAGTATATGAGTATCTTTTTTCCTACACTGCAGATATCATTTTTTCTTTTAATTTAAAACTTCAGATTAAGGTTATCATTTTTCGTATATTTTAGATATCATTTTTATAAATCAAATCAATTAACAGTTTCTGGATATCATTTTTTATGTAGTTTAGTTATCATTTTTTGATATCTCCTCCACTGTACAGTTTTAAGTTATCTTTTCCTGGCTTATGTAATTATCATTTTTTATATTTTGATAGTTAACATCCCTTGTGCACACATACCACATACTGATAACAGTATAAATGATATTATTTTTCAAATTTAGACTTTTCCAATCCAAGTACTTAATTTTGCTAGTACACAGATTCATCATCAACCATTTATTTAGTACTAGTATTTCACACAAACATCTATTCATTAATGAAATTTTAAACATTAACAACTGCATAAATTTCAACGTAACAGAAAATAAACTGTTTTTCCAACGAACTACAATACAAAGCACTGTTTCACTCATTTTTTCATTGATTTTTTATTGCTCTTTTTGGTCAATCCAGTGACGAATCGAACTAGATTCCAGCCGCATGCATGATTCGAAATGACTTCACGTACAATCAGTGCTCTTATCTTATCCATATTCTCTTTCGACACCTTTAGTGGAATTTCAGCTCTGTTGTCTGAAATTATATTTATGATGAC
Source organism: Allium sativum (assembly GCA_030737875.1). Taxonomy (NCBI): domain Eukaryota; kingdom Viridiplantae; phylum Streptophyta; class Magnoliopsida; order Asparagales; family Amaryllidaceae; genus Allium; species Allium sativum. The sequence continues at coordinate 861,069,181 of CM060915.1, read as the reverse complement.
AAATATCCCGCAGTCCACTCTGTATAAATGAAAACTAATGCTGATTAGAAAATAGAAAAAAAATTCCAGTTATCATTGTTGGGCATCAGAAACACTTCTATGTCAGTTTCAATCAATTACTGGGACAAAGTAGTACTTCTTTTGTATTCAGCAACGCAAAAAATAAATTAAAAAGAAAGAAACATCAGAAAAACAACATGAAGAAAAATTAACCTGTCAGAGTGCTGCTGTGCACATGGTTCTTGAAAAATCTCTCCGTCAACACTTTTCTTATCCACAATTTTATTTTCTACCCAAATTTGTTGCAGAATTTCTTCCACTTTCTTTCACTGTAATAAACATTTTTTAGTACTAGTTTACTCAAGAAAAATATAACGGAAAATTCTTACCACTTCATACGCTTCGTTCAAATGAAGATTATTATACTTGTTCGATCTTCTTGGTCTCTTCGAATCGTAGTGAACCCATTGCATGTCTGCATATGCTAATGTCAACAGGGACCAATGGTTGTCAAAATGTAATGGGAAGTAAATTTTTTCTGTATACTTCTGTAAAGCTGCTTCTTTCAAGAAAGGAGTAACCAAATAATTAATAATTGAACTCCTGCCTTCCATTATTCCTTTCTGCTCAGTGTAAACTTTACCTTAATGAGTACTGAAGAGCTGAATACTGTAATATTAATTTTTTAAAACTGTGATTCAACTTACCGTCATTATTGTAGACATTGCGTAATTGTAATCAACTAGATCACATTTATTGGTGCACCAGTCGATTATCTGAATATCCAAAAAAAAAAAACATAAAGTCAATAAATATGCTACAATAACTAATAAACGATTTACGTCATTGGTTTATCTTGCTAATAATTTGTATTTGTGGAGAAATGTTGTGTTATTAACAAAAAACATAAAATGATAACAACAGTTTAGAAAAAAAGATATCCATAAACTTTTAACTGATATGAATTACTAAAATGATATCTAAAATAAACAGAAAATGATAATATAAACCTAGAGTTAGAAATTCAAATCAATAATGAGTATTCATTAACAAATAATATCATCAAAGAGTGTAGTCAGTAAATTGGATGATGACATACTGATCTGACAACAATATTTTTTTGTAAGCATTTGTGTTTGTGGAGAAATATTGTGTAATAATCAAATAACAGATAATGCTAACCACATTTTATAAAAAATGATATCTAAAAACTGTAAATTTAAATGAACTGTATAAATGATATCTAGAAACAATAAAAATGATAACCAAAATGTGCAGTAAATAATTCCACACAAAAAATGATATCTTCATTGAAGGAAAAATGATACCCATGAACTATTACAGTAAGATGGCTATCAATAAATTATTTTTGTACTTATGTTTACCTGCCCATCTGTTAATGATCCTCTCAACAATTCTGTCAGCATGTCCTTCGTCACAACACATCCTCCCCTTTCCATGTCATCATCTTGCCAAGCTACTGGACTGTCCAATATTAAAAAGTCAAACAGTTAACAAAATAATTTCTATGTTTTATAAGCACAGATGTAAATATAATACTCACTTTTCTTCTGCTATTGACATTAAATAAAATTTCCGTACAATTCTACCTTCCTCATCATCTAGATGTTTTGTCACTTTTTTGCATTTTGATAAGCCCAAGTCTTTCCATGACGGTTCTTCAACATTTATTGGCTCTACGAGTTCAACATTTTTTTCGTTCTCAACATTATCTTCATTTATTGTTTTTTTCCTACATTTTTCATCATCAACTGAAATCAATGAGAGTTGTAACTCATCATTTTTCCCTTCACATGAAACATCAGTCTCCTTCTTTTGTGTTACACGTGCTTTCTTCCACGCTTTTACATAATATTCATACTCTTTTTTTTTTTTGTGTTCTTCTTCTTGCTCTCAATCTCAGTATGTATGAAGGTGGTTTTGCACTTTTTGACTTGGAAGATGATTTTTTAATTTTTTTTTCTTGACTTTTGAGAATTCCCTTTTTTGACTTTCATCTTTGCAATCTCAGCAGTCAAATTAAAACTAAAACTCGGAGGTTCAATGTCGTCAATTGACTGTACACTCTTACTTCCAATCTCACTGTTACCGACAGAATCTTTAACTGTGACTGGCGTTTTTTCATTCCCTAAACCAGCTGGTAGGCTTTCTTCTGCATAACTCCTATCCTCAACATTTGTCGTGCATTCGTTCAATTTATCCTGATCTAGATTCAGATTATTTACCTCCGTTGTTCTCACTTCATTACAGTCCAAATTATCATCTGTATGCGCATCAACCAATGTCGTTTGTAAACCAACTCTATCCTCCGTTTTATCATGTTGCATTTCAGCTTTCTGTTCTTTCATTTGCTCTTTAAGTCTACATAACTCTTCTTCTGCTTTTCTTCTCAAGTTTCTTTCCTGCATCCACTTCTTTTTAAATTCTTTGTTTTCTTTCTCCAACTCTGTGATGCGATAGTTCAGAACTCTATTTTCCATGTCCAAACCAACTGTTTCCACTACTTGGATTTGCTGACCACGTTTTCTTTTTTTGTTTTGTGCAACTTTTCCTTTTAATGCAGCTCTATTTGCCAAACTTTCCTTACACTCTAACAGCAGTGTTTCATGTAGTACAATTTTTCCCATTTCCATTACCTTCACAAGAAGGCACATAATATGAATTAATTTGCATACTAGTCACAATTTATAACTGGATTTAAAAAGAATGAATGTATAACAGATTTTTTTTCCTTTTTTCACTATTTTGTATTTTTTTACAATTTATGTCAACTATCAAAATTTAAAAAATGATAACTACATCAGCTGGAAAAAGATAACTAAAAACTGTATAGTGGCTAAGACATCAACAAATGATAACTGTAATACATGCAAAATGATAATATAAAATTGAATAAGCATTTGTACAAATTAAATGATAATTGAATTGTTTAAAATACGATATCTATGGGTATTTCATAAGTTAAATACTCTGCATATTAAATTAAAAAAATGAACAGTTGAATAATATCATCAAAGAGTGTAGTCAGTAAACTGATTAATGAAATACTGAACTGACAACAAAATTTTTGGCTAATTATTTGTGTTTGTGGACAAATGTTGTGTACGAACCAAAAAACAAAAAAAGATAACCACAGTTTAGAAAAAATGATATCCATAAACTGTTAAGTTAAACTGACTGTAAAAATGATATCTACAAGAAACCAAAAATGATAACCTAAATCTGAAGTTAACAATTCAACATAAAAATGATATTTGCAGTGAATGAAAAAAGATAACCGTGGACTATTAACATTAAGATTAGTACTAAAATAAACCCCTAACTAATTACAAATAAGATACCAAAAAAATTCCAATTCACAGTACCTACACAAAAACGATCCCGACGAACACATCAAAATTATATTTTTACCTGTCCAGCTTTGAAAGTGTCTAAAAATTCCTTCGTCACGATTTTATTCAACTTCCTCAAATCCCACCTAGCAAAACGAGGGAATTTATTCTCAAACTTCTACCTCTGCGCAATTAGATTTAACTTCTCACACATCACATACTGCATAAACATAAAATACAAGGTTAACAATAAATTCATCAATAGTTGGTCGTGTTTACAGAAGAAATACTTTAATCAAAATATTTACCAAAGGAATCATTGAGCAACCAGCCATATCACGCGGATTTTTTATGGAACTTTTTACAAACTTTTTAAAACTTGAATGAATGGTTTTAGGCCATGACACTGATCTCATTTTCTTCACGTCTACAATGTATGGAATGAAACCCCACCTAAACTTTTGTTGGTTATTCGGAAAGAAAAATGTAAGCAAAATTAGCATTATCATAAGCAGTGGCAAGTCCTCTTCAAACACCTTCTTCTTCTTCTCTATTTCTTCTTTAATTCTTTTTTCAATTAAACTTCTTACAATGATAGTTGATTTCCCAAAGTTTCTCGACACAAATTCCTTGCAATCTGTTGGTGTCGTTTTACTAGTCATTTTTGGTGTATCGTCTATATCTGTACCTTCCAAAGGCATGTAAAATAGAAGACTTATATCTTCTGGACATATTTCCATTTCACTTTCACCAAACACAAAACATTCTTTCTCCACTGAGTAGCACGAATATACAGCATCCAATTTTTCTGCTTTTTTCTTGCACTCTGTTAATGAAATGTTTTTCTCGTAAAAAACAGAAAAGAAATCATAGAATGGTGTTTGTTTCAAAAACTCAATTTGCTTTGATGTAAGTGCTTTCTTATCTCTCAACAAACATATCGTCTTGTAAGACGATTGCAACCCACATCTGTATGCTGTAGCACAACTGGTTTTCTCACCAACCACTACCTCTTCTTTACTTTCCACTGGAATTGTACCAGACTTGATTTCTCTAGGCCTTGGTGTTGAATATATGATTTTTTGTTTGATGATAACAAATAGATTTTTACTGATGTGTTTGATGGTGAAATAATTAGTATTATTGGTTGATGATGCTTTACACAAAATACAGGAAATTTACACAAGTTTTTGTCTTCCAATAATATATTTTTATTTCACAAAACAATTACATACTCTCACTTATTACTTTCTCTTTTGTTTCAAATTCACAATTACAAATAAATTCAGTTCAAATGTCTACACTACATATACATCTCTTCTTGCTAGATTAATCTTGTTGTGCTCACTCTAACTGTCCCAAGCTCCTAGTGCATCATCCTGAAACCTGTCACAAAAGAAGATACACACAGTACGCTGGAACTAAAATAAACACTGGACAAATAAATTTTTACTGTTTGATTGATTCTCTATTTGTCTCAGTTTTCTGTGTGTTTTTCTCATCATATTTCAGACTTGAACAGCCACGCCATAACCATACTGGTTTGCTGATCAGAACCAAATGTTTCTGACCAGCCTCAACACAGTACAGATTGACTGCTGTTTGTTTTTTTGTTCCTTTTGTTTCAGAATCAAAAGACAAGATAAAAATCAAAAGAAGGAATACATCAGCAAACACATTACAGTGTGAAAAAGCAAGTGCCAAGTGTAAACAAGAAATTTCAGAAATCTCAAGACTGGTGGAAATTGAAGTATGGTGAATGGAGCAGCTAAATGATCATGAGTACATACTAAAACATGTATGTCGAGCAAGTATACAGGGAAGCTAGACAAGTCAGAAATATTCATGGTACAACTGCACAAAAATGTTCAACTCAAATGGCAAATGCATGGTGCAGCAGTTCAAGTTTCATGGAACAAAGGGCACAGGTACAAAATACGTGGTCGAGCCAGTTTCAAACAAAGCAAGTGATGGCAAGTAATAAAAACAACCAGTGAGCAAAAACTTGGCTCAAGGTTGATTATAAACAGCAATGAGAAATGAGGGCAACAGTAAGCCCAACATGGATGGTGCAAGCATCAACAACATGGTTAAGGAGAAAACATACAAGTATGGCACTGTCAGCATAATGTGTTCAGAGAATCAACATGATGGCTCATAAACAATGGTCAAAGAAATCAGATTTGTCATGTATATCATAAAATGTTTTTTTTCTGTGAAACAAATTGTTTTTGTTTTCAGATTTCAATATATATATATTTGGCAAGAAAATAATTTTTGCATGAAAGAATATTCAGATTTAATGGTGATGGCAAGAGTATATTAGAAATGCAGAAATTCAGTGTTCATACTTTTGGCAAGTGATAATCAGTCATCAAGCTTTGGAAAACAAATTGGGGCAAGGAAAGTTTTTATTCCAGAAATCATAGAGCAATGTTTGGCAAGTTTGCCAAAAGTCCAAATGGTTATATGGGGGCAAGTACTTCTGTCGTAAAATCAATCAAAGACACACAAAGCCAGAATAAATCAAGTTTTTTTTTTGGCAACAATTTTTTAAAGGGAGAAAACTTTAATCACAGAATATTGCTTGTCATTTCTCTTCTTTTTTGGCCAGAAAAAATCTTTTCAGATTCAAGGCAAAGCCGAGCAATTTTAGAAGAGCCAGCAATGGAAAGATTTCAAAAATTTATCCAGATTTATCACAACAATCACGGCAACAAAATTCAAGAAAAGCCACAGCTAATCTTTCAAGGCAATTTAATTCGATCAAAGCAACAGTATTTAGGTCTCTGATCAATCAAGACAAACAAGGCAGTTTCAAAATGTTCAAGTTTCAATTCAGAGTAAATTTGGCAAGAACATTAAAGAAATTTTTCAAGGCTGATTTTTTTTGGCAAGAATTCAAAAAGGATTTCCACAAAATTCTCAAGGGCTGATTCAATCAAGGCCGTATAAACAGCAAATCAAATAGCAAGGGACCACAAACAATCAAGCCGAGAAATTCATATCCAACTCAAGGAGAGCCAAAATCAAAGCAAATAAAAAGGGGCAAGTCTCTAATGCGAAATCAGAGAGAAAGGGTTTCTAAGACCCTATATAAACACACACTTTCATCATCGACCTGGTATCCAACAATCCGACAGGAAAAAAGAAAACCCTAAATTCAAATCAGAAATCTTACGTAGTTGGATCGTGAGAGAGACCATAGCTGAGTCGTGCTGGAAGACATATTCAGCAAATTCATTTCCGCAAACAAATTAAAATCAAAGGGACTCGAGATTTCCAGAAACCCTAGTTTTTTTTCCTTTTGATCGCTGCCGCCATTCCAGATACCCAAAGCAAAAGAGAGAACAACGAATAAGCGAAGAGTTGAGCGGGCCGGCCTAATTTGGTTTGGCTAAGCCAAGTCATTAAAAAGGGGAACTATTGCCTTTGTTTTTTTATTCCCTTTGTTTTTTTTTGTTGTAATTCCTTAACAACAATACTTTTTTTTTCTCTTTTTTGAAACTAGGTATACACATTACTGGTCTGTAGTGTGGGAAAAACTGGTCTAGGTTACATAGGTCAGTCTAGGATTTTCAGCTTAGGGACAGACAGGAGCAGGAGTTGCAAGTTTACATAGGATTGTAAGCGGGATCTGTTTGTATCTCCTAGTAGAAATCTTAGAAAGGCAGCAGTAGGCACAGTTTGCCGAAGCTGGGTATCTTGCGTGTGATTTTTCTTTCTGCGTTTTTTATTATCTCTGAATTAATTGTAATTTATTGTTAAAAACCCTATTCACCCCCCCTCTAGGGTTATTATCGATCCTACACTTGGGTTTTCAAAATCATCATCCTAGTTATAAAAAAAAAACTAAAATAACTGTTGAGAACAAAATTATTTATCACTAACACAATTGAATTTCATTCATTACAAACCATAATTAATCTAAATAATAATGTAGGTGCTAATTATACTAATTAACTAATTTACTGTCTCATTTCTCGAGGCATTATCATTTTATCAATGTACACTATCATTTTTACCTACACCAAAAAAATCAAGTTAAATAGTGTTCTCATACTCACGGTATCATTTTTACCATATATACAGTATCATTTTTTATAAATATCTATACTCAGGATATCATTTTAATACCTATGAAATTATCATTTATATATAATTGAAGTTATCCTTTTTTACTTATAGAATTTTCTTCAATGACTCCACCATCCTTTTCTTCAAGAATTTTCGATTTTATTCCTTCTTTAACCTGCACAAATAAAGAAATATTGTTACAAAATTTGAACAAAACATACAAAAATTTAATACAATGAATAGAACTTACCTTTTTTTTTGATTCATCTCTTTCTTCAACTTTTCTTCAACATATTTAGGATCATTGAACCTTTTCGACCGCGTCTCTCTTCTTATACATTCAGTGCTTTTCCTGACTGTTTTTTTTCCATCATTTTTTCGATTACCATTATCATTTCTTTCAACAGATTGTACATTCGCAGTTTGATTTTTTCCACTATCATCTCTTTCATCCACAAATTGATAATCAACGTTATCATTTCCTCTGTCAACTGCGTGTTTATCAATTGCAGTACTGTCGATTTGCTTATGGGCGTCAATAACTAGGTTTTCGACTCCACTTCGTGATATTCGACGGCATCAGCTAGGGTTTCAATATTCCTTTCCACGACTCTTTCCATTAACTCGTTGTCAATCTTGCTGCTAGGGTTTCGATTTGATTTAGGGGAATCCGTAGGAAGAGAATTCGTCGATCGCGTTTTTGTGGTCATTTCTCAATTACGGCGGACGAAATTGAAGGTTACGGTGTACAAGAAGAAAAATGAAATAACGGGGTATTATTTGGGCTGGGCTATTATTTGTCCTTATGGATAAAATATTTTAGTGTTGTCCTTATGAATAAAATATTTACTTAATTTGTCCTTACAATTTTTTTTCCTTATATATATATATATATATGGGTTCCGCTATACCTCTTATATTGCACGTGAACTCTCCTCCTTAATCTCCACCACCCATTTCCCCATTCATTCTCTCTCTTTCCATTTCAATATTATTTCTTAGTAGAAAGAGAGAGAATGAGTGGAGAAATTGGTGATGGAGATTAAGGGGGAGAGATCACGTGCAACATAAAAGGTGTAGAGGAACCTTCCTCATATATATATATATATATATATATATATGGGCAGTGTTCCGCTACACCTTTTATATTGCACGTGAGCTTTCCTCCCCCTGAATCTCAGCCATTCATTCCTCCACTCATTCTCTTTCTCTCTCTCTCTCTCTCTCTATATATATATATATATATATATGACACCTGAAGCAGTGCAGCAATGCCCCCTGATTTCCACCACATATCCCGTTTCTCTCTCCTTCCACTCATTCTCTTACCTCCCACTAACTTAAACTACTATAAACACTTGGTTTCTATTGGGGGAGCATTTGGGGTGCTCACTATTTGGGGTGCCATTGAACGCTCCTATATATATATATACATACATATTTATTGTTTATTTTTTACTCCATATGCTCCCATTGTACTGTTAATATATGAGACCTATATGTACTTGTTTTTCTTGCAAGGTTCCCAATATGGGGGTTACAAGGTTTTGATGACGCATATAGACGTAGCATATACTAGTTTTCAATAAAGCGTACGAATTATATATATATATATATATATATATATATATATTGAGTGTGTGTGTAAAAAGGGTGTGTGTAAAAAGGGTTATATGACATCTCTTTTGCATCCTAATAATAACCACTTGTTTATATTTAAATAATATGTGAATGAGAAAGAGAGTTAGTGGAAGTGTAACGAACTGGGGTTTTCGACTCCGAAAATCGACACAAAACCCAGCGTCGACTGTTCAGACATCGAAAATACCGGATCATTAGTAGAAAGAAATTAGAGGATGGGATAGAAAGATAGAACTAATAGAATAGAAGAAGAAGAAGAACACAACTGAGCATAATCAGAGTAAACACGAATCTCACAGCGGAACGGATAAAATATTTTTTTTTAACATAACTTTGAAATACAAAACTGTATTGTATATTCATACCATCATCAGAGTACAACATAACATTTGATACAGCGGAAATAACTCTAGATAACTGACGGTGGAGCCTTCTACTTTAAGATCCTCCAAGTGCATCTGCAAAGCCTGAAACACTTGACTGCCCGTACAAATTTGGGCACCCAAGAGTTTAGGGAAAACAAACAAAATAAACTCTGGGTCAGTCATGGGACTGGTGTGAGTAAATTCCAACCATACGGTTTAACTTTGAAAATCCTTTTAAAACAAAAGGATAATAGTAAGACCAACCCACACATAAACATGGACGGTTTTTACCTTACTATAACCCAAAATATTTTGATATCAAAATCCAGTGATATTATAATAATGTCTAATCAAATAAATAACCAAATAGTAGAACGCTTGCATCTCACGCTCTACATACATAGTATAAAATCAAAAACCCGCAGGGCGCTTATTGGAGATTGGATTCCAACTATGACAAGGTATGGGACCACCTTCCGACAGTGTATCTCTAGAGGCAAATACACCTGGGTTCAACAAGAACGTCTTGCAACCCGGCCCACACATGACCGACCACTCATTTCGCTTGAGTGTATCGAATGTATATCACCAACGGTTGGACTCAAACCACCGTTCCCGAATGGGCAGAATCGATAGATTTAGAAACAAAAGGAATTTCTCTAGATAGGTGATTATACACCCTAATGGGAGCGACCCACATAGCCATGCTGCCTGCCCGATTTTTGTCATTTCCCGGTTGTGAAGCTTGAGGCTACGTCTTTCTTCAGAACATCTGGCCACCATACACTTTGAATGCCACATCGTCAAACCCGTCAAATCACTAGTTGATTTTCCCAAGAATATTACGGGTATAAAAGCTAAGAGAAACGAATTCCTCTGCCACCAGACGTAATACCTTGAAAAGATCGTCTTATGTGACCGTTAGGAATACTCTGTCAGACATTCGTCCATACAAGTTGTCCTGGGACTGAACAAACATAACAGTTCTTGAATTTCACTCCGTCTTCGATTATCTTCAACATAATCAAATTCGCAACGCCTATGCCTATACGGAGTGGTCCTCGGATATTAAATCCAACCGGTCTCTCCGTATCGACAACGATGGTCAAAACACTTCGATAGTCGGTTATTTAACTATCGAAGTAAAAACAAACATCCAATCAAATGTATAATTATCATCACACAACCATGGGCACTTTTTATTTAACATTCATCATCATCGAATTATAGTTCCCATTTCTAATAGTATTATTTAACTCTAATCATATTTCAAAGATCGAAATGATGTCATCGTTTTCTGAAACGATTCTCCACTACTCGTTCTTATATTTCTTTGAATAATCATCGTTACTTATTACTTTAGAATAAGTGGATTCCAAAACTAACTGTTTACATTCCCTATGGAGTAGTGCTGTACAAAAATCATACTTAGGTTTGGTCAACAGCGCTAAATTATCGTTATAGTTCAAAACTTGTCATGCGCTGTGATATTCTCCTTTATAAGTAAATCTTGACATAACAGTCACGCATTAGCCTAGTCACAGCGTTATTTTATCGCTATAGTTCAAACTTACAACACGCTACTATATTCCACTTTATAATTAATCTCGACGCCTCTTTCCGTTACAAGAATCTTGACATTTCTTTCCGTTACAAAAAGCTTGACATTCCTTTCCCAACTCGATAACATCTTAAATGGAAACTGTTTAAGGAAACAATTATTTAATTAAAATAATTAAATAATAATTTACTTCATCATTGCTGAAGTAAAATTATCTTTCTTCCTTATTAATTTAAAATAGAATGGTTGCATACTTAATGAACAACAACTATTTTATTAGTTCAATAATCCTTTTATCTTCATTAAAAAGGTAATTAAGGATTTAGAAATCTAATTAATTTAAACAATGAACTCTTAAGTTATTATCATTGAAAACCAATTAACTAACTAATAATCCTCGACCAAATAGTGGGTTTAGTCAACCTCAACTATCCGTTAATTTATCAACTTATCTCAGTTTCTTCTAAATCGATACCACCTATTTATTTAATCAACATAACATTGAATTTCCATTCACATGATTCAAACAGTGCATGCACAAAACAAACAGTTCATATAATTATTGAAGAATCCGGTTGGATTTCTCCAACCGGTTTCCGCATCCACAGATGTTAGTCAAACAACTATTACTGATTCCATACTAGGGAATATTATAATCGATGGAATCAGTATTCAACCGGTGATGTGTACATATGCAACGATATATAATAATTCAACCAATTTAACCATAATTTACCTAATCAACCATCACACAGCATTCAACCATTATTTTAAAATATAATTAAAATATTTTAAATAAAATAGAGTTAGTGAATTTACTCACCTTTGCGCGTTAACCGTTAAATAACGATTTGCGTCAGTCGGTTTCCTTTTGAAAATCTGTATAGCCCAATTTCTTCTTATCCATGATTTTGAACACTGCTAATCCCTTTCTTCTAAACGCCCCTTTTCACCGGTGAAGACAGTGTTCCGCTTGTTACTTCATAGCTACGACTGTATCACCAGACAGTACGGCCACCGGAATCAGTTCACCACCGTGCTTTACACATCAATTTAACCACGTCATTCTCCGCTAATTAACTCTAGATGCCAACAGTTGATACCACTTGTTTTCAGTGTAACTTTTCTTCACAACAGACCACCCTCCAGTATGAAGAAAAACTCGACCGTCAACACATGCACCAACAAAACTCCCCTCCGCAAATCTTCTTTTCCATTTACGCAATGAATACTCCTTCACCAATCACTTCAAGTAAACCTTCCAACTCCACCATATTACACTCACGTGTTGTCTTCTGTGCTAAACATGGATCCAACATCCTTGCTTCACTTTGATGCTCCCATTTTTCCCTAAGACCAAGACCTAGGCTCACGGAGGATACAAGACAGTGAACCCATACTTCCGAATACATGTAAATCCACGTTCGTAATACACCGCCATGTTCACGTCTTTCCGAGCTACTCCGGTTACTTTGGATGCAAGTCCCACACCAGTACCACAAACCGTGTTGTGGCCTTGACTCTCCATGCACACTCCAAAGCCAACATTTCACTTGATCCCCATATTTCTTCACTGATCTACACCCAGACCGTCCCTTCCAATCCTATTGAAATTATTTCAAGGCTTCTCCAATAACAACAATCCCACGCATCAACACCATTTGTAATGGCTCGTGGCCCTTCCACCTATACAAAACCGCTCTTCAGTAAATGGCTACTTAGTGTGTAATCTTTACTGACCTTCAACACCGGCTTTTACCATCAGACCCGTCACCGTGTCTTGCCTTTACTCCTTTCCTTTTAAAAAAAACAAACTAATATTAACCTTTAACTTCTTAGTCCCCATGAACGTAACAACACTGTGCCGTGTCCTCTTCCTTTTGAAACCTGTGAGCTTCTCCTATATTTTCTTCCACTCCTTGCTCTTCAATTTGCATGTTGCGTTACACCACTTCGCCCCATATCGCTCTCCAGTATCCACGTTTCCAGCTACCAGGTCCACCCATCTTTCCCCTTGCCATAAACAACATCATATGCATACCGAACATGCACGTATCTCCTTCTAACCTCACTCACGTTCGAGACCACTCCTGTTAAACAAGACTTCTATCCTGTACAATTTCCACCACTATTTCCTTACGTACACAATTTCCTCCCCCATGTAAAACGAAATAATATTTCCAACACGAAACAAGTCCTTTTTATACACCATTTCTCTCCCAACGCATGTGTGGTCTCCACTTCCAATTTGCCAGTACACAATACCCTCATTTTACGCACACACAGCATGCGATGCTACCCATGCCATACACGCTCTTGCCTTGTCCTCCTTACTTCTAACGCAACACCTGCACACAATCTCTTCACCTGACATTTGTTACCGCCTCACTGCAGCAAATGAAACCACCGCCATACCTTTCCAGTATCCAATCCACTGCTAATGCTTCGCTCCCCGTACACCGGAAGCAAACACCGCCACCACCTTTGATTCATTTCAGGAACTCTCGCACTCACATCTCTTCCTTACATCTAACGCCAGCATTCGGTATATTTTTTATTTATTTATTTATTTATTTACTATATTGGTTTCTTTTCCTTTAAGCTGTCGAATGGATTGTCTGAACGAAAGCAAATAGGGCAATGTATTTATATTTGCTTTTCCTTGACTGCCAAGGAGTATACAGTATGCTAGGATTAGAATAGGCGTGCAGTTCTGATGTGCTTTGACATAGGGATGGGTAGGCTTGCTGAGAAACTAGATTTAAAATGACAGTGTTTAGGGTCAGGTCAGCTACTGCCACTTACTTGGTCTCCACGGTGTGAAATATAGGGGACACCGTGTGTATATATATAAATGAGAAAAGAAATGGGATAGAACCATGTGTTCCCTTGTCAAGTACAGAAAGCATGCGATGGTCTCACATTGCGTAGCTTTGATTTCCAACAGATTTTGTCGGTACGTCCAAATACATGAGCGATGTACAACACTTCGCAGAGAAGGAAACAAACCATTGTTTTATACGGCAGATGGGAGTAGCAAATTTATTTTTAACTAACTTGAACTGTGAGTTTACATTAATCCATTATGTATTATTGGTTGCGCACATCTTTGTGATAAAGTTAGGAGTTTGCAAACCGTTTAACATCTACAACAAATGGAATTAGGAAATAATGATGTAAGATTTCGGATCCAGATTGAAAAGGGATTGGGAATTTTGGGAGTAGTAGTGACAATAAGATGAGTTTCTTTTCTTTTTAGGAGAAATGGGTGGGTTCCAGCGCAAACAAATCCAAAGAAGATTGGGAGATTGATTTATAAAAGCTGGTAATTCCATATAAAGCTTTACCTACTCTATTACGTAGACTCGTTAAAGTGCGAACCGCCATAGACAGAAATAAAAATACAGTTGCGTTCAGCGAGGTGTCACGATCTCAAAAATACAATAATACCGGTAGGTTGACCCATATTTTGAAATCCCAAAATATTGATACAGGGTGCAAAATACTCCAAATAAAAAGTTGCGAATTAAATTAATTAAAAATTACAGTAAAATTCTAAAAATTAAATTATCGCTGCGCCTCAAAAGAACTTTGTCTAAATTCGAAACCAATAAGAAGTTATTTCAAATAAACCGTTATGGTCGATATACGATTTCATAGCGACTTTCTGAATATTTGATTTTGACATATCTTGCAATCTACACGACGAAATCTCAATATTTTACTTCTGTCAGAAAGATACAGTTCAACAGATTCCAATGTTTCTTGTTTCGAAGAAATCCGACTAATAATGGATCATGTATACTCCGTTGAAGTTCAGAACGTTAAATTACGAACTGCAGCGTCGTTATGAGCTTGGTTATAAATAAATATATATTTTTATACGTTCAACTTCGTTTCAATTAATATATAAATCCACTTATCATACGAATTCAAATTTTAAACTGATTTAAATATTCAATTACGAACCGGTAAAAATGCGGGACATTACATTCCTTCCCCCTTAAAATAATTTCGTCCTCGAAATTGCTAAGGTAGGAAAAATGCTACAATTTCTGTTGTAAATATGTTAAAAATTCTTTTGGTTTACTTCATAATTTCAGTTTCAACTGAACTGATCAAAATATTAATTCCCTTCTTTGTAACGAAAATTTTCAAAATTCTGGAAATTTTCTAACACTTTACTTTTCAGAGAATTTCGTCAGCCTCTCTGTTGCACGGTTCATTTGGTACTACTACCACACGCCACTCTGGGCCTTCTCCCTTTATCGGGCATCTAACTTTCTCGCTTCCATTTGCAATCCATTCAGCGTACCCGAATACATCTCCAACTGATCTCGAGTCAGTTTATCTTCAATCAATAATTTTCTTACATGCCGACTCAAATTTCTTTTTCAAACTCCAGTTCAATTCCAATTCCAAATAATCAAATTTCCAAACCAAGTTCGGTTCCATTCCGAATCTCAATTCACAACTCAACTATTTTGCCAAGTCAAATCCTTATTCTAGTACGTTTTCCCCTTACTTGGCTTTGATTCAACTCAAATTTTATTAGACTTATTTAAATTCGCTGTTTATTTACTTCATAAGTAAATTTTAAATTTCAGAAATCAAATACCTGGGATTTTCATTTCAAATCAGTTTGAAATAACATACATATATATTCATAACATAGCAATTCAAAACCTTTGAATTTCTGAACAACTTTTTTTTTTTTTTTCAAACAAAATCTTTGGTAGTAATTCGTCACTTAGCCCTCGAAAATGAACACCGATAATGGTCGACTTCATCATCGGAATTTATTTCCAGTGATCAAAGTGAGTTCAATACTATATTACTTTCAAAACTCATATTCAAATACTTTTATTTGAAATTACTTCAAAAATATCTTTTCGAAACTTGGATAATATTTCAAAATTTCCCCAGGATCTTAAAATTCCATATATTTAATTCAGAATTCATTTACGAACTTTTTCCAAATTACCATAGTTTTAACTCCAATTCTGGAGTTTCTTTAGATTCAATTCATCGGATTTGTATTTTATACTTACGTGAATTTCGATTGGTTATTTACAAAACCACTTCAAGTATGATTATAATAATGATCACACATCCTACGTATTATAATAATATTAAGATATATACTTCTTTTTATATCAAAATATAATTTGGGTAAAATTATTTTATTCACCCAGCTTTTAAAACAATACTATGTCGAATTTCTCTGTTCAAGCGTTTATAAATCCCTATCGACCTCGTCAGCTAAACGCGTCGATCTGGAATTTATATACCACTCATCAGATCAATCAACACAATATAAAACAGTTTTTATATAAATTTACAAATACGCGCTCATATGTATACACTCAAACTCAATCTAGAGTATTACTAACTCCATCTCTATTGAGTCACGCCACAGAGCCAAGGTAATCACTTAACCAATAGCTCTGATACCACTGTAACGAACTGGGGTTTTCGACTCCGAAAATCGACACAAAACCCAGCGTCGACTGTTCAGACATCGAAAATACCGGATCATTAGTAGAAAGAAATTAGAGGATGGGATAGAAAGATAGAACTAATAGAATAGAAGAAGAAGAAGAACACAACTGAGCATAATCAGAGTAAACACGAATCTCACAGCGGAACGGATAAAATATATTTTTTTAACATAACTTTGAAATACAAAACTGTATTGTATATTCATACCATCATCAGAGTACAACATAACATTTGATACAGCGGAAATAACTCTAGATAACTGACGGTGGAGCCTTCTACTTTAAGATCCTCCAAGTGCATCTGCAAAGCCTGAAACACTTGACTGCCCGTACAAATTTGGGCACCCAAGAGTTTAGGGAAAACAAACAAAATAAACTCTGGGTCAGTCATGGGACTGGTGTGAGTAAATTCCAACCATACGGTTTAACTTTGAAAATCCTTTTAAAACAAAAGGATAATAGTAAGACCAACCCACACATAAACATGGACGGTTTTTACCTTACTATAACCCAAAATATTTTGATATCAAAATCCAGTGATATTATAATAATGTCTAATCAAATAAATAACCAAATAGTAGAACGCTTGCATCTCACGCTCTACATACATAGTATAAAATCAAAAACCCGCAGGGCGCTTATTGGAGATTGGATTCCAACTATGACAAGGTATGGGACCACCTTCCGACAGTGTATCTCTAGAGGCAAATACACCTGGGTTCAACAAGAACGTCTTGCAACCCGGCCCACACATGACCGACCACTCATTTCGCTTGAGTGTATCGAATGTATATCACCAACGGTTGGACTCAAACCACCGTTCCCGAATGGGCAGAATCGATAGATTTAGAAACAAAAGGAATTTCTCTAGATAGGTGATTATACACCCTAATGGGAGCGACCCACATAGCCATGCTGCCTGCCCGATTTTTGTCATTTCCCGGTTGTGAAGCTTGAGGCTACGTCTTTCTTCAGAACATCTGGCCACCATACACTTTGAATGCCACATCGTCAAACCCGTCAAATCACTAGTTGATTTTCCCAAGAATATTACGGGTATAAAAGCTAAGAGAAACGAATTCCTCTGCCACCAGACGTAATACCTTGAAAAGATCGTCTTATGTGACCGTTAGGAATACTCTGTCAGACATTCGTCCATACAAGTTGTCCTGGGACTGAACAAACATAACAGTTCTTGAATTTCACTCCGTCTTCGATTATCTTCAACATAATCAAATTCGCAACGCCTATGCCTATACGGAGTGGTCCTCGGATATTAAATCCAACCGGTCTCTCCGTATCGACAACGATGGTCAAAACACTTCGATAGTCGGTTATTTAACTATCGAAGTAAAAACAAACATCCAATCAAATGTATAATTATCATCACACAACCATGGGCACTTTTTATTTAACATTCATCATCGTCGAATTATAGTTCCCATTTCTAATAGTATTATTTAACTCTAATCATATTTCAAAGATCGAAATGATGTCATCGTTTTCTGAAACGATTCTCCACTACTCGTTCTTATATTTCTTTGAATAATCATCGTTACTTATTACTTTAGAATAAGTGGATTCCAAAACTAACTGTTTACATTCCCTATGGAGTAGTGCTGTACAAAAATCATACTTAGGTTTGGTCAACAGCGCTAAATTATCGTTATAGTTCAAAACTTGTCATGCGCTGTGATATTCTCCTTTATAAGTAAATCTTGACATAACAGTCACGCATTAGCCTAGTCACAGCGTTATTTTATCGCTATAGTTCAAACTTACAACACGCTACTATATTCCACTTTATAATTAATCTCGACGCCTCTTTCCGTTACAAGAATCTTGACATTTCTTTCCGTTACAAAAAGCTTGACATTCCTTTCCCAACTCGATAACATCTTAAATGGAAACTGTTTAAGGAAACAATTATTTAATTAAAATAATTAAATAATAATTTACTTCATCATTGCTGAAGTAAAATTATCTTTCTTCCTTATTAATTTAAAATAGAATGGTTGCATACTTAATGAACAACAACTATTTTATTAGTTCAATAATCCTTTTATCTTCATTAAAAAGGTAATTAAGGATTTAGAAATCTAATTAATTTAAACAATGAACTCTTAAGTTATTATCATTGAAAACCAATTAACTAACTAATAATCCTCGACCAAATAGTGGGTTTAGTCAACCTCAACTATCCGTTAATTTATCAACTTATCTCAGTTTCTTCTAAATCGATACCACCTATTTATTTAATCAACATAACATTGAATTTCCATTCACATGATTCAAACAGTGCATGCACAAAACAAACAGTTCATATAATTATTGAAGAATCCGGTTGGATTTCTCCAACCGGTTTCCGCATCCACAGATGTTAGTCAAACAACTATTACTGATTCCATACTAGGGAATATTATAATCGATGGAATCAGTATTCAACCGGTGATGTGTACATATGCAACGATATATAATAATTCAACCAATTTAACCATAATTTACCTAATCAACCATCACACAGCATTCAACCATTATTTTAAAATATAATTAAAATATTTTAAATAAAATAGAGTTAGTGAATTTACTCACCTTTGCGCGTTAACCGTTAAATAACGATTTGCGTCAGTCGGTTTCCTTTTGAAAATCTGTATAGCCCAATTTCTTCTTATCCATGATTTTGAACACTGCTAATCCCTTTCTTCTAAACGCCCCTTTTCACCGGTGAAGACAGTGTTCCGCTTGTTACTTCATAGCTACGACTGTATCACCAGACAGTACGGCCACCGGAATCAGTTCACCACCGTGCTTTACACATCAATTTAACCACGTCATTCTCCGCTAATTAACTCTAGATGCCAACAGTTGATACCACTTGTTTTCAGTGTAACTTTTCTTCACAACAGACCACCCTCCAGTATGAAGAAAAACTCGACCGTCAACACATGCACCAACAAAACTCCCCTCCGCAAATCTTCTTTTCCATTTACGCAATGAATACTCCTTCACCAATCACTTCAAGTAAACCTTCCAACTCCACCATATTACACTCACGTGTTGTCTTCTGTGCTAAACATGGATCCAACATCCTTGCTTCACTTTGATGCTCCCATTTTTCCCTAAGACCAAGACCTAGGCTCACGGAGGATACAAGACAGTGAACCCATACTTCCGAATACATGTAAATCCACGTTCGTAATACACCGCCATGTTCACGTCTTTCCGAGCTACTCCGGTTACTTTGGATGCAAGTCCCACACCAGTACCACAAACCGTGTTGTGGCCTTGACTCTCCATGCACACTCCAAAGCCAACATTTCACTTGATCCCCATATTTCTTCACTGATCTACACCCAGACCGTCCCTTCCAATCCTATTGAAATTATTTCAAGGCTTCTCCAATAACAACAATCCCACGCATCAACACCATTTGTAATGGCTCGTGGCCCTTCCACCTATACAAAACCGCTCTTCAGTAAATGGCTACTTAGTGTGTAATCTTTACTGACCTTCAACACCGGCTTTTACCATCAGACCCGTCACCGTGTCTTGCCTTTACTCCTTTCCTTTTAAAAAAAACAAACTAATATTAACCTTTAACTTCTTAGTCCCCATGAACGTAACAACACTGTGCCGTGTCCTCTTCCTTTTGAAACCTGTGAGCTTCTCCTATATTTTCTTCCACTCCTTGCTCTTCAATTTGCATGTTGCGTTACACCACTTCGCCCCATATCGCTCTCCAGTATCCACGTTTCCAGCTACCAGGTCCACCCATCTTTCCCCTTGCCATAAACAACATCATATGCATACCGAACATGCACGTATCTCCTTCTAACCTCACTCACGTTCGAGACCACTCCTGTTAAACAAGACTTCTATCCTGTACAATTTCCACCACTATTTCCTTACGTACACAATTTCCTCCCCCATGTAAAACGAAATAATATTTCCAACACGAAACAAGTCCTTTTTATACACCATTTCTCTCCCAACGCATGTGTGGTCTCCACTTCCAATTTGCCAGTACACAATACCCTCATTTTACGCACACACAGCATGCGATGCTACCCATGCCATACACGCTCTTGCCTTGTCCTCCTTACTTCTAACGCAACACCTGCACACAATCTCTTCACCTGACATTTGTTACCGCCTCACTGCAGCAAATGAAACCACCGCCATACCTTTCCAGTATCCAATCCACTGCTAATGCTTCGCTCCCCGTACACCGGAAGCAAACACCGCCACCACCTTTGATTCATTTCAGGAACTCTCGCACTCACATCTCTTCCTTACATCTAACGCCAGCATTCGGTATATTTTTTATTTATTTATTTATTTATTTACTATATTGGTTTCTTTTCCTTTAAGCTGTCGAATGGATTGTCTGAACGAAAGCAAATAGGGCAATGTATTTATATTTGCTTTTCCTTGACTGCCAAGGAGTATACAGTATGCTAGGATTAGAATAGGCGTGCAGTTCTGATGTGCTTTGACATAGGGATGGGTAGGCTTGCTGAGAAACTAGATTTAAAATGACAGTGTTTAGGGTCAGGTCAGCTACTGCCACTTACTTGGTCTCCACGGTGTGAAATATAGGGGACACCGTGTGTATATATATAAATGAGAAAAGAAATGGGATAGAACCATGTGTTCCCTTGTCAAGTACAGAAAGCATGCGATGGTCTCACATTGCGTAGCTTTGATTTCCAACAGATTTTGTCGGTACGTCCAAATACATGAGCGATGTACAACACTTCGCAGAGAAGGAAACAAACCATTGTTTTATACGGCAGATGGGAGTAGCAAATTTATTTTTAACTAACTTGAACTGTGAGTTTACATTAATCCATTATGTATTATTGGTTGCGCACATCTTTGTGATAAAGTTAGGAGTTTGCAAACCGTTTAACATCTACAACAAATGGAATTAGGAAATAATGATGTAAGATTTCGGATCCAGATTGAAAAGGGATTGGGAATTTTGGGAGTAGTAGTGACAATAAGATGAGTTTCTTTTCTTTTTAGGAGAAATGGGTGGGTTCCAGCGCAAACAAATCCAAAGAAGATTGGGAGATTGATTTATAAAAGCTGGTAATTCCATATAAAGCTTTACCTACTCTATTACGTAGACTCGTTAAAGTGCGAACCGCCATAGACAGAAATAAAAATACAGTTGCGTTCAGCGAGGTGTCACGATCTCAAAAATACAATAATACCGGTAGGTTGACCCATATTTTGAAATCCCAAAATATTGATACAGGGTGCAAAATACTCCAAATAAAAAGTTGCGAATTAAATTAATTAAAAATTACAGTAAAATTCTAAAAATTAAATTATCGCTGCGCCTCAAAAGAACTTTGTCTAAATTCGAAACCAATAAGAAGTTATTTCAAATAAACCGTTATGGTCGATATACGATTTCATAGCGACTTTCTGAATATTTGATTTTGACATATCTTGCAATCTACACGACGAAATCTCAATATTTTACTTCTGTCAGAAAGATACAGTTCAACAGATTCCAATGTTTCTTGTTTCGAAGAAATCCGACTAATAATGGATCATGTATACTCCGTTGAAGTTCAGAACGTTAAATTACGAACTGCAGCGTCGTTATGAGCTTGGTTATAAATAAATATATATTTTTATACGTTCAACTTCGTTTCAATTAATATATAAATCCACTTATCATACGAATTCAAATTTTAAACTGATTTAAATATTCAATTACGAACCGGTAAAAATGCGGGACATTACAGGAAGTGACAGAAAGAAGATTGTGTGATGGAAATTAGGATACTAAAGAGATGCTCCACTATTTAGAAAGGGCTAAAGGCGCGCGCGCGCGCACACACACACACAAACACACACACACACACACACATATATATATGTATGTATGTATATGTGTGTGTACACACACAGTGACACCCCAAATAGTGCAGTACCTCTTTAGTCCCCTGATTTCCGCCACACATTCCTGTTTCTCTCTCCTTCCACTAATTCTCTCTACCCTCATTAACTTATTTAACTGTAAATGAGTGGCTCTCCTTCGGGTGCAAAAGGGGTGTCATATAACCCCCTCTCTCTCTCTCTCTCTCTATATATATATATATATATATATATATATATATATATGGAGCGACTATTGAAACACACAATTAGAGACACAGGCTCTGGGCCTTTTGATATGTTTATCTTTATGTGGAAGATGAAATTCATAGGGAGATTTAGTGGTTGAGATTGCTTGTGTATAAATTTGTCTCATATTACACACACACATGCGCATCCATATTTGGAGTCATTCTTTTTGCACTCCAACCATAATCATTCCTTTATATTTAAATAATGAATAAGTGGAAGAGTGAGTGGATTGGAAAGATGGTTGTGTGATGGAAGTCAAAGGACATCTACGGGTGTTGCAATTTTTTGAGATGCAACGGAACGTTCTTTATATATATGCACGCTACATATAATACCATATAAAAATGATATTTTAAAAAATTCAATATGTGCAGTTAAAGTGCTTGGCAGATTCAATGCGGCAGAAGGCCAAAAAGTCATAGTGGGGATAAAGTAAGGAAATAGTGAGATATAGCGAATGACTCTAAATTAGCATATATAACTCGTTTTTAATATTTTTACGAATATATAAATGGTAACTAAATGAAAAACTAACATTCAATTTAACTACAACTGGTACATTCTTAATTTTGAATAAAATATGTGCAAGTATCTAAAATAAACATAAGCTATTATTTAACTTAATTAAATTTAATAAAATCTTAAAGTATTTTGTTTCTAAAAATATTTGTTAAAAAATTCAATTAAAATCCTAATTTCATAATTTTTATAATGTTCAAATATTATTTTTCTGTTTATTTCTTTAATTAAAGATATAACGGCAATAGCGTAATATAGTGGAAATAATAGGGTATAACAGGAATAACGAAATATAGTAGGGTTTTAAGCGAAAAGGCTATATTAAAGGTTATTTGGGAAAAACGTAGCATTAGTAATCCGCCATGGGATATAACAAGGTAATAGCGGAGCATTAACTGCTCATAATTCAATACTTCAAGATCAATGTAATGCCTCATTAAAACATTATAAGAAAAATCCAATCGGAAAATTCATTAGTAAAAAAAAATTATAATGACTTATTTTAATATTTTATTTCATCAAAAGAAGTTTGTACTTCTGGATCATGCTAACATATGGTTAAAACCTTACTAAGGAAAAGCCAGTAGAAATAATCTTATTGAAACAAAAAGAGTACAATGTAGCATGCCATATTTCAATAGTTTGCTATATCAAATGGAATTTGATACTTCGAAATTAATGTAATGCCTCACTGAAATCTTAATAAGGAAAATTATGACAACAATAACAACTAAGCTATTACTCCCAACCAAGTTGGGTTTAGTTAGAGATAAACCCAAAATCAAACGATAAAGACGATTTAAATGCAATAAGAAGAAGAAATTTGAACGTAAATATAGAAATAAATGCTAAAGTAAAATAATTAAACAAATAACAATAGTATAATAAATAAAAACCAATATGATGACGCCATGCCAAAAAAATAAAAAATAAACTAATATGATGATGATGATAATAGTAATAATGGTACTAGTAGTAGTAGGTAGCGAAGACTAACATTGTGTCTTATTCCCTGTTCACTGATCCTATAATCCAAAACTATAACACTATATAACTAACTCTATGTTCATGGTTTTAGTACATGGACCACTAACTTCCACATGTTCCCGTCCGACACCAGCTCTTCGGATGTATTTCAATATCTCAAGTTCCTTTTTTACAACTTCCTCCCATATCGTTCTATCACTATGCCATAAATGGCCTATTGCAACGAAATTACAAGGTGTTGCTAGCTACAATGTAGTGATAGCAATGCTAATTTTTGTCAATTACAACATTTGCTTCAAGATGTTAGCATAACAACAAGATATTGCAGTAGCTATAAATATATTCAAATTAAAACAATTTAAAAAAATTTACACCCCAGCGATCCGCACCATCATTTAAAACAAATTCTCAACCATCAATCAATGCCCTGGCTATTTCTATTTCCCACTTTTATTTCCATTCAGCCGCGTTCCTTTTCACTTCGTTCTCACGCCCCAAATTTTCAATCCCTAGTTTTCTTAGCGAAACAAAAAAAATGGAGGAAGATTCCAAAAGCAAAACTGACTTCCTATTTCAGTGGGGAAACAAAAAGAAGCTACGTGGTAGCAAGGTTCATGACGATGCTGAATCATCATCTCCCTCCAGATTCAACGGCTCGAGGAGCGCCATGTTGCACATCAGTTGTCAAATGATCAAAGGAGCACTTCTTGACGATTTCAAGCATAGTACCGATATTGATTATAAAAAATAGGCTTCTTCTTCACCTTTGCGAAATTTCGTAGTGGTTAGTAACAGGTTATTTCGTAAAACATGATTTTGTTCCAAATTTTGTAGGCCTTGCTGAATGGTGATTTTTGATGCTATTGCCTTTTATTTTATTTTTTATTTTTGAGTAGTTACATGCGGGGTTCTCCATGTTTTTTTTTGGTTTATTTGACTAATTAGTTACTGTATTTATTTGGATAATGAGTGAAACGACCCATACTTCTCCTTGCGGGAAAGCCCGGATTGCTTTGAGAACACGACGCGTCAGGACACTAACAACAGAACATTTCATTGCTATTACAACAATTTACATCAGAGTACAGAATATATCAGAGTATGAATAAATATTTTACAGCGAAAATAAAATAATACCAAAGATTAAAATACAAAGCAGTGGAAATCAAATGTATAAATACAATGTATAGCGGAAAATACATCAACAACACAATTGAAAGAAATACACGGATACAAAGTTTTTTGAATATAGCTCCAGCTGTAATCCAGGATCGTGTGAAAGAAAAATATCTGCGGAAACCAAAACTACTTGCTGCCCGTGTGGAAAATATGGGCACCCGGAGTTTAGGTAAAAACAATAAACTCTGAGTCAGTCATGAGACTAGTGTGAGAACTAAAACAGTTATTAAATCTTTAATTTAAAAGTTGGGAAATCATGGGACCACGTCGTATAACACGGAACGGGTTTACTCCATACGAATCTTAGTTTAAAATATAAACAATGCAATGCTTTTTGGAAAAACGAAGCTATTATAAGACTCAGGTCCCATTACACAATGCAACACAAGCCGGAGGATAGAGTTTTCCCTTATAATAGCCAAACATGCTTGGTACTTTCTAAAAAAAATCATTTTGATATTACTATAAGTGTATAGTGATTCAAAAACAATTTCAACATAAATGTATCAGTCATAAACGACATAGTACCCCATCCTACTATGTCGCCACACTAGTTTTACAACTAAAACCGAAAAGTCACGTATTGGAATTGGGATTCCATCTATGAGTCGAGGCCAGCGATGGCTACTCTCCGATTCGAGCCACTCTAGCACATGCCTCAGGATCCCCCGCAGTGAACCCTGTAAATGGTAGGGTCAGTCCATACTTACTTTAGTGGATTAATAATTCCTGAACAATACGTTTCCCAATCCTATCGGACCTCCAAACAGGTCAGTATGTCGGCCCTATGAGCATATAGCCCTATATCCGAGGCGCCTCGCAATCCATCATCCACATAAGTAAAAATGTCCGGGCTCTATACCATGACACCACTTTTAACTAGAAAGAAACGCAAGTTCTCCTTACGGTCACTATCCAGTTTTTTACTAATACCGGGTGTGAGGCTCGCGAATTAACGCTATACACTAAGTTATGTTTATTAAAGCCGTGCTTTGATCATCAACCACAAGACTCTGCTTTTCAACAAAAGCCTTGATCATTTGCATCTCAACATGCCACACTAACAATCCATACCGTACCACTGATTTCCACCAATATATAACTTCTAAGCTCGTACGTCTCAGAGAAGGGTGTTAAGCAAGAAAATAAATTCTCCGCCACCAAACAAATATATATTTAGTAGAGATCAACGAATATAGTATTAAGGAATACAATGTCATACATACCATGCATTTACAATTCCGTTCTGTGTCTAAATGAAACCAGAGGCACCTTATTCCTCGTCCCATATGTCCAATACAGGAGAGAGGTCCTCGCATATCTGGTCGATATCCAAGTACATCTGGACAATCACCACTTATTACCTTGTCTTGGATGAACAACCCAATCAAGACATCAGTAATCACCCAAACAATGTGAAGATCTCCGGTCTTCAACCACCGTCTTCATCGTCGACTGTTAGTCATCGTTTCAATTATTCAGAATGGGATAAACTTGGTCTTTCGAAATAACTCACGTACTTTATAATCAATACTCAAGTGCTATAAAATATATCATACGCCTCATTCCAATCCAGAATATTCTTTTATTCAAATATTCACTTCTTTAGGGAAAGATTCCCATTAATTTTATCAAATATAAAATTTATACTTTAATCTTCCTTTGGATATCAATTTCAAAAGATTTCATTAACTAGTCGGGATTATCGAACCTTATCGAAATACTCATTTATTTCATTTCCCAATCCCAACCTATTCATCCTATGGAGTAAAACTAGCAATACTCCATATCTAACACCACAGTATTATCGGTAAAATTAATTACCATTTCCCGTTTAAATCTAATTAAAGATTTAACTATGGCCTAGAGTAAAACTGGTGGTACTCCATTCTCGATCATTTTCCAAATTTGATAATTTAAATTATCACATTCACATTTCAATCTAATTAAAGATTCATTAGAACTTCACTTAGTTTTGATCTTCCAACAATCATTATTTAATGATTATGTAACTTTGGAAACCTAAACATGTCACATCGACAATCTATACCGTACCACTGATTTCTACCAATATATAGCCTCTAAGCTCGTACGTCTCAGAGAAGGGTGTTAAGCAAGAGAATAAATTATCCGCCACCAAATAGATATATATTTAGCAGAGATCAACAAAACAGTACGAAATACAATGGTAGATATGTAATCCTGTCATTAACTGGGTTAAAGAACCAATGTCATTTAAAACACAGTTCACGATAAACCCAAAATCATATTTCTTTAACTATGGAATCTTCATGGAAAACTGATCAATATATAATCGATATCAATTTCCATATCCGACTAATAATATAAATAGAATAACGACAAAGCCTTTTAAATTCCATATAAAGTAACTATTTTCCTCCACTGAAGCTCACTTCGATTATTACCAAATCGAATTCCATTCAACTCCAATTTAATATATTAAAGTGGAAAACTTTACTTTGGAAAATTTCCATTAAATCTTAATAAAAGATTTATATATTCCAAATCTCATTTCACTGTTAACCGGGTTAAAGAACGAATGTCGTTAAAAACACAGTTCACAATAAACCCAATTCACATTCCATTTTATTCCAATTACTAAATATAACTGGAAACTCTAATAATCTTAATTAAAAGATTTATTCTTTTCACACGGGTTTAAGAACAGTGTTACTGAAGACACGATTCATGGAAAACCAAAAATCCACTTTGTTATTAAATATAAGGCTCTAAATAGAAATTATAATGTTTTACATTCAATATCAAATTCTGAAAGCAACACATATTGTATGGGGAATAACGACATATATCTATCTTCCAAATTCCTCTACAATATCCGTATAGTCACAGAATCCAATATCTCGAAGATGATTTCTATTCAAATCCATCCCAATTCATATATTGGAAAATTCTGGTTAGATTAAAACCATTCTCAAATCCAATTTATTTATTTAAAAATGTTGGATTATCTTTCTAATTAATAACTAGTTCATTTTGATAAAAATATATTTTTATCTTTACAAACATGGAATTTTTCACCCAAATTCTTCCCAAATCATTTATTATGATTTTACATAAATTATTAATAATTTTAATAATTTTATCAAGGCCCGTACAGTCGGTTTCCAACGACGGCCACCGAACTGCACCCATAGCGACCTTTTCCAAATTTGATTTGGACATAATTCCAAATCCAACCATTAGATTTCAAATTTCTTATATTCATTGGAAATCTCTTTCGGATACGAATCCAATGGTTCCGGTTTTAGGAGAATCCGACGGTCGGATCTCCTGTAATGTCAATTCAAAGTCAATGGTTGAAATTCGCGAACGGTTACAGCGCGACACATTCTATTCAAGCCATTAATATATATATATATATATATATATATATATATATATAATTGTAACGGCCCGCAAATCCGTACTATCTGCGTTGACTAATAACACCACACGTCCAACCCAAATTCCACAGAAATACGAATCATTATTAGAAAGAAGTTAGAGGATGAGAAATAGAAAGAAAGAAAAGTTAGAATAGAAGAAAAACGAAGAACACAAATCTCACAGCGGAACGAATAAAATATATTAAATAACATAACTTTTGAAATACAAATCAGTAACTGCATATAAATACCATTATCAGAGCACAACAGTTATTCCTGGAATAGTTATAAACACCTGTTTCCAGATACAACATAGCACACAGCGGAAATATGGTAGTCAGTAGCTAACTGGTGAAGCCTCCTACTTTGAGCTCTTCCAAGTAAATCTGAAAAAATCCTGACTACTTGACTACCCGTACAAATTTGGGCACCCAAGAGTTTAGGGAAAACAAAAACAAAATAAACTCTGGGTCAGTCATGGGACTGGTGTGAGTAAACTCCAATCATTTGTTTAACTTTAAAATAATCCTTTCGAAAGAAATGATAATCGTAAGACCGATCCACACATAAACACGGATGGTTTTTACCTTACGATAACCCAAAATATTTTTGATATCAAATCCAGTGATATTATAATAATGTCTACATCAAATAAATAGAATCTAACGGAACGCTTGCATCTCACGCTCCATATATAATATAAAATTTAAAACCATAGGGCGCTTATTGGAGATTGGATTTCCAGCATGATAAGGTATGGAACCACCTTCTGATAAGTGTACTCTAGAAGGGATACACTGGGGTTCAATAAGAACATCTTGTAATCCGGCCCACACATGACCGACCACTCATTTCACTTGAGTGTATCGAATGTATATCACCAATGGTTGGAATCAGCAACCGCTTCCCGAATGGGACAACATCGATAGATTAAAGAAGCAAATGAAATTTCTTTAGATAGGTGATTATACACCCTAATGGGAGCGACCCACATAACCATGCTACCTGCCCGATTTTTGTCATTTCCCAATTGTTGAGGCCTGAGGCTACGATTACTTATCATTCCTTGATAGCACAATCACTTTGAATGCCACATTGTCAGATCCGTTAATCACTAATTGATTTGCACAAATATATTCTGGATATTATGCTAGGAGAATAAATTCCTCGCCACCACATATATCTATACAAACCAACATATGCGATCATTGGAAATACTCTGTTACACATTCATCCATTTACGTTCATTCTGGGATTGAACGAAACCAAAGGCACAATTTCTATTAATAGAAAAAGCCCTTGCACTTTACTCCGTCTTCGGTTATCTTCATATTATCTCATTCGCAACGCTACTGCCAATACGGAGTGGTTCACGGATAATAATCCAACCGATCTCTCCATATTGACAACGATATTGGCAAACACTTCGATAGTCAGTTCTTTAACCATCGAAGAAAACAAATGAACATTCATCCATAACCTAAGGCAAATCACTGGGCCTCTTAATTAATATTTCATTAATTAAATTACTACTCCATTTCCTTATCAATATTTGTTAACCAAATCTTTTCAACAATCATCTTGACCTTTTACATTATTTGGAAAACATATCCATATATCGCTTTCTTTTATTTTCTATACGTAGAAAATATTTTCTATTTATAATTGGAAAACATTCCAATTACTTATCTCTTTCACGCTCGTTCATTTCTACACTCAGTAATATTTATTTATTTTATTTCTAAATTTCCACTTAGTTGGGTTAAAACGAATGTTGTGTAAAACATCGTTACAACAACCCAAAATACTGCATTCGACTAAATTTCTTTAAATATTTCTCTTCGAGACTGAATCTTGCTGTTTATCGATAAAAAATGAAATCAATCAAGTTGGGGTATTATTACCTCTCAGACCTTGACTGAAAACATCCTTAACATCAAAATAGATAAGACCACTGTTCTCGAATAATCAACATCATATTAAACCACTTATCCATATCTCACAATCTCTTTCTATTTTTATCAGATTAAATTTATTGATTTCCTTTTTGTTTATAACATTTTATTTTAATTCTATTTCCTTATCGAGTTCTATATATATTGATGTAAAGATTTCTAATTATCAAATTATCTTAAAAATATTCTAACTCCCTAAATTTCCGGAAAATTTCGCCATAACCTCCTTTGTACCGGCAAATAGTTCAAACCTCAACTCGCCTCTCTAGGCTCTTTCCATTCAAAAAGAAAATCAAAAAGCCAAGTGGCTTGCCGATTCGGCGCATAAAACCTCATATGGAATTTAAACGTGTACCTTTTTGTCGGGCACTTCAATTATAATCTTCATACACTTCTTTCCATACCTGTCTAACCTATATACTTTCATTCCTAATTTATTCCAACTCAATCTGGTCATTTTAACTCGATTCGCTAATTTATTCTTTAATCAGCTCGTTTGCTCATTTCATTTTTTCTATTTGAACATATCACGTTCAAATATATTTTAACTTACTTATTACCATTCGAATCCCATTTTCAATTCAATTTCCATATTCAATTTCGAATATTAATTTACAATCCCCTTTTCTGATCCAAAGTTCAATTTCGATTTCAAATTTCATTAACTAATTTTTTCTTTAAATTAGTTAATTCAATTCAACAATTAAAAACCTGATTTTTTGTTTCAAAAAGCAATTCACTTACACCACTTGAGTTCGTACTTATTTTACAACTCAAATCTGGATTTTTCTTATGGAAATTCACATTTTATTTGTTTAAAATCCTTTTATTTATTTAAATAAACCGTTATGGTTTTATAATGGTTCGGGCGCTGTTTTTCTGAAAATTTGATTTTGACATAACTCAAAATCTATTCGACGAAATCTAGATTTTTCTCTTCCATTAGAAAACTATTATCAAATCGGTCCTGACGTTTCTTGTTTCAAAGAATTCCGACTTAATTTGAGTTCTATATACTCAATTGAAGTTAGAAACGCCAATTTACGAACTACCGCACTGCGGCGAGTTCATTTTAGTTATATATATATAAACGTTTAAACTTCGTTTACAATAAATTCAACTCCATTCTAGTATCTTTTAAGTAAATATCGAATCAATTTTTCCCATTTAACATAATATTTTCGATTATCTATAATTATTGATTTTTCCTTACTCGGTAATATATTTATTTATACTTCGATCTTCTATATTTAATTCCAATTCCATTTATAAATAAATTATTTATAAAATTCGATATAATCGAATTCGAATTATAAACCCGTTGAATACTTCTCAATTCAACTTAAATTCCGAATTCCGAAATATAATCAAACGTTTTGTTTCAAAACACTTCCCAACTTACTTTTAAATTCCTATTTGAATTTAAATGGTTTAAATTATCCAAATGATAATTTATTTCACCAAATTTATAACACTATTTATAAATTCAACTTCCTTGTTTCATATATTTAAACATGTTCCCTTTTCAAATTTCTATTTGAAACTCCATCCCTTTGATATTCCGGATTGCGGAATAAAAATAGTTATTCCCTTTCGAATGATTTCAAATTCTATTTTTAAATTCGTATTTGAATTTAAATATTCAGATTATCTCTTGATAATTAATTCATTATATTTATAAACACCATTTATAAATTCCCTTCTTTTATATTTAAACAAGTCTACTTCGAAATCTATTTAAAACCAAAATCGTATTTTGGAAATTTCTAATAATAATAACTTATATACATAAAACACCCAGTTTATTTCCATATTCAATTTGACTTCTATTTAAATAAATTTGAATTAATCGAATTCAAATCATAAATCCTTACTGATTTATTTTAGTTCAATTTATATTCTGAACATCAGAATAAACTCCATCGTTTATTTCTTTAAAACGATTTTCCCATTTTTATTTTTAAATTCACATTTGAATTTAAATATTCAAATTATCCAATGATAATTTTTCTACTTTATTTATAAACACCGTTTATAAATTCATTTCTGTTCCCTGATTTCCACTGAAAATCATTCCATTATAAACACCATTTATTAATTTACTTCAATTTCATGTATTGTTTAATTTATAAGCATCATTTATAAATTTCAATACTTGTTTTATATATTCAAAACAAGTTAATATTTCTCTTGCCCATTCGAAATTTAAATTCTATTTTTAAAGTAGATTTCCCCTTTTAAATTTCAAAAATATCATTTTCACGATATTTTTATAAACCAACATTTTAGGTCCAGTGATATTTCAAACATTCAAAACACTCAATTATCAACCACAGGTTTTCAACCACATCATATATGACAATATATATGAAAACAAACAAACAATAATATTTTTGAGGAATCCAGTTGGATCCCTCCAACCTGTTTCTCCTGCATCCACAGACGTTAGCCAACATGAATAATACCCATCCTGCTTCGAGGAAGGATATCGCGGTATAGAAGGTCATCCACTATCATAGCGTGGGGCGTATAGGGTCATCCGCTAATGATACTACGGGCATCCGCTAATGGTACCGCGGGAATCCAACCAATCAGTAATATATATAATAGCCACACCCAAGCCTAAATAACTAATATATAATAACCACAAAAATATTTAAATGCATCCAAGCAACCAACTATTATTTTTAACGATTAAAAACAATTCTAACAGTAAATTTGAGTGATATTTACTCACCTAATTTTTATTTGCCGATTATCCGTTTAAAATTCCATATCCCGTCGTTTTGAATCGCCTCGAATGAATTTACCTAGCACATATGATTATTTAATTATTTTTAGCGATTAACGATTATTAATTTAACTTAACCACTAACATAAATAAATTATTCTACGTATTTATTTATTTGTAAATTCAAGAAAAAACATATACCTTGCTCCCTCGACCAAAACATTTTGTCGCATGCCTAACCATCATCATCGGCTAATTCTTTCTATTGATCATCATTTCATTGCCTTAACTTTTCACAGTCCTTATGTCCAAAAACCTTCTTTACTTGACAGTCCTATTTTTTTCCCTATCCAAAAATTACTCCACATTTTCTCCACAGTTGACCTCTTTGAATTTCATTGACAACTCCTCAATCACCCAGTTCATCTCTAGTAAGAACGAGCTCACTCCATCCCAACCATTCAACACAAAACTCCACTCCAATTAATCCCAAAAATTACAGCGACCAAACTCTTCCCCTTTTGACAGTCTACCACGCCTGGAGTACTTTCTCAAAAAAAAAAAAACACAACAAATCACACTGCAAATTGTTGCGATGCCTGAAATGATCGAAGCCTCCTCACTCTACTCACAAGTTTGCACTCCACAACAACTCGACTTCCCATTCCATTTCCCAAAACATCGAACGGTACTCTAAAACAAAGGCTAATCGCAACCCTAACTTTACTGCTGAGTTTATAAATCACCATCGCACCCTTAACTCATGGAAACGCGTACCTACAGAACTCGACATCATCTTTCTCAAACTCGAAAACTTCTGGAACCCAGACCTTGATCACACGACTGTCGTTGAGAGAAATACCGACCTCCGTTACTCCATGTGCGCCACCTCTTCCCATTTGATCGACGCCCCTTCCCACTCGATTACCTTCATTCTCGCAATACCAAAAATCGAGCCCTCGGAAGACTCCTTGCATCCCTAATCGCGTGATATCCTTGCTCGAACTCGATCCCTGAGATCTACAAATCCGAAGTCGAACCTTATAACACCATCGCGATGCCATGCGTGGTCTCCTTCACTCGTGGTTCTGGCCTTAGATTTCGAATTGAATTCGATTCCCTTTCTTTTTTTCCGATTTGTTTTGATTCAAAAATGAATTTGGTATATTTTTTTCTTCAGAGAGGAATAGGACTGGCTTCGATCGAACTTTGCAAAAAGGGGTTTATGGTTTTATAAAAGATGATAAATTTTGAAATTGAGGAGCGTTTAAATTGAACAGAATTGGCCATTTTATTTTTATTGCTTTGAACTTAGACTTTATAAAGAACAACAAAAATGAACGGAAAAAAAGGGAAGGGAGTCGCATATTAATAGAGGAAGAAGCTTAGGTATTAAGGAATGAAGTACACATGTATTTAATATCGATTTGATTAAAATTTAATGTGATTCGACATAAAGAGATCTTTTATTCTTTTTAGATGGATACCAATTTGATTTCAAGCCTATCCTCAATCCAATATCTCGGGGTTCATTAATTGAAATCATGAACCGCTATTCTAGTGTATAGACCGACATTTAAATGTAATAACATCATTTCGAGCTCAACAGAATATATTCTGAAATTAAATTTAAAAGTACATATAAAATAACCATAATAAATTAATATAATATAATTTGAATTCAAACAAATAAATTCCTCGATAATAAATTATTATTATCATTCTAATTCAAGCAGAAGTTTGTATTGAGTATCTGAACTGTTTTCAGTTCAATTTTAAATCTTGAATGGAATTATTTCTTGTATTACGATAATTTAATATATTCGATATTAAATCGAAATAGATTATTAAACCAAGAAATTAATATAAAAATTCATTTATATTATCAACTAAATATTTAAAACGATATTAAATATTTAAAATAATTGTTTGAAAATCCAGGTCGTTACATTCTTCCCCCTTAAAAGAATTTCGTCCCCGAAATTACTAAGGTAGGAAAAATGCTTCAAACCCACTTACTTTCCAAAAATCTACTTATGTTGAAACTCAACATTTCATATTTCTACAAATTTTTAGTTCTACCAAAACTTTTGGTTTCCATTTACATAACACATCATCTATACTCACATTCATTTATTCTGAATGATTTATCACCAATTCATATTTCATTCAGATGTTTTTAAATCCATTCAAATTGATTCTATTCAATTTATTCACTTCAATTCATTTAACTTGCTTAAGTTAAATTTAAATTCCAGAATTCAAATTCCTGGGTTTTATTTCAAATCTTTTCGAATCACATAAATATATATACATGTATTTATTTCCATCACGATTTCAAAACATTTGAATATTCAAACCAATTTGTTTTCTTTCAAACAAATTTCCATCAAAAATTTTCCAAGGTAGCAATCCATAACTTAGAAACTAGGAAATGAACACTGATGATGTCGCGATCATCATCAGTATTATTTTCCATCCACTGAAGTGAGTTCAGTGCTTTATCGCTCTCAAAATCCATCTAAAATGATTTT
This sequence comes from Allium sativum, assembly GCA_030737875.1. Taxonomy (NCBI): domain Eukaryota; kingdom Viridiplantae; phylum Streptophyta; class Magnoliopsida; order Asparagales; family Amaryllidaceae; genus Allium; species Allium sativum. The sequence goes on along the minus strand of CM060915.1, from coordinate 861,033,224 downwards.
TATTCACAAATCCTTCCAAACAAGGCTATATTATTTTAATATATTCCTAGGATTTTAAATTCTTAATTCTAGTTCTAAATCCACTTTCAGTTCCTCACATTTGTTTATTTCATTCGTATACAAATTATATTTGGTTATATATAACCATTCCAATTTTTATAATCTTATTTTGATTATAATAATATCAACCAACACATCCATATACTAGAATAATTTAAGAAAATTATTCCTTTTCTATCAAAATAGACTTTTGGGTAAAATTATTTCATTTACCCACTTTAAAACAGCATTATGTCGAATTTTCTATTTAAGTGTTTAGAACTTCCTATCGACTTCGTGGCGTCCCATGATTTGATCAGAAATTATAAACCACTCAACAGACTAGCCAACACTATATATTTTTTTTTTCAATTAACAAATACGCTCTCTCGTATATGCACTCAACTCATTCTAGGGTACTATTGACCCTGTCTCTAATGAGCACCACCCAACAAAGCCCGGGTATTCGCTCAACCTAAGCTCTGATACCAACTATAACGGCCCGTAAATCCGTACTATCTGAGTTGACTAATAACACCACATGTCCAACCCAAATTGCACAGAAATACGAATCATTATTAGAAAGAAGTTAGAGGATGAGAAATAGAAAGAAAGAAAAGTTAGAATAGAAGAAAAATGAAGAACACAAATCTCATAGCGGAACGAATAAAATATATTAAATAACATAACTTTTGAAATACAAATCAGCAGCTGTATATACATACCATTATCAGAGCACAACAGTTATTCCTGGAACAGTTATAAACACCTGTTTCCAGATACAACATAGTACACAGCGGAAATATGATAGTCTATAGCTAACTGGTGAAGCCTCCTGCTTCCCGCTCTTCCTAGTAAATCTGAAAAAATCCCGATTACTTGACTGCCCGTACAAATTTGGGCACCCAAGAGTTTAGGGAAAACAAAAACAAAATAAACTCTGGGTCAGTCATGGGACTGGTGTGAGTAAACTCCAATCATTTGTTTAACTTTAAAAAAAAATCCTTTCGAAAGAAACGATAATCGTGAGACCAATCCACACATAAACACGGATGGTTTTTACCTTACGATAACCCAAAATATTTTTGATATCATATCCAGTGATATTATAATAATCTCTACATCAAATAAATAGAATCTAGCAGAACGCTTGCATCTCACGCTCCATATATAATATAAAATTTAAAACTGCAGGGCGCTTATTGGAGATTGGATTTCCAGCATGAAAAGGTATGGAACCACCTTCTGATCAGTGTACTCTAGAGGGGATTCACTGGGGTTCAACAAGGACATCTTGCAACCCGGTCCACACATGACCGACATCTCATTTCACTAGAGTGTATCAAATGTATATCACCAACAGTTGGGATCAGCAACCGCTTCCCGAATGGGACATCATCGATAGATTAAAGAAGCAAATGAAATTTCACAAGATAGGTGATTATACACCCAAATGGGAGCGACCCACATAGCCATGCTGCCTGCCCGATTTTTGTCATTTCCCGGTTGTTGAGGCCTGAGGCTACGATTACTTATCATTCCTTGATAACACAATCACTTTGAATGCCACATTGTCAGATCCGTTAATCACTAATTGATTTGCACAAATATATTCTGGATATTATGCTAAGAGAATAAATTCCCCGCCACCATATATATCTATACAGACCAACATATGCGATCATTGGAAATACTCTGTCAGACATTCGTCCATTTACGTTCGTTCTGGGATTGAACGAAACCGAAGGCACAATTTCTATTAATAGAAAAAGCCCTTGCACATTACTCCGTCTTCGATTATCTTCATATAATCTTATTCGCAACGCTACTGCCAATACGGAGTGGTTCACGGATAATAATCCAACCGGTCTCTCCATATTGACAACGATATTGGCAAACACTTCGATAGTCGGTTATTTAACCATCGAAGAAAACAAACGAACATTCATCCATAACATCAAACAAATCACTGGGCCTCTTAATTAATATTTCATTAATTAAATTACTACTCCATTTCTTTATCAATATTTGTTAACCAAATATTTTCTATAATCATCTTGACCTTTTACATTATTTGGAAAACATATCCATATATCGCCTTCTTTTATTTTCTATACGTAGAAAATATTTTCTATTTATAATTGGAAATCATTCCAGTTACTTATCTCTTTCACGCCCGTTCATTTCTACACTCAGTAATATTTATTTATTTTATTTCTAAATTTCCACTTAGTTGGGTTAAAACGAATGTTGTGTAAAACATCGTTACAACAACCCAAAATACAGCATTCGACTAAATTTCTTTAAACATTTCTCTTCGAGACTGAATCTTGCTATTTATCGATTAAAAATGAAATCAATCAGGTTGAGGTATTATTACCTCTCAGACCTTGACCGAAAACATCCTTAACATCAAAATAAATAAGACCACTATTCTCGAATAATCAACATCATATTAAACCACTTATCCATATCTCACGCTCTCTTTCTATTTTTATTAGATTAAATTTATTGATTTCCTTTTTGTTTATAACATTTTGTTTTAATTCTGTTTCCTTATCGAATTCTATATATATATATATTGATATATAGATTTCTAATTATCAAATTATCTTAAAAATATTCTAACTCCCTAAATTTCCGGAAAATTTCGCCATAGCCTTCTTTGTACCGGCAAATAGTTCAAACCTCAACTCACCTCTCTAGTCCCTTTCCATTCAAAAAGAAAATCAAAAAGCCAAGTGGCTTGCCGATTCGGTGCATAAAACCTCATATAGAATTTAAACGTGTACCTTTTTGTCGGGCACTTCAATTATAATATTCATACACTTCATTCCATACCTGTCTAACCCATATACTTCCATTCCTAATTTATTCCAACTCAATCTGGTCATTTTAACTCGATTCGCTAATTTATTCTTTAATCAGCTCATTTGCTCATTTCATTTTTTCTATTTGAACATATCACGTTCAAATATATTTTAACTTACTTATTACCATTCGAATCCCATTTTCAATTCAAATTCCATATTCAATTTCTAATATGAATTTACAATCTCATTTTCTGATCCAAAGTTCAATTTCGGTTTAACTAATTTTTTCTTCAAATTAGTTAATTCAATTCAAAAATTAAAAACCTGATTTTTTGTTTAAAAATCAGTTCACTTACACCACTTGAGTTCATACTTATTTTACAACTCAAATCTGGATTTTTCTTATGGAAATTCGGATTTTATTTGTTTAAAATCCTTTTATTTATTTAAATAAACCGTTATGGTTTTATAATGGTTATGGCGTTGTTTTTCTGAAAATTTGATTTTGACATAACTCAAAATCTATTCGACGAAATCTAGGTTTTTCTCTTCCATTAGAAAACTATTATCAAATCGGTCCTGACCTTTCTTGTTTCAAAGAATTCCGACTTAATTTGAGTTCTATATATCAATTGAAGTTTGAAACACCAATTTACGAACTACCGCGCTGCGGCGAGTTCGTTTTAATTATATATATATATAAACATTTAAACTTCGTTTACAATAAATTCAACTCCATTCTAGTATCTTTTTAATATATATCAAATCAATTTTTCCATTTCAACATTATATTCCGATTATCTATAATTGTCGATTTTTCCTTACTCGGTAATATGTTTATTTATACTTCGATCTTCTATATTTAATTCCAATTCCTTTTATAAATAAATTATTTATAAAATTCGATATAATGGAATTCCAATTATAAACCCGTTGAATCCTTCTCAATTCAGCTTATATTCCGAATTCCGAAATATAATCAAACGTTTTGTTTCAAAACACTTCCGAACTTACTTTTAAATCCCTATTTGAATTTAAATGGTTTAAATTATCCAAATGATAATTTATTTCACCAAATTTATAACACTATTTATAAATTCAACTTCCTTGTTTCATATATTTAAACAAGTTCCCTTTTCAAATTTCTATTTGAAACTCCATCCCTATGATATTCCGGATTGCGGAATAAAAACAGTTGTTCCCTTTCGAATTATTTCAAATTCTATTTTTAAATTCATATTTGAATTTAAATATTCAAATTATCTCTTGATAATTAATTCATTATATTTATAAACACCATTTATAAATTCCCTTGTTTTATATTTAAACAAGTCTACTTCGAAAACTGGCCTACACAGAGTAAGTAAGAACTAACCTGGCGCGAAAATCTATTTAAGACCAAAATCTTATTTTGGAAATTTCTATTTATAATAACTTATATACAAATAACACCCAATTTATTTCCATATTCAATTTGACTTCTATTTAAATAAATTCGAATTAATCGAATTCAAATCATAAATCCTTACGGATTTATTTTAGTTCAATTTATATTCTAAACATCAGAATAAACTCGATCGTTTATTTCTTTAAAACGATTTTCCCATTTCTATTTTTAAATTCACATTTGAATTTAAATATTCAAATTATCCAATGATAATTTTTCTACTTTATTTATAAACACCGTTTATAAATTCATTTCAATTCCCTGATTTCCCTTGAAAATCATTCCATTATAAACACCCTTATAAATTTACTTCAATTTATTGTATTATTTAATTCATAAACATCATTTATAAATTTCAATATTTTTTTTATATATTCAAAACAAGTTAAAATTTCTATTGCCCATTCGAAATTTGAATTTTATTTTTAAAGTAGATTTCCCCTTTTAAATTTCAAAAATATCATTTTCACGATATTTTTATAAACCAACATTTTAGGTCCAGTGATATTTGAAACATTCAAAACACTCAATTATTAACCACAGGTTTTCAACCACATCATATATGACAATATATATGAAAACAAACAAATAATAATATTTTTGAGGAATCCAGTTGGATCCCTCCAACCTGTTTTTCCTGCATCCACAGACGTTAGCCAACATGAATAATACCCATCCTGCTTCGAGGCAGGATATCGCGGTATAGAAGGTCATCCACTGTCATAGCATGGGGGCGTATAGGGTCATCCGCTAATGATACTGCGGGCATCCACTAATGGTACTGCGGGAATCCAACCAATCACCAATATATATATATATATATATATAATAGCCACACCCAAGCCTAAATAACTAATATATAATAACAACAAATATATTTAAATGCATTTAAGCAACAAAAAATTATTTTTAACGATTAAAAATAATTCTAACAGTAAATTTGAGTGAGATTTACTCACCTGATTTTTATTTGCCGACTATCCGTTTAAAATTCCATATCCCATGGTTCTGAATCACCTCGAATTAATTTACCTAGCACATATGATTATTTAATTATTTTTAGCGATTAACGATTATTAATTTAACTTAACCACTAACATAAATAAATTATTCTATGTATTTATTTATTTGTAAATTCAAGAAAAAACATATACCTTGCTCCCTCGACCAAAACATTTTATTGCATGCCTAACCATCATCATCGGCTAATTCTTTTCGTTGATCATCATTTCATTGCCTCAACTTTTCACAGTCTTTATGTCCAAAAACCTTCTTCACTTGACAGTCCTATTTTTTTTCCCCCATCCAAAAATTACTCCATATTTTCTCCACTGTTGAACTCTTTGAATTTCATTGCCAACTCCTCAATCACCCAGGTCATCTCCAGTAAGAACGAACTCACTCCATCACAACCATTCGACACAAAACTCCACTCCTATTAATCCCAAAAATTACAACAACCAAACTCTTCCCCTTTTGACAGTCTACCACGCCTGGAGTACTTTCTCAAAAAAAAAAACACAATAGATCACACTACTAATTGTTGCGATTCCTGAAATGATCGAAGCCTCCTCACTCTACTCACAAGTTTGCACTCCACAGCAACTCGACTTCCCATTCCATCTCCCAAAACATCGAACGGTACCCCAAAACAAAGGCTAATTGCAACCTTAACTTTATTGCTAAGTTCGTAAATCACCATCGCACCCTCAACTCATGGAAACGCGTACCTACAGAACTCGACATCATCTTTCTCAAACTCGAAAACTTCTAGAACCCAGGCCTTGCTCACACGACAGTCGTTGAGAGAAATACCGACCTCCGTTACTCCATGTTCCCCACCTCTTTTCGTTTAATCAACACCCCTTCCCACTCGATCACCTTCATTCTCGCAATACCAAAACTCAAGCCCTCAGAAGACTCCTTGCATCCTAAATCGCGTGATATCCCTGTCGAACTCGAGCCCTGAGATCTACAAATCCAAAGTCGAACCTTATAACACCATCGTGATGCGATGCGTGGTCTCCTTCACTCGCGGTTCTGGCCTTAGATTTCGAATTGAATTCGATTCCCTTTCTTTTTTTCTGATTTGTTTTGATTTGAAAATGAATTTGGCATATTTTCTTTCTTCAGAGAGGAATATGACTGGCTTCGATCAAACTTTGCAAAAAGGGATTTACGGTTTTATAAAAGGATGATAAATTTTGAAATTGAGGAGCGTTTAAATTGAATAGAATCGTCCATTTTATTTTTGTTTCTTTGAACTTAGACTTTACAGAGAACAACGAAAATGAAAAGAAAAAAAAGGGAAGGGAGTCGCCTATTAATAGAGGAAGAAGCTTAGGTATTAAGGAATGAAGTACACATGTATTTAATATCGATTTGATTTAAATTTAATGTGATTCGACATAAAGAGATCTTTTATTCCTTTTAGATGGATACCGATTTGATTTCAAGCCGATACTCAATCCAGTATCTCGGGGTTCATTAATTGAAATCATGAACCGCTATTCTAGTGTACAGACCGACATTTAAATGTAATAACGACATTTAAATGTAATAACGACATTTCAAGCTCAATAGAATATATTCCGAAATTAAATTTAAACGTATATATAAAATAATCATAATAAATTAATATATTATAATTTGAATTCAAACAAATGAATTCCTCGATAATAAATTATTATTATCATTCTAATTCAAACAGAAGTTTGTATTGATTATCTGAACTGTTTTCAGTTCAGTTTTAAATCTTGAATGGAATTATTTCTCGTATTACGATAATTTAATACATTCGATATTAAATTGAAATAGATTATTAAACCGAGAAATTAATATAAAAAATCATTTATATTATCAACTAAATATTTAAAACGATATTAAATATTTAAAATAATTGTTCGAAAATCCAGGTCGTTACAATAATATTTCATTCAAAACGTATTTTATAAATTCGTTTTAAGAACGATTCCCACTTTCATTTCAATTTTAAATCAAAATTGAATACTCCTTATCATTATAATATTTAAATGATAATACTTTCAAAATATTAAATTTTGAAATCATTTCCTTTTTCAATATTCTTTATAAATATGAATAAAACCGATATAAATATCATTCACGTTAAAATGGCGCATATCTAATCAACACGGCTTCACACGTTTCAATATTTTTGTGTCCATCCAAAATCGGACATCAAATTCACATTTTAATCCTTTTTATTTTAAAATATTCGTTATTTCTGAACTGGAATCAGACCCAATCAATTACCATATAATTTCAGTTATATGGATTTCGTACATCACATGTACACAACAACAATGATAAACAATCATCCATTATCCAATGTGCATTACACAACTGCATAAGCATTAAATATAAATAATTAACGCTTACAACAGCCTGTCAACCAATCGATTGACATACAACTAAACAATTGGGATTAGTGTACATCAAATATCATCCCAATACCCTTGTGGGGTTTCAATCAACAAACACTGATTATTATTTGTGCTGCTGGGCGATGTGTAAAATTTCTCGTCCCCATCAATGTCAGTTAAATGGGTGTACATAAACAAATCATTCGATTTGTAAATGAATATTTATTTTCTGTAACGACCCGTATTTTTCTGCTAATTTATTTGGATTATTTTAATTATTTAAAATATTTGTTTGGATTTAAATAATCAAATTTAACGATTTATTTGGAATATATTATTTAAATAAATAATAAAATATTATTTTAATTTCCAGAATATTGGAAAATGTTGAATTTGAAATATATTGTGATCATGCAGCTTAAAGTGATCAAATATTGGTTATATTGAAGATATAGTGACGATTTCGATTCGAAAACGACGGTTGAGCGATATGGTTTATAATTTAATTAAATAACGAGCTGCAGCGGCGTGGCAGTTCGCGATTTGGCGTTTTGAACTTCAATTGGTCATACCGGGTTCAAAATAAGTCGGATTTCCTCGAAACAAGAAACGTCGGGACCGGTTTGACGATATCTTTCCAATGGCAGAGAAAAATCCAGTTTTCATCGTGTAGATTTTATTTTTTGTCCAAATCAAATTTTGAAATAGTCGTTGTGGATTTCCTTTATATATTTTATCGTTATTTATATTAAATAAAGGGGTTTTTAAATTTTTATAATATCGACTTGGCTTCACATTCAACCCGGGGTATTTTATTGTGATTATATACGATATTCTGGTCGTGTATGGCCAATTTCAATATTTTAATAATATTATACTGAGGTATTTTAAAATTGGGTTATTTTATTTGAACTGGCCAGTTAAAAAGGGGCATTTTTCAAATGACCTCAGTTTTCGACGAAACAAATTTTATTGGAATCGCAACAGTAAATTATTGCTAGATTTCAAGTGGTGCGTCAATTGGGGTTAATTTGTGAGCGAGGCAAAATAAAATACAAATAAAAACGACCATTTGAACGTGAACAAGCGCCATTCGTGCAAACGAACTCAGAATTCGACGAAAAAAGTTTCGTTCAGACCGTATCGTCAAATTATGCTATGTCGTCCATTCACTTCTCGAACAAGGTTCGTATGTGAACGCAGGAACGAATAAACAACGTTTGAAATTGCGATAGACGCGGAGAAAAATATCGTTCGTCACAACAACATAAAATAAATGTTTATTTCCTTTATAAATACACTCCTTTCAGCCCAAGTTGATGATCATTCCCGTCCATCTATTTTCCAACAGCCAGAATTTTGCAATAAAGCCCCTCTTTACAAATTCAATTATATCTTCCAATCCGTGATGAATTTGAGGGGAGTTCCAAGCGAAAATGGTAGATCGGGACGATATCTACCCACTGTAAAAAGTTGGGGAGGTTTCGTTGAGTGGGGTGGCCGGAATCGGCTGAACAGTGGAGAATTCTAGTTTTGTTCTTGGCCCAAATTCGAGAGATTTAGCCAATTTTAGGTGTCGAGACCTTGGGGGTTTTGTAGAGGAGAGAAAGTGCTCTGATTTGGCACTGGTCGGAGGTTCTGAAACGGAGTGTGGTGGTCGGAATGTCGAGATGAACGGAGAGTGTTATTTTTGGGTTTGATTTAACGGTGGCGATCGGAATTGGGGAGTTTGCGGGAGATGGAGGCCTTGTTGGTGGCGGGGGCCTGAAGAGATGGATGCTGGGTGGCGAGCCGGTCAGACTGGAGGAGGTCCGGTGACTGGAGTCGTAGCGTGGCGGTTGAATTTTGGATGGAACCGGTTTCTGTTCGTGATCAGATTCCGGCGAGGTGACAGCAGAATGGAGGACGGCGTTCATGGCGAGTATGGTTCTCGGTGGTGCGGTCACGTTGGTGGTGACGGGGTAGGCTCCGGTGGTCGGAGGGATGATGGATGGCGGCTTGAAGTTGGGGGGTGATGCTCCGTCATGAGAAACAAAAGGGTATCGGGCTGGATAATTTCACAAGGAAGAAAATGCGTTATTTCGTTAGTCCTACGATGATGTGTCAGCAATTATAAAGGTAATTTAAGTTTTTAAATTTATTAATTAGTTAGTTAATGATCGTATATATATTAAAACTTTAAACAAGCGTATCTTTTACATACGTTAACGAAGTCTGACGAAACTGGATCCATTGGGATCGCAGGGACGAGGCCTAGACGATGGCATTGACTAGACACTGATATGATGCTGTTGAAATTTCAGTAATTTTTGAACGTCCGTTGTAAATTAAAGAGAACAAACGCGTCAACCACCAACCGAATTGAATCTAGTGAGTTAATTCTCACACCTTCTGGAATCCTGTGATGTGGTAAATTCATATTAAAATATAATTTACCTTTAAAAATATAAATTGGTTGATTGGTTGCTATTGGTTGTTATTGTTTGATTGATTGCTATTGTTTATATTTAATCGTTTTAAATTAATGGATCATATGAAATTTATTTCATATATTATCATGAAATGTATAACGAGCTGTGATGCAGGGAAGAACAGGTTGGAGGGATCCAACCGGATTCCTCAAATATTATATATGTTGTTTGCTTGTTTTATATCGTTGATGTTTGAACTGATTGAACCCCATATGGTAGAAAAACCTTTTGAGCGTGATGGTTGAACAGATATTCACCTGTGTTGTGTTTAAAATCAACCGACAGTGTTGATTTGGTAATTGGCAGTCAATGGCCTAAAATGTGTTGTTTTAGATGTCGGTACTGTTCGGTGAATCAACGTAGTTTTAAAGTTATAAATTATTGGTAAAATAGAATATTTGTTTTTAAAACAAATAAATGGTGACTTTAAATTTATGAAAGTTATTTAATTAATTTAAAAAGGGGAAATGACAAGTGAAATCAGTTAATAGTGAACTGAGATGTACGGTCGATAAATTCAATTATTTTTGAACTGAATGCGATAATCGAGTTACTTTGATTCTGAAGTATTCGTTAAATAAAATGAACATATGTTAAATGTTAGAAATCTTCGATTTAATATAAATTAATGTAAGTATCAACTGGGTTAGTTCTAACAAAGTAATTGTTATTTAATCAGCCTTTAAAAGTGATAACTTTCCTATTCCTGATAAACAGCGAAGTTAACTATAAAAAAATATAGTTAATATTAAAGTTAATTATTATTTTTATTAATAAAAATTGGAGAAATGGCTTTTAATGGGAATTCGATTAACAAGGGGTTAATTGACGATAAGGTTTGATAAAAGAGGGAAAAAGGGAATAAGGATTTATAAAATGTATTATAAACTAAATGTCCAAATAAGATTGGGAATGTAATTGGCAAGAGGATATAGGGATTTGAATAAGAAGTTCAACGCAAGGGAAATTACATACAAAAGTTGTGTGTTGTATGTTGATAAAAGGATTTTTGAAATGAAATCCAAGTTAAAAGGGGTTATAATTTAAAGTAAGTGGGAAAGCGGATTTTCAATCCAAGATTAAGTTATGATAAACATGCCCGTATAAATGGAAATAGATTATTCAACATATGATTTTTATTATAAAGCAAAGTGTTATAAGAAAAATAAGATTTAAGTTAAAGTGGTGTTTTGTGGAGACTTACTTAATTGAACAAATTAAGTAAAGAGGTTATATTGGACGAGGATTTCAAATATAAGAAACGGTTTATAAAAACTAGATTTTGAAATCAAAAGGGGAAAATGGGATTTTTATGGTTAAGTGACAAGCTGATACTATTCTGAAGCAACCCGAACTTCCCCGGTCTCCGAAGAGAAGTGAAAGAACGAATTACTTTGAGAACACGACAAAATAGAACGCAGACAGGAGAACATTTCATTGTTAATTACAACAATCCATCAGATTACAAGAATATACAGAGTATAAATGAATATTACACAGAAATATCAGAGATTTAAATTACATTTAAATACATAGCAGCGGAAAATAATACAATACACAACTGAAGGAGATATACGGATACAAAGCTTTCCGGATATCATTCCAGCTGTAAACCAGGATCCTGTGAATATAAATCTGCAAAACCAAAACTACTAGCTGCCCGTGTCAAAATAAGGGCACCCAGAGTTTAGGTCAAAACAATAAACTCCAGGTCAGTCATGGGACTGGTGTGAGAACTAAAACAGTTATTAATCTTTATTTTAAAGTTCGGTAAATCAAGGGACCACGCCGTATAACACGGAACGGGTTTCCTCCCAGGAATACCAGTGCATATAACAACATCGCAATGCTAAATGAAGAAAAATGAAGCTATTATAAGACCCAGGTCCCATCACACAATGCAACGCAAGCCGGAGGATAGGGTTTTTACCTTATAATAGCCAAGAATGCTTGATACGTTTAAAACAAATCATTGAATACTATTATAAGTGCATAGTGTATAAAACAACTTCAAATCATAAGTATCAATCATAGGCGACATGAGCGTCCCATGCCACTATGTCGCCATATGTAGGTTTACAAATAAAACCGCAAAGTCACGTATTTGGAAATTGGATTTCCATCTATGAACCGAGGCAAAAGATAGTCCTCTACCGATTCGAGACGCTCTAGACCGCCCCTCAGGAACAGCCGCAACTGCCCCTTGGATCGTCAGGGCCGGTCCACCGATGTGGATTATTATGCCTAAACACTACGTTTCCCCACCCTTTGGGGTGTAAACGAGCCAACAAATGACTTCATCGGCTTCACATAGTCACCGGTATATCCGAGGCGCCTCGCAACAGCAACAACCACATAAGTCAAACTCGTCAGGGCGTGTAAAACCACTGACGCCACTTCTAGCTAGAAAGAAACACATGCCCTCCCTGAGGTCCTCTCCCGTTTTTGGTTCATACCGGGTGTGAAACTCGCGAAGTAAATGTTACACAAAGCTACGCCACAAAAGCCGTGCTTCGATCATCAACCACAAGACTTTGCTTTTCAACAGAAGCCTTGATCATTTGCCACTTAGGCATGCCACACAGCAATTCACTCTATGCGTTTGATATCCATCAGTATATAACCCCTGAGCTCGTACTTCTCAGAGAAGGGCGTTAAGCAAGAGAATAAATTCTCCGCTGCCAAACAGATATATATTTAATAGAAATCAATCACACAGACTAAAATCCAATGTCAGACACACAATCCATTTACAAGTCCGTTCTGGGTCTGAACGAAACCGGAGGCACCTAGTACCCCGCATATCCATCGATCTCCAAGTACGTCTGGACGATCACCAACTGTTTCCATCTTCTTGGGTGTACATCCCAATCAAGATCGTCAGTAATCACCCAAACGACGTGAAGACCTCCGGTCTTCGACCACCGCCTTCATCTTCGACTTATCGTCGTATCAGTTATACAGAATGGGATAAACCCGGTCTTTCCGAATAACTCGCGTATATTATAAACAAGTGTTACACAAACACAACATACGCCTCATTTCAATTCATCAGTCACTGACCGTAAATTAACAAGAGAATAATTCCCCAAATATTAACCCCGAAGGCCGAAACCAACATCAGATCAATATCCAGAAAACCATTCTGCTTAGCTAACCGACAGTTAGTTTCTAAATTTCACATTCATAGGGAAAGGTTCCCATTAATTTTATCAAAGATAAATTCCTTGAATTTATTCTTTAATCTTCATTTGAATATCAATTCAAACTAGTCGGGATTAGCGAACCTTACCGAAGTAATCATTTGTTTTAATTTCCCAATCCCAACCTATTCATCCCATGAAGTAAAACTGGTAATACTTCATATCTAACACCACGGTGTTATCGGTAAATTCAATTACCATTTCACGTTCAAATCTAATTAAAGATTTAACTAACGCCTGGAGAAAAACTGGTGATACTCCATTCTCGATCATTTCAATCTAATTAGAGATTCATTAAAACTCCACTTAGTTTTAATCTGTGACTGGGTTAAAGAATCAGTGTCATTTAAAACACGGTTCACGATAAACCCAAAATCACATTCCATTTCAATCAGTCCCTAACTGTAAATTAGCAAGTGAGCAATTCCCTAAGTATTAACCCCGAAGGCCGAAACCAACATCAGATCAATACCTCTGAAACCATTCAACTTAACTAATCTCCAGTTAGTTTCTGATTTTCTTAACTCCTTTAGGTCTAAGAACAATATTATTGAAGATACCGTTCATGACAACACAAAATCACATTCCATTAATTATCGGGTTAAAGAACAAGTGTTATTTAAAACACTGTTCACGATAAACCCAAAAATCAATATCAATTCAATTTCAATTAAATAATATTTAATTGGTACACTTCATAAAAAGGTTTAATCTTTTTCTCAACTGGGCTTAAGAATAGTGTTAATGAAGACACCATTCACGACAAACCCAAATCACATTTGATATTAAATACAAGGTTCTGAATAGAAAATATATCGGCTTATATTCAATATCAAATTCTACGACCAACAAATATCGTATTGGAAATAACGATATATATATATATATATATCTATATCTTTCAAATTTCCATAACAACATCTGTATAATCACGAAATCCAACATCGAAATATTCCGAAGATAATTTCGATTCAAATCCATTCCAATGCAATTATTGGAAATTCTGGTTATTTTCAAAACCATTTCAAATCCAATTTATTTATTTTAAAAATAAATAAATTACTATTCTAGTTCAAAACTAGTTCATTTCGATAAAAATCTATTTTTATCTTTTCAAATATGGAGTTATTCATCCCAATTCTTCACAAATCATTTCTTATGATTTTACACAAATTATTACTATTTTTAATAATTTATCAAGGCCCATACAGTCGATTTCCATCAACGGCCATCGAACTGCACTTATAACGACCTTTTCCAAATTTGATTTGGACATAACTCCAAATCCAACCGTTAGATTTCTATTTTCTAATATTCGTTATAAAGCTCTTTTCGATATGAACCCAATGGTTCCGGTTTTAGGAGAATCCGACGGTCGGATCTCCCGAAATATCCGTTCGAAGTCAATGGTCGAAATTCACGAACTGCCGCGGCGCGGCGCATTCTATTCAGGCCATTATATTATATATATAATATATAATATATATACTTCATCGATTCCCTTTTTAAAACGTATTTTATAAATCGTTTTAAATTCATTTTCAAAACGGTTTCAACTTCATATTCAATTTCAAATCAAAATTGAATATTCCAATATAAATTCGTTTTAAATTCATTTCAAATCGATTTCAATTCGAATTCATTTATATTCAATTTCAATTCGAATTCATTTCTTTTTGAAAAATCAGATTTTGAAATCACTTTAGATATTCATTATAAAATGAATAAAATCGATATAAATATCGTTCACGTCAAAATGGCGTCAATCTAATCAATACGGCTTCATATATTCCTATTTTCAAATATTCTATTTCAAATATTTCTTTTTCAAATATTTCTTTTTCAAATATTTCTTTTTTAAAACTGGAATGAGGGCCAATCAATTACCATATAATGTTAATTATATGGATTTTCTACAACACATGTATACAATAACAACGATGAATAATCAACCATCATCCAAATTGCATTCTACACTGTATAAGCATCAAATATAAATATTCAACGCTTATAACAACCTGTCAATCAATCGATCGACATACAACTAAACAATCGGGATTAGTGTACGTCAAATATCATCCTAATACCCGTGTGGGGTTTCAAACAATCAAACACGGATTTTATTTGTGCAGTTGGGCGATGTGTAAAATTTATCGTCCTAATCAATATCAGTCAAATGTGTGTATATAAACAAATCGTCCGATCTGTTTATATTTATTTATTTCATTTCATATACACGTTAAAATTTTTGTTTTTAACTATAAAATATTTTTACCTATATAAATATTTTATTTCATTTCACATCACATCACACAATCAACTACACATCAAAATCAAACAAACAAGCATACAAGCCGTCCATGGTCTGTGGACGACGGGTGTCGGGTGCTACTAAACACCGTCTGCATCCTAGTATATATTTTTAACTAGAAAACAAAATTAAAAGTGAGAAGTTCTCACCCACGCTACATCCATTCACCGCGACTCTTCTTATGTAGGAAATCTTCACCTTTTCGTCTTTTGTCACTTTCGTTGCCTGTATTCACTACATATATAAAAATCACATTTTTACTTCGCTATTCAATATATAAAAATCGAATTTTTACTTTGTTATTCAATATATAAAAATCAGCTCTTTCATATCTAAAAATCTGTTCTTTTCTATTATTAAAATCTCGTCTTTCCTATTATAAAAATCTCGTCTTTCCTATTATAAAAATCTCGTCTTTTCTATTACAAAAATCTCAACTTTTCTATTATAAAAATCTATATCTTTTCTATTATAAAAATCTATATCTTTATATCTAACATTATATCTTTAAAACTGATTTTTAAAACTAATCCTATAGAAAATAAAATAAATAAATTAAATAAAAACTTACTTTCGTTCAACGGAGAGGGAGGAGGCATTCATCAGCGTGAGAGGGTGGCCAGAGGTTGAAGGGGATCGGCGGGGTGTTATTTGCAAAACCTAAATCATTAAAAACTGGATTTTTATTTGCCGGAGGGCTCGGGGTCGGAGCTGGGTGGTCTGTGGGGCGGCGCTGGGGTCGTGGGTGGTCGAGGAGGGCGGCAGGGGGTTGCGGCAGGGGGTGCGTGGCCAGTGGTGGCCGGAACAGGCTGATTTTGGGCGCGGGTCTTTATTGGACGGAGAGGAGAGAGAAGGGGAAAAGGGGGGGGGTCGCCGTGGGGTCAGGAGGTGGCGGCGAGGGTAGGGGTGGCCGGCGCTGGGGTGCGATGGCGCCTGGAGGGCGGTGGCGGTGGGAAATCGAGGGTGACGGGGTATCGATTTGGGGGAACGACGGGTTAGGGATTTAGTTTTTATTTTTTATTTTTTTTCCTTTTGAAAATTATGGCCTTCAAAAAATATATATATAACTCTCACATTCAACCTCCAAATCGAACCCGCCGCCTGACGTCCCTAGCTAAATACCCCCATTCCGGACACAATGGGATATGTCTCGTAACCCAATTCGTCCGTTACGGTCAGTTTTTACTTAAATCAAAATATAAATCTTTATAATTTCTGTTTGAACATACATTTTAATTTACCGGGGTCACATACAATCTCTAAAAATTCCCGAAAAATTATTTCTAGCTTCGTATTAACGATACGGTCCTAACAAAACTAATTTCATTGAATTCTGAGACCGTTTGAAAAATGGCCATTTTCCAGTCGGTTAAATTCAACTAAAACTGGTCAAACGCATTTTCCTTTGCCACGCTCACATATTGATTCAAAAAATTATGAAATTTGAAATCTAGCAATATCTTTACATCCCGGATCCAACAAAAGTGGTTTCATCGAAATCCGAGGTCATTTGCAAAATTTCCATTTTTAAGGGCCAGAATTCCATAGCGACTATTCAGAACTTTCAACTGGATGTATCTTTTGATTCCCGCTATGAAATTTTGATTTTTCGGATTCGTTGGAAAGATATTCTCAATTAGATTCGAATATTTTTGGTTTCACTAAAATCCGATTTATTTTGCACCCGGTACATTCAATTGAAGTTTGAAATCGAATTATCGAACTACCGCGCCATTTTCAATTCCTTTTATAAATTAAAATAAATATTTATTTTCTAAGGACGATCTATATAAATATATACGTTCTAATTATATAAAACAAATTTCTCGTCGTTAATATTTAAAATAATTCATTTTAAATAATCAAAATTCGTTAAATTGCCAAAATAAAAATTTTAAACTGGCCCAGATTTCCGGGTTATTACATATTCTGAGGTAAGAACGTTGTCGATCAAGGTCTGTGAGGTAAATAGAACACCCCAACTTGAACGGCTTCATTATTATCGAGGAATGATATTAGTTTGGAACGAGTGAAAGGTGTTGTGATCGATGTGATCTCCCATACGAGGAGTATTGAACATAAGTACAACGTATTGGGATATAAATTAGTTTTAATGTAAATAGGGAATTGGTTTTAAACTATATAAGTCGACATTTGATTTGTCATAGAAAAATTGGTAATTTGGTTATACCATTAAGTCTTACATATGTATAAGTATATATCGTGATTTTAAGAAAAAGGGAAAAAGTTTTTTGATGGAAATAATAATATACCCAATATGAAAGGGAGTGGAAAGTTAAGCATTTCATATGTTGGAATAAAAAAGTTTCGTAAAATAAGTTAAGAATAAATATAATGTGTTTGAAGATATAGAAAGGATTAGAAGTTATTAATGAGTTTGTAAATGTATTTTAAAAAGGCCAAGTTATGTCAAGTACCGAATCAGCAAGATCATTTTATGAACACCTTTGTTATTAGATAGTTAAAACACCGACTATCAAACCCGACCAATACGGTTATTGGTACGGAAAGATCGGGATCGAATTGTATTCGAAAACCATTCCGACCAACAAATACGTGAAGATATTTGAAGACGGTCGAGATGGAGCTTTGAAGACCGTGGATCTTCATAAGCGGAAGAACTGCTAAAAATCTCTGGTTTAGCGGCCAGAGATAAACTGTGGTTGTGTCGTGGTTGGAATCTACGGATTGCAAGGACTACTGGCTACTGATCCATGGGGTGATTCCTATATTGGATGCGGTAGGAGAGTGCCTTCGGTTCATCTTGTACCTAGATGACTTGTATGGACAAGTGTCTGAAAGAGTATGTAACACCCCACCTCCGCCAGGGCCACACTCACGAGTGATAGCACTAGCTTTGGAGGGATGTTGTCTAGGTAAACATGCACAGAGATATCACAAGACAGAACATAGATAAAGAAATAAGTAAAGCAGCGGTAGAAATTTAAAAACCATGATTAACCATTTCAAAACCAAATAGTCAACTTACATCAAAGTACTTAGTCATTATTTTCCAACTACCACAAGTCTAGAAAACATAAACTGAAAATAACATAAAATAAACTATCCCCAAATAGGTGTGGTGAAGCCATAGCAAGCTCAAGTCCAAACCGTACATGAGCTGTCAAGATAGCAAGACAAGTGTCCAAGCTAAGCACCGGTGTTCCCTCCCTGAGAACCTGGGGGGGGGGGAGGGAGGGAACGGAAGAAAAGAGGCGAAAGAAAAAGGGTCAGTCATAAAGACTGGTAAGTCCTACCTACTATTAGTATAAAAACTAATGAAGTTAACTAAACATGTGAAACTGAGATGAAACATAAAGGTGGTAACTAACTGGCATGATAAATAGATAATCAAGGTAGATCCAGTGTGGCATCGCATATACAAGGTTTAGTTTTGCACCAATAGTACTAGTAATCCAACCCATGTCAAGTATAGACAAGAAATGATCCCTTGGCCCAATATCATGAGATGACCCAAGTCGGGGCCCAACTACACGGTCTAGTTGATAGGCTCCCTATAAGCCTAACTCGTCGAGTGTCGGTGTCATACGGCCCAATCACGGAATGTAGTCAAACTGTGCTAGGTCCACCCTAGGGTGTATCAAGTCCTAGGGTGCCAACCACTGACATGAATTAAGCACGCACAGTCTAAACCTACTGGTGCCCGTGCCTGCTTTTTCAACTCCGGACTATGTGCACGACTATAGTCCGCTTGAACCTACCCCGGCGCACCAACTCAGCCGTCGTTCTGGTCGCTTACAATCAGCCCATTAATCGTGCCCCACCCTAGCCTAGTCCCTAGGGTATCGTGATACATCCAAGAGGGTTACTGCTGAAAAGGACCACGTGACTAGGGTTTCTAACGGGTTAAGTGTGGTTAACCCTATCCAATCATGTATCAAGTTGGTTAAGTGTATCCAAGTGGTTCATGACTTAACCCTAACTTGTGGCATTAATTAATTTAATGCACCCAACCTCTCACATTAGACTTTGTTGTGGTTACTGGATATGCCGGGCGGGTCTGGGCAGATTTAAACCACAACCTAGTCTAACCTCGGGTTTCAAGCGCGATATGACCAACTTCTCACATTGGATCCTATTGTTTGTAGCCACTGGATTTGCCGGGCGGTTCCGGGCAGATTTACGCTACAAACTCAACCCAACCTCGAGTTGGCCACTTTATGGTTTTCTACATGTCATGACCCCATTCAAGTTTTCAACCATGATCAAGTTTCATGTCACATTTCAAGTCATGTTTTTCATGTCATTTCAAGTTTGCCTAACTACCCATAACGTATCCCCATCGCACGTAAATTCGCATCAACACAAGTGAATCAAGGAACATAAAAATATGACCAAGAGGGCATAAGGTGGTAAAGGTGGTCATAAGTTAAACATGATGATATTTGCGGCAAAGGTGTTCATCACAACTAGCATATAGGATTATTGGCCTCAAAACATGTATGACATCAAACTTAGCAAATAAACTTGTGGGTAGCATGTAGTTCAACATCATAGGCAAAGGTGATAACATGATAATAGTTGACATAGGGTGATAAACTTGTGGGTAGCATGTAGTTCAACATCATATGCAAGTTAACATCAAGGTTATGAGAGGTTCTATGTTGCATTATGCATAACTACCAAGTTCTATGTTGCATTATGCATAACTACCAAGTTCTATGTTGCATTATGCATAACCACCAAATAAAGCTCATAGCTTTCTACCCAAAAATCAAAGTGAACGGTACTAGGTTCATGATAGTTCCACAATCATAGATCAAAAGTGTCATACATGGATCTATGCATACAAATATAGCCCCAAGACAAGTATTATACCAAAAATCACATCTCAACTTGCTACATATTCATATTAACTTCATAGTTTAGATCTAAGAGTAGAGTGGGGCTTACAAATCGTGGCTGTGAGAACTAGAAACCAAATAGAACAAGATAGAGGCGTTGTAGAAGCTCTAGGAATGATGTAGCGACACAAATAGCCTTGAGAATAAGTAGCTCCTTTGATAGAAAGAAGAAAGCTTGCTCCTTTTTGCCTTAGAAGCTCTCAAGATGAAGACGGAGGCCATGATTAGGGAGCATTTTAGCAGAATTTAGTTGTTAGGTTGATTTGTGATGGTTTAGGCTAGGTATTAGGGTGTTTTTATAGGTGTAGAGACTAGTTTAGGCCATAGGATTAACCCTAGTTTAGATTTGAACCATCAAATCCCGTCACAGGCTAAGTAAACAGATCAAAGGAGCAAACTGGTGCACCTGACCAGCAGGGTCCGACCAGGGAGGTCGACACCCAGGTCGACACCCCAGTCGACCCCCCTGTCGACCTGGGGTAGGGCGGGAAAATTTCCCGCCCAATCTTTTTGGATCTGATTTTGAATTTCGGGCTGAATTTTGAATTTTCTGAAATCTTCTATGGGCCATAACTTGGTCATACGGACTCCGATTTACAAAATTTCGGACACGTTTTCAAGCAGAATTTCGAGACGAACGCAATGGCGTACCCCGTTCCCATTGATTCTTAACTTATAATTTAATTCTGCCCTGATTTCTTGTTTTAACATGTTATAAAAATTCGGGTTGTTACATTCTCCCCACCTTAAAGGATTTCGTCCCCGAAATCTCCAAGTTAGGAAGAACGTATCCTACCATCCATCATCCATCTACTCAAACATCATCCACGAGTAATCATTGTCCTTAAAAGATTTCTAATGCTGTATGAACATATGCAGAAGTGTGTGTATATGCACCTATCTAATGTGAAAATCAGGCGGTTACTGACTCAGTACACCTCCTTAATGCAAAATATGTTAGTGAAATGAGTCCAAATGTATGCAAATTCCTAATCATAATTTATAATCTCTACATGAGTGCACATAACATTCATCCATATGCAACATCCACGTGATAGCATAACAAGTTTCATCCATGAATAAGCATAAACACTCATGCATATGCAATATGAAAGTGTGTGAGCCGATCTTAGTGCCTAACGTGTATCATGCATCCACGAGTAACCACTTGCAAACACTTGCAGCCATTTGCAACCATCACGCATAACATGTTTCAAATACATGTTTCATCCAAAGGGTTTCTACCTAAGGTTCTCATGACAAGATTACCGAGATAACAAGATAAACATGGATAGCAAAAGAAAGATATGCTAACTAGGAAAGGAGATTGAGAATGTACCCTCAAAAAGGAATGGATAAAGCCCACGCATCTTCTCCTCGGTTTCCCAAGTTGCATCTTCATCGACTTCACTCCACTGAACCTTTACTAACTTGACTTCTCGATTCCTCAGCTTCTTGATCTCCGTTCCCAAGATACGAATCGGAGCCCGCCTCAAGGTTGCCTCTTTCTCTACCTCTACATCTTCAAGAATGCTAGGCTCAACTACTTCGGATGATTCATGTAGGCATTTTCGGAGGTGCGAGACATGAAAAACATTGTGCACTCCAGCTAGCTTCTCGGGCAATTCCACCCTATAAGCCATTTGCCCAATCTTCTCAATGATGGGGAAGGGTCCAACGAACCTTGGTGCTAGCTTCCCAACTGCTCCAAAACGAACCACATTTCGCAAGGGAGAAACCTTCACGAAGACCATATCTCCATCTTCAAACTCTAAGTCTGTCCTTCGCTTGTCTGCATAGGATTTCTGTCTATCTTGGGCCGTTTTCATCCGCCTTCGAATCAACTCAATTTTCTCGGATGTGTCCCTTATCATGTCGGGCCCAAGTATAAGCTTATCCGTTGTCTCCCACCAACATGTTGGTGACTTGCACGACCTCCCATACAAAGCTTCGAATGGTGCCATTCCTATGCTTGCCTGGTAGCTGTTATTATAAGCAAACTCTACGAGAGGAAGGTGGTCTTCCCAGGTGCCACCAAAGTCAAGAATGCATAACCTCAACAGATCTTCTAGCACCCTATTCACCCTTTCGGTCTGACCATCCGTCTGTGGGTGATAGGCCGTACTTAGATTCAATCGCGTACCCATCGCTTCTTGCAAACTATTCCAAAATTGGCTAGTGAAGATTGGGTCACGATCGCTAACTATGCTAGAAGGAACTCCATGCAATCGCACTATCTCTCGAAGATAAATAGATGCTAGCCATGATGCGGTCCTCTTGCTCTTTACTGGAATGAAATGAGCGCTCTTCGTGAGTCTATCCACTATGACCCATATGCTAGTATTCCCCTTCCCTGATCTCGGCAATCCATCCACAAAATCCATAGAGATACTTTCCCACTTCCATCGCGGGACCTCCAATGGATGCAGTAGCCCACCGGGCTTCTTTGACTCGGCCTTTACTTGTTGGCAAACAATGTATCTAGAAACAAACTCTGCAACATCCTTTTTCATCCCATCCCAAAAGAAAATGCGCTTCATATCCCGGTACATCTTATCCCCTCTGGGATGTATGGTCATCCTCGAGTGATGCGCCTCCTCAAGAACTTTATTTACCAAGTCTCTCACTCATGGGACACATAGTCTTCCATCACGCCTTAGCCATCCCTTGTCATCAATAGTGTATCTAGCGAGGTGACTTGACGTCTCACCCCGAATCAACTTGTTCATGATCTCGACTATCTGCGGGTCTTCCCTCTATGAAGCCCCAACTTGATCAAGAAGTGTAAATCTAAGCTCAAGGGATGCTAACGAACCAGTCATCGACCCAACAACAGATGCAAAATCAAAGGTTGCCAAGAACTCTAGGCTCTTCATCTCAACAAACAAGGGACTCAAAGTCAACCTTCTTCTGCTTAGCGCATCCGCCACAACATTAGCCTTGCCAGGGTTATAAGCTATCTCGAAGTCATATGATGCCAAGAATTCCATCCACCTCTGCTGCCTCAGATTCAGATCTTTCTACGAGAATAGGTACTTGAGCGACTTGTGATCAGTGTATAACTCAAACCTTTCACCTAGAAGATAATGGCGCCAAGATTTGAGTGCAAAGACGATCGCCGCCAACTCCAAATCATGAGTGGGATAGTTCTTCTCATGAGCTTTGAGTTGCCTACCCCCAAAGCATATCACTCTCCCCTCCTGCATCAGGACAGCGCCTAATCCCGTGCCACATGCATCGGTGTACACGGTAAACATCTTCCCTCCATCGGGTAATGCTAGAACTGGAGTTGTGGTGAGGGCTTTCTTGAGCCTTTGAAAAGCAAGCTCACACTATAAGTCCCATGTAAAGACTAAGTTCTTCTTCGTTAACTTAGTAAGAGGGGATGAAACCTTAGCGAAGTCCTTAATGAACTTCCTATAAAACCCTGCCAGACCGAGAAAGCTTCCCACTTCAGTTGCATTCTTCGGAACTTTCCAGTCTTGTACCGCCACTACTTTAGCGGGATCCACAGCTATGCCCTGCTTAGAAACTATATGCCCAAGGAACCGAACTTCCCTTCTCCAGAAATGGCATTTGGAGAACTTGGATTTTAACTGATGAGCTCTAAGCGTATCCATAACCTCCTTGAGATGTATAACATGCTCTTCCTCGTCCTTAGAGAAGATCAGAATATCATCCACAAAGACAACCACAAACTTGTTAAGGAACTCCTTAAACACCCTACTCATCAAATCAACAAAGTATGCGGGTGCATTAGTCAAACCGAACGGCATGACTAGCCATTCAAAGAATCCATCTGGAGTCCTAAACGCAGTCTTGTCAATACTATCCTCAGCCACTCTAAGCTGATGGAATCCGGTGGCTAGATCGAGCTGAGAGAAAACAGAAGCACCAACAAGCTAGTCAAAGAGATCATCAATCCTCGGTAACGGGTGCCTATTCTTCTTTGTCGGCTTGTTTAACTCACGATAATCAACACATAGACGAAGCGAACCATCCGCCTTAGTAGCGAATACCTCAGGAGCTCCCCATTCAGAAATGCTTCATCTCATGAAATTTTTCTCAAGCAACTCCTTGATTTGCTTGCTAAGCTCTCTTCTTTCTCGCGAGGCCATGTGCCTAACAGGAAATGAAACTGGCTTGGCATTATCAACAAGATAAATACGGAAGTCTATCTCGCGTTTAGGGGGTAACCCCTTCACCTCATCAAAAACATCAGGATATTCTCATACCACCCTCACAGATTGAAGATTGTCAATAGACGAGTCGAGGGATTCATGATAACATAACATGACGGGATCCAGAGGGTTACAAGAAATCTCTAGGGTATTTCCAAGGCGAGTCATAAGCCTCACTACCCTATGCTCACAATCGAGAATGGCTCCATAACTGGACAACCAATCCATGCCCAAAATCAACCCGTATCCCATGAACCCGAGAACATAAGCATTACATGTGAATTCTACGGTCAAGATAGAAATCCTCAAATCCATACAAATCATAGATAGATGGACGGAACCCCCAATTGGATTTGAAACACTAACGGGATCCTCAACTAGACTAGTACTTAGGTGCAAACTTTCAACAATGTCAGAAGAAATAAAGGTATGCGATGCGCCAGAATCAAATAAAGTTCGAACAGGAAAATCAGAAATGTAAACAAGGCTTTCTACAGAAATACTACCTCGGTCCGGAGCTGGAGTAGTGTTGAGAGCATGCATCTTCCCTCCAGAAGGTCCTGCATGCTGAGTCTGTCCTTGCCCCTTCCCTTGCCCCTGCCCTTGCTTCTTTGGGCAATCCTTACTGTAGTGTCCAGACTCTCCGCAATGAAAGCATTCTCCCAACTTCCTCTTCTTCTTCCTAGAATCTTTGGCTATGTGTCCAGTGATCCCACAGAAGTTTCACTTCCTTGTCTCCCTTGCCTTGTTGTTGTTGGCCTTGTTACCCTTGTTGTTCTTGTTGTTCTGATTGCTCTGATTGTTCTGGTTGCCTCCCCACTTGGAGTCCGCCTTCTTGGTTTGAGTCTCATTAAGCTTAACTTCTTTCTTGCCATTCTTATCATCTCCTTGGAGCAATGCCATATCCACTAAGCTCTCAAAAGTGGCCCCCATGGGTATATGAGACATGGCCAAACCTTGTAATGGCTCATTCAATCCTCGAGCAAAGCGTAGAGCCTTCTTCTGAGGTGTGTTAACCATGTCTAAACCGAATCGAGCAAGCTGGTTAAACTTATTCACATACTCCCTCACGGTCATGTCTCCTTGCTTCAAAGATATAAACTTCTCCATTTGCAGATTTTCCTCAGCAGATGATAGAAACTTAAGCCCAAACCTCATCCTAAAGTCGGCCCAAGTCTCTATAGGCCTAGTAGCGTTGGTGACCTCCCACCAATAAGCAGCTTCCTCTTTCAATAGCCATACTGCCAACAGAACTTTCCTATGGTCTTCTACTTCAAAGATAGCAAAAAGATCTTCAGTTTCCTTTAACCAGTTTCTTGCCTCAACATAAGTCTCTGTCCCTACAAAATTCCTGCCACCCATCGCCTTAAAGTCTTTACAAATCTTTGCGAAATCCACTTGTGGACGCTTAGGAGGAGGAGGAGGAGGGACCTCAGGTACGGGAGGAGGAGTGGGAGTGTTCGCTGGGCCCGCATCGTTGGCCCTAACATCCAAGTACCTTCGGAACCATCCAGGAATGGGTACTCCCTCGGGAAGGTTAAGATCGGCCATGCTGAAAAAGGAAAAGATAGATTTAGAACGAGGAAACTATGGATAGTGCTAATGGCTTTTGGGGAATAGCCTTTTAAAAAAACTAGACTTTCCTTGGAAAAATACTTAATTGGTTTTGAAAATAGTTTTTCAAAAAGGGTTTTTAAAACTTTTGTCCGGTCTAGTAAAATCTTATGCTCTGATACCAAATGTAACACCCCACCTCCGCCAGGGCCACACTCACGAGTGATAGCACTAGCTTTGGAGGGTTGTTGTCTAGGTAAACATGCACAGAGATATCACAAGACAGAACATAGATAAAGAAATAAGTAAAGCAGCGGTAGAAATTCAAAAACCATGATTAACCATTTCAAAACAAAATAGTCAACTTACATCAAAGTACTTAGTCATTATTTTCCAACTACCACAAGTCTAGAAAACATAAACTGAAAATAACATAAAATAAACTATCCCCAAATAGGTGTGGTGAAGCCATAGCAAGCTCAAGTCCAAACCGTACATGAGCTGTCAAGATAGCAAGCCAAGTGTCCAAGCTAAGCACTGGTGTTCCCTCCCTGAGAACTTGGGGAGGGGGGGGGGGAGAACGGAAGAAAAGAGGCGAAAGAAAAAGGGTCAGTCATAAAGACTGGTAAGTCCTACCTACTATTAGTATAAAAACTAATGAAGTTAACTAAACATGTGAAACTGAGATGAAACATAAAGGTGGTAACTAACTGGCATGATAAATAGATAATCAAGGTAGATCCAGTGTGGCATCGCATATACAAGGTTTAGTTTTGCACCAATAGTACTAGTAATCCAACCCATGTCAAGTATAAACAAGAAATGATCCCTTGGCCCAATATCATGAGATGACCCAAGTCGGGGCCCAACTACACGGTCTAGTCGATCGGCTCCCTATAAGCCTAACTCGTCGAGTGTCGGTGTCATACGGCCCAATCACGGAATGTAGTCAAACTGTGCTAGGTCCACCCTAGGGTGTATCAAGTCCTAGGGTGCCAACCACTAACACGAATCAAGCACGCACAGTCTAAACCTACTGGTGCCCGTGCCTGCTTTTTCAACTCCGGACTATGTGCACGACCATAGTCCGCTTGAACCTACACCGGCGCACCAACTCAGCCGTCGTTCTGGTCGCTTACAATCAGCCCAGTAATCGTGCCCCACCCTAGCCTAGTCCCTAGGGTATCATGATACATCCAAGAGGGTTACTGCTGAAAAGGACCACGTGACTAGGGTTTCTAACGGGTTAAGTGTGGTTAACCCTATCCAATCATGTATCTAGTTGGTTAAGTGTATCCAAGTGGTTCATGACTTAACCCTAACCTGTGGCATTAATTAATTTAATGCACCCAACCTCTCACATTAGACTTTGTTGTGGTTACTGAATATGCCGGGCGGGTCCGGGAAGATTTACACCACAACCTAGTCTAACCTCGGGTTTCAAGCGCGATATGACCAACTTCTCACATTGGATCCTATTGTTTGTAGCCACTGGATTTGCCGGGCGGTTCCGGGCAGATTTACGCTACAAACTCAACCCAACCTCGAGTTGGCCACTTTATGGTTTTCTACATGTCATGACCCCATTCAAGTTTTCAACCATGATCAAGTTTCATGTCACATTTCAAGTCATGTTTTTCATGTCATTTCAAGTTTGCCTAACTACCCATAACGTATCCCCATCGCACGTAAATTCGCATCAACACAAGTGAATCAAGGAACATAAAAATATGACCAAGAGGGCATAAGGTGGTAAAGGTGGTCATAAGTTAAACATGATGATATTTGCGGCAAAGGTGTTCATCACAACTAGCATATAGGATTATTGGCCTCAAAACATGTATGACATCAAACTTAGCAAATAAACTTGTGGGTAGCATGTAGTTCAACATCATAGGCAAAGGTGATAACATGATAATAGTTGACATAGGGTGATAAACTTGTGGGTAGCATGTAGTTCAACATCATATGCAAGTTAACATCAAGGCTATGAGAGGTTCTATGTTGCATTATGCATAACTACCAAGTTCTATGTTGCATTATGCATAACTACCAAGTTCTATGTTGCATTATGCATAACCACCAAATAAAGCTCATAGCTTTCTACCCAAAAATCAAAGTGAACGGTACTAGGTTCATGATAATTCCACAATCATAGATCAAAAGTGTCATACATGGATCTATGCATACAAATATAGCCCCAAGACAAGTATTATACCAAAAATCACATCTCAACTTGCTACATATTCATATTAACTTCATAGTTTAGATCTAAGAGTAGAGTGGGGCTTACAAATCGTGGCTATGAGAACTAGAAACCAAATAGAACAAGATAGAGGCGTTGTAGAAGCTCTTGGAATGATGTAGCGACACAAATAGCCTTGAGAATAAGTAGCTCCTTTGATAGAAAGAAGAAAGCTTGCTCCTTTTTGCCTTAGAAGCTCTCAAGATGAAGATGGAGGCCATGATTAGGGAGAATTTTGGCAGAATTTAGTTGTTAGGTTGATTTGTGATGGTTTAGGCTAGGTATTAGGGTGTTTTTATAGGTGTAGAGACTAGTTTAGGCCATAGGATTAACCCTAGTTTAGATCTGAACCATCAAATCCCGTCACAGGCTAAGTAAACAGATCAAAGGAGCAAACTGGTGCACCTGACCAGCAGGGTCCGACCAGGGAGGTCGACCCCCAGGTCGACACCCAGGTCGACACCCCAGTCGACCTAGGGGGGCAGGTCGACTCCCCAGTCGACCCTCCTGTCGACCTGGGGTAGGGCTGGAAAATTTCCCGCCCAATCTGTTTGGATCTGATTTTGAATTTCGGGCTGAATTTTGAATTTTCTGAAATCTTCTATGGGCCATAACTTGGTCATACGGACTCCGATTTACGAAATTTCGGACTTGTTTTCAAGCAGAATTTCGAGGCGAACGCAATGGCGTAACCCGTTCACATTGATTCCTAACTTATAATTTAATTCTGCCCTGATTTCTTGTTTTAACATGTTATAAAAATTCGGGTTGTTACAGAGTATTTCCAAAGGGGTCACGTACGTTGATTTCTTCAAATGTATTTCTGTTGATGGCGGAGGAGGCCGTACACCTTCTCTTAGCTAACCACAGAGTATTTTTGTGGACGTCAACTAGTGATATCTGGCGGATCTGACGATGTGGCATTCAATGTGAATGATGGCCAGATGTTCGAAAGGGAATTCTAGCCTCAAGCCTCATCAACCGGGAAATGACAAAAATCGAGCAGGCAGCATGGCTATGTGGGTCACTCCCATTAGGATGTATGACCAACTATCTAGAGAAATTTGATTTGCTTCTTTAATCTATATTTCGATGCTGTCCCTTATTGGGAGGTGGTAGCTGATCCCAACCGTCGGTGATATACAATCGATAAACTCAAGAGAAATGAGTGGTCGGTCATGTGTGGGCCGGGTTGCAAGAAGTTCTTGTTGAACCCAGTGTTCGCCTCTAGAGATACACTGTCGGAAGGTGGTCCCATACCTTGTCAAGGTTGGAATCCATTATCCAATAAGCGCCCGCGGTTTTTGGTTTGTATACTATATATGTGGAGCGTGAGATGCAAGCGTTCCTCTAGATTGTTATTTACTTGTATTTAGACACTATGATAATATCAGATCAAAGTATGATTTCAAAAACGTTTTGGGTTATAGTAAGGTAAAAACCATCCGTGTTTATGTGTGGGCTGGTCTTACTATTATCCTTTGATTTCAAAAAAGATTTTCCAAAGTTAACAAGTTGTTTGTATTGTGAATTTATCACTGATAGTATTCCAGACTGACCCAGCGTATTTTGCTTTGCTTCAAATGTGCTCAGGTCAGACTGAGTGTATTTTCCAGGTTAGATTCGCTTGGAGTTTCAGGAGCTGGAAGCAGGAGGCTTCACCACTAGTTATATATATACAGTTATTTTTCCGCTGTGGCTGATATGTGTGAACGCTGATAATTGGTATGTATTTACTGTTCTTCTGAATAAAGAGATTTGATATTATATTTTATCGTTCCGCTGTGAGATTCTGATGTGGTGTTCTTCTTCTTTCTTCTATTCTAATATTCTTTCTTTCTTTTCTCACCCTCTAAATTCTTTCTATTGACAATCCAGTGTTTTCGATGCTTGAATAATCGACATGGTGATTTTATGTTGATTTTCGGGGTCGAAAATCCACTGGGTCGTTACATTTTCATTTTAGAAGAATTTTATGCCATTTATATACACGTTAAAAATTATATTTTTAACGATAAAATATTTATTTCAGCACTTGACTGTTTTACACAGTTCATTTATACAATAAAAATCATATTTCTATTGTTCAAACATTTTATTCAACATATGAATATTTTATATAGTTTATTTCAGAAAATTTCGGCATTATAACGGCGCGATATTAAAACCGGAGCAATGTCTAGCATTACCCCTCTTCTGATACTGGCTCGCGCCTTACACAATCACCAATCACAATCAATGTACCACAATACAATTAATAACCACAATACAGTCAATTTTCCTATAATACAATCTGTTAGCCTACTTTGTGAACTAGGCTACACAAAGTTAGAAGATCAATTATGAAGGATGTTGACTAAAAGAACATGCCCTCGAAATCCGGATCGGATCAGTG
Organism: Allium sativum; assembly: GCA_030737875.1. Taxonomy (NCBI): domain Eukaryota; kingdom Viridiplantae; phylum Streptophyta; class Magnoliopsida; order Asparagales; family Amaryllidaceae; genus Allium; species Allium sativum. Next base: position 861,002,296 of record CM060915.1, on the reverse strand, counting down.
GTCTCTTACAGAGCCAAAACAATGAAGAGAAGGAAGTGCAAAAATCTCAATAGAGTCGGATCAGATCGGTGTATACCGACCCGTACCCCTCACTTACACTTCCAACCCGATCCGAACTCAAATGACAGATGCAGTAACGAACGTGACCCACGACTCCCTGAAGACTCGGAGTGGTTGCGCACCCACTTACCCATGTTCACGCACTAACCTGATGTACTATCACCATTATACTCTATCTGAACCCGACTTCTATGTGATAGGGGCCACGTGTACTCGAATCGGAGCCGCTTCAGAGGCATTTTCCACCTATAAATAGACCACCAATGGTCATTTGAAAGAATTTTTTGGCATTTTCAGAGTTGAAACCCCTTTGAGAACCGAATTCCATCACCATTTTCATATTGCAATCATCTTATAAAGTACATTTCAGAGAAGATTGAGTGAATCTATGTATGATATGAGTGAAGGTGAGTAAGAATCATTGTTGTATCTACATTCAAGTCATCAATAAAAAGAATAGAAAGTGGACGTAGGCTATTTAATGCCGAACCACTATAAATTATGCGTTTACTTCATTTTTAGTTTCATTTCATCAGAAATTGTTTGGGTCTTAGAGCCATTTTTGGATCTAACATTTTGGTGCTTTCACTGAGAAATCTTTGAATTCTTCGCTTTTTGGGATTATCGTTTTACTATTTGGACCTTCAAGTTCAAAGACGTTAATCCTTTATTTCCGACACTTTCAAACATTTGCTGATTAATTACTGAAGGATTAGACATTATGGCTAAAGGAAAAGGCAAAGAAATCCAGAGCAATCGAGAGAATTAAGTTAGCGAAGATCAGCAAACCATGGTCGTGACGAGGTCGTGCGATCAAGATTTTGGAGCAGGCAGATCCGGTCCGAAAGATCCAAACCGAACTGATGAACTGGATCCGATCCGATCCAAACATGTTGAGGCCACTCACACTCCCCCTCCGAATCGGTCTGGCACTACCACCCTGCTCTGATCCGACCCGAACCAAACTGAGGCTGGTACTTCTACTCGAGCACCCACCAATGCTCCAATGCCAGCCACAATAACTGGTGATCAACCTTCTCCATCCGCACCCATCACGCACCGGGATCTTTCGCGTTTTCTTGACATGCTGGAGAGTAATAGAAATGCATTGGAAGCCCATAAACGTGATATTCTTCGCATGCAAGAGAACATGATCACTATGAGTAGGGAACTCAATGAGCTCCAAAGGCAAAAGATACCTTCCCCAACACGCTGCCTTGCTGCAGACTATTCATCTTCTTCGGATGAAGGACGTCCTCGTGAAAGAAGGTCGTTTGAGTGACCTCAAAATCTTGATCAGATGACCTTTGGATCTTTAGGATCCCGTGAAGATGCTGCTCGTGTGTTAGGACCTAATGACCCGAGCCTACAAGAGCCTATTTTGCTACCCATGCGTGGATCCCATGTTCTACCCAGGGATCCTAATATTACTAATCCTACGCAACAACAACTTCTCCAACCCTTCCTCATGAGATCGACCGAGAGCATAGGGAGCAGTGTAGAGCAGCCGCCGTTAGAAACAGGAGGTTATCCCCTAATCGGGAACCCAGGGGAAATCCGAATATCAGACCTAGAGAAACTGTGCAAACATTAACAAATGACGATGTATAGGCAATGGTGCATCAAATCATGTCCGAAAGCCGATAATACACTAATGAGGACTGGGGCATTGAGCGGAGTCATACCCCCTTCACATATGATATATTGGACTTTCAGTTCCCTCGGCGATTTAACTTGCCATAGATGGATCGGTATTCAGGGAGAATAGACCCAAGACAGCATCTGATGAGGTATGCATGGTTCATGAATGCCACACCAACTCCAGATGCTGTAAAATGCAAGGCTTTTTCGATTTATCTAGAAGACGTGGCGTTAATATGGTTCACCCAACTCCCTCCACGGTCGATATCAAATTTCACAGAACTGAGTGAGCGCTTTATGAACCAGTTTCGACTTCACGCTCGAAAATCCAAAAGCGTCATAGAGTTGTCAAAGATTATATAGGCTCCGGGTGAATCTTTGAAATCATATTTAGACCGCTTCAACTGGGCTGTCACTGAAGTTAGTAACCCTCATGAACACACTATTCTGATGGCCTTAATAGAAGGAGTTGACCCGGACACATAATTCGGGGATTATCTATCCGGGAAGCCACCCCCACTACGGAATTGTTCTACGAAAAGGCCAATCTCCGCTTAAGCAAGAAGAAGCTCATGCAAATAGAAAGAGAAAGTCCGAAGGGGCCTGGAGGGATGGTGTCCAAAGTAATGCCGCTATGAAGCAATCCGGTGATAATTCGGGAAAGGTTGAGGTGAACGTCGGCAACCAGAACGGAGGTAATAACAACAGGAATGGAAACGACAATAGGAGGAGTAGGAACCGAGGGAACAATTCTAGCAAAAGACCTCGATTCCAAACTTTTGAGAACAATTCGCCATTGAATGATACCTTGAAAAACTTTTATTAGGACACATACAACATATTGCAATATAAGAAGCCGCCACCTAGAGACTCCACTGAAAATAGATCGCAACGAGAAAGTTTTATTTGTTCCACGGAACCCACGATCATTCTACCAACGAATGCCGTCATTTGAGAGATGTAGTTCAGAAATTGCTACGAGAAGGGAAGTTAGACGAGTACAAGGTTGCCCCATGGGACAAAGGGCAAGGAGGGCAAGCCTCGAACCAAAACCAGCCTACTTCTAAACCCATAGCCCAACAGAAAGATAAGGGGATCGTTATCAATACCATTATAGGCGGATCCCATCTAGCTAACCGTAGTTTCAAATCAATGGATCTATACGTGAATGCCGCCAATCACTTTGAGGTAGGAGAATGCAGTAACCTCGAAGACATTACTCTAGTAAAACAACAAAAGACGATGTCAGACGATGTCATATTCCGTATTAGAGATCATACCGGAATTCAATCACCAACTGAAGACCCACTGGTAATTACCACGGCCATCGGCCCCGCCTTAGTCCATAAGGTGTTGGTGGACAATGGAAGCTCAGTCAATATCCTCTTCAAGAAAGCTTTTGAACAAATGAGACTCGAAGCAAAAATCTAAAGCCCTGCGAAAGATGGATACGGGGCTTCAATGGGGCGTCAACGGCTCCAATGGGCTACGTAGAATTACCAGTGACGTTAGGACAAGGAGATCGTTAGAGAGTGAGAATCCTGCCATTTGTAGTTTTGGATGTTGAGTCACCCTACAATGCTTTCCTAGGCCGAGTGGCCCTCGCCGAGTTTAGGGCATGTATTGCACCTTGGTGCTTACTGCTTAAATTCCCGACCGACGCAGGAGTAGGGGTGATGAGAGGCGATCAAGCTACGGGACGAGCTTATTACATGACAGAGTTGAAGATGCTAATGAAGGGGTTGAATATAGAATCTAAGGACATTTCTCCCCCTTCGAAGGAAAACTCAGCATAGCAAATAAGGGGTCCAGCCCCAAGAGAGTCGTCCTTAGATGTGCTCGAGGATATAGATCCCAGAGAGGATAGAGAACTCGAGGACAGAAAGGCGACTTCCAATGAGATGACAATAGATATATCTATTGATGATGCAGATTCGACAAAAGTACTAAAGATCAGATCGCAGATAGATCCAATTCGAGCGAAAGAGTTGGCCGATTTCTTAAGGGAAAATTTAGATGTGTTTGCCTGGACTCATGCTGACATGTGTGGGATTTCGCCTACTATTATGAGCCACTCTTTAAGCATCAATCCAAAGCACCCGTCGGTCAAGCAGAAGAGACGGATGTTAGGCCCAGAGCGGTCAGCAGCTTTGAAGGAAGAGGTAGAGAAATTGAAGGATAATGGATTCATTAAGGATTCAAAATATCCCAACTGGATATCGAATCCTTTCCTGGTCAAAAAACTAACGGGAAGTGGCGTACATGTATTGACTTCTCTGACTTGAACAAGGCTTGTCCGAAAGATAGCTTTCCTCTTCCCAGGATTGATCAACTAGTGGACTTGACGTCCAGACACGAGCTTTTATCCTTTGTGGATGCCTATTCGGGGTACAATCAAATTACCATGCATGTACCAGATCAGAAGCACACAAGTTTTATCATAGACTTGGGGTTATATTGTTATGTGGTAATGCCATTTGGATTAAAGAATGCGGGAGCCACATATCAGCGCTTGGTCAACCTCATGTTCTATAATCAAATCGGAAAAACCATGGAGGTTTATGTGGACGACATGCTTGTGAAGTCTAGACAATCTTCCGACCATACAAAAGACTTAGCCGAAACGCTCGACATTCTTCGAAGGTATGGGATGAAGTTAAACCACCTAAAATGTTCGTTTGGGGTCGCATCTGGGAAATTCCTTGGGTTTATCTTGAGTTCTCGAGGGATTGAGATAAATCCTAGTTAGATAGCAGCAATAAGGAATATTGAAGAACCACGAAAGATTAAGGATGTTCAACATCTGGCCGGAAAAGATGCTGCATTGAGCAGGTTTATCTCTAAAGCCACAGATAAGTGCGTACCTTTCTTTAATCTAATTAAACGAGGGAAACAAAATTTTGAGTGGACTCCTGATTATGTGGAGGCTTTCCAGAATCTATTAGACTTGTTAGAGAAGCCTCCAATATTGTCAAAACCCGTGGAACATGAGGATTTGTTTGTCTACCTAGTGGCATCATCTCATGCCGTCAGTACAACGTTGGAACGTGAAGAAGATAAAGTCCAAAGGCCTGTATACTATGTGAGCAAGAAGCTAGCCGCTGCAGAACGTAATTATCCAAAAATAGAAAAACTTGCTTATAGCCTCCTGATTGCTTCCCGCAAACTTCGTCATTACTTTCAGGCTCACCCGATAGTTGTATACACTGATCAACCTTTAAGGCAAGTGTTGCAAAAACCCGAAGCATCGGGGCGGTTACTTAAATGGAACATCAAGTTAAGTCAATTCGATTTGAATTTTCAACCAAGGAGATCAATAAGGGGGCAGGCCTTGGCCGACTTCATAGCTGAATTCACGATTCCCGAAGAGGAAACGGTGGGTGACAAGGTGGTTACTTCAGAACAAGAGCTGGAGCTTAGTCCGTGGAAGTTATATACGGATGGGGCCAAGAATGCTCGAAGGTCCGGCGCCAGAGTTGTTTTAATCACTCCTGAAGGACGATCTATTTACTATGCCTTGCGATTAGACTTTGCTGCTACCAATAATGATTCCGAGTATGAAGCCCTGATTGCCGGGCTGAAACTCGCCAAAGAACTAGGAGTAAAGACACTGGATATATGCTGTGACTCCAAGATAGTTGTCTGCCAGGTACGGGAGGAGTTTGTTACCGAAGGACCTCGGCTTGTTACTTATCTTAGAAAAGTAAAGGAGTTATTGGACAATTTGGAGCATTACAACATAACACATATTCCAAGAGCAGAGAATCAGAAAGCAGAATGGTTGGCAAAATTAGCAAGTTCTGACAACTCTGAACAAACCGAAATGGTCCCAATAGAGATATTGGTGTTACTAAGTTTTGACCTAATGGAAGTAGAACTAGCCCTGGAAATCGAGCCAGAGAGGGAGTCATGGATGACACCAATCAAGAACTTCCTCAAAAATGGAATTTTACCATTGAAGAAAAGCGAAAGACGATCTGTAACACGAAAGGCTGTAAGATACGTTTTACAAGACGACGTCCTTTATCGTCAAGGGTTTTCCGTGCCCCTACTGAGATGTATCGCACACGACGACATCAAATGTGTACTGCAGGAAGTACATGAAGGTGAGTGCGGAGATCACACCGAGGGCCAAACCTTAGCAAAGAAAGTACTGCGGTATGAATATTTTTGGCCTACTATGAATAAAGACGCAGCTGATTATTCACGATGCTGCATCAAATGTCAAAGGTTCGCCAAAATTCCCAGAGCACCCCCAACCCGTCTTAAGTCAATGGTAAGTCCATAGCCATTTGCTATGTGCGGAACTGATATTATTGGAGTGTTACCCATCGCCAAAGGAGGAGCAAAGTATGCGATCGTCGCTGTGGATTATTTTAGGAAGTGGGTAGAAGCTGAACCCTTAACCACGATCACGGCAAGGAAGGTTATAAGTTTTGTGGTCAGAAAAATTATTTGCCGATTTGGGGTACCGAAGACCATCAAAACTGATAATGGAACATAATTCGACAGCGTCGAATTCAGAAACTTCTACCAGAAACACAAGATTGATAAAAGGTATACCGTTGTGGCTCACCCGCAAACAATGGGCAGATCGAGGCAATTAACAAAGTTATTAAATCTTTCCTTAAGAAGCGGTTATAATCAGCCAAATCCAAGTAGGTGGATGAGCTGCCACTAGCCTTGTGGGCCTACAGGACAACCTTTAAAACGACAACTGGCCATACGCTCTTTTCACTCTCCTTTGGATTGGAGGAAGTAATCCCGGTGGAGCTTGAAGTCCCCTCTCATAGGGTGACATACTATGACCCGATGCCGAATAGATCACTCCTCCTTGAGTCACTTGACATGGTTGACGAAAAAAGAGACAAAGCTGACCTGCGTGCCTCAAGACATCGACACCAAGTAGCACGTTATTATGACCGAAAAGTCCGCATCAGAACTTTCGAACCAGGGGACATAGTTTTAAAACGAATCTTCCCGCCTTCAACCCAATTGGGTCCAAAGTGGGAAGGACCGTATGCCATCCAACGGAAACTTGATACAGGAGCCTTCAAGCTAACAACCATGGATGGCGAGGAGATTCCTAGAGCCTGGAATGCTCAACACTTGCGGCGATATCTGGGTTAAACATGCAGTCTTTTCCTTTTACTTTTGTAGATTATGTAAAAAGGCACGACTCGCCTTAAAAAGTCCGGTTATATGAATGAAGAATTATGAAGTGGATGTAGGCTACGACTTATCTGAACCACTATAAAAATATCGTGTGTCATTTATTTTCCTGCAATATTTTTATCTCCAGTAATTGTTCCATCATGACTATGAAACGCAAAACATTAAATTAAAACTTGAAAAATTGGAGACAATTCGTGTGCAGGAGCAAACAAGATGACCATTTGTGTAATAAGATAGAAGGAATGGGAAGACGACATTCTTAACTCTAACTCTCATGAATCGAGAGAGAGTATAAAGGACGGGAATACGACGTCCCTTGAGGCGTGAAGGTGCACGCTGATAAGAGACCGCCTCAATAATACTCTAACCTAGTTATAAGACATGAGAGTATAAAGATGCCAGAAGAATAAGCATCAACGACAACAGAAATTGAGCCCCGCTAGAGTGTCGGGGGCAACTGGATGTTGAATTTAATCAGTCTTGCATAAGTCTTGGTTAATCAGTCTATCCAAGATTGACTGGGGGCATATACGTACACATGTTCCCTTTGTCATGACTTTATTGTATAGCTATGATATGTTATGCTGTTTATCTGCATTTTTAATTAAATAGTAGATTCACATATATTTGACATTGCAGGGAACAAACTACTTTATTCACAAGTACGTGAGTTTACACAGAAAGACTAAGCAAAAGATGTAAGGGTTGCACCTGCTACAATAATAACGGAATAATAAAATATCACAACAAAAGACAGAATGCGTTTTCACTTGGACTTCGGAGTAGACTTTGGCTTTTTGGCATCCTTGAGCTTTTCCTTCTCCTCTTTCTTAGTCTCAATAAAAATACGCTTCGGTTTCTTTTTCCCTGGAACAGTGACACTCTGATCAATAGAAGATTTTTTAGCAAGTTCCTCAATGATCGATCTAGTTGAAAGTTTAACGACTAACCTTGACCCAGGATGTACTATCGCAAGAGGTTTAAGATTCTCAGGATTTGTCTCCTCAACTTTCAATTGCATGCATTTATCCTGCTTGGCCTTCATCTCAGCCAAAGTCTGATCATCAACATTTCTTGTATCCTTTGTTATAGTAACATCGGGGCCTTCCTCATGCCCGTCATTATCACCATCATCTTTCAAAGCTACAATTATTTCATCATCATGAGGAGTTTCGGTGCTGGGTAGTATGGGAGCCTTATCAACAACCTCCTTTCTCTTGCCCTAGTCATCCTTCCCAGGATCTACAGCAACAACTTTATCCTGTTTCTTCTGGGTCTCTTTAGCAGACTTTTTACCCGAGATGTCTTTTGTGAATCATCGGCCCTTTTAACTGGCTTAGTACCTACAGAGCGAGAAGCAACCATTATTAACTCAAGAGAAAACATGGGGTCTTCAATGGTCTGTCTGACATATGGCCAAAGATTGAAATAGCTTTGATGAATTGAGGCAAAAAGGTAGAAGTACCTTCAGCAGACTTCTCAACCTGAGCAGCAGTAACATCAGAGGTAGACTCAGTTATAGGAGAAAAAAGAGAAACCTCAGGAATTCCTAGCCTTTTCAGTTCATATTCCTCCACTCCAATAACCTCAGCTGTAGCAGAAGAGGAACCAAACTCGATGGTATTTTTTCCTTTGGCCTAACGCTTCTCCTCCTCCATGGCAGCAGCAATAAGTCTACGCCCTTCGGCCAAGTGTACCAATTCCTCACCTCCAAGGAATGTCTCTATAAGCTTATTTTCGTCAATTGAATCCACCCTGAGTTTTGCTTTCTCCCATTCGACCAAATGGTCCCATGCATATACAAGGGGAGTGGGATAATCCTTAAGCCAGGCAAGATCTTGATGACGGATCACTTGAGCAAAGAATCCGACCATGGTTTCACCACTCTCATCAATCTCCCTTTGGGCATCTTTGAGCTGTTTATTGACTTCTTCAACTTGCTGCAAAGCTGTATTTGCATTTCCTTCAGCAAGAACTGCCATTGTTTCGGCCTCCAATAGCTTAGCCTCAAGATCTGCATTCTTTTGGCTAAATCTTCTTTCTCTTAGGCAAGACGAGCATTTTCAGATTTGGCATCCTCAGCTTTTTCTTTAAATCTATCCTCTCCTAGCTGTGAGATTCAAGTTCGGAATGATAATGCTTTTGTAATTCCTCAAACCGCTTTTTATAGTTATCTGCATCGCGCTGCACAGGAGCAAGCTTAGCCTGGGCATCTTCCAGATCTTTTTCAGAGTTTTCGATGGCCCTCGCATCATACTCAGCAGCGTCGACCATGGTTTTCACATCTGCTACTAGATCACTAATGATTTTAGAGAGGGTCTTTGCATACTTCGTCATTTCTTTATATTGTTCATCCATGAAGTCTATGGTATCCTTGACATCGTTGGCCCAGTCAAATTTTACCGGTTGAAGTTTTGGGACAAAGTGCATGTGCCCGAAATGGTGTTCGGGAAATTGCTCCCTCAGAACTTCTAGTCTAGCCCGATTCTCGTCATTTAGAATGATCGGTCTTGTGGTAGTTATGTCAATAATGCGACGAGATAGCTTCGTTATGGGTCATTTCTTCCCGGCATATTTCCCTGATTCTAGTTGTTTCCCTTTGGGATCAGAAACCCTTTGCGAACCATAATCTTGGGGAATCGTGCCCTTAGATGGAGCAGGGGGCTTGCCACTGTGCTTGTCTTTCTCATGATCTGAGGGATGACTCTTGTGTTTCTCTGAGTCTCTGTGATGTGGGGATTGAGAACGGGAGGGTCGATAAGACCTTGGAAGTCGATCCCTTCTGTCGTCTCTACCCCTACTCTCATATCAGTCGTGTTTATCGTTGGGACCTATTGGGGGCATGCTCGAACGAACATCTCACATATGATATCTTTGTCTCCCCATTTGTCCTACAGATGAGAAATGAAAGAATATTAAGATCAATATTAGCATAAGGCCCAAGTGCTGTGACGTGCAGTGCTAGAGTGTCATGTGTATCCTAAGTGATGCTTCCCCCAAACAGACCAGAGCCCGGATTGATAGTCTCCTCGGCCTTTATAGGAGTGATCTCTTCCTCAGAAGTAAAAGTGAGAGGATTTGTTGGGAAATCCTCTAAAGAATAAAAAGTTTCAGGCATGGGAAGGTCCCCTGTAACACCCTACCTCCGTTAAGGTCACTCGCAAAGGGAATGCCTTAACTTTGGTGGAGCGTTTTTAGTAAACAGAACAGAAATTTAAAAGACAGATAAAGTAGTACTTGAAAATTTTATAACTTTATTACAATAGAAACATAAATAAGTTTGGTTACATCTTTCAAAACCACAATATTGGAATTCAAGTACATAAATATCGGTCTTGTACAAAAGCCTTCAGAATGCATAGTTTTTAAAACCATAATCCCCAATATAATCTGCCATGGAAAGATAGAGCCAAAGCCAAGCAATACTTCAAACACTTCAAGCAGAGAGAATCGGAATCAAGCTCCTATGTTTCAACCCTGAAAACCTGGGGGGCGGGGGGGGGGGGGGAACGGAAAGAAAAGAGGCAAAACAAAATACGTCAGACATATGTATGGTGAGTCCAGTGACTTTCAGCATATAAACAAAAAATAGTATCATGAAATGTAAATAAAATGGGATAAGAGATAACCATAAGAGGAATAGCAGGTTAACAGAAGAAACTGAATGATATAGGCTAAGATAAGCTTTTCACTTCTCTGCACTAATACTAGTATAATAGGATTAGATGTTACCCTAATGTCTAAACTGAAACAGAAACGGAAACAGAGTACAGAAACAGAATGCTAGTAATGGGCCTTTACCACCCGAACAGACAGAAGGTACAGAAGCAGAATACTAATAATGGGCCTTTACCACCCAACTAATGGGCCTTTACCACCCCCAACAGACAGAACGTACGAAAACAAAATCGGAAACGGAATCAGAGACAGAAACAGAATAATCCCTACGGAAACTGAATGTTAGAATCAGGTGTACACTAGTAATGGGCCTTTACCACCCCAACAGATGGTACCACGTAGAAACAGACAGGTGTTACCACCCAATAGAAACAGACGATACCAACAGAAACAGGCAGAACTAAGTGCACCCTAAGTCCTACCCCCAAGCGATCGGCTCCCTAATACATAAATACCTTGTGTCGGCCCCACAGTAGGGTGTATCACTCCCTAAAGTGGCAACCTATTGGCATAGACCTGTTTACAGATGTCACAGTGTCTTACATCCTCAGAGCAGACCGGATCCATGCACGCACATGACCCAGCTGGAAAGCTCCATCAACACCCCTCGCCATTATCAGAATGAACCGCTTATAATTAGTTCAGTAAGCGTGCCCGGACCCTTACATAGTGTGGGGTCAAAGTTTTGATACCAGAAAGGGTTACTGACTAATATGGGTCCCAAACAACAGATGTCACAGGTATTTCCCCTTTTAACCTTGTGTCCCCAGACTAGCAGATTTCAGATTAACTTGTTTACAAGTTTCATACATAGTTTAGATTACTAGTTCACAGATCAGACAATCAAGTTAACAAGTTTTCAGATTAACAGATCAGATGTATGGTTTTAACAGACTTACAGATTGTCTAACTTTGTATTAGGCCTACAGATTCACGAAACGAGTTTATTAGATTCATCAGTCTAGTTGGTTTAACCCTATCCACCCAACACGTTTTTAGACACCACATTTCTCTTAAATTTGCATTAATTAAATATTAATGCATAGACCTCTCACATTAGGTCGGTAGCTTGTGGCCGTTGGATGTGCCGGGCGGTTCCGGGCAGACTTCTGCCACAAGCCAGACCTAACCTCGTGTCTAAGCATATTTTAGTTATGCCTACGACCTCTCACATTAGACTGACAGTTTGCGGTTGCTGGTTAAGCCGGTCAGTTCCAGGAAGGCTTCTACCACAAACAGAGTCTAACCTCGTGTCATAGCCAATTCATCCCAATACAGATTATATATATATTAGAATAATTCTGTTTATTTAACAGATTAAACTTCTTTACAAGTGTAACACCCCATGGCCATTAATGTCACTCACAAAGGGAATGCATTAATTTCATGAAGGGGTATTGTAGTATAGAACAGATAAATTGCAAGAATAAATAAATAAAACACAGCGGAAGATAAAACTTATTTCATAGCATCATAACTTCAAAACAAGCTTACAAGTAGTCTCCAAAAACCATTACAACAGGATCAATTGTCTTTTCCAAAAACTTCAAAGTACATAAAGAAGCAAATACTTAAATAACATAAATGCATAAATCACCACTGAGCATAAGCAAAGCCATAAAGATGAGAGAGTCCAAAGCGATACATCTACTCTTTTCAAGCAACTGAAAGAAACCAGCACTAAGCTATAGTATTCCCTCCTTGCAAACCTGAGGGAGGGGGAAAGGAAAGAAAATAGGTGGAAACAAAACGGGTCAGACATAGAGTCTAGCGAGTCCAGTAATTTTAACAAATAATAGGTAAGGTAAGTGATCAAGACATAAATAGGCATCATGATATGGATGTAACATAGATAAGGTAGATAAAAAGGATGGACAAGATGATTCCGTTCCTAAGTACTAAGACAATCCTACACCTTGGCTAAGCGAACAACCCTCCAAGTACTAACCTCGAAGACCGATGTAAACATCAGATTAGCACCCAAAGGACTATCCAACTCAACCAACATGTATTTCGTTACACCGCACTTTTGCTAAGTTACACTACATTACTTAATTACACCGCACATCTACTAGTCTCTATTTACTAAAGGTTGATCCCTTCCCACTAAGTGTACCCACATGACAAACTTGGTAGTTACTTGTACCTAGCCGCTATCGTAGGTGCCGGCTTGCTCCTACCACCGCTAAGGTACCCTTACCCTACCCATTCGATCGGCTCCCTAAACCCCGTAGGCACCCGTACTGGCCCCACAGTGGGGTGTATCACTCCCCAAAGTGGCAACCCCGATACCAACATAAATTGCACGGCCATACCTACACGATGCAACAACGTCTTACCTACCAGCCCGGACCCATGCACACACATGAACCCGTTGGACTCGCATTGCCATCGCTATTCACATTTTGACCTCTTGCATTCAAGTCCAGTAAGCATGCCCCAACCCCGGCCTAGTACTGGGCCCAATTATATACTCAAACGGGTTACTGGTTGAAACGGGTCCCCCATCCAACACAAGCCTCCCACCTATGCTTGGTCCCCACTAGGTTTTTCTCCTACTTAACCATTTTAATTTAATTGTCCATGTCTTACACATGCTATGGTTAAGTCCATACTTACATGCCATAATTTACATGTCTTATCTTATACCGGTTAAGTCCATATTTACATGTCATAATTTACATGTCACCCCACTTAACCCTCTAACCATACCCATGTCTTATTATGGTTAGTATTCCTTAATTCATTCCTTATGACGAACGGTGCATGACCTCCCACATTAGACCAAACGCTTTGTGGCCGCTGGATTTGCCAGGCAGTTCCGGGCAGTCTTACGCCACAAACCGGGTCTAACCTCATGTCATTAACCGTTGCGCCTACAATTCATTTCTTTGACCTCTCTCATTAGACGTCCAATTGTGGCACCCAGATTTGTCGGGCGGTTCCGGGCAGTCTTACGCAACAATTGCACCTAACCTTGTGTCAAAGGTTTATTAATAATCGTATTTCACCCATACCCAATTTTCGTGTCATGTATATCCAATTAAACATATAATCATGTTTATAATATTGCCTATTTCAAATTGTCACTAATTACATATTAATTAGCCTCAATTACAAATTTACAATTATAGGCAATTTCATCAAGTCCATGTAATTCATACCCAAATATGCCAATTTCACATATTATCCAATTATCCAAAATATCCAATAATATCCAATTTTCCATATTTCACATATTCCCATCGTTCCCACGTATTTGCATTCGCGTGTATTTTTAACATAAGATCGAAGGTAGCCTAGATCAAAAAATAAAATGAATAGGGATAAGAAGAGAGAATCAAATCACAGAAAATTGGAATTAACACAACGTCATGAAATAAAGGGGCATGTAAACTGGCATAGAGGCATAATGACAGATTCAACATGAATAAGCTGATAAAGGTATGAACTTCACATAGAAACGTAGGCATACGATGACATGAATCAAAAAGGTGAAGACTTGGATGAGATTTAAATTACATTCATACATATGAATCCTCTTTACAACTTCATCATGTTACTTTTAATCCCATTATATTGTGAAAATCACCGTACTCACCTTTCGTGGTTAAAGAATAGAATTATGCACATAAATTGGTGTAGAAACGTTGCGGTGTTGCTAATTTATCTTCTTGAATTGTTGTAGAAGCTCTAATCTTTAATTTAAGTTGAAGTCGAACACTTGAGATTTGATTTAGAGGCGGCGGCTAGGGTTTAATAGAGAAGTTGACAGCATAATGGTGTCATAGATAATATTTATGAATTAGGGTTAGATCATAGGGTATATATATAGGTGTAGGAAGTTATTTAGGCCTAAGGATTAACCCTAGAACTGATCTGGACCACTCAGATGCCATATCATCCCTTAGGGAGAATCGGGCCACGGGTTGGCAGCCAAACAGCCTGGATTGACCTCTAGTCGATCCAGCGAGGCTCGGATCGACTCCAAAAATGGTGCGGTTCGGCTATTCCCCCTCCCAATTCGCTGTTTTGAACATTTTTTGAATATATATTTATTTAATTTTTATATATATCTATATATATATATTTCTCTCATATGCATACAAACTTCATGGCTTAAAAACTTCTTCATAATTAACCATTTTCACACTAACCCACTTTTTGAACTGCGTTCACACTAAGCCACTTTCTAGCCATTCCCCTAAAACAAAAATATGGCGCTTGCGGGGATAGAACTCTGTACCTCTTGTATGCAAGTCACATGTTCTAACCAAATGAGCTACTAAATCTTTTGCTTACAAACCTTAGAACAATGCTAAACATCATTCTTTTCTCATTCATCTTTTTCAAATAAATTATTCTATAATTTGTTATTTTAATATTCTCAGAAAATATGGGGTGTTACAACAGGTTATAGCAGATTAATCAAATTTCCATGTTTTACTCAATCTTAGATCGAGCCTACGGATTTTCATACCCAAATTATAATTATTTAGCTTTCAGCAGATTAGGCAATTCAACAGATAACAGATCTAGCAGATTAAGCGATTCAATAGATTTAGCAGATATCAGATTTAGCAGATTAGGCAATTCAACAGATTTAGCAGATAATAGGTTTAGCAGATTAGGCAGTTCAACAGATTTAGCAGATAACAGATTTAGCAGATTAGGCAATTCAACAGATTTAGCAGATATCAGGTTTAGCAGATTAGGCAGTTTAATAGATTTAGCAGATTACAGGTTTAGTAGATTAGGTAATTCAACAGATTTAGCAGATAACAGTTTTAGCAGATTAGGTAATTCAACAGATTTATATATATATATATATCTAAAACTCTATTTACATATCTTACCTAATCATAAATTTAGCCTAAACTTACATGCCTAAATCATGGTCATAATTCATAATACGACATATGCCCAAATCTTTAATTAAACTTTGCACAGTACAAAATATTCTCTAAAAGCCCAAATCATGATATACCATATGAATTATGCCAAATTATAGCCTTTAATGCCAAATATCCAAAAATCCACTTTTAGGCGTATTCACATTGATAGTTATCCTATTATAATATATGTATCTACACCTAAGTCACATATTCCATTTTCAAGTCATTAATCGTTACATAAAATTTACCCCAAAGATCTAGATCTTTAAATTATAACATCTCAAAATCAGATCTTAATTTTTATATGCATTATGTCCCCAAGTTTCAAGTCACATGTTATCATACAATGATTCCTCTTCTTCCAAATTACAGAGTATACACAGATCTAGATCTAATTTACGACATATGTCCATTTCTCAAATTAGTCAAAGATCAGTCATGTCCAATTATGCATTATCCATTATTTGTCCCAAAATTTAGCGTTCGTGCGTTAATCTCTTATGAGATTTGGCACAGGCTCGTGGTAGCCTGGCTATAAACAAAAAGGAAAAAAAGAGGGAACAGATACAGAACAGTCACAATCAAGATAGATCCATAGAAAAGTATGCATAACCTCAGATCCAGATTCACAAAAATGTCAAGATAATTATTAAATTTCATATCTGAAAATAACCGTACTCACGATTGAAAAGGTAAATCTTGGTTTCTAGGATCTGTATTCTGACACTGAATAGCGCTCCTTTGGCGTAGACTATTGATTAGATTAGAAAATAGTTGTTCTCTTTTAACTCTATTCAGATTGGAAGAAGATGCACTAGTTCTAGTTTTGATTCCAACAGAGTAGCGACTCCATTTTTATTTTTAATTAGAATAGAGGCAGATTATAGGCAGAATGAAATTGTGTGGAGAGAAAGCAAGGTTTGCGGGTGTTTAAATAGGTTAGAGCTCACGAATCCGGTCAGAAAGGTGTCCAAGTGCAAAAAATGGATCCGTCTCCACATCTGGAAAGGGGGGGGGGGGGGAAGGAGAGGTCGACCCTAGTGTCGACCTATTTACCCAGGTCGACCCTAGTGTCGACTTGGGTTCTAGGCAGGATTTTTCCCGCGCAGCCCGGGTGTCTGTTTTGAATTTCGAAATCTGAATTTTGAATTTCTGGCTGGTTTTTATTGAAACTTCTGAAGGCCATATCTTCTTTATACGGAGTCCGATTTACGCAAACTTGGACTCTATTCCAAGCAGAATTTCAAGACGAACGAAATGGCATAACCCTTTTTCCTTAATTATTTTGTTACAATTTAATCATTCTCTAATTTGTTACTCTTATGTTCACAGAAAATTCGAGGTGTTACATTCTCCCCTCCTTAAAAGATTTCGTCCCCGATATCTTCAAGTTAAGAAGAATGTGTCCTACCATTCAATCACCCATCTACTCAACCATCATCGACAAGCATCCATTGTCCTTAGAAAACATCTAATGTTGTATGAACATATGCAAAAGTGTGTGTATATGTTCCTTATCTAATGCAAAGATTAGGCGGTCCACTGATTCAGTTGACCTCCTTAATGCGAATTATGTCAGTGCCATGAGTCCAACATGTATGCAATTTTCCTATTTGATACATATCATTTCTATATGAGTGCACAACCGTTCATTAACATGCAACATCCATGTGCTGAGTCAACCACTTCGCATCCATAAAAATTTTAAAAATGCACACACATCCATATGCAGTATGAGAGTGTTTTTGAGCCGATCTAGTGCCTAGTGTGTGTATATGCATCCACGAGCAACCACTAGCAACCACTTGCATCCACTTGCAACCATCAAACATAACATGTCTCAAACACATGTTTACACCCATTAGTTTCTACCTAATGGTTGAAGATTCAATCGATAGGATACAGCCGAGTGATAGAAGCAAGTACAACTAAAACAAAAGCTTTGTTCCTATCAGACATCGGTTTAAGAGAATAACCCCCTAAGTATCAACCCCGAAGACCGATATCAACATCAGATTGATACTCAGAGAATCACTCCCATTAAACAAATGCCCAACTGGAAATCTACTTCGCGCTTTGAGTAAAAACCCTTAACCTTATCAGAAATATTCATATACCTACAGACTACTAGTACAGATCAGATTACCAAATGATTCTTAGGAAACTAGGCATGATAAAACCCATAATGTATGCCTCATAGTCAACTTAATGCCCAACACAGATACCCTCAACCCCCAACTTATCACAACTAGATGAGTTATAACCCTTATGGGTCTGAGTCTACAGCAGGATCAGAAACAAGACTAGTATTAAAGTGCAGAGTATCAATTACAGAATCAAAATGCCAGAATTAGAAAGAGTTTTAACTCAAAAGTCTAGATAAGGAAATTAAACCTTCTACAGAAAGTTTTCCTATTTCTGTCCAATCCACCAACCCCGAGGGTATTCGCCTGCCCTCCAGAAGTAGGACCTGTCCTCTGCCCTTGCCTTCGTTTCTTCGGGCAGTCCCTAGTGAAGTGTCCCATCTCACCACAGTTAAAGCAGGTGCCCTTCCTCTTTCTGCAATCCTTGTTCAGATGAGTCAAGCTTCCACAAGTAAAGCACTTCTTCTCCTTCTTGTCTTCATGCTTCTCATCTTTCTTTTGTGTTTCCTTTTTGGGCCCCGCCTTCTTGTTCTGTGGTCCTTCAAGCTTTTCTTCTTTCTTCTCACTTTTGGTTTCCTCTTCATGCATCAACGCCATGTCAACTAATTTCTCGAAGGTAGCCCCCATAGGAATGTGGGACATTGCCAATCCATGTAGCGGCTCGTTCAAATCTTTAGCAAACCTTAGTGCCTTCTTATGCGGTGTATTACCAAAGCCGAATCTCGCCAACTGATTAAACTTGTTGACGTACTCTCTCACTGATAAATTCCCCTGCTTCAACGACATGAACATCTCTACGTATAGACTCTCTTCCGCTCGTGAGAGAAATTTCATTTCGAACCTATGCCTGAAATCCATCCATCTCTCTACCGGATGCTCTCCATTTGTGACCTCCCACCAGAAATAAGCTTCATCCTTAAGCAACCATACCGCCAACTGTATCTTCTGCCTATCGTCCACCTCGAAGATAACGAACAAATCCTCAGTTTCTTTGAGCCAGTTCCTTGCCTCCACGAAGGATTCAGTTCCATTAAAGTTCTTTCCACCCATGGCTCGAAAGTCTCTACATATCTTCGGGAAAGTATTCACGAGCGGAGGAGGAGGAGGAACCGCTGCAGTTGGGGGAGGAGGGACGTCTACTGGGCCCGCATCATTAGCTCTAGCTTCTAGGTACCTCCTGAACCAGCCAGGTATCGGTACGCCCTTCAGAAGGTTAAGATCCCCAGACATGCTAAAACGAAAGAAAAGGAAAGATTCAAAACAAAGGATAAAAAGATAAGCATATGGCTTTGGGGATTATGTTTTTCAAAATAAACTCTACTTTTGAAGATACTTCCTTTTTAAAACCTTTTTGAAAATAGTTTTCAAAAACTTTTTATTGAATCCGGTAACCTTCAGCTCTGATACCAAGTGTAACACCCCATCTCCGTTAAGGTCACTCGCAAAGGGAATGCCTTAACTTTGGTGGAGAGTTTCTCATAGACAGAACAGAAATTTACAAGACAGATAAAGTAGTACTTGAAAAATTTATAACTTTATTACAATAGAAATAGAAATAAGTTTGGTTACATCTTTCAAAATCATAATATCAGAATTCAAGTACATAAATATCGGTCTTGTACAAAAGCCTTCGAATGCATAGTTTTTAAAACCATAATCATCAATATAAACTGCCATGGAAAGATATAGCAAAAGCCAAGCAATACTTCAAACACTTCAAGCAAAGGGAATCGGAATCAAGCTCCTATGTTTCCACCCTGAAAACCTGGGGGGGGGGGAGGACCAGAAAGAAAAGAGGCGAAACAAACTAGGTCAGACATAAGTCTGGTGAGTCCAGTGACTTTCAGCATATAAACATATAATAGTATCATGAAATGTAAATAAAACTGGATGAGAGATAACCGTAACAAGAATATCTGGTTAACAAAAGAAACGAAATGATATAGGCTAAGCTAAGCTTTTCACTTCTCTGCACTAATACTAGTATAACAAATTTAGGTGTTACCCTAATGTCTAAACTTAAATAGAAATGGAAACAGAATACAGAAATAGAATGCTAGTAATGGGCCTTTACCACCCGAACAGACAGAAGGTACAGAAGCAGAATACTAATAATGGGCCTTTACCACCCAACTAATGAGCCTTTACCACCCCAACAGACAGAAGGTATGGAAACAGAATCAGAAACGGAATCAGAGACGGAAACAAAATAATCCCTATGGAAAAAGAATGTTAGAATCAGGTGTACACTAGTAATGGGCCTTTACCACCCCAACAGACGGTACCATGTAGAAACAAACAGTGTTACCACCCAATAGAAACAAACGGTATCAACAGAAACAGGCAGAACTAAGTGCACCCTAAGTCCTCCCTCCAAGCGATCGGCTCCCTAATACATAAATACCATGTGTCGGCCCCACAGTAGGGTGTATCACTCCCTAAAGTGGCAACCTATTGGCATAGACTTATTTTCAGATGTCACAGTGTCTTACATCCTCAGAGCAGACCGGATCCATGCATGCATATGACCCGGTTGGAAAGCGCCATTAACACCCCTCGCCATTATCAGAATGAGCCGCTTATAATTAGTTCAGTAAGCATGCCCGGACCCTTACATAGTGTGGGGACAAAGTTTTGATATCAGAAAGGGTTACTGACTAATATGGGTCCCAAACAACAGATGACACAGGTATTTCCCCTTTTAACCTTGTGTCCCCAGACTAGCAAATTTCAGATTAACTTGTTTACAAGTTTCAGACAGAGCTCAGATTACTAGTTCACAGATTAGAAAATCAAGTTAACAAGTTTTCATATTAACAGATCAGATTGACGGTTTTAACAGACTTACGGATTGTCTATATTTGTATTAGGCCTACAGATTCACGAAACGAGTTTATTAGATTCATCAGTCCAGTTGGTTTAACCCTATCCACACAACACGTTTTTAGACACCACATTTCTCTTAAATTTGCATTAATTAAATATTAATGCATAGACCTCTCACATTAGGTCGGTAGCTTGTGGCCGTTGGATGTGCCGGGCGGTTCCGGGCAGACTTCTGCCACAAGCCAGACCTAACCTCGTGTCTAAGCATATTTTAGTTATGCCTACGACCTCTCACATTAGACTGATAGTTTGCGGTTGCTGGTTAAGCCGGTTGGTTCCGGGCAGGCTTCTACCGCAAATAGAGTCTAACCTCGTGTCATAGCCAATTCATTCCAATATAGATTATACAGATATCAGACTAATTCTGTTTATTTAACAGATTAAACTTCTTTATAGATTACAATAGATTAATCAAATTTCCATGTTTTACTCAATCTTAGATCAAGCCTACGGATCTTCATACCCAAATTACAATTATTTAGCTTTCAGCAGATTAGGCAATTCAACAGATAACAGATCTAGCAGATTAAGCAATTCAACAGATTTAGCAGATAACAGATTTAGCAGATTAGGCAATTCAATAGATGTAGCAGATAACAGGTTTAGCAGATTAGGCAGTTCAATAGATTTAGCAGATAACAGATTTGGCAGATTAGGCAATTCAATAGATTTAGCAGATAACAGGTTTAGCAGATTAGGCAATTTAACAGATTTAGCAGATAACAGGTTTAGCAGATTAGGCAATTCAACAGATTTAGCAGATAACAGGTTTAGCAGATTAGGCAATTCAACAGATTTATATATATATCTAAAACTCTATTTACATATCTTACCTAATCATAAATTTAGCATAAACTTACATGCCTAAATCATGGTCATAATTCATAATACGACATATGCCCAAATCTTTAATTAAACTTTGCACAGTACAAAATATTCTCTAAAAGCCCAAATCATGATATACCATATGAATTATGCCAAATTATAGCCTTTGTAACAACCCGCATTCTACGCATCGGAGGATCGTAGAATATTTATTTCTTTCCCATATGAAGTCGTATGGTCCAGTAACTTTGGGAAACATCTATTAGAGTCATTTCCCATGTTCATGATTTTTGTCGATTTTTAAATGACCGTTTTGCCCCTAGATGATCTTGTTTTGGCCATAACTTTTGATTGGAAAGGAATTTTGACCTGAAACCACTTCCATTAGATTCATTTGATGGTTTACCTTTCCGTAGAGTGGTCATAATAGCCAAACGGACTTACCGTTTGGGAGATATGGCTGAGTTAAGGTTTGGAAGGTGAAAAATTGCTTAACCGGGCCAAATAGGGTGATTAGTGAATAGGCCCATAACCCATTTCGGGATTAGGGTTATGGGGAGGCTGAAATGAGTTAGAGAATCATTCCATTTCAGTTTTCTAGCCTCCACTTATCTCCAAGAAATCCTAAAAATGGCCTCCAACCTCTAAATCACCTCCAAATCATCTTTTGATCAAGGATTAAGCTTAACAACATCGAATCAAGGGAGATCTACACCAACTCGACATTGGAGCTGCTGTTTAGCATTGGGATTTGCATCAAATCAGAGATTTATTTCAGATCTTAGTTTATTTGTGGCTAAGGTGAGTGATTTGTATAGTTCCTCACTAATTATGGCTAATTAAGGGTAATTAGTGTTAATTAGCGAATTTAAACATGATAAAATTCTGGAAAAATGTTCATAAATTCTTAAATGATGTTTTAGACCTCTGATATGAATTTGGGTTAATTTGGTTAAGTTTTTCTAATCCTATCATTAGTTTCACTTAAACATGCTTAAGGGGAAATATGGGGTTTTGGGTATGTTTGATCCATTTTAACCTATCACATTGATGTTTTGATGTTTTTGGTTGATTATTCATGTTGCTATGACTGTATGATATGCTTTGTGATTGATTTCAATAGTTAGAATGGTCGAAAATGTCGTCGAATGGCGTAAAACACTTGCTGGAAAAGTTTCAGAAAACAGTGCAGGATCTGATCGGATCGGATATGGGGGTCTCGGATCGGATAAGTTGAACTGGGCAAGGAATTCGATCGGATCGGAACTTGGCACTTGAGAAAACTGGCAAAAAGGAAGGCCACGCTAATTGAACTGGGATCGGATCGGATAAAGGAGGGGGAATCAGATCGGAGCATATGAAGAACGAGGGAGCTGATCGGAGCGGGAGCACGAACTGGATGGGAGATGGCAACCCGACCCGACCCGAAGTGGGACACCCTACCCGAACCGATGCAACGCTGTGGACCCGAACCGAACCGCTACAGGGGAAGGCAACAAACCGAACCGACTCAAAGTAGGGGACCCGACCCGAACCGATGGCTAGTAGCGAAACCCGACCCGACCCAGTATTGACCAATAACCCGAGATGCAAAGGTAGTCCAATATGGGAAGTTAGAGCTCAGGGTCCAATTGGGAACCGATGAGTTGACTTCATGGTTGGGCTTTGCTGCGGGACATGTGCTAAGGAGTTGACGACGTTCATAACTTCGATTCACCATTGAAAATGGATGATGGGCTACTTATCAGTGCAGTAGAGTCATCATGACTCGAGGGGCAAGGTGATGGTAGCAAGACTACGTTATCAGTGCAGTAGAGTCGTTATGACTTGAGGGGCAAAGTGATGCGTAGTAAGACTATGAGCCAGCGCAGATGGGATGAATAACTCCATGGAGCAAGTGGACATAGTAAAGGATTGGTAAGACTATGAGCCAGCGCAGATGGGGTGAATAACTCCATGGGGCAAGTGGACATAGTAAAGGATTGGTAAGGCTATGAGCCAACGCAGATGGGGTGAATAACTCCGTGGGGCAAGTGGACATAGCGAATGATTAGTGGCTACGTTATCAGTGCAGTGAAGCCATTTATGACTTCATAGGGCAAAGTGATCGTAGCAAGGTATGTTGGGTGATCGAAATGGTGAATATCGTATGCTTTACGCACTGAGTGAGAGATGTGAGGATGGATGCTATGTTTGATTGTTTGCCATCACTATGACATGCACACTCCCACCTCCGTATCTTTACACCGTTTGATATGGCACCTTAGAGTGTTGTACAGTATGTAGTGCTAACTCTTTGGTTGCAGGTCCAGGTATGTTTTAGTCTACCTATTATTGTTCTGTTTAGATGCTTATTGCTCATACCAGACTTTATGTCTGACCCAGAGTTTTATGTCTCCTCTTATTACTCTGGGTGCTCACACGAGCAGACTAGAGACAGGTTAGTTGGTGATGCGCGAGTAGCTGATTCGGAGGCGGGCAGGAGGCTTCCACGTATGATATATAGATATTCTCCCTGTGTCGTTGGTAGTCGCTACTTGGGCATTAGTAGTGTGCCTCCTTTATCTTGCTTTTGCTTTGAGACAGTTTGAAAAGTTGTAATAATGTTTAACTTTGGATCATAAGCTGCACTTGGATTTTCCGCTGCTATGTTAGTTGTTTTAGCTTATGCACTGTCTCACCTGTTTTATGTCAAGTATGTTATTATTATATTTTATTCTATGCGCTGTAAGACATTCTACGGGTTCTTTGTTAGTTCATTTCCTTCTTCCATTTCCTTCTGACGACCCGTTCCGTGCTAACTGGACATGTGTACAGCGCACCTTTGGAGTAAATGTCGGTTGGTGCGGGGCGGGCCGTCACATTTGGTATCAGAGCTCTAGGTTGCGTAGTTAACCTAGGGAAAGATACTAGGGAGAGATAGTACGTATATGAGAGCGCGTATTTGTGATTACTTTGGTTTTCAAAAGCTATATGTATATACTATTAGTAGTATAAGAATGAAGTCGTACTGCACTAGCACCACTATGGGATCATTAATCGTTTCCCCTTTTACAGATTGACGATGAGCCGATATGCTAGAGGTGCTGGTTGGGGAGCCAATAATGGGAATGCTGCTGACATGAGGGCGATGTTTACTGACCTCATGAGGGACATGCTTAGAGAAGTACAAGGGGCAGTTCCCAATCCCGGAATTGGTGTTGGCCCAGTAGTGCAGGCGCCTAGGGCCGATTTCTCCAAGTTGTGCAAGGATTACACTAACCTTGGTGGGAAGCCGTTCCACGGGACGGAGTCGGCCACAGATGTTCAGGATTGGATGGATAGCTGTGATCGTATCTTCGACGACTTGGGTATCGAGGATGCGATGAAGAGAAGGCCAGCTTCTCGTCAGCTGCAAGGCGAGCGATGAATTGGTGGAATGCCATTAGAACAGCTACTCCAGAAGATCAGGTTACTTGGGATCAGTTCAAGGCTCGCTTTAGCGAGAAGTTCATTCCAGCTGCCCAGAATTCAGTGTTGTTTAAGAGATTCTTGGAACTCAAGCAGAGTGGTAGGGCAGTTTCTGACTATATTGCTGAGTTCGACACCTTGTCAAAGTATGGGCTATCTCTTATCGATACTCCTGAGAAGAAGAATGAGAAGTTCATTACTGGTTTGGATGGATACTTGGGGGAAAGGCTTATCAACCACATCGATGAGACTTTTGAATCGATTGTGGGAAAAGCCTTAAGATCAGAGAGTCTTTACCCTAAGTCAAAGACTGAGGCTGCATCTGCAGAAGGGCCAAAGCCGCAAGCAGGCGGTGGAGGCAAGAATAACTCTCAGAATAAGAGGAAGCAGGACCAATCTAAGGGTGGCCAGAAAAAGAACAAGAAAGATGTTGAGTGCTTTAGCTGTGGTAAGAAGGGCCATTACGCTAAAGATTGTCGGGCCAAGACAGCGGATAAGAAGTGCTTCAACTGTGGTCAAGTGGGACATTTCAAGGATAAGTGTCTGCAACCTCTTAAAGAGAAGCAGAGTGTGAAAGCATATGCTATTGATGCTGTTCCTTCTTCGTCGAATGCCCCAACTGCGGCAGAGAAAGGAAAGAATGTTGTTATTCAAGGTATGCTTTCTATTTATGATGTACCAGTTCGAGTTTTATTTGATACCGGGGCTTCCCGTTCCTTCATATCTAGTGACCTGATAGATAGGTTGGGACTGGAACCCGAGATAGTCGATAGACCAATGGTTGTGATGAACCCGATTGGTGGTTTGACTAGCCTTAGTATGATTTGCAGGAATTTGGTCTTATCGAGTCATGGATGTAT
The DNA here is from genome assembly GCA_030737875.1 of Allium sativum. Lineage (NCBI taxonomy): Eukaryota > Viridiplantae > Streptophyta > Magnoliopsida > Asparagales > Amaryllidaceae > Allium > Allium sativum. The sequence goes on along the minus strand of CM060915.1, from coordinate 860,976,682 downwards.
GTTTGCTTGTGATTGCTTTGTTTTGGGCTTTACTGGGTATGGCATTATATTGGGAGTCAATTGGCTCCAAAGATACGGGGTGGTGGTAGACTGCGAGGGCTTTTTGGTGACAGTTAGGGCGGATGATGGGCGGAGGGTAGTGTTTGGTAGTCTACCTAGTGATGGGGTTATGGCTAGTTTTGTAAATTCCCTCGACATCCCACAGGATGAGCTGTCAGATGCGCCCGTGGTTGGCCAATATCCGGACGTCTTCGAGGAGGTTACCGGGCTTCCACCACACCGAGAGATTGAGTTCTGTATTGATTTAGTGAAAGATGCCAGGCCTATAGTGATGCCACTTCGTCGTATGGCACCAAGGGAGCAGCGAGAGCTCGGGGTGCAAATCAGCAATCTTTTGAAGAAGGGAGTTATTAGAAGAAGTGCCTCCGAGTGGGGAGCACCAGTTGTGTTTGCCACTAAGGCAGATGGTTCCCTTCGTTTGTGTGTGGACTATCGCGAGTTGAATAAGGTAACGAGGAAGAATAAGTATCCTCTACCGCGGATAGATGATTTGTTTGATCAACTGGAAGGAGCAAGAGTGTTCTCCCAGTTGGACCTCGCGACAGGATTTCATCAGCTCCGAGTAGCGGATGAGAGTGTTCTGAAAACGGCATTTAGGACGCCGTCTGGATTTTATGAGTGGTTGGTCATGCCATTTGGGTTGACCAATGCACCAGCCTACTTTGTGGATCTTATGAATCGAGTATTCAGAGATCAGTTGAATAAGTTTGTTCTTGTGTTCGTAGATGATATCCTTGTTTACTCAAGGACAGAGGAGAAACATAAGGGACACTTGAGGATAGTGATGGAGGTGTTGAGGAAACACCAATTGAAAGCGAAATTCTCTAAGTGTCATTTTTGGAGAAGGGAAGTGAGATTCTTGGGTCATGTTGTTTCCGAGAATGGTATTGCCGTGGACCCTGCGAAGGTGGCTACGGTACAGGATTGGTCTACGCCTAAGAATGTAACAGATGTAAGAAGTTTCTTGGGGTTAGCTGGATATTATCGTAAGTTTATCCAGGATTTCTCCAAGATAGCATCACCGTTGACTCAGTTGACTAAGAAGAATCAGTCCTTCGTCTGGGACGGAGTGTGTGAAAATGCATTCAAGAGTCTAAAAGAAAAGTTGACGCGTGCGCCAGTGTTAGTCATTCCTAAAGGGAATGAAGAGATGACGGTATACAAGGATGCTTGTGGTACTGGACTAGGTGTTGTGTTGATGCAAGAAGGTAGGGTTGTAGCTTATGCTAGTCGGCAACTAAAGCCGCATGAGAAGAATTATCCTACCCATGATTTGGAATTAGCAGCGATCGTGTTTGCGCTGAAGATGTGGAGACATTATCTCTTGGGAGAAAGATTTGAGTTGTTTACCGATCATAAATCGTTAAAGTATCTCCTCTCTCAGAAGGATCTGAATCTCCGTCAGCAGAGATGGTTAGAGTTCTTGGCTTCGTATGATTTTGATATCGCATACACACCTGGGAAAGGTAATGCGGTAGCCGATGCCTTGAGTAGGAGACATGCCAGTTTAGGGGCAATGTTTCTTGAATGGAAGCAACTGGAGTATATCGCGAAGTTTGATTTCAGACCAAAGTGCGAATTGGATCCGGTCATGCTAGCTAGTTTGGCGATCAGACCCACTTTGATAGAGCGGATTGGTTCCATCCAAAGGGACGATCCTAATCTATTGGAAATCATCTCCAAGTTTGAGATGGACATCGACGGTGAGGAGATGAATGTGTATGGGCTTGATCGAGATGGATGGCTTCGAAAGAATGGAAGGCTAGTTGTACCCAACGTGAATGGTTTGAGAGATGAAGTGCTTAGAGAATGTCATCACTCAAAACTGACTATACATCCCAGTGGTAATAAGATGTATCGAGACATGAGACAGACTTACTACTGGGAAGGGATGAAAAGAGACGTTGGAAAGTTTATATCCAAATGCATGAATTGCCAGCTAGTTAAAGCCGAGCAAAAGAAGCCTAGTGGGTTATTGCAACCATTAGAAATTCCCGAATGGAAATGGGAGCAAGTCTCGATGGATTTCATCGATGGTTTACCAAGGACTAGATCGGGATATGATAGCATTTGGGTAATTGTGGATCGATTGACTAAGAGTGCAAGATTTATACCAGTCAAATCGACCAGAACAACAGCTAAGTTGGCAGAATTGTATATGAAGTGGGTAGTGAGATTCCATGGAATACCCAAAAGCATTGTAAGTGACCGGGACCCGTTGTTCACTAGTGGGTTTTGGAAGAGCTTACAAGAGGCTCTAGGGTCAGAATTACATCTCAGTACCGCATATCATCCTCAGACCGACGGTCAGACGGAGAGGGTGAATCGTATATTGGAATATCTCTTGAGAGCTTGTATATTGGATTTTGGTGGGTCATGGGATGACCATTTGCATCTAGTAGAGTTTGCATATAATAATAGTTACCAATCCAGTATCGGTATTGCTCCATATGAAGCTTTGTACGGAAGACCATGCAACTCACCATCATGTTGGATAGAGACTGGCGAGAAGTTTATGCTTGGACCAGATGTGGTGAGGGAAACTTCAGATAAGATTAGGACCATTCAACAACGAATGAAAGCTGCCCAAGATAGGCAGAAGAGTTATACTGATAAGAGGAGAAGAGACTTAAAATTCTCCATTGGTGACTTGGTGTTTGTCAAGATTTCTCCATTAAAGAGCGTGATACGATTTGGCAGGAGAGGCAAGTTAGCACCAAGATTTGTTGGCCCATTCCCTATTCTTGAACTAGTCGGGAATTTGGCTTATAGAGTTGGCTTACCAGAGAAGATGGCGGGAGTTCACAATGTATTTCATGTTTCCCAACTAAGGAAGTTCGTTCACGACTCAGATATGACTATTTCACCTGATCAGTTAGAGGACTTCGAAGTAGAACCCGAGGCGGTTGGGAACCGCAAACCAATTCGTATTGTGGGGCACGATACGAAGCAACTTCGAAGGAAGGCGGTGAGGCTAGTCAAGGTTCAGTGGGGGCGATAACGAGAATGACTGTACTTGGGAGACAGAGGAGAGCATTAGAAAGACGTATCCAGAACTCTTTGCCTGGTAAGATTTACTTCGTAATTTAGTTATTCCGCATGCTAGGATAGACTTGTTTTGCTTGTTTTACATGTTTGATTGTTGTTTTATGGTTGATAGGCATGCAGGACCCTTTTGTGTGTTTTGGTTAGGGAATTTCGGGGGCGAAATTTCTTAAGGGGGGGAGAATGTAACAACCCGCATTCTACGCATCGGAGGATCGTAGAATATTTATTTCTTTCCCATATGAATTCGTATGGTCCTGTAACTTTGGGAAACATCTATTAGAGTCATTTCCCATGTTCATGATTTTTGTCGATTTTTAAATGACCGTTTTGCCCCTAGCTGATCTTGTTTTGGCCATAACTTTTGATTGGAAAGGAATTTTGACCTGAAACCACTTCCATTAGATTCGTTTGATGGTTTACCTTTCCGTAGAGTGGCCATAATAGCCAAACGGACTTACCGTTTGAGAGATATAGTTGAGTTAAGGTTTGGAAGGTGAAAAACTGCTTAACCGGGCCAAATAGGGTGATTAGTGAATAGGCCCATAACCCAATTCGGGATTAGGGTTATGGGGAGGCTGAAATGAGTTAGAGAATCATTCCATTTCAGTTTTCTAGCCTCCACTTATCTCCAAGAAATCCTAAAAATGGCCTCCAACCTCTAAATCACCTCCAAATCATCTTTTGATCAAGGATTAAGCTTAGCAACATCGAATCAAGGGAGATCTACACCAACTCGACATTGGAGCTGCTGTTTTGCATTGGGATTTGCGTCAAATCAGAGATTTATTTCAGATCTTAGTTTATTTGTGGCTAAGGTGAGTGATTTGTATAGTTCCTCACTAATTATGGCTAATTAAGGGTAATTAGTGTTAATTAGCGAATTTAAACATGATAAAATTCTGGAAAAATGTTCATAAATTCTTAAATGATGTTTTAGACCTCTGATATGAATTTGGGTTAATTTGGTTAAGTTTTGCTAATCCTATCATTAGTTTCACCTAAACATGCTTAAGGGGAAATATGGGGTTTTGGGTATGTTTGTTCCATTTTAACCTATCACATTGATGTTTTGATGTTTGTGGTTGATTATGCATGTTGCTATGACTGTATGATATGCTTTGTGATTGATTTCAATAGTTAGAATGGTCGAAAACGTCATCGAATGGCGTAAAACACTTGCCGGAAAAGTTTCAGGAAACATTGCAGGATCGGATCAGATCGGATATGGGGGGCTCGGATCGGATAAGTTGAACTGGGCAAAGAATTCGATCGGATCGGAACTTGGCACTTGAGAAAACTGGCAAAAAGGAAGGCCACACTAATTGAACTGGGATCAGATCGGATAAAGGAGGGGGAATCAGATCGGAGCATATGAAGAACGAGGGAGCTGATCGGAGCGGGAGCACGAACTGGATGGGACATAGCAACCCGACCCGACCCGAAGTGGGACACCCTACCCGAACCGATGCAACGCTGTGGACTCGAACTGAACCGCTACAAGGGAAGGTAACAAACCGAACCGACTCAAAGTAGGGGACCCGACCCGAACCGATTGCTAGTAGCGAAACCTGACCTGACCCAGTATTGACCAATAACCCGAGATGCAAAGGTAGTCCAATATGGGAAGTTAGAGCTCAGGATCCAATTGGGAACCGATGAGTTCACTTCATGGTTGGGCTTTGCTGCGGGACGTGTGCTAAGGAGTTGTCGACGTTCATAACTTCGATTCACCATTGAAAATGGATGATGGGCTACTTATTAGTGCAGTAGAGTCATCATGACTCGAGGGGCAAGGTGATGGTAGCAAGACTACGTTATCAGTGCAGTAGAGTCATTATGACTTGAAGGGCAAAGTGATGCGTAGTAAGACTATGAGCCAGCGCAGATGGGGTGAATAACTCCATGGGCGCAGGTGGACATTGTAAAGGATTGGTAAGACTATGAGCCAGCGCAGATGGGGTGAATAACTCCATGGGGCAAGTGGACATAGTAAATGATTGGTAAGGCTATGAGCCAGCGCAGATGGGGTGAATAACTCCGTGGGGACAAGTGGACATAGCGAAGGATTAGTGGCTACGTTATCAGTGCAGTGAAGCCATTTATGACTTCATGGGGCAAAGTGATCGTAACAAGGTATGTTGGGTGATCGAAGTGGTGAATATCGTATGCTTTACGCACTGAGTGAGAGATGTGAGGATGGATACTATGTTTGATTGTTTGCCATCACTATGACATGCACACCCCCACCTCCGTATCTTTACACCATTTGATATGGCACCTTAGAGTGTTGTACAGTATGTAGTGCTAACTCTTTGGTTGCAGGTCCAGGTTCAAGTATGTTTTAGTCTACCTGTTATTGTTCAGTTTAGATGCTTATCGCTCATACCAGGATTTATGTCTGACCCAGAGTTTTATGTCTCCTCTTATTACTCTGGGTGCTCACACGAGCAGACTAGAGACAGGTTAGCTGGTGATGCGTGAGTAGCTGATTCGGAGGCGGGCAGGAGGCTTCCACGTATGATATATAGATATTCTCCCTGTGTCGTTGGTGGTCGCTACTTGGGCATTAGTAGTGTGCCTCCTTTATCTTGCTTTTGCTTTGAGACAGTTTGAAAAGTTGTAATAATGTTTAACTTTGGATCATAAGCTGCACTTGGATTTTCCGCTGCTATGTTAGTTGTTTTAGCTTATGCACTGTCTCACCTGTTTTATGTCAAGTATGTTATTATTATATTTTATTCTATGCGCTGTGAGACATTCTACGGGTTCTTTGTTAGTTCATTTCCTTCTTCCATTTCCTTCTGACGACCCGTTCCATGCTAACTGGACATGTGTACAGTGCACCTTTGGAGTAAATGTCGGTTGGTGCGGGGCGGGCCGTCACAGCCTTTAATGCCAAATATCCAAAAATCCACTTTTAGGCGTATTCACATTGATAGTTATCCTATTATAATATAGGTCTCCACGCCTAAGTCACATATTCCATTTTCAAGTAATTAATCGTTACATAAAATTAACCCCAAAGATCTAAATCTTTAAATTATAACATCTCAAAATCAGATCTTAATTTTTATATGCATTATGTCCCCAAGTTTCAAGTCACATGTTATCATACAATGATTCCTCTTCTTCCAAATTACAGAGTATACACAGATCTGGATCTAATTTACAACATATGTCCATTTCTCAAATCAGTCAAAGATCAGTCATGTCCAATTATGCATTATCCATTATTTGTCCCAAAATTTAGCGTTCGTGCGTTAATCTCTTATGAGATTTGGCGCAGGCTCGTGGTATCCTGGCTATAAACAAAAAGGAAAAAAAGAGGGAATAGATACAGAACAGTCACAATCAAGATAGATCCGTAGAAAAGTATGCATAACCTCAGATCCAGATTCACAAAAATGTCAAGATAATTATTAAATTTCATATCTGAAAATAACCGTACTCACGATTGAAAAGGTAAATCTTGGTTTCTGGGATCTGTATTCCGACACTGAATAGCGCTCCTTTGGCATAGACTATTGATTAGATTAGAAAATAGTTGTTCTCTTTTAACTCTATTCAGATTGGAAGAAGATGCACTAGTTCTAGTTTTGATTCCAACAGAGTAGCGACGCCAATTTTATTTTTAATTAGAATAGAGGCAGATTATAGGCAGAATGAAATTGTGTGGAGAGAAAGCTAGGTTTAGGGGTGCTTAAATAGGTTAGAGCTCACGAATCAGGTCAGAAAGGCATCCAGATGCAGAAAAATTGATCTGTCTCCAGATCTGGGGGGGGGGGGGAGGGGGAGGTCGACCCTAGTGTCGACCTGGGTCCTAGGCGAGATTTTTCCCGCCTAGCTCGGGTGCCTGTTTTGAATTTCGAAATCTGAATTTTGAATTTCTGGCTGGTTTTTATTGAAACTTCTGAAGGCCATATCTTCTTCATACGGAGTCCGATTTACGCAAACGTGAACTCTTTCCAAGCAGAATTTCGAGACAAACGAAATGGCGTAACCCATTTTCCTTAATTACTTTGTTACGTTTTAATTGTTCTCTGATTTGTTACTCTTATGTTCATAGAAAATTCGGGGTGTTACATCCCCAAGCCCCGAAATGTAAATTCATCGGCTATGGGGGTGTATGCAAGAGGAATAACTGACAACAACCCCTTTGGAGAAATTAGCCCCTCAGGAGTGGCTGCATTATCAAGAGTAATGTGTTTGTCTCTGTCAGCAGCAGGTATATTCGCTAGAATGTCATCTTGAGTTGTAGAAGACAAAGGAGAAGGAATCTTTGGAGGCACCGGAGGATCCTTTGGGCTACCTCCATGCCACGGTAAGGCCTCAATTGGCCCTTCAACAGGAGGTATATATACATAAGGTCCCTCGCCATGCCCTATGCTACGAGTTATAGAAATAAGACGATGCCTGTGAAGATAGTCGTCCACCAAACACTCTTTGATGGTCAAGAATTTCTGGTCGTTGTTGAGTAGCCGATTCAAGCGATCGAATTGTATTGGATGTTTTTTATGCGGCGGATTAGGAACTATAAGAAAAGACAAGCGGTGTTAGTATGTTTTCAAGGTCTGAAATGTAAAATATTGATGTCCTTACTTGATTTGAGCCACCTCCTGGGGCACCCCAACTGCTGTCTAATGTAAAACCATTCAGGCTTTGGATCCCCAGCATTGCTTCTAAACGGAACGATGATAATCTTTCTATTTGGCACAGACTCGAAATATACAAAAGACGGAGTGTCATTGGTTCGATGTTTGAAGTTGTAAAATAAATGAACATCTTCTAAAGTTAACTCTTCACCAAGAATTTCTCTATAGGATATGTATAAGGTATACAAATAGGCGTAAAAATTGGGAAGAAGCTGCATGGGGGCAATCCTTAACTGTCTCAGGAAATCGACGATGAATGGTGGGAATGGAGGTATCTCTCCAACAAGACACATTTGTCTGGAAATAGCCATATATCCGTCTGGTGGATTATGGGGACGATCCGTTTTTGAGGGTAAAAGGGTATCTCCTTGAAGAATCCCGTGCTTGAGGCGTATCCGTATTAGTCTATCGTTATCAATTGTCGACTCAACTGAATCTTTAGGCAATTCCAGGATAACTGCATCCCTGAATTCGCGGGGAGCACGGTTATCCCCTATCCCTCCTTCTTCCTCCTCACCGAGAGAGACATTACCTCCAGATGATGCATTACTACCATGAGTTGCCATCTCATAATCTGGGTCTTCGCTATTCCAATCTGAATCGGAAGTCGAAGATACATCTTCAATGGCCGAGTTTTCAGCTGTCCCTATAGCCTCCATTCTTTTTGCTAGTCTAGATGAGCGTCTCTCGGTCATATCTGATAAACTATTGAAGGAACAATAGAAAGGATTAAGGTAAAGTTGCCCATATCCCCCCATACATGTGTGTGTGAACTAAAGTGTATGAAGTAAGTGCAAGAAATACAAAGTAAATACATAAGAGCACGATGCAAAAGTTTGACGAAGTAGTAATGTGTTCAGGATAATATTGGAATTTCAGTCATGATCATGAGGCCCTATCCTAACTGTCCCTGAGTTGGAAAGTAATGCTTAAATCTTGGTTAGATTGGATTAAATTCATTTACGTTCCAAGTTAAGTGGTCAATTCGGATTGGACATCCACGATGAAAAGGGTTCGGGTCGGAGGTCAGGGTCTCATGTGATTCAAAGCAGAAATTTATGTCCTATAGACAAATCTGTCCAGATCGGAAATTGGCACTTGGGCTATCTAGCTCAGTTCAAATACCCATATGTCTTCCATGTCCATTTCTCTCACTCTGACCAGACCCGGTTGGATAAACCCATTTCTTCTCCTTTTATTTGCTTTTCACTCCGACCCGATCCGGTCAGATGAATTCATTTTTCCTCCTTCTTGTGCCTCCCACTTCGAACCGATCCCATTCCTCTTTCTCTTCTTCTTTTCCAACTTCTCCATTTCCCCATCCGCATCGAACCCATCTCCTTCCAAAGACTCATTCATTTTCGAGAAGTCCATTACAGCAAAGCACCCTTGAACCAATATGCTCACCACCAGGTCGAATCTCCTTCGCAAACACCTCGAGGTGGCGGTGATACCGCCCTCGACCATGGTGAGGAGATGGAAGGCACTGCGTTAAGCTTTGTGTGACATTGAACTAAAATCACTCAGATTACTCCTAAAATTCGAGTTGGAATCAATTAAACTAGAGTTAAATGGAGTACTCAGCTTACCTATGAGTTTGATTTGAAGGTTGAAAGGGGTTCCAGAAATTTGGGGATTAGGGTTTACATTGGGTTGACAGAGCAAAAGGCAAAGTCAAATGAAATGAGGAAGAGGGGTTTTGCAAATATATATGAAAATAACGGGCTCTTTGTATTTCTCGTGGGTCCCCCAGTGCTGAAAACCAATCCGCTCAACATAGAGACCAAGCCCATGAATGACCACCTAGCCCGCTTATGCGATGGAATTTAAAACATGGCCCAGATCAGATAAACTTAATTTGATCCGAAGCACATACGATGATGCCAGTTCGGCGTGTGAGATAAATCCAAATAAGAGAAAAATGTTTGAAAAGGTAAATTATAGGAATTTACCCGAAAGAGCTACTTGGACTTCAAGCAAAGGTCTCAAAGTTACTTTGAACAGTAAAAGCAATTTGTGCATTCCATTGTGTATATATAGACAACAAGAGTTGCAACTCGATGAAACGACACATCTGTAGAAGCGAATGAAATCGACTATTTAGCGTTTTAAATTCAAAGATCAATGGATAGACAATTTCGAAGAAAATTCTATTTTCAATAGAAGTGTACTTCGAGGGGGCAAAATGTTAGCCTACTTTGTGAACTAGGCTACACAAAGTTAGAAGATCAATTATGAAGGATGTTGACTAAAAGAACATGCCCTCGAAATCTGGATCGGATCGGTGGTCTCTAACAGAGCGAAATGAAGAGAATAAAGTGAAAAAATCTCAGTAGAATCGGATCAGATTAGTGTATACCGACCCGTACCCTCACTTACACTTCCAAGCCGATCCGAACTCAGATGACAGAAGCAGTAACGAACATGACCCACGACTCCCTGAAGACTCGGAGCGGTTGCGCACCCACTCACCCACGTTCACGCACTAACCTGATGTGCTGTCACCATCAAACTCTATCCGAACCCGACTTCTTTGGGATGGGGGCCACGTGCACTAGAACTGGAGCTGCCTGAGAGGCATTTTCCGCCTAAATATAGACCACCAATGGTCATTTGAAAGGATCTTTTGGCATTTTCAGAGTTGACACCCCTTTGAGAACCGAATTCCATCACCATTTTCATATTGCAATCATCTTATAAAGTACATTTCAGAGAAGATTGAGTGAATCTATGTATGATATGAGTGAAGGTGAGTAAGAATCATTGTTGTATCTATATTCAAGTCATCAATAAAAAGAGTAGAAAGTGGACGTAGGCTATTTAGTGCCGAACCACTATAAATTGTGCGTTTTCTTCATTTTAAGTTTCATTTCATCAGAAATTGTTACTAGTTTAGGTGTTAGAGCCATTTTTGGATCTAACACAATCCCAACAAACAAACAACCATGGTTTGTACAAAAAAATAGTGTCAAGAGCTACTAAGCCCCGTCTGCAATCTAGGATATATTTAACTGTAAAATAGTTTGAGTGAGAAGGTGTTCTCACATCGGAACCCACTCCGCCATTGTTTTCTGATGCTCAGATTCGCTGTTCTAATCCCAGAATTTGCAAACGATCTCTACTCTTCACATGATCTTTTTTTATCTTTAACGCGCCATTCCCGACAACTTTCGCCTAGTGGGCTTTCTTACGAAAATGCTCCAATTTTCCAGAATTTGCAAAAAGACATATTTGGACAGCAGACTTTGGACGCGTTTTCTGAACAACTCCGCAATCCTAAATACAGCTTCCATATATCCAAATCGAAGAGAAAAATGAGATCTTAGACTTTGGTGCTGTGGAGTTTTGGCCAAAAGTGCATGGTTTGGGAGTTATTGAGGCGGGAAGGTCAGGGGGTTATTTGCAAACACTGAAAATTATAAAAATTGGATTTTTATACGGAGGGGGCCCACTAGTCGGACTAAGGTGGGTCAGTGGCAGCGGTGGGGTGTCTGACGGTCGAGGGGAGACGCGACTGGCCGGTGGTGGCACTGGAGGGGCCACGACGGCGGATTGGCTAGGGTTTGGAGCTGAGAAAGAGAAGGGGAGAGGAGCGGAGGAGGGGGATGGTCAGAAGAGGGGCGCGCGATGTCGGGGAAGCGTAAGGCGGCGGTGGCATGTCAGTGGAGGGGACAGTGATGGGATTGATTTGTTTTTTCTTCTTCCTTTTTTTCTCGTTTGAACGATGGGTGGGAGAGAGAAAGGGGTTGAACCTATATATATTTTTTATTAAATTTAATTTCCAAAAAGTTACTTTTTCATTCGAACTCCAAATCGAACCCAATGACTGTCGTCCCTAGTGTAATACCCCCATTCCGAACATAATGGGATATGTCCCGTAAGCCAATTCGACTGTTTCGTTTAGTTTTTGTTAAAATTAAAATATAAATTAATATTACAATCAATATTGAATTTAACGTACATTTTAATTTACCGAGGCCACATACTAACTCCAAAAATTACAAAAAATTATATCTAGCTATGTTTTGAAGATATGATCCTAACAAAACTAATTTCATCGAATTTGGAGGCCGTTTGAAAAATGGCATTTTTCCAGTTGATTAAATTCAAACTGAATTTACCAAACACGTTTAAATTCACCATGCTCACATATTAATTCCAAAAATTATGAAAATTGGGATTTAACAATAATTTGACATTCTGAATCCAACAAAAGTGGTTTCATCCAAAATGGAGGTTGTTTGCAAAATGTCTATTTTTAAGGGCTCTTTATATATTAAAATTCATATAAATTCCATAGTGACTATTTTAAATATTAAACTGGCCATAACTTTCAATTTATAAATTGAAATCTCAATTTTTCACATTCATTAGGAAGATATAATTAAATAGATTCTAACATTTTTTGTGTTACTGAAATCCTATTTATATTGAATTCTACATATTCATTTAAAGTTTAAAATCGAATTTTCAAACTATCGCGCCATTTCAACCCTATTTATAGTTAATATAAATTTATACATTCTAACTTCGATTTAAATAAATTTTTATTCATTATTATTTAAAATAAATCATTTTAAATATTAAAAATCCATTAAAATAGCTAAAATAAAATTTTTAAATTGGTTCTGAAAACCCGGGTTGTTACAATATCTCCCACTTAAAATCTTTTCATCGTCGAAAAACAACGGAGCTGAAAGTTGTTTAACTAATCAACTCAACTTTCATTTTGGCTTTCTTTCTTCAACTTTTCAGTTTCTAAGAATTTTCTAATTTCTCAAAAATTTGGCTAACACCCTAAATTTTTGAAAAATTTCGCCATAACCTCCATTGTATGAACTGATCGGTAAAACAACTACTTGCCTCACAGGGCCCTCATCAACCCAAAAGAAAAAGTCAAGCGGCTAGCCAATCGGCTCATAAAATCATCAAAACCCAGTGAATACAGTAAATATGTACCTATTTGTCGGGCATACAATTTTATTCCTCTTCTTAGCTTCCATGCTATGACCTGTTCATTATAAACACATGTACATATGGGCAATTTCAATTAATTTTCAAATCAATTCAATATTTGATTCGATTTGGCTAATTTTTTTACCTTTCCATTATCATATTGGTTTTATTAGTGGAACTAATAATTATCCATCACAACCAGCAATCAATTAGTGGATTAACTTTTCAATCATATATCTTTATATATACTCAAACATCCAACTTTTAGTGCCAAATCACAACAATAAACTCTATCTAAGTTTTGGTTCTCACATTAGTCAATTGGAAACATATAGATATCCCACTTTCGAAACTCGAACATAAATGCTGATGATGACATGCCATCACTAGAATCATCCCCGAGCGACTAGAGTGTGATTCTATATCCATGTAGTGTATTTGAGACTTCAAATATACGTGGATCAGACGTATATTAAAATCTCCATGTACTCGATAGTCCAAATCAATTTAAAATAAAATACTCAAGTACGTATAATATGATATAAATTTTCAAATTAAATTCAATTTTAATAAAAAATACTCTTCTAACTCATTCTAGGATGCTACTGATCCTATCTCTAATGAGTCATTCTAATTGGATATTACTAATCCAATCTCTAATGAATTCTTTTGTTTGGTTCCAATGTGTCGTGTTCTCTAGCTTTGTAAACCAAAGCTCTGATGCCATGATGAAACAACCCAAACTTCCCCTCATGGGAAAGCCCGGATTGCTTTGAGAACATGACATGTCAGAACATAAACAACAGAACATTTCATTGCTATTACAACAATTTACATTAGAGTACAAAATATATCAGGGTATGAATAAATATTACATAGCGGAAATAAAATAATATCAGAGATTAAAATACAAAGTAGTGGAAATTAAATGTATAAATACAATGTATAGCGGAAAATACATCAACAACACAACTGAAAGAAATACACGGATACAAAGCTTTCCTAATATAGCTCCAGCTGTAATCCAAGATCTCGTGAAAGAAAAATATATGCGAAAACCAAAACTACTAGCTGCCCGTGTGGAAAATATGAACACTTAGAGTTTAGGTAGAAACAATAAACTTCGAGTCAATCATGAGACTGGTGTGAGAACTAAAAAAGTTATTAAATCTTTAATTTAAAAGTTAGGAAATCATGAGACCATGCTGTATAACACAGAACGGGTTTAATCCACATGAATCTTAGTTTAAAATATAAATAACGCAATGCTTTTTGGAAAAATGAAGCTATTATAAGACTCAGGTCCCATCACCCAATGCAACGCTAGCCGAAGAGTTTTCCCTTATAATAGCCAAACATGCTTAGTACGTTTTAAAACAAATCATTTTGATATTACTATGAGTGTATAGTGATTCAAAAATAATTTCAACATAAATGTATCAATCATAGACGACATAGTACCCCATCCTACTATGTCGCCATACTAGTTTTACAACTAAAACCGAAAAGTCACGTATTGAAATTTGGATTCCATCTATGAGTCGAGGCCAGGGATGGCTCTTCTCCGATTCGAGACACTCTAGCACATGCCTCAGGATCCCTCGTAGTGAACCCTGTGAACGGTAGGGTCGGTCCACACTCACTTCAATGGATTAGTAATTCTAGAACAATACGTTTCTCGGTCCTATCGGACCTCCAAACAGGTCCGTATGTCGAACCTATGAGCATATAGCCCTATATCCGAGGCGCCTCATAATCCATTATTCACATAACTAAAAATGTCTGGGCTCTATACATTGACACCATTTCAAGCTAGAAAGAAACGCAAGTTCTTCCTATGGTCACCATACCGTTTTTGACTCATACCAGGTGTGAGGCTCGTGAATTGACTCTATACACAAAGCTATGCTAATTAAAGTTGTGCTTTGATCATAAACCATAAGACTCTTCTTTTCAACAAAAGCCTTGATCATTTGCATCTCAGCATGTCACACTGATAATCCATACCGTACCACTGATTTCCACCAATATATAACCTCTACGGTCGTACGTCTCAAAGAAGGATGTTAAACAAGAGAATAAATTCTCCGCCACCAAACAGACATATATTTAGTAGAAATCAAATAATATAGTATAAAGGAATACAATGTCAGACATACTATCCATTTACAAGTCCGTTCTTGGTCTGAACGAAATCGGAGGCACCTTATTCCTCGTCCCAAATGCTCAACACAGGAGAGAGGTCCTTGCATATTCGGTCGATCTCCAAGTACGTCTGGATGATCACCACTTATTACCTTATCTTGGGTGTACAGCCCAATCAATACATCAGTAATCATCCAAACGATGTGAAGATCTCCGGTCTTCAACCACTGTCTTCATCGTCGACTGTTAGTCGTTGTATCAGTTATGCAGAATGGGATAAACTCGGTCTTTCTAAATAACTCGCGTATTTTATAATCAATAATCAAGTGCTATAAAAACACATCATACGCCTCATTCCAATCCAGAATATTCTTTTATTCAAATATTTACTTCTTTAGGGAAAGGTTCCTATTAATTTTATCAAATATAAATACTTTTAAATTTATACTTTAATCTTCTTTTGAATATCAATTTCAAAAGATTTTATTAACTAGTCGAGATTATCTAACCTTACCGAAATACTCATTTATTTCATTTTACAATCCCAACCTTTTCATCCCATGGAGAAAAACTAGTAATACTCCATATCTAACACCACGGTGTTATCGGTAAAACTAATTACCATTTCCCGTTCAAATCTAATTAAAGATTTAACTATCGCCTGGAGTAAAACTAGTGGTACTCCATTCTCGATCATTTCCCAAATTTGATAATTTAAATTATCACATTCACATTTCAATCTAATTAAAGATTCATTAAAACTTCACTTAGTTTGAATCTTCCAACAACCATTATATAAGGATTAGTTAACTTTGGAAATCCAAGCATGTCACATTGACAATCTACACCGTACCACTGAACTCGGCCAATATATAACATCTAAGCTCGTACGTCTCAAAGACGGGTGTTAAGCAAGAGAATACATTCTCCACCACCAAACAGATATATATTTAGCAGAGATCAATAATACAGTTCGAAATACAATGTTAGACATGTAATCCTTTCTCTAACTGGGTTAAAGAACCAATGTCATTTAAATCACAGTTCACGATAAACCCAAAATCATATTCCATTAACTATGGAATCTTCACGGAAAACAAATCAATATATACTTGATATCAATTTCCGTATCCGACTAATAATATAAATGGAATAATGAGGAAGCCTTTTAAATTCCATATATAGTAACAGTCTTCCTCCATAGAAGCTCATTTCGATTATTACCAAACCGAATTCCATTTAATTCCAATTTACTATATTAAATTGGTAAACTTTACTTTGGAAAATTCCCATTAAATCTTAATAAAAGATTTATATATTCCAAATCCCATTTCACTGTTAATCGGGTTAAAGAACGAATGTCATTAAAAACACAGTTCACAATAAACACAATTCACTTTTCATTTTATTCCAATTACTAAATATAACTGGAAACTCTAATAATCTTAATTAAAAGATTTATTCTTTTCACACGGGGTTTCAGAACAGTGTTACTGAAGACACCATTCACGATAAACCGAAAATCCACTTTGATATTAAATATAAGGCTCTAAACAGAAATTATATCGGCTTACATTCCATATCAAATTCTGAAACCAACACATATCGAATGGGGAATAGCGATATATATTTATCTTCCAAATTCCTCCACAATATCCATTTAGTCACGGAATCCAATATCGAAACATCTCGAAGATGATTTCTATTCAAATCCATTCCAATTCATACATTGAAAAATTCTAGTTACATTAAAACTATTCTCAAATCAAATTTGTTTATTTAAAAACGTTGGATTATCTTTCTAGTTAATAACTAGTTCATTTTGATAAAAATATATTTTTATCTTTACAAACGTCGATTTTTTCATCCAAATTCTTTTCAAATCATTTATTATGATTTTACACAAATTATTAATAGTTTTAATACTTTTATCAAGGCCCGTAGAGCTGGTTTCCAATAACGGCAACTGAACTGCACCCATTACGACCTTTTCCAAATTTGATTTGGACATAATTCCAAATCCAACCATTAGATTTCAAATCTCTTATATTCATTGGGAAGCTCTTTCTGATAAAACCCAATGATTCCGATTTTAGGAGAATCCGACAGTCGGATCTCCCGTAATGTCAATTCGAAGTCAATGGTTGAAATTTGTGAACGGCCGCAGCATGGTGCGTTCTGTTCAAGCCATTAATATATAATACATATAATATTTCGTTCAAAACGTATAATATATTCGTTTTAAAAACGATTCCCACTATCATTTCAATTTTAAATCAAAATCGAATACTCCTTATCATTATAATATTTAAATGATAATATTTTCAAAATATCAGATTTTGAAATCATTTCCTTTTTCGATATTCATTTTAAAAATAAATAAAATCCATATAAATATCATTCGCGTTAAAATGACGCATATTTAATCAACACAACTTCACACATTTCAATATTTTCGTGCTTATCCAAAATCAGACATCAAAATCATATTTTAATCCTTTACTGAATATTATTTTAAAATATTCTTTCTGAACTGGAATCAGACCCAACCAATTACCATATAATTTCAGTTATATAGATTTCATACATCACATGTACACAACAACAATGATAAACAATCATCCGTCATCTAGTGTGCATTACACAACTGCATAAGCATTAAATATAAATAATTAACGCTTACAACAGTCTGTCAACCAGGCGATTGACATACAAGTAAACAATTGGGATCAGTGTATGTCAAATATCATCCCAATACCCATGTGGGGTTTCAATCAACAAACACTGATTATTATTTGTGCAGTTGGGCGATGTGTAAAATTTCTCGTCCCAATCAATGTCAGTTAAATGGGTGTACATAAACAAATCGTCTGATTTGTAAATGAATATTTATTTTCATTTCAGGAGAAATTTATGCCATTCTTATACACGTTAAAATTTATATTTTTAATGATACAATATTTATTTTGACACTTGACTATTTTATATAGTTCATTTATACAATAAAAATCATATTTTTATTGTTAAAACATTTTATTAAACATATAAATATTTTATATAGTTTATTTTAGAAAATTTCGGCATTATAACAGCGTGATATTAGAACTGGAGTAATGTCTAGCATTATCCCTATCCTGATACTAGCTCGCGCCATACACAATCAACAATCATAATCAATATACCGCAGTACAATCAATAACCACGATGCATTCAATTTTCCCATAATACAATCCAAACAAACAAACAACCATTTTGTACAAAAAAATAGTGTTAGGAGCTATTAACCCCGTCTGCAACTTAGGATATATTTAACCGTAAAATAGTTTGAGTGAGAAGGTGTTCTCACATTGGGATCCACTCCGCCATTGTTTTCTAATGCTTAGATTCGCTGTTCTGATCCCAGAATTTGCAAACAGCTCTAATCTTAACACAATCATTTTTTTTATCTTAAACGCGCCATTCCGGACAATTTTCGCCTAGTGGCCTTTCTTCTGAAATGCTCCAATTTGCCAGAATTTTCGAAAAGACATATTTGGACAACAAACTTTGGACGCGTTTTCTGAACAACTCTGCAATTAAAAATATAGCTTCCATATATCCAAATCGAAAAGCAAAACGAGATCTTCGACTTTGGTACTGTGGAGTTTTGGCCAAAAGTGGACGGTTTGGGAGTTATTGAGGCGGGAAGGTCAGTGGGTTATTTGCAAACATCGAAAATTATAAAAATTGAATTTTTATAAGGAGGGTGGCCCATGTGTCGGACTAAGCGGGGTCAGTGGCGGTGGTGAGGTTTCTAACGGTCGGGCGGAGGCGCGGCTGGCCGGTGGTGGCGCCGGAGGGGCCACGGCGGCGGATTGGCTAGGGTTTGGGGTTTGGAGCTGAAAGAGAAGGGAGAGAGGAGCAGAGGAGGAGGACAATGGTCAGTAGGGGAGGGGGCGCGGCGGCGGAGAAGCCTAAGGCGGAGGCGACGCGTCAGTGGATGGGGGCGAAGGCGACGGGGTCAGGTTTTTTTTTTGGTTTGAACGATGGGTGGGAGAGAGAAAGGGGTTGACCCTATATATACATATATTATTAAATTTAATTTCCAAAAAGTTACTTTTTCATTCGAACTCCGGATCGAACCCAGCAACTGTCGTCCCTAGCGTAATACCCCCATTCCGAACACAGTCCCGTAAGACAATTCGATTGTTTCATTTAGTTTTCGTTTAAATTTAAATAAAAATTAATGTTACAGTCAATATTGAATTTAACATACATTTTAATTTACCGGGACCACATACTGGCTCCCAAACTTATTGAAAAATTATATCTAGCTATGTTTTTACGATACGGTCCTAACAAAACTAATTTCGTCGAATTTGGAGGCCGTTTGAAAAACTGCCTTTTTCAGTCGATTAAATTCAAACTGAATTTACCAAACACGTTTAAGTTCACCACGCTCACATATTAATTCTGAAAATTATGAAAATTGGAATTTAACAATAATTTAACATTCCGGATCCAACAAATGTGGTTTCATCGTAAACAGAGGTCGTTTGCAAAATGTCTATTTTTAAGGGCTTTATATATATAAAAATTCATATAAATTCCGTGGCGACTAATTTAAATTTTAAACTGGCCATAAATTTCAATTTATAAATTGAAATCTCAAATTTTCACATTCATTAGAAAGATATAATTAAATAGATTCTAACATTTCTTGTTTTACTGAAATCTAATTTATATTGAATTCTATATATTCATTTAAAATTTAAAATCGAATTTCAAGCAACCATGCCATTTCAAACCCTGTTTATAATTAATATAAATTTATATGTTGTAACTTCGATTTAAATAAATTTTTAGTCATTATTACTTAAAATAAATCATTTTAAATATTAAAAATCCATTGAAATAGCTAAAATAAAAAATTTAAATTGGTTCTGAAAATCCGGGTTGTTACAATGAGTTTTTTAGATTGGTTTTGGGAGGAATTCTGTCCAAATTATATAGAGGAGAAAGACGAATCAAACATCCTTTACTTGTGTAAAGGCCCGTAAATCTGTACCAATTTGAGCTGACTAATATCCTATATATTCAACTCAAAATGCACGAAAATACAGATCTTTAATAGAAAGAAATAAGAGGATGATAAAGATAAGATAGAACTAATAGAATAGAAGAAGAATACAACTAAATAGAATCAGAGTAAACATGAATCTCACAGTGGAACGAATAACGTATATTACATATAACATAACTTTGAAATACAATCTGAATTTGTGTATATACATACCATATTAAAGTATAACACATATACATCGCAGCAGAAATAACTCAAAATGACTAACGGTGAAGCCTACTGCTTTGAGCTCCTCCAAGTGTATCTGTAAAATCCTGAAACACTTGACCGCCCATACCAATTTGGGCACCCAAGAGTTTAGGGAAAAAACAAACAAAATAAACTCTGGATCAGTCATGGGACTGGTGTGAGTAAACTCCAACCATATTGTTTAACTTTGAAAATCCTTTTTGAAAGAAAAGGGTAATAGTAAGACCAACCCACACATAAACATGGATGGTTTTTACCTTACTATAACCAAATCATTTTTGATATCAAAATCCAGTGATATTATAATAATGTCTAATCAAATAAATAACCAAATAGTAGAACGCTTGCATCTCACGTTCTGCATACATAGTATAAAATTAAAAACCGCAGGGCGCTTATTGGAGATTGGATTCCAACTATGACAAGGTATGGGACCACCTCCCGATCAGTGTACTCTTGTAATAACCCGGAAATTCTGGGCCAGTTTAAAATTTTTATTTTGGCAGTTTTACCGAATTTTGAATATTTAAAATAGATTATTTTAAATAATATCGAAGAGAAATTTATTTTGAATATAATTCGAATGTATATATTATATACGCCGTCGTTAGAATATAAATAATTATATATAATTATAAATAGAATTGAAAATGGCGCGGTAGTTCGATAATTCGATTTCAAACTTCAATTGAATGTACCGGGTGCAAAACAATCCGGATTTAAGTGAAACCAAAAACATTTGGATCTAATTGATAATATGTTTCCAACGAATCCGAAAAATCAAATTTTCATAGCGGGAATCAAAAGATATGTCCAGTTGAAAATTCTGAATAGTCGCTATGGAATTCAGGCCCTTAAAAATGGAAATTTTGCAAACGACCTCGGATTTCGACGAAACCACTTTTGTTGGGTCCGGGATGTCAAGTTATTGCTAGATTCCAAATTTCATAATTTTTTGAATCAATATGTGAGCGTGGCAAAGGAAAACGCGTTTGACCAGTTTCAGTTGATTTTAATCGACTGGAAAATGACCATTTTTCTAACGGTCTCAGAATTCGACGAAATTAGTTTTGTTAGGACCGTATCGTCAATACGAAGTTAGAAAATATTTTTCTGGAATTTTTCTAGTTAGTATGTGACCCCGGTAAATTGAAATGTACGTTTAAAATTTAATATAATGATTTAAATGTAAATTTAACGGAAACTGATCGTAACGTTCGAATCAACCTACGATACATATCCCATTATGTTCGGAATGGGGGTAAAACGCTATAGACGACAGGCGGTGGACCTCGTTTAGAGGTCGTATGTAAAAGTCAACTTTAAGATGAATTAAATAATTAAAATAATAATAATAATAATATCCCTTCTCCTATATCCTCTCTGCCCCCCCCCCCCCCCGTATCATTTCAGAACGAAATCAAAAAGAAAAAAAAGAAAAAAAAGGCGTCGATCCTCCACCGCAGCGGCCTCTGGCGCCACCGCTGGCCCACCGCGCCTCAGGCGAAACCCCCCTCTCTCGATTACGTACCCTCTCACCCCTCGAATCCCATAACCCCAAGCCTCCCAAGCCCTAGCAGCCCACCCAGGTTTTCCGCCGCCGCCTTGGATGGCGCGCAACCCACCTCCGGCGCCAACTCCAACGCACCCCCCGATCCCCCTTCTAGCTCACCTCCTCCTCCTCTAAACCGAACCCCGACTAACCACGAAGACCCCAAACCCTAGAAACCCCTCCACCGATCGACTTCACACCAGAAGCAGCCCCTAACTCTTCTAAAATCCGTAAGTATTTTAGTTTGTTTACTGATTTTCTTTTATAGCATAAAGAACTGAAATTTGTTTGATTTTAAAACTGAATTTTTAAGACGAATTTATGTATGTGAAACTGAAGTTTAAAGATAATTTACATAGAAAAAAAATTTAGTTTTGTTTGAATGGAAATTAGCTTAGAGAAGATTTGATTTTTAAATTAGAAAAGATTTGATTTTTAAATTAGAAAAGATTTGATTTTTAAATTAGAAAAGATTTGATTTTTAAATTAGAAAAGATTTGATTTTTAAATTAGAAAAGATTTGATTTTTAAAATAGAAGAGATTAGATTTTTGAAGTGTAAAAAGGCGAAATCTTTATATGTAAAAAGGAGAGATCTTTATATGTAAAAAGGCGAAATCTTTATATGAAAAATAGCGTGATGAAAATATAATTTTTATCTATATAGTAGCAATGTAAAAATAGAATTTTTATCCATATAGCGTGAAAGTAAAAATTCGATTTTTTATATTGAATAACATAGTAAAAATTCGATTTTTATATATTGAATAACATAGTAAAAATTCGATTTTTATATATTGAATAACATAGTAAAAATTCGATTTTTATATATTGAATAACATAGTAAAAATTCGATTTTTTATATTGAATAGCGGAGTAAAAATTCGATTTTTACATATGTAGTGGCTACGGCAACGAAGATGACAAAAATGCGATAAAGATGAAGATTTCTATCAAAGAAGAGTCAAGATGGTTGGATAGCTATCGGTGAGAATTTCTCACCTTTCAATTTCTTTTTCTAGTTATATATATATATACTAGGATGCAGACGGTGCTTAGTAGCACCCGACACAATCGTCCACAGACCATGGACTTGTTTGTTTGATTGCAAAAATTAGTTAGATTATTTGACTGAAATTTGAATTGTTTGGTGAAATGGAATGGATTGATTGATGTGTGAATGGCGTGGGCCTTCACTAGACCGGGGATAAGGCTAGGCCTTGTCCCGTTTCTAGTATCGTGCCGTTATGCCGTCGAAATTTTCTAAAATAAGTTAGAAAAATAAAAATATCATTTTATTTAAAGAATGAACTGAATAGAAATTCATATGTTGAAATAAAAATGTTTTTATCGTTAAAAATATAATTTTTAACGTCAAGTGAATAAAATAAAATATTCATTTACAAACCGGACGGTTTGTCTATGTACACCTATTTGAATGACATTGATTAGGATGATAAATTTTACACATCGCCCAACTGCACAAATAAAATCTATGTTTGATTGTTTGAAACCCCACACGGGTGTTGGGATGAAATTTGAAGTTCACTCATCCTGATTGATTAAATATGTCGATCGATTGATTGACAGGCTGTCATAAGCGTTAGATATCTATATTTGATGCTTATACAGTGTAGTGCACTTTGGTTGATGGTTGATTATTTTTCAATGCTATTATATATGTGTGATGTATGAAAATCCATATAATTAACATTATATGGTGATTGATTGGGCCTCATTCCAATTTAGAAAATAAAGAGTATTATAAAATAAAGGTTCATGTGTTGACTGTACTCATCCGTTGAGATTAGTCATGTGTTGAACGAAATATTTTAATAATAAAATGTACATCTTTATAATATATAGAATTAGAAATCAACTGGAAAATAGATGAGATGAGTGGTCTCCTGGATATTAATCTGATGTTGGTTTCGGCCTTCGGGGTTAATATTCAGGAAATCGTTCTCTCACTAAATTACGGTTGGAGTCTGATTCAATATCAAACGATAGATACCTTAATTTTTATAAAATATATTAAAGAACAAAAATAGTCACACGTGGACAGTAATCATTCGTTGAGATTAGTCGTGTGTTGACAAAAATAAATATTCATTTGTTGAATAGAATATTTGAAAATAGAAATATATGAAGCCGTGTTGGTTAGATTGAAGCCATTTTGACGTGAACGATATTTATATCAATTTTATTCATTTTAAAATGAATATTGAAAAGTGATTTCGAAATCGCATATTTTGAAATGAAATTTGAATTAAATTGAATAGAAAACGAATTCGAATTGAATATATAACGACTTGAATTCGAATTGAATATATAACGAATTGAATTCGAATTGAATGTATAACTAATTGAATTCGAATTGAATATAAAACGAATTTGATTTCAATTGAATATATAGTGAATTTGATTCAAATAGAAAACGGAAATGAATTGAATATAAAATGATTTCGAAATGAATGGAATATAAAACGATTTCGAATTAAATTGAATGGAAAACAAATTGAATTCAAATGGAATACAAAACGAATTTGATTTAAGTCGAATAGAAAACCAATTTGAATTGAATCGAATAGAAAACCAATTTGAATTGAATCGAATAGAAAACGACTTTGAAATTGAATTGAATTAAAAACGAATTCAAATTGAATTGAAAGCGAATTGAAACGAATTCAAATTGAATTGAAAGCGAATTGAAATGAATTCAAATTGAAATGAATTCAAATTGAATTGAAATTTGAATTGAATAGAAATGAATTTTAAAACGAATTTATAAAGAAGAATTCAATTTTTCTTTGGTTTAAATGGAAGTTGAAATTGTTTTTGAAACGAATTTAAAACTATTTATATAATTCGTTTTAAATAGAAATCGACGAAATATATATATTATATATATAATATAATGGCCTGAATAGAACGCGCCGCGCCGCGGCAGTTCGTGAATTTCGACCATTTATTTCAAATGGACATTACGGGAGATCCGACCGTCGGATTCTCCTAAAACCAGAACCGTTGGGTTCGTATCGAAAAGAGATTTCTAACAAATATCAGAAATTTGAAATCTAACGGTAGGATTTGGAGATACGTCCAAATCAAATTCGAAAAAGGTCGCCGTAAGTGCAGTTCGATGGCCGTTGATGGAAATCGACTGTACGGGCCTTAATAAAATTATTAAAAATAGTAGTAATTTGTGTAAAATCATAAGAAATGATTTGGGAAAAATTGGGGTGAATAACTCCATATTTGAAAAGGTAAAAATGGATTTTTATCGAAATGAACTAGTTTTGAACTAAATTCAAAACCCAATTATTTTTAAATAAATAAATTAGATTTAAAAAAGGGTTTTAAATAATCGTAATTTCTAATATATTTGATTGGATTTGAAATGGGTTTATCGTGAACGGTGTTTTAAATAACACTAGTTCTTTAACCCGATAACAAATAGAATGTGATTTGGGATTGTCGTGAACTGTGTTTTAAATAACACCTAGTTCTTTAACCCCGTGAAAGGAGTTTTAACGAATCTGCAATTAGGTTGAAATGTAAATTTATAATTTAAATTATCAAATTTAGAAATTGAGCGAGAATGGAGTATCACCAGTTTTGCTCCAAAGCGATAGTTAAATCTTTAATCAGATTTGAACGTGAAATGGTAATTAATTTTACCGATAACACCATAGTATTAGAAATGGAGTATTACCAGTTTTGCTTCATGGGATGAATAGGTTGGGATTGGGAAATAAAATAAATAATTACTTTGGTACGGTTCGCTAATCTCGACTAGGTTGGAAAACCATAATTTGGTTTGAAATGACATCCAAAGGAAGATTAAAGGATAAATTTTAAAGAATTTATCTTGGATAAAATTAATGGGAACTTTTCCCTGAGAATATGAATTGGAATGAGGCGTATGTTGTGTTTGTGTAATATTCGTTTTAATATACGCGGATTGTTCGGAAAGGCCGGGTTTATACCCATTCTGAATAACCGATTCGACGATATGTCGAAGATGAAGACGGTGGTCGAAGACCGGAAGTCTTCACATCGTTTGGATTATTACTGACGATCCTGATTGGGCTGTACACCCAAGAGGATGGAAATAGTTGGTGGCCGTCCAGACGTACTTGGAGATGGATGGATATGCGAGGAAAGTGCCTCCGGTTTCGTTCAGACCCAGAACGGACTTGTAAATGGATTGTGTGTCTTACATTGGATTTTATTCTGTGTTGATTGATTTCTATTAAATATACATCTGTTTGGCGGCAAAGAATTTATTCTTTTGCTTAACGCCCTTCTCTGAGACGTACGAGCTCAGAGGTTGTATATCGATGGACATCAGTCGCATGGCATGAATTGCCTGTGTGGCACGCTAAGATGCAATGATCAAGGCTTCTGTTGAAAAGAAAAGTCTTGTGGTTGATGATCAAAGCACGCCTACGTGGCAGCTTTGTGTATAACGTGAATTCGCGAGCCTCACACCTCGGTATGAGTCAAAAACGGGATACGGACTGCAGGGAGAGCACGATGTTTCTTTCTAGCTTTGGTGGTGTCAGTGACTTACCAGCCCTGACATTTATATACTTTTCACCTTTGTGGTTGTTGGAATGAGGCGCCTCGATTATAGGTCTGTAAGGACCGGGAAACGTGTGTTCAGGCATAATTAATCCTCTAACGTAGGTGAGGACCGGCCCTGAAGATCCAGGATTGCCCAAGTGTGTAGTCCTGAGGCATTTGCTAGAGTGTCTCGAACGCGGAGAGGAGCTTGCCCCTTGCCTCGACTCATGACGGAAATCCAATTTCCAATACGTGTATTTCGGCTTTATTTGTAGAGCCTAGTATGGCGACATAGTGGGATGGCGCACTCATGCCGTCTATGATTTATATTTATGATTGAAATTGTTTTGACACTATACACTTATTATAGTATCAAATGATTTGTTTTTAAACGAACCAAGCATGTTTGGCTATTATAAGGGAAAACCCTATCCTCCGGCTTGCGTTGCATTCTGTGATGGGACCTGGGTCTTATAATAGCTTCATTTTTCAAAAAAGCATTGCGTTGTTTATTCTATGCACTGGTATTCTTGGGAGGAAACCCGTTCCGTGTTATACGGCGTGGTCCCTTGAATTACTCTCTTTTAAAGTAAAGTTTTAAATAACTGTTTTAGTTCTCACACCAGTCACATGACTGACCTGGAGTTTATTGTTTTAACCTAAACTCTGGGTGCCCTTATTTTCGACAAGGGCAGCTAGTAGTTTTGGTTTTGTAGATTTATATTCACAGGATCCTGGTTTACAGCTGGAATGATGCCCGTAAAGCTCTGTATCCGTATATCACCTTCAGTTGTGCTTTGTATTATTTTTCCGCTGCTATGTAATTTATTGTAATCTCTGATATTTATCGAATGTAATTTATTCAATTATACTCTGTATATTCTTGTATCTGATGGAATTGTTGTAATAGCAATGAAATGTTCTTCCGTCTGCGTTCTATTGTGTGTTGTTCTCAAAGTATCCGCTCTTTCCTTCACGGGGAAGTTACGGGTTCTTACATTTGGTATCAGAGCTTTGGTTTACAGAGCTCGAGAACAAGACACATTAGAACCATACGAAAGAATTCATCAGATATTGGATTAGTAATATCCAATTAGAATGACTCGTTAGAGATAGGATCAGTAGTATCCTAGAACGAGTGTGAAGAGTATATTTTTCAAATGAAAACAATTTGTTTTGAAAATTTAAACCATTTTATACGTGTTTGAATATTTATTTTGAATATGGACCTTCCGCTATATAAAGATTTTGCATATACGCGTCATGAACGTATATTCGAAGTTTTAATATACTGGATAGATATAGAATCATACTCTAGTGGCCCGACAATGTTCTGATGGTGGTTCGAAACATCATCAGCATTTATTTTCGAGTGACGAAGGTGTGACATCTATATATTTCCATTAGACTGGTGTGAGAACCAAAACCAATATAGCTAGAACACTTTGTTGTGAATTGGCATCAAAAACATGATTTTGTATATATATCAAATTTATGAATTTGAAACTCTAATTCACTAATTGATTGATGTTTGTGTTGTTTGTTTAGTTGTTTGATAATTTTGAACCATTTAGCCTAATTGCACCGAATAGTGAATTATATTAAAAATTGGTCGCATTTGCTTGCATATACATATACTTACATTGAACATGTCATAGCAAGGAGGCTAGAGCCGAAGAATAAAATTTGTTTGCCCGACAAATAGGTACATGTTTACTATAATTTACTGTTTTGTTTGGGTGATGATGATTTTATGAGCCTATTGGCTAGCCGCTTGGCTTTTTCTTTTTCTTTTTGAGATCAGAAGGCCTATATGGCAATTTCGGGATTTTCCCGTGGCTCCCGGTGCAGGGGAGGTTATGGTGAAATTTTTCGATAATTTAGGGTGTTAGCCAAATTTTTGAAGAATTTGGAAATTCTCAGAAACTGAAAAGTTGGAGAATGGAAGCCAGACCGAACGTAGAGTTGATTAATCAAACCACTTTCGACTTTGTTCCTTTTCGGGGACGAAAAGTTTTAAATGGGGGAGATTGTAATAACCCGGAAATTCTGGGCCAGTTTAAAATTTTTATTTTGGCAGTTTTAGCGAATTTTGAATATTTAAAATAGATTATTTTAAATAATATCGACGAGAAATTTATTTTGAATATAATTCGAACGTATATATTATATACGCCGTCGTTAGAATATAAATAATTATATATAATTATAAATAGAATTGAAAATGGCGCGGTAGTTCGATAATTCAATTTCAAACTTCAATTGAATGTACCGGGTGCAAAACAATCCGGATTTTAGTGAAACCAAAAACATTTGGATCTAATTGATAATATCTTTCCAACGAATTCGAAAAATCAAATTTTCATAGCGGGAATCAAAAGATATGTCCAGTTGAAAATTCTGAATAGTCGCTATGGAATTCAGGCCCTTAAAAATGGAAATTTTGCAAATGACCTCGGATTTCGACGAAACCACTTTTGTTGGGTCCGGGATGTCAAGTTATTGCTAGATTCCAAATTTCATAATCTTTCGAATCAATATGTGAGCGTGGCAAAGGAAAACGCGTTTGACCAGTTTCAGTTGATTTTAATCGACTGGAAAATGACCATTTTTCTAACGGTCTCAGAATTCGACGAAATTAGTTTTGTTAGGACCGTATCATCAATACGAAGTTAGAAAATATTTTTCTGGAATTTTTCTAGTTAGTATGTGACCCCGGTAAATTGAAATGTACGTTTAAAATTTAATATAATGATTTAAATGTAAATTTAACGGGAACTTATCGTAACGTTCGAATCAACCTACGATACATATCCCATTGTGTTCGGAATGGGGGTAAAACGCTATTGACGACAGGCGGTGGACCTCGTTTAGAGGTCGTATGTAAAAGTTAACTTTAAGATGAATTAAATAATTAAATAAAAAATATCCCTTCTCCTACATCCTCTCTGCCCCCCCCATATCATTTCAGAACGAAATCAAAAAGAAAAAAAAGGCGTTGATCCTCCACCGCAGCGGCCTCTGGCGCCACCGCTAGCCCACCGCGCCTCAGGCGAAACCCCCCTCTCTCGATTACGTACCCTCTCACCCCTCGAATCCCATAACCCCAAGCCTCCCAAGCCCTAGCAGCCCACCCAGGTTTTCCGCCGCCGCCTTGGATGGCGCGCAACCCACCTCCGGCGCCAACTCCAGCGCACCCCCCCGATCCCCCTTCTAGCTCACCTCCTCCTCCTCTAAACCGAACCCCGACTAACCACGAAGACCCCAAACCCTAGAAACCCCTCCACCGATCGACTTCACACCAGAAGCAGCCCCTCCCTCTTCTAAAATCCGTAAGTATTTTAGTTTGTTTACTGATTTTCTTTTATAGCATAAAGAACTGAAATTTGTTTGATTTTAAAACTGAATTTTTAAGACGAATTTATATATGTGAAACTGAAGTTTAAAGATAATTTACATAGAAAAAAAATTTAGTTTTGTTTGAATGGAAATTAGCTTAGAGAAGATTTGATTTTTAAATTAGAAAAGATTTGATTTTTAAATTAGAAAAGATTTGATTTTTAAATTAGAAAAGATTTGATTTTTAAATTAGAAAAGATTTGATTTTTAAAATAGAAGAGATTAGATTTTTGAAGTGTAAAAAGGCGAAATCTTTATATGTAAAAAGGCGAGATCTTTATATGTAAAAAGGCGAAATCTTTATATGAAAAATAGCGTGATGAAAATATAATTTTTATCTATATAGTAGCAATGTAAAAATAGAATTTTTATCCATATAGCGTGAAAGTAAAAATTCGATTTTTTATATTGAATAACATAGTAAAAATTCGATTTTTATATATTGAATAACATAGTAAAAATTCGATTTTTATATATTGAATAACATAGTAAAAATTCGATTTTTATATATTGAATAACATAGTAAAAATTCGATTTTTTATATTGAATAGCGGAGTAAAAATTCGATTTTTACATATGTAGTGGCTACGGCAACGAAGATGACAAAAATGCGATAAAGATGAAGATTTCTATCAAAGAAGAGTCAAGATGGTTGGATAGCTATCGGTGAGAATTTCTCACCTTTCAATTTCTTTTTCTAGTTATATATATATATACTAGGATGCAGACGGTGCTTAGTAGCACCCGACACAATCGTCCACAGACCATGGACTTGTTTGTTTGATTGCAAAAATTAGTTAGATTATTTGACTGAAATTTGAATTGTTTGGTGAAATGGAATGGATTGATTGATGTGTGAATGGCGTGGGCCTTCACTAGACCGGGGATAAGGCTAGGCCTTGTCCCGTTTCTAGTATCGTGCCGTTATGCCGCCGAAATTTTCTAAAATAAGTTAGAAAAATAAAAATATCATTTTATTTAAAGAATGAACTGAATAGAAATTCATATGTTGAAATAAAAATGTTTTTATCGTTAAAAATATAATTTTTAACGTGAAGTGAATAAAATAAAATATTCATTTACAAACCGGACGGTTTGTTTATGTACACCTATTTGAATGACATTGATTGGGACGATAAATTTTACACATCGCCCAACTGCACAAATAAAATCTGTGTTTGATTGTTTGAAACCCCACACGGGTGTTGGGATGAAATTTGAAGTTCACTCATCCAGATTGATTAAATATGTCGATCGATTGATTGACAGGCTGTCATAAGCGTTAGATATCTATATTTGATGCTTATACAGTGTAGTGCACTTTGGTTGATGGTTGATTATTTTTCAATGCTATTGTATATGTGTGATGTATGAAAATCCATATAATTAACATTATATGGTGATTGATTGGGCCTCATTCCAATTTAGAAAATAAAGAGTATTATAAAATAAAGGTTCATGTGTTGACTGTACTCATCCGTTGAGATTAGTCATGTGTTGAACGAAATATTTTAATAATAAAATGTACATCTTTATAATATATAGAATTAGAAATCAACTGGAAAATAGATGAAATGAGTGGTCTCCTGGATATTAATCTGATGTTGGTTTCGGCCTTCGGGGTTAATATTCAGGAAGTCGTTCCCTCACTAAATTACGGTTGGAGTCTGATTCAATATCAAACGATAGATACCTTAATTTTTATAAAATATATTAAAGAACAAAAATAGTCACACGTGGACAGTATTCATTCGTTGAGATTAGTCGTGTGTTGACAAAAATAAATATTCATTTGTTGAATAGAATATTTGAAAATAGAAATATATGAAGCTGTGCTGGTTAGATTGACGCCATTTTGACGTGAACGATATTTATATCAATTTTATTCATTTTAAAATGAATATTGAAAAGTGATTTCGAAATCGCATATTTTGAAATGAAATTTGAGTTAAATTGAATAGAAAACGAATTCGAATTGAATATATAACAACTTGAATTCGAATTGAATATATAACGAATTGAATTCGAATTGAATGTATAACTAATTGAATTCAAATTGAAAATAAAACGAATTTGATTTCAATTGAATATATAATGAATTTGATTCAAATAGAAAACGGAAATGAATTGAATATAAAATGATTTCGAAATGAATGGAATATAAAACGATTTCGAATTAAATTGAATGGAAAACAAATTGAATTCAAATGGAATAGAAAACGAATTTGATTTAAGTCGAATAGAAAACCAATTTGAATTGAATCGAATAGAAAACCAATTTGAATTAAATCGAATAGAAAACGACTTTGATATTGAATTGAATTAAAAACGAATTCAAATTGAATTGAAAGCGAATTGAAACGAATTCAAATTGAATTGAAAGCGAATTGAAATGAATTCAAATTGAAATGAATTCAAATTGAATTGAAATTTGAATTGAATAGAAATGAATTTTAAAACGAATTTATAAAGAAGAATTCAATTTTTCTTTGGATTGAAATGGAAGTTGAAATTGTTTTTGAAACGAATTTAAAACTATTTATATAATTCGTTTTAAATAGAAATCGACGAAATATATATATATTATATATATAATATAATGGCCTGAATAGAACGCGCCGCGGTAGTTCGTGAATTTCGACCATTTATTTCAAATGGACATTACGGGAGATCCGACCGTCGGATTCTCCTAAAACCGGAACCGTTGGGTTTGTATCGAAAAGATCTTTCTAACGAATATAAGAAATTTGAAATCTAACGGTTGGATTTGGAGATACATCCAAATCAAATTCGAAAAAGGTCGCCGTAAGTGCAGTTCGATGGCCGTTGATGGAAATCGACTGTACGGGCCTTAATAAAATTATTAAAAATAGTAGTAATTTGTGTAAAATCATAAGAAATGATTTGGGAAAAATTAGGGTGAATAACTCCATATGTGAAAAGGTAAAAATGGATTTTTATCGAAATGAACTAGTTTTGAACTAAATTCAAAACCCAATTATTTTTAAATAAATAAATTAGATTTAAAAAAGGGTTTTAAATAATCGGAATTTCTAATATATTTGATTGGATTTGAAATGGGTTTATCGTGAACGGTGTTTTAAATAACACTAGTTCTTTAACCCTATAACAAATAGAATGTGATTTGGGATTGTCGTGAACTGTGTTTTAAATAACACCTAGTTCTTTAACCCCGTGAAAGGAGTTTTAACGAATCTGCAATTAGGTTGAAATGTAAATTTATAATTTAAATTATCAAATTTAGAAATTGAGCGAGAATGGAGTATCACCAGTTTTGCTCCAAAGCGATAGTTAAATCTTTAATCAGATTTGAACGTGAAATGGTAATTAATTTTACCGATAACACCATAGTATTAGAAATGGAGTATTACCAGTTTTGCTTCATGGGATGAATAGGTTGGGATTGGGAAATAAAATAAATAATTACTTTGGTACGGTTCGCTAATCTCGACTAGGTTGGAAAACCATAATTTGGTTTGAAATGACATCCAAAGGAAGATTAAAGGATAAATTTTAAAGAATTTATCTTGGATAAAATTAATGGGAACTTTTCCCTGAGAATATGAATTGGAATGAGGCGTATGTTGTGTTTGTGTAATATTCGTTTTAATATTCGCGGATTGTTCGGAAAGGCCGGGTTTATACCCATTCTGAATAACCGATTCGACGATATGTCGAAGATGAAGACGGTGGTCGAAGACCGGAAGTCTTCACATCGTTTGGATTATTACTGACGATCCTGATTGGGCTGTACACCCAAGAGGATGGAAATAGTTGGTGGTCGTCCAGACGTACTTGGAGATGGATGGATATGCGAGGAAAGTGCCTCCGGTTTCGTTCAGACCCAGAACGGACTTGTAAATGGATTGTGTGTCTGACATTGGATTTTATTCTGTGTTGATTGATTTCTATTAAATATACATCTGTTTGGCGGCGAAGAATTTTTTCTTTTGCTTATCGCCCTTCTCTGAGACGTACGAGCTCAGAGGTTGTATATCGATGGACATCAGTCGCATGGCATGAATTGCCTGTGTGACACGCTAAGATGCAATGATCAAGGCTTCTGTTGAAAAGCAAAGTCTTGTGGTTGATGATCAAAGCACGCCTACGTGGCAGCTTTGTGTATAACGTGAATTCGCGAGCCTCACACCTCGGTATGAGTCAAAAACGGGATACGGACTGCAGGGAGAGCACGACGTTTCTTTCTAGCTTTGGTGGTGTCAGTGACTTACCAGCCCTGACATTTATATATTTTCACCTTTGTGGTTGTTGGAATGAGGCGCCTCAATTATAGGTCTGTAAGGACCGGGAAACGTGTGTTCAGGCATAATTAATCCTCTAACGTAGGTGAGGACCGGCCCTGAAGATCCAGGATTGCCCAAGTGTGTAGTCCTGAGGCATTTGCTAGAGTGTCTCGAACGCGGAGAGGAGCTTGCCCCTTGCCTCGACTCATGACGGAAATCCAATTTCCAATACGTGTATTTCAGCTTTATTTGTAGAGCCTAGTATGGCGACATAGTGGGATGGGGCACTCATTCCGTCTATGATTTATATTTATGATTGAAATTTTTTTGACACTATACACTTATTATAGTATCAAATGATTTGTTTTTAAACGTACCAAGCATGTTTGGCTGTTATAAGGGAAAACCCTATCCTCTGGCTTGCGTTGCATTATGTGATGGGACCTGGGTCTTATAATAGCTTCATTTTTCAAAAAAGCATTGCGTTGTTTATTCTATGCACTGGTATTCTTGGGAGGAAACCCGTTCCGTGTTATACGGCGTGGTCCCTTGAATTACTCTCTTTTAAAGTAAAGTTTTAAATAACTGTTTTAGTTCTCACACCAGTCACATGACTGACCTGGAGTTTATTGTTTTAACCTAAACTCTGGGTGCCCTTATTTTCGACACGGGCAGCTAGTAGCTTTGGTTTTGTAGATTTATATTCACAGGATCCTGGTTTACAGCTGGAATGATGCCCGGAAAGCTCTGTATCCGTATATCACCTTCAGTTGTGCTTTGTATTATTTTTCCGCTGCTATGTAATTTATTGTAATCTCTGATATTTATCGAATGTAATTTATTCAATTATACTCTGTATATTCTTGTATCTGATGGAATTGTTGTAATAGCAATGAAATGTTCTTCCGTCTGCGTTCTATTGTGTGTTGTTCTCAAAGTATCCGCTCTTTCCTTCACGGGGAAGTTACGGGTTCTTACAACTCTATAGGGGATACACTAGGGTTCAACAAGAACATCTTGCAACCTAGCCCACACATGACCGACCACTCATTTAGCTTGAGTGTATCGAATATATTGTCACTTATGGTTGTCGGTCGTCCAACCGTAATCCGTAAGACATAGAATCGAAAGAAGAATAAATAATGAATTTTTTCTAGATTGGTGACAAATATACACTGCTTTGGAATGACCCACCTAGCCATGCTGCCTTCCCAATTTTTGTCATTTCCTGTTGTGAGGCTAGAGGCTACGTCTATCTTCAGAATATCTGATCACCATTCACTTTGAACGCCACATCGTCAAAACCATCAATTCATTAATCGATTTCCAAAAATATCACGGCTATAAAAAGCTAAGAGGAACGAATTCCTCCGCCACTAGACGTAATACCTTTAAGAGATCAATCGTACGTGATTTGTTAGGTATACTCTGTCAGACACTCGTTCATACAAGTTATCCTGGGATGGGACAAATAGAAAACACCATTTTGGAACAGAATGACCCTTGCATTTCACTCCATCTTCAATTGTCTTCAACAAAATCTAATTCGCAACGCTTATGCCTATACAGAGTGGTTTTCGGAAAATATATCCAACCGGTATCTCCGTATTGACAACGATGGTCAAAACACTTCGATGGTTATTTAACTAACGAAGTAAAAACAAACACCCATTTAAATGTACAAATAAACATCACACGACCACGGGCACTCTTTATTTAACATTCATTTTTATTATTCAAATTCCCATATCTTACTAGATATTTCTCAAACCCCGTTTTAGCCTTTTCACACTTCTTGGAAAACATTCCCAGTTATTATAAACTCTTATTCTCCCATGTTCCAGAAAATATACGTTATTAACGTTCGAAACATTTCCATTCTTTTCACATTCCTTATTTTTTTATGCTTGGATAATATACCCTATCTATATTGGAAAACTATTTCCAATTTTATTATAAACACTTAGTTTGCCAAACGTTCACTTTTTAAAACATTATTCACTTTAAAATGTGAATATCATCCTTATTAAAGAAATTTGAACACCTTTATAAAATCAGTCGTTATTCAAGTAATAAATACAGTTATCTTGTTTACCGAAATCTCTTTCATAATTTTATATTCGCATTCCACTTTATAAACTCTGTTTCTAAGTCAACTTCTTTGTTAAATCAATATTAAGTTTATAACTAAATATTGATTACATATCCTATTATAATTTATTGTTTTAAAATTAAATATTAACTATCCTATCTGGTTATAATCCTAAAAATATTTTACTTTAATACATTCGACATCATTGAATTTTAGTTCCAATTCCTAATAGTGTTATTTAGTTCTAATCATATTCCAAACATCGAAATGATGTCATTGTTTTATGAACGATTCTCCAACTTTTCTTTCTAAACTCATTTTTATGTTTCTTTAGACAAACATCGTTACTTATTACTTTAGAATAAGTGGATTTCAAACGAAACTGTTTTCATTCCGTAGGGAGTGCTATATATAAAAATCACACTTAACCTTGGTCAACAACGTTAATTTATTGTTACAGTTTAAAAACTTGCAATACGCTGCAATATCCCCTTTATAACTAATCTTGAAATCTCTTTCCGTTACAAACTGATATCATTCCTCGACAATAGTAAAGCCGTTCAAGTTGGGGTATTTTATTTACCTCTCAGACCTTGATCGACAACATTTTTATCTTAGAATATATATAAGTCCGTAACGCTAACTCCTTATTATACTCTGTCAAATCATATTGCTTGCTTTATTTTAAATATAGTTTTATGAGGCCATATCCTTATTTTGGAAATTCAGTTGTTTACAAAAATTTATTTAAATATTAACTCTTTGTTGTGTCTTCGTTATACAATTATATTTATAACTTCTTTTACCAAAATCCATGTTCTTTGTCTCTTGAAAATTTCTTTTATTTGAGTCATTTTACTTAATGCAAGTAACATCTCATTACCAATTCAATAACATCTTAAATGAGGTCCATTTAAGAAACAATTATTTAATTAAAAATAATTAAATAATAACTTACTTCATCATTACTAAAGTAAACAATTTACTTCATCATTAATCTAAAATAGATTGGTTGCTTACTTTATCTAAATAATAACTAATTATATTGGTTCAATAATTATTTAATACCTTATTAATTAAAAATGGTAATTAATAAGAAATCTTATTAAATTTTGATCAGTTTACCGCTAAGTTATTTTCATTAGATTAATTGAAGACCAATTAATCTAAAAATTATTTTCCAAATACACAGTTGATTAAATCAACCTCCTTCCATCCGTAAATTCGTTAACTGATTTTAATTACGTCTTACCATTAGATTAATGTAATTAGTCTAATAATATTACTTAACTGTTTGCTTTAAAATAATTATCCAAATTATTCGCTCGTAGGATAATTATAGCTTAATAACTTATTTAAATGTCAAATAATCATTTATATTTACTTTATGAAATGAATTATAGAATACCAGTTTATAATTGAACTTCTATTATAATTTAAAACTTCTCTTAAATTATAAAAATGTAATTTTTATAACCAAATTTGTTGGTTCCCCTACCGGCAAATCAATTTCTTAACTAACGATGGATTTATGGTCGGTTGCTGCCACTTACTAAATCAGTATCGTCTATTTATTTAACCAAAATAACGTTGAATTTATATTCAACATCATATCCACATAGGGTTTCAATGTCATTTGGGTTCAAACAGTGCATATATAAATAATATAAGACAAACAGTACATATAAATATTGAGGAATCCGGTCAGATTCCTCCAACCGGTTTCCTGCATCCACAGATGTTAGTCAACATAATTTACCCTAATTCCATACTAGGGAATATTAAAATCGATGTAATCGGTATCCAACATATGCAACGATATATATATTTCGGCCAATTTAATTCTAATCAACCTAAACGACCATCATACGTCATTCAGCCATTATTGTCAATATTAAAGTATAATTATAATATTTTAAAATAGAACAGAGTTTGTGAATTTGCTCACCTTTGTGCATTAACCGTTAAATAACAATTTGCGTCAGTTGATCTGATCAGGCGTTTAATTCTACCATAATCCGTAACGAACTCCCAATTGCTTTAAACCGGTTCTAGACCGGTTCCATTTTGTAGCATGTTTAAGTCGACCCAACACCACATCGTAAGATCCAGGATCAACAGTGCGTCCACTCCTTGGTTCCAAGAAAATAAACACCCGCTCTTATATCATTCTTTTCTACCTGAAACCAATGTTCACGCCATCCTTCTTTTAGGCAAGCACCGACTTCTGCTATGTACAAGTCTCCCACCATTCTTTGATCCCTTTGTTCTGTCCCCATATTTCCATCGCCACTTCTATAATTCACTTGCTACAGCGCGTAGCCTCTTCTCCTTAGCTTCTACTACCACATATTTCTCATAACTTTCCTTGTTCTAAGTCACGTAACCACCTTTTAAGCCAACATTTTCATACTAATGCTCAATGCTATACCTACCCCTAATTAATTCACCCTATAACGCATTACCGTTCTCATACCGTTCCCATTATATATATAAAATACAACTTCCTCTCACCATACCTTTCCCATTATATTCTCCTTATAATGCAACTGACCTCCACTTTCCCAACGTACACACGCTCCAGTAATGAACAACAGCTTTGCTCCATTTAATCACTCAAATCTGCATGTCTCTTGTATGCGTCCTGCTCCCATTTATTCCCTTTATCCTTTTAACAGCCAACACCGACCCTTGTTTCTCCTCCATCTTTAAATCCTGTAACCAAAAATGCCATGCACTGCACCAGTTTCTAACTCCCACATGACTGATCCCTCTTCCACACTGATAACCCGATCACTTCCTCCTAACTATTATTTTTGCCCTACTCGCCCTCTCTAGAAAATTCGAAACCCATGCATATACCTCTCCATTCCCGAAAGCTCTAGCTCGCACCACCAAAAGATACTGCAACCTTCCCCCCTACATCGAGCACCCCGATAACAAAGGTTGTCACTACATACTGCTGCTCTTAGTTCCAACATCAGCAGCATGTATCGGGCGCTATACGTATATACCACTGCGAAAACGAGTTGATGGTGACCACAAATACGATTTTCATTTTGTTTTATAACTTGAGTTTGATTTTTAGATGAAATTGAAGACTGAGAAATGTTGTTTTTCTGAAAGAGAAACAGTGGATGCCATGTATATATATAGACTAACCTTACTTAACAGCGAAGAAAAATGATAAAATATAATAAATAAAATGTCAACACTTAATGGCGAAGGAAAAGGTACATACAGCATTTAACTTTACTTCGTTGCCAAGATATTGGAGCTACCGCTAACATATAGGTTTGAAGATAAAAATAAAAGTATGGTTTGCTTTGACATAGCTTCTGTCGTTTTCGGGTAGGACTTTTACTTCATGATTAAGGCTTAGATATATGGTAGGTGATATATTTTCACTAAGGCGTATGGGTAGGCATGGGCGAGCTTTTAATTTATGAACAAAGATTTCAACGTTGGGACAAAAAATATGGGAAGCAATTTCTTATATAGGTCTGCATAGTACATCACAGTTGTTACCTAGTTTCTAGGTGAATGGTCCGCGCAATTTATAGGTTAGTCGCATGGAGATTTTGACTTAAGTTGCTATTTCTTTCAACATCA
Source organism: Allium sativum (assembly GCA_030737875.1). Classification (NCBI taxonomy): domain Eukaryota; kingdom Viridiplantae; phylum Streptophyta; class Magnoliopsida; order Asparagales; family Amaryllidaceae; genus Allium; species Allium sativum. The sequence continues at coordinate 860,937,022 of CM060915.1, read as the reverse complement.
TAGTGGACTTATATGTTACTTTGAAAATATAGTTATAGAAAGTTGAGAATATGTTCACTAATATTTATGTAAAATGGACGTCTCAAGACTCTTGCCACCATTTCAATTTGATGCTCGAAAGGACATTTTGTAGTTGGATTAAGATGTGATCAGTTGTAACATTAAATACAACCCCTAGTAAAATTGCGTGCATGATTTAAGATCCAATCATCAATTTGTACAGTTAGATAAATCCCCATATATAAATATACGAGCCGTCAACAACAAAAGTAAAACTACCATTGTGTTAAGCAGTATGTCACGATCCTAGAAATATAATAATATCGGTAGGTTAAATCATATTGTGAAAACCCAAAATATCGATATTGGGTGTAAAACACTCCAAATAAAAATTAGCTTATTTTCCAAAATAAAAATTATAGTAAAATTATAAAAATTAAATTATAACTACATCTCAAAGGCCTTGTCCAAATTCGAAGCCAATATTTAATTATATCAAATAATCCGTTATGGCTTATAAATGCTCCATGATGACTTTCTGGAAATTTGATTTGGACATAACTTGCAATCGATAATACGAAATCTTGGTTTTCAATTCCATTAGAAAAATATAGTTCAACAGATTTCAACGTTTCTTGTTTCGAAGAAATCCAACTAATAACGGGTCATGTACACTCAGTTGAAGTTCAGAACATTAAATTACGTACTACCGCGATATTTCAGGCTCGATTATATTTAATATATATTTTTATACGTTCAACTTCATTTTTAATTAATATATAAATCCACTTATGTTATGAATTCAATATTTAAACTGATTTAAATATTCAAATACAAACCAATAAAAATGCGGGACGTTACATTCCTTCCCCCTTAAAAGAATTTCGTCCCCGAAATTACTAAGGTAGAAAAAATGCTACGAACCCTATTAACTGGATTAAAAATCTTTTGTTTTACTTTCTTAAATTCAGTTTTTAACAGAACCGATTAATTCTAATTAATTCCTTCTTATTAATAAATACTTTCAGAAATTCTGAAAATTTCCTGACAGCTTAATTTTTCAGAGAATTTCGCCAGCATCTCCTCTACACGACTCATTCGGTACTAGTACAACTTACTTCTCTGGGCTTTCTCCAATTTAACAGAAAATCAAGCAGCAAAACGACTTGCCAAATGGGCTCATAAATCTTCTACTCAATATAATTTAAATATGTACCTTTTTGGTTGGGCATCCAATTATATCTCTTCGATTTTGCCCACACTTCAGCATATGCAAATTCATTTCCAATTTATCTCCAATTGATTCATTTTCAAACCAATAATTCTCTTATACTCAAGCCATATTTCATTCCAACTCTAATTTCAATTCAAATTCGAAATTCTTACTCAACAATTTAATTCCATAACCATATTCAGTTCCATTCCAAAAATCTTATTTCTCAAATTTAATTACTTTGCCAAGTTGAATTCTGTTCCAATACGATTTCCATTTAACTGGCTTCAATTCAATTCCAATTTTATTTCTGCACCGTTTTCCATCAAATTTAATTTCTCCTTAACTGTTTTTGTTCATCTCCATTTGCTTTGACAATCTTTACTTAACTTCTTAAGTAAAATTTATTTCCGTTATTACAAATTCATCTTCTGTACTTGTTTTAATTCAAAACAATATCGTCCCGGGAGTTTTTAAACAGCTTTGCCTTTCTAGAATAAATATTCCTTTTTAGGATTCAAAATAATTTGTTTTCTCAAAACAACTTCAAAACAATATTTTTTGGTAGTAATCCGTTACTTTAGAAACTCGTAAATGAATACTGATGATGTGGCCATCCATCATCGGTATTATTTTCCAGCTGCCGAAGTGAGTTCAATACTATAGTACATTCAAATTTTATTTTTCAAACACTTTTATCTTCAAATTTATTTTCAAATATCCTTTCCAAATGCTTGAAATACATTTCCAAATCTCTCACAGGATTTTAAATTTTCCATATATTCAATTTAATATTCATTTACAACACCTTTCCAGTTTCTAGAATTTTATTTCAATTTTGGTTTTAAATTCAAATTTAGTTCATCTGATTTTGCATATTATACTTATATAATATTTTGATTGGATATAACTAGCTCAATTATAAATCTTATGCAATTATAATAACAACCAACACATCCAATATATAATAATGATTCCAATATATTTTACTTGCAATACGCTACAATATCCCCTTTATAACTAATCTTGACATCTCTTTCCATTACAAACTGATATCATTCCTCGACAATAGTGAAGCCGTTCAAGTTGGGGTATTTTATTTACCTCTCAGACCTTGATCAACAACATTCTTATCTTAGAATAGATATAAATCCGTAACACTAACTCCTTATTATACTCCGTCAAATCGTATTTCTTGCTTTATTTTAAATATAGTTTTATGACGCCATATCCTTATTTTGGAAACCCAGCTATTTACAAATATTTATTAAAATATTAACTCTTTGCTGCGTCTTCGTTATACAATTATATTTATAACTTCTTTTAACAAAATCCATTTGCGTTTTTTGTCTCTTGAAAATTTTCTTTTATTTGAGTCATTTTACTTAATGCAAGTAACATCTCATTACCAATTCAATACCATCTTAAATGAGGTCCATTTAAGAAACAATTATTTAATTAAAAATTATTAAATAATACTTTACTTCATCATTATTGAAGTAAACAGTTTACTTCATCATTGATCTAAAATAGATTGGGTGCTTACTTTATATAAACAATAACTAATTATATTGGTTCAATAATTATTTAATACCTTATTAATTAAAAAAGGTAATTAATAAGGATTCTTATTAATTTTTTATCAGTTTACCACTAAGATATTTTCATTAGATTAATTGAAGACCAATTAATCTAAAAATCATTTTCCAAATAAACAGTTGATTAAATAACCTTCATTCCATCAGTAAATTCAATAACTGATTTTAATTATGTCTTACCATTAGATTAATGTAATTAATCTAATAATATTACTTAACTGTTTTCTTTAAAATAATTATCCAAATTATTCACTCGCAGGATAATTACAGCTTAATAACTTATTTAAATGTCAAATAATCATTTATATTTACTTTATAAAATGAATTATAAAATACTAGTTTATAATAGAACTTCTATTATAATTTAAAACTTCGCTTAAATTATAAAATATATTTTTTATAACCAACTTCGTTGGTTCGCCTATCGGCAAATCAATTTCTTAACCAACGATGGATTTATGGTCGGTTGCTGCCACTTTCTAAATCAATATCGTCTATTTATTTAATCAAAACAACGTTGAATTTCCATTCAACATCAATATCCACACAGGGTTTCAATGTTATTTGGGTTCAAACAGTGCATATATAAATAATATAAGACAAACAGTACATATAAATATTGAGGAATCTGGTCGGATTCCTCCAGCCGGTTTCCTGCATCCACAGATGTTAGTCAACACAATTTACACTAATTCCATACTAGGGAATATTAAAATCGATGTAATCGGTATCCAACACATGCAAAGATATATATATTTCAGCCAATTTAATTGCAATCTACCTACATGACCATCATACACCATTCAACCATTATTATCAATATTAAAATATAATTATAATATTTTAAAATAGAACAGAGTTAGTGAATTTACCCACCTTTGCGCGTTAACCGTTAATTAACGATTTGCGTATGTTGATCAATTAGTTCAGGCATTTAATTCTACCATAATCTGTAACAAACTCCCAATTGCTCTAAACCGGTTCTAGACAGGTTCCATTTTGTAGCATGTTCAAGCCGACCCAACACCACATCGTAAGATCCACGATCAACAGTGCGTCCTTTCCTTGGTTCCAAGAAAATAAACACCCGCTCTTTTATCATTCTTTTCTACCCGAAAACAATATTCATGCCATCCTTGTTTTAGGCAAGCACCGACTTCTGCTATGTACAAGTCTCCCACCATTCTTTGATCCCTTTGTTCTGTCCCCATCTTTCCATTCGCCACTTCCATATTCCACTTGCTACAGCGCGTAGCCTCTTCTCCTTAGCTTCTACTACCACGCATTTCTCATAACTTTCCTTGTTCAAAGTCACGTAACCACCTTTTAAGCCAATATTTTCATACTTATGCTCAATGTTATACCTACCTCCACTATAATTAATTCACCCTGTAACGCATTACCGTTCTCATACCGTTCCCATTATATATATATATATAATACAACTTGCGCTCGCCAAACCTTTCCCATTATATTCTCCCTATAATGCAACTGACCTCCACTTTCCCAACGTACACACGCTCCAGTAATGAACCGCAACTTTGCTCCATTTAATCACTCAAATCTGCATGCCTCTTGTATGCATCCTTCTCCCATTTATTCCCTTTATCCTTTCAACATCCAATGCCCACCCTTGTTTCTCCCCCATCTTTAAATCCCGTAACCAAAAATGCCATGCACTGCTTCAGTTTCTAACTCCCACATGACTGATCCCTCTCCCACACTGATAACCCCATCACTTCCTCCTAACTCTTGTTTTTGCACTACTCGCCCTCTCCAAAAATTCGAAACCCACGCATATACCTCTCCAATCCCGAAAGCTCCAGCTCGCACCACCAAAAGATACCGCAACCTTCCCCTTACGTCGAGAACCCCGATAACAAAGGTTGTCGCTACATACTACTGCTCTGAGTTCTAACATCAGTAGCATGTATCGGGCGCTGTACGTAGTTGCCTCTTTTAAACGAGTTGATGGTGATCACGAATACGATTTTAATTTTGTTTTATAACTTGAGTTTGATTTTTAGATGAAATTGAAGACTGCGAAATGTTGTTTTTCTGAAAGAGAAACAGTGGATGCCGTGTATATATATAGACTAACCTTACTTAACAGGGAAGAAAAATGATATAATAAAATAATTAAAATGTCAACACTTAACGGGGAAGGAAAAGGTACAAACAACATTTAACTTTACTTTGTTGCCAAGGTATTGGAGCTACCGCTAACATATAGGTTTGCAGATAAAAAGAAAAGAAAAGTATGGTTTGCTTTGACATAGCTTCTATCGTTTTCGGGTAGGACTTTTACTTCATGGTTAAGACTTAGGTATAGGGTAGGTGATATATTTTCACTAAGGCGTATAGGTAGGCATGGGCGAGCTTTTAATTTATGAACAAAGATTTCAACGTTGGGACAAAAAGTATGGGAACCATTTTCTTATACAGGTCTGCATAGTACATCACAGTTGTTACCTAGTTTCTAGGTGAATGGTCCGCGCAATTTATGGGTTAGTCGCATGGAGATTTTGACTTAAGTTACTATTTCTTTCAACGTCATAGTGGACTTAAATGTTACTTTGAAAATATAGTTGTAGAAAGTAGAGAATATGTTCATTAATATTTATGTACAATGGATGTCTACTCTTGCCATCGTTTCAATTTGATGCTCAAAAGGACATTTTGTAGTTGGATTAAGATGTGATAAATTGTAACATTAAATACAACCCCTAGTTAAATTTCGTGCATGATTTAAGATCCACTCATTAATTTGTATAGTTAGATAAATCCCCATATATAAATATACAAGCCGTCAACAACAAAAGTAAAACTACCATTGTGTTGAGCAGTATGCCACGATCCTAGAAATATAATAATATCGGTAGGTTAATTCCAAGTAAAAAGTTGCTTATTTTCCAAAATAAAAATTATAGTAAAATTCTAAAAATTAAATTATAACTACATCTCAAAGGCCTTGTACAAATTCGAAGCCAATATTTAATTATATTAAATAATCCGTTATGGCTTATAAACGCTCCACGACGACTTTTTGGAAATTTGATTCGGACATAACTTGCAATCCATAATACGAAATCTTAGTTTTTCAATTCCATTAGAAAAATACAGTTCAACAGATCTCAACGTTTTTTGTTTCAAAGAAATCCAACTAATAACGGGTCCTATACACTCAGTTGAAGTTCAGAACGTTAAATTACGAACTACCGCGATATTTCGTGCTCGATTATATTTAATATATATTTTTATACGTTCAACTTCATTTTTAATTAATATATAAATCCACTTATATTGTGAATTCAATATCTAAACTAATTTAAATATTCAAATACAAACCGATAAGAATGCAGGACGTTACAACATGTCTAGTAAATTCTCCCTAGTACCGTTACTAGATTGAAGAAAAATGAAAATACCGAGTGAAGAAAAAATTTAGTAGTTATATGTGGGGTTCTCCATTTTTTTTTGTTTATTTTATCTATTGTCACATGCTCATATTGATTAGATCATCAAGTCCCTGTTTTAGATATAAAAATAACTTATTGATTAGGGTATTGGAAAGATCATCAAGTCCTTATCTTGGGGTATTGCACGCAGGTGCTGTAAATAATAAAATAATTATATAGCGGATTATTTTCTTTGTTTCTTTTCTATATAGTGATATATAACTATTGCATGTTCTTTCCATAGGTCTGACGTACTAATGCTCTAATGTAAAATAGATTATGTACAATCTACATTTACATTCCATAGGGGTATAATTATTTACATGTTCTTTCCATAGGTCTCTAGTTACTATATAAATAGCTTATCCTATAACTCAGTTTTGTGCCATTAAAGTTGATCATTTCTTTATGTACCACGAAACAAAAAAAACTGTTTAAATGCAGGTTGCTAGTATGACATTTGATCTTTTATTGCTGCTTGCGCAGAGAGCATATCTAATTCTCCTATTTAGTTTCCTAGTTATCATAACTTGGGTACATGCTATACATGATTTTTTTTCCTTTTTTTTAATCTTGAAAAATTAAATTTGCTGATACTTTCCTATAATTCAAGTAGAATTGGACAAATTATATGTATACTAATAAGTTATTTTTACATCTAAAACAAGGACAAATTATACGTACACTCATAAGTTATTTTCGCCTTTGTCGATGATGGTTCTGGAAAATATTAATAAACTAGTTTTCGGTTCACTTTATCAGGGTATACATTTGCTTGTGAAACAACACACAAAAGCTTTGCAGTTTCTCCTGACTCTCTTTGCGTGTGCTATATCTATAATTGAGATCCTTTTAATTTCATACATGTGATGCCAAGTATTAATTTATTTTTTCTTTTTCTATACACAATATAGTTGACTTAACAAGATCACTCTAGAGATGTATATCTCCCAATTTCACATATGGCTGAGGTATGTGAACTTAAATATGCTAACGAGCCATGTTTGCAAATTCTAACATATGTTTGGAAGCATAAGGAGAGGATTCTTCGATCATGGGATACGATGTTGATTAATGAACAAATTGATATATATTCGTCCTTTAAGTTTAAGTGATGTTTTATTTGTATTTTTGCTTTGTAGTCTTATTTTGAAGAAAAAAATTAATCTAAATAGTTTAGATAATGATTTTGATGTCAGAGATGCCAATGGCTGTTAGGCCTTAGTAGACATAAGTGGCAGCTTCTTGGTGTTCTGGCAACGTTAATCACTGCATAAATTTCTATTCCTTCGCCTTAAGTAGCAAAATATCTGATACAAAATTTGATGAATATTGTTTATTGATAGCAATAAGCATGAAGAGATTACTCCTCCACATATAGAAGAGTTTTGCAATATAACCGATAACACATATATGAAGCAAGAGGTGAAGACTGCATTGTCTTATTAGGCATTTCATATCAATTAATAATTAACTCTGTTTGTTGTGTTTTGTCAGGTTTTAAAAATGGATTATGATATTTTAAGTTTCTCAGTTACGAGACAGGCACTCCTACCAATAAAGACATTTTTAAGGTATAAGCCACACGCAGTTGACTCATGTATGTAACGACCTGGATTTTCGGTTATTTAAAATTGAATATTTAAATCTATTTTAAATATTATATTGGAAATATGATTGGAATTTTTATTGAATTTATTTATTAAACGAAGTTTAAATGTATAAATTTATATTTAATTTAAACGAACTCGTAACGTCGTAGTAGTTCGTAATGTTGAGTTTTGAACTTCAATTGAATATACAAAATCCATTTTAAGTTGGAATTCTATGAAACAAGAAACGTTGGAATCGATTAGGTTATAATTTTCTAATGAAAGAGAAAATTTTAGATTTCATATTATAGATTGTAAATTATAGCTAAATCAAATTTTCAAATAGACACTATGGAATCGTTTATAAAATATAACATTTATTTGATATAATTAAATAGGTTTTTGAATATAATTTGAATATCGTTTAACTTGAAAATGTAACATTGAGTTATAATTCCGTATTAGTTTATATTTGGAATTATATATTATTTTATTTGGATAGACGTATATGACAATAATAATATATTATTATTTAATTTAATTGTTTTGTAATTTATAATATTAAATCGATATTATATAAGCGTTAGAAATTGTTGTTTTTCAAATGATTCCTGATTTCAACGAAACGAATTTTATTGGAATGTTATAGCTAATTATTGCTAGATTTCCAGTTAGGAGAAAATCAGAGTTGTTTTGTCGGAAGACGAAATTTAAATGTGAACCGATGAATATAATTAAAATAACATCGTTGTGTAAACGGAGTCAGAATTCAAAGGAATTAATTCTATTAGATCCGGGACGTCAAGACATAACGGTTTGTCTGCTTCTGTTCCGTTTGGAGTTCAGATGTGGCGATGCGTTTATTTAACGTTAGCATAAAGAGAAGTAGAGTTATTAACCATATTAATATGAAAATTGAATCAATTGAATATAATAGTTATATAATGGATCAACCCCTATCTCAGGGTAAGGTGCCAAGGTCCATATTAATTCATGCAAAAACATGCCTACCCTATTGCTGTGCACCAATGTGCTGCCTACCAAACAAGGTCCACAGCTACTATAACTTCACGTTTTAGTAATACGTACCTCCTAGCTGAACTGTAGACCTTAAATTTCAAAATAGCTACACTATATTTAATTTTTCAGTGCATACCCCAATGAAATCCACATGAATTGAAATGAAATCGTTCTTATCTATTTTTTCCTTCATACCCAAGTTTTGAAATGCGTAGGCACTTAGCTACCCTAGACTAGTCCAAAAAAAATCCATAGAAAAACGAAGTGAAAATTCGATCAAACCTAGCCTACACTGCATACTAAATGCCCCTCATTACTTGGGTGCTAAGGATTTACTAACTTTAAATATGAATGAAACCCATTCTTATTTTCTTCCTCCTGCAGTAATGCAACAAGCTCCTCGTCAAGAACGAAACCCATTCTTATTTTCTTCCTCCTGCAGTAATGCAACAAGCTCCTCATTATAAACGAAACCCATTCTTATTTACTAACTATAAATACACATCCATCCTCCTCACTGTGCTCTCGTGGTTACCGTGCCTTCAACGTGAAGGCAGGAGAGGGATCAATGCGAGTGTAGGTAGGCCGGAGCTCTGGTGGCTTCTGTTGTTGATGGTGGTGGCTCAAATTAACGTGGTGTTGGGTTGGTCGAAATCATGTCAGGGAAGGTGGGCAAGCAGTTTGAGGGAGTGCATGGTGATCATATTTGTGTGCATGGGGAACATGCTGAAGCTGCTGCACGCATCAACAACAACAGAAGATGTAGAAGAAGCACTGTGGAGGGAAGGCAGTCAGGTGATGCTTCAGTGTCGGAGTCTGACGCATGGTGGTGGACTGTCACGGGAGCATTTTGGTTCATTTCTGGTGGGAAGGTCAGATTAAAACGAATGGTTAAAAAAAAATCGAGAGGAAGCTTCAACTTTCAGGGGACATGTGGCAGGGAAGGAAAGCAGGAGGTCATTTGGGAAGAAACGTAAGAAGAGGAGATGTGGGGCTTTAGGATTGGCTGGCTTCACAAAGAATTATAAGAAGAAGGAAAAGAAAAGTAAAAGAGATGGTCTGGCGAAGGAGGTAAAAACATGATGAAGTGGCACATTGAGGGAAGGAAATAGCAGGTAGTAAGAATTTTTTAAAGTGCCTAATTAATATAAACTATAATGTGCCTAGGCTAATGTGGCAATATGTTTATAGATGTATATAGTGAAAATGTGCCTAGCCCTGTTTTAAACAAGGCCTATTTTTTCGATTAATTAAGGTTGGATGTAGCCGATTATATAATGTGTAATTAAAAATGCCAACCCAATATGAACCTTAAATTAAGATTTAAATAAAGTTTTAATAGTTTAAAATTAAAATTGTAACTATATAAAATTTCTAACATATTCATCTGTTATTAGAATTCGATAGGACTGAAAGCGTTTGAACCATATGGAGGAGCACTGCATTATGGAATAGGATTCGACGGAGCTGAAAGCAACTGAGATATTTTGTTAAATTAAATGTTAGTTTAATTTAACAGAAACGAACCATTTTGACGACGAATGGAATCAAGGTGAGTTTAACCCCCTCAGTTGTCCCACTTATATTTTATAAGTTGGGTTTATTGTTTGTGTGTTATGTTTGTTAATTATTGGTTGATTTGATGATTGTTTGAATATATGCTTAATATTTTTACATAACTGATTAAATTAAACATTCATTTAATTTAATAAAAAATGATCGTTATTTTTAACGTTATTTCCAATCGAGGTAACTTACCTTGTTGGTTACATTTATAACAATATAAATGTATAAAATTAAATTGGATGCCTAAATTGTTATTATTAGTCAACCGTTATCAGTTGAGCTAATTTTTCATGTTTATTATAAATTTTCATATCGAATGGATTGTTTTATTTGAGGTAACCTATTTGGATGCAGGGAAAAACAGGTTGGAATGATCCAATTAGATTCCTCAAATTTATTTTTTATTTTTGTATTATCATTATATGAACTGTTTGACAAATATGATTGGATTATTGACTTGGTTATTGATTGTTGAATCTAAATTCAATATTGCTTTGTTAACCAATGAGTAAAATTGGTTGAGGACTTAATATCAGATGACCTATATATATATATATATATATCGTTTTATAAAGATTGATTTACCGTCAAGTAAATCGATAGATATGAAGTTATAAATTTAATTTATGACTGAAGATAGATTTTTAAATGTATTATTTTAAATGGAAGTTTATAAAAAGGAAATAAATGTTTATATTTATTATTTAACTTTTTAAGTAATTTATTATATGATTTTATAAAGAAAATTCTTATGTTAATAAGTTTTAGAAGCCAATGGGGTTATGTTGAAAGTGATTATTGTTTATTTAATAATAATCAAAGTAAATGAGATTATTTAAATAAAATATATTTTTAATTAATTTAAACGAAAAGACAAATTGGATTTGATTAACAAGTTAATCATTTTTAGAGTTAACCTAGCCATCTGCGTTAATTGGATAGATTATTAAATTAGTTTATTAATTTAATGGAAATAGTTAATGGTGAATTATACCATTTTTATTTTTAATAAATGATTGGTATTTGGTTATATTTATTTAGTAATAATCAAAATGGTAAATCTTGGGATTTAAAATGTATTAATGGAGGTTTAAGAAAATATAAGGCCATGTTATAATTGAATGATATCTTTTAAGAAAATTGATATTAATATTAATTTAAGTTGAGTTTAAATTGAGGTTTTAAAGTGAATTCTTATTTAAAATTCTATTTAAATTGGATTTCGAAAAATCGAAGTTGGACAGAGATTTAAAATCCAAGTTTCATTGATTATATAATTGGAACGAGTTATTAAGAATGGTTTATGAATGAAATATAAACCCAAGATGTGAAATTAAAGAATCAGGGCCTAACAGGAGATCGGTTGAGTTAAAATGATTTTCTAAATATTGATCTGATGTTGATTTCGGCCTTCGGGATTAATATTTAAGGAATTATTTTTCTTACTAATTTACGGTTAGGGACTGGTGAGGTATGAAATGAAAATCTAAACGGAAACCAAAGTTTGAATTAAACTGGTGAGGCGAGTTAAGTTATTAAGATATGATCTAAATTCGCTTATGTTTAATAAGAGATGAAGTTTTATCGAGATACAACCAAAAGGGTTTGAAATAAACTTATCAAAAGTTTGTAGAGGTTTCTATTTATAATCGAATTAAGATTTTTATGAAATGTTTTAAAAGATGGTCAAATTTAGTAGAGAAGGTTTTTATAATAGTTTACTTAATACTTAAATTAAGTAATCGTGTCAAGAATGAAATAAGATTCCAAGAGAGAATATGATATTAAAACCATGATTTAAATCGGATAGTAAATAGAATATGTGGGATAATTAGTGAATTGAGATTTGTTGATAAACTTCTATCTATTTCGAAGATAAGAATGTTGTTGACTCAAGGTCTGAGAGGTAAATCAGATACCCCAACTTGAACGACTTCATGATTATCCAAGGATGATATTAGTTTAGAAACGAGAGTAGTTATGGGAAATACAAATATGTATTTTCGAGAATGATATTATAAACTGAATTCGAGAAGTTTTATAAGTTAGGTAGAAGCGTTTGAGTATAATTTTATTCATGGAATATGAAATACGAAATAAAAGTTCGGTTCCAAATATTGGAAGTTTAAAGGTTTTGATTAACAAATGGAAATTTATAATGGCTAAATGGTGCTAAGTACCGAACCAATGAACTCGTATTATTTTCATGGTTGAATGATTGTATATTTGGATAGTTAAATAACTGATTATCAAAATTAGACCTTTACGATTTTTGGAATGGAAAGACCGAGATTGATTTGTATTCGAAAACCATTCTGACCAACAGATACGTTAATGTTGAAGACATCAGATGATGATCGAGTTGGAGCATTAAAGACCGTTGATCTTCATAAAGTGGAAGAATTACTTAAAATTTCTGACTTGCAATCAGAGATACACTGTGATTCTATCATGATTGGATTTAGCGGATTGCAAGGACTTCTCGCTACTGATTTATACGGTGATTCCTAGGATGTAGCAGGAGAATGCCTTCGGCTTGTCCAGTCTTAGGACAACTTGTATGAGCGGATGTCTAACAGAGTACTTCCAAAAGTGTCACGTATGTTGATTTCTTTAAACGTACCATAGTTGGTGGTGGAGAAGGCCACTTCTCTTAGCTTAACAACTAGAGTATTTTTATGGACGTTAATTAATGATATCTGGCGGATTCGACGATGTGGCATTCAAAGTGAATGGTGGACACATGTACTAAAAAGAAGATTTAAACCTCAAATCGCATCAAACGGGGAATGGTATAAAATTAAGTAGGTCACATGGCTATGTGGGTCACTACTACTAGGGTGTATTGTCACCATCTAAAGAATATTTATATTTTTCCTTCTTTTCGCTTCTGTATCTCCCGGGAACGGTTATGTTAGTAGAGACAGTAGGCAACAATATATTTAGGACATTCAAACGAAATGAATGGTCGGTCTTTGTAACAACCCGGAAAATCAGAACAAATTTAAAATTTTTATTTTGGCAATTTTAATGAATTTTGGATATTTAAAATGAATTATTTTAAATAATAACGATTAGAAATTTATTTTGAATAGAATCAGAACGTATGTATTTATTTAAATCGGAGTTAGAACATAAATATTTTTTTAATTATAAAAGGAATCGGAAATGGTGCGGTAGTTTGAAAATTCGATTTCAAATTTCAAATGAATGTACAGGATTCAAAATTAACCGGATTTTAGCAAAACCAGAAGAATTTAATCTGTTTCAAAATATCTTTCCAAAGAATCCGAAAAACTGAAATTTCGTAGCGCGAATAAAAAGTTATGTCCAGTTGAAAATTCAGAATAGTCGCTATGGAAATAAAGCCCTTAAAAATGGAAATTTGGCAAACGACATCCGTTTTTGAAGAAACCACTTTTGTTGGATCCGGGATGTCAAGTTATTGCTAGATTCAAATTTCCATAATTTTTGGAATCGATATGTGAGCGTGGCGAAGTTAAACGTGTTTTGACAGTTTCAGTCAATTTGGATCGACCAAAAAATAGCCATTTTTCAAGCGGTCTCCAAATTTGATGAAATTAGTTTTGTTAGGACCGTATCGTCAAAACATAGCCAGTTTATTTTTATGGAATTTTTAGGGTTCATATGTGGCCCCGGTAAATTAAAAAGTGTGTTTAAATTAAATATATATTGATTTATATTTTAAATTTAACCAAAACGGATCGTAACAGCAGAATTGGCTTGTGAAACATATCCCATTGTGTTCGGAATGGGGGTATAACGCTAGGGGCTACAGTCATTGTGTCTCGTTTAGAGTTCAGATGAGAAATAAGTGTTTTTGTACATTAAATAAAATATTAATATAACATATATAATAAAACCCCACTTTCCCTTAACCCCCCCTCCTTTTCATTTCCCGATCAGTTCAAATTAAATTAAAAAACCCCGTGACCAAGAAAACCCGACACCCTCCATCGCCATCGCTCCACCGCCTCCACCTTCGTTCCTCCCTCTGCAAAACCACCCTCCACCTTGACGATAGCTCCACCCTCTGCCCTTCGCACCCAAATCGACATCACAGAAGACCACAGCGCTACCAACCTAAAATGCCACCACCGGACATGTAACAACCCAAAAATCTGGGCCAGTTTAAAATTTTTATTTTGGCAATTTTAGCGAATTTTGAATATTTAAAATGAATTATTTTAAATAATATCGACTAGAAATTTATTTTGAATAGAATTCGAACGTATATATTATATACGTCGTCGTTAGAATATAAATAATTATATATAATTATAAATAGAATTGAAAATGGCGCGGTAGTTCGATAATTCGATCTCAAACTTCAAATGAATGTACCGGGTGCAAAACAAACCGGATTTTAGTGAAATCGAAAATAATAGGATCTATTTGAGGATATCTTTCCAACGAATCCGAAAAATTGAGATTTCATAGCGGGAATCAAAAGATATGTCCAGTTGAAAATTATGAATAGTCGCTATGGAATTCAGGCCCTTAAAAATGGAAATTTTGCAAATGACCTCGGATTTCGACGAAACCACTTTTGTTGGAACCGCGATGTCAAATTATTCCTAGATTTCAAATTTCATAATTTTTCGATTCAATATGTGAGCGTAGCAAAGGAAAACGTGTTTGACCAGTTTCAGTTGATTTTAATCGACTGGAAAATGACCATTTTTTCCAACGGTCTCAGAATTCCACGAAATTAGTTTTGTTAGGACCGTATCGTCAATACGAAGCTAGAAAATATTTTTCTGGAATTTTTAGAGTTCGTATGTGACCCCGGTAAATTGAAATGCGCGTTCAAATTCAATATATAGAGTTATATGTCGATTTTGACGAAAACTGATCGAAACGATCGAATCAGCCTATGATACATATCCCATTGTGTTCGGAATGGGGGTAATTAGCTATGGACGACAGGCGGTGGGCCTCGTTTCGAGGTCGAAATAAAAAGTCAACTTTTTGAAATTAAAATAAATAAAAAAATAAAATTCCCCCTTTCCCTCTTCCCTTATCTTCTCAGCCCCCCCCGTTCGATTTGATTTCAAACAAAGAAGAAAAAAAAACCTAGAGGAGCTGTCGCTCCACCAGGCAGGGGGCCGCGCCGCCCTAGGCCATCGCCCTCCTCTTCTTCTCCTCCCTCGCGTTCACCTCCTTCTCCTTCTTCCCTTCTCCTCCCTCGCGTCACCGCTGGCCCCGCCGATAACCCCTACAGCCCTCCACCGAACGCAAAGACTCCCCCTCCTCTTCCTCAAAGCGATGTAAGTCTTTATTAAATTATTATTTAATGTAATTAGGCTTTTATAGTAATAAAAATATGATTTTTATGATTAGAAAAATAGGACTTTTCCCTTAGAGGAAATTTAGATTTTTGTTTAGGGAAAATGATGATTTTTGTGAAGTTAAAATTTAGATTTTTATAACGATAAAAGTTAGTTTTTTTAATTAGTGAACGTTGAGATTTTTATAACAACAAAGACGGGATTTTTATATGAATAACATAATAAAAATATGATTTTTATTATAGGTGAAGTTTAAAAATATAATTTTTATATGATGTGAAGGGAAAAGGCGAAATCTTTATATTTGAAAAGGCGAAATCTTTATATTTGAAAAGACGAATCTTTATATTTGAAAAGGAGAAATCTTTATATTTGAAAAGGCGAAATCTTTATGTATAGTATAGCATGATAAAAATAAAATCTTTATTATATGAGTACCGTTATAAAAATAGAATTTTTATCTATATAGTAGTGATGTAAAAATAGAATTTTTATCTATATAGTAGCAATGTAAAAATAGAATTTTTATCCATATGGATTGATTATAAAGATATGATTTTTATATACATAGCAACAATATAAAAATGTGATTTTTATATATGTAGTGGCTACGGGCAACTAAAGTGGCAAGAAGCGAGAACAGTGATGATTTCCTACATTTGAAGTGTCGTGGAGTTGGGATAGCTATTGGTGAGAACTTCTCACTTTAAATTTCTTTTTCTAGTTATATATATATATACTAGGATGCAGACGGTGCTTAGCAGCACCCGACACCCGTCATCCACAGACCATGGATGGCTTGTTTGTTTGATTGTTGTGTTGTGAAAATTGATTGTGTTGTGGAATGATTGAATAATAAAATATTCTTGTGTTGAAAGGAAATAAAATATTTATATAGTTAAAAATATTTTATCGTTAAAAATATAATTTTTAATGTGAATGTGAATAAATAAATGATTATAAACAAATCGGCCGATTTGTTTATATACACTGATTTGACTGATATTGGTTGGGTCGATAAATTTTACACATCGCCCAACTGCACAAATAAAAATCTGTGTTTGTTGATTTGAAACCCCACACGGGTGTTGGGATGATATTCGGCGTACACTAATCCCAATTATTTCATTATATGTCGATCGATTGGTCGAAAGACTGTGTAAGCGTTGATTATTTATATTTGATGCTTATGCAGTTGTGTGGTGCACTTTGGATGATGGTTGATTGTTTATCGTTGCTATTATATACATGTGTTGTATGGAATCCATATAATTAACGTTATATGGTAATTGATTGGGCCTCATTCCAATCGGGAAAATAATGAATATTATAAAAGAAAATTCATGTGTTGAATATATAAATAGTCATGTGTTGAAACTATTAAAGTGTTGAGTAAAATATTTTAACAATAAAATTTACATCTTTATCATATTTAAAATTAGAACTACTTCACGGTGGAGTCTGATTGAAAATCAAACCATAGATACCATAGTTTTATAAAATATTTTACATAACAAAAATAGTCGTGTGTTGACAGTACTCATGTGTTGAGATTGGCCGTGTGTTGAAAGAAATATAGATTCATGTGTTGAATAGAATAAATATTCATTTGTTGAATAGAATAACGAATTTATTGAAATATATAAAGCCGTGTTGATTAGAGTTGCGCTATTTTGACGTGAACGATATTTTTATCGATTATATTCGTTTTATAATGAATATTGAAAAGATAGTGATTTCAAAATATAACGTTTTGAAAATACTATCATTTATATAGTAATGATATGAAATATTCAATTTTGATTAGAAATTGAAATAGTGTTGAAATGGTTTTGAAAACGAAGTTAAAACGATTTATAAAATAAGTTTTAAAAGGAAATCGATGAAATATATATAATATATATATATATATATTATATATAAAGGCCTGAATAGAACGCGCTGCGCCGCGGTAGTTCGTGAATTTCGACCATTGACTTCGAATTGACGTTGCGGGAGATCCGACCGTCGGATTCTCCTAAAACCGGAACCATTGGGTTCGTATCGAAAAGAGCTTTCCAACGAATATTAGAAATTTGAAATCTAACGGTTGGATTTGGAATTATGTCCAAATCAAATTTGGAAAAGGTCGCTGTAAGTGCAGTTCGATGGCCGTAGGTGGAAATCGACTGTACGGGCCTTGATAAAATTATTAAAAATATTAATAATTTGTGTAAAATCATAATATATGAATTGGAAAGAACTGGGATGAAAATTTCCACATTTGAAAGGATAAAAATATATTTTTGTCGAAATGAACTAGTTTTGAACTAGAATTAAAATCAATTTATTTTTGAAATAAATAAATTGAATTTGAAAGTGATTTTAAAAATAATCAATATTCCCAATTCGTGAATTGGACTGGAGTTGAATCGAAATTATCTTCGGAATATTTCGATGTTGGATTTCGTGACTATACATATATTGTTATGGGAATTTGAAAGATATATTTTATATCGTTATTTCCAATACAATATTTGTTGGTTTCAGGATTTGATATTGAATATAAGCCGGTATATTTTCTATTCAGAGCCTTGTATTTAATATCAAATGTGATTTGGGTTTGTCGTGAATGGTGTCTTCATTAACACTGTTCTTAAGCCCAAAAGGGAAAAAGATTAAATCTTTCTATTTAGATTTAATGAAGTGTATCAATTAAATAATATTTAATTGAAATTGAATTTGAATTGGTTTTTTGGGTTTATCGGGAGCGGTGTTTTGAACAACACATGTTCTTTAACCCGATTAACAATAGAGTGTGATTTTGGGTTTATCGTGAATCGTGTTTTAGATGACATTGGTTCTTTAACCCAGTTAAAGGCAGGATATTGATTTTTGAAAAGATTAAAACTAAGTGGAGTTTTAACGAATCTTTAATTAGATTGAAATGTGAATTGATAATTTTAATTATCAAATCTGAAAGGTGATCGAGAATGGAGTACCACCAGTTTTGCTCCAAAGCGATAGTTAAATCTTTAATTAGGTTTGAACATGAAATGGTAATTAATTTTACCGATAACACCGTGGTGTTAGATATGGAGTATTACCAGTTTTGCTCCAGGGGATGAATAGGTTGGGATTGGGAAATAAAACAAATAATTACTTCGGTGTGGTTCGCTAATCCTGACTAGTTTGAAATGATATCCAAAGGAAGATTAAAGAATAAATTTAGAAGAATTTATCTTTGATAAAATTAATAGGAACCTATTCCCTAAGAATGTGATTTGTGAATAAAAGAATATTCTGAATTTGAATGAGGCGTTTGTTGTGGTTGTGTAACATTTGTTTACTATATACGTGGGATATTCAGAAAGGTCGGGTTTATACCCATTCTGAATAACCGATTCGACGAGATGTCGAAGATGAAGACGGTGGTTGAAGACCGGAAGTCTCCACATCGTTTGGGTGATTACTGATGATCTCGATTGGGCTGTACACCCAAGATGAGGGAAACAGTTGGTGATCGTCCAGACGTACTTGGAGATGGATGGATATGCGAGGAAAGTTGTAACACCCCGTAATTCTGTTAATATTAATATTCACAAATTAAAGAATAACTAATCTCAGACGTGAGAATTGTGGGAAACGGGTTGCGCCATTGTGTTCTCTCGGAATTCTGGTTGAAATAGAGTCCGAGTTTGCATGAATTGGACTTCGTATGAAGAAGTTATGGCCATCGGAAGTTTCAGAAAATTCGAAACAGCTCGCAGAAAATTTAAAAATTCAAACAGGAAGTGCAGAAGCGGGCTGGGCGGGAAAATTCCCGCCCAGGCAGGTCGACTGGGGAGTCGACACTAGTGTCGACCTCCCCCCCAGGTCGACTATAGTGTCGACGTGGGTGTCGACCTGGTCAGTCGGCTAGGGTGTTGACTGAGCCCAATCTTGAGCTGCTGATGTGTCTTTAGGGCTGAGTTGGCAAATTAAACGGTTCAGTTTAGTTCTGAGTTGATCTGACGGCCTAAATAAACCCTAAACTCTATAAATACCTAGGTAGTCTCTCACCCTAATTCATATGAAATATAGAATAGCTACCATCATACCGCCGCCATGGAACTCAGTCTAGCCGCCGCCAACTAAGAAGGAAGAAAGGCTAATCAAAACCTAATTCTACTCAACTCTAAAGAAAATCCAGACTCTCTTTTCTTCTCTAATTGCGAGTATGATAATCTTAACAAGATTATTGTTAAACTAATTAGATTAAGTCATGAATGGATTATAAGTGAATGATGTGGATTGTCATATATGTTGTAGTAAACCCTATGCTATCATGTATGTTATAAATCATATGCTATGTGATGATGATATCCTATATGTTGTAAATCATGCTATGATGATGTTATATATGTTGAAAGTTTCTATGCTAAATTGTGATGAATCATACATGTTATAAAGTCATGATGTTATTGTCTATGCTAATTGGTTCATGTTAATAAAATCATAATATTTGGGCTATGTTGATCTATATGACAAACCATGTATGCAAGTTAGATTGATTAGTAAAGATTATGAACATATGCCATGACATCTCTTTAGAAGCTAGAATTATGACATCTAGAATTATGCTATGACATATGTGAATTCTATGTATTAGATGCTAGCTCACACCATCATTATGTTGCATAAAACCCCATATGCAAGTTTATACACAAATTTGGGTTATGATCATATCATGTAAATTGTGACATTTAACAAGTTGACACCTTTAGATCCTTAACATGTGTAGTTTATGCAAGTTTCACCCCTATTATGATTAGATTCATTTTGATTGTCTATATGTTGTGATAATTTATTTTTGTGCTATGAGTTAGACTATTTGAGTCTAACGTATATTCTGCGTTGAATAAGCGAACGTATAAACGTGGGGTAGGGGTAATATTAAGGATTTAATATTTAGAAGTTGGGGTGCAATTGATATGATTTTGCATGCCATAAGTGGATGGCCATAATTGAGTCAATTATGAAAATCATTAAAACTGGAGTTAATTAATAATTTGAATAGGGAATTATTAAAATTGGGGTAAAAGATTATAAGTGATAATCAATGTTTAGGACATGAGGTTGGACTCGTTTGTGACGTAAACCTGCCCGGACCCACGCGGCAAATCCAGTGGTCACAAATGTCAGCCCAATGTGAGAGGTCCTAGGCCTAAACTAAAGTATAACAGTTGTAAAGACACGAGGTTAGACTCTTTTATGGTGTAAGACTGCCCGGACCCGCCCTGCAAATCCAGCTGCCATAAATGCCAGTCTAATGCGAGAGGTCTTTATGAGGTTATGGCCTGAATGAATTAAGAAATACTTAACTAGATAAACATGTAAGGTGGGACATGGGGGTTAAGTAGGTGCCTTGGGTGGCATGAGGAATATAGTGGGTGCCCTTGGTGGCATGTGAAATACGATTAGTAAGACTTAACCAAACACACATGTAAATGAACATGACTAAGAGGGTTAAGTGGAATGTACTAGTGGGCAAGCTTAGGTGGGTAGCTTGTGGGGGCCCATTTCAACCAGTATCCCAAACATATCTTTGTGGGCTCGACCCAAGTCGAGGACGGGACACACATACTGGGCTTGACTATAAGAGGCCAAAACGGGGAGCGGTGGCAACGCAAGTCCAACGGGTTTCATATGCGTGTGTGG
Source organism: Allium sativum (assembly GCA_030737875.1). Classification (NCBI taxonomy): domain Eukaryota; kingdom Viridiplantae; phylum Streptophyta; class Magnoliopsida; order Asparagales; family Amaryllidaceae; genus Allium; species Allium sativum. Next base: position 860,915,584 of record CM060915.1, on the reverse strand, counting down.
ACCCGAGCTGGTAGGTAAGACGTTGTTGCATCGTGTAGGTATAAGCTATGCATTCTCAAGTTGTATCGGGTTGCCACTTTAGGGGAGTGATACACCCCACTGTGGGGCTAGTACAGGTATCTACGAGTAGGGAGCCGATCGAAAGTGGGTAGTGGGCTACACCTAGTGGAGATAGGGGCAGACGACACCTATATAGTCAGCTAGGGGTACGCAAGGCTATTTATATAGTTTCTGTGTGAAGCAAGTGGGATCAACCTTTAGGGTGACTGGTGCGGTGCAGTGTAGTAATGTGCGGTGCAGTTTAGTAATTATTCATTAGTAATTAGGTATGCCTTTAACGTCATCTTTAACGTTATCATTATCTGCTCATTCCATACCTAATAGTTCATAGACATTTATTTGTCTTCCAGCTTATGCCTTAGTCTAGTTACTTTGATAATAGTATTGTTAGAATTATCATACTCGCCAGACTTTATGTCTGACCCCCTCCATTTCTATCCTTTTTCCCCCTCCAGGTCCTCAGGTTGGACCCAGCTCTAGTGGAGTTTGATTGGATCGCTTCATCTCTCTTTAGAAAGCTTGGACCGTTGAAGTAAAGTCCAGCTTGTTATCTTCGTTAATGGCTATTTATGTAATGGGGTTATGTATTTTGTTTTATGAAGATGGATATTGTACTTGACTCTGATTAATGGTTTTGTGATGTAACGAACATGTTTAAATTCCGCTGCAATAAAATAAAGTTTTAGATTTCCAAGTATTACTTATTATCTGTCTTGTTGTAATTTTTCTGTTCTATATTCACTATTAACCTCCATGGAAGTTAATGCATTCCCTTTGTGAGTGACATTAATGGACGTGGGGTGTTACACGTGGTATTAGAGCTTAAGGTTACCAGAACAGATAATTTTTTTAGAAAAGCTATTTTTCTAAAGTATTTTTGGAAGAAGTGCTTTCAAAAACATGTCTTAATGAGTAATTTAAAGAGGAAAGTTTTTATGAAAAACATAATCCCCAATAGCCATATATCTTTATCTTTCGAATTCTCCATTTTGAATCTTTCCTTTTTCGTTTTAGCATGGCTGAAGATCTTAACCTGCCTGATGGTGTAACGATACCAGGATGGTATAGGAGGCTATTAGAGGCTAGGGCCGCTGCAGGTCCAGCCAATGTTCCTCCACCACCGGTTGCACCCGTTCCTCCTCCTCCTCCTCGCGCTGATACTTTTACAAAGACGTGCAAGGAATTTAAGGCTATGGGTGGAAAACCTTTTCAAGGGTCAGAAACGTTTGTGGAAGCTAGAGATTGGCTTAAGGAGGTGGAAGAATTGCTAGAAATCTTTGAAGTGGAAGAAGGGAGGAGAGTCAAATTAGCAGCTTGGTTAATGAAGGGAGAGGCCTCGTTTTGGTGGGAGGTCACTAATGGGGAGCGTCCTGTTGATTCTTGGGCAGATTTTAGGCGTAGTTTTATGGCAAAATTTCTCTCAAGGGCGGAAGAGAATATATATATGGAAAGGTTCTTGACGTTGAAGCAAGGAAGCTCGTCAGTGAAAGAATATGTTAACAAATTTAATCAGTTAGCAAGGTTTGGCTTGGACTTAGTGAACACGACGGAGAAGAAGGCTCTGAGGTTCGTTAATGGATTAAATGAACCATTGCAAGGGTTGGCTATGACCCACATCCCTATGGGGGCCACCTTTGAGAAGCTAGTAGACATGGCACTCATGCACGAGGAGAAAGGCGCTAAAGATGATAAGGCACCTGAGAAGAAAGGGGATCAGAAGAAACCACAACAGCAAAACAAGAAGGGTGGTAAAGACAATAATGGCAAGGGAAAGAAGAAATGCTTTAACTGTGGGACACCAGGCCATCTCAGCAAGGATTGCCGAAAGAAAAAGAAGACTGGCTGTTTTCATTGTGGTGAAGCGGGACATCTAGTGAAGGACTGCCCAAAGAAGGGGCAGAGGGCAGGGACTACCTCAGGAGGACAGGTGCAGGCTCGTATGGCACCAGGGCAGGCAAGGGGACAAGTTCAGGCTCTCGCGGTCCCACCGCTGCAAGAACGAGGTAGAACCATTTCTGTTGAAAGCTTAGTTTTTCTGTTTGATCATCCTTTCCGTACCTTATTCGATTCAGGCGCATCGCATTCGTTTATCTCTACATCATTAGTTGAATCACTGCACTTAAACACCAGTTTAGTAGAGGATCCCTTAGTTGTTTCGAATCCAATTGGGGGCTCAGCTTATTTGTCCATGATGTGTTTGGATTTGAAAATTTCTATACTTAGCGTTGAGTTTAGATGTGATGCTTATGTGTTGGGCTTCACGGGCTATGGGCTAATTTTAGGAATGGATTGGTTATCCAGAAATGGGGCCGTTCTTGATTGTGAAAGGAGAGTAGTTAGGCTCGTGACTCGCCTTGGCAACACTCTCGAAATCTTTTGTAATCCCATAGAATCCGTTATGCTAAGTTATTTAGAATCGCTTGACGCATCGGTGGAAAATCTACGATCTGTTAGAGTGGTCCGAGAATATTCGGATGTGTTTGAGGAGGTGAAAGGCTTGCCTCCGAAGCGGGAGATAGATTTTCAAATATATCTTGTGGATAATGCTAAACCAGTATCTTTGCCGGTACGCCACATGGCTCCACGTGAAAGGAGGGAACTCGATAAGCAAGTGAAGGAGTTGCTTGAGAAGGGGTTCATAAGACGAAGTATATCGGAGTGGGGTGCTCCAGTAGTATTTGCCACGAAGGCGAATGGGTCCCTTAGACTTTGTGTGGACTATAGAGAACTTAATAAACTTACTAAGAAAAACAGACACCCACTGCCGAGGATTGACGATCTCTTCGATCAGTTAGTTGGCGCCTCAGTGTTTTCGTAGTTGGACTTAGCCACTAGTTTTCATCAGTTGAGAGTGGCTAAGGATAGCATAGACAAGACTGCCATTAGGACTCCGGACGGTTTCTATGAATGGCTAATGATGCCCTTTGGTTTGACAAACGCCCCCGCATACTTTGTTGATTTGATGAGTAGGGTGTTTAAGGAGTACCTTAACAAATTCGTGGTGGTCTTTGTAGACGACATCTTGGTCTTTTCTAAGGATGAAGAAGAGCATGCCCTACATCTTAGGGAAGTGTTGGAGACCCTACGAGCGCATAGCCTCAAAGCTAAATTTTCCAAGTGTCACTTCTGGTGGAAGGAAGTACGATTCTTAGGGACGTGGTTTCCAAAGAAGGGATAGCTGTGGATCCCGCGAAGGTGGTGGCCATCCAAGATTGGAAGGTCCCTAAAAATGCTACCAAAGTGAGAAGTTTCTTGGGGTTGGCTGGCTACTATAGGAAGTTTATCAAAGACTTCGCAAAGATATCAGCTCCATTGACGCGCTTGACGAAGAAGAACCTAGTTTTCACATGGGACGTAGATTGTGATGACGCGTTCCAACGTTTGAAGAGAGCTTTGACCTCAGCCCCAGTCTTAGTATTGCCAGATGGGAGTAAGCCATTTACTGTTTATACTGACGCTTGTGGGACAGGACTAGGCGCAGTCCTAATGCAAGAGGGCAGGGTAATAGCCTATGGTGGAAGGCAGTTGAGAGCGCATGAGAAATATTACCCTACACATGACCTAGAGTTGGCCGCTATTGTTTTCGCGCTTAAGTCTTGGCGTCATTATCTTCTTGGCGAGAAATTCGAATTATTCACTGACCACAAATCGCTAAAATACTTATTCTCTCAGAAGGACTTGAACTTAAGGCAGCAAAGGTGGATGGAGTTCTTAGCGTCCTATGACTTCGAGATAATATATACCCCTGGAAAGGGTAACGTGGTGGCGGACGCCTTAAGTAGAAAAAGATTATCCTTAAGTCCTTTGTTTGTTGAGCGGCGAAGCTTATAATTCATTTCGATGTTTGACTTTAGACCTTCCGTTGACTTTGTACCCGGTTTGCTAGCATCCTTGGAGGTCAGACCTACGCTTTTGGGATGGATTGGCGAGGCACAGCGGGACGACCCACAGTTGGTTGAGTTAGTAGAAAAGCTCAAAAGAGGGGAGTCATCAAGCCATCTCCGTAGGTATGTTAAGGGTTGGTTACGTTGGGACGGTAGACTTTGTGTACCAAAAGACGATGATCTAAGGAAGACTATTCTTGACGAAGCACATCGTTCGAAGATGACCATTCATCCCGGCGGGGACAAGATGTACATGGACATGAGACGAGTTTACTTTTGGGCCGGCATGAAGAGGGATGTGGCCGAGTATGTCGCTAGATGCTTGGTGTGCCTACAAGTAAAAGCGGAGCAAAAAAAACCCGGTGGGTTGCTTCACCCATTGGAGGTTCCACTATGGAAGTGGGAGAGTGTCTCGATGGACTTTGTGGATGGATTACCAAGATCAAGGAAGGGTAATACGGGGATTTGGGTTATAGTAGATAGACTTACTAAGAGCGCCCATTTTATTCCCGTGAAGAGTAAGAGGACTACTCCATGGTTAGCTTCTGTATACGTCCGAGAAATAGTTCATTTGCACGGTGTTCCTTCTAGCATAGTGAGCGATCGCGATCCTATTTTCACTAGCGAATTTTGGAAAAGCTTACAAGAGGCGGTAGGGACTCAGTTATGTTTGAGCACCGCATATCATCCTCAGACGGACGGCCAAACCGAGAGGGTGAATCGTATTCTTGAGGACCTTTTGAGGCTATGTATCCTAAACTTTGGGGGTACATGGGAAGAGCATCTTCCATTGGTGGAGTTCGCATATAACAACAGCTTTCAGTCCAGCATTGGCATGGCACCTTTCGAAGCTCTTTATGGATGACCTTGTCGTTCACCTACATGTTGGTGGGAATCTACGGATAAGATCTTACTTGGGCCCGATATGATTAGGGAGACTTCGGAGAAGATCGACTTGATTCGAAGGAGGATGAAAGCAGCACAAGATAGGCAGAAATCTTATACGGATAAGAGGAGGACAGATCTTGAGTTTGATGTTGGGGACATGGTCTTTATCAAAGTGTCTCCATTACAGAGCGTTGTTCGCTTTGGGTCGGTTGGGAAGTTAGCACCAAGGTTCGTAGGGCCGTTTCCTATTAAGGAGAAGATTGAACAGATGGCGTATAGAGTGGAGTTGCCTGAGAAACTTAGTGGTGTACACGACGTATTCCATGTGTCACATTTGAGGAAGTGCTTGCACGAGACCGCGGAAGTGGTAGTGCCGAACTTGCTTAGAGAGGTGGAGATAGAGCGTGATGCGACGATTCGACGAGCTCCTACGCGCATCCTTGGGTCAGAGATTAAGAAGCTGAGAAATCGAGAGGTCAGACTAGTCAAAGTACAATGGGGAGAAGATGAGAGCAACGCTACTTGGGAGACGGAAGAGAAGATGCGTTCACGATACCCTTTTCTTTTCGAGGGTATGTCTTTTAATTTCTCCTTTATCGCTTATCTTGTACTTATCTTACCTTTGGAGTATCCTCTCGCTAGTATCTTTGACCTTTAGTTAGGATAATCCTATGGTTGAAACATGTGTTTGAGACATGTTATGTGTGATGAATGCAAAGTGGATGCAAGTGTTTGCTAGTGGATGCTCGTGGACGCATATACACACACTATTAGGCACTAGATCGGCTCAGTCACTTCATATTGCATATTGCATATATATGGTTGTATTTAGTAAAATGGATGTATGATGATTATTTTTATCATATGGATGCTGCATTCAGATGATGATTGTGCACGCATATAGAGATAATATGTAGCATTAAGGAACTTTTTCATACATAATGGACGCATGGCACTATCATGATTTGCATTAAGGAGGTCAACTTAATCAGTGGACCGCCTGATTTTGCATTAGATATGGACATATACACACACTGTGCATTTAAACATGGAAGCATTAGAAGCCTATAAGGACAATGGATGCCTGTGTTTGATGGTTGAGTAGATGGACGATTGGATGTTAGGATATACATTCTTCTTAACTTGAAGATTTCGGGGTTGAAATCCTTTAAGGAGGGGAGAATGTAACACCCCGTAATTCTGTTAATATTAATATTCACAAATTAAAGAATAACTAATCTCAGATGTGATAATTGTGGGAAATGGGTTGCGCCATTGTGTTCGTCTCGGAATTCTGGTTGAAATAGAGTCCGAGTTTGCGTGAATTGGACTTCGTATGAAGAAATTATGGCCATCGGAAGTTTCAGAAAATTCAAAACAGCTCGCAGAAAATTTAAAAATTCAAACTGGAAGTGCAGAAGCGGGCTGGGCGGGAAAATTCCCGCCCAGGCAGGTCGACTGGGGAGTCGACACTAGTGTCGACCTCCCCCCCCCAGGTCGACTATAGGGTCGACCTGGGTGTCGACCCGGTCAGTCGGCTAGGGTTTTGACTGAGCCCAATCTTGAGCTGCTGATGTGTCTTTAGGGCTGAGTTGGCAAATTAAACGGTTCAGTTTAGTTCTGAGTTGATCTGACGGTCTAAATAAACCCTAAACTCTATAAATACCTAGGTAGTCTCTCACCCTAATTCATATGAAAAATAGAATAGCTACCGTCATACCGCCGCCATGGAACTCAGTCTAGCCGCCGCCAACTAAGAAGGAAGAAAGGCTAATCAAAACCTAATTCTACTCAACTCTAAAGCAAATCAAGACTCTCTTTTCTTCTCTAATTGTGAGTATGATAATCTTAACAAGATTACTGTTAAACTAATTAGATTAAGACATGAATGGATTATAAGTGAATGATGTGGATTTTCATATATGTTGTTGTAAACCCTATGCTATCATGTATGTTATAAATCATATGCTATGTGATGATGATATCCTATATGTTGTAAATCATGCTATGATGATGTTATATATGTTGAAAGTTTATATGCTAAATTGTGATGAATCATACATGTTATAAGGTCATGATGTTATTATCTATGCTAATTGGTTCATGTTAATCAAATCATAATATTTGGGCTATGTTGATCTATATGACAAACCATGTATGCAAGTTAGATTGATTAGTAAAGATTATGAACATATGCCATGACATCTCTTTAGAAGCTAGAATTATGACATCTAGAATTATGCTATGACATATGTGAATTCTATGTATTAGATGCTAGCTCACACCATCATTATGTTGCATAAAACCCCATATGCAAGTTTATACACAAATTTGGGTTATGATCATATCATGTAAATTGTGACATTTAACAAGTTGACACTTTTAGATCCTTAACATGTGTAGTTTATGCAAGTTTCACCCCTATTATGATTAGATTCATTTTGATTGTCTATATGTTGTGATAATTTATTTTTGTGCTATGAGTTAGACTATTCGAGTCTAACGTATATTCTGCGTTGAATAAGCGAACGTATAAACGTGGGGTAGGGGTAATATTAAGGATTTAATATTAAGAAGTTGGGGTGCAATTGATATGATTTTGCATGCCATAAGTGGATGGACATAATTGAGTCAATTATGGACATCATTAAAACTGGAGTTAATTAATAATTTGAATAGGGAATTATTAAAATTGGGGTAAAAGATTATAAGTGATAATCAATGTTTAGGACACGAGGTTGGACTCGTTTGTGACGTAAACCTGCCCGGACCCGCCCGGCAAATCCAGTGGTCACAAATGTCAGCCCAATGTGAGAGGTCCTAGGCCTAAACTAAAGCATAACAATTGTAAAGACACGAGGTTAGACTCTTTTATGGTGTAAGATTGCCCGGACCCTCCCGGCAAATCCAGCTGCCATAAATGCCAGTCTAATGTGAGAGGTCTTTATGAGGTTATGGCCTGAATGAATTAAGAAATACTTAACTAGATAAACATGTAAGGTGGGACATGGGGGTTAAGTAGGTGCCTTGGGTGGCATGAGGAATATAGTGGGTGCCCTTAGTGGCATGTGAAATACGATTAGTAAGACTTAACCAAACACACATATAAATGAACATGACTAAGAGGGTTAAGTGGAATGTACTAGTGGGCAAGCTTAGGTGGGTAGCTTGTGGGGGCCCATTTCAACCAGTATCCCAAACGTATCTTTGTGGGCTCAACCCAAGTCGAGGACGGGACACACATACTGGGCTTGACTATAAGAGGCCAAAACGGGGAGCGGTGGCAACGCAAGTCCAATGGGTTTCATATGCGTGTGTGGACCCGGGCTGGTAGGTAAGACGTTGTTGCATCGTGTAGGTATAAGCCGTGCATTTTCAAGTTATATCGGGTTGCCACTTTAGGGGAGTGATACACCTCACTGTGGGGCCAGCACGGGTATCTACGAGTAGGGAGCCGATCGAAAGTGGGTAGTGGGGTACACCTTGTGGAGATAGGGGCAGACGACACCTATGTAGTCAGCTAGGGGTACGCAAGGCTATTTATATAGTTTCTGTGTGAAGCAAGTGGGATCAACCTTTAGGGTGACTAGTGCGGTGCAGTGTAGTAATGTGCGGTGCAGTGTAGTAATTATTCGTTAGTAATTAGGTATAACTTTAACGTCATCTTTAACGTTATCTTTATCTGCTCATTCCATACCTAATAGTTCATAGACATTTACTTGTCTTCCGGCTTATGCCTTAGTCTAGTTACTTTGATAATAGTATTGTTAGAATTATCATACTCGCCAGACTTTATGTCTGACCCCCTCCATTTCTATCCTTTTTCCCCCTCCAAGTCCTCAGGTTGGACCCAGCTCTAGTGGAGTTTGATTGGATCGCTTCATCTCTCTTTGGAAAGCTTGGACCGTTGAAGTAAAGTCCAGCTTGTTATCTTCTTTAATGGCTATTTATGTAATGGGGTTATGTATTTTGTTTTATGAAGATGGATATTGTACTTGACTCTGATTAATGGTTTTGTGATGTAACAAACATGTTTGAATTCCGCTGCAATAAAATGAAGTTTTAGATTTCCAAGTACTACTTATTATCTGTCTTGTTGTAATTTTTCTGTTCTATATTCACTATTAACCTCCATGGAAGTTAATGCATTCCCTTTGTGAGTGACATTAATGGACGTGGGGTGTTAGAAAAGTGCCTCCGGTTTCGTTCAGACCCAGAACGAACTTGTAAATGGATGGTGTGTCTGACATTGGATTTTATTCTGTGTTGATTGATCTCCATTAAATATACATCTGTTTGGCGACAGAGAATTTATTCTCTTGCTTAACGCCCTTCTCTGAGACGCACGAGCTCAGAGGTTGTATATCGATGGACATCAGTCGCATGGAGTGAATTGCCAGTGTGGCGCGCGTAAGTGGCAATTGATCAAGGCTTATATTGAAAAGCAAAGTCTTGTGGTTGATGATCAAAGCACGGTCTGTGTGACGTAGCTTTGTGTATAACGTGAATTCGCGAGCCTCACACCTCGGTATGAGTCAAAAACGGGATAGTGACTGCAGGGAGAGCACGACGTTTCTTTCTAGCTAGGGTGGTGTCAGTGACCTACCAGCCCTGACATTTATATACTTTTCACCTGTGTGGTTGTTGGAATGCGAGGCGCCTCGGATATAGGTCTGTAAGGACCGGGAAACGTGTGTTCAGGAATAACTAATCCTCAAAAGTTAGAGAGGACTGGCACTGAAGATCCAAGGATCATAGTGGGGTCCTGAGACATTTGCTAGAGTGTCTCGAACGCGGAGAGGAGCTTGCCCCTTGCCTCGACTCATGATGGAATCCAATTTCCAATACGTGATATTGCGGTTTTAATTGTAGAACTAGAATGGCGACATGATATATGGTACCCATGCCACCTATGATTGATATTTATGATTGAAATTGTTTTGACACTATACACTTATAATAGTATCAAATGATTTGTTTTAAACGTACCAAGCATGTTTGGCTATTATAAGGGAAAACCCTATCCTCCGGCTTGCGTTGCATTGTGTGATGGGACCTGGGTCTTATAATAGCTTCATTTTTTCCAAAGAGCATTGCGCTGTTTTGTTATATGCACTAGTATTCTTGGGAGGAAACCCGTTCCGTGTTATACGGCGAGGTCCCTTGAATTACTGTCTTTTAAAGTAAAGTTTTAAATAACTGTTTTAGTTCTCACACCAGTCACATGACTGACCTGGAGTTTATTGTTTTAACCTAATCTCTGGGTGCCCCTATTTTCGACACGGGCAGCTAGTAGTTTTGGTTTTGACGATTTATATTCATAGGGTCCTGATTTACAGCTGGAACGATGCTCGGAAAGCTCTGTATCCGTGTATCACTTTCAGTTGTGCCTTGTATATTTTTCCGCTGCTATGTAATTTATTGTAATCTCTGATATTCATCGAATGTATTTTATTCATTTATACTCTGTATATTCTTGTATCTGATGGAATTGTTGTAATAGCAATGAAATGTTCTTCCGTCTGAGTTCTATTGTGTGTTGTCCTCAAAGTATCCACGCTTTCCTTCACGGGGAAGTTACGGGTCCTTACAGTGGTATCAGAGCTTTGGTTTACAGAGCTCGAGAACAAGACACATTATGTAACACCCCACACCCGCTACGGTCACTCATAAAAGGAATGCCATAACATTGGTGGAGTATTTTAAGTGAATATAGAACAGAAAAATTACAACAAGACAGATATAAGTAATACTTGAAAATTTAAATCATCATTTCATTGCAGCGGAAAGTAAAACATGTTTGGTTACATCACAAAACCATACAAGAGTCAAGTACAAAATATCCATCTTGATAAAAATAAGTACATAATCCCACCAAGTAAACAATAGCCATAAAAGGAAAGATGAACTGAGCTTTACTTCAACGGTCCAAGCTCCAAAGGATAGATACAGCAATTCGATCAAGGCCCACTAGCACTAGGCCCACTCTGATAACCTGGGGTTGGGGGAAAAAGATAAAAACAACGGGGTCAGACATAAGTCTGAGTGAGTCCTATAACTTTTAACAATACAATCATTAAAGTAACCAGAGAAGACATAAGTTGATGTACGGTAACGCCTGGGGATGAATGGCTACACTAAGCAGCTTGGCAAACTTAGGATAAACTAAGATAACCGTAAAGACACATTTATCCACCCAAGGATAATTACTAGATTACACCGCCCCAGACCTATCCACCCAAGGATAGTTTCTACACTGCACCACACCAGTTCTACCCACCAAGAGTAATTCCTACTTAAAGGTTAATCCCTCCAAGGACTTAGAAAATTTCCCCAGTAGATTCGTGTACTCCTAGCCCACTACATAGGTGCCGTCTGCCCCTGTCTCCACTAGGTGTACCTAGCAATTTTACCCAGTAGTTTCGTGTACCCCTACATAGGTGCCGTCTGCCCCTATCTTTATTAGGTGTACCCACTTCTCCCCATCGATCGGCTCCCTACCGTAGATACCCGTGCTGGTCCCACAATTGGGGTGTATCATTCCCCAACGTGGCCACCTGATAATATTAATGGTGCACGGCTTTATATCTACACGATGCAACAACGTCTTACCAACCAGCCCGGGTCCACACACGCATATGAAACCCGTTGGTCCTGCGTTGCCACCGCTAACCCGTTTTGGCCACTTAAAGTCAAGCCCAATATGCGTGTCCCATCACCCGACTAGAGTCGGGCCCACAAAGATACGTTTGGGATATTGGTTGAAATGGCCCCCCACAAGCTACTACTTAAGCTTGCAATTTTCGTCTAGTGCATCCCACTTAACCCCTTTTTATAATCATGCCCCCTTACATGTTAAGATTTGGTTAAGTCATCAATCATATTTCAATTGCCACTAAGGGCACCCACTAGATTTCCACATGCCACCCAAAGCACTTACTTAACCCTTCACCCATGTTTTAATTACATGTTCCTCTTTGGTTAAGTATTCTAATCATATTTTCTATTGCCACCCAAGGCAACTTACTAGTTTCCTCATGCCACCCGAGGCACCCCCACTAGTTACTACATGCCACCCAAGGCACCCACTTAACCCTCATGTCCCACTACATGCTAATTTGGTTAAGTGTTTCTTAATTAATTAAGACCGTGATCCTCCTAAAGACCTCTCACATTAGACTATCTTTTATGACCGCTGGTTAAGCCGGTTGGGTCCGGGCAGCCTTACGTCATAACCGAGTCTAACCTCGTGTCTTTACGTTAATCGCGCATTTAGTTTGTGACTAAGACCTCTCACATTGGGCCAATCATTTGTAGCCGCTGGATGGCCGGTCGGTTCCGGGCAGACTTCCGCTACAAAAAGGGTCCAACCTCGTGTCTTAGTTGATTAATTACACCTAATTAATCACCCCCACAATTAATTATCCCTAATTAATTACACATTCACTTTTTTCATAACATGGGTAGACCTAACTCAATAGGTAAATTCCCATGGGGTAGACCTAACTCAATAGGTAAATTCCCACTTATGTTAATTTATTTTTATGGTATGCTTAATCATACCCAATCATACTTTTATTAACATATTTATTACCCCATCGTTCCCCACGTAAATCGTTCTCATTTCACGACATAATAAAGGGAAAGATCCATCACAAATATCATGGGTTTAGCATATAACTTTGTCATGGGTTAAGAAGATGTCAACTTGCATATATGAGCATATATTAACCCAACTACATTTAACCCCAAACTTGCATATTGTCATACACATGACTTGCATAACATGTTGAACTTGCATATAAGCATTCTCACAACTTGCATAACATGTTAAACATGTATTTAAGCATACACATAACTTGCATAAGCATTCACATTCTTGCATAAGCATTCACATACTTGCATATTAACTCATAAACTTGCATAATGTGTCATCATGAACTTGCATATTAACAAACATGTAACTTGCATAGCATATCTTGCATATTAACATACATGTAACCTGCATAGCATATCTTGCATATTAACATACATGTAACTTGCATAGCATATCTTGCATATTAACATACATGTAACTTGCATAGCATATCATCATGGACTTGCATAACATGTATATGATCACATAGCCCTCAACTTGCATATTTAGCATCATGTAAACATAACATACATCATACTAAACTTGCATAAACTTACATACTCAACATGCATAAACCCACTTGTTAAACATGCATAAACCAACTTATTAATCATGCATAAAACCACTTATCAAATATGCATAAACCAACTTATTAAATATGCATAAACCAACTTATTAAATATGCATAAACCAACTTATTCAATATGCATAAACCAACTTATTCAATATGCATAAACATAGAAAAACATAGAGTAACATATCATTACAAATGATTCAAACTCCGCATTCAAGACCATAAGTCTCATTACACCTAATCTACTTGCTTTAACAATTGATGTTAAAGTGATAGAAACTCACAACTAGCAATTTGCACTCCAAATGAAGAAGATTAAGATGCTTAGAATGGATTGGAGGTTGATTAGAGCTTGCTTTCCTCTTCATTGATTTGTGGTGGCCATGATCAAGTTTCATTTTGCCATAGTTTAGTTACAAGATCTAATTATGAATGAATTAGGATAGGGTTAGGGTCTTATTTATAGGATTAGGTTGCATTTTAGACCCTTAGATTAACCCTAGATTGGATTAGGACCCTTAGATTTAGGAAATCTCTAGAACCAGCCCTCCAAGCCAGCCTAGAACCCAACCTGGTGCAACCTGGTGCACCCAGGTTCTCTGGACGCAGCTCCCCTGTCGACAGGCAAGTCGACAGGCAAGTCGACACCCCTGTCGACAGGCCTGTCGACAGCCCTGTCGACATGGGTAGGGCGGGAATCTTCCCGCCTGGCCCCGCCTGTTCCATTTCAAATCTGAATTTTATATTTTTAAATCTGTTTTTAGTTTTGAATTTTCTGCAAACTTCATCGGGCCATAACTGGGCCATACGGACTCCGATTTTCGAAAACTCGGACTCTATTTTGCGTATTTTTCCAAGACGAACGCAATGACGCAGCCCGTTTCCCCCGATTCCCACATCTGAGATAATTTATTCTGCAATTAGTGAATTTTAGCATTAACCCAAAATACGGGGTGTTACACATTAGAACCATACGAAAGAATTCATCAGATATTGGATTAGTAATATCCGATTAGAATGACTCGTTAGAGATAGGATCAGTAGTATCCTAGAACGAGTGTGAAGAGTATATTTTTCAAACGAAAAAAATATTGTTTTAAATATTTAAATCGCTTTATACGTATTTGAATATTTATTTATTTTGAATATGGACAATCGAGTATATAAAGATTTTGCGTATACGCGTCATGAACGTATATTCGAAGTTTTAATATACTAGATAGATATATGATCACACTCTAGTTGCCCGGGGATGGTTCTGATAATGCTGCAGCGTTACCAGTATTTATTTCCGAGTGACGAAGGTGTGATTTCTATATATTTCCATTAGACTGGTGTGAGAACCAAAACTTATATAGATAGATTTATTTGTTGTGATCTGGCATCAAAAACATGTTTTTCTGTATATATATATATATATATATATCAAAATTATGAATTTGAAACTCTAATTCACTAATTGATTGATGTTTGTGTTGTTTGTTTATTTGTTTGATAATTTTGAACCATTTAGCCTAATTGAATCACATATTGAATTGTATTGAAAATTGGTCGCATTTGCTTGCATATACATGTACTTACATTGAAAAGGTCATAGCAAGGAGGCTTGAGCAGAGAATAAAATTTGTTTGCCCGACAAATAGGTACATGTTTATCATAATTTACTGTTTTGTTTGGGTGATGATGATTTTATGAGCCGATTGGCTTTTTCTTTTTCTTTTTGAGATCAGAGGGCCTGTATTGCAATTTCGGGATTTTCCTGTTGCTCCCGGTGCAGGGGAGGTTATGGCGAAATTTTTCGAAAATTTAGGGTGTTAGCCAAATTTTTGAAAAATTTGAAAAGTTCTTAGAAACTGAAAAGTTGAAGAACTTAAGCCGTAGTCAAAATAATGGAAGTTGAGTTGATTTGTTAAACAACTTTCGGCTTCGTTCCTTTTCGGCCTTTGATTTGGAGAAGATTAGAATATCATCAATAAAAACTAGAACAAATTTATTCAATTAAATCACACATTGAACTGATTAGAAAATAGTTAGAAATATATACTTGTGCATTATATATGTTTGAACAGGAAATTGGATAGCTGTTGAGTAAAGATTTTATTTGCGTGCCCGACAAATAGGTAAACCTTAATGAGTTGGATGCGAAATATTATTATATCAACTCCTGTGAATGCCAATGGATGCGGAGTGCTGGTTATTCTGTGTGAAATAATAAACATCGCCATAGGATAGCAACAATTAATTTTGAACTACATTACATGGCATACTTCAGAAGATAGGCATACTTCATCATATACCACATAAGCATTTGGAGCTTGTGTGACGAGGTGGAAGATTTACCATACAAGCGAGAGGCTTGTATGGCGATGATTATATTTTACAGGCTGAACTGATGACTGATATGGACTATTTAAATTGTAACGATAAAATTGCCAAATTAATAAAAACCCCACACGGGTCTAGAGTTGACAATAATCACGTCTCTCTAGTTATTAGATATGGCACATGGACTATTTATTTCGCACACGGGACGAGGTGACGAGGAATTATCCTCTGGAGCATTTAAAATACACACTCCCTCAGGCTTTGACAGGGTGACGAGAATTTATTCTCTGGAGTTATTACCAATACACGCTCCCCTGTAAACACCAGAATATATCACTATAAATATGTGTATGCTTTATAGGATTTATTGGGTACCTAATACGGCCCAATAAATTTCCAAACCTCTCCTCGTACAAAGGAGGTTATGGCGAAATTTTTCGAAAATTCCGGGTGTTAGCCAAATTTTTGAAGAATTTGAAAATTCTCAGAAACTGAAAAGTTGGAGAATGGAAGCCAGATCGAACGTAGAGTTGATTATTCAATCCACTTTCGACTTTGTTCCTTTTCGGGGATGAAAAGTTTTAAGTGGGGGAGATTGTAACAACCCGAAAATCTGGGCCAGTTTAAAATTTTTATTTTGGCAATTTTAGCGAATTTTGAATATTTAAAATGAATTATTTTAAATAATATCGACGAGAAATTTATTTTGAATAGAATTCGAACGTATATATTATATACGTCGTCGTTAGAATATAAATAATTATATACAATTATAAATAGAATTGAAAATGGCGCGGTAGTTCGATAATTCGATCTCAAACGTCAAATGAATGTACCGGGTGCAAAACAAACCGGATTTTAGTGAAACCAAAAATAATAGGATATATTTGAGGATATCTTTCCAATGAATCCGAAAAATTGAGATTTCATAGCGGGAATCAAAAGATATGTTCAGTTGAAAATTCTAAATAGTCATTATGGAATTCAGTCCCTTAAAAATGGAAATTTTGCAAACGACCTCGGATTTTGACGAAACCACTTTTGTTGGATCCGCGATGTCAAATTATTGCTAGATTTCAAATTTCATAATTTTTCGATTCAATATGTGAGCGTGGCAAAGGAAAACGTGTTTGACAGTTTCAGTTGATTTTAATCGACTGGAAAATGACCATTTTTCAAACGGTCTCGGAATTCGACGAAATTAGTTTTGTTAAGACCGTATCGTCAATACGAAGCTAGAAAATATTTTTCTGGAATTTTTAGAATTCGTATGTGACCCCGGTAAATTGAAATGCACGTTCAAATTCAATATATAGAGTTATATGTCGATTTTAACAAAAACTGATCGAAACGATCGAATCAGCCTACGATACATATCCCATTGTGTTCGGAATGGGGGTAATTAGCTATGGACGACAGGCGGTGGGCCTCGTTTCGAGGTCGAAATAAAAGGTCAACTTTTTGAAATTAAAATAAATAAATAAATAAAATTCCCCCTTTCCCTCTTCCCTTATCTTCTCAGGCCCCCACTCGTTCGATTTGATTTCAAACAAAGAAAAAAAAACCTAGAGGAGCTGTCGCTCCACCAGGCAGGGCGCCGCGCCGCCCTAGGCCACCGCTCTCCACTTCCTTTCCGCCCTCCTCTTCTTCTCCTCCCTCGCGTTCACCTCCTCCTTCTTCCCTTCTCCTCCCTCGCGACACCGCTGGCCCCGCCGATAACCCCGACAGCCCTCCACCTAACGTAAAGACCCCCCTCCTCATCCTCAAAGCGATGTAAGTCTTTATTAAATTATTATTTAATGTAATTAGGTTTTTATAGTAATAAAAATATGATTTTTATGATTAGAAAAATAGGACTTTGACCTTAGAGGAAATTTAAATTTTTGTTTAGGGAAAATGATTATTTTTGTGAAGATAAAATTTAGATTTTTATAACGATAAAAGTTAGTTTATTTAATTAGTGAATGTTGAGATTTTTATAACAACAAAGACGGGATTTTTATATGAATAACATAATAAAAATATGATTTTTATTATAGGTGAAGTTTAAAAATATAATTTTTATATGATGTGAAGGGAAAAGGCGAAATCTTTATATTTGAAAAGGCGAAATCTTTATATTTGAAAAGGCGAAATCTTTATATTTGAAAAGGAGAAATCTTTATGTATAGTCTAGCGTGATAAAAATATAATCTTTATTATATGAGTACCGTTATAAAAATAGAATTTTTTTCTATATAGTAGTGATGTAAAAATAGAATTTTTATCTATATAGTAGCAATGTAAAAATAGAATTTTTATCCATATGGAGTGATTATAAAGATATGATTTTTATATACATAGCAACAATATAAAAATGTGATTTTTATATATGTAGTGGCTACGGGCAACTAAAGTGGCAAGAAGCGAGAACAGTGATGATTTCCTACATTTGAAGTGTCATGGAGTTGGGATAGCTATTGGTGAGAACTTATCACTTTAAATTTATTTTTCTAGTTATATATATATACTAGGATGCAGACGGTGCTTAGCAGCACCCGACACCCGTCATCCACAGACCATGGATAGCTTGTTTGTTTGATTGTTGTGTTGTGAAAATTGATTGTGTTGTGGAATGATTGAATAATAAAATATTCCTGTGTTGAAAGGAAATAAAATATTTATATAGTTAAAAATATTTTATCGTTAAAAATATAATTTTTAACGTGAATGTGAATAAATAAATGATTATAAACAAATCGGCCGATTTTTTTATATACACTGATTTGACTGATATTGATTGGGTCGATAAATTTTACACATCGCCCAACTGCACAAATAAAAATCTGTGTTTGTTGATTTAAAACCCCACACGGGTGTTGGGATGATATTCGGCGTACACTAATCCCAATTATTTCATTATATGTCGATCGATTGGTCGACAGACTGTATAAGCATTGATTATTTATATTTGATGCTTATGCAGTTGTGTGGTGCACTTTGGATGATGGTTGATTGTTTATCGTTGCTATTATATACATGTGTTGTATGGAATCCATATAATTAACGTTATATGGTAATTGATTGGGCCTCATTCCAATCGGGAAAATAATGAATATTATAAAAGAAAATTCATGTGTTGAATATATAAATAGTCATGTGTTGACGATGTTCATGTGTTGAAACTATTCAAGTGTTGAGTAAAATATTTTAACAATAAAATTTACATCTTTATCATATTTAAAATTAGAACTACTTCACGGTGGAGTCTGATTGAAAATCAAACGATAGATACCATAGTTTTATAAAATATTTTACATAACAAAAATAGTCGTGTGTTTACAGTACTCATGTGTTGAGATTGGCCGTGTGTTGAAAGAAATATAGATTCATGTGTTGAATAGAATAAATATTCATTTGTTGAATAGAATAACGAATTTATTGAAATATATAAAGCCGTGTTGATTAGAGTTGCGCTATTTTGACGTGAACGATATTTTTATCGATTATATTCGTTTTATAATGAATATTGAAAAGATAGTGATTTCAAAATATAACGTTTTGAAAAAATTATCATTTATATAGTAATGATATGAAATATTCAATTTTGATTAGAAATTGAAATAGTGTTGAAATGGTTTTGAAAACAAAGTTAAAACGATTTACAAAATACGTTTTAAAAGGAAATCGATGAAATATATATAATATATATATATTATATATAATGGCCTGAATAGAACGCGCCGCGCCGCGGTAGTTCGCGAATTTCGACCATTGACTTCGAATTGACGTTGCGGGAGATCCGACCATCGGATTCTCCTAAAACTGGAACCGTTGGGTTCGTATCGAAAAGAGCTTTCCAATGAATATTAGAAATTTGAAATCTAACGGTTGGATTTGGAATTATGTCCAAATCAAATTTGGAAAAGGTCGCTGTAAGTGCAGTTCGATGGCCGTAGGTGGAAATCGACTGTACGGGCCTTGATAAAATTATTAATAATTTGTATAAAATCGTAATATATGAATTGGAAAGAACTGGGATGAAAAATTCTACATTTGAAAGGATAAAAATATATTTTTGTTGAAATGAACTAGTTTTGAACTAGAATTAAAATCAATTTATTTTTGAAATAAATAAATTGAATTTGAAAGTGATTTTAAAAACAATCAATATTCCCAATTCGTGAATTGGACTGGAGTTGAATCGAAATTATCTTCGGAATATTTCGATGTTGGATTTCGTGACTATACTTATATTGTTATGGGAATTTGAAAGATATATTTTATATCATTATTTCCAATACGATATTTGTTGGTTTCAGGATTTGATATTGAATATAAGCCGGTATATTTTCTATTCAAAGCCTTGTATTTAATATCAAATGTGATTTAGGTTTGTCGTGAATGGTGTCTTCATTAACACTGTTCTTAAGCCCAATAGGGAAAAGATTAAATCTTTCTATTTAGATTTAATGAAGTGTATCAATTAAATAATATTTAATTGAAATTGAATTTGAATTGGTTTTTGGGTTTATCGGGAGCGGTGTTTTGAATAACACCTGTTCTTTAACCCGATTAACAATAGAGTGTGATTTTGGGTTTATCGTGAATCGTGTTTTAGATGACATTGGTTCTTTAACCCAGTTAAAGGCAGGATATTGATATTTGAAAAGATTAAAACTAAGTGGAGTTTTAATGAATCTTTAATTAGATTGAAATGTGAATTGATAATTTTAATTATCAAATCTGAAAGGTGATCGAGAATGGAGTACCACCAGTTTTGCTCCAAAGCGATAGTTAAATCTTTAATTAGGTTTGAACGTGAAATGGTAATTAATTTTACCAATAACACCGTGGTGTTAGATATGGAGTATTACCAGTTTTGCTCCAGGGGATGAATAGGTTGGGATTGGGAAATAAAACAAATAATTACTTCGGTGTGGTTCGCTAATCCCGACTAGTTTGAAATGATATCCAAAGGAAGATTAAAGAATAAATTTAGAAGAATTAATCTTTGATAAAATTAATGGGAACCTATTCCCTAAGAATGTGATTTGTGAATAAAAGAATATTCTGAATTGGAATGAGGCGTTTGTTGTGGTCGTGTAACATTTGTTTACTATGTACGTGGGATATTCAGAAATGCCGGGTTTATACCCATTCTGAATAACCGATTCGACGAGATGTCGAAGATGAAGACGGTGGTTGAAGACCGGAAGTCTCCACATCGTTTGGGTGATTACTGATGATCTCGATTGGGCTGTACACCCAAGATGAGGGAAACAGTTGGTGATCGTCCAGACGTACTTGGAGATGGATGGATATGCGAGGAAAGTGCCTCCGGTTTTGTTCAGACCCAGAACGAACTTGTAAATGGATGGTGTGTCTGACGTTGGATTCTATTCTGTGTTGATTGATCTCCATTAAATATACATCTGTTTGGTGGCAGAGAATTTATTATCTTGCTTAACGCCCTTCTCTGAGACGCACGAGCTCAGAGGTTGTATATCGATAGACATCAGTCGCATGGAGTGAATTGCCAGTGTGGCACGCGTAAGTGGTAATTGATCAAGGCTTCTGTTGAAAAGCAAATCTTGTGGTTGATGATCAAAGCACGGTCTGTGTGACGTAGCTTTGTGTATAACGTGAATTCGCGAGCCTCACACCTCGGTATGAGTCAAAAACGGGATAGTGACTGCAGGGAGAGCACGAGATTTCTTTCTAGCTAGGGTGGTGTCAGTGACCTACCAGCCCTGACATTTATATACTTTGCACCTGTGTGGTTGTTGGAATGCGAGGCGCCTCGGATATAGGTCTGTAAGGACAGGGAAACGTGTGTTCAGGAATAACTAATCCTAAAAAGTAAGAGAGGACCGGCCCTGAAGATCCAAGGATCATAGTGGGGTCCTGAGACATTTGCTAGAGTGTCTCGAACGCGGAGAGGAGCTTGCCCCTTGCCTCGACTCATGACGGAATCCAATTTCCAATACGTGATATTGCGGTTTTAATTGTAGAACTAGTATGGCGACATGATATATGGTACCCATGCCGCCTATGATTGATATTTATGATTGAAATTGTTTTGACACTATACACTTATAATAGTATCAAATGATTTGTTTTAAACGTACCAAGCATGTTTGGCTATTATAAGGGAAAACCCTATCCTCTGGCTTGCGTTGCATTGTGTGATGGGACCTGGGTCTTATAATAGCTTCATTTTTTCCAAAGAGCATTGCGCTGTTTTGTTATATGCACTAGTATTCTTGGGAGGAAACCCGTTCCGTGTTATACGGCGAGGTCCCTTGAATTACTGTCTTTTAAAGTAAAGTTTTAAATGACTGTTTTAGTTCTCACACCAGTCACATGACTGACCTAGAGTTTATTGTTTTAACCTAAACTCTGGGTGCCCCTATTTTTGACACGGGCAGCTAGTAGTTTTGGTTTTGCAGATTTATATTCACAGGGTCCTGATTTACAGCTGGAACGATGCTCGGAAAGCTCTGTATCCATGTATCACTTTCAGTTGTGCCTTGTATATTTTTCCGCTGCTATGTAATTTATTGTAATCTCTGATATTCATCGAATGTATTTTATTCATTTATACTCTGTATATTCTTGTATCTGATGGAATTGTTGTAATAGCAATGAAATGTTCTTCCGTCTGAGTTCTATTGTGTGTTGTCCTCAAAGTATCCGCGCTTTCCTTCACGGGGAAGTTATGGGTCCTTACAGGACACCTTGGATTCGCCACCCCCTGCCTGGGCGCGCCGCGATTCTGCCCCCCTCAGTTCGTCGAACAAAGTAGTAAGCTTTTTATATTATTTTTATTTTTGTTTTTATCTCTTTCTTATTTAAAACATGAATCATTGAATTTATATTCAGTTTTTATGGTAATAAAATTAAGATTTTTATACATTTAACATTGTAATAAAATTAGGATTTTTATTCATATGCCTTTGTATTAAAAATCTGATTTTTATATGACTTTGTTTTGAAAATATAATTTATATAGCTAGCATTGATATGAAAATATGATTAACATATTAAAAAGTGATTTTTATTTGTATGTTAGTATAAAAAGATTTGATTTTTATTTGTTTAAAGATTTGATTTTCATTTGTATAAAAAGATTTGATTTTTATTGGTTTAAAGATTCGATTTTTAGTTGTTTAAAGATATATTTTATATTTCATATGAAGTAGCAAGCGAAAAATATGATCTTTATTATATATAGATCGTTATAGAAATATAATCTTTATTATATATGCAGCGTAATAAATATGAGATTTTTTTGTATATCATGACTATATAAAAATATGATTTTTATTTATGTAGCAAATTAAAAATATGATTTTTATCATAGGAATAGTGATATAAAACTGTGATTTTTAAATATATAAACATCATATTAAAAATGTGGTTTTCACTATGAATAGCGTGAAACATTTTGTGATGGAACTGGCGGGAAACAAATCCAAACAGTTCAATAAAGAATGGAGGAGTGGAAACCAAAGGTGAGAACTCCTCACTGAAATTATTTCTATACAGTTGTTTATTTATAGCTACATGTATGAACTGCTCCACGTCGTCCACAGACCATGGACTACTTATTTGGTTGTGTGTTTGAATTGATTTGTTTGTGTGAATTTGGTTTGTGATGTGGAATGGGAAATAAAAATTATTCATGTGTTGAATTAGATAAAAATTCATGTGTTGAAATAAAATAAATATTCATTTACAAATCGGACCATTTGTTTATGTACACTTGTTTGACCGATATGGATTGGGATGATAAATTTTACACATCGCCCAAACTACACAAATAAAATCAGTGTTTGTTGATTGAAACCCCACACGGTTATTGGGATGATATTTGATGTACACTAATCCCAATTGTTAGTTGTATGTTGATCGATTGGTTGACATGTAGTTGTAAGCGTTAAATATTTATATTCGATGCTTATACAGTGTAGAACACACTCTGGATGATGGTTGATTATTTATCTGTAACACCCCATATTTTTGTGAATATTAAAAGTAACGAATTAAAGAGTACTAAATTTTTAGAGGAGGAATTAAGGGAAATGGGTTACGCCATTTCGTTTGTCTCGGAATTCTGCTTGAGATAGAGTCCGATTTTGCGTGAATCAGACTCCGTATGAAGAAGTTACGGAGGTTAGAAGATTTCAAGTTTAAATTAAAATAATAATTAAAAATCAATAAAAGTTTGAAATTCGAAATTTGGTCAGACCAGTTGAGCGGGAAATTTCCCGCTCAGGGGTGTTGACCCCTCTAGGGGGAGTCGACATAGGTGTCGATCGACCCCCCTATAGGGGTGTCGACATAGGTGTCAACCCCCCTATAGGGAGTCGACCCCTTTGAGATCTAGATCCAATGACGAATTTTTATAACCCTGAGCTGATGTGGCCTTCTCTGATTGGCCTAATGACAAATTCTGAGGTATTATGGCTTTTGTGTCATGCTGTAGTTGGCTGGATGACACATCTCTTTGGTTTGGATGGCTCTGATTTCTCCTAGACTAATCTAAAGGATATAATTAATCCTAGACATCTATATACACGTAGCTAAACCTAAACCATAACCTCATAACCCTAAAATTATGGTGTCATCATGCTGTTCATCTACCAGCTAGCTTAGCCTCCATCTTCTCCAAAATAGAAATCGATCAGAAGAACTTCAAATCAAAAGTCTACATCAAAGGATTAGCTTAACAAATTCAGAAATCAGATCACAGAATTCGAGATCCGTCCTTTTTGTAAGTTCAGTTATTATTCTGATTTAAACACCTAATATAAATCATGACTGTAATAATCAGATTTAGAACTATGCCTAATTCTAATTCATGCTTATCCTTTTGTCAAATCTGAATTTCCTATGCCTATGAGACTATTGTGATTGATGTAATGACACCTATCATGCCTATGGGACTGTTGTGACTGACATAATGAAACCTATCATGCCTATGAGACTGTTGCGATTGACATAATGGAACTTATCATGCCTATGAGACTATTGTGATTGATATGATGGAATTTATCATGTTGTACATCCTATGCCTATGAGACTATTGTGATTGATATAATGGGGCTTATCATGTTGTATATCAAAACTAGAGATTTTCTTAAGTCTAATCCTATCTAATCTTTATACCTATGGTGTAAATTGCTTAGCTTGCCCACACTTATTATTAATGTACAACATGTCTGTTGAAACATGATTCTTGAATTGGGTATACCTTTACATGCCTATTTTTCCTTATGTCTATTCTTACGCTTCTTCTCTATTTTTCCTTTTTTTTATTTTCTTTTGTGAATACTAAGTTCATTCAGAACTGAGATTGAATCTCGTCGTACGTGGGATTATAATGCGGGAAAATTTGGTATAATTTAATTGAGTAAATTTTGGCATAGCATGTGAATGTGGCATAAAACTTGTACTACTACACTTGGGAAATATTGACATAAAACTTGGACATATATGACAAATATGTAAAATGGCTAAAGATGAACATGCCTAACCCGAGGTTAGATTGAGTTGCTGTGTAAGACTGCCCGGAACCACCCGGCACATCCAGCAACCGCAACAATATAGATCTAATGTGAGAAGTTAGCGCATTAAGCCTAAAAACCCGTGGTTAGATTGAGTTGCGGTGTAAGACTGCCCGGAACCACCCGGCACATCCAGCGACCTCAATAATATATATATAATGTGAGAGATTGATGCTTTAATGAATGAATTAAAGCTAAGGAACAGACAAGCTAAGAATGATAGGGTTAAGTTAATTAAGGAAACACTTAACCTATACAACATGTTAGTTAAACATATGCGTGGGGTTAGGTAAATGTGAGAACACTAACCATTATACATTGTTGATTAGGAAACCCTAGTAACAGGCACCCATTTCAGCAGTATCCCACATAGATGTTTCACGGTACTTTGAAATAGGCAGGGTGGGGCACGATTACTAGGCTGATTATAAGCGGTCAAAATAGCGGCAGGTAGTGCAGGAGTGTAGGTTCCAGTGGAGTATGGGCGTGCACGTACTCCAGAGTGGATAAAGCAGGCACTGCGCATAGTATACACTGTGCATCTAGAATTTGTGTTGGGTTGCCACCATAGGAATTGATACACCCTATGGCAGGACCAACACAAGTATCTACAATCAAGCAGGGCCGAATGACACAAGTAATAAATGCATGCGAGTAGAAGCCGATCAGAAAAAGGGATGACTTTGTTATGAACACATGATTGTAGTTTAAACATTCGTTATTAGGTGCAAAGAAATGGAAATGAGTGCGATGGTATATTCAGTTTATCTTGCCTTATCTTATGTTATCTGTGACACCCCATCTCCATTAAGGTCACTCACAAAGGGAATGCCTTAATTTTGGTGGAGCGTTTATTGTGTCAGAAAAGTATACAAGACAGATAAATATATTGGTACTTGGGAAATAAAAATCACTTTTATTGCAGTAGAGAAATAGTTTGGTAACATAACATCAAAAACCAACTACAAAACCAAATACACTTATTATCCATCTTGACAAATAAGTTCTGAGTACATAGAATAAAAGACATAACCCCAACATAAAATAGCCATAAATAAGATAGGCTGAACTTTACTTCAGTAATCCAAACAACTTCCAAAAGAAAGAGATAAAGCTGTCCAAATCAAGCTCCACTAGTACTAGTCCCTCCCTGAGCACCTAGGTGGAGGGGGGAAAGGAAGAAAAGAGGTGGAAACAAAGGGGGTCAGACATAAAGTCAAGCGAGTGCAATAACTTTAACAATATAATCATTAAAGTAACTAGGATAAGGCATAAGCTAGAAAATAAGGAAATTACTGTGAACAAATGGGCATGACAGAGCAAACAAAGGAAATAAGATGAACAAAGATAACGTTAAAGGCGCACCTAATCACTATAAGATAATTACTACATTGCACCACACCAAATACCCTAAAAGTTGATCCCGCCTACAGAACTTAATAATGATAACGGTAGTTTCGTGTACCCCTAGCTGCCTTCATAGGTGCCGTCTGCCCCTATCTCCACTAGGTGTACACACTACCCCCATTCGATCGGCTCCCTAACTCGTAGATACCCATGCTGGCACCATAGTGGGGTGTATCACTCCCCAAAGTGGAAACCCGATACCAGCAAAAATGCACGGCTTATATCTACACGATGCAACAACGTCTTACCTATCATCCTGGGGCCACACACGCACATGACCCCGTTGGACTTGCATTGCCACCGCTAACCCGTTTTGACCTCTTACAATCAAACCCAGCACGCGTGTCCCGTCCTCGACTTGGGTCGAGCCCACAAAGATACTTAATGGGTTACTTGTTTAAAAAGGGACCCCATGTATGACACAAGCTTTCCACCTATGCTTGGCCCCCTCTAAGGTTTTCCCCACTTAACCCCATTCTTATTCATGTCTTCTTACATGTTTCAATCTTGGTTAAGTGCATCTAATCGTATTTCACATGCTACCCAAGGCGCCCTCTTAATTTCACATGCCACCCAAGGCACCCACTTAACCCCCCATGTCCCACCACATGTTTATTTGGTTAAGTGTTTCTTAATTCATTAACACCGTAATCTTGCAAAGACCTTCCATATTAGACTAGCATTTGTGGCTGCTGGATTTGCCAGGCGGGTCCGGGCAGTCTTACACCACAAACGAGCCTAACCTCGTGTCTTCACAATTGTTACGCATTTAATTCATGCCTTTGACGTCTCATATTAGACTGGCATTTGTGGCTGCTGGATTTGTCGGGCAGGTCCGGGCAGTCTTACACCACAAAAGAGTCTAACCTCGTGTCATAGGCGGTTTATTATTACACATCTTTATTTAACCCCAAAGTGGATTAATATCCCTATCCAAATTTGTAAGTAAATTCCAAATATACTTATGTCCATAATTATCACCTAATTTATGTCCATTTATTTCAAGTATATAAATTATATCAATTATTGCCTCAAATTAATTGTATGCCTTCTAAGGCCATTACAGGCCAATTCTCAATATGTGTATATTCAATATTACTCCCATCGTCCCCACGTTGTTCGTTCGCTTATCATGATATATATATATATTATACTAGCAATTAGTCTAATGACATAAAAGGGAAGAAACATCGCAAATTTACATAACACACAAAATGGATCTAACTTACGAATAAGGATTACAACATATCTTGCATAAACTTTGTATTGTCATGAATCTAAACACAGACCTTAAGGTGTGAACTTGCAGGTATGAACTTAGTTTTCACCCAAACTTGTATAGGCCATAGTCACAAACTTGCATAAAGCTATGTATGTCATGGATCTAAATCTAAAGGTGTAATCTTGCATATATGTGAATCCAATTTCTACCTAAACTTGCATATAGTCACTTTACTTGGTTCACATGTAAACTTGTGCACAATTCACATAGGAACTAGCATATAATATACACCAAACTTGCATATAAAATGATGTCAAACATGAATCAAGTTGAACATAGGTGATTGGGCATATACAAAGGAATCCACAACAAAAACTGTCATTATGAACAACTAGCATATATTCACAAAATATCACATTTTCCCAATGTTTCACAAACATAGCCATATAACCCAAATTATAACTCAACCCAATTAACCTGTTAATTATCTTATTAAAGAAATTGAACTCATAACTCAAAGAAGGTCTTGAGTTCTGGGATCTGTGTTCTGAAATTGATTTAGCTCGCCTTTGAAGTAGACAAATTCGTTGTTGTTGTTATTATAGACTTGAGTTGAGTTGAGTTGATTAGCTTTACTTTTCCTCTAGTTGGTGGCGGCTACTCCAGGTTGCATGGTGATAGCATGACAGCCATGGTTCTAATTTTGATTTGGTTTTAGGGTTTGAGTCTATATGTGTTTATATTGAATTTCGAATCAATTAGAGCCATCAGATGAACCTAGAGTTAACCACAACCATTCAGACTAGATCAGAACTATCCAGAACCCCTAGTGACTCAGCAACAAGTCATAAGTCGTCAAAATTCAGATCTGCCCCGGGGGGAGGGGGGTTGGTCGACCCCCAGGTCGACCTGTGGAGGGGAGGTCGACACTAGGGTCGACACCCTGGTCGACCTGGGTTCTGGGCGGGAATTTCCCCGCCCAGCCCGCTTCTTACTTCTATTTTTAATTTTGAATCCGGTTTCGAGTTGTTTGAATTTTATTTGAATTTCTGGAAACTTCCGACAACCATAACTTCTTCATACGAAGTCTAATTTACACAAACTCGGACTCTATCTCAACCAAAATTCCGAGACGAACGCAATGGCCTAACCTGTTTCCCTTGATTCTCACATTAAAATTAATTATTGTTTAATTCGTTATTATAACATTAACAGAAAATACGGGGTGTTACATTCTCCCCTCCTTAAAGGATTTCGACCCGAAATCTTGAAGTTATGAAGAAAACATATCCTACCATCCAATCGTCCATCTACTCAACAATCAAACACAGGCATCCATTGTCCTTAAAAGACTTCTAATGCTTTCATGTTTATATGCACAGTGTGTGTACATGTCTGTATCTAATGCAAAATCAGGCGGTCTACTTATTTAGATGACCTCCTTAATGCAAACTATGATAGTGCCGTGCGTCCATTATGTATGCAAAAGATCCCTATTGATACATATTATTTCTACATGAGTGCGTAACCATTCATCCGAATGCAGCATCCATATGGTAACACAACCATTATACATCCATTAATCTAAATAAGCACACATTTATATGCAGTATGAAAGTGATTGAGACAATCTAGTGCCTAATGTGTGTGTATATGCATCCACGAGCAACCAGTAGCAAACACTTGCATCCACTAGCATCCATCAATCATAACATGTTTCAAATACATGTTTACATCCATTGGCCTCTACCTAAGGATAAAGAATATGACCGAAGAGATACATTAAAAGGTAGATACAAGCTTGAATAAACTTAAGGAAAAAGAGATCAAAGATGTACCCTAAAAAAGAAAAGGGTATGCTGCACGTATTATGGCCTCAGGCTCCTAAGTCGCGTCTTCTTCGGCGTCGCTCCATTGAACTTTGACAAGCTTAACTTCACGGTTGCGTAGCTTTTTGACTTCCATCCCCAAGATACAAGTTGGAACTCTCCTCACAGTCGCTTCTCATTCCACTTTGACTTCCTCTAGTATGCTTGGCTCCACAACTTCTACCGACTCATGTAAGCACTTTCATAGATGAAAGACATGAAAACCACTATGAACTCCAGCCAGTCTTTCAGGTAGTTCTACTCTGTAGGCCATCGTCCCAATCCTTTCGATGATAGGAAATGGTCCCACAAATCATGGTGCCAACTTTCCTACGGACCCAAAATGGATGACATTCATCAAAGGAGATACTTTAAGGAACACCTTATCCCTAACTTCAAACTCAAGGTCGGTCCTTCTCTTGTTTGCATAGGATTTCTGTCTATCTTGGGCAGTCTTCATTCTCCTTCGTATCAAGTCCACTTTCTCTGAAGTCTCTCTAATCATGTCCGGCCCAAGTATAAGTTCATCTGTGGACTCCCACCAATAAGTTTGTGATCGACATGGCCATCCATATAAAGCTTCGAAGGCTGCCATGCCTATAGTGGCTTGGTAGCTATTGTTATAAGCAAATTCCACCAAAGGGAGATGATCCTCCTAAGATCCTCCAAATTCAAGAATGCATAGTCTGAGAGGATCTTCCAGTACTCTGTTCACCCTTTCCGTCTGACCATCGATTTGAGGGTGATAGGCTATGCTTAAACATAGCTGTGTTCCTACGGCCTCTTGCAAACTCCTCCAGAACTCGCTTGTAAAGATAGGATCTTGGTCACTCACTATGCTGGAGGGTATCCCATGGAGTCGAACCATCTCCTTAAGATAAATGGAGGCTAAAGACGAGGTGGTCCTCCTACTCTTGACAGGTATAAAATGAGCGCTTTTCGTGAGCCTGTCCACTATTACCCAAATACCGGTATTGCCCCTTCTTGACCTAGGCAACCCATAAACAAAGTCCATCGAGATGCTTTCCCATTTCCATTGTGGAACTTCTAGAGGATGAAGCAAACCACCAGGCTTCTTTTTCTCCGCCTTGACTTGCTGGCATATCATGCATTTCGAAATAAATTCAGCTACATCCCTCTTCATGTCATTCCAAAAGAAAACTCTTTTGATATCTTTATACATCTTGTCTCCGCCGGGGTGTATGGTCATCTTGGAATGGTGTGCTTCTTCCAGAACCATCTTCACCAAATCTCTTGCTTGCGGGACGCATAGTCTTCCATCCCGTCTCAACCAACCCTTATCATCGATGGTGTATCTATTGAGGTGACTAGAAGTCTCTCCCCTAATCAGTGCATCTATCACATCAACTAGCTGAGGGTCTTCACGTTGCGTGGTTCCTATTGAGTCCAACAAAGTAGGACGCACCTCTTAGCATTGCCATCAAGCCAGTCACATAATCAACAGAAGGTCTAAAATCAAATTTTGCTATGTACTCCGAACTTTTCCTTTCTACAAAGAGAGGACTTAAGGTCAGTTTCTTTCTACTTAGGGCGTCTGCTACTACATTGCCCTTGCCAGGAGTATAGGAGATCTCAAAGTCTTATGAGGCGAGAAACTCCATCCATCTTTGCTGCCTTAGATTGAGGTCTTTCTGCAAGAAAAAGTACTTCAACGATTTATGGTCAGTATACAATTCAAATTTCTCACCTAAGAGATTGTGGCGCCAAGACTTAAGCGCAAAAACGATGGCTGCTAAATCTAGATCGTGGGTTGGGTAGTTTTTCTCATGCACTTTCAACTGCCTTACACCATAAGCTACAACCTTCCCCTCTTGCATCAAAATAGCGCCTAGTCCCGTATCGCATGCATCTGTGTATACCGTAAACATCTTGCTCCCATCTGGTTATGTCAAAACTGGGGCTGTTGTCAGGGCCCTCTTCAACCGTTGGAAAGTGACTTTGCAATCTAAATCCCAAGTGAAAGTCAGGTTTTTCTTCATTAACCTTGCAAGTGGAGCTGAAATTTTCGCAAAGTCTTTAATGAACTTGCGATAAAAGCCTCCTAATCCAGGAAAACTTCAGACTTCGGTTGCATTCTTTGGAACCTTCCAATCTTGGACCGCAACTACTTTTGCGGGGTCCGCAGCTAACCTTTCTTTAGACAACACATGCCCAAGAAATCTTACTTCTTTTCTCCAGAAGTGGCACTTGGAGAATTTTTCTTTTAACTGATGTGCACGGAGAGTATCCATGACTTCCCTTAAAAGCAAAGTATGCTCTTCCTCATTCTTCGAGAAAATCAGAATATCATCTACGAAGACCACCATAAATTTATTGAGAAATTCCCGGAACACTCTATTCACCAAATCGACGAAATTAGCAGGTACGTTTGTCAAGCCAAAAGGCATGACGAGCCATTCGAAGAAACCGTCCGGGGTTTTGAATGCGGTCTTATCAATGTTATCTTCAGCCACTCTGAGCTGATGAAATCCGATAGCCATATCTAATTGGGAGAAAACTGTTGCACCTACAAGCTGATCGAACAAATCGTCTATTCTTGGCAGTGGGTTCCTATTCTTCTTGGTCA
This sequence comes from Allium sativum, assembly GCA_030737875.1. Classification (NCBI taxonomy): domain Eukaryota; kingdom Viridiplantae; phylum Streptophyta; class Magnoliopsida; order Asparagales; family Amaryllidaceae; genus Allium; species Allium sativum. Next base: position 860,883,582 of record CM060915.1, on the reverse strand, counting down.
GCTTGTTTAGCTACCTATAATCAACGCATATGCGAAGTGAACCATCCGCTTTGGTTGCGAACACCACTGGAGCACCCCATTCAGATATACTCCACCTTAAAAATCGTTTTTCTAGCAACTCCTTAACTTGCTTGCTAAGCTCCTTTCTCTCCCTTGGAGCCATGTGTCTAATGGATAAAGCAACGGGTCGTGCGTTATCAACTAGGTATATGCGGAATTCTATCTCCCGATTCGGAAGCAAGCCCTCTACTTCCTCAAAGACATCCGAGTATTCACGGACCACTCTAACAGAACGCAAATTCTAAACGGACGCGTCAAGCGATTCTAGATAACTTAGCATAACATAATTCATGGGATTACAAGAGATTTCGAGAGTGTTGCCCAAGCGAGTCATAAGCCTAACCTCTGTCTTTTCACAATCTAGGACGGCTCCATTACTGGATAACCAATCCATGCCTAAAATTAACCCATAGCCCGTGAAGCCCAAAACATAAGCATCACATCTAAACCTAACGCTAAATATAGAAATTTCCAAATACAAACAAATCATCGACAAATAGGCTGAACCCCCAATTGGATTTGAAACAACTAAGGGATCCTCTACTATACTGGTGTTTAGGTGTAGTGACTCAACTAAAGCAGTAGATATAAAAGAGTGTGATGCACCAGAATCAAAGAGTGTGCGAACAGGATGATCAAAAAGATAAACTAAACTTTCAACGGAAATCGTTCTACCTTGTTCTTGCAGCGATGGGGCCACGGGAGCCTAGACCTGCCCCCTTTCCTGCCCTGGTGCCATGAGAGCCTGAATCTTCCCTTCAGAGGTAGTCCCTGCCCTTTGCCCTTTCTTTGGCCAATCCCTAATCAGATGTCCTGCCTTGCCACAGTGGAAAGAACCAGTCTTCTTCTTCTTCCTACAGTCTTTGCTTAGATGGCCTGGTGTCCCACAGTTAAAGAATCTTTTCTTTCCCTTGCCATTGTTGTCTTTACCACCCTTCTTGTTCTACTGTTGCTATTGTGGTTTCTTTTGATCCCCTTTCTTCTCAGGTGCCTTATTAGCATTGGCGCCTTTCTCCTCTTCATGCATAAGTGCCATGTCAACTAGTCTCTCAAAGGTGGCACCCATAGGGATGTGGGTCATAGCTAACCCATGTAGCGGCTCGTTCAAACCCTTAACAAATCTCAGGGCCTTCTTTTCGGGTGCATTCACCAAGTCCAAGCCAAATCTTGCCAACAGATTGAACTTGTTGACGTACTCTTTCACTGCTAGATTTCCCTGCCTCAATGCCAAAAACCTTTCCATGTATAGATTCTCTTCAGCCCGTGAGAGAAACTTTGCCTCAAACCTACACCTGAAATCCGGCCATGTATCAACTGGACGCTCTCCATTAGTGACCTCCCGCCAAAACGAGGCCTCATCCTTCATTAACCAGGCAGCTAACTGGACCTTTCTTCCATCTTCTACCTCAAAGATTCCAAACAATTCTTCCACCTCATTTAGCCAATTTCAAGCTTCAACAAACGTCTCAGACCCGTGAAAAGGTTTTCTGCCCGTTGCCCGAAAGTCCTTGCATATCTTTGCGAAAGTATCAACATGGGGGAGGGGGGGAGAGGAGGAGGAGGAGCATTTGCTGGGCCTGCGACATTGGCCCTAGCTTCCAGATACCTTCTAAACCATCCTGGTATTGGTGTCCCCTCGGGTATCTCAGGAATTCCAGACATGCTGAAAAGAAAATGAAGAGATTCAAACGTAGAACTCGAAAGAAAGATATATGGCTCTTGGGGTTATGTTTTTAAAACAAACTTTTCTCTTGAAAATGCTTTCTTTAAAACATACTTTTGAAAGTATTTCTTTATAAAATGCTTTTTGAAAAATAGTTTTTCAAAATTCATATTTGGTCTGGTAACCTTCAGCTCTGATACCACGTATGACACCCCATCTCCATTAAGGTCACTCACAAAGGGAATGCCTTAACTTTAGTGGAGCATTTATTTTGTATAGAATAGAAAAGTAAAAAAGACAGATAAACATATTGTACTTGGAAAATAAAAACCACTTTTATTCCAGTGGAGAAATAGTTTGGTTACATCACATCAAAAACCAACTACAAAACCAAATACACTTATTATCCATCTTGACAAATAAGTTATGAGTACATAAAATAAAAGACATAACCCCAACATAAAATAGCCATAAATAAGATAGGCTGAACTTTACTTCAGCAATCCAAGCAACTTCCAAAAGAAAGAGATAAAGTTGTCCAAATCAAGCTCCACTAGTACTAGTCCCACCCTGAGCACCTGGGGGGAAGGGGGGGGGAAGGAAGAAAAAAGGTGGAAACAAAGGGGGTCAGACATAAAGTTTGGCGAGTGCAATAACTTTAACAATATAATCATTAAAGTAACTAGGATAAGGCATAAGCTGGAAAAATAAGGAAATGACTGTGAACAAATGGGCACAGAGCAAACAAAAAAAATAAGATGAACAAAGATAACGTTAAAGGCGCACCTAATCACTATAAGATAATTACTACATTGCACCACACCAAACACCCTAAAAGTTGCTCCCGCCTACAGAACTTAATAATGATAATGGTAGTTTCGTGTACCTCTAGCTGCCTTCATAGGTGCCGTCTGCCCCTATCTCCACTAGGTGTACCCACTACCCCCATTCGATCGGCTCCCTAACTCGTAGATACCCGTGTTGGTCCCATAGTGGGGTGTATCACTCCCCAAAGTGGCAAACCGATACCACCAAAAATGCACGGTTTATATTTACACGATGCAACAACGTCTTACCTACCAGCCCGGGGCCACACATGCACATGACCCCGTTGGACTTGCGTTGCCACTGCTAACCCATTTTGACCTCTTACAATCAAACCCAATACGCGTGTCCTGTCCTCGACTTGGGTCGAGCCCACAATGATACTTAATGGGTTACTGGTTTGAAAAGGCCCCCCATGTATGACACAAGCTTTCCACCTATGCTTGGTCCCCTCTAAGGTTTCCCTACTTAAACCCCATTCTTATTAATGTCTTCTTACATGTTTCAGTCTTGGTTAAGTGCATCTAATCGTATTTCACAGTCCACCCAAGGCACCCTCTTAATTTCACATGCCACCCAAGGCACCCACTTAACCCCCCATGTCCCACCACATGTTTATCTGGTTAAGTGTTTCTTAATTCATCAACACCGTAACCTTGTAAAGACCTTCCACATTAGACTGGCATTTGTGGCTGCAGGATTTGCCGGGCGGGTCCGGGTAGTCTTACACCACAAACGAGCCTAACCTCGTGTCTTTACAACTGTTACGCATTTAATTCATGCCTTTGACCTCTCACATTAGACTGGCATTTGTGGCTGCTGGATTTGCCTGGCGGGTCTGGGCGGTCTTACACAACAAAAGAGTCTAACCTCGTGTTTAGGCGGTTTATTATTACACATCTTTATTTAACCCCAAAGTGGATTAGTATCCCTATCCAAATTTGTAAATAAATTTCAAATATACTTGTGTCCATAATTGTCACCTAAATTATGTCCATTTATTTCAGGTATATAAATTATACCAATTATTGCATCAAATTAATTGTATGCCTTTTAAGGCCATTACATGCCAATTCTCAATATGCGTATATTCAATATTACCCCCATCGTCCCCACGTTGTTCGTTTGCTTATCATGACATATATATATATATATATATACATATATACATATATATATATATATATATATATTAGACTAACAATTAGTCTAATGACAAAAAAGGGAAGAAACATCGCAAATTTGCATAACACACAAAATGGATCTAACTTACGAATAAGGATTACAACATATCTTGCATAAACTTTGTATTGTCATGAATCTAAACATAGACCTTAAGGTGTGAACTTGCAGGTATGAACATAGTTTTTACGCAAACTTGTATAGGCCATAGTCACAAACTTTCATAAAACTATGTATGTCATAGATCTAAATCTAAAGGTGTAATCTTGCATATATGTGAATCCAATTTCTACCTAAACTTGCATATAGTCACTTTACTTGGTTCACATGTAAACTTGTGTACAATTCACATAGGAACTAGCATATAATCTACACCCAAACTTGCATATAAAATGATGTCAAACATGAATCAAGTTGAACATAAGTGATTGGGCATATACAAAGGAATCCACAACAAAAACTGTCATTATGAACAACCAGCATATATTCACAAAATATCACATTTTCCCAATGTTTCAAAAACATAGCCTTATAACCCAAATTATAACTCAACCCAATTAACTTGTTAATTATATTAATAAAGAAATTGAACTCACAACTCAAAGAAGGTCTTGAGTTCTGGGATCTGTGTTCTGAAATTGATTTAGCTCGCCTTTGAAGTAGACAAATTCGTTGTTGTTGTTATTATAGACTTGAGTTGAATTGAGTTGAATTGAGTTGATTAGCTTTACTTTTCCTCTAGTTGGTGGCGGCTACTCCTGGTTGCAGGGTGATAGCATGACGACCATGGTCCTAATTTTGATTAGGTTTTAGGGTTTGAGTTTGTATGTGTTTATATAGAATTTCAAATCAATTAGAGCCGTTGGATGAACCTAGAGTTAACCACAACCATTCATACTAGATCAGAACTATCTAGAAATAGTGACTTAGCAACAAGTCATAAGTCGTCAAAATTTAAATATAGCCGGGGAGGGGGGGCAGGTCGACCCCAAGGTCGACCCATAGGTCGACCCCAGGTCGACCTTTAGGGGGGAGGTCAACACTAGGGTCGACCCACTGGTCGACCTGGGTTCTGGGCGGGAATTTTCCCGCCCAGCCCGCTTCTGACTTCTGTTTTGAATTTTGAATCTGGTTTCGAGCTGTTTGAATTTTATTTGAATTTCTGGAAACTTTCGACAACCATAACTGTAACACCCCACACCCGCTAAGGTCACTCACTAAGGGAATGCCTTAACTTCGGTGGAGTATTTTAAGTGAATATAGAACAGAAAAATTACAACAAGACAGATATAAATAATACTTGAAATCTAAAACATCATTTCATTGCAGCAGAAGATAAACATGTTTGGTTACATATCAAAACCAACTAAAACAAGAGTCAAGTACTAAATATCCATCCTGATAAAACATAAGTACATAATCCCACTACATAACTAATAGCCATAATAGAAAAGATAAGCTGGGCTTTACATCACGGTCCAAGCTCCAAAAGATAGATAAAGCAATTTGATCAAAGCCCACTAGTGCTAGGCCCACTCTGAGAACCTGAGGGTTGGAAAAAAGATAAAAACAACGGGGTCAGACATAAGTCTGAGTGAGCCCTATAACTTTAACAATACAATCGTTAAAATAATTAGGGTATGATATAAACTTGGTACGGTGATGACTGGGGATAAATGACTACACTAAGCAGCCAACTAGACATAGGATGAACTAAGATAACGGTAAAGATGCATCTACCCACCCAAGGGTAATTACTACACTGCACCACACCAGTCATTCCTACCTAAAGGTTGATCCCACCCAAGGACTTAGAAAATTTAACTAGTAGTTTCGTGTACCCCTAGCTGACTACATAGGTGCCGTCTGCCCCTATCTCCACTAGGTGTACCCACTACTCCCCAAGCGATTGGCTCCTTACCGTAGATACCCGTGCTGGCCCCAAAGTGGGGTGTATCACTTCCCAAAGTGGCAACCCGATACAATCAACTGTGCACGGCTTATACCTACACGATGCAACAACGTCATACCTACCAGCCCGGGTCCACACACGCATATGAAACCCGTTGGACTTGCGTTGCCACCGCTAACCCGTTTTAGCCTCTTATAGTCAAGCCCAGTACGCGTGTCCCGTCCTCGACATGGGTCGAGCCCAATAAGATACATATGGGTTACTGGTTGAAATGGGCCCCCACAAGCTACCCACCTAAGCTTGTCCCTTTTTCTAGTGCATCCCACTTAACCCTTTAATCATGTTTAATTACATGTTTCCACTTGGTTAAGTATTATAATCGTATTTTCTATTGCCACCCAAGGCAACCCACTAGATTTCCACATGCCACCCAAGGCACTTACTTGATTTCCACATGCCACCCAAGGCACCCACTTGATTTCCACATGCCACCCAAGGCACCCACTTAACCCCTCATGCCCCACTACATGCTTATCTGGTTAAGTGTTTCTTAATTGATTAAGACCGTAACCTTTGCAAAGACCTCTCACATTAGACTATCTTTTATGGCAGCTGGATTTACCGGTCGGGTCCGGGCAGCCTTACGCCATAACCGAGTCTAACCTCGTGTCTTTACACTTGTCACGTATTTACTTTATGCCTAAGACCTCTCACATTGGGCCAATCATTTGTAGCCGCTGGATTTGCCGGTTGGTTCCGGGCAGTCTTATGCTACAAAAGGGTCCAACCTCGTGTCTTAGTCGATTAATTACACCTAATTAATCACCCCCATAATTTGTATTAATTATCCCTAATTAATTACAAATTTAACGATGTACATAATTGACTCAATTATGTCCATCCACTTTATGGTATGCATAATCATACCAACTTCACACCATTTCATTAACATGAATATTAACCCCATCATTCCCCACGTAATACGTTGACATGACATACTTAAAAGGGAAGATTCATCACAAACACAATGGGTTCAACTTGCATAACATTAGCATCAACATGGGTTTTAAAGGTGTCAACATGCATATATGACCATGGCATCAAACCCAACTAGCATAAATAATCAACCCAAACTTGCATGAATCACATATGTCATAAAGAGGGTAACTTGCATAAGTTACTTATGTCATACAAAGGGGTAAACTTGCAAATGTATGTATGACATATAAAGGGGTTAACTTGCATATGTATGCATATCATACAAAGGTGTAAACTTGCACATGTTACTTGCATATAATCAAACACCAAACTTGCATAACATGTCATATATAAACTTGCATATAATCAAACACCAAACTTGCATAACATGGTGTCATAATGGATCAATGTTTATCATAGTGATTTGCATAACTAGCATCATGAGCACATAGCATAAAACTTGCATAACTAGCATCATGAACATATAACATAAAACTTGCACAACTAGCATCATGAACTCATAGCATATGACTTGCATAACTTGCATAACATCATGAACACATAGCATATGACTTGCATAACTTGCATAACATCATGAACACATAGCATATGACTTGCATAACTTGCATAACATCATGAACACATAGCATATGACAACATAACTTGCATTGATCCACATACATAACCATAACCTCATTATATCCTATCATAATTAGTTTAGCAATTGCTTGCTAAAGGCATAGAAACTCACAACTTGTTGATTAGCACTCCTATGAAGAAGATTAAGTTGCTAGAGTTGATTAGAAGTTGATTTGAGAAGCTATCTTCTTCTACAATTTGATGGATGCTCCTTCAAGTTGCATTTTGACGGCATAACGACATTGTATCTATTTTTAGTATGAATTAGGGTAGTCTTAGGGTGTATTTATAGAATTAGGATGTAGTTTAGGCCCTTAGATTAACCCTAGATTAGGTTAGAGCCGTCAGATCTTGTCACAAGCCACCAAACGCAGCCCAAACTCCTTCAGGCTGCACCCAGGCCAAATTGGCCGACGGGGGGGGGGGGGGGGGGTCGACCCCTGGGTCGACACATGGGTCGACCCCTTGGGGGGGTCGACACCCATGTCGACCCCTGTGTCGACACCCTCTGTCTGGCGGGAATTTTTCCGCCTTTTCTGAAATCTGAAATTTGAATATTTTAAATCTGTTTTGAATTTTCTGAAACTTCTTCTGGCCTTAACCGGGTCATATGGACTCCGATTTTCGAAAATTCGGACTCTATTTCGCGTATTTTTCCGAGACGAACGCAATGGCATAGCCCGTTTCCCCTGATTCAGATTTTAAAATTTAATTCTGCCCTGTTTTATATCATAGCAAGTTATTCAACATACGGGGTGTTACATTCTCCCCTACTTAAAGGATTTCGTCCCCGAAATCTCTAAGTCAAGAAGAACGTATCCTACCAACCAAACAACCATCTACTCAAACCATCAAACACTAGCATCCATTGTACTTAAAGTTTCTAACGCTGTATGAACATATGCAAAGAGTGTGTGTATATGTTCCCTATCTAATGCAAAATCAGGCGGTCTACTGATTCAGTTGACCTCCTTAATGCAAACCATGATAGTGCCATGCATCCAATATGTATGCGAAAGAACCCTATCGACACATACTATTTCTACATGTGTGCACAACCATACACCAAAATGCATCATCCATGTGATAACACAACCATTATACATCCATTAATATAGCTACCTACACACAATTATATGCGATATGCAATATGAAGTGACTGAGCCGATCTAGTGTCTAAAGTGTGTGTATATGCATCCACGAGCAACCACTAGCAAACACTTGCATCCACACACATCCATCAATCATAACATGTCTCAAACACATGTTTCAACCATAGGTTTACCCTATCTAAAGGTCAAAGATACTAATGAGAGGATATACTAAAGATAAGATAAGTACTAGACAAACGATAAAGGAGAAGTTAAAAGACATACCCTCAAAAAGGAATGGGTACCATGAACGCATCTTCGCTTCTGTCTCCCAAGTAGCATTGCTCTCATCCTCTCTCCATTGCACTTTGACTAGTCGAACCTCTCTGTTTCTCAACTTCCTAATCTCTGACCCAAGGATGCGGGTAGGAGCTCGTCGAATAGTCGCATCACGCTCTACCTCCACTTCTCTAAGCAAGCTCGGCTCTACCACCTCTGCGGTCTCATGTAGGCACTTCCTCAAATGTGACACATGGAATACGTCATGTACCCCACTAAGTCTCTCAGGTAAATCCACTCTATATGCCATCCGTCCAATCCTTTCCTTAATAGGAAACGGTCCTACAAATCTTGGTGCTAACTTCCCAACGGACCCAAAGCGAACAACATTCCATAATGGAGATACTTTAATAAAGACCATGTCCCCAACATCAAACTCAAGATCCGTCCTCCTCTTATCCGCGTAAGATTTCTGCCTATCTTGCGCTGCTTTCATCCTTCTTCGAATCAAATCAATCTTTTCCGAAGTCTCTCTAACCATATCGGGCCCAAGCAAGATCTTATCCGTAGATTCCCACCAACATGTAGGTGACCGACAAGGCCTTCCATAAAGAGCTTCGAAAGGAGCCATACCAATACTGGACTGAAAGCTGTTGTTATACGCAAACTCCACCAATGGAAGATGCACTTCCCATCTACCTCCAAAATCTAAGATACATAGTCTCAAAAGGTCTTCTAGAACACGATTCACCCTCTCGGTCTGGCCGTCCGTCTGAGGATGATATGCGGTGCTCAAACACAACTGAGTCCCCACTGCTTCTTGCAAACTCTTCCAAAACTCGCTAGTGAAGATAGGATCACGATCACTCACTATGCTAGAAGTTACCCCATGCAATCGAACTATTTCTCGAAGATAAACTGAAGCTAGCCCTGGAGCAGTCCTCTTACTCTTCACGGGTATGAAATGGGCGCTCTTAGTAAGTCTGTCTACCACAACCCAAATTCCCGTATTACCCTTCCTCGATCTCGGTAACCCATCAATAAAATCCATCGAGATGCTATCCCACTTCCATTGCGGAACTTCCAATGGGTGAAGCAACCCACCGGGTTTCTTTTGCTCCGCTTTCACTTGTTGGCACACCAAGCATCTAGTGACATACTCAGCCACATCTTTCTTCATACTGGCCCAAAAGAAAACTCGCTTCATGTCTTGGTACATCTTGTCCCCACCGGGATGAATGGTCATCTTCGAACGATGCGCATCCTCAAGAATAGCCTTCCTCAAACCCTCGTCTTGCGGTACACAAAGTCTACCATCTCTACGCAAGCACCCCCTATCGTCTAGGGTGTACCAACTCAAATGGCTGGACGACTCCCCCCTTATGAGCCTCTCTACCAACTCAACCAACTGTGGGTCGTCCCGATGTGCCTCGCCAATCCATCCCAAAAGAGTAGGTCTGACCTCTAAGGATGCTAGCAAACCGGGTATAAAGTCAACGGAAGGTCTGAAATCAAACATCGAGATAAATTCCAAGTTTTGTTGTTCCACGAACAATGGACTCAAGGACAACCTTTTTCTGCTCAAGGCGTCCGCCACCACGTTACCCTTGCCAGGGGTATACGCTATCTCGAAATCATAGGATGCCAAGAACTCCATCCACCTTTGCTGTCTCAAGTTCAAATCCTTCTGAGAAAACAAGCATTCAAAGATTTGTGGTCGGTGAACAATTCAAACCTCTCGCCAAGAAGATAATGGCGCCAAGTCTTAAGCGCAAAACAATAGCGGCCAACTCTAAATCATGGGTAGGGTAATTTTTCTCATGCTTTCTCAACTGCCTTCCCCCATAGGCTATTACCCTTCCCTCTTGCATTAAGACTGCGCCTAGTCCTGTCCCACAAGCATCGGTATAAACAACAAATGGCTTACTCCCATCTGGCAACACTAAGACTGGAGCTGTGGTTAAAGCTCTCTTTAACCGTTGGAACGCATCACCACAATCTACGTCCCATGCGAAGACAAGATTCTTCTTTGTCAAGCGAGTTAATGGGGCTGATATCTTCGCGAAGTCCTTGATAAACTTCCTATAGTAGCCAGCCAACCCCAAGAAACTCCTCACCTCGGTAGCATTCTCCGGAACCTTCCAATCTTGGACGGACACTACCTTCGCGGGAGCCACAGCTATCCCTTCTTTGGAGACCACGTGCCCCAAAAACCGCACTTCCTTCCTCCAAAAGTGACATTTAGAGAATTTACCTTTAAGGCTATGCACTCGAAGAGTCTCCAACACTTCCCTAAGATGTAGGGCATGCTCTTCTTCACTCTTAGAAAATACTAAGATGTCATCCACAAAGACCACCACGAACTTATTAAGGCACTCCCTGAACACCCTACTCATCAAATCAACAAAGTATGCAGGGGCGTTCGTCAAACCAAATGGCATCACAAGCCACTCATAGAAACCATCCGGAGTCCTAAAGGCAGTCTTGTCTATGCTATCCTCAACCACTCTCAACTGATGAAACCCCGTGGCCAAGTCCAACTGCGAAAACAATGGGGCTCCAACCAACTGATCAAAGAGATCATTAATCCTCGGCAATGGGTGTCTATTCTTCTTTGTGAGCTTGTTGAGTTCTCTATAGTCTACACAAAGTCTGAGGGACCCATCTGCCTTCGTGGCAAAAACTACTGGAGCACCCCACTCCGATATACTTCGTCTTATGAACCCCTTCTCAAGCAACTCCCCTACTTGCTTATGGAGTTCCCTCCTCTCATGAGGAGCCATGTGGCGCACTGGCAAAGATACTGGCTTAGCATTGTCTACCAGGTATATTCGGAAGTCAATCTCCCGCTTCAGAGGTAAGCCCTTCACCTCCTCAAACACATCCGAATATTCCCGGACCACTCTAACAGATCGCAAACTCTCGACCGAAGCGTCAAGCGATTCAAGATAACTTAGCATAACAGAATCCATGGGATTACAAGAGATCTCGAGAGTATTACCCAAGAGGGTCATGAGCCTAACAACTCTCCTTTCACAATCAAGAACGACACCATTACTGGATAACCAGTCCATGCCCAAAATCAACCCATAGCCCGTGAAGCCCAAAACAAAAGCATCACATCTAAACTCAACGCTAAGTATAGAAATCTTTAAACCCAAACATATCATGGACAAATAAGTGGAGCCCCCAATTGGGTTTGAAACAACCAAGGGATCATCTACTAGACTGGTGTCTAAGTGCAGTGACTCAACTAATGATGATGAAATAAACGAATGCGATGCGCCAGAGTCGAATAAAGTACGGACATGATGATCAAACTGAAAAACCAGACTTTCAACGGAAATAGTTCTACCTCTTTCCTGAATCGGTGGAACCGCGAGAGCCTGAACTTGCCCCCTTGCCTGACCTGGTGCCATAAGAGCTTGCACCTGTCCTCCCGAGGTAGATCCCGTCCTTTGCCCCTTCTTAGGGCAGTCCTTCACTAGATGCCCTGCTTCGCCACAGTGGAAGCAGCCAGTCTTCTTCTTCTTCCGACAATCTTTGCTTAGGTGGCCTGGTGTCCCGCAATTGAAACACTTCTTCTTTCCCTTACCACCGTTGCCTTTCCCACCCTTGTTTTGCTGTTGCTGTTGAGGTCTCTTCTGATCTCCTTTCTTCTCGGGTTCCTTATTAGCATTGGGACCCTTCTCTTCCTCATGCATGAGTGCCATGTCTACTAGCTTCTCAAAGGTGGCCCCCATAGGGATGTGAGTCATAGCCAATCCATGCATCGGTTCATTCAAGCCTTTAACGAACCTCAAAGCCTTCTTCTCCGGTGTATTCACCATGTCTATGCCAAACCTTGCCAATTGATTAAACTTGTTGACATATTCCTTCACTGATAGGTTTCCTTGCTTTAGAGTCAAGAACCTTTCCATATACAGATTTTCTTCCGCCCTTGCAAGAAACTTTGCCACAAACCTTTGTCTGAAATCCACCCAAGAGTCAACAGGGCGTTCTCCATTAGTGACCTCCCACCAGAACGAGGCCTCTCCCTTCATTAACCAAGCAGCTAACTTAACTTTCTTTCCTTCTTCCATCTCAAAGATATCTATCAACTCTTCCACCTCCTTAAGCCAATCCCTAGCTTCCACAAAAGTTTCTGATCCTTGAAAAGGTTTCCCTCCCATAGCCTTAAATTCCTTGCAAGTCTAAGCAAAAGTATCCGTGCGAGGAGGAGGAGGGGGAGGAAGATCGAGTGCTACTGTTGGTGGAGGAACATTTGCTGGACCCGCAGTGGCGGCCCTAGCCTCCATCAACCTCCTATACCATACTGGTATCGCTACACCCTCCGGAAAGTTAAGATCTTCAGCCATGCTGAAACGAAAAAGGAAAGATTCAAAACGGAGAGTTCGAAAGATAAAGATATGGCTATTGGGGATTATGCTTTTCTTTCAAAAACTTTTCTCTTAAAAGACATGTTTTTTGAAAATACTTCTTCCAAAAATGTTTTTAGAAAAATAGTTTTTTCTAAAAAAATTATCTGTTCCGGTAACCTTCAACTCTGATACCACGTGTGACACCCCACACCCGCTAAGGTCACTCACTAAGGGAATGCCTTAACTTCGGTGGAGTACTTTAAGTGAATATAGAACAGAAAAATTACAACAAGACAGATATAAATAATACTTTAAATCTAAAACATCATTTCATTGCAGCAGAAGATAAACATGTTTGGTTACATATCAAAACCAACTAAAACAAGAGTCAAGTACTAAATATCCATCCTGATAAAACATAAGTACATAATCCCACTACATAACTAATAACCATAATAGAAAAGATAAGTTGGGCTTTACATCACGGTCCAAGCTCCAAAAGATAGATAAAGCAATCTGATCAAAGCCCACTAGTGCTAGGCCCACTCTGAGAACCTGAGGGTTGGGAAAAAGATAAAAACAATGGGGGTCAGACATAAGTCTGAGTGAGCCCTATAAATTTAACAATACAATCATTAAAGTAATTAGGGTATGATATAAACTTGGTACGGTGATGAATGGGGATAAATGACTACACTAAGCAGCCAACTAGACATAGGATGAACTAAGATAACGGTAAAGACGCATCTACCCACCCAAGGGTAATTACTACACTGCACCACACCAGTCATTCCTACCTAAAGGTTGATCCCACCCAAGGACTTAGAAAATTTAACTAGTAGTTTCGTGTACCCCTAGCTGACTACATAGGTGCCGTCTGCCCCTATCTCCACTAGGTGTACCCACTACTCCCCAAGCTATCGGCTCCCTACCGTAGATACCCGTGCTGGCCCTACAGTGGGGTGTATCACTTCCCAAAGTGGCAACCCGATACAATCAACTGTGCACGGCTTATACCTACACGATGCAACAACGTCTTACCTACCAGCCCGGGTCCACACACACATATGAAACCCGTTGGACTTGCGTTGCCACCGCTAACCCGTTTTGGCCTCTTATAGTCAAGCCCAGTACGCGTGTCCCGTCCTCGACATGGGTCGAGCCCAATAAGATACATATGGGTTACTGGTTGAAATGGGCCCCCACAAGCTACCCACCTAAGCTTGTCCCTTTTTCTAGTGCATCCCACTTAACCCTTTAATCATGTTTAATTACATGTTTCCACTTGGTTAAGTATTATAATCGTATTTTCTATTGCCACGCAAGGCAACCCACTAGATTTCCACATGCCACCCAAGGCACTTACTTGATTTCCACATGCCACCCAAGGCACCCACTTGATTTCCACATGCCACCCAAGGCACCCACTTAACCCCTCATGCCCCACTACATGCTTATCTGGTTAAGTGTTTCTTAATTGATTAAGACCGTAACCTTTGCAAAGACCTCTCACATTAGACTATCTTTTATGGCAGCTGGATTTGCCGGTCGGGTCCGGGCAGCCTTACGCCATAACCGAGTCTAACCTCGTGTCTTTACACTTGTCACGTATTTACTTTATGCCTAAGACCTCTCACATTGGGCCAATCATTTGTAGCCGCTGGATTTGCCGGTTGGTTCCGGGCAGTCTTATGCTACAAAAGGGTCCAACCTCGTGTCTTAGTCGATTAATTACACCTAATTAATCACCCCCATAATTTGTATTAATTATCCCTAATTAATTACAAATTTAACGGTGTACATAATTGACTCAATTATGTCCATCCACTTTATGGTATGCATAATCATACCAACTTCACACCATTTCATTAACATGAATATTAACCCCATCGTTCCCCACGTAATACGTTGACATGACATACTTAAAAGGGAAGATTCATCACAAACACAATGGGTTCAACTTGCATAACATTAGCATCAACATGGGTTTTAAAGGTGTCAACATGCTTATATGACCATGGCATCAAACCCAACTAGCATAAATAATCAACCCAAACTTGCATGAATCACATATGTCATAAAGAGGGTAACTTGCATAAGTTACTTATGTCATACAAAGGGGTAAACTTGCAAATGTATGTATGACATATAAAGGGGTTAACTTGCATATGTATGCATATCATACAAAGGTGTAAACTTGCACATGTTACTTGCATATAATCAAACACCAAACTTGCATAACATGTCATATATGAACTTGCATATAATCAAACACCAAACTTGCATAACATGGTGTCATAATGGATCAATGTTTATCATAGTGATTTGCATAACTAGCATCATGAGCACATAGCATAAAACTTGCATAACTAGCATCATGAACATATAGCATAAAACTTGCACAACTAGCATCATGAACTCATAGCATATGACTTGCATAACTTGCATAACATCATGAACACATAGCATATGACTTGCATAACTTGCATAACATCATGAACACATAGCATATGACTTGCATAACTTGCATAACATCATGAACACATAGCATATGATAACATAACTTGCATTGATCCACATACATAACCATAACCTCATTATATCCTATCATAATTAGTTTAGCAATTGCTTGCTAAAGGCATAGAAACTCACAACTTGTTGATTAACACTCCTATGAAGAAGATTAAGTTGCTAGAGTTGATTAGAAGTTGATTTGAGAAGCTATCTTCTTCTATAATTTGATGGAGGCTCCTTCAAGTTGCATTTTGACGGCATAACGACGTTGTATCTATTTTTAGTATGAATTAGGGTAGTCTTAGGGTGTATTTATAGAATTAGGATGTAGTTTAGGCCCTTAGATTAACCTTAGATTAGGTTAGAGCCGTCAGATCTCATCACAAGCCACCAAACACAGCCCAAACTCCTTCAGGCTGCACCCAGGCCAAATTGGCCGACAGGGGGGGTCGACCCCTGGGTCGACACATGGGTCGACCCCTTGGGGGGGGTCGACACCCATGTCGACCCCTATGTCGACACCCTCTGTCTGGCGGGAATTTTCCCGCCTCTTCTGAAATCTGAAATTTGAATATTTTAAATCTGTTTTGAATTTTCTGAAACTTCTTCGGGCCTTAACTGGGTCATATAGACTCCGATTTTTGAAAACTCGAACTCTATTTCGCGTATTTTTCCAAGACAAACGCAATGGCATAGCCCGTTTCCCCTGATTCAGATTTTAAAATTTAATTCTGCCCTGTTTTATATTATAACAAGTTATTCAACATACGGGGTGTTACAATAACTTCTTCATACGAAGTCCAATTTACGCAAACTCGGACTCTATCTCTACCAGAATTCCTAGACGATTCATTTGATGATCCTTTTACCTGTTACATGCTGAATAATCACTGGACTTACCAGGCTTATGTCTGACCTGTTTTCTTTTGCCTTCTTTTCTTCCGTTTTCCCCCAAGTCCGCAGGGAGGGAATACTTCAGCTTAGTCCAGACCTTTTCCAGCATGAAGAGAGTAGATGTATTGCTTGGATTCTCTTTTCTTGGGCTAGGGCTGTGGTTACACTTTTATTGGGGATTTATGCTGCTGTTTTATGCTTCTTTATGTACTTGGAGTTTTAAATCAAGACAGATGTTTTATTTTAATAATTTAGAAGTTGGGTTTTGAGACAATGCTTGTAATGTTTTGACTGAACCATGCTATTTATGAAATGATTTTAGTTTTCCCCTGTTTATATGTCTGTCTTGTAAATTATCTTTGCCTTTTACCTAAAATGCTTCACCAAAGTTAATGCATTCCCTTTGTGAGTGACATTAATGCGGTAGGGTGTTTCACTTGGTATCAAAGCGATGGTTTATGAGATCAGATAAAAGTTTTTGAAAACCATTTTTTCAAAAAGAAATTTAAAGAAGCATTTTCAAGAAAAAGTGTTGTTTTGTTTTAAAGGCATAATCCCCAAAGCCATATGCACTATCTTTCTATCCTTTGTTTTGAACCTTTTCTTTTCGTTTTAGCCTGTCTGGGGATCTTAATCTTCCCGAGGGCGTACTGATACCTGGCTGGTTCAGAAGGTATTTGGAGGCTAGGGCTAATGACGCAGGACCAGCAGACGTTCCTCCTACCCAGTAGCAGCCATTCCTCCCCCTCCTCCGCGTGTGAATACTTTCTCGAAGATATGTAGAGACTTTCGAGCTATGGGTTGAAAGAACTTTAATGGGACTGAGTTATTTGTGGAAGCAAGAAACTGGCTCAAGGAAACAGAAGATTTGTTTGTTATCTTCGAAGTGGATGATAGGCAGAAGATACAATTGCTTGTATGGTTACTTAAGGACGAAGCCTCTTACTGGTGGGAAGTTACTAATGCTGAGAGGCCAGTTAAAACTTGGGAGGATCTCAGAATGAGATTTGAAATGAAGTTCCTCTCGCAAGCTGAACGAAGTCTACAAATGGAGAAGTTCTTAGCACTCAAATAGGGAAGCCTATCGGTTAAGGAATACGTCAACCAATTCAACCAGCTGGCTAGATTCATACTGGAGTTAGTAAACACTCCACATAAAAAGGCTCTTTGATTCGTTAAAGGGTTAAATAAGCTACTACACAGCCTAGCTTTGTCCCATATACCTATGGGTGCGACTTTTGAGAGACTAGTGGACATGGCACTATTGTAGGAGGAAGACAAGGATGGCAAGAAAAAGGCAAAGGTGGAAGAACCTCTAGACAAGAAAGTGGAGGGATCGCAGAATAAGAAAATGGATTCCAAGAAAGGCGGGAAGAATAACAAACCCCATGACAAGAGGAAGTGTAAATTTTGTGGCATACCTGGACATTTAATTAAGGACTGCAGGAAGAAGAAGTGGAAGATGGGTGGTTGCTTTCAATGAGGCGAGACAGGACATATGGCTAAGGATTGCCCAAAAAGGCAAGGGCAAGGGCAGAGGACTGGATCTACTTCTGGAGGGAAGATTCACACTCTCATTGCACCTCCGCAAGAAAGAGGTAGAAATATTTCTGTTGAGAGTTTAGTTTATCTTTCTAATCATCCAGTTCGTACTCTTTTTGATTCTGGCACATCGCACTCTTTTATATCTACTACTTTAGTTGAATCTCTGCACCTAGATACCAGTATAGTAGAGGATCCCGTGGTTGTTTCAAATCCAATTAGGGTTCGACCTATTTATCAATGATTTGTTTGGATTTGGAAATTTCTATACCAGGCGTTTGGTTTAGATGTAATTCTTATGTTTTGGGTTTCACGGGCTATGGTTTGATTCTAGGCATCCAGCAATGGTGCCATCCTCGATTTTGAAAAGAGAATGGTTAGACTTATGACTCGCCTTGGTAACACTCTCGAAATCTCTTGTAACCCTATGAATTCTGTTATGCGTAGCTACCTAGAATCTGTTGATGCATCTGTTGAAAACTTGCAATCTGTTAGAGTAGTCCGTGAATACTCGGATATCTTTGAAGAGGTGAAGGGTTTGCCTCCAAGGCGAGAGATAGACTTCCGCATATACCTTATTGATAATGCAAAACCTGTTGCTTTACCCGTTAGACACATGGCTCCAAGGGAAAGGAAAGAGCTCAGCAAGCAAGTTAAAGAGTTGACTGAAAAGGGGTTCATAAGGCGAAGTATTCCTGAATGGGGCGCTCCAGTGGTGTTTGCTACCAAAGCAGATGGTTCACTTCCCTTGTGCGTGGACTATAGGGAGCTGAAAAAGCTGACCGAGAAGAATAGGCACCCACTTCCTAGAATAGACAACTTGTTCGACCGGCTCATGGGTGCCTCAGTTTTCTCCCAATTAGGACTGGCCAATGGATTTCATCAGCTAAGAGTGGCTGAAGACAGCATAGATAAGACCGCATTCAGGACCCCGGACGGTTTCTTCGAATGGCTTGTCATGTCTTTCAGCTTGACAAACGCACCCGCCTACTTCGTAGTCTTGATGAGTAGGGTGTTCAGAGAATTCCTTAATAAATTTGTAGTGGTCTTCGTGGACAACATTTTGATTTTCTCAAAAAGCGAGGAAGAACATGCTTTGCATTTAAGGGAAGTTATGGATACTCTTCATGCACATCAACTGAAAGCAAAATTCTCCAAATGCCATTTTTGGAGAGAAGTAAGGTTTCTTGGACATGTGGTGTCCAAAGAGGGAATAGCTGTGGATCCTGCAAAAGTAGTTGCGGTGCAAGATTGGAAGATTCCACAGAATGCAATCGAAGTATGAAGTTTTCTCGGGCTAGCGGGATTTTACAGAAAGTTCATTAAGGACTTTGCAAAGATCTCAGCCCCACTTACTAGGTTGACGAATAAGAACCTAACTTTTGCCTAGGATTTGGATTGTGATGTTGCTTTCCAACGATTGAAAAGGGTTCTAACAATAGCCCCGGTTTTGACATTGCCTGATGGGAGTAAGATGTTTACGGTATACACAGACACATGCGGTACCAGATTAGGCGCTGTCTTGATGCAAGAAGGCAAGTTAGTTTGTTATGGAGGAAGGAAGTTAAAGGTACATGAGAAGAACTACCCAACTCATGATCTAGAACTAGCTGCCACTGTTTTCGCTCTTAAGTCATGGCGTCATTACCTACTAGGAGAAAGGTTTGAATTGTTTACTAACCATAAATCGTTAAAGTACCTTTTCTCACAAAAAGATCTTAACTTAAGACAACAAAGGTGGATGGAATTTTTTGCCTCATACGATTTTGAGATTTCTTATACCCTTAGCAAGGGCAATGTGGTAGCAGACGCCTTAAGTAGGAAACAGCTGACCTTAAGTCCTCTCTATGTAGAAAGGCAAAGCTTGGAGTACATAGCAAACTTTGACTTTAGACCCTCCTTTGAATTTGTACCCGGTTTGTTAGCGTCGCTAGAGGTGCGTCCTACTCTTTTGGACTCAATAGGAACCGCGCAACGTGTAGACCCTCAATTAGTTGATGTGATGGATAATCTAATTAGAGGTGAGACTTCTGGTCACCTCAATAGATACTCCACCGATGAAAAGGGTTGGTTGAGATGGGATGGAAGACTATGCGTCCCACAAGCAAGGGATTTGTGAAAACCATTCTCGAAGAAGCACACCATTCTAAGTTGACCATATACCCAGGTGGGGACAAGATGTATAAAGACATAAAAAGGGTTTTCTTTTGGAATGGCATGAAGAAGGATGTAGCTGATTTTGTCTCTAAATGCTTGATATACCAGCAAGTCAAGGCAGAGCAGAAGAAGCCTGGTGGTCTTCTTCATCCTTTAGAGGTCCCACAGTGGAAATGCGATAGCATTTCTATGGACTTTATTGATGGGTTGCCTAGATCAAGAAGGGGCAATACCAGTATTTGGGTAATAGCAGATAGGCTCACTAAAAGCGTTCACTGTATACCTGTTAAGAGTAGAAGGACCGCCTCATTGTTAGCATCCATTTATCTTAAAGAGGTAGTTCAACTGCATGGAGTACTCTCTAGCATAGTAAGTGATCGAGATCCTATCTTTACGAGCGAGTTTTGGAAGAGTTTGCAAGAGGCTGTAGGCACACAGCTATGTTTAAGCACTTCCTATCACCCTCAAACTGATGGTCAGACAGAAAGGGTGAACAGAGTATTAGAAGATCTCTTGAGATTGTGCATTCTTGATTTTGTGGGAATATGGGAGGATCACCTTCCTTTGGTGGAGTTCACCTACAATAATAGCTACCAAGCCACCATAGGCATGACACCCTTTGAGGCCTTGTATGGGAGACCATGCCGATCACCAACTTGTTGGTGGGAATCTACAGAAAAGCACGTACTTGGGCCTAACATGATCAAAGAAACTTCATAGAAGGTGGACTTGATACGAAGACGAAATAAGACCGCACAAGATAGACAGAAGTCCTACGCTGATAAAAGAAGGACCGACCTTGAGTTTGAGGCTGGAGTTAAAGTTTTTCTTAAAGTATCTCCTTTGAAGAATGTAGTTCGCTTTGGGTCCATAGGAAAATTGGCACCAAGATTTGTAGGGCCATTTCCTATCATTGAAAGGATTGGGAAGATGGCTTATAAAGTAGAGCTGCCCGAAAGATTGGCTGGAGTACATAATGTCTTTCATGTCTCTCATTTACAAAAGTGCTTACATGAGTCTGCAGAAGTTGTGGAGCCAAGCATACTAGAGGAAATAAAAGTGATACGAGAAGCAACGGTGAGAAGAGTTCTAACTCATATCTTCGGTACAGAAGTTAAAAAGCTACGCAATCGTGAGGTCAAGCCAGCTAAAGTACAATAAAGTGATGCCGAGGAAGACGCGACTTGGGAGATTGAGGACAAGATACGCGCAGCCTACCGTTATCCTTTTGAGAGTACATTCTTGATCTCTTTTTCTATAAGTTTATGCATGCTTGCATCTATATTTTAAGTATATCTCCTCGGTCCTATTCTTGATCCTTAGCTAGAAACCAATGAATGTAAACATGTATTTGAAAACATGTTATGATTGATGGTTACAAGTGGCTGCTAGTGGTTTCTCGTGGATGCATATACATATACACTAGGCACTAGATCGGCTCAGTCACTTTCATATTGCGTATGCATATATGTATTTATATATGGATTGAAACTTGATATGTTATCATGTGGATGTTGCATTTGTATGAATGATTGTGCACTCATATAGAAGTTACAAAATATGATTAGGAATAATTGCATACATGATGGACTCATAACACCGACATGATTCGCATTAAGGAGGTCAACTGAATCAGTAGACCACCTGATTTTGCATTAGATAAAGACTTATACACACACTATGTATATGATCATGAAAGCATTAGAAATATTTTTAAGGACAATGGATGCCTGTGATTGATGGTTGAGTAGATGAATGTTGGATGTTAGGATACATTCTTCTTAACTTTGAGATTTCAGGGACGAAACCTTTTAAGGAGGGGAGAATGTAACACCCCGTATTTTCTGTGAATATTAAAAGTAACGAATTAAAGAATACTTAATTTTTAGAAGAGGAATTAAGGGAAACGCGTTACGCCATTTCATTCGTCTTGGAATTCTTCTTGAGATAGATTTCGAGTTTGCGTGAATCGGACTCCGTATAAAGAAGTTATGGAGGTTAGAAGTTTCCAAGTTTAAATTAAAATAATAATTAAAAGTCACAAAAATAGTTTGAAATTCGAAATTCAGTCAGAACAGCCAAGCGGGAAATTTCCCGCTCAAGGGTGTCGACCCTCCCAGGGGGAGTCGACATAGGTGTCGACCCTCTTATAGGGGTGTCGACCCCTCGTAGGGAGTCGACCCCTTTGAGATCCAGATCCAGTGGCAAACTTTTATAACCCTGAGCTGATGTGGCCTTCTTTGATTGGCCTGATGACAAATTTTGAGGTATTAGGGATTATGTGTCATGTTGTGGTTGGCTGGATGACACATCTCTTTGGTTTGGATGGCTCTGATTTCTCCTAGACTAATCTAAAGGCTAGAATTAATCCTAGACATCTATATATACATAGCTAAACCTAAACCCTAACCTCATAACCCTAAAACTATGGTGCAATCATGCTGTTCATCTACAAGCTAGCCTAGCCTCCTTCATCTTCTATAAACTAGAAAATCAAATCCAAACTAGAAATCGATTAGAAGAACTTCAAATCAAAGGTCTACATCAAAGGATTAGCTTAACAAATTCAGATTTCAGATCCTAGAATACAAGATCCGTCCTTTTTCTGTAAGTTCAGTTATTATTCCGATTAAACACCTAATAGAAATCATGACTGTAATAACCGGATTTATAACTATGCCTAATTCTAATTCATGCTTATCTTTTTGTCAAATCTGAATTGCTTATGCCTATGAGACTATTGTGATTGATGTAATGACACCTATCATGCATATGGGACTGTTGTGACTGACATAATGAAACCTATCATGCCTATGAGACTGTTGCGATTGACATAATGGAACCTATCATGCCTATGAGACTGTTGTGATTGATATAATGGAACTTATCATGTTGTACATCCCATGCCTATGAGACTAATGTGATTGATATAATGGGACTTATCATGTTGTACATCAAAACTAGTGATTTTCTTAAGTCCAATCCTATCTAATCTTTATACCTATGGTGTAAATTGCTTAGCTTGCCCACACTTATTATTAATGTACAACATGACTATTGAAACACGATTCTTGAATTGGGTATACCTTTACATGCCTATTTTTCCTTATGTCAATTATTATGCTCCTTCTCTATTTTTCCTTTTTTTTTATTTTCTTTTGTGAATACTAAGTTCATTCAGAGCTTAGATTGAATCTCGTCGTAGTGCGATTATAACGCGGGAAAATTTGGTATAATTTAGTTGAGTAAATTTTGGCATAGCATGTGAATGTGGCATAAAAATTTTACTGACTACACTTGGGAAATATTGACATAAAACTCGGACACATATGACAAATATGTATAATGGCTAAAGATAAACATGCCTAACCCGAGGTTAGATTGAGTTGTGGTGTAAGACTACTCGGAACCGCCTGGCACATCCAGTGACCGCAACAATATAGATCTAATGTGAGAGGTTAGCGCATTAAGCCCAAAAACCCGAGGTTAGATTGAGTTGCGGTGTAAGACTGCCCGTAACCGCCCAACGCATTTAGCAACCACAACAATATAGATCTAATGTGAGAGGTTAGCGCTTTAATGAATGAATTAAAGCTAAAGAACTGACATGCTAAGAATGGTAGGATTAAGTTAATTAAGGCAACATTTAATCAATACAACATGTTAGTTAAACAGATGGGTGGGGTTAGGTGAATGTGAGAACACTTAAGCGTTATAACATGTTGATTAGGAAACCCTAGTAACGGGGATCCATTTCAACAGTAACCCACATAGATGTATCACGATACCCTAAACTAGGCAGGGTAGGGCACAATTACTGGGCTAATTATAAGCGGTCAAAATAGCGGCGGGTGGTGCAGCAGTGTAGGTTCCGGCGGAGTATGGGTGTGCACGTACTCCAGAGTGGATAAAGCAGGCACTGGGCATCAGTAGTATACACTGTGCATCTAGAATTTGTGTTGGGTTGCCGCCATAGGATTTGATACACCCTATGGCGGGCCAGCACAGGTATCTACAGTCAAGTAGGGTCGAATTACACAAGTAATAAATGCATGCGAGTAGAAGCCGATCGGAAAAAGGGATCACTTTATTATGAACACATGATGGTAGTTGAAACATTCATTAGTAGGTGCAGAGAAATGGAAATGAGTGCGATGGTATATTCAGTTTATCTTGCATTATCTTATGTTATCATATTACCATGGTATTGACCTATGTTCAATTTATTTGTGTCATGAACCTTTTACCTGTTTACATGCTGAAGAGTCACTAGACTCACTAGGCTTATGTCTGACCTGTTTTCTTTCGCCTTCTTTTCTTCCGTTCCCCTCTGGTTCGCAGGGAGGGAATGCTTCAGCTTAGTGCAGACCTTTTCCTGCTTGAAGAGAGTAGATGTATTGCTTGGATTCTCTTTTCTTGGGCTATGGCTGTGGTTACACTTTTACTGGGGATATATGCTGCTGTTTTATGCTTCTTTATGTACTTGGAGTTTTAAATCAAGACAGATGTTTTATTGTAATAATTTAGAAGTTGGGTTTTGAGACAATGCTTGTAATGTTTTGACTGAACCACGCTATTTATGAAATGATTTCAGTTTTTCGCTGTTTATAAGTCTGTCTTGTAAATTATCTGCGCCTTTTACTTAAAATGCTTCACCAAAGTTAATGAATTCCCTTTGTGAGTGACCGTAACGGAGGTTGGGTGTTTCATTATCATTGTGGTGTGCACATGTGTTGTGTGAAAATACATATAAATAACATTATATGGTAATTGGCCATGTCTGATTCCAGTTCAGAAATATTGAATATTTTAAAATAACGAATATTTTAAAATAATATTCAGTTAAAGATGAAAAGCTAATTTTGATGTCCGATTTGGGATGGACATGAATATATATAAATATATATAAAGCCGAGTTGATTAGATTAACGTTGTTTTGACGTGAACAATATTTATATCGATTTTATTCATTTCTATAATGAATATTGTAAAGGAAATGATTTCGAAATATAATATTTTGAAAATATTATCATTAATATATATTGATGATATGGAATATTCAATTTTGATTTAAAATTGAATATGAAGTTGAAATCGTTTTGAAAACGAATTTAAAACGATTTATAAAATATGTTTCGAATGGAAATGAACGAAATATATATAATATATATAATGGCCTGAATAGTACGTGCCGCGCCGCGGCAGTTCGCGAATTTCGACCATTGACTTCGAACAGACATTATGGAAGATCCGACCATCGAATTCTCCTAAAACTGGAACCATTGGGTTCGTATCTAAAAGAGTTTTCTAATGAATACAAGAAATTTAAAATCTAATGGTTGGATTTGGAATTATGCCCAAATAAAATTTGGAAAAGGTCGCTGTAAGTGCAGTTCGATAGCCATTTATGAAAATCGATTGTACGGGCCTTGATAAAATTATTAAAAATATCAATAATTAGTGTAAAATCATAATAAATGATTTGGAAAGAACTAGGATGAAAAATTCCATATTTGAAAAGATATAAATATATTTATATTGAAATGAACTAGTTATGAACTAGAATTATAATCCAATATTTTTAATTAAATAAATTGGATTTTTGAAATGGTTTTAAAAATAACCGGGATTTCCAATATATGAATTGGAATGGTTATGAACCGAAATTGTCTTCGGAATATTTCGATGTTGGGTTTCGTGATTATACAGATATTGTTATGGAAATTTGAAAGATATATTTATATCCTTATTTCCAATACGATAATTTTTTTATGTAGTATTTGATATTGAATATAAGCCGATATATTTTCTATTCAGAGCCTTGTATTTAATATCAAAAGGGATTTTGGGTTTGTCGTGAACGGTGTCTTCAATAACACTGTTCTTGAACCCCATGTGAAGAGAATAAATCTTTTAATTAAGATTGTTAGAGTTTCCAATTATATTTAATAATTGGAATAAAATGGAATGTGAATTGGGTTTATCGTGAACTGTGTTTTTAAAGATATTCGTTCTTTAACCCGATTTACAGTGAAATGTGATTTGGAATTTATAAATCTTTTGTTAAGATTTAAAGGAAATTTTCCAAAGTGACATTTTCCAATTTAATAAAATAAATTGGAATGGAATGGAATTCGATTTGGTAATAATCAAAGTGGACTTCTATGGAGGAAGACTGTTACAATATATGGAATTTAAGAGGCTTTGCCGTCATTCCATTTATAGTATCGGTTGTATATGGAAGTTTATATCGATTATGTATATCGATCCGTTTTCCATGAAAATTCCATTGTTAATGGAAATGAGATTTTGGGTTTATCGTGAACTGTGTTTCAAAAGACATTAGTTCTTTAACCTAGTTAACGATAAGATTAATTTCTTAACTTGGAAGAAAATCATTAGCTAATGATTTCTGGAAATTAAAACTGAATTAGAGTTTCAACGAATCTTTAAATAGATTGAAAGGTGAATTTGATAACCAAAATTATCAAGTTCGAGAAATGATCGAGAATGGAGTACCACCAGTTTTGCTCCAGGCGGTAGTTAAATCTTTAATTAGATTTGGACGTGAAATGGTAATTGAATTTACCGATAACACCATGGTCTTATATATGGAGTATTACCCTTTTTGCATCATGAGATGAATAGGTTGGGATTGGGAAATTAAACAAAAGATTACTTCGGTAAGGTGCGATAATCCTGACTAGTTTAGAAAACCGCAAATGGTTTGAAATTATATCCAAAGAAATATTAAAGAATAAATTTAAATAATTTATCTTTAATAAAATTAATGGGAACTTTTCCCAAAGTAAAAAAATATTTCAGCAATGGAATATTCTGGATTGGAATGAGGCGTATGCTGTGTTTTTATAGCACTTGTTTATTATATACGCGAGTTATTCAGAAAGACCGGGTTTATCCCATTCTGAATAACAGATTCGACGATATGTCGAGGATGAAGACGGTATTTGAAGACCAGGGGTCTTCACATTGTTTGGTTGATTACCGATGTCTTGATTGTGTTGTACACCTAAGACGAGGATTTACGCCCCATAGGGCAGGGAAACACAGTGTTTAGGCATTTTAGTCCACTCCGTGTGGACCGGCCCTGACAATCCAAAGGCTTGACAAAGTACTTGCCTGAGACATGGGCTAGATTGTCTCAAAGCGGTAAGGACGATCCCTTCCCTTGGTTCACAGACAGAAATCCGACTTCCAATACGTGAGTTTGCGGTTTTGATTGTAGAGCCTAGTATTGGCGACATGATATATGGTACCCATGCCGCCTAGGATTGATACATTTATATTTGAAGCTGTTTTATACACTATGCACTTATAATAGTATCAAATGATTTGTTTTAACGTACCAAGAATGTTTGGCTATTATAAAGGAAAACCCTATCCTCCGGCTTGCGTTGCATTGTGTGATGGGACCTGGGTCTTATAATAGCCTCATTTTTCCAATAAACATTGCTTTGTTTTGTTATATGCACTAGTATTCTTGGGAGGAAACCCGTTCCGTGTTATACGACGTGGTCCCTTGATATATCTGATTTAAAATAAAGTTTTAAATAACTGTTTTAGTTGTCACACCAGTCACATGACTGACCTGGAGTTTATCATTTTAACCTAAACTCTAGGTGCCCCTATTTTCCATGTGGGCAGCTTGTAGTTTTGGTTTTGCAGACTTATATTCACAGGATCCTGGTTTACAGCTGGAATGATATTCGAAAAGCTCTATATCTATATATTCCTTTCTGTTGTGTTTTGTATTATTTTTCGCTGTAATGCAATGTAATTTAAATCTATGATATTTTTCTACTGTATATTATTCATGTATACTTTGGAATATTCTTGTTTTCTGATGAAATTGTTGTAATAAGCAATGAAATGTTCTTCTATTTGTGTTTCGATGTGTGTTGTTCTCAACTCAATCTGGATTTTCCTTCACGGGGAAGTTTGGGTTGCTTCATTTGGTATCAGAGCTTTGGTTTACAAAGCTCAGAGAACAAGACACGTCAGAACCAAACGAAAGAATTCATCAGAGATTTGATTAGTAATATCCAATTAGAATGACTCGTTAGAGATAGGATCAGAAGTATCCTAGAACGAGTATGGAGAGTGAAAATTTTAAAATCAAATTTAGTTTCGAATATAATCTAATTATACGTATTTGAGTATATTATTTTATTATATTTTAGACATTCGAGTATATGAGATTTTGCATATACGCGTCATGAACGTATATTCGAAGTTTTAATATAATGGATAGATACAGAATCACACTCTAGGCGCCCGAAGATGTTCTGGTGATGCCGTCGCATCATCAGTATTTATGTTTGACTTTTGAAAGTGGGATATCTATATATTTCCAATTGACTGGTGTGAGAACCAAAACTAGATAGGGCAATTGTTGTAAATTGGCATCAAAAACATGATTTTCTGTATATATGTCAAAATTATGAATTTGAAATGTTAATTCACTAATTGATTGATGGTTATGTTGTATGATTATTTGTTATCTAATAAAACCATTATGTGAAAGAACGGTACATATAACCCAATTGTATCAAACATTGAACTGAATTGGAAATTGATTGGAATTGCATGCATATACATGTATATACATTGAACAGGTCATAGCAAGGAGGCTAGATAAGAGGAATAAAATTGTATGCCCGACAAATAGGTACATGTTTACGAATTTATTGGAATTGGATGATTTTATGAGCCGATTGGTGAGCCGCTTGGCTTTTTCTTTTTCTTTTTGAGACGAGGGGGCCTGTGTGGCGATTTGGGGATTTTCCCGGTGCTCCCCATACAAAGGAGGTTATGGCGAAATTTTTCAAAAATTTAGGGTGTTAGCCAATTTTTTTAAAGATTAGAAATTCTTAAAAACTGAAAAGTTAAAGAATGAAAGCCAAACTAAAAGTTGAGTTGATTAGTAAAACAATTTTCAGCTCCGTTCCTTTTCGAGGAAGAAAAGATTTTACGTGGGGTAGATTGTAACAACCCGGAAAATCAGAACCATTTAAAAATTTTATGTTGGCAATTTTAATGAATTTTGGATATTTAAAATGAATCATGTTAAGCAATAACGACTAGAAATTTATTTTGAATAGAGTTAGAACGTATATATTTATTTAAATCGGAGTTAGAATATAAATATTTATTTTAATTATAAAAGGAATTGGAAATGGCGCGGTAGTTTGAAAATTCGATTTCAAATTTCAAATGAATGTACAGGATTCAAAATTAATCGGATTTTAGCGAAACCAAAAACATTTGAATCTGTTTGAAAATATCTTTCCAACGAATCCAAAAAATTGAAATTTCATAACGGGAATAAAAAGTTATGTCCAGTTGAAAATTCAGAATAGTCACTATGGAAATAAAGCCCTTAAAAATGTAAATTTTGCAAACGACCTCCGTTTTGGATGAAACTACTTTTGTTGGATCCAGGATGTCAAGTTATTGCTAGAATCAAATTTCCATAATTTTTGGAATCGATATGTGAGCGTGGAGAAGTTAAATGTGTTTTGACAGTTTCAGCCAATTTGGATCAACCAGAAAATGGCCATTTTTCAAACGGTCTCCAAATTTGACGAAATTAGTTTTGTTAGGACCATATCGTCAAAACATAGCCAGTTTATTTTTTTTTGGAATTTTTGGGGTTCGTATGTGGCCCCGGTAAATTAAAAAGTGCGTTTAAATTAAATATATATTGATTTATAATTTAAATTTAATCAAAACTGATCGTAACAGCCGAATTGGCTTGCGAAACATATCCCATTGTGTTTGGATGGAGGTATAACGCTTGGGGCAAGAGTCGTTGTGTCTCGTTTAGAGTTCAGATGAGAAACAAGTATTTTTGCAAATTAAATAAAATATTAATATAATATATATAATAAAACCCCTCTTCCCCTTAACCCCCTCCTCCTTTTCATTTCCGATCAGTTCAAATTAAATGAAAAATCCCCCCCCCCCCCCGTGACCTAGAAAACCCGACACCCTCCATCGCCATGGCACCCCCATCGCCATCGCTCCACCGCCTCCACCTTCATTCCCCCCTCCGCCAAACCACACTCACCTTGACGATAGCTCCATCCTCCGCCCCTCGCACCCAAATCGACATCGCAGAAGACCACAACGCCACCAACCTAAAATGCTACCACCGGACAGCTCGGATCCGTCACCCCCGCCTGGGTGCGTCGCGATTCTGCCCCCGCCTGGCGCATCGCGATTCTGCCCCCCTCCCCTCTCAGTTCGTCAAACACAGCAAGCTTTTTATATTATTTTTATTTTTGTTTTTATTTCTTTCTTATTTAAAACATGAAGCATTGAATTTATATTCAGTTTTTATGGTAATAAAATTAAGATTTTTATACATTTAACTTTGTAATCAAATTAGAATTTTTATTCATATGACTTTGTATTAAAAATCTGATTTTTATATGACTTTGTTTTGGAAATATAATTTTTATAGCTAGCACTGATATGAAATATGATTAACATATTAAAAAGCGATTTTTATTTGTATGATTAGTATAAAAATATTTGATTTTTATTTTGTTAAAGATTTGATTTTTATTTGTATAAAAAGATTTGATTTTTATTAGTTTAAAGATTCGATTTTTAGTTGTTTAAAGG
Source organism: Allium sativum (assembly GCA_030737875.1). Classification (NCBI taxonomy): domain Eukaryota; kingdom Viridiplantae; phylum Streptophyta; class Magnoliopsida; order Asparagales; family Amaryllidaceae; genus Allium; species Allium sativum. The sequence continues at coordinate 860,852,835 of CM060915.1, read as the reverse complement.
TATTTTTTTCATTTGAAGTAGCGAGGGGAAAATATGATCATTATATATAGATCGTTATAGAAATATAATCTGTATTATATATGCAGCGTAATAAAAATAAGATTTTTATGTATATCACAGCGATATAAAATTATGATTTTTATCATAGGAATAGCGATATAAAAATGTGATTTTTAAATATATGAACAACATATTAAAAATGTGGTTTTCGCTATGAGCAGCATGAAACATTGTGTGAAGGAACTGGAGGGAAACAAATCCAAACAGTTCAATAAAGAATGGAGGAGTGGAAACCAAAGGTGAGAACTCCTCACTGAAATTATTTCTATATAGTATTTAATTTATAACTGCATGTATGAACTGCCCCCCGTCGTCCACAGACCATGGACGACTTGTTTGGTTGTGTGTTTGAATTGATTTGTTTGTGTGAATTTGGTTTGTGATGTGGAATGGGAAATAACAATTATTCATGTGTTGAATTAGATAAAAATTCATGTGTTGAAATAAAATAAATATTCTTTTACAAATCGGACGATTTGTTTATATACACTTATTTGACCGATATGGATTAGGACGATAAATTTTACACATCACCCAAACTGCACAAATAAAATATGTGTTTGTTGATTGAAACCCGACATGGGTGTTGGGATGATATTAGACTTACACTAATCCCAAATGTTAGTTGTATGTCGATCGATTGGTTGACATGCTGTTGTAAGCGTTAAATATTTATATTTAATGCTTATACAGTGTAAAATGCACTCTGGATGATGGTTGGTTATTTATCATTGTGGTGATACACATGTATTGTGTGAAAATATATATAAATATAATTATATGGTAATTGGCTGTGTCTGATTCCAGTTTAGAAATAATGTATATTTTAAAATAACGAATATTTTAAAATAACGAATATTTTAAAATAATATTCAGCAAAAGATCAAAAGCTGATTTTGATGTCCGATTTGGGATGGACATGAATATATTAAAATATATATAAAGCCGTGTTGATTAGATCAATGTCGTTTTGACATGAACAATATTTATATCGATTTTATTCATTTCTATAATGAATATCGAAAAGGAAATGATTTCGAAATATAATATTTTGAAAATATTATGATTAATATATATTGATGATATGGAATATTCAATTTTGATTTGAAATTGAATATGAAGTTGAAATCGTTTTGAAAACGAATTTAAAACGATTTATAAAATACTTTTTAAATGGAAATCGAAGAAACATATATAATATATATTGTATACATATATATATATATATATATATATATAATGGCCTGAATATAACGCGCCGCGGTAGTTCGCGAATTTCGACCATTGACTTCGAACAGACATTACGGGAGATCCGACAGTCGTATTCTCTAAAACCGGAACCGTTGGGTTCGTATCGAAAAGGGCTTTCTAACGAATACAAGAAATTTGAAATCTAACAGTTGGATTTGGAATTATGTCCAAATAAAATTTGGAAAAGGTCGTTGTAAGTGCAGTTCGATGGCCGTTTATGGAAATCGACTGTACAGGCCTTGATAAAATTATTAAAAATATCAATAATTAGTGTAAAATCATTATAAATGATTTGGAAAAAATTGGGATGAAAAATTCCATATTTGAAAAGATAAAAATATATTTTTATCGAAATGAACTAGTTATGAACTAGAATTATAATCCAATATTTTTAAATAAATAAATTGGAATTTTGAAATGGTTTTAAAAATAACCAGGATTTCCAATATATGAATTGGAATGGATTTGAATCGAAATTGTCTTCAGAATATTTCGATGTTAGATTTCATGATTATACAGATATTGTTATGGAAATTTGAAAGATATATTTATATCGTTATTTCCAATATGATATTTGTTGGTTGTAGTATTTGATATTGAATATAAGCCGATATATTTTCTATTCAGAGCCTTGTATTTAATATCAAATGGGATTTTGGGTTTGTCATGAACGGTGTCTTCAGTAACACAGTTTATGAAACCCATGTGAAGAGAATACATCTTTTTATTAAGATTGTTAGAGTTTCCAATTATTAATTGGAATAAAATGGAATGTGAATTGGGTTTATCGTGAACTATGTTTTTAATGACATTCGTTCTTTAACCCGATTTATAGTGAAATGTGATTTGAAATTTATGAATATTTTGTTAAGATTTAAAGGAAATTTTCCAAAGTGATGTTTTCAATTTAATAAAATAAATTGGAATGGAACGGAATTCGATTTGGTAATAATCGAAGTGGACTTCTGTGGAGGAAGACTGTTACTATATATGGAATTTAAGAGGCTTTGCCGTTATTCCGTTTATAGTATTAGTTGAATATGGAAGTTTATATCGATTATATATATCGATCTGTTTTCCATGAAAATTCCATTGCTAATGGAATGAAATTTTGGGTTTGTCGTGAACTGTGTTTTAAATGACATTAGTTCTTTAACCCAGTTAAAGATAAGACTAAGTTCTTAACTTTGAAGAAAATCGTTAACTAATGATTTCTGGAAATTAAAACTGAATTAGAGTTCTAATGAATCTTTAAATAGATTGAAAGGTGAATTTGATAACCAAAATTATCAAATTCGAGAAATGATCGAGAATGGAGTACCACAAGTTTTGCTCTAGGCAATAGTTAAATCTTTAATTAGATTTGGATGTGGAATGGTAATTGAATTAACCGATAACACCATGGTGTTAGATATGGAGTATTACCAGTTTTGCTTCATGGGATGAATAGGTTGGGATTGGGAAATTAAACAAATGATTACTTCGGTAAGGTGCGATAATCCCGACTAGTTTGGAAGACCGTAAATGGTTTGAATTGATATCCAAAGAAAGATTAAAGAATAAATTTAATGAATTTATCTTTGATAAAATTAATGGGAACTTTTCCCAAAGTAAAAGAATATTTGAATAAATGAATACTCTGGATTGGAATGAGGTGTATGTTGTGTTTTTATAGCACTTGTTTATTATATACGCGAGTTATTCATAAAGGGGTTTATCCCATTCTGAATAACTGATTAGACGATATGTCGAGGATGAAGACGGTGGTTGAAGACTGGAGGTCTTCACATCGTTTGGATGATTACTGATGTCTTGATTGGGCTGTACACCAAAGACGAGGTCATAAGTGGTGATCGTTCCATACGTACTTGGAGATCGACCAGATATGCGAGGACCTCTCTCCTGCATTGGACATACGGGATGAGGAATAAGGTACCTCTGGTTTCATTCGGACCTAGAACGAACTTGTAAATGGATGTATGTCTGATATCGGATTTCATTCTGTGTGATTGATAGACATCTGTTGCATAGCGTGAATTGCTTGTGTGGCATGCTGAGATGCAAATGATCAAGGCTTTTATTGAAAAGCAGAGTCTTATGGTAGATGATCAAAGCACGACTTTAATATAGCATAGCTTTGTGTAGCGTTAATTCGCGAGCCTCGCACCCCGTTGTGAACCAGAAACGGGAGAGGACTTCAAGGAGAGCATGCATTACCTTCTAGCTAGGAGTGGTGTCAGCGTTTTACAAGCACTGACGTTTTACTTATGTGGATGATGGATAGCGAGGCGCCTCGGTTATTTCGGTCTCTGCGGAGCTGATGGATGGTCTTTATACAGACCAGATTTATGCCCCATAGGGCGGGGAAAAGCATTGTTCAGGCATTTTATTCCACTCCGTGTGGACCGGCCCTGACGATCCAAAGGCTTGACAGAGTACTTGCCTGAGACATGGGCTAGATTGTCTCGAAGCGGTAAGAACGATCCCTTGCCTTGGTTCACAGACGGAAATCCAACTTCCAATACATGACTTTGCAGTTTTGATTGTAGAGCCTAATATTGGCGACATGATATATGGTACCCATGCCGCCTAGGATTGATACATTTATATTTGAAGTTGTTTTAAACACTATGCACTTACAATAGTATCAATTGATTTGTTTTAACGTACTAAGCATGTTTGGCTATTACAAGGGAAAACCCTATCCTCCGGCTTGCGTTGCATTGTGTGATGGGACCTAGGTCTTATAATAGCCTCATTTTTCCAAAAAGCGTTGCGTTGTTTTGTTATATGCACTGGTATTCTTGGGAGGAAACACATTCCGTGTTATACGGCGTGGTCCCTTGATATATCTGATTTAAAGTAAAGTTTTAAATAACTATTTTAGTTCTCACAACAGTCACATGACTGACCTGGAGTTTTTTTTTTTTACCTAAACTCTAGGTGCCCCTATTTTTTGCACACGGGCAGCTTGTAGTTTTGGTTTTGCAGATTTATATTCACAGAATCCCGGTTTACAGCTGGAATGATATTCGGAAAGCTCTGTATCCATATATTCCTTTCAATTGAGTTTTATATTATTTTCTACTGCGATGTAATGTAATTTAAATCTCTGATATTTTTCTACTGTATAGTATTCATGTATACTCTGGAATATTCTTGTATTTTGATGAAATTGTTGTAATAAGCAATGAAATGTCCTTCTGTTTGTGTTCCGATGTGTAATAACCCGGAAAATCTGGGCCAGTTTAAAATTTTTATTTTGGCAATTTCAGCGAATTTTGAATATTTAAAATAGATTATTTTAAATAATATCGACGAGAAATTTATTTTGAATAGAATTCAACGTATATATTTATACGCGTCGTCGTTAGAATATAAATAATTATATATAATTATAAATAGAATTGAAAATGGCGCGGTAGTTCGATAATTCGATTTCAAACTTCAATTGGATGTACCGGGTGCAAAACAATCCGGATTTTAGTAAAACCAAAAATCATGGGATCTAATTGTGAATATCTTTCTAACGAATCCGAAGAATCAAAATTTCGTAGCGAGAATCAAAAGATATGTCCAGTTGAAAATTCTGAATAGTCGCTATGGAATTCAGGCCCTTAAAAATGGACATTTTGCAAACGACCTCGGATTTCGACGAAACCAGTTTTGTTGGGTCCGTGGTGTCAAGTTATTGCTAGGTTTCAAATTTCATAATCTTTCGAATCAATATGTGAGCGTGGCAAAGGAAAACGCGGTTGACCAGTTTCAGTTGATTTTAATCGACTGGAAATTGGCCATTTTTCTAACGGTCTCAGAATTCGACGAAACTAGTTTTGTTAGGACCGTATCGTCAATGCGAAGCTAGAAAATATTTTTCGAGAATTTTTCTAGTTAGTATGTGACCCCGGTAATTTGAAATGTACGTTTAAAATTCATTATAGTAATTTAAATGTAAATTCAACGGAAACCGATCGAAACAATCAAATCAGCTTGCGATACATATCCCATTGTGTTCGGAATGGGGGTATTACGCTAGGGACGACGGTCGGCGGGTTCAAATCTGAGTTGAAACGAAAAGTCAACATTAGGGTTTTAAAGGGAAAAAAATATATATAATAATTATATATATATTTACATACCCCCCCCAAATCATTATTCCAGGAACAAAATAAAAAAAAAGAAAAAAAAGAGGAAAATCGCGATCGTTCCCCCCCCCCCCCCGTTGCCTCGACCGCCGCCAGAGGCGGAGCTCGCCACTGCGCCGCGATGAGGCCACCCACCTCCAGCCCCCCCCCCCCCTCCGATCCTCCGCCTTCTCCTTCCCTCCTCTGCCACGAAACCCGTTACCCCCTTCGAACCCCGAACCGCCTGCGCCCACCACGACAGAGCCGCCACCGCCCCTTTACCCCGTCGCGCCCACCTCCGCCGACCTCTCCCCCCCCCCCCCTGGCCACCTCCGGCGAACTCAAAGAGACCCCCCTGTAAGTCTTTTCTTCTTTTTTTATTTATTTTATTTTGTTTTATATAAACTGAAAAAAAAAAGATAAAATACTGTTTTTATTTTTAAAGTTTAAAACTGTTTTTTTTGTTTTGTTTGTTTAAAAACTGATTTTTTTTGACAAGATTTAAACTTTATAAAAGATGTGATTTTTAAATTAGAAAAGACAGTGTTTTTAGAATTATAAAAGACGTGATTTTTAAAGCAGAAAAGATTTGTTTTTTTAAAGTAAAAATATGATTTTTATATTTTTAAAGTATTAAAAATATAATCTTTAAGAGATAGAGAATATAAAAATATCATCCTTGTGTATGTAACGAAATAAAAATCTGATTTTTATTTTATCTACGTTGAGATAAAGTGGTTAAATTTAAAAAGGTGAAATCTTTAAATTTAAAAAGGTGAAATCTTTAAATTTAAAAAGGTGAAATCTTTAAATTTAAAAAGGTGAAATCTTTAAATTTAAAAAGGCGAAATCTTTATATAGAAAATAGCGTGATAAAAATATAATTTTATCTATATAACATAGTAGTAAAAATTCGATTTTTATATATTGAATAACGGAATAAAAATTCGATTTTTAAATATATGAAGTGATTATAAAAATATGGTTTTTAAATTTAAAGTAAATAAATAAAAATGTGATTTTTATTTTAAAGACATCGAAATATAAAAATGTGATTTTTATATATGTAGTGGCTACGGTCACAAGAAGACGATAAAAAAAAGCGAGGATGACGAAGAAGAGTCAAGATGTTTGGATAGCTTTCGGTGAGAACTTCTCACTCTAAAATTTTCTTTTTCTAGTTATATATATATACTAGGATGCAGACGGTGCTTAGTAGCACCCGACACCCGTCATCCACAGACCATGGATGACATGTTTGTTAAATTGTTTGGTTGAGTAGTTGGTTAGTTTGTTGGGTTTGAACTGAATTGTTTGGTGAATTGAAAGTGATTTGATTGATGTGTGAATGGCGTGGGCCTTCACTAGACCGGGAATAAGGCTAGGCCTTGTTCCGTTTCTAGTATCGTGCCGTTATGCCGCCAAAATTTTCTAAAATATGTTAGAAAAATAAAAATATCATTTTTATTGTGTAAATGAACTAATAGAAATTCAAGTGTTGAAATAAATATTTTTGACGTTAAAAATATAATTTTTAACGTGAAAGTGAATAAATGAATATTTATAAACAAATCGGCCGATTTGTTTATTTACACTAATTTGACTGATATTGATTGGGTTGATAAATTTTACACATCGCCCAACTGCACAAATAAAATCTGTGTTTGATTGTTTGAAACCCCACACGGGTGTTGGGATGAAATTGGAAGTTCACTCATCCTGATTGATTAAATATGTCGATCGATTGATTGACGGGCTGTATAAGCGTTAGATATCTATATTTGATGCTTATACAGTGTAGTGCACTTTGGTTGATGGCTGATTGTTTATCATTGCTAGTATATACATGTGTTGTATGGAAATCCATATAATTGACATTATATGGTGATTGATTGGGCCTCATTCCAATCGGAAAAACAATGAATATTATAAAAGAAAATTCATGTGTTGAATATAAAAATAGTCATGTGTCGACGATGTTCATGTGTTGAGTGAAATATTTTATACAATGAAATTACATCTTTATCATATTTAAAATTAGGACTACTTCCCAGTAGAAGTCTGATTAAAAATCAAACGATAGATACCATAGTTTTATAAAATATTTTACATAACAAAAATAGTGATGTGTTGACAGTACTCATGTGTTGAGATTAGTCGTGTGTTGAAAGAAATATAGATTCATGTGTTGAATGGGATAAATATTCATTTGTTGGATAGAATAAAGGAGTTTTGAAAAATATAAAGCCGTGTTGATTAGAGATGCGTTATTTCGACGTGAACGATATTTATATCGATTTGAAAACGATTTCGAAATGAATTGAATTGAAAACGATTTCGAAATGAATTGAATTGAAAACGATTTCGAAATGAATTGAATTGAAAACGATTTCGAAATGAATTGAATTGAAAACGATTTCGAAATGAATTGAATTGAAAACGATTTCGAAATGAATTGAAGTGAAAACGAATTCAAATTGATTTGAAAGCGAATTGAAATGAATTCAAATTGAATTGAAATTTGAATTGAATGGAAATGAATTTTAAAACGAATTTATAAAGAAGAATTCAATTTTGATTTGAATTGAAAAGGAAGTTGAAATTGTTTTGAAACGAATTTAAAACGATTTATAAAATTCGTTTTAAAAGGAAATCGACGAAATATATAATATATATATTATATATATATAATGGCCTGAATAGAACGCGCCGCGCCGCGGCAGTTCGTGAATTTCGACCATTTATTTCAAATGGACATTGCGGGAGATCCGACCGTCGGATTCTCCTAAAACCGGAACCGTTGGGTTCGTATCGAAAAGAGCTTTCCAATGAATATGAGAAATTTGAAATCTAACGGTTGGATTTGGTATTATGTCCAAATCAAATTCGAAAAAGGTCGCTGTAAGTGCAGTTCGATGGCCGTTGTTGGAAATCGACTGTACGGGCCTTGATAAAATTATTAAAAATATCTATAATTTGTGTAAAATTATAATATGTGAATTGGAAAGAATTGGGCTGGAAAATTCCACATTTGAAAAGGTAAAAATAGATTTTTATCGAAATGAACTAGTTTTGAACTAGAATTGAAATCAATTTATTTTTAAAGTAAATAAATTGAATTTGAAAGTGATTTTGAAAATAATCGATAATTTCCAATACGTGGATTGGACTGGAGCTGAATCGAAATTATCTTCGGGATATTTCGATGTTGGATTTCGTGACTATACAAATATTGTTATGGGGATTTGAAAGATATATTATATATCGTTATTTCCAATACGATATTTGTTAGTTTCAGAATTTGATATTGAATATAAGTCGATATATTTTCTATTCAGAGCCTTGTATTTAATATCAAATGTGATTTGGTTTGTCGTGAATCGTGTTTTTGATGACATTGGTTCTTTAACCCAGTTAAAGGCGGAATATTGATTTTTGAGAAGATTAAAACTAAGTGGAGTTTTAATGAATCTTTAATTAGATAAAAAATGTGAATTGATAATTTAAATTATCAAATTTGAAAGGTGATCGAGAGTGGAGTATCACCAGTTTTGCTCCAAAGCGATAGTTAAATCTTTAATGAGATTTGAACGTGAAATGGTAATTAATTTTACCGATAACGCCGTGGTGTTAGATATGGAGTATCGCCAGTTTTGCTCCATGGGATATATAGGTTGGGATTGGAAAATAAACTAAATAATTACTTCGGTGTGGTTCGTTAATCCCGACTAGTTTGAGATGATATCCAAGGGAAGATTAAAGAATAAATTTAGAAGAATTTATCTTGGATAAAATTAATGGGAACATTTCCCTAAGAATGTGATTTTGTGAATAAAAGAATATTCTGAATTGGAATGAGGCGTTTGTTGTGTTTGTGTAACATTCGTTTATTATATACGTGGGTTATTCAGAAAGGCAGGGTTTATACCCATTCTGAATAACCGATTCGACGAGATGTCGAAGATGAAGACGGTGGTTGAAGACCGGAGGTCTTCACATCGTTTGGGTGATTACTGATGATCTTGATTGGGCTGTACACACAGGATGAGGGAATCAGTCGGTGATCGTCCAGACGTACTTGGAGATCGATGGATATGCGAGGAAAGTGCCTCCGGTTTCGTTCAGACCCAGAACGAACTTGTAAATGGATTGTGTGTCTGACATTGGATTTTATTCTGTGTTGATTGATCTCTATTAAATATACATCTGTTTGGTGGCGGAGAATTTATTCTCTTGCTTAACGCCCTTCTCTGAGACATACGAGCTCAGAGGTTGTATATCGATGGACATCAGTCGCATGGAGTGAATTGCCAATGTGGCATGCGTAAGTGGCAATTGATCAGGGCTTTTGTTGAAAAGCAAAGTCTTGTGGTTGATGATCAAAGCACGGCCTGTGTGGCATAGCTTTGTGTATAACGTGAATTCGCGAGCCTCACACCTCGGTATGAGTCAAAAACGGGAGACGGACCCAAGGAGTGCATGACGTTTCTTTCTAGCTAGGGTGGTGTCAGTGACCTACCAGCCCTGACATTTATATACTTTTCACCTGTGTGGTTGTTGGATACGAGGAGCCTCGGATATAGGTCTGTAAGGACCGGGAAACGTGTGTTCAGGAATTGCCAATCCTCAAAAGTAAGAGAGGACCGGCCTTGGAGGATCCAGGGGATTGCTGTGTGTGGTCCCGAGGCATTTGCTAGAGTGTCTCGAACGCGGAGAGGAGCTTGCCCCTTGCCTCGGCTCATGACGGAAATCCAATTTCCAATACGTGTATTGCGGTTTTAATTGTAGAACTAGTATGGCGACATGATATATGGTACCCATGCCGTCTATGATTGATATTTATGATTGAATTGTTTTGACACTATACACTTATTATAATATCAAATGATGTGTTTTAAACGTATCAAGCATGCTTTGGCTGTTATAAGGGAAAACCCTATCCTCCGGCTTGCGTTGCATTGTGTGATGGGACCTGGGTCTTATAACAGCTTCATTTTTCTTTATTTAGCATTGCGCTGTTTGTTCTATGCACTGGTATTCTTGGGAGGAAACCCGTTCCGTGTTATACGGCGTGGTCCCTTGATTTACCTAACTTTAAAACCAATATTAATAACTGTTTTAGTTCTCACACCAGTCACATGACTGACCTGGAGTTTATTGTTTTAACCTAAACTCTGGGTGCCCCTATTTTCCGCACGGGCAGCTAGTAGTTTTGGTTTTGCAGATTTATATTCACAGGATCCTGATTTACAGCTGGAACGATGCTCGGAAAGCTCTGTATCCGTGTATCACTTCTAGTTGTGTTTTGTATTATTTTCCGCTGCTATGTAATTCATTGTAATCTCTGATATTTATCGAATGTAATTTATTCATTTATACTCTGTATATTCTTGTATCTGATGGAATTGTTGTAATAACAATGAAATGTTCTTCCGTATGCGTCCTTTTGTGTGTTGTTCTCAAAGTATTCGTGCTTTCCTTCACGGGGAAGTCACGGGTTCTAACATAGTGGTATCAGATGTGTGTTATTCTCAACTCAATCTGGATTTTTCTTCATGGGGAAATTCAGGTCGCTTCAGTCTTGTTTAGCCTGGGTTGCAAGATGTTCTTGTTGAACCCGGTGTATTCCTCTTTAGAAATACACTGTCGGGAAGGTGGTCTCATATCTTGCCATAGTTGGAATTTATTCTCCAATAAGCGCCCGCGGTTTTTGATTGTATATTATATATTTAGAGCGTGAGACGCAAGCGTTCTGCTAGATGGTTATTTATTTGATTTAGATACTATTATAACATCGGAAAAGATATGATTTCAAAATTGTTTTTGGTTATCGTAAGGTAAAAATCGTCCGTAATTATGTGTGGATTTGGTCTTACGATTATCCTTTTCTTTCGAAAAGATTTTGACTTTAAAATCAAATTGGATAATTCCTCTTAAACTTAGTGAGTTTCTCACGCTGGTTCACTAGACCGATCCTTGCATTTGCAATGCTCGGGTCAGATCGAGTTTTACAGGTTCAAGGTATTGGATATTGTGAAGTCTAGAGATGAAGTGATCCCCATTTAAATTTATTATTAGATGCCCTGAATTTTACATTTGTTTTACCCTAGGTCACATCCTTAATAGGATATACCCCTATTAAGTCTCCCCAAGATCCTCTTATAGATACACTAATATAAATATATCAATTTATATAGTGAAAAAAACTTGGTAATTGAGTAGGGATTAAAGTGCGATGAAATACTTAACAATGCAGAATTTTTATAAAGCTGACTTTTCCGATATTTAGAATCAGACTATTTTAAAACATGTAGATCATACTATATCTTAGTGTTAAAAATATGATTTACTCTTCATACAACTATATATATAATGTTCTATCAGTCAAAACATCTATAAAGTGATGAGAATCAAGGAATTTGTTGTCATGGGATTGTGCACATGTATAATGCATATACTATACACATGCACAACTCTTATACTCTGGCTATACCTCAATTCGTCAAATTCAAGTCATAAAAAGGTAATAAAACAAAGTATAGCATTAAACCATTTTTGTTTTTCTAGTCAAAATGCATCTTATACTCTTTAAATCATTTTCACAAACACATTGATAACTATTTGATAATATGCCTAGGTGAACATAGATACTATAGACCATACTTAGGGGGCTTTTGATTCCCTAGAAATTATTGTTTTTATATAGTAAGTAAAACCCTTTTTACATATCATAATTAGTTAAAAATGATTAAAGCATGCTGGCTCATGACATGTTGTGGCGAAATGTATACATTGAACTTATATACCTTACCATTGCATGTCACATATACTAGTTATGTATATTCCAGTTTCATCATAAAATATATAACAATTAGTTACTTATTACAAGCTTGTATGTATATTCTATCAAGCCATTTAAATAGATAATCATAATAAGTTTAATACCCAAAAAAATACATAATTGCACAATCCGTTTTGCTTTAGATATAACACATCTTGTGAAGCATACTCCCATTACATATTAGCTAAATATAGGTTCATGATTCATTAATATACATAAAGCAAACTCCTCTTTATTTCTAGAAACTAGACCATTCCAGATTTTAGGTCCTGCCGTAGCATATCTTTGGCATAAAACATCATAATAAAGTATCTTCAAAACAACAACGTATGCTTCCTTTCCTGGATTTAATCCATGGACTACCTCACCAAAATAAGACACCCTATAAGATTGGCAATGCAACCAAAACAGGGTTAGACAACAAAGTTTGGTATGAGAATAAATCAACTTTTTTATCACTTATTTGTCATCGCAAGAGTGCATATAACAACATCATCATATCACACATTCACATGGATCCCTAGTCCCTCCTCTTTCTACCATGTTACTACCCTAATTTTAACATGAATCCTGGACTAATTATCACATTCAAATGGGTCACATACCTAGAATATCTATGCATTGAACACTTTGTGCACATTGTCTGGATCATCTCTCAGTTATCCCAGCGCATAGAGGTCTTCAGGGTTTTTATTAAATCATGTACATACCCACCATCCTCATTGATGATGAATAGATCAATGCAACAGGTGTTAATCCACCTACTAGACCCATTAGTTTTGTATTTAGTTAGGCATTTGACTCTTGAATACCCAAACAACCCAATACATCCTCACTGATGCATGTAAACCCCCATCTAAATGATGAAATACTTACATATATATGCAAAAAAAAAGTATTATCATATTAACACCTCATTCAAAAATAGGCAATCATCCAGACTGAGATAAATATATAGTAATGATAACATATACAGATTTGACATCTAAACATTCAAGTTATTAATCAAACATTATATTTATATTATAACATATTGCCTTGAGCATAGGATGGAAGTGATTTGGACACCCCCAACCCTTACATTTCTCTTCATCAAATATGATCTAAATCGGAGAAATGTTCATGGTAAATAGATTAGCTTATGAGCACTTATCATAGCTCCATATACCACCCTTACTTGTAAAGAATAAACATAAGCTTTAAACCCTCTTGTTTAATGCTGCTTACCCTTAAGCATTATAAACCCTACCCCATGGCAATGTTATTATCATGTCATTATTTTAGATCAGATCCAAGAATGCTTATACATATTAAAACACATACTCATGCATAACCATCCAATCCATAAAAATAAGCAAAATGTATAGTACCAAATGATTAATACATTAACATAACTAATATAGGCTGCCTAAAAAGGTTTTAATGCCTTATAAATAGTGAGATATACTCACCAAAGTTCTTCCTTCCCTTATCTCTATATTTTCTAGTTTTATTCCATAATCTCTACGATCTTATTAACAATTATTTTCCAGAGGAAATATTATGGCATTAACCTTCTTAAGGGTAGTTTATGTGTTATTTATAACCAATATACTCCCTAGTGTTTCACCTTATACCATATACCATATACCAGTATTACCCCCTACCTGTATTTATCCAGTATAGCTACATTTTCAAGTAAAATGGTTTTCAGGTGCAACAATTTTAATATAGTTAGACCCTAGGCTACCATTTCTAATGTGCTCATCATTAAAATGGTGTGATTCCTGAATGGTCCCCTCCTTTTGATTTCCCATAGCTATAAACAAATTAGAAAAGGTTGCATAGTGATAAACAAATTTGCATAGCCAATTTAAACCTTATATTCCCTCGGCCATTTCATCTAAATCTGAATGTATATGTCATTCAAACATACATATTACATATTAAACCATAATCTATTACCTGCCTAAATATTTTATTCTTTAAATATTATCATTATTCCACTTTCTTTGACAAACTATTGTTTAATAATATGCAGAATTATCGCTTTCTTTGCCTTATCAATTATGCATAAAAGGAATTAGCATATATAATTCTTAAGTTTAAAAAGGATGAAAACCTAGGGTTATCACATACACCACTCATTTTAGGAATTGTGTCCCACAATTTCTTTCCTAAAATTAGAATTCATCAATTTAGACTAATTTATCCCATTTATCATTCTCTCTTTTGTTTTTTTAGCTATATATATTAATTTATTAAATTATATGCTTACCTTAAGTGTTACTAAACAACAATGCACACACATACAAAATAAACATATGCATACAAAATTAAATACTTACCCAAAATTAATTCAGATTTCCATTCCTATCAGAAAATAAGCCTGGGTATTTTGCTTTCATCTTATCTTGAACTTCCCATGTGCAATCATTTGTATATATGCTCCACTACACTTTAACAAATTTTATGCTTTTATTTCTCAATCTCTTTTCTTCCCTTGCAACAATTCCTATGGTGTAATGTCCCGACTTTTTCTGATTGTCAACGATTGATTTTAACAAGGAGATTAAAATCAAATATGCTATTTAAACAAACTAAAGTGATATAAATACATATATGGTTTTATAAACAAATAATGGACATATTTAAGGCTATGTTTAAAACTTGATTAACATAGAACAAATATGTAACATTTGAAATAACCACTTAAAAACACATTTTGTAGTTATGAACATATGAGTGTGTATGTGTATATATATATATATATATAACTGGAAGAAAATATCTATATGCATATGCCAAAAACAAAGCAAGACAAAATCTTAATACTATAAATGGTGAATCTAGTATAGGAAAATATCATGCAAGAAAAGACAAATGCAAAGATATGATTTCAATTAAATAATGCTGCTATTATAGGAAGAACATCACCTAAGAATCTCCATACATATTTATAAAATGATTTAGCTAAAATATCTAAATCACTTAAGGATGAAGCAAAGCATTTTCTATTAGCTAAAAGAGGGGGTAGGGTAGGTCATTTAATGAAGAAGTGATAGGCTTCTAGAAGTTTTTACATAAGACAAGGCTATTGGCTAGAATCCTAGGATAAACAAATATTGTTATACATGTGCTCCTTATAACAAGGATGTAGAGAGGGGCGAGGTTAAGGGAGAGATCACCGTTGAAGCATGTGGAGGAAAATGATTTTTAAAACATAAGATTGGCTATAAATACCTCACAAACTCTCATATCTTCTCCTCACAAAAACACACTAATTAAAGAACAAAACACTGAAGTTCAAGTAGCAGGAGAGGAAAGCAATTAAAGTGAGTAAACCCTTCCAAATTTCATGTGTTTGATTCTTTAAAGTACTGCTGTAAACTGTGTTTGAAAACATTAGTCTATTTCCTGAAATTCCTGTTGTGATTAACACATCATTTTGCCAACAACCAATTAACAGTTGACGCTAGAAAACCCTTGAATTGCATCTGTTGTAGACCCTCATTTCATATATAAGAGTGCCAATATGTTTGCTTAAGTTTAGTTGATAGTTTAAAGACTTAGAAGATAAACCTGCTGCTTTGTCTGTAAATACAGAACACAAAGTATTATATGCCTATAATTAAACTATTCCCATTTGAATTTGTTTCAAGTTGTTATGCATATAAGATGTCATGCTTTTTAGTATATTATGGTAGTTGCTTTCAATTAGATGAAGATCTGGTTTAAATGGGTCATGAGAATATATAGAGTATGTAAAAACAGTGAAACAGTTTACCTGTTAACTTATAAAATCAAATCTTACAAATTCTAGGGAATTATAGTATTGGAGTTCTATACAGGTATCGCTTGGTTATGACTATAGTATATTTTAAAATTGACACAACCTGTATAATATTGAGAAAGAACACATAATAGGGAAATATTGTAAGTAGATTAAAAACTTTAAAATTCAAATATCAAATTAACAGAATTCGGGCGCAGGAATGGATTTACTTATGTAAATCACGAATTTTAAGGGAAAAATTAGGATTTTTATTGTTAAGGATGTCGAGGATTTCGGTTTCATCTGAAATTGGTATTTTGGCATTTCCCGGTGATCTCGATGATCGGAGGACGAACGGTTGGGAAGGGAGGAGTATGGATGGACGTAGGTAATAGGAAAAATAACCAACCATTTTTTGGTAAGTGGATGTAGTGATCGAAGCAGATTTAAGGTTAAACAGTAGTTAAGTCTCGAGTTTTTGATTTGCTCGTACGGCTGCTATAGTGGATCGAGTTGGCCAGAAATGGGTGTGGAGGAGCTTGCGGGATCAGAGAAGCGGTCGGAGGTGGCGGCAGTCCTTCCGATGGTCGGAGTTGGTGGGACCGTGGAGCTTTGTGGTGTCGACCAGAAGCTGTTTTGTGTATTTAATGGTGGAAAGGCAATTTCAAGGAGCAGGGCTTTGGGAGGCCTAACAGTCGGTCGAGGAGGACATGAGGTGGTGACGGAAGTGTGGGTGGTGGTTCGATGGCCGGAAAGCTATCAGATTATCGGTGCACATGCACCAGTGCACGATCGTGCACCAGCAGGTTTGAAGAAGGAAATAAAGTATAGAGAGGAAAGAAAGGAATTAAGGGAAAAGGGGTTGCATTAGAAAATACATACGTGGGTTTAATTGGGCTTGGGCTCGGCCTATGTTTAATAATAGTAATAAAAATAAAAAAAAGAATTCAAAGGTTTTGATCTAAGTTAATATATATAAATGTATAAATATATATGTCTGATTAAGCAAAGTGGAAAGAGAGTGGGTATCCGACTGAGAGTGGTTGGGCCTGGATTTTGGGGTAAGTTAAAATAGGAAACAAAGAAAAGATAGAAATAATTAGAAAAGTAAGAAAAGAAATATAGGAGAAATAAGACAAGGAAGAGATTTGTAATTTAATAATAATTTAAAATAAATAAGTACAGATAATATAAATATATGATTTGACTACGGACCAGTATAGAGAAAAAACAACTCGATTGTTGGACTTTAAGGTTAATTAAATGATATATATATATATATAATTATATATTTATATAAAGAAGTCATAATTAAATACTTTGATGATGATCAATACAGGAAGATTCAATTATCAACGTTACTTAAACAAATTTTCTAATATTAAGGATGTATGATTAATCTAATCATATATATATCTGAAGATAATAAATTCAAAGTCATTGACATTATGGATAAGTTATCCACTAACGATGAAATTCATTTGGCGTTTGAAGAAACCATGGTCGTGGCGAGTGATTTGGAGGGGAGTCCACGGTCGTAGCAAGGCCTGGTACCTTGGTACTTTGGCAGTTTGCCAAGTACCATCCGGTACTTTAGAAATTACAATCGTGGCAAGGGTTTTTCGAAGTAAATCACAGGCGTAGGGGGGTGGTACTTTAAATCTGGTACTTCCGGTAAATCTGGTACTTCCGGTAAATCTAATATTTTGGCAAAACAAGAAATCATGGTCGTGGCAGCAGTCTGGAGGTGATCAGCACGATCGTGGCAAGGTGTGGTACCCGAAACTTTGGCAAGTACCAAGGCGGTGCTTTGGGTAAAGAAGAAAACACAGTCGTGGCGAGGATTTTTGAGGGAAATCACAGTGTTTTGAAAAGTGGCACTGGTGCTTTGGTAAAACCGCTAGCGAATGAATTTCTGAACGAGATTTCAAATTCAAAAACAGTTAATTTAAAATCTGAAATTAAATAAAGTATTAAAATAATTAATTAAATAAAAATAGAATTTTTATTTAATTTGTCATAGGCAAGTGGACGGAAGAAAAGGACCGGAAGACCAAATACAGAAGTTGACCAAAGAAGTTCAACGAGTTGGAAAGTTAGAAATGTAAAGAAATTAATTTAAATTAATTATTAAATTAATTTATTTGAGATAAATTTGAAGTAATAAAATAATTTACCAGAAGAACTGGAGTATAAAACATCGTCTGAACATCGAACATAAACGAAGCAAAATGCCATGTGCGAAACACGTGCATTAGTTATTCATTCCCAGATGATGATTAAAACTGAACAAAACACTGTGTAAAACCCATACACCTTGACTGCTTATTTTTAAAGGATAATTAAACTATTCTGTGATGAACCAGGAAACCAAACACTGTTTATAATAATAATTCAACAGTAGACTGAATAAATAATCAGATTAGGCTAATAATTATTTATCGACTATAAAAGACATTTCGTACATCGTTTCGAAGAGTCCGGGATAAACATCCCACTTCGACTCAATTTATATGACGCATGTCAGAATACTGAAGACGACGATATGCAGAGGCTATAGTATTTTCGGTCTGTTCAGTCCCAGGACAAACCCGAATGGACGAGTGCCTGACAACGTATATCAGTTAGATTTTACACATCAATCTTACGTAAGTATATTACGTTAGTGGCGGAGAAATTCGTTTCCCTTAGCTTTATTGCCCGTATTATATTTGGGTAATCGAATGAGTGTTTCTGACGGATAGGACGATGTGGAATTTAAAGTAATTAAAGAAATAATCTATCAGAAGGATAAACGTAACCTCAAACTTCACAACCAGTAAGTAACAAAAGTTGGGCTGGGCAGCATGGCTAGTTGGATCATACCCAATCAGGGTGTATTGTCACCGATCTAGAGAAAATTCATATTATTCTTCTTTTCGATTCTGTATCTTCAGATTCGGTTGGATGGCCAACAACCATGGTGGCAATATATTCGATACACTCAAGCTAAATGAGTGGTCGGTCATGTGTGGCCGGGTTGCAAGACGTTCTTGTTGAACCCCAGTGTATCCTCTCTAGAGTACACTGACCGGTGGGTGCTCCTATACCATGTCAGTTGGAATCCAATCTCCAATAAGCGCTCTGCGGTTTTTTTTTGATTTTATACTATATATGTAAATGTGAGATGCAAGTGTTTAACTAAATGGTTATTTGTTTGATACAAACTATAGTAATATCAAACATTTTGATATAAAATACTTGGGTCATTATCCATATATTAGTTATGGGTTGGTCTAAAGATTTCTAAAGTAAATGAATCTGTCCAAATGGAAAACCTTATTCCTTATTCCCTGTTTACATCTTTTAATTATGTTTACTCAACCAGTCCCCTGACTGACCCAGAGTTTATTTTCTATGTTTCCTAAACTCTTGGGTACTCATAACACTTGTTATGAGTAGGCAAGTAATTCAGGTAAGGCAAGTGGAACCAAATGAAGTTCAAGTTCAAGACCAGTAGTATATCTATATCTATGTATCCAGTTTGACATCTGTATTATCCTAATCATGATGTATAATTATGTTGTTGTACTATGGTAATGTATTATGATGATGTACTCTGATGTAACAGATCCAGTATTGTAATATATTATGTATTTTGTGAAATTCCGCTGTGAGATTCTGAAAATTTCTTATTCTTCTATTCTATAAGTTCTGCCTTTCCTATCTCATCTGCTAAATTCTTTCAATAATGACACGACTTTCGAGGTATCGAAAATCGCGCTGTTACATATGGGTTCTCTCTCATAGATCAAATCTTCTTTATTTTAATTTGTGCAGGTGATTCAAAAAAGTTCCTTTATCATGCACCCACCTTCTTAGTTGTGACACATGAAATACATTTTGTATTCCTCTCAATTCCTCTGGCAGATTCAGCCTATAAGCCAATGTTCCTATCCTTTCCCGAATTTCATAAGGAATGACATATCTTGGTGACAACTTGCCTTGTTTCCCAAACCTTAAAACTTTTCTCAATAGGGAAAATTAAAAAAAAACATAATCTCCTACTTTAAACTCCACTGGCCTTCAACCTTTATCAAAATATGCCTTCTACCTTTCTTCTGAAACCCTCATTCTATGTCTTATTAGCTCAATCTTTGCTGAAGTTTCTTTCACTTGATCTGGTCCAATTAAAATCCTTTCTCCCACATCCATCCAACAGTCTGAAGATAGATAGGGTCTGCCATATAGTGCTTCAAATGGAGCCATTCCTACTTTTGATTGATGATTGTTATTGTAAGTAAACTCTGCCAAGTGTAAGTGTTCTTCCCAGTTGCCTCCAAATTCTAACACACATGCTCTAAGTAGGTCTTCTAGGATTTTGTTATCAGTTTGCCCATCTATTTGTGGGTAATATGCAGTGCTTAAGCACAATTCAGTCCCCAAAGCCTCTTGAAAACTACCCCAAAATTTTGAAGTAAACAAGGTATCCCTATCATTTATATTGCCTTTAGGCACTCCATGGAATCTAACTATTTCCTTAAGAAATAACTAAGCTAACTTGCTTGCATTTCTATCAGATCTTACTGGGATAAAGTGTGTTGTTTTAGTCAGTCTATCCACTGTTACCCACACAATATCATTCCCCTTCTTTGATCTAGGAAATCCTTAAATAAAATCCATGGAAAGGCTTTCCCATTTCCACATAGGCACCTCCAATGATTTTAACATCCCTGATGGCTTTTGGTAGTCTGCTTTAATCTATTAGCAAATTAAACATTTTGTCACATATCTTGCTACATCTCCTTTCATTCAACTCTATCAATAACTTCTTTTGAGATTACGGTACATTTTTATACCACCTGGATGATTGGTGTATTTTGTCTTTTGATGTGCATCCATCACTTCTTCCTTTATTTCTTTTAAATCAGGCACACATAGCCTCCCTTTAAATCTCAAGCACCCTCTTTCGTGTAGGGAAAATTTTTCCACCTGTTCATTTCCTCTTAACTAATCTTTCCTCCCCTTTAAACCTAGATCATGATCTTGTAATAATCCTACTTTATCTACCAAGACAGGCTTTATGGTCACCATACTTAACTTTCCATACTCCTTCATATCAACCAGTTGGTTCTCCATCTCTTTACCTTGAGTTATGCCATCTGCTTCACTCAACACATTCAAAATTTTAAACTCCTCTATTGCTAAACTGGCTAATTTAACATGTTTCCTACTAAGTGCATTAGCCATTTTATTTGCTTTTCCTGGGTATAAAGAATATCTAAATCATATGCAGCTAGAAATTCCACCCATCTATGCTGCCTTAAGTTTAAATCTTTTTGTGAAAACATATATCTTAAGGATTTGTGATTAGTGTATGCAACACCCCACCTCCATTAAGGTCACTCACAAAGGGAATGCCTTGACTTCAGTGGAGCGTTTTTGGTAAACATACACATAATATCACAAGACAGATATAAAAATTTTGCGGTGGAAAATAAACAACTTTATTAGATCACCAAAATACTTTGTTACATAATACCATGAGTCATAAAATCATTAAAACACTTCTGTCTTACGTCATCAGGGTACACAGGTATTTAAAAGAAAAACATCATACCCCATATTAAAGAGCAAGCCATATAAGAGACAGAGACTCGAGCCATACTTCAGAAGTAGTCCTAGAAGATGATATCCAAATCCTGACTAAACCTGGGTGTTTCCTCCCTGGGAACCTGGGGGGGGGGGGGGAACGGAAGAAAAGAGGCAAAACAAACTAGGTCAGACATACGTCTGGTGAGTCCAGTAACTTTTAGCCAGTAAATAAATAAAGGTAAACATGACATGCATACAAAGTGGATAAGAGGATTCACGGTACAGATGGCAGGTATGACAGGACAAATAAGGTAAGATGTATGCTTCACTACAAACTACTAACTACTCTGCACTATTACTAGTCAAATCAAGATGGGATGATCCCTTCCGCTAACCATAATAATGATAATGATGGTGGTTGTTTCGTGTACTCCTAGCCGCTGTCATAGGTGCGGCCTGCTCCTATCTCAACTAGTCGTACCCACTACCCACTACCCTCCTACTATAAATTGGTAGACTTAGGGCATACGTCCGGGTATACCCTAACAACTACCCTAATCGATCGGCTCCCTACTCTATAGATACCCTGTGCTGGTCCCACGACTAGGGGTATCACTTCCCTAAAGTGGCAACCTAAGGTGTGCACAGTTATACCAACTGGTTTCACGGTCGTCTTGTCCCCCTCTGCCCGGCCCATGCACGCACATGTCCCCGGTCGGTTTGCGCCGCCCACACCATCCGTCTCGTTTTGGATCTCTTGCAATCAATCAGTAAGCGTGCCCCTTCCCCGCTTAGTACGGAGTTCTTTACTTTGATACCCCTCCGGGTTACTGACTGAAATGGGTCCCACACAACATGATACAAGTCCTCCCCTATGCCTTGTATCCCCACTAGGTTTTCTACTGACTATGTATACCCTAAGGTGTCTTTAATTACATAGCCCTCAATCAGTTATGCGTACCTATAGGTGTCTTTAATACATAACCCCTATTCTACCTATCGGTTATGCGTACCTATAGGTGTAACGACCCATCTTTTTTGCCCGATTCTCATCGGTAATTAAACCAACTTAAATCGTTCACAAAGACGAATTGTTATGGGTACTTACATATATTGAACAAAATAATAGAACTTTTCATTGCATAATACAATATTACATCAGAGTTACATAGAATATCAGAGTACAACTTATACAGCGGAAGAAAAGTAAATATACTCTCAGAGGAAGGAACAGTATGATATAGCGGAAGCTCCAAACTCTAGCGTGAACTTCAATCCATAAAGCGCTTCGAATCTTGCTCCAACGATCTATAACTGTAAACTAAACTACTAGCTGCCCATGTAAAATTAGTGGGCACCCAGAGTTTAGGAAGGAACAATAAACTCCAAGTCAGTCATGAGACTGGTGTGAGAACATAAAAACATTTGCTTTAAGGTTTGTTTTAAAGTTGGGAATTTCACCGGACCACGCCGCTAACGCGGAACGGGTTTACTCCATGTGAATGCCCGTGCATATGAATACGCCATGACTTTCGAAAAATGAAGCTATCATAAGCCCGTCCCACATCACACAATGCAAGCGCACACCAGATGGGCGAGTTTTATCTTATGATAACCAAACATGCTTTCATACGTGAAAATCCTCTTTTCTTATTATAATATATCATGCGGAAAACCATTTCGCAAATAAATGTATTAATCCTAGACGGCATAATACCCATAATATTATGTCGCCATATATGTATATACAAACCAAAACCGTATGGCTCGTATTGGAGATTGGGTTTCCAACTTGATGATTCCTGGCACGAAAGATCAATTAGAACACAAACGAAATGTAATCACGGGTTTTTCATCCAGACGCGGACACCAATACAAATCGCGAGGTAGATCAACGGTTTTCGACCAGACACGGCCCCCCGAACATACCCTATTCCATAAGTCATAAGTGGTTTCCCACGGCTGCAGCGGTCATCATCAATTCATAAATATATACACAACCTAACCGCCAGTTTCTCATCATTCGGGGTGTGAGGTTTGTCGATATCACGTCATACACAAAGCATGCCTAGAAAAGCAATGCCCTGATCGTACAAGCTCATTTCATTTCTTAAGTATGTCACATTGTCCGTTCACCACATGACCACTGATTTCCATCCATACATAACCACTTCGAGCTCATACGTCACAAACCAGATACATATCAACGGAAATCAGTGTTATGCCGTCAATTACAATGTCAGACACACCATCCATACAAGTCCATTCTGGGTCTGAATAGAACAAAATACGAAAATTCTCCAAATACGTTCGGACTTTCTGCCACTCCGGTAATAGGGGCATCTCTCTACTGTAGCTATCAGTAAAGAAACCAATCGGCAGGCAGGCCGCTCGATGTGAAGAGCCACGGTCTTCAATCGTCACTTCTACATCTTCATTTATTACGTCGCACAGTTATTTGGAATGGTTTCCGGAAATAAATTCCGGTCCCGGTCTTTCCAAATAACCAACGCTTCATATTTCAAAAACAAGTGCTTTCCTTCATATTTATATACACACATGCATCTCTTAATTCTTTTCTAAATCTAGAAATGATTGTTGAGAGATGATCATTTATAAATAGTCTTTTTAATGCCGTACTTCTTATCAATCAATATAAA
The DNA here is from genome assembly GCA_030737875.1 of Allium sativum. Lineage (NCBI taxonomy): Eukaryota > Viridiplantae > Streptophyta > Magnoliopsida > Asparagales > Amaryllidaceae > Allium > Allium sativum. The sequence continues at coordinate 860,828,571 of CM060915.1, read as the reverse complement.
CCAAGGATTATGATTTCATTATTTCCTTAATTCATATTCATTGAAATCATTCAAAACAGATTCATTATATTCAAATCAAAGGATTTAGGATCGAAAAACAATTCCAATTTTAATTAAATAAAATATTTGAAAATACTACATTTGTTATAAACTGATTATATAAATATGTACTAATTTTAAAATAGAAATGTTTAAATAATTACTTAACATATATTTAACTTTGAAGAAGTATACAAGTATAATACTTTAAACATATAATTTTTTTTTTGTTTAAATATTTTTGAAATTAACATATCATGTTTAAATAGTTGGAAGCCTACATAAATATATAAATACTTTAAATTAGAATTGTTTATTTCCATGCCAATGACTTGCATTCATATTCATACTCGAAGAGTATGCTAGTTTTGAAAAATCTTGAGTTAATCTAATTGATTCAAAGACATTCACTTTCTCTTTCATTCACTTAGACCCATATTAACTTCCAAAATTAACTCAAACCTCACTCGGTTAAAATGATGTTATTACCATATCATTCAACTTATTCCAAACGATACATACTAGATGTATATACATACAATTGGTTAGAATTCGAACTTCTTATATCCAATATATATCTCCATATTAAACCGACACTATAAGGGGAATTACAATATTTCCATTGTTTAATTCCTCAAATAGTATTAGTCATCATCTACAGAACTTATATTAAATATCTGAAGATCACTTCCATCCAATTGAATCAAATTTAAAATTTCATTTGAACCCAAGATCAAATGATACAAATTCGGGTCATTTGAAGAAAAACAGATTATAACACCGCATCAAATTATAATTTGAATAAAAATCCAGGTTCCAAATTCACATTATGCACCGCACCTGAATCGCAAGATGATTATCATTAACTAAAGATTTAACTCACAAAATAATTAACATTTCTTAATACTCACTTTATATTTTCTTTTCACAAATATCATTAACACAAGCAGTAATTACACTCAACTCAAAATTTGATTTAAGCTACATCGAATCAAAATCAAAAATCAAATACATTATAATATCACTTATTCTTGATGATAGCATGTTAATTGGTTTTCAAAAATGGAATTTATTTATACTATCAAATTTACAAGTTTCCAAGTATTACTCAACCATTATTTCATTCATATTTAACAATGTTAATAACATAACTTGGTTAATAAATCGCTTTTAATGGCACAATATAATTTAAATTAACATTATCGACTGTATTCCCTATCATAAAATGTTAATTTGGGAAAATTATTCATGAAATCAATTATTACTTAAATTAGCAAATGTTATCGAACCAAAGAATGTTGATATTAGTAAGTCAATCACATTATTAAGTTAATAAAACACTATATATTCACTAATTTGTCATTTAACCAATAAATCATTTCTTAATTAAATTTAGGAAATTTTCCGCTGACAATTCATATAAGCATGTAGTGAGTACATATATATCATATATGCATTCAACCACCATTTTATACATTCACTTTCTACATGCATTCAACGAAAAAAAATAATTCCAAATACGCGTTACACTAACACGCCTTAATTGCATTTATTTTAGCAACCATCACACACTATCAATTTCTATATACAATCAACCAATAAAATTCCAAATTCGCGTTATACACTAACGCGTCTCACATACATTTATTTGGCAACCATCACACATTAACAACAATTAATTAGCCATTCATGTAACCGCACATATCAGATTAATTAACCATGCATGTAAAATTTAAATTAAATAAAGTTAAATTAAATTGTTCTCACCTTAAATTGCCTTCCAGAATTGTTCCTCTAAAGTTACGTTGTATGTATATGCTCCTGCGTCTCTCCCTCTTCTTGTTTTCTCTCTCTCTTCTTGTTTTCCTCACGTCACAATTTCTCTTGGCTTTTTTTTTCAATCCGCTCATGTATTCTTGTATACTGTTAATGCAAAACCAAAATTCCCTAATGTTCCTTAGCCTGCCACTCATATTTTTCCATTTCCATCATGCATATGTACAAAAAGAAGTGCCTGCTTAAGTCATTTACATCCTTCCACTTCAACCCCACTTTCCCAACCGTGTCTACCCTCCCATCTTCTCCTTTCGCATGCTCCTTTCCAATTTTTTTTTTTATCATAAAGCAAAAGCTTTTTACTGCCAACAACTACATGCGTATGCATGTGAAACATGCACATGCATTGGAACGGATGTTAGAGTATGCAACAGCTAACCGGGAAAACGGCATATGAGCGGCGGAGAGAGAGAAAATAGGGGAGGCACAACTGTTATAAAATAGAAGAGGAGTAGAAGGCGGCTACGGGTTGAGGGGAAGAAGAGCAAAGGTGTTGATTGTATAAAGGAGAAATTGCAAAACGATTTTTTTGCCTGGGAAGAAGAGAAATAGTGTTCCCCCTCCTTCCTGATGCTTGCATGAACACAAGTTGCTTATTTCTCTCTTTCTTCTTCTCTTTTTTTTTTCCAAGAGAATGGCGGAACTTGCAGAAGGAGCCAACTAAAGAGTGACGGAGAGTAAAATAAAAGTGGGAGAGAAGGAGCCAATTTCAAAACATGCAGCATGCTTTTCTTTATCCCTAGGCAACACGTGTGAAACAATGGACCAAGTGTCCCCTTCTATAATTCATTTGCTTACACGTTTCTGTTTCTTTTTCTATACATTTTGCATGCATCAAATTAGTGATAAAGTCTACTTTTTCTCGTGTTGTAGACTTTTTTTTTCTTTTCTTTCTGGTTAATAGTGGAACCTATTTCGTAAGGGGATAGGAGAAGGTTCTACAGTAGGGAAGAAGAAAGGTTGGAAGGAGAAGCAACTTGTATAGGTTTAAACGGTGAAGATAAATGCCTAGCACATGTAGAACAATGTGCCACTTGTCCAACTTCACCTTATTTTGCTGCCACGTTTTAAGTTATTTTTGTTTTTATTTTAATAGTTAGTATGTTGGAAGCTAAAATGGGAGAGGGGAGAGAAACGTGAGGGGAGGAGTTTGGGATGAGGGGCTGAACGCATGCAAGTTTTCCACATTCATATGCCTGCCACCTTACACATATGTACATGTGTTTCTTCCCCTTTTTTATTTGCAATTCATACCCAATTTTTTTTTTTCCTTTTCCAATTTCTTTCATTTTTAATTATCGATAACCATCAACACCGAACTAACCATATAATCGTGCATAATAATGTGTCACGATCCTAGAACAGTAATAAAATCGGTCGGTTGATTGTTTCTGTAAAGTGTCAAAAGGGACCACAGTTACCCCAAAATATGCTAGAAAAACATAAGCTTATTTTTCGAAATAAAAATTACAGAAAAATTAAATAAAATATTTTAAGACGACGCAAACTGAAACTGAACAAAAATTTGAAAGAAAAATTTAATTATAATTTAATTTCAAAATTCTAATCGTTTCGACGACTAAATTACAACTCGCTTTAATAATTCACCTAGCGACGAAACGCTCTATCGAAACAACATTGGTTTAACTAAATTTCACAATAAAATTCTAAATTTTTAATCATTTAAAATACTATTATCGTCTTAGAATTTGATTCAACATTTATTTAAACCTTCTAAATTTTATAAAAAAAAAATTAAAAATTTAATTTTCAAAAATCTTAGATCGTTACATTCTCCCCCACTTAAGGTTTTTCGTCCTCGAAAAGGAGAGCTCGTGAAATTATACTTAAGCAAAATAAATTTTACATATAAAATTCGTTAAACTTCAATTCTTATATTAAATCTAAATTTATAAATGCGACTTATAGGAAATTTTCATATGATTAAATTCGCCAAAACTTCTATAAGAAAGCTTATTAAAACAAACTTAAATTGTTATATTAAAAAGGTAAAATTTTTAGAAGGTCGATTTTAAAAAAAAAATTGAGTTTTAATTATTACTACAAATCATAGTTTGCAAAGCACTTCAAAATGATTTCTCCGACTTTGAATCCCATTTCATTTCAGATCACTGAAATACTACATATTCCTTTCATATAGAAAATCATACTTTGCTTCGGGATCTCCAAAACCAAATTTTCTTTCAAAATTTCAAATATACTATGACAAAATCTATATATTATTAGCTGGAGAAATTCATCCTCATGACAGGGCAACTGAGTATCACCCATCGCATAAAAATCAAACCCAACAACCCAGTTTTAGTCACAGTTACTCGAACAACCAAATCATTTCATATCCCGAAGTTGTAAATCCTTTTCGAAATCAAAATTTACAAATACTCATTGTTTTCTAACAATTCAAAATATCAGGATTCTAGTCGTCGAAATTTCTTTTATTTTTAAGTCATATTTCAGTTGTCGTATTTCCAAAAATCGAATAAACCCTTTCCTTTTAATCGACTTGAAATCCAAAAGATTTGATTTCTCTCCCTTTCTCAAATCTTGAAACTTATTAAGGAAAAATTTCTTTACTCAACTAGTCGAAAACTCATTTTTACCACGCTTCTGCTACGCTACTCTGATTCGACATATCTTAACTAGTATTGTTTCAAACATTTATTCAAGCATTCAAGTTAAAATTTTAAAATCAACAAATATTTATAAATCCAATTCCCTACCTAAGTTAGAACTTTTATTTCAAATGCTCTCAGTTACTACGCAACGTTTGTTTATTTGAATTCATTAACATATTATTAGAATAGATCACTATTCCTATTTTGAATTTAAACTTGTCTTTGTTTGACAAATCAAAATGCATGTACTCGAATCGGGTTGTAAATAAAAGTTCATTATCAGAGTGAGGGTTCGAATCAAATTACTTGACCAAGTTTACAAGACAAAAGGATATGAATAATGTTTTCAAGAACCATCGGTACGGAAAAGTAACTAACGTAGGTCAAGATAGAAAAACGAGTGCACTTAGCGATACGATTATGGACAGTTCACTTAAGACAAATCTTACTTTAATATTTCCTTTTGCGTCTTAAGCAATTGCTTGTTAAGAAATTTCCAGTTGACTTCCTTATATCGTCTCAATAGGGAAGAGTATTTTCTCCTCCACTTAAGACGTTAGTTATATTCTAAAATCGATTTTTACACAAATTCCTACTTAAGCTAAAATTACCTTTAAACTTTTCTTAAGGGTTTGCTTTGCTAGGATTATACTTCCAAGCAAATTAATTCAACTTGTAATTTACCGTTCACCATTCCTGTTAGGTATAGGTTAAATTCTATTGTTTGACACTCATCGAGGAATATGATATCTTCTCTGATTACTACCTATTGAATTACAAAATTCAGATTCAAATGTTAGTTATACCTTAATCCATTATTCTTGTAAATCTAAGATATGGTAAATTATCCTCCTTACGTGCATTTTCAACGATACATTACCCAATTCTTAAGTGAGATTTTACTCTTAAGATATAACTTTCTAATTTCTCAAGTACTTGTTGTTTAACCTATTCAAAGTTTTAAGGCTTCAAGGTCTTTAAGTATTCTTAAGCCAGTCTCGGCTTTTCCCTTCAAGACCTCTAGTTTGTTTTCTTGAATTAAATTTCTATATTAATTTACCAAACCATTTTATTAAGGATTATTCATTAAAATACCTAGCCTGATGATTTTAAGTATTCCTCGACGTTTAAACTGGAATTATATAGTCATCACACTTTCGAAACATGAAAATGAATGTCGATGGTGCTGCAGTCATCAACAGAATCATCCCCGAGTGACTAGAGTGTGATTCTATATCTATCTAGTATATATTGGACTTCGTATATACGTTGATCAGACGTATATTTAAAATCCTTACATACTCGATAGTCCCGTCGTGACGTCGAATATAATACTCAAGAACCCTCATCTTCAATTATATTTCAAAATAATTTCCATTTTCAAAATGATTTACGAGTTTCAAAATAATTTATATGGATTTCAAAATACGCTCTCTCAACGGGATATTCAAAAATCTCATTCTAGGGTATTTCTAATCCAATCTCTAATGAGATATTATAACTCTGATGAGTTCTGTCATTTGTTCAAAATATGTCGTACCCAAAGCTTTGTATAACCAAAGCTCTGATACCAACTGTAACGACCCATCTTTTTTGCCCGATTCTCATCGGTAATTAAACCAACTTAAATCGTTCACAAAGACGAATTGTTATGGGTACTTACATATATTGAACAAAATAATAGAACTTTTCATTGCATAATACAATATTACATCAGAGTTACATAGAATATCAGAGTACAACTTATACAGCGGAAGAAAAGTAAATATACTCTCAGAGGAAGGAACAGTATGATATAGCGGAAGCTCCAAACTCTAGCGTGAACTTCAATCCAGAAAGCGCTTCGAATCTTGCTCCAACGATCTATAACTGTAAAACTAAACTACTAGCTGCCCATGTAAAATTAGTGGGCACCCAGAGTTTAGGAAGGAACAATAAACTCCAAGTCAGTCATGAGACTGGTGTGAGAACATAAAAACATTTGCTTTAAGGTTTGTTTTAAAGTTGGGAATTTCACCGGACCACGCCGCTAACGCGGAACGGGTTTACTCCATGTGAATGCCCGTGCATATGAATACGCCATGACTTTCGAAAAATGAAGCTATCATAAGCCCGTCCCACATCACACAATGCAAGCGCACACCAGATGGGCGAGTTTTATCTTATGATAACCAAACATGCTTTCATACGTGAAAATCCTCTTTTCTTATTATAATATATCATGCGGAAAACCATTTCGCAAATAAATGTATTAATCCTAGACGGCATAATACCCATAATATTATGTCTCCATATATGTATATACAAACCAAAACCGTATGGCTCGTATTGGAGATTGGGTTTCCAACTTGATGATTCCTGGCACGAAAGATCAATCAGAACACAAACGAAATGTAATCACGGGTTTTTCATCCAGATGCGGACACCAATACAAATCGCGAGGTAGATCAACGGTTTTCGACCAGACACGGCCCCCCGAACATACCCTATTCCATAAGTCATAAGTGGTTTCCCACGGCTGCAGCGGTCATCATCAATTCATAAATATATACACAACCTAACCGCCAGTTTCTCATCATCCGGGGTGTGAGGTTTGTCGATATCACGTCATACACAAAGCATGCCTAGAAAAGCAATGCCCTGATCGTACAAGCTCATTTCATTTCTTAAGTATGTCACATTGTCCGTTCACCACATGACCACTGATTTCCATCCATACATAACCACTTCGAGCTCATACGTCACAAACCAGATACATATCAACGGAAATCAGTGTTATGCCGTCAATTACAATGTCAGACACACCATCCATACAAGTCCATTCTGGGTCTGAATAGAACAAAATCCGAAAATTCTCCAAATACGTTCGGACTTTCTGCCACTCCGGTAATAGGGGCATCTCTCTACTGTAGCTATCAGTAAAGAAACCAATCGGCAGGCAGGCCGCTCGATGTGAAGAGCCACGGTCTTCAATCGTCACTTCTACATCTTCATTTATTACGTCGCACAGTTATTTGGAATGGTTTCCGGAAATAAATTCCGGTCCCGGTCTTTCCAAATAACCAACGCTTCATATTTCAAAAACAAGTGCTTTCCTTCATATTTATATACACACATGCATCTCTTAATTCTTTTCTAAATCTAGAAATGATTGTTGAGAGATGATCATTTATAAATAGTCTTTTTAATGCCGTACTTCTTATCAATCAATATAAACCAAGGATTATGATTTCAATATTTCCTTAATTCATATTCCTTGAAATCATTCAAAACAGATTCATTATATTCAAATCAAAGGATTTAGGATCGAAAAACAATTCCAATTTTAATTAAATAAAATATTTGAAAATACTACATTTGTTATAAACTGATTATATAAATATGTACTAATTTTAAAATAGAAATGTTTAAATAATTACTTAACATATATTTAACTTTGAAGAAGTATACAAGTATAATACTTTAAACATATAATTTTTTTTTTGTTTAAATATTTTTGAAATTAACATATCATGTTTAAATAGTTGGAAGCCTATATAAATATATAAATACTTTAAATTAGAATTGTTTATTTCCATGCCAATGACTTGCATTCATATTCATACTCGAAGAGTATGCTAGTTTTGAAAAATCTTGAGTTAATCTAATTGATTCAAAGACATTCACTTTCTCTTTCATTCACTTAGACCCATATTAACTTCCAAAATTAACTCAAACCTCACTCGGTTAAAACGATGTTATTACCATATCATTCAACTTATTCCAAACGATACATACTAGATGTATATACATACAATTGGTTAGAATTCGAACTTCTTATATCCAATATATATCTCCATATTAAACCGACACTATAAGGGGAATTACAATATTTCCATTGTTTAATTCCTCAAATAGTATTAGTCATCATCTACAGAACTTATATTAAATATCTGAAGATCACTTCCATCCAATTGAATCAAATTTAAAATTTCATTTGAACCCAAGATCAAATGATACAAATTCGGGTCATTTGAAGAAAAACAGATTATAACACCGCATCAAATTATAATTTGAATAAAAATCCAGGTTCCAAATTCACATTATGCACCGCACCTGAATCGCAAGATGATTATCATTAACTAAAGATTTAACTCACAAAATAATTAACATTTCTTAATACTCACTTTATATTTTCTTTTCACAAATATCATTAACACAAGCAGTAATTACACTCAACTCAAAATTTGATTTAAGCTACATCAAATCAAAATCAAAAATCAAATAAATTATAATATCACTTATTGTTGATGATAGCATGTTAATTGGTTTTCAAAAATGGAATTTATTTATACTATCAAATTTACAAGTTTCCAAGTATTACTCAACCATTATTTCATTCATATTTAACAATGTTAATAACATAACTTGGTTAATAAATCGCTTTTAATGGCACAATATAATTTAAATTAACATTATCGACTGTATTCCCTATCATAAAATGTTAATTTGGGAAAATTATTCATGAAATCAATTATTACTTAAATTAGCAAATGTTATCGAACCAAAGAATGTTGATATTAGTAAGTCAATCACATTATTAAGTTAATAAAACACTACATATTCACTAATTTGTCATTTAACCAATAAATCATTTCTTAATTAAATTTAGGAAATTTTCCGCTGACAATTCATATAAGTATGTAGTGAGTACATATATATCATATATGCATTCAACCACCATTTTATACATTCACTTTCTACATGCAATCAACGAAAAAAAAATAATCCAAATACGCGTTACACTAACACGCCTTAATTGCATTTATTTTAGCAACCATCACACACTATCAATTTCTATATACAATCAACCAATAAAATTCCAAATTCGCGTTATACACTAACGCGTCTCACATACATTTATTTGGCAACCATCACACATTAACAACAATTAATTAGCCATTCATGTAACCGCACATATCAGATTAATTAACCATGCATGTAAAATTTAAATTAAATAAAGTTAAATTAAATTGTTCTCACCTTAAATTGCCTTCCAGAATTGTTCCTCTAAAGTTACGTTGTATGTATATGCTCCTGCGTCTCTCCCTCTTCTTGTTTTCTCTCTCTCTTCTTGTTTTCCTCACGTCACAATTTCTCTTGGCTTTTTTTTTTCAATCCGCTCATGTATTCTTGTATACTGTTAATGCAAAACCAAAATTCCCTAATGTTCCTTAGCCTGCCACTCATATTTTTCCATTTCCATCATGCATATGTACAAAAAGAAGTGCCTGCTTAAGTCATTTACATCCTTCCACTTCAACCCCACTTTCCCAACCGTGTCTCCCCTCCCATCTTCTCCTTTCGCATGCTCCTTTCCAATTTTTTTTTTTATCATAAAGCAAAAGCTTTTTACTGCCAACAACTACATGCGTATGCATGTGAAACATGCACATGCATTGGAACGGATGTTAGAGTATGCAACAGCTAACCGGGAAAACGGCATATGAGCGGCGGAGAGAGAGAAAATAGGGGAGGCACAACTGTTATAAAATAGAAGAGGAGTAGAAGGCGGCTACGGGTTGAGGGGAAGAAGAGCAAAGGTGTTGATTGTATAAAGGAGAAATGGCAAAACGATTTTTTTGCCTGGGAAGAAGAGAAATAGTGTTCCCCCTCCTTCCTGATGCTTGCATGAACACAAGTTGCTTATTTCTCTCTTTCTTCTTCTCTTTTTTTTTTCAAGAGAATGGCGGAACTTGCAGAAGGAGCCAACTAAAGAGTGACGGAGAGTAAAATAAAAATGGGAGAGAAGGAGCCAATTTCGAAACATGCAGCATGCTTTTCTTTATCCCTAGGCAACACGTGTGAAACAATGGACCAAGTGTCCCCTTCTATAATTCATTTGCTTACACGTTTCTGTTTCTTTTTCTATACATTTTGCATGCATCAAATTAGTGATAAAGTCTACTTTTTCTCGTGTTGTAGACTTTTTTTTTCTTTTCTTTCTGGTTAATAGTGGAACCTATTTCGTAAGGGGATAGGAGAAGGTTCTACAGTAGGGAAGAAGAAAGGTTGGAAGGAGAAGCAACTTGTATAGGTTTAAACGGTGAAGAGAAATGCCTAGCACATGTAGAACAATGTGCCACTTGTCCAACTTCACCTTATTTTGCTGCCACGTTTTAAGTTATTTTTGTTTTTATTTTAATAGTTAGTATGTTGGAAGCTAAAATGGGAGAGGGGAGAGAAACGTGAGGGGAGGAGTTTGGGATGAGGGGCTGAACGCATGCAAGTTTTCCACATTCATATGCCTGCCACCTTACACATATGTACATGTGTTTCTTCCCCTTTTTTATTTGCAATTCATACCCAATTTTTTTTTCCTTTTCCAATTTCTTTCATTTTTAATTATCGATAACCATCAACACCGAACTAACCATATAATCGTGCATAATAATGTGTCACGATCCTAGAACAGTAATAAAATCGGTCGGTTGATTGTTTCTGTAAAGTGTCAAAAGGGACCACAGTTACCCCAAAATATGCTAGAAAAACATAAGCTTATTTTTCGAAATAAAAATTACAGAAAAATTAAATGAAATATTTTAAGACGACGCAAACTGAAACTGAACAAAAATTTGAAAGAAAAATTTAATTATAATTTAATTTCAAAATTCTAATCGTTTCGACGACTAAATTACAACTCGCTTTAATAATTCACCTAGCGACGAAACGCTCTATCGAAACAACATTGGTTTAACTAAATTTCACAATAAAATTCTAAATTTTTAATCATTTAAAATACTATTATCGCCTTAGAATTTGATTCAACATTTATTTAAACCTTCTAAATTTTATAAAAAAAAACTAAAAATTTAATTTTCAAAAATCTTAGATCGTTACAATAGGTGTCTTTAATACATAACTCTATCTATTCCCATTAGTTATGCGTACCCCTAAGGGTGTCTTTAATACATAACTTTATTATTCTGCTCCGGTTATGTATACCATTAGGTATCTTTAATTACATAACCCCTTTTTAAAGGTTAAGTTTGTGGGCCTATATATACTAATATTACCCACCTACCCATCAGTTGTACTTAACCCACCCACTGATTTAATCATGTTTGTTTAATGGTTAAGTTTGTGGGCCTATATATACTAATAATACCCACCTACCCTTCAGTCATACTTAACCCACCCACAATCCAATTTATTTTACTTAACCCTAACTTATGTCTATCATCATACAGTCCACATGTATTAAGCTAGGTTAAGTAGTCTTTTCTTATTACCATGTCCATTTATGGTTAAGCTGATCTTAACCCTTTCACTTAGTTTATGATTAGGTTCTTCTTAGTCCACAGATACATTGGTTAAGAGAATAACACCCTAAGTACCAACCCCGAAGACCGAGATCAACATCAGATCGTTACCCAGAGAATCACTCAATCAAACTTCTGTTTATCATCCTTATTTGTCTTTAATCAGCATTAATTAATTATTGAGACACCTAATCGTATTTCACATGCCACCCAGGGCACCCACTTAATTCCACATGCCACCCAAGGCACCCACTTAACCCCTCATGTCCCACTACATGTTTATCTGGTTAAGTGTTTCTTAATTCATTAGGACCGTAACCTTATAAAGACCTCCCACATTAGACTGGCATTTGTGGCAGCTAGATTTGCCGGGCAGGTCCGGGCAGTCTTACACCACAAAAGAGCCTAACCTCGTGTCTTTACAACTGTCACGTATTTAATTTATGCCTAAGACCTCCCACATTAGACTGGCATTTATGGTAGCTGGATTTGCCGGGGGGGTCCGGGCAGTCTTACACCACAAACGAGCCTAACCTCGTGTCTTAGACGATTAATTACACCTAATTAATCATTCCTCAATTTGAATTAATTTCCCTATTAAACTTATCAATCAATTCCAAAGTTAACTATGGTCATAATTGACTCAATTATGTCCATCTATTTATGGTATGTAAAATCATACCAATTTCATCACAAATTTATTTTATGCCATTTAAGGCATTTATGCCAATTATCAATATTAAATCTTCAGACTTCAATTGCTTAAACATTCCACTTTTGATTAATTAAGTTAATTAATTAATCCTTTCCTTTTTATAGGTGTCAATACCTATCTTATTAACAATTTGAATTTCCTATCCATAAATGGTCATATTCAAATTATACCATTTTTACCCAATTTTACCCATGTCATAATAGGTAATTATTTATATGTTTCCCCTCTAGAATCATGTGTCCAATTTACATAATCACTATGCCTATTACAAATACCCCTTTTTCCCCGTTACTTAACTAGGGTAACCGTTTGCGTTTTTGGCGTCATCGAGGCTACATGGTAGCCTCGCCATAACAATAAAATAAAGGGAATGACAAGGTGATCGTTTCAGTACAATTTTGGCATAAGCATGACAACTATGGAAAATGGCATGATAACTTCGCATATAATTAGGATTCATCACATAATTAACAACTTGCATAGATTCATGATTTTGCAACATAACAACTTGCATAGGTTCATGAATTAACATCATAAGTAACACTAACAAAGGTTCATGATTCACAATATAACAACTTGCATAGGTTCATGAATTAACAACATAATTAACAACTCACATAGATTCATGTTTAACATGTTTAACAACTTGCATAACATAACAACTTGCATAGTTTAATGAATAATAACTTGCATGATCTCATAACAATTTACATAGATTCATGATAACAACTTGCATAGATTCATAATAACGACTTGCATAGATTCATAATAACAACTTGCATGGATTCATGATAACGACTTGCATAAATTCATGATAACGACTTGCATAGATTCATGATAACGACTTGCATAGATTCATGAATTCATCACACAATTACATACATAATTTCATGATTCACAACAATAAGGAACTTGCATCATTTCATGATTCACAACAATAATGAACTTGCATCATTTCATGATTCACAACAATAATGAACTTGAATCATTTAATGATTCACAACAATAAACTTTCATAACTACAAACAACATATACCCAAATCATAGTCTCACACCATTCACTTTTATCTATTTAAACCTAAATGTGTCTAGAACTCACCGAAAAAGGGGACTTGATTTCTGGGATCTGAATTCTGTAATTGATTAGCGTTCCCTTGTTGTAGACAATTTCGTTGTTGTAGTTTTAGGCTTGATTTGAATTGAATTGTTGTCTTTAATTTGCTTTCTTCCTCTCTAATTGGTGGCGGCTATTCTGAGTTGCTAGGTGACGGCATGAAGGCCATGAATCTAATTTTATTTTGATTTTAGGGTTCGGGTCTACATGTCTTTTTATAGAGTTTAGGATTAGTTTAAGCCGTCTGATCAACCCAGAATTAATCCCAGTCAATCAGAGAAGATCAGAAAACCTAATGAGTCAGCATACAGTCAAAAACAGGTCATTACTCAAATCTGCCCCGGGGGGGGGGGGGGGGGGTCGACACTATGGTCGACCTGGTTGGGGTAGGTCGACCCCCAGGTCAACCCTATGGTCGACCTGGCCCTGGCAGGAATTTTCCTGCCTAGCCCATTTGATTCTGAATTTTGAATTTTCGAAATCTGTTTTCAATTTTCTGAAACTTCCGATGGCCATAACTTCTTTATACGAAGTCCAATTCACGCAAACTCGGACTCTATCTCAACCAGAATTCCAAGACGAACACAATGGCGCAACCCGATTCCCTTAGTTCTCATGTCTGAGATTAGTTATTCTTTAATTTATGAACATTAGCATTGAAATTTACGGGGTGTTACATTCTCCCCTCCTTAAAGGATTTCGTCCCCGAAATCGTCAAGTCAAGAAGAATGTGCATCCTACCATACAATCATCCATCTACTTAACCATTAAACAAGGCATCCATTGTCCTTAAAATATTTCTAATTCCATATGAACATATGCAAAAAGTGTGTGTATATGTTCCTTATCTAATGCAAAATCAGGCGGTCTACTGATTCAGTTGACCTCCTTAATGCAAACCATGATAGTGTCGTGCGTCCATTATGTATGCGAAAGAATCCTATCTATACATATTATTTCTACATGTGTGCTCAACCATTCATCAAAATGCAGCATCCATATGATAACACAACCATTGTTCATCCATTAACCTAAATATGCACACACATTTATATGCAATATGAAAGTTATTTGAGCTGATCTAGTGCCTCATGTGTGTGTAAATGCATCCACGAGCAACCACTAGCAAACACTTGCATCCACTTGCAACCATCAAACATAACATGTCTCAAAAACATGTTTACATCCATAGATTTCCTATCTAAAGGTCAAAGATTCGGTTGATGAGATACAAATAAATGATATAACTAAAACAAAAGCTCTGTTCCCATTTGACATCGGTTAAGAGAATAATTCCCTAAGTCTCAGCCCCGAAGGCCGAAATCAACATCAGACTGACACTCAAAGAATTACCCCCATTAAACAATGTCAAAACCGGAAATCTACTTCATGCTTCGAGTAGGAACCCATATCCCTCAGAAATATCCAGATAATTAAAGATTACTGGTACAGATCAGATTACAGAATGATTCTCAGAAAGCTAAGCATAACAGACCCTTGCGGGTCACAAGAAATTTTGGGGGTCTTCCCATGACAAGTTAGAAACTTAATGACCCTACTCTCAAAATCTTGAATGACTCTCTACTTAGAAAGCTGGTCCATTTAGAACCAACCCATAGCCCATAAACTTGAGCACGCAAATGTCACATTCAAATTTTTGACGCCTAACACAAATAATTTCAAACTCTTACAAATCACCAATAAATGAGCTGAACCACCAAAGGGGTTTGAAACAACTACGGGATCAGAAACAAGACTAGTATTAAAGTGCAGAGTCTCAATGCCAGAATCCAAAAGAGTCTTAACTTCATTAACCAGATAAGGAAATTAAACCTTCTACATAAATTTTCCTATCCCCATCCTATCCATCAGCCGCGAGAGCATTCGCCTATCCTATCGAAGGAAGAGATTTTAGACAAAGGACCAAAGGATACTACATATGGCTTTTCGGGGAAGGTTTTTCAAAACAGGCTTTCCTTTTTTGAAAATACTTTCTTTTAAAACCTTTTTGAAAAATATTTTCAAAACTTTTATCTAATCTGGTAACCTTCAGCTCTGATACCAAGTGTAACACCCCACCTCCATTAAGGTCACTCACAAAGGGAATGCCTTGACTTCAGTGGAGCGTTTTTGGTAAACAGACACAGAATATCACAAGACATATATAAAAATTTTGCAACGGAAAATAAACAACTTTATTAAATCACCAAAATACTTTGTTACATAATACCATGAGTCATAAAACCATTAAAACACTTCTGTCTTACATCATCAGAGTACATAAGTATTTAAAAGAAAAACATCATTCCTCATATTAAAGAGCAAGCCATATAAGAGATAGAGACTCGAGCCATACTTCAGAAGTAGCTCCTAGAAGATGATATCCAAATCCTGACTAAACCTGGGTGTTTCCTCCCTGAGAACCTGGGGGAAACAGAAGAAAAGAGGCGAAACAAACTAGGCCAGACATACGTCTGGTGAGTCCAGTAACTTTTAGCTAGTAAATAAATAAAGGTAAACATGACAGGCACACAAAGTGGATAAGAGGATTCACGGTACAGATGGCAGGTATAACGGGACAAATAAGGTAAGCTGTATGCTTCACTACAAACTACTAACTACTCTGCACTATTACTAGTCAAATCAAGATTGGATGATCCCTTCCGCTAACCATAATAACGATAATAATGGTGGTAGTTTCGTGTACTCCTAGCTGCTGTCATAGGTGTCGCCTGCTCCTATCTCAACTAGTCGTACCCACTACCCTCCTACTATAAATTGGTAGACTTAGGGCATACGTCCAGGTATACCCTAACCACTACCCTAATCGATAGGCTCCCTACTCTGTAGATACCCTGTGCTGGTCCCACAACTAGGGGGTATAACTTCCCTAAAGTGGCAACCTAAGGTGTGCATAGTTATACCTACTGGTGTCACGGTCGTCCTGTCCCCCTCTGCCCGGCCCATGCACGCACATGTCCGCGGCCGGTTTGCGCCGCCCACACCATCCGTCTCGTTTTGGATCTCTTACAATCAATTAGTAAGCGTGCCCCTTCCCCGCCTAGTACAGAGTCCTTTACTTTGATACCCCTCCAGGTTACTGACTGAAATGGGTCCCACACAACATGATACAAGTCCTCCCCTATGCCTTGTACCCCCACTAGGTTTCCTACTGACTATGTATACCCTAAGGTGTCTTTAGTTACATAGCCCTCAATTAGTTATGCGTACCTATAGGTGTCTTTAATACATAACCCCTATTTTACCTATCGATTATGCGTATCTATAGGTGTCTTTAATACATAACTCTATCTATTCCCATTAGTTATGCGTACCCCTAAGGGTGTCTTTAATACATAACTTTACTATTCTGCCTCGGTTAAACCATTAGGTGTCTTTAATTACATAACCCCTTTTTAATGGTTATTTTGTGGGCCTATATATACTAATATTACCCACCTACCCATCAGTTGTACTTAACCCACCCACTGAGTTAATCCTGTTTATTTAATGGTTAAGTTTGTGGGCCTATATATACTAATATTACCCACCTACCCTTCAGTTGTACTTAACCCACCCACAATCCAATTTATTTTACTTAACCCTAACTTATGTCTATCATCATACAGTCCACATGTATTAAGTTAGGTTAAGTAGTCTTTTCTTATTACCATGTCCAATTATGGTTAAGCTGGTCTTAACCCTTTCACTTAGTTTATGATTAGGTTCTTCTTAGTCCACAGATACATTGGTTAAGAGAATAACTCCCAAAGTACCAACCCCGAAGACCGAGATCAACATCAGATCGTTACCCAGAGAATCACTCACTCAACCAAACTTCTGTTTATCATCCATATTTGCTTTAATCAGAATTAATTAATTATTGAGACACCTAATCGTATTTCACATGCCACCCAAGGCACCCACATAATTCCACATGCCACCCAAGGCACCCACTTAACCCGTCATTTCCCACTACATGTTTATCAGGTTAAGTGTTTCTTAATTCATTAGGACCCTAACCTTATAAGGACCTCCCACATTAGACTGGCATTTGTGGCAGTTGGATTTCCCGGGCGGGTCCAGGCAGTCTTACACCACAAAAGAGCCTAACCTCGTGTTTTTACAACTGTCATGTATTTAATTTATGCCTAAGACCTCCCACATTAGACTGGCATTTGTGACAGCTGGATTTGCCGGGCGAGTCCGGGCAGTCTTGCACCACAAACGAGCCTAACCTCGTGTCTTAGACGATTAATTACACCTAATTAATCATTCCCCAATTTGAATTAATTTCCCTATTCAAATTATCAATCAATTCCAAATTTAACTATGGCCATAATTGACTCAATTATGTCCATCTATTTATGGTATGTAAAATCGTACCAATTTCATCACAAATTTATTTTATGCCATTTAAGGCATTTATGCCAATTCTCAATATTAAATCTTCAGACTTCAATTGCTTAAACATTCCTCTTTTGATTAATTAAGTTAATTAATTAATCCTTTCCTTTTTATAGGTGTCAATACCTATCTTATTAACAATTTGAATTTCCTATCCATAAATGGTCATATTCAAATTATACCATTTTTACCCAATTTTACCCATGTCATAATAGGTAATTATTTATATGTTTCCCCCACTAGAATCATGTGTCCAATTTACATAATCACTATGCCTATTACAAATTCCCCCTTTTCCCCGTTTCTTAACTAGCGTAACCGTTTGCGTTTTTGGCATCATCGAGGCTACAAGGTAGCCTCGCTATAACAATAAAATAAAGGGTATGACAAGGTGATCGTTTCAGTACAATTTTGGCATAAGCATGACAACTAGGGAAAATGACATGATAACTTCGCATGTAATTAGGATTCACCATATAATTAACAACTTGCATAGATTCATGATTTTGCAACATAACAACTTGCATAGGTTCATGAATTAACAACATAAGTAACACTAACATAGGTTCATGATTCACAACATAACAACTTGCATAGGTTCATGAATTAACAACATAATTAACAACTCACATAGATTCATGTTTTACAACATGTTTAACAACTTGCATAACATAACAACTTGCATATTTTTATGAATAATAACTTGCATGATCTCATAACAATTTACATAGATTCATGATAACAACTTGCATAGATTCATAATAACGACTTGCATAGATTCATAATAACAACTTGCATAGATTCATGATAACGACTTGCACAGATTCATGATAACGACTTGCATAGATACATGAATTCATCACACAATAACTTACATAATTTCATGATTCACAACAATAAGGAACTTGCATCATTTCATGATTCACAACAATAATGAACTTGCATCATTTCATGATTCACAACAATAATGAACTTGCATCATTTCATGATTCACAACAATAAACTTGCATAACTACAAACAACATATACCCAAATCATAGTCTACCACCATTCACTTTTATCTATTTAAACCTAAAAGTGACTAGAACTCACCGAAAAAGGGGACTTGAGTTCTGGGATCTGAATTCTGTAATTGATTAGCGTTCCCTTGTTGTAGACAATTTCGTTGTTGTAGTTTTAGGCTTGATTTGAATTGAATTGTTGTCTTTAATTTGCTTTCTTCCTCTCTAATTGGTGGCGGCTATTCTGAGTTGCTAGGTGACGGCATGGAGGCCATGAATCTAATTTTATTTTGATTTTAGGGTTCGGGTCCACATGTCTTTTTATAGAGTTTAGGATTAGTTTAAGTCGTCCGATCAACCCAGAATTAATCCCAGCCAATCAGAGCAGATAAGAAACCCTAATGAGTCAGCATACAGTAAAAAACAGGTCATTACTCAAATCTGCAGGGGGGGGAGGGGGGTGCAGGTCGACCCCCAGGTCGACCCTATGGTCGACCTGGTTGGGGTAGGTCGACCCTATAGTCGACCTGGCCCTGGCGAGAATTTTCCCGCCTAGCCCATCTGATTCTGAATTTAGAATTTTCGAAATCTGTTTTGAATTTTTTGAAACTTCCGATGGCCATAACTTCTTCATACAAAGTCCAATTCACGCAAACTCGGACTCTATCTCAACCAGAATTCCGAGACGAACACAATGGCGTAACCCATTTCCCTTAATTCTCACGTCTGAGATTAGTTATTATTTAATTTGTGAACATTAACATTGAAATTTACGGGGTGTTACATTGTATAATTCAAATATTTCTCCAAGCCAGTAATGTCTCCATAATTTAATGCATACACCATTGTCGCAAGTTCAAGTTCATGAGTTGCATACCTGATTTCATTTTTTTAAAGTTGCCTAGATGCATATGCTATGACTTGACCATGTTGCATTAACACAGCCCCTAACCCAGTCCCACTTGCATCTGTATAAACCACTAATCTCTCATTTCCTTTTGGAACCTGCAGTAATGGTGCATTAACTAGTGCTTGCTTCAGCTCCTCAAGTTCCTGATCACATTTCACTGTCCCAATGAATGGTTGTTCCTACCTAGTTAACTTAGTTAAGGGTATTACTACTCTTGCAAAATCCTTAATAAATCTTCTATAATACCCAGCCATGCCTAGAAAAGATCTTACTTTAGTCACTGATTTAGGTTTCTTCCATGATTACACAACAACTACTTTTTGAGGATCCACTGCAATCCCTTAATCAGAAATCATATAGCCTAAAAACTTTACTTCATATTGCCTAAAAAACACATTTATAAAACTTGGTTATTAAGTTATATTGCCTCAGTCTAGTTAAAACCATGTGCAAATGATTCTCATGTTCCTCTTCAGATTATGAATATATTAATATGTCAACTACAAATACTAGAACAAACTTGTCTAAGTAATCTCAAAATATCCTATTCATTAAATCAACAAAGTATGAAGGTGCATTAGTTAACCGAAAGGGCATCATTAAAAATTCATACAATCCATACCTTGTATCGAAAGCTGTATATTTAATACTTTCTTCTTCCACCTTCATCTAATGGAAACCTGAAGCCAAATCTAATCTTGAGAAAACTCTTACCCCATTTAATTGATCAAAAATATCATCTATTCTTGGCAAATGGTATCTATTCCTAATTGTTACTTTATTTAGCTCCCTATAATCAATACATATTCTTAGGGAACTATCTTGCTTCTTCACAAAAACCACTGGTGATCCCCAACATGAACTGCTTGGCCTTATGAACCATTCTGCTCTAATTCTTCTAGTTATGTTCTCAATTCTATCAGCTCTTTAGGATCCATTCTAGTAGGCTTCTTAATCACGGGAATAACTCCTGGCAATAATCTTATTTGAAACTCTACTGGCCTATCTTAAGGAATGCCATTTAATTCACCAAATAAATCTGGATATTAATTGGCAATAGGTATGCCTTCCAATTTTGGCATGTCCTCCTTTTCACTTATTCCCCAAATGTTTCTTGGTCTTACTGCTTTAATAGTTTCACACATTACAATAATTCGTTTGTTATTTGGGTTTATCAAGGAAATTGTGAATTCTTCTAAATTTATAACTTCTTTATGTTTTTGTAACTAATCTACTCCCCAAATTACACCAATTCCTGTTTAAGTTAGTACATGTAGATCTACTAAAAATTCATGTCCTCCTATTTTCAGTTTACGTTCATGCATTTTATCCCTAAGACACATGAACTACCTATGGGACTTTTGATAAACAAATGATGGTCCACACATTTACATGTTAATTTTAATTTCTGAATATGTCATGTGATATCAAAAAATGTGTAGCTCTTGTATCATATACTAAAGATATAGGTAAAGTTTCTATGTAGAGTATACCTTCTACTTGACCAGATTCCTCCTCTGCTTTGTTGCATTTCCTTGCAAAGCTCCTACTTTAGCTGGCTTCCTTGGTTCAAGGCAATTCTTCTTGATATGGCCTTCTTTCCCACATATCACTTAAATGCTGCCACTTTTCCAACCCTACAAGCAGATCTCATGTGCCACTCCTTGCCACAATTATAGCACACTCCTAGCTTCAGAATTAGTTCCTCCTTCCACTTTCTTAGCTTTCACTGACTCGTTTTCATAAGGTTGAACCCTTGCTGTAACACCCCGTATTTTCTGTGAACGTCAAAGTAACAAATTAAAGTATACTTAATTTTTAAAAGAAGAACTAAGGGAAACGGTTTACGACATTGCGTTCGTCTCGGAATTCTGCTTGAGAAAGAGTCCAAGTTGCGTAAATCGGACTCCGTATGAAGAAGTTATGACCTTAAGAAGTTTCGGGGGTTTAAAACAAAACAGTTCAAATTCGAAATTCGAATTCAAATCACACACCCGCGCTGGGCAGGAAATTTCCCGCCCAGGACCCAGGAGGACCTAGGGGTCGACCTGGGGTTCGACATCCCCCTTTTTCCAGATTATTGCTCCTAAGCTATTTAAACACCCCCAAACCTCACTTTCTCTCCACACAACTTCAATTTTCCTATACTCTACCATAATTCATATACAAATAAATCAAAGACGGGGTTATGCTGCTTAAGTAGAATCAAGTTAGAATTCAAGTTGAGATTCAAAGGCTAATTCAATGACTTCAACAACTATTTTCTAAGAATCAAATCAAATCTAAATTAGTAGAACAAATAGTCTGCTTCAAGGGAGAGCTATTTAGTTTCAGAATACAGATCCCAGAATTCAAGATTGTTCTGTAATTTGTAAGTTCACGTTACTTTCAGAAATAAAAGTTAATTGTGATTCTGACATTGTAATAAATCTGGATCTGAGATTATGCATGTCTTTCTATATCCTTTGGATCTATCTCATTGATAATATTATATCCGTTCTTTGTCTCTTCTTTCCTTCTTTCCTTTTTGTTTTATAGCCAGGCTACTGCGAGCCTGAGCCAGATCTCATAAGAGATGAACGTATGTTGGAAATAAAATGTGACGATCCCAAAATCCGAGGGGCGTTATTAAGGATAATCATTATGAAATAACACATTAATCATCATAGCAGAGAACAGATAATAGCAGAAACAATAAATAAGATAATTTTACATGGATATGACAGCGGAATCACAACATGTAGGGATATCAGAATAGCATAACGTGGGATATAACTTAGTAAATAAAAGGAAAGTGATCAGTCATCATCGCCAGAGGCGGAATACAAACATGCAGTGAGACATAATAAGGGTATCAGTCTACATCGCCGAAGGCGGAATACATATACATATAGTGAGAAATACGGAAAGTAAATCAGTCTGCATCGCCAGTGGCGGAATCATAATATAAGTACAGAAATGGCGGAAAATGTCAAAGTCATCTCTGTGAAGTCAGCCTCGCCATGAGCCAAAAATGCACTCTATGCAGTAGTGCAGAGCCAAAAACAACCTGTCACCTGTGTACTAGGCTACCCGTGTGAAAATAAGGGCACCCGCGTTTGCAAAATGAAACAAACAACGAGTCAGTCATGGGGACTGGTATGAGGAATCTATTTAACAGTTAACAATAGTAATAAGCAAATCATAGGACCACGCCACTTTCGCGGAACGGGTTTACTCCAGTGATTGCTAGTGCATTTAAAACAAAGTAAATTCTTTTAAAACAACGCAATGCTTTTAGAAAGAATGAAGCCATTATAAGACTCAGGTCCCATCACACAATGCAACGCAAGCCGGAGGATAGAGTTTTACCTTATAATAGCCAAATATGCTTGATACGTATAAAGCGAAATCATTTGATATTATTACTAGTGCATATATGTTTCAAAAGCGAATAGCATCATAAATATCAATCATAGACGGCATAGCAACCATATACTATGTCGCCATACTAGTTCTACAATCAAGTCCGTTATTTCGTATTGGAAATTGGATTTCCGTCATGAGTCGAGGCAAGGGGCAAGCTCCTCTCCGCTTCGAGACACTCTAGCAAATGCCTCGGGACTACACACTCTGGGTAACCCCTGGATGCTTCAGGGCCGGTCCTCACTTACGTTAGAGGATTATTTATTCCTGAACACACGTTTCCCGATCCTTACAGACCTATAATCGAGGCGCCTCGCATTCCAACAACCACAAAGGTGAAAAAATAGATATATATGTCAGGGCTGGTAAGTCACTGACACCACCATAGCTAGAAAGAAACGTCGTACTCTCCCTGCAGTCCGTATCCCGTTTTTAACTCATACCGGGGTGTGAGGCTCGCGAATCTACGAAATACACAAAGCTAGGCTACGTAGACCTTGCTTTGATCATCATCCACAAGACTTTGCTTTGCAACAAAAGCCTTGATCACAGCATCTTGGCATGCCACATAGGCAGTCCACTCCATACAATTGATTTCCATCGATATATAACCTCTAAGCTCGTACGTCTCAGAGAAGGGCGTTAATCAAAAGAATAAATTCTCCGCCGCCAAACAGATATATATTTAACAGAGATCAATCAGTATAGAACAAAATCCAATGTCAGACACACAGTCCATTTACAAGTTCGTCCTGGGTCTGAACGAAACCGGAGGCATCAAATTCCTCGTATATCCGTCCAATCAACACATACGTTCAGACGGCTACTACTTCTGTCCCTTTCCGGTAGCTACTCCGGTCAGGAACCTCAGTAGCGCCCATCCAACCGATACGAAGATCGTCGGTCTTGAATCGTCTTTGCATTTTCCAATTCGAATCGCTCGATAAATTCTTTGAAATGAGGGTTAGCTCGGCCTTTTCAAATAATTCACGTCATTAGAATTTAAATCGATTCATTTTATGGTTATATTATTCGACATCCATCTTTCGGTTCTTTAGTGTTATTTTCATGTCATACACATACAACCATCAAATATCAAACAATTCAAGCCCAATTGGTTTATTTTCAATCAATGTTGCTTATAATATTTTATAATGATTTTTCGCCATTTTTATTTATTTAAAAATGGCCATATTTAATTTAACGACGTTTCAGGTCGTGCCGTGGCACTGGCGCTGTTTTTCCCTAAATTTGTTTTACACATGTCGGAAAATCTAACCGTTGGATTTCTGCAAAGTCTATACCCGTGGGAAGATATTCCCAAAGCGAACCCAACGCTTCCAGTTTCGTGAGAATCCGACGGTCGGATCTTCCACACTAGTCGTTCGAAGTTACGGTTTCAAAATTCGAACTGCAGCGTCCTTATTCGATTTAATTTAATTATATTTATATTTATATATAAATATAAACGATTCTGGCGCTGTTTTTCTTCAGATTTGAATTAAACATTCCGGACAATCCAACCGTTGGATTTTTACAAGGTTGGTGCCGTTGGAAAGATATTTCCAAGGCGAACTCAGCGGTTGCGATTTCGGGAAAATCCGATGGTCGGATTCCTCGTACTAATCGTTTCAAATTACGATTCCGAAACGCGAACTGCACGGCCTCTATTCCTTTTAATTATATTTATATTTATATATATAAATATAGTTCAATCTATAATTTCAACTATAGCTCATTCTATATTTTCAACTTCGTTTTCACTTCAAATATTTCACTAAGGCCCTAATATTTCGAAAAATTTCGCCATAACCTCCTTTGTACGGGGAGGGGTTTGGAAATTTATTGGGCCGTATTAGGTACCCAATAAATCCTAAAAAGCATTCACATATTTATAGTGATATATTCTGGTGTTTACGGGGGAGCATGTACTGATAATCACTCCAGAGAATAAATTCCCATCACCCCGTTTCCGTGTGGAAATAAATAGTCCATGTGCCGTATCTAATAACTAGAGCGACGTGATTATTGTCAACTCCAGACCCGTGTAGGGTTTTTATTAATCTGGCAATTTATCGTTATAATTTATATAGTCCATATCAGTCATCAGTTCAACCTGTAGTACATAGTCATCGCCATACAAGCCTCTTGCTTGTATGGTAAATCTTCCACCTCGTCACACAAGCTCCAATTGCTTATGTGGAATATGATGAAGTATGCCTATCATCAAGAAGTATGCCATGTAGTGTAGTTCAAAATTAATTGTTACTATCCTATGGCGTTGTTTATTATTTCACACAGAAAAACCAGCACTCCGCATCCAATGGCATTCACAGGAGTTGATATATAAATAAAATTGCGCAGCCAACTCATCAAGGTTTACCTATTTGTCGGGCACGCAAATAATTTCTCTACTCTACAGCTAATCCATTTTTCCTGTTCAACACATGTATATATATGCAGAACAAAGCTAATAATAATATTTCTAGCAAACTATTATTTATTTCAGTACGTGTGTATTTTAACTAAGCGTATACATGATAAAAGGAATATTTTTATCATTAAAAATATTTATTCGACACATGGGTATTTTTAACTAAGCGTATACATGATAAAAGGAATATTTTTATCATCAAAAATATTTATTCGACACATGGGTATTTTTAACTAAGCGTATACATGATAAAAGGAATATTTTTATCATCAAAAATATTTATTCGACACATGGGTATTTTTAACTAAGCGTATACATGATAAAAGGAATATTTTTATCATCAAAAATATTTATTCGACACATGGTTATTTTTAACTAAGCGTATACATGATAAAAGGAATATTTTTATCATCAAAAATATTTATTCGACACATGGGTATTTTTAACACTTCTTATTCACTATAAAAATATAGTTTTCATTGTCGATTCATTTTATTTTTAAGAGATGATAACATTCAACACATGAACTTCAACTCAACGAATGAATTGCAATTCAACACATGAATATTCTATATAGTTTGTATATATATAAAAATGTGATTTTTATCGCTAAAGCCATTTGTTTAAATTCGAATAATATTCAATACATGAATTTCAACTCAACGAATGAATTGCAACTCAACACATGAATATTCGATATAGTTTGAATATATATAAAAATGTGATTTTTATCGCTAAAGCCATTTGTTTAAATTCGAATAATATTCAACACATGAATTTCAACTCAACGAATGAATTGCAATTCAACACATGAATATTCTATATAGTTTGTATATATATAAAAATGTGATTTTTATCGCTAAAGCCATTTGTTTAAATTCGAATAATATTCAACACATGAATTTCAACTCAACGAATGAATTACAACTCAACACATGAATATTCGATATTGTTTGTATATATATAAAAATGTGATTTTTATCGCTAAAGCCATTTGTTTAAATTCGAATAATATTCAACACATGAATTTCAACTCAACGAATGAATTGCAACTCAACACATGAATATTCGATATAGTTTGAATATATAATTTCAATGAATGAAAATTATTCTAACACATGAATATTTCAGAAAATTTCGGCAGCATAACGGCAGGGTAGTTAAAACCGGGACCGTCCCTAGTACGGCTCCTCGCTCTACCTTAAAACCTCGCGGTTTTTGACAATGGGGATCATGCATCTAGTTCGCACGCAGGCGGCATGTTTTATTTTCAATTCCACAATCCTATTCTATTTTGTTTCAACCTCAAGAGGGTATTTTTCAACCACAAAGGTATTTTTCAACCATAATATCAACCACAAACAATTATTTCCAACCATTCGTCAAACCATATAATATCACGTCAATCACAAGCAATAAATATCGTCCATGGTCTGTGGACGAGGGGAGTATATATATATATAATATAATAATTTACTTGCATTTCATCACAATTCAAAGCATATATGTTTCAAGCAACGCTTGTATAATTTATACATCGCTAATATAACTTATACAACACATGTACATGAGGTATACAAAGCGTATATAATTTACACTTCGCTTATATAATTTATACAACGCGATTTCATTCACACAAATAGTTTAGATTCCTCACATTGGTTATTGCGGTGCTAAAAATCGTAGGAAGGTCAGAAAAATCCGCGGCTTCTTCTAGAATGTAGAGAGCCTCCTTGCGGTCACGGTGTCTCCTGTTTCATCGAATTTCGTTAAAGAACGAAAAAGATATTATTTTTCAAAGTTTTGCAACACTTAAAAGTGTTATTTTCATTACAGAATTTTCATCAGAAAGGTTTCTAAAACCTTCGAAACTAGGTCTCAAATTTTCAGTCGATCCGTACCTCTATGCTTCGATCAGGCTACGCTGCGTCGAAGAGCTACGAAGCACCTCCAAAACGGCGGTGGTGGCGAAGGATCCAGTGGCCTGTGCTAGTCGCGGCGGCGCTCAGAAGGTCGCGCCTTCCTCTTCGATTTCCGACGCCAATAGTCGATGGGAGGAGTCGTGGGTTGGTCGGATGTGGAGAGGAGGCGAAGGCGGTCGGAAGTCTCAACTGGGGTCGGCGGTGAAATCGCCTGAGGCGGTCGGAAAAAGGAGGAGAAGTTTCGTGCGACGTGGATCGTCCAATCGCTCTCTGGCGGCTAGGGTTCGGATTTTTTTTTTTAATGAAAAATTCCTATTGGTCCATGCTTTATAGGAAATTTTAAATAGTGTTTTTGCAAACGAACTCCTTTTTAAACCCAACGACTGTCGCCCCTAGCTAAATACCCCCATTCCGGACACAATGGGATATGTTTCGTTGGCCATTTCGACTGTTACAGTCAGTTATTTTTCAAATTAAAATATAAAACATTCGATATTTAATTTAAACGTACATTTCAATTTGCCAGGGCCACAATCTGAATCGAAAAATTCCAGAAAAATAAATCTAGACTTGTTTTGACGATACAGTCCTAACAAAACCAGTTTTGTCGAATTCTGAGCTCGTTTGAAAAACGGCCATTTTTAGGTCGACCCATTTTAACAGAATTTGACCAAACACATTATCTTTTGCCCCGCTCACATACTAGCTTGAAAAATTATGAAATTTGAAACCTAGCAATAATTTGACATCCCGGACCCAACAAAAGTGGTTTCGTCGAATTCCGAGGTCGTATGCAAAATCTCAATTTTCAAGGGCTATATATACTATATAGCGACCTTTCTGAAAATTCATTTGGCGATAACTTTTGATTTCCGTTATGAAATTTCGATTTTTCAGATTCGTTAGAAAGGTATTGATAAACAGATTTAAATCATTTCAGTTTCGTTAAAATCCGTTATATTTTCCACCTGGTACAGTCAGACTAAGTTTGTATTCAAAATTTCAAACTGCAATATTATACCCAATTCTATATTTTATGGAAAGAGGCTATTTAAATTATTCAAATTCTTTGGTAATAACCTAATTTAAAAATTTTAAATTGGTTCACATTTTCCGGGTTATTACAATCTCCCCCACTTAAAACTTTTCGTCCTCGAAAAGGGAAATAACAGTTAAGCAGGAAATAAAATGTAAATGCAAAGTATTGTAAAGGTACCTTGCACCGGAGTTAGTCAGAGATGTCCACTCTGCATTTGGGATAGGCTTGTTTAATGCTTTCCTCAGTCTCCCAAGTACAGTCTCTAGGATCACTACTCCACTGCACTTTGACTAAATGAATCTTTTTCCTCCTTAGCTCTCTGGTTTCTTTGCCAACTATCTTTAATGGCTCTCTACTGAGTGCTAATTCTGGAGTTATGTCAATATCATGTTGCGCTGCTTCTTCCACAATAAGGTCGGGATCATGAACATGTTTTCTGAGTTGAGATACGTGGAACACATCATGTATACCAGGCAACCAATTAGGTAATGAAACCCTATATGCAAGAGTTCCAATCCGTTCAAGTATAGGAAAGGGACCAATAAATCTCGGTGCCAACTTCCCAGTCTTGCCAAATCTGATTACTCCTCGCATTGGAGAAACTCTTAAATAAACATAATCGCCAACGACAAACGATATATCCCTTCTTCTCGCATCAGCATAACTTTTCTGTCGGCTCTGCGCGGTTTTTAATCGCTTCTTAATGAAATCGACTTTATCCGATGCTTCTCGAATCATATCGGGCCCTAACACAAGTCTGTTGCCAGGTTCTACCCAACATGTGGGAGATCTGCACGGTCTAACGTATAATGCTTCAAATGGAGACATTCCCAAACTTGCTTGATAGCTATTGTTGTAAGAGAATTCTGCTAAATGTAAGTGATCTTCCCAAGAGCCTCCAAAATCAATAACGCAAGCCCGCAGCAAATCTTCTAAAATTCTATTCACCCGCTCAGTTTGGCCGTCTGTCTGAGGGTGATAAGCGGTGCTTAGATTCAATTTGGTTCCCAATTCTTCCTGGAATGCTTCCCAGAATTTGCTAGTAAACAGGGGATCTCTATCGCTGACTATATTAAGCGGCACTCCATGAAGTTTAACTATTTCTCTGAAGTAAATCTGTGCTAGACTTTGAGCCGTTCTGTTGGATCGGACAGGTATAAAATGGGCAGTCTTCGTGAAGCGATCTACGATTACCCATATACTGTCGTTTCCTTTCTTAGTTCGAGGCAAACCATCTATGAAATCCATCGAAATTTGTTCCCACTTCCATCCTGGAATTTCTAAGGGTTGTAATAATCCAGCCAATTTCTGTTGATCACTCTTAACTAGCTGACAAGTGGGGCATCTGCTAACATATAATGAGATATCTCTTTTCATTGACCTCCACCAGAATGTACGTTTGATATCGTTATACATTTTGCTCACACCGGGATGGATACTTAATTTGGATTTGTGGCACTCATTAAGTATTTCTCTTCTGAGCTCGGGAAGGTTTGGGATGCAAATTCTACCCTTCAATCTTAGAACTCCTTTGTCATCGAGTCGGAAACTTGTGGATTCACCTCCTTCGACTCTCTGACTGATTCTTTGAATAAATTCATCGTCTTTCTAGAGAGTCGAGATCCTGTCTATTAATGAAGACGTGATGACAAAACTGGCGATGATTTCATTCTTTCTGCTGAGCGCATCGGCTACAACGTTGGCTTTCCCTGGAGTGTATAGAATTTCAAAATCGTATGCTGCAAGGAATTCTAACCAGCGCTGTTGCCTCAAGTTTAAATCTTTCTGGGTGAACAGGTATTTCAAGGATTGATGATCGGTAAATAGTTCGAATTTCTCGCCCAGTAAATAATGCCTCCAGATTCTTAAAGTAAACACGATGGCTAATAACTCAAGATCATGAGTTGCATAGTTTCTTTCATGCGGCTTTAGTTGACGGCTGGCATAAGCGATCACTTGGCCTTTTTGCATTAACACTGCGCCTAGCCCTCTAATAGAAGCATCTGTCCATACAGTCAAGTCTTGATTACCTTCTATTATTGTCAATACTGGAGCAGTTGTCAACTTCAGTTTTAGCTCTTGGAAAGCTTCTTCACATTCGGGTGTCCATTTGAATTTCTCATGCTTCTTTGTAAGCTTTGTCAATACCCCTGATATCTTTGAAAAATCCTGAACGAATTTCCGATAGTAACTAGCTAATCCAAGGAAACTTCGAACTTCTGTGGGCGTAGTAGGTTGTTTCCAGTTCTGAATCGCTGTAATTTTGCTTGGGTCTACAGCAATTCCCTCTTTTGATACGACATGGCCTAGGAATTTAACTTCATTCTGCCAGAAGACACACTTAGAAAATTTAGCTTTCAAGACATTTCTCCTTAGAATTTTCAACACTTGTTCTAAATGTTTTGCATGTTCATCTTCCGACTTGGAGTAGATTAAAATGTCATCGATGAAGACTAGAACAAATTTATTCAACACACCACGGAACACTCTGTTCATAAGATCAACGAAGTATGCCGGAGCGTTACACAAGCCGAACGGCATTACTAACCATTCGTAGAATAAATCGGGACCCCTGAAGGCTGTCAAAGGAACACAGTCTTCGGCTATACGTAATTGGTGGAAACCTGTAGCTAGGTCCATTCTGGAAAATACTGTTGCTCCATTTAATTGATCTAACAGATCATCTATTCGGGGCAAGGGATATTTGTTCTTCAGTGTCTGTTTATTGAGATCTCGGTAATCAACACAAAGTCTTAGAGTACCGTCTGATTTCGGGACAAATACCACTGCTGCTCCCCAAGCTGAAAAGCTCGGTCTGATTAGACCTTTCCAAAGCAATTCTCGGGTTTGACTACTTAGCTCTTCTTTTTCTTTCGGGGCCATTCTTCTAATTGGATGTACCACTGGTCGGGCGTTAGGAATTAGATCTATTCTAAATTCAATTTCTCTTTGCGGCGGTAAGTTTTCTACTTCTTCAAACACATCCGCATAGTTTTTAACGACCAGTATCTTTTCTATCGAAGGGGGAGTAATTTCTAAAGAAGACCAAAATTATGTTCTATTAATTTCTGAGCCATGGCATGGTATATATATAGGCCCAAGCTTCGTTTCGACTTTAAAGATTCTTCCGGCACATCTAACTTCGGCATTATATTTTGTCAACCAATCGAATCCCAGTATAATATCAAAGTCAGAAAGGTCCATGACAATTACTTTAAAAGAGAATTTGTAGCAAGAATAAGAGACAGGCACTCTACAGTACGAACTGAGACTGACAGAACCTCCTATCGGATTTTGAACTTTAATTGGTTCCTTAAGTTTTCCTCTTTTTAATTTTAACTTGTGAACAAGGTTACCAGAAATGAAGCTACGTGATGCACCAGTATCAAAAAGTACAGAAACAGGAATATTTTTAATGGTAAGGGTACCTCCCAAGACATCGGGTTTACATGATCCATCGGTGATAGCTGGCGGGGTATTCCCGTCATAGACATGAGCCACCTGAGCATTCTGCTTCAGCGGACAGTTCCAGCTGTAGTGCCCTTTCTTATGGCAGTTGTAGCATTCGGCTGAGTCATTTGCCTTTGGCTTCCTTGGGGCTTTGCATACATTAGAGAAATGACCGGGCTTCCCGCAATTGTAGCAATTTCCTTTCGGGATCTTTGCAGGTTTCTGAGTAGCGGCCGTGGTAATGCTAGATTCGGGTTGATCTGTTGAAGCCTTGCGCTTATTTCCTGCTTGGCTTTTAGCGCGGTCTTGGCTAGCATGCCTCTCATCCATGTCTTCGTAATTGCAAGCCATCTCTACTAGTTCTGAAAAGGAGAGTTTTATGTTGCTCATAGCTCTATCGTGGTACTTGCGCTTCAGCCCAAATATGAATCTCTTGTTCTTTGCTTTGTTGGTCAAAATCAGCTCTGGAGCATAGCGCGATAACTGAGTGAACTTATTTAGATAATCCTGAATAGAGAGGTCTCCTTGCTGGAGATTAGCAAACTGCTCTCGTATCCTCTCTAGAGCTTGTTCCGGTACAAACTTCTCATTGAACAAAGTCTTGAACTGCTCCCAAGTCCGGATAGTACCAGCGGCATCTTCTGAGGTAATGGCATCCCACCACAGCTCTGCTTCCTCTTGAAGGAGCCAAATGCCAAGTCTTGCTTTATTGTTGGTTCCCATACCCATGCCTCCGAAGATTTTCTCACAGGTTTTCAGCCAAGCTATAGCCTCGGTTACTGTGCCAGTGCCAGTAAAAGGTTTTCCCCCAAGATTTCTGTACCTCTTTGCTACTTTATCTAGCTCAAAGTCTTCTGGTGCTGGTGGCTGAATAATAGGGCTTTCCACTACTACGGGGATATTCCCCCGTCCTCCTGCTGCATCTCCTCGGCCTCCACGACCTCCTCTAGCTGCTGCTCCTCGCGTAGCCATCTAAGAGAATACTGTATAAGCAAGAAAAGAGTCAAGCTCACAGATTTGATAATTTTCATAAATGATAAAGCAGGGGAATACAAGGAAAGATAATGATGATGTACTGATCAAATTGTTTTGCTAATCTGCTTAGCTCATTCTAGGACATTACTAATCCTATCTCTAATGAGCTACTCGCATTAGAACACTACTGATTCTATTCTGACGAGGTGTTTAATGTGTTAGATCCCGGAACTAAGGTTAACCAAAGCTCTGATACCAACTGTGACGATCCCAAAATCCGAGGGGCGGTATTAAGGATAATCATTAGGAAATAACACATTAATCATCATAGTAGAGAACAGATAATAGCAGAAACAATAAATAAGATAATTTTACATGGATATGACAGCGGAATCACAACATGTAGGGATATCAGAATAGCATAACGTGGGATATAACTTAGTAAATAAAAGGAAAGTGATCAGTCATCATCGCCAGAGGCGGAATACATACATGCAGTGAGACATAATAAGGGTATCAGTCTACATCGCCGAAGGCGGAATACATATACATATAGTGAGAAATACGGAAAGTAAATCAGTCTGCATCGCCAGTGGCGGAATCATAATATAAGTACAGAAATGGAGGAAAATGTCAAAGTCATCTCTGTGAAGTCAGCCTCGCCATGAGCCAAAAATGCACTCTATGCAGCAGTGCAGAGCCAAAAACAACCTGTCACCTGTGTACTAGGCTGCCCGTGTGAAAATAAGGGAACACGCGTTTGCAAAGTGAAACAAACAACAAGTCAGTCATGGGGACTGGTATGAGGAATCAATTTAACAGTTAACAATAGTAATAAGCAAATCATAGGACCATGCCACTTTCGCGGAACGGGTTTACTCCAGTGATTGCTAGTGCATTTAAAACAAAGTAAATTCTTTTAAAACAACGCAATGCTTTTAGAAAGAATGAAGCCATTATAAGACTCAGGTCCCATCACACAATGCAACGCAAGCCGGAGGATAGAGTTTTACCTTATAATAGCCAAATATGCTTGATACGTATAAAGCGAAATCATTTGATATTATTACTAGTGCATATATGTTTCAAAAGCGAATAGCATCATAAATATCAATCATAGACGGCATAGCTACCATATACTATGTCGCCATACTAGTTCTACAATAAAGTCCGTTATTTCGTATTGGAAATTGGATTTCCGTCATGAGTCGAGGCAAGGGGCAAGCTCCTCTCCGCTTCGAGACACTCTAGCAAATGCCTCGGGACTACACACTCTGGGTAACCCCTGGATGCTTCAGGGCCTGAAACACCCCACCTCCGTTAGGGTCACTCTCAAAGGGAATGCCCTAATTTTGGTGGAGGTTTATAAGTACAAGTCACAGATATACAAGACAGATATAAGAACACATATTTGTAAACAGCGGAAGAACAACAAACTTTATTTCATCAAGTCAAATACGTGTTACAACAACATCCTTTCAAAACATACATAACACTTTCATAATCTGTCTTGAGTACATTATTTTTAAAGAAGCATAAATAAAACATAGTTAAACTGCAAAAGCCCCATAGTGGATTGTCCAAAGCCATAGTTCAAAACAGGAAAGTCCAAGCAATACATTTCTCTTCTTCAAGCTGGATGTTGAGGTAGGTCAAGCCGCTGTGTTCCCTCCCTGAGGACCTGGGGGGGGGGGAAACGGAAGAAAGAAGACGAAAGAAAATAGAGTCAGACATAAAGCCTGAGTAAGTCTAGTACTACTTTGTCTATGAATAAAGAACTGGGTATGATAAGTAAAACAGGAAGTGGGCAACATTATAAACTTGGTTAACTTATCTAGGGTCGAATATACTATCGTACCCCATGTTAATCTCTGAACCCACATAAACTAGTTTCCAATTTGCACCCCATAATCAGGGTAGTGTGATCCATTCTACGATGATCGGCTCCTACTCGCATAGTTACATGTGTCTTACGGCCCCCGATGTCTGTAGTTACCTATGCTGGTCCCACCATGGGGTGTATCAAGTCCCATAGTGGCAACCCGACACAACCTTAGAGTGCAAAGGTATGCTACTGGTGTCCAGTGCTTTATTTTTCTGCGCCGGAGTGCGTGCACGCCCGCACACCGTTAGAACCTACACTGCTACACCACCGCCGTCGATTTGACCTCTTACAATCAGCCCAGTAATCGTGCCCCACCCTGCCTAGTTTCAGGGTATCCTGATACACCTCCTAGGGTTACTGCTGAAAAGGGTCCCCCGTTACTAGGTTTTCTATCTCTAGCCAACATGCTAAGTTGGTTAAGTGTTTCCTAACCTAACCCCACCAGTCCGTTTAGTTTAGCATGTTCCATTTTGATTAAGTCTTTAGTTTGCTTAATCCTAACAATCCTGACTCAGCCTTAATTGTCTTATTAAGGCCCTGACCTCTCACATTAGACAGGTATTGTTGTGGCTGCCTGTTGCCGGTTGGTTCCGGGCAGTCTTACGCCACAACTCAGTCTAACCTCGGGTCCTTGCTGGGCTCCATGTTTAACCTCCCACATTGGATAGGTATTGTTGTGACTACTGGACAGCCGGGCGGTTCCGGGCAGGTTTACATCACAACTCAATCCAACCTCGGGTTAAACACATCGTCTTTTCTACATTTACATATTTTGTCATTCTTCTTTATTTCTTATATGTAAATATTTGCGGCCCATTATTATGTTAATGGTGTAATGGTTACACCAACCATGGGCCCAACCCATACTTGAATTTGGGCCCTTTTACTTTAGTTTTCATTCATTAAATTAATTTAGCCCAACGTTATTTACCCCCGTTTTACACGTCCGTTTATATATATTGGGCTTAGCCTTTTAAAGCCCAATTTAGCCATGCGAAAAGGGGAGGCTTATGGCGTATACACAAAGAGGGGAAAGTGAGCGCATGAACTTGCATATGACGTTGGAAAATACATAATAGAAATTGGTGTACTTGCATAGTGGTGACATGTATTTTGGTCATACAACATAGGTGACATAAATCAAGGCATGTAAACTTGCATAGGTTTAACTACAACATGAACCTATATTCTTATTTAGGCATAATGTCAAACATAAGCATGACCTAAATACTTCTAGCATAAACATGGCATATTGTCAAACATAAGCATGGCATAAAATACTTCTAGCATAGGCATGGCATATTGTCAAACATAAGCATGGCATAAAATACTTCTAGCATAGGCATGGCATATTGTCAAACATAAGCATGGCATAAATACTTCTAGCATGACATAACATAATTCAACTTAATCATGTTTTAAGCCTAATCACATAACGATGGTATAAACATACTTATGCATAAATATTCCTAATCATGGTGTTTTGCTTTAAACTTGCAAAAAGGGGATTTTTGAGTCTAAACTAACCATGTCTCACATATGTCATCATATAATTCTTTAAAACAAGATAGACTTACTCATAGATCTCAATTATGCCAAATATTATTCCTAGCCATATTCATAAGTTTGCAAAAGCATGACTAATACATGGTGTCAAAATTCCACATAGTTTCATATGAACTATAATAACCAAACTTGTTTCAATTACTTGCAAAATGATTTATACATAAAAACATACATCATAATGGCATAATCACAAAGCCTCAAATTTGCATGAATCTCCATTAACTACATACATGTAGCTTCAATATAGTTTACGCAATTTGCGCAATATTCCAAAACGTTTATTTGCATAGAACTACCGCATGTAGTTCTTTAAAATGAATAACAAAATTTTGCACAAATATAAATTACTTCCATTGCCACAATTCAAGCATACACATCAACACAGTTGTTTATTATACCAAAGTAATACTCTACTTACAATGGTTTGATGAATTCTCTAGTTTAGGGATTGAAGACGCAAATTCCTTTGTTGAATTGATTAGCTTTAGGTTGCTTTGAATTGCTTTAGGCCTTAGAACTTCCTCCCTAATCCTCTCTTTAGTTGGCGGCTATGCTTTGTCGTTCCTCAGCAACATGGCGGCTATAGTCTTAATTTTTAATGAATAGATTAGGGTTTAGTCTAGGGTTGTTTATATAGAGGTTAGGAACTAATTAGGACCCTTGATGTTGCTAGGTTAGATCATAGCCATTCATTAGGAAGAGAGACCAATAAAAACCCGCCACCTAGCCCTAATGACAAAGCAGACCACAGAAATTCGACCACACACCGACCTGGCCAGCCAGGTTGACTGGGCTCGACCAGGTCGATACCCCTGTCGACAGGGCTGTCGACAGCCCTGTCGACATGGGTAGCCCAGGTCGACAGCCCAGTCGACCTGGGTGGCCCAGGCGGCGCTTTTCTGGCCCAATGGGCCCCACTTCGGAATATTTAATTATTTAATTCTGTTTGAGTTTTTAAATTTAATTCAAATCTTCCGAAGGCCATATCTTCTTCATACGGACTCCGTTTTTCGAAAACTCGGACTCTATTTCGCGTATTTTTCCGAGACGAACGCAATGGCGTATCCCGTTTCCCTTGGTTCTTTGATTTCAGATTAATTATGCTTTAATTTGTTACTTTCAAGTTATAGAATTTTCGGGGTGTTACATTCTCCCCCACTTAAAAGGATTTCGTCCCCGAAATCTTCAAGTTAGGAGGAATGTAAATCCTAACATCCAATCATCCATCTACTCATCCATCAAACACGAGTATCCATTGTCCTTAAAAGACTTCTAATGCTTCATGATCATATGCAAAGTGTGTGTGTACATGTACTTATCTAATGCAAAATCAGGCGGTCTACTGATTCAGTTGACCTCCTTAATGCGAATTATGTAAGTGCCATGCATCCCTTATGTATGCAAAATTTTCCTATTCTTGATTCTACATGAGTGCACAACCATTCAATACAAATGCAACATCCACATGACAACACATTATAGTTCAACCACATACGAATACAAACATATATGCATATGCAATATGAAGTGACTGAGCCGATCTAAAACCTAGATTGTGTGTGTATATGCAACCACGAGCAACCACTAGCAATCACTTGCAACCACTTGCAACCATCATACATAACATGTTTCAACTACATGTTTTCATCCAAAGGTTTTCTACCTAAAAGATACGGTCGAGGGAATATACCTAAAAAGATAGATGGATAAAAGCGCAACTTAAGGAAAAGAAAGATCAAGGATGTACCCTCGAACAGAAAAGGATAGGCAGTACGGATTCTAGCTTCAGTTTCCCAAGTCGCGTCTCCCTCGGTGTCGCTCCACTGGACTTTGACGAGCTTGACTTCGCGGTTGCGTAGCTTCTTCACTTCCGTTCCTAAGATGCGGGTAGGAACTCTCCTTATGGTTGCTTCGCGTTCCACTTCGGCCTCTTCGAGGATATTTGGCTCTACCACTTCAGCAGACTCATGTAGACACTTTCGGAGATGTGAAACGTGAAAAACGTTGTGGACTCCCGCCAACTTCTCGGGTAGCTCTAATTTATAGGCCATTTTGCCAATCTTCTCGATGATAGGGAATGGCCCTACGAATCTTGGCGCTAGCTTCCCTGTGGTTCCAAAACGAACAACGTTCCTTAGCGGTGATACCTTGAGAAAAACTCTGTCTCCAACTTCAAATTCAAGGTCGGTTCTTCTCCTGTCGGCATAGGACTTTTGTCTGTCTTGGGCCGTCTTCATCCTTCTTCGTATTACGTCTACCTTCTCTGAGGTCTCTCGGATCATATCTGGTCCAAGCACGAGCTTATCCGTGGATTCCCACCAGCAAGTGGGCGATCGGCACGGTCTTCCATATAAAGCTTCGAAGGGCGCCATTCCGATGGTTGCTTGATAGCTGTTGTTGTAGGCAAATTCCACCAAAGGAAGGTGGTCTTCCCATGTCCCTCCGAAGTCAAGGACGCATAACCTTAAGAGGTCTTCCAAAACTCTGTTCACTCTCTCTGTTTGGCCGTCGGTTTGGGGATGATAGGCCGTGCTCAAGCATAACTGCGTTCCTACTGCTTCTTGCAGACTCCGCCAAAACTCGCTGGTGAAGATGGGGTCTCGGTCACTAACGATGCTAGATGGTATTCCATGGAGTCGCACGATTTCCTTGAGGTAAAGTGATGCTAGGGATGAGGCAGTTCTTTTACTTTTGACAGGTAAAAAGTGGGCGCTTTTAGTAAGCCTATCCACTATTACCCAAATACTGGTGTTGCCTCTCCTAGACCTAGGCAGCCCATCGATGAAGTCCATTGAGATGCTATCCCACTTCCACTGTGGGACCTCCAGAGGATGTAGCAGTCCGCCAGGCTTTTTCTGTTCCGCCTTAACCTGTTGGCACACCATACACTTAGAAACGAATTCTGCTACGTCCTTTTTCATGCCGTTCCAGAAGAAAGTCCTTTTTATGTCTTTGTACATTTTATCTCCGCCGGGGTGTATCGTCATCTTGGAGTGATGTGCTTCTTCGAGAACCTTCTTTACTAAATCTTTCGTCTGTGGGACGCATAGTCTTCCATCTCGCCTTAGTACACCCTTATCGTCAATGGAGTATCTGTTGAGGTGACTTGAAGTCTCACCCCTAATTAGCCTATCAATTATTTCCACAAGCTGAGGGTCTTCGCGTTGTGCTGCCCCTACTGAATCTATTAAAGTTGGGCGCACTTCGAGAGATGCAAGCAAGCCCGGTACGAAATCGGAGGAGGGCCTAAAGTCGAAGCTGGCTATAAACTCTAGGCTTTGTCTTTCAACAAACAACGGGCTTAGGGTCAATTTCTTTCGGCTCAACGCGTCTGCCACTACGTTGCCTTTGCCCGGAGTGTAGGAGATTTCGAAATCGTACGAGGCAAGAAACTCCATCCACCTTTGTTGCCTCAAGTTAAGATCTTTCTGCGAGAAAAGATATTTCAACGATTTATGGTCAGTGTAAAGTTCGAACTTCTCACCTAGGAGATAGTGTCGCCAAGACTTGAGTGCAAAGACGATGGCGGCTAACTCAAGATCGTGGGTTGGGTAGTTCTTTTCGTGCACCTTCAATTGCCTCCCGCCATAAGCTACTACCCTTCCTTCTTGCATTAAGACGGCGCCTAGCCCTGTCCCACATGCATCCGTATAAACAGTGAACATCTTGCTCCCATCTGGCAGCGTCAAAACTGGGGCTGTTGTAAGAGCCCTTTTCAGCCGTTGGAAAGCAAACTCGCAATCCAAGTCCCAATTGAATACTAGATTCTTCTTAGTCAATTTCGTGAGCGGAGCTGAAATTTTCGCAAAATCCCTTATGAATTTCCGATAGAAACCCGCTAGCCCTAGAAAGCTTCGGACCTCAGTTGCATTCCTTGGCGTCTTCCAATCTTGTACCGCCACTACCTTAGCAGGGTCCACCGCTAACCCTTGTTTGGATACTATGTGCCCAAGGAACCTCACCTCTTCCCTCCAAAAGTGGCATTTGGAGAATTTGGCTTTTAGTTGATGGACTCGCAAAGTTTCCATGATTGCCCTTAAGTGCTGAGCATGTTCCTCTTCACTCTTTGAGAAGATAAGGATATCATCTACGAAGACCACTACGAATTTGTTGAGGAAATCTCTAAATACCCTACTCATTAGGTCCACGAAGTAAGCAGGTGCATTTGTCAAGCCGAAAGGCATGACAAGCCATTCAAAGAAGCCGTCTGGGGTTCTGAAAGCCGTTTTATCGATGCTATCTTCAGCCACCCTTAGCTGATGGAAACCGGTTGCTAAATCGAGTTGGGAGAAAACAGACGCTCCTACAAGCTGGTCAAATAAATCGTCAATTCTAGGGAGAGGGTGCCTATTCTTTTTCGTTAGCTTGTTGAGCTCCCTATAGTCAACACATAGACGGAGTGAACCATCCGCCTTTGTAGCGAACACCACTGGAGCGCCCCATTCTGAAATGCTCCTCCTAATGAACCCCTTTTCTAGAAGCTCTTTAATTTGTTTACTGAGCTCTTTCCTTTCTCGTGGAGCCATATGTCTAACGGGTAACGCAACGGGCTTTGCATTATCTACAAGATATATGCGGAAGTCTATCTCCCGCTTCGGAGGCAAGCCCTTCACCTCTTCGAAGACATCCGGATATTCCCGGACCACTCTAACTGATTTCAAATTTTCAACAGAGGCATCTAGCGATTCAAGATAACTAAGCATAACTGAATACGAGGGATTACAAGAAATTTCCAAAGTATTACCGAGCTGGGTTAGGAGCCTAACAACCCTTTTCTCACAATCAAGGATAGCCCCATTACTGGATAGCCAATCCATACCCAAAATCAAACCATAACCCGAAAAGCCCAAAACAAAGGCACTACATTGAAATTCAACACTTAGGATAGAAAATTTCAAATCCAGACAGATCATAGACAAATGAGCTGGGCCCCCAATTGGGTTTGAAACAATTAAGGGGTCTTCTACCATACTAGTTTTTAGGTGCAGAGATTCTACTAAAGCAGACGAGATAAAGGAGTGTGATGCGCCAGAATCAAATAAAGTGCGAACGGGGTGATCATAAAGATAAACTACACTTTCTACAGAAGTATTGGTACCTCGTTGTTGCAATGGTGACGCTTCTAGCACATGAACCTGTGCCCCTGGGGTGGATCCAGTGCCCTGCCCCTGTCCTCGTTTCCTTGGGCAGTCCTTAGCCCTGTGGCCTGTCTGACCGCACGAAAAGCACCCACCATTCTCCTTAGCCTTCTTCTTCCGGCAGTCCTTTACTAAGTGCCCCACTTTGCCACAGAAATTACATTTCCTCTTCTCTTTGTTGCCCTTTCCGCCCTTCTTGAAGTCCGTCTTCTTAGGCTGCAAACCCTCTTTCTTCCCTTGAGAGCTTTCTGCCTTGGTCTCCTTCTTGCCCTTGTCCTCTTCATTCAGCAATGCCATTTGCACCAATCTTTCATACGTGGCTCCCATGGGTATATGGGTCATGGCCAAACTATGTAATGGCTCATTTAACCCCTTGACGAAACGGAGAGCCTTCTTATGCGGGGTATTGACTAGGTCAAGCCCAAACCTAGCCAGCTCATCGAACTGATTCACATACTCTCTGACAGTCTTGTCTCCTTGCTTAAGAAATAAGAATTTTTCCAACTGCAAACTTCTTTCTGCATCTGAGAGAAACTTAGTCTCAAACCTTGCCCTAAAGTCCTCCCATGTATCCACTGGCCTTTCAGCATTGGTGACTTCCCACCAGTAGGAAGCCTCGCCCTTCAATAGCCACACTGCCAATTGTACTTTTTGTCTATCTTCTACCTCAAAGATGATGAATAGGTCTTCAGTTTCCTTCAGCCAATTCCTAGCTGCTACGAAGGACTCAGTTCCATGGAAATCCCTTCCTCCCATAGCTTTAAAATCTTTACATATCTTAGCGAATGTGTTTCCCCGTGGAGGAGGTGGAGGAAAAAGTACTGCTGCGGCTGGATGATTCCCTTCAGCTGGAGGAGGAGGAACGGTAGGACCTGGCTGAGTGGCCCTAGCTTCTAAGAAACGTCTAAACCAACCAGGTATGGGCACCCCTTCAGGCAAGTTAAGTTCTTGGGACATGCTGAAACAAAAAGGATAGATTCAAAACGAAGGATAAGAGATAATACCTATGGCTTTGGGGAGTGGACTTCGCCTTTTTTTAAAATAAAATAATATTTTTCTTTTAAAAATGCTTCTTTAAATTTCTTTTTGAAAATAATTTTTCAAAACTTTTTATCTTATCTGGTAAACCTATGCTCTGATACCAAGTGTAACACCCCACCTCCGTTAGGGTCACTCTCAAAGGGAATGCCCTAATTTTGGTGGAGGTTTATAAGTACAAGTCACAGATATACAAGACAGATATAAGAACACATATTTGTAAACAGCGGAAGAACAACAAACTTTATTTCATCAAGTCAAATACGTGTTACAACAACATCCTTTCAAAACATACATAACACTTTCATAATCTGTCTTGAGTACATTATTTTTAAAGAAGCATAAATAAAACATAGTTAAACTGCAAAAGCCCCATAGTGGATTGTCCAAAGCCATAGTTCAAAACAGGAAAGTCCAAGCAATACATTTCTCTTCTTCAAGCTGGATGTTGAGGTAGGTCAAGCCGCTGTGTTCCCTCCCTGAGGACCTGGGGGGGGGGGGGAAACGGAAGAAAGAAGACGAAAGAAAATAGAGTCAGACATAAAGCCTGAGTAAGTCTAGTACTACTTTGTCTATGAATAAAGAACTGGGTATGATAAGTAAAACAGGAAGTGGGCAACATTATAAACTTGGTTAACTTATCTAGGGTCGAATATACTATCGTACCCCATGTTAATCTCTGAACCCACATAAACTAGTTTCCAATTTGCACCCCATAATCAGGGTAGTGTGATCCATTCTACGATGATCGGCTCCTACTCGCATAGTTACATGTGTCTTACGGCCCCCGATGTCTGTAGTTACCTATGCTGGTCCCACCATGGGGTGTATCAAGTCCCATAGTGGCAACCCGACACAACCTTAGAGTGCAAAGGTATGCTACTGGTGTCCAGTGCTTTATTTTTCTGCGCCGGAGTGCGTGCACGCCCGCACACCGTTAGAACCTACACTGCTACACCACCGCCGTCGATTTGACCTCTTACAATCAGCCCAGTAATCGTGCCCCACCCTGCCTAGTTTCAGGGTATCCTGATACACCTCCTAGGGTTACTGCTGAAAAGGGTCCCCCGTTACTAGGTTTTCTATCTCTAGCCAACATGCTAAGTTGGTTAAGTGTTTCCTAACCTAACCCCACCAGTCCGTTTAGTTTAGCATGTTCCATTTTGATTAAGTCTTTAGTTTGCTTAATCCTAACAATCCTGACTCAGCCTTAATTGTCTTATTAAGGCCCTGACCTCTCACATTAGACAGGTATTGTTGTGGCTGCCTGTTGCCGGTTGGTTCCGGGCAGTCTTACGCCACAACTCAGTCTAACCTCGGGTCCTTGCTGGGCTCCATGTTTAACCTCCCACATTGGATAGGTATTGTTGTGACTACTGGACAGCCGGGCGGTTCCGGGCAGGTTTACATCACAACTCAATCCAACCTCGGGTTAAACACATCGTCTTTTCTACATTTACATATTTTGTCATTCTTCTTTATTTCTTATATGTAAATATTTGCGGCCCATTATTATGTTAATGGTGTAATGGTTACACCAACCATGGGCCCAACCCATACTTGAATTTGGGCCCTTTTACTTTAGTTTTCATTCATTAAATTAATTTAGCCCAACGTTATTTACCCCCGTTTTACACGTCCGTTTATATATATTGGGCTTAGCCTTTTAAAGCCCAATTTAGCCATGCGAAAAGGGGAGGCTTATGGCGTATACACAAAGAGGGGAAAGTGAGCGCATGAACTTGCATATGACGTTGGAAAATACATAATAGAAATTGGTGTACTTGCATAGTGGTGACATGTATTTTGGTCATACAACATAGGTGACATAAATCAAGGCATGTAAACTTGCATAGGTTTAACTACAACATGAACCTATATTCTTATTTAGGCATAATGTCAAACATAAGCATGGCCTAAATACTTCTAGCATAAACATGGCATATTGTCAAACATAAGCATGGCATAAAATACTTCTAGCATAGGCATGGCATATTGTCAAACATAAGCATGGCATAAAATACTTCTAGCATAGGCATGGCATATTGT
This sequence comes from Allium sativum, assembly GCA_030737875.1. Taxonomy (NCBI): domain Eukaryota; kingdom Viridiplantae; phylum Streptophyta; class Magnoliopsida; order Asparagales; family Amaryllidaceae; genus Allium; species Allium sativum. The sequence goes on along the minus strand of CM060915.1, from coordinate 860,783,711 downwards.
CAAACATAAGCATGGCATAAATACTTCTAGCATGACATAACATAATTCAACTTAATCATGTTTTAAGCCTAATCACATAACGATGGTATAAACATACTTATGCATAAATATTCCTAATCATGGTGTTTTGCTTTAAACTTGCAAAAAGGGGATTTTTGAGTCTAAACTAACCATGTCTCACATATGTCATCATATAATTCTTTAAAACAAGATAGACTTACTCATAGATCTCAATTATGCCAAATATTATTCCTAGCCATATTCATAAGTTTGCAAAAGCATGACTAATACATGGTGTCAAAATTCCACATAGTTTCATATGAACTATAATAACCAAACTTGTTTCAATTACTTGCAAAATGATTTATACATAAAAACATACATCATAATGGCATAATCACAAAGCCTCAAATTTGCATGAATCTCCATTAACTACATACATGTAGCTTCAATATAGTTTACGCAATTTGCGCAATATTCCAAAACGTTTATTTGCATAGAACTACCGCATGTAGTTCTTTATAATGAATAACAAAATTTTGCACAAATATAAATTACTTCCATTGCCACAATTCAAGCATACACATCAACACAGTTGTTTATTATACCAAAGTAATACTCTACTTACAATGGTTTGATGAATTCTCTAGTTTAGGGATTGAAGACGCAAATTCCTTTGTTGAATTGATTAGCTTTAGGTTGCTTTGAATTGCTTTAGGCCTTAGAACTTCCTCCCTAATCCTCTCTTTAGTTGGCGGCTATGCTTTGTCGTTCCTCAGCAACATGGCGGCTATAGTCTTAATTTTTAATGAATAGATTAGGGTTTAGTCTAGGGTTGTTTATATAGAGGTTAGGAACTAATTAGGACCCTTGATGTTGCTAGGTTAGATCATAGCCATTCATTAGGAAGAGAGACCAATAAAAACCCGCCACCTAGCCCTAATGACAAAGCAGACCACAGAAATTCGACCACACACCGACCTGGCCAGCCAGGTTGACTGGGCTCGACCAGGTCGATACCCCTGTCGACAGGGCTGTCGACAGCCCTGTCGACATGGGTAGCCCAGGTCGACAGCCCAGTCGACCTGGGTGGCCCAGGCGGCGCTTTTCTGGCCCAATGGGCCCCACTTCGGAATATTTAATTATTTAATTATGTTTGAGTTTTTAAATTTAATTCAAATCTTCCGAAGGCCATATCTTCTTCATACGGACTCCGTTTTTCGAAAACTCGGACTCTATTTCGCGTATTTTTCCGAGACGAACGCAATGGCGTATCCCGTTTCCCTTGGTTCTTTGATTTCAGATTAATTATGCTTTAATTTGTTACTTTCAAGTTATAGAATTTTCGGGGTGTTACAGGGCCTGTCCTCACTTACGTTAGAGGATTATTTATTCCTGAACACATGTTTCCCGATCCTTACAGACCTATAATCGAGGCGCCTCGCATTCCAACAACCACAAAGGTGAAAAATAGATATATATGTCAGGGCTGGTAAGTCACTGACACCACCATAGCTAGAAAGAAACGTCGTGCTCTCCCTGCAGTCCGTATCCCGTTTTTAACTCATACCGGGGTGTGAGGCTCGCGAATCTACGAAATACACAAAGCTAGGCTACGTAGACCTTGCTTTGATCATCATCCACAAGACTTTGCTTTGCAACAAAAGCCTTGATCACAGCATCTTGGCATGCCACATATGCAGTCCACTCCATACGATTGATTTCCATCGATATATAACCTCTAAGCTCGTACGTCTCAGAGAAGGGCGTTAAGCAAAAGAATAAATTCTCCGCCGCCAAACAGATATATATTTAACAGAGATCAATCAGTATAGAACAAAATCCAATGTCAGACACACAGTCCATTTACAAGTTCGTCCTGGGTCTGAACGAAACCGGAGGCGTCAAATTCCTCGTATATCCGTCCAATCAACACATACGTTCAGACGGCTACTACATCCGTCCCTTTCCGGTAGCTACTCCGGTCAGGAACCTCACTAGCGCCCATCTAACCGATACGAAGATCGTCGGTCTTGAATCGTCTTCGCATTTTCCAATTCGAATCGCTCGATAAATTCTTTGAAATGAGGGTTAGCTCGGCCTTTTCAAATAATACACGTCATTAGAATTTAAATCGATTCATTTTATGGTTATATTATTCGACATCCATCTTTCGGTTCTTTAGTGTTATTTTCATGTCATACACATACAACCATCAAATATCAAACAATTCAAGCCCAATTGGTTTATTTTCAATCAATGTTGCTTATAATATTTTATAACGATTTTTCGCCATTTTTATTTATTTAAAAATGGCCATATTTAATTTAACGACGTTTCAGGTCGTGCCGTGGCACTGGCGCTGTTTTTCCCTAAATTTGTTTTACATATGTCGGAAAATCTAACCGTTGGATTTCTGCAAAGTCTATACCAGTGGGAAGATATTCCCAAAGCGAACCCAACGGTTCCAGTTTCGTGAGAATCCGACGGTCGGATCTTCCACACTAGTCGTTTGAAGTTACGGTTTCAAAATTCGAACTGCAGCGTCGTTATTCGATTTAATTTAATTATATTTATATTTATATATAAATATAAACGATTCTGGCGCTGTTTTTCTTCAGATTTGAATTAAACATTCCGGACAATCCAACCGTTGGATTTTTACAAGGTTGGTGCCGTTGGAAAGATATTTCCAAGGCGAACTCAGCGGTTGCGGTTTCGGGAAAATCCGATGGTCGGATTCCTCGTACTAATCGTTTCAAATTACGATTCCGAAACGCGAACTGCATGGCCTCTATTCCTTTTAATTATATTTATATATATAAATATAGTTCAATCTATAATTTCAACTATAGCTCATTCTATATTTTCAACTTCGTTTTCACTTCAAATATTTCACTAACGCCCTAATATTTCGAAAATTTTCGCCATAACCTCCTTTGTACGGGGAGGGGTTTGGAAATTTATTGGGCCGTATTAGGTACCCAATAAATCCTAAAAAGCATTCACATATTTATAGTGATATATTCTGGTGTTTACGGGGGAGCATGTACTGATAATCACTCCAGAGAATAAATTCTCGTCACCCCGTTTCCGTGTGGAAATAAATAGTTCATGTGCCATATCTAATAACTAGAGCGACGTGATTATTGTCAACTCCAGACCCGTGTGGGGTTTTTATTAATCTGGCAATTTATCATTATAATTTATATAGTCCATATCAGTCATCAGTTCAACCTGTAGTACATAGTCATCGCCACACAAGCCTCTTGCTTGTATGGTAAATCTTCCACCTCGTCACACAAGCTCCAATTGCTTATGTGGAATATGATGAAGTATGCCTATCATCAAGAAGTATGCCATGTAGTGTAGTTCAAAATTAATTGTTACTATCCTATGGCGTTGTTTATTATTTCACACAGAAAAACCAGCACTCCGCATCCAATGGCATTCACAGGAGTTGATATATAAATAAAATTGCGTAGCCAACTCATCAAGGTTTACCTATTTGTCGGGCACGCAAATAATTTCTCTACTCTACAGCTAATCCATTTTTCCTGTTCAACACATGTATATATATGCAGAACAAAGCTAATAATAATATTTCTAGCAAACTATTATTTATTTCAGTACGTGTGTATTTTAACTAAGCGTATACATGATAAAAGGAATATTTTTATCATCAAAAATATTTATTCGACACATGGGTATTTTTAACTAAGCGTATACATGATAAAAGGAATATTTTTATCATCAAAAATATTTATTCGACACATGGGTATTTTTAACTAAGCGTATACATGATAAAAGGAATATTTTTATCATCAAAAATATTTATTCGACACATGGGTATTTTTAACTAAGCGTATACATGATGAAAGGAATATTTTTATCATCAAAAACATTTATTCGACACATGGGTATTTTTAACTAAGCGTATACATTATAAAAGGAATATTTTTATCATCAAAAATATTTATTCGACACATGGGTATTTTTAACACTTCTTATTCACTATAAAAATATAGTTTTCATTGTCGATTCATTTTATTTTTAAGAGATGATAACATTCAACACATGAACTTCAACTCAACGAATGAATTGCAATTCAACACATGAATATTCTATATAGTTTGTATATATATAAAAATGTGATTTTTATCGCTAAAGCCATTTGTTTAAATTCGAATAATATTCAACACATGAATTTCAACTCAACGAATGAATTGCAACTCAACACATGAATATTCGATATAGTTTGAATATATATAAAAATGTGATTTTTATCGCTAAAGCCATTTGTTTAAATTCGAATAATATTCAACACATGAATTTCAGCTCAACGAATGAATTGCAATTCAACACATGAATATTCTATATAGTTTGTATATATATAAAAATGTGATTTTTATCGCTAAAGCCATTTGTTTAAATTCGAATAATATTCAACACATGAATTTCAACTCAACGAATGAATTACAACTCAACACTTGAATATTCGATATAGTTTGTATATATATAAAAATGTGATTTTTATTGCTAAAGCCATTTGTTTAAATTCGAATAATATTCAACACATGAATTTCAACTCAACGAATGAATTGCAACTCAACACATGAATATTCGATATAGTTTGAATATATAATTTCAATGAATGAAAATTATTCTAACACATAAATATTTCAGAAAATTCCGGCAGCATAACGGCAGGGTAGTTAAAACCGGGACCGTCCCTAGTACGGCTCCTCGCTCTACCTTAAAACCTCGCGGTTTTTGACAATGGGGATCATGCATCTAGTTCGCATGCAGGTGGCATGTTTTATTTTCAATTCCACAATCCTATTCTATTTTGTTTCAACCTCAAGAGGGTATTTTCAACCACAAAGGTATTTTTCAACCATAATATCAACCACAAACAATTATTTCCAACCATTCGTCAAACCATATAATATCACGTCAATCACAAGCAATAAATATCGTCCATGGTCTGTGGACGAGGGGAGTATATATATATATAATATAATAATTTACTTGCATTTCATCACAATTCAAAGCATATATGTTTCAAGCAACGCTTGTATAATTTATACATCGCTAATATAACTTATACAACACATGTACATGAGGTATACAATGCGTATATAATTTACACTTCGCTTATATAATTTATACAACGCGATTTCATTCACACAAATAGTTTAGATTCCTCACATTGGTTATTGCGATGCTAAAAATCGTAGGAAGGTCAGAAAATCCGCGGCTTCTTCTAGAATGTAGAGAGCCTCCTTGCGGTCACGGTGTCTCCTGTTTCATCGAATTTCGTTAAAGAACGAAAAAGATATTATTTTTCAAAGTTTTGCAACACTTAAAAGTGTTATTTTCATTACAGAATTTTCATCACAAAGGTTTCTAAAACCTTCGAAACTAGGTCTCAAATTTTCAGTCGATCCGTACCTCTATGCTTCGATCAGGCTACGCTGCGTCGAAGAGCTACGAAGCACCTCCAGAACGGCGATGGTGGCGAAGGATCCGGTGGCCTGTGCTCGTCGCGGCGGCGCTCAGAAGGTCGCGCCTTCCTTTTCGATTTCCGACGCCGATAGTCGATGGGAGGAGTCGTGGTGTAACGACCCGGATTTCGAGCGACTTTGGTTATCGACGTAAGCGCGACGTCGATAACCAAAACGTCGAAAAATCCTGGTAATTAGTGAAAGAAATTAGAGGGTGAGGAAAGATAAGATAGAAAATTAGAATAGAAGAAGAAGAAGAACACAACATCAGAGTAACACGAATCTCACAGCGGAACGAATAAATATATTTCATAACATAACTTTGAAATACAAACTTGGTACTTGAATGTACATATCATTATCAAAGTACAGCACTTACAACACAGCGGAAATAACTATAGCTATATGATCCTGAAGCCTCCTGCTCCAGCTCTTCCAGTATATCTGAAAAATCCCGACTACTTGACTGCCCGTACAAATTTAGGCACCCAAGAGTTTAGGGAAAACAACAAAGTAAACTCCGGGTCAGTCATGGGACTGGTGTGAGTAAAACAGTTTAAAAACAGTTGAAAAGGGTAAATGATATCTCATAAGACCACGCCGCATAACGAAACGGGTTTTTCCCTTATGAGAATCCAAATATCTTTATATCAAAACCTTTTGATATTATAATAATGTCTATCAACCACAACTATAATAATCATCTAGTAGAAACGCTTTCATCTCACGTTCTACATATATAGTATACAATCAAAACCGCAAGCACGTATTGGGTAATGGATTTCCAACTATGACAAGGTATGGATCCACCTTTCGCTCGTGTACCTCTAGAGAGGAATACACTGGGTTCAACAAGAACATCTTGCAACCCGGCCACACATGACCGACCACTCATTTCGCTTGAGTGTATCGAATGTATATCACCAACAGTTGGGATCAGCAACCGTTTCCCGAATGGGACAGCATCAACAATAGATTTTTAGAAGTAAATGAAACTCTAGATCAGGTGATTATACACCCTACTTCGGTGCGACCGACTTAGCCATGCTGCCTGCCCGATTTCTGTCATTTACCGGATGATGAGGCTAGAAGCTACGCTTTATCATCATATCAGATTCACTTTGAATGCCACATCGTCAAATCCATTAGATCACCGATTGACGTCCTCAACACTACGTTATGTGTTAGCTAAAAGAAGTTTCCTTCTCCGCTTCCACTCTTGGTACGGTTGGAGAAATCAATATACGTGATCGTTTGGACATACTCTGTCAGACATCCGTCCATACAAGTCATCCAGGAACAGGATGAACCGAAGGCACTATTCTGTAAATAGGATAGCCCTTGCATAACTCCGTCTTCAATTATCTTTGGCATATATGATTCGCAACGCTTATGCCAATACAGAGTGGTTCTTTGGATAATAATCCAACCGGTCTCTCCATATTAACAACGTTAAAATGGTCAAAACTTCGATAGTCTGTGATTTAACTATCGAATAAAAATAGGTGTGCAAACAATGATATTATTTCCAAATGGAAATTATATCGATCAAACATCATTCAACATTCATCTCTTTAGTTCATTAATTTACTTATCTCATGTTTCCCTACGTTCAATATTCCTTATTTTCTAAATTGGGAAAATATACGTTATTAACAATGGAAAACATTTCCATTTCATGTTTTCTTTATTAGAAAACATTTCTGGTTTCTTCTTTGGAAAACATTTCCAAAGCTTCTTCATTGGACTTAGACATATGTTTAAACAAACCATCGCGATGCCAACTCAAACCATTTCCTTTACTGTCGAACCTTAACTATTCCTTAGTTAAAACGAAGCCAATCAAGTTGGGGTAGAACTACCTCTCAGACCTTAACTGAACAACATTTCTAACTTTGAAATAGACAAAGTTCACTTTATATCTTTTTACTAACTTCCTTACTTAACCCTCCTTCTAATAAATCTCTATTCGATTAACCCTTATCAATTAACTCTATTGGACTAACACTATTGGATTAACTCTATTTGACTAACACTATTGATTTACTCATTTTACTTAACTCCTATCGAATAAACTATATTCGATAACTCCTTTTACTTTCTATTCGAATAACTATATTCGATTAACTTATTTGCTTTAACTCTAATCGATTAACTAACATCGATTATCTCCTTTCAACTTTATTCTCTAATCGATTAACTAACATCGATTAACTTCTTTTACTTTAACACTAATCGATTACTAACATCGATTACCTCCTTTTCTTTTACTCTAATCGATTAAACTAACATCGATTAACTCCTTTGACTTTCTTCGAATAAACTATATTCGATTAACTCCTTTTGACTTCCTTCGAATAAACTATATTCGATTAACTCCTTTGACTTCCTTCGAATAAACTATATTCGATTAACTCCTTCTGACTTTAACACTAATCGATTAAACTAACATCGATTAGCTCCTTTTTATAAACTACGTTTTCCGTTACAACTATTTCCTTTTTATAACGTTTACTTACCGTTACAAATATGTCCTATTTATAACTTCTATTTACCGTTACAAATGTTTCCTATTTATAACTTCTATTTACCGTTACAAATGTTTCCTATTTATAACTTCTATTTACCGTTACAAATATTTCCTATTTATAACTTCTATTTACCGTTACAAATGTTTCCTATTTATAACTTCTATTTACCGTTACAAATATGTCCTATTTATAACTTCTATTTACCGTTACAAATGTTTCCTATTTATAACTTCTATTCTATTTATTTTCTAAATAAATATCCCTTTTATAAAACCGTGTTTGTTTTATAAATATTTCCTTTTATAAAATCCTGTGATTTTATAAAATTCCATTATTTCAATATACATTGAAATACTTCTTTTTACATCCCAGGGTCTTTATGATATTTACAATATCGAATAACAATGATCAACATCATTCTAACACCCTTAATCCATATCAGATTATATAACACATCATATATCACAATATATGAAAATAGTAAAATAAATGTTGAGGAATCCAGTCGGATTCCTCCAACCTGTTTCCCTGCATCACAGATGTTAAACAATATAGATAACATCACTTTTCAGTTCTATATGATATATTCTGTTAAACAGAATCAAATATAGAAAATTTAACTAACTGACTAGCAGTTCAATCAAACAGTCAACATACAGTAAATCAACCAATATCTAACAGTTCTAAAAATACAACATGAGATTATAAACTGTTCAGAGTTAGTGAGATTTACTCACATTTGCGCGTTAGCCGTTAATTAACGGTTTGCGTTATTTGATTCAGTCGGACAATTTATTTCGCCATAAATTGTAACGAGCTCGGATTCACTCCCGGTCAGTCTCATTGTGTTGCCGCCGTCCATATGATCCCAACGGATCAGACCATTCGCAAAACTGATATCGTAAGTACAAGTTATTACGATTTCAAGATGTGTGTATATTTGATTAAAAATTAAACTCTATTTAAATAAAATACTTGGGCTTTGTATTTCCACCGGTCCACTTACCCGCCACGTATTGATACAGTACCATCTTCCTGAAAATGCTTAAACCCGTATGCTACTTCGCCAATGGCCATTTCGGCTTTTACTCCACGATACCATTTTCCATTCACCAAAATACCGTTATTTTTCCCTTCCGGATCTTCTCAGCCTCGCCCCCTTTAGGTCGAGCTTGCGCCCTCCGTTTTGCACGCGTCAATAACCCTGCTTTCTTTGCAAACCAGACATTCCGCTACAGTATGGAAACCACTTCATATTTCCACTATTCCTCTATATCTAACGCATGACATAACTTCACGTATGAACTTCACTTCATATTCTCCTTCTGCTCATAACAGAAATACCCAATTCAACCATTGAAATACAAAAAAAAAAACGAGCTACCTGGACCCCCAACAGTAACCGCAAGCTTCCCGTTTCGAAACTTCTGAGCCTGCCAAACTCAGTCCCCATGCTAATCTCCTAGACACTCTTTATGGCTTCCAGTCCCCCCCTTCATGTGTACCCTCTTCTCTTTTTATTTCTTTATTCATATTTACTTCTAACGTTATATGTATTTGAGGAGAAAAGATAAATGGTGTGGCTTAAGTTTTTGTTTTGGAAGACCGATCGTGCTCTGGAGGTGTGCGCGCTTATATATATAAATGACGAGAGGGGACGTGTTGGCATACCTGCCTCATTTACGTGAAGAGGGGGGGACGTGGGAGAAACAAGACCAAATGAGGGACAGACAGAGGAACGTGTCCATACTTCTTACCTAAGGAATAATTTGGTACCTTAGTTTTCAACAAGATGGGCGTATGCATTTGTATGTATGAGGGTATCATGTTAATTGTGGACCGCTCTCTACAGATATAAATATATCATCGTACCGAGCAATGTGTCACGGTTCCAAAAATATAATAATACCGGTAGATGGACTCATCTTTTGAAACTTCAAAATGTTGATTTCAGGGTGCGAAATACTTCAAATAAAAAGTTGCTTATAAAATTAATTAAAAATTACAGTAAAATTCTAAAAATTAAATTATCACTATTTCCCAAAAGAACCTTGTCTAAATTCAACCCCGATATTCAAATATATTGAAATAACCGTTATGGCCGATAAACGATTCTATAGCGACTATTCTGAAATTTGATTTGGACGTACATCAAAATCTACACGATGAAATCCCGATTTTTCTCTTCTATTAGAAAGATATACTCCACCAGCTCCACACATTTCTTGTTTCACAGAAATCCGATTTAAAACGAATCCTGTATATTCAGTTGAAGTTCGAATCGCCAAATAGCGAACTGCAGCGCCATTTCAAGCTCGTTTATAATTATATTATAAACTATACGTTCAATTGTCGACGATTGAATATATTCGTTATCCTAATTCAAATTCTAAACTGAATTATATATCACAGATGATCCGGTTCACGCCATATCGCCATTTCGGCCAATTCTAATTATTTCAGAATTAGATATATTATTTAATTTATTATTTAAATTAAATATTCACCATTATTAAATTCCACGGTCATTAAATTCTCTACATCACCATTGATATAATTAAATAAATTAATCATAATACCTCTGCCAAATGCGGGTCATTACAATCTTCCCCACTTAAAATAATTTCGTCCTCGAAATTGCGAAAAGGTATAGGACGACCCTATCGACTGGTTAGAACCTATTTGTTCACTTCTTAACTTTAGTTTCAACTGAACCAATTTAATTTCAATTAAATTATTCATTAATTCTTATCAACGAAAATTTTCAAAAATTCTGAAAATTTTCTAACGCCTTAATTCTTCGAATTTTTTTTGCCAGCACCTCCTTTGTACTGGTCCATCGGTCAAACTCCAACTCGCCTCTCTGGGCCATCTCCAACCCAAAAGAAAATCAAACAGCCAACCGGCTTGCCAATTCGGCTTATCAAAATCTCATACCGTATGAAATATAATCTTGTACCTTTTGTCGGCATATTAACTCTATCACTTCCATATGCTATCAACTCAGCGGATACAAGGGTCATCCCAATCAAATCCCCCTCTGCTATTATCCACGATTCAACCATTCGCTTATATCCTAAGTCGAATTTTATTTCAAATTCGAGTTCCATTCTCGATTTCAAACTCTTAACTTCCCAATCAAATTTTCATTTCAAATTCTTATCTCGACAATCCAATTTTATTCAAGAACAAATTTTTCCTGATATCGTTCTATTTCCATTCAGTTTTCACTTAACTGTTTCAATTCAATTTCAGCTTACCTTCGCAAACTTCTATTTAAATTTGTTCTTAATTCAAACAGTCTCTTCCTGGGAATTTTGAACAGTTTACTTTTTCAAAAATCAAAATTTCCTTTTTGAAATTCAACTGAGCCCATAATCAATATTTCATTAGTTGAATCACTTCTCTATTTCTTTATCAATATTTGTTAACCAAATATTTTCAATAACCATATTGGCCTTTTACGTTATTTGGAAAACTTTTCCGAATATCGTCTTCCTTTATTTTCTAAACTTTAGAAAATATATGCTATTTATAATTGGGAAATATTCCAATTACTAATCTCTTTTCCGATCTCGTTTATTTCTATACTTAGGAAATATTCTTTATTTCTATTTTCAAGTTTACACTCATTTGGGTTAAAACGGATGTTGTGTAAAACATCGTTACGGCAACCCAAATACTATGTTCAACTAACTCTTATTCAACATTGATCTTTGAGCCTGAAATCTTACTATTTATTTGTTAATAATGAAATCAATCAAGTTAGGGTATAACTACCTCTCAGACCTTGACTGAATAACATTTCTAACGTCAAAACAGATATGACTACTTATTCGAATAATCAATACCATACAACTACTAATTCACTTTTAACCACGTATACGCTCCCTCTTTCAATTCTTACGAGATTTTATTCTTAATCTTCCTTTTTGATTTTACTATTCTATTTCTAAGTTCATTCCTTATCGACTTCTATATATTTCGATACGTTGATTTCTAACTATCAAATTATCTTAAAAATATTCTAACTCCTTAAATTCCTGAAAAAATTCGCCATAACCCCCTTTGTACTGGGAGCTTCGGGATATTTCAAATAGCCTCCCATGGCCCTCACCAATCCAAAAGAAAAAGAAAAAGCCAAGCGGCTTGCCGATACGGCGCATAAAATCTCATATATGAATTAAATACATACCTTTTCGTCGAGCATTCTATCTATTACCTTCATACCTTATCCATACCTATCTCATGTATATCCATACATTTCTAATTCATTTCAACTTAATCCAATCATTTTAACTTAGTTTGTTAAGTGATTTTCAAATTATTGGTTTGCCCATTTTACCTTCATATTTAAATTACATGTTCAAATATATTTTAACTTACTTAAAAACTAATCAAATTCTACCTTTTCAAACTCAGGTTTCATATTCGATTTCGAATATAAATTTACCAGTCCCCTTTACTTATCTAAAGTTCAACTACAATTCAAGATCCATTTACAAATGGCTAATTAATTGGTTCACCTATTTCATCTTTTTATTTGAATATACATGTTCAAATATAAGTTTAACTCGTTAATCAACTAATTGAATTCCATTTCAATTCTATTTGAATTTCCTATATTCAAATTTCATTTCGATTCTCTTATTCAAATTCCATATTTGAATTTCATTATTCAAATCTATTTTCAAACTCCATTTGAATTCCTAAATTCAAATTCTATATCACTTCCATTGAATTTCATATATTCAAACTCCCTTTGAATTTCTATATTCAATTTCTATTTCAACTCTATTTGAATTCTATATTCAATTTTCCATTATTTAAATCTTCTTTATTCAAATCTCATTTGAATTTTCTATATTCAAATCCCCTTTTGAATTTTCTATATTCAAATCCTCTTTGAATTTTCTTATTCAAATTCTATGTTTGAACTTCCTTTATTCAAATCCCCTTTTGAAACTTTCTTATTTATTCTTTAAATAAGCCTCGATTTCAATTTCTTTTTAAATCGATATTTCTACCTTTGGAAAATAGATTTCCCTTTCAATTTCACACTTGTATTTTTATTTCTGAATTATCCAATGATAATTCTTTTCACTTCATTTTATAAACTTTGTTTATAAAAGAACTATTTATAAACTTCGTTTATAAAGGAACTTCTCGTTTTATTTCCTTTAAAACGAGTTAATATTTCAAATCTATTTAAAAGTCCAAATTCTATATTTTAAATCCCATTTCGAAATTCAACACAACTTGTCTTTCTCAAAACAAATTCAAAACAGTATCTTTGGTAGTAATTCGTCACTTACAACTCGAAAATGAATACTGATGATGCAGCTGTCATCATCAGAATCTAATTTCCAGCGATCGAAGTGAGTTCAATACTATAAAACCATTTCTAAACATTTCCACTTTGAAACATTCCAAAATATAATTCACACTGTTTGTAAAACAATTTAAAATCTCCCAGGATCTTAAATTTTCCTTATTTTTAATCCCAATTTATTTACAAACACTTATTCAATTCTCCAGAGTCTTAACTTCAATTCTGGTTTAAATTTCAGATTTAACTCGTCTGATTTCACGTATTTCACTTATATGAATTCTGATCGATTATTTACATAACCATTTTACTTATAATCTTACTCGATTATAATCACAACCAATATATCCAATATATATCAAAATATACTTTGGGTAAAATTATTTTTATTTACCCTCTTTTCAAAACATACCATGATGGTTCATCGTATTCAAGTGTTTAGTAACTCCTACCGATACAGTGGATCAAACTGATCGACCAGAACTCATAAACGACTCATCCAATGAATCTCCACAATATAAAACAATTTTATATCAAATACAAATACGTTCACTCGTATATATACACTCAATCTCAGTCTAGGGTATTACTAACCCTATCTCTACCGAGTCACGCCACAGAGCCAAGAAATTCTTAACTTAAGCTCTGATACCAACTGTAACGACCCGGATTTCGAGCGACTTTGGTTATCGACGTAAGCGCGACGTCGATAACCAAAACGTCGAAAAATCCTGGTAATTAGTGAAAGAAATTAGAGGGTGAGGAAAGATAAGATAGAAAATTAGAATAGAAGAAGAAGAAGAACACAACATCAGAGTAACACGAATCTCACAGCGGAACGAATAAATATATTTCATAACATAACTTTGAAATACAAACTTGGTACTTGAATGTACATATCATTATCAAAGTACAGCACTTACAACACAGCGGAAATAACTATAGCTATATGATCCTGAAGCCTCCTGCTCCAGCTCTTCCAGTATATCTGAAAAATCCCGACTACTTGACTGCCCGTACAAATTTAGGCACCCAAGAGTTTAGGGAAAACAACAAAGTAAACTCCGGGTCAGTCATGGGACTGGTGTGAGTAAAACAGTTTAAAAACAGTTGAAAAGGGTAAATGATATCTCATAAGACCACGCCGCATAACGAAACGGGTTTTTCCCTTATGAGAATCCAAATATCTTTATATCAAAACCTTTTGATATTATAATAATGTCTATCAACCACAACTATAATAATCATCTAGTAGAAACGCTTTCATCTCACGTTCTACATATATAGTATACAATCAAAACCGCAAGCACGTATTGGGTAATGGATTTCCAACTATGACAAGGTATGGATCCACCTTTCGCTCGTGTACCTCTAGAGAGGAATACACTGGGTTCAACAAGAACATCTTGCAACCCGGCCACACATGACCGACCACTCATTTCGCTTGAGTGTATCGAATGTATATCACCAACAGTTGGGATCAGCAACCGTTTCCCGAATGGGACAGCATCAACAATAGATTTTTAGAAGTAAATGAAACTCTAGATCAGGTGATTATACACCCTACTTCGGTGCGACCGACTTAGCCATGCTGCCTGCCCGATTTCTGTCATTTACCGGATGATGAGGCTAGAAGCTACGCTTTATCATCATATCAGATTCACTTTGAATGCCACATCGTCAAATCCATTAGATCACCGATTGACGTCCTCAACACTACGTTATGTGTTAGCTAAAAGAAGTTTCCTTCTCCGCTTCCACTCTTGGTACGGTTGGAGAAATCAATATACGTGATCGTTTGGACATACTCTGTCAGACATCCGTCCATACAAGTCATCCAGGAACAGGATGAACCGAAGGCACTATTCTGTAAATAGGATAGCCCTTGCATAACTCCGTCTTCAATTATCTTTGGCATATATGATTCGCAACGCTTATGCCAATACAGAGTGGTTCTTTGGATAATAATCCAACCGGTCTCTCCATATTAACAACGTTAAAATGGTCAAAACTTCGATAGTCTGTGATTTAACTATCGAATAAAAATAGGTGTGCAAACAATGATATTATTTCCAAATGGAAATTATATCGATCAAACATCATTCAACATTCATCTCTTTAGTTCATTAATTTACTTATCTCATGTTTCCCTACGTTCAATATTCCTTATTTTCTAAATTGGGAAAATATACGTTATTAACAATGGAAAACATTTCCATTTCATGTTTTCTTTATTAGAAAACATTTCTGGTTTCTTCTTTGGAAAACATTTCCAAAGCTTCTTCATTGGACTTAGACATATGTTTAAACAAACCATCGCGATGCCAACTCAAACCATTTCCTTTACTGTCGAACCTTAACTATTCCTTAGTTAAAACGAAGCCAATCAAGTTGGGGTAGAACTACCTCTCAGACCTTAACTGAACAACATTTCTAACTTTGAAATAGACAAAGTTCACTTTATATCTTTTTACTAACTTCCTTACTTAACCCTCCTTCTAATAAATCTCTATTCGATTAACCCTTATCAATTAACTCTATTGGACTAACACTATTGGATTAACTCTATTTGACTAACACTATTGATTTACTCATTTTACTTAACTCCTATCGAATAAACTATATTCGATAACTCCTTTTACTTTCTATTCGAATAACTATATTCGATTAACTTATTTGCTTTAACTCTAATCGATTAACTAACATCGATTATCTCCTTTCAACTTTATTCTCTAATCGATTAACTAACATCGATTAACTTCTTTTACTTTAACACTAATCGATTACTAACATCGATTACCTCCTTTTCTTTTACTCTAATCGATTAAACTAACATCGATTAACTCCTTTGACTTTCTTCGAATAAACTATATTCGATTAACTCCTTTTGACTTCCTTCGAATAAACTATATTCGATTAACTCCTTTGACTTCCTTCGAATAAACTATATTCGATTAACTCCTTCTGACTTTAACACTAATCGATTAAACTAACATCGATTAGCTCCTTTTTATAAACTACGTTTTCCGTTACAACTATTTCCTTTTTATAACGTTTACTTACCGTTACAAATATGTCCTATTTATAACTTCTATTTACCGTTACAAATGTTTCCTATTTATAACTTCTATTTACCGTTACAAATGTTTCCTATTTATAACTTCTATTTACCGTTACAAATATTTCCTATTTATAACTTCTATTTACCGTTACAAATGTTTCCTATTTATAACTTCTATTTACCGTTACAAATATGTCCTATTTATAACTTCTATTTACCGTTACAAATGTTTCCTATTTATAACTTCTATTCTATTTATTTTCTAAATAAATATCCCTTTTATAAAACCGTGTTTGTTTTATAAATATTTCCTTTTATAAAATCCTGTGATTTTATAAAATTCCATTATTTCAATATACATTGAAATACTTCTTTTTACATCCCAGGGTCTTTATGATATTTACAATATCGAATAACAATGATCAACATCATTCTAACACCCTTAATCCATATCAGATTATATAACACATCATATATCACAATATATGAAAATAGTAAAATAAATGTTGAGGAATCCAGTCGGATTCCTCCAACCTGTTTCCCTGCATCACAGATGTTAAACAATATAGATAACATCACTTTTCAGTTCTATATGATATATTCTGTTAAACAGAATCAAATATAGAAAATTTAACTAACTGACTAGCAGTTCAATCAAACAGTCAACATACAGTAAATCAACCAATATCTAACAGTTCTAAAAATACAACATGAGATTATAAACTGTTCAGAGTTAGTGAGATTTACTCACATTTGCGCGTTAGCCGTTAATTAACGGTTTGCGTTATTTGATTCAGTCGGACAATTTATTTCGCCATAAATTGTAACGAGCTCGGATTCACTCCCGGTCAGTCTCATTGTGTTGCCGCCGTCCATATGATCCCAACGGACCAGACCATTCGCAAAACTGATATCGTAAGTACAAGTTATTACGATTTCAAGATGTGTGTATATTTGATTAAAAATTAAACTCTATTTAAATAAAATACTTGGGCTTTGTATTTCCACCGGCCCACTTACCCGCCACGTATTGAT
Organism: Allium sativum; assembly: GCA_030737875.1. Taxonomy (NCBI): domain Eukaryota; kingdom Viridiplantae; phylum Streptophyta; class Magnoliopsida; order Asparagales; family Amaryllidaceae; genus Allium; species Allium sativum. The sequence goes on along the minus strand of CM060915.1, from coordinate 860,766,248 downwards.
ACAGTACCATCTTCCTGAAAATGCTTAAACCCGTATGCTACTTCGCCAATGGCCATTTCGGCTTTTACTCCACGATACCATTTTCCATTCACCAAAATACCGTTATTTTTCCCTTCCGGATCTTCTCAGCCTCGCCCCCTTTAGGTCGAGCTTGCGCCCTCCGTTTTGCACGCGTCAATAACCCTGCTTTCTTTGCAAACCAGACATTCCGCTACAGTATGGAAACCACTTCATATTTCCACTATTCCTCTATATCTAACGCATGACATAACTTCACGTATGAACTTCACTTCATATTCTCCTTCTGCTCATAACAGAAATACCCAATTCAACCATTGAAATACAAAAAAAAACGAGCTACCTGGACCCCCAACAGTAACCGCAAGCTTCCCGTTTCGAAACTTCTGAGCCTGCCAAACTCAGTCCCCATGCTAATCTCCTAGACACTCTTTATGGCTTCCAGTCCCCCCCTTCATGTGTACCCTCTTCTCTTTTTATTTCTTTATTCATATTTACTTCTAACGTTATATGTATTTGAGGAGAAAAGATAAATGGTGTGGCTTAAGTTTTTGTTTTGGAAGACCGATCGTGCTCTGGAGGTGTGCGCGCTTATATATATAAATGACGAGAGGGGACGTGTTGGCATACCTGCCTCATTTACGTGAAGAGGGGGGGACGTGGGAGAAACAAGACCAAATGAGGGACAGACAGAGGAACGTGTCCATACTTCTTACCTAAGGAATAATTTGGTACCTTAGTTTTCAACAAGATGGGCGTATGCATTTGTATGTATGAGGGTATCATGTTAATTGTGGACCGCTCTCTACAGATATAAATATATCATCGTACCGAGCAATGTGTCACGGTTCCAAAAATATAATAATACCGGTAGATGGACTCATCTTTTGAAACTTCAAAATGTTGATTTCAGGGTGCGAAATACTTCAAATAAAAAGTTGCTTATAAAATTAATTAAAAATTACAGTAAAATTCTAAAAATTAAATTATCACTATTTCCCAAAAGAACCTTGTCTAAATTCAACCCCGATATTCAAATATATTGAAATAACCGTTATGGCCGATAAACGATTCTATAGCGACTATTCTGAAATTTGATTTGGACGTACATCAAAATCTACACGATGAAATCCCGATATTTCTCTTCTATTAGAAAGATATACTCCACCAGCTCCACACATTTCTTGTTTCACAGAAATCCGATTTAAAACGAATCCTGTATATTCAGTTGAAGTTCGAATCGCCAAATAGCGAACTGCAGCGCCATTTCAAGCTCGTTTATAATTATATTATAAACTATACGTTCAATTGTCGACGATTGAATATATTCGTTATCCTAATTCAAATTCTAAACTGAATTATATATCACAGATGATCCGGTTCACGCCATATCGCCATTTCGGCCAATTCTAATTATTTCAGAATTAGATATATTATTTAATTTATTATTTAAATTAAATATTCACCATTATTAAATTCCACGGTCATTAAATTCTCTACATCACCATTGATATAATTAAATAAATTAATCATAATACCTCTGCCAAATGCGGGTCATTACACGTGGGTTGGTCGGATGTGGAGAGGAGGCGAAGGCGGTCGGAAGTCTCAACTGGGGTCGGCGGTGAAATCGCCTGAGGCGGTCGGAAAAAGGAGGAGAAGTTTCGTGCGACATGGATCGTCCAATCGCTCTCTGGCGGCTAGGGTTCGGATTTTTTTTTAATGAAAAATTCCTATTGGTCCATGCTTTATAGGAAATTTTAAATAGTGTTTTTGCAAACGGACTCCTTTTTAAACCCAACGACTGTCGCCCCTAGCTAAATACCCCCATTCCGGACACAATGGGATATGTTTCGTTGGCCATTTCGACTGTTACAGTCAGTTATTTTTCAAATTAAAATATAAAACATTCGATATTTAATTTAAACGTACATTTCAATTTGCCAGGGCCACAAACTGAATCGAAAAATTCCAGAAAAATAAATCTAGCCTTGTTTTGACGATATGGTCCTAACAAAACAAGTTTTGTCGAATTCTGAGCTCGTTTGAAAAACGGCCATTTTTAGGTCGACCCATTTTAACAGAATTTGACCAAACACATTATCTTTTTCCCCGCTCACATACTAGCTTCAAAAATTATGAAATTTGAAACCTAGCAATAATTTGACATCCCGGACCCAACAAAAGTGGTTTCGTCGAATTCCGAGGTCGTATGCAAAATCTCAATTTTCAAGGGCTATATATACTATATAGCGACCTTTCTGAAAATTCATTTGGCCATAACTTTTGATTTCCGTTATGAAATTTCGATTTTTCAGATTCGTTAGAAAGGTATTGATAAACAGATTTAAATATTTTCAGTTTCGTTAAAATCCGTTATATTTTCCACCCGGTACAGTCAGACTAAGTTTGTATTCAAAATTTCAAACTGCAATATTATACCCAATTCTATATTTTATGGAAATAGGCTATTTAAATTATTCAAATTCTTTGGTAATAACCTAATTTAAAAATTTTAAATTGGTTCACATTTTCCGGGTTATTACATAAAATTGGGCATAAAATATGATTTGGACATGACCAGCGCTAAAATTTGGGAAAAAGAATTAAATTGTGTATAATTGGGCATAATTGAGTTGTAACTAATTTGGGGACATAACACATGTTGTATTTAAAACATAAAGTATTGGACATATGACGTGAGATTTGAGGCATAATGTATTGGACATATGACTTGAGATTTAAAACATAAAGTATTGGACATATGACTTGGGATTTGGGGCGTAAATTGAACTATAAATATAAGGCATAGTACATATTGTGGTCTAAGATCTAAGATTGGGGCATATATATATATATATATATATATATATATATATATATGACAGTTTATGATTTGGAAGAAGAAGATTAGAGTGTATATTGAAGTATGGCTTAGGCATGAAAACAAGATTTGCCTTTGTTTTATACGTCAGTTACTTTTTAGATTTGAACCCCTAAATCTAATTGTGACATGTAATAAAATGGATATGAGAATATGCCTGATGTAAGCTATCCTTTCATTGAAATCTGTGCTTGAGTATATATATCTTTGGGAATCATTTTTGACTATGAAACTGGTCCAATCATATCTATCCTTGTTGTACATCGGAATTGTAATCCTTTTTAAGTTCATAATATAATTCTTATCATATCTATATGCCTGCGATGTATTCCTTGCAAAACTTGTCTTTTTAGTACATCAAGTTTATTGGACCAGTAATCTCATCATCATATGACTATGCATATCCTTATGGTGTTCCATCTTGCTTCTCCCCTTATATTACGAATCTTGAGCTGAATGTCAAAATACGTACGTTATGAATGCAGGGGAAATTGGGTATAACATGTAATTGACATTATTTGCAAAATTTGGAACATGTAATATGGCATAACTGTTTAGATGCAATTTGGGGTAATTTGACATGAATTATGGAATATGCAATTTGACATAATGGCATGAACGACAAAGTATGAAGTTGGCATATAAATCAAGTTTTGGGTAAAACTGTTATTGTTGCGAATTTGGAGTAACTTGAGTATTAAATCTAGATTGGGTGTAAAATGTAATATGACTAGCTTTGGTGATTAGCATGAAAAATCTAGATTTGGGTATACATGGTAAATGTGTAAATTAAAGATGAACATGCCTAACCCAAGGTTAGATTGAGTTGTGATGTAAAACTGCCCGGAACCGCCCGACACATCCAGCAACCACAACAACACATATCTAATGTGAGAGGTTAGTGCATCATGCCCAAAAAAACCCGAGGTTAGATTGAGTTGAGGCGTAAAACTGCCCGGAACCGCGCGGCACATCTAGTAACTACAACAACACATATCTAATGAGAGAGTTTAGTGCATTAATAAATCAATTAATTCTAATGAACAAGATGAATGACTAGGGTTAAGTTCATAGGAATACTTAACCAAATATAACATGAATGACTAGGGTTAAGTTAATGAGAAACACTTAACCAATATAACAAGATGAATGGGTAGGGTTAAGTAATAAGAAACACTTAACCAATATAACTTGATTTGTGGTAAGGTTAAGTTAAAACAAGAGAGAAACACTTAACCAATATAACTTGATTTGTGGTAAGGTTAAGTCAACACAAGAAGGCAATACATAACCAAAATAACATGACATGACAAGTAGGTGGGTTAAGTTAACTTGAGTTGATTAATGACACTTAACCAATACAACATGATGAACACTTGGGGTTAAGTTAACAAGAAAACACTTAACCAATATAACTTGATGAACGAACGGGGTTAAGTTAATAAGAAACACTTAACCAACTTGACACGATGAATGGGTGGGCTAAGTTAACATGAATGGACAACACTTAACCAGTATGACATAATGTGTGGGAGGGTTAAGTACATACCGGGTTGGTGGGTAATATTAGTAAATATAGGCCCACAAACTTAACCGTTAAATAAATATGCTTGAATCGATGGAAGGGTTAAGTACATATCGGGTTGGTGTTTAATATTAGTAAATATAGGCCTACAAACTTAACATTTAAGAAAACATGCTAGAATCGGTGGGAGGGTTAAGTACATCTCGTGTAGGTGGGTAATATTTGTATATATAGGCCCACAAACTTAACCATTAGGAAACCCTACTAACGGGGACCCATTTCAGCAGTAACCCACATAGATGTATCATGGTACCCTGAAACTAGGCAGGGTGAGGCAGGATTACTATGCTGCTTATAAGCGGTCAAAGCAGTGGCGGAGGGTATGTAGGTTTCGATGGTTTACGGGCGTGCACGTACTCCGGAGTGGGAAAAAGCAGGCACTGGGTACCAGTAGTTATACACCGTGCATCTTGAATCATGTCGGGTCGCTATCATAAGGATTGATACACCTTATGGTGGGACCAGCACAGGGTATTTACACGCAAGAGAGGGCCGATTGACACAGGCAAATGGAACATTATTGCAAGTAAGGAGCCGATCAATAGGGTAGTAAGGGTACATCTAACATGTTCATGTCAATTAGACTGATTGAGGTGGAATCCTCAAGTTTATGTACACCTGAAGGCTACCACAATTACGGGGATTGGGATCACGTTATCATTTTATACAAATTACTAGTTGGGACAATAGTTAGGTGGTGCAGAGATAGATATAGAAATCGGAATAACAAAGTAGTTGCGAAGCAGAGAAAGAGTAGAAGCGCATTTAGTTTATCTTGCCTTATCATACCTTATGCTTATCCTATGTTATCTTGTTATCCCTATTATCACGGTATTGTCTTATATTCAGTTTATTCATGTCATATGCTGAAAGTCACTGGACTTACCAGACTTATGTCTGACCTAGTTTTGTTTCACCTCTTTTCTTCTGTTTCCACCCTCTCCCCAGGTTCACAGGGAGGAAATGTTATCACTTAGCTCAATTTTCTTTCCAAGCTCGAAGATAGTCGATGTATTGCTTTGGACTCTCTCTTCCACTGCTATGGCTGGTTCACGCTTTATTGTGGAATATCATTGTTATTTTTTTATGCTTCTTTTATACTTGGAAGTTTTTGAATCAAGACAGAATTTCTATGTATTACTTTTAAGTATATTTGTTGTAAAAGCTTGACTGAATTAAGTTGTTTATAAAATGACTTTATTTCCCACTGTTTTATTTGTCTATCTTGTAATTTATCTGCATCTTTTACCTAAAATGCTCCACCAAAGTTAACGCATTCCCTTTGTGAGTGACCTTAACGGATGTGGGGTGTTTCACTTGGTATCAGGGCTGAAGGTTACGGATCAGGTAAAAGATTTGAAAAACTATTTTCAAAACGGTTTTAAAAGAAGCATTTTCTAAAGAAAAGTTTTGTTTTTGAAGGCATATTCCCCAAAGCCATATGCACTATCTTTTTGATCCTCTATTTGAATCCTTGTTTCCTTATTTCTTGAGTCTCCGAGGCTCCTGGCTTTCTGGGAGGTAACCACATAGCGGCATGGTTCCGTAGGATTGATGAGACTACAACACTTGTCAAATGGAAAATTAGTGCCCAACTTCCATCTATAGCCGCAGTAGTTTCACCTGCAGCTAATTTTTCTTTCAAGCTTTGTAGGATTTTTCCTTGCGATGGAGGCAGCTTTCAAGAGAATTGTCAACATGTTACACAAGGATGGAAAAGATGAGAATGAGGGAGTTTGGCTAAGGAGCACAACCCAAGGATGAAGAACTCATGGATATAGACTTGGTTCACAAAGGAAGGGAGGAAAGAATAGTAAAACCTAAACCAAGAGGAAGTATCTTTATTATGGTATAACGGGTCATATAATTAAGGGCATGGGCAAGAACAAATGACAGGATCTTCAGGAGGGAAAATGCATGCTCTCACCGCTAGCGTACCTGAGAAAGAGGTAGTAAGGTTTCTATTGAAAAAATATAGTTTTCTTCTTGGTCATCCTGTTAGTACTATTTTTGATTTTAGCGCTCCACATTCGTTTATATCTGTTCCATAGTTGAGTCTCTGCACCTTAGGACTTGTGTAGTAGAAGATCCCATTTATTTTCTCAAATCCAATTTGTGGTTCGGCTCATTTATCTTTGGTTTGTAAGGATTTGAGATGCTTATGTTTCTGGGTTTCATGTGCTATGGGTTGATTCTAGGCGTGGATTGGTTAGCTAGTAATTGTGAAAGGAGGGTAGTTAGACTTTCGACTTGCCTCGGGAATACCCTCGAAATATCGTGCGATCCTAAGAGATCAGTTTGTCTTAGCTACCTAGAATCACTTTATGTATTTATCGATGATTTTTGATCCGTTGGAATAGTCCATGAGTACGTAGATGTTTTTATTAAGGTTAGGGGTTTGTCCCCTAAACGTGAGGTAGACTCCCATACATAACTAGTTGACAATGCAAAGCCAGTTATGCAATCAATGATAGTTTTGGAGCAAGATTGGCAAGGATAGCCAGAGTCGGTTAAGTTCTCAATTTTTTGGTTGTTTTGCTAGTATCATCTCACATAAATCGTCCAAATTCAGAGGAGGTATTCCTTGGGTGCTTGTCTGATATTGGTTTAGGCCTTTGGGGCTTGTACTTGAGGGATGTCAAGTTCGACTAGGATAGTTTGCGTGAGTGATATCGACCGTCAGATTTGTGACATAATGGATAAGCTAAGTAGAAAAGAGACATCTAATCATCTTAGTATATGCACTTGGTATCATGGTTAACATCTGTTTATCTTGGAAAGATAGTTCGACTACATTGGATACCCTCTAACATAGTAAGTGATCGAGGTCCTATCTTTACTAGTGGGTTTTGGAAATGGAGGTCAAGAAGCTTCGCAATCGTAAAGTTAAATTAGTTAAGATACAGTGGCGTGAAGCTCAAGAAGATGCGACTTAGAAGACTGAAGACTAGATACGCGCATCATACCCTTTTTAAGGGTATATCCTTGATTCCTCTTTTTTTCTGTAAAGTTTATTTGCATGCTAGTCTTTATCTTTTAAGTGTATCCTCCCGATCCTATTCCTGATCCTTAGGTATAAGACAATGGATGTAACCATGTGTTTGAGACATGCTATGTTTGGTGTATGCAAGTGCTTGCAAGTGCTTGCTAGTGGTTGCTCATGGATGCATATATACACATTAGGCACTAGATCGGCTTAGTCACTTTCATATTGCATATGCATGAGTGAACTTTTATATATATGGATTGAAACTTGTTGTGTTATCATGTGGATGTTGCATTTGTATGAATAATTGTGCACTCATGTAGAAGTTATAAAGTACGATTAGGAATAATTGCATACATGATTGACTCATGGCACTGACATAATTCGCATTGAGGAGGTCAACTGAATCAGTAGACCACCTGATTTTTGCATTAGCTAAGGACAATTACACACACTATGCATATGATCATGAAAGCATTAGAAACTTTTTTAAGGACAATGGACGCCTGTGATTGAATGGTTGAGTAGATGGATGTTGGATGGTAGGATATACATTCTTCTTGACTTGAAGATTTCAGGGACGAAATCCTTTAAGGAGGGGAGAATGTAACACCCCATATTTTCTGTAAATGTCAAAGTAAAATTAAAGTATACTTAATTTTAAAAGAAGAATTAAGGGAAACGGGGTACGCCATTGCGTTCGTCTTGGAATTTTGCTTGAGATAGAGTCCGAGTTTGCGTAAATCGGACTCCGTATGAAGAAGTTATGACCTTCAAAAGTTTCAGGGGTTTAAAACAAAACAGCTCAGATTCGAAATTCGAATTCAAATCACACACCCGGGCTGGGCGGGAAATTTCCCGCCCAGGACCCAGGTCGACCAGGGGATCAACCTGGGGGTCGACCTGGGTAGAACAGGTTGACCCTGGGGTCAACCTCCCCCATTTTCCAGATCCGTGGACAGATTCATTTTTCTGCATTTAGACGCCTGTTCTGACCAGATTCGTTGCTCCTAAGCTATTTAAACACCCCCAAACCTCACTTACTCTCCACACAACTACATTTTGCCTATACTCTATCGTAATTCATATCAAAATAAATCAAAGACGGGGTTATGCTGCTCAAGTAGAATGTTAGAATTCAAGTAGAGATTCAAAGGCTAATTCAACGACTTCAACAACTATTTTCTAAGAATCAAATCAATTCTAAATTAGAAGAACAAATAGTCTACTTCAAGGGAAAGCTATTCAGTTTCAGAATACAGATCCCAAAATTCAAGACTGTTCTGTAATTTGTAAGTTCACGTTACTTTCAGAAATAAAAGTTAATTGTGATTCTGACATTGTAATAAATCTGGATCTGAGATTATGCCTGTCGTCTATATCCTTTGGATCTATCTCGTTGATAATATTATGTCTGTTCTTTGTCTCTTCTTTCCTTCTTCCATTTTTGTTTTATAGCTAGGCTACTGCGAGCCTGAGCCAGATCTCATAAGAGATGAACGTACGTTGGAAATAAAATTGGGCATAAAATATGATTTGGACATGACCAGTGCTAAAAATTGGGAAAAATAATTAAATTGTGTATAATTGGGCATAACTGAGTTGTAACTGATTTGGGGACATAACATATATTGTATTTAAAAAATAAAGTATTGGACATATGACTTGAGATTTGAGGCATCAAGTATTGGACATATGACTTGAGATTTGGGGGCGTAAATTGAACTATAAATGCAAGGCATAGTACATGTTGTAGTCTATGATCTAAGATTGGGGCATATATATATATATATATATATATATATATATATGATAGTTTATGATTTGGAAGAAAAAGATTAGGGTGTATAGTGTTGTATGGCTTAGGAACAAAAATAAGATTTGCCTTTGTTTTATAAGTTAGTTACTTTTTAGATTTGAACACCTAAATCTAATTGTGACATGTAATAAAATGGATATGAGAATATGCCTGATGTAAGCTACCCTTTCATTGAAATATGTGCTTGAGTATATATATCTTTGGGAATCATTTTTGACTATAAAACTGGTTAAATCATATCTATCCTTGTTGTATATCAGAATTGTATTCCTTTTTAGGTTGATGATATAACTCTTATCATATCTATATGCCTGCGATGTATTCCTTGCAAAACTTGTCTTTTTAGTACATCAAGTTTATTGGACCAGTAGTTCTCATCATCATATGACTATGCCTATCCTTACGATGTTCCATCTTGCTTCTCCCCTTATATTCTGAATCTTGAGTTGAATCTCGAAATACGTACGTTATGAATGCGGGGGAAATTGGGTATAACATGAAATTGACATTATTTGGCAAAATTTGGAACATGTAATATAACATAACTGTTAGGATGCAATTTGGGGTAATTTGACATGAATTATGGAATATGCAATTCAACATATTGGCATGAACGACAAAGTATGAAGTTGGCATATAAATCAAGTTTTGGGCAAAATTATTATTGTTGTGAATTTGGAGTAACTTGTGCATTAAATCTAGATTGGGTGTAAAATGTAACATGACTAGTTTTGGTGAATTTGGTGATTAGCATGAAAAATCTAGATTTGGGTATACATGGTGTAAATTAAAGATGAACATGCCTAACCCGAGGTTAGATTGAGTTGTGGTGTAAAACTGCCCGGAACCGCCCGGCACATCCAGTAACCACAACAACACCTATATAATGTGAGAGGTTAGTGCATCATGCCCAAGAAAAACCTGAGGTTAGATTGAGTTGCGGTGTAAAACTTCCCGGAACCGCGCGGCACATCCAGTAACCGCAACAACACATATCTAATGTGAGAGGTTGGTGCATTAATAAATCAATTAATTCTAATGAACAAGATGAATGACTAGGGTTAAGTTCATAGGAATACTTAACCAAATATAACATGAATGACTAGGGTTAAGTAAATGAGAAAAACTTAACCAATATAACAAGATTAATTGGTAGGTTTAAGTAAGTAATAAGAAACACTTAACCAATATAACTTGATTTGTGGTAAGGTTAAGTTAAAACAAGAGAGAAACACATAACCAATATAACTTGATTTGTGGTAAGGTTAAGTCAACACAAGAAGGCAATACTTAACCAAAGTAACATGACATGACAAGTAGGTGAGTTAAATTAACTTGAATTGATTGATGACACTTAACCAATACAACATGATGAACACTTGTGGTTAAGTTAACAAGAAAACACTTAACCAGTATAACTTGATGAACGAATGGGGTTAAGTTAATAAGAAACACTTAACCAACATGACACGATGAATGGGTGGGTTAAGTTAACATGAATGGACAACACTTAACCAGTATGACATAATGTGTGGGAGAGTTAAGTACATATCGGGTTGGTGGGTAATATTAGTAAATATAGGCCCACAAACTTAACCGTTAAATAAACATGCTTGAATCGATGGAAGGGTTAAGTACATATCAGGTTGGTGGGTAATATTAGTAAATATAGGCCCATTGTAAGGACCCGTAACTTCCCCGGTAAGTAAAGAACGGTTTGCCTTGAGAAAAACACACATCGGGACACAAACAGAAGAACATTTCATTGTTAATTACAACAATTCCATCAGAATAAAAGAATATACAGAGTATGAATAAATATTATACATCAGAGAAATATCAGAGATTTAATTACATTACTACAGTGGAAAAATAATACAACACATAACTGAAAGAGATATACGAATACAGAGCTTTCCGGATATCGTTCCAGCTGCAAATCAGGATCCTGTGAATATAAATCTGCAAAACCAAAACTACTAGCTGCCCGTGTCAAAATAAGGGCACCCAGAGTTTAGGTTAAAACAATAAACTCCAGGTCAGTCATGTGATTGTGTAACAACCCGTAAATTCTGGGCCAGTTTAAATTTTTTATTTTGGCAATTTTAGTGAATTTTGAACATTGAAAATGAATTATTTTAAATAATATCGACAAGAAATTTATTTTGAATATAATTCGAATGTATATATTCGTTTGAATCGACGATAGAATATAAATATTTATTTATATTTAGAAAAGGAATTGAAAATGGCGCGGTAGTTCGATAATCCGATTTCAAACTTCAAATGAATGTACCGGGTGCAAAACAAACCGGATTTTAGTGAAACCAAAAATAATGGAATCTAATAGAGAATATCTTTCCAACGAATCCGAAAAATCAAGATTTCATAGCGGGAACCAAAAGATACGTCCAGTTGAAATTTCAGAATAGACGCTATGGAATTCAAGCCCTTAAAAATGAAAATTTTGCAAATGACCTCGGATTTCGACGAAACCACTTTTGTTGGGTCCGCGATGTCAAATTATTGCTAGGTTTCAAATTTCATAATTTTTCGATTCAATATGTGAGTGTGGCAAAGGAAAACGTGTTTGACCATTTTCAGTTGATTTTAATCGACTGGAAAATGGCCATTTTTCAAACGGTCTCAGAATTCGATGAAATTAGTTTTGTTAGGACCGTATCGTCAATACGAGGCTAGAAAATATTTTTCTGGAATTTTTCGAGTTAGTATGTGACCCCAGTAAATTGAAATGCGTGTTCAAATTCAATATATAGAGTTATATGTTGATTTTGACGGAAACAGATCGAAACGATCGAATCAGCTTACGATACATATCCCATTGTGTTCAGAATGATGGTAATTAGCTATGGACGACAGGCGGTGGGCCTCGTTTCGAGGTCGAAAATAAAAGTACCTTTTTGGACTTAAAAAATTAAATAAATAAAATTAAATAATTCCCCCCTTCTCTCTTCCGTTACCTTCTCAGCCCCCCCCCCCCCAGATTTCATTCCAAAGAAAAAAAAAGAAGGGAGGAGCCATTCTCTCCTCCAATCGGAGCGCCACCGTGCCCATAGGCGCGCCGCCACTGGCGTGGCCAGCCCCCCTGCGCCTCCGCTTCCCCTTCCTCCACGCCTTCCCCTTTATTCCTCCTTCCCTTTCCCCTACCGATCCCCTCCACCGAACCTCGCACCCCTCCTTGCGCCGCCACCGATCTCCTCTTCCTCTTCCTCCTCCTCTCTTCTTCCTCGACTCCCCCCTCAGGCATTGACCCCCTCCAGTCGACGCAACCAGTCAGCAAACCCCCCTGCGATCTTTCTCCGACCCCACGCCGCCACCACAGCCCGCTCCAACCCCCTGCAACTTCCATCGACAACGCAGAAATCCCCTCCCCTTCCCTTTTTGATCGACGGTGAGTTTTAAGCTAATTTTTACTTAGGTTATAAACTGATTTTTACTTAGGTCATAAACTGATTTTTACTTAGGTTAAACACTGATTTTTATTCTATTAGGAGTATTAAAAATATAATTTTTACATGATAGGAATATTCAAAATATGATTTTTATATTATAGAAAGGTTCAAAATATGATTTTTATATAGTATAGATTATAAAAATATAATTTTTATAAGGTAGAGAATATAAAAATACGATTTTTATATATGTAGCGAAATGAAAATCTGATTTTTATTATATATATAGCGAAATCTTTATATTTTAAAAGGCGAAATCTTTATATTTTAAAAGGCGAAATCTTTATATTTGAAAAGGCGAAATCTTTATATTTGAAAAGGCGAAATCTTTATATAGAGAGTGGCGAGAGAAAAATATAATTTTTATATAGGTATGATAATAAAAATTCGATCTTTATATAAGAAGTAGAAATATGAAAATATAATTTTTATATAGAAAGAAGCGTTGTAAATATATGAAGTGAAATAAAAATCTGAACTTTATTTTATCGTGAAGTTGAGAGAATATAAAAATGTGATTTTTATATATGTAGTGAATATGGGCAACAAAAGTGACAAAAGACGAAAAGGTGAAGATTTCCTACATAAAAAGAGTCGCGGTGAATGGATAGCTTCGGTGAGAACACTCTAAATTTCTTTTCCTAGTTATATATATATATATAGGATGCAGACGGTGCTTAGCAGCACCCGACACCCGTCGTCCACAGACCATGGACGGCTTGTATGCTTGTTTGTTTGATTTTGATGTGTAGTTGATTGTGTGATGTGATGGGAAATGAAATAAAATATTTATATAGATGAAATAAAATATTTATATAGATGAAATAAAATATTTATATAGATGAAATAAAATATTTATATAGACGAAATAAAATATTTATATAGATGAAATAAAATATTTATATAGATGAAATAAAATGTTTATATAGATGAAATAAAATATTTTATAGTGGAAAATATTTTATAGTTAAAAATAGAATTTTTAACATGTATATGAAATAAAATAAAAATAAACAACTCGGATGATTTGTTTATATACACACATTTGACTGATATCGATTGGGACGATAAATTTTACACATCGCCCAACTGCACAAATAAAATCTGTGTTTGATTGTTTGAAACCCCACACGGGTATTGGGATGATATTTGACGTACACTAATCCCGATTGTTTAGTTGTATGTCGATCGATTGATTGACAGACTGTTATAAGCGTTGAATATTTATATTTGATGCTTATACAGTGTAGAATGCACTTTGGATGATGGTTGGTTATTCATCGTTGTTATTGTACACATGTATTGTAGAAAATCCATATAATTAACATTATATGGTAATTGATTGGGCCTCATTCCAGTTTTAAAATAGAAATATTTGAAAAATAAATATTTGAAATAGAATATTTGAAAATAGGAATACATGAAGCTGTATTGATTAGATTGACGCCATTTTGACGTGAACGATATTTATATCGATTTTATTCATTTTATAATGAATATCGAAAGTGATTTCAAAATCTGATATTTTGAAAAGAAATGAATTCGAATTGAAATTGAATAGAAATGAATTCGAATAAAAATGGAATAGAAATGAATTCGAATTGAAATTGAATATAAATGAATTCGAATTGAAATTGAATTGAATTGAAAACGAACTGAAATTGAATTAGAAATCGATTTGAATTGAAATCAATTGGAAATGAATTTAAAACGAATTTATCAGGAGAAATTCAATTTTGATTTGAATTTGAAGTGAAGTTGAAATCGTTTTGAAAATGAATTTTAAAACGATTTATAAAGCACGATTTGAATTGAAATCGACGAAGTATATGTTATATATATTATATATATATAATATAATGGCTGAATAGAACGCGCCGCGCCGCGGCAGTTCGCTAATTTCGACCATTGACTTCAACTGGATATTGCGGGAGATCCGACCGTCGGATTCTCCTAAAGTCAGAACCGTTGGGTTCGTATCGAAAAGAGCTTTCTAACGAATGTGAGAAATTAGAAATCTAACGGTTGGATTTGGAATTATGTTCAAATCAAATTTTAGAAAGGTCGCTGTAAGTGCACTTCGATGGCCGTTGTTGGAAATCGACTGTACGGGCCTTGATAAAATTATTAAAAATAGTAATAATTTGTGTAAAATCATAAGAAATGATTTAGAAAGAATTGGGATGAAAAACTCCTTATTTGAAAAGATAAAAATAGATTTTTATCGAAATGAACTAGTTTTGAACTAGAATTATAATTCTATTTATTTTTAAATAAATAAAT
The DNA here is from genome assembly GCA_030737875.1 of Allium sativum. Taxonomy (NCBI): domain Eukaryota; kingdom Viridiplantae; phylum Streptophyta; class Magnoliopsida; order Asparagales; family Amaryllidaceae; genus Allium; species Allium sativum. The sequence goes on along the minus strand of CM060915.1, from coordinate 860,751,200 downwards.
TGAATTTGAAATGGTTTTGAAAATAACCAGAATTTCCAATGATTGCATTGGAATGGATTTGAATCGAAATTGTCTTCGGAATATTTCGATGTTGGATTTGGTGATTATACAGATGTTGTTATGGAAATTTGAAAGATATAGATATATATATCGTTATTTCCAATACGATATCTGTTGGTCGTAGAATTTGATATTGAATATAAGCCGATATATTTTCTATTCAGAGCCACGTATTTAATATCAAATGTGATTTGGGTTTGTCGTGAATGGTGTCTTCATTAACACTGTTCTTAAACCCAGTTGAGAAAAAGATTAAATCTTTTTATTTAGATTTAATGAAGTGTACCAATTAAGTAATATTTAATTGGAATTGAATTGGTATTGATTTTTGGGTTTATCGTGAACAGTGTTTTAAATAACACTTGTTCTTTAACCCGATAATTAATGGAATGTGATTTTGGGTTTATCGTGAACCGTGTTTTAAATGACACTGATTCTTTAACCCAGTTAAAGATTAAAACTAAGTGGAGTTTTAATGAATCTTTAATTAAATTGAAAAGATCGAGAATGGAGTATCACCAGTTTTACTCCAGGCGATAGTTAAATCTTTAATTAGATTTGAACGTGAAATGGTAATTGAATTTACCGATAACACCATGGTGTTAGATATGAAATATGACCAGTTTTACTTCATGGGATGAATAGGTTGGGATTGGGAAATTAAAATAAATGATTACTTCGGTGTGGTTCGCTAATCCCGACTAGTTTGAATTGATATTCAAAGGAGATTAAAGAATAAATTTAAAGAATTTATCTTTGATAAAATTAATGGGAACCTTTCCCAAAAGATAAGAATATTTGAATAAAAGAATATTCTGAATTGGAATGAGACGTATGTTGTGTTTGTGTAACACGTGTTTATTATATATATACGCGAGTTGTTCAGAAAGACCGGGTTTATCCCATTCTGAATAACTGATTCGACGTGGTGTCGAAGATGAAGACGGTGGTCGAAGACTGGAGGTCTTCACGTCGTTTGGGTGATTACTGATGATCTTGATTGGGTTGTACACCCGAGAAGATGGAAACAGTTGGTGATCGTCCAAACGTACTTGGAGATCGATGGATATGTTGGGTATTAGGTGCCTCCGGTTTCGTTCAAACCCAGAACGGACTTGTAAATGGACTGTGTGTCTGACATTGGATTTCAGTCTGTGTGGTTGACTTCTATTAAATATATATCTGTTTGGCGGCGGAGAATTTATTCTCTTGCTTAACGCCCTTCTCTGAGACGTACGAGCTCAGGGGTTATATACTGATGGATATCAAACGCATAGAGTGAATTGCCTGTGTGGCATGCCTAAGTGGCAAATGATCAAGGCTTCTGTTGAAAAGCAAAGTCTTGTGGTGGATGATCAAAGCACAGCCTGTGAGGCATAGCTTTGTGTAACGTTGATTCGCAAGCCTCATACCCCAGTTGTGAACCAGAAACGGGAGAGGACCTCAGGGAGGGCATGCGTTTCCTTCTAGCTAGGGTGGTGTCAGTGACCTACCAGCCCTGACATTTATATACTTTTCACCTTTGTGGTTGTTGTTGTTGCGAGGCGCCTCGGTTAGATCGGGCGATCCGGGTCCGATGGAGCCATTTGTTGGCTCATTTACGCCCTAAAGGGCGGGGAAACGCAGTGTTCAGGCATTTTAATCCACATTGGTGGACCGGCCCTGACGATCCAAGGATCACTCGAGCTCTGATCCTGAGACATGGGCTAGATTCTCTCGAATCGGTTGAGGACTATCTTTTGCCTCGGTTCATAGATGGAAATCCAATTTCTCAATACGTGACATTTGCGGTTTTATTTGTAGAGCCTAGTATGACGACATAGTGGGATGGGGCGCTTATGCCGTCTATGATTGATACTTATGATTTGAAGTTGTTTTATACACTATGCACTTATAATAGTATCAAATGATTTGTTTTAAACGTGTCAAGCATTCTTGACTATTATAAGGTAAAAACCCTATCCTCCGGCTGGCGTTGCATTGTGTGATGGGAACTGGGTCTTATAATAGCTTCATTGTTCTTTATTTAGCATCGCGCTGTTGTTTTATGCACTGGTGTTCTTGGGAGGAAACCCGTTCCGTGTTATACGGCATGGTCCCTTGATTTACCTAACTTTAAAATAAAGATTTATAACTGTTTTAGTTCTCACACCAGTCCCATGATTGACCTGGAGTTTATTGTTTTGACCTAAACTCTGGGTGCCCCTATTTTGACACGGGCAGCTAGTAGTTTTGGTTTTTGCAGATTTATATTCACATGATCCTGGTTTACAGCTGGAACGATATCCGGAAAGCTTTGTATCCATATATCTCCTTCAGTTGTGTTTTGTATTATTTTTCCGAAGCTATGTAATTTATTGTAATCTCTGATATTTTTCTGTGTAATATTTATTCATACTTTGTATATTCTTGTATTCTGATGGAATTGTTGTAATATACAATGAAATGTTATTCCGTCTACGTTCTATTTTGTCGTGTTCTCAAAACAATTCGTTCTTTCTCTTCTCTTCAGAGACCGGGGAAGTTCGGGTCGTTTCAGATTGGTGTGAGAACTAAAACAATTATTGATCTTTATTTTAAAGTTAGGTAAATCCAGGGACCACGCCGTATAACACGAATAGGTTTCCTCCCAAGAATACCAGTGCATAAAACAACAGCGTAATGCTAAATAAAGAACAATGAAGCTATTATAAGACCTAGGTCCCATCACAAAATGCAACACATGCCGGAGGATAGGGTTTTACCTTATAATAGCCAAAGAATGCTTGATACGCTAAATTTCATCTTTTATTGTTACTATAAGTGTATAGTGTCAAAACAATTTCAATCATAAGTATCAATCATAGACGGCATAAGTGCCCCATACCACTATGTCGCCATATATAGGTTTACAATCAAAACCGCAAAATGTCGTGTTGGAAGTTGGATTTCCATTTGTGAACCGAGGCAAGGATCGTCCTCACCGCTTCGAGACGCTCTAGACCGCCCCTCAGGACCCAGACTCAGGTGGGCCATTGGATCGTCAGGGCCGGTCCACCGATGTGGATTAAAATGCCTGAACACTGTGTTTTCCCGCCCTTTGGGGCATCAATGAGCAAAATGACTCCATCGGCTCCACATAGTCACCGATATATCCGAGGCGCCTCACAATCCAACTACCACACATGTGAAAATAATATAAATGTCAAGGCTGGTAGGTCACTGACACCACCCTAGCTAGACGTAAATGCATGCCCTCCCTGATGTCCTCTCCCGTTTCAGGTTCACAACCGGGGTGTGAGGCTCACGAATTAACATTATACACAAAGCATATCCATCGATCTCCAAGTACGTCTGGACGATCACTAACTGATTCCCTCCTCTTGGGTGTACAACCCAATCAAGATCATCAGTAATTATCCAAACGATGTGAAGACCTCCGGTCTTCAACCACCGTCTTCATCCTCGGCACATCATCAATTCAGTTATTGAAAATGGGATAAACCCGGTCTTTCTGAATAACTCGCGTATATAATAAACAAGTGTTACACAAACACAACATACACCTCATTCCAATTCAGAATATTCTTATACTTTGGGAAAGGTTCCAATAATTTTATCAAAGACAAATTCTTTAAATTTATTCTTTAATCTTCTTTTGAATATCAATTCAAACCAAATTGTGGTTTATCCAAACTAGTCGGGATTAGTGAACCTTACCGAAGTAATCATTTGTTAAATTTCCCAACCCCAACCTATTCATCCCATGAAGTAAAACATGTCATACTTCATATCTAACACCATGGTGTTATCGGTAAATTCAATTACCATTTCACGTTCAAATCTAATTAAAGATTTAACTATCGCCTGGAGCAAAACTGGTGATACTCCATTCTCGATCATTTCAATTTAACTAAAGATTCATTAAAACTCCACTTGGTTTTAATCTTCCGAAAAATTACTATCAATGATTATTTAACTTGGGAAATCATATCCTGTCTTTAACTGGGTTAAAGAACCAATGTCATTTAAAACACGGTTCACGATAAACCCAAAATCACATTCCATTTACAATGGAATCTTCATGGAAAACAAATCGATATATATATATATATATATAATCGATATAAATTTCCATATCCGACTAATAATATAAATGGAATAACGACAAAGCCTTTTAAATCCCAGATATATTAGTTGTCTTCCTCCACAGAAATTCACTTCGATTGTTACCAAATCGAATTCCATTCCATTCCAATTTATTTTATTAAATTGGAAAACTTTACTTTGGAAAATCTCCTTTAAATCTTAATAAAAGATTTATAAATTCCAAATCACATTTCACTGTAAATCGGTTTAAAGAACGAATGTCGTTAAAACACAGTTCACGATAAACCCAATTCACATTCAATTAATTATTGGGTTAAAGAACAAGTGTTATTTAAAACACCGTTCATGATAAACCCAAAAATCAATTCCAATTCCAATTTAATATCATTTAATTGGTATACTTCATTAAATCTAAATAAAAAGATTTAATCTTTTTCTCAACAAGGTTTAAGAATAGTGTTAATGAAGACACCATTCACGATAAACCCAAATCCCATTTGATATTAAATACAAGGCTCTGAATAGAAAATATATCGGCTTATATTCAATATCTAATTCTATGACCAACAAATATCGTATTAGAAATAACGATATAAATATATCTTTCAAATTTCCATAACAATATCTGTATAATCACGAAATCCAACATTGAAATATTCCAAAGACAATTTCGATTCAAATCCATCCCAATTCAATTATTGGAAATTCTGGTTGCTTTTAAAACCTTTTCAAATCCAATTTATTTATTTCAAGAATAAATGGATTATAATTCTAGTTCAAAGCTAGTTCATTTCGATAAAAAACTATTTTTATCTTTTCAAATATGGAATTTTTCATCCCAATTCTTTCCAAATCATTTCTTATGATTTTACACAAATTATTATTATTTTTAATAATTTTATCAAGACCAGTACAGTCGATTTCCATAAACGGCCATCGAACTGCAGTTGCATCCACCTTTTCCAAATTTTATTTGCACATAATTCCAAATCCAACCGTTAGATTTCAAATCTCTAATATTCTTAGAAACTCTTTTCGATACGAACCCAACGGTTCTGGCTTTAGGAGAATCCGACGGTCTGATCTCCCGTAATGTTCATTCGAAGTCAATGGTCGAAATTCCTGAACTACCGCGGCGCGTTCTATTCAGGCCATTATATATATTATATTTCCTCAATTTCCTTTCCAAACGTATTTTATAAATCGTTTTAAAATCGTTTTCAAAACGATTTCAACTTCCTATTCAATCTATAATCAAAATTGAATATTCCATATCATCGATATATAAATGATAATGTTTTCAAAACATTAGATTTTGAAATCAATTCCTTTTCGATATTCATTATAAAAATGAATAAAATCGGTATAAATATCGTTCACGTCAAAATGGCGTCAATCTAACCAACACGGCTTTATATATTTTAATAACTTTGTTATTCTATTCAGCAAATGAATATTTTCTTCAACACATGAATATATACTTTATTCAACACATGCATATTTATTTATTAATTCTTACTTACAATAAAAATGTGAATTTTATTGTATAAATATTTTATTCAACACATGAATATTCTCAACACATGAGCATTGACAACACATGACTATTTTGTTATTTTATATATTTGATAAAATTGTGTTTTATATCGTTTAATTCTTAATCAGACTCTAACCGTAAATTAGTAAGAGAACGATTCCCTAAATATTAACCCCGAAGGCCGAAACCGACATCAGTTCAATACCCAGGAAACCATTCACCTTAACTCGTTTCCAGTTTGTTTCTAATTTTGTATATGATAAAGGTGTAAATTTTATTGTTTAAAGATTTTACTCAACACATGAATATTTTCAACACATGAATGGTTTCAACACATGAATGGTTTCAACACATGAATATTCTCAACACATGAGTATTATCAACACATGACTATTTTGTTTATTCAAAACATGAATATAATTTATTTTCTAAATTGGAATGAGACCCACTCAATTACTATATAATGTTATTAATATGGATTCTATACAACACATATATATACTAGCAATGATAAATAATCAACCATCATCCAGAGTGCACCACACAACTGTTTGTCAACCTATCGATTGACATACAACTAAATAATTGGGATTAGTGTACGCCAAATATCATCCCAACACCCGTATGGGGTTTCAAATCAACAAACACTGAATATTATTTGTGCAGTTGGGCGATGTGTAAAATTTATCGTCCCAATCAATATCCTTCAAATGGGTGTACATAAACAAATCGTTCGATTTGTAAATGAATATTTATTTATTCACTTTCACGTTAAATTTATATTTTTAACGATAAATAATTTATTTCAACACATGAATATATTTCCATTCATTCCACATCACAATCAATTTTCACCACACAACAAAATCATACAAGTCATCCATGGTCTGTGGACAACGGGTGTCGGGTGCTGCTAAGCACCGTTTGCATCCTAGTATATATTTCAACTAGAAAACAAATTAAAAGTGAAAAGTTCTCACCTTGGGTTCCACTCCACCATTTCATTTTGAATTCCTGGACCGTTTGAATTCCTTTTTTATTTCAATCTGTTCCATCGCCCTCTGTTTCACGCAGTTAATATTAAAAATCACATTTTTAATAACGCTTTCCATGTATAAAAATCATATTTTTATGTTCTCTACATATATAAAAAGATCGGATTTTTATCTTCACTTCACATATATAAAAACCGAATTTCTATCTTCACTTCATATATATAAAAATCTAATTTTTATCTGCTACATGTATAGAAAGGATTATATTTTTATAACCCTACTTAATAGATAAAAATCTTATCTTTAATTCATGAAAAATCTAATCTTTATACTTTGCAAAAATCCTAGCTTTTCTATTATATAAAAGTCATGTTTTTAATTCTCTAATCGTATAAAAATAAGTTTTCTCTATCTAAAAATTATATTATCATAACATAGAAAGTTATATTCTTTCTGACATGAAAAAACACATTTTTATAATCTTTTTGTGAATTAAAATCAAATGCTTCATGAATTAAAAATCAAATCTTTACTGAATTAAAAATCAAAACTTTCAATTTATATAAATAAAACTGAATTAAACAAAAACAAAGCTACTTAGAAACTAAAAAGAAAAGGACACTCACTACTTCCGATTTTCTGAGGAGAGGGGGGCCTCCTACAGCGTCGCTGATCGGAATAGGGTGGCGGAGGGGGGTGTGCGGCCTCAGGTGGGTGGCGGCTTCAGGCGGTTTGGATTCACGATGGCTAGGGTTTATCTGGGGCGCGGTTTCAGAAGGGGAGAGAGGGTACAGGGGAGCCGGAGGAAGGAGGGCTGGGCGGGAGCGGCGGCAGGGTCGGCTGGCCCACGGCGGCGGTGGCGCGTCCAAGCGCGGCGACGAGGAGAAGTTCGATCGATTCCTTTTTTTATATTACAGGCGTTGACCCGAATAGAGAGTGAGGGAGAGATAAAGTAAAGGGAGGGTTTTTATATTATTTATTTATTTTTAATTCTCAAAAAGTAACTTTTCATTTCGACCTCCAAACGAGACCCACCGACTGTCGTCCATAACTAATTACCCCCATTCCGGACCCAATAGGATATGTATCATGAGCCAGTTCGGCTAGTTACGATCAGTTTCTACTAAATTTAAAATTTAAATCTGTTTATTCAATTTTAAACGTACATTTCAATTTACTGGGGTCACATACTAACTCTAAAAATTCTCGAAAAATTATTTCTAGCTTCGTATTGACGATACGGTCCTAACAAAACTAATTTCGTTAAATTTGAAGACCATTTGAAAAATGGCCATTTTCTGGTCGATCCAAATTGACTGAAACTGTTAAAACACGTTTACTTCGCCACGCTCACATATTGATTCAGAAAATTATGAAAATTGGAATCGAGCAATAATTTGACATCATGGATCCAACAAAAGTGGTTTCATCGAAAACGAAAGTTGTTTGCAAAATTGCTATTTTTAAGGGCTATATTTTCATAACGACTATGCAAAATTTTCAACTGGACATAACTTTTTATTCCCGCTATGAAATTATGATTTTTCGGATTCGTTGGAAAGATCTTTTTAAATAGATTCAAATATTTTTGGTTTCATTAAAATCCGGTCTATTTTGAATCCTGTACATTCATTTGAAATTTGAAATCGAATTTTCAAACTACCGCGCCATTTTCAATTCCTTTTATAATTTAAAATAAAATATTTATATTCTAGCGATGAATCAAATAAATATATTTGTTATAATTCGATTCAAAATAAATTTCTCTTCGTCATTATTTAAAATAATTCATTTTAAATATTCAAAATTCTATAAAATCGCCAACATAAAAATTCTAAATTGACTCAGATTTCCGGGTTATTACACCCACAAACTTAACCGTTAAGAAAACATGCTAGAATCGGTGGGAGGGTTAAGTACATCTCATAGGTGGGTAATATTTGTATATATAGGCCCATAAACTTAACCAGCAGGAAACCCTAGTAACGAGGACCCATTTCAGCAGTAACCCACATAGATGTATCATGGTACCCTGAAACTAGGCAGGGTGGGGCACGATTACTGGGCTGATTATAAGCGGTCAAAGCAGCGACAGGGGGTACGTCAGTGTAGGTTCCGATGGTTTATGGGCGTGCACGTACTCCAGAGTGGAAAAAAGCAGGCACTAGGTAACAGTAGTTATACACTGTGCATCTTGAATCGTGTCAGGTCGCTATCATAAGGATTGATACACCTTATGGTAGGACCAGCACAGGATATCTTCACGCAAGAGAGGGCCGATTAACACAGACACATGGAACATTAATGCAAATAAGGATCCGATCGATAGGGTAGTAATGGTATATATAACATGTTCATGGCAATTAGGCTGATTAAGGTGGAATCCTCACGATAGATGTACACCTGAAGGCTACCACAATTACGAGGATTGGGATCACGTTATCATTTTATACAGATTACTTGTTGGGACACTAGTTAGGTGGTGCATAGATAGGTATAGAAATCAGAATAACAAAGTAGTAGCGAAGCAGAGAAAGAGTAGAAGCGCATTAAGTTTATCTTGCCTTATCATACCTTATGCTTCTCCTATGTTATCTTGTTATCCCTGTTATCACGGTATTGTCTTATATTCAGTTTATTCATGTCATATGCTGAAAGTCACTGGACTTACCAGAATTATGTCTGACCTAGTTTTTTTTTCACCTCTTTTCTTCCGTTCCCCCTAGGTTCACAGGGAGGAAATGTGTAACGACCCGGGATTTTTCGATTCCGAAAATCGACACAAAACCCAGCGTCGACTGTTCAGACATCGAAAATACCGGATCATTAATAGAAAGAAGTTAGAGGATGAGATAGAAAGATAGAACTAATAGAATAGAAGAAGAAGAAGACAACAACTGAGCAGAATCAGAGTAAACACGAATCTCACAGCGGAACGAATAAAATATATTATATAACATAACTTTGAAATACAAAACTGTATTGTATATACATACCATTATCAGAGTACAATACATCATATCACAGCGGAAATAGCCTCTAAATACTTAACGGTGAAGCCTTCTGCTTTTAGCTCCTTCAAGCGTATCTGTAAAATCCTGAAACACTTGACTGCCCGTACAAATTTGGGCACCCAAGAGTTTAGGGAAAACAAACAAAATAAACTCTGGGTCAGTCATGGGACTGGTGTGAGTAAACTCCAACCATTCGGTTTAACTTTGAAAATCCTTTTGAAAACAAAAGGATAATAGTAAGACCAACCCACACATAAACATGGACGGTTTTTACCTTACTATAACCCAAAACACTTTGATATCAAATTCAGTGATATTATCATAATGTCTAATCAAGTAAATAACCAAATAGTAGAACGCTTGCATCTCACGCTCTACATATATAGTATAAAATCAAAAACCGCAGGGCTCTTATTGGAGATTGGATTCCAACTATGACAAGGTATGGAACCACCTTCCGATGATGTATCTCTAGAGGCGAATACACCTGGGTTCAACAAGAACGTCTTGCAACCCGGCCCACACATGACCGACCACTCATTTCGCTTGAGTGTATCGAATGTATATCACCAACGGTTGGACTCAAACCACCGTTCCCGAATGGGCAGAATCGATAGATTTAGAAACAAAAGGAATTTCTCTAGATAGGTGATTATACACCCTAATGGGAGCGACCCACATAGCCATGCTGCCTGCCCGATTTTTGCCATTTCCCGGATGTGAAGCTTGAGGCTACGTCTACCTTTTAGAACATCTGGCCACCATACACTTTGAATGCCACATCGTCAAACCCGTCAAATCACTAGTTGATATTCCCAAAAATATTACGGGTATAAAAGCTAAGAGAAACGAATTTCTCCGCCACCAGACGCAATACCTTGAAAAGATCGTCTTATGTGATCGTTAGGAATGCTCTGTCAGACATTCGTCCATACGAGTTGTCCTGGGACTGGACAAACAGAGACCACCATTCTGGAACCTGACGACCCTTGCGTTTCACTCCGTCTTCAATTGTCTTCAGCATAATCGAATACGCAGCGTTTATGCCTATACGGAGTGGTTCTCGGATATTAAATCCAACCGGTCTCTCCGTATCGACAACGATGGTCAAAAACACTTCGATAGTCGGTTGTTTAACTATCGAAGTAAAAACAACATCCATTCAATGTACAACCAATATCACACAAATCACAGGCACTTTTTATTTAACATTCGTTCTTACATTTCTTTGGACAAACGTCATTACTTATTCCTTTGAATAAGTGAATTTCAAAACAAGCTGTTTTCCTTCCCTAGGAAGTGCTACTGTATATAAACATCACGCTTAAGTCTGGTTAACAGCGTTTCATTTATCATTACAGTTCAAACTAGCTATACGCTGCTATATCCTTTTTTAACTAATCTTGACATAACAGTCACGCTTAAGCCTAGTCAACAGCGTTACTTTACTGCTATAGTTCTGAGACTTGCAATATGCTACTATATTCCACTTTATAATTAATCTCAACACCTCTTTCCGTTACAAATTCTTGACATCTCTTTTCATTACAAAAATCTTGATATCTCTTTTCGTTACAAAAATCTTTGATAGTCGGTGTTTTTTTTTAAATAAACATCCATCAAACCATTTCACAATCTCGGCACTTTCTAATATTTCATTATTCATATTTTTCTAGATATTTCCAAAACTTTTTAACCTCATACTTCTTTGAAAAACCCATTTCCAAATATTATAGCACTTGTTCACCCACATTCTAGAAGATATACATTTATTTAATATCTGGAACATTTCCATCTTCCTTACCTTTCTTATTTTCTGTACTTTTAGAGAATACACATTATTAATGTTGGAAAAAACATTTCAAAACTCCATTTCTAAACTTCTCGTTAATCAGATCAATTTAGTTTAACACAAATAGAAATATCTACTTACAAAATGTTTACTTTCTGACCACTATTTACTTTTATTAAAATATCATTTCGCAATAGGAATCTAGACTCGTTTTACTACCCTTATTTCAAATACGATCATACTCCAAACATAGAATTATACTTTATTTCATAAGCATCTTTAAAATCGACTACTTGTTTTTGATATACTTAAAACAAGTCATCGCCTCCTTGTTTAATCAAGATTCAATTTCTGTTATTTAGAAATAATAAATAATCGATTCTTCCTATTTAAACTCGAATCAATTTATATCTAACTCACAGTATTAAAAATACCAGTTTATAATAGAACTTCTATTATAATTTATAATTTTGCTTCAATTATAAAGATATAATTTTTATAATTGAACTTCGTTGGTTTGCTTGACAGTCAACCAATTTCTTAACAAAACGATGTGTTTATGGTCGACTGTTGCCACTTTCTAAATCAATATCGTTTATATTACTAAATCAACATAACGTTGAACTTCCATTCAACACAGTTCAAACAGTGCATAAACAGTACATATAATTATTGAAGAATCCGGTTGAATTCCTCCTACCGGTTTCCGCATCCACAAATGTTAGTCAAACAATTATCACTGATTCCATACTGATGGAATCAATATCCAACCGGTGATGGGTACATATGCAACGATATATAATATTTCAACCAATTTAACCATAATCTGCCTAAACAACCATCACACAGCATTCAACCATTATTTAAAATATACATAAAATATTTTAAATAAAACAAAGTTAGTGAATTTACTCACCTTGGCGCGTTAACCGTTAAATAACGATTTGCATCAGTACACCGGATCAGACAATATAATTTCCAACGAGCTTGCAATGGTTTCGAACCAGTTCCAATCCACTCGGTTACCTTCATCCCTTCTCGAACTGCTCCTCTTCCTCGATCCTATGTTATTTACGATATCACTTGGACTTGCAAACACACGGACCCATCATGGGATTATTGCGCCTTCTCACGATACCTGAAAGCCGCCATGATCATTTATAAGCACAGCTGCATTTTTCCTTTTTTTTTTTCTTTTTTTTTTCTTCACTTTGTGCTTTTTCATTAAGCCAACAACTTCTCACTGTGATCTCCTTCCTCTTCCCTCAACCTCGTCTCATCTTTGAATTAGTGTTGCGAACCAAACTATTTAACAAGTGTCTGACAGACAATTGGAAATAGACACCAAACCTCAAAATTAGTTAAATGGTGCATAGGGAAAAGACACCAGCCTCTTCTGTTTCACGTGTGCACAGTCTCTCTACTCCCCCACCATTTCTTCTCTTCTTTGTTCCTTACGCCTGTAGTAAATCTTCGGAACACTATTGTCCTTTCTCGCATCTCCTGACCACTGCTATGTTCAACACTTTGTTTTTGTCCAAAAGTTTGTTTATATTATTTCTTTTATATAAACCAATTTCCTTGAATGACGCGCTCAAACAATACTACTTCCTTCTCCTTCAGTTATAGTGCTGCTCCAGTATTTCGGACATGAGCTTCAGATATGATTTTATACGGCCGGGTCACTCCTTCACGTTTTGTTTCTCTTTCTGTATGCGCATGCAGGTCTTCATTTTCATGATAACTGCTCCTCTTTTTGGCTCCTCACTTCACGGCACATCACACCACTGAACCCAGCGAGACACCCCGACCAGAACAGAGGAGTCTACGGTAGCAGTGGCACTTCGATACATACATATATATTATAGGATTTTCTTTAGTGGAGATTTCATTTTGTAAAAATTTAGAGAAGCCATTAATATAGACTGTTATGTTCCTTCAGACAAATGAACAACAACTCGTGTATTTATATTGTTATAAACCTTGGCCATCACGTATTAGAGTGATAGGTTAGGTCTGCTACCGCATGTTCCTTTGTCTCCACGGGTTGAAGAATAGGGGACACCGTACATATATTTTGGTCTGCGCATTTTACCTTGCAAGGTGATTGGGAAACAAAACATGTGCATGCTTCAAACTTTAAGCAGCGTGATTTCATGGCTCAAAGTGGTTTCACATCATAGGGTTGAAATAGGTCTGCGCCTTCGTTTTTGGTTTGTGTGTAATGCATATGGCCTGCGTATGGGTTTGTACATGAAATCCTAGCCTAAATGTTTTACCAACCAAAGTTTGATTATTATAACTAATGCCATCTTTCAATACTAAGTACTTCAAACTATAAATGAAGACATGTTTATAACTGTTAAAAAAAAATAAGTCAAACTATGATAATAATACATATACATATATTTAAAGGTTTAGTGTATCAGGTTAAGTAAAATCACGTTCATGTCCGAGCTGCTACGGACTGAAATAAAAATACGTTCGTGTCCAGCGAGGTGCCACGATCCCAAAAATATAATAATATCGGTAGTTTAACTCATATTTTGAAACCTCAAAATACTGATTCATGGTGCAAAATACTCCAAATAAAAAGTTGCGTATTTAATTAATTAAAAATTACAATAAAATTCTAAAAATTAAATTATCACTACGTCTCAAAAGAACCTTGTCTAAATTCGAAACCGATAAGAAGTTATTTCAAATAAAGCGTTATGGTCGATATACGATTTCATAGCGACTTTCTGAATATTTGATTTTGACATATCTTGCAATCTATACGACGAAATCTCAATATTTCACTTCTGTCAGAAAGATACAGTTCAACAGATTCCAATATTTCTTGTTTTGCAGAAATCCGATTTAAACTGGTTTCTGTACACTCAGTTGAAGTTCAGAACGTTAAATTACGAACTGCAACGTCGTTATGAGCTCGATTATATTGAATATATATTTTTATACGTTCAACTTCGTTTTAATTAATATTTAAATCTACTTATATTAAGAATTCAATATTTAAACTGATTTAAATATTCAAATATAAACCGATAAAAATGCGGGACATTACATTCCTTCCCCCTTAAAATAATTTCGTCCTCGAAATTGCTAAGATAGGGAAATGCTACAATCTCTGTTGTAAACAGGTTAAAACCTTTTTGTTTTACTCCATAATTTCAGTTTTCAACTGAACTGATCAAAATATTAATTCCCTTCTTTGTAACAAAAATTTTCAAAATTCTGAAAATTTTCCAACATTTTAAATTTCAGAGAATTTCGTCAAACCCTCCGCTGCACGGTTCATTCGGTACTACTACAACACGCCACTCTGGGCCTTCTCCCTTTATCGGGCATCTAACTTTCTCGCTTCCATTTGCAATCCATTCAGCATACCCGAATACATCTCCAACTGATCTCCAGTCAGTTTATTCTCAATCAATAATTTTCTTACATCCCGACTCAAATTTCTTTCTCAAACTCCAGTTCAATTCCAATTCCAAATAATCAAATTTCCCAACCAAGTTTAGTTCCATTCCCAGTCTCAATTCACAACTCAACTACTTTGCCAAGTCAAATCCTTATTCCAATACGATTTCCACTTACTTGGCTTCAATTCAACTCAAATTTTATTTGACTTAGTTAAATTCTCTGTTTATTTACTTCATAAGTAAATTTTAAATTTCAAAATTCAAATTCCTAGGGTTTTCATTTCAAATTAGTTTGGAATAATATACATATATATATTCATAACATAGCAATTCAAAACATTTGAATTTTTAACAACTCGTTTTCTCAAAACAATTCAAAACAAAATCTTTGGTAGTAATCCGTCATTTAGAAACTCGAAAATGAACACCGATGATGTCCGGATCATCATCGGAATTATTTTCTAGCCATCAAAGTGAGTTCAATACTATATCACTTTCAAAACACATATTCAAATACTTTTTTTTTTTTTTTGAAATTTTACTTCAAAACTGTCTTTTCGAAACTTGGATAATATTTCAAAATTTTCCCAGGATCTTAAAATTCCATATATTTAATTCAAAATTCATTTACAAACAATTTCATGTTTCAGAATTTTAATTCCAATTCTGGTTTAAAATTTCAGATTTAATTCATCTGATTTTATACCTTATACTCATATAAATTTCGATTGGTTATTTACATAACGAACCCACATATAACCTTATTTGATTATAATAACGATCAACACACCCCATATACTATAATGATCTCAAGATATATAGCTCTTTTTATATCAAAATATATTTTGGGTAAAATTATTTAATTACCCAGCTTTTCAAAACATACCGTGTCGAGTTACTCTGTTCAAGAGTTTAGAAACACCTATCGATACAGTTTGCAATCCAGTATCGATCCGAATTCATAAACCTCTCGACTGACCAGTCAACACGATATAAAACAGTTTTTATATAAATTTACAAATACGCGCTCATATATATACACTCAAACTCAATCTAGAGTATTACTAACTCCATCTCTATTGAGTCACGCCACAGAGCCAAGGTAATCACTTAACCTTCAGCTCTGATACCAACTGTAACGACCCGGGATTTTTCGATTCCGAAAATCGACACAAAACCCAGCGTCGACTGTTCAGACATCGAAAATACCGGATCATTAATAGAAAGAAGTTAGAGGATGAGATAGAAAGATAGAACTAATAGAATAGAAGAAGAAGAAGACAACAACTGAGCAGAATCAGAGTAAACACGAATCTCACAGCGGAACGAATAAAATATATTATATAACATAACTTTGAAATACTAAACTGTATTGTATATACATACCATTATCAGAGTACAATACATCATATCACAGCGGAAATAGCCTCTAAATACTTAACGGTGAAGCCTTCTGCTTTTAGCTCCTTCAAGCGTATCTGTAAAAGCCTGAAACACTTGACTGCCCGTACAAATTTGGGCACCCAAGAGTTTAGGGAAAACAAACAAAATAAACTCTGGGTCAGTCATGGGACTGGTGTGAGTAAACTCCAACCATTCGGTTTAACTTTGAAAATCCTTTTGAAAACAAAAGGATAATAGTAAGACCAACCCACACATAAACATGGACGGTTTTTACCTTACTATAACCCAAAACACTTTGATATCAAATTCAGTGATATTATAATAATGTCTAATCAAGTAAATAACCAAATAGTAGAACGCTTGCATCTCACGCTCTACATATATAGTATAAAATCAAAAACCGCAGGGCTCTTATTGGAGATTGGATTCCAACTATGACAAGGTATGGAACCACCTTCCGATGATGTATCTCTAGAGGCGAATACACCTGGGTTCAACAAGAACGTCTTGCAACCCGGCCCACACATGACCGACCACTCATTTCGCTTGAGTGTATCGAATGTATATCACCAACGGTTGGACTCAAACCACCGTTCCCGAATGGGCAGAATCGATAGATTTAGAAACAAAAGGAATTTCTCTAGATAGGTGATTATACACCCTAATGGGAGCGACCCACATAGCCATGCTGCCTGCCCGATTTTTGTCATTTCCCGGATGTGAAGCTTGAGGCTACGTCTACCTTTTAGAACATCTGGCCAACATACACTTTGAATGCCACATCGTCAAACCCGTCAAATCACTAGTTGATATTCCCAAAAATATTACGGGTATAAAAGCTAAGAGAAACGAATTTCTCCGCCACCAGACGCAATACCTTGAAAAGATCGTCTTATGTGATCGTTAGGAATGCTCTGTCAGACATTCGTCCATACGAGTTGTCCTGGGACTGGACAAACAGAGACCACCATTCTGGAACCTGACGACCCTTGCGTTTCACTCCGTCTTCAATTGTCTTCAGCATAATCGAATACGCAGCGTTTATGCCTATACGGAGTGGTTCTCGGATATTAAATCCAACCGGTCTCTCCGTATCGACAACGATGGTCAAAAACACTTCGATAGTCGGTTGTTTAACTATCGAAGTAAAAACAACATCCATTCAAGGAACAACCAATATCACACAAATCACAGGCACTTTTTATTTAACATTCGTTCTTACATTTCTTTGGACAAACGTCATTACTTATTCCTTTGAATAAGTGAATTTCAAAACAAGCTGTTTTCCTTCCCTAGGAAGTGCTACTGTATATAAACATCACGCTTAAGTCTGGTTAACAGCGTTTCATTTATCATTACAGTTCAAACTAGCTATACGCTGCTATATCCTTTTTTAACTAATCTTGACATAACAGTCACGCTTAAGCCTAGTCAACAACGTTACTTTACTGCTATAGTTCTGAGACTTGCAATATGCTACTATATTCCACTTTATAATTAATCTCAACACCTCTTTCCGTTACAAATTCTTGACATCTCTTTTCATTACAAAAATCTTGATATCTCTTTTCGTTACAAAAATCTTTGATAGTCGGTGTTTTTTTTTAAATAAACATCCATCAAACCATTTCACAATCTCGGCACTTTCTAATATTTCATTATTCATATTTTTCTAGATATTTCCAAAACTTTTTAACCTCATACTTCTTTGAAAAACCCATTTCCAAATATTATAGCACTTGTTCACCCACATTCTAGAAGATATACATTTATTTAATATCTGGAACATTTCCATCTTCCTTACCTTTCTTATTTTCTGTACTTTTAGAGAATACACATTATTAATGTTGGAAAAAACATTTCAAAACTCCATTTCTAAACTTCTCGTTAATCAGATCAATTTAGTTTAACACAAATAGAAATATCTACTTACAAAATGTTTACTTTCTGACCACTATTTACTTTTATTAAAATATCATTTCGCAATAGGAATCTAGACTCGTTTTACTACCCTTATTTCAAATACGATCATACTCCAAACATAGAATTATACTTTATTTCATAAGCATCTTTAAAATCGACTACTTGTTTTTGATATACTTAAAACAAGTCATCGCCTCCTTGTTTAATCAAGATTCAATTTCTGTTATTTAGAAATAATAAATAATCGATTCTTCCTATTTAAACTCGAATCAATTTATATCTAACTCACGGTATTAAAAATACCAGTTTATAATAGAACTTCTATTATAATTTATAATTTTGCTTCAATTATAAAGATATAATTTTTATAATTGAACTTCGTTGGTTTGCTTGACAGTCAACCAATTTCTTAACAAAACGATGTGTTTATGGTCGACTGTTGCCACTTTCTAAATCAATATCGTTTATATTACTAAATCAACATAACGTTGAACTTCCATTCAACACAGTTCAAACAGTGCATAAACAGTACATATAATTACTGAAGAATCCGGTTGAATTCCTCCTACCGGTTTCCGCATCCACAAATGTTAGTCAAACAATTATCACTGATTCCATACTGATGGAATCAATATCCAACCGGTGATGGGTACATATGCAACGATATATAATATTTCAACCAATTTAACCATAATCTGCCTAAACAACCATCACACAGCATTCAACCATTATTTAAAATATACATAAAATATTTTAAATAAAACAAAGTTAGTGAATTTACTCACCTTGGCGCGTTAACCGTTAAATAACGATTTGCATCAGTACACCGGATCAGACAATATAATTTCCAACGAGCTTGCAATGGTTTCGAACCAGTTCCAATCCACTCGGTTACCTTCATCCCTTCTCGAACTGCTCCTCTTCCTCGATCCTATGTTATTTACGATATCACTTGGACTTGCAAACACACGGACCCATCGTGGGATTATTGCGCCTTCTCACGATACCTGAAAGCCGCCATGATCATTTATAAGCACAGCTGCATTTTTCTTTTTTCTTTTTTCTTTTTTTTTTCTTCACTTTGTGCTTTTTCATTAATCCAACAACTTCTCACTGTGATCTCCTTCCTCTTCCCTCAACCTCGTCTCATCTTTGAATTAGTGTTGCGAACCAAACTATTTAACAAGTGTCTGACAGACAATTGGAAATAGACACCAAACCTCAAAATTAGTTAAATGGTGCATAGGGAAAAGACACCAGCCTCTTCTGTTTCACGTGTGCACAGTCTCTCTACTCCCCCACCATTTCTTCTCTTCTTTGTTCCTTACGCCTGTAGTAAATCTTCGGAACACTATTGTCCTTTCTCGCATCTCCTGACCACTGCTATGTTCAACACTTTGTTTTTGTCCAAAAGTTTGTTTATATTATTTCTTTTATATAAACCAATTTCCTTGAATGACGCGCTCAAACAATACTACTTCCTTCTCCTTCAGTTATAGTGCTGCTCCAGTATTTCGGACATGAGCTTCAGATATGATTTTATACGGCCAGGTCACTCCTTCACGTTTTGTTTCTCTTTCTGTATGCGCATGCAGGTCTTCATTTTCATGATAACTGCTCCTCTTTTTGGCTCCTCACTTCACGGCACATCACACCACTGAACCCAGCGAGACACCCCGACCAGAACAGAGGAGTCTACGGTAGCAGTGGCACTTCGATACATACATATATATTATAGGATTTTCTTTAGTGGAGATTTCATTTTGTAAAAATTTAGAGAAGCCATTAATATAGACTGTTATGTTCCTTCAGACAAATGAACAACAACTCGTGTATTTATATTGTTATAAACCTTGGCCATCACGTATTAGAGTGATAGGTTAGGTCTGCTACCGCATGTTCCTTTGTCTC
Organism: Allium sativum; assembly: GCA_030737875.1. Classification (NCBI taxonomy): domain Eukaryota; kingdom Viridiplantae; phylum Streptophyta; class Magnoliopsida; order Asparagales; family Amaryllidaceae; genus Allium; species Allium sativum. Next base: position 860,731,050 of record CM060915.1, on the reverse strand, counting down.
CACGGGTTGAAGAATAGGGGACACCGTACATATATTTTGGTCTGCGCATTTTACCTTGCAAGGTGATTGGGAAACAAAACATGTGCATGCTTCAAACTTTAAGCAGCGTGATTTCATGGCTCAAAGTGGTTTCACATCATAGGGTTGAAATAGGTCTGCGCCTTCGTTTTTGGTTTGTGTGTAATGCATATGGCCTGCGTATGGGTTTGTACATGAAATCCTAGCCTAAATGTTTTACCAACCAAAGTTTGATTATTATAACTAATGCCATCTTTCAATACTAAGTACTTCAAACTATAAATGAAGACATGTTTATAACTGTTAAAAAAAAAATAAGTCAAACTATGATAATAATACATATACATATATTTAAAGGTTTAGTGTATCAGGTTAAGTAAAATCACGTTCATGTCCGAGCTGCTACGGACTGAAATAAAAATACGTTCGTGTCCAGCGAGGTGCCACGATCCCAAAAATATAATAATATCGGTAGTTTAACTCATATTTTGAAACCTCAAAATACTGATTCATGGTGCAAAATACTCCAAATAAAAAGTTGCGTATTTAATTAATTAAAAATTACAATAAAATTCTAAAAATTAAATTATCACTACGTCTCAAAAGAACCTTGTCTAAATTCGAAACCGATAAGAAGTTATTTCAAATAAAGCGTTATGGTCGATATACGATTTCATAGCGACTTTCTGAATATTTGATTTTGACATATCTTGCAATCTATACGACGAAATCTCAATATTTCACTTCTGTCAGAAAGATACAGTTCAACAGATTCCAATATTTCTTGTTTTGCAGAAATCCGATTTAAACTGGTTTCTGTACACTCAGTTGAAGTTCAGAACGTTAAATTATGAACTGCAACGTCGTTATGAGCTCGATTATATTGAATATATATTTTTATACGTTCAACTTCGTTTTAATTAATATTTAAATCTACTTATATTAAGAATTCAATATTTAAACTGATTTAAATATTCAAATATAAACCGATAAAAATGCGGGACATTACAAAATGTTATCACTTAGCTCAGTTTTCTTTCCAAGCTCGAAGATAGTCGATGTATTGCTTTGGACTCTCTCTTCCACTGCTATGGCTGGTTCACGCTTTATTGGGGAATATCATTGTTATTTATTTTTGATTCTTTTATACTTGGAAGTTTTTGAATCAAGACAGAATTTCTATGTATTACTTTTAAGTATGTTTGAGACAATTGTTGTAAAAGCTTGACTAAATTAAGTTGTTTATAAAATGACTTTATTTTCCGCTGCTTTATTTGCCTGTCTTGTAATTTATCTGCATTTTTAACCTAAAATGCTCCACCAAATTTAAGGCATTCCCTTTGTGAGTGACCTTAACGGAGGTGGGGTGTTTTACTTGCCTTTCCTTTATTAGCATTCTTCATATTCCTAAATTTTTCTCTAGCATTATCATGTTGTTCAAACTTCAAAGTTAAGTCAAGCACTTGATCAAAAGTCTTATCTATGTAAGGTAATATAGCTCTACTTAATCTTGCATTAAGCCCTTGTATATATCTCCCATTCTTAACTGCTTCATTGGCAATCAGTATTGTGCCGTACTTAAATAGGCTTTCAACTTTTTGTGTGTACTCAATGACACTCATGTTGGCTTGTTTCAACCTAATAAATTCCTCCAACAAGTTAGCCTTGGCTAAAGCTGGCACAAATCTAGCTTCTAGCATGTCTTTAAATTGATTCCAGGTAATTTCCTCCTCTGGTCTTCCAGCAATCATTACCTCCCACCAATCTAAAGGAACACCTTTTAGCCTTCTTGAAGCAATTTGCCTCTTCCATTAGTCGTTTACTTGCATACTAGTAAATACTCTCTGTAAATTCCTCAGCCATGTTTGCACTCCCATGGCCCCTTCAGTTCCTTCAAATTCTTTTCTACCCAGATAAGTGTAAGTCTTCAGCAATTTGGATAACTCATGTGGATTTTCATGTCTTGCCCTATTCCATCCCTTACTGCCCTCATAAAATCTTGAACATTAATCATGAGAGGTTCATTTGAGCCTCCTGCACCTTGATGTGATCCCCTACCCACCATGAATCTCTAATAGAAACCCACATTTTGTTAAGTTAAATCTGAATATCTTAGAATAATTTATCTATTCATATTATTGTTTGCAACCACATTCAAACAAAACAAGCAATACAGTCATACATGTGACTTCTATCCCATTTTAGTCTAACCATGTTTTTATACTAACATAGCTATGATACCAACTAAAGTGACCCCATTTAAATCCATTTAATTTTATAATTAAATGCCCTGAATTTTACATCAGTTTTACCCTAGGTCAATTCCTTAATAGGATATACCCCTATTAAGTTTCCCCAAAATCCTCTTATAGATACACTAATATAAATATATCAGTTTATATAGTGAAAAAAACTTAGTAATTGAGTGGGGATTAAAGAGCAAATGAAATAATTAATAATGCATATTTTTATAAAGCTTACTTTTTTAATATTTAGAATCAGACTATTTTAAAACATGTAGATCGTACTGTATCTAAGTGTTAAAAATATGGTTTACGATGCATACAACTATATATATTATGTTGTATTAGTCAAAGCATCTATAAAGTGATGAGAATCAAGGAATTTTTTGCCTTGGGATTGTGCATATGCACAATGCAAATACTGTACACATGCAGAGCTCATATACTCTGGCTATCCCTCAATTCGTCAAATTCAAGTCATATAAAAGCAATAAAACAAAGTATAGCCTTAAACCATTTCAGTTTTTCTAGTTAAAATGCATCTTATACTCTTTAAATCGTTTTCACAAACACATTGATAACTGTTTACAATATGCCTTAGTGAACATAGATAACTATAGACCATACTTAGGGAGTCTGATTCCCCAGAAGTTATTGTTTTTATATACTAAGTAAATGTAACGACCCGGAATTTTGGGCCAATTTAAAATTTTAATGGATTTTAATATTTAGAATAATTTATTTTAAATAATAACGACTAAAAATTTATTTTAAAACGAATAAATTTAATTTAATTATAAAAGGAGTTTAAAACAGCGCTGCAGTTTGAAAATTTGAATTTGAACTTTAACTGACTGTACAGGATTCATTTTAAATCAGAATTGAGCGAAACCAGAAATATTTAAATCTGTTTAATCATATCTTTCTAACGAATCTGAAAAACTGAAATTTCACTTTATAATTTGAAAGTTATGGCCAGTTTAAAATTTTGAAAAGTCGTTGTAGAATTTATATATATTTTAATATAATATATTGGCCTTAAAAATAGCCATTTTTCAAACGACCTCTGTTTTCGCCGAAACCACCTTTGTTGGAACCGGAATGTCAAATTATTGTTAAGTTTAATTTTTCAGAATTTTTCGAATTAATATGTGAGCGTGGCAAAAGAAAATGTGTTTCGACTGTTTAAGTCAAATTTAATCGACTTGAAAATGGCCATTTTTCAAACGATCTCAGAATTCGACGAAATTAGTTTTTTAGGACCGTATCATCAAAACATAGCTAGAAATAATTTTTCTGTAATTTTTAGAGTCCGTATATGGCCCCGGTAATTTAAAATATACGTTTGAATTTAATAATTAAATGATTTATAATGTAATTTAAAGAAAAACATATCGTAACAGCCGAATTGGGTTACGAAACATGTTCCATTGTGTCCGGGACGGGGGTTATTAGCTAGGGGCGACACTCGTTGGGTTTGATTTGGAGTTTGTAGCAACATACAGATAAATTTGTAAAATAAATAAATTAAATAAAAATAAAATACGCTAAGAATACTGTATAAATACGGTAGCTGCACTAAACCCTATTCTCTAAACATTCAGCCGCCATCTATCATTTTAATGGCTGAAACTATCCCGATTTCATCCTCTAATCTCTCTCAAACCCTAAAGAATTAAAACCTACTCCTAAAGCAAAAATCAAATAGCACTCTACGCTCTTTCATTTCATACGGCTAAGATGAGGTATCGATTAGGATCGAGGTCGGATTCCTCTTATGAAGTGGCGTCGTTCAATCGCGTATTTGGGGGCATGGGGTTGATCGAACGGTACAGGGTTGGAGTGGGAGGTCGACGAGTTCGAGGCGGTTCGAGGGGGTGTGGCGATCTGGGTCCGACGCGATGTAAATGGGGCGGCGACGAACTCATGGTATGGAGGATTAGGTACAGTAACGAACGGGTTTCAACAGCTTATAACGAAGAAGAAGGATCCCTAATGATGTAATTTATGTAATTAATTATATTTAATTTGCAAATTAATGTATCGATGTTTAAGATCGAATAACTTGTCCAAATCAAAACAGAATTCAGTGAAACAACTTGCGTTGGATTCGTATTTCCAAGCCCTACAACATGAAACTAACCGGATCTAAAACAAAGCGAATTAGAACTCAGAGAGAATTCAAATCTGAACTATTCAGACAAAAATCGAGGTGAGATTTCTATATTAATAATTAATTAAAATTTAATTATTTTCTTGCTTCTTGAAATCGATGTATGAATGAAATAAATTCAGATCTGTGTTTCTCTGTTTGATGGTTGTGATGAATTGTAATGTTCATGGTTTATTAAAGTAGATTAAAAATACCACCTTGGTTAGAAATGATGATTAGAACAAAATTAACAAATTTTGTTAATTAGTTTTGATGAGAAGAAGCTTAACATTTTGATTTTAGATTATAGTTGAATCAAAAGGTTACATTTTGTTCATTAGACTAGTTGAATTAGAAGTATGTCAACTGGTTATTTTCAAATTGTCATATTTGTGAATTAGACCAAATTGTCATATTCGTTTATATTACAAGAATTAGACAAAATGTGTCATATTTGTTGAAATAAAAACAAACATTTTTGTTAACCATGTTAGTTGAAAAAAGAAAAAAAAACATTTTTTTGTTGGAATTAAAAGTAAATAAACAAAATCATCACTTTTGGTTTACATTAAAAGTAAATAAACAAAATCATCATTTTATTTGCATCATAAGTTAACAGACAAATTATCATTTTGTTGTATTGAAAGTTATCAATGAAATTAGTCATTTGATCGCATTGGAAAATATTTATTTTTGGTAGAATAGAAAAAAAAGAAAAAAAATACATTTTTGTTGAATAGAATTAGTTAAAACAAATGGAACCATTTCTGTTAAAATAAAATAATTGAAACAAAATTAACATTTTTGTCAAATTGATTTGTGTAAAACAATCATATCATTTTTATGAAAATTTGTTCATATTTGAATTAAGGTATCATTTTGTTAAGAAATATTTTGTTAACATTAAAGTATCATTTTATTAAGAAGTGTTTTGTTAGTATAGTTTATCGTTTTAGAAATCAATTGGTCATATATGTTAGAAATCAATTTTGTCATTAATGTTAAAAATCAATTTTGTCATTGATGTTAGGAATAAAGTTTGTCATTTATGATTAAAAAAATCAAATTTGTCATTTATGATAAATAAACATGTCATTTGATTGGTATAAATGTTGTGATAAGTAAATATGTCATTTTCATTTAAAATGTTTATTGGGATTAAAAGTAACATTTTTGTTATAAATCACCATGTTTGATAAAATTAACATTTTTGTTTAAATTATCATGTAAGATAAAATTTACGTTTTTGTTATGAATTGTCCTCTTAGACAAAATTAACATTTTTGTTAATTAGATTGGTTAGACAAAATTAACATGTTTTTTCAAAACTTGATTTGTGAATAAGAGTTAACATGTTTTGTCAAAACTTAGTTAGAAAATAAAAACAACATTTTTATTTGAAATGGGTTATGCAAATCAAAATGACAATTTTTGATTAGAAATTTGTTAGTAACATGAAAATGATTAATTTGACTACATAAAAAGGATAAGGACAAAATGATTATTTTGATTACATAAAAAGGATTAGGCAAAATCAACTTTTTGTTTACATTAAAAAGTAATGAATATGAAATGTATATTTTTATACATTAAAAAGTAATGAATATGAAATGTATATTTTTATACATTAAAAATTAATAAATATGAAATGTATAAAAACATTTACTTTCGGTCACTGTAAAAGAATGAAGTAAAAATATATCTTTTGTCAACATTAGAAAGATTAGTCAAGAATCCATATTTTGTTTACATTAAAAGGATTAGACAAAATATATAGTTTTGTGTACATTAAAAGGAATGAAATAAAAATAGTCATTTTTGGTCATTAAAAAGAGTTTAACCAAAATTTACATTTTTGGTCATTGAAAGGGATTACTCAAATGATAGGAAAATTAATATTTTTCTTGTCGATTAGTTACGGTAAAAAGATCATAGGTTAAGAATAGGATGTTAGCGATGACTTGATATATATATATATATATATATATATATATATATCTGTGATGTTGAAATGTTGATGTGTTAAATATAATGTCAGTATATTCAAACTGAATATTACACTGCCATTTACCAGTCATCCGACTTGTTTATGTGATTGGGACGATAATTTTTACACATCGCCCAAGTTCACAAATAATTTATTATTTGATTGTTGGATGAAACCCTACACGGGTGTTGGGATGATATTTGATCTACACTAGTCCCATTATTTAGTGTAGAATCCACTCTGGTTGTTATTGGATGTTTGATAATTATTTATCGTGATTATTGATTACATGCAATATATGGTTGTTGATTGAGTCACATTCCAATAAAGAATATTCTAGAAAAAGAATATTTTAGAAAATGTCTTAGAAAAAGAATATTTTAGAAAAAGAATATATTTTAGAAAAATATTTTTTTATTGAAATGAACTAGTTATTAACTAGAATAAATCATTTAATCAAGATTTAATGAAGTTTTCCAATATGTTAATATTTAATTGAAGTTAAATTAAATAAATTGGATTTTGGGTTGTCGTGAATAGTGTCTTAAATAACACTGTTCTTAAACCCTGTATGAAAGGAATAATATTTTAATTTAGATTATTAAAGTTTTTAATTATAATTAGTAATTGAAATAAGATGAAATGTGAGTTGGATTTATTGTGAATTGTGTTTTTCAATGACATGTGTTCTTTAACCCAACTGACAGTGAAAATGTGATTTGGAATTTATAAATCTTTTATTAAGATTTAAATGGGAATTTTCCAAAAGGCAAGTTTTCCAATTTAATATATTAAACTGGAGTTGAATGGAATTCGAATTAGTAATAACCGAGATAAGCTTTTGTAAAATAAGATCGATACTACATATGGAATTTAAGAGGCTTTTTCGTTATTCCATTTATATTATTGGTCGGATACAGAAATTTATAACGATTATATTTTGATTTGATTTCTGTGAAGATTCCATAATTTATGGAAGACGATTTGGGTTTACCGTGAACTATGTTTTAAATGACATTAGTTCTTTAACCCAGTTAAGCATAAGATTAATTTCCTAAATTTAAATAATCATTGAATAATGATTATTTGATATTTAAAACCAGATTGGTGTGACGGCAAGGAATTTCGCTCGATCTGAATCAGTCGTTAAACCGATCTAAACCGTTCGAAACCCCTGAACGTTGAGAACATGACAAACCAGAACACAAACAGAAGAACATTTCATTGTATATTACAACAATTCCATCAGATACAAGAATATACAGAGTATAAATGAATAAATATTACACAGAAATATCAGAGATTTAAATTACATTTAAATACATAGCAGCGGAAAAATAATATAAAGCACAACTGAAGGTGATATACGGATACAGAGCTTTCCGGATATCATTCCAGCTGTAAACCAGGATCCTGTGAATATAAATCTGCAAAACCAAAACTACTAGCTGCCCGTGCGGAAAATAGGGGCACCCAGAGTTTAGGTTAAAACAATAAACTCCAGGTCAGTCATGTGACTGGTGTGAGAACTAAAACAGTTATTTAAAACTTTACTTTAAAAGAGAGTAATTCAAGGGACCACGCCGTATAACACGGAACGGGTTTCCTCCCAAGAATACCAGTGCATAGAATAAACAACGCAATGCTTTTTCGAAAAATGAAGCTATTATAAGACCCAGGTCCTATCATACAATGCAACGCAAGCCGGGGGATAGGGTTTTCCCTTATAATAGCCAAACATGCTTGATACGTTTTAAAACAAATCATTTGATACTATAATAAGTGTATAGTGTCAAAACATTTCAATCATAAGTATAAATCATAGACGGCATGGGTACCATATATCATGTCGCCATACTAGTTCTACAATTAAAACCGCGATACACGTATTGGAAATTGGATTTCCGTCATGAGTCGAGGCAAGGGGCAAGCTCCTCTCCGCGTTCGAGACACTCTAGCAAATGTCCCCGGGATTACGCACACTGGGTAACCCCTGGATGCGGCTGGGCCGGTCCTCACTTACGTTAGAGGATTAATTATGCCTGAACACACGTTTCCCGGTCCTTACAGACCTATAATCGAGGCGCCTCATTCCAACAACCACAAAGGTGAAAAGTATATATATGTCAGGGCTGGTAAGTCACTGACACCACCAAAGCTAGAAAGAAACGTGCGCTCTCCCAGCGGTCCGTATCCCGTTTTTAACTCATACCGAGGTGTGAGGCTTGCGAATACACGCTATACACAAAGCTGCCACGTAGGCGTGCTTTGATCATCAACCACAAGACTTTGCTTTTCAACAAAAGCCTTGATCCATGCAACTCAGCATGCCACACAGGCAATTCATGCCATGCGATTGATATCTATCGATATATAACCTCTAAGCTCGTACGTCTCAGAGAAGGGCGTTAAGCAAGAGAATAAATTCTCCGCCGCCAAGCAGATATATATTTAATAGAAATCAATCAACACAGAATAAAATCCAATGTCAGGCACACAATCCATTTACAAGTCCGTTCTGGGTCTGAACGAAACCGGAGGCACTTTCCTCGCATATCCATCCATCTCCAAGTACGTCTGGACGACCACTAACTATTTCCATCCTCTTGGGTGTACAGCCCAATCAGGATCGTCAGTAATTATCCCTACGATGTGAAGACTTCCGGTCTTCAACCACCGTCTTCATCTTCGACATATCGTCGAATCGGTTATTCAGAATGGGTATAAACCCGGACTTTCCGAACAACCCGCGTATATTGAAAACAAATGTTACACAAACACAACATACGCCTCATTCTAATTCATTAGTCACTAACCGCAAATTAGCAAGAGAACAATTTCCCGAACATTAACCCCGAAGGCCGAAACCAACATCAGATCAATACCCAGGAAACCATTCTTCATAGCCAACCTACAGCTAGTTTCTAAATTCCACATTCTTAGGGAAAAGTTCCCATTAATTTTATCCAAGATAAATTCTTTAAAATTTATCCTGAAATCTTCCTTTGGATGTCATTTAAAACCAAATTATGGTTTTCCAACTAGTCGAGATTAGCGAACCACAACGAAGTAATTATTTATTTTATTTCCCAATCCCAACCTATTCATCCCATGAAGCAAAACTGGTAATACTCCATATCTAACACCGTGGTGTTATCGGTAAAATTAATTACCATTTCACGTTCAAATCTAATTAAAGATTTAACTATCGCTTTGGAGCAAAACTGGTGATACTCCATTCTCGCTCATTTCTAAATTTGATAATTTAGATTATCAGTTCGAATTTCAATCTAATTGCAGATTCAATAAAACTCCTTTTACTGGGTTAAAGAACTAGGTGTTATTTAAAACACAGTTCACAACAAACCCAAATCACATTCTATTTGTTATCGGGTTAAAGAACTAGTGTTATTTAAAACACTGTTCACGATAAACCCATCTCAAACTTAATCAAACATATTAGAAATTCGATTATTTAAAACCCCTTTTTAAATCTAATTCATTTATTTTAAAAATGATTGGGTTTTAAATTTAGTTCAAAACTAGTTCATTTTGATAAAAATCTATTTTTATCTTTTCAAATATGGAGTTTTTCACCCCAATTTTTCCCAAATCATTTCTTATGATTTTACACAAATTATTGATATTTTTAATAATTTTATCAAGGCCCGTACAGTCGATTTCCAACGATGGCCATCGAACTGCACTTACAGCGACCTTTTTCGAATTTGATTTGGACGTATCTCCAAATCCAACCGTTAGATTTTGAATTTCTAATATTCGTTAGAAAGCTCTTTTCGATACGAACCCAACGGTTCCGGTTTTAGGAGAATCCGACGGTCGGATCTCCCGTAATGTCCGTTTGAAATAAATGGTCGAAATTTACGAACTGCCGCGGCGCGGCGCGTTCTATTCAGGCCATTATATTATATATATAATATATATAATATATATTTCGTCGATTTCTATTTAAAACGAATTATATATTTAGTTTTGAATTCGTTTCAAAAACGAAGTCAACTTCTATTTCAATTCAAATCAAAATTGAATTCTTCTTTATAAATTCGTTTTAAAATTCATTTCTATTCAATTCAAATTTCAATTTAATTTGAATTCATTTCACTTCATTTTAAATTCAATTCGAATTCGTTTTTCAATTCAATTCAAATCAATTCAATTCAAATTGATTTTCTATTCGATTCAAATTCATTTTCTATTCAAATTAATTCGTTTCGTTTTCTATTTGAATCAAGTTCATTATATATTCAATTTGAAATCAAATTGGTTTTCTATTCCATTCAAATCGAAATCGTTTTATATTCAATTCAAATCGAAATCGTTATATATTCAATTCATTTCGAAATCGTTATATATTCAATTCATTTCGAAATCGTTATATATTCAATTCATTTCGAAATCGTTATATATTCAATTCATTTCGAAATCGTTATATATTCAATTCATTTCGAAATCGTTATATATTCAATTCATTTCGAAATCGTTATATATATCGTTCGCGTCAAAATGGCGCATCACTATTCAACACGGCTTTATATATTCTATTTCAAATATTTCTTTTTGTCAACACACGACTAATCTCAACGAATGAGTACCGTCCATGTGTGACTATTTTTGGTTAAATTATTTCGTTCAACACATGACTAATCTCAACGAATGAGTACCGTCAACACATGAACCTTTATTTTATATTGATAAAGATGTAAATTTTATTATAAAAATAATTCGTTCAACACATGGCTATTCCCAACGGATGAGTATAGTCAACACATGAACCTTTATATTATATTGATAAAGATGTAAATTTTATTATAAAAATAATTCGTTCAACACATGACTATTCCCAACGGATGAGTATAGTCAACACATGAACCTTTATTTTATATATTCTTTATTTTTCAAATTGGAATGAGGCCCAATCAATCACCATATAAAATTAATTATATGGATTTTCATACATCACATGTATATAATAGTATTGAAAAATAATCAACCATCAACCAAAGTGCACTACACTGTATAAGCATCAAATATAGATATCTAACGCTTATAACAGCCTGTCAATCAATCGATCGACATATTTAATCAATCAGGATGAGTGGACTTCATATTTCATCCCAACACCCGTGTAGGGTTTCAAACAATCAAGCACAGATTTTATTTGTGCAGTTGGGCGATGTGTAAAATTTATCGACCCAATCAATATCAATCAAATAGGTGTACATAAACAAACCGTCCGGTTTGTAAATGAATATTTATTTTATTCACTTTCACTATATTCATATTCACGTTAAAAATTATATTTTTAACGATAAAATATTTTATTTCGACATATGAATATCTATTCAGTTCATTCTTTAAATAAAATGTTATTTTTATTTTTCTAACATGTTTTAGAAAATTTCGGCGGCATAACGGCACGATACTAGAAACGGGACAAGGCCTAGCCTTATCCCCGGTCTAGTGAAGGCCCACGCCATTCACACATCAATCAAATTCACTTTCGTTATGCAAGCCACAAAATTTGGAGTAAGGGTCTAACCTAGCCTTACTCCTTCGCCTTATAACGGCGCACGTCTAATCCTAACCAATTTATCGATTCGATTTTTCACACCACAAACCACATTCAAATCAATATCTCAATCAATCACCAAACATCCAAACAAACAAGTCCATGGTATGTGGACGGTTGTGTCGGGTGCTACTAAACACCGTCTGCATCCTAGTATATATATATATAAATATAACTAGAAATAAAATTGAAAGGGTGAGAAATTCTCACTTATAGCTATCCTAGCTCCACGGCTCTTCTTTGATAGAAATCTTCATCGCTATGGCATTTTCGTCAGCTTCGTCGTCCGTAGCCACTACATATATAAAAATCGAATTTTTACCTTGCTATTCAATATTTAAAAATCATATTTTTATTTCGAAGGTCCATATATAAAAATCAAATTTTTAGTTCAGAGTTCAATATATAAAAATCGAATTTTTATTTCAAAGTTCTATATATAAAAATCGAATTTTTATTTTACTTCGAAGTTTACTATATAAAGATCTCGTCTTTTCAAATATTTCGCCTTTTCTACTTTAAAGATTACGCCTTTTTGAATTTAAAGATTACGCCTTTTTGAATTTAAAGATTACGCCTTTTTGAATTTAAAGATTACGCCTTTTTGAATTTAAAGATTACGCCTTTTTGAATTTAAAGATTACGCCTTTTTGAATTTCCTATTTTAAAGATCAAATCTTTTTAAAGTTCAAACCATTTTCTTTTTAAAGTTTAAACCTTTTCTATTTTAAATCTTAAAATAAAATCAGTTTTTCAAACTTTTAAAAATCTCAGTTTTGAATCTTAAAAATAAAAACAGTTTTCTATATTTAAAAATTCAGTTTTAAAAATAAATTAAAAATCAGTTTTTAAAATACTTTTAAAAATCTCAGTTTTGATTTCTAAAAAAAACAGTTTAAAAATTCTTTTTAAAACAGTTTTTTTTTTTATAAAATCAATATAAAAGTAAAAATAAATAAAATAAAATAAAAAAACTACCTGGGGCGCTGTCGGCTTTGTCGGGGGGGGGGGGGGGCTTCGCTTCATCTTCGTCGGCGGCAGGAGGGTACTGGACTTCGCGAGTGGGGCGCGACCATCGACAGGGGAGGGGAAGCGGTCATCGACAGGGGGGGGGGGACTGCGGTGGCGTGGATCGCTATTGGCGATGGCGTACGATGGGGCGACGGGTTTGGGGTTCGGGGATCATCGAAGAAGAAGGGGAAAGGGCGGCGATGCATCTGGGGAGGGGCGGTGGTCGGAGCTGGCGAAGAGGCGGCGTTGGGTGGCTCTGGCGACGGATCCTGGGGGGGGCGATCGCGATTGGGGGTTTTTCTTTTTTTTTTTTTTTTTTTTTTTTATTTATTTGATTTCTGTTTTTAGAATGAAAACGAGAGGGGGGGGGTTTATATGAAAAATATATATATATTTAATTATTTAATTACTTTCAAAAAGCAACTTTTATTTTCGACCTCAAAACGAGACCCACCGCCTGTCGTCCATAGCGTTTCACCCCCATTCCGAACACAATGAAACATGTATCGCAAGCTGATTCGATTGTTACAGTCAGTTTCCCTTGAATTTACTTTTAAATCACTATATTGAATTTTAAACGTATATTTCAAATTACCGGGGGCACAAACTAACTCGAAAAATTCCAGAAAAATATTTTCTAGCTTCGTATTGACGATACGGTCCTAACAAAACTAGTTTCGTCGAATTCTGAGACCGTTAGAAAAATGGCCAATTTCCAGTCGATTAAAATCAACTGAAACTGGTCAAACGCGTTTTCCTTTGCCACGCTCACATATTGATTCGAAAAATTATGAAATTTGGAATCTAGCAATAATTTGACATCACGGATCCAACAAAAGTGGTTTCGTCGAAATCCGAGGTCATTTGCAAAATGGCTATTTTTAAGGGCTATATATTATATTAAAATATATATAAATTCCACAGCGACTATTTCTAATTTTCAACTGGACATATCTCATCATTTCTAAAATGAAATCTCAGTTTGTTAACTTCGTTACAAAGATATAGTTATACAGATTCAAATATTTCTTGTTTCGTTCAATTCTGACTTATATTGAATTCTGTATATTCATTTGAAATTAGAAATCGAATTTTCGAACTACCGCGCCATTTTCTTTTCTATTTATAATTATATATAATTATTTATATTCTAACGACGACGTATATAATATATACGTCGATTCTATATTGAAAATAAATTTTCCGTCGCCATTATTTAAAATAATCTATTTTAAATATTCAAAATTCGCTAAAATGGCCAAAATAAAAATTTTAAACTGGCCCAGATTTTGCGGGTTATTACAATCTCCCCCACTTAAAACTTTTCGTCCCCGAAAAGGAACAAAGTCGAAAGTGGTTTGATTATTCAACTCTATGTTCGTTCTGGCTTCCATTCTCCAACTCTTTAGTTTCTGAGAATTTCCAAAACTTCAAAAATTTGGCTAACACCCTAAATTTTCGAAAAATTTCGCCATAACCTCCCCTGCACCGGGAGCATCGGGAAATTGCAAATAGCGTTCCCGGTCCTTCAGATCTCAAAAAGAAAAAGAAAAAGCCAAGCGGCTAGCCAATAGGCTCACAAAATCATCATCACCCAAACAAAACAGTAAATTATGTAATAAACATGTACCTATTTGTCGGGCAAACAAATTCTATTCTCGGCTCTAGCCTCCTTGCTATGACCTGTTCAATGATATATATATATATATATATATATATGCAAGCAAACGCGACCAATTTTCAATACAATTCAATATTTGATTATATTAGGCATAAATGGTTAAAAATCAGCAAACAATTAAACAAACAACACAAACATCAATCAATTAGTGGATTAGAGTTTCAAATTCATAAATTTTGATATATATAAAGAAAATCATGTTTTTGATGCCAATTCACAACAATGTGTTCTAACTATATAAGTTTTGGGTTCTCACACCAGCCTAATGGAAATATATAGAAAATCACGCCTTCGTCACTCGAAAATAAATACTGGTGATGGTATACTTCATCATCAGGACCATGTCCGGGTGCCTAGAGTGTGACTCTATATCTATCTAATATATTAAAACTTCGGATATACGTTCATGACGCGTATATGCAAAACCTTTATATACTAGATTGTCCACATTCAAAATAAATAAATATTCAAATACGTATAGCATGATTTAAATTTTCAAAACAAAATTGTTTTCATTTGAAAAATATACTCTTCACACTCGTTCTAGGATACTACTGATCCTATCTCTAACGAGTCATTCTAATTGGATATTACTAATCCAATATCTGATGAATTCTTTCGTATGGTTCTAATGTGTCTTGTTCTCGAGCTCTGTAAACCAAGGCTCTGATACCAAATGTGACGGCAAGGAATTTCGCTCGATCTGAATCAGTCGTTAAACCGATCTAAACCGTTCGAAACCCCTGAACGTTGAGAACATGACAAACCAGAACACAAACAGAAGAACATTTCATTGTATATTACAACAATTCCATCAGATACAAGAATATACAGAGTATAAATGAATAAATATTACACAGAAATATCAGAGATTTAAATTACATTTAAATACATAGCAGCGGAAAAATAATATAAAGCACAACTGAAGGTGATATACGGATACAGAGCTTTCCGGATATCATTCCAGCTGTAAACCAGGATCCTGTGAATATAAATCTGCAAAACCAAAACTACTAGCTGCCCGTGCGGAAAATAGGGGCACCCAGAGTTTAGGTTAAAACAATAAACTCCAGGTCAGTCATGTGACTGGTGTGAGAACTAAAACAGTTATTTAAAACTTTACTTTAAAAGAGAGTAATTCAAGGGACCACGCCGTATAACACGGAACGGGTTTCCTCCCAAGAATACCAGTGCATAGAATAAACAACGCAATGCTTTTTCGAAAAATGAAGCTATTATAAGACCCAGGTCCTATCATACAATGCAACGCAAGCCGGGGGATAGGGTTTTCCCTTATAATAGCCAAACATGCTTGATACGTTTTAAAACAAATCATTTGATACTATAATAAGTGTATAGTGTCAAAACATTTCAATCATAAGTATAAATCATAGACGGCATGGGTACCATATATCATGTCGCCATACTAGTTCTACAATTAAAACCGCGATACACGTATTGGAAATTGGATTTCCGTCATGAGTCGAGGCAAGGGGCAAGCTCCTCTCCGCGTTCGAGACACTCTAGCAAATGTCCCCGGGATTACGCACACTGGGTAACCCCTGGATGCGGCTGGGCCGGTCCTCACTTACGTTAGAGGATTAATTATGCCTGAACACACGTTTCCCGGTCCTTACAGACCTATAATCGAGGCGCCTCATTCCAACAACCACAAAGGTGAAAAGTATATATATGTCAGGGCTGGTAAGTCACTGACACCACCAAAGCTAGAAAGAAACGTGCGCTCTCCCAGCGGTCCGTATCCCGTTTTTAACTCATACCGAGGTGTGAGGCTTGCGAATACACGCTATACACAAAGCTGCCACGTAGGCGTGCTTTGATCATCAACCACAAGACTTTGCTTTTCAACAAAAGCCTTGATCCATGCAACTCAGCATGCCACACAGGCAATTCATGCCATGCGATTGATATCTATCGATATATAACCTCTAAGCTCGTACGTCTCAGAGAAGGGCGTTAAGCAAGAGAATAAATTCTCCGCCGCCAAGCAGATATATATTTAATAGAAATCAATCAACACAGAATAAAATCCAATGTCAGGCACACAATCCATTTACAAGTCCGTTCTGGGTCTGAACGAAACCGGAGGCACTTTCCTCGCATATCCATCCATCTCCAAGTACGTCTGGACGACCACTAACTATTTCCATCCTCTTGGGTGTACAGCCCAATCAGGATCGTCAGTAATTATCCCTACGATGTGAAGACTTCCGGTCTTCAACCACCGTCTTCATCTTCGACATATCGTCGAATCGGTTATTCAGAATGGGTATAAACCCGGACTTTCCGAACAACCCGCGTATATTGAAAACAAATGTTACACAAACACAACATACGCCTCATTCTAATTCATTAGTCACTAACCGCAAATTAGCAAGAGAACAATTTCCCGAACATTAACCCCGAAGGCCGAAACCAACATCAGATCAATACCCAGGAAACCATTCTTCATAGCCAACCTACAGCTAGTTTCTAAATTCCACATTCTTAGGGAAAAGTTCCCATTAATTTTATCCAAGATAAATTCTTTAAAATTTATCCTGAAATCTTCCTTTGGATGTCATTTAAAACCAAATTATGGTTTTCCAACTAGTCGAGATTAGCGAACCACAACGAAGTAATTATTTATTTTATTTCCCAATCCCAACCTATTCATCCCATGAAGCAAAACTGGTAATACTCCATATCTAACACCGTGGTGTTATCGGTAAAATTAATTACCATTTCACGTTCAAATCTAATTAAAGATTTAACTATCGCTTTGGAGCAAAACTGGTGATACTCCATTCTCGCTCATTTCTAAATTTGATAATTTAGATTATCAGTTCGAATTTCAATCTAATTGCAGATTCAATAAAACTCCTTTTACTGGGTTAAAGAACTAGGTGTTATTTAAAACACAGTTCACAACAAACCCAAATCACATTCTATTTGTTATCGGGTTAAAGAACTAGTGTTATTTAAAACACTGTTCACGATAAACCCATCTCAAACTTAATCAAACATATTAGAAATTCGATTATTTAAAACCCCTTTTTAAATCTAATTCATTTATTTTAAAAATGATTGGGTTTTAAATTTAGTTCAAAACTAGTTCATTTTGATAAAAATCTATTTTTATCTTTTCAAATATGGAGTTTTTCACCCCAATTTTTCCCAAATCATTTCTTATGATTTTACACAAATTATTGATATTTTTAATAATTTTATCAAGGCCCGTACAGTCGATTTCCAACGATGGCCATCGAACTGCACTTACAGCGACCTTTTTCGAATTTGATTTGGACGTATCTCCAAATCCAACCGTTAGATTTTGAATTTCTAATATTCGTTAGAAAGCTCTTTTCGATACGAACCCAACGGTTCCGGTTTTAGGAGAATCCGACGGTCGGATCTCCCGTAATGTCCGTTTGAAATAAATGGTCGAAATTTACGAACTGCCGCGGCGCGGCGCGTTCTATTCAGGCCATTATATTATATATATAATATATATAATATATATTTCGTCGATTTCTATTTAAAACGAATTATATATTTAGTTTTGAATTCGTTTCAAAAACGAAGTCAACTTCTATTTCAATTCAAATCAAAATTGAATTCTTCTTTATAAATTCGTTTTAAAATTCATTTCTATTCAATTCAAATTTCAATTTAATTTGAATTCATTTCACTTCATTTTAAATTCAATTCGAATTCGTTTTTCAATTCAATTCAAATCAATTCAATTCAAATTGATTTTCTATTCGATTCAAATTCATTTTCTATTCAAATTAATTCGTTTCGTTTTCTATTTGAATCAAGTTCATTATATATTCAATTTGAAATCAAATTGGTTTTCTATTCCATTCAAATCGAAATCGTTTTATATTCAATTCAAATCGAAATCGTTATATATTCAATTCATTTCGAAATCGTTATATATTCAATTCATTTCGAAATCGTTATATATTCAATTCATTTCGAAATCGTTATATATTCAATTCATTTCGAAATCGTTATATATTCAATTCATTTCGAAATCGTTATATATTCAATTCATTTCGAAATCGTTATATATATCGTTCGCGTCAAAATGGCGCATCACTATTCAACACGGCTTTATATATTCTATTTCAAATATTTCTTTTTGTCAACACACGACTAATCTCAACGAATGAGTACCGTCCATGTGTGACTATTTTTGGTTAAATTATTTCGTTCAACACATGACTAATCTCAACGAATGAGTACCGTCAACACATGAACCTTTATTTTATATTGATAAAGATGTAAATTTTATTATAAAAATAATTCGTTCAACACATGGCTATTCCCAACGGATGAGTATAGTCAACACATGAACCTTTATATTATATTGATAAAGATGTAAATTTTATTATAAAAATAATTCGTTCAACACATGACTATTCCCAACGGATGAGTATAGTCAACACATGAACCTTTATTTTATATATTCTTTATTTTTCAAATTGGAATGAGGCCCAATCAATCACCATATAAAATTAATTATATGGATTTTCATACATCACATGTATATAATAGTATTGAAAAATAATCAACCATCAACCAAAGTGCACTACACTGTATAAGCATCAAATATAGATATCTAACGCTTATAACAGCCTGTCAATCAATCGATCGACATATTTAATCAATCAGGATGAGTGGACTTCATATTTCATCCCAACACCCGTGTAGGGTTTCAAACAATCAAGCACAGATTTTATTTGTGCAGTTGGGCGATGTGTAAAATTTATCGACCCAATCAATATCAATCAAATAGGTGTACATAAACAAACCGTCCGGTTTGTAAATGAATATTTATTTTATTCACTTTCACTATATTCATATTCACGTTAAAAATTATATTTTTAACGATAAAATATTTTATTTCGACATATGAATATCTATTCAGTTCATTCTTTAAATAAAATGTTATTTTTATTTTTCTAACATGTTTTAGAAAATTTCGGCGGCATAACGGCACGATACTAGAAACGGGACAAGGCCTAGCCTTATCCCCGGTCTAGTGAAGGCCCACGCCATTCACACATCAATCAAATTCACTTTCGTTATGCAAGCCACAAAATTTGGAGTAAGGGTCTAACCTAGCCTTACTCCTTCGCCTTATAACGGCGCACGTCTAATCCTAACCAATTTATCGATTCGATTTTTCACACCACAAACCACATTCAAATCAATATCTCAATCAATCACCAAACATCCAAACAAACAAGTCCATGGTATGTGGACGGTTGTGTCGGGTGCTACTAAACACCGTCTGCATCCTAGTATATATATATATAAATATAACTAGAAATAAAATTGAAAGGGTGAGAAATTCTCACTTATAGCTATCCTAGCTCCACGGCTCTTCTTTGATAGAAATCTTCATCGCTATGGCATTTTCGTCAGCTTCGTCGTCCGTAGCCACTACATATATAAAAATCGAATTTTTACCTTGCTATTCAATATTTAAAAATCATATTTTTATTTCGAAGGTCCATATATAAAAATCAAATTTTTAGTTCAGAGTTCAATATATAAAAATCGAATTTTTATTTCAAAGTTCTATATATAAAAATCGAATTTTTATTTTACTTCGAAGTTTACTATATAAAGATCTCGTCTTTTCAAATATTTCGCCTTTTCTACTTTAAAGATTACGCCTTTTTGAATTTAAAGATTACGCCTTTTTGAATTTAAAGATTACGCCTTTTTGAATTTAAAGATTACGCCTTTTTGAATTTAAAGATTACGCCTTTTTGAATTTAAAGATTACGCCTTTTTGAATTTCCTATTTTAAAGATCAAATCTTTTTAAAGTTCAAACCATTTTCTTTTTAAAGTTTAAACCTTTTCTATTTTAAATCTTAAAATAAAATCAGTTTTTCAAACTTTTAAAAATCTCAGTTTTGAATCTTAAAAATAAAAACAGTTTTCTATATTTAAAAATTCAGTTTTAAAAATAAATTAAAAATCAGTTTTTAAAATACTTTTAAAAATCTCAGTTTTGATTTCTAAAAAAAACAGTTTAAAAATTCTTTTTAAAACAGTTTTTTTTTTTATAAAATCAATATAAAAGTAAAAATAAATAAAATAAAATAAAAAAACTACCTGGGGCGCTGTCGGCTTTGTCGGGGGGGGGGGGGGCTTCGCTTCATCTTCGTCGGCGGCAGGAGGGTACTGGACTTCGCGAGTGGGGCGCGACCATCGACAGGGGAGGGGAAGCGGTCATCGACAGGGGGGGGGGGACTGCGGTGGCGTGGATCGCTATTGGCGATGGCGTACGATGGGGCGACGGGTTTGGGGTTCGGGGATCATCGAAGAAGAAGGGGAAAGGGCGGCGATGCATCTGGGGAGGGGCGGTGGTCGGAGCTGGCGAAGAGGCGGCGTTGGGTGGCTCTGGCGACGGATCCTGGGGGGGGCGATCGCGATTGGGGGTTTTTCTTTTTTTTTTTTTTTTTTTTTTTTATTTATTTGATTTCTGTTTTTAGAATGAAAACGAGAGGGGGGGGGTTTATATGAAAAATATATATATATTTAATTATTTAATTACTTTCAAAAAGCAACTTTTATTTTCGACCTCAAAACGAGACCCACCGCCTGTCGTCCATAGCGTTTCACCCCCATTCCGAACACAATGAAACATGTATCGCAAGCTGATTCGATTGTTACAGTCAGTTTCCCTTGAATTTACTTTTAAATCACTATATTGAATTTTAAACGTATATTTCAAATTACCGGGGGCACAAACTAACTCGAAAAATTCCAGAAAAATATTTTCTAGCTTCGTATTGACGATACGGTCCTAACAAAACTAGTTTCGTCGAATTCTGAGACCGTTAGAAAAATGGCCAATTTCCAGTCGATTAAAATCAACTGAAACTGGTCAAACGCGTTTTCCTTTGCCACGCTCACATATTGATTCGAAAAATTATGAAATTTGGAATCTAGCAATAATTTGACATCACGGATCCAACAAAAGTGGTTTCGTCGAAATCCGAGGTCATTTGCAAAATGGCTATTTTTAAGGGCTATATATTATATTAAAATATATATAAATTCCACAGCGACTATTTCTAATTTTCAACTGGACATATCTCATCATTTCTAAAATGAAATCTCAGTTTGTTAACTTCGTTACAAAGATATAGTTATACAGATTCAAATATTTCTTGTTTCGTTCAATTCTGACTTATATTGAATTCTGTATATTCATTTGAAATTAGAAATCGAATTTTCGAACTACCGCGCCATTTTCTTTTCTATTTATAATTATATATAATTATTTATATTCTAACGACGACGTATATAATATATACGTCGATTCTATATTGAAAATAAATTTTCCGTCGCCATTATTTAAAATAATCTATTTTAAATATTCAAAATTCGCTAAAATGGCCAAAATAAAAATTTTAAACTGGCCCAGATTTTGCGGGTTATTACAATTGGGGTTTTAATAAATCATTAAAAGAAAGATTTAAGTATAAATTTAAAGAATTTATCTTTGATAAGATAATGTGAATATTTCATTAGAAGAATAATTCTGAATTGGGATGAGGCGTTGGATGTGTTTTTAATAGTACTTGATTTTTAACTATAAAATACGTGAGTTATTCGGGAAGACCGGGTTTAACCCATTCCGAATAATTACTACGACGATGAAGAGTCGAAGATGAAGACGGTGGTTGAAGACCGATGATCTGCACATCGAATGGATGTGTTGCTACAGAGACCCTTGATGGGAGTAGCTACCTTGAAGGGGCTTCATTGGTGGCCGTCCGGACTATTGTTGAT
The DNA here is from genome assembly GCA_030737875.1 of Allium sativum. Classification (NCBI taxonomy): domain Eukaryota; kingdom Viridiplantae; phylum Streptophyta; class Magnoliopsida; order Asparagales; family Amaryllidaceae; genus Allium; species Allium sativum. The sequence continues at coordinate 860,708,545 of CM060915.1, read as the reverse complement.
TGTTCGGATTTAGTTTTCGCTCAGACCCAGAGCATAAGCTAGTAAATGGATGTGTGTCTGACATTGGATTTCGTTCCATGAGAATTAAATCGATTTCTGTTAATGTATGTCTGTTTGGTGGTGGAGGATTTATTCTCTGCTTAACACCCTGGTATATATTAATAGTGATTGATCGCATGGCGTGAATTGTCAATGTGGCACGCCAAGATGCAAATGATCAAGGCTTTTGTTGAAAAGCAGGGTTTTGTGGGATGATCAAAGTACAACCTATTACGGCATAGCTTTGTGTATATCGTGACTTCGCAAGCCTCACACCCCGGTATGAGTCAAAAACGGGATATGGACCGTAGGGAGTGCACACGTTTCTTTCTAGCTAGTGGTAGTGTCAGTGCTTAAACTGGCTGGCGTTTTACTTATGTGGACGATGGATTTTGAGGCGCCTCGGATTTTTATAGGTCGTTAGTGGTCATACTATAGGTTCAAAGGAACCGGGAAACGTGTGTTCAAGCATAACCAATCCACTGTCGATAGGTGGGGACCGGACCTACCACTCCAAGGGTTCACTACGGGGGATCCTGAGGCATTTGCTAGAGTGTCTCGAATCGGAGAGGAGCTTGCCCCTAGCCTCGACTCATGATGGAAATCCAATTTCCAATACGACCTTACGGTTTTGATTGTAGAAATAGTATGGCGACATAGTAGGATGGGGTACTATGCCATCTATGATTAATACATTATGATTGAAAGTGTTTTTGAAATATATATATACCCATAGATATACACACTAATATTAAATCCGTTTTATCGTATCAAGAATCTTTTGACCATTATAAGGTAAAACCCTATCCTCCGGTTTGCGTTGCATTGTGTGATGGGACTTGGGTCTTATAATGGTTTCATTTGTCTAAAAAGCATTGCGTTGTTTAACGATTTAATTTATTTTATGCACTGGCAATCCAATAGAGTAAACCCGTTTCGCGTTTAGCGGCGTGGTCCTGTGATTAGCCTTATTATTAGATAGTTAAGTTAAGATTTCTCATACCAGTCCCATGACTGACCTATAGTTTGTTTCACTGGCAAACTCGGGTGCCCATATTTTCCACATGGGCAGTCGAGTAGCTTTTTGCAGATATATTTACAGGATCCTGGTTTACAGCTGAAGCGGTATTCAGAAAGCTCTGTATCCGTGTATTGTATATTTGTAATATTTTTCCGCTGCTATTTAAGTGTAATTTAAATCTATGATATTATTGTATTTCTATTATGTAATAAGTATTCATACTCTGTTATATTCTTATACTCTGATGTAATTGTAGTAATCAGCAATAAAAATGTTCTTCAGTTTGGTTTCTGATGTGTATTGTTCTCAAAGCAATCCAGGCTTTCCTTTACTGGAAGTTTGGGTCATTTCATTTGATATCAGAGCTTTGGTTTACAGAGCTCGAGAACAAGACACATTAGAACCGAACGAAAGAATTCATCAGAGATTGGATTAGTAATATCCAATAAGAATAACTCATTAGAGATAGGATCAGTAGTATCCTAGAACGAGTGTGAAGAGTATTATTTTCTTTAAAAATAAGAATAAAAACAAATTTAGTTTTGACAATTTTATACGTATTTGAGTGTATTATATTTTGATTGACATAGAAATGTGTTTATTTTATGCTCTTATATCTTATCTTTTGTATATAAATAAATATTACTTGGGTATTGTTTTGTTACTTTTACAGATATTCCAACCCAACCCACATGCAACCAGAAATGTAGCGAAATAGAGTTCAATTTGCTGTGTATTTGCATTTTGAAGAATTGTAGATGAAGATATCACATCTAGTTGCTGTTGGACAAGAAAAGGATTGATAACAAGGCTTTGCACATCACAAATCAATGAAGAAATGTCAAGGAAGCAAGAGGAAAAAGAGAAAAGGCCCAAATTTGCTTAATTTATCTAAGGCCCATTTATGTTTCTCATTGTAAACTAATTAGTGATGTAATGACAAGGCCCAGTTATCATTAGGGTTAGGGTTTGGCTATCTACCCTATATATACCCCTGTAATAACCTTGTAGCCACCATACCATCTCATCTCATCTCTTATTCCATTGTTCTAAAAAAAGTTCTTCTTTCTCTTTTGTTTTCTGCATTTTTTTTTCTTAGCAACTAGTGTTGTCTATACGATTAGATTCGGTAGAACACTATTTGTATTTTGCACTTATTTGCATTAGTGATTTACCGTCTGATTAGATTCAGCGGAAATCCTAATTTTAATTCTTGTTTGTTATTTCAATTTCTGCAATTTCAATTTCTGCTTTTATTATTTTCTTAGGTCAAATTGGATTTGATTAGATTCAAATCTAATTCATAGTTGTATTTCTTTTCCATTGAAATTGTGATCTGATCGTCGGCTCAGTTAGATCTGTTCTGAATCGAATCACAGTTTTAATTTTGTTTTGTTTTATTTTCAAAATCAACCTCCAAAGTTCGTCTAACACGCCCACGAAACATATAAATAATAAAATTTAACTTTCCTCCCTGTGTTCGACCTGTATGCTACACACCTGTATGCTTGCAGAATTTATTACAAATGTCGCGCTTTTCTAATTCATAGACTAGCGTCGATCAAGTTTTTGGCGCCGTTGCCGGGGAGGTAACGATTAAATTTTATTATTTATTTAACTTCTGATTCGTGTTAATTTTTTTGTATTTTTTTTTCCTTTTATTTTGTTTTGTATATAGAACAAAAATTCTCAATTAGTTGATTTGGTATTAATTGATGATACCATAATCTTCTATACAAGAGAAGAAGAAAATACAATAAGTTGCCAATTTTCTGATTTCTTTCCATCCGTTTTTCTTTCCCGTTTCCGTACATCTTTCCCTTCTTTCTTTACAAGTCTTCTTCCTCTTTTAAAAAAAAAAAAAGTTACAAAATTCTTTGCAATTTTTTCCCTTTTGTCCTTTAAATTTCTTCTATCTGCCATTCTTTGAACGTCACACCGATCATCCATCACCCACTTTTCTGCAACAAACAACTGTCTTTTCACCAAACTCCCACTACAATTTCCAAAAGCACAAAGCCACAGTACCCCTTCTGGTCATCCACAATATCTCTTCACCATCAGTTTCAACCACCTCCACGTTCAAACAATCTTGCAGACCGATCTGCTCCATTAGTTCAGATCGCCACCCTATATTCACGTTCACCACCAAACAGACACCATCTTCCATTGTCAAATTCAGTTCCATACTCCATCAACATCGTACCCAAATTCCATCACTTCCACCTTTAGTGCGCCTTTCCACCCTCAACACCTTCTTTCTCCATAACACACTCACAGCTCTGCATCAAACTTGTAACAACCCGTAAAATGCGAGCCAGTTTGAAATTTTTATTTTGGCAATTTTAGCGAATTTTGATTATTTAAAATGAATGATTTTAAATAATATCGACGTGAAATTTATTTTGAATATAATTCGAACGTATATATTATATACGTCGTCGTTAGAATATATAATAATTATATATAATTATAAAAGGAATAGAAAATGGCGCGGTAGTTCGATAATTCGATTTCAAACTTCAATTGAATGTACCGGGTGCAAAACAATCCGGATTTTATTGAAACCAAAAACATTAGGATCTAATTGATGATATCTTTCTAACGGATGTAAGAAACTGAGATTTCACTTTAAAAATTGAGAGATATGTCCAGTTGAAAATTCTGAATAGTCGCTATGGAATTCAGGCCCTTAAAAATGGACATTTTGCAAACGACCTCGGATTTCGACGAAACCAGTTTTGTTGGGTCCGGGATGTAAAGTTATTGCTAGATTCCAAATTTCATAATTTTTCGAATCAATATGTGAGCGTGGCAAAGGAAAACGCGTTTGACCAGTTTCAGTTGATTTTAATCGACTGGAAATTGGCCATTTTTCAAACGGTCTCAGAATTCGACGAAACTAGTTTTGTTAGGACCGTATCGTCAATACGAAACTAGAAAATATTTTTCTGGAATTTTTCTAGTTAGTATGTGACCCCGGTAATTTGAAATGTACGTTTAAAATTCAATATAGAGATTTAAATGTAGATTCAACGGAAACTGATTGTAACTATCGAATCAGCTTGCGATACATATCCCATTGGGTTCGGAATGGGGGTGAAACGCTATGGGCGTCAGGCGTTGGGCCTCGTTTCGTGGTCCTGGGTAAAAGTCAACTTTAAATAAAAAAAAATAAATAAATAAATAAATAAATAATATTTTTAAATTCCCTCCCCTTTATCTTTCTTCTGCCCCCCCCCCCCCCCCGATTTCACTTTACAGGAAAGAAAAAAAAAAAAAAAAAAAAAAAGCAGATCGAAATCGCGATCCCCCCCCCCCCCCCGTAGCCATCGTCGCCGCCGCCTCCTTCCTTCTCCTCCCCCTCCGCTCCTTCTTCTCCTTCCCCTGACCATCGCCCCCCAAGACGCGAAGACTGACGACATCGGTGGAATCCCCCATCTCGCAACCGAACCTCCCCCCCCCCCCCCCCCCCTGAAGCCCCTCAGCCGCCGACGATGCCGCCGGGCCTGGCCACCGCCCCCTTCGCTGGTATTTTTATTTTACTTTTATTTTCTTATTTTATTTTATTTTAATTTCGTTTTCATTAAAATACAGAAAAAGGGGAATTAAAAAGAAAACTGAAATCTTTATATATGTTTTAAGTTAAAAGGAAAAACTGAATTGATTTTTTAAAAAAAGTATAAAGCTGATTTGATTTTTTTTTTTTTTAAAAAAAAGAATAAAAACTGATTCGTTTTTTTTTTAAAATAAAAACTGAACTGTTTTTTTTAAAAAAAAGAAAATAGCCTAGTTTTAGAGGTATGTGTATATATATATATAATATGATTTTTGAAAATATAGGTAGAATGATTTTATTTATATATAACATACTAGAAAGGATTAGAAAGGAAAGGTTAAATTTTTAATCGCCTTAAAGTTCATTTTTTTAATCGCTAGAAAGATAAGATTTTTATGTTTGAAAAGCTCGGATTTTTAATGTGAAAAGTTCAGATTTTTATATAAAGAAAGTTACGATGTTTAATTATAAAAAGATTTGATTTTTGCTTTTGAAAAGGTAGGGTTTTTAATAACGAGAAGATTAGATTTTTAATCGTATAAAGATACGATTTTTTTTTAGAACTGAAAGATATGAAATTATTTTTAGAAGAATAAAAATATCGTCTTTGTTTTGAAAAGAAAGGCATAAAAATATAATCTTTTATATGTAAAGAGCTGGGAAAGATAAGATTTCTATCATGAATTTAGAGAAATAAAAATTCGATTTTTATATATTGAACTTTGAACTAAAAATTCGATTTTTATATATCGAACTTTGAAGTAAAAATTCGATTTTTATATATTGAGAAGCAAAGTAAAAATATGATTTTTTATATATGGAATAGCGAAGTGAAAATTCGATTTTTACATATGTAGAGAATACGGGCAACGAAGATGAAGAAAATGCGAAAGCGACGAAGACTTCTGCAAAGTCTAGTGGTGAAGATAGGATAGCTATAGGTGAGAATTTCTCACCTTTCAATTTATTTTTCTAGTTATATATATATACTAGGATGCAGACGGTGCTTAGTAGCACCCGACACAATCGTCCACAGACCATGGACTTGTTTGTTTGGTTGCATAGATTAGTTGAATTATTTGTTTAAATTGAATTGTTTGGTGAGATGAAATTGATTTGATTGATATGTGAATGGCGTGGGCCTTCACTAGACCGGGGATAAGGCTAGGCCTTGTCCCGTTTCTAGTATCGTGCCGTTATGCCGCCGAAATTTTCTAAAATATGTTAGAAAAATAAAAATATCATTTTATTTAAAGAATGAACTGAATAGAAATTCATATGTTGGAATAAAATGTTTTGTCGTTAAAAATATAATTTTTAACGTGAATGTGAATAAATAAATATTCATTTACAAACCAGACGGTTTGTTTATGTACACCTATTTGAAAGACATTGATTGGGTCGATAAATTTTACACATCGCCCAACAGCACGAAAAATATGTGTTTGATTGTTTGAAACCCCACACGGGTGTTAGGATGAAATTTGAAGTTCACTCATCCTGATTGATTAAATATGTCGATCGATCGATTGACAGGCTGTTATAAGCATTAGATAACTATATTTGATGCTTATACAGTGTAGTGCACTTTGGTTGATGGTTGATCATTTTTCAAGGCTATTATATACATGTGTTGTGTGAAAATCCATATAATTAATTTTATGTGGTAATTGATTGGGCCTCATTCCAGTTTAGAAATGGAAATATTTGAAATAGAAATATTTGAAATAGAATATTTGAAAATAGAAATTTATGAAGTCGTGTTGATTAGTTTGACGCCATTTTGACGTGAACGATATTTATATCGATTTTAAAACGATTTCGAAATGAATTAAATTGAAAGTGATTTCGAAATGAATTGAATTGAAAACGATTTCGAAATGAATTGAATTGAAAACGATTTCGAAATGAATTGAATTGAAAACGATTTCGAAATGAATTGAATTGAAAACGATTTCGAAATGAATTGAATTGAAAACGATTTCGAAATGAATTGAATTGAAAACGATTTCGAAATGAATTGAATTGAAAACGATTTCGAAATGAATTAAATTGAAAGTGATTTCGAAATGAATTGAATTGAAAACGATTTCGAAATGAATTGAATTGAAAACGATTTCGAAATGAATTGAATTGAAAACGATTTCGAAATGAATTGAATTGAAAACGATTTCGAAATGAATTGAATTGAAAACGATTTCGAAATGAATTAAATTGAAAGTGATTTCGAAATGAATTGAATTGAAAACGATTTCGAAATGAATTGAATTGAAAACGATTTCGAAATGAATTGAATTGAAAACGATTTCGAAAGGAAGTGAATTGAAAACGATTTCGAAATGAAGTGAATTGAAAACGATTTCGAAATGAATTGAATTGAAAACGAATTCAAATTGAATTGAAATGAATTTTAAAACGAATCTATAAAGAAGAATTCAATTGTGATTTGAATTGAAAAGGATGTTGAAAAGGTTTTTGAAACGAATTCAAAACTATTTATATAATTCGTTTTAAATAGAAATCGACGAAATATATTATATATATAAAATAATGGCCTGAATAGAACGCGCCGCGCCGCGGCAGTTCGTGAATTTCGACCATTTATTACAAACGGACATTACGGGAGATCCGACCGTCGGATTCTCCTAAAACCAGAACCGTTGGGTTCGTATCGAAAAGAGCTTTCTAACGAATATTAGAAATTAGAAATCTAACGGTTGGATTTGGAATTATGTCCAAATCAAATTCGAAAAAGGTCGCTGTAAGTGCAGTTCGATGGCCGTGGATGGAAATCGACTGTACGGGCCTTGATAAAATTATTAAAAATAGTAATAATTTGTGTAAAATCGTAAGAAATGATTTGCGAAGATTTGGGATGAAAAACTCCATATTTGAGAAGATAAAAATAGATTTTTATCGAAATGGCTAGTTTTGAACTAGAAATATAATTCTATTTATTTTTAAATAAATAAATTGAATTTAAAAAGGGTTTTGAAAATAACCAGAATATCCAATGATTGCATTGGAGTGGAACTGAATCGAAATTGTCTTCGGAGTATTTCGATGTTGGAATTCGTGATTATACAGGTGTTGTTATGGAAATTTGAAAGATATATATTTATATCGTTATTTCCAATACGACATTTGTTAGTCGTAGAATTTGATATTGAATATAAGCTGATATATTTTCTATTCAGAGCCTTGTATTGAATATCGAATGTGATTTGGGTTTGTCGTGAATGGTGTCTTCACTAACACTGTTCTTGAGCCCAGTTGAGAAAAGATTAAATCTTTTTATTTGGATTTAATGAAGTGTACCCAATTAAATGATATTTAATTGGAATTGAATTGATATTGATTTTTGGGTTTATCGTGAACAGTGTTTTAAATAACACTCGTTCTTTAACCCGATAATTAATGAATGTGATTTTGGGTTTATCGTGAACCGTGTTTTAAATGACACTGATTCTTTAACCCAGTTAAAGATTAAAACTAAGTGGAGTTTTAATGAATCTTTAAATAGATTGAAAAGATCGAGAATGGAGTATCACCAGTTTTACTTCAAGCGATAGTTAAATCTTTAATTAGATTTGAACGTGAAATGGTAATTGAATTACCGATAACACTGTGGTGTTAGATATGAAGTATGACCAGTTTTACTTCATGGGATGAATAGGTTGGGATTGGGAAATAAAATAAATGATTACTTCGGTGTGGTTCGCTAATCCCGACTAGTTTGAATTGATATTCAAAGGAGATTAAAGAATAAATTCAAAGAATTTATCTTTGATAAAATTAATGGGAACATTTCCCTAAGAATGTGATTTTGTGAATAAAAGAATATTCTGAATTGGAATGAGGCGTATGTTGTGTTTGTGTAACACTTTTATAATATATACGCGAGTTATTCAGAAAGACCGGGTTTAACCCATTCTGAATAACTGATTCGACGTGGTGTCGAAGATGAAGACGGTGGTCGAAGACCGGAAGTCTTCACGTCGTTTGGGTAATTACTGATGATCTTGATTGGGCTGTACACCCAAGAAGATGGAAACAGTTAGTGATCGTCCAGACGTACTTGGAGATCGATGGATATGCGGGGTACTAGGTGCCTCCGGTTTCGTTCAGACCCAGAACGGACTTGTAAATGGACTGTGTGTCTGACATTGGATTTTAGTCTGTGTGATTGATTTCTATTAAATATATATATTTTTGGCGGCGGAGAATTTATTCTCTTGCTTAACGCCCTTCTCTAAGACGTACGAGCTCAGGGGTTATATATTGATGGACATCAAACGCATGGAGTGAATTGCCTGTGTGGCATGCCTGAGTGGCAATTGATCGAGGCTTCTGTTGAAAAGCAAGGTCTTGTGGTGATGATCAAAGCACGGCCTTTGTGGCGTAGCTTTGTGTAACGTTTACTTCGCGAGTTTCGCACCCCGGTTGTGAACCAAAAACGGGAGGAAGGACCTCAGGGAGGGCATGCGTTTCTTCCTAGCTAGGGTGGTGTCAGTGACCTTCCAGCCCTGACATTTATATACTTTTCACCTGTGTGGTTGTTGCTGTTGCGAGGCGCCTCGGTTTGATCGGACGATCCGGGTCCGATGGAGTCATTCGTTGGCTCATTTACGCCCCAAAGGGCGGGGAAACGCAGTGTTCAGGCATTTTAATCCACATCGGTGGACCGGCCCTGTCGCTCCTAGGGCCCACCTGAGTCTGGGTCCTGAGGCTCGGGCTAGGCAGTCTCGAATCGGTTGAGGACTATCTTTTGCCTCGGTTCATAGATGGAAATCCAATTTCCAAATACGTGACTTTGCGATTTTGATTGTAAACTTATGTATGGCGACATAGTGTTATGGGCCATTCATGCCGCCTATGATTGATACTTATGATTTGAAGTTGTTTTATACACTAAGCACTTATAGTAGTATCAAATGATTTGTTTTAAACGTACTAAGCATGTTTGGCTATTATAAGGGAAAACCCTATCCTCGGCTGCGTTGCATTGTGTGATGGGACCTGGGTCTTATAATAGCTTCATTTTTAGAAAAGCATTGCGCTGTTTGCTTATATGCACTGGTATTCTTGGGAGGAAACCCGTTCCGTGTTATACGGCGTGGTCCCTTGATTTACCTAACTTTAAAAATAAAGATTAACTGTTTTAGTTCTCACACCAGTCCCATGACTGACCTGGAGTTTATTGTTTTAACCTAAACTCTGGGTGCCCTTACTTTGACACGGGCAGCTAGCAGTTTTGGTTTTGCAGATTTATATTCACAGGATCCTGGTTTACAGCTGGAACGATATCCGGAAAGCTTTGTATCCGTATATCTCCTTCTAGTTGTGTATTGTATTATTTTCCGCTGCTATGTATTCAAATGTAATTTAAATCTCTGATATTTCTGTGTAATATTTATTCATTTATACTCTGTATATTCTTGTAATCTGATGCATTGTGGTAATATACAATGAAACGTTCTTTTATATGCGTTCTGTTGTGGCTTGTTCTCGAACTATCCGACGCTTTCCTTTACGGGGAAGTTACGGGTCTTTACACGTGGTATCAGAGCTTTGGTTTACAAAGCTAGAGAACAAGACACATTAGAACCATATGAAAGAATTCATCAGATATTGGATTAGCAATATCCAACGAGAATGACTCGTTAGAGATGGGATCAGTAGCATCCTAGAACGAGTGTGAAGAGTATATTTTTGAAAGTGAAAACAAATTTTTGGTTTGAAAATTTAAATCAACTATTCGTATTTGATTATTTATTTGTATAGATTTGGACAGTCCAGTATATAAAGATTTTTGCATATGCGCCTTGCAAACGTATATTCGAAGTTTTAATATACTGGATAGATATAGAACCACACCCTAGTCACCCGGGGATGATCCTGATGATGGTGCATCATCATCAGCATTTATATTCGAGTGTCGAAGGTGTGATATCTATATATTTCCTATTGACTGGTGTGAGAACCAAAACTAATATAGTTAGAATACATTGTTGTGATTTGGCATCAAGAACATGATTTTTGTATATGTATTAAAATTATGAATTTGAAACTCTAATTCACTAATTGATTGATGTTTGTGTTGTTTGTTTAGTTGTTTGATAATTTTGAACCATTATGCCTAATGTGATCGAATAATGAATTGTATTGAAATTTGGTTGCGTTTGCTTGCATATACATATATATCATTGAACAGGTCATAGCAAGGAGGCTAGAGCAGAGAATAAAATTTGTTTGCCCGACAAATAGGTACATGTTTACTACATAATTTCATGTTTTGTTTGGGTGATGATGATTTTGTGAGCCTATTGGCTAGCCGCTTGGCTAGCCGCTTGGCTTTTTCTTTTTCTTTTTGAGATCTGAAGGACCGGGGAAGCTATTTGAAATTCCCCGATGCTCCCGGTGCAGGGGAGGTTATGGCGAAATTTTTCGAAAATTTAGGGTGTTAGCCAAATTTTTGAAATTTTGAAAATTCTCAGAAACTAAAGAGTTGGAGAATGGAAGCCTGATCGGTCGTAGAGTTGAATAATCAAACCACTTTCGACTTTGTTCCTTTTCGGGGACGAAAAGTTTTAAGTGGGGGAGATTGTAACAACCCGTAAAATGCGAGCCAGTTTGAAATTTTTATTTTGGCAATTTTAGCGAATTTTGATTATTTAAAATGAATGATTTTAAATAATATCGACGTGAAATTTATTTTGAATATAATTCGAACGTATATATTATATACGTCGTCGTTAGAATATATAATAATTATATATAATTATAAAAGGAATAGAAAATGGCGCGGTAGTTCGATAATTCGATTTCAAACTTCAATTGAATGTACCGGGTGCAAAACAATCCGGATTTTATTGAAACCAAAAACATTAGGATCTAATTGATGATATCTTTCTAACGGATGTAAGAAACTGAGATTTCACTTTAAAAATTGAGAGATATGTCCAGTTGAAAATTCTGAATAGTCGCTATGGAATTCAGGCCCTTAAAAATGGACATTTTGCAAACGACCTCGGATTTCGACGAAACCAGTTTTGTTGGGTCCGGGATGTAAAGTTATTGCTAGATTCCAAATTTCATAATTTTTCGAATCAATATGTGAGCGTGGCAAAGGAAAACGCGTTTGACCAGTTTCAGTTGATTTTAATCGACTGGAAATTGGCCATTTTTCAAACGGTCTCAGAATTCGACGAAACTAGTTTTGTTAGGACCGTATCGTCAATACGAAACTAGAAAATATTTTTCTGGAATTTTTCTAGTTAGTATGTGACCTCGGTAATTTGAAATGTACGTTTAAAATTCAATATAAGGATTTAAATGTAGATTCAACGGAAACTGATTGTAACTATCGAATCAGCTTGCGATACATATCCCATTGGGTTCGGAATGGGGGTGAAACGCTATGGGCGTCAGGCGTTGGGCCTCGTTTCGTGGTCCTGGGTAAAAGTCAACTTTAAATAAAATAAAAAAAAAAAATAAATAATATTTTTAAATTCCCTCCCCTTTATCTTTCTTCTGGCCCCCCCCCGATTTCACTTTACAGGAAAGAAAAAAAGAAAAAAAAAAAAAGCAGATCGAAATCGCGATCGCCCCCCCCCCCCCCCCCCCCCCGTAGCCATCGTCGCCGCCGCCTCCTTCCTTCTCCTCCCCCTCCGCTCCTTCTTCTCCTTCCCCTGACCATCGCCCCCCAAGACGCGAAGACTGACGACATCGGTGGAATCCCCCATCTCGCAACCGAACCTCCCCCCCCCCCTGAAGCCCCTCAGCCGCCGACGATGCCGCCGGGCCTGGCCACCGCCCCCTTCGCTGGTATTTTTATTTTACTTTTATTTTCTTATTTTATTTTATTTTAATTTCGTTTTCATTAAAATACAGAAAAAGGGGAATTAAAAAGAAAACTGAAATCTTTATATATGTTTTAAGTTAAAAGGAAAAACTGAATTGATTTTTAAAAAAAAGTATAAAGCTGATTTGATTTTTTTTTTTTTTTTTAAAAAGAATAAAAACTGATTCGTTTTTTTTTTAAAATAAAAACTGAACTGTTTTTAAAAAAAAAAGAAAATAGCCTAGTTTTAGAGGTATGTGTATATATATATATAATATGATTTTTGAAAATATAGGTAGAATGATTTTATTTATATATAACATACTAGAAAGGATTAGAAAGGAAAGGTTAAATTTTTAATCGCCTTAAAGTTCATTTTTTTAATCGCTAGAAAGATAAGATTTTTATGTTTGAAAAGCTCGGATTTTTAATGTGAAAAGTTCAGATTTTTATATAAAGAAAGTTACGATGTTTAATTATAAAAAGATTTGATTTTTGCTTTTGAAAAGGTAGGGTTTTTAATAACGAGAAGATTAGATTTTTAATCGTATAAAGATACGATTTTTTTTTAGAACTGAAAGATATGAAATTATTTTTAGAAGAATAAAAATATCGTCTTTGTTTTGAAAAGAAAGGCATAAAAATATAATCTTTTATATGTAAAGAGCTGGGAAAGATAAGATTTCTATCATGAATTTAGAGAAATAAAAATTCGATTTTTATATATTGAACTTTGAACTAAAAATTCGATTTTTATATATCGAACTTTGAAGTAAAAATTCGATTTTTATATATTGAGAAGCAAAGTAAAAATATGATTTTTTATATATGGAATAGCGAAGTGAAAATTCGATTTTTACATATGTAGAGAATACGGGCAACGAAGATGAAGAAAATGCGAAAGCGACGAAGACTTCTGCAAAGTCTAGTGGTGAAGATAGGATAGCTATAGGTGAGAATTTCTCACCTTTCAATTTATTTTTCTAGTTATATATATATATACTAGGATGCAGACGGTGCTTAGTAGCACCCGACACAATCGTCCACAGACCATGGACTTGTTTGTTTGGTTGCATAGATTAGTTGAATTATTTGTTTAAATTGAATTGTTTGGTGAGATGGAATTGATTTGATTGATATGTGAATGGCGTGGGCCTTCACTAGACCGGGGATAAGGCTAGGCCTTGTCCCGTTTCTAGTATCGTGCCGTTATGCCGCCGAAATTTTCTAAAATATGTTAGAAAAATAAAAATATCATTTTATTTAAAGAATGAACTGAATAGAAATTCATATGTTGGAATAAAATGTTTTGTCGTTAAAAATATAATTTTTAACGTGAATGTGAATAAATAAATATTCATTTACAAACCAGACGGTTTGTTTATGTACACCTATTTGAAAGACATTGATTGGGTCGATAAATTTTACACATCGCCCAACAGCACGAAAAATATGTGTTTGATTGTTTGAAACCCCACACGGGTGTTAGGATGAAATTTGAAGTTCACTCATCCTGATTGATTAAATATGTCGATCGATCGATTGACAGGCTGTTATAAGCATTAGATAACTATATTTGATGCTTATACAGTGTAGTGCACTTTGGTTGATGGTTGATCATTTTTCAAGGCTATTATATACATGTGTTGTGTGAAAATCCATATAATTAATTTTATGTGGTAATTGATTGGGCCTCATTCCAGTTTAGAAATGGAAATATTTGAAATAGAAATATTTGAAATAGAATATTTGAAAATAGAAATTTATGAAGTCGTGTTGATTAGTTTGACGCCATTTTGACGTGAACGATATTTATATCGATTTTAAAACGATTTCGAAATGAATTAAATTGAAAGTGATTTCGAAATGAATTGAATTGAAAACGATTTCGAAATGAATTGAATTGAAAACGATTTCGAAATGAATTGAATTGAAAACGATTTCGAAATGAATTGAATTGAAAACGATTTCGAAATGAATTGAATTGAAAACGATTTCGAAATGAATTGAATTGAAAACGATTTCGAAATGAATTGAATTGAAAACGATTTCGAAATGAATTGAATTGAAAACGATTTCGAAATGAATTAAATTGAAAGTGATTTCGAAATGAATTGAATTGAAAACGATTTCGAAATGAATTGAATTGAAAACGATTTCGAAATGAATTGAATTGAAAACGATTTCGAAATGAATTGAATTGAAAACGATTTCGAAATGAATTGAATTGAAAACGATTTCGAAATGAATTAAATTGAAAGTGATTTCGAAATGAATTGAATTGAAAACGATTTCGAAATGAATTGAATTGAAAACGATTTCGAAATGAATTGAATTGAAAACGATTTCGAAAGGAAGTGAATTGAAAACGATTTCGAAATGAAGTGAATTGAAAAAGATTTCGAAATGAATTGAATTGAAAACGAATTCAAATTGAATTGAAATGAATTTTAAAACGAATCTATAAAGAAGAATTCAATTGTGATTTGAATTGAAAAGGAAGTTGAAAAGGTTTTTGAAACGAATTCAAAACTATTTATATAATTCGTTTTAAATAGAAATCGACGAAATATATATTATATATATAAAATAATGGCCTGAATAGAACGCGCCGCGCCGCGGCAGTTCGTGAATTTCGACCATTTATTACAAACGGACATTACGGGAGATCCGACCGTCGGATTCTCCTAAAACCAGAACCGTTGGGTTCGTATCGAAAAGAGCTTTCTAACGAATATTAGAAATTAGAAATCTAACGGTTGGATTTGGAATTATGTCCAAATCAAATTCGAAAAAGGTCGCTGTAAGTGCAGTTCGATGGCCGTGGATGGAAATCGACTGTACGGGCCTTGATAAAATTATTAAAAATAGTAATAATTTGTGTAAAATCGTAAGAAATGATTTGCGAAGATTTGGGATGAAAAACTCCATATTTGAGAAGATAAAAATAGATTTTTATCGAAATGGCTAGTTTTGAACTAGAAATATAATTCTATTTATTTTTAAATAAATAAATTGAATTTAAAAAGGGTTTTGAAAATAACCAGAATATCCAATGATTGCATTGGAGTGGAACTGAATCGAAATTGTCTTCGGAGTATTTCGATGTTGGAATTCGTGATTATACAGGTGTTGTTATGGAAATTTGAAAGATATATATTTATATCGTTATTTCCAATACGACATTTGTTAGTCGTAGAATTTGATATTGAATATAAGCTGATATATTTTCTATTTAGAGCCTTGTATTGAATATCGAATGTGATTTGGGTTTGTCGTGAATGGTGTCTTCACTAACACTGTTCTTGAGCCCAGTTGAGAAAAGATTAAATCTTTTTATTTGGATTTAATGAAGTGTACCCAATTAAATGATATTTAATTGGAATTGAATTGATATTGATTTTTGGGTTTATCGTGAACAGTGTTTTAAATAACACTCGTTCTTTAACCCGATAATTAATGAATGTGATTTTGGGTTTATCGTGAACCGTGTTTTAAATGACACTGATTCTTTAACCCAGTTAAAGATTAAAACTAAGTGGAGTTTTAATGAATCTTTAAATAGATTGAAAAGATCGAGAATGGAGTATCACCAGTTTTACTTCAAGCGATAGTTAAATCTTTAATTAGATTTGAACGTGAAATGGTAATTGAATTACCGATAACACTGTGGTGTTAGATATGAAGTATGACCAGTTTTACTTCATGGGATGAATAGGTTGGGATTGGGAAATAAAATAAATGATTACTTCGGTGTGGTTCGCTAATCCCGACTAGTTTGAATTGATATTCAAAGGAGATTAAAGAATAAATTCAAAGAATTTATCTTTGATAAAATTAATGGGAACATTTCCCTAAGAATGTGATTTTGTGAATAAAAGAATATTCTGAATTGGAATGAGGCGTATGTTGTGTTTGTGTAACACTTTTATAATATATACGCGAGTTATTCAGAAAGACCGGGTTTAACCCATTCTGAATAACTGATTCGACGTGGTGTCGAAGATGAAGACGGTGGTCGAAGACCGGAAGTCTTCACGTCGTTTGGGTAATTACTGATGATCTTGATTGGGCTGTACACCCAAGAAGATGGAAACAGTTAGTGATCGTCCAGACGTACTTGGAGATCGATGGATATGCGGGGTACTAGGTGCCTCCGGTTTCGTTCAGACCCAGAACGGACTTGTAAATGGACTGTGTGTCTGACATTGGATTTTAGTCTGTGTGATTGATTTCTATTAAATATATATATTTTTGGCGGCGGAGAATTTATTCTCTTGCTTAACGCCCTTCTCTAAGACGTACGAGCTCAGGGGTTATATATTGATGGACATCAAACGCATGGAGTGAATTGCCTGTGTGGCATGCCTGAGTGGCAATTGATCGAGGCTTCTGTTGAAAAGCAAGGTCTTGTGGTGATGATCAAAGCACGGCCTTTGTGGCGTAGCTTTGTGTAACGTTTACTTCGCGAGTTTCGCACCCCGGTTGTGAACCAAAAACGGGAGGAAGGACCTCAGGGAGGGCATGCGTTTCTTCCTAGCTAGGGTGGTGTCAGTGACCTTCCAGCCCTGACATTTATATACTTTTCACCTGTGTGGTTGTTGCTGTTGCGAGGCGCCTCGGTTTGATCGGACGATCCGGGTCCGATGGAGTCATTCGTTGGCTCATTTACGCCCCAAAGGGCGGGGAAACGCAGTGTTCAGGCATTTTAATCCACATCGGTGGACCGGCCCTGTCGCTCCTAGGGCCCACCTGAGTCTGGGTCCTGAGGCTCGGGCTAGGCAGTCTCGAATCGGTTGAGGACTATCTTTTGCCTCGGTTCATAGATGGAAATCCAATTTCCAAATACGTGACTTTGCGATTTTGATTGTAAACTTATGTATGGCGACATAGTGTTATGGGCCATTCATGCCGCCTATGATTGATACTTATGATTTGAAGTTGTTTTATACACTAAGCACTTATAGTAGTATCAAATGATTTGTTTTAAACGTACTAAGCATGTTTGGCTATTATAAGGGAAAACCCTATCCTCGGCTGCGTTGCATTGTGTGATGGGACCTGGGTCTTATAATAGCTTCATTTTTAGAAAAGCATTGCGCTGTTTGCTTATATGCACTGGTATTCTTGGGAGGAAACCCGTTCCGTGTTATACGGCGTGGTCCCTTGATTTACCTAACTTTAAAAATAAAGATTAACTGTTTTAGTTCTCACACCAGTCCCATGACTGACCTGGAGTTTATTGTTTTAACCTAAACTCTGGGTGCCCTTACTTTGACACGGGCAGCTAGCAGTTTTGGTTTTGCAGATTTATATTCACAGGATCCTGGTTTACAGCTGGAACGATATCCGGAAAGCTTTGTATCCGTATATCTCCTTCTAGTTGTGTATTGTATTATTTTCCGCTGCTATGTATTCAAATGTAATTTAAATCTCTGATATTTCTGTGTAATATTTATTCATTTATACTCTGTATATTCTTGTAATCTGATGCATTGTGGTAATATACAATGAAACGTTCTTTTATATGCGTTCTGTTGTGGCTTGTTCTCGAACTATCCGACGCTTTCCTTTACGGGGAAGTTACGGGTCTTTACAAAACTGTAGCCGTATACCACCATAAGCTCTTCGTCCCCACTTGCTGTTTACCACAAATCCCATTATCCAAGTTCAAAACAATCCCTCACCATCCTCACGCTCTACAACACCACCATATCACAACATCCAGACCATCCCTTCTCTGCAACCATCTCCCGCGAAACCACAACCGAAAGCAAGCGCACAAACCCGAATACCCCCACGCAAAACTGCTCTGCCACCCACTTCACCGTCCACATCTTACCCTTCCAAAATTCCTAGCATCCGAAACACCTTCAGCCTTCTACTTCGGCAAATACACAAACCCAACTCACTTCGAACCTCTCTCGACAACTCAGACCCGAAACTCCCAAGATCACCGAACCCTCACTCTCAACCAATAACATCATCTCACCGTCCACCCACGCAGACAGAAACCCATATCGAATCGAACACCCCTTCGCCGATTTGAATCGAAACCCCAAAAAAAATCACTTCGAACTTCCTATCATCCCCCCTAAGTCGATCGCTGCAAGTTCCTGAACAATATCAGCCTTCACAAATCCAAAAACTCAATTCGAACGCAAGCCGGAAGAAGGAAAAAATCTGATTTAGTTTTGCTTTCGTATGAGATTTGTTTCTGGAAACATAGGCTGTGCGTTTTTTTTCCTTTTGTTATTGGATTTAAAAAAAAAACAAGGGGAAGGAAAGCTTATTCTGTTTTGAGATCTGGTGCCACTTTTTGAGAGATATAGAAGGAAATTTCCTTTTGTTTTGGTGATATAAGCATTGTACAGGAGGACCCTGAGTTCCAAAAAAAAAAAAAAAAAAAAAAGGACTCGGTCCTTTTGATTAGCTTATGCGTGTGATTTGGTTTTCCTGAGGGGTCTATTTGGTTTTGGTTAATTTCTCTGCCATTCCTTTTGTGGCGTATGACTCTTATTTATTTCAAGTGTGTTTGAGTAGTTCCATTGAGTCTAGCTTTGTTTTACTTTACTTTTTTAGATTAGTTTTTTTTGTTGAGTTAGTTTATTTATTTTATTTAGTTTTTTTTTCCTTTCTTTTGGTTTAGTCCTAGTCAATTTTATTTTCGTTAGTTTGTGTTATTCATTATACCGTTCTTTTTTTTTTACTAAAAAAAAAAAAAAAATTCAAAAACAGGTACAGCTGAAATTAAAAAAAAAGGGTCTTAAAAAAAAAAAAATCGGGCTCCTAGCCCGAACCCGTGCCGCAGCGCAGTCAAACAATTAATAGAAGGGGACAACAACAGAAAGCAGCGGACGAGTCAAATGGGTTGGAGCGGTTGCACACCAAGTGGGGTGTGAACGCGCTAGAGCTTCCTAAATTCACTGGAGGACTGCCGATCAAGGTGAAAACTTTTAAAACTCTACAGGTGCTCTTCTGCAAAGAAAATTATATAGAAATTGTTGTAAAAATCTTCTGCAGGGGCAGCGGCTTGAATGTAAATTTTAATTCTGCAATTTATATTTCTGTGTCTGTTCTATGACTGAAATTTCTGAATTAATTTGGTGCGAACTGATATTTCCATAACTGAAATCTTCATTCTCATTGTTTTCATCAATAAAAACAGACGTTGCAAAATAATATAATTGAACAGTGGTGTTTTGTGAAGTTGACTGTCTCATATAATTGGATCGCGGATATATAATAGTTCAATTTATTGAACTATTAGCAAAAGAGGTTGCACACTACCCGTAAAACATTGGTCGTATCCCTTAGTTTATATTATACGTGAACGACCATAAGACCCTCTTCCCCCTTCTAATTGAGTCAGTTAATTAATAGAGCACTACTCGACATTTTATATTATTTTGAAGTGAGAATAATTCATGTCTTACCCTAACTTCATTCCAATGTCTGATTCAAAAAAATCGTTGAGAGAGTTGTGGGATAATAACCGGAGTAGACGTCCTCTTGAAGAGTATGAATACGAATTACAACTCATGAGGCAAGATTTTCCAAAATTTCTCGAGCCAAATGTCAACAATTTTCAAAATTTTCAACATGACCAACATTTTCAAAGTTATGATCGAAATGACGATTTCAATTCAAATTTCAACAATTTCGATTATGGGCCACATCCACATGAAAATGACTTTGAATCCCAATATAGCTTTGATCCACAACAATATGGGGTTGGAAACCAATTCGAAAATAATTTTGAAAATGATTTTCAATTCGATCAGAATTTTCAAAATTACAACCCATATCCACATCTTGAATATGACCAAAATCGCAATTTTCCCTCGAATTTCGACAGCGTTGGTTACGAACCTAATTTTCAAAGTCAAAATGATTTCCAACATCATTATCATCTTTTTGAAAATTCAAATATTTTTGAGAATCAAGGAATCCAAAACGATAGCTCTCAATTCGACGATTCTGAAGAATATCATCTTAAAATTCTTAGAGAGAGGGCAGACGAACTTCTTTGTTTACTGACATCTTTGAAAGAACAACGAGAGCAACAAAATCAAATTCAAACTGGCGATGAATCAGGAAATAATCCATTCTTTGCTGACATTGAAAATTTTCAAATAACGACTTTTGAAATTGAGGATAATCATCTTGATGAAGTTTTTCAAAATTCAACCAATGATTTGAACTTCAACTCTTTTCAAGAAGAAGATTTAAGCTTAAATTTTGATCTTCCTCTTTCAGGCTGTGAGAAACTTGAAATTTTTGAAATTGAACCAACTGAAAATGTTGAATTTTTCAAAAACTCAGAAGTGGAAATGGATTTTAATGAACATGAATTTCTTGATTTGTACGAGGATGAATTGCCAAATAAGGAAGAAGTGGATTCATGTCACGAGTTCGAAAATTTTAACTTTGAGGAAATTTCAAATGAACTTGAGATTGTCAGTGGCGAAAATACGTTGACAGTTAATGATGAGAAATGTGAGCACACAGTCTTGAACACCACTCCGATGTCAAATTTCACTGAATTTATATACGATCACAAATTCTTGAAAAATTACACTGACAAATTTGTTGAACACATGAACTATTTTTGGAATGTTAATTTGATTGAAAAACTTCTTGTTAGGATGACCCTAGATATTTATCTCCTGGACTACAAATCGAGGTATAAAGATGAGATGGTTTTCAAAAACCTTTGCTTATTAGAAAACATGTCTAGACACAGTGGGAATGGGACTCATCGAGCTAGAACCAAGTGTGGGGGGAAAAGTTGGTGGAACTCTTTGCATCGCATCCATCGCAAACACATATATCATTGTACATATGATCCATTCTTACATATAGTTAGATTGCATTTCATTTTACAAGTCATTTTACATTTAATCCATCTTTGGGTACGATCTTTCAAATTTAGGAAACGTTACAGTGTGGACACTGTTTAGTTCAAGTGTGGGGGGAGTCTGCATTTCATCCATTTTCATTTTTCTTTGTTTTTTATTTCTTTTTACTTTCAGCCATTTTAGATTGTAGTGACATACCATATATTTTTTTCTTTGAAATACGACTCATTTTCAATTGATACAGCAAAGTAAGTTTACAATTTTTAGCCAGTTGATAGTATTTTTCTCTCTCAACTTAGATCGAATAGGAAATATAATGAAAAGTTTAATTTTGAGGGATAATAGTGTAACCGGTACATAGGGAGATTCTTAGGTGATGGCCATGAAATCTATTCTATATTGTAGACTTTGTTTAAATAAGTGGAGGACTTAAAATACTTATATTGGCTTTTCAAATCTTTAAAACTAAGTTGTGTTAAGTTGAATTCGCGTAACTCTCTTTTGTGCTTATACTTTCAATAATAATAATAATAGTATTCCAAGGGTATCCAACATTGCTTGTATATCGAGCGTTGGTGTGCAAACCCGCCAAGCTCTATCCGACACGTTGTTGACAAAGTCAAAGTTGGAATATCTTGGTCTCATTTTATGAGATTGGACACCTAAGGATTACCGACACGTTGTTGACAAAGTCAAAGTCGGCCTGCACAATCCGCCGAGCTCTTTACCTACTCTCCGTTAGTCCGCGAGGCAGTGCATGGGTGGTAAACCTTGGTCTTTTTAGTTAGGTGTATGTAGTTAATCATAAATCTTAAAATTTTATAGAATAAAGAATAAGCGATGATACCCAAACACTTCTTGAACTTATTGATTTGACTAGCCATACATGAGAAAATTAGAATACCACTTTGCAAACTGTGCCAAGCAAACTAAGAATTTATTTCATGGCTGCACTATGTTATCGACCGAACTAACTGGCCAAACTGGAATTTAACATTTGAAAACTTGATTTATATTGAAAATTTGTGACTAGTTGAGGTATCTAAAATAAAATCAACTGACTAGAAATTGTTAACTTAATTTGTTGTACCACCTTCCTGAAATAAGTCGTGTTTTCATCTTTCGTTTTATTTGCATATGTCCATTGCATTCATGTAGTTTCATTAGAATCATAGCATACTGCATTTGGATTTTGTGGGTAGTATCCGCTGAAAACCCTCACGTGGATTTTGTGGGTAGTATCCGCTGAAAACCCTCACGAGACACCACTCGTCCTACTAGGGACACCTAGAGGTTTAACGGCTTGTTGCATATGCTCAATGCAATCGTGTTTCCTACGAAAGTGTAACCTATCTAGTTTAGTTTTTCATTTTTTTTGTTTTACTCGAGGACGAGTAAAAGATAAGTGTGGGGGTATTTGATTGACATAGAAATGTGTTTATTTTATGCTCTTATATCTTATCTTTTGTATATAAATAAATATTACTTGGGTATTGTTTTGTTACTTTTACAGATATTCCAACCCAACCCACATGCAACCAGAAATGTAGCGAAATAGAGTTCGATTTGCTGTGTATTTGCATTTTGAAGAATTGTAGATGAAGATATCACATCTAGTTGCTGTTGGACAAGAAAAGGATTGATAACAAGGCTTTGCACATCACAAATCAATGAAGAAATGTCAAGGAAGCAAGAGGAAAAAGAGAAAAGGCCCAAATTTGCTTAATTTATCTAAGGCCCATTTATGTTTCTCATTGTAAACTAATTAGTGATGTAATGACAAGGCCCAGTTATCATTAGGGTTAGGGTTTGGCTATCTACCCTATATATACCCCTGTAATAACCTTGTAGCCACCATACCATCTCATCTCATCTCTTATTCCATTGTTCTAAAAAAAGTTCTTCTTTCTCTTTTATTTTCTGCATTTTTTTTTCTTAGCAACTAGTGTTGTCTATACGATTAGATTCGGTAGAACACTATTTGTATTTTGCACTTATTTGCATTAGTGATTTACCGTCTGATTAGATTCAGCGGAAATCCTAATTTTAATTCTTGTTTGTTATTTCAATTTCTGCAATTTCAATTTCTGCTTTTATTATTTTCTTAGGTCAAATTGGATTTGATTAGATTCAAATCTAATTCATAGTTGTATTTCTTTTCCATTGAAATTGTGATCTGATCGTCGGCTCAGTTAGATCTGTTCTGAATCGAATCACAGTTTTAATTTTGTTTTGTTTTATTTTCAAAATCAACCTCCAAAGTTCGTCTAACACGCCCACGAAACATATAAATAATAAAATTTAACTTTCCTCCCTGTGTTCGACCTGTATGCTACACACCTGTATGCTTGCAGAATTTATTACAAATGTCGCGCTTTTCTAATTCATAGACTAGCGTCGATCTATGTGGACA
Source organism: Allium sativum (assembly GCA_030737875.1). Lineage (NCBI taxonomy): Eukaryota > Viridiplantae > Streptophyta > Magnoliopsida > Asparagales > Amaryllidaceae > Allium > Allium sativum. The sequence continues at coordinate 860,684,809 of CM060915.1, read as the reverse complement.
ATCGAGTATATAAAGATTTCGAATATATGAGTAATTAACGGATATTCGAAGTTTTAATATACTGGATAAATATAGAATCACACTCTAGTCAGCCGGGGGTAATTCTGGTGATGCGGCCGCATCATTAGTATTTATGTTCGAGTTTCGGAAGTGTTATATCTATATATTTCCATTGACTGGTATGAGAACCAAAACTTTGTTAGTACACATTGCCGTGATTTGCACTGAAAATATGACTTTTGATTATATATAAAAGTTATATATATATTTGAAAAGTTAATCACCTAATTGATTGCTGGTTGTGATGTTTGATTATTGGTTTAACTAATAAAAGTATAGAAATGATAATTAATTTAACTAACAAAATTATGGAAACCAATGAAGTTGAGTGGGTAAATTAAACAACTTTTAGCTACGTTCCTTTTCGAGGACGAAAAGATTTTAAGTGGGGGCGATTATAACCACCCGGAATTTTGGGCCAATTTAAAATTTTAATTTTAGGAATTTTAATGGATTTTAATATTTAGAATAATTTATTCTAAATAATAACGACTAAAAATTTATTTTAAAATGAATAAATTTAATTTAATTATAAAAGGAGTTTAAAAAAGCGCTGCAGTTTGAAAATTTGAATTTGAACTTTAACCGACTGTACAAGATTCATTTTAAATCAGAATTGAGCGAAACCAGAAATATTTAAATTTGTTTAATCATATATTTCTAACGAATCTGAAAAACTGAATTTCACATTATAAATTGAAAGTTATGTCCAGTTTAAAATTTTGAAAAGTCGCTGTAGAATTTATATATATTTTAATATAATATATTGGCCTTAAAAATAGCCATTTTTCAAACGACCACTGTTTTCGACGAAACCACTTTTTCGGAACCGGAATGTCAAATTATTGTTAAGTTTAATTTTTCAGAATTTTTCGAAATAATATGTGAGCGTGGCAAAAGAAAATGTGTTTTGACTGTTTTAGTCAAATTTAATCGACTTGAAAATGGCCATTTTTCAAATGATCTCAGAATTCGACGAAATTAGTTTTGTTAGGACCATATCGTCAAAACATAGCTAGAAATAATTTTTCTGTAATTTTTAGAGTCCGTATGTGGCCCCGGTAATTTAAAATATACGTTTGAATTTAATAATTAAATGATTTATAATGTAATTTAAAGAAAAACATTGTGTCCGGGACGGGGGTTATTAGTTCGGGGCGACACTCGTTGGGTTTGATTTGGAGTTTGTAGCAACATACAGATAAATTTGTAAAATAAATAAATTAAATAAAAATAAAACACGCTAAGAATACTGTATAAATACGGTAGCTGCACTAAACCCTATTCTCTAAACATTCAGCCGCCATCTAGCGTTTTAATGGCTGAGACTATCCCGATTTCATCCTCTAATCTCTCTCAAACCCTAAAGAATTAAAACATACTCCTAAAGCAAAAATCAAAGAGCACTCTACGCTCTTTCATTTCATACGGCTAAGATGAGGTATCAATTAGGATCGAGGTCGGATTCCTCTTGTGAAGTGGCGTCGTTCAATTGCGTATTTGGGGGCATGGGGTTGATCGAACGGGACAGGGTTGGAGTGGGAGGTCGACGAGTTCGAGGCGGTTCGAGGGGTGTGTGGCGATCTGGGTCCGACGCGATGTAGATGGGGCGGCGGCGAACTCATGGTATGGAGGATTGGGTACAGTAACGAACGGGTTTCAACAGCTTGTAACTAAGAAGAAGGATCCCTAATGATGTAATTTATGTAATTAATTATATTTAATTTGCAAATTAATGTATCAATGTTCAAGATCGAATAACTTGTCCAAATCAAAACAGAATTCAGTGAAACAACTTGCGTTGGATTCGTATTTCCGAGCCCTACAACATGAAACTAACCGGACCTGAAACAAAGCGAATTAGAACTCAGAGAGAATTCAAACATGAACTATTCAGACAAAAATCGAGGTGAGATTTCTATTTTAATAATTAATTAGTATTTAATTATTTTCTTGCTTCTTGAAATCGATGTATGAATGTAATAAATTCAGATCTGTGTTTCTCTGTTTGATGGTTGTGATGAATTGTAATGTTCATGGTTTATTAAAGTAGATTAAAAATACCGCCTTGGTTAGAAATGATGATTAGAACGAAATTAACAAATTTTGTTAATTAGTTTTGATAAGAAGATGCTTAACATTTTGATTTTAGATTATAGTTGAATCAAAAAGTTACATTTTGTTCATTAGACTAGTTGAATTAGAAGTATGTCAACTGGTTATTTTCAAATTGTCATATTTGTGAATTAGACCAAATTGTCATATTCGTTTATATTATAAGAATTAAACAAAATGTGTCATATTTGTTAAAATAAAAACAAACATTTTTGTTAACCACGTTAGTTGAAAAAAGAAAAAAAAAACATTTTTTTGTTGGCATTAAAAGTAAATAAACAAAATCATCATTTTATTTGCATCATAAGTTAACAGACAAATTATCATTTTGTTGTATTGAAAGTTATCAATGAAATTAGTCATTTGATCGGATTGGAAAATATTTATTTTTGGTAGAATATAAAAAAAATTACATTTTTGTTGAATAGAATTAGTTAAAACAAATGGAACCATTTCTGTAAAAATAAAATAATTGAAACGAAATTAACATTTTTGTCAAATTGATTTGTGTAAAACAATCATATCATTTTTATGAAAATTTGTCCATATTTGAATTTAGGTATCATTTTGTTAAGAAATATTTTGTTAACATTAAAGTATCTTTTTATTAAGAAGTGTTTTGTTAGTATAGTTTATCATTTTAGAAATCAATTGGTCATATATGTTCGAAATCAATTTTGTCATTGATGTTAGGAATCAAGTTTGTCATTTATGATAAAAAAATCAAATTTGTCATTTATGATAAATAAACATGTCATTTGATTGGTATAAATGTTGTGATAAGTAAATATGTCATTTTCATTTAAAATGTTTATTGGGATTAAAAGTAACATTTTTGTTATAAATCACCATGTTTGATAAAATTAACATTTTTGTTTAAATTATCGTGTAAGATAAAATTTACGTTTTTGTTATGAATTGTCCTCTTAGACAAAATTAACATTTTTGTTAATTAGATTGGTTACACAAAATTAACATGTTTTGTCAAAACTTGATTTGTGAATAAGAGTTAACATGTTTTGTCAAAACTTGGTTAGAAAATAAAAACAACATTTTTATTTGAAATGGGTTATGCAAATCAAAATGACAATTTTTGATTAGAAATTTGTTAGTAATATGAAAATGATTATTTTGACTACATAAAAAGGATTAGGACAAAATGATTATTTTGATTACATAAAAAGGATTAGGCAAAATCAACATTTTGTTTACATTAAAAAGTAATGAATATGAAATGTATATTTTTATACATTAAAAAGTAATGAATATGAAATGTATATTTTTATACATTAAAAAGTAATGAATATGGAATGTATATTTTTATACATTAAAAAGTAATGAATATGAAATGTATAAAAACATTTACTTTCGGTCACTGTAAAAGAATGAAGTAAAAATATTTCTTTTGTCAACATTAAAAAGATTAGTCAAGAATCCATATTTTGTTTACATTAAAAGGATTAGACAAAATATATAGTTTTGTGTACATTAAAAGGAATGAAATAAAAATAGTCATTTTTGGTCATTAAAAAGAGTTTAACCAAAATTTACATTTTTGGTCATTGAAAGGGATTACTCAAAAGATAGGAAAATTAACATTTTTCTTGTCGATTAGTTGCGGTAAAAAGATCATAGGTTAAAAATAGGATGTTAGCGATGACTTGATATATATATATATATATATATATATATATATATATATATCTGTGATGTTGAAATGTTGATGTGTTAAATATAATGTCAGTATATTCAAACTGAATATTACACTGCCATTTACCAGTCATCCGACTTGTTTATGTGATTGGGACGATAATTTTTACACATCGCCCAAGTTCATAAATAATTTATTATTTGATTGTTGGACGAAACCCCACACGGGTGTTGGGATGATATTTGATCTACACTAGTCCCAATATTTAGTTTAGAATCCACTATGGTTGTTATGGGATGTTTGATAATTATTTATCGTGATTATTGATTACATGCAATATATGGTTGTTGATTGAGTCACATTCCAATAAAGAATATTGTAGAAAAAGAATATTTTAGAAAATATTTTAGAAAAAGAATATTTTAGAAAAAGAATATATTTTAGATAAATATTTTTTTATTGAAATGAACTAGTTATTAACTAGAATAAATCATTTAATCAAGATTTAATGAAGTTTTCCAATATGTTAATATTTAATTGAAGTTAAATTAAATAAATTGGATTTTGGGTTGTCGTGAATAGTGTCTTAAATAACACTGTTCTTAAACCCCGTATGAAAGGAATAATCTTTTAATTTAGATTATTAAAGTTTTCAATTATAATTAATAATTGAAATAAGATGAAATGTGAGTTGGGTTTATTGTGAATTGTGTTTTTAGGTGGCATGTGTTCTTTAACCCAACTGACAGTGAAAATGTGATTTGGAATTTATAAATCTTTTATTAAGATTTAAATGGAAATTTTCCAAAAGCCAAGTTTTCCAATTTAATATATTAAACTGGAGTTGAATGGAATTCGAATTAGTAATAACCGAGATAAGCTTCTGTAAAATAAGATCGATACTATATATGGAATTTAAGAGGCTTTTCCGTTATTCCATTTATATTATTGGTCGGATACAGAAATTTATAACGATTATATTTTGATTTGATTTCTGTGACGATTCCGTAATTTATGGAAGACGATTTGGGTTTACCGTGAACTATGTTTTAAATGACATTAGTTCTTTAACCCAGTTAAGCATAAGATTAATTTCCTAAATTTAAATAATCATTGAATAATGATTATTTGATATTTAAAACCAGATTGGGGTTTTAATAATTCTTTAAAAGAAAGATTGAAGTATAAATTTAAAGAATTTATCTTTGACAAGATAATGTGAATATTTCATTAGAAGAATAATTCTGAATTGGGATGAGGCATTGGATGTGTTTTTAATAGTACTTGATTTTTATCTATAAAATACGTGAGTTATTCGGGAAGACCGGGTTTAACCCATTCCGAATAATTACTACGACGATGAAGAGTCGAAGATGAAGACGGTGGTTGAAGACCGACGATCTTCACATCGAATGGATGTGTTGCTACAGAGACCCTTGATGGGAGTAGCTACCTTGAAGGGGCTTCAGTGGTGGCCGTCCGGACTATTGTTGATTGTTCGGATTTGGTTTTCGCTCAGACCCAGAGCATAAGCTAGTAAATGGATGCGTGTCTAACATTGGATTTCGTTCCATGTGAATTAAATCGATTTCTGTTAATGTATGTCTGTTTGTTGGTGGAGGATTTATTCTCTACTTAACACCCTGGTATATATTAATAGTGATTGATCGCATGGCGTGAATTGTCAATGTGGCACGCCAAGATGCAAATGATCTAGGCTTTTGTTGAAAAGCAGGGCCTTATGGGATGATCAAAGTATAGCCTATTACGGCATAGCTTTGTGTATATCGTGACTTCGCGAGCCTCACACCCCGGTATGAGTCAAAAACGGGATATGGACCGTAGGGAGTGCATACGTTTCTTTCTAGCTAGTGGTAGTGTCAGTGCTTAAACTGACTGACATTTTACTCATGTGGACGATGGATTTTGAGGCGCCTCGGATTTTTATAGGCCGTTAGTGGTCATACTATAGGTTCAAAGGAACCGGGAAACGTGTGTTCAGGCATAACCAATCCACTGCCGATAGGCGGGGACCGGCCCTACCGCTCCAAGGGTTCACTGCGGGGGATCCTGAGGCATTTTCTAGAGTGTCTCGAATCGGAGAGGAGCTTGCCCCTAGCCTCGACTCATGATGGAAATCCAATTTCCAATACGACCTTGCAGTTTTGATTGTAGAACTAGTATGGCGACATAGTAGGATGGGGTACTATGCCATCTATGATTAATACATTATGATTGAAAGTGTTTTTGAAATATATATATACCCATAGATATACACACTAATATTAAATCCGTTTTATCGTATCAAGCATCTTTTGACCATTATAAGGTAAAACCCTATCCTCCGGTTTGCGTTGCATTGTGTGATGGGACTTGGATCTTATAATGGTTTCATTTTTCTAAAGAGCATTGCGTTGTTTAACGATTTACTTTATTTTATGCACTGGCATTCCAATTGTATAGACCCTGAAAATCTGAACCAATTTAAAAATTTTAAATTGGCTAAAATAGTGGATTTTAAATATTTAAAATAAATATTTTAAATAATAAAGATGAAAACTGAGTTTGAATCGACAATGGAAAAGGAATATAATTAAATAAAATTATAAACAAGGCCTGAAATGGCGCGGTAGTTTCAAAATTTGAATTCAAACTTTGACTGACCATACCGGGTGCAAAACAAAACGGATTTGGGTGAAACCAAAAATATTTAAATCTGTTAGTGAATACCTTTCTAATGAATCTGAAAAATAGAAGTTTCATAGCGGAACGCAAAAGTTATGGCCAAATGAATTTTCAGAAAGGTCGCTATGGAATTTATATAGCCCGTGAAAATGGCCATTTTGCAAATGACCTCGAAATTCGACGAAACCACTTTTGTTGGATCCGGGATGTTAAACTATTGCTAAGTTTCAAATTTCATAATTTTTGAAGTTAGTATGTGAGCGTGGAAAAGGAAAACGTGTTTTGGTCAATTACAGTTAAATTGGATCGACCAGAAATGGGCCATTTTTCAAACGGTCTCATAATTCGACGAAACTAGTTTTGTTGGAACCGTATCATCAAAACATAACTTGATTTATTTTTCGAATCAGTTTGTGGCCCTGGCAAATTGAAATATACATTCAAATCAAATATTGAATGTTATATATTTTAATTTGGAAGAAAACAGACTGAAATAGTCGAATGGGCCTACGAAACATATCCCATTGTGTTCGGAATAGGGGTAAAATGCTTGGGATGACAGTCGTTGGGTTTGGATTGGTGTTCGTATGTGACAAGGGGTATTTTTGAGATTTTAAAATATATAATTAAATAAATAAAATTCATTGGCCAGAACGTTTTCTCTCTCCCTGATTGTTGCTCCCGTAGATGGCGGAAAACCCTCCCACCTTCTCTCTTCTTTTCCTCCTCGCCCGTGCAATGAAACCCACCCCTCCTTTGGAGAATTTTGTTGCTCTCTCCAAGATCTTCCAATCCATACCTGTTGGAGAATTTATCGTGGAGCGTGGAGGCTGAATCACCTCCGAGAAGTCAACGACTTCACAGCGTCGCCGACCGAGATTCCGACCACCGTAGGCCACCGCACCACCCTGCGCGGAGGCGCCCCTCCTCCCTCTTCGACGTGGCGTTGGCCGATCCTCCCATAACGCGGCGGATCGGAAGTTAAATCCAAACCTAGTTTGGAACAAACACTGAGAGGTAACGGCTGATTTTCTTTGAACTGATTTTAACACCTTTAAAGTGTTGCAAACTTGTAAAAATCATTTCTTTTTCGTTTTTCGACGAAATTCAGTAAAACAAGAGACAGTGGACTCGTGTGGACGTCTTCTACCTTCTAAAAGAGACCGCATATTTTTCTGAGCCTTCTGCTATTTTTGGTGGAGTGGAACCCAATGTGAGATTTCTAATTTATAAACGATATGGAAAACGACGATGTATAAATTATATAGTTGATGTATGAGTTATATAAGCATTGTACACCTCTTGTATAAGCATTGTATAAGTTGTAAGTTCGATGTATAAGTTGTATATGCGTTGTAAAAATTATATATGTGTTGAAATAGAAGTGAAATGTTATAAATAAATAAATAAATATATATATATATATATACACACGCCCTCGTCCACAAACCATGGACGATATTTATTGGTTGTGATTGGTGTGAAAATTGATTGATAGCGAATGGTTGATTGGAATTGTTTGTGGTTGATATTGATTGATTGTGGTTGAAAAATACCCGTTTGTGGTTGAGAAATATTTGGTTGAAACCACATAGGATTAGTTTGTGGAAATGGAAAAAATATACATGCCGCCTGCGTGCGAACTAGATGCATGATTCCTCATTGTCAAAAGCTGCGAGGCTTTAAGGTAGAGCGAGGAGCCGTACTAGGGACGGTCCCGGTTTTAACTACCCTACCGTTATGCTGCCGAAATTTTGAATAATATTCATGTGTTAGAATTATTTTCCTATGTTGAAACTATATTCGTCTGTTGAATAGAAAACCTTCATGTGTTGAATAGAAGTTCATTCGTTGAATCATATTCATGTGTTGAGTGGTATTCGTGTTTTAAATAAATTGTTTTAACAATAAAAATCACATTTTTACTCTATATATACAAACTATAGAAAACCTTCACGTGTTGAATTGAAATTCATTCGTTGAATAGAAATTCATGTGTTGAGTGGTATTCATGTTTTAAATATAAAAATCACCTTTTTATCTATACATACAAACTATAGAAAACCTTCATGTGTTGAATTGAAATTCATTCGTTGAATAGAAATTCATGTGTTGAATGGTATTCGTGTTTTAAATATAAAAATCAACTTTTTACTCTATATATACCAACTATAGAAAACCTTCACGTGTTGAATTGAAATTCATTCGTTGAATAGAAATTCATGTGTTGAATGGTATTCGTGTTTTAAATATAAAAATCACCTTTTTATCTATACATACAAACTATGGAAAACCTTCATGTGTTGAATTGAAATTCATTCGTTGAATAGAAATTCAAGTGTTGAATGGTATTCGTGTTTTAAATATAAAAATCACCTTTTTATCTATATATACAAACTATAGAAAACCTTCATGTGTTGAATCGAAATTCATTCATTGAATTGAAATTCATGTGTTGAAAGGTATTCGTATTTTGAAAGAAATTGATTTATAATAAAAAATCCTATTTTTATTATCTATATGAACTATATAAAATAATCGTGTTTTGAAATGAATTGTTTTACAATAAAAATCACATTTTTATTATATACATGAATTGTAAAAAAATAGTGAAGTGTTGAAATAGAAGATAGTAAGATAAAAATATCATTTTTATCAAATGTATGAAAACCATATATTTTTGAAATCGAAGAATCGATATATATATATATATATATATATATATAGAATTGAAACGTATCGAATAACGAAGCTGCAGTTCGTATTTTGAAACCGTGATTTCAAATGATTAGTGCGGGAGATCCGACCATCGGATTTTCCCGAAATCGCAACCGTTGGGTTCGCTTTGGAAATATCTTTCCAACGGCACCAACTTTGTAAAAATCCAACGGTTGGATTGTCTGGAATGTTTAATTCAAATCTGAAGAAAAACAGCGCCAGAATCGATTATATTTATATATATATAAATATAATTTTATTAAATCGAATAACGACGCTGCAGTTCGTATTTTGAAATCGAAACTTCAAACGATTATACCGGGAGATCCGACCGTCGGATTTTCCCGAAACTGGAACCGTTGGATTCGTTTTGAAAAGATCTTTCTAGTGATATGAATTTTGTGAAGATCCAACGGTTAGATGTTCAGATATGTGTAAATCAAATCTGAAGAAAAACAGCGCCACGACCGCGTTATGGCCCGAAGCGTCGTTTGAATAAATTGGCTATTTTAAAATAAATAAAAATGGCGATAAATCGTTATAAAATATTATAAACGATATGGATGTGAAATTTAGAAACTAACTGAAGGTTGGCTAAGTCGAATGGTTTCCTGGGTGTTGATCTGATGTTGGTTTCGGCCTTCGGGGTTAATATTTGGGAAATCGTTCTCTTACTGATTTACGGTTAGCGACTAATGAATTGAAATGATGCGTAGTAGTGTTTTTGTAGCACTTGTTTATTATAGACGCGAGTTGCTCAGAAAGACCGGGTTTATCCCATTCTGAATAACTGAATCGACGATAAGAAATCGAAGATGAAGACGGTGGTCGAAGACCGGAGATCTTCACCTTGTTTGGATGGTAACTGATGTTCTGATTGGGAGGCATCCCGAAATATGGATAATGTGTGGTGATCGTCCAAAGGTACGTGGAGATCGATGGGTTTGCGAGGTATATATTGTCTCCGGTTTCGTTCAGACCCAAAACGGACTTGCAAATGGACGGTGTGTCCGACATTGGAATTTATTCTGTGTGATTGATAGCCATCAGTTGCACGGTGTGAATTGCCTGTGTGGCATGCTAAGATGCAGTGATCAGGGCTTCTGTTGAAAAGCAAAGTCTTGTGGTGATGATCAAAGACCCGCCTGTGTGGCGTAGTTTTGTGTACAACGTGAATTCGCGAACCTCACACCCGGTATGAACCAGAAACGGGAGAAAGGACCTCAGGGAGGACATGCATTTCTTTCTAGCTAGAAGTGGCGTCAGTGGTTTTACATGCCCTGACGAGTTTGACTTATGTGGTTGTTACTGTTGCGAGGTGCCTCGGTTAGATCGGACGATCCGGGTCCGATGGAGTCATTCGTTGGCTCACTTACGCCCCATAGGGCTGGGAAACGCATTGTTCAGGAATTTCAATCCACATCAGTGCACCGGCCCGGACGATCCAAGGGGCCCACCTGTGTATGGGTCCTGAGACACGGGCTAGAGCATCTCGAATTCGGTAAGGACTATCTTTTGCCTTGGTTCATGACGAAAATCCAATTTCCAAATACGTGACTGTGCGGTTTTGATTGTATATATATATATGGCGACATGATATATGGTACTCATGCCGTCTATGATTGATAGTTATGATTGAAATTGTTTTTCGAAACCTATAAACACTAGTAATAATATCAAATGCTTTTGTTTTATTCGTATCAAGCATATTTTGGCTATTATAAGGTAAAAATCTATCCTCCGATTTGCGTTGCATTGTGTGATGGGAACTGAGTCTTATAATGGCTTCATTTTTATAAAAAGCATTGTGATGTTTAAAAGAATGATTTGTTTTAAAGCACTGGCAATCCAATGGAGTAAACACGTTCCACGAAAGTGGCGTGATCCTGTGATTAGCCATATTTTGAATGTGTTGAGTAGATTTCTCATACCAGTCCCATGACTGACTCGTAGTTTGTTTCACTTTCAAACTCGGGTGCCCCTTTTTCTACACGGGCAGCCTTGTATTCAGGTTTTAGCTTGCTTTCTCTGGATAGTTGGAGCTGAAGATGGATTCTATCATTTATCTTTTTTTATGCTGTTCAGCTCCTATTGTACATATTATGTTTGTTTCCGCTGTAGACATTTATGTATAACTGAACTGTATTTGTACTAAGTATGATCCTGTATACTGTGTAACTCTGATGATTACGTTTGTCCAGTATATTCTATTGTGCATTATCTGGTGTATTTATTAATTTCTGTTCTGCTATTATCTGTTTCTGTGTTATATTCCAAGGATTACCCTTGTCGCCGTCAGTACGGGGTTCGGGGTCGTCTCACCAATAGAGTAAACCCGTTCCGCGTTTAGCGGTGTGGTCCTGTGTTTAGCCTTATTATTAGATAGTTAAGTTAAGATATCTCATACCAGTCCCATGACTGACCTGTAGTTTGTTTCACTGGCAAACTCGGGTGCCCATATTTTCCATACGGGCAGTCAAGTAGCTTTTTGCAGATATATTTACAGATCCTGGTTTATAGCTGAAGCGGTATTCGGAAAGCTTTGTATCCGTGTATTCCTTTCAGTTGTATATTTTTCCGCTGCTATTTAAGTGTAATTTAAATCTCTGATATTATTGTATTTCTATTATGTAATAAGTATTCATACTCTGTTATATTCTTGTAATCGGATGTAATTGTTGTAATCAGCAATAAAAATGTTCTTTAGTTTGGTTTCTGATGCGTATTGTTCTCAAAGCAATCCAGGCTTTCATTTACTGGAAGTTTGGGTCATTTCATTAAAACCCTTTTTTCATATCATAATCAGTTACAAATGATTAAAGCATGATGACTCATGAGATGCTATGGCAAAATCTATACATTGAACTTGTATACCTTACCACTGCATGTCACATATACTGGTATGTATATTCTAGTTTCATCATAAAATATATAACAATTAGCTACTGATTACAAGCTCATATGCAGATTCTATCAAACCATTTAAATAGATAATCATAATCAGTTCAATAACCAGAGAATACATAATTGGATCAAAAAATTTTGCTTCAAATATGGCACATCTTGTGAAGCATACACCCATTACATATTAGCTAAATATAGGTTCATGATTCATTAACATACATAAAGCAAACTCTTCTTTATTTCCAACAACTAAACCACTCCAGATTTTAGGTCATAATGCAGCATATCTTTGGCATAAAATATCATAATAAAGCATCTTCAAAACAACAACTTATGCTTCATTTCCTGGATTTAATCCATGGATTGCCTCACCAAAATGAGAAATCCTATAAGATTGGAAATGCAATCAAAACAGGGTCAGATAACAAAGTCTGATATGAGTATAAATCAATATTTATATCACTTATTTATCATTGTAAGGGTGCATATAACAACATCATCATATCACACAATCACATAGATCCCAAGTCCCCCCTCTTTCTACAATGTTACTACCCTAACTTTAACATGAATCTTGAACTGATTATCACATTCAAATGGGTCACATACCTAGAGTATCTATGCGTTGAACACTTTGTACACATTGTCTGGGTCATCTCTCGGTTATCCCTGCAAACAGAGGTCTCCAGGGTTTTTATTAAACCATGTACGTACCCACCATCCTCACCGATGATGAATAGATCAATGCAACAGGTGTTAATCCACCTACCAGACCACTTACTTTTGTATTTGTTAGGCATGTGACTCTTTAATACCCAAACAACCCTATACATCCTCACTGATGCATGTAAACCCTCATCTAAATGATGAAATACTTACATATATATTTAAGCAGAACCAGTTAACACCTCATTCATAAATAGGAAATCATCCAGACTGAGATAATCATACATAGTGATAACATAGGCAGATTTGACTATTAACATTCAAGTTATTAATCAAACATTACATTTATATTATAACATATTGCCCTGAGCATAGGATGAAAGTGATTTGGACACCCATTACCCTTACATTTCTCTTCATCAAATATGATCTAAATCAGAGAAATGTTCATGGTAAATAGATCAGCTTATGAGCACTTATTATAGCTCTATTTACCACCCTTACTTGTAAAGAATAAACATAACCTTTAAACCCTCGTGTTTATTACTTCTTATCCTTAAGCATTATAAACCCTACCCCATGGCAATGTTATTATCAAGTCATTATTTTAGATCAGATCCAAGAATGCTTATACATATTAAAACACATACTCATGCATAACCATCAAATCCATACAAATAAGCAAAACATATAATACTGAATGATTAAGACATTAACATATAACTAACATTGGCTGCCTAAAAAGGTCTTAATGCCCTATAAATAGTGAGATATACTCACCAAAGTTCTTTGTAACAACCCGGATTCCGACGGACCGATTTTTTTCCCAAAATTCCAATCCATTGAGACCCGAGCTGTTTTGCTCTGGTATCCTGCAGAAAAGACAGAGATAAAGAAACATGTCAGAACTCGTAAAGCATCTCACAGCGGAAGGAATAAAGTGTGTTGTAGTTAAAATATAGCTTTACCTTATTAAACATACTGCTTAACCAGTATACCAAGCTATCATATCCCTGTCACTACCTAACCTGCGAGTATGTAATGAGGAGGGGGTCAGAACATAAGTTCTGTGTGAATGGGTTTAAACTACAAATGTTGAATAACCCTACATATAACGGTCTATTGCATTTTCTTATTTATTAGGTTATTTATGTTGATAGCCCTTATGGCATGTACTCACGTCGCACCCATCCACTCCCTAGTAGATCAACCTAATATAGTGTATATGTAGCTACCCCCAACTAAGGTATATCCTACTCGCACGGTCTCCTCCGTATGTATGTAGTCCCTTATCCAATGCTACATGTCGTACAGAATCTCATGCATATATTTGTACATGTATACCAACGCTACGTCTGCATAGAACCTTCATTACTATATTACGTAAGCGTTTGGACTGCCACCCTAGGTTCGACTAGGTTCCGTCATCGATTAATGACCCTAGTCTACGATACACCACCCAGAGCGATGTGTATGTACCTAGACTTTTTCCCACGTACGTATCGTCAATCGCACTTACTATCTACTTGCACATGTTCTCTATATGTGCGAACCCGAGTCCCGTGGCAGGGCTAATCAAGAAACCTGGAACTCGGTCGGGAGCTTTGAGATATCTGCTGATGAAGCTGCTAAGGTTTTCCTTTGCAGTGGCTATGGTTCCACTAGACCCCTCCCTCAACTAACAAATGAAAGGAACCCATGAAAATCAAGAATGAGAACTTTCCCTGGCACAACTGCCTGGACCTCTATGCCCTTCCTTATTGGCCTTACCTCACCCATAACTAGATAGCAAGTATATGGTCTTTTGGAGTTCTCTGCCTTTCCGCTTTTTGTACTGACTGAAGATGGTAGGTAGACGACGAGTTGCTATCACAGGGTACTAATCGGTCTCGCCGACTCATGCTGGGGCATCCTAGTCTTTAGGTTGCTTCCTAATTATTGCAACCAAGGCATACTCTTGGTTTGTAACCATGCAGACCTAACCTCTATGAGCTCAGGTGGATCATCTGCATTATCATAGAGGGATACCAACAGTACCTTACTATAAGTCCCCTAAAGCTGCGTGCTTCATATCCCAGTTCGTTGTAGTCTATCCGAGTTTCTAAATAGACGTGGGCTCCTTTAACTAAGGTTTTGTTCTTAGTTCTTTTAACTAAGGTTTTGTACTTAGTTCTCTTAACTAAGGTTCTGTACTTAGTTCTCTTAACTAAGGTTCTGTACTGACCAACTCATCTTATCGTTCATGTTTACACTGGTAAAAGAACAATAACCTAAGTATCGACGCCGAAGACCGAATTCAACATCAGGTTGACACTTAGAGGATTATTCAATTCAACCCATCTCTTGCTATGTTATTCTTATGACTTATGTCATTTTCATCAATTGATTACACCCTATCACTTTACATTAAGATAGGTTGTTAACATTCCCCATACTTCTTTAATTTTACACAGTTATATTTGGTTAAGTGTTGTCTAAGCACCCAAGTTGACTTAACCCCCGTCTACTTATCCAATCACAAGTTACGTTGGTTAAGTGTTGGTTATTCATTCATGTTGACTTAACCTACCCACACGTCATGTCATATTGGTTAAGTGTTGTTACTTAACCCTACCATACTTAGCATGTGTCATTAGCACTAATTTTTAATGCACCAACCTCTCACATTAGACCTATTTTTGCGGCTGCTGGATGTGCCGGGCGGTTCCGGGCAGACTTACACCACAACTCAATCTAACCTCTGGTTCAAGCATGATATGACTAACTTCTCACATTAGAACCTATTGTTTGCAGTCACTAGATGTGCCGGGCGGTTCCGGGCAGAATTACACCGCAAACTCAGTCTAACTTCGAGTTAGCCATGTTTCATCTTTAGCCAGTTAACAGTTCATGTCGATTCTAGGTGGCGTATGCTAATTACCAAATTCACAAATATATTCATGTTCAAGTTATGCCAATAGTGCCAATTTCATGTTTATAACCCAAATTACCCACAAATTTTAAGTCGTATATTCCAAAACTCGCCTATAATCATATTCACACCTATTCCATGTTATAATTAATTGTCCAAACCACATATTTATTCATACCAAATCTGCATATTACCCAGTCCCACGTTCATGCATATAATTTGGTTAATCCTTTATGTTTATCTTCCAAATTACAAACAACTTCACATCCCATGTTATCCCGTTACATGCCAATCATAATAAATTACAAAAATTCCATATCCAATTTTTATTATACAAATTTACACAAGTTCCATATTTCAATATAATCATACCCATAATTCTGTTTCAAAATTTATACACCACTACTTCCAACCCATACTACGCCTAACAATCCCTATCCTTTAATAATTTCTCATTCACGTTTAAAACGTACGTACCCATGATAGACGTAGGCTCGAGGTAGCCTAACTATGAAAAATAAAAAGGGGAAAGAATAAAAGGAGAGAATTCAACGTAGGCATAAATAAAATAACAGATCTTGTTGAATTAACATCATATTCATTATATGTAGACATGGGGAATGGCGAACGATATTAATAACATTATACAACAAATATAATTTAAAGTCCACTTACATTGCTTTGCATCCCAAATTCTAGATCTGATTTGTTTTTGATTTACTCCCTTTTTCTTCTATAATTTATAGATCTGAATCTTCTCTTTTCTTGCGTAGTGTTTTTGGATCTGAAACCTCTTCGTTGTTTTCTTTGCGTTTGTGACAATCCAAAGTTTAATCTTTTTGATTTAAGAATAACTTTTGAAGAGAAAGAGGAGAAGACAGATCTAGTTTTAAGTGGAGAATAAGGTGAGTTTAGATTAGAGCAGAGCCATGGTGTCGCCATGGATTTTTGTGAGGATAATAATTGGATTAGAGGTCCTTTTATAGCAGCAAACCAACGAACTAAGCCAGAAAATCCGTCCAGGATCGAAAAAAAGCACCCAGCACACGTTCAAGTTGAACAGGTCGACCCTCCCCTAAGGAGGTCGACCCTAGTGTCTACCTCCTTCAAGGGAGGTCGACCCCGTGGTCGACCTCCCTTAAAGGGGGGTCGACCTCTTTGAGCGGGAATTTTCGCGCCCATATTCCTGGCCTGAATTCAAATTGTTTTGAACGTTGGTTTGGTATATATATACGTATATAGTTTTCTGTGTGTATACAAAATTATATGGCTCATAACTTCTTCGTACATTATCCGATTTACTCAAACTTGGACTCTATCTTAAGCAGAATTCCGAGACGGATGCAATGGTAACGTCCGTTTTACTTAATTCCTAATATTTAAATTAAGTATCCTTATTTTATTATCTTTTCCGCTACACACGCTATTATTGAAGAAATCTTTTACTAATTTTTATTTTACATCACCATTACTTACCTATCTCTGCATAATTACACATATGTACATTTTTAATTATACTAAAAATGCGGGGTGTTACATTCTCCCACCCTTAAAGAATTTCATCCCCGAAATTCGATAAGAGTAGAATAGATAATCCCTAGCAATACTCATCCATCAAGTGTGCATCCAATTGTTGCGACCATTGTGTACATGTGCAAAAAGAAATACATTATAGTGAAGCATGTATGCCTAGTTGGTACCGCCTATGTGTATGCAAATTTAAAAATTCTTTCAAAACATGATGCCCACATCCTAAATATACTTGCAGTTCTATATGAATGCAATATTTTTGAAAAATCAAAACATTTTTCACCCAAATTTTTCCCACATTCTTACCGAGTAAGAGCATAGTTCATCCAATTTTTGCATCCAAAATCCTACAAACCATTATTAAATTTTAAAATTTAGAAGAAATCTAATTTTCCAAATTTTGTTCCTTATGCGCTTAACGGAAAAATCTATATTTTCCCGTTTTCGCTTAGCATTCTAGTTTAGTTAACTTAGATTTCTCATTTTCTTTGCTTCATAAATATACATATTTAATTCTTCACGCCTTCCAAATTACAACATGAAATTTTCTAATAAACAACTCGTAGATTATGTCAAGATAAATTCTAGTACATTACTTCAACTGGATAAAAGAAAAGGAAACAGCCATACATTATATAATAAGATACTACCCTATTAATATAATGATAAAGGTCATAACTCTATGGGAAGAAACTACGAATGAGATCCTCTAGGCCACCAATCTTACTATCCAGATGCTCTATAAGCTGTCTAGCCTCCTCCCTAACCTCTAACTACAAGTCCTGAAGCCTAGCCCCTAACTAATCATAGGAAGTGCCCATCTCTTGTAGCATCTGCTGTTGAGTCTGTCCAAACTCAACCTGTGTCTGGAGCATCCCTTGCTGGGTCTTCAAGATGTCCTGGTGATTTCTAGCTAACCGAGCCTGTTGCTCAGAAACTCTCCTCAATTCCGCCCTGCAGTCTGGCTCTCTGGAAACCCAAGGGTCCCACTCAGATGTACCGGAAGTACCCCATCCCGGGGCCAAGGAAGCCCAAGCACCTTCCGAAGCCTGCTCTGTCTGATATGGGTCTGATCCTGCCGGCGGTACATACTGGGGTTCTCCCTCATATTCGGGATGATAATCGCCACCCTACGGCCCTTGCACATGCTCCTCATGTTAATGCTCCTCCTCCCCCTCGTCTCCTCCATCATGCTCCATGGGCTGAGGCTCTAACAAATCATGTAAGTGGATATGCATCCTCATCAATGCAGCCAAATCCATAATACTGGAGGAATGGGAAGAAGGGGGTATAAAACTTTCCCTATGCAGAGGAACATGGCTTCGTGTAAAAATTACTGTCCATAAATTTATGAAAGCAATGTTTGACTGCCTTGCCTCTCTAGTAGAGTCATAATACTGTAGGATAGTGCGAGCCCAATTTATCTGACTACCCCCAAAAATAGCATATGTGGCTCGTTTAACGGGTTGTGATATCCTATCAAATCCGCCAGTCTGTCCAACAAGATTATACTGTAAAATCCGAATAACAAATATAGCTAACGGACGTAGATGGGCATAATCCCAAGTCCTCTCGTAAGCATCGTAGAAAATCCTATGCCACACAGTCATGTCAGTCATCTCAAGATCCCCTAGCTCAGGTCCTGTACCACGGATGTTCAACATTTCCCTAAACTGTATTTCATTTAAACCAATGATGGTTCCCTTTACATTCGAATTATAGGTAACCAAACCCTCAATATCTACCCCAATTTCTAAATTAGCCTCAAAAAGTCTTACTAACCTCTTGTAGCCCTTTCGCTCGACTACATTAACATCCAAAATTGCGATTAATCCCGCATCTGCAAATAAACCCTCCAAGGGTGTTCCAACAAAATCACCAAACTTAACCGGATGCCCTAACAACAACTTCAAACCCATAGTGTTGACGTATGCCTCGACTATTTCTCTTCGAGTGTTGCATCAAGCGATCTTTTGAGGTGTGAGTTGGGGAAAAGAGGAAAGAAGGGAGGATGAGTCCATCATGGCGAATTAAGCTTGATTAAGAGGGGAAAGGTATAGATCCGGGTAGAGGAGGCTACTAGCTTCGATTTGGGGGTAATTTTGCATGAAACGGTGGAGATTTGGAGTGGTGGGAGGCGAAAAACGTGGTGGTGGAGGTGGGTTTCGTGCTTGCTGAAATGGAAAGGGGGAGCAGCGAATGGAGTCGAAGGCCTTTGGCCTTCGACGTTTTATTTTATTTTTCTGCGCGAACCAGGTCGACCTGTAGGTCGACCTCCCTATGGGGAGGTCAACACCCTGGTCGACCTCCCTATAGGGAGTTCGACACTAGGGTCGACCTAGTTTTTTTTATTCTTCTTATTATTATTCATCACGTCTCCTTCCTCAATCGTTCACCTCCATTTTTGTGCTGTATTGTAGATCTAAAACTTGCTATGTTTATTGGTAACCGTCCATTCTTCTGGCACATGTTCCAACTCCATAAAATAAAAAAACATAAGCGGAACATAAAATCTTTATCCATTTCTGTGTACACCTTTTTCTTCCTCTCAAAAGTTCAAAATTTCCCTTATCTCCGTTTTTGGTGTACGGGGGTAAAAGTCTCATATATTTTTTTCGAATCTATTTCTCAAGTGGCTCCCATACTAACCTAAGCTTATAATATATATATATACTTATAATATATGTAATATTTATATTCTCCAAAAATACAAATACATTCACTCATAAACTTTTCCCTAGGAAAACTAAACCGAAGCTCTGATACCAGATGTAACAACCCGGGTTCAGACAGACCGATTTTTTTTCCAAAATTCCAATCCGTCGAGACCCGAGCTATATTGCTCTGGTATCCTGCAGAAAAGACAGAGATAAAGAAACATGTCAGAACTCATAAAGCATCTCACAGCGGAAGGAATAAAATGTGTTGTAGTTAAAATATAGCTTTACCTTATTAAACATACTGCTTAACCAGTATACGAAGCTATCATATCCCTGTCACTACCTAACCTGCGAGTATGCAATGAGGAAGGGGTCAGAACATAAGTTTTGTGTGAATGGGTTTAAACTACAAATGTTGAATAACCCTACATATACCGGTCCATTGCATTTTCTTGTTTATTAGGTTATTTGTGTTGATAGCCCTTATGGCATGTACTCACGTCGCACCTATCCACTCCATAGTAGATCAATCTAATATAGTGTATATGTAGCTACCCCCAACTAAGGTATATCCCACTCGCACGGTCTCCTCCGTATGTATGCAGTCCCTTATCTAATGCCACATGTCGTACAGAATCTCATGCATATATATGTATGTGTATACCAACGCTATGTCTGCATAGAACCTTCATTACTATATTACGTAACCGTCTGGACTGCTACCCTAGGTTCGACTAGGTTCCGTCATCGAGTAATGCCCACTAGTCTACGATACACCACCAAGAGCGATGTGTATGTACCTAGACTTTTTCCCACTTACGTATCATCAATCGTACTTACTGTCTACTTGCACACGTTCTCTATATGTGTGAACCCGAGTCCCGTGGCAGGACTAATCAAGAAACACGGAAATCGGTCGGGAGCTTTAAGATATCTGCCGATGCAGATGCTATGGTCTTCCTTTGCAGTGGCTATAGTCCCAATAGAACCCTCCCTCAACTAACAAACGTAAGGCACCCATGAAAATCAAGAATGAGAACTTTCCCTGGCACAACTTCCTGGCCCTCTATTCCCTTCCTTATTGGCCTTACCCCACCTATAACTACATAGCAAGTATATGGTCTTTTGGAGTTCTCTGCCTTTCTGCTTTTCATACTGACTGAACATGGTAGTATACGACGATTTGCTATCACAGGGCACTAATCGGTCTCACCGACTCACGCTGGTACATCCTAGTCTTTAGGTTGCTTCCTAATTATTGCAACCAAGGCATACTCTTGGTTCGTAACCGTGCATACCTAACCTCTATGAGCTCAGGTAGATCATCTGCATTCTCACAGAGGGATACCAAGAGTACCCTACTATACGTCCCCTGAAGCTACGTGCTTCATATCCAAGTCCGTTGTAGTCTATCCGAGTTTCTAAATAGACGTGGGCTCCTTTAACTAAGGTTTTGTACTTAGTTCTCTTAACTAAGGTTTTGTACTTAGTTCTCTTAACTAAGGTTCTGTACTGACCAACTAATCATATCGTTCATGTTTACACTGGTAAAAGAACAATAACCTAAGTGTCAACCCCGAAGACCAAAATCAACATCAGGTTGACACTTAGGGAATTATTCAATTCAACCTGTAACACCCTGTAATTCTGTTAATATTAAAATTCACAAATTAAAGAATAACTAATCTTAAACGTGAGAATTGTGGGAAACGGGTTACGCCATTGTGTTTGTCTCGGAATTCTGGTTGAAATAGAGTCTGAGTTTGCATGAATTGGACTTCGTATGAAGAAGTTATGGCCATCGAAAGTTTCAGAAAATTCAAAACAGCTCGTAGGAAATTTAAAATTCAAACTGAAAGTGCAGAAGCGGGCAGGGCGGGAAAATTCCCGCCCAGGCAGGCCGACTGGTGAGTCGACACTAGTGTCGACCTGCCCCCCCCCCCCCCCCCACAGGTCGACTATGGTGTCGACCTGGTCAGTCGGCTAGGGTTTTGACAGAGCCCAATCTTGAGCTGCTGATGTGTCTTTAGGGCTGAGTTGGCAAATTAAACGGTTCAGTTTAGTTCTGAGTTGATCTGACGGTCTAGATAAACCCTAAACTCTATAAATACCTAGGTAGTCTCTCACCCTAATTCATATGAAAAATAGAATAGCTACCGTCATACTGCCGCCATGGAACTCAGTGGAGCCGCCGCCAACTAAGAAGGAAGAAAAGCTAATCAAAACCTAATTCTACTCAACTCTAAAGCAAATCAAGACTCTCTTTTCTTCTCTAATTGTGAGTATGATAATCTTAACAAGATTATTGTTAAACTAATTAGATTAAGTCATGAATGGATTATAAGTGAATGATATGGATTATCATATATGTTGTTGTAAACCTTATGCTACCATGTATGTTGTAAATCCTATGCTATGTGATGATGATATCCTATATGTTGTAAATCATGCTATGATGATGTTGTATAGGTTGTAGTTTTCTATGCTAAATTGAGATGAATAATAAATGTTATAAAGTCATGATGTTATTGTTTATGCTAGTTAGTTCATGTTAATCAAATCATCATGTTTGTGTTATGTTGATCTATATGACAAACCATGTATGCAAGTTTAGGTTGATTAGTAAAAGTTATGAACATATGCCATGACATCTATTATGACATCTAGAATTATGCTATGACATATGTGATATTCTATGCTAGTTCACACCATCATTATGTTGCCTAAAACCCCATATGCAAGTTTTCACACAAATTTGGGTTATGATCATATCATGTACATTGTGACATTTAACAAGTTGACACCTTTAGATCCTTAACATGTGTAGTTTATGCAAGTTTCACCCCTATTATGATTAGATTCATTTTAATTGTCTATATGTTGTGATAAAATTTTTTTTGTGCTATGAGTTAGACTATTCGAGTCTAACGTATATTCTGCGTTGAATAAGCGAACATATAAACGTGGGGTAGGGGTAATATTAAGGATTTAATAATAAGAAGTTGGGGTGCAATTGATATGATTTTGCATGCCATGAAGGGATGGACATAATTGAGTCAATTATGGATATCATTAAAAGTGGACTTAATTAATAATTTGAAGAGGGAATTATTAAAACTGGGGTAAAATATTATAAGTGATAATCAATGCTTAGGACACGAGGTTGGACTCGTTTGTGACGTAAACCTGCCCGGACCCGCCCGGCCAATCCAGTGGTCACAAATGTCAGCCCAATGTGAGAGGTCCTAGGTCTAAACTAAAGCATAACAGTTGTAAAGACACGAGGTTAGACTCTTTTATGGTGTAAGACTGCCCGGACCCGCCCGGCAAATCCAGCTGCCATAAATGCCAGTCTAATGTGAGAGGTCTTTATGAGGTTATGGCCTGAATGAATTAAGAAATACTTAACCACATAAACATGTAAAGTGGGACATGGGGGTTAAGTAGGTGCTTTGGGTGGCATGAGGAATCTAGTGGGTGCCCATAGTGGCATGTGAAATACGATTAGTAAGACTTAACCAAACACACATGTAAAGGAACATGACTAAGAGGGTTCAGTGGGACATACTAGTGGACAAGCCTAGGTGGGTAGCTTGTGGGGGCCCATTTCAACCAGTAACCCAAACGTATCTTTGTGGGCTCGACCCAAGTCGAGGACAGGACACGCATACTGGGTTTGACTATAAGAGGCCAAAACGGGGAGCGGTGGCAACGCAAGTCCAACGGGTTTCATATGCGTGTGTGGACCCAGGCTGGTAGGTAAGACATTGTTGCATCGTGTAGGTATAAGCCATGCATTCTCAAGTTGTATCGGGTTGCCACTTTAGGGGTGTGATACACCCCACTGTGGGGCCAGCACGGGTATCTACGAGTCGGGAGCCGATCGCAAGTGGGTAGTGGGGTACACCTAGTGGAGATCGGGGCAGACGGCACCTATGTAGTCAGCTAGGGGTACGTAAGTCTATTTATATAGTTTCTGTGTGAAGCAAGTGGGATCAACCTTTAGGGTGACCGGTGCGGTGCAGTGTAGTAATGTGCGGTGCAGTGTAGTAATGTGCGGTGCAGTGTAGTAATTATTCGTTAGTAATTAGGTGTGCCCTTAACGTCATCTTTAACGTTATCTTAAACGTTATCTTTATCTGCTCTTCCATACCTAATAGTTCATATTCATTTACTTGTCTTCCAGCTTATGCCTTAGTCTAGTTATTTTGGTAATAGTATTGTTAGAATTGTCATACTCGCCAGACTTTATGTCTGACCCCCTCCATTTCTATCCTTTTTCCCCCTCCAGGTCCTCAGGTTGGGCCCAGCTCTAGTGGAGTTTGATTGGATTGCTTTATCTCTCTTGGAAAGCTTGGACCGTTGATGTAAAGTCCAGCTTGTTATCTTCTTTAATGGTTATTTGTGTAATGGGATTATGTATTTTGTTTTTATGAAGATGGATATTGTACTTGACTCTGATTTATGGTTTTATGATGTAACAAACATGTCTAAATTCCGCTGCAATAAAATGAAGTTTCAGATTTCCAAGTACTACTTATTATCTGTCTTGTTGTAATTTTTCTGTTCTATATTCACTTAAAACCTCCATGGAAGTTAATGCATTCCCTTTGTGAGTGACATTAATGGACATGGGGTGTTACACGTGGTATCAGAGCTTAAGGTTACCAGAACAGATAAATTTTTTAGAAAAACTATTTTTCTAAAGTATTTTTGGAAGAAATGTTTTCAAAAACATGTTTTAATAAGAAATTTAAAGAGGAAAGTTTTTATGAAAAACATAATACCCAATAGCCATATCTTTATCTTTCGAATTCTCCATTTTGAATCTTTCCTTTTTCGTTTCAGCATGGCTGAAGATCTTAACCTACCTAACGGTGTAACGATACCAGGATGGTATAGGAGGCTATTAGAGGCTAGGGCCGCCGCAGGTCCGGCCAATGTTCCTCCACCACCAGTTGCACCCATTCCTCCTCCTCCTCCTCGCGTAGATACTTTTGCAAAGACGTGCAAGGAATTTAAGGCTATGGGTGGAAAACCTTTCCAAGGGTCAGAAACGTTTGTGGAAGCTAGAGATTGGCTTAGGGAGGTGGAAGAATTGCTAGAAATCTTTGAAGTGGAAGAAGGGAGGAGAGTCAAATTAGCAGCTTGGTTAATGAAGGGAGAGGCCTCGTTTTGGTGGGAGGTCACTAATGGGGAGCGTCCTGCTGACTCTTGGGCGGATTTCAGGCGTAGGTTTGTGGCAAAGTTTCTCTCAAGGGCGGAAGAGAATCTATATATGGAAAGGTTCTTGACATTGAAGCAAGGAAGCTCATCAGTGAAAGAATATGTCAACAAATTTAATCAGTTAGCAAGGTTTGGCTTGGACTTAGTGAACACGCCGGAGAAGAAGACTCTGAGGTTCGTTAATGGATTGAATGAACCGTTGCAAGGGTTGGCTATGACCCACATCCCTATGGGGGCCACATTTGAGAAGTTGGTAGACATGGCACTCATGCACGAGGAGAAAGGCACTAAAGCTGATAAGGCACCTGAGAAGAAAGGGGACCAGAAGAAGCCCCAACAGCAAAACAAGAAGGGCGGTAAAGACAGTAATGGCAAAGGAAAGAAGAAATGCTTTAACTGTGGGACCCCAGGCCATCTCAGCAAGGATTGCCGAAAGAAAAAGAAGACTGGCTGTTTTCATTGTGGTGAAGCGGGACATCTAGTGAAAGACTGCCCAAAGAAGGGGCAGATGGCAGGGTCTACCTCGGGAGGACAATTGCAGGCTCTTATAGCACTAGGGCAGGCAAACGAACAAGTACAGGCTCTCACGGTCCCACCGTTGCAAGAAAGAGGTAGAACCATTTTTGTTGAAAGCTTAGTTTTTCTGTTTGATCATCCTATCCGTACCTTATTTTATTCGGGCGCATCGCATTCGTTTATCTCTACATCATTAGTTGAATCACTGCATTTAAACACCAGTTTAGTAGAGGATCCCTTAGTTGTTTCGAATCCAATTGGGGGCTCAGCTTATTTGTCCATGATGTGTTTGGATTTGAAAATTTCTATACTTAGCGATTGAGTTTAGATGTGATGCTTATGTGTTGGGCTTCACCGGCTATGGGCTAATTTTAGGGATGGATTGGTTATCCAGAAATGGGGCCGTTCTTGATTGTGAAAGGAGAGTAGTTAGGCTCATGACTCGCCTTGGCAACACTCTCGAAATCTTTTGTAATCCCATAGATTCCGTTATGCTAAGTT
The DNA here is from genome assembly GCA_030737875.1 of Allium sativum. Lineage (NCBI taxonomy): Eukaryota > Viridiplantae > Streptophyta > Magnoliopsida > Asparagales > Amaryllidaceae > Allium > Allium sativum. The sequence goes on along the minus strand of CM060915.1, from coordinate 860,658,666 downwards.
ATTTAGAATCGCTTGACGCGTCGGTGGAAAATCTACGATCTGTTAGAGTGGTCCGAGAATATTCGGATGTGTTTGAGGAAGTGAAGGGCTTACCTCCGAAGCGGGAGATAGATTTTCAAATATATCTTGTGGATAATGCGAAACCAGTATCTTTGCCGGTACGCCACATGGCTCCACGTGAAAGGAGGGAACTCGATAAGCAAGTGAAGGAGTTGCTTGAGAAGGGGTTCATAAGACGAAGTATATCGGAGTGGGGTGCTCCAGTAGTATTTTCCACGAAGGCGGATGGGTCCCTTAGACTTTGTGTGGACTATAGAGAACTTAATAAACTTACTAAGAAAAACAGACACCCACTGCCGAGAATTGACGATCTCTTCGATCAGTTAGTTGGCGCCTCAGTGTTTTTGCAGTTGGACTTAGCCACTGGATTCCATCAGTTGAGAGTGGCTGAGGATAGCATAGACAAGACTGCCTTTAGGACTCCGGACGGTTTCTATGAATGGCTAGTGATGCCCTTCGGTTTGACAAACGCCCCAGCATACTTTGTTGATTTGATGAGTAGGGTGTTTAGGGAGTACCTTAACAAATTCGTGGTAGTCTTTGTAGACAACATCTTGATCTTTTCTAAGGATGAAGAAGAGCATGCCCTACATCTTAGGGAAGTGTTGGAGACCATACGAGAGCATAACCTTAAAGCTAAATTTTCTAAGTGTCACTTCTGGAGGAAGGAAGTACGATTCTTAGGGCACGTGGTTTCCAAAGAAGGGATAGCTGTGGATCCCGCGAAGGTGGTGGCCATCCAAGATTGGAAGGTCCCTAAAAATGCTACCGAAGTGAGAAGTTTCTTGGGGTTGGCTGGCTACTATAGGAAGTTTATCAAAGACTTCCTAAAGATATCAACTCCATTAACACGCTTGACGAAGAAGAACCTAGTTTTCACATGGGACGTAGATTGTGATGATGCATTCCAATGTTTGAAGAGAGCTTTGACCTCAGCCCCAGTCTTAGTACTGCCAGACGGGAGTAAGCCGTTTACTGTTTATACTGACGCTTGTGGGACAGGACTAGGCGCAGTCTTAATGCAAGAAGGTAGGGTAATAGCCTATGGTGGAAGGCAGTTGAGAGCGCATGAGAAAAATTACCCTACACATGACCTAGAGTTGGCCGCTATCGTTTTCGCGCTTAAGTCTTGGCGTCATTATCTTCTTGGCGAGAAATTCGAATTGTTCACTGACCACAAATCGCTAAAATACTTATTCTCTCAAAAGGACTTGAACTTAAGCCAGCAAAGGTGGATGGAGTTCTTAGCATCCTACGACTTCGAGATAGCATATATCCCTGGCAAGGGTAACGTGGTGGCAGATGCCTTAAGTAGAAAAAGATTATCCTTAAGTCCTTTGTTTGTTGAGCGGCGAAGCTTAGAATTCATTTCGATGTTTGACTTTAGACCTTCCGTTGACCTTGTACCCGGTTTGCTAGCATCCTTGGAGGTCAGACCAACGCTTTTGGGACGGATTGGCGAGGCATAGCGAGACGACCCACAGTTGGTTGAGTTAGTAGAAAAGCTCAAAGGAGGGGAGTCATCAAGCCATCTCCGTAGGTATACCCTAGATGATAAGGGTTGGTTACATAGGGACGGTAGACTTTGTTTACCAAAAGATGATGACCTAAGGAAGACTATTCTTGATGAAGCACATCATTCGAAGATGACCATTCATCCCGACGGGGACAAGATGTATAAAGACATGAGGCGAGTTTTCTTTTGGGCCGGCATGAAGAGGGACATGGCCGAGTATGTCGCTAGATGCTTGGTGTGCCAACAAGTAAAAGCGGAGCAAAAGAAACCCGGTGGGTTGCTTCACCCATTGGAAGTTCCACTATGGAAGTGGGAAAGTGTCTCGATGGATTTTGTGAATGGATTACCAAGATCAAGGAAGGGTAATACGGGGATTTTGGTTATAGTAGATAGACTTACTAAGAGCTCCCATTTCATTCCCGTGAAGATTAAGGGGACTGCTCCATGGTTAGCTTCTGTATACGTTCGAGAAATAATTCGTTTGCACGATGTTCCTTCTAGCATAGTGAGCGACCGCGATCCTATTTTCACTAGCGAATTTTGGAGAAGCTTGCAAGAGGAGGTAGGGACTCAGTTATGTTTGAGCACCGCATATCATCCTCAGACGGACGGCCAGACCGAGAGGGTGAATCGTATTCTAGAGGACCTTTTGAGGCTATGTATCCTAGAATTTGGGGGTACATGGGAAGAGCATCTTCCATTGGTGGAGTTCGCATATAATAACAGCTTTCAGTCTAGCATTGGCATGGCACCTTTCGAATCTCTTTATGGACGACCTTGTCGTTCACCTACATGTTGGTGGGAATCTACAGATAAGATCTTACTTGGGCCCGATATGATTAGGGAGACTTCGGAGAAGATCGACTTGATTCGAAGGAGGATGAAAGCAGCGCAAGATAGGCAGAAATCTTATGCGGATAAGAGGAGAACAGACCTTGAGTTTGAAGTTGGGGACATGGTCTTTATCAAAGTGTCTCCATTACGAAACGTTTTTCGCTTTGGGTCCGTTGGGAAGTTAGCACCAAGGTTCGTAGGGTCGTTTCCTATTAAGGAGAAGATTGGACAGATGGCGTATAGAGTGGAGTTGCCTGAGAGACTTAGTGGTGTACACGACGTATTCCATGTGTCACATTTGAGGAAGTGCTTGCACGAGACCGCGGAGGTGGTAGAGCCGAGCTTGTTTAGAGAACTGGAGATAGAGCGTGATGCGACGATTCGACGAGCTCCTACGCGCATTCTTGGGTCATATATTAAGAAGCTGAGAAATCGAGAGGTCAGACTAGTCAAAGTGCAATGGGGAGATGATGAGAGCGACACTACTTGGGAGATGGAAGAGAAGATGCGTTCACGATACCCTTTTCTTTTTGAGGGTATGTCTTTTAATTTCTCCTTTATCGCTTAGCTTGTACTTATCTTATCTTTAGTATGTCCTCTCACTAGTATCTTTGACCTTTAGTTAGGATAATCCTATGGTTGAAACATGTATTTGAGACATGTTATGGATGATGGATGCACGTGGATGCAAGTGTTTGCTAGTGGTTGCTCGTGGACGCATATACACACTATTAGGCACTAGATCGGCTCCGTCACTTCATACTGCATATTGCATATAAATGGTTGTATTTAGTAAAATGGATGTATAATGGTTGTGCTATCATATGGATGCTGCATTCAGATGATGATTGTGCACGCATATAGAGATAATATGTAGCATTAAGGAACTTTTGTATACATAATGGACGCATGGCACTATCATGGTTTTCATTAAGGAGGTCAACTGAATCAGTGGACCGCCTGATTTTGCATTAGATACGGACATATACACACACTGTGCATTTAAACATAAAAGCATTAGAAGTCTATAAGGACAATGGATGCCTGTGTTTGATGGTTGAGTAGATGGATGTTTGGATGTTAGGATATACATTCTTCTTAACTTGAAGATTTCGGGGACGAAATCCTTTAAGGAGGGGAGAATGTAACACCCCGTAATTCTGTTAATATTAAAATTCACAAATTAAAGAATAACTAATCTCAGATTTGAGAATTGTGGGAAACGGGTTGCGCCATTGTGTTCATCTCGGAATTCTGGTAGAAATAGAGTCTGAGTTTGCGTGAATTGGACTTCGTATGAAGAAGTTATGGCCATCGGAAGTTTCAGAAAATTCAAAACAGCTCGCAAGAAATTTAAAATTCAAACTGAAAGTGCAGAAACGGGCTGGGCGGGAAAATTCCCGCCCACGCAGGTCGACTGGGGAGTCGACACTAGTGTAGACCTGCCCCCCCCCCCCCAAGGTCGACTATGGCGTCGACCTGGGTGTCGACCTGGTCAGTCGGCTGGGGTTTTGACTGAGCCCAATCTTGAGCTGCTGATGTGTCTTTAGGGCTGAGTTGGCAAATTAAATAGTTCAGTTTAGTTCTGAGTTGATCTGACGGTCTAAATAAACCCTAAACTCTATAAATACCTAGGTAGTCTCTCACCCTAATTCATATGAAAAATAGAATAGCTACCGTCATACCGCCGCCATGGAACTCAGTGGAGCCGCCGCCAACTAAGAAGGAAGAAAAGCTAATCAAAACCTAATTCTACTCAACTCTAAAGCAAATCAAGACTCTCTTTTCTTCTCTAATTGTGAGCATGATAATCTTAACAAGATTATTGTTAAACTAATTAGATTAAGTCATGAATGGATTATAAGTGAATGATATGGATTATCATATATGTTGTTGTAAACCTTATGCTATCATGTATGTTATAAATCCTATGCTATGTGATGATGATATCCTATATGTTGTAAATCATGCTATGATGATGTTGTATAGGTTGTAGTTTTCTATGCTAAATTGAGATGAATAATACATGTTATAAAGTCATGATGTTATTATTTATGCTAGTTAGTTCATGTTAATCAAATCATCATGTTTGGGTTATGTTGATCTATATGACAAACCATGTATGCAAGTTTAGGTTGATTAGTAAAAGTTATGAACATATGCCATGACATCTATTATGACATCTAGAATTATGTTATGACATATGTGATATTCTATGCTAGTTCACACCATCATTATGTTGCCTAAAACCCCATATGCAAGTTTTCACACAAATTTGGGTTATGATCATACCATGTAAATTGTGACATTTAACAAGTTAACACCTTTAGATCCTTAACATGTGTAGTTTATGCAAGTTTCACCCCTATTATGATTAGATTCATTTTAATTGTCTATATATTGTGATAATTTATTTTTTTGTGCTATGAGTTAGACTATTCGAGTCTAACGTATATTCTGCATTGAATAAGCGAACGTATAAATGTGGGATAGGGGTAATATTAAGGATTTAATAATAAGAAGTTGGGGTGCAATTGATATGATTTTGCACGCCATGAAGGGATGGCCATAATTGAGTCAATTATGGACATCATTAAAAGTGGACTTAATTAATAATTTGAATAGGGAATTATTAAAACTGGGGTAAAAGATTATAAGTGATAATCAATGCTTAGGACATGAGGTTGGACTCGTTTGTGACGTAAACCAGCCCGGACCCGCCCGGCAAATCCAGTGGTCACAAATGTCAGCCCAATGTGAGAGGTCCTAGGTCTAAACTAAAGCATAACAGTTGTAAAGACACGAGGTTAGACTCTTTTATGGTGTAAGACTGCCCGGACCCGCCCGACAAATCCAGCTGCCATAAATGTCAGTCTAATGTGAGAGGTCTTTATGAGGTTATGGCCTGAATGAATTAAGAAATACTTAACCAGATAAACATGTAAAGTGGGACATGGGGGTTAAGTAGGTGCCTTGGGTGGCATGAGGAATCTAGTGGGTGCCCTTAGTGGCATGTGAAATACGATTAGTAAGACTTAACCAAACACACATGTAAAGGAACATGACTAAGAGGGTTAAGTGGGATATACTAGTGGACAAGCTTAGGTGGGTAGCTTGTGGGGGCCCATTTCAACCAGTAACCCAAACGTATCTTTGTGGGCTTGACCCAAGTCGAGGACGGGACACGCATACTGGGTTTGACTATAAGAGGCCAAAACGGGGAGCGGTGGCAACGCAAGTCCAACGGGTTTCATATGCGTGTGTGGACCCGGGATGGTAGGTAAGACGTTGTTGCATCGTGTAGGTATAAGCCGTGCATTCTCAAGTTGTATCGGGTTGCCACTTTAGGGGAGTGATACACCCCACTATGGGGCCAGCACGGGTATCTACGAGTAGGGAGCCGATCGCAAGTGGGTAGTGGGGTACACCTAGTGGAGATAGGGGCAGACGGCACCTATGTAGTCAGCTAGGGGTACGTAAGGCTATTTATATAGTTTCTGTGTGAAGCAAGTGGGATCAACCTTTAGGGTGACTGGTGCGGTGTAGTGTAGTAATGTGCGGTGCAGTGTAGTAATGTGCGGTGCAGTGTAGTAATGTGCGGTGCAGTGTAGTAATTATTCGTTAGTAATTAGGTGTGCCCTTAACGTCATCTTTAACGTTATCTTAAACGTTTTCTTTATCTGCTCTTCCATACCTAATAGTTCACAGACATTTACTTGTCCTCCAGCTTATGCCTTAGTCTAGTTATTTTGGTAATAGTATTGTTAGAATTGTCATACTCGCCAGACTTTATGTCTGACCCCCTCCATTTCTATCCTTTTTCCCCCTCCAGGTCCTCAGGTTGGGCCCAGCTCTAGTGGAGTTTGATTGGATTGCTTTATCTCTCTTGGAAAGCTTGGACCGTTGAAGTAAAGTCCAGCTTGTTATCTTCTTTAATGGTTATTTGTGTAATGGGATTATGTATTTTGTTTTTATGAAGATGGATATTGTACTTGACTCTGATTTATGGTTTTATGATGTAACAAACATGTTTAAATTCCGCTGCAATAAAATGAAGTTTTAGATTTCCAAGTACTACTTATTATCTGTCTTGTTGTAAATTTTCTGTTCTATATTCACTTAAAACCTCCATGGAAGTTAATGCATTCCCTTTGTGAGTGACATTAATGGACGTGGGGTGTTACACAACCCATTTCTTGTTGTGTTATTCTTATGACTTATGTCATTCTCATCAATTGATTACACCCTATCCCTTTACATCAAGATAGGTTGTTAACATTCCCCATACTTCTTTAATTTTACACGGTTATATTTGGTTAAGTGTTGTCTAAGCACCCAAGTTGACTTAACCCCCGTCTACTTATCCAATCACAAGTTACGTTGGTTAAGTGTTGGTTATTCATTCATGTTGACTTAACCCACCCACGCATCATGTCATATTGGTTAAGTGTTGTTACTTAACCCGACCATACTTAGCATGTGTCATTAGAATTAATTTTTAATGCACCAACCTCTCACAATAGACCTATTGTTGCGATTGCTGGATGTGCCGGGCGGTTCCGGGCAGACTTACACCACAACTCAATCTAACCTCGGGTTCAAGCATGATATGACTAATTTCTCACATTAGAACCTATTGTTTGCGGTCACTGGATGTGCCGGGCCGTTCCGGGCAGAATCACACCGCAAACTCAGTCTAACCTCGAGTTAGCCATGTTTCATCTTTATCCAATTAACAGTTCATGTCGATTCTAGGTGTCATATGCCAATTACCAAATTCACAAATATGCTCATGTTCAGTGTCAACTTCCTGTTTATAACCCAAATTACCCACAAATTTTAAGTCATATATTCCAAAACTCGCTTATAATCATATTTACGCCTATTCTATGTTATAATTAATTGTCCAAACCACATATTTATTCATACCAAATCTGCATATTACCTAGTCCCACGTTCATGCATATAATTTGGTTAATCCTTTATGTTTATCTTCCGAATTACAAACAACTTCACATCCCATGTTATCCATTTACATGCCAATCATAATAAATTACACAAATTCCATATCCAATTTTTATTATACAAATTTACACAAGTTCCACATTTTAGTATAATCATACCCATAATTTTGTTTCAAAATTTATACACCACTACTTCCAACCCATATTACGCCCAACAATCCCTTTCCCTTAATAATTTCTGATTCACGTTTAAAACGTACGTATCCATGATAGACGTAGGCTCGAGATAGCCTAACTATGAAAAATAAAAAGGGGTAGAGAATAAAAGGAGAGAATTCAACGTAGGCATAAATAAAATAACAGATCTTGTTGAATTAACATCATATTCATTATATGTAGACATGGGGAATGGCGAACGATATTAATAACATTATACAACAAATATAATTTAAAGTCCACTCACATTGCTTTGCATCCCAAATTCTAGATCTGATTTGTTTTTGATTTACTCCCTTTTTCTTCTATAATTTATAGATCTGAATATTCTCTTTTCTTGTGTAGTGTTTTTGGATCTGAAACTTCTTCATTGTTTTCTTTGCGTTTGTGACAATCCTAAGTTTAATCTTTTTGATTTAAGAATAACTTTTGAAGAGAAAGAGGAGAAGATAGATCTAGTTTTAAGTGGAGAATAAGGTGAGTTTAGATTAGAGCAGAGCCATGGCGTCGCCATGGATTTTTGTGAGGATAACAATTGCATTAAAGGTCCTTTTATAGCAGCAAACCAACGAACCAAGCCAGAAAATCCGTCCAGGATCGAACAAAAGCACCCAGCATACATTCTGGCTGAACAGGTCGACCCCCCCAAGGGAGGTCGACCCTAGTGTCGACCTCCTTCAAGGGAGGTCGACCCTATGGTCGACCCCATGGTCGACCTCCCTTAAGGGGAGGTCATCCTCTTTGAGCGGGAATTTTCGTGCCCATGTTCCTGGCCTGAATTCAAATTGTTTTGAACGTTGGGTTGGTATATATATACGTATATAGTTTTCTGTGTGTATACAAACTTATATGGCTCATAACTTCTTCGTACATTATCCGATTTACTCAAACTTAGACTCTATCCTAAGCAGAATTCTGAGACGGACGCAATGGTAACGTCCATTTTACTTAATTCCTGATATTTAAATTAAGTATCATTATTTTATTATCTTTTCTGCTACACACACTGTTATTGAAAAAATCTTTTACTAATTTTTATTTTACATCACCATTACTTACCTATCTCTGCATAATTACACATATGTACATTTTTAATTATACTAAAAATGTGGGGAGTTACATTCTTCCTTCTCTTGTCTCTGTATTTTCCAATTTTCTTCTATAATCACTACGACCTCATTAAAGGAAATGTTATGCCATTATCCTTCTTAAGGGTAGTTTATATGTTATTTATAACCAGTACACTCCCTAGGGTTTCACCTTATACCAAATACCATTTTCACCTTATACCAAATAACAGTATTATCCCCCACCTGTATTTATCCAATATAGCTACATTTTCTAGTTAAATGGTTTTCAGGCTTATTAATTTTAATGTAGTTAGACCCTAAGCTATAATTGGTAATGTTCTCATCGTTAAAATTGTGAGATTCCTGAATGGTCCCCTCCCTATTTTGATTTCCCTTATCTAGAAACAAATTAGAAAAGTTGCATAGTGACAAATAAATTTGCATAGCCAATTTAAACCTTATTTTCCCTCGGCCATTTCATGTAAATCCAAATGTATATATCATTCAAACATATACATTACATAACCTGCCTAAATATTTTATTCTTAAAATATTATCATTATTCTATATTCTTTGACAAATTATTGTTTAATAATATTCAGAATTATCATTATCTTTTCCTTATCAATTATGTGTAAAAAGGGATTAGCATATACAATTCTTAAGTTTAAAAAGGATGAAACCCTAGGGTTATCACATACGAGCTTGAGAAGTCCAGAATTATGATATTTTGTATTTATTCTGCTGTATGTTGTATATGAGGACAAGTTATTATAACTGTCCAGGTGGGTTGATGCACTCTAATGATTATAAGTTTTATATTCAAGCTCTCAATAAAGCTTTATTACTATATTATATTTTATTCCACTACGATGTGAGACTCTGATTTTGTGGTGTTTTTTCTTCTTATTTCTTCTATTCTGATATTTCTTTCTTTCTTATCTCACCCTCTAATTTCTTGCTATTAACTATCTGCATCTCTATGCAATTCGAGTTGACAATTCGAGTTGACATGTGTCGTTAAATGTTGGCTTAAACTATATGGAAAAAGTGGGTCGTTACAATTGGTATTAGAGCTATTGATTTAGTAATAACCTTGGCTTTGTGGTGTAACTCGATAAAGATAGGGTCGTTAATACCCTAGATTGAGTTGAGTGTATATATATACGAGAGTGTATATTTGTAGATTTATAAAAAAAAATTGAATTGTGTTGCTTGATCGGTTCAAGTATCGGGAAATTATATCGAACTGGCAATAGGCATAATATTGTTTTGTAAAGAGGGTAAATGAAATAATTTTACCCAAATTATATTTTGATTTAGAAAGAAAATATTTTTTCCAAATTATTGAGATATTGGTTGTTGGATTTATTTGATTGGAATTAAAATAAATTTTGAAATGAAAACGAATCAAAATCGAGATTATTGAAATAAAAGTAAACAATCTAGAAAATCAATTGGTTAATTAAATTTGGAAATTGAACTTAACTTAGTAAAAATTGATTGTGTATTGCTCGTTATTTGGACGATAGATTGGTTGAAATAAAATTTATCCACATTTAAAGAAGTTGAACAAATTGGAAACTACGAAAATGAATCCTAATATAATGGATTTGAGTGAAATTCGAATATGAAATTAAATTAAATGGATTAATCCTATATTTGTTATTGCATTGTAAATTGAGTTAAGTACAAGTTGGAAGAGATAGAGTTATTAGTTACTTCGCTAGGTTATTGGAGTTTGGTTGCCCAAAAAATAGGTAAGCCTTGATATTATGGATGGTGATTGATTTTATACCCCTGAGTTGGGTAGCCGCTTGGCTTTTATTTTCTTTTGATCGAAGTGACGCCTAGAGTGGCATTTGTAGTTTTTTGGATCGAGCCGTGCAGAGGAGATGCCGGTGAATTTTGAAATGAAATGAAATGTAATGACCAAGATTTTCAGTTATTTAAAATTAAATATTTAAATCTGGTTTAAATATTATATTGAAAATATATTTTGATTTTTATGGAATTTATTTATTAAACGAAATTTAAATGTATAAATTTATATTTATTTTAAACGAACTCGTAATGTCGCGGTAGTTTGTAATGTTGAGTTTTGAACTTCAATTGAATGTACAAAATCCGTTTTAAGTCGGAATTCTATAAAACAAGAAATATTGTAATCGATTAGATTATAATTTTCTAATGAAAGAGAAAATTTTAGATTTCATATTATAGTTTGTAAGTTATGGCTAAATCAAATTTTCAAACAGTTGTTATAGGATCATTTATAAAATAAAACATTTATATAATATAATTAAATAGTATTTTGAATATAATTTGAATATCGTTTAACTCAAAAATGTAATATTGAGTTATAATTCCACATTGGTTTATATTTGGAATTATATATTATTTTATTTGGATAGATATACATATGACAATAATAATTTATTATTATTTAATTAAATTTTTTTGTAATTTATAATATTATCGATATCATATAAGTGTTAGAAATAGCTAATTTCAGACGACTTCTCTTTTCGACGAAATGAATTTTATTGGAATGCGTATAGCTAATTATTGCAAGATTTACTGTTTGGAGCCAATCAGAGTTGTTTTGTCGGTAGACGAAATTTAAATGTGAACCAATGAATATAATTGAAATTAAAATAACTTCATTGTGCAAATGGAGTCAGAAATCAACGGAATTAATTCCATTGGATCCGGGATGTTAAGACATAGCGGTATGTCTATTTCTGTTCCGTTTGGAGTTCATATGTGGCAATGCATTTATTTAAAGTTAGCGTAAGGAGCAGTAAAATTATTAACAATGTTAATATGAAATGTAAGTCAATTGAATATAATAGTTCTATAATAGGTTAACCTCTACCTTGGGGTAAGGTACCAAGGTCCATATAAATGCATGCAAAAACATGCTTATTGTAGCGACTTGAAACCCCCGATCGGCCTAGACCGAATGAGAAGGCGGATTGCATTAAGAACACAATGCATCGGAACGTAGAACCACAAAACTTTTCATAGCTACTACAACAATTTACATCAGAATACAAGAATATCAGAGTGCGAATAAATACTACACACCGAAAAAATACAATTATCCGAGAATAAATTACATAGTAGCAGAAATAAAAATGTATAAATACAATACATAGCGGAAATACATTAACTACCACAACTGAAAGGAATACACGAATACAAAGCTTTCCGAATATAGCTCCAGGTGTAAACTAGGATCCTTTGAAAATAAAGAATCTGCTAAACCAAAACTATTGACTGCCCGTGTGGAAAATATGGACACCAAGAGCTTAGGTAGAAACAATAAACTCCGAGTCAGTCATGGACTGGTGTGAGAGCTAAAAACAGTTATTAAACTTCACTTTAAAATAAGGAAATTCACGGGACCACGCCGTATGTCACAGAACGAGTTTACTCCCATGAATACTTTGAAATAAAATAGTTTGCAAACAACGCAATGCTTTTCGAAAAAATGAGGCTATTATAAGACTCAGGTCCCATCACACAATGCAACACAAACCAGAGGATAGAGTTTTACCTTATAATAGCTAAATATGTTTGATACGCTTTAAAACAAATCTTTTTGATATACTATAAGTCTATAGTGTGGCAACCAACTTCAAATATAAATGTATCAATCATAGACGACATAGTACCCCATCCTACTATGTCGCCATATGGTTTACAACTAAAACTGAAGTCACGTATTGGAAATTGGATTTCCGTCATGAGCCAATTCCAGGGATGGTCAGATCACCTCTAGCAAGATGATCAAGGATCACACCTATGGGCAACCCTTGGATCCGGCAAGGCCGGTCCACACCTAACGTTTGTGGATTAGTTATTCCTGAACATACGTTTCCCTGTCCTATCAGACCTCCAAATGGTCATTCCTCGACCACTTAAGCCTTTTAGTAGGCTTTATCCGAGGCGCCTCACAATCCAAAATCCACATAAGTAAAAATTTCTGGGCTCTATACCATGACACAACTTCTAGCTAGAAAGAAACGTATGCACTCCTTCCGTCCCTTATCCCGTTTCTGACTCATACCAAGGTGTGAGGCTCACGAATTATCACTATTCACAAAGCTATGCTACTTAAAGTTGTGCTTTGATGATCAACCACAAGGTCCTGCTTTTCAACAAAAGCCTTGATCATTTGTATCTTAACATGCCACATTGTCAATCCATACCATACCATTGATTTCTGCCAATATATAACCTCTAAGCTCGTACATCTCAGAGAAGGGTGTTAAGCAAGAGAATAAATTCTCTGCCATCAAACAGATATATATTTAGTAGAGATCAATGAATATAGCACACAATACAATGTCAAACACAATCCATTCACAAGTCCGCTCTGGGTCTAAATGAAATCGGAGGCACCTTATTCCTCGTCCCATATGTCCAATACAGGTGAGAGGTCCTCGCATATTCTATCGATATCCAAGTACGTCTGGACGATCACCACTTATCACCTCATCTTGGAGTGTACTCCCCAAGTTGAGACATCCACAATCATCCAACCGATGTGAAGATCTCCAGTCTTAAACCGCCGTCTTCTTATCTTTGACTTTTAGTCATCGTAATAGTTATTCAGAATGGGTTAAACCCGACCTTTCTGAATAACTAGCGTATCTTTATAATCATGTATTAATTACACAAAGATACCACACATCTAATTCCAATCTAGAATATTCTTTTATTCAAATATTCACATCTTTGGGGAAAGGTTCCCATTAATTTTATCAAAGATAAATTCTTTTAAATTTATTCTTTAATGTTCTTTTGGATATCATTTCAAAAGATTTTATTTTATCTTTTCACAAATTAAACCAAATTAAGGTTTATGGAACTAGTCGGGATTAAATGAACCTTACCGAAGTAATCTTTTATTTTATTAATCCCAATCCCGACCTATTCATCCCATGGAGCAAAACTGGTGTTACTCCATATTTAACACCCTCTGTGTTATCGGTAAATTTAATTACCACTTAATGTTCAAATCTAATTAAAGATTTAACTATTGCGTAGAGTAAAACAGAGGGGGAGGGGAAAGGGGAAAGGGGAGGGGGAATAGGTGTTGGGGGTACTCCGTCTCGAACCCTTCTCTTATTTGACAAATTGAATTATCTCATTCACTTTTCAATCTAATTAAAAATCATTAAAACTCTAGTTCAGATTTAATCTTCAAGCATCATTATTTAATGATTATTCAAATTTTGGAAGTTAATCTTGTCTTTTACTTGGGTTAAAGAACAAATGTTATTTAAAGCACAGTTCACAATAAACCCAAAGTCATTTTCCATTAGTTAGGAATCTTCATGGAAATTTGAATAATTTGTAATCGATATAAATTTCCATATCCGACTAATACTATAAATGAAATAATGGCGAGGCCTTTTAAATTCCATAAATAGTAAGGGCCTTCCTTCATGGAAGCTCACTACGATTATTATTAAATCGAATTCCATTCAATTCCAATTAAATTAAATAAACTGGAAAATTTCTCTAAATCTTATTTAAAAGATTTATTCTTTCACAAATGGGTTCAACAACAGTATTATTTTAAGATACCATTCACAATGAACTCAACATCCAATTTGATATTGAATGTAAGATCTTAAATGGAAATCATGTCGACTTATATTCAATACCAAATTCTGAAATCAGCCGGTATCGTTTTGGAATAACGATATTGATATCTTCCAAATTCCACAGCAATATCCATATAATTACAGAATCCAATATCCAAATATCCGAAGATAATTTCCATTCAAATCCATTCCAATTTATTCGTTGGAAAACTCTGGTTATTTTAAAACCATTTACAAATCCCATTTATTAATTTAAATAACATTGGATTACTATTCAAGTTAATAACTAGTTCATTTGGATAAAAATATCTTTTATATTTTCAAAAATTTGAATATTTCATCAAAAATCTTTCTAAATCATTAATTATGATTTTACATAATTTTTCCATATTTTTAATAATTTTATTAAGGCCCTTACAGTTGGTTTCCAATATCGGCTACCGAACTGCTTCCATAGCGACCTTTTCCAAAATTGATTTGGACATATTTTAAAATTTAACCATTCAAATTTAAATCTCATTTATTCATTTGAAAGATCTTTTCGATATGAACCCGATGATTCCAGTTTTAAGAGAATCTGACGGTCGGATCTCCCATTACGTCCATTTGAATTCAATGGTTCGTGAACGGTCGATGCGCGGCGCGTTCTATTCAAGCCATATAAATATATATAATATTTGTATCGTCCATTTCCATTTACAATGTATTTTATAAAATGTTTTAAATTCGTTAAAAAACGATTTCAAGTTCCATTTCAATTTTAAATTAAAATTGAACATCCCATTTTATTATAATCTCAAAAATGGTAATATTTTCAAAATTCAATATTTTAAAATTCAATCTTCTCGATATTCATTATAAAAATGAATAAAATCGATATAAAAATTCGTTCGAGTTAAAATAGTGTTCATATACTTAACTCGGCTTCATATTTTTATGTATTTTTGTGTTCATCCGAAATCGGACATCAAAATCTTATTTTGATTCTTTACTGAATATTATTTAAAATATTCGTTATTTCTGAATTGGAATCAGACTCAATCAATTACCTTATAATTTTATTTATATGGATTCAATACATCGCATGTATTCAAAAATAGTGATAACAACTATTAACATCCCATTCACAACCAAAGTGCAATTTACAACTGTATAAGCATTAAATAATTAAATAACGCTTATAAAAGTCTGTTAATCAATCGGTTGACAAACAATTAAATCCAAGAAAGATGTGAATTAATTATCATCCCCAGACCCGCGTGGGGTTTTCAAACAACAATAGTTGATTCAAATTAATCACTGGTTAATAAATTTAACTAATTCTAATTCGATTTGAATTATTTTTCTAGTTAGCAAATTTTCACTGTTCAAATCGTAAATGGATATTTATATCCAATTTCAACTACCACAATAATATTAACATTACTTTCAATGTGTTAAACACTTAAAAATCACAAACAAAATTTAATACAGTCAATCAGATCATCCATGGTTTTCAAACAAAAGTGAATGTAGGCTAACAGGAATCGTACAATATTTTATGATAATTAAAACTGATAAAAATCCACACTGGCATTCACTACATTCAGTTATAAAATAAATAACTGTACAAATATTTTGAGTGAGAAAGTACTCACTTTCATTTCCACTCCATCAGTCTTTATTTGAAGATTTTATTTTTTTAAATAAATTAAACAAACTTTTAATTTAGCTCAAAATTGAACTTGCTTCATTTCCATTCTGGTCAGTTCCATTTGTAGTGCTCGCTGATACGAGCGCAAGGCAACTGAAATCGTCGGATTTCGATCTCGTATGAAAAAGATATGATAATTTATACATTGGATAGTTAAATAAATAATTAGTTTAATAAAATATTATAAAAACCTTAATCTCTTTTTAATCCTCCCTCTCAATCTCTAATTCGTAAGCTAGTTCAACTGTTTCCATTAGTTTTTATCAAAATTAAAATATAAATTAATATAACGATCAACATTGAATTTGAACGTGCATTTTAATTTACCGGGGCCACATACTAACTCCAAAAATTATGAAAATTAAAATCTTGCTATGTTTTAACGATACAATCCTAACAAAATTAATTTCGTCGAATTTGAGACCGTTTGATAAATGGCCTTTTTATTATCTTATTAAATTCAACTTGAAATCGAAAACACGTTTAAATTTACCATGTTCACATACTAAGTCCAAATGACTTGAAAATTTAAACCTAATAATAATTTGACATTCTGGATCCAACAAAAGTAGTTTCACCGAAAATGGAATTATAAAGTGAAATCTCAATTATAAATTTTAACTACTCTTGTTTTATAATATTATTTTGTTTATAAGGTGAAAATACATATTTTTATTTCCCTTAACTACTCTTGTTTGTGATTTTTAAGTATTTAACACATTGAAAGTAATGTTATGTCCAGTTTAAAATTTAAATTTTAAGTTATGTCCAATTTAAAATTGTAAGTAATGTCCAGTTTAAAATTTAGAATAGCCATTTGGATCCAGAATGATATTATAAATTGAATTAGTATGTATTTTCGAGAATGATATTATAAACTGAATTCGAGAAGTTTTATAAGTTAGATAGAAATATCTAAGTATAATTTATTATGGAATAAGAAATAAAAGTTTGGTTCAAATATTGGAAGTTTAAAGGTTATGATTAACAAATGGAAATTTATACAGGCCAAATGATGCTAAGTACTGAGCCAATGAACTCGTTTTATTTTCATGGTTGAATGATTGTTTATTTTGATAGTTAAATAACTGACTATCAAAATTTGACCTATACGATTGCTGGAACGGAAAGACCGAGATCGAATTTATATTCGAAAACCACTCTGACCAACAAATATGTGAATGTTGAAGATATCAGATGTTGATTGAGTTGGAGCATTGAAGACTGTTGATCTTCGTAAATTTGAAGAATTACTTAAAATCTCTGACTTGAAATCAGAGATACACTGTGATTCTATCATGGTAGGAATCGCCGGATTGCAAGGACTTCTCGCTACTGATCTTTAGGGTGATTCCAGGGTGTAGTAGGAGAGTGCCTTCGGTTTGTCCAGTCTTAGGACAACTTGTATGGGCGGATGTCTGACAAAGTATTTCAAAAAGAGTCACGTATGTTGATTTCTTCAAACGTACAATCGTTGATGGAGGAGAAGGAAACTTCTCTTAGCTTAATGACTAGATTATTTTTGTGGTCATCATTTAGTGATATCTGGCGGATTTGGCGATGTGGCATTAAAAGAGAATGGTAGCTAGATGTTCTAAAAAGAAAATTTAAACCTTAAGCCTCATCAACCGAGGAATGGTACAAAATCGGGTAGATTGCATGGCTATGTGGGTCGCTACCATTAGTGTGTATTTTCACCATCTAGAGAATATTCATATTTGTTCTTCTTTTCGCTTCTATAACTCCCGGGAAAGGTTATGTTGCTAGCAACCGTAGGTGACAATATATTCGGAACATTCAAGTGAAATGAATGGCTGATCATGTTTAGCCTGGGTTGCAAGATGTTCTTGTTGAATCCGGTGTAACAACCCGGAAATTCTGAGCCAATTTAAAATTTTTATTTTGGCAATTTTAATGAATTTTGATATTTGAAATGATTTATTTTAAATAATAACGACGAGAAATTTATTTTGAATGGAATTCGAACGTATATATTTATATAGATCGTCGTTAGAATATAAATATTTATTTATAATTATAAAAGGAATTGAAAATGGCGTGGTAGATCGATAATTCGTTTCAAAGTTCAAATGAATGTACCGGGTGCAAAATAAATCGGATTTTAGCAATACCAAAAACATTAGAATCTAATTGAGAATATCTTTCCAACGAATCCAAAAAATCAAAATTTCACAGTGGGGATAAAAAGTTATGCCCAGTTGAAAATTCAGAATAGTCGCTATGGAATTCTGGCCCTTAAAAATGGAAATTTTGCAGACGACCTCATAATTCGACGAAACCACTTTTGTTGGATCCGTGATGTCAAGTTATTGCCAGGTTTCAAAATTCGTAATTTTTTGAATCAATATGTGAGCGTGGCAAAGGAAAACACGTTTGACCAGTTTCAGTTGATTTTAATCGACTGGAAAATGGCCATTTTTCAAACGGTCTCAGAATTTGGCGAAATTAGTTTTGTTAGGACCGTATCGTCAATACAAAGCTAGAAATAATTTTTCTGGAATTTTTAGAGACTGTATGTGACCCCGGTAATTTGAAATGTACGTTCAAATTGAATATATATAGATTTTTGTTTTAATTTAAACGGAAACTAATCGAAACAGCCGAATCAGCTTACGAAATATATCCCATTGAGTTTGGAATGGGGGTATTTAGCTAGGGGCTACAGTCGTTAGGCTTGGTTTGGAGTTAGAATTGAAAAGTTACTTTTTAGGATTTAAAAATTAAATTAAAAAAAAATAATTAAAGAGAAAAAGGGGGGGTCAACCCTTTTCCCCCTTTCAAACCCGATAGCGGGTTACTTCGAAAAAAAAGGGCGATGGGGGAGGAATCACCACCGTCGTGGCCAACGGGGCTATCGCACTGCCGGCGCCGCCACCTGAGGGGACCACCGCCCCTTCCTCCGCCCCTCTCTCCCCTTCCCTCGTACGAGACCCCACGCCCTACCCCCAGGTTCATCGACCAAGCCCCAAACCACCCTAGCCCGCAGCTGACGCCTCCCCTTAGACCTAGAACGACCATCCGCCGCCTTCCCCTGCCGTGGCAGGCCCGGCGCCGCCCAACTCCGCCTCCCTTTTCGATTATGGACCCCGATTCAACTGGTGAGCTTTTATTTAATTTATTTTTGTTTAATTTGAAAATACAAATGTGATTTTTATTTTTATTAATAACATTACATTAAAAATACGAAGAGTTAATTTTTATAAATATAAAGCTTTGATTTTTATTGACAAATTTTTAGATTTTGATTTTTAAAATTTTGATTTTTATAAATATGGTTTTAGAATAAAAATTTGATTTTTATTATCATGAAAGGGGAGTTAAGATATAATTTTTCTATATGTAAAGGAAGTATAATTTTTTTTTCATATGTAAAGGATTAGATTTTTACAATATAAAGAAGAGATTTTTAACAAAGAAAAGAACTCATTTTTAACGCAAGAAAGAACAGATTTTTATTAAGAAAAGGATTAGATTTTTACTATGAAAAAGGTATAATTTTTATTTATATGAAGCAGCGATAATAATTCGATTTTTATATATAGAAAGTAGATATAAAAATATGATTTTTATTTATTGAAATAGTGTGATAAAAATATAATTTTTATTATATTACTAGCAAGATGTAAAAATAGAATTTTTATCTATATAGTAGCGATGTAAAAATAGAATTTTTATTTATATAGTAGCGATGTAAAAATAGAATTTTTATCTATATGGTAGCGGTATAAAAATGTGATTTTTATATACATAACAACAATATAAAAATGTGATTTTTATATATGTAGTGGCTACGGACAAGGAAAGTGACAAAAGGCAAGCACAACGAAGATTTCTACATATGAAGAGTCGTGGTGTTTGTTTTAGCTAGTCGATGAGAACTTCTCACTTTAAATTTCCTTTTCTAGTTAAAAATATATACTAGGATGCAGACGGTGTTTTGCAGCACCCGACACCCGTGGTCCACAGACCATGGATGGCTTGTTTGATTAGTTAATTGTTTGGTGATTGATTTATTTGTTTGGTTGATAAATTTGATTGAATTGATTGTGAATAAATAAATATTCATTTACAAACCGGACGGTTTGTTTATGTACACCGATTTGAAGGACATTGATTGGGACGATAAATTTTACAGATCGCCCAACTATACAAATAATATTTAGTGGTTGTGGATTGAAACCCCACACGGGTGTTGGGATGATAATTTGTGTACACTAATCCCAATTATTTAGTTGTATGTTGATCGATTGGTCGACAGACAGTGAGAGCATTAATTATTTATATTTGATGCTTATGCAGTTGTGTGGTGCACTTTGGACGATGGTTGATTATTTATCGTTGCTATTATATACATATGTTGTATGGAATCCATATAGTTAACATTATATGGTAACTGATTGGGCCTCATTCCAATTTGGAAAATAAAGAATATTATAAAATATAGATTCATGTGTTGACAATACTCATTTGTTGAGATTAGTCATGTGTTGAAAGAAATATAGATTCATGTGTTGAACAAAATATTTTAACAATAAAATTTACATCTTTATCATATATAAAATTAGAAACTAACTGGAAAGTAGGTAAGATGAGTGGTCTCCTAGGTATTGATCTGATGTTGGTTTCGGTCTTCGGGGTTAATACTTAGGGAATCGTTCTCTAACTAATTTACAGTTGGAGTCTGATTAAAAATTAAACGATAGAAATCATAATTTTATAAAATATATTAAATAACAAAAATAGTCACGTGTTGACAGTACTCATGTGTTGAGATTAGTCATGTGTTGAAAGAAATATAGATTCATGTGTTGAATAGAATAAATATTCATTTGTTGTATAGAATAACGAAGTTATGGAAAAATATAAAGCCGTGTTGATTAGAGATGCGCTATTTTGACGTGAACGATATTTATATCGATTATATTCGTTTTTATAATGAATATTGAAAAGAGAAAAAAAATTGAATTAAATATAAAATGAATTCGAATTGAATTGAATATAAAATGAATTCGAATTGAATTGAATATAAAATGAATTCGAATTGAATATAAAATGAATTCGAATTGAATTGAATATAAAATGAATTCGAATTGAATTGAATATAAAATGAATTCGAATTGAATTGAATATAAAATGAATTCGAATTGAAATGAATTCAAACCGAATTGTAATTTAATTAAATAGAAATGCAATTGGAAATCGAAATGAAATCGATTTGGAATGAATTCAAATCGAATTGAAAACGATCTGAAATTGAATTGAAATTGATTTGAAATCAAATAGAAATGAAAGTAAAAAGAATTTATAATGGAAAATTCAATTTTGATTTGAATTTGAAATGAAAGTTGAAATTGTTTTTGAAACAAATTTGAAACGATTAACAAAATACGTTTTAAAAGGAAATCGATGAAATATATATAATATATATATAATATATATATAACGGCCTGAATAGAACGCGCCGCGCTGCGGCAGTTCGTGAATTTCCGCCATTGACTTCGAATGGACATTGCGGGAGATCCGACCGTCGGATTCTCCTAAAACCGGAACCGTTGGGTTTGTATCAAAAAGTGCTTTCCAATGAATATTAGAAATTTGAAATCTAACAGTTGGATTTGGAATTATGTCCAAATCAAATTTTGAAAAGGTCGTTGTAAGTGCAGTTCGGTGGCAGTTATTGAAAACCGACTGTACGGGCCTTGATAAAATTATTAAAAATATTAATAATTTGTTTAAAATCATAATATGTGAATTGGAAAGAACCGGGATGAAATATTCCACATTTGAAAGGATAAAAATATATTTTTATCGAAATGAACTAGTTTTGAACTAGAATTATAATTCTATTTATTTTTAAAATAAATAAAGTGGATTTGAAATGGTTTTAAAAGTAACCAGAATTTTCAATAATTGAATTGGAATGGATTTGAATCGAAATTGTCTTTGGAATATTTCGATGTTGGATTTCGTGATGAAACAGATATTGTTATGGAAATCTGAAAGATATATTTATATCGTTATTTCCAATACGATATTTGTTGGTCGTAGAATTTGATATTGAATATAAGCCGATATATTTTCTATTCAGAGCCTTGTATTTAATATCAAACATGATTTGGGTTGTCGTGAATGGTGTCATCATTAACACTATTCTTAAACCCAGTTGAGAAAAAGATTAAATCTTTCTATTTAGATTTAATGAGGTGTACCAATTAAATAATATTAATTGGAATTGAATTTAAACTGGTTTTGGGTTTATCGTGAGCGGTGTTTTGAATAGCACCTGTTCTTTAACCCGATTAACAATAGAATGTGATTTTGGGTTTATCGTGAATCGATTTTTAGATGACATTGGTTCTTTAACCCAGTTAAAGACAGGATATTGACTTTTGAGAAGATTAAAACTAAGTGGGGTTTTAATGGATCTTTATTTAGATTAAAGAGAGCAAGGATGGAGTATCACCAGTTTTGCTCCAAAGCGATAGTTAAATCTTTAATTAGATTTGAACGTGAAATGGTAATTAATATTTACCGATAACACCGTGGTATTAGATATGGAGTATTACCAGTTTTGCTCCATGGGATGAATAGGTTGGGATTGGGAAATAAAATAAATAATTACTTCGGGGTAGTTCGCTAATCCAGACTAGTTTGGAAAACCTTAACATGGTTTGAAATGATATCCAAAGGAAGATTAAAGAATAAATTTAGAAGAATTAATCTTTGATAAAATTAATGGGAACCTTTCCATAAGAATGTGAAATTTGGAAACTAACTGTAGGTTAGCTAAGAAGAATGGCTTCCTGGGTATTGACCTGATGTTGGTTTCAGCCTTCGGGGTTAATATTTGGGGAATTGTTCTCTTGCTAATTTACGGTTAGTGATTGATGAATTGGAATGAGGCATATGTTGTGTTTGTGTAACATTTGTTTATTATATACACGGGTCATTCAGAAAGGCCGGGTTTATACCCATTCTGAATAACCGATTCGACGATATGTCGAAGATGAAGACGGTGGTTGAAGACCGGAAGTCTTCACATCATTTGGGTGATTACTGATGATCTTGATTGGGCTGTACACCCAAGAGGAGGGAATCAGTTGCTGATCGTCCAGACGTACTTGGAGATCGATGGGTACGCGAGGAAAGTGCCTCCGGTATCATTCAGACCCGGAACAAACTTGTAAATGGACTGTGTGTCTGACATTGGATTTTATTATGTGTTGATTGACCTCTATTAAATATACATCTGTTTGGCGGCGGAGAATTTATTCTCTTTCTTAACGCCCTTCTCTGAGACGTACGAGCTCAGAGGTTGTATATCGATGGACATCAGTCGCATGGAGTGAATTGCCTGTGTGGCATGCCTAAGTGGCAAATGATCAAGGCTTCTGTTGAAAAGCAAATTCTTGTGGTTGATGATCAAAGCACGGCCTACGTGGCATAGCTTTGTGTATTGCATGGATTCGCGAGCCTCACACCTTGGTATGAGTCAAAAACGGGATAAGGACCGCTGGGAGAACACGACGTTTCTTTCTAGCTATGGTGGTGTCAGTGCTTAAACTAGCTGACATTTATATTACTTTCATCTTTGTGGTTGTTGGAATGCGAGGCGCCTCGATCATAGGTCTGTAAGGACCAGGAAACGTGTGTTTAGGAATAACTAATCCTCAAACGTAAGGGAGGACTGGCCCACCCGATTCCAAGGGTTACCCAGAGTGCGTAGTCCTGAGGCATTTGCTAGAGTGTCTCGAAGCGGAGAGAAGCTTGCCCCTTGCCTCGACTCATGATGGAAATCCAATTTCCAATACGAGATATTTCGGTTTTATTTGTAGAGCCTAGTATGGCGACATAGTAGCGTGGGATACTATGCCGTCTATGATTGATATTTATGATTGAAGTTGTTTTGACACTTTATACTATAATAGTATAAAAATGATTTGTTTTAAATGTACCAAGGATGTTTGGCTATTATAAGGGAAACCTCTATCCTCCGGCTTGCATTGCATTGTGTGATGGGACCTGGGTCTTATAATAGCTTCATTTTTCGAAAAAGCATTGCGTTGTTTATTCTAATCACTGGTATTCTTTGGAGGAAACCCGTTCCGTGTTATACGACGTAGTCCCTTGAATTACTCTCTTTTAAAGTAAAGTTTTAAATAACTGTTTTAGTTCTCACATCAGTCACATGACTGACCTGGAGTTTATTGTTTTAACCTAAACTCTGGGTGCCCTTATTTTCGACACGGACAGCTAGTAGTTTTGGTTTTGCAGATTTTATATTCACAAGATCATGATTTACATATGGAACGATGCTTGGAAAGCTCTGTATCAGTGTATTACTTTCAGTTGTGTTTTGTATTGATTTTTTGCTGCTTTGTAATTTATTGAATCTCTGATGTGCAATATTTATTCATACTCTATATATTCTTGTATTCTGATGGCATTGTTGTAATTACAATGAAATGTTCTTCTGTTTGTGTTCTGATTTGTCTTATCCTCAATGCCATCCATGCTTTCCTTACCTGGGAAGTTCGGGTCGTGTAAGTTGGTATCAGAGCTCTGGTTTACAGAGCTCAAGAACAAGACACATTAGAACCATACGAAAGAATTCATCATATATTGGATTAGTAATATCCAATTAGAATGACTTGTTAGAGATAGGATCAGTAGTATCCTAGAACAAGTGTGAAGAGTATATTTTTAAAATAAAACAATAATTTTTTGAAAAGTTAAATTCAAGTATTCGTATTTGAATATTTATTTATATTTAATTTGGACAGTCGAGTATATAAAGATTTTGCATATACGCGTCATGAACGTATATTTGAAGTTTTAATATACTGGATATATATAGGATCACACTCTAGTTGCTCGGAGATGATTTTGATGATGGAGCTCCATCACCAATATTTATGTTCGGGTTTCGAAGGTGTGATATCTATATATTTCCATTAGACTGGTGTGAGAACCAAAAATAGATAGATTTATTGTTATGATTTGGCATCAAAAACATGATTCCCTGTATATATATCAAAGTTATGAGTTTGAAATTCTAATCAACTAATTGATTGCTGGTTGTGTTGTTTGATTAATTAAATTTTGAACCATTTAGCCTAATGGAACCAAATGTTGAACTGTATTGAAAAATGATTACAATTGCATGCATATACATGTACTTACATTGAACAGGTCATAGCAAGGAGGCTAGAGCAGAAGAATAAAAAATGTTTGGCCGACAAATAGGTACATATTTATTGTATTTCTTTGGGTTTGGATGATTTTATGAGCCGATTGGCTAGCCGCTAGGTTTTTTCTTTTGAATTGAAGAAGGCCATGGGAGGCTATATGAAATATCCCGAAGTCCCTGGTGCAGGGGAGGTTATGGCGAAATTTTTCAAAAATTTAGGGTATTAGACAAATTTTTGAAAAATTTGAGAAGTTCTTAGAAACTGAAAAGTTGAAGAACTTAAGCTGTAATCAAAATAATGAAAGTTGAGTTGATTAGTAAAACAACTTTCGGCTTCGTTCCTTTTCGGGGACGAAAAGTTTTAAGTGGGGGAGATTGTAACAACCCAGAAATTCTAAGCCAATTTAAAAATTTTATTTTGGCAATTTTAATGAATTTTGATATTTAAAATGATTTATTTTAAATAATAACGACGAGAAATTTATTTTGAATGGAATTCGAACGTATATATTTATATAGATCGTCATTATAATATAAATATTTATTTATAATTATAAAAGGAATTGAAAATGGCGCGGTAGTTCGATAATTCGATTTCAAAGTTCAAATGTATGTACCGGGTGCAAAATAAACCGGATTTTAGCGAAACCAAAAAAATTAGAATCTAATTGAGAATATCTTTCCAATGAATCCGAAAAATCAAAATTTCATAGCAGGGATAAAAAGTTATGCTTAGTTGAAAATTCAGAATAGTCGCTACAGAAATTTGGCCCTTAAAAATGGAAATTTTGTAGACAACCTCAGAAATCGACGAAACCACTTTTGTTGGATCCGTGATGTCAAGTTATTGCTAGGTTTCAAAATTCATAATTTTTCGAATCAATATGTGAGCGTGGCAAAGGAAAACGCATTTGACCAGTTTCAGTTGATTTTAATCGACTGGAAAATGGCCATATTTCAAACGGTCTCAGAATTTGGCGATATTAGTTTTATTAGGACCGTATCGTCAATACGAAGCTAGAAATATTTTTTCTAGAATTTTTAGAGACTGTATGTGTGACGACCGCCCATAACCCCTGCACTAAGCAAGAGGAATAATGCGCTGAAAGGCGTGCCAGGCTGCTATGGACGATCATCATAGTAAGTGAACACATCGAAACCTGTCGTAGAACTCACATCGCAAGGATAAAATATAATAGAACATATACAACAGGTGATAGTAATGAGGTATCATATAGCAAACTTTTGAAACTCTTTCAAACATCCCGAAAGATTATCCAACTGATATCCAAGTTTGTACATAAGGCCTCACTACAACTCTCAAGCAACTCAAACAGCGGAAACAGAAATACTAGATAGAATAAAACTGGTACACCAGCCTCCTGCTCGTCATCGCTCAGCTTCCTAGTATCACTAAGCTCCATTGCCTGTAACCTGCTACTTAGTCTGCCCATCCACAACCGGATGAACAGCCGAAGGTAATAAGAGGAGACATAAAACCTTGAGTCAGACAATAGTCTTAGTGAGCGATAATACAGCTAACAAACTTCAACAAGAAAGCATATGAGAATGGGTAAATGAACAACTTATCTACCCACATCACCAGAGAAGAACTCAACCTTATCTTCCCCACATCGGACATTGATAGCCTTTACACCAAGCATTTCAACCATTCATCCATAGAAACCAGAACACCCATTCAATCATAGAGAACACACATAACATCCAGATTATATAAGTCTCACACAGACAACCCTAATCGAGTTTAACATTCCTCAAGTACCCTCGCCAGAGGCCTAAACCAATATCACTTAAGCACTCAAAGAACATCTCCCTCGACTTTGGATAATCTATGTGAGATAGTACAAACAGAACAAACAATCATCCATAACCGACTCTGGCTATCACCGCCAATCCTGCTTCGAAACCATCATTATAGTATGACGGCCAACCTTGCCATATGTCAAGGGCTAATGATAACCCCAGTTCTAGCATGAACTCCATATGCCCAACCTTGGCAATGTCCAACCTTGACACTAGGCCTTTCCCCAACCAGAAAGACCCAGGGTACTCGACCAACAACCGGTCTTTTGGGCCTTTCAACGATACCCATCGTACCCCTGCTTTGAGCCTGCTAGAACTTACGACAACGATGACTTCTCGGCCTTCGCATCTCTAAACGTCCAACCTTGACGACGTTTCATAGCTCAAGCAACCTTCTCGAGCAGCCATTATCCACCAACTCACGACCTTTGAGTTGTCTCCGCATTCGTTGTTCCACCTTGATCAACGAACACATTCATCACTTCGAGTCTTCCTACTTGAATCACCTCGAAGTTACGTCATCACTAGAAGTGTCCGATCAGAAATTTCCACTAGAAATGCCGACCAGACCCATTCTGGACCGACCAGACCTCTTCCGGTACTTCTAAACCGATCAGACCCCCTGGACCGACCAGACCTCCCTTTGCTCCTCCTGGACCGACCAGGACCCTCCTGAGCCGACCAGACTCCCTCCTCAGCCTTCTGGACCGATCAAACCGACCAGCTCCAAGACCCAGTCAAAACCGACCAGAATTGCTCCAGAACGACCAGTCAAAACCGACCAGCATTGCTCCAGAACAACCAATCAAAACCGACCAGCATTGCTCTAGAACGACCAATCAAAACCGACCCCGATGCCTCCATTCCAACCAACCAGCTCCCTGACTTGCTCCCCAAGCCATAACGTGACCGACCACCTCAGTCCAGACCCTTCTGGACCGACCAGAGCCATCAGACCACCTCAACCGACCCGACTAGCTCCAAAACCGACCAGAATGCCACCATCTGAAACCGACCAGAAACACTTCTGCTCCTTCTGGACCGACCAGCTTAAACCGACCAGAAACCTGCACATCTCCAATTCGACTCCGATTTCGACCAAAACTTCGCCAAACGACGAATCCGACGAAACCAGCTTATCCGATTCATCCAAACGCAATCACAAACATGTTATGCAACCAACAATATCATCAATCTAACAATTTCCATCAAAACACATAAATTTCCCAAAACATGATAAGTGAATCATATGAACATAAAAACGGATCTAACTTGCATAATCTTGAGAAAAATCATAAAATTAACCATTTAAATTATCTAGATCAGATCCTAAGGTGATTCATATATAAAATGGACTTAGCATGGTGTGGATCTAAGGAAAATAACATGGAAATGATGAAATTAACATCCTAAAACCCATATACTTGCATGAATCCGAATGAGAGATGTAAATCACTCACCAATTATCCAAATCTAAGCAAAAGCAATGAAAACGCAATCCGGACAGCGAACACTTCGAATCAAACTCTTCAATCCGATGAATTCGCCCTTGAGACGATGTAGATCTAGCCTCTTATGGTGTAGATCTTCGATTTCCCTCCTTGGATTTTGGAATTTTAATGGTGGAAAGATGTTAGAGGAAGAAGGAGATCAAAGCCTCCCCATTAGAGAATGGAAAATGCCAACCTTTCTCCATACCCCTTACCCCCTATTTATAGTCTCCACCCACCCTCTAATGGGCCTTCTCCAAATCAGCCTATTAGCCTTCCAAAACCTAAACAGCCAACTGAAAAACCTTAAAACAACGATTTCTCCCAAACCGCTGAACCAAATCCTTAATGTAACCACTCTACGGAAAGGGAATCATCAATTCCTTTCCAATGGCACATGTCTCACCCTCTGATTCGACC
Source organism: Allium sativum (assembly GCA_030737875.1). Lineage (NCBI taxonomy): Eukaryota > Viridiplantae > Streptophyta > Magnoliopsida > Asparagales > Amaryllidaceae > Allium > Allium sativum. The sequence goes on along the minus strand of CM060915.1, from coordinate 860,629,747 downwards.
TGAGTCAAAAGTTATGCCCAGTACAAGACTGACAGGGGCAAAATGGTCACAAACAAAATCGGTAAAAATTATGGACATGTCACACATCCCCATAAGCAACATATCAAAAGATGAGAATGATCCAACCCTCAGGGAATAAAATAAAAATATTTTACGATCTTCCGATACGTAAAATGCGAGCTGTTACATTCTCCCCCCCTTAAGAATTTCGCCCCCGAAATTCCAAGCAAACACAAGCAACCACAACAATTCCGCATGCCTATCATCCATGAGAAGCCAATCCTATCATCCAAACTAGCAACCATCAAGCCATACATCCATAGCCTTATCCTAGCACGCGGAATTCTATCAAATAACAACAAGATACAACGATATAACGATGATACAATCAAAGGGTCCTACCGATGAAAAGTTCTGGATGAGTCGCCTTCATGCTCTCTTCCGTCTCCCATGTACAATCGTCGCCATCTTCACTCCATTGTACCTTTACTAGCTTAACCGTCTTCCTCCTAAGCTGTTTCGTATCATTTCCCACAACACGAAGTGGCCTACGAGGTTTCGCAACTGCGGTCTCGACTTCTAAATCTTCATACTGTTCTTGAGATACCACCACATTCGAGTCGTGCAAAAACTTTCGTAGAAACGACACATGGAAAACATTATGCACACTCGACATCTTCTCGGGTAACTCCAACCTATATGCGAGCTTTTCTATTCGCTCGACTATCGGAAATGGTCCAACAAACCTAGGAGCCAACTTTCTTTTACTTCCGAATCGAATCATATGCTTTAACGGTGAAATCTTCACAAAAACCATATCACCTACGTCGAATTCTAAATCCTTACGACGCTTATCGGCGTAACTCTTTTGACGATCTTGGGCCGCTTTCATTCGTTGCCGAACAATTTTGATACAACCCGAGGTTTCTCTAATCATCTCGGGCCTAAGTACCAACTTATCTCCAGTTTCTAACCAACAAGCTGGAGAATTGCACGGCCTTCCATACAACGCCTCATATGGTGCCATCCCAATACTCGACTGGTAGCTATTATTATATGCAAATTCGACTAAATGTAGATGATCCTCCCATGATCCTCCGAAGTCTAACACACAAGCCCTCAGGAGATCTTTTAAAACTCGGTTGACTCTCTCGGTCTGACCATCAGTTTGGGGATGGTATGCCGTACTTAAGCAAAACTCGGTTCCCAAAGCTTCTTGCAAACTTTTCCAAAATCCACTCGTGAACAATGGATCCCGGTCACTTACTATACTCTTTGGGACACCATGGAATCGAACTATCCATTTCACATAAAGCTCAGCAAATTTTGACGCTGTCCTAGTCGTCTTGACAGGAATAAATCTCGCACTTTTGGTCAAACGATCCACAATGACCCAAATCCCTTCATTCCCTGCCCTAGTTCTAGGTAGTCCATCGATAAAATCCATCGATATCTGCTCCCACTTCCACGTAGGAACCTCTAATGGCTGAAGTAAACCACTCGGATTCTTCTGTTCAGCTTTCACTAACTGATAGTTCATACACTTGGAAATGAATTTTCCAATATCTCTTTTCATCCCTTCCCAGTAGTAGACTCGCTTCATGTCCTGATACATTTTATTACCACCGGGATGAATCGTTAGCTTCAAGTGATGACATTCTCTCAGAACCTCATCCCTCAATCCGTCGACATCAGGAACAACTAATCGTCCTTGCTTTCGAAGCCAGCCTTCTCGGTCGACCTCGAACTCCTTATCCTCTGGTTTCAGTTTCTGAATGGACTCGACAAGCTTCGCATCTTTCTTTTGGCCCTCGCCAATCCTTTCGATAAGAGTAGGCCTTATCGACAAGCTTGCCAGTATTTCAGGTTCCAACTCACACCTTGGCCTGAAATCGAACCTTGCCAAATACTCGAGGCCCTTCCATTCCGAAAACATCGCTCCCAAACTTGCGTGTCTTCGACTCAATGCATCTGCAACTGCATTGCCTTTGCCAGGAGTATAGGCTATCCCAAAATCATACGATGCCAGAGACTCTAACCATCGTTGTTGCCGAAGATTCAAATCCTTTTGGGAGAAAAGATACTTCAACGACTTGTGATCCGTAAACAACTCGAATCGTACTCCCAACAGGTAATGTCTCCACATCTTCAGAGCAAACACAATCGCTGCCAACTCCAAATCATGAGTTGGATATTTTCTCTCATGCGGCTTTAGCTGTCGACTTGCGTAAGCCACTACCTTATCCTTCTGCATTAGTACCGCTCCAAGTCCAGTACCACATGCATCCGTGTACACCACCATCTCTTCATTCCCACTTGGGATGGTCAACACAGGTGCACTTGTCAATCTCTCCTTCAAGATTCCGAACACTTGTTCACACTTCACATCCCATGTGAACACTTGGTTCTTTTTCGTCAATCCTGTTAATGGTGAAGCTATCTTGGAGAAATCCTTGATAAACCTTCGGTAATAACCAACCAACCTAAGGAAACTCCGAACATCCGTCGCATTCTTAGGTCTATCCCAGTCCTGAATTGCTGCCACTTTAGCGGGGTCAACCGCTATACCTTTCCCAGAAACAACATGACCCAAGAACCTCACTTCATCCTTCCAGAAGTGACACTTTGAGAACTTAGCTTTAAGCTGATGCTTTCGCAAGATCTCTAACACAACTCTTAAGTGCGTCTTATGTTCTTCCACATTTCTGGAGTAAACCAGTATATCATCCACGAACACAAGCACGAACTTATTCAACTGATCTCTGAACACTCTATTCATAAGATCCACAAATTACGCGGGCGCGTTAGTCAACCCGAATGGCATCACCAACCACTCGAAAAATCCGGACGGTGTCCTAAAAGCAGTCTTTGGCACACTATCCTTAGCTACTCTCAACTGGTGAAATCCCGTTGCCAAATCCATCTGAGAAAACACTTTGGCTTCATGAAGCTGATCGAACAAGTCATCAATCCTTGGCAACGGATACTTGTTCTTCTTAGTCACCTTGTTCAGCTCACGATAGTCCACACACAACCTTAACGAGCCATCTGCTTTAGTTGCAAACACGACTGGTGCACCCCACTCGGAAACACTCCTCCGAATGAAACCTTTTCCCAAAAGGTCTCTAACTTGCACCTCCAACTCTCGCTGTTCCTTAGGCGCCATCCGCCTAAGTGGCATAACAATTGGTCTCGCACCCTCGACCAAATCGATCCTAAACTCGATCTCGCGATGCGGCGGCAACCCTTTGACCTCGTCAAAGACATCTACATACTCATTAGCGATCAGCACTGATGATAGGTCTTTCTGTGGAATCCCAAGCGAATATAGATAACTCACGAAGACCCCGTCTTCACGCTTACATCTAATCAACACCTTTCGCCCTTCCACATCCCCGACCCTCACCTCTAGCTTCTCGCAATTCACCCTTGCCGCATACTTCTTGAGCCAATCCATGCCCAAGATGATCCCATACCCAGCGAAGTTAAGAACAAAGCAATCACACATGAAAGAGCAACCATGACTCAATAATACTAGACCACGGCAAATCATGCACAAACTGGACGAACCCCCAACTGGATTAGTCACGATCAATGGTCTATCACAAATCTCGAGTTCCAAACCCAAGCGACACACAAGCTCATTGCAGATGAATGAATGTGATGCTCCAGTATCAAACAACACTCGAACTGAAACACCGTTAACGGAAAAAGTACCTTGCACCATGACGCCCTTTCCCTTCTCCTCTGCAGTAGGAGCTCTTGAAGAAGATGGCACAGCATCCAAAGCATATGCCTTAACAATCTGCTTACCCTTAGCTGATTCCGGACAATCTTTCTTCTCATGCCCAGGCTTTCCACACTTGAAGCACTTCTTCTCAGCTTTGGGATTCTTACACTCATTCGAATAATGTCCCTTCTGTTGGCAGTTAAAGCAAACTGCCTCACTCTTGGGTTTCTTTTGGCCATTCTTTCCTTTCTGTTGTTGCTGCTTCCTCTTTTTATTACCACTTTGCTATGGTTTCTGAGCTTCCTCGGTTGCAGCGACAACATTTGCTTCCTTGGGAAACAAGCTCTCATGGCGAATAGCTTTTTCCACAATCTTTTCAAATGAATCATCAAGATGGTCCACAAGTGGCTTCCCAATATGTGCATCCAAACCCAAGACAAACTTCTCGTTCTTCTGATAGGGCGTATCAATGTATGAACGAGCATATCTAGACAAAGCCTCAAAATCAGAAATATAGTCAAGAACCGATTTGCCATTCTGCTTCAACTCTACGAACTTCTTGAAGAGAACTGACTTTTGAGCAGTGGAGATAAACTTTGCTTCAAACTTAGCTTGGAATTGCTCCCATGAAATCTCCTCTTCCGGAGTCTCGAGTATAACAGAATTCCACCATTCCATGGCCCTGCTTTGCAGCTGCCTTGATGCAAGCTTTCTCTTCAGTGCATCTTCAATACCCAAGTCTCCAAAGATTCGAACACATGAATCCATCCACCTCTGAACCTCTTCAGCTGGTTCAGTTCCCTTGAATGGTTTCCCTCCTAGAGATATAAAGTCCTTGCACATCTTTGCAAAATCTATTCTAGGAACTCGCACCCCTACATCTACCGTGGCCGCCACTGGAGCGGGCACCCTTCGCATAATTGCTTCTGCCATGGCTTCAAACATGGCCGGGTAATCTGGCTCACCACCATTTCCCCCTCCAGTATTAGCTCTCCTAACAGCGTGCCTTGATGGTCGTCTACTCATTCTAAATCTGAAATTTAGAATAGTTAGCCACTTCCAAGAAAACTGCTAAAAGAATACAACCGCTACCACTATATATGCTAATATATATAGTAACATCCAACTGAAATCTACAAATACGTCCCTCATACGCAATTACGTCTTTGAACTTTGGCCAAAATCGTTGACCAGAGCTCTGATACCAAATGTGACGACCGCCCATAACCCCCGCACTAAGCAAGAGGAATAATGCGCTGAAAGGCGTGCCAGGCTGCTATGGACGATCATCATAGTAAGTGAACACATTGAAACCTGTCGTAGAACTCACAGCGCAAGGATAAAATATAATAGAACATATACAACAGGTGATAGTAATGAGGTATCATATAGCAAACTTTTGAAACTCTTTCAAACATCCCGAAAGATTATCCAACTGATATCCAAGTTTGTACATAAGGCCTCACTACAACTCTCAAGCAACTCAAACAGCGGAAACAGAAATACTAGATAGAATAAAACTAGTACGCCAGCCTCCTGCTCGTCATCGCTCAGCTTCCTCGTATCACTAAGCTCCATTACCTGTAACCTGCTACTTAGTCTGCCCATCCACAACCGGATGAACAGCCCAAGGTAATAAGAGGAGACATAAAACCTTGAGTCAGACAATAGTCTTAGTGAGCGATAATACAGCTAACAAACTTCAACAAGAAAGCATATGAGAATGGGTAAATGAACAACTTATCTACCCACATCACCAGAGAAGAACTCAACCTTATCTTCCCCACATCGGACAGTGATAGCCTTTACACCAAGCATTTCAACCATTCATCCATAGAAACCAGAACACCCATTCAATCATAGAGAACACACATAACATCCAGATTATATAAGTCTCACACAGACAACCCTAATCGAGTTTAACATTCCTCAAGTACCCTCGCCAGAGGCCTAAACCAATATCACTTAAGCACTCAAAGAACATCTCCCTCGACTTTGGATAATCTATGTGAGATAGTACAAACAGAACAAATAATCATCCATAACCGACTCTGGCTATCACCGCCAATCCTGCTTCGAAACCATCATTATAGTATGACGGCCAACCTTGCCATATGTCAAGGGCTAATGATAACCCCAGTTCTAGCATGAACTCCATATGCCCAACCTTGGCAATGTCCAACCTTGACACTAGGCCTTTCCCCAACCAGAAAGACCCAGGGTACTCGACCAACAACCGGTCTTTTGGGCCTTTCAACGATACCCATCGTACCCCTGCTTTGAGCCTGCTAGAACTTACGACAACGATGACTTCTCGGCCTTCGCATCTCTAATCGTCCAACCTTGACGACATTTCATAGCTCAAGCAACCTTCTCGAGCAGCCATTATCCACCAACTCACGACCTTTGAGTTGTCTCCGCATTCGTTGTTCCACCTTGATCAACGAACACATTCATCACTTCGAGTCTTCCTACTTGAATCACCTCGAAGTTACGTCATCACTAGAAGTGTCCGATCAGAAATTTCCACTAGAAATGCCAACCAGACCCATTCTGGACCGACCAGACCTCTTCCGGTACTTCTAGACCGATCAGACCCCCTGGACCGACCAGACCTCCCTTTGCTCCTCCTGGACCGACCAGGACCCTCCTGAGCCGACCAGACTCCCTCCTCAGCCTTCTGGACCGATCAAACCGACCAGCTCCAAGACCCAGTCAAAACCGACCAGAATTGCTCCAGAACGACCAGTCAAAACCGACCAGCATTGCTCCAGAACAACCAATCAAAACCGACCAGCATTGCTCCAGAACGACCAATCAAAACCGACCCCGATGCCTCCATTCCAACCAACCAGCTCCCTGACTTGCTCCCCAAGCCATAACGTGACCGGCCACCTCAGTCCAGACCCTTCTGGACCGACCAGAGCCATCAGACCGCCTCAACCGACCCGACTAGCTCCAAAACCGACCAGAATGCCACCATCTGAAACCGACCAGAAACACTTATGCTCCTTCTGGACCGACCAGCTTAAACCGACCAGAAACCTGCACATCTCCAATTCGACTCCGATTTCGACCAAAACTTCGCCAAACGACGAATCCGACGAAAACAGCTTATCCGATTCATCCAAATGCAATCATAAACATGTTATGCAACCAACAATATCATCAATCTAACAATTTCCATCAAAACACATAAATTTCCCAAAACATGATAAGTGAATCATATGAACATAAAAACGGATCTAACTTGCATAATCTTGAGAAAAATCATAAAATTAACCATTAAAATTATCTAGATCAGATCCTAAGGTGATTCATATATAAAATGGACTTAGCATGGTGTGGATCTAAGGAAAATAACATGGAAATGATGAAATTAACATCCTAAAACCCATATACTTGCATGAATCCGAATGAGAGATGTAAATCACTCACCAATTATCCAAATATAAGCAAAAGCAATGAAAACACAATCCGGACAGCGAACACTTCGAATCAAACTCTTCAATCCGATGAATTCGCCCTTGAGACGATGTAGATCTAGCCTCTTATGGTGTAGATCTTCGATTTCCCTCCTTGGATTTTGGAATTTTAATGGTGGAAAGATGTTAGAGGAAGAAGGAGATCAAAGCCTCCCCTTAAGAGAATGGAAAATGCCAACCTTTCTCCATACCCCTTACCCCCTATTTATAGTCTCCACCCACCCTCTAATGGGCCTTCTCCAAATCAGCCCATTAGCCTTCCAAAACCTGAACAGCCAACTGAAAAACCTTAAAACAACGATTTCTCCCAAACCGCTGAACCAAATCCTTAATGTAACCACTCTACGGAAAGGGAATCATCAATTCCTTTCCAATGGCACAGGTCTCACCCTCTGGTTCGACCTGAGTCAAAAGTTATGCCCAGTACAAGACTGACAGGGGCAAAATGGTCACAAACAAAATCGGTAAAAATTATGGACATGTCACACATCCCCATAAGCAACATATCAAAAGATGAGAATGATCCAACCCTCAGGTAATAAAATAAAAATATTTTACGATCTTCTGATACGTAAAATGCGGGCTGTTACAGTATGTGACCCCGGTAATTTGAAATGTACGTTCAAATTGAATATATATAGATTATGTTTTAATTTAAACAGAAACTGACCGAAACAGCCAAATCAGCTTACGAAACATATCCCATTGAGTTTGGAATGGGGGTATTTAGCTAGGGGCGACAGTCGTTGGGCTTGGTTTGGAGTTAGAATTGGAAAGTTACTTTCTGGGATTTAAAAATTAAATTAAAAAAAATATAATAATTAAAGGGAAAACGGGGGGTCATCCCTTTTCCCCCTTTCAAACTCGATAGCGGGTTACTTCGAAAAAAAAGGGCGATGGGGGAGGAATCGCCACTGTCGTGGCCACCGGGGCTGTCGCACCACCGGCGCCGCCACCTGAGGGGACCACCGCCCCTTCCTCCGCCCCTCTCTCCCCTTCCCTCGTACGAGAACCCACGCCCTACCCCCAGGTTCATCGACCAAGCCCTAAACCACCCTAACCCGCCGCTGACGCCTCCCCTCAGACCGAGAATGACCATCCGCCGCCTTTCCCTGCCGTTGCAGGCCCAGCGCGGCCGAACTCCGCCTTCCTTTCCGATTGTGGACCCCGATTCAACTGGTGAGCTTTTATTTAATTTATTTTTGTTTAATCTGAAAATACAAATGTGATATTTTTTTTTGAATAACATTACATTAAAAATATGAAGAGGTAATTTTTATAAATACAAAGCTTTGATTTTTATTGATAAAATGTTTTGATTTTGATTTTTAAAATTTTGATTTTTATAAATATGGTTTTAGAATAAAAATTTGATTTTTATTATCATGAAAGCGGAGTTAAGATATAATTTTTCTATATGTGAAGGAAGTATAATTTTTTGTTCATATGTAAAGGATTAGATTTTTACAATATAAAGAAGAGATTTTTAACAAAGAAAAGAACTGATTTTTAACGCAAGAAAGAACAAATTTTTATTAAGAAAAGGATTAGATTTTTACTGTGAAAAAGGTATAATTTTTGTTTATATGAAGTAGCGATAAAAATTCGATTTTTATATATAGAAAGTAGATATAAAAATATGATTTTTGTTTATTGAAATAGCGTGATAAAAATATAATTTTTATTATATTACTAGCAAGATGTGAAAATAGAATTTTTATCTATATAGTAGCGATGTAAAAATAGAATTTTTATTTATATAGTAGCGATGTAAAAATAGAATTTTTATCTATATGGTAGCGGTATAAAAATGTGATTTTTATATACGTAGCAACAATATAAAAATTTGATTTTTATATATGTAGTGGCTACGGAAAATGAAAGTGACAAAAGGCGAGCACGACGAAGATTTCTACATTTGAAGAGTCGCGGTGTTTGGTTTAGCTAGTCGGTGAGAACTTGTCACTTCGAATTTCCTTTTCTAGTTAAAAATATTTACTAGGATGCATACGGTGTTTAACAGCACCCGACACCCGTCGCCCACAGACCATGGACGACTTATTTGATTAGTTAATTGTTTGGTGATTGATTTATTTGTTTGGTTGATAAATTTGATTGAATTGATTGTGAATAAATAAATATTCATTTACAAACCAGACGGTTTGTTTATGTACACCTATTTGAAGGACATTGATTGGGACGATAAATTTTGCACATCGCCCAACTGGACAAATAATATTCAGTGGTTGTGGATTGAAACCCCACATGGGTGTTGGGATGATATTTGGCGTAACTAATCCCAATTATTTAGTTGTATTTGATGCTTATGCAGTTGTGTGTGCACTTTGGATGATGGTTGATTATTTATCGTTGCAATTATATACATGTGTTGTATGGAATCCATATAGTTAACATTATATGGTAATTGATTGGGCCTCATTCCAATTTGGAAAATAAAGAATATTATAAAATATAGATTCATGTGTTGACAGTACTCATTTGTTGAGATTAGTCATGTGCTGAAAGAAATATAGATTCATGTGTTGAACAAAACATTTTAACAATAAATTTTACATCTTTATCATATATAAAATTAGAAACTAACTGGAAAGTAGGTAAGATGAGTGGTCTCCTGGGTATTGATCTGATGTTGGTTTCGGCCTTCGGGGTTAATACTTAGGGAATCGTTCCCTAACTAATTTATGGTTGGAGTCTGATTAAAAATTAAACGATAGAAATCATAATTTTATAAAATATATTAAATAACAAAAATAGTCACTTGTTGACAGTACTCATGTGTTGAGATTAGTCATGTGTTGAAAGAAATAAAAATTCATGTGTTGAATATAATAAATATTCATTTGTTGAATAGAATAACGAAGTTATTGAAAAATATAAAGGTGTGTTGATTAGAGAAGCGCTGTGTTGACGCTAACTATATTTATATCGATTATATTCGTTTTTATAATGAATATTGAAAAGAGATAAAAAAAATTGAATTGAATATAAAATGAATTCGAATTGAATTGAATATAAAATGAATTCGAATTGAATTGAATATAAAATGAATTCGAATTGAATGTAAAATGAATTCGAATTGAATTTAATATAAAATGAATTCGAATTGAGTTGAATATAAAATGAATTCGAATTGAATTGAATATAAAATGAATTCGAATTGAATTGAATATAAAATGAATTCGAATCGAATTGAATATAAAATGAATTCAAACCGAATTGTAATTGAAATTGAATTAAATAGAAATGCAATTGGAAATCGAAGTGAAATCGATTTGGAATGAATTCAAATCGAATTGAAAACGAACTGAAATTGAATTGAAATCGATTTGAATTAAAATCAAATAGAAATGAAAGTAAAAAGAATTTATAATGGAAAATTCAATTTTGATTTGAATTTGACATGAAAGTTGAAATTGTTTTTGAAACAAATTTGAAACGATTTATAAAATACGTTTTAAAAGGAAATCGACGAAATATAATATATATATATTATATATAACGGCCTGAATAGAACGCGCCGCGCTACGGTAGTTCGTGAATTTCGACCATTGACTTCGAATGGACATTGCGAGAGATCCATCCGTCGGATTCTCCTAAAACCGGAATCTTTGGGTTCGTATCGAAAAGAGCTTTCCAACGAATATTAGAAATTTAAAATCTAACGGTTGGATTTGGAATTATGTCCAAATCAATTTTGGAAAAGGTCGTTGTAAGTGCAGTTCGGTGGCAGTTATTGAAAACCGACTGTACGGGCGTTGGTAAAATTATTAAAAATATTAGTAATTTGTGTAAAATCATAATATATGAATTGGAAAGAACTGGGATGAAAAATTCCACATTTGAAAGGATAAAAATATATTATTATTGAAATGAACTAGTTTTGAACTAGAATTATAATTCTATTTATTTTTAAAATAAATAAAGTGGATTTGAAATGGTTTTAAAAGTAACCACAATTTCAAATAATTGAATTGGAATGGATTTGAATCAAAATTGTCTTTGGAATATTTCGATGTTGGATTTCGTGATGAAACAGATATTGTTATGGAAATTTGAAAGATATATTTATATAGTTATTTCCAATACGATATTTGTTGGTCGTAGAATTTGGTATTGAATATAAGCTGATATATTTTCTATTCAGAGCCTTGTATTTAATATCAAACGTGATTTGAGTAGTCGTGAATGGTGTCTTCATTAACATTGTTCTTAAACCCAGTTGAGAAAAAATTTAAATCTTTCTATTTAGATATAATGAAGTGTACCAATTAAATAATATTAATTGGAATTGAATTTAAATTGGTTTTGGGTTTATCGTGAGCGGTGTTTTGAATAGCACCTGTTCTTTAACCCGATTAACAATAGAATGTGATTTTGGGTTTATCGTGAATCGTTTTTTAGACGACATTGGTTCTTTATCCCAGCTAAAGACAGGATATTGACTTTTGAGAAGATTAAAACTAAGTGGGGTTTTAATGACTCTTAAATTAGATTAAAGAGAGCGAGGATGGAGTATCACCAATTTTGCTCTAAAGCGATAGTTAAATCTTTAATTAGATTTGAACGTGAAATGGTAATTAATATTTACCAATAACACCGTGGTGTTAGATATGGAGTATTACCAGTTTTGCTCCATGGGATGAATAGGTTGGGATTGGGAAATAAAATAAATAATTACTTCGGTGTAGTTCGCTAATCCAGACTAGTTTGGAAAACCTTAACATGGTTTGAAATGATATCCAAAGGAAGATTAAAGAATAAATTTAGATGATTTTATCTTTGATAAAATTAATGGGAACCATTCCCTAAGAATGTGAAATTTAGAAACTAACTGTAGGTTAGCTAAGAAGAATGGTTTCCTGGGTATTGATCTGATGTTCGTTTCGGCCTTTGGGGTTAATATTTAGGGAATTGTTCTCTTGCTAATTTACGGTTAGTGACTGATGAATTGGAATGAGGCGTATGTTGTGTTTGTGTAACATTTGTTTATTATATACACGGGTCATACAGAAAGGCCGGGTTTATACCCATTCTAAATAACCAATTCGACGATATGTCGAAGATGAAGACGATGGTTGAAGACCGGAAGTCTTCACATCATTTGGGTGATTAATGATGATCTTGATTGGGCTGTACACTCAAGAGGAGGGAATCAGTTGGTGATCATCTAGACATACTTGGAGATCGATGGATATGCGAGGAAAGTGCCTCCGGTTTCATTCAGATCCAGAACGAACTTGTAAATGGACTGTGTGTCTGACATTGGATTTTATTCTATGTTGATTGATCTCTATTAAATATACATCTGTTTGGCAGCGGAGAATTTATTCTCTTGCTTAATGCCCTTCTCTGAGACGTACGAGCTCAGAGGTTGTATATCGATGGACATCAGTCGCATGGAGCGAATTACCTGTGTGGAAAATGATCAAGGCTTCTGTTGAAAAGCAAAGTCTTGTGGTTGATGATCAAAGCACGACCTACGTGGCATAGCTTTGTGTATAGCGTGGATTCGCGAGCCTCACACCTCGGTATGAGTCAAAAACGGGATAAGGACTACTGGGACAACACGACGTTTCTTTTTAGTTATGGTGGTGTCAGTGCTTAAACTAGCTGACATTTATATTACTTTCATCTTTGTGGTTGTTTGAATGCGAGGCGCCTCGATTATAGGTATGTAAGGACCGGGAAACGTGTGTTCAGGAATAACTAATCCTCAAACGAAAGGGAGGACCGACCCAGCTGATTTCAAGGGTTACCCTGAGTGTGTAGTCCTGACGCATTTGCTAGAGTGTCTCGAAGCGGAGAGGAGCTTGCCCCTTGCCTCGACTCATGATAGAAATCCAACTTCTAATACGAGATAATTCGGTTTTATTTGAGCCTAGTATGGCGACATAGTAGCATGGGATACTATGCCGTCTATGATTGATATTTATGATTGAAGTTGTTTTGACACTTTATACTATAATAGTATCAAAATGATTTGTTTTAAACGTACCAAGCATGTTTGGCTATTATAAGGGAAAACTCTATCCTTCGGCTTGCGTTGCATTGTGTGATGGGACCTGGGTCTTACAATAGCTTCATTTTTCGAAAAAGCATTGCGTTGTTTATTCTAAGAACTGGTATTCTTGGGAGGAAACCCGTTCCGTGTTATACGGCGTGGTCCCTTGAATTACTCTCTTTTAAAGTAAAGTTTTAAATAACTGTTTTAGTTCTCATACCAGTCACATGACTGACCTGGAGTTTATTGTTTTAACCTAAACTCTGGGTGCCCTTATTTTTGACATGGGCAGCTAGTAGTTTTGGTTTTGCATATTTTAAATTCACAGTATCCTGATTTATAGCTGGAACGATGCTTGGAAAGCTCTGTATCCGTGTATTACTTTCAGATGTGTTTTGTATTGTTTTTCCGCTGCTTTGTAATTTATTGTAATCTCTGATGTGTAATATTTATTCATACTCTATATATTCTTGTATTCTGATGGCATTGTTGTAATTACAATGAAATGTTCTTCTGTTTATGGTCTGATTTGTCTTGTCCTCAATGCTATCCGTGCTTTCCTTACCAGGGAAGTTCGGGTCGTGTCACCCGGTGTCTTGCTCTCTAGAGATACACTGTCGGGAACGTGATCTCAAGCCTTGCCATAGTTGGAATCAATTCTCTAGTAAGTGCCTATAATTTTTGATTGTATACTATATATGTAGAGCGTGAGATGCAAATGTTCTGCAAGATAGTAATTTATTTTATTTAGACAATATTATAATATCAGAAAAGACATAATTTCAAAATTGTTTTGGGTTATCGTAAGGTAAAAACCGTTCGTATTAATGTGTGGATTTGGTCTTACGATTATCTTTTTCTTTCGAAAAGATTTTAACTTTAAAATCAAGTTTGATGATTCCCCTTAAACAAAGTGAGTTTTCTCATGCTGTTTCACCAGACCGATCCTGACATTTGCAATGCTCGGGTCAGACCGAGTTTTACAGGTCCAGGTTATTGGATGCTGTGAAGTCCAGAGACCAAGTCCAAATGTATGATATCTTGTATTTATTCCATTGTGTGTTGTAAACGAGGATAGGTTATTATGACTACCCAAGTGTGTTGATGTACTTTAATGATTTTAAGTTTTATGTTCAAGCTCTCAATAAAGATTTATTTCTATATTATATTTTACTCCGTTGCTATGTGAGACTCTGATTTTGGGGGTGTTTTTTCTTCTTATTTCTTCTATTCTAATATTTCTTTCTTTCTTATCTCACCCTCTAATTTCTTGCTATTTACTATCTGCTTTTCTATGCAATTCAAATTGACATGTGTCGTTAAATGCTAGCTTAAACTGTATGGAAAAGTCGGTCGTTACAATTTAACTGCTTTTATTTCAAATCCTCTCTTTGGAAAGTTCTAAGAAATACTTCTAACTTTTGATTCCAGGGTATTTATGGCCTTGTTTGAGAACAACATATTTTCCTACTTATTGACTTTTAAGTAACTCTACGAAAAAAGTGCTTGGTAACTTTTTTTTAGAATTTGACTTATATGTAAAAAAAAATTTTTAACTAATTTCATAAGCAACAAAGAGTTGTTTTTGACTTATAAGTTGCTCTTGAGAGAAGAAGCTTGTAAGTCATTTTGCAACTTGTTGCTAAACATGCCGAATTGTAAAATCTTTATTTTTGATCATTATCTAAAATTTGGCAGTTCACATTCTACAAAAACATTGAAAATGGAAGAAAATACAACAGCCTGCATTGTATTAACTATAGTAGCATTAATATTTTCGCTCATTGACAAATCAAACGCAGTAGGTATAGCAATATACTGGGGTTAAAATGGGAACGAAGGCATCTTAGCAAAAACCTTTGCTATTGGTAACTACACTTATGTTTACTTGGCTTTCCTGATCTAGTTCGATGCAGATAGAAAGCCCGTGTTCAACTTGGTCGGTCAATGTGACCCGAGCTTTAATGGCTGTGTTAGTCTTAGTAGCCACATGACTGCTTGTCAGGCCATGACCATCAAGGTGATTTTGTAATCATTTTAATCTACTAAACTGCTATCGGCATCCAAATTTCTGCTTACGCCCACCACAGTCAGAGGGCAACCACCATGCAAACCATATTTGGTCTGGCGGTTATTAGCCGACCATAGTGTAAATAAAATGAACTTTTTAAGCATGGTGCCTGCTAGCAAAAACAGGGATGTCTTGTACTTACGACACAATGTCATGCCTAAACCTGTCGTGACTGAACAAATATTTAGGAACCAATACAAATTTCATATATTTTTTATCTAAACATTGCTTGGATGGTCTTTATGTTACTACGATTATTTTTGCTAATAACAATTGAAATGTCACTATTCCCATCTTGTCTCTATATAATCTGCTAGTTGATCACATTATCATATGCTTCGGTAGCTTTTGTTTATTTTGTCATCTGATATGATGGCAACAGAGTCTAAATAATTCACCTTTATAGATACAAGAAGTCTATGACGAGGCAGAATATTTGGATTTTGGAAGGGGGTGATTCCAACATTGATAATGGTCATTGTTTCACTAGATATATTTAAATGTTCAAATTGACACTATATTCACATTTTCCATAATATGCTTTAGGTTAGAAATCCTTCCATCCAATTCATCTTGTATGAGACTCCTTAAATAAGTTGAAGAAGAGATGGGAATCCAAATCAAAATCTGTAGATTGTTTTATTGCTCTCGAGGTAATGTTAAGCTAGCTTTAAATCACTAGATAAACAGTTTTGCACATTCAACAAGATGGTTTTGATAAGCAATATGGAATGTTCTAATGTATACTGATTTGTCTGGTTCAATGATCCAGATTGCTTGTTATAATAGAAGACCATAATAAATAATCTCTATCCGGTTAGATATTAGAATAAGGGATTGTAGTGCACTATAGGTTGACATAAAAAAAACTAAAAAAGATCTAAAAAATTCAATTTCTTTTATGTACTCCACCAATTCATCAAAATTGTTATAATGTATGGCTGGTATAATTTGTTATAATTGTCATTATTGTTATAATGTGCGTGTTTCTATAATTAACAGGTGTGCAGATGGTTGGATAAATAAATATGGAAGAAGTTGAAGACTATGTGTGTCAGAAGTGACAGTGAGTCTGTATACGAGTGAGTCGAGTGATAATGTAGTGAGAAATGTATGTAAAAATGAACGACTATGTAATATACCAATAAATGTACAATAGTCAGAAAATTTGTACTATCTGAAATGTTGAAATAAAATATTTATTTGAATATCCAATTGTGTTAGTAGTACATTATTCAATAAATATCGTTATATTCAATAAAATGTTATGGCATGTAATGGTAGATGTTGTATTATATGATTGTAAATGTTGTGATAAAATAGTAAAGTGTTGCCATTGGATGGTTAAAGTGTTACCATAAATTAACGAATATGGGCCATATAACATAATTCCGCAAAGGTGGGATACTGATTTTAGTGGACCCCACAATGTGGGCCCTACATGTTGGGGCCTAGACTGTGAGGCCCACTTTTTAGTAAATTTAGTACTTGTGGCAACAACATAACCAATGTTTCCCTAAGGTCGCAAAGATGTTGCATTTGACTATAGGGGAATGCGGCAAAATGCAACACCGAGAAAGTGTTTCCTTTGTTCTTTTTAGCCTATAGCAACATTTTTTGGCACTTCCTGCATCACTTCTCTGGTGTTGCAGTAGGCCATCTATGGCGTAGTTTTGGTCGACCTCTACCTTTCTTTGAACATTCATTGCAATCTATGACCCTAAGACTCCAACGCGCGCAAAGTAGCTTTGGAGGCCCCCGTTGGAGATGTCCAAACCATCTTAAGTGGCTTGGACAAGCTTATCGAGTAAAAATTATTAGTGAAGGAAAAAATATTATATTATGATATATTATATGTGGTCCCCTGATTTTATAATTTGTCCATCAAATTTGAATGCATGTCTTGAGCAATCAAAACAACTACAAATGATTCCGATCTATATAGCTCAGAAGAGCATTGAGAAAATCAAATGATAGTAATTCCACTTTCCATTTTTTATATGCTCATTATTTACAAATAATTTCCTTTAGCACAATTAGTTTTCCCAAAGTTTTTTATTTCAAATTATTATTTGCATTTGATGCATTTCATATGTTACTTTTATGGTAAACACCTCATTGTTTTCATTTTGTTGCTTCACATCAATTTTTCTTATTACAACTATACGTTGATGGATATTAACAGTTTCATTATAATAATACTCAAAAGCATGAAGTAATATACTCTTAACGAATTATATCAAGATTCTATATACAAGAATACTCTGCCATTGCCCTGTCATAACCCCATATATCCTATAGAAAATTTCTACCACTATGATTTTCCCAAATAAACTTCATCTTTAAGTCCTACTTTATTATGCTATTCCCGATATATCTTGTTAATTTTGCTATATTATGATATTCTTGATATATCTTCTATAAAAGAAATGAACTGAAAATGACAATTGTACATTATAAAAATTATGAATTGATTTTTTAATTGATTATTTAATATTTATTTTTAGAAACAAAAATACTCGACTGTTTTAATAAATTTGGTAAAATTAAATAAAAAGATATTTATCTACATATGTTTGGATATATTTTTATTTAAATTAATAATGTACTCATAATAATTAATTTGATTGTTAAATTTCATTCAATAACCATTTATATAATTGCAGTTTTTGCTCAAGGCATCTAATTTTCTTCTTTCTAATACCATTGCTAAAAATACCATAAAATATTATACCACACTCTTCATAATACCAAACTTTCTAAAAGACTACCAAATATATCATTTTCTGTTTTTTTTTTTGCATGATGAACAACCGCTGACCAACATCATTTTATACAGTGATCAGCTGTCATTTGTTCAGTGGTTGATGATAGTGAAAAATGATGTTAGTCGGCGGTTGTTCGCCGTGCAAAATAATTTTAGAAAGTGTTTGATTACCGCATAAAATATCTTTTGTATTAGAAAGTATATAACATTTACTATGTTTTTTTATGATATTAAAAAGAGGAAACTTGGGTGCTTTTAGCGATATGCTATTTGTAGAAACATTAAACACGAATTTTATAGTAACGAACACAGGATTTTCGACCCTGAAAATCAATACAACACACCATGTTTACTATTCAATTATCGGAAATACCAGACCATTTATAGAAAGAAATTAGAGGGTGAGAATTATAAAGAAAGAAGAATAGAATAGAAGAAGAAGAACACAATATAAAAAAAATCAGAGTAAACACGAATCTCACAGCGGAACGAACAAAATATAACATAAAACAACTTTTGAAAAAACTATAACTTGTAATACGTACCAGTATAACACATAACATCACAGCGGAAATATACTCTACATATAACTAATGTTGGAGCCTCCTTCTCCAAGCTCCTCTAAGTATATCTGTAAAATCCCGACTACTTGACTGCCCGTACAAATTTGGGCACCCAAGAGTTTAGGGTAAAACAAAACAAAATATACTCTGGGTCAATCATGGGACTGGTGTGAGTAACCTCCAATCACTTGGTTTAACTTTAAAAATCCTTTTCAAAGGAATGATAATCGTAAGACCGATCCGCATATAAACACGGATGGTTTTTACCTTACGATAACCCAAAACACTTTCCAAAAATCAATACTATTCTAATATTTTCATAGTGTCTAATACAAGTACATAATAATCTAGTAGAACGCTTTCATCTCACGCTCTACATATATAATATATAATCAAAAAACCCAGGCTCTTACTGGAGAATGAATTCCCAAGTATGACAAGGTATTGAACCATCTTCCGATCAGTGTACTCTAGAAGCGATACACTGGAGTTCAACAGGAACATCTTTTAACTCAACCACACATGACCAGCCATTCATTTCGCTTGAATGTTCCGAATATATTGTCATCTTATGGTTGGTACACCAACATAACCATTCTTGGGAGATACAGAACTGAAAGAAGTAACAAATGTGAATATTCTCTAGATGGTGACGATATACCCTAATTAGGTGCGACCCACTTAGTCATGCTGCCTGCCCGATTTTTGTGATTTCCTTGTTGATGAGGCTTGAGGTCATAACGTATCTTTTAACAGATCACACATTTATTTACTTTGAATGCCACATCTTCATAACCGCCAAATCACAAATTGATTTTTTGAAAAATATTACGGGTATAAGGTAAGAGAAACGAATTCCTCTGCCACTAAATGTAAATATTTTTGAAGAAATCAACTTACGCGATTTATTAGATATGCTTTGTCAGACATTCATCCATTTCAAGTTGTCCTGGGACTGGACAAACCGAAGGCACGATTCTGTAAATCCATCTTAGGCAATTTCTACCTAGGATTTTCAAAAACAGCTCTTGTAGAAACTCAGTCTTCAATTATCGTTGATTCGCAACGCTAATGCCCATAAGGAGTGGTTTTTAGATAATAAATCCGATCCCAGTCTCTTCGTGTTGACAATGAAAAAAAGTTCAAACACTTTGATAGTCGGTTATTTAACTATCAAAGAAAAACATACATACAAACAACGGTCGTATTTCCAAATGGAAATCTTACCAATCAATCATCAATCAACACTGATCCCCTTTAATTTAATTTATCATTAAATTATCCATTTCCCAATTTCCTTTCAATATCTTTACTAAAATATTCCTTCAACTCGTTTTATCCACTCATATTTCTTGGAAAACCGTTTCCATATATTCACAACTCCTTATTTCTCGTATTTCAAAAATGTACATTATCTTTGGAAAACATTTCCGATTCTTATCCACTCATCACTATCCTTCAACGTCCATTAGTTCCTAACTGTAAACTAGTAAGAGAACAACTCCCTAAGTATCAATCCTGAAGGCTAAAACTAACATCAGATCGATACACAGAAAGCCATTTAACTTCTAATCTCTAGCTAGTTTCTAATTTTCTAAATTCCATTTCTATTTGCAAAATGTTTGCTTTTTAGCCATTATTCACTTTAAAATGTGAATATCATTTCTATACTAAAACTTAGACTCGTTTTACCAAATCAATCTTGATATGCATTTGAAAATACCATTATTGGTTAAAATCCATTCATAGAGTTATTTCATAATTTCATAATTATATTCCACTCCATACTCTCCATTCACAAGTAAATTTCTTGATAATTTTATAAAGTTTATAACTTCATCTCGATTTCAAAATTGATTTAAATTATTTGTTTCAAATCAAATATTAACTACCTTTTCAAATTCTAAATTTATATAGTATATAATTTTTAAAGTATATTTATTTAAAAATATTCGACAAAGTCGAATTCTAATTACAAATCCTTATAGTTTTATCCACCTCATATTCACATTCCGAATGTGACGAAAAGGAATTTCGCTCGGTCCGAACCAGTCGCTAAACCGACCCAGACCATTCGAAACGCCCTATCGTTTGAGAACAAGACAAATCAGAACGCAAACGGAAGAACATTTCATTGTTATTACAACAATGCATCAGATTACAAGAATATACAGAGTATAATTGAATATTACACAGAAATATCAGAGATTTAAATTACATTTAAATACATTACATAGCAGCGGAAAATAATACAATACACAACTAGAAGAGATATACGGATACAAAGCTTTCCGGATATCATTCCAGCTGTAAACCAGGATCCTGTGAATATAAATCTGCAAAACCAAAACTACTAGCTGCCCGTGTCAAAATAAGGGCACCCAGAGTTTAGGTTAAAACAATAAACTCCAGGTCAGTCATGGGACTGGTGTGAGAGCTAAAACAGTTATAAATCTTTATTTTTAAAGTTAGGTAAATCAAGGGACCACGCCGCTAACGCGGAACGGGTTTCCTCCCAAGAATACCAGTGCATAAACCAACAGCGCAATGCTAAATAAAGAGAAATGAAGCTGTTATAAGACCCAGGTCCTATCACACAATGCAACGCAAGCCGGGGGATAGGGTTTTCCCTTATAACAGCCAAAGAATGCTTGATACGTTTAAAACAAATCATTTGATACTATTATAAGTGCATAGTGTATAAAACAATTTCAAATCATAAGTATCAATCATAGGCGGCATGGGTACCATATATCATGTCGCCATACTAGTTCTACAATTAAAACCGCAAATGTCACGTATTTGGAAGTTGGGTTTCCATCTATGAACCGAGGCCAGGGATCGTCCTCTACCGATTCGAGACAATCTAGCCCATGTCTCAGGCAAGCGCGCAGGCAAGCCTTGGATCGTCAGGGCCGGTCCACCGATGTGGATTATTATGCATGAACACTACGTTTCCACGCCCTTTGGGGCGTAAATGAGCCAACGAATGGCTCCATCGGACCCGGATCGTCCGATCTAACCGAGGCGCCTCGCAACAGCAACAACCACACAGGTGAAAAGTATATAAATGTCAGGGCTGGTAGGTCACTGACACCACCCTAGCTAGAAAGAAACGCATGCCCTCCCTAAGGTCCTCTCCCGTTTTTGGTTCACAACCGGGGTGCGAGGCTCGCGAATCAACGTTACACAAAGCTATGCCACACAGGTTGTGCTTTGATCATCACCACAAGACTTTGCTTTTCAACAGAAGCCTCTATCAATTGCATCTTAGCATGCCATACAGGCAATTCACTCCATGCGTTTGATATCCATCAGTATATAACCCCTGAGCTCGTACGTCTCAGAGAAGGGCGTTAAGCAAGAGAATAAATTCTCCGCTGCCAAACAGATATATATTTAATAGAGATCAATCACACGGACTAAAATCCAATGTCAGATACACAGTCCATTTACAAGTCCGTTCTGGGTCTGAACGAAACCGGAGGCACCTAGTACCCCGCATATCCATCGATCTCCAAGCACGTCTGGACGATCACCAACTGTTTCCATCTTCTTGGGTGTACAGCCCAATCAAGATCATCAGTAATCACCCAAACGACGTGAAGACTTCCGGTCTTCGACCACCGTCTTCATCTTCGACTTATCGTCGTATCAGTTATTCAGAATGGGATAAACCCGGTCTTTCCGAATAACTCGCGTATATTTTAAATAAGTGTTACACAAACACAACATACGCCTCATTCAAATTCATCAGTCACTAACCGTAAATTAATCAAGAGAATAATTCCCCAAATATTAACCCCGAAGGCCGAAACCAACATCAGATCAATATTCAGAAAACCATTCTACTTGGCTAACCGACAGTTAGTTTCTAAATTTCACATTCATAGGGAAACGTTCCCATTAATTTTATCCAAGATAAATTCCTTGAATTTATTCTTTAATCTTCTTTTGAATTTCGATTCAACTAGTCGAGATTAACGAACCTTACCGAAGTAATCATTGGTTTTAATTTCCCAATCCCAACCTATTCATCCCATGAAGTAAAACTGGTAATACTTCATATCTAACACCACGGTGTTATCGGTAAATTCAATTACCATTTCACGTTTAAATCCAATTAAAGATTTAACTATCGCCTGGAGCAAAACTGGTGCTACTCCATTCTCGGTCATTTCAATCTAATTAAATATTCATTAAAACTCCACTTAGTTTTAATCTTTGATTGGGTTAAAGAATCAGTGTCATTTAAAACACGGTTCACGGTAAACCCAAAATCACCTTCCATTAATTATCGGGTTAAAGAACGAGTGTTATTTAAAACACCGTCCACGATAAACCCAAAAATCAATATCGATTCAATTCCAATTAAATATTATTTAATTGGTACACTTCATTAAATCTAAATAAAAAGATTTAATCTTTTCTCAACTGGGTTCAAGAACAGTGTTAATGAAGACACCATTCACGACAAACCCAAATCACATTTGATACTAAATACAAGGCTCTGAATAGAAAATATATCGGCTTATATTCAATATCAAAGTCTACGACCAACAGATATCGTATTGGAAATAACGATATATATATATATCTATATCTTTCAAATTTCCATAACAACATCTGTATAGTCACGAAATCCAACATCGAAATATTCCGGAGATAATTTCGATTCAAGTCCATTCCAATGCAATCGTTGGAAATACTGGTTATTTTCAGAACCATTTCAAATTCAATTTATTTATTTAAAAATAAATAGAATTATAATTCTAGTTCAAAACTAGTTCATTTCGATAAAAATCTATTTTTATCTTTTCAAATATGGAGTTTTTCATCCCTATCCTTTCTAAATCATTTCTTATGATTTTACACAAATTATTACTATTTTTAATATTTTTATCAAGGCCCGTACAGTCGATTTCCATCAACGGCCATCGAACTGCACTTACAGCGACCTTTTTCAAATTTTATTTGGAAATAATTCCAAATCCAACCGTTAGATTTCAAATTTCTAATATTCATTAGAAAGCTCTTTTCGATACGAACCCAACGGTACCGGTTTTAGGAGAATCCGACGGTCGGATCTCCCGTAATATCCGTTCGAAGTCAATGGTCGAAATTCGCGAACTACCGCGGCGCGGCGCGTTCCATTCAGGCCATTATATTATATATATAATATATACTTCGTCGATTTCAATTCAAAACGTGCTTTATAAATCGTTTTAAATTTATTTTCAAAACGGTTTCAACTTCATATTCAATTTCAAATCAAAATTGAATATTCCAATATAAATTCGTTTTAAATTCATTTCAAACTGATTTCAACTCAAATTGATTTCTAATTCAATTTCAGTTCGTTTTCAATTCAATTCAATTTCAATTCGAATTCATTTCTATTCCATTTCAATTCGAATTCATTTATATTCAATTTCAATTCGAATTCATTTATATTCAATTTCAATTCGAATTCGTTTATATTCAATTTCAATTCGAATTCGTTTATATTCAATTTCAATTCGAATTTATTAATATTCAATTCTTTTCAAAATATCAGATTTTGAAATCACTTTTGATATTCATTATAAAATGAATAAAATTGATATAAACATCGTTCACGTCAAAATGGCGTCAATCTAATCAATACGGCTTCATATATTCCTATTTTCAAATATTCTATTTCAAATATTTCTTTTTCAAATATTTCTATTTTAAAACTGGAATGAGGCCCAATCAATTACCATATAATGTTAATTATATGGATTTTCTACAACACATGCTTTCAATAACAACGATGAATAATCAACCATCATCCAAAGTGTATTCTACACTGTATAAGCATCGAATATAAATATTCAACGCTTATAGCAGCCTGTCAATCAATCGATCGACATACAACTAACTATTGGGATTAGTGTACGTCATATATCATCCCAATACCCGTGTGGGGTTTCAAGCAATCAAACACAGATTTTTTTTATTTGTGCAGTTGGGCGATGTGTAAAATTTATCGTCCCAATCAATGTCCTTCAAATAGGTATACATAAACAAACCGTCCGGTTTGTAAATGAATATTTATTTATTCACATTCACGTTAAAAATTATATTTTTAACGATAAAACGTTTTATTTTAACATATGAATTTCTATTCAGTTCATTCTTTAAATAAAATGATAGTTTTACTTTTCTAACTTATTTTAGAAAATTTCGGCGGCATAACGGCACGATACTAGAAACGGGACAAGGCCTAGCCTTATCCCCGGTCTAGTGAAGGCCCACGTCATTCACACATCAATCAAATCAATTTCATCTCACCAAACAATTCCATTCAATCAAATATTCTAACTAACTACTCAACCAAACAATTTAACAAACAAGCCATCCATGGTCTGTGGATGACGGGTGTCGGGTGCTACTAAACACCGTCTGCATCCTAGTATATATATATAACTAGAAAAATTAAATTGAAAGGTGAGAAGTTCTCACCGATAGCTATCCCAACTTCACGACACTTCTTTTATAGAAATCTTCATTGCTATCGCATCTTTGTCCTCTTCGTTGCCCGTAGCCACTACATATATAAAAATCGAATTTTTACTTCGCTATTCAATATATAAAAATCGAATTTTTACTTCGCTATTCAATATATAAAAATCGAATTTTTACTTCGCTATTCAATATATGTAAAAAATCAAATTTTTACTTCGCTATTCAATATATAAAAATCGAATTTTTACTTCGCTATTCAATATATGTAAATATCGAATTTTTACTTCGCTATTCAATATATAAAAATCGAATTTTTACTTCGCTATTCAATATATGTAAAAAATCAAATTTTTACTTCGCTATTCAATATATAAAAATCGAATTTTTACTTCGCTATTCAATATATGTAAAAATCGAATTTTTACTTCGCTATTCAATATATGTAAAAATCAAATTTTTACTTCGCTATTCAATATATGTAAAAATCGAATTTTTATCGCTAAAAATCTTATCTTTTCCTCATAAAAATATGATCTTTACTTTGTTAAAAACATGATCTTTTCCTTGTTAAAAATACGATCTAATTTTTATACAACTAAAAATTTATCCTTTTCCATACAAAGATTGCATTTTTCCTCAAAACTCTTTTCTGCCCTAAAAAAATGTAAACTTTAATGTGTTAAAACTCTAACCTTTTTATTTAAAAATCTAATCTTTACTGATTTAAAAATATAATCTTTACTTAATTAAAAGTCTTTTCTTTACATGAAGAAAATTTTTAAATACTGTAAAAACTGATCTTTTTAATACTGTAATTATATTCTTTTCTCCTTTACATTTTCAGATTTTAAACAAAAATATATATAAATGAAAGAAGAATAGGAAAGAAAAACTTCAACCTTAATTAAAATGAGCTAATCCTCCTTTCACGCTCCAGGTAGAGAAACAAACCTCCCTCGAAATGATCAACACCACTGCGCACAAGCCCCAAGGCACCGGCCTCCAATCTAACACCTCGTCGACGTCCACCCTCACTCCACATCCCAGCGCCAAGAACGATGTGACGTCCGATGGGGGCTAGCAACCGGAGATGGCCTACGAACGGCGGCCAGTGGTGCGCGGCCTCTAGGCTTTCAAGGGGGTTCCTTTGCTGGTCGGAGATGAAGGCCAGAGGGGCAGAGGTCGATTGGGCAGAGGCGACGAGAGGGGCGCGATCGGTTTGGGCCGATGGCGATGGGGAATCGGGGTCTCGATTTGAAGGTGTCGGTTTTTTATTTATTTACTTTCTGTTGACCGAATCAATGGATAAGGGGGGGGGGGGGCAGAGCGGGTTTAAGGGGGAGAAGGGTTGACCCCTTTTTTTTAATTTTAATTTTAATTTTTATTCGCATAAAGTAACTTTTCCTATCGACCTCGAAACAAGGCCCACCGCCTGTCGTCCATAGCTAATTACCCCCATTCCGAACACAATGGGATATGCTTCGCAAGCTGATTCGACCATTTCGATCAGTTTCCGTTAAAATCAACATATAACTCTATATATTGAATTTGAACGCGCATTTCAATTTACCGGGGTCACATACGAACTTTAAAAATTCTAGAAAAATATTTTCTAGCTTCGTATTGACGATACGGTTCTAACAAAACTAGTTTCGTCGAATTCTGAGACCGTTAGAAAAATGACCATTTTCCAGTCGATTAAAATCAACTGAAACTGGTCAAACGCGTTTTCTTTTGCCATGCTCACATATTGATTCGAAAAATTATGAAATTTAGAATCTAGCAATAACTTGACATCACGGACCCAACAAAAGTGGTTTCGTCGAAATCCGAGGTCGCTTGCAAAATTTCCATTTTTAAGGGCCTGAATTCCATAGCGACTATTCAGAATTTTCAACTGGACATATCTTTTGATTCCCGCTATGAAATTTTGATTTTTTGGATTCGTTGGAAAGATATTATCAAATAGATCCTATTATTTTTGGTTTCACTAAAATCCGGATTGTTTTGCACCCGGTACATTCAATTGAAGTTTGAAATCGAATTATCGAACTACCGCGCCATTTTCAGTTCTATTTATAATTATAAATAATTATTTATATTCTAACGACGACGTATATAATATATACGTTCGAATTATATTCAAAATAAATTTCTCGTCGATAATTATTTAAAATACCATTTTAAATATTCAAAATTCGCTAAAATTGCCAAAATAAAAATTTTAAACTGGCCCAGATTTTCGGGTTGTTACAATCTCCCCCACTTAAAACTTTTCGTCCCCGAAAAGGAACAAAGTTGAAAGTGGTTTGATTAATCAATTCTATGCTCGATCTGGCTTTCATTCTCCAACTTTTCAGTTTTTGAGAATTTTCAAAAATTTCAAAAATTTGGCTAACACCCTAAATTTTCGAAAAATTTCGCCATAACCTCCCCTGCACCGGGAGCCACGGGAAAATCCCGAAATTGCCATATAGGCCTTCTGATCTCAAAAAGAAAAAGAAAAAGCCAATCGGCTCATAAAATCATCATCACCCAAACAAAACAGTAAATTATGTAGTAAACATGTACCTATTTGTCGGGCAAACAAATTTTATTCTCTGCTCTAGCCTCCTTGCTATGACCTGTTCAATGTAAGTATATGTATATGCAAGCAAATGCGACCAATTTTCAATATAATTCAATATTTGATTCAATTAGGCATAATGGTTCAAAATTATCAAACAAATAAACAAACAACACAAACATCAATCAATTAGTGACTTTAACGTTTCAAATTGATAATTTTACTACATAGTCAAAAATCAGATTTTTGATGCCAAATCACAACAATAAGCCCTATCTAGTTTCGGTTCTCACACCAGTCAATTGGAAATATATAGAAATCTCACTTTCGAAACTCGAAGATAAATACTGGTGACGGTGCCCCGTTACCAGAATTATCCCCGGGCACTAGAGTATGATTCTATAACTATCCAGTATATTAAAACTTCGAATACACGTTTGCAAGACATATATGCAAAATCTTTATATATCGGATTGTCCAAATCTATATAGAGTAAATATTCAAATACGAATAGTTGATTTAAATTTTCAACACAAAATTTGTTTTCACATAAAAAATATACTCTTCACACTCGTTCTAGGATACTACTGATCCCATCTCTAACGAGTCATTCCCGTTGGACATTACTAATCCAGTTTCTGATGAATTCTTTCGTATGGTTCTAAGGTGCCTCGTTCTCTGAGCTTTATAAACCAAAGCTCTGATACCAACTGTGACGAAAAGGAATTTCGCTCGGTCCGAACCAGTCGCTAAACCGACCCAGACCATTCGAAACGCCCTATCGTTTGAGAACAAGACAAATCAGAACGCAGACGGAAGAACATTTCATTGTTATTACAACAATGCATCAGATTACAAGAATATATAGAGTATAATTGAATATTACACAGAAATATCAGAGATTTAAATTACATTTAAATACATTACATAGCAGCGCAAAATAATACAATACACAACTAGAAGAGATATACGGATACAAAGCTTTCCAGATATCATTCCAGCTGTAAACCAAGATCCTGTGAATATAAATCTGCAAAACCAAAACTACTAGCTGCCCGTGTCAAAATAAGGGCACCCAGAGTTTAGGTTAAAACAATAAACTCCAGGTCAGTCATGGGACTGGTGTGAGAACTAAAACAGTTATAAATCTTTATTTTTAAAGTTAGGTAAATCAAGGGACCACGCCGCTAACGCGGAACGGGTTTCCTCCCAAGAATACCAGTGCATAAACCAACAATGCAATGCTAAATAAAGAGAAATGAAGCTGTTATAAGACCCATGTCCTATCACACAATGCAACGCAAGCCGAGGGATAGGGTTTTCCCTTATAACAGCCAAAGAATGCTTGATACGTTTAAAACAAATCATTTGATACTATTATAAGTGCATAGTGTATAAAACAATTTCAACTCATAAGTATCAATCATAGGCGGCATGGGTACCATATATCATGTCGCCATACTAGTTCTACAATTAAAACCGCAAATATCACGTATTTGGAAGTTGGGTTTCCATCTATGAACCGAGGCCAGGGATCGTCCTCTACCGATTTGAGACAATCTAGCCCATGTCTCAGGCAAGCGCGCAGGAAAGCCTTGGATCGTTAGGGCCGGTCCACCGATGTGGATTATTATGCCTGAACACTACGTTTCCCCGCCCTTTGGGGCGTAAATGAGCCAACGTATGGCTCCATCGGACCCGGATCGTCCGATCTAACCGAGGCGCCTCACAACAGCAACAACCACACAGGTGAAAAGTATATAAATGTCAGGGCTGGTAGGTCACTGACACCACCCTAGCTAGAAAGAAACGCATGCCCTCCCTGAGGTCCTCTCCCGTTTTTGGTTCACAACCGGGGTGCGAGGCTCGCGAATCAACGTTACACAAAGCTATGCCACACAGGCTGTGCTTTGATCATCACCACAAGACTTTGCTTTTCAACAGAAGCCTCTATCAATTGCATCTTAGCATGCCACACAGGCAATTCACTCCATGCGTTTGATATCCATCAGTATATAACCCCTGAGCTCGTACGTCTCAGAGAAGGGCGTTAAGCAAGAGAATAAATTCTCCGCCACCAAACAGATATATATTTAATAGAGATCAATCACACGAACTAAAATCCAATGTCAGACACACAGTCCATTTACAAGTCCGTTCTGGGTCTGAACGAAACCGGAGGCACCTAGTACCCCGCATATCCATCGATCTCCAAGCACGTCTGGACGATCACCAACTGTTTCCATCTTCTTGGGTGTACAGCCCAATCAAGATAATCAGTAATCACCCAAACGACGTGAAGACTTCCGGTCTTCGACCACCGTCTTCATCTTCGACTTATCGTCGTATCAGTTATTCAGAATGGGATAAACCCGATCTTTCCGAATAACTCGCGTATATTTTAAATAAGTGTTACACAAACACAACATACGCCTCATTCCAATTCATCAGTCACTAACCGTAAATTAATCAAGAGAATAATTCCCCAAATATTAACCCCGAAGGCCGAAACCAACATCAGATCAATATTCAGAAAACCATTCTACTTGGCTAACCGACAGTTAGTTTCTAAATTTCACATTCATAGGGAAACGTTCCCATTAATTTTATCCAAGATAAATTCCTTGAATTTATTCTTTAATCTTCTTTAAAATTTCGATTCAACTAGTCGAGATTAACGAATCTTACCGAAGTAATCATTGGTTTAATTTCCCTGTAACAACCCGCAAAATCAGGACCAATTTAAAAATTTTATTTTAGAAAATTTTAATGAATTTTGACAATATAAAATAATTTATTTAAATAATAATGATCACAAATTTGATTCAAATCGAAGTTAGAATGAATGATTTAATTTTTATTATAAAAAGAGTTAGAAATAACGCGGTAGTTTGAAAAGTCAAACTTGAACTTTGACTGACCGTACAGGATGCAAAATTTAACGGATTTTAGTGAAACCAAAAATATTAGAATCTATTTAAAAATATCTTTCCAACGAATCCGAAAAATCGAAATTTCATAACGGGAATCAAAAGTTATGGCCAATTCAATATTTAGAAAGGTCGCTATGAAATTTATAAGGGCCAAAATGCTAAATTTTGCAGAATAAGGAATTAGGACCCGAAACCATCTCCATTGGTTTTAGAATGTTGTTTACATATAAAAATGACTATAAGAACTTATATTTTTGAGTTTCGGAAAAATTCCACTATTTTTAGTATTTTTAAATATTAAAATATACACCTGAAAAATAGAATTTTTGCAAACGAACTCCGAATTCGACGAAACCAGTTTCTATGGATTTGGAATATTAAATTAAGGTTAAATTATAAAATTTATAATTTTTGGAATTATTTTGTGGCCTGTATAATTTTTACAGTGGAAATACAGCCTATTTTCAGACTTCGGAAATTTATAATAAATTCATACGGAATCGGAAAATTACGAAATCAGGTTCGTTGGATTCGTAATGACCTGAAATAATTATGTTTAAAATTTTATTAATTTTGAAATCAGCAAGTATTTATAAGAATTTTTGAATTGAAGAAAACAGTTGAAAATTGAGTAATTGGGCACATAATGATATTTGGGCCCAAACCAAAATTAAACCCATGGTATATATTATCTTTTTTCTGAGTTTTAGGGCTGAAATTCGAAATACACAGCAGCCACTCTCTTTTCCATCATTTTTCTCAATTTCCATGGCGGCTCCCTCTTCCTCTAAAATTCATAAAAAAAATAAAATCTCTTCAAAGCATAGCAAATTATATGTTTTCTCGAAGGTCTCGACGATACGAAGCTAATGTATGAAACCCATATGACCCAAATTATATGGTACATGGTTGAGTCGCATTCCAATGCAGAATTTCTTTTTCAATAAAGAATTTTTAAAAGAATTTTTGTAAAATAAAAGATTTTGTATTATAAAGTATATTTTACATTCAGAATCTTTTATATATAGAATATTTTATTGATTATTTTAAAATGTTTTTTTATTTAGTAATGAATTAATAACTTTAAGATAGACCTTTTATTTAAGATTATTAGATCTTAACAATTATGGTTGGTGATTGATATGTGAATTGGATTTGTAGTGGACGATGTTTAAATAACATTTATCCTTTAATCCAATTTACATTGAAATTACTATTTGAAATTTATAAATCTATTTTATAAATAAAATCAAAATTGGAATATTAATAAATCTTATTAGAAGGATTAAAATGTAATTTATTTTATCTTTGATAAAATTAATGATAACCTTTTAACATAAATAATAATTTTTATTTAAAAGGATATTCAAAGTTGGAATGTGGCGTATGGTTGATTTTAATTACAAATACGCGAGTTATTCAGAAAGACCGGGTCTAACCCATTCTGAATAATCATCACGACGATCAAGAGTCGAAGATGAAGACGGTGACTGAAGACCTGAGAGCTTCACATCGTTTGGTTGATGGTGACTAATATCTTGAATTGGGACTGATCCCCCAAGGCAAGGTAAAAGTGATGATCTTCCAGACGTACTGGAGATCGACGGATACGTTGTTTCGTTCAGACCCAGAACGGACTTGTAAATGGATAGCATGCCTGACATTGAAATTTAGTTCATGTAATTAAATCGGCTTTTATTTAATATATAAATGCATGGTGGCGGAGGATTTATTCTCTTGCTTAACACCCTTTTGTATGTTAAATAATTATCGATCGCATGATATGAGTTGTTGATGTGGCACGCCAAGTTGCAATCAAACAAAGCTTATTGTTGCAAAGCAGAGCCTTGTATGATGATCAAAGCATAGTCTGGTATGGACATAGCTTTGTGTAATACGTTACTTCGCGAGCCTCACACCCCGGTTGAGTCTAAAACGGAGCAAGGGAACGCAGGGAGTGCGCACGTTTCTTTCTAGCTAGAAGTGGTGTCGGTGCTTAAACTGGCTGACATTTTACTTATGTGGTTGTTGGATTTGAGGTACCTCAGGTATATTGGTCGTATTGTGGCCAATCAGAGACCCGTTAGGATCGGGAAACGTGTGTTCAGGAATAACTAATCCAGTCCATTGCACCAGTTGGACAGAGTACCAACACGGGGACGGACCGGCCCTGCAGGATCCAAGGGTTGGACAGAGTACCAATCCTGGGGCATTGCTAGAGTGTCTCGAATCGGTAAGGAATTCGCTCCTAGCCTTGACTCAGATGGAAACCCAAATTTCCAATACGACATCACGCGGTTTTGATTGTATACCTATATATGGCGACATAGTGGGATGGGGCACTCATGCCGTCTAGGATTAATACATTTACTTTGATGACCTTCAATTTGGTTGTACACTACTATTATATAATACCGTGTTTATCGTATCAAGCATCTTTTGATCATTATAAGGTAAAACCCTATCCTCCGGTTTGCGTTGCATTGTGTGATGGGACTTGGGTCTTATAATGGTTTCATTTTTCTAAAAAAAGCATTGCGCTATTTTGACGATTTACTTTAGTCATGCACTGGCAATCCATAGGAGAAAACCCGTTCCGCGAAAGTGGCGTGGTCCTGTGATTAGCCTTATTATATTTTATAGGTTAGGTAGAATTCTCACACCAGTCCCATGACTGACCTGTAGTTTTGTCCACTGGCAAACTCGGGTGCCCATATTTTCCACACGGGCAGTCGAGTAGCTATTTTTGCAGATATATTAAACAGGATTCTGGGTTGAAGCTTAAAGCTGTGTCCAGAGATAGAAAGTCTTCCGCTGTGTTCTTCTGTTGCAGTATATTACATTTTTGTATTTATCTTCCGCTGTAATTATATTCCAATGTACTCTGATATGTATATTCTGTACTCTGATGTAACATTATATGATGATATGTTATAAAAGTCTTCTGTTGTTGTTTTAATATGTTGTATGCCCAAAGTTAAAGTATTCGTAGATTTTCACTTTTTGGGTCAGACCTGTGTGGTTTATGGTCGATCCAAAGGGTGGGAATTTGCGGGTCTTTACATTCCCAATCCCAACCTATTCATCCCATGAAGTAAAACTGGTAATACTTCATATCTAACACCACGGTGTTATCGGTAAATTCAATTACCATTTCACGTTTAAATCCAATTAAAGATTTAACTATCGCGTGGAGCAAAACTGGTGCTACTCCATTCTCGGTCATTTCAATCTAATTAAAGATTCATTAAAACTCCACTTAG
Organism: Allium sativum; assembly: GCA_030737875.1. Lineage (NCBI taxonomy): Eukaryota > Viridiplantae > Streptophyta > Magnoliopsida > Asparagales > Amaryllidaceae > Allium > Allium sativum. The sequence continues at coordinate 860,595,858 of CM060915.1, read as the reverse complement.
TTTTAATCTTTGACTGGGTTAAAGAATCAGTGTCATTTAAAACACGGTTCACGGTAAACTCAAAATCACTTTCCATTAATTATCGGGTTAAAGAACGAGTGTTATTTAAAACACCGTCCACAATAAACCCAAAAATCAATATCGATTCAATTCCAATTAAATATTATTTAATTTGTACACTTCATTAAATCTAAATAAAAAGATTTAATCTTTTCTCAACTGGGTTCAAGAACAGTGTTAATGAAGACACCATTCACGACAAACCCAAATCACATTTGATACTAAATACAAGGCTCTGAATAGAAAATATATCGGCTTATATTCAATATCAAAGTCTACGACCAACAGATATCGTATTGGAAATAACGATATATATATCTATATCTTTCAAATTTCCATAACAACATCTGTATAGTCACGAAATCCAACATCGAAATATTCCGGAGATAATTTCGATTCAAGTCCATTCCAATGCAATCGTTGGAAATTCTGGTTATTTTCAAAACCATTTCAAATTCAATTTATTTATTTAAAAATAAATAGAATTATAATTCTAGTTCAAAACTAGTTCATTTCGATAAAAATCTATTTTTATCTTTTCAAATATGGAGTTTTTCATCCCAATCCTTTCTAAATCATTTCTTATGATTTTACACAAATTATTATTATTTTTAATAATTTTATCAAGGCCCGTACAGTCGATTTCCATCAACGGCCATCGAACTGCACTTACAGCGACCTTTTTCAAATTTGATTTGGACATAATTCCAAATCCAACCGTTAGATTTCAAATTTCTAATATTCGTTAGAAAGCTCTTTTCGATACGAACCCAACGGTTCCAGTTTTAGGAGAATCCGACGGTCGGATCTCCCGTAATATCCGTTCGAAGTCAATGGTCGAAATTCGCGAACTGCCGCGGCGCGGCGCGTTCCATTCAGGCCATTATATTATATATATATAATATATATAATATATAGTTCATCGATTTCAATTCAAAACGTGCTTTATAAATCGTTTTAAATTTATTTTCAAAACGGTTTCAACTTCATATTCAATTTCAAATCAAAATTGAATATTCCAATATAAATTCGTTTTAAATTCATTTCAAACTGATTTCAACTCAAATTGATTTCTAATTCAATTTCAGTTCGTTTTCAATTCAATTCAATTCAATTTCATTTCGAATTCATTTCTATTCCATTTCAATTCGAATTCATTTATATTCAATTTCAATTCGAATTCATTTATATTCAATTTCAATTCGAATTCGTTTATATTCAATTTCAATTCGAATTCGTTTATATTCAATTTCAATTCGAATTTATTAATATTCAATTCTTTTCAAAATATCAGATTTTGAAATCACTTTTGATATTCATTATAAAATGAATAAAATCGATATAAACATCATTCACGTCAAAATGGCGTCAATCTAATCAATACGGCTTCATATATTCCTATTTTCAAATATTCTATTTCAAATATTTCTTTTTCAAATATTTCTATTTTAAAACTGGAATGAGGCCCAATCAATTACCATATAATGTTAATTATATGGATTTTCTACAACACATGTATTCAATAACAACGATGAATAATCAACCATCATCCAAAGTGTATTCTACACTGTATAAGCATCGAATATAAATATTCAACGCTTATAGCAGCCTGTCAATCAATCGATCGACATACAACTAACTATTGGGATTAGTGTACGTCATATATCATTCCAATACCCGTGTGGGGTTTCAAGCAATCAAACATAGATTTTTTTTATTTGTGCAGTTGGGCGATGTGTAAAATTTATCGTCCCAATCAATGTCCTTCAAATAGGTGTACATAAACAAACCGTCCGGTTTGTAAATGAATATTTATTTATTCACATTCACGTTAAAAATTATATTTTTTACGATAAAACATTTTATTTTAACATATGAATTTCTATTCAGTTCATTCTTTAAATAAAATGATATTTTTATTTTTCTAACTTATTTTAGAAAATTTCGGCGGCATAACGGCACGATACTAGAAACGGGATAAGGCCTAGCCTTATCCCCGGTCTAGTGAAGGCCCACGTCATTCACACATCAATCAAATCAATTTCATCTCACCAAACAATTCCATTCAATCAAATATTCTAACTAACTACTCAACCAAATAATTTAACAAACAAGCCATCCATGGTCTGTGGATGACGGGTGTCGGGTGCTACTAAACACCGTCTGCATCCTAGTATATATATATAACAAGAAAAATTAAATTGAAAGGTGAGAAGTTCTCACCGATAGCTATCCCAACTTCACGACACTTCTTTTATAAAAATCTTCATTGCTATCGCATCTTTGTCCTCTTCGTTGCCCGTAGCCACTACATATATAAAAATCGAATTTTTACTTCGCTATTCAATATATAAAAATTGAATTTTTACTTCGCTATTCAATATATAAAAATCGAATTTTTACTTCGCTATTCAATATATGTAAAAAATCAAATTTTTACTTCGCTATTCAATATATAAAAATCGAATTTTTACTTCGCTATTCAATATATGTAAATATCGAATTTTTACTTCGCTATTCAATATATAAAAATCGAATTTTTACTTCGCTATTCAATATATGTAAAAAATCAAATTTTTACTTCGCTATTCAATATATAAAAATCGAATTTTTACTTCGCTATTCAATGTATGTAAAAATCGAGTTTTTACTTCGCTATTCAATATATGTAAAAATCGAATTTTTACTTCGCTATTCAATATATGTAAAAATCGAATTTTTACTTCGCTATTCAATATATGTAAAAATCGAATTTTTATCGCTAAAAATCTTATCTTTTCCTCATAAAAATATGATCTTTACTTTGTTAAAAACATGATCTTTTCCTTGTTAAAAATACGATCTAATTTTTATACAACTAAAAATTTATCCTTTTCCATACAAAGATTGCATTTTTCCTCAAAACTCTTTTCTGCCCTAAAAAAATGTAAACTTTAATGTGTTAAAACTCTAACCTTTTTATTTAAAAATCTAATCTTTACTGATTTAAAAATATAATCTTTACTTAATTAAAAGTCTTTTCTTTACATGAAGAAATTTTTTAAATACTGTAAAAACTGATCTTTTTAATACTGTAATTATATTCTTTTCTCCTTTACATTTTCAGATTTTAAACAAAAATATATATAAATGAAAGAAGAATAGGAAAGAAAAACTTCAACCTTAATTAAAATGAGCTAATCCTCCTTTCACGCTCCAGGTAGAGAAACAAACCACCCTCGAAATGATTAACACCACTGCGCACAAGCCCCAAGGCACCGACCTCTAATCTAACACCTCGTCGACGTCCACCCTCACACCACATCCCAGCGCCAAGAACGATGTGACGTCCGATGGGGGCTAGCAACCAGAGATGGCCTACGAACGGCGGCCAGTGGTGCGCGGCCTCCAGGCTTTCAAGGGGGTTCCTTTGCTGGTCGGAGATGAAGGCCAGAGGGGCAGAGGTCGATTGGGCAGAGGCGACGAGAGGGGCGCGATCGGTTTGGGCCGATGGCGATGGGGAATCGGGGTCTCGATTTGAAGGTGTCGGTTTTTTTTTATTTACTTTCTTGTGAACGAATCAATGAATAAGGCGGGGGGCCAGAGCGGGTTTAAGGGGGAGAAGGGTTGACCCCCTTTTTTTATTTTAATTTTAATTTTTATTCGCATAAAGTAACTTTTCCTATCGACCTCGAAACAAGGCCCACCGCCTGTCATCCATAGCTAATTACCCCCATTCCGAACACAATGGGATATGCTTCGCAAGCTGATTCGACCATTTCGATCAGTTTCCGTTAAAATCAACATATAACTCTATATATTGAATTTGAACGCGCATTTCAATTTACCGGGGTCACATACGAACTTTAAAAATTCCAGAAAAATATTTTCTAGCTTCGTATTGACGATATGGTTCTAACAAAACTAGTTTCGTCGAATTCTGAGACCGTTAGAAAAATGACCATTTTCCAGTCGATTAAAATCAACTGAAACCGGTCAAACGCGTTTTCTTTTTCCACGCTCACATATTGATTCGAAAAATTATGAAATTTAGAATCTAGCAATAACTTGACATCACGGACCCAACAAAAGTGGTTTCGTCGAAATCCGAGGTCGCTTGCAAAATTTCCATTTTTAAGGGCCTGAATTCCATAGCGACTATTCAGAATTTTCAACTGGACATATCTTTTGATTCCCGCTATGAAATTTTGATTTTTCGGATTCGTTGGAAAGATATTATCAAATAGATCCTATTATTTTTGGTTTCACTAAAATCTGGATTGTTTTGCACCCGGTACATTGAATTGAAGTTTGAAATCGAATTATCGAACTACCGCGCCATTTTCAGTTCTATTTATAATTATAAATAATTATTTATATTCTAACGACGACGTATATAATATATACATTCGAATTATATTCAAAATAAATTTCTCGTCGATAACTATTTAAAATAATCCATTTTAAATATTCAAAATTCGCTAAAATTGCCAAAATAAAAATTTTAAACTGGCCCAGATTTTCGGGTTGTTACACCGAACCACGAAATAAATTCAATAACTCCTCTTTCCATTATCCATTACTAAATTAACATTCACGGATTATTTAATAATAATTATTTTATTCCATTTAAAAAAATAAAATATCGTTAATAAATCAACTACTTGTTTTATTATGCTGAAAACAGGTTATTAAAACCCCAATTCTTTTCCCAACACATTTGAATATATTTTTCGGTATTTAATCACAATTTTTTCAGGTCAATGTTATTCAAACATCGCACAACAAAAAATAATCCACATAAGATTATTTATCACATCATATAAAGCAATATATGAAAATCAATAATAAAATTGTTGTGGAATCCAATTGGATCCCTCCAACCTGTTTCCCTGCATCCACAGATGTTAATCTACCGAAATAACATTTTATTTCCTATCAATATGAAATATTTTAATAAATGAAAATCAGTAATCAATTAACGATTTATGCATATAACTATATATATTATTTCAACCAGTTAATTAACAAATCATTCAAAAAACCATACACACAGTTCAATGATTTTTATCAATTTTAGATAATGTTTGTAAAATTATAAAACTGGACAGAGTCAGTGAGTTTACTCACCTTGGTTGTTAATCGTTAAATAACGATCAACGTTCGGTTGATCATATTAGACGTTTAATTTTGTCATAATTTGTGATGTGCTACAAATCACTTTAGAATAACTTCATAACGTAGCCTGCGTCCATGTGATTGTAATGTGACAAACCATTCGCCAAAATTATTTTAAACTGTCCATTGCCCTTCTAAAAATCCACGACAAATAGTGCATCTCCATCTTACTAATCAAACCGACTTTTCAGCCTGTACAATTTCCACCACCCCCTTGCATTCTACAATCTCTTGGATCTCACATACAATTTTTTTAGTATTACTTTCATATTCTATACGGCCTAGGCCCATTAGGGAAAAATCCCACCTTGCTTGTTTAAAATGCAGACCCGACCATCTTCCCCACAACCTAACTACTGTCCCACGCCTTCACTTCTTAACCATATCTCACGTCCCCTTCTACTAATGCATGCAAATGTTTTCTTCGTTATTTTAATCCAACTAAGAATTACCAAAAATCATGTCATTGAAATCTCTATATCTTGAGCACGAAATATGAGCATCCCATCCCCCCAGCTGGTCATGCAAGCTGCACACATAGCGGATCACCATCCCCTACCTCGCTTCTCCACCGTTCAGCTAACCCATATCACAACGTTCTTCCCTTTAGCCTTCTCTCCACTCTTGCTTCCATTTAAAAGAAATATGGCCAATGTTAATGCTCTTCCTTCCACCATCCAACCTGCCATTGTTGCTTACGTATGCACTCTATCCTACAAGTCCTTAGGTCCCACAACACTAACTTGCACATGTTTATACTTTGCCATCCACCTAAATATCTTTTGAATGTACGTTGCCGCATATACCAGTTCCATGCACGTATCCTATTTACCATGCTTGCGTTCGAAAGCATCAATCCCTGTCGCAATAAACCCATTTGAAATCACCTCGGCACCTTGCTGCTAGCGTGGAAGTGTGAAAAACTATCATGAAATCCTTTTACAAATTCGCGTACAGCTTTTATCTCATGCCATGAACATGAATCCAAACCCCAAACTTCAAGACTCTACTCGAGTTTCCAGAAGAAATGAACCCTATCCGACGCTGAAAAATCTCGAGCATTGCAAAACAAAGTCACACCTCACGCTGAGTACACTCGAATAAAAATGAAGTTTCCAGCATCCCATAGATACATTTTTTGACTTTTAAATCATTTTGTTTGGATTGATATCAATTTTTGAGGAATGATTGATCTCGTTTTAATCTTCCAGAAAACAAAAAAAAATGTGATATGCCTCAGTTTATATAGGAAGTTGCTTTCTTCGTGGCTAAGTATTAGGATACATAGGTTAGCTTCTTAAAGGACAAGTTATCGTCTTACTTTGGCATGAAGTAATAGGAGAAAGATAGGTTTGCATTTATTTTGAATTAACTACTATTAATGTTAGGCAACAGGATGGTAGCTTCACAGAGAAGGAAAGGCTATATAATTATATATCCTCTTTATTTTATTTTATACCAGTGTTTGATTTCAACTTAAAACGCAAAGTTGTCATCCTTAGCATGACTTACCGTGAATTTGGCAAGGACTGGTATATAAAAATGTAATACCATAAAATATAGCAATATTTTATCAGTAGGTATTAAAGTATGGTAATCTACTTTAAACCATTTGTCCAGTTCTTGCATTTGGCTTTAGTTTCAAAGTTCGTTCCTGCGTGTTTATACTATTATAGCGTTACACATGTTCACGCACCATCATGCAACTATGTACCATAAATCTAATCATGAAGTAACAGAATTTATTTCAAACACGAAACAAGCAAAATAAAACACATTTAATATTTATGGCAGCAGAAAAATATGTTTTAGACATGTATATATACCTTAATTGAGTTTAAAAAGTTACCTACCCCAAATACACAAAATTCCATTAACATAAGCATCACTACAAACAAAAATAAAAATACTTCTGTGACAGGCATTGTGTCATGGTCCCAAAAGTATAATAAAATAAACAAGATAACTTATCTTGTGAAATTTCAAAACACTGATATAGGGTGTAAAATACTCCAAATAAAAAGTTGCTTATTTTTCAAAATAAAGTTACAGAAAAAACATAAATTAAATTAAGTATATGTATCAAAAATCTTGTCCAAATTCAAAACCGATATTTAATTATAATTAAATATATCTTTATGGTTTATAAACAATTCCATAACGACTATTTCAAAATTTGATTTGGACATAGCTTACAATCTATAAGCTGAAATCTCAAATTTTTACTTCCATTAGAAAAATATGATCCAATAGATTCAAACATTTCTTATTTCATAGAAATCCGACTTGTAACGAATCCCATAAATTCATCTAAAGTAAAAAACTCAATATTATGAACTACCATGTCGTTTATTTAATATATTGTCATTACAATTTGAAAATAAACTCAAAAGAAATATCTTATATTATCCGATTACTTATTTTAAATCAAATATTCAAAATATTTGAACTCCAACCATTTAAATTACCACACCATTATATTAAATTAATTAATTATTAAATCGCTAAAATTTCGGGATATTACATTCCTTCTCCCTTAAAAGAATTTCGTTCCTGAAATTACTAAGGTAGGGAAAATGCTATAATCCCTATTAACTAGATTGAAAATTATTTGTTTTAATTTGGTTTTAACTAAACCAGTTAATTCCAATTAAATTATTAATTCATTTCTACTAACGAAAATTTCCAAAAATCCTGAAAATTTTCTAATGCTTTAATTTCGAAAAATTTCGCCAGCGTCTCCTTTGCACGGGTCAATCGATACAGCTACAACTCGTCTCTCTTGGCCTTCTCCAATCCAAAAGAAAATCAAACAGCTAAACGGCTCGCCAAATAGGCTCATAAATCTCATACCTAGATAAAATATAAACTCGCACCTTTTTGTCGAGCATTTAACTCTATTACATCCATCTGTTATCACTTCAGAACATACAAATGTATTCCCAATTGGTCTCCCATCAACATGTTGTCAAATCTAATCATTGGCTTCCACTCAAGCCAAACTCAAACTCCCGTTCCAATCTAAATCCCAAATTCTAACTCAACAATCAAATTTCATTCCAGATTATCTCCACTTTATTCATTCTCGAACCAAACCATATGCTTATAATCAGGCCAAATTCCATTCAAACTCCAATTTTTATTTAACTTAGTTTAAGTTAAATTCTAATTCACTTCTACAATTCACATCAATTTAATTTCATAAGTTAAATTTAAATTTCAAAATTCACAATCCAAATTCCTTGGTTTTTATTTCAAATTAATTTTAAATCATATACATATTTACATGTGATAATTGTAATTCAAAACACTTAAATTTTTAATAACTTATTTCCTCAAAACAATTCAAAAACAAAATCTTTGATAGTAATTCGTCGCTTAGAAACTCGAAAATGAACATTGGTGATGTTGTAGTCATCATCAGAATTATTTTCCAGCGACTGTAGTGAGTTCAATACTATATCAATTTTAAAATTCATTTTTAAACACTTTAATTATGAAATTAATTCAAAATATTCTTCTCAATGTTTGGAAAACATTTCTTAATTCACCTAGGATCTTAAAATTTCTTAATCTTAAATCCAAAATTCATTTGCAACCACCTTTTAGTTTCCCAGAAGTTTAATCCCAAATCTATTTTATATGCAGATTTAGTCCATCTGATCTTATATATTACACTTATACGAATTCAAATTGGTTATTTATTTAACCATCTCAATTATAATCTAATTCGATTATAGTAATAACCAACATAACTAATATGCTATAATATTTCAAATATATATACTTTTTATATCAAAATATAATTTGGATAAAATTATTTCATTCACCCTCCTTTCAAAAACATACTGTGTCGGTTCATCATATTAGATTGTTTAGAAATCCCTATCGACCTTGTATTCATCACTTTCAACTAGAATTCATAAGTCACTCAACTAATAAATTTCTAGAATATAAATCATTTTATAAAATTTACAAATACGCTCTTTCGTATATATACATTCAAAGTCAATCTTGGGTATTGCTAACCCTATCTCTACTGAGTTACGCCATAAAGCCAAGGTGATTTCTTAACCTTTGCTCTGATACCACTGTAGCGAACACAGGATTTTCAACCCTTAAAATCAACATAACACACCATGTTGACTATTCTAGTATTGGAAATACTGGACCACTAATAGAAAGTAGTTAGAGGATGAGAATTAGAAAGAAAGAAGATTAGAATAGAAGAAGAAGATGAACACAACATAGAAAAACCCAGAGTAAACATGAATCTCATAGTGGAACGACCAAAATATAATATAAAACTACTTTTGAAATATGAAACTATAACTTGTAATACAAACCAGTATAACACATAACATCACAGTGGAAATATAATATATATATATATATAACTAATGTTGAAGCCTCTTGATTCAAGCTCCTCTAAGTATATCTGTAAAATCCCGACTACTTGACTGCCCGTACAAATTTGGGCACCCAAGAGTATAGGGTAAAAAAAAAAACTCTGTGTCAGTCACGGGACAGGTGCGAGTAAACTCCAATCACTCGGTTTAAATTTAAGAATCCTTATTAAAGAAATGATAATCGTAAGACCAATCCACATATAAACACGGATGGTTCTTACCATACGATAACCCAAAACACTTTCCAAAAATCAATACTATTCTAATATTATAATAGTGTCTAATACAAGTACATATTAATCAAGTAGAACACTTTCATCCCATGCTCTACATATATAATATACAATCAAAAACCTAGGGCTCTTACTGGAGAATGAATTCCCAATTATGACAAGATATGCAAGCATCTTCCGATCAGTGTACCTAGAAGCGTTACACTGGAGTTCAACAAGAACATCTTGTAACTCAGCCACACATGACCGACCATTCATTTCGCTTGAATGTTTTGAATATATTGTCACTTTACGGTTGGTATACCAACATAACTATTCCCGGCAGATATAGAATTGAAAGAAGTAACAAATAGTGATCTAGAGATTTAAATGGTCTTTTAATTAAATATTATTGAATAATTAATTGATATAATTAATAGAATAATATATTTAATTCCGAAATAGTCGAAAATAGTGAATTGACAATATTGTGTGAATTGGGCAATTTAAAATATATAATTCAGTTTGAAATTGAATTTGAATAACGGATATATTATTTAAACGAAGTTGGAACGTAGAATTATAATATAATTATTATCGAGCTCGAAATGGTGCGGCAGTTTGTAATTTGGCGATTCGAACTTCAACTGAATATACAGAATCCGTTTTAAGCCGGATTTTTGTGAAACAAGAAACGTTCGGAGCTTGTGAAGTATATTTTTCTAATAGAAGAGAAAAATCGGGATTTCATTGTGTAGTTTTGACTTATGTCCAAATCAAAATTTAAAATAGTCTCTATGGAATTCTTTTATAATTTATAACGATATATAAAAGAATTTCATTATAAATCGAATATCGATTTAATCGATATTTGAAATATCGAGTTAAAATTCATATAGGATTATTCTGGAGCTGTATGATATTCTAGTGTGAATATATATGATAATATTTATTTATAAATATTTAATTTAATTATTTTTAAATATATTTAATATTTAAATGGGTTTATTAGAGCTCTAAATACAGTCAGTTTTGCAAAGGAACTCCGTTTTCGACGAAACTAACTTTGTTGGATCCGAAATATTAAATTATTGTTATATTTCAATTTCCGTGATTTTTGAAGTCAGTATGCGGTCGTGCCGAATTTTAATGTGAAAAACAGTCCATAATTTAAACTTTAAAAATACGCTGTGTGAGCAAACAAAGTCGGAATTCGACGAAACAAGTTTCGCTGAGTCCGTAATGTCAAACTCTTGTTGCTTATCCGTTTTCATCGAATTTGGATACTGTATGTGACCATAGGAATTTTAAACAACTTATACAAATAGCGACAACTTAAAGTTCAATAAAATAATCAAGTAAACTATTATATTTCTATCCTATAAATATGAAACTATCCACCTTAAACCCTTATTTTTCTTTCCTTGCTGGTCAATACTCCAATAGGTGCCAGGATTTCTTTTTCCACAACAAATCATTTGTAACGACCCAGAATATCTGAACCAATTTAAAAAAAATTATTGACTAAAATAATGGATTTTAAATATTTAAAATAAATATTTTAAATAATGGCGATGAAAACTGAGTTTGAAACGACAATTGAAAATGAATATAATTAAATATAATTATAAACAAGGCCTGAAATGGCGCTGAAGTTTCAAAAATTGAATTCGAACTTTGTCGGACTATATCGGGTGCAAAACAATCCGGATTTTAGTGAAAACAAAAATATTTAAATCTGTTAGTGAATACCTTTCTAACGAATCTGAAAAATCATATTTTCATAGCGGAAAGCAAAAGTTATGGCTGAATGAATTTTCGGAAGGGTCGATATGGAATTTATATAGCCCGTGAAAATGGCCATTTTGCATACGACCTCAGAATTCGACGAAACCACTTTTGTTCGGTCCGGGATGTGAAGTTATTGCTAGGTTTCAAATTTCATGATTTTTGAAGCTAATGTGTGAGCGTGGCAAAGGAAAATATGTTTTGGTCAATTACAGTTAAATTGGATCGAACAGAAATGAGCCTTTTTGCAAACGGTCTCGGAATTCGACGAAACCACTTTTGTTGGGACCGTATCGACAAAACATAGCTAGATTTATTTTTCTGGAATTTTTCGAATTAGTTTGTGGCCCTGGCAAATTGAAAGGTACGCTCAAATTAAATATTGAATGTTTTTATATTTTGATTTGAATGGAAACTGACCGAAACAATCGAATGGGCCTGCAAAACATATCCCATTGTGTTCGGAATGGGGGTATTTAGCTAGGGGCGATAGTCGTTGGAGTTCGTTTGGAGTTACGAGCAATAAACAAGTAAAATTCGAATTTAGTGAATTAAATAATAATTAAAAATATATCATAAAAAGGGTCTAAACCCTAGGTTCCCAAATTAGAAAATGAGCCGCCGCTGTTTCTTCCTGAACGGCCTAAAAGCTCGGAAATTGAAATGAAAAATTCTCCCAAAATATCACGATTTAAAACTTGAAATCAAAACGGGAATTGAAGTGCTTTCAATGCTCTTCAGATCTGTATACATATGATCTGATTTTGCATCATATCGTGGATGGAATCACTGCTGGAATCGGCGGTTTTCGAAGGCAAATTGGAAGCTGACGTGGCGTGCGAGTGGGCCCTGGTCCTTTGCGTTGGATGGCGGCGATGGTCTCTCTGACGTTGTGGCACTAGATCGTCAGCATGTGGCTCGAGTGGAGGGGCGTAGGAGGTTGAAGTCGGTAAAGTATTGGGTTCGACGGGTTCTATTTTTTTTCTAGGAAGAAGAATGTGAACAGGGGATTAGCAGCTAACAGATGTAATTAAGAGTTTAATTAAATTTTTAATTATCCTAGGTTAAATTATTAATGTAAATAACCTTTGAACCATCGTAACTTGTCCAAATTAAAACAGAATTCAGTGATTTTAGTTTTATTGGAACCGTAAAGACGAACACTACATCCTAGAAGAGACCGCATATTTTTCTGAGCCTTCTGCTATTTTTGGTGGAGTGGAACCCAATGTGAGATTTCTGATTTAAAAACAATATGGAAAACGATGATGTATAAATTATATAGTCGATGTATGAGTTATATAAGCGTTGTACACCTCATGTATAAGCGTTGTATAAGTTGTACGTTCGATGTATAAGTTGTATATGCGTTGTAAAAATTATATATGTGTTGAAATAAAAGTGAATTGCTATATATATATACACCCCTCGTCCACAAACCATGGACGATATTTATTGATTGTGATTGGTGTGAAAAATTGATTGATGGCGAATGGTTGTTTGGGATTGTTTGTGGTTGATACTGATTGATTATGGTTGAAAAATACCCATTTGTGGTTGAGGAATATTTGGTTGAAACCACATAGGATTAGTTTGTGGAAATTAAATAAATATATACATGTCGCCTGCGTGCGAACTAGATGCATGATCCCCATTGTCAAAAACCGCGAGGTTTTAAGGTAGAGCGAGGAGCCGTACTAGGGACGGTCCCGGTTTTAACTACCCTGCCGTTATGCTGCCGAAATTTTGAATAATACTCATGTGTTTGAATTATTTTCATTTGCTAAAACTATATTTATTCATTGAATAGAAAACCTTCATGTGAAAAATACCCATTTGTGGTTGAGGAATATTTGGTTGAAACCACATAGGATTAGTTTGTGGAAATGAAATAAATATATACATGTCGCCTGCGTGCGAACTAGATGCATGATCCCCATTGTAAAAAACCGCGAGGTTTTAAGGTAGAGCGAGGAGCCGTACTAGGGACAGTCCCGGTTTTAACTACCCTGCCGTTATGCTGCCGAAATTTTGAATAATATTCATGTGTTTGAATTATTTTCATTTGCTAAAACTATATTTATTCATTGAATAGAAAACCTTCATGTGTTGAATCGATATTCATTCGTTGATTTGAAATTCATGTGTTGAATGGTATTCGCGTTTTAAATATAAAAATCACATTTTTATCTATATATAGAAACTATAGAAAACCTTCATGTGTTGAATCGATATTCATTCGTTGATTTGAAATTCATGTGTTGAATGGTATTCGCGTTTTAAATATAAAAATCACATTTTTATCTATATATAGAAACTATAGAAAACCTTCATGTGTTGAATCGATATTCATTCGTTGATTTGAAATTCATGTGTTGAATGGTATTCATATTTTAAAATAAATTGTTTTATAATAAAAATCACCTTTTTATCATCCATATGGACTATGTAAAATAATCTCGCTTTAAAAGAAATTGTTTTATAAGAAAAATCCTATTTTTATCGCCTATATAAACTATATAAAATAATAGTGTTTTGAAATGAATTGTTTTACGATAAAAAAAAATCACATTTTTATTATATACATGAATCATTGAAATGTGAAGTGTTAAAAATAGCCACTCATTCAAATAAACATATATGAGTTGAAATATTCATTAATTAGCTAATGATGTGATTTTTGCCTATACATGCAACATTAAAATGAATGGTGTTTTTAAACCAAAAGGAATCAAATATGAAGTTGAATGGAAAATGATAAACGATAAGAACTGTATATATGTACATGCATATTTATTGAACAGGTTATAGCAAAGGGGCTAGAGAAGAGGAATAAAATTTTGTGCCCGACAAATAGGTACGCATTTACTGTTTTGTTTGGGTGATGATTTTATAAGCCTGTTGGCTAGCCGCTTGGCTTTTTCTTTTTGACATGAGACGCCCATGTGGCTATTTGGGAATTTTCCCAGCCCCTCCCGTACAAAGGAGGTTATGGCGAAATTTTCCAAAATTTAAAGGCGTTAGTGAAATATTTGAAGTGAAAACGATATTGAAATTGTTGAATGAACTATATTTATATAAATATATAAATATATATAAAATTAAAACGAAACATGGCCGTGGAGTTCGTGATTTGAAACCGTGATTTCAAACGACTATACCAGGAGATCCGACCATCGGATTTTCCTGAAATCGCAACCGTTCGCCTTGGAAAAATCTTTCCAACGGCACCAACTTTGTAAAAATCCAACGGTTGGATTGTCTGGAATGTTTAATTCAAATCTGAAGAAAAACAGCGCCAGAAACGATTATATTTATATATAAATATAAATATAATTATATTTAATCGAATAACGACGCTGTAGTTCGTATTTTGAAATCGAAACTTCAAACGATTGTACCGGGAGATCCGACCGTCGGATTTTCTCGAAACTGGAACCGTTGGATTCGTTTTGAAAAGACCTTTCTAATGATGTAAATTTTGTGAAGATCCAACGGTTAGATTTTCAGATATGTGTAAATCAAATCGGAAGAAAAACAGCGCCACGGCCGCGTTATGGCCCGAAGCGTCATTTTGAATAAATCGGCTATTTTAAAATAAATAAAAATAGCGGTAAATCGTTATAAAATATCATAAACGATATGGGATGGAAATAAACTGAATTTGCTTGATTTATGTGGTATTTGATGGTTGAATGTGTTTGGTGTGAAAATTACATTAAAGAACAAAATTGATGTTGTCGAATGATTTAACCATTAAAATAAATTGATTTGAAATTCTAAATATACGTGAATTATTTGAGAAGGCCGAGTTAATTCTCATTTCAAATAATTGACAGACGATTGAAAGTCGAAGATGAAGACGGTGGTCGAAGACCGGAGATCTTCACCTCGTTTGGATGGTAACCGAGGTCCTGATTGGGAGGCATCCCGAAATATGGATAATGAGTGGTGATCGTCCAGACGTACGTGGTGATCGATGGGTTTGCGAGGTATTTAGTGCCTCCGGTTTCGTTCAGACCCAGAACGGACTTGTAAATGGACTGTGTGTCTGACATTGGATTTTATTCTGTGTTGATTGATCCCTATTAAATAAACATTGTTTGGCGGCGGAGAATTTATTCTTTTGCTTAACGCCCTTCTCTGAAACGCACGAGCTCTGAGGTTGTATATCGATGGACATCAGTCGCATGGCATGAATTTCCTGTGTGGCATGCTAAGATGCAGTGATCAGGGCTTCTGTTGAAAAGCAAAGTCTTGTGGTGGTGATCAAAGCACCGCCTGTGTGGCGTAGCTTTGTGTATAACGTGAATTCGCGAGCCTCACACCCCGGTATGAACCAGAAACGGGAGAGGACATCAGGGAGGGCCTGCGTTTCTTTCTAGCTAGGGTGGTGTCAGTGACCTACCAGCCCTGACATTTATATACTTTTCACCTATGTGGTTGTTGCTATCGCGAGGCGCCTCGGTTAGATCGGACGATCCGGGTCCGATGGAGCCATTCGTTGGCTCATTTACACCCCAAAGGGTGGGGAAACGCAGTGTTCAGGAATTTTAATCCACATCGGTGGACCGGCCCTGACGATCCAAGGGCCCACCTGAGTCTGGGTCCTGAGGGGTGGGCTAGAGCATCTCGAATTCGGTAAGGACTATCTTTTGCCTTGGTTCATGACGGAAATCCAATTTCCAAATACGACATCGTGCGGTTTTGATTGTGTATATATATGGCGACATGATATATGGTACCCATGCCTTTTATGATTGATAGTTATGATTTGAAATTGTTTTCAAAGCGTATAAACACTAGTATCAATATCAAATGCCTTTGTTTTATTCGTATTAATCATATTATTGCCATTATAAGGTAAAACTCTATCCTCTGGTTTGCGTTGCATTGTGTGATGGGAACTGAGTCTTATAATGGCTTCATTTTTATAAAAAGCATTGCGATGTTAAAAGAAAGATTTGTTTTAAAGCACTGGCAATCCAATGGAGTAAACCCGTTCCATGAAAGTGGCGTGGTCCTGTGATTAGCCATACTATATATGTGTTGAATAGATTTCTCATACCAGTCGCATGACTGACTCGTAGTTTGTTTAGTTTGTTTCACTTTCAAACTCGGGTGCCCCTTTTCTACACGGGCAGCCTTGTATTCAGGTTTAGCTGGGTCTTTCTGGGTAGCTGGAGAAGGATTCTATCATTTATTTCTTTTTATGCTGTTCAGCTCCTATTGTACATATTATGTTTGTTTTCCGCTGTGGACATTTATGTATAGCTGAACTGTATTTGTACTAAGTAAGATCCTGTATACTGTGTAACTCTGATGATTACTTTTATCCAGTATATTCTATTGTTCATTATCTGGTGTATTTATTTAATTTTTTTCTACTATTATCTATTTCTGTGTTATATTCCAAAGATAACCCTTGCCGCCGTCAGTACGGGGTTTGGGGACGTCACATCATTCTCTTCAAAAATCAAAATAAATTCATAGAAAAATTTGTAAATCCCAAACTAAATGTATTCGAATTCGTTTGATGATGCTCTCCAACCCAGTGTATATTATGTTGGGTTCGACTTCCGTTCCCATCACGCTGGAATGTATATAGCGAGCCTAGGGTTTACAAATCCTTGGATATCGAAACATCGAGTGTGGATTGATGGGTATATTCGGATTTAGTGTAGGATTTCTAGTTTGTAGGGAAGAATTTGGGAACTTCGGTGCCAAACATTTTTGCACCGTCACTGAGCATTCGTGAGAAGGATAATTGGGCGCCACGCAGCATAAGTCACACCCTGGTTTTTGTGTGCGAGTTGCATTGAATCGTGAGGAGATTGAAGCATTTTAGGTGGAGAGAGAAGCAGAAATTTCCGTTTGAAATTTAATGAATTTTGGAGGGAGATAATGTGGAGAGTATTCACGATCTTGGAAGAAAATGTGAAGCGGGATGTTACAGGAAGTCACTACGAGAAGAATGGGATCGAAGTGTGTGATCTTAGTACGGTTTGAAAGCAAATCAGATGAGATAAATTTTGGTAGTTTTACTTTGATTTATAAAGAAATATGGAAGTATAAATGTTTTTATGATGATGCAGCAATGTCTTAATGGGTACTGGAGTGCGAATGTGTTATAGTGGAGATTAGGGAAGATGGAGTTAGAAGGCGCAGGTTTGGTTTGGGCCAAGTAGAAGAGGTGTGGCCCAAATAAAAGGATTTAATGAAATTCTATTTTGAATAAAAATGTACGCAACTTGTAATATTTATATATTTTTCGTACATTATCAGAATTGGGTAAAACAAGATCCGTTGGGATCGTATGGACGAGGGCTACACTGTGGAACGGGCTGGGAGTGAATCAGAGCTCGTTACAATTTATAGCGAAATTAATTGTCTGTCTGAATCAAAGACAAATAATTGTTTTTAACGATAACCGTCCAATGTGAGTAAATCTCACTAACTCTGATCAATTTATATTTTTATAAATATAATCTAGTAACGATAAATGATAATAGATTGCTGTGTGTTGATTGGTTGGTTGAATTGTTGATGTACTAGTGGTAATTATAGATAATATATATATATAAATCATTAATCAAATGTTGATTCTGTTTATCAGAATATTTCATATCGAAATGAAATTGATGTTATTATATTGTTTAACATCTGTGGATGCAGGGAAACAGGTCGGAGGAATCCAACTGGATTCCTCAACATTTATTTTACTATTTTTCATATACTATAATATATGATGTGATATATAATCTATGGTTGATTATGTGTGTTGAATGATATCGATCATTGTTATTTGGTATTTTAAATACCATATATAATACTGGAATTTAAAATGGGAATTTTCAATGTGTATGTTGAAAATAAAATATATTTATATAAAATCAAATGATTTTATAAAAAGGAATTTCAAAGTGAATTTTGAATAGAAAAGGTAATATTTGAAAAAGAAATATTTGAAAATATAATAATGGAAAACTGGGAAATGAATAGAATTTTATAAAAGGAGTTATATATAATAAATAGAATTATAAAAGGGAAACATTTGGAAAATGAATAGAGTTTTATAAAAAGAGAATTTTACATTAGGAAGGTTTAGACCCGTGCTTCGCACCGGGTGTAACATGATATTGATTTAAAGTAAATATTTTGCAAATAAAATATTATAAAGGAATTTGGGATTTGAAATAGGAATTTAAATGGAATTACTGAAATTAGAACTGACTGGAAATTAGTTGAATTGAATGACTCTCTGGGTATCGATCAGATGTTGGTTTCGGCCTTCGGGGTTAATACGTAGGGGGTTGTTCTCTTACCAGTTTATAGTTAAAGACTAATATATGTGAGATGATAGTGATGCGTGAATCATAAATGGAAACATTTTCCAAAGTTAATAACGTATATTTTCTAAAATTAGAAAATAAGGATTTGATGAATATATGGAAACGAGAAATGGGGAAATGAATAAATGTTGACTGATGACTGATCGATGGAATTTCCATCTGGAAATAATATCGTTGTTTGCACACATGTTTTTCTTTGATAGATAAATCACCGACTATCGAAGATTTTGACGATTTCCATTGTTAATACGGAGAGACCGAGATCAGATATATTATCTAAAAACCACTCCGTATGGCGTTAGCATTGCGATCAAATATGATGAAGATAATTGAAGACGTAGTTATGCAAGGGCTGTCCTGTTTATAGAATAGTACCTTCGGATTGTCCAATCCCAAACAACTTGAATGGACGAACGTCTGACGTAGTATATCTGGTAGATCGTGTATGTTGATCGTTTCAAACGTATTTACGTTGGTAGCGGAGGAATTCGTTTCTCTTAGCTTATACCCATGGTATTTTTTGGGGAATCAATTAGTGATTTGATGGGTATGACGATGTGGCATTCAAAGTAAATGAAGGAGTGATCTGTTAAAAGTACGTTATGACCTCTAGCCTCATCTACTAGGAAATGACAGAAATCGGGCATGCAGCATGGCTATGTGGGCCGCACCCAAGTAGGGTATATTGTCACCATCTAGAGAATATTCATACTTGTTACTTCTTTCGATTATGTATTTCCCGGGAATGGTTATGTTGGTATACCAACCATAAGGTGACAATATAGTCGGAACATTCAAGCGAAATGAATGGCCAGTCATGTGTGGCCGAGTTACAAGATGTTCTTATTGAACTCCACTGTATCGCTTCTAGAGTGCACTGATCGGAAGGTGGATCCATACCTTGTCATAGTTGGAATCCATTCCCCAATATGACCCCACGGTTTTGATTGTATCTTATATATGTAGAACGTGAGATGAAAGCGTTTCTGCTAGATTACTATTTACTTGATCTGGACATTATTATAATATCAGACAAGTATCTTTTTTAAAAAATATTTGGGTTATGGTAAGGTAAAAACCATATGTATTTATGTGTGGATCGGTCTTACGATTTTCATTTGGTTCAAAAGGATTTTTGAAAGTTAAATCAATGATTTGAGTTTACTCACACCAGTCATATGACTGACCCAAAGTTTATTTTGTTTTGTTTTCCTTAAACTCTTGGGTGCCTAATTTTGTACGGGCAGTCAAGTAGTCAGGTTTTTACAGATATACTAGAAGGAGATGAAGCTGGAGGCTTCAGTAGCGTTTTTATAGCTATTGTTTATTTCTGCTGTGATGTAAGTGTTGTACTATGATAATGTTACTGTATACATATATTGATCTTATTTCAAAGATATGTTATCTATTATATGTTGTTTGTTCCCCTATGAGATTCTTGTTTACTTTGATGTTGTATGTTCTTCTTCTTCTATTCTAAGTTTCTATCTTATCTATCCTCGCCCTCTGTTTTCTTTCTATTTGTTTTCTGGTTTCCAGTGCAATTTGGGATGGACTTGTGTTATTTGTTCAGCTCAAATGGTACCCGAATTTCGGGACACTACAGCCGGTATCAGAGCTTAAGGTTAAGTAATTACCTTGGCTCTATGGCATTACTCAGTAGAGATGGGGTTAGTAATACTCCAGATTGAGTTGAGTGTATATATACGAGTGAACGTATTTGTTATTTGATATAAAATGGTTTTATATAGTGGAGATTCATTGGTTGAGTAGTTATGAATTTTGGCTGATCAGTTTGATCCACTGTATCGATATGGGTTTATAAACACTTTAATACGATGGACCGACGTAGTATGGTTTGAAAAGAGGGTAAATAAAATAATTTTATCCAAATTATATTTTGATATAAACAAAGTATAAATATTTGAAGTATTATGGTATATTGGATATATTGGTTGTTATTGTAATCAAATGAGATTATAGAAGTAAACGGTTATGTAAATAACCAATCGAATTTCGTATAAGTATTACTGTAACGACCCACATTTTTGACCGTTCAAAATCGACAATAAACCACACATGTCGACCCAAACAAATCTCAAATATAGGTAGTTATTGAGGAAAGAAGAAAAAGAAGAAAAGAAGAGAAAAACAATAACAGAATCTCACAGCGGATGGACAACATATAATACACAATAGCAGTTTAAAACAGTTGAAGTGTATATATATTGACTATCAGAGTTATACATATACAAGTTTCATCACATGGCAGCGGAAATAAAATGCAGCAGAAATACATATATATATGATAGATATATACCAATCCTCGTCTTCAGTCTCCAAGGTACAGTCATCTTCGGTAACTGCAACGTTTGCTGACCCGAGCGTATTACATAAAAGAAACACAACAAACACTCTGATCAGCACTAAATCATTCTCATATTAGTCAAATTAAAATACGAAATAACATCAGTGTCATGGGTGCAGTAACTCCAGAGATGTTACGGGATTTTTCCATCTCTCGAGGATCCGTTAAACTAATACCTATATAATAATACGCAAATATTATAATATCTATTAAGTAAAGTATAAATACTGAAAATAGCGTAAGCGGGATTACATTTTTACCCTTACACCGTTTATAATACCGTAGTCTATACAGTACAGTAAACCCACCGTAAACGATGGCATCAGAGGGCACTCAATAGGTACGATACAAATCAAAATCATATGGGGCTCGATAAGGATAATATGACAAGGCACTCAAGGCAACGCCCAGGGTAGGATTCTACCAATTGCACTCCCGGACCGGTGGTAACGCATAGCAGCCACTACCGCCCACCTCGGAACACACTCCCAAATCATAAATCGGCCCAAATCATCATCATCATCATAGTCATAGAAATAGTATCGAAGAAGTGTGTCTGATCAAAGGTGCTACCTCAATTAGTCACGGTATAGCTCCTGTTTTAGTCATTTCAATTCTGACCCGAAGGTCAGGGATTTTTCGTCATCGTTCATCTTATTCTGTAACACCCCGTATGTTGAATAACTTGCTATAATATAAAACAGGGCAGAATTAAATTTTAAAATCTGAATCAGGGGAAACGGGCTATGCCATTGCGTTCGTCTAGGAAAAATACGCGAAATAGAGTCCGAAATTTCGTGAATCGGAGTCCGTATGTCCGAGATATGGGCTTTAGAAGTTTCACGAAAAATCAGAAAACGAAACAGATTTCAAAAATGCAGATTATGGGCTAGTCGGGAAAATTCCCGCCAGACCAGGTCGACCTGGGGGTTGACCTGGGTGTCGACCTGCCCACCAGGTCGACTAGGGTGTCGACCCTAGTGTCGACCTGGGGGTCGACCTCCCTGGTCGAGCCCAGGTGACCTGGGTGCACCAGTTTGGCTTTTGGGCTGTGTCTGGTGGCTTGTGATGAGATCTGACGGCTCTAACCTAATCTAGGGTTAATCTAAGGGCCTAAACTACATCCTAATTCTATAAATACACCCTAAGACTACCCTAATTCATACTAAAATTAGAGACAACGTCGTTATGCCGTCAAAATGCAACTAGGAGGAGCCACCAACAAATTAAAGAGGAGGGAAGCTTCTCAAATCAACCTCTAATCAACTCTAGCAACTTAATCTTCTTCTTAGGAGTGCTAATCAACAAGTAGTGAGTTTCTATAGCCTTAATGACCAATTGTTGAAATGATTATGATAGGATATAATGAGGTTATGGCTATGAATGTGGATCAATGCAAGATTATGTTATCATATGCTATGTGTTTGTGATGTTATGCAAGTTATGTGTTATGTGTTCATGATGTTATGCAAGATATGCAAGTCATATGCTATGTGATCATGATGTTATGCAAGTTATATGCTGCATGTTCATGATGTTATGCAAGTTATGCAAGTCATATGCTACATGTTCATGATGTTATGCAAGTTATGCAAGTTATATGCTATATGATCATGATGATTATGCAAGTTATGCAAGTGTTAGGCTATGTGTTCATGATGCTAGTTATGCAAATTGCTATGATAAACATTGATCCATTATGACACCATGATTATGCGAGTTTGGTGTATGATTATATGCAAGTTCATACATGATATGTTATGCAAGTTTGGTGTATGATTATATGCAAGTTCATACAAGATATGTTATGCAAGTTTGGTGTATGATTATATGCAAGTTCATACATGATATGTTATGCAAGTTTGGTGTATGATTATATGCAAGTTCATACATGATATGTTATGCAAGTTTGGTGTTTGATTATATGCAAGTTCACATATGTATGCAAGTTGGTGTTTGATTATATGCAAGTTCATATATGACATGTTATGCAAGTTTGGTGTTTGATTATATGCAAGTAACATGTACAAGTTTACACCTTTGTATGATATGCATACATATGCAAGTTAACCCCTTTGTATGTCATACATACATATGCAAGTTTACCCCTTTGTATGACATAAGAAACTTATGCAAGTTAACCTCTTTATGACATATGTGATTCATGCAAGTTTGGGTTGATTATTCATGCTAATTGGGTTTGATGCTATATGCATGTTGACACCTTTAAACCCATGTTGATGCTAATGTTATGCAAGTTGAACCCATTGTATTTGTGATGAATCTTCCCTTTTATGTCATGTGGGCGAATTACGTGGGGAACGATGGGGTTAATATAAATGTTAATGAAATGGTGTGAAGTTGGTATGATTATGCATACCATAAAGTGATGGACATAATTGAGTCAATTATGTACATCGTAAAAATTGGAATTAATTAGGGAAAATTAATTCGGGGGTGATTAATTAGGTGTAATTAATCGACTAAGACACGAGGTTGGACCCTTTTTTAGTGTAAGACTGCCCGGAACCGACCGACAAATCCAGCGGCTACAAATGATTGGCTCAATGTGAGAGGTCTTAGGCACAAACTAAATACGTGACAAGTGTATAGACACGAGGTTAGACTCGGTTATGGCGTAAGGCTGCTCGGACCCAACCGGTAGATCCAGCTGCCATAAAAGATAGTCTAATGAGAGAGGTCTTTACAACGGTTACGTTCTTAATCAATTAAGAAACACTTAACCAGATAAACATGTAGTGGGGCATGAAGGGTTAAGTGGGTGCCTTGGGTGGCATGTGGAGATTAAGTAAGTGCCTTGGGTGGCATGAGAAAATCTAGTGGTTGCCCTGGGTGGCAATAGAGAATACGACTAGAATACTTAACCAAAGTGGAACATGTAACTAAACATGATTAAAGGGTTAAGTGGGTACCTTGTGTGGCATGTAGAAATCTAGTGGGTGCCTTGAGTGGCAATTGAAATATGATTAGATGACTTAACCAAACCTTAACATGTAAGTGGGCATGATTATAAAAAAAAGGGGTTAAGTTGGATGCAGTAGATAAAATGACAAGCTTAGGTGGTAGCTTGTGGGGGCCCATTTCAACCAGTAACCCATTTGTATCTTATTGGGCTCGACCCATGTCGAGGACGGGACACGCGTACTGGGCTTGACTATAAGAGGCCAAAACGGGTTAGCGGCGGCAACGCGAGTCCAACGGGTTTCATATGCGTGTGTGGACCCGGGCTGGTAGGTAAGACGTTGTTGCATCGTGTAGGTATAATCCGTGCACCATTGATTGTATCGGGTTGCCACTTTGGGGAGTGATACACCTCACTGTGGGGCCAGCACGGGTATCTATGTTAGGGAGCCGATCGAATGGGAGTAGTGGTTACACCTAGTGGAGATAGGGGCAGACGGCACCTATGTAGTCAGCTAGGGGTACAAGAGTCTACTATTAAGATTACTAAGTACAGGGTACACCTAGTGGAGATAGGGGCAGACGGCACCTATGTAGTCAGCTAGGGGTACACGAAACTACTGGGTAAATTTTTCTAAGTCCTTGGGAGGGATCAACCTTTAAGTAGGAATGACTGGTGTGGTGCAGTTAGAAATTACCCTTGGGTGGGTAGATCTGGGGTGGTGCAGCGTAGTATTTATCCTTGGGTGGATAGGCACGTCTTTACCGTTATCTTAGTTCATCCTAAGTCTAGTTGGCTGCTTAGTGTAGTCATTTATCCCCAGTCGTACCGTACCAGGTTTATATCGTACCCTAATTACTTTAATGATTGTATTGTTAAAGTTATAGGGCTCACTCAGACTTATGTCTGACCCCGTTGTTTTTATCTTTTTCCCCCAACCCTCAGGTTATCAGTGTGGGCCTAGCACTAGTGGGCTTTGATCGGATTGCTTTATCTATCTTTTGGAGCTTGGACTCTTGAAGAAAAGCTCGGTTATCTTTTCTATTATGGCTATTAGTATGTAGTGGGATTATGTACTTATGTTTTAACGAGATGGATATTTTGTACTTGACTCTTGTTGGTTTTTGATATGTAACCAAACATGTTTACCTTCTGCTGCAATGAAATGATGTTTTTAAATTTCAAGTATTACTTATATCTGTTTGTTGTAATTTTTCTGTTCTATATTCACTTAAAATACTCCACCAAAGTTAAGGCATTCCCTTAGTGAGTGACCTTAGCGGGTGTGGGGTGTTACATATTCGATTTAACAATCGCCTCAAGTCATCATACTCATTCTGGATACGTCATAACGTTCACAGTTGTCAAAGTGGTATCGACACTGACAGAGAGTATGCCTTATGTCGACTCCGGTCTCTTTAACAACCAATGCTTACATTTTCTACATCGGTCGGTTCTTTTACATTTCACAAAGGTTCGCTTTCATATCAAAATATCATATTTTGTTTCGAACCCATTTTATATTCAAAATAGAATATACTTTCATATCGACATATCATAATCATACCCAAACCGATTATATTCTAAAACTAGAATATATTTCATATCATTATATTATAATCATATAATATTTCAAAACGGCTTATATTCAAACAGAATATATTTTACCTCAAAGATTATACTTATCTCAAATCGATTTGAATTCTAAATCCGTTCATATTCAAAAGAGTATAAATCTCCATAACCCTCATTCATAACATTTATGGAATCCATTATATTCAAATAAAAATATCAATTTCATTACCATATAAAATTGATTAACGTCGATTCCATATTTGAATACTTTATTTCGACTCCATCTCGAACTGGGGTTTAAATCCAGCATTTTCCATTCGGAAGAAAATTTACGATCATTGACAAAATTTGAAAACAGATGCTCTTAAAAAAAATATTTCTATAAAGTATATGTATGGAAATAATGGTTAAAACAAAATAAGATAATTTAAATAATTATGAATATATATATAATAAAAATTTCTAATTAGTTTTTAAATAATATAATATAAGAAAAAAAATTAAGCTAGAATAAATAGTCTATAAGTAAAAGTTAAATGATAGATTTTAAGGAAAGAATAACTTATTTGAGCCCAAACATTTTAAATACATATATATAATAAATTCTTAAATCAAAATTTCTTCTTTCTTCCGAACTTCAAATACTTGAACCCACACTCTAGTCTCAATGGAGTTATAAAATTCAATATCTTGTTTCAAACACCATTCAACCCAAATCTTCGATTTAGGGAAATTCAACCCATATTCCTCGATCCTCTCTTCTTTTCAAATTTAAATTCAAATAAAATATTTCATTCAAATCCAACCTAAATTTGAAAGTTTTAGATATTATCCAAACCACATTTTAAGAATTCCACTTCCTTTGGAAACAATTTCTTAGTCACTCAAATAACTCTTGCGATCCAGGTCCTTTACAGGAACAGGTTTTTCGAGTATCGGTTCATTTCTTTAACTGAAATTTCTGTCAAATAAAATCCCAAATATTTGAAAATCATTTAACCAACCGATGTCTGTATAGAATTTCCTATCCAATGGCCAAGTGATTAAATTTTAATTTCTCGATATTTCAGGGATGGATCTATCATTTCAATCCAAATCAGGGTCACAGAGGTTTATCATTTCACTCTGTGTTCTTAATTTATTTTATCGATAAATCCCGGGTTTATTAGATGCCCGTAACATCAAGGGTAAATGGGATTTATCGTCACAAATCAACAAGCACTACAATATACTGCAATAAGGAGCATCAGCAATGTCAATATAAATTTAGTAATAAATTTCAACCAACATCCATCACAATCATTCCATTCAACTGATCAGCATTAAAATGTTTCAGGATTTAGCAAGGGTTAGAATTTTCAAATAGAAATTTAAATTTAAATCAAATAACTAATCATCGATCTAATTTGCAAGTTAACACACTAGTATATCAAATTTAAGCAACCAATTCAACAGCCAATCACAACCATGCAACCAACTATTTCATAATTTAATTCGATAAATATGGGAATAATTCAGTATTTCGTGAGCGAAGAATAACTCACCTTCGGGTCCTTAGTGGATCGGACGTCCAACCATAGCCCAAAATTTCACAGTCTCTAAACGCAGCCAGGTTAGTGCCAAAACGTCCGCAATTCCGCCATGATCCCAAGGCAACAAACCGCGTCCAAATCCGAGTTAAAACGAGAGAGTTATGAGGATTTTACCATTTGAAATTTGAAAATATAAAAGAATTAAAATATAAATCTCACCCTATTATGTCGCGCCACGTCATCACCTTCTTAAATCCGTTCCTCTATTTCACACTACAGGACCCGATGGAAAGCAACCCATTCAACGCAACTTTGACCGCAAAAAATCCGTGAGCTCCGACCTCGATAGACCTCGAGACCACCACTGCGGCGAAGCCCACCCTCAGCCGCCTCGGCCAGTGCCAAAACAACCACGTCCGGTGGGCCACGTGTCCTCCGGCGACGCAAAACCCAAAAAGGGTTTTCGTACCCTAAAACGTAAATTCCGACCACCTCACTAACTTTTAAATGATGCTGCCACCACCGTTGATCTCGTATCGACCTCCTCTTCAAAACGCATATGCCAATTTCTTCGATTAACTTTCAGATCAAAAACCCCTAATTTTGATTTAAGAATTTCGAAAACTGCTTCATTTGACCTCGATTTCTGCCCAAGCCGATCACTGCATGTCAAAACTGATGGTACCCACAGGTTCGTATCGTCAAGAGCTTCAGTTTGACATATAATTCGTTGGGTTTTGAAGAGATTTGATTTTAAAGTCTGTATTTTTCTTTTCTAGCATTTTTGAAGTTTTTCTGCCATTAGAGAAAGAAGAGTCGGTGGAAGAAATATACGTAGAATGAGAAATGGGCTGGTGGAGAGGAGGAAAAGAATTTTATTTATATAAATATAGGGGGCCCAGTAAGAGAAACTAACCATTATTAAATTACACGGATTCCATTCACAATTTCTTCAGTATGATCAAACAGTAAGTCAGATCGTAACGCAAATTGAAATCCTATCATATTTCACCGTTCCGGTTCCGATGGCGCCAGTTTCGTCGAATTCCGAGACAGCCGCCAAAACAGTTAATTTCCACCATTAATTAATTAAATAAAATATTCAAAAATACAATTAACTGTTTTAATTTCAAATTAAATACTCAAAATTTCCATTTTAATTTAATTATAACCTAAATAACTTTTACACATCGATTTCCCTCATTTTAAGTTCCTAAATTTGATTCCTTAGAATTTAAATTTGAATTTCAAATCTTTAACTTAACAATTTATAATTTCACCATTAAATCAATTTAACTTGAATTTCCCTTTTTACTTAAACCACTTATATTTACTTTGTTATTAAAATCTTAAGTTCCAAATTATCATATTTTCTAAATAACTAAATTTGGAAATCTATTTATACTCAATTCAATAATCATCATTATTATTAACACAATTTGATTTTCATCCAATATATTCTATTTTATTTATTTTAAATTGAAATTTAAATATACTGAAATTATGGGATGTTACATCCTCCCCCACTTAAAATCTTTTCGTCCTCGAAAAGAGAACGAGATAAGGTATTAAACAAGTCATACTTCTAAATCCATACTTATAAAATAACATTTATAAAATAAGTATATAGTTATAAAACCTCATAAATTTTCTAACTCCCGAAATCACGAAAAATTTAGGCAGCATCTCCTTTATACGGAGAGGTCCGGAAAAATCACAATACAGATATATATCCAAATATACATCTCATCATTCGATGAGGCATCCCAAAATGGGGAAAACACCATATATATGTAACTACAAAACTATATAACTCACATACGTACCTTCTTAGCGTTTATTTGCATTTTTATCTACCTTAGCATTTAGCGCAAACGAGCTCCGAAGCGTAGCGCACACTCCTTACACCTGCTAAATACTCACATACACATGAGATTCAAGCATATATACAATGTAAAACAAACATATGCAACTTACACAATATACATTAATCATTTTAACCCCAAAACCAATATATCTATGACAGGCCAGCAAACAAAATGAAGTTTATCACCCATTAAATGTTGGAATTTGAATAAGACCCACTAGGCAAAAGTTGTAGCATTTGTTTCAGGCTTTCCAGACTGTCCGGATTCGTCGAATTCGGATAAATCGTTCAAAAGTTATGACCATTTTAGTGGAGGTGAACACCTCAGCCCGAACCCTAAGCAATGCAGGTCTGAGTTGTTCAACCCAGTTTTTACCCCTTTAAATCTCAGAATTTTACACAGCATAATAAGGGAAAGTTTTAGTTCAGATCCTGGGCTTTCCGAATTGTACTCGTACGTCGAAAACCGACGTTCCGTTAGGAAGTTATGGTCAAAACAATATAGGTATACGCTTAAGTTTTTAATTTTCTGCACATACAACTACGACTAAAACCTGCATTTCAGCTTAGTAAACATAGGAATTCGACAGGGCTTTACAAACGAAAGTTTTAGCTTGGTTTCTAAGGTTTCCGAAAAGTCTGGAATCGTCAGATTCAGATCATCCTATCAAAAGTTATGTCTATTTTATTTCAGCTTATCGACTATTTCAGATTTTACATAAACATTGACTTATTTCATTTCAAATTCAAACTTTCCGGTTCCAAAGATTTTAGCCAAGTTTAACCATCTAAATGGATTTTCATTTCATTATGTTCGAATATGTTTCACCCATATTGCTTAAGTATACTCATGTTCATTCCCAACTTATTTATTCGTTCATTAAATCATTTACATTTACATTTACTTCATAATCCAAGAATTAGATTTTTCATTCAATCGCTTACTTCATCCAACATAAATTTTTATTCGTTTCTTGTTTCATTTCAAGCATTAGTTCTAGTTCAAACTTTGGATTTATTTTAACCTTTACTACAACTTAATTATATTAAATCCTTAACTCATTTTACATGAATCAATTTACCAAACTCATTTACATCAATTTCCAAATTTCATTACTTATTCTTACTCCATCCATATTACAAGAATGTCGTTCCATATAGTCAACTTCCAAATCCAAAATCAGGGTTAAGATCCTTGATGGTTTCCTTTATATAAACCATTTCCTTTCCCTTGTTTTTTTGAAAATTCCATTTCACTTACTAAATCAAACAACACATATAATTCCATATCGACTTATTTCATTTTCTTAAATTGGTTTCCTTATATTAAATCTATTCACCACAAAATAAGTCTATTTTTTTTATATCTCATTTCGATATCACTAGTCCCAAATTAAAAATTCGCTTAACTATCACTTTATTCTGAATAGCTAAATTTATATTTGCATCTCATTATTCTTATTTCTTTCATTTATCTCAAATTACTCTCTCATTCCTTCGCTACATTCAATTGCTCGTTCGTCTCATTAATGTTAAATCATTATTCATTCAACCCTTTTCCTATTCTCTTATTCAATTTTCAACGTCACTTAAAGTTTATTCCATTTACTCAATCTACTTATTCGACTTTCAGGTCATGAATTGGGTTGAAGACAGTCTATATTCAGATTTACATTCCATTCATTTCATCGTCCACACTTGGATTCATGTTCGATATATCGTTCAAATGAGATTTAACCCATTTAGATTTTCTATATATTCATTCTCACGTACTCTAACTCACCATTTATTCCTTCAATTTTACTTTATCGACCACTTAGATTTTATCAACTAACCTAAGTTCTTTGATTTCTTCCCGAACTAGTTAAATCCCCTTATTAATTATTCCAAACCAAGAACCATTGCCAATTTATTTACACAACAAACTTTCCACTTTATTCTAGTCGACTTTAGTTGACTTATATTCCGAGGTAAACTTCAATCTCCTTTAACATTTTATCGACCAATTTGGAGTTTGTTTGAACTTAATTATTGTCCCCGTTTGAGCGTTTATATGACGATTTCTCCTCCTTAAAATCTTTAAGTACATTTCCTGGTTCAAAAATCAAAATTCTAATGAATAGACTTACTTTAGTACTCCAATCGATATCATTAATTAAGACTAACCCAAATTCTTGACTCCGGGTTATTAACCAAGTTTAAAATACATATGTATTTATAAAATCCATAGTAAACATACCATAAATTGAAATCCATACTTTAATTAACAAAACAAACAAATTTCAATCCTGGTTAAATTTAAAATTCAACTTCTAATAACAGGTACTAATATCTTTATGTGAAATTTTATATCATATGTAATTAAATCCAAAACCTTTATTAACTAGTTATGAAAATACAAAGTGGTCTCCACACTTAGACTCCTCAGAATAAACGTCGATAATGCGTGCACTCATTACCGAAGTTATTCTAAGGTACAAGAAGGGGTTTCACTTATTCTATTTCAAATCCTTTGAGATCGCTTACCCTTCGAAAATACTTACTTATAATACCATAATATTCCAAATATCTTGGCAAATCGATTTCAAGAGTACCCCAGGATCAAGTTTCAAGTTCATTTCTATTTCATTTGCAAATCATATTCTGCAACCAATTATACTAGAGGATTTTATTCTTGAATTTCCCGAACCATTTAAATTTTCCATTAGTTTTATTATTGAATCACTCATCATAGGTAATGACTTAATATTATCACTTACTCGAACGAATACATATATACTTGAACCAATAAAATATATTTGATATATTTAAAAATATAATCGAAGACCATATTATGTCGATCATTCTGTTCGATTGTTTATAAATTCCTATCGATTCTATGGCGTCCCATATATCGACCAGAACCTATAAATATTCAACAGAACAATCAACATAACATAAAACCATTTCATATCAAAAATACAAGTACGCTCTCTCATATATACTCTCAACTCATTCTAGGGCGTTTCTAACCCTATCTCTAATGAGTTTATTCCCAAACAGAGCCAAGGTGATCGCTAACCATCGCTCTGATACCAACTGTAACGACCCACATTTTTTACCGTTCAAAATCGACAATAAACCACACATGTTGACCCAAACAAATCTCAAATATAGGTAGTTATTTGGGAAAGAAGAAAAAGAAGAAAAGAAGAGAAAAACAATAACAGAATCTTACAGCGGAAGGACAACATATAATACACAATAGCAGTTTAAAAAAGTTGAAGTATATATATATATATTGACTATCAGAGTTATACATATACAAGTTTCATCACATGGCAGCGGAAATAAAATGCAGCGGAAATACGTATATATATGATAGATATATACCAATCCTCGTCTTCAGTATCCAAGGTACAGTCATCTTCGGTAACTGCAACGTCTGCTGACCCGAGCGTATTACATAAAAGAAACACAACAAACACTCGGATCAGCACTAAATCATTCTTATATTAGTCAAATTAAAATACGAAATAACATCAGTGTCATGGGTGCAGTAACTCCAGAGATGTTACGGGATTTTTCCATCTCTCGAGGATCCGTTAAACTAATATCTATATAATAATACGCTATTATTATAATGTCTATTCAGTAAAGTATAAATACAGAAAATAGCGTAAGCGGGATTACATTTTTACCCTTACACCGTTTATAATACCGTAGTCTATACAGTACCGTAAACCCACCGTAAACGATGGCATCAGAGGGCACTCCATAGGTACGATACAAATCAAAATCGTATGGGGCTCGATAAGGATAATATGACAAGGCACTCAAGGCAACGCCCAGGGTAGGATTCTACCAATTGCACTCCCAGACCAGTGGTAACGCATAGCAGCCACTACCGCCCACCTCGGAACACACTCCTAAATCATAAATGGGCCCAAATCATCATCATCATCATAGTCATAGAAATAGTATCGAAGAAGTGTGTCCGATCAAAGGTGCTACCTCAATTAGTCACGGTATAGCTCCTGTTTTAGTCATTTCAATTCTGACCCGAAGGTCAGGGCTTTTTCGTCATCGTTCATCTTCTTCGATTTAACAATCGCCTCAAGTCATCATACTCATTCTGGATACGTCATAACATTCACAGTTGTCAAAGTGGTATCGACACTGACAGAGAGTATGCCTTATGTCGACTCCGGTCTCTTTAACAACCAACGCTTACATTTTCTACATCGGTCGGTTCTTTTACATTTCACAAAGGTTCGCTTTCATATCAAAATATCATATTTTGTTTCGAACCCATTTTATATTCAAAATAGAATATACTTTCATATCGACATATCATAATCATACCCAAACCGATTATATTCTAAAACTAGAATATATTTCATATCATTATATTATAATCATATAATATTTCAAAACGGCTTATATTCAAACAGAATATATTTTACCTCAAAGATTATACTTATCTCAAATCGATTTGAATTCTAAATCCGTTCATATTCAAAAGAGTATAAATCTCCATAACCCTCATTCATATCATTT
This sequence comes from Allium sativum, assembly GCA_030737875.1. Classification (NCBI taxonomy): domain Eukaryota; kingdom Viridiplantae; phylum Streptophyta; class Magnoliopsida; order Asparagales; family Amaryllidaceae; genus Allium; species Allium sativum. The sequence goes on along the minus strand of CM060915.1, from coordinate 860,562,076 downwards.
ATGGAATCCATTATATTCAAATAAAAATATCAATTTCATTTCCATATAAAATTGGTTAACGTCGATTCCATATTTGAATACTTTATTTCGACTCCATCTCGAACTGGGGTTTAAATCCAGCATTTTCCATTCGGAAGAAAATTTACGATCATTGACAAAATTTGAAAACAGATGCTTTAAAAAAAATCTTTCTATAAAGTATATGTATGGAAATAATGGTTAAAACAAAATAAGATAATTTAAATAATTATGAATATATATATATATAATAAAAATTTCTAATTAGTTTTTAAATAATATAATATAAGAAAAAAAAATTAAGCTAGAATAAATAGTCCATAAGTAAAAGTTAAATGATAGATTTTAAGGAAAGAATAACTTATTTGAGCCCAAACATTTTAAATACATATATATAATAAATTCTTAAATCAAAATTTCTTCTTTCTTCCGAACTTCAAATACTTGAACCCACACTCCAGTCTCAATGGAGTTATAAAATTCAATATCTTGTTTCAAACGCCATTCAACCCAAATCTTCGATTTAGGGAAATTCAACCCATATTCCTCAATCCTCTCTTCTTTTCAAATTTAAATTCAAATAAAATATTTCATTCAAATCCAACCTAAATTTGAAAGTTTCAGATATTATCCAAACCTCATTTTAAGAATTCCACTTCCTTTGGAAACAATTTCTTAGTCACTCAAATAGCACTTGCGATCCAGGTCCTTTACAGGAACAGGTTTATCGAGTATCGGTTCATTTCTTTAACTGAAATTTCTGTCAAATAAAATCCCAAATATTTGAAAATCATTTAACCAACCGATGTCTGTATAGAATTTCCTATCCAATGGCCAAGTGATTAAATTTTAATTTCTCGATATTTCAGGGATGGATCTATCATTTCAATCCAAATTAGGGTCACAGAGGTTTATCATTTCACTCTGTGTTCTTAATTTATTTTATCGATAAATCCCGGGTTCATTAGATGCCCATAACATCAAGGGTAAATGGGATTTATCGTCACAAATCAACATGCACTACAATATACTGCAATATGGAGCATCAACAATGTTAATATAAATTCAGTAATAAATTTCAACCAACATCCATCACAATCATTCCATTCAACTGATCAGCATTAAACTGTTTCAGGATTTAGCAAGGGTTAGAATTTTCAACCAGAAATTTAAATTTAAATCAAATAACTAATCATCATCTAATTTGCATGTTAACACACTAGTATATCAAATTTAAGCAACCAATTCAACAGCTAATCACAACCATGCAACCAACTATTTCATAATTTAATTCGATAAATATGGGAATAATTCAGTATTTTGTGAGCGAAGAATAACTCACCTTTGGGTCCTTAGTGGATCGGACGTCCAACCATAGCCCAAAATTTCACAGTCTCTAAACGCAGCCAGGTTAGTGCCAAAACGTCCGCAATTCCGCCACGATCCCAATGCAACAAACCGCGTCCAAATCCGAGTTAAAACGAGAGAGTTATGAGGATTTTACCATTTGAAATTTGAAAATATAAAAGAATTAAAATATAAATCTCACCCTATTATGTCGGGCCATGTCATCACCTTCTTAAATCCGCTCCTCTATTTCACGCTACAGGACCCGATGGAAAGCAACCCATTCAACGCAACTTTGACCGCAAAAAATCCGTGAGCCCCGACCTCGATAGACCTCGAGACCACCACTGCGGCGAAGCCCACCCTCAGCCGCCTCGGCCAGTGCCGAAACCACCACGTCCGGTGGGCCACGTGTCCTCCGGCGACGCAAAACCCAAAAAGGTTTTCGAAACCTAAAATGTAAATTCCGACCACCTCACTAACTTTTAAATGATGCCGCCACCACCGTTGATGTCGTATCGACCTCCTCTTCAAAACGCATATGCCAATTTCTTCGATTAACTTTCAGATCAAAAACCCCTAATTTTGATTTAAGGATTTCGAAAACTGCTTCCTTTGACCTCGATTTCTGCCCAAGCCGATCACTGCATGTCAAAACTGATGGTACCCACAGGTTCGTATCGTCAAGAGCTTCAGTTTGACATATAATTCGTTAGGTTTTGAAGAGATTTGATTTTAAAGTCTGTATTTTTCTTTTCTAGCATTTTTGAAGTTTTTCTGCCATTAGAGAAAGAAGAGTCGGTGGAAGAAATATATGTAGAGTGAGAAATGGGCTGGTGGAGAGGAGGAAAAAAATTTATTTATATAAATATAGGGGGCCCACTAAGAGAAACTAACCATTATTAAATTACACGGATTCCATTCACAATTTCTTCAGTACGATCAAACGGTAAGTCAGATCATAACGCAAATTGAAATCCTATCATATTTCACCATTCCGATTCCGATGGCGCCAGTTTCGTCGAATTCCGAGACAGCCGCCGAAACAGTTAATTTCCACCATTAATTAAATAAATAAAATATTCAAAAATTCAATTAACTGTTTTAATTTCAAATTAAATACTCAAAATTTCCATTTTAATTCAATTATAACCTAAATAACTTTTACACATCGATTTCCCTCATTTTAAGTTCCTAAATTTGATTCCTTAGAATTTAAATTTGAATTTCAAATCTTTAACTTAACAATTTATAATTTCACCATTAAATCAATTTAACTTGAATTTCCCTTTTTACTTAAACCACTTATATTTAAATTGTTATTAAAATCTTAAGTTCCAAATTATCATATTTTCTAAATAACTAAATTTGGAAATCTATTTATACTCAATTCAATAATCATCATTATTATTAACAACACAATTTGATTTTCATCCAATATATTCCATTTTATTTAATTTAAATTGAAATTTAAATATACTGAAATTATGGGATGTTACAATTACGAAGTGAAATAAATCTGAATTTAAATCAGAATTGGAATTAAAACCCTGGAAGGTTATAAAAGTGGTTGTGAATGAATCTGGGTTAAATATATGTGAATTTTAAAATCCTGGGAGATTTTAAATTGTTTACAAGCATTGTGAAGGATATTTGAAATTGATTTCAAAATGAAGGTGTTTGAATATGGTTTTGAAATTGTTATAGTATTGAACTCACTTCGATAAGCTGGAAAATAACCCTGATGATGATGGCCACATCATCAGTGTCATTTTCGAGTTGCTAAGTGACGACTTGCTACCAAAGATTTTGTTTTTGAATTGTTTTATGGAAAGCAAGTTGTTTTGAATCCGGAAAAGGGATATCTGGTTTTAGAAAAGCTAAACTGTTTGAAATTCCCTCGGGAAGATTGTTTGGATTTAAACAAATTAAAGTAAAACTTGTAAAAGCAAATAGAAATAGAAATTGAATTGAAACCAGTTAAGTGGAAAATGAATTGAGATAGAAAATATCGAATTAGATTGGATTAGAGACAATTCGAAATAAAATTGAACTGGTAAGTTAAGAGTTGAAATTAAAAATGGAATCTGAATTAAGAACAGAATTTGTCTTGGGTATAACCGAATGATTGGGATGACATTGTTATATGCAGAATTTGTAACAGATGGAAAGGATATATTGATATGCCCAACAAAAAGGTACCAGTTTATATTATATATGAGTTTGAGATTTTGATGAGCCGAATTGGCAAGCCGCTTGGCTGTTTGATATTCTTTTGGGTTGAAGAAGGCCTAGAGAGGCGAGTTGGAGTTTGAGCTATTGACCAGTACAAAGGAGGTGCTGGCGAAATTCTTTCGAAAAGTTAAGGTGTTAGAAAATTTTCAGAATTTTGGAAAATTTTCGTAGATAGGAATAAATAAATATTTAATAGAAATTAAATTGGTCCAGTAGAAACTGAAAAAGAAGTAAAAAAATAATTTGTAACTCAGTTAATAGGGTTTGTTTCCTACCTTGGCAATTTCGAGGACGAAATTATTTTAAGGGGGAAAAAATGTAATGTCCCGTATTTTTGATGTTATAATAATTAAATTTTTTAATTATTTAAATAGTAATTTAGATATTTAAATGGTTGTTTAAATAAATAATATTGAATATTTAATTAATAGAATAATATATTTAATTCTGAAATAGTCGAAAATGAAAATTGACAATATTGTGTGAATTGGGCAATTTAAAATATATAATTCAGTTTGGAATTTGAATAACGAATATATTAAGTAAACGAAGTTGAACGTGGAATTATAATATAATTATAATCGAGCTCGAAGTGGCGCGGCAGTTCGTAATTTGGCGATTCGAACTTCAACTGAATATATAGAATCCGTTTTAAGCCGGATTTCTGTGAACCAAGAAACGTTCGGAGCTGGTGAAGTATATTTAATGGAAGTGAAAAATCGGGATTTCATTGTGTAGATTTTGATTTATGTCCAAATCAAAATTTAAAATAGTCTCTATAGAATTCCTTTATAATTTATAACGATATATAAAAGGAATTTCATTATAAATCGAATATCGATTTAATCGGTATTTGAAATATTGAGTTAGAAATTCATATAGGATTATTCTAGAGCTATATGATATTTTAGTGTGAATATATATGATAATATTTATTTATAAATATTTAATTTAATTATTTTTAAAGATATTCAATATTTAAATGGGTTTATTAGAGTTTTCAAAATAGCCAGTGTTGCAAACAAACTCTGTTTTCGAAGAAACTAATTTTGTTGGATCCGGAATATTAAACTATTGTTAGATTTCAATTTCCGTGATTTTTGGAGTCAGTATGTGGCCGTGCTGAATTTTAATGTGAAAAACAGTCCATAATTTGACCTTCAAAAATACGCTGTGTGAGCAAACGACGTTGGAATTCGACGAAACAAGTTTCCTTGGGTCCGTAATGCCAAACTCTAGTTGCTTGTCCATTTTCATCGAATTTGGATATTGTATGTGACCATAGGAATATTTAAACAACGTATACAAATAGTGGCAACTTAAAGTTCAATAAAATAATCAAATAAACTATTATATTTCAATCCTATAAATATTAGACTATCCACCTTAAACCCTTATTTTTCTTTCCTTACTGGCCAATACTCCAATAGCCGGCAGGATTTCTTTTTCCACAACAAATCGTTCTCTTCAAAATTCAAGATAAATTCATAGAAAAATTTGTAAATCCCAAACTAGATATATTCTGTTCGTTTGATGATGCTCTCCAACCCAGTGTATATTAAGTTGGGTTCGACTTTCGTTTCCATCATGCTGGAATGTATACAGCGAGCCTAGGGTTTACAAATCCTTGGATGTCGAAGCATCGATTGTGGATTGATGGGTACATTCGGATTTAGTGTAGGATTTCGAGTCTGCAGGGAAGAATTTGGGAACTTCGGTGCCAAACATTTCGGCACCGTCACTGAGCATTCGCGAGCAAGATAATAGGGCACGACGCAGCAGAAGTCGCACCATGGTTTTTGTGTGCGAGTTGCATTAGTTCGTGATGAGATTGAAGCATTCAAGGTGAAGAGAGCAGCAGAAATTTTCGTTTGAAATTTAATGAATTTTGGAGGGAGAAAGGGTGGAGAGTATTCATGATCTTGGAAGAAAATGTGAAGCAGGATGTTACAGGAAGTCAATACGGGAAGAATGGGATCGAAGTGTGTGATCTTAGTACGGTTTGAAAGAAAATCAAATGAGATGAATTTTGGTAGTTTTACTTTGATTTATATAGAAATATGGAAGTAGAAATGTTTTTATGATGATGCAGCAAGGTCTTAATGGGTACTGGAGTGCGAATGTGTTACAGTGGAGATTAGGGAAGAAGGTGCTAGGAGGCGCAGGTTTGGTTTGGGCCGGGTAGAAGAGGTGAGGCCCAAATAAAAGGATTTAATGAAGTTTTATTTTAAATAAAAATATATGCAACTTGTAATATTTATATCTTTTCCATACATTATCAGAATTGGGTAAAACAAGATCCATTGGGATCGTATGGACGAAGGAACTGACTGGGAATGAATCATAGCTTGTTACAATTTATAGCAAAATAAATTGTCCGTCTGAATCAAAGATAGTTAATTGTTTTTAACGGTAACCGTCCAATGTGAGTAAACTCACTATGTAACACCCCACCTCCATTAAGGTCACTCACAAAGGGAATGCCTTAACTTCAGTGGAGTGTTTTTGATAAACAGACACAGAATATTACAAGACAGATATAAAAATTTTGCAATGGAAAATAAACAACTTTATTAAATCACCAAAACATTTTGTTACATAATACCATGAATCATAAAACCATTACAACAAAACACTTCTGTCTTATATTATCAGAGTACATAAGTATTTAAAAGAAAACATCATTCCCCATATTAAAGAGCAGGCCATATAAGAGGCAGAGACTCGAGCCATACTTCAGAAGTAGCTCCTAGAAGATGATATCCAAATACTGACTAAACCTGGGTGTTTCCCCCCTGAGAACTTGGAGGGGGGGAAACGGAAGAAAAGAGGCGAAACAAACTAGGTCAGACATACGTCTGGTGAGTCCAGTAACTTTTAGCCAGTAAATAAATAAAGGTAAACATGACAGGCATACAAAGTGGATAAGAGGATCACGGTATAGATGACAGGTATGAGAGGACAAATAAGGTAAGGTGTATGCATGATTCACTACTAACTACTCTGCACTATTACTAGTCAAATCAAGATGGGATGATCCCTTCGACTAATGATAACGTCGGTGGTAGTTTCGTGTATTCCTAGCTGCTGTCATAGGTACCGCCTGCTCCTATCTCAACTAATCGTACCCACTACCCTCCTATTATAAATTGGTAGACTTAGGGCATACGTCCGGGTATACCCTAACCACTACCCTAATCGATCGGCTCCATACTCTGTAGATATCCTGTGCTGGTCCCACAACTAGGGGGTATCACTTCCCTAAAGTGGCAACCTAAGGTGTGCACAGTTATACCTACTGGTGTCACGGTCGTCTTGTCCCCCTCTGCACAGCCCATGCACGCACATGTCCCCGGTCGGTTTGCGCCGCCCACACCATCCGTCTCGTTTTGGATCTCTTACAATCAATCAGTAAGCGTGCCCCTTCCCCGCCTAGTACGGAGTCCTTTACTTTGATACCCCTCCGGGTTACTGACTGAAATGGGTCCCACCGAACATGATACAAGCTCCCCCCTATGTCTTGTATCCCCACTAGGTTTTCTACTGACTATGTATACCCTAAGGTGTCTTTACCTCTTGTATGCAAGTCACATGTTCCAACCAAATGAGCTACTTAGTCTTTTGCTTACAAACCTTAGAACAATGCTAAACATTTATTCTTTAATTTAGTTAATTCGATTATTCAAAAATCCGGTGTGTTACATTCTCCCCTCCTTAAAGGATTTTGCCCCCGAAATCTCCAAGTTAAGGAGAATGCATATCCTTACATCCAAACAACCATCTACTCAACCATCAAACACAGGCATCCATTGTCCTTATAGAATTTCTAATGCTGTATGAACATAAGCAAAAAGTGTGTGTATATGTTCCTTATCTAATGCAAAATCAAGCGGTGTACATATTCAGTTGGCCTCCTCAATGCAAACCATGATAGTGCCATGCGTCCATTATGTATGCGAAAGAATTCTATCGATAAATATTATTTCTACATGCGTGCTCAACCATTCATCAAAATGCAACATCCATATGATAACACAACCATTGTTCATCCATTAGCCTAAATATGCACACACATTTATATGCAATATGAAAGTGATTTGAGCTGATCTAGTGCCTAATGTGTGTGTAAATGTATCCATGAGCAACCACTAGCAAATACTTGCATCCACTTGCAACCATCAAACATAACATGTCCCAAGCACATGTTTACATCCATGGATTTCTTATCTAAAGGTCGAAGATTCGGTTGATGGGATACAAACAAATGATATAACTAAAACAAAAGCTCTGTTCCTATTTGACATCGATTAAGAGAATAATTCCCTAAGTCTCAGCCCCGAAGACCGAAATCAACATCAGACTGACACCCAAAGAATTACCCCCATTAAACAATGCCAAAACTGGAGATCTACTTCATGCTTCGAGTAGAAACCCTTATCCTTCAGAAATATTCAAATACTTACAGACCACTGGTACAGATCAGATTACAGAATGGTTCTCAGAAAGCTAAGCATAACACACCCTTGTGGGTCACAAGAAACTTTGGGGGTCTTCCCATGACAAGTTAGAAACTTAACGACCCTCCTCTCAAAATCTAGAACGACCCTCTACATAGAAAGCTGGTCCATTTAGATCCAACCCATAGCTCATAAACTTGAGCACACAAATGTCACAAAAAAAATTTTGACGCCTAACACAGACAATTTCAACCCCTTACAAATCACTAATAAATGAGCCGAACCACCAAAGGGGTTTGAAACAACTAAGGGATCGGAAACAAGACTAGTACTAAAGTGCAGAGTCTCAATGCTAGAATCCAAAAGAGTCTTAACTTCATAATCAGATAAGGAAATCAAACCTTCTACATAAGTTTTCCTATCACTATCCTATCCATCAGCCGCGAGAGCATTCTCCTTTCCTATCAAAGGAAGAGATTTTAGACAAAGGACCGAAGGATACTACATATGGCTTTTCGGGGAATGTTTTTCAAAACAGGCTTTCCTTCTTGAAAATACTTTCTTTTAAAACCTTTTTTTTTGAAAAATGTTTTCAAAACTTTTATCTAATCTGGTAACCTTCAACTCTGATACCAAGTGTAACACCCCACCTCCATTAAGGTCCCTCATAAAGGGAATGCCTTAACTTCAGTGGGGAGTTTTTGATAAATAGACATAGAATATCACAAGACAGATATAAAAATTTTGCAACGGAAAATAAACAACTTTATTAAATCACAAAAACATTTTGTTACATAATACCATGAGTCATAAAACCATTACAACAAAACACTTCTGTCTTATATTATCAGAGTACATAAGTATTTAAAAGAAAACATCATTCCCCATATTAAAGGGCAGGCCATATAAGAGACAGAGACTCGAGCCATACTTCAGAAGTAGCTCCTAGAAGATGATATCCAAATCCTGACTAAACCTGGGTGTTTCCTCCCTGAGAACTGGAGGGGAAACGTAAGAAAAGAGGCGAAACAAACTAGGTTAGACATACGTCTGGTGAGTCCAGTAACTTTTGGCCAGTAAATAAATAAAGGTAAACATGACAGGCACACAAAGTGGATAAGAGGATCATGGAACAGATGACAGGTATGACAGGACAAATAAGGTAAGGTGTATGCATGATTCACTACTAACTACTCTGCACTATTACTAGTCAAATCAAGATGGGATGATCCCTTCGACTAATGATAACGACGGTGGTAGTTTCGTGTATTCCTAGCTGCTGTCATAGGTGTTGCCTGCTCCTATCTCAACTAATCGTACCCACTACCCTCCTACTATAAATTGTTAGACTTAGGGCTTACGTCCGGGTAGACCCTAACCACTACCCTAATCGATCGGCTCCCTACTCTATAGATATCCTGTGCTGGTCCCATAACTAAGGGGTATCACTTCCCTAAAGTGGCAACCTAAGGTGTGCACAGTTATACCTACTGGTGTCACGGTCGTCTTGTCCCCCTCTGCCCGGCCCATGCACGCACATGTCCCCGGTCGGTTTGCGCCGCCCACACCATCCATCTCGTTTTGGATCTCTTATAATCAATCAGTAAGCGTGCCCCTTCCCCGCCTAGTACGGAGACCTTTACTTTGATACCCCTCCGGGTTACTGACTGAAATGGGTCCCACCCAACATGATACAAGCTCCCCCCTATGTCTTGTATCCCCACTAGGTTTTCTACTGACCATGTATACCCTAAGGTGTCTTTAGCCCTCAATCAGTTATGCGTACCTATAGGTGTCTTTAATACATAACCCCTATTCTACCTATCGGTTATGCGTACCCATAGGTGTCTTTAATACATAACTCTACCTATCCCCATTAGTTATGCGTACCCCTAAGGGTGTCTTTAATACATAACTTTACTATTCTGCCCTGGTTATGTATACCATTAGGTGTCTTTAATTACATAACCCCCTTTTTAATGGTTAAGTTTGTGGGCCTATATATATTAATATTACCCACCTACCCATCAGTTGTACTTAACGACCCCACAATGCAATTCGTTTTACTTAACCCTAACTTATGTCTATCATCATACAGTCCATATGTATTAAGTTAGGTTCAGTAGTCTTTAATCAGCATTAATAAATTATTGAAATATCTAATCGTATTTCACATGCCACCCTAGGCACCCACTTAATTCCACATGCCACCCAAGACACTCACTTAACCCCCTCATGTCCCACTACATGCTTATCAGGTTAAGTGTTTCTTAATTCATTACGACCATAACCTTATAAAGACCTCTCACATTCGACTGGCATTTGTGGCAGATGGATTTGCCGGGCGGGTCCGGGCAGTCTTACACCACAAAAGAGCCTAACCTCGTGTCTTTACAACTGTCACGCATTTAATTTATGCCTAAGACATCCCACATTAGACTGGCATTTGAGGCAGCTGGATTTGCCGGGCGGGTCCGGGCAGTCTTACACCATAAAAGAGCCTAACCTCGTGTCTTAGACGATTAATTACTCCTAATTAATCATTCCCTAATTTGAATTACTTTCCCTATTCAAATTATCAATTAATTCCAAATTTAGCTATAGGCATAATTGACTCAGTTATGTCCATCTATTTATGGTATGTAAAATCATACCAATGCCAATTCTCAATATTAAATCTTCAGACTTTAATTGCTTAAACATTCCTCTTTTGATTAATTAAGTTAATTAATTAATCCTTTCCTTTTTATAGGTGTCAATACCTATCTTATTAACAATTTGGATTTCTTATCCATAAATGGTCATATTCAAATTATACCATTTTTACTCAATTTTACCCTTGTTATAATAGGTAATTATTTATATGTTTCACTACTAGAATCATGTGTCCAATTTACATAATCACTATGTAAATTATGCCTATTACAAATTCCCCTTTTTCCCCGCTTCTTAACTAGCGCAATCATTTGCATTTTTGGCATCATCGAGGCTACAAAGTAGTCTCGCCATAACAATAAAATAAAAGGAATGTCAAGGTTATCATTTTCAGTACAATTTTTGGCATAAACATGACAACAAGGCGAAATGACATGATAACTTTGCATATAATTATGATTCACCACATAATTAACAACTTGCGTGGATTCACAACAACTTGCATTGGTTCATGAATTAAAACATAATTAACAGCTAACATAGGTTCATGATTCTCAACATAATCAACAACTTATATGGGTTCATGATTCACAACATGCATGATTCATAACATAAATTCTTGCATAGGTGACTTACATAGGTTCATGATCCACAACATAACAACTAGCATAGGTTCATGAATCAACAACTTATCAACTTGCATAGGTTCATGGTTCATAACATGACAACTAGCATAGATTCATGAATTAACAACGCAACAACTTGCATAGGTTCATGATTCATAACATAACAACTAGCATAGATTCATGAATTAACAACGCAACAACTTGCATAGGTTCATAGTTTCTCAATATAATAACTTGCATAACTTCATGATTCACAACAATGAAATTGCATAACTACAAACAACATATACCCAAATCATAGTCTACCACAATTCACTTTTATTTATTTAAACCTAAAAGTGACTAGAACTCACCGAATAAGGGGTCTTGAGTTCTGGGTTCTGAATTATGTGATTAGCGTTACCTTGTTGTAGACAATTACGTTGTTGTAGTTTTAGGCTTGATTAGAATTGAATTGTTGTCTTTAACTTTCTTCTAGTTGGTGGCAGCTACTTTAGGGTTTGGAGTGACAACATGGCGGCTACTGATCTAATTTTTGATTTGATTCTAGGGTTTGAGTCTTTGGGTCTTTTTATAGAGCTTTGAATTAGTTTAAGCCATCAGATCACTCTAGGATCCATCTAGGTCTTAGAAACCAAGAAATGATGTCAACAGACCAACCATAAATCGCCACCTAAGCCCTAAAACATAAAATTTCGTCATAGAACATTTAGGGCCGACGGGACCAATTCCAAACCTCCTGAGTCGACCCTGGGGTCGACCCATAAAATAGGTCGGTTTGGTGTTTTGCCTTCCCGCTTCCGCTGTTTTGAATTTTTTTCATAAATTTTAGGTTGAATTTTATTTTATTTTTTATAAATATAGCTATATATATTTCTATCTTCCTAATTAACCATTTTCACACTAAACTACTTTTTGAATCGTGTTCACACTAAGCCGCTTTTTAGCCATTCACCTAAAACAAAAATATGGCGTTGGCGGGGATCGAACTCTATACCTCTTGTATGCAAGTCACATGTTCCAACCAAATGAGCTACTTAGTCTTTTGCTTACAAACCTTAGAACAATGCTAAACATTTATTCTTTAATTTAGTTAATTCGATTATTCAAAAATCCGGGGTGCTACACAGTAACTCTGATCAATTTATATTTTTATAAATATAATTTAGTAATGATAAATGATAATTTATTTTTGTGTGTTGATTGGTTGGTTGAATTGCTGATGTATTGGTTGAAATTATAGATAACGATATATATATATATATATATAAATCGTTAACCAATTGTTGATTCTGTTTATCAGAATATTTCATATCGAAATGAAATCGATGGTATTATATTGTTTAACATCTGTGGATGCATGGAAACAGATCGGAGGAATCCAACTCAACATTTATTTTACTGTTTTTCATGTATTGTAATATATGATGTGATATATAATCTTTGGTTGATTATGTGTGTTGAATGATATCGATCACTGTTATTTAGTATTTTAAATACCATATATAATACTGGAATTTAAAATGGGAATTTTCAATGTGTATGTTGAAAATAAAATATATTTATATAAAATCAAATAATTTTATAAAAAGGAATTTCAAAGTAGATATTGAATAGAAAAGGTAATATTTGAATAAGAAATATTGGAAAATATAATAATGGAAAATTGGAAAATGAATAGAATTTTATAAAAGGAGTTGTGTAGAATAAATAGAATTATAAAAGGGAAACATTTGGAAAATGAATAGAATTTTATAAAAAGAGAATTTTACATTAGGAAGGTTTAGACCCGTGCTTCGCACCGGGTGTAACATGATATTGGTTTAAAGTAAATATTTTGCAAATAAAATATTATAAAGGAATTTGGGGTTTGAATTAGGAATTTAAATGGAATTACTGAAATTAGAACTGATTGAAAATTAGTTGAATTGAATGACTTTCTGGGTATCGATCTGATGTTGGTTTCGGCCTTCGGGGTTAATATGTAGGGGTTGTTCTCTTACCAGTTTACAGTTAGAGACTAATATATGTGAGAAGATAGTGATGCGTGAGTCAGAAATGGAAAAGTTTTTCAAAGTTAATAACGTACATTTTCTAAAATTAGAAAATAAGGATTTGATGAATATATGGAAACGAGAAATGGGGAAATGAATAAATGTTGATTGATGATTGATCAATAGAGTTCCCTTCTGGAAATAAAATCGTTGTTTGCACACATGTTTTCCTTTGATAGTTAAATCATCGACTATCGAAAATTTTGACCATTTCCATTGTCAATACGGAGAGACCGGGATCAGATATATTATCTAAAAACCACTCCATATGGTGTTAGCATTGCGATCAAATATGATAAAGATAACTGAAGACAGAGTTATGCAAGCGTTGTCCTGTTTATAGAATAGTACCTACGGATTGTCCAATCCCAGGACAACTTTAATGGACAAACGTCTAACATAGTATATCTGGTAGATCGCGTATGTTGATCGTTTCAAACGTATTTACGTTGGTAGCAATGGAATTATTTTCTCTTAGCTTATACCCGTGGTATTTTTGGGGAAAAAATTTGTGATTTGACGGGTTTGACGATGTGGCATTCAAAGTAAATGAAGGAGTGATCTGTTAAAAGATACGTTATAACCTCTAGCTTCATCAACTGAGAAATGACAGAAATCGAGCAGGCAACATGGCTATGTGGGCCACACCCAAGTAGGGTATATTGTCACCATCTAGAGAATATTCATACTTGTTACTTCTTTCGATTCTGTATCTCCCGGGAACGGTTATGTTGGTATACCAACCATAAGGTGACAATATATTCGGAACATTCAAGCGAAATGAATGGCCGTTCATGTGTGGCCGAGTCACAAGTAGTTCTTGGTGAACTCCAGTGTATTGCTTCTAGAGTACACTAATTGAAAGGTATATCCATACCTTGTCATAGTTGGAATCCATTCCCTAATAAAAGCCCACGGTTTTGATTGTATCTTATATATGTAGAACGTGAGATGAAAGCGTTTCTTCTAGATTTCTATTTACTTGATCTAGACATTATTATAATATCAGACAAGTATCGTTTTAGTAAAATATTTGGGTTATCATAAGGTAAAAACCATCCGTGTTTATGTGTGGATCGGTCTTACGATTTTCCTTTGGTTCAAAAGGATTTTTGAAGTTAAATCAATGATTTGAGTTTACTCACACCAGTCACATGACTGACCCATAGTTTATATTGTTTGGTTTTCACTAAAATCTTGGGTGACCAATTTTGTATGGGCAGTCAAGTAGTCAGGTTTTTACAGATGTACTAGAAGGAGCTAGAGCTGGAGGCTTCAGCAGCGTTTTTATGGCTATCGTTTATTTCCACTATGATGTAAGTGTTGTACTCTGATAATGTTACTGTATATATATATTGATCTTATTTCAAAGATATGTTATCTACTATATGTTGTTCGTTCCGCGATGAGATTCGTGTTTACTCTGATGTTGTTTAATCTGATGTTGTATGTTCTTCTTCTTCTTCTATTCTAAGTTTCTATCTTATCTATCGTCACCCATTGTTTTCCCTCTATTAGTTTTCTGGATTCCAGTGCAATTTGGGTTGTACTTGTGTTATTTGGCCAGCTCAAATGGTATCGGAATTTCGGGACACTACAGTTGGTATCAGAGCTTACGGTTAAGTAATTACCTTGGCACTGTGGTGTTACTCAGTAGAGATGGGGTTAGTAATACTCCAGATTGAGTTGAGTGTATTTATACAAGTGAACTTATTTGTTATTTGATATAAAATGGTTTTATATGGTGTAGATTCATTGGTTGAGTAGTTATGAATTTTGGTCGATCAGTTTGATCCACTGTATCGGAATGGGTTTATAAACACATAATACAATGGACTGACACAGTTTGGTTTGAAAAGAGGGTAAATGAAATAATTTTATCCAAATTATATTTTGATATAAACAAAGTATAGATATTTGAAGTATTATGGTATATTTGATATATTGGTTGTTATTATAATCAAATGAGATTATAGAAGTAAAACGTTTATGCAAATAACCAATCAAATTTCGTATAAGTATTACAAAGTGAAATAAATCTTAATTTAAATTAGAATTGGAATTAAAACCCTAGAATGTTATAAAAGTGGTTGTGAATGAATCTTTGTTAAATATATGTGAATTTTAAAATCCTAGGAGATTTTAAATTATTAGCAAGCATTGTGAAGGATGTTTGAAACAGATTTCAAAATGAAGGTGTTTGAATATGGTTTTGACATTGTTATAGTATTGAACTCACCTCGATAAGCTGGAAAATAACCCTGATAATGATGGCCACATCATCATTGTCATTTTCGAGTTGCTAAGTGACGGATTATTACCAAAGATTTTTTTTTGAATTATTTTATGGAAAGCAAGTTGTTTTGAATCCTGAAAAGGGATATCTAGTTTTAGAAAAGCTAAACTGTTTGAAATTCCCTTAGGAAGACTGTTTGGATTTAAAAAAATTAAAGTAGAATTTGTAAAAGTAAATAGAAATAGAAATTGAATAGAAACCAGTTAAGTGGAAAATGAATTGAGATAGAAAATATCGAATTAGATTGGATTAGAGACAATCCAAAATAAAATTGGACTGGTAAATTAAGAGTTGAAATTAAAAATGGAATCTGAATTAAGAACATAATTTGGCTTGGGTATATCTGAGTGATTGGGATGACATTGGTATATGCAGAATTTGTAACAGATGGAAAGGATATATTGATATGCCCAACAAAAAGGTACCATTTTATATTATATATGGGTTTGAAATTTTGATGAGCCGAATTGGAAAGCCGCTTGGCTATTTGATTTTCTTTTGGGTTGAAGAAGGCCTAGAGAGGCGAGCTGGAGTTTGAGCTGTTGACCAGTACAAAGGAGGTGCTGGCGAATTTTTTTCGAAAAGTTAAGGTGTTAGAAAATTTTCAGAATTTTTGAATTTTTTTGTTAATAGGAATAAATAAATATTTAATTGAAATTAAATTGGTTTAGCTAAAACTGAAATAGAAGTAAACAAATAATTTGTAACTCAGTTAATAGGGTTTGTTTCCTACCTTTGCAATTTCGAGGACGAAATTATTTTAAGGGTGAAAGAATGTAATGTCCCGTATTTTTTACGGTATAATAATTAATTTAATTAATTATATAAATAGTGATTTATAGATTTAAATGGCCGTTAAATTAAATAATATTGAATATTTAATTAATATAATTAATAGAATAATATATTTAATTCCGAAATAGTCGAAAATAGTGAATTGATAATATTGTGTGAATTGGGCAATTTGAAATAGAAAATTCAGTTTGGAATTGAATTTGAATAAAGAATATATTAATTAAACGAAGTTTGAACATAGAATTATAATATAATTATAATCGAGCTCGAAATGGCGCGGTAGTTCGTAATTTGGCGATTCGAACTTCAATTGAATATACAGAATCCGTTTTAAGCCGGATTTCTGTGAAACAAGAAACGTTCGGAGCTGGTGAAGTATATATTTCTAATGGAAGAGAAAAATCGGGATTTCATTATGTAGATTTTGATTTATGTCCAAATCAAAATTTAAAATAGTCGCTATGGAATTCCTTTATAATTTATAACGATATATAAAAGGAATTTCATTATAAATCGAACATCGATTTAATCGGTATTTGAAATATCAAGTTAGAAATTCATATAGGATTATTCTAGAGCTGTATGATATTCTAGTGTGAATATATACGATAATATTTATTTATAAATATTTAATTTAATTATTTTTAAAGATATTTAATATTTAAAAGGAGTTATTAGAGCTTTCAAAATAGCCAGTTTTGCAAACGAACTCCGTTTTCGACGAAACTAATTTTGTTGGATCCGGAATATTAAACTATTGTTAGATTTCAATTTCCATGATTTTTGGAGTTAGTATTTGGCCGTGCCAAATTTTAATGTGAAAAACAGTCCATAATTTGAACTTTAAAAATATGTTGTGTGAGCAAACGAAGTCGAAATTCGACGAAAAAAGTTTCCTTGGGTCTGTAATGTCAAACTCTAGTTGCTTGTCCATTTTCATCGAATTTGGATATTGTATGCGACCGTAAGAATTTTTAAACAACGTATACAAATAGTGACAACTTAAAGTTCAATAAAATAATCAAATAAACTATTATATTTCTATCCTATAAATAAGAGACTATCCACCTTAAACCCTTCTTTTTCTTTCCTTGCTGGTCAATACTCTAATAGCCGCCAGGATTTCTTTTTCCACAACAAATCGTTCTCTTCAAAAATCAAAATAAATTCAAAGAAAAATTGTAAATCCCAAACTAAATGTATTCTAGTTCGTTTGATGATGCTCTCCAACCCAGTGTATATTATGGTGGGTTCGACTTTTGTTTCCGTCACGTTGGAATGTATACAGCGAGCCTAGGGTTTACAAACCCTTGGATATCGAAGCATCGAGTGTGGATTGATGGGTACATTCGAATTTAGTGTAGGATTTCGAGTCTGTAGGGAAGTATTTGGGAACTTCGGTGCCAAACATTTCTGCACCGTCACTGAGCATTCGCGAGCAGGATAATAGGGCGCGGCGCAGCATAAGTCGCACTCTGGTTTTTGGGTGCAAGTTGCATTAGTTCGCGATGAGATTGAAGCATTCAAGGTGGAGAGAGCAGCAGAAATTTTCGTTTGAAATTTAATAAATTTTGGAGGGAGATAGGGTGTTGAGTATTCACGATCTTGTAAGAAAATGTGAAGCGGGATGTTACAGGAAGTCACTGCGAGAAGAATGGGATTGAAGTGTGTGATCTTGGTATGGTTTGAAAGCAAATCAAATGAGATGAATATTGGTAGTTTTACTTTGATTTGTATAGAAATATGGAAGTAGAAATGTTTTTATGATGATGTAGCAATGTCTTAATGCGTACTGGAGTGCGTATGTGTTACAGTGGAGATTAGGGAAGAAGGAGTTAGGAGGCGCAGGTTTGGTTTGGGCCAGGTAGAAGAGGTGATGCCAAAATAAAAGGATTTAGTGAAGTTTTATTTTAAATAAAAATATACGCAACTTGTAATATTTATATCTTTTTTGTACTTTATCAGAATTGGGTAAAACATGATCCGTTGGGATCATATGGACGAGGGCTACACCATGGAATAGACTGGGAGTAAAACAGAGCTCGTTACAATTTATAGCGAAATAAATTGTCTGTCTGAATCAAAGATAGTTAATCATTTTTAATGATAACCGTCCAATGTGTGTAAATCTCAGTAACTCTGATCAATTTATATTTTTATAAATATATTCTAGTAATGATAAATGATTATTGATTGCTGTGTGTTGATTGGTTGGTTGAATTGCTGATGTATTTGTTGAAATTATATATAACAATATATATATAAATCATTAATCAAATGTTGATTCTGTTTATAAGAATATTTCGTATCGAAATGAAATCGATATTATTTTATTGTTTAACATCTGTGGATGCAGGGAAACAGGTCGGAGGAATCCAACTGGATTCCTCAACATTTATTTTACTGTTTTTCATATATTGTAATATATGACATGATATATAATCTGTGGTTGATTATGTGTGTTGAATGATATCGATCATTATTATTTGGTATTTTAAATACCATATATAATACTAGAATTTAAAATGGTAATTTTCAATGTGTATGTTGAAAATAAAATATATTTATATAAAATCAAATGATTTTATAATAAGGAATTTCAAAGTGGATATTGAATAGAAAAGGTAATATTTGAGAAATAAATATTGGAAAATATAGTAATGGAAAATTGGGAAATGAATAGAATTTTATAAAAGGATTTATATAGAATAAATAGAATTATAAAAGGGAAACATTTGGAAAATGAATAGAGTTTTATAAAAAGAGAATTTTACATTAGGAAGGTTTAGACCCATGCTTCGCACATGGGTGTTACATGATATTGATTTATAGTAAATATTTTGCAAATAAAATATTATAAAGGAATTTAGGGTTTGAATTAGGAATTTAAATGGAATTACTGAAATTAGAACTGACTGGAAATTAGTTGAATTGAATGACTTTCTGGGTATCGATCTGATGTTAGTTTCGGCCTTCGGGGTTAATACATAGGGGTTGTTCTCTTACTAGTTTACAGTTAGAGACTAATATATGTGAGAAGATAGTGATGCGTGAATCAGAAATGGAAACGTTCTCCAAAGTTAATAACGTATTTTTCTAAAATTAGAAAATAAGGATTTGATGAATATATGGAAACGAGAAATGGGGAAATGAATAAATGTTGACTGATGATTGATCGATAGAATTTCCATCTGGAAATAATATTGTTGCTTGCACCCATGTTTTCCTTTGATAGTTAAATCACCGACTATCAAAGATTTTGACCATTTCCGTTGTCAATACGGAGAGACCAGGATCAGATATATTATCTGAAAACCACTCCGTATGGCGTTAGCGTTGCGATCAAATATGTTGAAGATAATTGAAGACGGAGTTATGCAAGGGCTGTCCTATTTACAGAATAGTGCCTTCGAATTATCCAATCCAAGGACAACTTGAACAGAAGAATGTATGACAGAGTATATCTGGTAGATCAGGTAAGTTGATCATTTCAAACGTATTTACATTGGTGGCGGAGGAATTCGTTTCTCTTAACTTATACCCATGGTATTTTGGGGGAATCAATTTGTGATTTGACGGGTATGAGATGTGGCATTCAAAGTAAATGAAGTAGTGATCTATTTAAAGATACATTATGACCTCGAGACTTATCAACTAGGAAATGAAAGAAATCGGGCAGGCAGCATGGATAAGTGGGCCGCACCAAAGTAGGGTATATTGCCACCATCTAGAGAATATTCATACTTGTTACTTCTTTCTATTCTGTATCTCTCGGGAATGGTTATGTGGGTATACCAACCATAAGGTGACAGTTTATTCGGAACATTCAAGCGAAATGAATGGCCAATCATGTGTGGCTGAGTTACAAGATGTTCTTGTTGAACTCCAGTGTATCGCTTCTAGAGTACACTGATCGGAAGGTGGATTCATACCTTGTTGTAGTTGGAATCCATTCCCCAATAAGTGCCCACGGTTTTGATTGTATCTTACATATGTTGAACGTGAGATGAAAGCATTCCACCAGATTTCTATTTACTTGATCTTGACATTATTATAATATCAGACAAGTATCGTTTTAGAAAAATATTTGGGTTATCGTAAGGTAAAAACTATCTGTATTTATGTGTGGATCGGTCTTACGATTTTCCTTTGGTTCAAAAGGATTTTTGAAAGTTAAATCAATGATTTGAGTTTACTCACGACAGTTACATGACTGACCCAGAGTTTATTTTTTTGTTTTCCCTAAACTCTTAGGTGCCCAATTTTGTATGGGAGTCAAGTAGTCAGGTTTTTACAGACATACTAGAAGGAGCTAGAGCTGGAGGCTGCAGCGGCGTTTTTATAGCTATTGTTTATTTCTGCTGTGATGTAAGTGTTGTACTCTTATAATGTTACTGTATACATATATTGATCTTATTTCAAAGATATGTTATCTGTTATATGTTGTTCGTTCTGCTATGAGATTCTTGTTTACTTTAATGTTGTATGTTCTTCTTCTTCTTCTACTCTAAGTTTCTATCTTATCTATCCTCACCCTCTATTTTCTTTCTATTAGTTTTCTGGTTTCCAGTGCAATTTGGGTTGGACTTGTTTTATTTGGTCAGATCAAATGGTACCGGAATTTCGGGACAATACAAAATTAACTTACGCGATCTATTAGATATACTTTGTTAGACATTCGTCTATTTCAAGTTGTTCTAGGAATCGACAAACCAAATGCACTATTCTGTAAATCCATCTTAGTCAATTTCTACCTAGGATTTGCCAGAACAGCCTTTGTAGAAAATCCGTCTTCAATTATCTTCATCATATTTGATTCGCAACGCTAATGCCCATATGGAGTGGTTCTCAGATAATAAATCTGATCCCGGTCTCTCCATGTTTATAATGAAAAAAAGGTCAAACATTTTGATAGTCGGTTATTTAACAATCAAAGAAAAACATACATAAAAACAATGGTCATGTTTCCAAATGGAAATCTTACCGATCAATCATAAATCAACGCTGATCCCCTTTAAATTAATTTATCATTTAATTATTCATTTCCCAATTTCCTTTCAATATCTTTACTCAAATATTCCTTCAACTCGTTTTATCCTCTCGCATTTCTTGGAAAAACGTTTCCATATATTCATAACTCCTTATTTCTCGTATTTCAAAAATATGCGTTATCTTTGGAAAACATTTTCGTTTGTTATCCACTGATCACTATCCTTTAACGTCCATTAGTCCCTAACCATAAACTAGTAAGAGAACAACTTCCTAAGTATCAATCCCAAAGGCCGAAACTAACATCAGATCGATTCACGGAAAGCCATTCAACTTAACTAATCTCTAGTTAGTTACTAATTTCCTAAATTCCATTTCTATTTGCAAAACTTTTTCTTTTCAACCATTTTAAAATGTGAATATCATTTCCATACTAGAACCTAGACTTGTTTTACCAAATCAATCTTGATTTGTATTTGAAAATATCATTGTCGGTTAAAATCCATTCATCGAGTTATTTTATAATTTCATAATTATATTCCACTCCATACTCTCCATTCACAAGTAAATTTCTTGATAATTTTATAAAGTTTATAATTTCATCTCAATTTCAAAATTGATTTAAATTATTTGTTTCAAATCAAATATTAACTATCTTTTCAAATTCTAAATTATATAATATATAATTTTTTAAGTATATTTCTTTTAAAATATTCGACAAAGTTGAATTCTAATTTCAAATCCTTATAGTTTTATCCACCTCATATTCACATTTCGAACCTCGAAATAAATTCAATAACTCCTTTTTCCATTATC
Source organism: Allium sativum (assembly GCA_030737875.1). Lineage (NCBI taxonomy): Eukaryota > Viridiplantae > Streptophyta > Magnoliopsida > Asparagales > Amaryllidaceae > Allium > Allium sativum. The sequence continues at coordinate 860,539,788 of CM060915.1, read as the reverse complement.
CATTTTTAAATTTACATTCACGGATTATTTAATAATAATTATTTAATTCCAATTTAAAAAAATTTGTTAGTAAATCAACTACTTGTTTTATTATGATTAAAACTAATTATTAAAACCCCCAATTCTTTTCCCAATATATTTTTGGTATTTAAATACCAATTATTTCAGGTCAATGTTATTGAAACATCCCAAAGCACACAATAATCAACACCGGATTATTTATCACATCATATAAAGCAATATATGAAAATCAACAATAAAATTGTTGAGGAATGCAGTTAGATCCCTCCAACCTGTTTCCCTGCATTCACATATGTTAATCTACAGAAATAACATTTTATTTCCTATCAATATGAAATATTTTAATAAATGGAAATCAATATTCAATTAACTATTTATGTATATAACTATATATATTATTTCAACCAGTTAATTAACAAATCATTCAAACAACCATCACATACAACATTCAATCATTTTTATCAAATTTAAATAACGTTTATAAAATTATTAGACTGGACAGAGTTAGTGAATTTACTCACATTGATCATTAATCGTTAAAAAACAATTAACGTTCGGTTGATCATATCAGATGTTTAATTTTGTCATAATTTGTGATGTGCTCTAAATCACTTTAGACCATCTTCATAACGTAGCCTGCATCCATATGATTGTAACGTGACAAACCATTTTCCAAACTTATTTTAAATGGTTCACCGCCCTTTTAAAAATCCATGACCAATAGTGCATCTCCCTTCGATTAATCAACCCGACTTCTCCTCCTGTACAATTTCCACCACCTCCTTACATTCTAGAATCTCTTGGATCTCACATACAATTTCTTTAGTATTGCTTGTATTCTATACGGCATAGGCCCAACAAGGGAAAATCCCAATAGCCTGTTTAAAATGCAGACCCGACCATCTTCCCCACAACCTAACTACTATCCCACGCCTTCACTTCTTAACCATATCTCGCGCCCTCTTCTATTATGCATGCAAATGTTTTCTTCATCATTTTAATCCAACTAAGAATTACCAAAAATCATGTCATTGAAATCTCTATATCCTGGACACCAAACATGAGCATTCCGTCCCCCCAGTTGGTCATGCATGTTGCACACATAACATATCACCATATCCTACCTCGCTTTTCCACCGTTCAGCTAACCCATATGACAACATTCTTCCCTTTAGCCTTCTCTCCACTCTCGTTCCAACCCATAGCTTCACTCTTGCTACCAGTGAAAATAAATATAGCCAATGCTAATGCTCTTCCTTCCCCCATCCCATTCGAACCTGCCATTGTTGCTCATGTATGCACTCTATCCTACAAGTCCTCAGATCCCACAACACTAGCTTGCACACGTATATAGTTTGCCATCCACCTAAATCACTTTTGAATGTACAGTGGTGCCACATACCACATCCATGTGTGTACCCTCTATTTCCATGCTTGCGTTCGAAAGCATTAATCTCTGTCACAGTAAACCCATTTGAAATCACCTCGGCACCATGCTGCTAGTGCAGAAGTGCGGAAAACTATCATGAAATCCTTTTACAAATTCGCATACAGCTGCTATCTCATGCTAAGAAGACGAATCCAAACCCCAAACTTCAAGTCTCTACTTGAGTTTCCAGAAGAAATGAACCCTATCCGATGATGAAAAATCTCATGCATTGCAAAACAAAGTCGCACCTCACGCCAAGTACACACGAATAAAAAGGAAGTTTCCATCATCCCAAAAATACATGTTTCGACTTTTAAAGCATTTTGTTCGGATTGATATCAATTTTGGAAGAATGTTTGATTTCATTTTAATCTTCCTGAAAACCAAAAAAAATGTTATACGCCTCAGTTTATATAGGAAGTTGCTTTCTTCACGGCTAAGTATTAGGATACATAGGGTAGCTGCTTAAAGGACAAGTTATCATTTTACTTTGGCATGAAGTAATAGGAGAAAGATAGGTTTGCAGTTCTTTTGAATTAACTACTACTAATGTTAGGTAACAGGATAGTAGTACGATGCTTCATAGAGAAGGAAACGCTATATAATTATATATCCTCTTTATTTTATTTTATTTTATACCAATGTTTGATTTCACCTTAAAACACAAAGTTGTCATCCTTAGCACGACTAATCGTGAATTTGGGAAGGACTTGTGTATAAAAATGTAATACCACAAAATATGGCAATATTTTATCAGCAGGTATTAAAGTATGATTCTCCTTTAAACAATTTGTCTAGTTCTTGCATTTGGCTTTAGTTTCAAAGTTCTATCCTGCGTGTTTATACTATTATAATGTTACACATGTTCAAGCACCATCATGCAACTATGTACTGTGAAACTAATTTTGAAGTAACTAAATTTAGTTAAAACAAGAAACAAGCAAAAATGAAAAGCATTTAATATTTACGGCAGTAGAAAAATATGTTTTGGACATGTCTATATACCTTAATTGAGTTTGAAAAATTACCTACCACAAATAAACAAACTTTCATTCACGTAAGCATTGCTACGGCAAAAAATAAAAATATTGCTATGACGGGCATTGTGTCATGGTCCTAAAAGTATAATAAAATAGACAAGATAATTTATCTTATGAAATTTCAAAACACTGATATAGGGTGTAAAAAACTCCAAATAAAAAGTTGCTTATTTTTCAAAATAAAATTTACAGAAAAAATCTACAAATCAAATTAAAAATACATCTCAAAAATCTTATCCAAATTCAAAACCAATATTTAATTATAAACAAATATATCTTTATGATTTATAAACGATTTCATAGTGACTATTTTAAAATTTGATTTGGACATAGCTTACAATCTATAAGCCGAAATCTCAAATTTTCACTTCCATTAGAAAATTTTGATCAAATATGAAACAACCCACCTTCATTAAGGTCACTCACAAAGGGAATGCCTTAACCTCGGTGGAGCATTTTAGGTAAAAGATGCAGATAAATTACAAGACAGACAAATAAAGCAGTGGAAAAATTAAGTCATTTTATAAAAAATATGGTTCAGTCAAGCTTTTACAACAGTTGTCTCAATCGTACTTAAAAGTAATACATAGAACTTCTGTCTTGGTCAAAAAATTTCCATATATAAAAGAAGCATAAAAGCCACAACGATATTCCCCAATAAAGCATGAACCAGCCATAGCAGTGGAAGAGAGAGTCCAAAGCAATACATCGACTATCTTCGAGCTTGGAAAGAAAACTGAGCTAAGTGGTAACATTTCCTCCCTGTGAACCTAGGGGGGAAACGAAAGAAAAGACGCGAGACAAAACTAGGTCAGACATAAGTCTGGTAAGTCCAGTGACTTTCAGCATATAAACAGGCAAATGCATCATGACATGGATAAACTGAATATAAGACAATACCGTGAGAACAAGGATAACATGATAACATAGGATAAGTACAAGGTATGATAAGGCAAGATAAACTGAATGTGCTTCTAGTCTTTCTCTACTTCACTACTACTTTATTATTCTGATTTCTATATCTATCTCTGCATCATATAACTAGTGTCCCAACTAGTAATCTGTGTAAAATGATAATATGATAACGTGATCCCAATCCCCGCAATTGTGGTAGCCTTGAGGTGTACATCTATCATGAGGATTCCACCTCAATCTGCCTAATTGCCATGAACATGTTAGATGTACCCTTACTACCCTATCGATCGGCTCCCTACTTGTATTAATGTTCCATGTGTCTATGTCAGTCGGCCCTCTCTTGAATGTAGACACCCTATGCTGGTCCCACCATAAGGTGTATCAATCCTTATGATAGCGACCCGACACGATTCAGGATTCACAGCGTATAACTACTGGTACCCATGCCAGCTTTTTCCCACTCTGGAGTACATGCACGCCTGTAAACCATCGGGACCTACACTGACGTACCCCCTGCCGCTGTTTTGACCTCTTATAATCAGCCCAGTAATAGTGCTCCACCCTGCCTAGTTTCACGGTACCATGATACATCTATGTGGGTTACTGCTGAAATGGGTCCTCGTTACTAGGGTTTCCTGCTGGTTAAGTTGGTGGGCCTATATATACAAATATTACACACCTACACGAGATGTACTTAACCCTCCCACCGATTCTAGCATGTTTTCTAAACGGTTGAGTTTGTGGGCCCATATATATTAATATTACCCACCTACACGAGATGCACTTGACCCTTCCATCGATTCAAGCATGTTTATTTAATGGTTACGTTTGTGGGCCTATATGTATTAATATTACCCACCTACACGAGATGCACTTAACCCTTCCATCGATTCAAGCATGTTTATTTAATAGTTAAGTTTGCGGGCCTATATGTATTAATATTATCCACCTACATGAGATGCACTTAACCCTTCCATCAATTCAAGCATGTTTATTTAACGTTTAAGTTTGTAGGCCTATATTTACTAATATTACCCACCAACCCGATATGTACTTAACCCTCCCGCACATTATGTTATTTTGGTTAAGTGTTGTCCATTCATGTTAACTTAACCCACCCATTCATCGTGTCATGCTGGTTAATTGTTTCCTATTAACGTAACCCCGTTCATTCATCAAGTTATATTGGTCAAGTGTTTTTTGCTAACTTAACCCCACATGTTCATCATGTTGTATTGGTTAAGTATCTTCAATCAAGTAAGGTTAACTTAACCCACCTACTTGTCATATTACTTTGGTTAAGTGTTGCCTTCTTGTGTTAACTTAACCCTACCACAAATCAAGTTATATCGGTTATGTTTTTCTTATTACTTAACCCTACCCATTCATCATTCTATATTGGTTAAGTGTTTCCTCTTAACTTAACCCTAGTTATTCATATTGTTATATTGGTTAAGTGTTTCTCATTAACTTAACCCTTGTCATTCATGTTATAATGGTTAAGTGTTCCTATGAACTTAATCCTAGTCATTCATGTTATATTGGTTAAGTGTTCCTATGAACTTAACCCTAGTCATTCATCTTGTTCATTAGCATTAATTGATTTATTAATGCACTAACCTCTCACATTAGATACGTGTTTTTGTGGTTACTGGATGTGCCGGGCGGTTCTGGGCAGTTTTACACCACAATTCAATCTGTCCTCGGGTTAGGCATGTTCATCTTTAATTTACACATTTACCGTGTATACCCAAATCTAGATTATACGTGCTAATTACCAAATTCACCAAAACAAGTCATGTTACATTTTGCGCCCAATCTAGATTTAATGCTCAAGTTACCCCAAATTCGCAACAATAATAATTTTGCCCAAAACTTGATTTTATATGCCAATTTCATACTTTTTCGTTCATGCCAATTCTAGGTTCAATATATCAAATTACATATTCCATAATTCATGTCAAATTTCCCCAAATTGCATCTTAACAGTCATGCCATACTACATGTTCCAAATTATGCCAAATAATGTCAATTTCATGTAATACCCAATTACCCCCGCGTTCATAACGTACGTATTTCGAGATTCAACCCAAGATCATAAAATAAGGAGAGAAGCAAGATGGAACATCGTAAGGATAGGCATAGTCATATGATGATAAGAACTGTTGGTCCAATAAAATTGATGTACTTAAAAGACAAGTTTTGCATGGAATACATCGCAGGCATATAGGTATGATAAGAATTATATCATGAACTTAAAAAGGGATTACAATTCCGATATAGAACAAGGATAGATATGATTGGACCAGTTTCATAGTCAAAAATGATTCCCAAAGATATATATATACACACACACACACTCAAGCACAGATTTCAATGAAAGGATAACTTACATCAGGCATATTCTCATATCCATTTTATTACATGTCACAATTAGATTTAGGTGTTCAAATATAAAAAGTATCTGACTTACAAAACAAAGGCAAATCTTGTTTTCACGCCTAAGCCATACATCACTATACACACTAATCTTCTTCTTCCAAATCATAAACTATCATATATATATATATATATATGCCCCAATTTTTAGATCTTAAACCACAACATGTACTATGCCTTATATTTACAATTCAATTTACACCCCAAATCCCAAGTCATATGTCCAATACTTTATGTTTAAATCTCAAGTCATATGTCCAATACTTTATGCCTCAAATCCCAAGTCATATGTTCGATACACTTTATGTTTTGAATACAACATGTGTTATGTCCTCAAATCAGTTACAACTCAATTATGCCCAATTATACACAATTTAATTCTTTTCCCCGATTTTAGCGCTAGTCATGTCCAAATCATATATTATACCCAATTTTATTTCCAACATATGTTCATCTCTTATGAGATCTGGCTCAGGTTTGTAGTAGCCTGGATATAAAACAAAAATGGGAAGAAGGAAAGAAGAGACAAAGAATGGACATAATATTATCAATGAGATAGATCCAAAGGATATCGAAACACAGATAGAAATAGGCATAATCTCATATCCAGATTTATTACAATGTCAGAATCACAATTAACTTTTATTTCTGAAAGTAACGTGAACTTACAAATTACAGAATGGTCTTGAATTCTGGGATCTCTATTCTGAAACTGAATAGCTCTCCCTTGAAGTAGACTATTTGCTCTTCTAATTTAGATATGATTTGATTCCTAGAAAATAGTTGTTGAAGCCGTTGAATTAGCCTTTGAATCTGTACTAGAATTCTAAACTTGATTTTTCCGAAGGGCTTGAGTAGCATAACCTTGTCTTAGATTTATTTTGATATGAGTTAGGGTAGAGTATAGGCCAAATGTAACAACCCAGAAAATCTGAACCAATTTAAAAAAATTATTTTGTCAATTTTAATGAATTTTGAATATTTAAAATGAATTGTTTTAAATAATAACGACGAGAAATTTATTTTGAATAGAATTAGCATGCATATATTTACATAGATCGTCATTAGAATATAAATAATTATTTTTAATTATAAAAGGAATTGAAAATGGCGCGGCAGTTTGAAAATTCGGTTTCAAATTTCAAATGAATGTTTGTGACGAAAAAGAATTTCGCTCGGTCCGAACCAGTCGCTAAACCGACTCAGACCGTTCGAAACGCCCTATCGTTTGAGAACACGACAAAATAGAACGCATACAAAAGAACATTTCATTGTATATTTCAACAATGCATCAGATTACAAGAATATACAGAGTATTAATGAATAAATATACACAGAAATACCAGAGATTTAAATTACATAGCAGCGGAAAATAATACAATACACAACTAGAAGAGATATACGGATACAAAGCTTTCCGGATATCGTTCCAGCTGTAAACCAGGATCCTGTGAATATAAATCTGCAAAACCAAAACTACTAGCTGCCCGTGTCAAAATAAGGGCACCCAGAGTTTAGGTTAAAACAATAAACTCCAGGTCAGTCATGTGACTGGTGTGAGAACTAAAACAGTTATTAATCTTTATTTTAAATCATTAGGTAAATCAAGGGACCACGCCGTATAACACGGAACGGGTTTCCTCCCAAGAATACCAGTGCATAAAACAAACAGCGCAATGCTAAATAAAGAAAAATGAAGCTGTTATAAGACCCAGGTCCCATCACACAATGCAACGCAGCCGAGGATAGGGTTTTCCCTTATAACAGCCAAAGAATGCTTGATACGGTTAAAACAAATCGTTTGATACTATTATAAGTGCATAGTGTATAAAACAACTTTCAAATCATAAATATCAATCATAGGCGGCATGGGTACCATATATCATGTCGCCATATATAGGTTTACAAATAAAACAGCAAATGTCACGTATTTGGAAATTGGGTTTCCATCTATGAACCGAGGCAAAAGATAGTCCTCAACCGATTCGAGACGCTCTAGCCCGTGTCTCAGGAACAGAACGCATCGTCCCTTGGAGCGACAGGGCTGGTCCACCGATGTGGATTAAAATGCCTGAACACTGCGTTTCCCCGCCCTTTGGGGCATAGGTGAGCCAACTAAATGACTTCATCGGACCCGGATCGTCCGATCAAACCGAGGCGCCTCGCAACAGCAACTACCACATAAGTCAAACTCGTCAGGGCGTGTAAAACCACTGACGCCACTTTTTAGCTAGAAGGAAACGCATGCCCTCCCTGAGGTCCGTCTCCCGTTTTTGGTTCATACCGGGTGTGATACTCGCGAAGTAAAACGTTACACAAAGCTACGCCACAAAGGCCGTGCTTTGATCATCAACCACAAGACTTTGCTTTTCAACAGAAGCCTTGATCATTTGCCACTTAGGCATGCCACACAGGCAATTCACTCCATGTGTTTGATATCCATCAATATATAACCCCTGAGCTCGTACGTCTCAGAGAAGGGCGTTAAGCAAGAGAATAAATTCTCCGCCGCCAAACAGATATATATTTAATAGAGATCAATCACACGGACTAAAATCCAATATCAGACACACAGTCCATTTACAAGTCCGTTCTGGGTCTGAACGAAACCGGAGGCACCTAGTACCCCGCATATCCATCGATCTCCAAGTACGTCTGGACGATCACTAACTGTTTCCATCTTCTTGGGTGTACAGCCCAATCAAGATCATCAGTAATTACCCAAACGACGTGAAGACCTCCGGTCTTCGACCATCGTCTTCATCTTCGACTTATCGTCGTATCAGTTATTCAGAATGGGATAAACCCGGTCTTTCCGAATAACTCGCGTATATTTTAAATAAGTGTTACACAAACACAACATACGCCCCATTCCAATTCATCAGTCACTAACCGTAAATTAATCAAGAGAATAATTCCCCAAATATTAACCCCGAAGGCCGAAACCAACATCAGATCAATATCCAGAAAACCATTCTGCTTAGCTAACCGACAGTTAGTTTCTAAATTTCACATTCATAGGGAAAGGTTCCCATTATTTTTATCAAAGATAAATCCTTTAAATTTATTCTTTAATCTCCTTTTGAATTTCGATTCAACTAGTCGGGATTTAACGACGCTTACCGAAGTAATCATTTGTTTTAATTTCTCAATCCCAACCTATTTATCCCATGAAGTAAAACTGGTAATACTTCATATCTAACACCACGGTGTTATCGGTAAATTCAATTACCATTTCACGTTCAAATCTAATTAAAGATTTAACTATCGCCTGGAGCAAAACTGGTGATAATCCATTCTCGATTATTTCAATCTAATTAAAGATTCATTAAAACTCCACTTAGTTTTAATCGTTAACTGGGTTAAAGAATCAGTGTCATTTAAAACACGGTTCACGATAAACCCAAAATCACATTCATTAATTATCGGGTTAAAGAACAAGTGTTATTTAAAACACTGTTCACGATAAACCCAAAAATCATTCCATTAATTATCGGGTTAAAGAACAAGTGTTATTTAAAACACTGTTCACGATAAACCCAAAAATCATTCCATTAATTATCGGGTTAAAGAACAAGTGTTATTTAAAACACTGTTCACGATAAACCCAAAAATCAATACCAATTCAATTCCAATTAAATATCATTTAATTGGTACACTTCATTAAATCTAAATAAAAAGATTTAATCTTTTCTCAACTGGGTTCAAGAACAGTGTTAGTGAAGACACCATTCACGACAAACCCAAATCACATTCGATATTCAATACAAGGCTCTGAATAGAAAATATATCGGCTTATATTCAATATCAAATTCTACGACTAACAAATGTCGTATTGGAAATAACGATATAAATATATATCTTTCAAATTTCCATAACAACACCTGTATAATCACGAATTCCAACATCGAAATATTCCGAAGACAATTTCGATTCAAATCCACTCCAATGCAATCATTGGATATTCTGGTTATTTTCAAAACCCTTTTTAAATTCAATTTATTCATTTAAAAAAAAAATAGAATTATAATTCTAGTTCAAAACTAGTTCATTTCAATAAAAATCTATTTTTATCTTTTCAAATATGGGATTTTTCATCCCAACACTTCACAAGTCATTTCTTATGATTTTACATAAATTATTACTATTTTTAATAATTTTATCAAGGCCCGTACAGTCGATTTCCATCAATGGCCATCGAACTGCACTTATAGCGACCTTTTTCAAATTTGATTTGGACATAATTCCAAATCCAACCGTTAGATTTCTAATTTCTAATATTCGTTAGAAAGCTCTTTTCGATACGAACCCAACGGTTCCGATTTTAGGAGAATCCGACGGTCGGATCTCCCGTAATGTCCGTTTGAAATAAATGGTCGAAATTCACGAACTGCCGCGGCGCGGCGCGTTCTATTCAGGCCATTTATATTATATATATAATATATATAATATATATTTCTTCGATTTCTATTTAAAACGAATTATATAAATAGTTTTAAATTCGTTTCAAAAGCAATTTCAACTTCCTTTTCAATTCAAATCAAAATTGAATTCTTCTTTATAAATTCGTTTTAAAATTCATTTCTATTCAATTCAAATTTCAATTCAATTGGAATTCATTTCAATTCGCTTTCAATTCAATTTGAATTCGTTTTCAATTCAATTCATTTCGAAATCGTTTTCAATTCAATTCATTTCGAAATCGTTTTCAATTCAATTCATTTCGAAATCGTTTTCAATTCAATTCATTTCGAAATCGTTTTCAATTCAATTCATTTCGAAATCGTTTTCAATTCAATTCATTTCGAAATGAATAAAATCGATATAAATATCGTTGACGTCAAAATGGCGTCAATCTAATCAACACGGCTTCATAAATTTCTATTTTCAAATATTCTATTTCAAATATTTCTTTTTCAAAATAGTTGTTATTATCAAAATATTTCGTTCAATACATGACCAATCTCAATGAATGAGTACTGTCAACACATGAACTTTTATTTTATAATATTCTTTATTTTTCAAATTGGAATGAGGCCCAATCAATTACCATATAAAGTTAATTATATGGATTTTCATACAACACATGTATATAATAGCATGGAAAAATAATCAACCATCAACCAAAGTGCACTACACTGTATAAGCATCAAATATAGATATCTAACGCTTAAAACAGCCTGTCAATCAACCGATCGACATATTTAATAAATCAGGATGAGTGAACTTCAAATTTCATCCCAACACCCGTGTGGGGTTTCAAACAATCAAACACATATTTTATTTGTGCTGTTGGGCGATGTGTAAAATTTATCGTCCCAATCAATGTCCTTCAAATAGGTGTACATAAACAAACCGTCCGGTTTGTAAATGAATATTTTATTATATTCACTTTTACTATATTCATATTCACGTTAAAAATTATATTTTTAACGATAAAACATTTTATTCCAACATATGAATTTCTATTATTCATTTACACAATAAAATGATATTTTCATTTTCTAACATATTTTAGAAAATTTCGGCGGCATAACGGCACGATACTAGAAACGGGACGAGGCCTAGCCTTATCCCCGGTCTAGTGAAGGCCCACGCCATTCACACATCAATTAAAATCACCAAACAACCAATTTCAAATCAAATCATATGACTAATCTATGCAACCAAACAAACAAGTCCATGGTCTGTGGACGATTGTGTCGGGTGCTACTAAGCACCGTCTGCATCCTAGTATATATATATAACTAGAAAAGAAATTTAAGAGTGAGAAATTCTCACATATAGCTATCCAAACATCTTGACTCTTCTTTGATATAAATCTCCTTCGTTCTCGCCTTTTTGTCACCTTCGTTGTCCGCTTTCACTACATATTTAAAAATCGAATTTTTACCTCGCTATTCAATATATAAAAATCGAATTTTTACTTCGAAGTTCAATATATAAAAATCATATTTTACTATGTTGTTCAATATATAAAAATCACATTTTTACTATGATATTCAATATATAAAAATCACATTTTTACTATGATATTCAATATATAAAAATCACATTTTTACTATGATATTCAATATATAAAAATCACATTTTTACTATGATATTCAATATATAAAAATCACATTTTTACTATGATATTCAATATATAAAAATCACATTTTTACTATGATATTCAATATATAAAAATCACATTTTTACTATTCTCCATTTCGCGATAAAATAAAGTTCAGATTTTTAATTCACTTCATATATTAAAACTGAGTTTAAGTGAACACCTTTCTTCCTCGCCTTTATATTTTAAAACAACACCATTTATATTTTCAAAATTCAAAGATATATAAAAAAAAAATTCAGCTTTTCTTTTGCTGCTATATAATTAAAATCTGAAAATATATTATGATGTTCAATTATATAAAAAAACGAAACTCGCTGTAAATCGAGAAGAGTTCCTGCTGCGTTGCCTTCCCCGTCGGTCTTTGTTCTGCTTCCTGTACACGGCGGATTGAAGAAACATGGAGCTTGCATCCTAGGGTTCGAATTCCCGACCACTCCCTTGCGCTAGAGCCAAATCAGACCGCGCCACCTTGAATTCGTTCGCGCCATCGGCCTGAGTCCTGACTCCGGTCGTACTCGACGCCCTCCACGTCAGCGAACGGAATGGGTTTAGGTGCGACTTGATAGAGGAGGGGAGAGAGAAGAGGCGGTGGAGGGGAAGAAGAAGGGAGTAGGTGATCGAAGCTGGGGGGGGCGACGACAAGCTGAGGTGGTGGGAGCGACGGGCGCGAGGTCTAAAGGTGGGCGGCGGGATTTGTTCAGATCTGAAAGGGGTAGAGAGAAAAGTTTAAAGTAAGGGGAGGGGTTATATGCAAGAGGTTTATATTAATTTATTATTATTATTATTATTTTATTTTTCTTCTTTAAGTTGACTTTATATTCGAATCTCAAATCAAGCCCAACGAATGTCGCCCCTAGGGTAATACCCCCATTCCGAACACCATGGGATATGTCACATAGGCTAGTTCGGCTATTACGATCAGTTTTCACTTAAATTAAAATATAAATCAGTATATAGTCAATTTGAACGTACATTTTAAATTACCGGGGCCACATACGAACTCTAAAAATTCCCGATAAATTATTTCTAGCTTCGTATTGATGATACGGTCCTAACAAAACTAGTTTCGTCAAATTCTGAGACCGTTTGAAAAATGGCCAATTTCCAGTCGATTAAAATCAACTGAAACTGGTCAAACTCGTTTTCCTTTGCCACGCTCACATATTGATTCGAAAAATTATGAAATTTGGAATCTAGCAATAACTTAACATCACGGACCCAACAAAACTAGTTTCGTCGAAATCCAAGACCGTTTGCAAAATTTCCATTTTTAAGGGCCTGAATTCTATAGCGACTATTCAGAATTTTCAACTAGACATATCTTTTGATTCCCGCTATGAAATCTTGATTTTTCGGATTCGTTGAAAAGATATTATCAATTAGATCCTAATGTTTTTCGTTTCACTAAAATCCGGATTGTTTTGCACCCAGTACATTCAATTGAAGTTTGAAATCGAATTATCGAACTACCGCGCCATTTTCAATTCCATTTATAATTATATATATAAATATTTATATTCTAACGACGACGCGTATAAATATATACGTTCTAATGCTATTGAAAATAAATTCCTCGTATATATTATTTAAAATAATTCATTTTAAATAATCAAAATTCGCTAAAATGGCCAAAGTAAAAATTTTAAACTGGCCCAGATTTTCGGGTTGTTACAATCTCCCCCACTTAAAACTTTTCGTCCCCGAAAAGGAACAAAGTCGAAAGTGGTTTGATTATTCAGCTCTACGTTCGATCTGGCTTCCATTCTCTAACTTTTCAGTTTCTGAGAATTTTCAAAAATTTGGCTAACACCCTAAATTTTCGAAAAATTTCGCCATAACCTCCCCTGCACCGGGAGCATCGGGGAATTTCAAATAGCTTCCCCGGTCCTTCAGATCTCAAAAAGAAAAAGAAAAAGCCAAGCGGCTAGCCAATAGGCTCATAAAATCATCATTACCCAAACAAAACAGTAAATTATGTAGTAAACATGTACCTATTTGTCGGGCAAACAAATTTTATTCTCTGCTCTAGCCTCCTTGCTATGACCTGTTCAATATAAGTATATGTATATGCAAGCAAATGCGACCAATTTTCAATACAATTCAATATTTGGTTCCATTAGGCTAAATGGCTAAAAATTAGCAAACAAATAAACAAACAACACAAACATCAATCAATTAGTGAATTAGAATTTCAAATTCATAATTTTGATACATATACAAAAATCATGTTTTTGATGCCAAATCACAACAATGTGTCCTAGCTATATTAGTTTTGGTTCTCACACCAGTCTAATGGAAATATATAGAAAATCACACCTTCGAAACTCGAACATAAATGTTGATGATGCGATCGCTATCATCAATATCATCTTCGGGCGACTAGAGTGTGTTGCTATATCTATCCAATATATTAAAATTTCAAATACACGTGGATCAGACGTATACGCAAAATCTTTATATACTGGACTGTCCAACTCAATATAAATAGATAATCAAATACGAATAATTGATTTAAATTTTCAAACCAAAAATTGTTTTCATTTGAAAAATATACTCTTCACACCCGTTCTAGGATACTACTGATCCCATCTCTAACGAGTCATTCTCGTTGGATATTACTAATCCAATTTCTGATGAATTCTTTCGTATGGTTCTAATGTGTCTTGTTCTCTGAGCTTTGTAAACCAAAGCTCTGATACCAAATGTGACGAAAAGGAATTTCGCTCGGTCCGAACCAGTCACTAAACCGACTCAGACCGTTCGAAACGCCCTATCGTTTGAGAACACGACAAAATAGAACGCATACAAAAGAACATTTCATTGTATATTTCAACAATGCATCGGATTACAAGAATATACAGAGTATTAATGAATAAATATACACAGAAATATCAGAGATTTAAATTACATAGCAGCGGAAAATAATACAATACACAACTAGAAGAGATATACGGATACAAAGCTTTCCGGATATCGTTCCAGCTGTAAACCAGGATCCTGTGAATATAAATCTGCAAAACCAAAACTACTAGCTGCCCGTGTCAAAATAAGGGCACCCAGAGTTTAGGTTAAAACAATAAACTCCAGGTCAGTCATGTGACTGGTGTGAGAACTAAAACAATTATTAATCTTTATTTTAAATCATTAGGTAAATCAAGGGACCACGCCGTATAACACGGAACGGGTTTCCTCCCAAGAATACCAGTGCATAAAACAAACAGCGCAATGCTAAATAAAGAAAAATGAAGCTGTTATAAGACCCAGGTCCCATCACACAATGCAACACAGCCGAGGATAGGGTTTTCCCTTATAACAGCCAAAGAATGCTTGATACGGTTAAAACAAATCGTTTGATACTATTATAAGTGCATAGTGTATAAAACAACTTTCAAATCATAAATATCAATCATAGGCGGCATGGGTACCATATATCATGTCGCCATATATAGGTTTACAAATAAAACCGCAAATGTCACGTATTTGGAAATTGGGTTTCCATCTATGAACCGAGGCAAAAGATAGTCCTCAACCGATTCGAGACGCTCTAGCCCGTGTCTCAGGAACAGAACGCATCGTCCCTTGGAGCGACAGGGCCGGTCCACCGATGTGGATTAAAATGCCTGAACACTGCGTTTCCCCGCCCTTTGGGGCGTAGGTGAGCCAACTAAATGACTTCATCGGACCCGGATCGTCCGATCAAACCGAGGCGCCTCGCAACAGCAACTACCACATAAGTCAAACTCGTCAGGGCGTGTAAAACCACTGACGCCACTTTTTAGCTAGAAGGAAATGCATGCCCTCCCTGAGGTCCGTCTCTCGTTTTTGGTTCATACCGGGTGTGATACTCGCGAAGTAAAACGTTACACAAAGCTACGCCACAAAGGCCGTGCTTTGATCATCAACCACAAGACTTTGCTTTTCAACAGAAGCCTTGATCATTTGCCACTTAGGTATGCCACACAGGCAATTCACTCCATGTGTTTGATATCCATCAATATATAACCCCTGAGCTCGTACGTCTCAGAGAAGGGCGTTAAGCAAGAGAATAAATTCTCCGCCGCCAAACAGATATATATTTAATAGAGATCAATCACACGGACTAAAATCCAATGTCAGACACACAGTCCATTTACAAGTCCGTTCTGGGTCTGAACGAAACCGGAGGCACCTAGTACCCCGCATATCCATCGATCTCCAAGTACGTCTGGACGATCACTAACTGTTTCCATCTTCTTGGGTGTACAGCCCAATCAAGATCATCAGTAATTACCCAAACAACGTGAAGACCTCCGGTCTTCGACCATCGTCTTCATCTTCGACTTATCGTCGTATCAGTTATTCAGAATGGGATAAACCCGGTCTTTCCGAATAACTCGCGTATATTTTAAATAAGTGTTACACAAACACAACATACGCCCCATTCCAATTCATCAGTCACTAACCGTAAATTAATCAAGAGAATAATTCCCCAAATATTAACCCCGAAGGCCGAAACCAACATCAGATCAATATCCAGAAAACCATTCTGCTTAGCTAACCGACAGTTAGTTTCTAAATTTCACATTCATAGGGAAAGGTTCCCATTATTTTTATCAAAGATAAATCCTTTAAATTTATTCTTTAATCTCCTTTTGAATTTCGATTCAACTAGTCGGGATTTAACGACGCTTACCGAAGTAATCATTTGTTTTAATTTCTCAATCCCAACCTATTTATCCCATGAAGTAAAACTGGTAATACTTCATATCTAACACCACGGTGTTATCGGTAAATTCAATTACCATTTCACTTTCAAATCTAATTAAAGATTTAACTATCGCCTGGAGCAAAACTGGTGATACTCCATTCTCGATTATTTCAATCTAATTAAAGATTCATTAAAACTCCACTTAGTTTTAATCGTTAACTGGGTTAAAGAATCAGTGACATTTAAAACACGGTTCACGATAAACCCAAAATCACATTCATTAATTATCGGGTTAAAGACCAAGTGTTATTTAAAACACTGTTCACGATAAACCCAAAAATCATTCCATTAATTATCGGGTTAAAGAACAAGTGTTATTTAAAACACTGTTCACGATAAACCCAAAAATCATTCCATTAATTATCGGGTTAAAGAACAAGTGTTATTTAAAACACTGTTCACGATAAACCCAAAAATCAATACCAATTCAATTCCAATTAAATATCATTTAATTGGTACACTTCATTAAATCTAAATAAAAAGATTTAATCTTTTCTCAACTGGGTTCAAGAACAGTGTTAGTGAAGACACCATTCACGACAAACCCAAATCACATTCGATATTCAATACAAGGCTCTGAATAGAAAATATATCGGCTTATATTCAATATCAAATTCTACGACTAACAAATGTCGTATTGGAAATAACGATATAAATATATATCTTTCAAATTTCCATAACAACACCTGTATAATCACGAATTCCAACATCGAAATATTCCGAAGACAATTTCGATTCAAATCCACTCCAATGCAATCATTGGATATTCTGGTTATTTTCAAAACCCTTTTTAAATTCAATTTATTCATTTAAAAAAAAAATAGAATTATAATTCTAGTTCAAAACTAGTTCATTTCGATAAAAAACTATTTTTATCTTTTCAAATATGGGATTTTTCATCCCAACACTTCACAAGTCATTTCTTATGATTTTACATAAATTATTACTATTTTTTATTAATTTTATCAAGGCCCGTACAGTCGATTTCCATCAATGGCCATCGAACTGCACTTATAGCGACCTTTTTCAAATTTGATTTGGACATAATTCCAAATCCAACCGTTAGATTTCTAATTTCTAATATTCGTTAGAAAGCTCTTTTCGATACGAACCCAACGGTTCCGATTTTAGGAGAATCCGACGGTCGGATCTCCCGTAATGTCCGTTTGAAATAAATGGTCGAAATTCACGAACTGCCGCGGCGCGGCGCGTTCTATTCAGGCCATTTATATTATATATATAATATATATAATATATATTTCGTCGATTTCTATTTAAAACGAATTATATAAATAGTTTTAAATTCGTTTCAAAAGCAATTTCAACTTCCTTTTCAATTCAAATCAAAATTGAATTCTTCTTTATAAATTCGTTTTAAAATTCATTTCTATTCAATTCAAATTTCAATTCAATTTGAATTCATTTCAATTCGCTTTCAATTCAATTTGAATTCGTTTTCAATTCAATTCATTTCGAAATCGTTTTCAATTCAATTCATTTCGAAATCGTTTTCAATTCAATTCATTTCGAAATCGTTTTCAATTCAATTCATTTCGAAATCGTTTTCAATTCAATTCATTTCGAAATCGTTTTCAATTCAATTCATTTCAAAATGAATAAAATCGATATAAATATCGTTCACGTCAAAATGGCGTCAATCTAATCAACACGGCTTCATAAATTTCTATTTTCAAATATTCTATTTCAAATATTTCTTTTTCAAAATAGTTGTTATTATCAAAATATTTCGTTCAACACATGACCAATCTCAATGAATGAGTACTGTCAACACATGAACTTTTATTTTATAATATTCTTTATTTTTCAAATTGGAATGAGGCCCAATCAATTACCATATAAAGTTAATTATATGGATTTTCATACAACACATGTATATAATAGCATGGAAAAATAATCAACCATCAACCAAAGTGCACTACACTGTATAAGCATCAAATATAGATATCTAACGCTTAAAACAGCCTGTCAATCAACCGATCGACATATTTAATAAATCAGGATGAGTGAACTTCAAATTTCATCCCAACACCCGTGTGGGGTTTCAAACAATCAAACACATATTTTATTTGTGCTGTTGGGCGATGTGTAAAATTTATCGTCCCAATCAATGTCCTTCAAATAGGTGTACATAAACAAACCGTCCGGTTTGTAAATGAATATTTTATTTTATTCACTTTTACTATATTCATATTCACGTTAAAAATTATATTTTTAACGATAAAACATTTTATTCCAACATATGAATTTCTATTATTCATTTACACAATAAAATGATATTTTCATTTTCTAACATATTTTAGAAAATTTCGGCGGCATAACGGCACGATACTAGAAACGGGACGAGGCCTAGCCTTATCCCCGGTCTAGTGAAGGCCCACGCCATTCACACATCAATTAAAATCACCAAACAACCAATTTCAAATCAAATCATATGACTAATCTATGCAACCAAACAAACAAGTCCATGGTCTGTGGACGATTGTGTCGGGTGCTACTAAGCACCGTCTGCATCCTAGTATATATATATAACTAGAAAAGAAATTTAAGAGTGAGAAATTCTCACATATAGCTATCCAAACATCTTGACTCTTCTTTGATATAAATCTCCTTCGTTCTCGCCTTTTTGTCACCTTCGTTGTCCGCTTTCACTACATATTTAAAAATCGAATTTTTACCTCGCTATTCAATATATAAAAATCGAATTTTTACTTCAAAGTTCAATATATAAAAATCATATTTTACTATGTTGTTCAATATATAAAAATCACATTTTTACTATGATATTCAATATATAAAAATCACATTTTTACTATGATATTCAATATATAAAAATCACGTTTTTACTATGATATTCAATATATAAAAATCACATTTTTACTATGATATTCAATATATAAAAATCACATTTTTACTATGATATTCAATATATAAAAATCACATTTTTACTATGATATTCAATATATAAAAATCACATTTTTACTATTCTCCCTTTCGCGATAAAATAAAGTTCAGATTTTTAATTCACTTCATATATTAAAACTGAGTTTAAGTGAACACCTTTCTTCCTCGCCTTTATATTTTAAAACAACACCATTTATATTTTCAAAATTCAAAGATATATAAAAAAAAATTCAGCTTTTCTTTTGCTGCTATATAATTAAAATCTAAAAATATATTATGATGTTCAATTATATATAAAAAAAAACGAAACTCACTGTAAATCGAGAAGAGTTCCTGCTGCGTTGCCTTCCCCGTCGGTCTTTGTTCTGCTTCCTGTACACGGCGGATTGAAGAAACATGGAGCTTGCGTCCTAGGGTTCGAATTCCCGACCACTCCCTTGCGCTAGAGCCAAATCAGACCGCGCCACCTTGAATTCGTTCGCGCCATCGGACTGTGAAGACCCGTAACTTCCCCGTAAAGGAAAGTGTCGGATAGTTCGAGAACAAGCCACAAAAGAACGCATACAGAAGATCATTTCATTGTATATTACAACAATGCATCAGATTACAAGAATATACAGAGTATAAATGAATATTGCACAGAAATATCAGAGATTTAAATTACATTTAAATACATAGCAGCGGAAAATAATACAATACACAACTAGAAAGAGATATACAGATACAAAGCTTTCCGGATATCATTCCAGCTGTAAACCAGGATCCTGTGAATATAAATCTGCAAAACCAAAACTACTAGCTGCCCGTGTCAAAATAGGGGCACCCAGAGTTTAGGTTAAAACAATAAACTCCAGGTCAGTCATGTGACTGGTGTGAGAACTAAAACAGTTAATCTTTATTTTTAAAGTTAGGTAAATCAAGGGACCACGCCGTATAACACGGAACGGGTTTCCTCCCAAGAATACCAGTGCATAAAACAAACAGCGCAATGCTAAATAAAGAAAGATGAAGCTGTTATAAGACCCAGGTCCCATCACACAATGCAACGCAGCCGAGGATAGGGTTTTCCCTTATAACAGCCAAAGAATGATTGATACGTTTAAAACAAATCGTTTGATACTATTATAAGTGCATAGTGTATAAAACAACTTCAATTCATAAGTATCAATCATAGGCGGCATGAGCGTCCCATGCCACTATGTCGCCATATATAGGTTTACAAATAAAACCGCAAATGTCACGTATTTGGAAATTGGATTTCCTTCTATGAACCGAGGCAAAAGATAGTCCTCAACCGATTCGAGACGCTCTAGCCCATGTCTCAGGACCCAGACACAGGTGGGCCCTTGGATCCTCAGGGCCGGTCCACCGATGTGGATTAAAATGCCTGAACATGCGTTTCCCCGCCCTTTGGGGCGTAAATGAGCCAACGAATGACTCCATCGGACCCGGATCGTCCGATCAAACCGAGGCGCCTCGCAACAGCAACAACCACACAGGTGAAAAGTATATAAATGTCAGGGCTGGTAGGTCACTGACACCACCCTAGCTAGAAAGAAACGCATGCCCTCCCTGACGTCCTCTCCCGTTTTTGGTTCACAACCGGGGTGCGAAACTCGCGAATTCACGTTACACAAAGCTGTGCCACACAGGCTGTGCTTTGATCATCACCACAAGGCTTTGCTTTTCAACAGAAGCCTCGATCAATTGCCACTTAGGCATGCCACACAGGCAATTTTACTCCATGCGTTTGATATCCATCAGTATATAACCCCTGAGCTCGTACGTCTCAGAGAAGGGCGTTAAGCAAGAGAATAAATTCTTCGCCGCCAAACAGATATATATTTAATAGAGATCAATCACACAGACTAAAATCCAATGTCAGACACACCGTCCATTTACAAGTCCGTTCTGGGTCTGAACGAAACCGGAGGCACCTAGTACCCCGCATATCCATCGATCTCCAAGTACGTCTGGACGATCACCAACTGTTTCCATCTTCTTGGGTGTACAGCCCAATCAAGATCATCAGTAATCACCCAAACGTCGTGAAGACTTCTGGTCTTCGACCACCGTCTTCATCTTCGACACCACGTCGAATCAGTTATTCAGAATGGGATAAACCCGGTCTTTCTGAATAACTTGCGTATATATTATAAAAGTTTTACACAAACACAACATACGCCTCATTCCAATTCAGAATATTCTTTTATTAAAATATTCCTATACTTGGGGAAAAGTTCCCATTAATTTTATCCAAGATAAATTCTTTAAATTTATTCTTTAATCTCCTTTGAATATCAATTCAAACTAGTCGGGATTAGCGAACCACACCGAAGTAATCATTTATTTTATTTCCCAATCCCAACCTATTCATCCCATGAAGTAAAACTGGTTATACTTCATATCTAACACCACGGTGTTATCGGTAAATTCAATTACCATTTCACGTTCAAATCTAATTAAAGATTTAACTATCGCCTGGAGCAAAACTGGTGATACTCCATTCTCGATCTTTTCAATCTAATTAAAGATTCATTAAAACTCCACTTAGTTTTAATCGTTAACTGGGTTAAAGAATCAGTGTCATTTAAAACACGGTTCACGATAAACCCAAAGTCACATTCCATTAATTATCGGGTTAAAGAACGAGTGTTATTCAAAACACCATTCACGACAAACCCAAATCACATTTGATATTAAACACAAGGCTCTGAATAGAAAATATACCGGCTTATATCCAATATCAAATTCTACGACTAACAAATATCGTATTGGAAATAACGATATATATATATCTTTCAAATTCCCATAACAATATCTGTATCATTACGAAATCCAACATCGAAATATTCCGAAGACAATTTCGATTCAAATCCATTCCAATGCAATCATTGGAAATTCAGGTTATTTTCAAAACCATTTCAAATTCAATTTATTTATTTAAAAATAAATAGAATTATAATTCTAGTTCAAAACTAGTTCATTTCGATAAAAATCTATTTTTATCTTTTCAAATATGGAGTTTTTCATCCCAAATCTTCACAAATCATTTCTTATGATTTTACACAAATTAGTACTATTTTTAATAATTTTATCAAGGCCCGTACAGTCGATTTCCATCAATGGCCATCGAACTGCACTTACAGCGACCTTTTTCAAATTTGATTTGGACGTAACTCCAAATCCAACCGTTAGGTTTCAAATTTCTAATATTCGTTAGAAAGCTCTTTTCGATACGAACCCAACGGTTCCGGTTTTAGGAGAATCCGACGGTCGGATCTCCCATAATGCCCGTTTGAAATAAATGGTCGAAATTCACGAACTGCCGCGGCGCGGCGCGTTCTATTCAGGCCATCATATTATATATATAATATATATTTCATCGATTTCTATTTAAAACGAATTATATAAAAAGTTTTTAAATTCGTTTCAAAAGCAACTTCAACTTCCTTTTCAATTCAAATCAAAATTGAATTCTTCCTTATAAATTCGTTTTTAAAATTCATTTCTATTCAATTCAAATTTCAATTCAATTTGAATTCATTTCAATTCAATTCAATTTCAATTCGAATTCATTCATATTCAATTTCAATTCTTTTCAAAATATCAGATTTTGAAATCACTTTCGATATTCATTATAAAATGAATAAAATCGATATAAATATCGTTCACGTCAAAATGGCGTCAATCTAATCAACACGGCTTCATATATTTCTATTTTCCAATATTCTATTTCAAATATTTCTATTCAAATATTTCTTTTTCAAAATAGTTGTTATTATCAAAATATTTCGTTCAACACATGACCAATCTCAATGGATGAGTACTGTCAACACATGAACCTTTATTTATATTATTCTTTATTTTCTAAATTGGAATGAGGCCCAATCAATTACCATATAAAGTTAATTATATGGATTCCATACAACAAATGTATATAATAGCAACGATAGATAATCAACCATCAACCAAAGTGCACTACACTGTATAAGCATCAAATATAGATATCTAACGCTTATAACAGCCTGTTGATCAATCGATCGACATATTCAATCAATCGGGATGAGTGAACTTCAAATTTCATCCCAACACCCGTGTGGGGTTTCAAACAATCAAACACAGATTTTATTTGTGCAGTTGGACGATGTGTAAAATTTATCGTCCCAATCAATGTCATTCAAATAGGTGTACATAAACAAACAGTCCGGTTTGTAAATGAATATCTATTTATTCACATTCACTATATTCATATTCCCGTTAAAAATTATATTTTTAACGATAAAACATTTTATTCTAACATATGAATTTCTATTGTTCATTTACACAATAAAATGATATTTTTATTTTTCTAACTCATTTTAGAAAATTTCGGCGGCATAACGGCACGATACTAGAAACGGGACGAGGCCTAGCCTTTTCCCCGGTCTAGTGAAGGCCCACGCCATTCACACATCAATCAAATTCACCAAACAACCAATTCAAATCAAGTCATCAAATTAATTTATGCAACCAAACAAACAAGTCCATGGTCTGTGGACGATTGTGTCGGGTGCTACTAAGCACCGTCTACATCCTAGTATATATATATATATATAACTAGAAAAAGAAATTGAAAGGTGAGAAATTCTCACATTTAGCTATCCCGATTCCACGACTCTTCTAATGTAGAACACCTTCGCCGTGCTTCCAACAAGATCTGTTACACACGGTTTCATGTTAAAAATCAACTTTTTATACCGCTATTACAAAGATAAAAATTCTATTTTTATAACGCTCTAAATAGAGAAAAGATTATATTTTTATTCCTCTCCCCATATAATAAAAATTATATTTTCTAGCTTATAAAAATCTCAACTTTTAGCGAATAAAAACCTCAATCCTCTCTGCTAATATATAAAAGCCAAATTTTTATTCTTTGTAAAAATCAAATTTTATTTATATATCATATCTTTATGATAACAAAGATCAAAGCTTTGACCTAAAAATATGAGGAAAAAGATCAGATTTCCTAATCTAAATTATCTAAACAACATAGCTAGCAAATTTAAAATAAAAGAAATCACCTTTTTCTTCTTGTAAAATTCGAATTCTCATTGGTGGAGGGACTGGGCGGCACTAGTGGTCAGAGATATGGGAGCGGAAGCTACTAGAGGTGGAGGGGGTGGTTCGTGGCAGTGCAAGGTGTCGGGTGGTGGCAGTTTAGGGTAGTGGCGGCGGATTTAAGGGGTTTGGGGAGTGAGACTGTCTTCGACGCAGGTGGTAGGAGGAGGGGTGGGTCTGCGCGGTGGGGCGGAAACGTGGTGGCGCGGCCTCAGGTGGGGCGCTGGGCGGGTGGATGCTCCGATTTGGGCTAGGGTTTCATGCTCGCGGGTTTTGGGTAGGAGGGAACGCGGGGCGAGTTCGAGAGGAGGGGGAAGGGCTCCGCCGGGGTTGGCTGGCGGCCGGGGGTTGGGCGCGACGTCGCCTGAAGGGGGTGCGACGGGGAACTTCGACCGAGGGGGGGGGATTTCTTTTTTTCTTTTTTTTTATCTGGAAATCGATATGTGAAGGGAGGAAGGAGAACGAAAAGGGATGGGGGGTTTATGAAAATAATTTA
The DNA here is from genome assembly GCA_030737875.1 of Allium sativum. Lineage (NCBI taxonomy): Eukaryota > Viridiplantae > Streptophyta > Magnoliopsida > Asparagales > Amaryllidaceae > Allium > Allium sativum. Next base: position 860,514,561 of record CM060915.1, on the reverse strand, counting down.
TTTAATTATTATTTTTAGTCCTTATAGTTGACTTTTTTATCCGACCTCGAAATTGGGCCCAACGACTGTCGCCCCTAGCGTAATACCCCCATTCCGGACACAATGGGATATGTATCGTAGGCCAACTCGGCTGTTTCAATAGGTTTTGATCAAATTTAAAATATAAATCAGTTATATATTTAATTTACACGCATTTCAAATTACCGGGGTCACATACGAGCTCTAAAAATTCCAGAAAAATATTTTCTAGCATCGTGTCGATGATACGGTCCTAACAAAACTAATTTCGTCGAATTCTGAGACCGTTTGAAAAATGACCAATTTCCAGTCGATTAAAATCAACAGAAAGTGGTCAAACACGTTTTCCTTTGCCACGCTCACATATTGATTCGAAAAATTATGAAATCTGAAACCTAGCAATAACTTGACATCACGGACCCAACAAAACTGGTTTCGTCGAAATCCGAGGTCATTTGCAAAATTCCCATTTTTAAGGGCCTGAATTCCATAGCGACTATTCAGAATTTTCAACTGGACATATCTTTTGATTCCCGCTATGAAATCTTGATTTTTCTGATTCGTTGGAAAGATATCATCAATTAGATTCCATTATTTTTGGTTTCACTAAAATCCGGATTGTTTTGCGCCCGGCACATTCAATTGAAGTTTGAAATCGAATTAACGAACTACCGCGCCATTTTCAATTCATTTTATAATTATATATAATTATTTATATTCTAACGACGACGTATATAATATATACGATCGAATTATATTCAAAATAAATTTATCGTCGATATTATTTAAAATAATCTATTTTAAATATTCAAAATTCGCTAAAATAGCCTAAATAAAAATTTTAAACCGGCCCAGATTTTCGGGTTATTACAATCTCCCCCACTTAAAACTTTTCGTCCCCGAAAAGGAACAAAGTCGAAAGTGGTTTGATTAATCAACTCTACGCTCGATCTGGCTTCCATTCTCCAAATCTTTAGTTTCTGAGAATTTTCAAAATTTCAAAAATTTGGCTAACACCCTAAATTTTCGAAAAATTTCGCCATAACCTCCCCTGCACCGGGAGCATCGGGGAATTTCAAATAGCTTCCCCGGTCCTTCAGATCTCAAAAAGAAAAAGAAAAAGCCAAGCGACTAGCCAATAGGCTCATAAAATCATCATCACCCAAACAAAACAGTAAATTATGTAGTAAACATGTACCTATTTGTCGGGCAAACAAATTTTATTCTTCGGCTCTAGCCTCCTTGCTATGACCTGTTCAATGCAAGTATATGTATATGCAAGCAAATGCGACCAATTTTCAATATCGTTCCATATTTGATATAATTAGGCTAAATGGTTCAAAATTATCAAACAATTAAACAAACAACACAAGCATCAATCAATTAGTGGATTTAACTCTTCAAATTCATAATTTTGATACATATACAAAAATCACATTTTTGATGCCAAATCACAACAATAAGCCCTATCTATATTAGTTTTGGTTCTCACACCAGCCTAATGGAAATATATAGAAAATCACACCTTCGAAACACGAACATAAATACTGATGATGTCATGACAATCATCAGTACCATCTCCGGGCGACTAGAATGTGATTCCATATCTATCCAGTATATTAAAACTTTGAATATACGTTTGCAAGGCGTATATGCAAATTCTTTATATACTGAATTGTCCAAAATCAATACAAATAAATAATCAAATACGAATAGTTGATTTAAATTTTCAAAACCAAACTCGTTTTCTTTTGAAAAATATACCCTTCACACTCGTTCTAGGATACTACTGATCCCATCTCTAACGAGTCATTCCCGTTGGATATTACTAATCCAATATCTGATGAATTCTTTCGTACGGTTCTAATGTGTCTTGTTCTCTGCTTTGTAAACCAAAGCTCTGATACCAACTGTGAAGACCCGTAACTTCCCCGTAAAGGAAAGTGTCGGATAGTTCGAGAACAAGCCACAAAAGAACGCATACAGAAGAACATTTCATTGTATATTACAACAATGCATCAGATTACAAGAATATACAGAGTATAAATGAATATTGCACAGAAATATCAGAGATTTAAATTACATTTAAATACATAGCAGCGGAAAATAATACAATACACAACTAGAAAGAGATATACGGATACAAAGCTTTCCGGATATCATTCCAGCTGTAAACCAGGATCCTATGAATATAAATCTGCAAAACCAAAACTACTAGCTGCCCGTGTCAAAATAGGGGCACCCAGAGTTTAGGTTAAAACAATAAACTCCAGGTCAGTCATGTGACTGGTGTGAGAACTAAAACAGTTAATCTTTATTTTTAAAGTTAGGTAAATCAAGGGACCACGCCGTATAACACGGAACGGGTTTCCTCCCAAGAATACCAGTGCATAAAACAAACAGCGCAATGCTAAATAAAGAAAGATGAAGCTGTTATAAGACCCAGGTCCCATCACACAATGCAACGCAGCCGAGGATAGGGTTTTCCCTTATAACATCCAAAGAATGCTTGATACGTTTAAAACAAATCGTTTGATACTATTATAAGTGCATAGTGTATAAAACAACTTCAAATCATAAGTATCAATCATAGGCGGCATGAGCGTCCCATGCCACTATGTCGCCATATATAGGTTTACAAATAAAACCGCAAATGACACGTATTTGGAAATTGGATTTCCTTCTATGAACCGAGGCAAAAGATAGTCCTCAACCGATTCGAGACGCTCTAGCCCGTGTCTCAGGACCCAGACACAGGTGGGCCCATGGATCCTCAGGGCTGGTCCACCGATGTGGATTAAAATGCCTGAACATGCGTTTCCCCGCCCTTTGGGGCGTAAATGAGCCAACGAATGACTCCATCGGACCCGGATCGTCCGATCAAACCGAGGCGCCTCGCAACAGCAACAACCACACAGGTGAAAAGTATATAAATGTCAGGGCTGGTAGGTCACTGACACCACCCTAGCTAGAAAGAAACGCATGCCCTCCCTGACGTCCTCTCCCGTTTTTGGTTCACAACCGGGGTGCGAAACTCACGAATTCACGTTACACAAAGCTGTGCCACACAGGCTGTGCTTTGATCATCACCACAAGGCTTTGATTTTCAACAGAAGCCTCGATCAATTGCCACTTAGGCAAGCCACACAGGCAATTTTACTCCATGCGTTTGATATCCATCAGTATATAACCCCTGAGCTCGTACGTCTCAGAGAAGGGCGTTAAGCAAGAGAATAAATTCTCCGCCGCCAAACAGATATATATTTAATAGAGATCAATCACACAGACTAAAATCCAATGTCAGACACACCGTCCATTTACAAGTCCGTTCTGGGTCTGAACGAAACCGGAGGCACCTAGTACCCCGCATATCCATCGATCTCCAAGTACGTCTGGACGATCACCAACTGTTTCCATCTTCTTGGGTGTACAGCCCAATCAAGATCATCAGTAATCACCCAAACGTCGTGAAGACTTCTGGTCTTCGACCACCGTCTTCATCTTCGACACCACGTCGAATCAGTTATTCAGAATGGGATAAACCCGGTCTTTCTGAATAACTTGCGTATATATTATAAAAGTGTTACACAAACACAACATACGCCTCATTCCAATTCAGAATATTCTTTTATTCAAATATTCCTATACTTGGGGAAAAGTTCCCATTAATTTTATCCAAGATAAATTCTTTAAATTTATTCTTTAATCTCCTTTGAATATCAATTCAAACTAGTCGGGATTAGCGAACCACACCGAAGTAATCATTTATTTTATTTCCCAATCCCAACCTATTCATCCCATGAAGTAAAACTGGTTATACTTCATATCTAACACCACGGTGTTATCGGTAAATTCAATTACCATTTCACGTTCAAATCTAATTAAAGATTTAACTATCGCTTGGAGCAAAACTGGTGATACTCCATTCTCGATCTTTTCAATCTAATTAAAGATTCATTAAAACTCCACTTAGTTTTAATCGTTAACTGGGTTAAAGAATCAGTGTCATTTAAAACACGGTTCACGATAAACCCAAAGTCACATTCCATTAATTATCGGGTTAAAGAACGAGTGTTATTCAAAACACCATTCACGACAAACCCAAATCACATTTGATATTAAACACAAGGCTCTGAATAGAAAATATACCGGCTTATATCCAATATCAAATTCTACGACTAACAAATATCGTATTGGAAATAACGATATATATATATCTTTCAAATTCCCATAACAATATCTGTATCATTACGAAATCCAACATCGAAATATTCCGAAGACAATTTCGATTCAAATCCATTCCAATGCAATCATTGGAAATTCTGGTTATTTTCAAAGCCATTTCAAATTCAATTTATTTATTTAAAAATAAATAGAATTATAATTCTAGTTCAAAACTAGTTCATTTCGATAAAAATCTATTTTTATCTTTTCAAATATGGAGTTTTTCATCCCAAATCTTCACAAATCATTTCTTATGATTTTACACAAATTATTACTATTTTTAATAATTTTATCAAGGCCCGTACAGTCGATTTCCATCAATGGCCATCGAACTGCACTTACATCGACCTTTTTCAAATTTGATTTGGACGTAACTCCAAATCCAACCGTTAGGTTTCAAATTTCTAATATTCGTTAGAAAGCTCTTTTCGATACGAACCCAACGGTTCCGGTTTTAGGAGAATCCGACGGTCGGATCTCCCGTAATGCCCGTTTGAAATAAATGGTCGAAATTCACGAACTGCCGCGGCGCGGCGCGTTCTATTCAGGCCATCATATTATATATATAATATATATTTCGTCGATTTCTATTTAAAACGAATTATATAAAAAGTTTTTAAATTCGTTTCAAAAGCAACTTCAACTTCCTTTTCAATTCAAATCAAAATTGAATTCTTCCTTATAAATTCGTTTTTAAAATTCATTTCTATTCAATTCAAATTTCAATTCAATTTGAATTCATTTCAATTCGCTTTCAATTCAATTCAATTTCAATTCGAATTCATTCATATTCAATTTCAATTCTTTTCAAAATATCAGATTTTGAAATCACTTTCGATATTCATTATAAAATGAATAAAATCGATATAAATATCGTTCACGTCAAAATGGCGTCAATCTAATCAACACGGCTTCATATATTTCTATTTTCAAATATTCTATTTCAAATATTTCTATTCAAATATTTCTTTTTCAAAATAGTTGTTATTATCAAAATATTTCGTTCAACACATGACCAATCTCAATGGATGAGTATTGTCAACACATGAACCTTTATTTATATTATTCTTTATTTTCTAAATTGGAATGAGGCCCAATCAATTACCATATAAAGTTAATTATATGGATTCCATACAACAAATGTATATAATAGCAACGATAGATAATCAACCATCAACCAAAGTGCACTACACTGTATAAGCATCAAATATAGATATCTAACGCTTATAACAGCCTGTCGATCAATCGATCGACATATTCAATCAATCAGGATGAGTGAACTTCAAATTTCATCCCAACACCCGTGTGGGGTTTCAAACAATCAAAAACAGATTTTATTTGTGCAGTTGGGCGATGTGTAAAATTTATCGTCCCAATCAATGTCATTCAAATAGGTGTACATAAACAAACCGTCCGGTTTGTAAATGAATATCTATTTATTCACATTCACTATATTCATATTCCCGTTAAAAATTATATTTTTAACGATAAAACATTTTATTCTAACATATGAATTTCTATTGTTCATTTACACAATAAAATGATATTTTTATTTTTCTAACTCATTTTAGAAAATTTCGGCGGCATAACGGCACGATACTAGAAACGGGACGAGGCCTAGCCTTTTCCCCGGTCTAGTGAAGGCCCACGCCATTCACACATCAATCAAATTCCCCAAACAACCAATTCAAATCAAGTCATCAAATTAATTTATGCAACCAAACAAACAAGTCCATGGTCTGTGGACGATTGTGTCGGGTGCTACTAAGCACCGTCTGCATCCTAGTATATATATATATATATATATATATATATAACTAGAAAAAGAAATTGAAAGGTGAGAAATTCTCACATATAGCTATCCCGATTCCACGACTCTTCTAATGTAGAACACCTTCGCCGTGCTTCCAACAAGATCTGTTACACACGGTTTCATGTTAAAAATCAACTTTTTATACCGCTATTACAAAGATAAAAATTCTATTTTTATAACGCTCTAAATAGATAAAAGATTATATTTTTATTCCTCTCCCCATATAATAAAAATTATATTTTCTAGCTTATAAAAATCTCAACTTTTAGCGAATAAAAACCTCAATCCTCTCTGCTAATATATAAAAGCCAAATTTTTATTCTTTGTAAAAATCAAATTTTATTTATATATCATATCTTTATGATAACAAAGATCAAAGCTTTGACCTAAAAATATGAGGAAAAAGATCAGATTTCCTAATCTAAATTATCTAAACAACATAGCTAGCAAATTTAAAATAAAAGAAATCACCTTTTTCTTCTTGTAAAATTCGAATTCTCATTGGTGGAGGGACTGGGCGGCACTAGTGGTCAGAGATAAGGGAGCGGAAGCTACTAGAGGTGGAGGGGGTGGTTCGTGGCAGTGCAGGGTGTCGGGTGGTGGCAGTTTAGGGTAGTGGCGGCGGATTTAAGGGGTTTGGGGAGTGAGACTGTCTTCGACGCAGGTGGTAGGAGGAGGGGTGGGTCTGCGCGGTGGGGCGGAAACGTGGTGGCGCGGCCTCAGGTGGGGCGCTGGGCGGGTGGATGCTCCGATTTGGGCTAGGGTTTCATGCTCGCGGGTTTTGGGTAGGAGGGAACGCGGGGCGAGTTCGAGAGGAGGGGGAAGGGCTCCGCCGGGGTTGGCTGGCGGCCGGGGGTTGGACGCGACGTCGCCTGAAGGGGGTGCGATGGGGAACTTCGACCGAGGGGGGGATTTCTTTTTTTCTTTTTTTTATCTGGAAATCGATATGTGAAGGGAGGAAGGAGAACGAAAAGGGATGGGGGGTTTATGAAAATAATTTATTTAATTATTATTTTTAGTCCTTATAGTTGACTTTTTTATCCGACCTCGAAATTGGGCCCAACGACTGTCGCCCCTAGCGTAATACCCCCATTCCGGACACAATGGGATATGTATCGTAGGCCAACTCGGCTGTTTCAATAGGTTTTGATCAAATTTAAAATATAAATCAGTTATATATTTAATTTACACGCATTTCAAATTACCGGGGTCACATACGAGCTCTAAAAATTCCAGAAAAATATTTTCTAGCATCGTGTCGATGATACGGTCCTAACAAAACTAATTTCGTCGAATTCTGAGACCGTTTGAAAAATGACCAATTTCCAGTCGATTAAAATCAACTGAAAGTGGTCAAACACGTTTTCCTTTGCCACGCTCACATATTGATTCGAAAAATTATGAAATCTGAAACCTAGCAATAACTTGACATCACGGACCCAACAAAACTGGTTTCGTCGAAATTCGAGGTCATTTGCAAAATTCCCATTTTTAAGGGCCTGAATTCCATAGCGACTATTCAGAATTTTCAACTGGACATATCTTTTGATTCCCGCTATGAAATCTTGATTTTTCTGATTCGTTGGAAAGATATCATCAATTAGATTCCATTATTTTTGGTTTCACTAAAATCCGGATTGTTTTGCACCCGGCACATTCAATTGAAGTTTGAAATCGAATTATCGAACTACCGCGCCATTTTCAATTCCTTTTATAATTATATATAATTATTTATATTCTAACGACGACGTATATAATATATACGATCGAATTATATTCAAAATAAATTTATCGTCGATATTATTTAAAATAATCTATTTTAAATATTCAAAATTCGCTAAAATAGCCAAAATAAAAATTTTAAACTGGCCCAGATTTTCGGGTTATTACACGGCCTGAGTCCTGACTCCGGTCATACTAGACGCCCTCCACGTCAGCGAACGGAATGGGTTTAGGTGCGACTTGATAGAGGAGGGGAGAGAGAAGAGGCGGTGGAGGGGAAGAAGAAGGGAGTAGGTGATCGAAGCTGGGGGGGGGGGGGGGCGACGGCAAGCTGAGGTGGTGGGAGCGACGGGCGCGAGGTCTAAAGGAGGGCGGCGGGATTTGCTCAGATCTGAAAGGGGTAGAGAGAAAAGTTTAAAGTAAGGGGAGGGGTTATATGCAAGAGGTTTATATTAATTTATTATTATTTTTATTTTATTTTTCTTCTTTAAGTTGACTTTATATTCGAATCTCAAATCAAGCCCAACGAATGTCGCCCCTAGGGTAATACCCCCATTCCGAACACCATGGGATATGTCACATAGGCTAGTTCGGCTGTTACGATTAGTTTTCACTTAAATTAAAATATAAATCAGTATATAGTCAATTTGAACGTACATTTTAAATTACCGGGGCCACATACGAACTCTAAAAATTCCCGATAAATTATTTCTAGCTTCGTATTGATGATACGGTCCTAACAAAACTAGTTTCGTCAAATTCTGAGACCGTTTGAAAAATGGCCAATTTCCAGTCGATTAAAATCAACTAAAACTGGTCAAACGCGTTTTCCTTTGCCACGCTCACATATTGATTCGAAAAATTATGAAATTTGGAATCTAGCAATAACTTAACATCACGGACCCAACAAAACTGGTTTCGTCGAAATCCAAGACCGTTTGCAAAATTTCCATTTTTAAGGGCCTGAATTCTATAGCGACTATTCAGAATTTTCAACTGGACATATCTTTTGATTCCCGCTATGAAATCTTGATTTTTCGGATTCGTTGAAAAGATATTATCAATTAGATCCTAATGTTTTTCGTTTCACTAAAATCCGGATTGTTTTGCACCCAGTACATTCAATTGAAGTTTGAAATCGAATTATCGAACTACCGCGCCATTTTCAATTCCATTTATAATTATATATATAAATATTTATATTCTAACGACGACGCGTATAAATATATACGTTCTAATGCTATTGAAAATAAATTCCTCGTAGATATTATTTAAAATAATTCATTTTAAATAATCAAAATTCGCTAAAATGGCCAAAGTAAAAATTTTAAACTGGCCCAGATTTTCGGGTTGTTACAATGTTTAAACCGGATTTTAGCAAAACCAAAAATATTAGAATCTGTTTGAGAATATCTTTCCAACGAATCTGAAAAATTGAAATTTCATAGCGGGAATAAAAGTTACGTCCAATTGAAAATTCAGAATAGTCGCTATGGAAAATATAGCCCTTAAAAATGGAAATTTTGCAAATGACCTTGGTTTTCGACGAAACAACTTTTGTTGGATCCGTGATGTCAAGTTATTGCTAGATTCCAAAATTCATAATTTTCTGAATCCATATGTGAGCGGGGCGAAGTAAAACGTGTTTTAAACAATTTCAGTCAATTTCGATCGACTAGAAAATGGCCATTTTTCAAACCTTCTCAGAATTTGATGAAATTAGTTTTGTTAGAACCGTATCATCGATACGAAGTTAGAAAATATTTTCCGGGAATTTTTAGAGTCCGTATGTGGCCCCGGTAAATTGAAATGTGCGTTCAAATTCAATATATAGATTTATACGTTGATTTTGATGAAAACTGATCGAAACGATCGAATCAGCTTACGATACATATCCCACTGAGTTCGGAATGGGGGTAATTAGTTATGGACGACAGTCGGTGGGTCTCGTTTGGAGGTTAAAATAAAAAGTTGCATTTTAGCAAATAAAATAATAATAATATATATAATTATATAACTCCACTTCTCACCTCCTCTCTCCTCATTTCAGAAATCAAAAAAAAAAATACCGTCGGCCTCGTTCAAACCCCCCTCGCAGGTTCACCGCCGCCGCTACAGGTGGCGCACCACCACTGGAAGCCTGCCCCTCTTTGTCATTCGGCAGTGTCTTCCCTCCCAAGCCAGCATCGATGCTCCCTTCTCTACCTCCTCCTCTGATCCAAAACACAACCCCCCAATGCCCCTTTTCCTGCCGCCACCCACCTCGCCCTGCCAGCAACCGCCCCCTCCGATCCCCTACCTCCTTCCTTCGCCCTCCGTGCTCCCTCTCTTCCTTTTCTTTACCAAACCGCCCCCAAATCAACAGCTCCGCCCATTGCCCCGCCTGCGCCGACCACCAGGAGCAACCCCGCCGCTCCAGCACCCCCTTAGACCGCGAGCAAAGCCCCCTCCTCAGTTCAACGTCGAATAATGCGGTGAGTTTTATTTTTTATTTATTTTATTTCTCTTTTGATTTTGGTTTTTTAGTTATGAAAATAGGAGTTTTCAGTTAAAAAAATATGATTTTTATATTATAGGAATAATAAAAATATGATTCTTATATTATATAGGTAATAAAAATTGGATTTTTATATATGTATAATAATGATAAAAATTCAATTTTTACATGTATGGTTAAAGTATAAAGATTTGATTTTTAATAGTAGAAAATTATATTTTCATTTTGAAGTAGCGAAAATAAAATTTCGATCTTTATATAAGAAGTAGAATATAAAAATATAATTTTTAAATAGAAAGAAGCATCGAAAAAAAAAATATGAAGCGTTAGGAACAAGAAAGATTTGATTTTTATATCGATAAAGGTTGAATTTTTATAGTAGAAAGGATTGAAATTTTATGATAGAGAAATATGATTTTTATTTTTAATTAGCAATGGTAAGATTTTTTTAATTAGAAAAGGCAGGATTTTTGAATAAATAAAAATTCCATTTTTATTGTATATGAAGCGAAATAAAAAAACATAATTTTTATATATATGAAAGTGAGGTAAAAATATGATTTTCATATTAAGAGATTTGAAATAAAAATATGATTTTTATTTGTTTGAATAGCGATTAAAAATATGATTTTTATCATATAAGTGGTGTTATAAAAATATGGTTTTTATATGAAGTAAAATGTATTTTTATCCTGAAATAGCGAGAACAAAGATTCGATTTTTATATGAGTAGCGGATCAAAAATAGAATTTTTATATAATAGAGAATATAAAAATATGATTTTTATATATGTAGCGAAATAAAAATCTGTTTTTTATTATATATATAGTGAAATAAAAATGTGATTTTTATAGCATTGAAATAAAAATGTGATTTTTAATATGAATAACGTAGAGAAGACTGCTTTGGCATAGCAGGCAAATCCAAACGGTTCACAAATAATATTCAGAATAGAATGGAGGAGTGGAACCCTCGGTGAGAAATTCTCACTTTTAATTTATTTTTCTAGTTGAAATATATACTAGGATGCACATGGTGCTCAGCAGCACCCGACACCCGTCGTCCACAGACCATGGATGACTTGTTTGTTTGATTGATGTGTTGTGAGAATTGATTGTGTAATGTATAATGAATAAATATTTTATAATTAAAAATATAATTTTTAACGTGTATATAAAATAAATATTTATAAACAAATCGGACGATTTGTTTGTGTACACATATTTGACTAATATGGATTGGGACGATAAATTTTACACATCGCCCAACTACACAAATAAAATATGTGTTTGTTGTTTGAAAACCCCACACGGGTATTGGGATGAAATTGGGCATACACTAATCCCAATAATTAGCTGTATGACAATCGATTTATCGACAGGCTGTTGTAAGCATTGAATATTTATATTTAATGCTTATACAGTGTAGAATGCACTCTGGATATTGGATTGTTGTTTTCATTGTTGTTATACACATTTGTTGTGTGAAATCCATATAATCAAATTATATGGTAATTGACTGTGTCTGATTCCAGTTCAGAAAGAATGAAGAATTTGAAATAACGAATATTTTCAAACAATATTCAGAAAAGAATCAAAATATGATTTTGATGTCCGATTCGGAATGGACACGAATATATTTAAATATATAAAGCCATGTTGATTAGATTGACGCCATTTTGACATGAACGATATTTATATTGATTTTATTCATTTTTATAATGAATATCGAAGAGGAATTTATTTCAAAATCTAATGTTTTGAAAATATTATCATTTATATATCGATGACATTGAATATTCAATTTTTGATTAGAAATTGAATATGAAGTTGAAATCGTTTTGAAAACGAATTTAAAACGATTTATAAAATATGTGTTAAAAGTAAATCGATGAAATATATATAATATTATATATATATAATGGCCTGAATAGAACGCGTCACGCTGCGGCAGTTCGCGAATTTCGACCATTGACTTCGAATGGACATTACGGGAGATCCGACCGTCGGATTCTCCTAAAACCGAAACCAGGGTTCGTATCGAAAAGAGCTTTCTAATGAGTACAAGAAATTAGAAATCTAACGGATGGATTTGGAATTATGTCCAAATCAAATTTGGAAAAGGTCGTCGTAAGTGCAGTTCGATGGCCGTTGATGGAAATCGACTGTACGAGCCTTGATAAAATTATTGAAAATATCAATAATTGGTGTAAAATCATAAGAAATGATTTGGAAAGAGTTAGGATGAAAAATCCCATATTTAAAAAGATAAAAATAGATTTTTATCGAAACGAACTAGTTTTGAATTAGAATTATAATCCATTTATTTTTAAAATAAATAAATTGGATTTGAAATGTTTTTGAAAATAACCAGAATTTCCAATATATAAAGTGGAAATGGATTTGAATCGAAATTTTCTTTAGAATATTTCGATGTTGGATTTCGTGATTATACAGATATTGTTATGGAAATTTAAAAGATATATTTATATCGTTATTTCCAACACGATATTTGTTGGTCGTAGAATTTGATATTGAATATAAGCCGATATATTTTCTATTCAGAGCCTTTTATTTAATATCAAATGGGATTTGGGTTTGTCGTGAATGGTGTCTTCATTAACACTATTCTTAAACCCAGTTGAGAAAAAGGTTAAATCTTTTTATTTATATTTAATGAAGTATACCAATTAATTAATATTTAATTGGAATTGAATTGGAATTGATCTTCGGGTTTATCATGAACGGTGTTTTAAATAACACTCGTTCTTGAACCCGATAATTAATGGAATGTGAATTGGGTTTGTCGTGAACTGTGTTTTAACGACATTCGTTCTTTAACCCGATTTACAGTGAAATAAGATTTGAATTTATAAATCTTTTGTTAAGATTTAAAGGAGATTTTCCAAAGTAAAGTTTTTTCCAATTTAATAAAATAAATTGGAATGGAATGGAATTCGATTTGGTAATAATCGAAGTGATTTTTTGTGGATAAGGACTGCTAATATATACGGAATTTAAAAGGCTTTGCCGTTATTCCATTTATATTATTAGTCGGATATGGAAGTTTGTATCAATTATATATATCGATTTGTTTTCCATGATGATTCCATTATTAATGGAATGTAATTTTGGGTTGTCGTGAATGCTATCTTTAATAATACTGTTCTTAGACCCAATGGGGTTAAGAAAATTAGAAACTAACTGAATATTAGTTAAGTTGAATGGTTTCCTGAGTATTGATCTGATGATTGGTTTCGACCTTGGGGGTTATTACTTAGGGAATTGTTCACTTGCTAGTTTAAGGTTAAAGGCTGATGGAATAGAATGTGATTTTGGGTTTATCGTGAACCGTGTTTTAAATGACATTGGTCCTTTAACCTAGTTAAAGATAGAATATGATTTCCCAAGTTAAACAATCATTAATATGGATTTTTGGGCAGATTAAAACAAAGTGGAGTTTTAATGAACCTTTAATTAGATTGAAATGATCGAGAATGGAGTATCACCAGTTTTGCTCCAGGCGATAGTTAAATCTTTAATTAGATTTGAACGTGAATTGGTAATTGAATTTACCGATAACACCGTGGTGTTAGATATGAAGTATTACCAGTTTTACCTCATGGGATGAATAGGTTGGGGTTGGGAGATTTAACAAATGATTACTTCGGTAAGGTTCGCTAATCCCGGCTAGTTTGGGTAAACCATAATTCGGTTTGAATTGATATTCAAAGGAAGATTAAAGAATAAATTTAAAGAATTTATCTTTGATAAAATTAATGGGAACCTTTCCCATAATATAAGAATATTCGAATAAAAGAATATTCTGGATTGGAATGAGGCGTATGTTGTGTTTATGTAGCACTGGTTTATTATATACGCGAGTTATTCGGAAATGGCCTTTAATCCCATTCTGAATAACTAAATCAACGATAATTCGATGATGAAGACGGTGGTTGAAGACCGGAGGTCTTTACGTCGTTTGGATAAAACTGATGATCTTGATTGGGCTGTACACCCAAGAGGAGGGAGTCAGTTGGTGATCGTCCAAACGTACTTGGAGATCGATGGGTATGCAAGGAATAAGATTCCTCTATTTTCGTTCAGACCTAGAACGGACTTGTAAATGGATTGTGTGTCTGACATTGGATTTTATTCTGTGTTGATTGATTTCTATTAAATATATATCTGTTTGGCGGTGGAAAATTTATTCTCTTGCTTAACGCCCTTCTCTGAGATGTATGAGCTCAGAGGTTATACATCGATAGATATCAGTCGCTTGGCATGAATTGTATGTGTGGCATGTTGAGATGCAAATGATCAAGGCTTCTGTTGAAAAGCAGAGTCTTATGGTTGATGATCAAAGCACAACTTTTATACAGCGTAGCTTTGTGTAGTGTTAATTCGCGAGCCTCACACCCCGGTGTGAACCAGAAACGGAAGAGGACATCAGGGAGGGCATGCATTTCCTTTTAGCTAGAAGTGGTGTTTTGGGTTTTACATGCCCGTCCATTTTACTTATGTGGATGATGGATTGCGAGGCGCCTCAGTTATATCGGTCGATCCGGGACCGATGGAGTCATTTGGTTCATTGACGCCCCATAGGGCGGGGAAACGCAGTGTTCAGGCATTTTAATCCACAACGAGTGGACCGGCGCTGACGATCCAAAGGCTTGACAGAGTACTTGCCCGAGACACGGGCTACAGCGTCTCTAAGCGGTGAGGACGATCCCTTGCCTCGGTTCACAGACGGAAACCCAACTTCCAATACGACATTTTGCGGTTTTGATTGTAAACCTATATATGGCAACATAGTGGTATGAGGCACTTATGCCATCTATGATTGATACTTATGATTGAAATTGTTTTGACACTATACACTTATAGTAATAGTAAAAGATGAAATTTCACGTACCAAGCATTTTTGGCTATTATAAGGTAAAAACTCGATCCTCCGGCTTGAGTTGCATTGTGTGATGGGACCTGAGTCTTATAATAGCTTCACTGTTCTTTATTTAGCGTTGCGCTGTTATTTTATGCACTGGTATTCTTGGGAGGAAACCCATTCCATGTTATACGGCGTGGTCCCTGAATTTAACTAACTTTAAAATAAAGATTAATAACTGTTTTAGTTCTCACACCAGTCACATGACTGACCAGGAGTTTATTGTTTTAACCTAAACTCTGGGTGCCCCTATTTTCCACACGGGCAGCTAGTAGTTTTGGTTTTGCAAATTTATATTCATAGGATCCTGGTTTACAGCTAGAATGATATTCGGAAAGCTCTGTATCTGTATATTCTTTTCACTTGTGTTTTGTATTATTTTTCTGCTGCATTGTAACTTGTAAATCTCTGATATTTGGTGAATGTGTAATATTTATTCATACTCTGTATATTCTTGTATTCTGAAGAAATTGTTGTAATAAGCAGTGAAATGTTCTTCTGTTTGTGTCCCGATGTGGCTTGTCCTCAACTCAATATGTGCTTTCCTTCACGAGGAAGTTCGGGTCGTTTCACAAAATGAAGTTGTGTAGAGAAAATTGTAGCCTTATGGGTGTTTATATAGCATAGAGATCAACGAATATGATCAGAACGGGCGTCCAAATGTAGAAAAATGAATCTGTCATCGGATCTGGAAATAGGGGGGAGGTCGACCCCCTAGTCGACCTGTGTGACCTAGGTTGACCCCCTGGTCGACCTGGGTCCTGGGCGGGAAGTTTCCCGCCCAGCCCGGGTGTGTGATTTGAATTTCGAATTCCAAACCTGGGCTGTTTTGTTTAAACCCTTGAAACTTCTGAAGGTCATGACTTCTTCATACTCCAATTTGTGCAAACTCGGACTCTATCTCAACCAGAATTCCGAGATGAACGCAGTGGCGTAGCCCGTTCCCTTAATTCTTCTATTAGAAATTAAGTATACTTTAACTTGTTACTTTGACGTTCACCAAAAACATGGGGTGTTACATTCTCCCCTCCTTAAAGGATTTCGTCCCCGAAATCTTCAAGTTAAGAGGAATGCATATCCTAACATCCAACATTCATCTACTCAACCATTCAATCATAGGCATCCATTGTCCTTAAAAAGATTACTAATGCTTTCATGATCATATGCATAGTTTGTGTACATGTCCTTATCTAATGCAAAATCAGGTGGTCTACTGATTTAGTTGACCTCCTTAATGCGGATTATGTTAGTGCCATGAGTCCATCATGTATGCAATTATACCTAATCATACTTTATAACTTCTACATGAGTGCACAGTCATTCATACAAATGCAACATCCATATGATAACACATCAAGTTTTAATCCATATATATAAAAGTTCACTCGTGCTCATGCAATATGAAATTGACTGAGCCGATCTAGTGCCTAATGTGTGTATATACATCCACGTGCAACCACTTACAAACACTTGCAACCACTTGCATCCACTAAACATAACATGTCTCAAACACATGTTTACATTCATTGGCTTCTACCTAAGGATCGAGGATAGGACCGAGAGGATATACCTAAAAGATAAAGACTAGCATGCAAATAAATATTACAGAAAATGTGGAATCAAGGATATACCCTTAAAAGGGTATGATGCGCGTATCTAGTCTTCAGTCTTCTAAGTCACATCTTCTTGAGCTTCACTCCACTGTACCTTAACTAATTTAACTTCATGATTGCGAAGCTTCTTGACCTCCATTTCCAAAACACACTAGTAAAGATAGGACCTCAATCACTTACTATGCTGGAGGGTATATGATGTAGTCGAACTATCTTTCCAAGATAAACAAACGTTAACCATAATACCAAGTGTGTATACTAAGATGATTAGAGGTCTCTCTTCTACTTAGCTTATCCATCATGTCACAAATCTGAGGGTTGATATCTCTCACGCAAACCATCGTAGTCGAACTTGACATCCCTTGAGTACAAGCCCCAAAGGCCTAAACCAATACCAGACAAGCACCCAAGGAATACCTCTTCCGAATTTGGATGGTTTACATGAGATGATACTAGCAAAACAACCAAACAATTGAGCACTTAACCGACTCTAGCTATCCTCGCCAATCTTGTTCCAAAACTATCGTTGATCTCATAACTGGCTTTGCATTGTCAACAAGATATATGCGGAAGTCTGTCTCGAGTTTTAGGGGAAAACCCCTACCTTAATCAAAACATCTTGCGTACTCATGGACTACTCCAACGGATTGAAAATCGTTGACAGATACATAAGGTGATTCTAGTTAGCTAAAACAAACTGATCCCTTAGGATCGCACGAAATCTCGAGGGTACTCCCGAGGCAAGTTGAAAGTCTAACTACCCTCCTTTCACAATTACTAGCTAACCAATCCATGCCTAGAGTCAACCCATAGCCCATGAAACCCGGAAACATAAGCATTTCAAATCCTTACAAACCAAAGATAAATGAGCTGAACCACAAATTGGATATGAGATAATAATGGGATCTTCTACTATACAAGTACTAAGGTGCAGAGACTCAACTATGGAAGTAGATATAAACGAATGTGAAGAACTAAAATCAAAAAGAGTACTAACGGGATGATCAAGAAGAAAAACTAAAAAATTTCAACAAAACCCTTGCTACCTCCTCTCAGGTACGCTGGCGGTGAGAGCATGCATTTTTCCTCCTGAAAATCCTGTCATTTGTTCTTGCCCTTGCCCTTAATTATACGACCCGTTATACCATAATAAAGATACTTCCTCTTGTTTAAGGTTTAACTATTCTTTCCTCCCCTCCTTTGTGGACCAAGTCTATATCCATGAGTTCTTCATCCTTGGGTTGTGCTCCTTAGCCAAACTCCCTCATTCTCATCTTTGCCATCCTTGTGTAACTTGTTGACAGGTCTCTTGAAAGTTGCCTCCATCGCATGGAAAACCCTACAAAGCTTGAAAGAAAATTAGCCGCAGTTGAAACTACTGCAGCTATAGATGGAAGTTGGGCACTTCTTCGCCCTTTGATAGGTGTCATAGTCTCATCAATCCTATGGAACCATGCCGCGATGAGGTTACCTCCCAGAAAGCCAGGAGCCTTGGAGACTCGGGAAAGAAGGAAACAAGGATTCAAACAGAGGATCAAAAAGATAGTGCATATGGCTTTGGGGAATATGCCTTTAAAACAAAACTTTTCTTTTGAAAATGCTTCTTTTAAAATCGTTTTGAAAATAATTTTTCAAATCTTTTATCTGATCCGGTAACCTTCAGCTCTGATACCAAGTGAAACACCCCACCTTCATTAAGGTCACTCACAAAGGGAATGCCTTAACCTCAGTGGAGCATTTTAGGTAAAAGATGCAGATAAATTACAAGATAGACAAATAAAGCAGCGGAAAAATAAAGTCATTTTATAAACAATATGGTTCAGTCAAGCTTTTACAACAGTTGTCTCAATCATACTTAAAAGTAATACATAGAACTTTTGTCTTGATCTAAAAATTTCCAAATATAAAAGAAGCATAAAAACCAAAATGATATTCCCCAATAAAGCATGAACCAGCCATAACAGTGGAAGAGAGAGTCCAAAGCAGTACATCGACTATCTTCGAGCTTGGAAAGAAAACCGAGCTAAGTGGTAATATTTCCTCCCTGTGAACCTAAGGGGGAAACGAAAGAAAAGACGCGAAACAAAACTAGGTCAGACATAAGTCTGGTAAGTCCAGTGACTTTCAGCATATAAACAGGTAAAAGCATCATGACATGAATAAACTGAATATAAGACAATACCGTGAGAACAAGGATAACACGATAACATAGGATAAGTACAAGGTATGATAAGGCAATATAAACTGAATGTGCTTATAGTCTTTCTCTGCTTCGCTACTACTTTGTTATTCTAATTTCTATATCTATCTTTGCACCACCTAACTAGTGTCCCAACTAGTAATCTGTATAAAACGATAACGTGATCCCAATCCTTGCAATTGTGGTAGCCTTCAGGTGTACATCTATCGTGAGGATTCCACCTCAATCTGCCTAAATGCCATGAACATGTTAGATGTACCCTTACTACCTTATCGATCGGCACCCTACTTGTATTAATGTTCCATGTGTCTGTGTCAATCGGCCCTCTCTTGCGTGTAGATACCCTGTGCTGGTTCCACCATAAGGTGTATCAATCCTTATGATAGCAACCCGACACAATTCAAGATGCACAGTGTATAACTACCGGTACCCAGTGCCTACTTTTTCCCACTCCGGAGTACGTGCACGCCTGTAAACCGTTGGAACCTACACTAACGTACCCCCTGCCTCTATTTTGACCGCTTATAATCAGCCCAGTAATCGTGCCCCACCCTGCCTAGTTTCAGGGTACCATGATACATCTATGTGGGTTACTGCTGAAATGGGTCCCCGTTACTAGGGTTTCCTGCTGGTTAAGTTTGTGGGCCTATATATATAAATATTACCCACCTACATGAGAGTACTTAACCCTCCCACCGATTCTAACATGTTTCCTTAACGGTTCAGTTTGTGGGCCTATATGTATTAATATTAGCCACCTACACGAGATGCACTTAACCCTTCCATCGATTCAAGCATGTTTATTTAATGGTTAAGTTTATGGGCCTATATTTATTAATATTACCCACTTACACGAGATGCACTTAACCCTTCCATCAATTCATGCATGTTTATTTAACGGTTAAGTTGTGGGCCTATATGTATTAATATTACCCACCTACACGAGATGCACTTAACCCTTCAATCGATTCAAGCATGTTTATTTAACGGTTAAGTTTGTGGGACTATATTTACTAATATTACCCACCAACTCGATATGTACTTAACCCTCCCGCACGTTATGTCATATTGGTTAAGTGTTGTCCATTCATGTTAACTTAATCCACTCATTCATCGTGTCATGTTGGTTAAGTGTTTCCTATTAACTTAACCCCGTTCGTTCATCAAGTTATATTGGTCAAGTGTTTCTTATTAAATTAACCCCACATGTTCATCATGTTGTATTGGTTAAGTATCTTCAATCAATTCAAGTTAACTTAACCCACCTACTTGTCATATTACTTTTGTTAAGTGTTCCCTTTTTGTGTTAACTTAACCCTACCACAAATCAAGTTATATTGGTTAAGTGTTTCTTATTACGTACCCTACCCATCCATCATGCTATACTGGTTAAGTGTTCCCTCTTAACTTAACCCTAGTCATTCATCTTTTTATATTGGTTAAGTGTTTCTCATTAACTTAACCCTAGTCATTCATATTATATTGGTTAAATGTTCCTATGAACTTAACCCTAGTCATTCATGTTATATTGGTTAAGTGTTCCTATGAGCTTAACCCTAGTCAATCATCTTGTTCATTAGCATTAATTGATTTATTACTGCACCAACCTCTCACATTAGATATGTATTGTTGCGGTTATTGGATGTGTCGGGTGGTTCCGGGAAGTTTTACGCCTCAACTCAATCTAACCTCGGTTTTTATTGGGCATGATGCACTAATCTCTCACATTAGATAGGTGTTGTTGTGGTTACTGGATGTGCCGGGCAGTTCTAGGAAGTTTTACACCACAACTCAATCTAACCTCGGGTTAGGCATGTTCATCTTTAATTTACACATTTACCGTGTATACCAAAATCTAGATTTTACATGCTAATTACCAAATTCACCAAAACTAGTCATGTTACATTTTACGCCCAATCTAGATTTAATGCTCAAGTTACCCCAAATTCGCAACAATAACAATTTTGCCCAAAACTTGATTTATATGCCAATTTCATACTTTTTCGTTCATGCCAATTCTAGGTTCAATATGTCAAATTACATATTCCATAATTCATGTCAAATTTCCCCAAATTGCATCTTAACAGACATGCCATACTACATGTTCCAAATTATGCCAAATAATGTCAATTTCATCTTATAGCCAATTACCCCCGCATTCATAACGTTTGTATTTCGAGATTCAACCCAAGATCATAAAATAAGTTGAAAAGCAAGATGGAACATCGTAAGGATAGGCAAAGTCATATGATGATAAGAACTATTGGTCCAATAAACTTGATGTACTAAAAAGACAAGTTCTGCATCGAATACATCGTAGGCATATAGATATGATAAGAACTATATCATGAACTTAAAAAGGGATTACAATTCCGATATACAACAAGCATAGATATGATTGGACCAGTTTCATAGTCAAAAATGATTTCCAAAGATATATATATATATATATATATATATATATATATATATATATATATATATGCACACACACACTCAAGCATAGATTTCAATGAAAGGCATCAGGCATATTCTCATATCCATTTTATTACATGTCACAAATAGATTTAGGTGTTCAAATCTAAAAAGTAACCGACTTACAAAACAAAGGCAAATCTTGTTTTCATGCCTAAGCCATACATCACTATACACACTAATCTTCTTCTTCCAAATCATAAACTATCATATATATATATATATATATATATATATATATATATATATGCCCCAATTTTTAGATCTTAAACCACAACATGTACTATGCCTTATATTTACAGTTTAATTTACGCCCCAAATTCCAAGTCATATGTCCAATACTTTATGTTTTAAATCTCAAGTCATATGTCCAATACTTTATGCCTCAAATCCCAAGTCATATGTTCGATACACTTCATGTTTTGAATACAACATGTGTTATGTCCTCAAATCAGTTACAACTCAATTATGCCCAATTATACACAATTTAATTCTTTTTCCCAATTTTAGCGCTAGTCATGTCCAAATCAAATATTATACCCAATTTTATTTCCAACGTACGTTCATCTCTTATGAGATCTGGCTCAGGATTGCAGTAGCCTTGCTATAAAACAAAAAAAGGGAAGAAGGAAAGAAGAGACCAAGAATGGACATAATATTATCAATGAGATAGATCCAAAGGATATAGTAAGACAGATAAAAATAGGCATAATCTTAGATCCAGATTTATTTCAATGTCAGAATCGCAATTAACTTTTATTTCTGAAAGTAACGTGAATTTACAAATTATAGAACGGTCTTGAATTCTGGGATCTGTATTCTGAAACTGAATAGCTCTCCCTTGAAGTAAACTATTTGTTCTTCTAATTTAGATTTGATTTAATTCTTAGAAAATAGTTGTTGAAGTCGTTGAATTAGCCTTTGAATCACTACTAGAATTCTAAACTTGATTTCTACGAAGGACTTGAGTACCATAACCCCATCTTAGATTTATTTTGATACGAATTAGGTTAGAGTATAGGCAAAATGAAGTTGTGTAGAGAAAATTATAGCCTTAGGGGTGTTTATATAGCATAGGGATCAATGAATCTGGTCAGAACGGGCGTCCAAATGCAGAAAAATGAATCTGTCCTCGGATCTGGAAATAAGGGGGAGGTCGACCCCCTGATCGAGATGTGTGACCCAGGTCGACCGCCTGGTCGACCTATGTCCGGGGCGGTAAATTTCCCGCCTAGCCCGGGTGTGTGATTTAAATTTTGAATTCCGAACCTAAGCTGTTTTATTTAAACCCCTGAAACTTTTGAAGGTCATAACTTCTTCATACGGAGTCCGATTTGCGCAAACTTGGACTCTATCTCAAGCCGAATTCCGATACGAACGCAATGGCATAACCCATTTCCATTAATTCTCCACTTAAAAATTAAGTATACTTTAATTTGTTACTTTGACGTTCACCGAAAATACAGGGTGTTACAAAATAGATTCAAATGTTTCTTCTTTTAATGAAATCCAACTTATAATGAATCCTGTATATTCATTTGAAGTTCAAAACTCAATATTACGAACTACCACGATGTTACAGGCCCGATTATAATTATATTATAATTAATACATTCAAATGACATTTATTTAATATATTTGTCGTTACAATTTGAATATAAACTCAAAAGAAATATCTTATATTATTTGATTACTTATTTTATATCAAATATTCAAAATATTTGAATTCCAATCATTCGAATTACCACACCATTATATGAAAATAATTAAACTAATTAATTATTAAATTGCTAAAATTCCGGGATGTTACATTTATATGCTATTTTAGAGTCATCCACTATATCCTCGTTCTTTCCTCACTTTATCCCAGATATGACTTTTTGCAGCTCAATCGATTTGAATCCATTATCCGTTTTAACTGCATAGTTACACTCATTATTCTTTTCATTCTTCAAAATTATCAAAATTATTTATACTTTTTAGAGACTAGTATATCTTCATTTTTTAATATGATTTAACCAATATTTATATGTTCGTGGCATTTAAAGTGTTGAAGCACTTATCTATCTCAAAATAATTCAATTATTTCTAAGATTATCATGCATGCCTGGGGAATTTAACATATTATGACATTACGTGTTTCAATAACCTCATTAAGATTTTACCACTATATATATATATATGTATGTATGTATGTTTTGGACTATAGGTCTACATTTCTAAATTAAGGGAGATTTCATGATGGCTAGTCACATTTTTCTCCAATTTAAGATGTTTAGTCTAAATATAAGCTTGAGATCCATACTATTAACAAGTTTATCGTTGACGGTTATACACGATCACTTTAATTATCATACTTTAGGTACCTAAACCACTTCTAGGGTTATTTGAAAATTCTTGCCATGAGTCTCTTCCAGAGCACCCTTAAGAGTTTCTTCAAGAATATTCACCTTCATTATTAGATATCTTTATTACTTACTCCCAAAAAAAATGCAAACTAACTTTTCTATCGTACTTCCGATGTGGTCTATCAATCTAGGACTTCAATATATATTGGAACAACTTTACTAGGGATATTATTGATAATTCATTCAAGTTACTTAATATTTTTCATCACTGTGTATGTTAACAAATATTTAATCTTGACAATTAAAATGAATTGTATCCCTATTATCATCCCCTTATTGTTGGCAACTGCGCAGTTGATGCACTGCCATTGCCCTGCCATATCCTTGATATATTGTGTAGTGGATTTCTACCGCTACGCTATTTTCAAATAGCTTCTAAAATAGCCTTTCCACTTTAAGCCTAGCTATATTCTGGTATTCCCGATATATCCCATTATTTCAACTATATTCTGCTATTTCCGCTATATCTTAAAAAAATGAATTGAAAACAGAAATTTTTATATTAAGAATTTGATAAAAAATATTATTTTAATAGAATTTTTTGACATATATATTTCATAATAGAAAATACTATGATATTCTATTAAATTTAATCAAACTAATAAAAATTTACATTTATTTACTTATATTTACACATGATTTTGTTTAAAATTAAGAATATGCAAATTACAATTAAAATGAATTTTAATTTTCCATTTATTATGATTTGTATATATGTAAAAGCATTAAATATAAGTTTTATATGCTATTTTAGACTCAACTGCAATATTCTGCTATTTCCTCGCTTTTTCCCCGCTATAACTTTTTACATCTCCATCGCGTTGGATCCGTTGAGCGTTTTAACTACACAGGTTGGTAAACTCCATCGCATTAAATAATAAGAATTTTGGATTGTCGTTTTGATCCATTATTACGTTGCTACCATAATATACTATCTGTCTATCGATCAAAGTAGGATAATTTTTTATTAGTTGATAAGATGTATTCTTATAATATTACTTGTTCTTTTTCATTGATCCAGGAAGTTGGAGGAAATTTCTTATTATACATATTATTCAAATACATACATTAATTTAAGTCCTTCAATACTTTTGTTGATTGATTTTTAAATAACTGAATGTTATCTATGAATAATCTATAAGATAAGCTCATATTTACTTAATCAAACAATCTT
The DNA here is from genome assembly GCA_030737875.1 of Allium sativum. Lineage (NCBI taxonomy): Eukaryota > Viridiplantae > Streptophyta > Magnoliopsida > Asparagales > Amaryllidaceae > Allium > Allium sativum. The sequence continues at coordinate 860,489,473 of CM060915.1, read as the reverse complement.
TAGGTTGTTAGTTAAATATCTACATATGCGAAAACATACGTGTATCCATGTGTTATATATATACTGTAGATTTGCATAATTTTTTCTTATTTGAGTTAGCGAATTTAGGATATACTTTTAAAAGATCCAAATCATTAATTTTTACTTATCAATGTGAATCCTTAAAGATCGTATGATAATGTTCAGTACATCTGGTTTGGAATCATATTGAACTTCTAATTCAAACGAATTATGTACATAACTTCAAATTGTTAAGTTTTATTCTTCAGTTATATCTCAAATATAACTTTTGAACATTAATTATGACTACTTATCAGAGAATAACACATAGTTATAATTGTATATAGACATCTTCAATAAAAGAGATATTCACAAGAAAAATAAGACTATCTTCTAGATGCTTAAAATGTTATAGAAATATGCTATTATATTAGTTAATGATCTTCTCATGACCATATTCACAAGGTTCGTTAAAGTTGTGATGTGACATATAGATTATCTCTTCAGAAGAATATAAATATTTTTATTTAAGAATAGTTATGCTTGCGATACACAATTTATGGTATATTTTGAAAAGTCATAAATCATAGATTACCGTTTACTCTTGAAATTTTCTAACGGAGCTACAAGTCCACGACGGTGGTAGATTGAATATTTCCAAAGGAGTTGCAAATCTATTTTCACTTACAAATTCTTCGATTTATTTATTGTCACATCACTTCTTAAAGTTTTATATGATATTTGAAAATAACTCATATGCAATGTTTTTACAATGCTATATAAAGATATAATATCACTTTTAAGGGCATCTTATATGCATCGGTTCCGGAGTATTACATATCTTTTCTAAGACACTTTCTATGCACTATTTTTTGGAATATCATTAATACTCATTTTTTTTTACATAAATGACATAATCACAATTTTTAGAGTGTAATAAAATATATTTTCTGATGATTTATTTTAGTAACCATCTTGAAATATCATATCAAAATTTAAATAAAATAACAATAATAGATGTGCTAAACAAAAGTCAGAAGCGAAGGAAAAGAGCTGCTTCTAGAGTGTAGTATTCCTATATGATATCACTTTTGGAGATTTAACAATACTTCTGGATCGTTGTACTACGATCTTTCAATGGATATACCATTTTTTTAATCACCAATGTGTATAAGAAGTATTTCTATATCATCTCTTCTTGGATATTGGATTTTGAGGTGTAAAAATAAATAGAATGGTGGAACATCTCCTTAGGAGAGTAATACATATACACACTCCTATGATATAAGGTTAATCTCTTCTAGAGAATACTAAAATGCATTTCTTTAACTAAATAGCTAATCATATGTACATAAAAGTAATTTATTAGAACATTCGTTTTTACCGCATAATGGTTAGTAAAAAAATCAAAAACAATGTTTATTTTATAGTACTCAACAAACATCACGGTTGAGTTATAACAGACTTAAAAGCAAAAGAGAAAATAATCATATTGGAACTATACACATTGAAATCAAACTAGACTTCACATTACAAGAGCCTATAAATTAAGCATATATACCTTTCGATAATTCAAAGTAATCATTATGAAAATATAGATCAAACTAGCTAAAACATATAAACTGAAATGAAATAGTAAAAATATGAATTGAAACATCATTTGATTTCATATTTTGTAAATAATGAACATCCTTTTTAGGCTAAAATATAATTAGTATTCCATCTAAAGGATGTTTGAAATGTCAATAAACACTATGTCTTTAGTATATTTGGTCAATATAAAATGTAAATGAAAAGATGTAGGATTAAAATCATTTAAAGATTTTCTCTTCAATACAGTATCATTATCATATATTATGATGTTCTTATCTCTTTTAACTTCTTCTGGAAGTACAATCTTATTATGTCATAAACTTTCAAGAAAGCTTCAATTGTTTACTCGTGGAAAACTTCAGGTTCATTAATTTATGACAAATGTCAGTTTCTTAGATCTTTTGCAAACATTTTTTTTTGGAAACTTATGTATTTCAGATAATAAAGGTAACCGTTTATAAGATTTTAAGTTTGTAGACTTTAACAACAAAACTTTCCATAGTTCGAAACTTCAAATATTCGATTTTGTACAACTTCTAGTAAAAGATTTATTCTTTGCACAACAAATGTTGTTATAACTTATGACATATATAAAAAATAGTACAATGATAATAAACTATAATGTAAAAGAGTAAAATGACAATTACCTTTGAATAGACGATATTGTTAGGCTAAGAAGAGAATAACCTTTTTAAGCATCTTCTAAACATATAATTCATGGAAATCTGAGCAATAAATTTCATGAATAAAAGTGTATTGTTTACATATCTAAATCTTAGATATATATATGTACTTTCTTCTAACAATTAAATTTACTACTCCTCTTTTTTTAAGTTAAAACTTATGATTCTTTATTTTGGGAGACCTAAAATTTACTAATTTTGTAGAAACTAAATCTTTTAGCCTTATATGAACCGCAGGCTCTCAATTTTAGTTTTTAATATACAAATGATAGATATTAAGCATATTATATAAGCTTTCATTAGTGTTTCCATTTACTATAGGTGTGTGAAATAAACATGAAAACTAGGCATAAACCTAATATAATCATTTGGATATGTATTATCCTTATATTTTTTTCATCTAAGAAACAATGGAATATTCTTCTACAAATATAAATCATATATCAAAATCATCTACAAAGTCCTCATTTAAATCAAAATCAAATTAGGAAAATTCAAAATGAAAACTTTATTTACCAAACATTTTTAGATTAGTTAGATCCATATCACAAATCAAAAGCCAATCAAAATTTATAAATTTATCTGCATCAACAACAATAATGGTCAAATTCTAAAACTTGTTTTCCAAAATAAATGGAGTTAAGAACATAAAATATACGAAAGTTCTAAATCAATTTAGAAGTTGACTTAAAAATAATTACGTTCAACAATTTATTTTTAAACCATGTATAAATCTAACAGATATTTTATTTGAGTATGATATTGAGATCTACAACACCATGAGATAAAAAATTAAAAAATAGGGGAAAGTTGGACCTATAATAGAATGAGATCTAAATATATTAATCAATAAGATAATGCATGTACAGTTAAATGGGATATTACATGTATAATTAACAGAGATCTATCAATTCAGATCTTAAAAAAACAGAAGACTGGATCTCGAAGAACTTTAAATTTATAATATAATTTCTATATAGAGGTTGTGCTGATTACATGTTATAAAATGTATAAACATGAGAATCCATTAAAGGAGCAGAGGAGGGAAATTTTATTTAGAGTGATTATTACATATTTTCATTAGGACTTGGAGCTTGGGATTGGACTTATCCCACGATGTGGAACTAAACATAAATACAAATGAAATATTCACTCTTATCGCTAATATATACTACAACAGAACTGACATTTTCATTAACGAGAAAAGGAAAGATAGGGCGATGGACTTAAAAATGGCACTGAATGCCCCTTTGACATTGAAGTTATATACATTATTCTACTTGTTTCAATGTGGGCCCATGCAATACTGAAATTAGGATACGTACACCATGTATAAAGCTTATAAGAGCATCTTTAGAAGGTTAAGGATGATATAAAATAGGAAACCATCCCATTTTTAATGGTTTTCCCATGTTGTAGCAAACTAAAATCGGGTATGGGGAAGCAACTAAATGGGGGCATTCCCTCAATTTTTTAAAGTGCACCACATAAATGGGAAATGACCCACCAGTTATGATATAAATATTATTTTGAATGTTATTTATAGCATAAACAATGATCATTTCAATGTTTAAGGGGATTTCAAAGTCCCATTTAATATTATTTTTTAAAATTTGCTTGCTTCTTAATATTTATTTGTTAATTTTATCTATTTATTTTCTATTTTTTTAGTTTTAACTTGTTTAGTAATGTTTTTTTGAATTTTTTTCCATTTATTTTGGTATAGTCTTATTTTTTATTTTGTTTACTTTAGTCTTTTAGCTTTTATTTATTTGTTTACTTGGTATTCATTTTTTATCCTATTCATTTATTATTATTCTTTTGTTTAGCATTTTAATTATTATTTTTTGTTTATTTACAAATCTGCTCATTCCTTTACTTGTTTAGAGATTTTTTTATTAGCTTATTTATAAGAATACATACACATACATAATTCTAATGCTATTAAATTTAGAATAATAATGACAATTAATCATTTAATAAACCCAAATAAACTAAAAGCCAAGCATGAAAACTGAACCCACATCCGTTAATCTCACGTATAAGAGAATGCATTAATTTTCATGATGCGCAATACGTAAACAGTACTTAAATTCACAAGACAGATATAAAATAAGCAGCGGAAAATTCATTACTAAAAATAAATCGTAGTCTAAAAACCAGTTACATCAAAACAAGGTATCTCGAATCTGTCTTTTAAAACAAAATAACATAGTGCCATAAAATAAAATCATATCCCACATCATAAGCCATGACAGAGTAGAAAGAAAGCCAAAATGGTACATTTCAGGAAATCCAAGTCCAACCTGTAAGAGAAAGTTCTAGTCACTGTTGAATGCTACCACTCTGAGGACCTTGGGGGGGGGAGGGGATGGGAGAGGGGAGGAAGAAAGAAGCGAAAACAAATGGGTTAGGCATAAAGTCTAGCGAGTTCCAATGATGTCCAAATATGCGTAAAATAGGTATACCAAGACAGTTAAAAAATGCTGGATGAGAAATACAGTATCATATAAGGTAACAGATAAACTATGCAGAATAGCAAGACAGACAAGAATAAACTATGATCGAGTAATGCTTCACATTTATATCCCTAAAACAAGTATGTATCCACCAATACTAGTATAATAGGATTAACTGGATTATGTATTTAACCTAATTACATAACAACAGAATTAACAGTAGGATTAGGAGTACCCTAATTAGATAACTGGATTAGGTGTTACCCTAATTACATAACATCAGGATTAGGTGTACAATAATTATTACCCATGCAATTGACTCCCTACTACGTAAATATCCTATCATCCCCAGCAGTAGGGTGTATCAGTCCCTAACCCAATAACTTAGATAACACAGACCTATTTACTGGTGTTACAACAGCTTAATTTCCCTAATCGGGCTCATGTAGCTCATGACTCCGCTGGAACACGCCCGTACCCACCTTCCCCATGTGAACCTCTTATTATCCAGTTTAGTAAAGCGTGCCCTGGCTCCTACCTAAGGCTAGACTCTCTAACAAAATATCAATAGAGGTACTGACTGATATGGTTTCCAAACAATAGATTGACACAAACCAAACCCTCAAAGCTTGTACTCCCCAAATATTTAGGATTTAAGAGTCCCCAAAACCCGACACAATAGCAGAACGAGGGAACTCTTAGCTTATTAATAATCATGTTTAACCTAGCAGGTTTAGGTTTGCAATAAGCGTGTTGTAATATTACATGTCATTATGTGTACAACCCTTCCCCAGAACACCTGCCTAGATATATACAATTTCTATAATGGTTCAGTTTATTAACCTACGTCTGGTACTTAAAATATTCTAACTTAATGTCTGTATTAAGTTAAATTTTAACATGTTACACATATGCATACTATTTATTTAGTTATGTCCCTAAATTACAGCATGTACAGTTTTACGCACATTACCCCTATTTATCAATTTATAGCAAGTATATGCACATTACCCTTTTTTATCAATTTACCGCAACTATAAATATGTGTATATTATCCCTTTCCCAAATTATAGTTAAACAGTCCTCAATTTAATAATATGCCTAAGTTCCTCTTTTTATAACATTCAATATTACCCCAGTTATACGTAATCTCTAATCGAATATAGCGTAGGCTTCTAAAGGCCTAGGCTTGGCTTAAACAAAAAGAAAAAAATAGAGGAAGTAGAATATAATCAAATTCGTAGGCATATAGGAAGACTAGAAATAAATTAAACTAGTAGAAATAGGGAAAAGGAAGATAGATACATATAACTTATTAATTATCCAATAATAAAGGCATATGTTTTACTTATCCCTGCGGTATAGGTGATTAACAGTGAAAAACACGTATAGCAGTTATCTTATAAACACTGTATATTCTAACCTAGTTTTATTTAACTGTCATGTTATAGTCCAAGAAATCAAATATGAAAATGACAGGGAACTCGCAGTGGGTCTAGGTAAAGAAGAGATTAAATCTCTTTATATATATATGTGTGTATGTATATAATTATAGGCCGTAGAAAAAAAGTCCACTCCTATCCCTTTTGCTGTATGCAAATCTTTGAGATATTTATCTAGATCTAGGATTCAGTTGCATTCCCCCATTGAATATATTTTTATTTCAAAATAGATTCATTTGTGTGTACTGGAATGGGAGAAAGCCAATTATTTATAGATTCACAGAGTTAACCTCATCCTTTAGATTCTAGGGTTCTAATCTAAACAATACATGTAGAGCAGAGTCAACACAAACCTAGCCACAAAAAGGTCCAAAATTCGCAATTCAGAACCTTCCCCGGATCTGGGTGGGTCGACCCATGGGTTGACCCGACCAACCTTGGGTTGACCCATGGGTCAACCCAGGCCGAATGTGGGTCGTCCTACAGCGGTCTTCTTCCCCGCTCATTTTCTCGCTTATCTCGTTTGAATTGATTTGAACATTTTTAAATCATACATTTATACATAAGCCCGTTATATGTATACAAACTTCTAATGCCCATAACTTCTTCGTACGTTATCCGTATTACACAAACTTGGGTCTATCTAGGCCAGAATTCCGAGACCTATGCAATGGTAAAGCTATTTTCACTTAATTCTGAATTTTTTAAATAAGTAATTCCCAATTTATTATCATTATAGTATGGTTATAGTGTATTAAATTTTGGGATGTTACATTCCCCCTTACTTAAAGGGTTTCATCCCCGAAATCTCTAAGTTAAGAAGAATGTTACGATACTAACAACCACCTACAAATATCTACTCATCCATCATCTACAGGCATCCATTGTCCTTAAGAATTTCTAGTGCTTGTATGAAGATATGTGAAGGTGTTGTGTGTATATGTCCCTACAGTAATGCAAAATTCAAGCGGTCGACTTATTCAGTTGACCTCCTAAATGAAATATATGTTTGTGCAATGAATCTAAAATGTATGCAAATAATCCTAGTATAGCATGTAAAACTCTATATGTGTGCACAATCATTCATCAAAATGCAACATCCATATGATGATTCACCCATTTCCATCCATAGAAAATTAAAATGCACACATATCCATATGCAATATGTAAGTGCTTGAGCCGATGTAGTGCCTAGTGTGTGTATATGCATCCACGAGCAAACACCAGCAACCGCTTGCGTCTACTTGCAAACATCAATAATAACATGTTTCAAACACATGTTTCCAACCATTGGATTCTACCTAAGAATCGAAGATTCGAACGAAAGGATAAACATGATAGAAGCAAATGCAAAAGTAAAAGTTTGGAAATGAAATCAAGAACGTACTTTCAAAAAGAAAGGATAAGAAGCATGAATCCTATCTTGGGATTACCACATCGCATCTTCGTGGCCTTCTCCCAACTATACTTTTACCAATTTGATCTCTTTGTTGCGTAGCTTCTTGATTTTTGATCCAAGGATATGAGTAGGAACTCTTTTCACCGATGCTTCCTTCTCAACTTCCACGCCTTCTAATGTATTCGGCTCCACTATCTCTGTTGTATCATGTAGACATTTTCTCAAATGGGAAACGTGAAACACATCGTGTCCGCCCGTCGGTCTATCTGGTAGCTTGATTCTATAGGTTATTTAACCTATCCTCTCCACTATAGGGAATGGCCCTTCAAACCTCGGCGCCAACTTCAAAATTGAGCCAAAACGAGCCACATTCCTTAGCGGTAATACTTTAATGAAGACCATATCTCCCACTTCAAATTCCAAATCGGTCCTCCTTTAAATAACATATGATTTTTCTGTCTTGAGCGGCTTTAATTCTTCAGCAGATAAGATCAATCTTCTCGTAAGTGTCTCGAATCATCTTATGTCCAAGTAGAAGTCTATCCGTAAACTCCCACCAACAAATCGAATGTAACACCCCTAAGTCCTACATCGTGGAAGCCTATGTGAAGTGGGTGCTTATATAGTAGAGCCCGTCTCTTACTAATGCCGAGGCCTTTTGAGGAACAAAACCCCATACCCATACGGTGGCTAAGTTGGGGACAATATCTTGCGTGAACGGGGGTGTGGGTTGTTACAGTGGTATCAGAGCTAATACCCAGCCAGAATTGTGGCTCCTATGTTGACCACAACGCCAGGGTGAGGTGTTTGTGAGCTAACAAAGACGTTGGGCTCTGTAGGAGGGGAGAATGTAACACCCCTAAGTCCCACATCGTGGAAGCCTGTGTGAAGTGGGTACTTATATAGTAGAGCCCATCTCTTACTAACGATGAGGCCTTTTGAGGAACAAAACCCAATACCTATATGGTGGCTAAGTTGGTGACAATATCTTGCGTGAACGGAGGTGTGGGTTGTTACATCGACAATCTACAAGGTCGTCCATATAGTGCTTCAAAGGGTGCCATGCATATGCTTGATTGGTAACTGTTGTTGTAGGCAAACTCAACTAATGGGAGATGCTCCTCCCAAGTCCCTGCAAAGTCTAGGATACATAGTCTTATAAAATCATCAAGAACTTAACTCACCCTCTCAATCTGTCCATCGGTCTGAGGGTGGTATGCTTTGCTCAAACGTAGTTGTGTACCTAATGCCTCTTGTAAGCTCTTCCAAAATTCACTAGAGAAGTTGGAGTCGCAGTCACTTACTATACTCGAAGGTACCCCATGTAGTCGAACTATCTCTCGTAGATATACTGCTTCCAGTCAAGCAATCGTCCTCCTACTCTTAACAGGAATAAAGTGAGTGCTCTTCGTTAGTCTATCCACTATCACCCAAATGCCTGTATTGCCCTTCCTTGATCGAAGCAATCAATCAATGAAATCCATAGAGATGCTCTCCCACTTCCACTGTGGACATCCAGGGGCTGAAGCAATGTGCTAGGTGTCCTTTGTTTAACCTTTACTCGCTGGCAAGCCAGGCATCGAGCTACAAATTCCATCGCATCCTTTTTCATGCCGGTCCAAAAGAAAACTCTCTTCATGTATCGATACATCTTGTCGCCACCCGGATGGATAGTCATCCGAGAATGATGAGCTTCCTCAAGAATTGCCTTTAGCAAATCCCCAATCCTAGGGACACATAGCCTTCCATCTCGTTTTAGCCACCCTTTCTCGTCAACAGTATATCTAGCTAGGTGATTAGAAGTCTCTCCTCCATCAAGCCTATCCAAGACGGCTGATATATGTGATTCCTCCCATTGCATAGATCCAATACACTCCAATAGAGTAGGTCGCACTTCCAATGATGCTAACAATCCCAATGTGGAATCCGTAGATTGCTTAAAATCAAAGCTCGAGATGTGCTCTAAACTCTGCCTTTCTACGAACAGAGGACTCAAAGTCATCCTTTTCCAACTCAATGCATCCTCCACTATATTACCCTTGCCCGGTGTATAATCTATCTTAAAGTCGTAGGATGCTTGGAACTCTACTACCTTAGGTTGAGATCCTTCTGTGAGAACAAGTATTTGAGTGACTTATGATCCGTGTATAACTCAAATCATCTCCCAATAGATAGTGCTGCCAAGACTTTAAATGCAACACTATTGCAACCAACTCTAGATCATAGGTAGGGTAGTTCTTCTCACGAACCCTTACCTTTCTACTACCATATCATACTACCCTTCCCTCTTGCATCAGAATGACACCAAGTCCTGTGCCATAAGCATCCGTGTAAACCGCGAACTTCTTGCTTCCATCTGGAGAGTCAAAACTGGGATTGTTGTTAGAACCCATTTCGACCTTTGAAAGCCATCCTCAGAATCAATATTCCATGAAAATGCCAAATTCTTATTCGTCAATCAGGTTAGCGGGGATGATACCCTTGCAAAGTCCTTGATAGATTTCCTATAATAGCCCGCTAACCTTAGAAACCTTCTCACCTTCATCGCATACTTTGGAGCCTTCCAATCTTGAACTGCGACGACTTTAGCGGGGTCCACTGCTAACCCATGTTTGGAGACCACATGCCTTAGGAACCTTACTTCCTTTTGCCTAAAGTGGCACTTAGAAAATTTTGCATTGAGCTGATGTGATCTGAGAGTGCGTAAAACCAATCCTAATTGTTGGGCATGCTCCTCCTCATTGTTTGAGAAGATCAGAATGTCATACATAAAGACCACCACAAACTTGTTCAGAAACTCCTTAAACACCCTACTCATTAAGTCCACAAAATAGGTGAGTGCATTGGTTAGCCCAAAAGGCATAGCCAACCACTCAAAGAAACCATCTGGAGTTACGAATGTAGTCTTATCAATGTTGTCCTCTACTACCCTTAGCTGATGAAATCCTGTATCCAAATCCATTTGTGAGAAAACTGATTCGCATAATAACTGATCGAACAGGTTGTCCATTCTCGGTAGCGGGTGCCTGTTCTTCTTAGTGATCTTATTCAGCTCCCTAAAATCAACACATAGACGAAGTGAGCCATCCACCTTAGTTGCGAAGAAGACAGGAGCTCCTCACTCTGATATGCTTCATCGGATAAAACATTTCTCGAATTCCTCCCCTACTTGCTTGCTAAGCTCCCATCTCTCTCTAGGAGCCATGTAGCTCGTTGGTAGAGAAACTAACTTCACATTCTCTACTAACTAAATCCGGAAGTCTATCTCACTTCTTGGAGGTAATCCCTTAACTTCCTCAAACATGTCCGAATAATCTTGGATTGTGGGTACAGAACGCAAATCGTCAACAGAAGTATCAAGTGATTCTAGAAAAATGAGCATTACTGACCCTCATGGGTCATAGGAAATTTCGAGAGTCCTACCATTACAAGTAAGCCTAACTACTCTCTTTTCACAATCAAGGATGGCACCATACATGCCTACCCAATACATTCCTAGAATCAAACCATAACCCACAAAGCCCAGAACATATGCGTCCCATTCAAAATCGATGCCCAAGGTAGAAATTTCCAAACCCCTACACATTATCGATAAATGAGCCAATCCTCCTATTTGGTTTGAGACTACTTTAGGATAAAAAAATTGAACTAATATTAACGTGCAGACTATCTACTATAGAACTGGATATAAACAAATATGAAGCTCCAAAATCAAATAGGGTTATAACAAGATAGTAAAAAAGGGAAATAAAACCTTTAATAGTGACTTTCCTACCTCGATTAGGTCCACTAGTCTTTAAAGCATGTACTTGTCCAGACGTTCCTACCTGTAACACCCCGTATTTTCTATGAACATAAGAGTAACAAATTAGAGAATAATTAAATTGTAACAAAATAATTAAGGGAAACGGGTTGCGCCATTGCGTTCATCTCGAAATTCTTCTTGGAATAGAGTCCAAGTTTGCATAAATCGGACTCCGTATGAAGAAGATATGGCCTTCAGAAGTTTCAATAAAAATCAGCCCGGAATTCAAAAATTCAAATTTCGAAATTCAAACAGACACCCGGGCAGGGAGGGAAAATTCCCGCCCAGGTCCTAGGTTGACACTAGGGTCGACCTGGGGGTCGACCCTAGGGTCGAACCCCCCCTTTTCCAGATCTGTATACAGATCCATTTTTCTGCACCTGGACGCCTTTCTGACCGAATTCATGAGCTCTAACCTATTTAAACACCCCCAAACCCAACTTTCTCTCCACACATTTTCATTCTGCCTATACTCTGCCTCTATTCTAATTAAAAATAAAATAATGGCGCCGCTACTCTGTTGAAACCTAGGATAAATCTGGTGCATCTTCTTCCAAACTGAATAGGACTAAAAGAACAACTAGTCTACATCAAAGGAGCGCTATTCAGTGTCAGAACACAGATTCCAGAATACAAGAATCGTTCCGTTTTTGTGAGTACAGTTATTTTCAGATATAAACTTTTATTATGATCTTGGCATGGTTATAAATCTGAATCTGAGGTTATGCATATTCTTATCTATCAGATCTATTTTTCTATGACTATTCTGTATCTCCTCTTTCTTTCTGCTCTATAACCAGGCTACTACGAGCCTGCGCCAAATCTCATAAGATATTAACGCATGAATGCTAATTTTGGGTCAAATAATGAATATTGCATAATTGGACATGACTGATCTGTGACTGATTTGAGAAAAGAATATAGGTTGTAAATTAAGATCTAGAATCAGTGCATACTATGTATAAAAGACTGTGATTTGGAAGAAGAATTATTATATGATAGCATATGACTTGGGATTTGGAATATAATGCATATTATAATGCGCAAGATCTGATTTTGAGGACTTAATACACGATTAAAATTTAAGATCTAGATTTTGGGGGCATATTTTATATCATGACCTATGACTTGAAAAGAGAAAAAAAGATAAAAGTGACTTAGGCGTAAAGATCTATATTAAAATAGGTTAACTATTAATGTAAATGCGCCTAAATATGGATTTTAGGATATTTGGCATCATAGGCTATAATTTGGCATAATTCATATTGTTTGGGACTTTTTAGAAAATATTCTGTACTGTGCAAAGTTTAATTAAAATTTGGGGCATATGTTGTATTATGAATTACGACCATGATTTAGGCAAGATATGTGAATAGAATTTTAGAAATGATTAACCTGTTGAATTGCCTAATCTGCCAAATCTGTTATCTGCTAAATCTGTTGAATTGCCTAATCTTCCAAATCTGTTATCTGCTAAATCTATTGAATTACCTAATCTGCCAAATCTGTTATCTGCTAAATCTATTGAATTTTCAAATCTTCCAAATCTGTTATCAGCTAAATCCGTTAAATTGCCTAATCTGTTGAAAGCTAAATAATTGTAATTTGGGTATGAAAATCCGTAGGCTCGATCTAAGATTGAGTAAAACATGGAAATTCGATTAATCTGCTGTAACCTGTAAGGAAGTTTAATCTGTTAAATGGACATAAATTAGTCTGATATCTGTATAATCTGTATTGGAATAAATTGGCTATGACATGAGGTTAGACTCTGTTTGCGGTGAAAGCCTGCCCAGAACGAACCGTCTTAACCAATGACCGCAAACCGTCAGTCTAATGTGAGAGGTCGTAGGCATAACTAAAATATGCTTAGACACGAGGTTAGGTCTGGCTTGTGGCAGAAATCTGCCCGGAACCGCCCGGCATATTCAGCGACCATAAGCTACCGACCTAATGTGAGAGGTATGTGCATTAATAATTAATTAATGCAAATCTTAGATAAATATGATACCTAAAACGTGTTGGGTGGATAGGGTTAAAACAATTGGACTGATGAATCTAATAAAACCATTTCGTAAATTTGTAGGCCTAATACAAAGTTAGGTAAAATAATCTGTAAGTTTGTTAAACCCGTACATCTGATCTGTTAATCTGAAAACTTGTTAACTTGATTGTCTGATCTGTGAACTAGTAAATATGAGCTCTGTATGTCTGAAACTTGCAAACAAGTCAATCTGAAATCTGTTAGTCTGGGGACACAAAGTTAGGAGGGGAAATACTTGCGTCATCTGTTGTGTGGGACCCATATTAGTCAGTAACCCTTTTTGGTATCTAAACTTTGACCCCAAACTATGTAGGGGTCAGGGCACGCTTACTGAAATAATTATAAGCGGTTCATTCTGATAATGGTGAGGGGTGTTGATGGTGCGTTCCAACCAGGTCATGTGCGTGCATGGATCCGGTCTGCTCTGAGGATGTAAGACACCGTAACATCTACAAATAGGTCTGTGCCAATAGGTTGTCACTTTAGGGAGTGATACACCCTACTATGGGGCCGACACAGGGTATTTATGTATTAGGGAGCCGATCGCTTGGGGGTAGGACTTAGGGTACACTTAGTTTTGTCTATTTCTGTTGGTACCGTATGTTTCCGTTGGGTGGCAACACCTGTCTGTTTCTGCGTGGTGCCGTCTGTTAGGGTGGTAAAGGCCCATTACTAGTGTACACCTAATTCTGACATTCTGTTTCCGTAGGGATTACTCTGTTTCCGTCTCTGATTCCGTTTCTGATTCTGTTTCCGTACCTTCTGTCTGTTGGGTTGGTAAAGGCCCATTAGTTGGGTGGTAAAGGCCCATTATTAATGTTCTGCTTCTGTACCTTCTGTCTGTTCGGGTGGTAAAGGCCCATTACTAGCATTCTGTTTCTGTAGAGATTATTCTGTTTCCGTTTCTGTTTCAGTTTAGACATTATGGTAACACCTAATTCTGTTATACCAGCATTAGTGCAGAGAAGTGAAGACTAAGTAAGAAGCTTAGCTTTGTCTATATCAATCTGTTAACCTGCTATTCCTGTTACAGTTATCTCTCATCCAGTTTTATTTACATGTCATGATACTATTATATGTTTATATGCTGAAAGTCACTGGACTCACCAGACTTATATCTGACCTAGTTTGTTTAACCTCTTTTCTTTCCGTTTCCCCCCCCCTCAGGTTTTTAGGGTGGAGACATAGGAGCTTGATTTAGATTCTCTCTGCTTGAAGTATTTGAAGTATTGCTTGGCTTTGGCTCTATCTTACCATGGCAGTTTATGTTGGGGATTATGACCTTAAAAACTATGCATTCTGAAGGCTTTTTTACAAGACCGATATTTTTTTACTTGAATTCTGATATTTTAATTTGAAAAGATGTAACCAAAATTATTTCTGTTTCTATTGTAATAAAGTTTATAAATTTTTCAAGTACTGCTTTATCTGTCTTGTAAATTTCTGTTCTGTCTACTAAAACGCTCCATCAAAGTTAAGGCATTCCGTTTGTGAGTGACCTTAACGGAGGTGGGGTGTTACACTTGGTATCAGAGCTGAAGGTTATCAGATTTGATAAAAAAAATTGAAAACTATTTTCAAAAAGGTTTAAAAAGGAAGTATTTTCAAACGTAGAGTTTATTTTGAAAAACATAATCCCCAAAGCCATAGCCTATCTTTCTATCCTTTGTTTCGAATCTTTCCTTTCGTTTCAGCATGTCTGGGGGTCTTAACCTTCCGGAGGGCGTACCGATACCTGGCTGGTTCAGGAGGTACCTAGAAGCTAGGGCTAATGATGCGGGCCCAACGAACGTCCCTCCTCCCCCAGCTGCAGCAGTTCCTCCTCCTCCTCCGCGCGTGAATGCTTTCCCGAAGATATGTACAGACTTTCGAGCCATGGGTGGGAAGAACTTTGGTGGAACTGAATCCTTCGTGGAGGCAACGAACTGGCTCAAAGAAACTGAGGATTTGTTCGTTATCTTTGAGGTGGACGATCGACAGAAGATACAATTGGCGGTATGGTTGCTTAAGGGCGAAGCTTCTTTTTGGTGGGAGGTCACAAATGGAGAGCGTTCGGTAGAGAGATGGATGGATTTCAGGCATAGGTTCGAGATGAAATTTCTCTCACGAGTGTAAGAGAGTCTATACGTAGAGAGGTTCTTGGCATTGAAGCAGGGGAATTAATCAGTGAGGGAGTACGTCAACAAGTTTAATCAGTTGGCAAGATTCGGCTTAGATTTGGTAAATACACCGCATAAGAAGGCACTTAGGTTTGCTAAAGGTTTGAACGAGCCGCTATACAAATTGGAAATGTCCCACATTCCTATGGGGGCTACCTTCGAGAAATTAGTTGACATGGCATTGATTCATGAAGAGGAAACCAAGAGTGAGAAGAAAGAAGAAAAGCTTGATGGACCACAGAACAAGAAGGCGGGGCCCAAAAAGGAAACACAAAAGAAGGATGAGAAGTCTGAAGACAAGAAGGAGAAGAAGTGCTTTACTTGTGGAAGCTCGACCCATCCGAACAAGGATTGCAGAAAGAGGAAGGGAACTTGCTTCAACTGTGGAGAAATGGGGAACTTCACTAGGGACTGCCCAAAGAAACGAGGACAAGGGCAGAGGGTAGGACCAACTTCTGGAGGACAGGCGAATACCCTCGAGGCTCGTGGATAGGATAGAAATAGGAAAACTTTCTGTAGAGGGATTAATTTCCTTATCTGATTGTAGAGTTAAAACTCTTTCTGATTTTGGCATTTTGATTATGTAATTGAAACTCTGCACTTTAATACTAGTCTTGTTTCTGGTTCCGCTATAATCTCAAACCCCATGAGGTTTACGACTCATCTGTTTGTTATAAGTTGGGGTTTGAGGGTATCTGTATTGGGCGTTAAGTTGACTATAACGCATACATTCTGGGTTTTTATCATGTTTAGTTTCCCAAGAATCATTGGTTATCTGATATGTATCAGTAGTCTGTAGGTATCTGAATATTTCTGAAAAGGATAGAATTTTTTACTCAAAGCGTGAAACAGATTTCCAGTTGGGCAATTGTTTAGTGGGAGTGATTCCCTGATTGTTAATCTGATGTTGATTTCGATCTTCGGGATTAATACTTAGGGGGTTATTCTCTTAAACCGATGTCTAATGGGAACCTAGCTTTAGTTTTAATTATACTTGCTTCTGTCACTCAGTTGTATCATATCGATCGAATCTTCAACCTTTAAGTTGAAACTAATGTGTGTAAACATGTGTTTGAGACATGTTTCATGATTGCAAGTGGATGCAAGTGGTTGCTAGTGGTTTCTCGTGGATGCATATACACACACTAGGCACTAGATCGACTCAAAAACACTCTCATACTGCATATGGATGTGTGTGCATATTTAAAATTTTTATGGATGCAAAATGGTTGACTCAGCACATGGATCTTGCATATGAATGAACAGTTGTGCACTCATATAGAAATGATATGTATCAAATAGGAAATTTTCATAAATGTTGGACTCATGACACTGACATAATTCGCGTTAAAGAGGTCAACTGAATTAGTGGACCGCCTGATCTTTGCATTAGATAAGGAACATATACACACACTTTTGCATATGTTCATATAACATTAGAAGTTTTCCAAGGACAATGGAATCTTGTGGATGATGGTTAATTGGATGGGTGATTGGATGGTAGGACACATTCTTCCTAACTTGAAGATTTCGGGGACGAAATCCTTTAAGGAGGGGAGAATGTAACACCCCGTATTTTCTATGAACATAAGAGTAATAAATCAGAGAATAATTAAATTGTAAAAAAATAAGGGAAACGGGTTCCACCATTGCGTTCGTCTCGAAATTCTGCTTGGAATAGAGTCCAAGTTTGCGTAAATCGGACTCCGTATGAAGAAGATATGGCCTTCAGAAGTTTCAGTAAAAATCAGCCCGGAATTCAAAAATTCAAATTTCGAAATTCAAGCAGACACCCGGGCTGGGCGGGAAAATTCCCGCCCAGGGCCTAGGTCAGCACTAGGGTCGACCTGGGGGTCAACCTGGCTAAACAGGTCGACACTAGGGTCGACCCTAGGGTCGACCTCCCCACTTTTTCCAGATCTGTAGACAGATCCATTTTTCTGCACCTGGACGCCTTTCTGACAGGATTCATGAGCCCTAACCTATTTAAACACCACCAAACCCAGCTTTCTCTCCACACAATTTCATTTTGCCTATACTCTACCTCTATTCTAATTAAAAATAAATTAATGGCGTCGCTACTCTGCTGAAACCTAGGATAAATCTAGTGCATCTTCTTCCAAACTGATTAGGATTAAAAGAACAACTAGTCTACAACAAAGGAGCGCTATTTAGTGTCAGAACACAGATTCCAGAATACAAGAATCGTTCCATTTTTGTGAGTACATTTATTTTCAGATATAAACCTTTATTATGATCTTGGCATGGTTATAAATCTGAATCTGAGGTTATGCATATTCTTATCTATCAGATCTGTTTTTCTGTGATTATTCTGTATCTCCTTTTTCTTTCTGCTCTATACCCAACCTACTATGAGCCTGCGCCAAATCTCATAAGAGATTAATGCATGAACGCTAATTTTGGGACAATGAATATTGCATAATTGGACATGACTGATCTGTGACTGATTTGAGAAAAAAACATTGGTTGTAAATTAAGATCTAGAATCAGTGCATACTATGTATAAGAGACTGCGATTTGGAAGAAGAATTATTATATTATAGCATATGACTTCGGATTTGGAATATAATGCATATTATAATGCAAGATCTGATTTTGAGGACTTAATACATGATTAAAATTTAAGATCAAGATTTTGGGGGCATATTTTATATCACGATCTATGACCTAAAAAGAGAAAAAAACGATATAAGTAACTTAGGCGTAAAGATCTATATTAAAATAGGTTAACTATTAATGTGAATGCGCCTAAATATGGATTTTAGGATATTTGGCATCATAGGCTATAATTAGGCATAATTCATATTGTTTGGGACTTTTTAGAGAATATTCCGTACTGTGCAAAGTTTAATTAAAATTTGGGGAATATGTTGCATTATGAATTATGACCACGATTTAGGCAAGATATGTGAATAGAATTTTAGAAATGATTAATCTGTTGAATTGCCTAGTCTGCCAAATCTGTTATCTGCTAAATCTATTGAATTGCCTAATCCGCCAAATCTGTTATCTGCTAAATCTGTTGAATTACCTAATCTGCCAAATCTGTTATCTGCTAAATCCGTTGAATTTTTAAATCTGCCAAATCTGTTATCAGCTAAATCCGTTAAATTGCCTAATCTGTTGAAAGCTAAATAATTGTAATTTGGGTAAGAAAATCCATAGGCTCGATCTAAGATTGAGTAAAACATGGAAATTCGATTAATCTGCTGTAACCTGTAAGGGAGTTTAATCTGTTAAATGGACATAAATTAGTCTGATATCCGTATAATCTGTATTAGAATAAATTGGCTATGACACGAGGTTAGACTCCGTTTGTGGTGGAAGCCTGCCCGGAACCAACCGGCTTAACCAACAATCGCAAACTGTCAGCCTAATGTGCGAGGTCGTAGGCATAACTAAAATATGCTTAGACACGAGGTTTGGTCTGGCTTGTGGCAGAAGTCTGCCCGGAACCGCCCGGTATATCCAGCGGCCACAAGCTACCGAGCTAATGTGAGAAGTCTGTGCATTAATAATTAATTAATGAAAATCTAAGATAAATATGATACCTAAAACATGTTGGGTGGATAGGGTTAAAACAATTGGATTGATGAATCTAATAAACCCGTTTCGCAAATCTGTAGGCCTAATACAAAGTTAGCTAAAACAATCTGTAAGTCTGTTAAATCCGTACATCTGATCTGTTAATCTGAAAACTTGTTAACTTGATTGTTTGATCTGTGAACTAGTAAATCTGAGATCTGTATGTCTAAAACTTGTAAACAAGTTAATCTGAAATCTGTTAGTCTAGGGACACAAGGTTAGGAGGGGAAATACTTGTGTCATCTGTTGTTTGGGACCCATATTAGTCAGTAACCCTTTCTGCTATCAAAACTTTGACCCCACGCTATGTCGGGGTCCGAGCACGCTTACTTAACTAATTATAAGCGGTTCATTCTGATAATGGCAAGGGGTGTTGATGGTGCGTTCCAACCAGGTCATATGCGTGCATGGATCCGGTCTGCTCTGAGGATGTCAGACACCGTGACATCTGTAAATAGGTCTGCGCCAATAGGTTGTCACTTTAGGGAGTGATACACCCTACTATGGGGCCGACACAGAGTATTTATGTATTAGGGAGCCGATCGCTTGGGGGTAGGACTTAGGGTACACTTAGTTCTGTTTGTTTCTGTTGGTACCGTCTGATTCCGTTGGGTGGCAACACCTGTCTGTTTCTGCGTGGTATCGTATGTTAGGGTGGTAAAGGCCCGTTACTAGTGTAAACCTAATTCTGACATTCTGTTTCCATAGGGATTACTCGGTTTCTGTCTCTGATTCCGTTTCTGATTCTATTTCTGTACCTTCTGTCTGTTGGGGTGGTAAAGGCCCATTAGTTGGGTGGTAAAGGTCCATTATTATTATTCTGCTTCTGTACCTTCTGTCTGTTCGGGTGGTAAAGGCCCATTACTAGCATTCTGTTTCTGTAGAGATTATTCTGTTTCCGTTTGTGTTTCAATTTAGACATTAGGGTAACACCTAATCCTGTTATACTAGTATTAGTGCAGAGTAGTGAAGACTAAGTAAGAAGCTTAGCTTAGTCTATATCATTCTGTTAACCTGCTATTCCTATTACGGTTATCTCTCATCCAGTTTTATTTACATGTCATGATACTATTATTTGTTTATATGCTGAAAGTCACTGGACTCACCAGACTTATGTCTGACCTAATTTGTTTCGCCTCTTTTCTTTCCTCCCCCCCCCTTTAGTTTTTTAGGGTGGAGACATAGGAGCTTGATTTAGATTCTCTCTGCTCGAAGTATTTGAAGTATTGCTTGGCTTTGGCTCTATCTTTCCATGGCAGTTTATGTTGGGGATTATGACTTTAAAAACTATGCATTCTAAAGGCTTTTGTACAAGACCGATATTTTGTACTTGAATTCTGATATTATGATTTGAAAAGATGTAACCAAACTTATTTATGTTTCTGTTGTAAAAAAGTTTATAAATTTTTCAAGTATTGCTTTATCTGTCTTGTATATTTCTGTTCTGTCTACTAAAACGCTCCATTAAAGTTAAGGCATTCCCTTTGTGAGTGACCTTAACGGAGGTGGGCTGTTACACTATCCCTTGTCCTAGCTTGCTAGGTCATTGCTTACTGAAGTGTCACACTTGTCCACAATTAAAGCAGGCTTTCTTTGCCTTCCTACAGTCCTTCACAAAATGACCCATAGCTCTGCAACCATGACACTTGATGCCTTTCTTGATCTGAGTCTTGTCAGGCTTTCCTCCTTTCTTTTATTTTCCTTTCTTGGGCCACCATTTCTGTTTCTCGCACTTAGCATATGTCTCTTCAGTCTTACAGTCTTTCTTCTCATCATTGCCATCTTCATGCATAAGAGCCATGTTAACCAGCCTTTCAAATGTCGCCCCTATCAGTGTATGAGATATTACAAGTCCTTGGAGAGTTTGATTCAAAACTCTCATAAACCTAAGATCCTTCTTATGGTGTGTATTCACCATGTATAGCCCAAACCTTGCGAGCTGATTGAACTTATTCACATAATCTTTAACAGACATGTCCCCTTGTTTCAAAGCCAAGTATCTCTACATTTGTAATCCCTCTTCTACCTGAGATAAAAACTTCATCATGAATCTCTATCGAAAATCATCCCAAGTAGCCACTGGTTGTCCTTCCTGCATTACTACCCACCAGTGAGAAGCTTCATCCTTCAGCTGCCATGCGCCGAGCTATATCTTCCTTCTGTCATCGATCTCGAAAAGACCAAAAACGTTTTCCGTCTCTCTTAGCCAATTTTGTGCTTCAACAATTCTCTCGGTACCAAGGAATGGTTTTCCTCCCACAGTGCAGAAGTCTTTACATAGCTTAGAAAAGTAATCTACTCATGGAGCTGGAGCTACAGTGGCTGCAGCTGGGGATGGGGAATTTCCTTGACCTCCGGCAGGTGCCGTAGCCTCAAGATACCTACGGAACCATGTTGGTAGAGGTATGCCCTAGGGAAGATTGGGTGCCCCAGAAATGATGAGAAGAAAAAAAAGGCAACAAGAGATCGAGAGAATATTGAATATGGCTTGAGGGGATATGTTTTTCAAAAACATATTTTTATTTGAAAATATTTTGATTTTAAAAACATTTTTTCATAACTTTTTCTCGGATCTTGTAAACTTCAGCTTTGATACCAAATTTGACACTCCACGTTCATTAATGTCGCTCATAAGAGAATGTGTTAAGTTCTGTATAGTGCAATAGGTAAACAGTACAAAAATTCACAAGGCATATATAAAGTAAGCAGTGGAAAATTCATTATTAAAAATAAATCATAATCTCAAAACCAGTTACATCAAACCACTTCATCAAAACAAAGTATCTCAAATCTGTCTTTCAAATCAAAATAGCATAGTGCCATAAAATAAAATCATATCCCATGTCATAAGCTATGATAGAGTAGAGAGCAAGTCAAAACGGTAGATCTCAGGAAATTCAAGTACAAGCTATAAGAGAAAGTCCTAGTCACTATTGAGTGCTACCACTCAAAGGACCTTGAGGGGGAGGAAGAAAGAAGCAAAAACAAAAGGGTCATACATAAAGTATGGTGAGCTCTAGTGATTTTCAAATATGCATAAAATAGGCATACCAAGATAGATAAACAAGACTGGATGAAAAATACAGTATCATATAGGGTTACAGATAGACTGAGCAGAATAGAAGGATAGACAGGAATAATAGGAATAAACTATGATCGAGTATTGCTTCACATTTATATCCCTAAAATAGGTATGTCTGCACCAATACTAGTATAACATGATTATGTGTTTAACCAAATTACATAAAAATAAAATTATCACCAGAATCAACATCAGGATTAGGCGTACCCTAATTACATAACAGGACTAGGTGTTACCCTAATTACATAACAACATGATTAGGTGTACCCAAATTACTACCCATGCGGTCGACTCCCTACTACGTAAATACCCTATGTCATCCCCGGAAGTAGGATGTATCACTACTTAATGTAGCAACTTATGTAACACAGACCTATTTACTTATGTTACAGCGGCTTAGTTTCCCTAATCGGACTCATACATGCACATGAATCCACCGGAATGCCCCCGTATCCACCTTCCCCTTGTGAACCTCTTACTATCCAGTTCAGTAAAGCATGCCCTAGCCCCTACCAAGTGCAAGGACCTCTAACAAAATACCAACAGGGATACTGATTGAGATGAGTTCCAAATAGCAGATTGACACAAGCCAAACCCCCTAAGCGTGTGACCCCAAATAACTAGGATTTAAGAGACCCCAAAACCCGATACAACAACAGAACGAGGGACCTCTTAGCTTATTAATAATCATGTTTAACCTAGTAGGTTTAGGTTTACTAATAAGCATGGTTGTAATATTACATGTCATTATGTGTACAAACCTTCACCGAAACACCTACCCAGATGTATACAATTTCTATAATGGTTCGGTTTATTAACCTACATCTGATACTTACAATATTCTAACTTAATTTCTGTATTAAGTCAAACTTTAACATGTTACACAAATCATATTATTCATCCAAATATATCCCTAAATTACAACATGTACAGTTTTATGCACATTACATCTATTTATCAATTTACCGCAAGTATATGCACATTACCCCTTTTTATCAATTTACAAAAAGTATAAATATGTGCATATTATCCATTTCCCAAATTATAGTTAAACCGTTCTCAATTTAACAATATGCCTAAGTTCCTCTTTTTATGTCATTCAATATTACCCCAATTATATGCAAACTCTAATAGGATTTAGTCAAGGCTTCTAAAGGCCTAGGCTTAGCATAAACATAAAGGAAAAAACAGAGGAAGGAGAATAGAATCAAAGCACATAGGCATATTGATAAGACTAAAAATAAAGTAAACTAGTAGAAGTAGGGAAAAGGAAGATAGATACATATAACTTATTAATTATCCAATAGTAAAGGCATATGTTTTACTTATCTAAACGGCATAGGTGATTAACAGCAAAAGACATGTATAGCAATTATCTTATAAACGCTGTATATTCAAACCCAATTTTATTTAACTGTCATGTTATAGTCTAAGAAATCAGGTTTGAAAATTATACGGAACTCATAGTGGGTCTTGGTGAAAAAGAGATTAAATCTCTTATATATATAACTATATGATGCAGCAAAAAAGTCCACACTTATCTCTTTTATTATATGCAAATCTTTGAGTTATTTTTGTAGATCTAGGCTTCAGCAGCATTCCTCTATTGCATATATTTTTATTTCAGAATAGATTCATTTCTATGTATTCGAATGGGAGAAAGCCACTTATTTATAGACTCACAGAGTTTACCTTAGCCTTTAGATTTTAGGGTTTTAATCTGAACCATACATGTAATGCTGAGTCAACACGAGCCTAGCCACAAAACGGTCCAAATTAGTAATTCAGAACCATCCCTGGATCTGGGTGGGCCGACCCACCGATCCATTGGGCTGACCTATGGGTCGACCTAACCGACCTTAGGTCGACCTAAGCCGAATATTGATACTTGAAACGACCCGAACTTCTCCGTGAAGGAAAGCCTGGATTGAGTTGGGAACAAGACGAATCAGAACATAAACAGAAGAAAATTTTATTGCTTATTACAACAATTCCATCAGAATACAAGAATATTACAGAGTATGAATGAATAAAATACATTTGATAAATATATGAGATTTACAAATTACAATGCAGCGGAAAATAATGCAAAACACAACTGAAAGTAAAATACGGATACAGAGTTTTCTGAATATCATTCTAGCTGTAAACCAGGATCCTATGAATATAAATCTGCAAAACCAGAACTATTAGCTACCCGTGTAGAAAATAGGGGCACCCACAGTTTTGGTTAAAACAATAAACTCCAGGTTAGTCCTGTGACTGGTGTGAGAACTAAAACAGTTATTTAAAACTTTACTTTAAATCTGATATATCAAGGGACCATGCCGTATAACACGGAATGGGTTTCCTCCGAAGAATACCAGTGCATATAACAAAACAGCACAATGGTTTTTGAAAAAATGAAGCTATTATAAGACCTAGGTCCTATCACACAATGCAACGCAAGCCGGGGGATAGGGTTTTCCCTAATAATAGCCAAACATGCTTGGTACGTTAAAACAAATCATTTGATACTATTATAAGTGCATAGTATTTAAAACAACTTCAACTAATAATGTATCAATCCTAGATGGCATGGGTACCATATATCATGTCGCCAATACTAGGCTCTGCAATCAAAACGGCAAATGTCGCATATTGTAGTTGGATTTCCATCTGTGAACCAAGACAAGGGATCGTCTTCACTGCTTCAAGACTCTCTAGCCCGAGCCTCAGGAACAGCCGCAACTGCACCTTGGATCGTCAGGGCCGGTCCACATGGAGTGGATTAAAATGCCTGAACACTACGTTTCCTCGCCCTATAGGGCATAAACTGGTCATATCCCGATCAAACTAACGGCCCTGGAACGACCGATCATCCACATAAGTAAAACATAAGGGCTTGAAAAACGCTGACATCACTCCTAGCTAGAAGGAAACGCATGCCCTCCTTGATGTCCTCTCCCATTTCTGGTTCACACCGGGTGTGAGGCTCGCGAATTAACGCTACACAAAGCTATGCTATATTAAAGCCGTGCTTTGATCATCAACCACAAGACTCTGCTTTTCAATAGAAGCCTTGATCATTTGCATCTCAGCATGCCACACATGAAGTTCACGCTATGCAATCGATGTCTATCAATCACACAGAATGAAATCCGATGTGAGACACACATCCATTTACAAGTTCGTTCTGGGTCTGAATGAAACCGGAGGCACCTTATTCCCCCCATATGTCCAATATCGGAGAGAGGTCCTCGCATATCCGGTCGATCTCCAAGTACGTCTGGACGATCACCACTTATTACCTTGTCTTGGGTGTACAGCCCAATCAAGACATCACTAATCATCCAAACGATGTGAAGACCTCCGGTCTTCGACTACCGTCTTCATCCTCGACACATCGTCGAATCAGTTATTCAGAATTGGATAAACCCGGTTTTTGTGAATAACTCGTGTATATAATAAACAAGTGCTATAAAAACATAACATACGCCTCATTCCAATCTAGAATATTTCTTTATCCAAACGTTCATATACTTTGGGAAAGGTTCCCATTAATTTTATCAAAGATAAATTCTTTAAATTTATTCTTTAATCTTCCTTTGGATATCAATTCAACCTAATTAATGATGCATTAAAACTCCACTTGGTTTTAATCTTCCCAAAAATCAATATTAACGATTATTTAACTTGGGGAATCATATCCTGTCTTTAACTGGGTTAAAGAACAAATGCCATTTAAAACACGATTCACGATAAACCCAAAATCACATTCCATTCCATCAGACTTTAATCGTAAATTAGCAAGTGAACAATTCCATAAGTATTAACCCCGAAGGCCGAAACCAACATTAGATCAATCCCCAGGAAACCATTCAACTTAACTAATCTCCAGTTATTACTAATTTTCTTGACTCCATTGGGTCTAAGAACAGTATTATTAAATATACCATTCACGACAACCTAAAATCTTATTCCTATATTTAACTGGGTTAAAGAACCAATGTCATTTAAAACACGGTTCACGATAAACCCAAAATCACATTCCATTCCATTAGCCTTTAACTATAAATTAGCAAGTGTGACGGCCGGGAATTTCGCTCGATCCGAATCAGTCGTTAAACCGATCTAGACCGTTCGAAACCCCTGATCGTTTGAGAACAGGACAAAATAGAACGTAGACGGAAGAACATTTCATTGCTATTACAACAATTCCATCAGAATACAAGAATATACAGAGTATAATTGAATAAATTACATTCGACAAATATCAGAGATTATAATTAAATTACATAGCAGCGGAAAAACAATAGAAAACACAACTGAAAGTAATGCACGGATACAGAGCTTTCCGAGCATCGTTCCATCTGTAAACCAGGACCCTGTGAATATAAATCTGCAAAACCAAAACTACTAGCTGCCCATGTCAAAATAAGGGCACCCAGAGTTTAGGTTAAAGCAATAAACTCCATGTCAGTCATGTGACTGGTGTGAGAACTAAAACAGTTATTTAAACTTTACTTTAAAAGAGAGTAATTCAAGGGACCCCACCGTATAACACGGAATGGGTTTCCTCCCAAGGATACCAGTGCATAGAATAAACAGAGCAATGCTTTTTCGAAAAATGAAGCTATTATAAGACCCAGGTCCCATCACACAATGCAACGCAAGCAGGAGGATAGGGTTTTCCCTTATAATAGCCAAACATGCTTGGTACGTTTAAAACAAATCATTTGATACTATAATAAGTGTATAGTGTCAAAACAATTTCAATCATAAATATAAATCATAGACGGCATAGCATCCCATGCTACTATGTCGCCATACTAGGCTCTACAAATAAAGCCGAAATACACGTATTGGAAATTGGATTTCCGTCATGAGTCGAGGCAAGGGGCAAGCTCCTCTCCGCTTCGAGACACTCTAGCAAATGTCTCAGGACTACACACTCTGGGTAACCCTGGAATCGGCTGGGCCGGTCCTCCCTTACGTTTGAGGATTGGAAATTCCTGAACACACGTTTCCGGGTCCTTACAGACCTAATATCGAGGCGCCTCATTCCAACAACCACAAAGGTGAAAAGTATATAAATGTTAGGGCTGGTAAGTCACTGACACCACCAAAGCTAGAAAGAAACGTCGTGTTCTCCCAACGGTCCGTATCCCTTTTTGACTCATACCGAGGTGTGAGGCTCGCGAATTCACGTTATACACAAAGCTGCCACGTAGGCCGTGCTTTGATCATCAACCACAAGACTTTGCTTTTCAACAGAAGCCTTGATCTATGCAACTCAGCGTGCCACACAGGCAATTCATGCCATGCGATTGATTGTAATGACCCGGATCCTTATGGGTTAATTTTTGAATATTTAATATTTATTTTAAATATTGGGTGGATAATATAAGTGAAATTTTATATTTGAATTATCAATTTAATAACCAATTTCGATTTAATATCGAATATATTAAAGTTTCAAAATACGAAATCGACAAATAACTGAATATGAAGTTAAAACTAAATTGAAAACAATTCAGATAATTTATAGGGATTTCAATTTAAATGGAATTCGACAAGAACAATTTATTTTCGAAGAATTATATTGTTTTGAATTTAATTTATTGATTTAAGTTAATATCTGTTTCGGATGATCGAATTGGACCTCGTGACCTATCCCAGTGTGTCCGGAATGGTGGTTAAACCCTAGGATTGACAGTTGTTGGGTTCAGAAAGGAGTTCAGAAACTGTGAGATAATTTAATTATAGCGGTTGATTTAAAACTAGAATAAAAATAATTAAATTTATTGGATCTCCTTCTTCCAACTAAACAGTGCCGTGCCATCTCTTCCTACCACAAAACAAAGAAACTGTACCTTCCTTTATCACCATAAACTCAAACAAAACGTGGCTTCCCCTTTGCCAAATCCTTTTCCCTATTTATCATTCCTCAGATAAACCAAAGCAAAGCCATACCATTTTTTTCTCTTCGACTCATAAAAAGAACCCGAACCTTTAAAATTAAAATGCCGGCCTCCAAATCAAAATCGAGCACGATGTCAGGATGGGGATACTCGAGATACAGGCGCGCTCGAGGTTTTAACCGAAGCTCGCGATGGGGTTAGTCGCGATTTAGGAAGGATAGCGAAGACGCGGTGATTTCAGGAAGGGGCCGACTTGGGTATTGATGCAAAATGGCGTTCGATTTTGCTTCCAGATAGGGATTCTGGTGAAGGATGATATGCGGTGGTGGTTCAGTGAGAAGGGGGCAGTGCAATGGGATAAACCAGAGGGAGGCGACAGTAGTTATTTTGGGGGATTTACTGGAGTTCAGCGGTGCAGTATTTGGGGCTGATGTTGAGACAGTGTGGAAGTTCCAGGGGATTCGAACAAGGAAGAAGTGAAGTTCGAGATAGGGTTTGAAAGGTGAATTGGAGTTTGTGAATGGTTCAACAGTAAGGGTGTGACGATGAACTAGGTGGAGAAGTTGGTCTTTGGTGATGATGCAGGTGTGGTGTTCGATGTAATGTCGGTGAGGATGTTCACTACGATTTCATTGGGATTGTTTGGATTTGTGTTGAGAGGAGAATGTGATTTGAACGATGATGACAGGTTCATTTTCAAGGTGACGATGCTGTGGAGTTTTGTTGAGGAGAAGGAGACGATGTATGATATGTGGTGCTATTGGAAAACTAAGGAAAACTTAAAAGGGTGAAATGGAAGTAACATTGCTTATTTGGGCCTTGGTGAAAACGGGACGAAGTTGGAAAGGGGACAAGTGAGGCAGTCACGACAATGGTTATGTGCCAAAGTTTCCCGCGTAGAAAGCATATTGGGTTAAGAAAGAAATTAAGGTAATTAATTTGAATAAGTTCATGCTTAAATTTATTTACTTCGTATATACGTATATACCTATACATAAAATCTTGTTAGCTAATTAATGTCACATTATAATCTATAAAAGATTTTTACCATATGGAGTCGATCGACAAATTCTTAGCTGAGGACTGCATAAGACGGAATTAAAGTGGGAATCAGAATAGATCGAGAAAATAAAATCATCGGTGAGTAAACCTCACTCACCACTTATTTAGAAATTATTTTTATAATTGTCTGTGCTTGTTTGAATGTTGTCTGATGGTTTTAAAATATATATTAGTTATTTAGGACTATTATATATATATATTGGGTTGATGATTGGTTGGATTCCCGCAGTTTCATTAGCGGATGCCCGCGGTACCATAGCGGATGATTACCCTATACGCCCCACGCTATGATTAGTGGATGACCTTCTATACCGCGATATCCTGCCTCGAAGCAGGATAGGTATTATTTATGTGCTAACATCTGTGGATGCAGGAAAACAGGTTGGAGGAATCCAACAGGATTCCTCAAAAATATATTATCTGTTTGTTTATTTATTTGCATATATACTGTCATATATGATGTGTTAGGAAAATAAATAACTGGTTGCTTTGTGTGTTTAAATATCACTAGAGCCTAAGTGTTGATATTTAAAAATATCATGAAAAAGGATATTTGAGATTTAGAAAGAAAATTCTATTTTTCTAAAATAGAATTTGAAATTTGAATATATAAGATTCAAATAGAATAGAATTTGAAATTCCGAATAGAATAAAAATATTAACTTCTTTTGAATATATATAAAACAAGTATTGAATTTATAAACTGTGTTTATAAATGAAATTATGGGATTTGAATGGAATTTATAAACGTTGTTTATAAATGAAAAGGTGGGTTTTGAATTGAATTTATAAACGTTGTTTATAAATGGAAATATGGGATTTGAATGGAATTTATAAACTTTGTTAAAAAAATCAAAATGTAGAATTCGAATGGAATTTATAAACTTTGTTTATAAATGAAATTATGGGATTTGAATTGAATTTATAAACGTTGTTTATAAATGGAAAGGTGGGATTTGAATTGAAGTTATAAACGTTGTTTATAAATAATGCCGAGAATTCAAATGGACTTTGAATATAAGGAATTGAAATAGAGATTTGAATATAGAAATTCAAACGGACTTTAAACTATAGATTTGAATATAGAAATTCAAACGGACTTTAAACTATAGATTTGAATATAGAAATTCAAATGGACTTTAAACTATAGAATTTGAATATAGAATTCAAATGTACTTTAAACTATAGAATTTGAAAATAGAATTCAAATGAAGTTTAAATAAAAAGAATTCAAATAGAATTGAATTGGAATTTGAATAAGAAGTCGATAAGGGAACAAAAGTATGAGTATAATTAGAATTTGTATAATGCAGTTAAAATATATTTGAACATGTCATGTTCAAATATGAAGGTGAAATAGACTGAGAAGTTAATTAACAGATTTAATTAACAAATTTAGTTAAAACGATTGGTATAGTTAAAATAGATTGGACAGGTATAGACACACAGGAGACAGGTATGGAATAAAGTATAGAAGTGAAATAAATAGAATGCCCGACAAAAAGGTACGTATTTAATTCATATATGAGATTTCATGCGCCGTATCGGCAAGCCGCTTGGCTTTTTCTTTTTCTTTTTGAGATGAGAAGGACCGGGAAAGCTATTTGAAATTTCCCGATGCTCCCGGTACAAAGGAGGTTATGGCGAATTTTTCCGGGAATTTAAGGAGATAGAATATTTTTAAGATAATTTGATAGTTAGAAATTAACATATCAAAATATATAGAAGTCGATAAGAAAACGAACTTAGAAATAGAATAGTATAATCAAAAAGGAAGACTAGGAATAAAATCTAGTAAGAATAGAAAGAGAAAATTTATATGTGTTTAAAAGTGAATAATCAGTTGTATGGTATTGATTATTCGAGTAAGTAGTCTTGTCTGTTTTGACGTTAAATGTTATTCAGTCAAGGTCTGAGAGGTAATTATACCCCAACTTGGTTGATTTCATGATATACCGATAAGTAGCAAGATTCAGGCTCGAAGATCAATGTGGAATAAGAATTAGTTAAATACTGTATTTGGGTTGTCGTAACGATGTTTTACACAACATCTGTTTTAACCCAAATATGTGCAAAAGCTTGGAAATAGAATAATGAATATTTCCTAGTATAGGAAATAAAAGAAGGCGATATTCGGAAATGTTTTCCAAATAACGTAAAAGACCAATATAGTTATTGAAAATATTTGGTTAACAAATATTGATAAAGAAAAAGAGAAGAGATTTAATTAATGGAATATTAATTAAAGGTTCAGTGATTGTTGGATGTTTGGATGAACACTTGTTTTATTCGATAGTTAAATCATCGACTATCGAAACACTTGTTTTTATTCGATAGTTAAATCACAGACTATCGAAGTTTTGACCATAGTTGTCAATATGGAGAGACCAGTTGGATTATTATCCGAAGAACCACTCCGTATTGGCAGTAGCGTGCGAATCAGATTATATAAAGATAATGGAAGACGGAGTAGAGTGCAAGGACTTTTTCTATTAATAGAAATAGTGCCTTCAGTTCATCCTGTTCCTGGGTGACTTGTATGGATGAATGTCTGACAGAGTATTTCCAGACGATCACGTATATTGATTTCTCCAACCGTACCAAGAGTGGAAGCGGAGAAAGAAACTTCTTTTAGCTAACACATAATGTATTGTTGTAGACGTCAATCGGTGATTTGATGGATTTGACGATGTGGCATTCAAAGTGAATCTGGTATGATGATAAAGCGTAGCTTCTAGCCTCATCATCCGGTAAATGACAGAAATCGGGCAGGCAGCATGGCTAAGTTGGTCGCACCGAAGTAGGGTGTATAATCACCTGATCTAGAGTTTCATTTACTTCTAAAAATCTATTGTTGATGCTGTCCCATTCGGGAAACGGTTGCTGATCCCAACTGTTGGTGATATACATTCGATACACTCAAGCGAAATGAGTGGTCGGTCATGTGTGGCCGGGTTGCAAGATGTTCTTGTTGAACCCAGTGTATTCCTCTCTAGAGGTACATTAGCGAAAGGTGGTTCCATACCTTGTCATAGTTGGAAATCCATTACCCAATACGTTCTTGCGGTTTTGATTGTATACTATATATGTAGAACGTGAGATGAAAGCGTTTCTACTAGATGATTATATATATACTGGGGTTGATAGACATTATTATAATATCAAAAGGTTTTTGATATAAAGATATTTTGGATTCTCATAAGGGAAAAACCCGTTCCGTTATGCGGCGTGGTCTTATGAGATATCGTTTACTTGTTCGAACTGTTTTAAACTGTTTTACTCATACCAGTCCCATTACTGACCCGGAGTTTACTTTGTTGTTTTCCCTAAACTCTTGGGTGTCTAAATTTGTATGGGCAGTCAAGTAGTCAGGATTTACAGATATACTGGAAGAGCTGGAGCAGGAGGCTTCAGGATCATATAGCTATAGTTATTTCCACTGTGTTGTAAGTGTTGTACTTTGATAATGACATGTATATTCAAGTACAAATTTGTATTTCAAAGTTATGTTATGAAATATATTTATTCGTTCCGCTGTGAGATTCGTGTTACTCTGATGTTGTGTTCTTCTTCTTCTTCTTCTATTCTAATTTTCTATCTTATCTTTCCTCACCCTCTAATTTCTTTCACTAATTACCAGGATTTTTCGATGTTTTGGTTATCGACATCGAGCTTATGTCGATAACCAAAGTCGTTGAAAATCCGGGTCGTTACAGTTGGTATCAGAGCTTAAGTTAAGAATTACTTGGCTCTGTGGCGTGACTCGGTAGAGATAGGGTTAGTAATACCCTAGATTAAGTTTGAGTGTATATATATACGAGAGAGCGTATTTGTTATTTGATATAAAAACTGTTTTATATTGTGTTGACTAGTCTATTGAGTGGATTATGAATTTTGGTCGAATCGTGGGACGCCACGAAGTCGATAGGAATTTATAAACACTTGAACAGAAGATTGGACACGATATTGTTTTAAATAGTTGAGTTGATTGTTAGGATTATAATCGAATTAGATTATAAAACAGAAATAGTTATATATATAACCAATGGAATTTGTATATGAAATCAAATATACAAATGAGATAAATTGAATTTGAATTCCAACCAGAATTCAGAATTTAAAATCCTGGGAGTTTAGGAAAATATTTTTTTTCAAAATGAATGTCAAGTGATATAGCACTGGACTCACTTCAGTGGCTGGAAAATAATTCTGATGATGGTCGCAAATCACCAGTGTTCATTTTCGAGTTTCTAAGTGACGAATTGCTGCCTTAAAAAAGTTTTTTATGGAAATTTGTTTGAAAGGAAAACAAGCTGTTTAAAAATTCAAATGTTTTGAATTTGAAATAGATGTAAATATATGTATATATTTATATTACTTCAAAGGAATTTTGAAATGGGAATTGGAATATAGAAATTCAAATGGAGTTTGAATATAGAAATTCAAACGGCGTTTGAATATAGTAATTTAAATGGAATTCGAATATAGAATTTGAACATAGAAATTTAAATAGGATTTGAATAAAGAAAATTCAAATAGAAATTGTATAAGAAAAATTGAAACGGAATTTGAATTCAAAGGAATTCAAATGGATTTGAATAAAGAAAAGTCAAATAGAGATTTGAATATTAGAATTCAAATGGAATTTGGTTAAATAGGATTTCAAAGAGAATATAAAGTGGAGGATGAATATTAGAATTCAAAGAAAATAAAAGGAGTTAAATAGAATTTGAATTCAAAGTGAAATTAAATAGAATTTAAATTCAAAGGAGTTAAGATAGAATTTAAATACAAAGGATTTCAAATAGAAATTGAATAAAGGAGTTAAAATAGAATTTAAATTGAACAAAGGATTTCAGATGGATTTTGAATAAAGGAATTCAAATAGAAATTAAAGATAAGAAATTCAAATAGAAATTGAAGATAAGAAATTCAAATAGAATCTGAAGATAAGGAAATTGAATTAGAATTTGAATCGAGGAAAATTCAAATAGAAATTGAATAGAAGGAAATTCAAAAGAGTTGGAATAAAGAAATTCAAATGGAATTTGAATATTGTAAATATATATAATTTCAAATAGTAGTGAAATAGATCGGGAATATTATGTTGAAATGGAAAAATGGATTTGATATATATAGAAAATAAATCAGAATGGAGTTGAATTTATTATAAACAAAGTTAAAACGTTTATATTTATAAATATAATTAAAACGAGCTCGCCATAGCGCGGCAGTTCGTAAATTGGCGATTCGAACTTCAATTTAGTATACAGAACTCAATTGAAGTCGGAATTCTTT
Organism: Allium sativum; assembly: GCA_030737875.1. Classification (NCBI taxonomy): domain Eukaryota; kingdom Viridiplantae; phylum Streptophyta; class Magnoliopsida; order Asparagales; family Amaryllidaceae; genus Allium; species Allium sativum. The sequence continues at coordinate 860,454,938 of CM060915.1, read as the reverse complement.
GAAACAAGAATCGTCGGGACCGGTTGAACAATAGTTTTCAAAAAAAAGAGAAAAATCTAGATTTCGTCGTATAGATTTTGAGTTATGACAAAATCAAATTTTTGGAAAAGCAGCGCCAGAACCATTATAAAACCATAACGGTTTAATTAAATAAATAAAAGGATTTTTTGGAAATAAAATCCGAATTGGCACTAGAAACATCCAGACTGGAGATACAAAGTAAATATGAACTCCAGTGAAGTAAGTGAAATGATTTTTTTAAGACAAAAATCATATTTTAAATGGTTAAATAGAATTAACTAAATTGGAGAATAATTAGTTAAAGGAAATTTGAATCGAAATTGGGTTTTTGGATAAGTAAAAGAGATTGAGAATTTATATTCGAAATCGAATATATAACTCGAGTTGAAAATATAATTAGATTAGTTTATAATTAAGTTGACATATATTTGAACAAGTTATATTCAAATAAAAAGGGTGGAATAGGCAAAACGGTTAATTAACAACTAGTTAATGGGAATGTGAATGATTTGAAATTAAATTTAACTTAAGTAAGTTAAATGGATCGAAATGAATAAATTGAGTAAAATCAATGTGAATGAAATATGAATTGGGAATGAAAAAAGGAAATGTATTTGTAAAACAAATAAAGTTATGTGCAAACAAATAGAAGGGAATATTTGTAAAACATTTACCAATAGATTCAATGGAAATATTTATTTGTTAAATAAATAGAATATTATAGATGAGAAATTTATTTGTTAAATAAATAGAATTTAATCAAAGGAATATTCAGAAAATGAATAGAAAATGGAAATCTGTTTTTAACAGATAAATAGAAACGATTAATTTATAAATAACAGTTATAAATTAAATTGAATATTTATCATTCGATAAATTGAATACATAAGTCTGAGCTTATATAGAGAAGAGATATTGGTTTTTAACACCGATGGTTTTAAATAGAAGGGGTACACAACACCTGTATAGGTGAAGTAACGTTATTAAAGAGAACATTTATAAAGTGAAGAACCGTTACTAAAAGTAAATCTTTATAAATGAATAAACGCTATCGAATAGGAGTTATTCGATAGGAGAAGTCGACTGGAGTTAGAAATAATCGATTAGAGTTAGAATAAATCGATTAGAGAAAGAGTTAACCAGATAGAGTTAATTAAACATAGTTAATCGAATTAGAATTTAATTGAATGATAGTTATTCAATTAAAGTTGATCGAATATAGTTATTGAGATAGAGTTAGCCAAATATAGTTACTCAGGATAAGTTGCCATTTCGTACGACTGCTAGCGTAATTCGCAGGGCTGCAGATAGCCTAGGGCGGTCGGATGTTTCCTGGGGAAATCAGGCGTAACCATTGTGATCGCTGTGATCTAGAGTCAAGCGAATGGAGTTAAATCGAATATTAGTTATTCGAATAGAATTAAAGGAGTTATCGAATATAGTTTATTCGAATAGAGTTAAAGGAATTATCGAATTTGGTTATTCGGAAGGAGTTATCGATTATTTGTCAATCGAAATGAGTTATCGATTATAGTTTAATCGAAAAGAGTTATCGATTAGTTCAATCGAAGTAAGTTAATCGAATATAGTTTATTCGAAGAAATGTTTTCGAATCTAGTTATTCGAAAGAGAGATTATCGAATATAGTTATTCGAAAGGAGGAGTTATCGAATAGGGATTGATTCGAAAGAGAGTTACGTAAGGAAGTTTGAAATGTTGAATATCAACATAAATAAGTTCTGGAAAGATAAATGGGTTTGTAGCACTTTTTCTACCTTAGCAATTTCGAGGACGAAATTATTTTAAGTGGGGAAGATTGTAATGACCCGGATCCTTATGGGTTAATTTTTGAATATTTAATATTTAATTTAAATATTGGGTGGATAATATAAGTGAAATTTTATATTTGAATTATCAATTTAGTAACCAATTTCGATTTAATATCGAATATATTAAAGTTTCAAAATACGAAATCGACAAATAACTGAATATGAAGTTAAAACTAAATTGAAAACAATTCAGATAATTTATAGGGATTTCAATTTAAATGGAATTCGACAAGAACAATTTATTTTCAAAGAATTATATTGTTTTGAATTTAATTTATTGATTTAAGTTAATATCTGTTTCGGATGATCGAATTGGACCTCGTGACCTATCCCATTGTGTCCAGAATGGTGGTTAAACCCTGGGATTGACAGTTGTTGGGTTCAGAAAGGAGTTCAGAAACTGTGAGATAATTTAATTATAGCGGTTGATTTAAAACTAGAATAAAAATAATTAAATTTAGTGGATCTCCTTCTTCCAACTAAACAGTGCCGTGCCATCTCTTCCTACCACAAAACAAAGAAACCGTACCTTCCTTTATCACCATAAACTCAAACAAAACGTGGCTTCCCCTTTGCCAAATCCTTTTCCCTATTTATCATTCCTCAGATAAACCAAAGCAAAGCCATACCATTTTTTTCTCTTCGACTCATAAAAAGAACCCGAACCTTTAAAATTAAAATGCCGGCCTCCAAATCAAAGTCGAGCACGATGTCAAGATGGGGATACTCGAGATACAGGCGCGCTCGAGGTTTTAACCGAAACTCGCGATGGGGTTAGTCGCGATTTAGGAAGGATAGCGAAGACGCGGTGATTTCAGGAAGGGGCCGACTTGGGTATTGATGCAAGATGGCGTTCGATTTTGCTTCTAGATAGGGATTCTGGTGAAGGATGATATGCGGTGGTGGTTTAGTGAGAAGGGGGCAGTGCAATGGGATAAACCAGAGGGAGGCGACAGTAGTTATTTTGGGGGATTTACTGGAGTTCAGCAGTGCAGTATTTGGGGCTGATGTTGAGACAGTGTGGAAGTTCCAGGGGATTCGAACAAGGAAGAAGTGAAGTTCGAGATAGGGTTTGAAAGGTGAATTGGAGTTTGTGAATGGTTCAACAGTAAGGGTGTGACGATGAACAAGGTGGAGAAGTTGGTCTTTGGTGATGATGCAGGTGTGGTGTTCGATGTAATGTCGGTGAGGATGTTCACTACGATTTCATAGGGATTGTTTGGATTTGTGTTGAGAGGAGAATGTGATTTGAACGATGATGACAGGTTCATTTTCAAGGTGACGATGCTGTGGAGTTTTGTTGAGGAGAAGGAGACGATGTATGATATGTGGTGCTATTGGAAAACTAAGGAAAACTTAAAAGGGTGAAATGGAAGTAACATTGCTTATTTGGGCCTTGGTGAAAACGGGACGAAGTTGGAAAGGGGACAAGTGAGGCAGTCACGACAATGGTTATGTGCCAAAGTTTCCCGCGTAGAAAGCATATTGGGTTAAGAAAGAAATTAAGGTAATTAATTTGAATAAGTTCATGCTTAAATTTATTTACTTCGTATATACGTATATACCTATACATAAAATCTTGTTAGCTAATTAATGTCACATTATAATCTATAAAAGATTTTTACCATATGGAGTCGATCGACAAATTCTTAGCTGAGGACTGCATAAGATGGAATTAAAGTGGGAATCAGAATAGATCGAGAAAATAAAATCATCGGTGAGTAAACCTCACTCACCACTTATTTAGAAATTATTTTTATAATTGTCTGTGCTTGTTTGAATGTTGTCTGATGGTTTTAAAATATATATTAGTTATTTAGGACTATTATATATATTGGGTTGATGATTGGTTGGATTCCTGCAGTTTCATTAGCGGATGCCCGCGGTACCATAGCGGATGATTACCCTATACGCCCCACGCTATGATTAGTGGATGACCTTCTATACCGCGATATCCTGCCTCGAAGCAGGATAGGTATTATTTATGTGCTAACATCTGTGGATGCAGGAAAACAGGTTGGAGGAATCCAACAGGATTCCTCAAAAATATATTATCTGTTTGTTTATTTATTTGCATATATACTGTCATATATGATGTGTTAGGAAAATAAATAACTGGTTGCTGTGTGTGTTTAAATATCACTAGAGCCTAAGTGTTGATATTTAAAAATATCATGAAAAAGGATATTTGAGATTTAGAAAGAAAATTCTATTTTTCTAAAATAGAATTTGAAATTTGAATATATAAGATTCAAATAGAATAGAATTTGAAATTCCGAATAGAATAAAAATATTAACTTGTTTTGAATATATATAAAACAAGTATTGAATTTATAAACTGTGTTTATAAATGAAATTATGGGATTTGAATGGAATTTATAAACGTTGTTTATAAATGAAAAGGTGGGTTTTGAATTGAATTTATAAACGTTGTTTATAAATGGAAATATGGGATTTGAATGGAATTTATAAACTTTGTTAAAAAAATCAAAATGTAGAATTCGAATGGAATTTATAAACTTTGTTTATAAATGAAATTATGGGATTTGAATTGAATTTATAAACGTTGTTTATAAATGGAAAGGTGGGATTTGAATTGAAGTTATAAACGTTGTTTATAAATAATGCCGAGAATTCAAATGGACTTTGAATATAAGGAATTGAAATAGAGATTTGAATATAGAAATTCAAACGGACTTTAAACTATAGATTTGAATATAGAAATTCAAACGGACTTTAAACTATAGATTTGAATATAGAAATTCAAATGGACTTTAAACTATAGAATTTGAATATAGAATTCAAATGTACTTTAAACTATAGAATTTGAAAATAGAATTCAAATGAAGTTTAAATAAAAAGAATTCAAATAGAATTGAATTGGAATTTGAATAAGAAGTCAATAAGGGAACGAAAGTATGAGTATAATTAGAATTTGTATAATGCAGTTAAAATATATTTGAACATGTCATGTTCAAATATGAAGGTGAAATAGACTGAGAAGTTAATTAACAGATTTAATTAACAAATTTAGTTAAAACGATTGGTATAGTTAAAATAGATTGGACAGGTATAGACATACAGGAGACAGGTATGGAATAAAGTATAGAAGTGAAATAAATAGAATGCCCGACAAAAAGGTACGTATTTAATTCATATATGAGATTTCATGCGCCGTATCGGCAAGCCGCTTGGCTTTTTCTTTTTCTTTTTGAGATGAGAAGGACCGGGAAAGCTATTTGAAATTTCCCGATGCTCCCGGTACAAAGGAGGTTATGGCGAATTTTTCCGGGAATTTAAGGAGATAGAATATTTTTAAGATAATTTGATAGTTAGAAATTAACATATCAAAATATATAGAAGTCGATAAGAAAACGAACTTAGAAATAGAATAGTATAATCAAAAAGGAAGACTAGGAATAAAATCTAGTAAGAATAGAAAGAGAAAATTTATATGTGTTTAAAAGTGAATAATCAGTTGTATGGTATTGATTATTCGAGTAAGTAGTCTTGTCTGTTTTGACGTTAAATGTTATTCAGTCAAGGTCTGAGAGGTAATTATACCCCAACTTGGTTGATTTCATGATATACCGATAAGTAGCAAGATTCAGGCTCGAAGATCAATGTGGAATAAGAATTAGTTAAATACTGTATTTGGGTTGTCGTAACGATGTTTTACACAACATCTGTTTTAACCCAAATATGTGCAAAAGCTTGGAAATAGAATAATGAATATTTCCTAGTATAGGAAATAAAAGAAGGCGATATTCGGAAATGTTTTCCAAATAACGTAAAAGACCGATATAGTTATTGAAAATATTTGGTTAACAAATATTGATAAAGAAAAAGAGAAGAGATTTAATTAATGGAATATTAATTAAAGGTTCAGTGATTGTTGGATGTTTGGATGAACACTTGTTTTATTCGATAGTTAAATCATCGACTATCGAAACACTTGTTTTTATTCGATAGTTAAATCACAGACTATCGAAGTTTTGACCATAGTTGTCAATATGGAGAGACCGGTTGGATTATTATCCGAAGAACCACTCCGTATTGGCAGTAGCGTGCGAATCAGATTATATAAAGATAATCGAAGACGGAGTAGAGTGCAAGGACTGTTTCTATTAATAGAAATAGTGCCTTCAGTTCATCCTGTTCCTGGGTGACTTGTATGGATGAATGTCTGACAGAGTATTTCCAGACGATCACGTATATTGATTTCTCCAACCGTACCAAGAGTGGAAGCGGAGAAAGAAACTTCTTTTAGCTAACACATAATGTATTATTGTAGACGTCAATCGGTGATTTGATGGATTTGACGATGTGGCATTCAAAGTGAATCTGGTATGATGATAAAGCGTAGCTTCTAGCCTCATCATTCGGTAAATGACAGAAATCGGGCAGGCAGCATGGCTAAGTCAGTCGCACCGAAGTAGGGTGTATAATCACCTGATCTAGAGTTTCATTTACTTCTAAAAATCTATTGTTGATGCTGTCCCATTCGGGAAACGGTTGTTGATCCCAACTGTTGGTGATATACATTCGATACACTCAAGCGAAATGAGTGGTCGGTCATGTGTGGCCGGGTTGCAAGATGTTCTTGTTGAACCCAGTGTATTCCTCTCTAGAGGTACATTAGCGAAAGGTGCTTCCATACCTTGTCATAGTTGGAAATCCATTACCCAATACGTGCTTGTGGTTTTGATTGTATACTATATATGTAGAACGTGAGATGAAAGCGTTTCTACTAGATGATTATATATATACTGGGGTTAATAGACATTATTATAATATCAAAAGGTTTTTGATATAAAGATATTTTGGATTCTCATAAGGGAAAAACCCGTTCCGTTATGCGGCGTGGTCTTATGAGATATCGTTTACTTGTTCGAACTGTTTTAAACTGTTTTACTCATACCAGTCCCATGATTGACCCGGAGTTTACTTTGCTGTTTTCCCTAAACTCTTGGGTGCCTAAATTTGTATGGGCAGTCAAGTAGTCAGGATTTACAGATATACTGGAAGAGCTGGAGCAGGAGGCTTCAGGATCATATAGCTATAGTTATTTCCGCTGTGTTGTAAGTGTTGTACTTTGATAATGACATGTATATTCAAGTACAAATTTGTATTTCAAAGTTATGTTATGAAATATATTTATTCGTTCCGCTGTGAGATTCGTGTTACTCTGATGTTGTGTTCTTCTTCTTCTTCTATTCTAATTTTCTATCTTATCTTTCCTCACCCTCTAATTTCTTTCACTAATTACCAGGATTTTTCGATGTTTTGGTTATCGACATCGAGCTTATGTCGATAACCAAAGTCGTTGAAAATCCGGGTCGTTACAGATATCTATCGATATATAACCTCTAAGCTCGCACGTCTCAGAGAAGGGCGTTAAGCAAGAGAATAAATTCTCCGCCGCCAAACAGATATATATTTAACAGAGATCAATCAACACAGAATAAAATCCAATGTCAGACACACAATCCATTTACAAGTTCGTTCTGGGTCTGAACGAAACCGGAGGCACTTTCCTCGCATATCCATCGATCTCCAAGTACGTCTAGACGACCACCAACTGATTCCCTCATCTTGGGTGTACAGCCCAATCAAGATCATCAGTAATCACCCAAACGATGTGAAGACTTCCGGTCTTCAACCACCGTCTTCACCTTCGACATATCGTCGAATCAGTTATTCAGAATGGGTATAAACCCGGCCTTTCCGAACAACCCGCGTATATTAAAACAAATGTTACACAAACACAACATACGCCTCATTCCAATCCGTATTCTCAGGGAAAGGTTCCCATTAATTTTATCCAAGATAAATTCTTTAAATTTATTCTTTTATCTTCCTTTGGATGTCATTTCAAACCAAATTATGGTTTTCCAAACTAGTCGGGATTAGCGAACCACACCGAAGTAATTATTTATTTTATTTCCCAATCCCAACATATTCATCCCATGAAGTAAAACTGGTAATACTCCATATCTAACACCACGGTGTTATCGGTAAAATTAATTACCATTTCCCGTTCAAATCTAATTAAAGATTTAACTATCGCTTTGGAGCAAAACTGGTGATACTCCATTCTCGCTCATTTGCCAAATTTGATAATTTAGATTATCAATTCATATTTCAATCTAATTGCAGATTCATTAAAACTCCTTTTACATGGTTAAAGAACTAGTGTTGTTTAAAACACAGTTCACGATAAACCCACAAATCAAATCTATTTAAAACCCGTTTCAAATCCAATTTATTTATTTAAAAATGAATGGGTTTAATTTTAGTTCAAAACTAGTTCGTTTCGATAAAGATCTATTTTTATCGTTTCAAATATGGAGTTTTTCATCCCAATTTTTCCCAAATCATTACTTATGATTTTACACAAATTATTGCTATTTTTAATAATTTTATCAAGGCCCGTACAGTCGATTTCCATCAACGGCCATCGAACTGCACTTACAGCGACCTTTTTCAAATTTGATTTGGACGTATCTCCAAATCCAACCGTTAGATTTCGAATTTCTAATACCCGTTAGAAAGCTCTTTTCGATACGAACCCAACGGTTCCGGTTTTAGGAGAATCCGACGGTCGGATCTCCCATAATGTCCGTTTGAAATAAATGGTCGAAATTCACGAACTACTGCGGCGCGGCGCTTTCTATTCAGGCCATTATATTATATATATAATATATATTTCGTCGATTTCTATTTGAAACGAATTTTATAAATAGTTTTGAATTCGTTTCAAAAACAATTTCAACCTTTATTTCAAATTCAAATCAAAATTGAATTTTCTATTATAAATCCTTTTTACTTTCATTTCTATTTGATTTCAATTCAAATCGATTTTAATTCGATTCGAATTCATTTTGTTTTCTATTCAATTTAAATTCAATTCGTTTTCTATTCAATTTAAATTCAATTTGTTTTCTATTCAATTGAATTCAATTCGTTTTCTATTCAATTCAAATCAAATTGGTTTTCTATTCAATTCAAATTCAATTCGTTTTCTATTCAATTCAAATCAAATTGGTTTTCTATTCAATTCAAATCAAATTGGTTTTCTATTCAATTCAAATCAAATTCGTTATATATTCAATTGAAATCAAATTCATTATATATTAAATTGAAATCAAATTCGTTTTATATTCAATTGAAATCAAATTCGTTTTATATTCAATTGAAATCAAATTCGTTATATATTCAATTAAAATCAAATTCGTTTTCTATTCAATTTAAATTCAATTTGTTTTCTATTCAATTGAATTCAATTCGTCTTCTATTCAATTTAAATTCAATTCATTTTCTATTCAAATCAAATTCATTTTCTTTTCTGTTCAAATTCAATTCAAATCAAATTTAAAAACAAATATAATCGATATAAATATCGTTCGCGTCAAAATAGCGCATCTCTAATCAACACGGCTTTATATATTTCAATAATCCCGTTATTCTATTCAACAAATGAATATTTATTCTTGTCAACACATGACTAATCTCAACGAATGAGTACTGTCCACGTGTGACTATTTTTGTTATTTAATATATTTTATGAAAATTAAGGTATCTATCGTTTGATATTAAATCAGAGTCCAACCGTAAATTAGTAAGAGAACGATTCCCTGAATATTAACCCCGAAGGCCGAAACCAACATCAGATCAATACCCAGGAGACCACTCATCTTATCTATTTTCCAGTTGATTTCTAATTCTATATATGATACAGATGTAAATTTTATTGTTAAAATATTTCGTTCAACACATGACTAATCTCAACGGATGAGTACTGTCAACACATGAACCTTTATTTTATAATATTCTTTATCTTCTAAATTGGAATGAGGCCCAATCAATTACCATATAAAGTTAATTATATGCATTCCATACAACACATGTATATAATAGCAACGATAAATAATCAACGATCATCCAAAGTGCACTACACTGTATAAGCATCAAATATAGATATCTAACGCTTATAACAGCCTGTCAATCAATCGATCGACATACAACTAATTATTGGGATTAGTGTATGTCATATATTATCCCAATACCAGTGTGGGGTTTCAAACAATCAAACACAGATTTTATTCGTGCAGTTGGGCGATGTGTAAAATTTATCGTCCCAATCAATGTCCTTCAAATAGGTGTACATAAACAAACCGTCTGGTTTGTAAATGAATATTTATTTATTCACATTCACGTTAAAAATTATATTTTTAACGATCAAACTATTTTATTCACCTATGAATATTCTATTCGGTTCATTTATCAAATAAAATGATATTTTTATTTTTCTAACTTATTTTAGAAAATTTCGGTGGTATAATGGCACGATACTATAAACGGGACGAGGCCTAGCCTTATCCCCGGTCTAGTGAAGGCCCACGCCATTCACACATCAATCAAATCCATTCCATTTCACCAAACAATTCAATTCAAACCAAATAATCTAACCAACTACACAACCAAACAAACAAGTCCATGGTCTGTGGACGATTGTGTCAGGTACTACAAAACACCGTCTGCATCCTAGTATATATATATATAACTAGAAAAAGAAATTGAAGAGTGAGAAGTTCTCACCAACTAGCTAATCCAATCATCTCGACTCTTCTTTTGTAGAAAATCTTGTCGTCCTTGCCTTTTGTCACTTTCGTTGCCCGTAGCCACTACATATATAAAAATCATAATTTTTACATTGCTATTCAATATAAAAAAACGAATTTTTACTTCGCTATTCAATATATAAAAATTGAATTTTTTACTTCGCTATTCAATATATAAAAATCGAATTTTTACTTTGCTATTCAATATATAAAAATCGAATTTTTACTTTGCTATTCAATATATAAAAATCGAATTTTTTACTTTGCTATTCAATATATAAAAATCGAATTTTTACTTTGCAATTCAATATATAAAAATCGAATTTTTACTTTGCTATTCAGTATATAAAAATCGAATTTTTACTTTGCTATTCAATATATAAAAATCGAATTTTTACTTTGCTACTATATAGATAAAAATTCTATTTTTACTATGCTATTACATATAAAGATTTCGCCTTTTCAATCATAAAGATTTCGCCTTTTCAATTAAAAAGATTTCGCCTTTTTCAATTTCAAAAATCTAATCTTTTCTATTTTAAAAAACTAATCTTTTCTATTTTAAAAATCTGATCTTTTCTATTTTAAAAATCTAATCTTTTCTATTTAAAAAAAAATCCTACATACTAGAAATCATATTTTTATTATCTCTATTATATGAAAAATCATTTTTATTTCCTATATATATAAATAAAAATCATTCCTTTATATTTAATATACATAAATAAAGGTCCTTTCTTCATATGTATATATTTTATTTTTATAACCTAATTCATAGAAAATAAATAAAAATAAATAAAGAAGCTTACAGTGTCGATTGGAGGAAGGAGGGGGGTTCAGACGTCGGTGGCGTGGGTGACTGGCACGGTGGAGGGCGTGGGTCCAGGGAGCAGCGGCAGGCGGTGGAAAGGGGGTGCGGTGTTCGTACTGGTGGCAGATTCCTGAGGGGAGGGAGGGGGGTAGCTCGCGTTGGTCGAGGCAGAGGGGGGGGGGGTAGCTCGCGTCGGTGGTGCTCTGCCTGGGAGGCGGCGACGAGTGGATGAGGGGGCGGCGGATTGCGATTCTCCCCCCTGCCATTTTTTTTCTTGAACGAATGAATAAAAAAAAGGGGCCAGAGAGAAGTTAAGGAGAGGAAGGTTTTTTTTTATTTTATTATTTTAATTTCAAAAGGTTGACTTTTACATACGACCTCTAATCGAGGCCCACCGCCTATTGTCCATAGCTAATTACCCCCATTCTGAACACAATGGGATATGTATCGTAGGCTGATTTGGCTGTTTTGATCAGTTTCCGTTAAAATCAACATATAACTCTATATATTGATTTTGAACGAGCATTTCAATTTACTGGGGTCGCATACTAACTCTATAAATCCCAGAAAAATATTTTCTAGCTTCGTATTGACGATACGGTCCGAACAAAACTAGTTTCGTCGAATTCTGAGACCGTTGGAAAAATGGCCATTTTCCAGTCGATTAAAATCAACTAAAACTGGTCAAACGCGTTTTCCTTTGCCATGCTCACATATTGATTCGAAAAATTATGAAATTTGGAATCTAGCAATAATTTAACATCACGGACCCAACAAAAGTGGTTTCGTCGAAATCCGAGGTCGTTTGCAAAATTCCCATTTTTAAGGGCCTGAATTCCATAGCGACTATTCAGAATTTTCAACTGGACATATCTTTTGATTCTCGCTATGAAATTTTGATTTTTCGGATTCTTGGAAAGATATTCTCATTTAGATCCTAATGTTTTTCGTTTCGCTAAAATCCGGTTTGTTTTGCACCCGGTACATTCAATTGAAGTTTGAAATCGAATTATCGAACTACCGCGCCATTTTCAATTCTATTTATAATTATATATAATTATTTATATTCTAACGACGATCTATATTCAAAATAAATTTTCGTCGATATTATTTAAAATAATTCATTTTAAATGTTCAAAATTCGCCATAATTGCCAAAATAAAAATTTTAAACTGGCTCAGATTTTCGGGTTGTTACAATCTCCCCCACTTAAAACTTTTCGTCCCCGAAAAGGAACATAGTCGAAAGTGGTTTGATTAATCAACTCTACGTTCGATCTGGTTTCCATTCTCCAACTTTTCAGTTTTTTCAAATTTTCAAAAATTTGGCTAACACCCTAAATTTTCGAAAAATTTCGCCATAACCTCCCCTACACCGGGAGCCACGGGAAAATCCTGAAATTGCCATATAGGCCTTTTGATCTCAAAAAGAAAAAGAAAAAGCCAATCCGCTCATAAAATCATCATCACCCAAACAAAACAGTAGATTATAGTAAACATGTACCTATTTGTCGGGCAAACAAATTTTATTCTCTGCTCTAGCCTCCTTGCTATGACCTATTCAATGTAAGTACTTGGATATGCAAGCAAATGCGACTAATTTTCAATATAATTCAATATTTGGTTCAATTAGGCATAATGGTTCAAAATTATCAAACAAATAACCAAACATTACAAACATCAATCAGTTAGTGAATTAACGTTTCAAATTCATAATTTTGATATGTATACTGAAAATCATGTTTCTGATGCCAATTCACAACAATAAACCTATCTATATTAGTTTTGGTTCTCACACCAGTCTAATGGAAATATATAGATATCATACCTTCGAAACACGAACATAAATATTGGTGATGGAGCTCCATCATCAAAATCATCTCCGAGCGACTAGAGTGTGATTCTATATCTATCTAGTATATTAAAACTTCGAATATACGTTCATGACGCGTATATGCAAAACCTTTATATACTCGATTGTCCAAATTCAAAATAAATAAATATTCAAATACGTAGAAAACGATTTAAATTTCAAAACAAAATTGTTTTCATTTGAAAAATATACACTTCACACTCGTTCTAGGATACTACTGATCCTATCTCTAACGAGTCATTCTAATTGGATATTACTAATCCAGTATCTGATGAATTCTTTCATATGGTTCTAATGTGTCTTGTTCTCGAGCTCTGTAAACCAAAGCTCTGATACCAAATGTGACGGTCGGGAATTTCGCTCGATCCGAATCAGTCGTTAAACCGATCTAGACCATTCGAAACACTTGATCGTTTGAGAACAGGACAAAATAGAACGCAAACGGAAGAACATTTCATTGCTATTACAACAATTCCATCAGAATACAAGAATATACAGAGTATAATTGAATAAATTACATTCGACAAATATCAGAGATTATAATTAAATTACATAGCAGCGGAAAAACAATAGAAAACACAACTGAAAGTAATGCACGGATACAGAGCTTTCCGAGCATCGTTCCAGCTATAAACCAGGACCCTGTGAATATAAATCTGCAAAACCAAAACTACTAGCTGCCCGTGTCAAAATAAGGGCACCCAGAGTTTAGGTTAAAGCAATAAACTCCAGGTCAGTCATGTGACTGGTGTGAGAACTAAAACAGTTATTTAAACTTTACTTTAAAAGAGAGTAATTCAAGGGACCCCGCCGTATAACACGGAACGGGTTTTCTCCCAAGGATACCAGTGCATAGAATAAACAGCGCAATGCTTTTTCGAAAAATGAAGCTATTATAAGACCCAGGTCCCATCACACAATGCAACGCAAGCCGGAGGATAGGGTTTTCCCTTATAATAGCCAAACATGCTTGGTACGTTTAAAACAAATCATTTTATACTATAATAAGTGTATAGTGTCAAAACAATTTCAATCATAAATATAAATCATAGACGGCATAGCATCCCATGCTACTATGTCGCCATACTAGGCTCTACAAATAAAGCTGAAATACACGTATTGGAAATTGGATTTCCGTCATGAGTCGAGGCAAGGGGCAAGCTCCTCTCCGCTTCGAGACACTCTAGCAAATGTCTCAGGACTACACACTCTGGGTAACCCTGGAATCGGCTGGGCCGGTCCTCTCTTACGTTTGAGGATTGGCAATTCTTGAACACACGTTTCCCGGTCCTTACAGACCTAATATCGAGGCGCCTCATTCCAACAACCACAAAGGTGAAAAGTATATAAATGTCAGGGCTGGTAAGTCACTGACACCACCAAAGCTAGAAAGAAACGTCGTGTTCTCCCAGCGGTCTGTATCCCTTTTTGACTCATACCGAGGTGTGAGGCTCGCGAATTCACGTTATACACAAACCTGCCACGTAGGCCGTGCTTTGATCATCAACCACAAGACTTTGCTTTTCAACAGAAGCCTTGATCTATGCAACTCAGCGTGCTACACAGGCAATTCATGCCATGCGATTGATATCTATCGATATCTAACCTCTAAGCTCGTACGTCTCAGAGAAGGGCGTTAAGCAAGAGAATAAATTCTCCGCCGCCAAACAGATATATATTTAACAGAGATCAATCAACACAGAATAAAATCCAATGTCAGACACACAATCCATTTACAAGTTCGTTCTGGGTCTGAACGAAACCGGAGGCACTTTCCTCGCATATCCATCGATCTACAAGTACGTCTGGACGACCACCAACTGATTCCCTCATCTTGGGTGTACAGCCCAATCAAGATCATCAGTAATCACCCAAACGATGTGAAGACTTCCGATCTTCAACCACCGTCTCCATCTTCGACATATCGTCGAATCGGTTATTCAGAATGGGTATAAACCCGGCCTTTCCGAACAACCCGCGTATATTAAAACAAATATTACACAAACACAACATACGCCTCATTCCAATTCGTATTCTCAGGGAAAGGTTCCCATTAATTTTATCCAAGATAAATTCTTTAAATTTATTCTTTGATCTTCCTTTGGATGTCATTTCAAACCAAATTATGGTTTTCCAAACTAGTCGGGATTAGCGAACCGCACCGAAGTAATTATTTATTTTATTTCCCAATCCCAACCTATTCATCCCATGAAGTAAAACTGGTAATACTCCATATCTAAAACCACGGTGTTATCGGTAAAATTAATTACCATTTCCCGTTCAAATCTAATAAAAGATTTAACTATCGCTTTGGAGCAAAACTGGTGATACTCCATTCTCGCTCATTTGCCAAATTTGATAATTTAGATTATCAATTCATATTTCAATCTAATTGCAGATTCATTAAAACTCCTTTTACAGGGTTAAAGAACTAGTGTTGTTTAAAACACAGTTCACGATAAACCCACAAATCAAATCTATTTAAAACCCGTTTCAAATCCAATTTATTTATTTAAAAATAAACGGGTTTAATTTTAGTTCAAAACTAGTTCGTTTCGACAAAGATCTATTTTTATCATTTCAAATATGGAGTTTTTCATCCCAATTTTTCCCAAATCATTACTTATGATTTTACACAAATTATTGCTATTTTTAATAATTTTATCAAGGCCCGTACAGTCGATTTCCATCAACGGCCATCGAACTGCACTTACAGCGACCTTTTTCAAATTTGATTTGGACGTATCTCCAAATCCAACCGTTAGATTTCGAATTTATAATATCCGTTAGAAAGCACTTTTCGATACGAACCCAACGGTTCCGGTTTTAGGAGAATCCGACGGTCGGATCTCCCATAATGTCCGTTTGAAATAAATGGTCGAAATTCACGAACTGCCGCGGCGCGGCGCTTTCTATTCAGGCCATTATATTATATATATAATATATATAATATATATTTCGTCGATTTCTATTTGAAACGAATTTTATAAATAGTTTTGAATTCGTTTCAAAAACAATTTCAACCTTTATTTCAAATTCAAATCAAAATTGAATTTTCTATTATAAATCCTTTATACTTTCATTTCTATTTGTTTTCAATTCAAATCGATTTTAATTTGATTCGAATTCATTTCGTTTTCTATTCAATTTAAATTCAATTCGTTTTCTATTCAATTTAAATTCAATTCGTTTTCTATTCAATTGAATTCAATTCGTTTTTTATTCAATTCAAATCAAATTGGTTTTCTATTCAATTCAAATTCAATTCGTTTTCTATTCAATTCAAATCAAATTGGTTTTCTATTCAATTCAAATCAAATTGGTTTTCTATTCAATTCAAATCAAATTCGTTATATATTCAATTGAAATCAAATTCGTTATATATTCAATTGAAATCAAATTCATTTTATATTCAATTGAAATCAAATTCGTTTTATATTCAATTGAAATCAAATTCGTTATATATTCAATTGAAATCAAATTCGTTTTCTATTCAATTTAAATTCAATTTGTTTTCTATTCAATTGAATTCAATTCGTTTTCTATTCAATTTAAATTCAATTCATTTTCTATTCAAATCGAAATCATTTTCTATTCTGTTCAAATTCAATTCAAATCAAATTTAAAAACGAATATAATCGATATAAATATCGTTCGCGTCAAAATAGCGCATCTCTAATCAACACGGCTTTATATATTTCAATAATCTCGTTATTCTATTCAACAAATGAATATTTATTCTTGTCAACACATGACTAATCTCAACGAATGAGTACTGTCCACGTGTGACTATTTTTGTTATTTAATATATTTTATGAAAATTAAGGTATCTATCGTTTGATATTAAATCAGACTCCAACCGTAAATTAGTAAGAGAACGATTCCCTGAATATTAACCCCAAAGGCCGAAACCAACATCAGATCAATACCCAGGAGACCACTCATCTTATCTATTTTCCAGTTGATTTCTAATTCTATATATGATACAGATGTAAATTTTATTGTTAAAATATTTCGTTCAACACAGGACTAATCTCAACGGATGAGTACTGTCAACACATGAACCTTTATTTTATAATATTCTTTATCTTCTAAATTGGAATGAGGCCCAATCAATTACCATATAAAGTTAATTATATGGATTCCATACAACACATGTATATAATAGCAATGATAAATAATCAACGATCATCCAATGTGCACTACACTGTATAAGCATCAAATATAGATATCTAACGCTTATAACAGCCTGTCAATCTATCGATCGACATACAACTAATTATTGGGATTAGTGTATGTCATATATTATCCCAATACCCGTGTGGGGTTTCAAACAATCAAACACAGATTTTATTCGTGCAGTTGGGCGATGTGTAAAATTTATCGTCCCAATCAATGTCCTTCAAATAGGTGTACATAAACAAACCGTCTGGTTTGTAAATGAATATTTATTTATTCACATTCACGTTAAAAATTATATTTTTAACGATCAAACTATTTTATTCAACCTATGAATATTCTATTCGGTTCACTTATCAAATAAAATGATATTTTTATTTTTCTAACTTATTTTAGAAAATTTCGGTGGCATAACGACACGATACTATAAACGGGACGAGGCCTAGCCTTATCCCCGGTCTAGTGAAGGCCCACGCCATTCACACATCAATCAAATCCATTCCATTTCACCAAACAATTCAATTCAAACCATATAATCTAACCAACTACACAACCAAACAAACAAGTCCATGGTCTGTGGACGATTGTGTCGGGTGCTACTAAACACCGTCTGCATCCTAGTATATATATAACTAGAAAAAGAAATTGAAGAGTGAGAAGTTCTCACCAACTAGCTAATCCAATCATCTCGACTCTTCTTTTGTAGAAAATCTTGTCGTCCTCGCCTTTTGTCACTTTCGTTGCCCGTAGCAACTACATATATAAAAGTCACAATTTTTACATTGCTATTCAATATAAAAAACGAATTTTTACTTCGCAATTCAATATATAAAAATCGAATTTTTTACTTCGCTATTCAATATATAAAAATCGAATTTTTACTTTGCTATTCAATATATAAAAATCGAATTTTTACTTTGCTATTCAATATATAAAAATCGAATTTTTACTTTGCTATTCAATATATAAAAATCGAATTTTTACTTTGCTATTCAATATATAAAAATCGAATTTTTACTTTGCTATTCAATATATAAAAATCGAATTTTTACTTTGCTATTCAATATATAAAAATTGAATTTTTACTTTGCTATTCAATATATAAAAATAGAATTTTTACTTTGCTATTCAATATATAAAAATCGAATTTTTTACTTTGCTACTATATAGATAAAAATTCTATTTTCACTACGCTATTACATATAAAGATTTCGCCTTTTCAATCATAAAGATTTCGCCTTTTCAATTAAAAAGATTTCGCCTTTTTCAATTTCAAAAATCTAATCTTTTCTATTTTAAAAATCTAATCTTTTCTATTTTAAAAATCTAATCTTTTCTATTTCAAAAATCTAATCTTTTCTATTTAAAAAATCTAATCTTTTCTATTTAAAAAAAAAATCCTACATACTAAAAATCATATTTTATTATCTCTATTATATGAAAAATCATTTTTATTTCCTATATATATAAATAAAAATCATTCCTTTATATTTAATATACATAAATAAAGGTCCTTTCTTTATATGTATATATTTTATTTTTATAACCTAATTCATAGAAAATAAATAAAGAAGCTTACAATGTCGATTGGAGGAAGGAGGGGGGGTTCAGACGTCGGTGGCGTGGGTGACTGGCGCGGCGGAGGGCATGGGTCCAGGGAGCAGCGGCAGGCGATGGAAAGGGGGGTGCGGTGTTCGTACTGGCGGCGGATTCCTGAGGCGAGGGAGGGGGGTAGCTCGCGACGGTCGAGGCAGAGGGGGGGGGGTAGCTCGCGTCGGTGGTGCTCTGCCTGGGAGGCGGCGACGAGTGGATAGGGGGGGCGGCGGATCGCGATTCTCCCGTCCTGCCATTTATTTTTTTTCTTTTTTTTCTTGAACGAATGAATTAAAAAAAGGGGCCAGAGAGAAGTTAAGGAGAGGAAGGTTTTTTTTTTATTTTATTATTTTAATTTCAAAAAGTTGACTTTTACATACGACCTCTAATCGAGGCCCACCGCCTGTCATCCATAGCTAATTACCCCCATTCCGAACACAATGGGATATGTATCGTAGGCTAATTCGGCTGTTTTGATCAGTTTCCATTAAAAACAACATATAACTCTATATATTGATTTTGAACGCGCATTTCAATTTATTGGGGTCGCATACTAACTCTATAAATCCCAGAAAAATATTTTCTAGCTTCGTATTGACGATACGGTCCTAACAAAACTAGTTTCGTCGAATTCTGAGACCGTTGGAAAAATGGCCATTTTCCTGTCGATTAAAATCAACTGAAACTGGTCAAACGCGTTTTCCTTTGCCACGCTCACATATTGATTCGAAAAATTATGAAATTTGGAATCTAGCAATAATTTAACATCACGGACCCAACAAAAGTGGTTTCGTCGAAATCCGAGGTCGTTTGCAAAATTCCCATTTTTAAGGGCCTGAATTCCATAGCGACTATTCAGAATTTTCAACTGGACATATCTTTTGAATCCCGCTATGAAATTTTGATTTTTTGGATTCGTTGGAAAGATATTCTCATTTAGATCCTAATGTTTTTCGTTTCACTAAAATCCGGTTTGTTTTGCACCCGGTACATTCAATTGAAGTTTGAAATCGAATTATCGAACTACCGCGCCATTTTCAATTCTATTTATAATTATATATAATTATTTATATTCTAACGACGATCTATATTCAAAATAAATTTTCATCGATAATATTTAAAATAATTCATTTTAAATGTTCAAAATTCGCCAAAATTGCCAAAATAAAATTTTTAAATTGGCTCAGATTTTCGGGTTGTTACAGCAAGTGAACAATTCCCTAAGTGTTAACCCCAAAGGCCGAAACCAACATCAGATCAATACCCAGGAAACCATACAACTTAACTAATCTCCAGTTAGTTTCTGATTTTCTTAATTCCATTGGGTCTAAGAAAAGTATTATTAAAGATACCATTCACGACAACCCAAAATCACATTCCATTAACAATGAATCTTCATGGAAAACAAATCGATATATATAATCGATATAAACTTCCATATCCAACCGATAATATAAATGGAATAACGACAAGGCCTTTTAAATTCCATATAAATTAACCGTCTTTCTCTACAGAAGCTAACTTCGATTACTACCAAATCGAATTCCATTCAATTCCAATTTAATATGTTAAATTGGAAAACTTTAATTTGGAAAATCTCCTTTAAATCTTAACAAAGGATTTATAAATTCCAAATCACATTTCATTGTAAATCGGGTTGAAGAACGAATGTCGCTAAAAACATAGTTCACGATAAACCGAATTCGCATTCCATTTTAATCCAATTATTAAATATAATTGGAAACTCAGACAAGCTAAATTAAAAGATTTATTCTCTTCACATGGGATTCAAGAACAGTGTTACTGAAGACATCATTCACGAAAAACCCAAAATCCCATTTGATATTAAATACAAGGCTCTGAATAGAAAATATATCGGCTTATATTCAATATCAAATACTACAACCAACAAATATCTTATTGGAAATAACGATATAAATATATCTTCCAAATTTCCATAGCAATATCTGTATAATCACGAAATCCAACATCGAAATATTCCGAAGAAAATTTCGATTCAAATCCATTTCCAATTTATATATTGGAAATTCTAGTTATTTTTAAAGCCATTTCAAATCCAATTTATTTATTTTAAAAATAATTGGATTATAATTCTAGTTCAAAACTAGTTCATTTCGATAAAAATCTACTTTTATCTTTTCAAATATGGAATCTTTCATCCTAATTCTTTCCAAATCATTTCTTATGATTTTACACAAATTATTGATATTTTTAATAATTTTATCAAGGCCCGTACAGTCGATTTCCATAAACGGCCATCGAATTGCACTTATAGCGACCTTTTTCAAATTTGATTTGGAAATAATTCCAAATCCAACCATTAGATTTCAAATCTACAATATTCTTTGGAAAGCTCTTTTCGATACGAACCTAATGGTTCTGGTTTTAGGAGAATCCGACATCCGAATCTCCCGTAATTTCCATTCGAAGTCAATGGTCGAAATTCGCGAACGGCCGCAGCGCGATGCATTCTGTTCAGGCCATTATATTATATATATAATATATATTTTGACGATTTCCATTAAAAACATATTTTATAGATCGTTTTAAATTCGTTTTCGAAACGATTTCAACTTCATATTCAATTTCAAATGAAAATTGAATATTCCATATCATTGATATATAAATGATAGTATTTTCAAAAGTTTATATTTTGAAATCAATTCCTTTTCGATATTCGTTATAAAAATGAATAAAATCGACATAAATATCGTTCACGTCAAAATGGCGTTATTTAATCAACACGTCTATATATATTCGTGTCCATCCCAAATCGGACATCAAAATCAATTTTGATCTTTTTCTGAATATTATTTTAAAAAAATTCCTTATTTTAAAATATTAGTATTTTAAAATATTTGTTCTTTCTAAACTGGAATCAGACACAGTCAATTACCATGTAATGTTATTTATATGGATTTCACATAACACATGTATACAACAACAGTGATAAATAGTCATCCATCATCCAGAGTGCATTCTACACTGTATGCACATTGAATATAAATATTTAACGCTTATAACAGCCTGTCAACCAATCGATCGACATACAACTAATTATTGGGACTAGTGTATGCCATATATTATCCCAATACCCGTGTGGGTTTTCAAAAAACAAACACAGATTTATTTGTGTAGTTGGGTGGTGTGTAAAATTTATCATCCCAATCAATATCAGTCAAATGTGTGTACATAAACAAATCGTCTGATTTGTTTATGAATATTTATTTTATTCATATACACGTTAAAAATTATATTTTTAACTATAAAATATTTTTAACTATAAAATATTTTATTCCATTCCACAACACACAATCAATTTTCACAACCCAACCAATCAAATAGGCAAGTCGTCCATGGTCTGTGGACGATGGGTGTCGGTTGCTGCTAAGCACCGCCTGCATCCTAGTATATATTTTAACTAGAAAATAAAATAAAACTGAGGAGTTCTCACGTTTAGTTTACACTCTGCCAGTCTTTCTTTGTCGATCTATGTAGTATACCTATGTTAAAAATTATATTTTTAACCAATCAATAATTATTTCTTCGTATGTTTATTCTATAAATAACATACATAGGCTAAAAATTATATTTTTATCTTTCTAAAAATAATTTCATATTTTTATAACAACGCTACATAGTTAAAAATCACATTTTTCTATCGCTAATGAATATATAAAAATCACATCTTTATTTTCTCTATTATATAAAAATCCTATCTTTATAATCTTTATAATATAAAAATCATATTTTTATCATCTCTATAATATAAAAATCATATTTTCATTATCTCTATAATATAAAAATCATATTTTTACTTCTCTACTTATATAAAAATTACATTTTTAATTCGCCACTCATATAAAAATCGAATTTTTAAATAATTAAAAATCATATCTATATCCAATAAAAATTATCTCTTTTTTAAATAAAAAATCTCGCCTTTACTAAGTCAAAAATATTATTTTTGCTAAGTTAAAATTCTTATCTTTGCTAAATTAAAAATCGAAGCTTTTCTAAATTAAAAATCAAAGCTTTTCTTTGTTGAGAAATCGCATCTTTTCTTTAATTAATTTCAGTTTTAAAAACATTGTATTTTATATAAAGATTACATTTTTAGTAATGCTATTGATATTTAAAAATCAGATTTATAAAATAAGGCTCTATATGAATTAAACTAGTTATTTATAATAAAAAAACTCACTTTTTTTTGCTATGTTGTAGCGTCGAACTTGCATCGGAGGTTGCCACCACCTCTGGCTTGGCGTCAGCGTGACTGGGTTGGAGCTTGAATGGGGGAGCGCGTGAGGTCTGGGTTCGGAAAGAAATGGCGATGGTGGACTACTCAGTCGGGAGCGATGTTCGGAGGTTTAGGCTTCCGCGAGGAAGGCAAATGGAATGGGTTCGATTGAGGAGGAGGTCGGAGAAGGGGATGGGGCAGCAAGGGTGGTAGGGCGCGGCGGTGGGGGTGCCTAAGGCGGCGGCCGCGGTGGCGATAAGGGAGGGAGAGCGACGGGGTTAACAGAGGGAGGGAGCGGATTTTTTTATTTTCAATTTTGGGGGGCGTTGACTAAAAGAGCATGGATAGGGAGGGTTTTATATATATAAATATATAATTATATTTTTTAATTTCAAAACGTTACTTTTTCAATTCAACTCCAAAGCGAACCCAATGACTGTCACCCCTAGCTAATTACCCCCATTCCGATCACAATGGGATATGTTTCATAACCCAGTTCGACTGTTATGATAAGTTTTCATCAAAATTAAAATATAAATCAGTAAATTTAATTTTAAACGTACATTTCAATTTACCGGGGCCACATACTAACTCTGAAAATTCCAGAAAAATTATTTCTAGCTTCGTATTGATGATACGGTCCTAACAAAACTAATTTCGTTGAATTCTGAGACCGTTTGAAAATTGGTCATTTTCTGGTCGACCCAATTCAATTGAAATTGACAAAACACGTTTTCTTTGCCATGCTCACATATTGATTCAGAAAATTATGAATTTTGGAATTTAGCAATAATCTGACATCCCGGATCCAATATAAGGGGTTTCGTCGAAAACGGAGGTTATTTGCAAAATTTCCATTTTTAAGGGCTATATTTTCCATAGCGACTATTCTGAATTTTCAACTAGGCATAACTTTTTATCCCCCTATGAAATTTCATTTTTTTTGGATTTGTTGGAAAGATATTTTAAATTAGATTCTGATATTTTTGGTTTCGCTAAAATCCAGTTTATTTTGAATCCTGTACATTCATTTGAAATTTGAAATCGAATTTTTAAACTACCGCGCCATTTCCAGTTCCTTTTATAATTAAAAATAATTATTTATATTCTAACGTCGATTCAAAAAAATATACACGTTCTAATTCTATTCAAAATAAATTTCTCGTCGTTATTATTTAAAATAAATCATTTTAATTATTCAAAATTCATTAAAATTGCCAAAATAAAAAATTTAAATTGGTTCGGATTTTCCGGGTCGTTATAGTCGTCCCACAATGGTCTGGTTTCTCGCTCTTTTTCCCTGTTATCTCATTTGAATTGATTTGAACATTTTTAAGTTATATATTTATATATAAGCCCCTTATATGTATACAAACTTCTAATGCCCATAACTTTGACATGTCCATTTTACAAAAACTTGGGTTCTATCTGAACCAGAATTCTGAGACGAACGCAATGGTAAAACCAATTTCTCTTAATTTTGAATATTTTAATTAAGTAATTACCAATTTATTATCTTTAAAGTATTATTGTAATGCATTAAAATTTGGGGTGTTACAAATAACAATGCAGCAAGTTGCAATTTGAAGTAAATTAGTACTAGAGAAATTCTTATAGCAACGCGTTTATATTTTAGAACTTCCTTTATGGACATCATACCTTTGTCACTGCTCTTTTAGAAGACTACGTCTTTTTTGCCAATACATACTCCAGACACTCTCTAGATAAATGAGAAACATCTTTGGCTAAATACCATTCTTCTTTTTCCCATAACGAATTTAATGTGCATTCTTTAATGAATACTTATATGGTAGTATACAAGTGCTATAAGTCTTACATAATGTGTAACATACTACTTGATATATAAGTTTAAATCCCACAAAGCGGGATTCAGACCTACGATATCTCGCTCAATATTGAAGTGTCTTATCTACTTGCATAATGTTGTTTGTCTTTAATTTAGTTCTTTTTTTAGAGCTCGAGTTCTAGCTATATCTTGTTGAAACTATGCATGCAAGACCATTAGTTTCTGCTCTTTCATCTTCAGTGGTTCCTTCTTTTTAGGTAGATGAAATTGAAATGTCACTTAGAAGTGAAGCACTAGCTAGTGCCAAATCATTTGCTTCCTTATCACTCAACCACGATCTCTTGCTTGATTTTGTTCTTCAGATAAATTTTCAAGTCTACCATGCTACATTATTGAAGCAGGAGTCAATGGACTACTATTGTTCCTGTCTGCATCCATAGATTTATGAGAGTCATTTGAATTGCTAGTGGGTGAATCCATTGAGAATCTTTAGGCTACATTTCTTGCATTACTCTCTTTTGCATCTCATGGTCTAGAATCCTCTTTTCCATCAGTAGTAACCCATCGCGACCTTAATCAAATAATTTCAAAAGCACTATGAGCCTTGAATTCATTGTTTCACAGTATATTTTGTCATAGTAATATTTCAAGTCTATAAACAATTTCTCGCTCCTTGGTCTTTCTCCTTTTGGTATTATTATACCTCTACATTTCATATGCATATCATTTCAAATTATACCATGATGTCTTCATAGCCTAAGACTACCATTTTTTGGCATTTCAGGTCTTGATTGTGGCTTTGCGATGATCGCCATACATCGTCGGTGCCTAGGTAACCCAATATTGCACTATGTTAATATCCTGTCAAGGTATAATGATCTTAAGGGGAAAGAAATAGTAGAAAAGAAAGAAATAGAAGAGAATAGAAAGAAGAGGAAAAAACACAATCACATTACATAACCAGTCATATATCTCACAACGCACCATGTAACATAAAATAGTAACAATCATAGATATAAAACAGGCAAGACAATAATAACCATATAAACCATATAATCAGAGTATACAGGCGCATACAGTTACACATAACAGTAACAAATTTTATGTTAGGATTGCCTCATATGTTGTTAAGGTAGGAATGACGGTTTGAATAAATAGTCCCACATCACCAAATAAATTGAAGGAGTGGAGTACAAATATGAGTTGGTAGGCGCGTAACATCAAGGATTCCTTTGTTTACAATGATGTATATACTAACTCATGTGTGCGTGCCGTATGATGGAATGAAGGGGGGCTTTGTTCCGACCGTCATTACATAACAGTGGTATCGGAGCTGAAGGTTGCTGTAACGACCCGGGATTTTGTCCAATTTGAGCTGACCAAAAACACAAGTCCAACCCCAAATTAAACTGAAAATCAGGAAATTAATAGAAAGAAAACAGAGGGTGAGGAAAGACAAGATAGAAACTTAGAATAGAAGAAGAAGAAGAACACAACATCAGAGTAACACGAACCTCAGAGCGAAACGAATAACATATATTTCATAACATAACTTTGAAATACAAATATGTACTTGAATATACATATCATTATCAAAGTACAGCACTTACAACACAGCGGAAATAACTATAGCTATATAATCCTGAAGCCTCCTGCTACAAGCTCTTCCAGTATATCTGTAAATCCCGACTACTTGACTGCCCGTACAAATTTAGGCACCCAAGAGTTTAGTGAAAACAACAAAATAAACTCCGGGTCAGTCATGGGACTGGTATGAGTAAAACAGTTTAAAACAGTTTGAACAACTAAACGATATCTCATAAGACCACGCCGTATAACGGAACGGGTTTTTCCCTTATGAGAATCCAAATTATCTTTATATCAAAAACCTTTTGATATTATAATAATGTCTATCAGCCAAAATATAATAATCATCTAGCAGAAACGCTTTCATCTCACGTTCTACATATATGTTATACAATCAAAACCGCAAGCACGTATTGGGTAATGGATTTCCAACTATGACAAGGTATGGAACCACCTTTCGCTAGTATACCTCTAGAGAGGAATACATTGGGTTCAACAAGAACATCTTGCAACCCGGCCACACATGACCGACCACTCATTTCGCTTGAGCGTATCGAATGTATATCACCAACAGTTGGGATCAACAACCGTTTCCCGAATGGGACACCATCAACAATAGATTTTTAGAAGTAAATGAAACTCTAGATCAGGTGATTATACACCCTACTTCGGTGCGACCGACTTAGCCATGCTGCCTGCCCGATTTCTGTCATTTACCGGATGTGAGGCTAGAAGCTACGCTTTATCATCACACCAGATTCACTTTGAATGCCACATCGTCAAATCCATCAAATCACCGATTGACGTCCTCAACCATACATTATGTGTTAGCTAAGAGAAGTTTCCTTCTCCGCTTCCACTCTTGGTACGGTTCGAGAAATCAATATATGTGATCGTCTGGAAATACTCTGTCAGACATCCGTCCATACAAGTCATCCAGGAACAGGATGAACCGAAGGCAATATTCTGTAAACAGGATAGCCCTTGCATAAATCCGTCTTCAATTTCCTTTGGCATATATGATTCGCAACGCTTATGCCAATACAGAGTGGTTCTTTGGATAATAATCCAACCGGTCTCTCCATATTAACAACGTTAAAATGGTCAAAACTTCGATAGTCTGTGATTTAACTATCGAAGAAAAATAGGTGTGCAACCAACGATATTATTTCCAAATGGGAATTTATATCGATCAAACATCATTCAACATTTATCTCTTTATTTCATTAATCTACTTATCTCCTGTTTCCCTATATTCAGTATTTCTTATTTTCTAAATTTGGAAAATATACGTTATTAACAATGGAAAACATTTCCATTTCTTGTTTTCTTTATTAGAAAACATTTCTGGTTTCTTATTTGGAAAAAACATTTCCAAAGCTTCTTCATTGGACTTAGACAGATGTTTAAACAAACCATCGCGATGCCAACTCAAACCATTTCCTTTACTGCCGAACCTTAACTATTCCTTAGTTAAAAACGAAGCCAATCAAGTTGGGGTAGAACTACCTCTCAGACCTTAACTGAACAACATTTCTAACTTTGAAATAGACAAAGTTCACTTTATATCCCTTTACTAACTTCCTTACTTAACCCTCCTTCGAATAGCTATATTCGATTGACTCTTTTCACTTAACTCTATTTGATTAACCCTTATCAATTAACTCTATTGGACTAACACTATTGATTTACTCATTTCACTTAACTCCTTTCGAATAAACTATATTCGATAGCTCCTTTTACTTTCTTCGAATAACTATATTCGATTAACTCATTTGCTTCTATTCGAATAACTATATTCGATTAACTCATTTGCTTTCTATTCGAATAAACTATATTCGATTAACTCATTTGCTTCTATTCGAATAACAATATTCGATTAACTCATTTGCTTTCTATTCGAATAACTATATTTGATTTAACTCATTTGCTTTCTATTCGAATAAACTATATTCGACTAACTCATTTTCTTCTATTCGAATAACTATATTCGATTAACTCATTTGCTTTCTATTCGAATAACTATATTCGATTAACTCATTTGCTTTCTATTCGAATAACTATATTCGATTTAATTCCTTTGATTTAACTCTAATCGATTAAACTAACATCGATTAACTCCTTTTATTTTAACTCTAATCGATTAAACTAACATCGATTAACTCCTTTTATTTTAACTCTAATCGATTAAAATAACATCGATTAACTCCTTTTATTTTAACTCTAATTGATTAACTAACATCGATTAGCTCCTTTTACTTTAACTCTAATCGATTAAACTAACATCGATTAGCTCCTTTTATTTTAACTCTAATCGATTAACTAACATCGATTAGCTCCTTTTACTTTAACTCTAATCGATTAAACTAACATCGATTAACTCCTTTTATTTTAACTCTAATCGATTAAACTAACATCGATTAACTCCTTTTATTTTAACTCTAATCGATTAAACTAACATCGATTAACTGCTTTTATTTTAACTCTAATCGATTAACTAACATCGATTAGCTCCTTTATTCTATTCGAATAAACTATTCATTTATAAAGATTTACCTTTAGTAACGGTTCTTCACTTTACAAATGATTTCCTTTTATTCTAACTTATCCTTTGATTTTATAAATATTTCTTTTATAAAAATTCTTTTCCTTTTCTAAATAAAATCCATCGATTTTATATAAATAATTCATTTTCAAAATACCCTTTGAAAATATTCCTTTATCAACATTTGGTATGTTATGGTATTCAACATATGAAATCACGATGATCAGTATCGTCCAAACACATATAATCGACAACAGATTATATATCACATCATATATCACAATATATGAAAAACAGTAAAATAAATGTTGAGGAATCCAGTTGGATTCCTCCAACCTGTCTCCCTGCATCACAGATGTTAAACAATATAGATGACACCATTATCAGTTCCATATGATATATTTTGTTAAACAGAATCAATACAGAAATTCAACTAACTGACTAGCAGTTCAATCAAACAATCAACACACAGTCAATCAGCCAATATTTAACAGTTCTAAAAATACAACATGAAATTATAAACTGTTTAGAGTTAGTGAGATTTACTCACATTGGACTGTTATCGTTAATAACGATTAACTGTCTTTGATTTAGACGGACAATTTATTTTTCAATAAATTGTAACGAGCTCGGATTCACTCCCAGTCAGTGCCATGTTGTTGCCCTCGTCCATACGATCCCAACACAACTTGTTTCGTCAAGTTCTGATAACGTATGCAACCATAATTATTTATACAAGTTTCTATACTATTTTAAATTAAAATTAAACTATATAAGCATTGATTGGGCTTTAACCTTATTCACTTGGCCCATCATCCCTCCTTAAAACACAGAACCGTGTGTCTTCCTCCCCAAAACACTTCGTTACTTCCTGAAATCCGAAAATACCCATTCCCCTTTGACTGCTCGTTTGACCTCCCACCAACACCTCTCTGACCACCAACCCCTGTCATCGACTTCACCAACGTGCTCCGCCACTCGAGGACATCCTCCTGAGCACCAACATCATCACCCCGCAACACCCTCCAAAAATCCATCCTGGTGCTTCCTCGACTCCTACCACCGCCGTAATTCAACCCAGGCCACCGGAGTCCATTCCGTCGCCACCTACAGATGCGTCAGGACTCCCCAAGTCCGCCTGCTACCTCGCTTTGGACCAAAGTTCACCCTGTCGATGTTGAACTCCAGCCCTAGCTGCCGAGACCTACATCGCTGAACTCAAAACAACTTTCGTACTGTACAAAACTCCAACCAGATTGAAGCTCCTTTGCTTGTGAATTCGAATATCAAATCTTTGTAATTTATAGTAATTTTCTTGTTTTAATTTTGATTTTTACTTTGGGAAAGTTGTTTGCTGTGATGGTTTATACGCCTTATATAGGCTTGAATGGGTTAGGTAAGGTTTGTGGTGGAGATCGAAGGCCGTGTGGCCTGTGCGGAACATCAGAAAATGGGAGGGATATTTTCAATTTGAATTTTTGTATTTATTTTATCGATTTCCTCCTTGTACCTGCCTTCTAAAAATCCCAGTGATTACATACGATACCTAAAAATCACCAAACTGGACATGTAGCTAGAGTTCGCCATTACGGTCCCAACGAAACTGGTTTCGTCGAATTCCGACTCCATATGCTCACACAGCGTATTTTTAACTGTCGAAATACTGACTATTTTACACTCTAAAAATCCGTACGGCCACACAGAGACTCTAAAAATCACGAAACTGGAAATCTAACAACTATTTGACATTGCGGATCCAACAAAATTAGTTTCGTCGAATTCCGACTTCGTTTGCAAAACTGGCTATTTTTAAAGCTTTAAATGACCCATTTAAATATATAAATATATTTAAATATAATTAAATTAAATATAAATTAATTAATACTATCGTATATATCCATAGTGGAATACCATACAACTCTAGAATATTCCTATATGAATTTCTAACTCGATATTTCGATCTGGGTCAACTCGATATTCGATTTATATTGAAATTCCTTTTTGAAATATAAATAATTCCTTTACAAATTATAAAGGAATTCTACAGCGACTTTTCTAAAATTTGAGTTGGACATACATCAAAATCTACCCGACGAAATCCCGATTTTTCTCTTCCACTAGAAAGATATACTCCACCAGCTCCACACGTTTCTTGTTTCACAGAAATCCAGCTTAAAACGAATCTTGTACTTTTAGTTGAAGTTCGAATCGCCAATTTACGAAATGGAGCGCCATTTCAAGCTCGATTTTAATTATATTATAATTATACGTTCAAACTGACGTCGACTAAATATATTCGTTATTCAAATTCAATTCTAAACTGAATTATATATCACAGATGATCCGATTCACACCATATCGTCATTTCAGCCAATTCTGATTATTTCAGAATTAAATATATTATTTAATTTATTATTTTAATTAAATATTCACCATTATTTTAATTCCACGACCATTAAATACTCTAAACCACCATTTATATAATTAAATAAATTAATTATACTACCTCAGCCAATGCGGGTCATTACAGTTGCAGATTGGGCCATGCAGACAAGATAGTGCTCTCAAAAGATACTCGTAGGATACGAGTCAAGGGGGAGACTATTAGGAATGCCTCACATATTGATAAGGTAGAAATGATTGTTTGAATAATTTGTCCCACATCACGAAAAAAATAAAGGAGTGGAATACAAATATGAGTTGGTAGGCACGTAACATCAGGGATTCCTTTTGTTACAAGGATGTGTGTACTAACTCATATGCATGCGCACTATGTAGGTGGGGGGGGGACTTGTTCCGACCGTCGTTACATATCAGTTTATACAAGAGATACATAAACTCAAATTGATAATTTGCATGACACCCCATGTCCGTTAATGTCACTTATAAGAGAATGCATTAAGTTTCGTGAAGAGTAATAGGTAAACTTTACCGAAATTCACGAGACAAATATAAAGAAAGCAGTGGAAATTTTTACTTTATTATTGAAAATAAAACATTATTTTAAAATAGGTTACATCATCGTACAGCTACATTCAAAACCAAGAATCTCAAATCTGTCTCATAATGCAAAATATCAGAGTGTGATAGTACAAAACCATATCCCTCTTAACAAGCCATAATAGAGTAGAAAGTAAGTCAAAGCAGTGCATCTCAGAAAGTCCATATCCAAGATGAAAGAGAAAGCCCTAATCACTAAGGAGTGATACCATTCTAAGGATATTAGGTAGGGAGAGAGGGAAGGAAGGAAGAGAAATAAGCAAAAATGGGTCAGATGTAAATTCTGGCTTGTTCCTGTGATTTTCAAACATGCATAAAATAGGGATACCAAGACAGATAAATAAGACTGGATAAGAAAGTATAGTATCATATAAGGAAACAGGTAAACGAGATATACATAGCAACAGGAATTAAACAGTGATCGAGTAATGCTTCTCATTTATATCCAAAAAACAAGTTGTGTCTGCACCAAAACTAGTATAACAAGATTAGGTGTTAACCTAATTACTAAACAAAAACAACAGGATTACAGCAGGATTAAACAACAAGATAAGGTGTGCCTGTAACAACCCGAAAATCTGGGCCAGTTTAAAATTTTTATTTTGGCAATTTTGGCGAATTTTGATTATTTAAAATAGATTATTTTAAATGATAATCGACGAGGAAATTTATTTTGAATATAATTCGAACGTATATATTATACGCGTCGTCGTTAGAATATAAATATTTATATATAATTATAAATAGAATTGAAAATGGCGCGGTAGTTCGATAATTCGATTTCAAACTTCAATTGAATGTACCGGGTGCAAAACAATCCGGATTTTAGTGAAACCAAAAATAGTGGGATCTAATTGGGAATATCTTACCAACGAATCCGAAAAATCGAAATTTCATAGCGGGGATCAAACGATATGTCCAGTTGAAAATTCTGAATAGTCGCTATGGAATTCAGGCCCTTAAAAATGGGAATTTTGCAAACGACCTCGGATTTTGACGAAACCACTTTTGTTGGATCCGTGATGTCAAATTATTGCTAGGTTTCAAATTTCATAATTTTTCAAATCAATATGTGAGCGTGGCAAAGGAAAACGCGTTTGGCCAGTTTCAGTTGATTTTAATCGACTGGAAAATGGCCATTTTTCAAACGATCTCAGAATTTGACGAAATTAGTTTTATTAGGACCGTATCGTCAATACGAAGCTAGAAAATATTTTTTTGGGAATTTTTAGAGTTAGTTCGTGACCCCGGTAAATTGAAATGCGCGTTCAAATTCAATATATAGAGTTATATATTGATTTTGACGAAAACTGATCGTAACTATTGAATCGGCCTGCGATACATATCCCATTGTGTTCAGAATGGGGGTAATTATCTAGGGGAGACTGTTGTTGGGTTTGATTTGGGGTTCGTAATGATAAACAAGAATTTTTAAAACAAATGAATTAAAATAATAATATAAAATCTATATAAATAAATAAATAAATAAACCTAACCCTAATCACTTTATCGTATCCGCCTTTCTCTCAGAACCGACGGCTACCACGCTCGAATTTTTGAGCTCCAAAAACATTCAATCCACAAACCGATTTCAGGAAATTATAAGGGAAACATTGTAGAGGGTTTAGGGATCTTCGATTCTATACTGGCCTTGTTGTTTCTCGTTGGGTCTTTCGTTCGATTCTGTTCCCTGAAGCGCCGCCGGTTCGAGGCTTATTCTGGCGCCAAGCCATCACCGAGTTGGCCATAAGGGGTGTCGATGGGAAGCCCTCTCGGAGGCGCGTCGCGTGGAGCTGGTGGATCAACGTCCGGCGTCGCCATTCTCGAGCTAGGCGGAACCCTAGCTTTGAACAACTAAAATCAACGTCGGCCTTAAGCAGAACTGGAAGGAGGAAAGGGTAATTAAAACCTTGTTTTTATTTATTTATTAGCATTGTTGAAAATCTGAAAAATATACATGTATATCATTATGAAAAAAATCTGAAACATATACATGTATATCATTATATGGAAAAGCTGAATTTTTGTGTATATATCATTATATAAAGAAGTAGCATTGTCTTTAATGTGAATAACAAAGTTAAAAATTAGAAATAGAAAAATATAATCTTTTATATTATAGGAGTATAAAAATATAATTTTTATAACGAAGTAAATATAAAAATGTGATTTTTATATATTGAACATCAAAGTAAAAATGTGATTTTTATATATTGAACATCAAAATAAAAATGTAAATACTCATAGAGCAGAAATGAAAAGGTAATTTTTATAGCAATATAAAAATTTGATCTTCATTTATATATGTACAGTATAAAAATTTGATATTTGTTTATAAATTAACATCGTAAAAATATGATTTTTAAATGGAAAGTGAACAAATAAAAATGTGATTTTTATTTTAAAGACATCAACAAATAAAAATGTGATTTTTATGTATGTAGTGACTACGAGCAGCGAAAGTGACAAAAGGCGAGAACAGTGAAGATTTCCTGCATTGGGAGAGTCGTGGAGCTGGATAGCTATTTGTGAGAATTTCTCACCTTTCAATTTTATTTTCTAGTTATATATATATATATACTAGGATGCAGACGGTGCTTAGTAGCACCCGACACAATCGTCCACAGACCATGGACTTGTTTGTTTGGTTGCATAGATTAGATATGATTTGATTTGAATTTGGTTGTTTGGTGATTTTGATTGATGTGTGAATGGCGTGGGCCTTCACTAGACCGGGGATAAGGCTAGGCCTCGTCCCGTTTCTAGTATCGTGCCGTTATGCCGCCGAAATTTTCTAAAATATGTTAGAAAATAAAAATATCATTTTATTGTGTAAATGAATTGAATAGAAATTCATAGGTTGAAATAAAAAGTTTTATCGTTAAAAATATAATTTTAACGTGAAGTGAATAAAATAAAATATTCATTTATAAACCGGACGGTTTGTTTATGTACACCTATTTGAATGATATTGATTAGGACGATAAATTTTACACATCGCCCAACTGCACAAATAAAATATGTGTTTGATTGTTTGAAACCCCACACGGGTGTTGGGATGAAATTTGAAGTTCACTCATCCTGATTGATTAAATATGTCGATCGATCGATTGACAGGCTGTTATAAGCGTTAGATATCTATATTTGATGCTTATACAGTGTAGTGCACTTTGGTTGATGGTTGATTATTTTTCAATGATATTATATACATGTGTTGTATGGAATCCATATAATTAACTTTATATGGTGATTGATTGGGCCTCATTCCAATCGTGAAAATAAAGAATATTTTGATAATAACAAATATTTTGATAATAGGAAATATTTGAAATAGAATATTTGAAAATAGAAATATGTGAAGCCGTGATGATTAGATTGACGCCATTTTGACGTGAACGATATTTATATCGATTTTAAAACGATTTCGAAATGAAATGAATTGAAAACGATTTCGAAATGAAATGAATTGAAAACGATTTCGAAATAAAATGAATTGAAAACGATTTCGAAATAAAATGAATTGAAAACGATTTCGAAATAAAATGAATTGAAAACGATTTCGAAATGAAGTGAATTGAAAACGATTTCGAAATGAATTGAATTGAAAACGATTTCGAAATGAATTGAATTGAAAACGATTTCGAAATGAATTGAATTGAAAACGAATTCAAATTGAATTGAAAACGAATTCAAATTGAATTGAAAGCGAATTGAAATGAATTCAAATTGAATTGAAATTTGAATTGAATAGAAATGAATTTTAAAACGAATTTATAAAGAAGAATTCAATTTTGATTTGAATTGAAAAGGAAGTTGAAATTGCTTTTGAAACGAATTTAAAACTATTTATATAATTCGTTTTAAATAGAAATCGACGAAATATATATTATATATATAATATAATGGCCTGAATAGAATGCGCCGCGCCGCGGCAGTTCGTGAATTTCGACCATTTATTTCAAACGGACATTACGGGAGATCCGACCGTCGGATTCTCCTAAAACCGGAACCGTTGGGTTCGTATCGAAAAGAGCTTTCTAACGAATATTAGAAATTAGAAATCTAACGGTTGGATTTGGAATTATGTCCAAATCAAATTCGAAAAAGGTCGCTGTAAGTGCAGTTCGATGGCCATTGATGGAAATCGACTATACGGGCCTTGATAAAATTATGAAAAATAGTAATAATTTGTGTAAAATCATAAGAAATGATTTGCGAAAAATTGGGATGAAAAACTCCATATTTGAAAAGATAAAAATAGTTTTTTATCGAAATGAACTAGTTTTGAACTAGAAATATAATTCTATTTATTTTTAAATAAATAAATTGAATTTGAAATGGTTTTGAAAATAACCAGGATTTCCAATGATTGCATTGGAATGGATTTGAATCGAAATTGTCTTCGGAATATTTCGATGTTGGATTTCGTGATGATACAGATAGTGTTATGGGAATTTGAAAGATATATATATATCGTTATTTCCAATACGATATTTGTTAATCGTAGAATTTGATATTGAATATAAGCCGGTATATTTTCTATTCAGAGCCTTGTGTTTAATATCAAATGTGATTTGGGTTTGTCGTGAATGGTGTCTTCACTAACACTGTTCTTGAATCCAGTTGAGAAAAGATTAAATCTTTTTATTTAGATTTAATGAAGTGTACCAATTAAACAATATTTAATTGGAATTGAATTGATATTGATTCTTGGGTTTATCGTCAATGGTGTTTTTAAATAACACTCGTTCTTTAACCCGATAATTAATGAATGTGATTTTGGGTTTATCGTGAACTGTGTTTTAAATGACACTGATTCTTTAACCCAGTTAAAGATTAAAACTAAGTGGAGTTTTAATGAATCTTTAATTAGATTGAAATAATCGAGAATGGAGTATCACCAGTTTTACTTCAGGCGATAGTTAAATCTTTAATTAGATTTGAACGTGAAATGGTAATTGAATTTACCGATAACACTGTGGTGTTAGATATAAAGTATAACCAGTTTTACTTCATAGGATGAATTGGTTGGGATGGGGAAATTAAAATAAATGATTACTTCGGTAAGGTTCGCTAATCCCGACTAGTTTGAATTGATATTCAAAAATAGATAAAGAATAAATTCAAGGAATTTATCTTGGATAAAATTAATGGGAACCTTTCCCTATGAATGTGAAATTTAGAAACTAACTGTCGGTTAGCTAAGCAGAATGGTTTTCTGGATATTGATCTGATGTTGGTTTCGGCCTTCGGGGTTAATATTTGGGGAATTATTCTCTTGATTAATTTACGGTTAGTGACTGATGAATTGGAATGAGGCGTATGTTGTGTTTGTGTAACACTTATTTAAAATATACGCGAGTTATTCGGAAAGACCGGGTTTATCCCATTCTGAATAACTGATACGACGATAAGTCGAAGATGAAGACGGTGGTCGAAGACCGGAGGTCTTCACGTCGTTTGGGTGGTTACTGATGATCTTGATTGGGCTGTACACCCAAGAAGATGGAAACAGTTGGTGATCGTCCAGACGTACTTGGAGATCGATGGATATGCGGGGTACTAGGTGCCTCCGGTTTCGTTCAGCCCCAGAACGGACTTGTAAATGGACTGTGTGTCTGACATTGGATTTTAGTCTGTGTGATTGATTTCTATTAAATATATATCTGTTTGGCGGCGGAGAATTTATTCTCTTGCTTAACGCCCTTCTCTGAGACGTACGAGCTCAGGGGTTATATATTGATGGATATCAAACGCATGGAGTGAATTGCCTGTGTGGCATGCCTAAGCGGCAGTTGATCGAGGCTTCTGTTGAAAAGCAAAGTCTTGTGGTGATGATCAAAGCACGGCCTTTGTGGCGTAGCTTTGTGTAACGTTACTTCGCGAGTTTCACACCCGGTATGAACCAAAAAGAGAGACGGACCTCAGGGAGGGCCTGCGTTTCCTCCTAGCTAGAAGTGGCGTCAGTGGTTTTACACGCCCTGACGAGTTTGACTTATGTGGTTGTTGCTGTTGCAAGGCGCCTCGGTTTGATCAGACGATCCGGGTCCGATGGAGTCATTCGTTGGCTCATTTACGCCCCAAAGGGCGGGGAAACGCAGTGTTCAAGCATTTTAATCCACATCGGTGGACCGGCCCTGACGATCCAAGGGTCACTCGAGCTCTGATCCTGAGACTCGGGCTAGGCAGTCTCGAATCGGTTGAGGACTATCTTTTGCCTCAGTTCATAGATGGAAATCCAATTTCCAAATACGTAACTTTGCGGTTTTATTTGTAAACCTATACATGGAGACATAGTGGCATGGGACGCTCATGCCGCCTATGATTGATACTTATGATTTGAAGTTGTTTTATACACTATGCACGTATAGTAGTATCAAATGATTTGTTTTAAACGTATCAAGCATTCTTTGGCTGTTATAAGGGAAAACCCTATCCTCGGCTGCGTTGCAATGTGTGATGGGACCTGGGTCTTATAACAGCTTCATTTTTCTTTATTTAGCATTGCGCTGTTTGTTTTATGCACTGGTATTCTTGGGAGGAAACCCGTTCCGTGTTATACGGCGTGGTCCCTTGATTTACCTAACTTTAAAACAAAGATTAATAACTGTTTTAGTTCTCACACCAGTCACATGACTGACCTGGAGTTTATTGTTTTAACCTAAACTCTGGGTGCCCTTATTTTGACACGGGCAGCTAGTAGTTTTGGTTTTGCAGATTTATATTCACAGGATCCTGGTTTACAGCTGGAACGATATCCGGAAAGCTTTGTATCCGTATATCTCTTTCTAGTTGTGTATTGTATTATTTTCCGCTGCGATGTATTTAAATGTAATTTAAATCTCTGATATATCTGTGTATATTTATTCATTTATACTCTGTATATTCTTGTAATCTGACGCATTGTTGTAATATACAATGAAATGTTCTTCTGTTTGCGTTCTATTTTGTCGTGTTCTCAAACGATAGGGCGTTTCGAACGGTCTGGGTCGGTTTAGCGACTGGTTCGGACCGAGCGAAATTCCTTGCCGTCACAGTTGGTATCAGAGCTTTGGTTTACAGAGCTCGAGAACAAGACACATTAGAATCATACGAAAGAATTCATCAGATATTGGATTAGTAAAATCTAATGGGAATGACTCGTTAGAGATGGGATCAGTAGTATCCTAGAACGAGTGGGAAGAGTATATTTTTAAAGTGAAAACAAATTTTTGTTTTGAAAATTTAAATCAATTATTCGTATTTGATTATCTATTTATATTGAGTTGGACAGTCCAGTATATAAAGATTTTGCGTATACGTCTGATCCACGTGTATTTGAAATTTTAATATATTGGATAGATATAGCAACACACTCTAGTCGCCCGAAGATGATATTGATGATAGCGATCGCATCATCAACATTTATGTTCGAGTTTCGAAGGTGTGATTTTCTATATATTTCCATTAGACTGGTGTGAGAACCAAAACTAATATAGCTAGAATACATTGTTGTGATTTGGCATCAAAACATGATTTTCTTTATATATATCAAAGTTATGAATTTGAAACTCTAATTCACTAATTGATTGATGTTTGTGTTGTTTGTTTATTTGTTTGCTAATTTTGAACCATTTAGCCTAATTGAAACAAATATTGAATTGTATTGAAAATTGGTCGCATTTGCTTGCATATACATATACTTATATTGAACAGGTCATAGCAAGGAGGCTAGAGCCGAAGAATAAAATTTGTTTGCCCGACAAATAGGTACATGTTTATTACATAATTTACTGTTTTGTTTGGGTGATGATGATTTTATGAGCCTATTGGCTAGCCGCTTGGCTTTTTCTTTTTCTTTTTGAGATCTGAAGGACCGGGGAAGCTATTTGAAATTCCCCGATGCTCCCGGTGCAGGGGAGGTTATGGCGAAATTTTTCGAAAATTTAGGGTGTTAGCCAAATTTTTGAAATTTTTGAAAATTCTCAGAAACTGAAAAGTTGGAGAATGGAAGACAGATCGAACGTAGAGTTGATTGATCAAACCACTTTCGACTTTGTTCCTTTTCGGGGACGAAAAGTTTTAAGTGGGGGAGATTGTAACAACCCGAAAATCTGGGCCAGTTTAAAATTTTTATTTTGGCAATTTTGGCGAATTTTGATTATTTAAAATAGATTATTTTAAATGATAATCGACGAGGAAATTTATTTTGAATATAATTCGAACGTATATATTATACGCGTCGTCGTTAGAATATAAATATTTATATATAATTATAAATAGAATTGAAAATGGCGCGGTAGTTCG
This sequence comes from Allium sativum, assembly GCA_030737875.1. Lineage (NCBI taxonomy): Eukaryota > Viridiplantae > Streptophyta > Magnoliopsida > Asparagales > Amaryllidaceae > Allium > Allium sativum. The sequence continues at coordinate 860,414,523 of CM060915.1, read as the reverse complement.
ATAATTCGATTTCAAACTTCAATTGAATGTACCGGGTGCAAAACAATCCGGATTTTAGTGAAACCAAAAATAATGGGATCTAATTGGGAATATCTTACCAACGAATCTGAAAAATCGAAATTTCATAGCGGGGATCAAAAGATATGTCCAGTTGAAAATTCTGAATAGTCGTTATGGAATTCAGGCCCTTAAAAATGGGAATTTTGCAAACGACCTCGGATTTTGACGAAACCACTTTTGTTGTATCCGTGATGTCAAATTATTGCTAGGTTTCAAATTTCATAATTTTTCGAATCAATATGTGAGCGTGGCAAAGGAAAACGCGTTTGGCCAGTTTCAGTTGATTTTAATCGACTGGAAAATGGCCATTTTTCAAACGATCTCAGAATTTGACGAAATTAGTTTTGTTAGGACCGTATCGTCAATACGAAGCTAGAAAATATTTTTTCGGGAATTTTTAGAGTTAGTTCGTGACCCCGGTAAATTGAAATGCGCGTTCAAATTCAATATATAGAGTTATATATTGATTTTGACGAAAACTGATCGTAACTATCGAATCGGCCTGCGATACATATCCCATTGTGTTCAGAATGGGGGTAATTAGCTAGGGGAGACTGTTGTTGGGTTTGATTTGGGGTTCGTAATGATAAACAAGAATTTTTAAAACTAATGAATTAAAATAATAATATAAAATCTATATAAATAAATAAATAAATAAACCTAACCCTAATCACTTTATCGTATCCGCCTTTCTCTCAGAACCGACGGCTACCACGCTCGAATTTTTGAGCTCCAAAAACATTCAATCCACAAACCGATTTCAGGAAATTATAAGGGAAACATTGTAGAGGGTTTAGGGATCTTCGATTCTATACTGGCCTTGTTGTTTCTCGTTGGGTCTTTCGTTCTATTCTGTTCCCTGAAGCGCCGCCGGTTCGAGGCTTATTCTGGCGCCAAGCCATCACCGAGTTGGCCATAAGGGGTGTCGATGGGAAGCCCTCTCGGAGGCGCGCCGCGTGGAGCTGGTGGATCAACGTCCGGCGTCGCCATTCTCGAGCTAGGCGGAACCCTAGCTTTGAACAACTAAAATCAACGTCGGCCTTAAGCAGAACTGGAAGGAGGAAAGGGTAATTAAAACCTTGTTTTTATTTATTTATTAGCATTGTTGAAAATCTGAAAAATATACATGTATATCATTATGAAAAAAATCTGAAACATATACATGTATATCATTATATGGAAAAGCTGAATTTTTGTGTATATATCATTATATAAAGAAGTAGCATTGTCTTTAATGTGAATAACAAAGTTAAAAATTAGAAATAGAAAAATATAATCTTTTATATTATAGGAGTATAAAAATATAATTTTTATAACGATGTAAATATAAAAATGTGATTTTTATATATTGAACATCAAAGTAAAAATGTGATTTTTATATATTGAACATCAAAATAAAAATGTAAATACTCATAGAGCAGAAATGAAAAGGTAAATTTTATAGCAATATAAAAATTTGATCTTCATTTATATATGTACAGTATAAAAATTTGATATTTGTTTATAAATTAACATCGTAAAAATATGATTTTTAAATGGAAAGTGAACAAATAAAAATGTGATTTTTATTTTAAAGACATCAACAAATAAAAATGTGATTTTTATGTATGTAGTGACTACGAGCAGCGAAAGTGACAAAAGGCGAGAACAGTGAAGATTTCCTGCATTGGGAGAGTCGTGGAGCTGGATAGCTATTTGTGAGAATTTCTCACCTTTCAATTTTATTTTCTAGTTATATATATATATATACTAGGATGCAGACGGTGCTTAGTAGCACCCGACACAATCGTCCACAGACCATGGACTTGTTTGTTTGGTTGCATAGATTAGATATGATTTGATTTGAATTTGGTTGTTTGGTGATTTTGATTGATGTGTGAATGGCGTGGGCCTTCACTAGACCGGGGATAAGGCTAGGCCTCGTCCCGTTTCTAGTATCGTGCCGTTATGCCGCCGAAATTTTCTAAAATATGTTAGAAAATAAAAATATCATTTTATTGTGTAAATGAATTGAATAGAAATTCATAGGTTGAAATAAAATGTTTTATCGTTAAAAATATAATTTTAACGTGAAGTGAATAAAATAAAATATTCATTTATAAACCGGACGGTTTGTTTATGTACACCTATTTGAATGATATTGATTGGGACGATAAATTTTACACATCGCCCAACTGCACAAATAAAATATGTGTTTGATTGTTTGAAACCCCACACGGGTGTTGGGATGAAATTTGAAGTTCACTCATCCTGATTGATTAAATATGTCGATCGATCGATTGACAGGCTGTTATAAGCGTTAGATATCTATATTTGATGCTTATACAGTGTAGTGCACTTTGGTTGATGGTTGATTATTTTTCAATGATATTATATACATGTGTTGTATGGAATCCATATAATTAACTTTATATGGTGATTGATTGGGCCTCATTCCAATCGTGAAAATAAAGAATATTTTGATAATAACAAATATTTTGATAATAGGAAATATTTGAAATAGAATATTTGAAAATAGAAATATGTGAAGCCGTGATGATTAGATTGACGCCATTTTGACGTGAACGATATTTATATCGATTTTAAAACGATTTCGAAATGAAATGAATTGAAAACGATTTCGAAATGAAATGAATTGAAAACGATTTCGAAATAAAATGAATTGAAAACGATTTCGAAATAAAATGAATTGAAAACGATTTCGAAATAAAATGAATTGAAAACGATTTCGAAATGAAGTGAATTGAAAACGATTTCGAAATGAATTGAATTGAAAACGATTTCGAAATGAATTGAACTGAAAACGATTTCGAAATGAATTGAATTGAAAACGAATTCAAATTGAATTGAAAACGAATTCAAATTGAATTGAAAGCGAATTGAAATGAATTCAAATTGAATTGAAATTTGAATTGAATAGAAATGAATTTTAAAACGAATTTATAAAGAAGAATTCAATTTTGATTTGAATTGAAAAGGAAGTTGAAATTGCTTTTGAAACGAATTTAAAACTATTTATATAATTCGTTTTAAATAGAAATCGACGAAATATATTATATATATATTATATATATAATATAATGGCCTGAATAGAACGCGCCGCGCCGCGGCAGTTCGTGAATTTCGACCATTTATTTCAAACGGACATTACGGGAGATCCGACCGTCGGATTCTCCTAAAACCGGAACCGTTGGGTTCGTATCGAAAAGAGCTTTCTAACGAATATTAGAAATTAGAAATCTAACGGTTGGATTTGGAATTATGTCCAAATCAAATTCGAAAAAGGTCGCTGTAAGTGCAGTTCGATGGCCATTGATGGAAATCGACTATACGGGCCTTGATAAAATTATGAAAAATAGTAATAATTTGTGTAAAATCATAAGAAATGATTTGGGAAAAATTGGGATGAAAAACTCCATATTTGAAAAGATAAAAATAGATTTTTATCGAAATGAACTAGTTTTGAACTAGAAATATAATTCTATTTATTTTTAAATAAATAAATTGAATTTGAAATGGTTTTGGAAATAACCAGAATTTCCAATGATTGCATTGGAATGGATTTGAATCGAAATTGTCTTCGGAATATTTCGATGTTGGATTTCGTGATGATACAGATAGTGTTATGGGAATTTGAAAGATATATATATATATCGTTATTTCCAATACGATATTTGTTAATCGTAGAATTTGATATTGAATATAAGCCGGTATATTTTCTATTCAGAGCCTTGTGTTTAATATCAAATGTGATTTGGGTTTGTCGTGAATGGTGTCTTCACTAACACTGTTCTTGAATCCAGTTGAGAAAAGATTAAATCTTTTTATTTAGATTTAATGAAGTGTACCAATTAAACAATATTTAATTGGAATTGAATTGATATTGATTCTTGGGTTTATCGTGAATGGTGTTTTTAAATAACACTCGTTCTTTAACCCGATAATTAATGAATGTGATTTTGGGTTTATCGTGAACTGTGTTTTAAATGACACTGATTCTTTAACCCAGTTAAAGATTAAAACTAAGTGGAGTTTTAATGAATCTTTAATTAGATTGAAATAATCGAGAATGGAGTATCACCAGTTTTACTTCAGGCGATAGTTAAATCTTTAATTAGATTTGAACGTGAAATGGTAATTGAATTTACCGATAACACTGTGGTGTTAGATATGAAGTATAACCAGTTTTACTTCATGGGATGAATAGGTTGGGATGGGGAAATTAAAATAAATGATTACTTCGGTAAGGTTCGCTAATCCCGACTAGTTTGAATTGATATTCAAAAATAGATAAAGAATAAATTCAAGGAATTTATCTTGGATAAAATTAATGGGAACCTTTCCCTATGAATGTGAAATTTAGAAACTAACTGTCGGTTAGCTAAGCAGAATGGTTTTCTGGATATTGATCTGATGTTGGTTTCGGCCTTCGGGGTTAATATTTGGGGAATTATTCTCTTGATTAATTTACGGTTAGTGACTGATGAATTGGAATGAGGCGTATGTTGTGTTTGTGTAACACTTATTTAAAATATACGCGAGTTATTCGGAAAGACCGGGTTTATCCCATTCGGAATAACTGATACGACGATAAGTCGAAGATGAAGACGGTGGTCGAAGACCGGAGGTCTTCACGTCGTTTGGGTGGTTACTGATGATCTTGATTGGGCTGTACACCCAAGAAGATGGAAACAGTTGGTGATCGTCCAGACGTACTTGGAGATCGATGGATATGCGGGGTACTAGGTGCCTCCGGTTTCGTTCAGCCCCAGAACGGACTTGTAAATGGACTGTGTGTCTGACATTGGATTTTAGTCTGTGTGATTGATTTCTATTAAATATATATCTGTTTGGCGGCGGAGAATTTATTCTCTTGCTTAACGCCCTTCTCTGAGACGTACGAGCTCAGGGGTTATATATTGATGGATATCAAACGCATGGAGTGAATTGCCTGTGTGGCATGCCTAAGCGGCAGTTGATCGAGGCTTCTGTTGAAAAGCAAAGTCTTGTGGTGATGATCAAAGCACGGCCTTTGTGGCGTAGCTTTGTGTAACGTTACTTCGCGAGTTTCACACCCGGTATGAACCAAAAACGGGAGACGGACCTCAGGGAGGGCCTGCGTTTCCTCCTAGTTAGAAGTGGCGTCAGTGGTTTTACACGCCCTGACGAGTTTGACTTATGTGGTTGTTGCTGTTGCGAGGCGCCTCGGTTTGATCGGACGATCCGGGTCCGATGGAGTCATTCGTTGGCTCATTTACGCCCCAAAGGGCGGGGAAACGCAGTGTTCAGGCATTTTAATCCACATCGGTGGACCGGCCCTGACGATCCAAGGGTCACTCGAGCTCTGATCCTGAGACTCGGGCTAGGCAGTCTCGAATCGGTTGAGGACTATCTTTTGCCTCGGTTCATAGATGGAAATCCAATTTCCAAATACGTAACTTTGCGGTTTTATTTGTAAACCTATACATGGCGACATAGTGGCATGGGACGCTCATGCCGCCTATGATTGATACTTATGATTTGAAGTTTTTTTATACACTATGCACGTATAGTAGTATCAAATGATTTGTTTTAAACGTATCAAGCATTCTTTGGCTGTTATAAGGGAAAACCCTATCCTCGGCTGCGTTGCATTGTGTGATGGGACCTGGGTCTTATAACAGCTTCATTTTTCTTTATTTAGCATTGCGCTGTTTGTTTTATGCACTGGTATTCTTGGGAGGAAACCCGTTCCGTGTTATACGGCGTGGTCCCTTGATTTACCTAACTTTAAAACAAAGATTAATAACTTTTTTAGTTCTCACACCAGTCACATGACTGACCTGGAGTTTATTGTTTTAACCTAAACTCTGGGTGCCCTTATTTTGACACGGGCAGCTAGTAGTTTTGGTTTTGCAGATTTATATTCACAGGATCCTGGTTTATAGCTGGAACGATATCCGGAAAGCTTTGTATCCGTATATCTCTTTCTAGTTGTGTATTGTATTATTTTCCGCTGCGATGTATTTAAATGTAATTTAAATCTCTGATATTTCTATGTATATTTATTCATTTATACTCTGTATATTCTTGTAATCTGACGCATTGTTGTAATATACAATGAAATGTTCTTCTGTTTGCGTTCTATTTTGTCGTGTTCTCAAACGATAGGGCGTTTCGAACGGTCTGGGTCGGTTTAGCGACTGGTTCGGACCGAGCGAAATTCCTTGCCGTCACAGTGCCCTAATTGCATAACAGGATTAGGTGTTACGCTAATTACATAACAACATGATTAGGTGTACCCTAATTACTACCCATCCGATCAGCTCCCTAATACATAATTACCATATATCAGCCCCAACATTAGGGTGTATCACTCTCTAACACAACGACTTATACAACATATACCTATTACTAGTGTTATATCGGCTTAGTTTTCCTAATCAGACTCATGCATGCTCATGACTCCGTCAGAACGCGCTCGTACCTACCTTCCCTGTTCGAACGTCTTGCTATCCAGTTCAGTAAAGCATGCCCTGGCCCCTACCTATTGCGAGTGTAGCGACCTGGGATTTCAACACTCGAATTCAGATACTAACACATCCCGTGTCCAAACTCAAGTATCGAAAACCTAGAAAGCTAATAGAAAGAAGTTAAAGGGGAAATAAATATTAGAATAGAAGAATAAGAAGATCAGAGTCTCACAGTGGAATGGACAAAGTATAATAATCAATAATACTTTATAAAAGAAACTGTGTATATATATATATGTGATTACAACATCAGATTATACATTCATATTTATACATCACACATCGGAAATAAACTAGTACCAGTATATATGGAATACGTCTCGACTTCATCTCCTTTTCTGAAGCTCCAAGAGAAACCTAACCTGATAATATACTCGGTCTGACCCAAGCACATTTGAAGCAAAGCAAAATTCACTTGGATCAGTCTGGAATATTTTCAGTGATAAATTCATACAACAACCAACTTGTTTAACTTTGAAATCCTTTTGAAAGAAAATGATAATAGTAAGACCAGCCCACACATAAATACAGACGGTTTTTACCTTACTAGAACCCAAAACATTTTGAAGTCAATATATTCTTCTGATATTATAATAGTCTAAATACAAGTAGATAGAATCTAGCAGAACGCTTGCATCTCACGCTCCATATATATAGTATACAATCAAAACCGCGGGCGCTTATTGGAGTTTGGATTCTGACTATGACAAGGTATGGAATCACCTGTCGATAGTGTAGCTCTAGAGAGGAATACACAGGGTTCAACAAGAACGTCTTGCAACCCAGCCACACATGTAACACCCCACCTCCACTTGGGTCACTCGCAAAGGGAATGCACTAGTGTGAAAACCCGTAACTCCCCCGTAAAGGAAAGCCGCGGATAGTTCGAGAACAAGCCACAACAAAACACATACAGAAGAACACTTCATTGTATATTACAACAATGCATCAGATTACAAGAATATACAGAGTATAAATGAATAATACACAGAATTATCAGAGATTTAAATTACATTTAAATACATAGCAGCGGAAAATAATACAATACACAACTAGAAGAGATATACGGATACAAAGCTTTCCGGATATCATTCCAGCTGTAAACCAGGATCCTGTGAATATAAATCTGCAAAACCGAAACTACTAGCTGCCCGTGTCAAAATAGGGGCACCCAGAGTTTAGGTTAAAACAATAAACTCCAGGTCAGTCATGGGACTGGTGTGAGAACTAAAACAGTTATTAATTCTTTATTTTAAAGTTAGGTAAATCAAGGGACCACGCCGTATAACACGGAACGGGTTTCCTCCCAAGAATACCAGTGCATAAAACAAACAACGCAATGCTAAATAAAGAAAAATGAAGCTGTTATAAGACCCAGGTCCTATCACACAATGCAACGCAAGCCGGGGGATAGGGTTTTCCCTTATAACAGCCAAAGAATGCTTGATACGTTTAAAACAAATCATTTGATACTGTAATAAGTGCATAGTGTATAAAACAACTTCAAATCATAAGTATCAATCATAGGCGGCATGAATGGCCCATAACACTATGTCGCCATATATAAGTTTACAATCAAAACCGCAAGACGACGTATTGGAAGTTGGGTTATCATTTATGGTATGAACCGAGGCTAGGGGCAAGATCCTCAACCGATTCGAGACAATCTAGCCCATGTCTCCGGAACAGCCGCAACTGCCCCTTGGATCGTCAGGGCCGGTCCACCGATGTGGATTATTATGCCTGAACACTACGTTTCTCCGCCCTTTGGGGCGTAAATCTGGCCCGTCAACCGACCAGAAGCATCGGCCGAAACCGATATCACGAGGCGCCTCGCTTTTCAGCAAGTAATAATAAGTAACATCCACATGAGTCAAACTCGTCAGCCAGTTCAAGCACTGACGCCACTCCTAACTAGAAAGAAATGCATGTCCTCCCTGAGGTCCGTCTCCCGTTTTTAGTTCATACCGGATGTGATACTCGCGAATCAACGTTAAACAAAGCTACGCCACAAAGGCCGTGCTTCGATCATCAACCACAAGACTTTTCTTTTCAACAGAAGCCTTGATCATTTGCATCTTAGCATGCCACACAGGCAATTCACTCCATGCGATTGATATCCATCAATATATAACCCCTGAGCTCGTACATCTCAGAGAAGGGCGTTAAGAAAGAGAATAAATTCTCCGCCGCCAAACAGATATATATTTAATAGAGATCAATCACACGGACTAAAATCCAATGTCAGACACACAGTCCATTTACCAGTCCATTCTGGGTCTGAACGAAACCGGAGGCACCTAGTACCCCGCATATCCATCGATCTCCAAGTACGTCTGGACGATCACTAACTGTTTCCATCTTCTTGGGTGTACAGCCCAATCAAGATCATCAGTAATTACCCAAACGACATGAAGACCTCCGGTCTTCGACCATCGTCTTCATCTTCGACTTATCGTCGTATCAGTTATTCAGAATGGGATAAACCTGGTCTTTCCGAATAACTCGCGTATATTTTAAATAAGTGTTACACAAATACAACATACGCCTCATTCCAGTTCATTAGTCACTAACCGTAAATTAATCAAGAGAATAATTCCCCAAATATTAACCCCGAAGGCCGAAACCAACATCAGATCAATATCCAGAAAACCATTCTGCTTGGCTAACCGACAGTTAGTTTCTAAATTTCACATTCATAGGGAAAGGTTCCCATTAATTTTATCAAAGATAAATTCTTTATATTTATTCTTTAATCTATCTTTGAATATCAATTCAAAACTAGTCGGGATTAGCGAACCTTACCGAAGTAATCATTTGTTTTAATTTCCCAATCCCAACCTATTCATCCCATGAAGTAAAACTGGTAGTACTTCATATCTAACACCACGGTGTTATCGGTAAATTCAATTACCATTTCACGTTCAAATCTAATTAAAGATTTAACTATCGCCTGGAGCAAAACTGGGTGCCCCTATTTTGACACGGGCAGCTAGTAGTTTCGGTTTTGCAGATTTATATTCACAGGATCCTGGTTTATAGCTGGAATGATATCCGAAAAGCTTTGTATCCGTATATCTCTTCTAGTTGTGTATTGTATTATTTTCCGCTGCTATGTATTTAAATGTAATTTAAATCTCTGATAATTCTGTGTATTATTCATTTATACTCTGTATATTCTTGTAATCTGATGCATTGTTGTAATATACAATGAAGTGTTCTTCTGTATGTGTTTTGTTGTGGCTTGTTCTCGAACTATCCGCGACTTTCCTTTACGGGGGAGTTACGGGTTTTCACAACTAGCTTTGGTGGAGCATTATCTAGGTAAACATACACAGAAATATTACAAGACAGAACATATAAAACAGCGGAAGAAGAACCAAATTTTATTTCTTTAAAAATCTAGAAAGGTCTGAAACCTTTTACATCAAAATGCTATTAAAAATCCATTACATCGAAATCTGTCTTGCAATTGTAAAGAAGCATAAGACCATAGTTATAAATCATTCCCCAATAAAGCAGCAAAGCAAGCCATAGCCAAGAGCAATCCAAGCCTTCATGAAATAGCCTTGGAACTTGGTGAGATCCGAACTAAGCTGTGTTCCCACCATGTGAACCTGGGGGGGAAACGGAAGAAAAAGAGGCGAAACAAACTGGGTCAGTCATAAAGACTAAGTTGGTCCTAGTGACTTTCAGCATAAAAACAGGTAAAGATAACATGACATGAATAAACTGAAAGTAAACATAAGCATGGTGACAAAATAAGCTACAGGCACGATAACTAAGAATAACATCATAGGATTTCTATCATGAATAACATCGCAAGGATCCCGTTCAAGATGAACTAAGTATAGTTTCGCACGATTTCTATCAAGCATCGCAAGATTTCTCTGCTTCACCATTAAAACGATATCTATTTGCTCTGATTTCCTAAATTCTCTGCACCAACTGTACTAGTACCCCAACCCGTATCATCCTTTCCATGTATATGAACAGTCCCTTGCCGTATATCGTATGGGTTTCATCACGTATTTCTATACTACTTCAACGTAGTACCACCATTCTTAAAATCGTTTGGACTGCCACCCTTGTTCTGTCTAGGTTTCCTTATCATGAACTATCGCGTGTTCAACTAGGATTTATGCCACCTAGGGCCACTAGGGATTATGCTACCTATTGAACGTTTTCTAGATTTGATTAGGATTTATGCCACCTAGGACCACTGGGGATTATGCTACCTAACGAATTCCACGTAACGATCTATTAATCGATCGGCTCCCTACAAGTCCTAGCTCGTTCATGTGTCTGTGTCATACGGCCCTATCCAGAAATGTAGTTACCTGTGCTAGGTCCACCATAGGGTGTATCAAGTCCTATGGTGCCAACCACCGACACGAATCAAGCATGCACAGAATAAATCTACGGGGGCCCAATGCCTGCTTTTTCAACTCCGGACTACGTGCACGACCTTAGCCCGTCTGAACCTACAATGGCGCACCTACTCAGCCGTCGTTCTGGTCGCTTACAATCAGCCCAGTAATCGTGCCCCACCCTGCCTAGTTCCAGGGTACCATGATACATCTAGTGGGTTACTTCTGAAATGGACCGCGTAGCTAGGGTTTCGGTCTAGTAGGTTAAGCGTTGTCATTTAAATTCGAGACTTAACCCCATCGGTCTAGCATGTCAAGTTGGTTAAGTGTTGTCATTCAAGTTCGTAACTTAACCCGTCTACGTGTCATGTCAAATTGGCTATGTTTTGTCGTTTAAGTTCATGACTTAGCCCTACGAATCGTGTGTCAAGTTGGTTAAGTATATTCAAGTGGTTCACGACTTAACCCTATCAAATCATCGTGTTAAATTGGTTAAGTATATTCAAGCGGTTCAGGACTTAACCCTATCAAATCATCATGTTAAATTGGTTAAGTATATTCAAGCGGTTCAAGACTTAACCCTATCAAGTCATCGTGTCAAATTGGTTAAGTATATTCAAGCGGTTCATGACTTAACCCTATCAAATCATCGTGTTGAATTGGTTAAGTATATTCAAGCGGTTCATGACTTAACCCTATCAAATCATCATGTTAAATTGGTTAAGTATATTCAAGCGGTTCATGACTTAACCCTATCAAGTCATCGTGTTAAATTGATTAAGTATATTCAAGCAGTTCATGACTTAACCCTATCAAATCACCATGTCAAATTGGTTAAGTATATTCAAGTGGTTCATGACTTAACCCTATCATGTGGCATTAATTTATTAATGCACTTCAACCTCTCACATTAGACTAACTATTGTGGTTACTAGATTTGCCAGGCGGTTCCGGTCAGATTTACACCACAACATAGTCTAACCTCGGGTTTTACGTGTGATATGACCAACTACCCACATTGGATCCTATTGTTTGCAGCCACTGGATTTGCCGGGCGGTTCCGGGAAGATTTACAATGCAAACTCAACCCAACGTCGAGTTGGCCATTTTCAAGTTTATCTAAATGTCTGGCCCACATTCAAGTTTTCATGTCAAAATTCATGTCGAGTTTTCATGTCATATTTCATGTCAAATCTGTCAAGTTTTCAAGGCAAGTTTCATATCAAGTCGATGTCAGGTTCGTGTCCATATCCAGGTTCAAGTTATAACAGCGTTCATGTTTCAAGTTTTGCCTATTATCGAGTTCATAATTCATGTTCATAACCAATTCATGTTTTTGCCTATTCTACCCAAATCATATTCCCATCGCATGTGAACGTGAATCGTTCTATACTACAAACAAATCCAAATCTCGAAATAGAGGGAATAGCATCAAAACTATGATAGGCAAAAGAGACGAGCATAAAGCGATAAAAAGGGGGTTACAAGACTAGCATGACATAACATGAGATAATTGGTTACCACATCACTGGCATATAGGATTCCAAATCTAGCAAGATAAGGCGATGGTCATGATAAACACCGACATAAAAGAATAGGCGTGCAAAAGAAAGCCAAATACAAGAATAATGGATCCAGTGGTTTTGATGTACATATTTGCGAATAAACTAAGCAAGTCACACCCTAGGTATATGATTCAACAAAATGTCAATTCGGTGCACAACATGGTTTTCAACTATGGTGTCATGGGCATGAACAATCAACTATAATAGTCTTAGGCAATTAATCCCAACAGTCATAGGTACAAATCTCATAGCTATGAATCATAAGCGACTCATCACAATGATCATGGATAATTATCAAAAATAGTTCTAGGCAAATAATCATGGACAATTAACAGTAATAGTTTTAAAGTCATGGTCATAGATAATGGTCTTATGTTCATAATCATAGGTAATAATCCTCATAGTCAAGGTTCATAGGTGATTAACCACAATTGTCCTTGTCATAGTCATAGGCAACAGTCTTACGTTCACCGTCATAGGCATAGGCATAGTCTTATTAGTCATAGGCGGTCTTATGTTCACCATCATAGTCACAGGCATAGTCATATTAGTCATAGGAAGTCTTATGTTCTCAGTCATAGTCCTTGTCTATTAACAATACATTCAACATCATAGGCATGTTAAGGTTATAGACACGAGAGAGTTTGATTTACAACATGAATAGGTCCGAAAGTCAAGATCCAAGACGAACAAGAATAGATAAGAATCAATCACCATACATAGATCCAATTCCAATTTACAACATGGATATTAAGTTTACAGCTTTTATCTAAAATTAAATTGAACCTACAGTGCATGGATCGAGAATTAGAAAGCAAAATTTGACTGTTGAATCTCTATTTGATCGATCGTGTTCTAATTGAAATCCCCCCAATTTGCAAATCCCTAAGCGTAGTCTTGATGGAGAAGGAGCAGTCCTTTTTCTTACTTCTTATCTTTTTATTTTGATTATCTTAGAAGCAACATAAGGGTAGAAAGAAATGGTGTGGAGAAAATGAGACTAGGGGGGCTGTTTATATAGGGTTAGGCAGACGAATCTGGTCAGAAAACGAGTCTAAATACGTCAGGACGCATCTGGTTCAGAAAAATGGTTCGGGAGGCAGGTCAACCCCCAGGTCGACACTGTGGTCGACCTGGTCCCTGGGAGGTCAACACTATAGTCGACACCCAGGTCAACCTTGTCCCTGGGCGGGAATTTTCCCGCCCAGCCTGTTCCGGGGTTTGAATTTGAATTTCGAATTCGAATTTCGAGCTGCTTTTGATTTTGAAAATTCCTGAAACTTCGAAGGGTCATATCTCCCTCACACGGACTCTGATTTTCGAAAACTCGGACTCTATTTCATGTAAAATTTTGAGACGAACGCAATGGCGCAGCCCGTTTCCCTTGATTCTTATTTTAAAATTTAATTCTGCCTTGATTTCTAGTTTCAACATGTTATAAAAATACGGGTTGTTACATTCTCCCCTCCTTAAAGGATTTCGTCCCCGAAATCTTCAAGTTAAGAAGAATGTGTCCTACCATCCAATCATCCATCTACCCAATCATCAATCACAGGCATCCATTGTCCTTAAGAGATTTCTAATGCTGTATGAACATATGCAGAAAGTGTGTGTATATGTTCCTTATCTAATGCAAATGTTCAGGCCTGATTGACCTTCTTAATGCAAAATATGTTTAGTGCCATGAGTCCAACAAGTATGCAAATAGCCCTAATCACATAAACACTATATGTGTGCTCAAACATCCATCCATATGCAGCATTCACACGATAACACATTCAATTTCATCCATAAACAAGTATAAACACTCATGCATATGCAATATGAAAATGTGTCTGAGCTTATCTAGTGCCTAATGTGTTTTATGCAACCACGAGCAACCACTTGCAACCATCAATCATAACATGTCTCAAACACATGTTTCACCCAATTGTTCCTACCTAAATATGTAGCCGAATGAAAGAAGCAAGTAAAAACCTTGTGCCTATTAGGCAATGTCAAAGCTGGAAATCTACGTCACATATATACTGAATAGGAGGAGAACTCCCTAAGCACCAGCCCATATCCTATAAAACACAAAAGTTTGGTCAACCCAACGGACACCCTCAAGCCCTAACATGTATTACAACCAGATGAGTCATACTCCTTATGGGGTTTGCAATCGAAATAAGATTGAGAATAGGACCGAGAGGATATACATAAAAGATAGCATGCAAGTAAGCTCTACAGGAAAAGAGGGATCAAGGATATACTCTAAAAAAGAGATATGATGCGCGTGTCTAGTCTTCAATCTTCTAAGTCGTATTTCCTTGAGCTTAACTCCATTGTGCTTTGACCGTCTTTAACTTCACAGTTTCGTAGTTCCTTAATTCTTGTTCCCATAATATGAGTTGGAACTCATTCCGCTGTCGCCTCTCGTTCCACTTTCGCTTATTCTCTTTCTAGTATACCCGATTCAAACATAATTGCGAACTCATGGTTTCGTGCAAGCTCTCCAAAATTCACTGGTGATTCTTGGATCTCATTCACTTACTAGAAGGTATTCCACATAAATGGATTATCTCTTGAGAATAAACAAATGCCAACCATGTTGCCAAGTGTACATACTAAGGTGATTTTCTATAACTCATGCATAAGCGAAATGAACCATCCACCTTAGTGGCGAACACTACTCGGGATCAATAGATGTATCAAGAGATTCTAGGTAACTAAGCATGAAAGAACCCTAAGGGTTACCCTAGACTTTGAGGACATTACCGGGGCAAGTCAAGAGTCTAACTACCCTCTTTTCATACTCGAGAATGGTACCATTTCTGGACAACCACTCCATCCCTAGAATCAACCCATAGCCCAAAAACATAAGCATTGCTTAGCCTAGACTTTCTCAAATCCAAACAAGTCATGAATAAATGAGCCGATTACCCAACAGGATTTGAGACACAAAAACGGGATCCTCTACTATGCTAGTACTAAGGTGCAGAGACTCAACTATCGAAGAAGAAATAAAAAGGATGCGATGTACCATAATCAAAAAGGGTACGAACAGGATAGAAATATAAACTAGACTTTCCTATAGAAACATTTCTACCTTCTTGTTCTGAGCCTCATTCGCCTTAACCACTCTTATCCCCTCTTATATAACGTGTTAACAGGTCTCTCGAGAACTACCTCCATCGCATGGCAACCCTACAAAGCTTGAAATAAGATTAGTCGTAGATGGAACTAATGTGACTACAGATGGAGGAAAGAAAGGAAAAGGGATTCAAATAAGGAAACAAAGGATAATGCTAATGGCCTTTGGGGAATAGCCTTTAAAAATAAATCTTTTCTTGAAAATTGCTTCTTTGTAAATGGTTTTGAAAATAATTTCAAAAGGTTTTAAAAACTTTTTCCCATTCTGGTAACCTTCTGCTCTGATACCAAATGTAACACCCCACCTCTGCTAGGGTCACTCGCAAAGGGAATGCACTAGCTTTGGTGGAGCATTATCTTGGTAAACATACACAGAAATATTACAAGACAGAACATATAAAACAGCGGAAGAAGAACCAAATTTTATTTCTTTAAAAATCTAGAAAGGTCTGAGACCTTTTACATCAAAATGCTATTAAAAATCCATTACATCGAAATCTGTCTTGCAATTGTAAAGAAGCATAAGACCATAGTTATAAATCATTCCCCAATAAAGCAGCAAAGCAAGTGTTAGCCTACTTTGTGAACTAGGCAACACAAAGTCAAGATGTCAAGCATTGAAGAACCTTTCTAATTAGAAGACTTCGGTTCGGGTCGGAGAGACCATCACTACTTAGGTCGGAGAGGACACTACAGCCTAGATCGGACAGCAGCAGTTATTCGGGTCGGGTTAAAACAGCGTATCGGTTCGGATCGGATAAAGTCTTCTGTTCGGATCGGTGAACTATTGCTGAGGAAATTAGTAAGGCATAGCTGTTCGGATCGGAGGGCAATATAGTCTCAATTGGATCGGAAAGCCACCTGGTTGCTGCGGAGATAGATCGGAGCGGAGCAGACTAAAGAGGAGAGAGCATTGTTTCTAAGCCAATCCGGGTCGGATCGGGTATCCCGATCTGAACCCCTTATACGTGTCCCTCCGACCCGAACCCGTTTTCCATATCATTCTCCAGCATAAGCTCCTGGATATCCGGATCGGCTATGACCAGTTCCTGCCCATAACGTCCATTATTCTGATGCGTTGTCAACGTAGAAATCAATCCGAATCCGACGCTGATGGGATGAGTGACACGTGGCTCCGATCCGGATCGGGTTCTGGGCTAATTCACACCTATAAATACCCCGTCTGAAGACAAAGAAAAGGATCTTTTTTGGGGCATTTCGAGAATTCATCCACCTCCATAATCCGAACTCCAGTACTCCCGGAGAATCCAAATCTTCTTTCATTATTTGTTTTAGTCAATTGAGTGAATATAAGTGAGTTGCGAGTGGAATCAAGTGAATATTACATTGTATTTGCAACTGAATCATTGAATATAGTGAAAGATAAGTGGACGTAGGCATTTCTTCGCCGAACCACTATAAATCCTGTGTGTTCATTTTCATTTTTATCTCATTTCATTTGCTTTTAATCAATTTGGGTGTTAGAACCACTTTTTGGTCTAACATTTTGGTGCTTTCACTGAGAATTGAACTCAGGATTCTTTGTTTTCCGGGATTACCATTCTACTTTTTGGACCGCTGAGTTCAAAGAAGTTAATCCTTAAGTTCCAACGCTCTTGGATATTTGTCGAAGTGATTGTCGAAGAATTATGGCCAAAGGAAAAGGCAAAGAAATTCAATTTGTTCGAGGAAATGGAGCTGGCGAAGATCAGCAAAATGCGGTTGTAACCAAGTCTCGTGGGCAGAGTTCAGCAGCAGGAAGAACCAATGCAGGAAATCCGAGCCGTCCTCAGGGGGAAAGCTCCGATCCGATCCGGGTAGGAGATTCTGAAGCAGTGCATTCCCCCAACCTGAACCGACCCGAACAGGCTCCCTACCTCCGAACCGACCCGACCTCCTACCTCCGATCCGACACTTGGTGAAGTTGGAACCTCTACTCGAGTTCCTACGAATGCTCCGATTCCAGCCACCAGGGTTAGTGATCAGGTCAATCCATCTGCGCCCATCACTCAAGGAGATTTCTCGCGCTTACTTGACATGCTTGAGAGCACAAGGGAGGCTATGAAAGTCCACGAGCGCACTAATCTCATGATGCAGGAAAATATGAGACTCATGAGTCGGGAGATTAGCGAACTCCGTCGACAGAGAACTCCATCACCGGTTCGTCACACACCAGTGGACCAGTCTTCATCTTCTGAGGAAGAGCGGCCCCGTGAACGAAGGCCGCTCGAACGACCTCAGAATGTGGAGCAGCTGACATTTGGATCTTTGGGATCTCGTGAGGATATTGCACGAGCGCTAGGAAACAATGACCCCACTCGGGGGCAAAGACTCCAGTCCCCTCCTCCCGAGATAGACCGGGAGCGCAGGGAATGGAATCGAGCAGAAGCAGCTCGAAGAAGAAGGGCATCTCCTGAACAAGAGCCCAGAAGGAACTCGGATACTAGGGCTAGGGAACCTGAGCGGCCCCTAACTAATGCTGATGTACAGGCAATGGTTCGCCAAATCATGTCCGAGAGCCGGAACTATACAAATGAAGATTATGGCATTGAGCGAAGCCATACTCCTTTCACCGACGATATCCTCGACTTCCAATTTCCCCGGCGCTTTAACTTGCCACAGATGGACAAGTACAACGGAAGGACTGATCCGGGACAGCATTAGATGCGATACTCGTGGCTCATGAATGCTGCTGCTGCCCCTGATGAAGTGAAGTGCAAAGCATTCCCAATCTACTTAGAAGATGTGGCGCTGTTCTGGTTTACCCGACTTCCTCCTCGTTCGATTTCGAATTACAAGGAACTGAGCGAGTGTTTTATGAACCAGTTCCGACTCCATGCCCGAAAGTCCAAAAGTGTTATTGAATTATCGAGAATCAAGCAGGCACCAGGAGAGTCTCTGAGGGCATATCTTGACCGTTTTAACCAAGCTGTGACTGAGGTCAGTGACCCGCATGAGCCCACTATTCTGATGGCATTGAAGGAAGGATCGATCCTGAATCTAAGTTCGGAGATTACCTTTCTGGGAAAACACCCTCTACAAGAGAGATATTCTATGAAAAAGCCGATATTTATTTAAGGCGAGAGGAGGCCAGGGCAAACCGAAAGAGAAAGTCTGAGACGGCTTCAAAAGAAAATGTGCAGAGTAATATCGTCGTGAAGCAGTCTGGGGAAAGTTCTGGCAAGGTTGAAGTAAATGTGGGAAACAAGGGTGGAAACAACAATGCTGGAAGCGGGGGTAACAACAACAATAACCGTAATCCGAACGGTAACAGAAGAAACAGAAATAGGGGAAGTGATCCTAACAAAAGACCCCGATTCCAGACCTACGAGAATTATACACCATTGAACGACACCCTGGAAAATATTTACCTGGATACGTACAATGTGTTGCAGTACAAAAGACCGCCACCTCGTGATTCAACCGAGAAAGAAATGGCGACAGGGAAATTTTGTTTGTTTCATGGAACTCATGGGCATTCAACCAATGAATGTCGGCATTTGAGGGATTTGATTGAGAAGCTGTTGCGTGAAGGGAAGTTGGATGAATACAAGGTTGCCCCGAGGGACAGGGGGCAAGGAGAGCAAGCTCCAAAACAGATTCTGCCTGCTCCCAAGCCTACAGCGCAGCAGAAAGGTAAAGGAATTGTTATCAACTCCATAGTGGGCGGACCTCACCCGGCAATCCGAAGTTTCAGATCAATGGATCAATATGTAAATGCTGCCAAGCATCTAGACGTGAATGAAGGTGATGATTTGGAAGATATCACCCCCATAAAACAACAGAAGACCATGTTTGACGACGTGGTATTCCGCAGCCGAGATAATACTGGGATCCAATCACCCACTGATGATCCGTTGGTTATTACTACCACCATTGGGCCGGCCTTGGTTCATAAGGTATTAGTAGACAATGGAAGCTCCGTTAATATTTTGTTTAAAAAGTCATTTGATCAGATGAAGCTTGAGTCTAAAGATTTGAAGCCATGTGAAGGATGGATAAGAGGCTTCAATGGGGCGTCAACAGCTCCCATGGGATATATAGAATTGCCCGTGACCTTGGGGCAAGGAGAACGCAGAAGAGTGCGGATGCTTCAGTTCGTAGTATTGGACGTAGATTCGCCTTATAATGCATTTTTGGGGAGGCCTGCCCTTGCTGAATTCAGAGTTTGTATCGCCCCCTGGTGTTTATTGCTTAAGTTCCCAACCGAAGCTGGAGTAATGAGAGGGGATCAAGTTTTCGGACGGGCCTGCTATGTGGCCGAACTAAAGATGTTGATGAAAGGACTTAACATCGAAAGTGAAGATGCCTCGCCTCCCCCAAAGGGTGGCTCAGCGTAGCAATTAGAGAAATCAGCCCCGAAGGAGTTGCTAAAAGGAACGCCTGAAGACCTGGATCCTAGAAAAGACGAGGAACCAGAGACTAAGAATGCAACTCCTAATGAAGCGACAGTGGAAATTCCCATTGATGACGCTGATCCGACAAGAGTCTTGAAGATTGGGTCTCAATTGGATCCATGTCGGGCCAAAGAACTAACGGACTTTTTGAAGGCGAACTTGGATGTGTTTGCCTCGACCCACGCTGACATGTGTGGGATATCGCCATCCATCATAAGTCAAAAATTGAATGTGAACCCGAAACATCCGCCTGTGAAGCAAAAGAGACGCATGCTGGGCCCAGAGAGGTCGGCTGCTCTCAAAGAGGAAGTGGAGAAGTTGGAGCAGAATGGATTTATTCGAGATTCGACATATCCCGACTGGATATCGAATCCTGTCTTTGTAAAGAAACCGAATGGAAAGTGGCGGACTTGTATTGATTTTTCAGATTTGAACAAAGCCTGCCCTAAAGATAGTTTCCCACTTCCCAGAATTGACCAGCTTGTAGATTCGACAGCAGGTCATGAACTTCTCTCTTTCATGGATGCATATTATGGGTACAACCAAATTCCTATGCATGTGCCAGACCAAGAACATACGAGCTTCATCACAAATTTGGGATTGTATTGTTATGTTGTAATGCCATTCGGATTGAAAAACGCTGGAGCCACTTATCTGCGCTTGGTGAATAGAATGTTTTATAATCAAATAGGAAAGACTATGGAAGTTTATGTGGATGATATGCTTGTCAAATCGAAACAGTCCTCCAGCCATACGCAAGACTTGGCGGAGATGTTTGGCATCCTGCGAAAATATCGGATGAAATTGAATCCTCTGAAATGCTCATTTGGAGTGGCATCGGGAAAGTTCCTAGGCTTCATTGTGAGCTCCCGAGGAATTGAAATCAATCCTAGCCAGATAGCAGCGATTAGAAATATTGAAGAGCCGAGGAGAATTAAAGACGTCCAAAGTCTTGTAGGGAAAGTAGCGGCGCTGAGTAGATTCATCTCCAAAGCCATAGACAAATGCGTTCCGTTTTTTGATTTGATTAAAAGAGGAAAGAAAAACTTCGAGTGGACTCCGGACTGTGTTGAGGCCTTTCGAAATTTATTGGAGCTGCTAGAGAAACCGCCGATTTTGTCAAAGCCAGTAGATCACGAAGAATTGTTTGTTTACTTGGCAGTCTCGGCTCACGCCGTTAGCACAGCCCTGGTTCGAGAAGAAGACAAAGTACAAAGGCCAGTGTATTATGTAAGCAAAAAATTAGCAGCGGCAGAGCGCAATTACCCAAAGATTGAGAAGCTCGCTTACAGCCTCCTAATTGCATCCCGAAAACTTCGTCACTATTTCCAAGCTCATCCAATAACCATATACACCGACCAGCCTTTGAGGCAGGTGTTGCAGAGACCCGAAGCATCGGGAAGGTTGATCAAATGGAATATAGAATTAAGTCAGTTTGATTTGAATTTTCAACCACGAAAGTCGATCAGGGGGCAAGCTCTGGCAGACTTCATTGCGGAATTCACCATCCCAGAGGAGGAAGTAATCGATGACAAAGTGGTTAGATCCGAGGATGAGTTAAAGATAGATCCGTGGAAACTATATACAGATGGAGCCAAGAACGACCGAAGGTCCGGAGCTGGAATCGTCTTAGTCACTCCCGAAGGACGGTCGTTATATTATGCTCTACGATTAGAATTTTCGGCGACTAACAATGACTCTGAATATGAAGCCCTGATTGCCGGGCTGAAGCTTGCCAAAGACCTCGGAGTAAAAATGTTAGACATATTCTGTGACTCTAAAATCGTTGTTTGCCAAGTGCGAGAGGAATTTGTGGCTCGGGGACCTCGACTCATCGCCTACCTCAGGAAAGTGAGAGAGCTATTGAGTAGCTTGGAGCGGTACAACATAACACACATCCCAAGAGCTGAAAACCAGAAGGCGGATAGGCTGGCAAAGCTGGCCAGTTCCGACAATCCAGAAGAGACTGAAATAATTCCAATTGAAACGTTGGAATCGCCAAGCTTTGAGTCAATGGAAGTTGAGTTCGCTTTTGAAGCGGAACCGGAAAAGGAGTCGTGGATGACCCCGATTAAGAACTTCCTTAAGGATGGAACACTCCCGTCAAAGAAAAGTGAAAGAAGGGCTGTAGTTCGCAAGGCTACCAGATATGTCACACAAGATGATATTCTCTATAGGCAAGGATTTTCTATGCCCCTGTTACGATGTATAGCACACGACGACATCAAACGTGTACTAAGAGAGGTACACGAAGGTGAGTGTGGAGATCATACAGGAGGTCAGACTTTAGCAAAGAAGATATTGCGATACGGATACTTCTGGCCCACAATTAACAAAGATGCAGCTGATTATTCACGACGCTGCGATAAGTGCCAGAGATTCGCCAAAATCCCCAGAGCACCGTCGACCCAACTTAAATCAATGGTGAGTCCTTGGCCATTTGCCCCATGGGGAATTGATATCATTGGAGTTCTACCGATTGCTAAAGGAGGAGCGAAATATGCAATAGTGGCCGTGGACTATTTTACGAAGTGGGTGGAAGCTGATCCCTTGACCAAGATCACGGCAAGAAAGGTGATAAGTTTTGTGGTCAGAAATATTGTATGCCGATTCGGGATCCCAAGGACGATCATAACTGACAACGGAACCCAATTTGATAGTACTGAATTCAGAAATTTCTGCCAGAAGTATAAGATTGACAAACGATATACCGCAGTTGCTTACCCACAGTCGAACGGGCAAGTAGAGGAAATAAACAAAGTAATAAAATCCATCCTCAAGAAACGATTAGAGCGTGCAAAGGCAAAATGGGTTGACGAATTGCCCCTAGCTTTGTGGGCATATCGAACAACATTTAAAACGGCCACCGGTCATACCCCTTTCTCTCTCTCCTTTGGCTCAGAAGCTGTAATTCCAGTTGAACTGGAAGTTCCTTCCCACAGGGTGACATATTATGACCCGATGACGAATCGGGCACTCTTACTTGAGTCTCTTGATGAAGTCGAAGAAAAAAGGGACGAAGCAGATTTGCGTGCGACAAGACATCGACGTCAGATGGCACGCTATTACGACAAAAAAGTTCGCCTTAGGACTTTTGAACCAGGAGATTTGGTGCTAAAGAGAGTCTTTCCATCCCTTCCTCACCTCGGTCCAAAATGGGAAGGACCCTTTGTCATCCAACGGAAACTTGAAAAAGGAACCTTCAAGTTAACGACCGTAGATGGCGAAGAAGTCCCTAGAGCATGGAATGCCCAACACTTGCGATATTTGGATTAGAAATGCTGTACTTTGTGTTATTTTTCTTATGAACTCTGTAACAAGGCACGACTTGCCTTGGGAAAATCTGACGATATGAATGAAGAACTATAAAGTGGATGTAGGCAACGACTTAGCCGAACCACTATAAAAATATTGTGTGTTATTTACTTTTATGCATTACATATATACATTCATCAGTTATTCTGTTGTGATTATAAAATACAGGATGACTCAAAGCCTAGAAAGGTTGAAAACAATTTAGACATAAAAAGAAGCACAACGACTATTTGTGCGATAAGACATAAAAGAATGAGAAAACGACATTTTTAACTCTAACTCTCCAGAGAGAGAGAAAGTATAAAAGCGTCTCCGACTGAGCGCTGAAAAAGAAATTCTTCTCCTGACTCTAACTCTCCAGAGAGAGAGAGAGTATAAAAGCGTCTCCGACTGAGCGCTGAAAAAGAAAGTCTTCTCCTAACTCTAACTTTCCAGAGAGAAAGAGAGTATAAAGGCGTCTCCGACTGAGCGCTGAGAAAGAAATCTTTCCCCGCTGAAAGACCGGGGAATGAATATATTACTGAGCTCGAACTCTAACTCTCAAGAGAAAGAGAGAGAGTATAAAAGAAATGCCAGAAAAAACGACAGGTACTGACGACACAGGAAGTGCTATCCCGTCAGAGAATCGGGAGCATTCAGATTGCTTGATTAAGCATTAAATAATTTGTGGGAATTGATTGGGGACACGTATGTATACGCATATTTCCCCCCTGCACAACTTCGTTTCATAACTATAGACATGCATTTTTACATAAGTGCAGAACTACTAACAAACAAACATTGCAGAAAATGAGTTATTTTTATTTACAAATGAATGAATTTGTACAGGAAAATAGCTAAAAAAGAAAGTGCAGGAGCCACTCTTGTAGCAGCAATTATTGGTTCACTAAATGCTAAAACGATACAAGGCAATCCACTATTTAGATTTTGAATGAGCCTTGGACTTCTTGGCGGCTTTCTCCGCGTCCTTTGCTTCTTTCTCAGCCTCCGTCAAGATTCGTTTTGACTTCTTTTTTCCTGAATATGCGGTGCTGGAGCCGGTAGACTTCTTCCCGGAGGGCGGGGCGCTAGAATCAAGAGAAGATTTTTTTAGCAAGTTCCTCTGTAATAGATCTAGTTGAGAGCTTAACAACTAACCTTGATCCCGCATCCACAACTGCGAGGGGCTTGAGGGCTTTAGGGTCTAGTTCTTCGGCTTTTAATTGCAAGCGTTTGTCTTGATCAGCTTTCATTGCAGCCAAGGTAACATCATCAGCATTTTTTGTCTCTCCGACTATAGCAACTTCTGGTTCCTCTTCGTGCCCCCCGTTACCACTATCGTCGTTTAAAGCTGCTATCATTTCTTCATCATGGGGGGTGGCGACCTTAGTTGGCTCACTTCCTTCTCCCAAGTCTATAGGAGTAGCCTTATCCTCCCCTCTTTTGGCCTTTTCTGCGGGCTTTGCCCCGGCGGTGGCTCCCTGAGTCACATCTGTCTCTTCGGATGGCTCAACACCTACAGAATGAGAAGCAACAGTTATCAACTCAGGCGAAAACAATGGGTTTTTCATCGATTGCTCAATCACGTGGCGAAAGGTAGAAATAGCCTTGACAAATTGAGGAGAAAAGGTAGGAATACCTTCCGAAGACTTCTCAGCAGGGGTGACTACTACCTCCGATGCTGTTTCAGGAATAGGGGATAGCAGAGTTGTTCGGGGAATTCCCGGATTTTCAGGATCATACCCCTCTACTTCAGAAGTCGCAGGGGCAGAAGAAGAGGAACCAGCTTCGAGAACAGTTTTCTGTTTAGACTTCCGTCTCTCTTCTTCCATGGCCTCAGCAATGAGGCGGCGCCTTTCAGCCAGACGCTCCGGTTCATCATCCTTCAAGTATTTTTCCATAAGCTTATCCTCATCGATAGAATCGACTTTGAGCTCCTCTTTTTCCCACTCAATAATCTGATTCCATACTTGAACTAGAGTGGATGGGTAATCTTCGATCCAAGAAATGTTTCGGTGACGGATGATATGTGCGAAGAATTCAATCATTAGTTCGCCGAAACCCTGAATATCAGCCTCCGCCTCAGATAATTGCTTGCGGGCTTCCTCCGCAGATTTGATAGCACACTCCACATTGCCCTCGGCCAAGGCAGCCCTGTTCTCTGCTTCCAACAGCCTTGAAGCCAAGTCAGCATTCTTCTTTTCTAGTTCAGCACTCCTCTTTGCTAACTCGGCGTTTTTCCGTTCAAGCTCAGCATAAGCAAGGCGTGTATTAGCAGCTTCTGACTTGGCCTCATCAGCTTGCTTTTTTAATTCAGAACGCTCTTGAGTGTGAGATTCAAGCAAGTCATGATAACGTTTTTGCATGTCCTCAAATTGTTGTTTGAAGTTAGAAGCGTCCCTTTGAGCGACAGCTAGCTGAGCTTGAGTGTCTTCCAAATCTTTTCCTAGAGCTTTTAAAGCCTTGGCATCCTCCTCCGCGGTCTTTTGCATTGAATCAGTATTCGTGATTAGAGTGCGGATAATTCTGGAAAGATTGCGTGAATATTTAAACATCTCAGTATATTGTTTTTCAACCGCATCTATCTTTGCTTTGGCCTCATCTGCCCACTTAGAAGAAATAGGTTCGAGGGCAGGTAAAAAAGTCAGAGTTTCGAAGTAGTGTTCGGGAAATTGCTCTTTCAAATATGCCCGCTTTATTGCAGTTCCCGCATCTGGTGGGGGAGGAGCGGGGATTGTCAATTCGGTGTCCCTTTGTGAGGAGGAGTCGGTAGTTTCTTTGTCTGTCCTAGATCGTTTAGTAGCAGGGACCTTTTGCTTACTTTGAGACCCGGTTTTTTTTGGAGGACTTTTCTCTCTACTGCGTTTTTCATGGGAAGAGGTGGAGTCTTTAGATTGTGGTCTGTCCTCTTCCCTACGGCTTTGATAACCTTTGTATTTCTCTTGTTCCGGCCTAACGGGTGAGCGAGAACGTAAGGGTCGAGAACGATAGGGATCATAAGGCCTTCTCTCATCCCTGCCACGATCATCACGACGATCATACTCGACGTCCTGAGGAGGATTGGACATGCTGCGGCGAAGCTTCCTGATATCATAATAGGATCGAGACATCGTACCTGCACAATAGGACAAACGAAATTTAGAATCAATGGATTCACGGAAAAAGAGGTGCAATGAATGCTAATGCTGTTGTATAAAGTGTGTCCTAAATGGTGTGTTTCCCCCCAACCAACCCGAGTCTGAAGCTAGACTAGTACGGGCAGGCTCTTTGGCCTTAGCAGGAGTGGTCTCTTCAGAAGAGGTGAAGACTAAAGGATCTTTCCTGAAATCCTCTGAAGTGTATATAGTTTCAGGTAAGGGGAGATCCCCCAAACCCTGAAATAGTTGGTCATCAGTACTAAGGATATTCTCCTCGGAAGCATTAAGTGGCGACCGTTGGGAGGATGTTGACTTTTCCAGAGAAGTAGCCTCCTCGGGGGCAATATATCCTTCACGATGCCTTTCGGCCAGGTTAGCTAATTCGTCATCTTGTGTAGAAGATGGAGAAGATGAAGTTTGAAGAGGCACTGTAGGAATTCCCGAGCCTTCTCCTGTCTCTGGAACCACCTCCACTGGAGGAATGTATGCGTAGGGAACCGTCCCATGACCGATGCTACGAAAAACGGATAACAGCCCATGGAAGTGAAGGTATTCGTCTTTAAGGACTTCGTCGATAGTCAAGAATTTCTGATCGCCATTAAGAAGTCGGTGCATCCGGTCAAAGAACACCTGATCTGATATCTGTTTAGGATTGTCGACTGCAAACAAAAAGGAAAACAAATTAAGGTGATGGTTCAAGTGTATAGAGCCCGGATTTAGAAAATCAATGCTTTACTTGATTTTGTCCACCTCCTGGCGCATCCAGGTTGTCGCTTCACGTAGAACCATTCTAGTCTGGAATCTCCAGCTTTACTGCTGAATGGTGCTGAGATTATCTTCCTTTTTGGAACTGACTCAAAGTAGTAGAAAGATGGAGTCTCTCGAGTCCGATGCTTGAAATTATAGAAGAAGTGAACGTCATCGAACGTGAGCTCTATGCCTAAGATTTCGCGATATGCTATGTACAAAGTGTGCAAGTAAGCATATGAATTGGGATGCAGCTGCATGGGGGCAATCCGCATCTGTCTTAAAAAGTCAACGATGAAGGGAGAGAATGGAGGAATGGCGCCGACCATGCACATCAATCGAGTGACCGCCATATATCCTTCTGGAGGGTTGTGGGGACGGTCAGAGCGTGAAGGCACTAGAGTGTCCCTTTTCAGTATCCCGTACTTTAAGCAAATTCGGACAAGTCGATCGTTGTCGATTGTTGATTCAACGGAGTCTGGAGGTGATTCCAATATAATGGCCGATTCAAATTCATCAGGGGCTCGATCATCACCAATCCCTCCTTCCTCCTCAAAACCCAGAGAAACTTCATTCTCTGAAGACACCTCGTTGTTTTCTCGATTTCCAACCCCGTAGTCGGGACCCTCACTGTCCCATTCTGGATCCGAAGGAGAAGATATATCCTCGAGGGTGATTTTGTTAGAGGTTTCCGGGGCCTCTTTCCTCTCAGCTAGTCTGGAAGAGCGTCTGGGTCTCATTGTCATGGAACTATTGAAGAAGCAATAGCATGAATTAGAGTAAATTAGCCTGTACCCCCCTGTGCGTGTGTGTGAACTAAAATGTGTGCAGTGAATGTGAGAAATGCAAAGTAAAGGTGCAACAATGTAGGATGAAACTTTGAAGAGAAAGTGAAAGTCAGAGTAATTCTTAATGTTCATTTATGTCCGCAAGGCACTATCCTAACTGTTCATGAAGTTGGAAGTAATGTCTAGCATTGTTTTAAATAGTTGGACAAAAGTTTGTGCTTTGGATTGAGTAGTTTTCGGTTCGGATGTATACATCAGGTTCAGATCGGATAGGCAAGGTCAAATGTCAGCTTAAAGCAAAGGCTCACACTCAGTGAGATAGACCCGGATCGGTTCGGGGATTGACTTTCGGGTCGGGTCGGATTGACCTGAATAACAATGCCCCTATTCTTTCTTTGTTTCCCAACCCGGTCCGATCCGAACGCATAAGTCTTGACCTCCATTTTATTGATAGGTCCGACCCGACCCGGTCAAACAAGATAAGTCCCATTTCTTTGCCTTATTGCTCCGACCCGGTCCGGTTCTGTGAATTTCTCTCTTTCCCTTTTTCTCCTACTATTCCCCCATCCAAACCGATCTCCTTCAATTTCCTTCCTCTTCCTCCTCTTAAGTAGCGAACCCAACTCGATATCCAAAGCCTTAATTAAAATCAAGTGCTTAAGCACTCAAGTATTCAACGACGAATCTCAACACCCTCCACCAACGCCTCGAAATGGCGTCGATGCCATTAACGACGAAGGCGGAGGATGAAGGGAGCCATGACGATGGAATTAGTCAAATACCTTGCTAGAATCGTTCAACTTAACTACGAATGTAAATTAAAAACAATTATGGCAACGAGATTCGAGATTGCAAGACTACCTATGTATTTGATTTAAAGATTGAAGCGAGAATTTCGAAATTTTCTGGAAAGACTAAGGTTTCAATGTGGAATCGGTTGGGCAAGAACAGTGAATAAAAGAAAAGAAAGAAGAGGCAGGCGGTGGGCTTATATGGAAGTACGATGACCACTCATATTCCTAACCCTATAATCCCGCTCGGACCGGCTCGAAAAGCCCAGTGACGCAGCTTGGCCCACTAATCCATTGCAGAGTATAGGAAGAAGGAAATCCGTCCGGGTCGGAACCCGAACCAGAAATCCGTTCGGGTCGGAATCCGAACCGAACAGGATGCAGTACGACAACTTGGCATGTGAATTCAAAGGGAAGGATGAAGGCATTGTGCAACAGCAATCAAATCATGCTCCATTTCCAACAGAAGCATCCTTTGAGGGGGCAAAGTGTTAGCCTACTTTGTGAACTAGGCAACACAAAGTCAAGATGTCAAGCATTGAAGAACCTTGCTAATTAGAAGACTTCGGTTCGGGTCGGAGAGACCATCACTACTCAGGTCGGAGAGGACACTACAGCCTAGATCGGACAGCAGCAGTTATTCGGGTCGGGTTAAAACAGCGTATCGGTTCGGATCGGATAAAGTCTTCTGTTCGGATCGGTGAACTATTGCTGAGGAAATTAGTAAGGCATAGCTGTTCGGATCGGAGGGCAATATAGTCTCAATTGGATCGGAAAGCCACCTGGTTGCTGCGGAGATAGATCGGAGCGGAGCGGAGCAGACTAAAGAGGAGAGAGCATTGTTTCTAAGCCAATCCGGGTCGGATCGGGTATCCCGATCCGAACCCCTTATACGTGTCCCTCCAACCCGAACCCGTTTTCCATATCATTCTCCAGCATAAGCTCCTGGATATCCGGATCGGCTATGACCAGTTCCTGCCCATAACGTCCATTATTCTGATGCGTTGTCAACGTAGAAATCAATCCGAATCCGACGCTGATGGGATGAGTGACACGTGGCTCCGATCCGGATCGGGTTCTGAGCTAATTCACACCTATAAATACCCCGTCTGAAGACAAAGAAAAGGATCTTTTTTGGGGCATTTCGAGAATTCATCCACCTCCATAATCCGAACTCCAGTACTCCCGGAGAATCCAAATCTTCTTTCATTATTTGTTTTAGTCAATTGAGTGAATATAAGTGAGTTGCGAGTGGAATCAAGTGAATATTACATTGTATTTGCTACTGAATCATTGAATATAGTGAAAGATAAGTGGACGTAGGCATTTCTTCGCCGAACCACTATAAATCCTGTGTGTTCATTTTCATTTTTATCTCATTTCATTTGCTTTTAATCAATTTGGGTGTTAGAACCACTTTTTGGTCTAACACAAGCCATAGCCAAGAGCAATCCAAGCCTTCATGAAATAGCCTTGGAGCTTGGTGAGATCCGAACTAAGTTGTGTTCCCACCATGTGAACCTGGGGGGGAAACGGAAGAAAAAGAGGCGAAACAAACAGGGTTAGTCATAAAGACTGAGTAAGTCCTAGTGACTTTCAGCATAAAACAGGTAAAGATAACATGACATGAATAAACTGAAAGTAAACATAAGCATGGTGACAAAATATGTAACACCCCGTATTTTTAATATAATTAAAAATAAAATAAAATATATAAAAATATGCTTATGATGGGTAAATAATGGTGATGCATAAGAAGAATTAATTAATACATGGAAGAGAAGAAAAATTAGTTCGATAACGGCATATGTAACGGAAAAGATAGTAAAATAAGGATAACTAATTCAAGAATTAGGAATTAGGTAAAATGGACATCACCATTGCGTTCCTCTCGGAAAAAATACGCGAAATAGAGTCCGAGTTTTCGAAAACCGGAGTCCGTATGACCAAGATATGGCCAAAACAAGATTTCGGCAGACTTTCTGGCAGACTACCCGTGTCGACTGTAGTGTCGACACCCAAGTCGACCTGCCCCCCTTGTGTCGACTGTAGTGTCGACTCCCCCCCTATACAGGTCGACCTAGTCGGCCTGGGGTGGTCCAGAACCCATTTTTGAGGCCCAGGACGAGTTTTGATGGTCCGGATGGGTTTTAGGGTTAATCCGATGGCTGAAATGAAGTGCTACACCTATAAAAGAACACCTAGACCTAGCCTAACTCACAAAAATTCATATGACACCTAAATGCTGCTGGAATCTCTCTTGAGCCATGGCCGCCGTCTCCAAATTAAAGCTTAAGCGTTCAAACCCAAATCAAATCAAAGATCAATGCTTCTACAACAAATTCAAGAGGATAGATCAATGACACTGCAACTTTCTACGACAAATTCACTCCCTAATTCATTAGCCGTTCTCTGTAAGTTCTAGTTATTTTCAGGATTAAATATTTAATTATAATATGGCCATGAAATAAAGTGAATTTGGATTTAAGTATGTTTATCGATCTATTCCTGTTGATTCTTGAACCTTGAGTTTTGATACTTGTTCATGTCTAGTTCATGATCTATTCAGCCTGTTGTAAATTAGTTTTCTTGATTTATGTTGATATTATTATCAAGATCTATTCTTCATGCCTGAGATGAGGTTTTTCCCTCCAATCTTATCTTGATGCAAATTCTACCTTTCCCTATTTATTTTCTTTTGATGAACCTAGATCAATTTCGGATCTAGGCCTAAACTGTGATTTGCGTACGATTGAATACGGGGAAAAATATGGGAATATTGCCTATTTGGATATATGTGTTGGGTGGAATTGATGGCATAACATGAAATTGGAAATTTGGGTATTGTCAATATGATTGAAATTGCAAGTTTGGGGTATTGGCATAAATAATTTGGCATGAAGTCGCATACATGAATTGGCATGTAAATTAAATCATGAGTTCGGGCCTATGTAAATTAAATAAAAAGATTATAGTTTGGGATAACTACATCATGAATCATGAATTGGGTTTATTTGGGATTGATATATGTAAATTGGACATGAATCTTGACATATGTAAAATGGCATGAAACTTGGTAATTATGTAAATCGGCATAAGTTGAACATATGTAAATTGGCTAGGATTAGGCATATATAAATTAGTATAGGTAATTTGACATGGATCATGATATATGTGAAAAACTAGAACTTGTTATAGGTAAATTGGTGTAAACATGGTATACATATAATTTTGGGTATATGTGTAAATTTGGCGGGTAAATCAAGTTTTGGGCATAAACTAGAATATTAAATCTAGCTTGGACATGAACTGTGAATTTGGATATTTAATCTAGATTTGGTATAAAATGTAAATAGAAATGATAAGTCTAGATTAGGCTTAACTATTGATGTGAAAACGCCATTATATATGACATAGTAATTTTGGGCATGGCTAATGTGGCAAGTTTGGGAAGGTGGGGTACAACATATTTTGATTGATAATTTGAAATTACATGTAATTGTCATGTTTAGCATTATCATTGTTAGTGACATTTAATTTGGTATAATTTACATACCAAAAATTATAAACATGATTTAAAGGGGAAAGTGGGCCATAATAAATGTTGATAAATGGACATAATTAATATAAATAATAAATGTTCATATATGGACATAATTAATATAAATTATGGACATAAAGATAATTGGAATATTTTGACATATTTGACTAGGGATAATTAATCCAAATATGGGGTGAAAATATTATATATATTAATGACATTTTCTCCTAATAACACATACACCAGAATGTCCTGGGGTGACAGAGAGGATAGTGTCTAGGCTTGGGTTTGGAAAATACAATCCCGAACTGATCCGACGGACGGGATGGTTATCTTAAAAATCTAATTTGAAATTTAAATGCGTGACAACTATATGGACACGAGGTTAGGCCCGTTTGTGGTGTAAGACTGCCCGGACCCGCCCGGCAAATCCAGCAACCACAAAAGGGTGGCCTAATGTGAGAGGTCCTACAGGGGTGCGGTAGTAATAAATTAAGTAACACATAACCAAAGAAAAACATGTGGTGGGACATGGGGGTTAAGTGGGTGACATGTGGGTGACATGTGGGAATACGAATAGTAATACTTAACCAACATAACATGGTAATTAGACCAGTGGGTAGGGTTAAGTAAACTGAGAACGTTTAACCAAGATAACGTGTTAATCAAACAAGTAGGTGGGGTTAAGTAAATAGAGAACACTTAACCAATATAACACGTTAATTAGATAAGTGGGTTGAGTTAAGTAAAGTGAGAACACTTAACTAATACAACGGGCTAATTAGACAAGTGATTGCGGTTAAGTAATAACACTTAACCAACACAACAGGACAAGCGGATGGGTTAAGTTAACTTGAATAAGTTGATAACACTTAACCATTATAATATGACTAGTGGATGGGGTTAAGTTAACATGCACTTAACCAATCTGATGTGAGGCGTGGTAGGGTTAAGTAACACATGGGGTTAAGTTAACAAGAAAATTCTTAACCAATGTAACCAGATAGACGAACGAGGTTAAGTTAATAAACCACACTTATCCAATCAAACATATTAAGCGAGAAAGGTTAAGTTAACTAAGGTAAACACTTAACCATGGTAACATAACGAGTAGAAGGGTTAAGTACATATCGGGTTGGTGGGTAATATTAGTAAATATAGGCCCACATACACTTAACCATTAAATACACATGCTTGAATCAGTAGCAGGGTTAAGTACACATCGGGGTTGGTGGGTAATATCAGAGAATATAGGCCCACAGACTTAACCATTAGAAAAACCTAGTAACGGGGACCCATTTCAGTAGTAACCCACATTAGGTATCAACGGAACCCTGAGCTAGGCAGGGTGGGGCACGATTACTGGGCTGATTATAAGAGGTCAAATTAGCGGCGGTTGGTGCAGCAGTGCAGGTTCTAACGGAGTGCGGGCGTGCACACACTTCGGCGCAGAAAATTTAGCCACTGGGCATCAGTAGGTATAAAGCTGTGCATCTTGATTGTGTCAGGGTTTCCACCATGGGACTTGATACACCCCATGGTGGGACCAGCACAGGTATCTACAAGTAGGGGGCCGCGTGACACAAACGAGAACTAGGTCAAGTAGGGAGCCGATCGATAAGGTAGTAAGGGTGCATCGAATATATACATGGCCATTGGGATGATCGAGGTGGAATCCTCAAAAATCGATGTACACCTGAAGGCTACCATAATTGCGGGGATTGGGGTCACGTTGTAATTATTATATAACACGGGCTACTAGTTGGGACACTAGTAAGGGGTACGGATCCTTGTTACACAGGACACTAGTTGGGACACTAGTAGGAATATAGATCATTCAATGTAAGACACTTATGAGGATGCTAGTTAGGTGGTGCAGAGCAAATAGATATCGTTTTAATGGTAAATCTTAGAAACCTTGCGATGTTATTCTTGATAGAAACCATGTGGTGGGATACTTGATAGGAATTATGGGATGTTATACTTGTTCCATCGTGCCCGAAGTTTATCTTGTTATCATAGTTTATCCTGATATCTTAGTTTATCTTGCCTACCTTGTTATCATGCTTATGTTTACTTTCAGTTTATTCATGCCATGTTATCTTTACCTATTTTTATGCTGAAAGTCACTAGGACTTACTCAGTCTTTATGACTGACCCGTTTTGTTTCGCCTCTTTTTCTTCCGTTCCCCCTCCCCCCCCCCAGGTTCACAGGGTGGGAATACAGCTTAGTTCGGATCTTACCAAGCTCCAAGGCTCTTTCATGTATGGCTTGGATTTCTCTTGGCTATGGCTTGCTTTGCTTTATTGGGGAATATTGCAGTTTTTTTTATGCTTCTTTGTTTTTGAGCAAGACAGATATTTTAACTATGAAATTGGGTATTGGAAGTTGATGGGCTTTTCTTGTAAACATTTATATTTAATAAATGATTTGAAGTACTTCCACTTTATTTTCTGCTGTTTTATATATGTCTGTCTTGTAATATTTCTATTCCAGTACCCATAATACTCCATTGAAGTTAAGGCATTCCCTTTGTGAGTGACCTTAACAGATGTGAGGTGTTACATTTGGTATCAGAGCAGAAGGTTACCAGACTGGGCAAAAGTTTTCAAAAACCTTCTGAACTGGTTTTCAAAACATTTACAAAGAAGCAAATTTTCAAGAAAATTTTGTTTTGATTAAAAGGCATATTCCCCAAAGCCACATGCACTATCTTTTGATTCTCTCTTGAAATCTCTTCTCTCTCTTTTCACCATAGTTTCGTAGGCATCCGACACAGGTCGGAGGGCAAAGGAGTGCCCAACCTCCATCTGTAGCCGGAGTAGTTCTATCTACGTCTAATCTTATTTCAAGTTGGGTAGAGTTGCCGTGCGTTGGAGGTAGCTTCGAGAGACTTGTCAACAAACTATACAAGGACAGTAAGAAAAAAAAACTAGTTGTTATAGCTTAATCCACGAAGGAGGAAAAAGGTGAAAGGAAAGAGGCCAAAGAGAAAGAATAGTAAAACCCATGACAAGAGAGAGTATCTTTAGTGAGAAGGGACATGTAGTTAAGTATTATAGGACAAGGGCAAGGGACAAGATCGTCGAGAGGGCAATTGTATGCTCTCACTACTAGCATACCTAAGAGAGGTGGTAACATTTCTGTTAAAAGTTTAGCTTTTCTTTTCTATCATCCCGTTAGAACTTTGTTTCTGTATATCGCATCCTTTTAATTCTGCTTCGATAGTTGAGTCTCTGCACCTTAGTACTAGCGTAGTAGAGGATCCCATTTTTTCTCAAATCCTGTTGGGGAGTCAGCTCATTTATTCATGACTTGTTTGGATTTGAGAATGTCTATGCTAAGTGAAAGTGAACGAGAGGCAACATTGAAATGGATTCCAACCCATATTTTGGAAACAAGAATTAAGAAGCTATGAAATTGTGTAGTTAAAGACGGTCAAAGCACAATGGAGTTAAGCTCAAGGAAATGCGACTTAGAAGATTGAAGACTAGATTCGCGCATCATATCTCTTTTTAAGAGTATATCCATGATCTCTCTTTTCCTATAGAGCTTACTCACATGCTATCTTTTGTGTATATCCTCTCGGTCCTATCCTCAATCTAATTTCTGTTGCAAACCCCATAGGGAGTATGACTCATCTGTTAGTAACACATGTTGGGGCTTGAGGGTGTTCGTTGGGTTGACTAAACTTTTTGGGTTTTATAGGATACGGGTTGGTCTTAGGAAGGGATTTCCTTGTGACCTAATAGGAGTCCATCATGCTTAGTTTCCTAGAATCATATTTATTGGTTGGGATGTTTAATTCTTTGAGTGTCATTCTGATGTTGATTTCGGTCTTCGGGGCTGATGCTTAGAGAGTTCTTCTCCTAATCAATATATATGTGGCATAGATTTCCAGTTTTGACATTGCCTAATGGGCACAAAGTTTTTACTTGCTTCTATCATTCGACTATACCTTTAGATAGGAACAATTGGGTGTAAACATGTGTTTGAGACATGTTATGATTGATGGTTGCAAGTGGCTACAAGTGGTTGCTAGTGGTTGCTCGTGGATGCATTTACACACATTAGGCACTAGATCGGCTCAATCACCTTTCATATTGCATATGCATGTGTGTTTACACTTGTTTATGGATGAAATTGAATGTGTTATCATGTGAATGTTGCATATGGATGGATGTTTGTGCACACATATAGGGTTTATGTGACTAGGAATATTTGCATATATGTTGGACTCATGGCACTAAACATATTTTGCATCTAGAAGATCAATCAGGCCTGATCATTTGCATTAGACAAGGAACATATACACACACTTCTTGCATATGTTCATACAGCATTAGAAATCTCTTAAGGACAATGAATGCCTGTGATTGATGATTGAGTAGATGGATGATGGATGGTAGGACACATTCTTCTTAACTTGAAGATTTCGGGGACGAAATCCTTTAAGGAGGGGAGAATGTAACACCCCGTATTTTTAATTTAATTAAAAATAAAATAAAATATATAAAAATATGCTTATGATGGGTAAATAATGGTGATGCATAAGAAGAATTAATTAATACATGGAAGAGAAGAAAAATTAGTTCGATAACGGCGTATGTAACGGAAAAGATAGTAAAATAAGGATAACTAATTCAAGAATTAGGAATTAGGTAAAATGGACATCACCATTGCGTTCCTCTTGAAAAAATACGCGAAATAGAGTCCCAGTTTTCGAAAATCGGAGTCCGTATGACCAAGATATGGCCAAAACAAGATTTCGGCAGACTTTCTGGCAGACTACCCGTGTCGACTGTAGTGTCGACACCCAAGTCGACCTGCCCCCCTTGTGTCGACTGTAGTGTCGACTCCCCCCCTATACAGGTCGACCTGGTCGGCCTGGGGTGGTCCAGAACCCATTTTTGAGGCCCAGGACGAGTTTTGATGGTCCGGATGGGTTTTAGGGTTAATCCGATGGCTGAAATGAAGTGCTACACCTATAAAAGAACACCTAGACCTAGCCTAACTCACACAAATTCATATGACACCTAAATGCTGCTGGAATCTCTCTTGAGCCATGGCCGCCGTCTCCAAATTAAAGCTTAAGCGTTCAAACCCAAATCAAATCAAAGATCAATGCTTCTACAACAAATTCAAGAGGATAGATCAATGACACTGCAACTTTCTACGACAAATTCACTCCCTAATTCATTAGCCGTTCTCTGTAAGTTCTAGTTATTTTCAGGATTAAATATTTAATTATAATATGGCCATGAAATAAAGTGAATTTGGATTTAAGTATGTTTATCGATCTATTCCTGTTGATTCTTGAACCTTGAGTTTTGATACTTGTTCATGTCTAGTTCATGATCTATTCAGCCTGTTGTAAATTAGTTTTCTTGATTTATGTTGATATTATTATCAAGATCTATTCTTCATGCCTGAGATGAGGTTTTTCCCTCCAATCTTATCTTGATGCAAATTCTACCTTTCCCTATTTATTTTCTTTTGATGAACCTAGATCAATTTCGGATCTAGGCCTAAACTGCGATTTGCGTACGATTGAGTACGGGGAAAAATATGGGAATATTGCCTATTTGGATATATGTGTTGGGTGGAATTGATGGCATAACATGAAATTGGAAATTTGGGTATTGTCAATATGATTGAAATTGCAAGTTTGGGGTATTGGCATAAATAATTTGGCATGAAGTCGCATACATGAATTGGCATGTAAATTAAATCATGAGTTCGGGCCTATGTAAATTAAATAAAAAGATTATAGTTTGGGATAACTACATCATGAATCATGAATTGGGTTTATTTGGGATTGATATATGTAAATTGGACATGAATCTTGACATATGTAAAATGGCATGAAACTTGGTAATTATGTAAATCGGCATAAGTTGAACATATGTAAATTGGCTAGGATTAGGCATATATAAATTAGTATAGGTAATTTGACATGGATCATGATATATGTGAAAAACTAGAACTTGTTATAGGTAAATTGGTGTAAACATGGTATACATATAATTTTGGGTATATGTGTAAATTTGGCGGGTAAATCAAGTTTTGGGCATAAACTAGAATATTAAATCTAGCTTGGACATGAACTGTGAATTTGGATATTTAATCTAGATTTGGTATAAAATGTAAATAGAAATGATAAGTCTAGATTAGGCTTAACTATTGATGTGAAAACGCCATTATATATGACATAGTAATTTTGGGCATGGCTAATGTGGCAAGTTTGGGAAGGTGGGGTACAACATATTTTGATTGATAATTTGAAATTACATGTAATTGTCATGTTTAGCATTATCATTGTTAGTGACATTTAATTTGGTATAATTTACATACCAAAAATTATAAAGTTGATTTAAAGGGGAAAGTGGGCAATAATAAATGTTGATAAATGGACATAATTAATATAAATAATAAATGTTCATATATGGAAATAATTAATATAAATTATGGACATAAAGATAATTGGAATATTTTGACATATTTGACTAGGGATAATTAATCCAAATATGGGGTGAAAATATTATATATATTAATGACATTTTCTCCTAATAACACATACACCAGAATGTCCTAGTGTGACAGAGAGGATAGTGTCTAGGCTTGGGTTTGGAAAATACAATCCCTAACTGATCCGACGGACGGGATGGTTATCTTAAAAATCTAATTTGAAATGTAAATGCGTGACAACTATATGGACACGAGGTTAGGCCCGTTTGTGGTGTAAGACTGCCCGGACCCGCCCGGCAAATCCAGCAAACACAAAAGGGTGGCCTAATGTGAGAGGTCCTACAGGGGTGCGGTAGTAATAAATTAAGTAACACTTAACCAAAGAAAAACATGTGGTGGGACATGGGGGTTAAGTGGGTGACATGTGGGTGACATGTGGGAATACGAATAGTAATACTTAACCAACATAACATGGTAATTAGACCAGTGGGTGGGGTTAAGTAAACTGAGAACATTTAACCAAGATAACGTGTTAATCAAACAAGTAGGTGGGGTTAAGTAAATAGAGAACACTTAAACAATATAACACGTTAATTTGATAAGTGGGTTGAGTTAAGTAAAGTGAGAACACTTAACTAATACAACGGGCTAATTAGACAAGTGATTGCGGTTAAGTAATAACACTTAACCAACACAACAGGACAAGCGGATGGGTTAAGTTAACTTGAATAAGTTGATAACACTTAACCATTATAATATGACTAGTGGATGGGGTTAAGTTAACATGCACTTAACCAATCTGATGTGAGGCGTGGTAGGGTTAAGTAACACATGGGGTTAAGTTAACAAGAAAATTCTTAACCAATGTA
The DNA here is from genome assembly GCA_030737875.1 of Allium sativum. Taxonomy (NCBI): domain Eukaryota; kingdom Viridiplantae; phylum Streptophyta; class Magnoliopsida; order Asparagales; family Amaryllidaceae; genus Allium; species Allium sativum. The sequence goes on along the minus strand of CM060915.1, from coordinate 860,374,851 downwards.
ACCAGATAGACGAATGGGGTTAAGTTAATAAACCACACTTATCCAATCAAACATATTAAGCGAGAAAGGTTAAGTTAACTAAGGTAAACACTTAACCATGGTAACATAACGAGTAGAAGGGTTAAGTACATATCGGGTTGGTGGGTAATATTAGTAAATATAGGCCCACATACACTTAACCATTAAATACACATGCTTGAATCAGTAGCAGGGTTAAGTACACATCAGGGTTGGTGGGTAATATCAGAGAATATAGGCCCACAGACTTAACCATTAGAAAAACCTAGTAACGGGGACCCATTTCAGCAGTAACCCACATTAGGTATCAACGGAACCCTGAGCTAGGCAGGGTGGGGCACGATTACTTGGCTGATTATAAGAGGTCAAATTAGCGGCGGTTGGTGCAGCAGTGCAGGTTCTAACGGAGTGCGGGCGTGCACACACTTCGGCGCAGAAAATTTAGCCACTGGGCATCAGTAGGTATAAAGCTGTGCATCTTGATTGTGTCAGGGTTGCCACCATGGGACTTGATACACCCCATGGTGGGACTAGCACATGTATCTAGAAGTAGGGGGCCGCGTGACACAAACGAGAACTAGGTCAAGTAGGGAGCCGATCGATAAGGTAGTAAGGGTGCATCGAATATATACATGGCCATTGGGGTGATCGAGGTGGAATCCTCAAAAATCGATGTACACTAGAAGGCTACCATAATTGCGGGGATTGGGGTCACGTTGTAATTATTATATAACACGGGCTACTAGTTGGGACACTAGTAGGGGGTACGGATCCTTGTTACACAGGAAACTAGTTGGGACACTAGTAGGAATACATATCATTCAATGTAAGACACTTATGAGGATGCTAGTTAGGTGGTGCAGAGCAAATAGATATCGTTTTAATGGTAAAGCTTAGAAACCTTGCGATGTTATTCTTGATAGAAACCATGCGGTGGGATACTTGATAGGAATTATGGGATGTTATACTTGTTCCATCGTGCCCGAAGTTTATCTTGTTATCATAGTTTATCCTGATATCTTAGTTTATCTTGCCTGCCTTGTTATCATGCTTATGTTTACTTTCAGTTTATTCATGCCATGTTATCTTTACCTATTTTTATGCTGAAATTCACTAGGACATACTCAGTCTTTATGACTGACCCGTTTTGTTTCGCCTCTTTTTCTTCCGTTTCCCCCCCAGGTTCACAGGGTGGGAATACAGCTTAGTTCGGATCTTACCAAGCTCCAAGGATCTTTCATGTATGACTTGGATTTCTCTTGGCTATGGCTTGCTTTGCTTTATTGGGGAATATTGCAGTTTGTTTTTATGCTTCTTTGTTTTTGAGAAAGATAGATATTTTAACTATGAAATTGGGTATTGGAAGTTGATGGGCTTTTCTTGTAAACATTTATATTTAATAAATGATTTGAAGTACTTCCACTTTATTTTCCGCTGTTTTATATATGTCTGTCTTGTAATATTTCTGTTCCAGTACCCATAATACTCCATTGAAGTTAAGGCATTCCCTTTGTGAGTGACCTTAACAGATGAGAGGTGTTACAAAATAAGCTACAGGCACGATAACTAAGAATAACATCATAGGATTTCTATCATGTATAACATTGCAAGGATCCCGTTCAAGATGAACTAAGTAAAGTTTCGCACGATTTCTATCAAGCATCGCAAGATTTCTCTGCTTCACCATTAAAACGATATCTATTTGCTCTGATTTCCTAAATTCTCTGGACCAACTGTATTTGTACCCCAACCTGTATCATCCTTTCCATGTATATGTACAGTCCCTTGCCGTATATCGTATGGTTTTCATCACATATTTCTATACTACTTCAACGTAGTACCACCATTCTTAAAATCGTTTAGACTGCCACCCTTGTTCTGTCTAGGTTTCCTTATCATGAACTATCGCGTGTTCAACTAGGATTTATGCCACCTAGGGCCATTAGGGATTATGCTACCTATTGAACGTTTTCTAGATTCGATTAGGATTTATGCCACCTAGGACCACTAGGGATTATGCTACCTAATGAATTCCACGTAACGATCTATTAATCGATCGGCTCCCTACAAGTCCTAGCTCGTTCATGTGTCTGTGTCATACGGCCCTATCCAGAAATGTAGTTACCTGTGCTAGGTCCACCATAGGGTGTATCAAGTCCTATGGTGCCAACCACCGACACGAATCAAGCACGCACAGTGTAAATCAACGGGTGCCCAATGCCTGCTTTTCAACTCCAGACTACGTGCACGACCATAGCCCGTATGAACCTACAATGGCGCACCTACTCAGTCGTCGTTCTGGTCGCTTACAATCAGCCCAGTAATCATGGCCCACCCTGCCTAGTTCTAGGGTACCATGATACATCTAGTGGGTTACTGCTGAAACGGACTGCGTAGCTAGGGTTTCCGTCTAGTAGGTTAAGCGTTGTCATTTAAATTCGAGACTTAACCACATCGGTCTAGCATGTCAAGTTGGTTAAGTGTTGTCATTCAAGTTCGTGACTTAACCCGTATACGTGTCATGTCAAATTGGCTAAATGTTGTCGTTTAAGTTCATGACTTAGCCCTACGAATCGTGTGTCAAGTTGGTTAAGTATATTCAAGCGGTTCACGACTTAACCCTATCAAATCATCGTGTTAAATTGGTTAAGTATATTCAAGCGGTTCAGGACTTAACCCTATCAAATCATCGTGTTAAATTGGTTAAGTATATTCAAGCGGTTCAGGACTTAACCCTATCAAGTCATCGTGTCAAATTGGTTAAGTATATTCAAGCGGTTCATGACTTAACCCTATCAAATCATCGTGTTAAATTGGTTAAGTATATTCAAGCGGTTCATGACTTAACCCTATCAAATCATCGTGTTAAATTGGTTATGTATATTCAATCGGTTTATGACTTAACCCTATCAAGTCATCGTGTTAAATTGGTTAAGTATATTCAAGAAGTTCATGACTTAACCCTATCAAATCATCGTGTCAAATTGGTTAAGTATATTCAAGTGGTTCATGACTTAACCCTATCATGTGGCATTAATTTATTAATGCACTTCAACCTCTCACATTAGACTAACTGTTGTGGTTACTGGATTTCCCGGGCGGTTCCGGGCAGATTTACACCACAACATAGTCTAACCTCGGGTTTTACGTGCGGTATGACCAACTACCCACATTGGATCCTATTGTTTGCAGCCACTGGATTTGTCGGGCGGTTCCGGGCAGATTTACACTGCAAACTCAACCCAACCTCGATTTGGCCATTTTCAAGTTTATCTAATTGTCATGCCCACATTCAAGTTTTCATGTCAAAATTCATGTCGAGTTTTCATGCCATATTTCATGTCAAATCGTGTCAAATTTTCAAGGCAAGTTTCATATCAAGTCGATGTCAGGTTCGTGTCCATATCCAGGTTCAAGTTATAACAGCGTTCATGTTTCAAGTTTTGCCTATTATCGAGTTCATAATTCATTTTCATAACCAATTCATGTTTTTGCCTATTCTACCAAATCGTATTCCCATCGCACGTGAAAGTGAATCGTTCTATACTACAAACAAATCCAAATCTCGAAATAGAGGGAATAACATCAAAACTATGATAGGCAAAAAAGACGAGCATAAAGCGATAAAATGAGGGTTACAAGACTAGCATGACATAACTTGAGATAATTGGTTACCACATCACTGGCATATAGGATTCCAAATCTAGCAAGATAAGGCGATGGTCATGATAAACATCGACATAAAAGAATAGGCGTGCAAAAGCAAGCCAAATACAAGAATAATGGATCCAGTGGTTTTGGTGTACATAATTGCGAATAAACTAAGCAAGTCACACCCTAGGTATATGATTCAACAAAATGTCAATTCAGTGCACAACATGGTTTTCAACTATGGTGTCATGGGCATGAACAATCAACTATAATAGTCTTAGGCAATTAATCCCAACAATCATAGGTACAAATGTCATAGCTATGAATCATAAGCGACTCATCACAATGATCATGGATAATTATCAAAAATAGTTCTAGGCAAATAGTCATGGACAATTAACAGTAATAGTTTCAAAGTCATGGTCATAGATAATGGTCTTATGTTCATAATCATAGGTAATAATCCTCATAGTCAAGGGTCATAGGTGATTAACCACAATTGTCCTTGTCATAGTCATAGGCAACAGTCTTACGTTCACCGTCATAGGCATAGGCATAGTCTTATTAGTCATAGGCGGTCTTATGTTTACCGTCACAGTCACAGGCATAGTCATATTAGTCATAGGCAGTCTTATGTTCTCAGTCATAGTCCTTGTCTATTTACAATACATTCAATGTCATAGGCATGTTAAGGTTATAGACATGAGAGAGTTTGATTTACAACATGAATAGGTCCGAAAGTCAAGATCCAAGACGAACAAGAATAGATAAGAATCAATCACCATACATAGACCCAATTCCAATTTACAACATGGATATTAAGTTTACAGCTTTTATCTAAAAGTAACTTGAACTTACAGCGCATGGATCGAGAATTAGAAAGCAAAATTTGACTGTTGAATCTCTATTTGATCGATCGTGTTCTAATTGAAATCCCCCCAATTTGCAAATCCCTAAGCGTAGTCTTGATGGAGAAGGAGCAGTCTTTTTTCTTCCTTCTTAACTTTTTATTTTGATTAGCTTAGAAGCAGCATAAGGGTAGAAAGAAATGGTGTGGAGAAAATGAGACTAGGGGGTTGTTTATATAGGGTTGGGCAGACGAATCTAGTCAGAAAACGAGTCTAAATACGTCAGGATGCATCTGGTTCAGAAAAGTGGTTTAGGAGGCAGGTCGACCCCCAGGTCGACACTGTGGTCGACCTGGTCCCTGAGAGGTCGACACTATGGTCGACCTGGTCCCTGGGCGGGAATTTTCCCGCCCAGCCTGTTCCGGGGTTTGAGTTTGAATTTCGAATTCGAATTTCGAGTTGCTTTTGATTCTAAAAATTCCTGAAACTTCGGAGGGTCATATCTCCCTTATACGGACTCCGATTTTAGAAAACTCGGACTATATTTCATGTAAAATTTTGAGACAAACGCAATGGAGCAGCCCGTTTCCCTTGATTCTTAATTTTAAATTTAATTCTGCCTTGATTTCTAGTTTCAACATGTTATAAAAATACGGGTTGTTACAACACATGACCGATAATTCATTTCTCTTGAGTGTATCAAATATATTCTCACCTCACGGCTGCGCAGCTACCGTTTTCCTGGGTCGCTACAATTGGTATCAGGGCAATGGTTTAGGAATAACCATGGTTCTGTTAACCATGGTTCTGTGGTGTAACTCGATTGGGATTGGGCTAGTAATACCCTAGATCGAGTAGAGTGTGTGTGTGTATATATATATACGAGAGTGCGTATTTGTAATTTGAATATAAAATTATTTTTATATTGTTTCAACCCAAAATATTTTATAGAAGATAACATTTGTAATTTTCTCAAATTGTTATTATTTTATTCAAACTTGTATGAAGTTGGAAACATTTCAAATATGAAATGGGAAGTAATTTTAACTTATATGAGTTAAAATGAATTATTTGAATTGGAATTGAGACAAGCCAACAAGAATTTGACTTGTGTTGGGTAAACTAAAAAGTGAATGAACCCAAACTGAATAAATAGAAATTTGTTGGATTTTAAGTTTGGGATATATTGCATAGATATGGATTTGAGCTTGATTTGACATGAATAAATTAAAATAAAATTCGAATATACTGAATTTGAATGGAATATATAAAAGAGTTAGTTATGAATGAAGTATCAGGAGAACTAAATTGGATGATCGAAATATGAATCTGAATCGGAACCATTGAATGAGTTGGGCTCGTTAAAATGAGACATAGGGGTAATAAATTTGAATGGTTTAATAAAACTAGAATGAATTTAAATTATGGATTTGGTGGATAAAATTTGAATATGGAATTAAACATTTAACTAAAGACAGGTTAAATTAAAAAAATTAAAAAGAGAAATGAAATGATTTGGTTGAAGTGATTGTGTATTGTGAATCGTTTGTTTATTGGTTGCTAGATTGATCGAATATAAGAATTCATTAACAGTTGAATGAACTGGAAACTAGAAAATAAATTTCAGTATAAAATCATTATGAAATAGAACAAAATGGTTGAAACTGTGTTAGTTATTTCCATTATGTATCAAGTTGAGTGCAGATTGAAAAGGGAAGAGCTATTAGTTGTCGAACTTCGTGATTCGAATATTGGTTTCCCTACAAAAAGGTGAACCTTAATATTATTAATTGGGTGTTTGAATTTATACCCGAGATGGGTAGCCGCTTGGCTTTTATTTTCTTTGGATCAATATGAGAGGCCCAGAGTAGCGGTTGTAGTTGTTTGGATCGAACAGTACAGAGGAGGTGCTAGCGAATTTTTCATAAATTATTAAGACATAGAAACATTTTTGATAATATATTAAATTGATTATTTTGGTAATATTTTCCATTGAACATTCTTCTTAACTTAGTAATTTCGGGGGCAAAATTCTTTTAAGGGGGAAGAATGTAACGACTCGGATTTTTTGGCTATTTGATTTCGAATATTTAAATCTATTTTAAATATTATAATTGGAATATTAACATATTTTAAATATTTAATTCGTAAATCAAACGGCGGTTGAACGTTTAAATTTATATTTTATTTAAAATGAACACGAAATGGCATGGTAGTTCGTAATATTGAATTTTCAACTTTAATTGGTCATACAGAATCCGTTTTAAGTCAGATTCCTGTGAAACAAGAAACGCCCAGTTCGTAATATTGAATTTTCAACTTCAATTGGTCATACAGAATCCGTTTTAAGTCAGATTCCTATGAAACAAGAAACACCCAATTCTAGTTGATAATATCTTTCTAATGGAAGAGAAAAAATCGAATTTTCATGTTGTAGATTTTATTTTACGTCCAAATCAAATTCTATAATAGTCGCTGTGGAATTGATTATAGACCATAACAATTTATTTAATATAATTTAATATTTGACTCGAATTTGGATAAGATATATGAGACGTAATTATAATTTATTTATTTTTAGTATTTTACTGTAATTTTTAATTCGGAAAATAAACAACTTTTTATTTGGAGTATTTTTTTCACCCTGTATCAGCATTGTGGGGTTTCACAGAATTAATTAATCTATTTTATTATATGGTTGTGATCGTGGCACACTGCTGGATGCACGGTATTTTTATTTTGTCGATAGCACGTTGGATACGGACAAATTTTTTATTGTGGTGCACGTTCAACTTTAAAATCATTGGTCATGTCAACGTAAATATCCTTGTAATCCTAGGCATCCTTAGAACATGGTTGACATGATTGGCCCATTCCCTGAAAAGAAAACTTGGCCACACCTTTCGAAACATTTGCATCACATATTAATATTGAATGTGACACATCTAAACCATATCGTGTACATTTTCAAATCCTATGTATTTTCTCAATCCCAAACTTCTATTTAGCCGACCGAAAAAAGACTGCTATGCACCTACCCTATGCGTTCACTCACACGCACAGACCACTGTATGAAGAATACATGCCAGTTTGCCTAATAAAGTATGCAAAGTAAAAATGTGTACATCTATATAAACTAAAGCAGCATACCCTGTATTCTATTCCTTTCCGTCTAAATATGCAAACAGTTTGGGAAAAAGAAAACATAGTTACACTATGTTCCTAAACATAGCCTACCCAACTGAAATAGAGAAGCATCGTACATTGAAGACCACTGTTTTTTTTCTTCCTTTTTTCCTACCTTATGCGATCGAAGTCAATCAGCTATCAAAGGGTAAAGTCGTGCAGCTATGCTACTAAGTTAACCTATATAAATTACACGCAAATCATTACATTTATATGTTAGCTTAATTAAAAAAAGTCTCCTACTTTATATTATCTACCAGGAATATAAATCAAAAAATTAAAGGGTACATGCCTGGCTTAATAACTGCCTAGGAAAAACTACGGCCACCCTGTACTGCAAAGTGAAAATGAGAACATATGAAATGTAGCCTGCGTCTACCTTTAATTTCCACCTACCCTACACTGCATTTTCATTTTTGCCACCTAATCACCTATCTCAGGCTGTCCTTTTCTCTACACTTGCACATGGGAAATGAAATTTAAATTCATAGCAACGTACCTGCTTCTTCACTACTTTCTTTTCTAGTTTCCATCAGCATACTAATCTACTGGCTAGCCTAATATGTACCCACAGCTATGACAAGGCAAATCAGAAAGAGAATTGCTGCTGAACGCCCATGAAACTGCACTGCACTGCACCCCTAAGCTTGCTACCTACGAGAGCTACCAAGTACCAGATTTCTTGATGGCCAAACCTCCTTATCCTATAAATACATGCATCACCTTCCACCACTTCTTCACCGTTTAAAAACAGAGTCCATGCCTTTGCAACTTAACGAACTATAAGCTATTAAATGAATTCAAAGATCATATGGAAATCTATAAATACTGAAACATAAATCTTTGGGCTCCTAGCAAGTAAAACTTCATCGCTGCATGAGCTTATCAGAGTTCGAAACAGTTCGTATTCACTGCTCCATGAGAGTTGTGAGCTAGAGTAAACCATTTTGGCAAGTATAGGTGATTTTGAGATAAATAGAACCTGTATGTATGGCCTGAGCGGTCAGGCGAGTCGAACGCATAGAGAAGGCAAGGTGGTCTGCTATCTGAGAGGGTGCGGGATCTTCATTCGACGGAGGTCCGGAAGGTGCGCGGTTATAATGGAGGACGTTGATTGGAGGGATTACGGTGGTACACTGATGTCAGGTGGTGTTCGATGTGAGCGTGGTGGTCAGAAGATGGCGGTTGGGTCGGAGGAGCTGAGCGCGGGTTCATACGAGATGGAAAAAGGCGGGAACATCGTTCTGTTTGCAGCAAATCTAGTGAAGGTGTCGAGGTCTGTTAATGGGCGGAGGGTAGTGTGCTTGAATTGGAGCAGTAGTTGCGAATACTTACTGGAAGGACATTTGGTTAAGAGATAGAAGAAGAAGGAGAGGGAATCAGCGAAGCAAGAATGTATTTGGAGAAGAAAAAAAAGATGATTGTGGACATTTTCGGTGGGGGCGCGACATATTGGAAATGTGTGCATGGATGGTAGAGGATTTGCATGGACTGGAAGAAGTAAATTAATTAGAAGAAGTGGGATTACGGCTTTAAGCAATGATTAAGAGGTTGCGGTGGAAGTTGTTGCATGAAGCGGTTGGCCAATGGTGAGCACGTACTGGGCAATAGAATGGTAACAGCGGGATGAACGAAGGTAGTAGATCATATTAGCCAGCCCGGACAAGTAAAGAGTTTATTAGGAAGTAATCTATAATTATGTTTTTATTTACTTAATTAAAACAAATAACTATATTACTTATAACATAATACATGTTGTTTCAGGAGGGGATGAATGGAAATAACGACGCAATAGTAAAGATAGTGGAGAACATTGTCTGGAGTTGGAAATCGTGCACATGGATTAACGGTAAACATGGTAAGTAGTAGTAATAATAATAATTAATTATAATTTATATATATCACCATTAATGCTATAAATGGCGTAACTTCTACGTACGTAAACAGAATACCTTAAGACAAGACTTGTTGGAATCATGGCCACGAAGCCTACGCAGTCGATTTGATTAATCGGAACCGGTAGTAGTTGGAGTTTTACTTAATTTTAAACATTCGTTTAAAATTGAATAAAATAATAAGGTGAGTTAATTCTCACATATTTCTGAAATGCTAGGATGGGCTAAATTCATATAATTAGATTAAATCATTGATAATTAGTTGGTTGGATGCCTTGAATGCCTATGGTTGATTTACATGGTTGATGTGGATTATATTATCATCGGTTAATATATTCAAATTAAAATCATATGTTGTTATAAATTATATGTTGATCTATGATGCAGGGAAGAACAGGTAGGAGGAATCAAACCGGATTCCTCAAATATTTTGTATGCTGTTACTTCATATTTTATATGAACTAATTAAAACCCGTTGACTTTAAAACCCTGTTGATTATTGGTTGTGGTTGAGCTTTGAATCAATACATAGTATTGATTGCGGAATAAATAGCAGATGACCCAGATATACACCATTTTATAAAGATCGATTCACCGTCAGGTGAATCGCTAGAAATGAAATATAGATTTTTAAATATATTATTTTAAATGAAGATTTTTTTTAAAAAAAAGGGGAAAATACAACAATATATATATACATTGATTGGTTTAACCACGAATTACCATTTTGGTACCAAATCTACCGTGCGCGAAGCACGTGCTTATTAAGTAATCATTAAAAACAATCTTATTTAGCTAATTCTAGTGACCAGAATTAACGTAACAATTAGACGGGGTTTATATTGATATTAATTTGATAGAAATCAAAGTGAAGAGAATTATTTAGATTAATTAATTTTTAATTAATTTAAATGGCAAGATTGATAACGGTTGACTAACGAGTTAGTCATGTTTAGAGTTAAACAAGTTAACGACGTTAATTGAATTTGTTTTTTATTAGTTCATTAATTTAAAGAGAGTAGTAAATGGTTAAGTAACCTATTTTTATTTTTATAAATGTTGAAATTTGATTATTTGTCATTTATTAATAATCGAAGTGATAATTTGGAATGGGAAATATACTAAGGAAAGTTTGTGAAATTTTAAAGTCGTGTTTATAGTTAATAAAGCGATTTAATATTTATAATGATAAATATAAGTTTTAATTTGATTCTTACTTAATTATATTTAACTGGAATCTATGAATCCAAGTTATACGAAGTTATAAAACCCAAGTTTTTTTGAATATATAAATAGACCGAGTTATTAGAAATGGCATTTGAATAAAGGAAAAGCCAAGATTGGAAATTTAAGAATTTGAACTTAACATGGAATCAATTGGGATAATTGATTTTCAAAAGATTGATCTGGTGTCGGTTTCGGCCTTCGGTGTTAATATTTAGGGAATTATTTTCTGACTGATTTACGGTTAGGAACTTGAGGAGATATGAAATGGACATATCAAATGTATACCCAAGTTTGAATTAGACTAGTTAAATGAGATAAATTGTAAAGATGCGATATAGAACCACTATTTTAAAGAAGATATAATATTTCATCAAGATGGAATGGGATTTGTTGAGATATGCGAAATAAGTATCGGTTTTTGTATTACAACTGATATCTATCTTAAGATAAAAAACGTTGTTGATCAAGGTCTGAGAGGTAATTAAAATACCCCAACTTGAAAAACTTCAGGATTATCAAAGGATGATATTATTCGTAATGGTGAAGATGATAGAGTAAAATAGTTGGAAAAAACACAGCATAACATTATTTGAAGGATTTGGATATATATATATATATATATATATAACGAGATCCCATAATGAAAAGAAATAAAAAGGGGCTTGATGGTATGAAATGGTATTCCCATAATGGAAGGAAATAAAAAGGGGCTTGATGGTCTGAAATGGTATTCCCATAATAAAAGAAATAAAAAGGAGATCGGTGGAAATGTAACGATATTTTCAAAGTTAAGAAATGAGATTTAAATGGGTTTATCATAAAAGAATGAGTGCTGATTTTGGTATTCAAATAACGAAGTCAAAGAAGATGTCATAATGATTGTTTTACGAGTGATGGGTCGAATCGATAAGATAATAAGAAATGTTTTAGCAATGTTTTGAAATGTTAGTTGATGGTTAAATTTGATATGATTTTAAGATATTTTCTTGGTATATAAGTGAAAGGATTTGGGTATAATTATATATTAAACCAATATATCATTTTTGGGTATTTCAACTAATATAGTATTTTTAAATGGCCAAGTAATGCTGTGTGTAAACCAATGGATCTGTTTTTATGGTTGTTTATTTTGATAGTTAAATAACCGACCATCTAAAACTGACCAAACGTTATTGGTACGAAAAGACCGGGATCAAACTTATATTCGAAAACCATTCCGACCAATAAATACGAATACGTCGAAGATGCTAATCGAGATGGAGCAATTGAAGACCATAAATCTTTATGAGCGGAAGAACTATTGTTAAACACCTCCGGCTGATCCCTAGAGTTAACAATGATTTTGTCGTGATTGGAATCTACGGATTGTAAGGACTACTCGCTACTGATCTATAGGGTGATTCCTAGGATGTGGTAGGAGAATGCCTTTGGGTTCATCCTATTCCTGGATGACGTGTATGGACGCTGTGAATGGTGGCCAGATGTTTCAAAAGTCGATTATAACCTAAAGCCTCACAACCGGGAAATGACAAAAATCGGGCAGGCAGCATGGCTATATGGGTCGCACCCATTAGGGTGTATTGTCACAATCTAGAGAATATTCATATTTTTTTCATTTCTGTATCTCCCGGGAAAACTGTAGCTATGTAGCCGTGAGGTGACAATATATTCGATACACTCAAGAGAAATGAGTGGTCGGTCATGTATGGCCGGGTTGCAAGACGTTCTTGTTGAACCCGGTGTATTCCCCTCTAGAGATACACTATCGGCAGGTTATCCCATACCTTGTCATAGTTGGAATCCAAACTCCAATAAGAGCCCGTGTTTTTGATTGTATACTATATATGTGGAGCGTGAGATGCAAGCGTTCTGCTAGATTCTACGTACTTGTATTTAGAGACTATTATAATATCAGAAGAAGATATTGACTTCAAAATGTTTTGGGTTATAGTAAGGAAAAAACTGTCTGTATAGATGTGTGGGTTGTTCTTATTATTATCCTTTTCTTTCAAAAGGATTTCAAAGCTCAACAAGTTGGTTGTTGTATGAATTTATCACTGCAAGTATTCCAGATTGATCCGGGTGAATTTTGCTTTGCTTCAAATGTGCTCGGGTCAGACAGAGTATATTATCAGGTTAGGTTTCGCTTGTAGCTTCAGAAAAGGAGATGAAGTCAATATGTATTCCATATATACTGCTATTAGTTTATTTCCGCTATGTGATGTATAAATCTGAATGTATACTCTGATGTAGTAATCATATATATATATATACACACAGTTTCTTTAATAAAGTATTATTGATTATTATACCTTTTTCATTCCGCCGTGAGACTCTGATCTTCTTATTCTTCTATTCTATTATTTCTTTCTTTCTTTTCTCACCCTCTAACTTCTTTCTATTAGCTTTCTAGGTTTTCGATACTTGAGTTTGGACACTGGTCGTGTTAGTATCTGAATTCGAGTGTCGAAATCCCGGGTCGCTACAGCGAGGACCTTTAACAAGATAACAATAGAGATACTGACCAATATGGGTTCCACACAGCAAGATTGACACAACCCAAACTCTCTAAGCTTGTACCCCCAAGTAACTAGGATTTAAGAGCCCCCAAAACCCGATACAACAACAACATAATGAGGGACCTCTTAGCTTGTTAATAATCAGGTTTAACCTAACAGGTTTAGGTTTACTAATAAGCATGGTTGTAATATTACATGTTATTAGGTATGTACAACCTTCCCCAAAGCACCTGTCCGGATGTATGTATAGTTACTATAATAATTTAGTTTACCTAACCTACATCTGGTACTTACCTTATTTTAACATGTCCCTTTACTTAATGTCTGTATTAAGTCAAATCTAACATGCTTATACATATGCATACTATTCATCCCAAATTACAACATACATAAGTTTATGCATGTTATCCCTTTCTGTTAAATTCCCAATTTACAGCAAGTACGTTTATATGCATATTATCTTTTTTTTTATTTTATTCCTAATTTGCAGCAAGTACAAGTATATGCATATTATCCCTTTTCCAAATTACAGTCAAACAATCCTTAATTTAACAATATGCCCAAATCCCCCTTTTCATGTCATTGCTTATTATCCTAATTTTAACTATACACATTCTGAATTCAGACATGGTTTAGGCTTTCAATAGCCTAGACTTGGCGTAAATAAAAGGAAAATAAAATAAGGAGGATAGAATCAAAGTCAATTGTATAGGCATATAGGCCAGTGTAACATCCCATGTCCATTAATGTCACTCACAAAGGGAATGCATTAACTTCTATGGAGCGTTTAAGTGAGTATAGCACAGAAACTTAAGAACAAGACAGATATAAATAGTACTTGAAAAATTAAAAACTTTATTTCATTGCAGCGGAAAATACATATGTTTGATTACATCATCAAAACCAGAGCCAAGTACATAATATCCATCTTGACTAAATCAAAGTACATAAATTGAAAGACATAATTCCTAATACAAAATAGCCATAAATAAAAGAGAGGCTGAACTTTACTTCAGCAATCCAAGCAATCTTCTAAAAGCAAGAAGCACAATTGTCCAAAATCATGCTCCACTGGTGCTAGTTCCAACCTGAGCACCTGGGGGGGAAAGGAAGAAAAGAGGAGGAAACAAAGGGGGTCAGACATAAAGTCTGGCGAGTGCGATAACTTTAACAATATAATCACCAAAGTAACTAGGCTAGGGCATAAGTTGGAAAATCAGGAAATGACCATGAACCATTGAGTATGGAAGAGTAAACAAGGAAACAGAATGAACAGTGATATCGTTAAAGCGCACATAGCCCACTGTAAGATAATTACTAAACTACACCAACACTAAGAGATAATTGCTATACTGCACAACTACTAGTATACTGCACCACCACCAGTAACCCTAAGGTTGATCCTGCCTACTGAACATAAGTGATAATAATAATGGCAGTTTCGTGTACCCCTAGCTGCTGTCATAGGTGTCGCCTGCTCCTATCTCCACTAGTGGTACCCACTACCCTCCCCATTCTAATTATAATATTCATAATATGGTAGTTGTACTCCTAGCTGCTGTCATAGGTGCCGCCTGCTCCTATCTCCACTTGTCGTACCCACAACTTCCCCATTCTATCAGCTCCCTAACTCGTAGACACCCGTGCTGGTCCCACAGTGGGGTGTATCATTCCCCAAAGTGGCAACCCAATACTACCAGAGATGCACGGCTTATACCTACACGATGCAACAACGTCTTACCTACCAGCCCGGGTCCACACATGCATATGAACCCGTTGGACTTGCATTGCCACCGCTAACCCGGTTTGGCCTCTTACAGTCAAACCCAGTATGCGTGTCCCGTCTTCCACTTGGGTCGAGCCCATAAAGATACGTATGGGTTACTGGTTGAAACGGGCCCCCATGACTTGACAAAAGCTATCCACCTAAGCTTGGTCCCCTCTAGTATTTCCCACTTAACCCACTTCTTATTCATGTTTCAATTACATGTTTCAATTTTGGTTAAGTATCTTTAATCGTATTTCAAATGCCACCCGAGGCACCCACTAGATTCCACATGCCACCCAAGGCACCCACTTAAACACCACATGTCCCACTACATGTTTATCTGGTTAAGTGTTTCTTAATTCATTAAGACCGTAACCTCATAAAGACCTCTCAAATTAGACTGGCATTTGTGGCAGCTGGATTTGCCGGGCGGGTTCGGGCAGTCTTACACCACAAAAGAGCCTAAGCTCGTGTCTTTACAATTGTTACGTATTTAATTTATGCCTAAGACCTCCCACATTAGACTGGCATTTGTGGCAGCTGGATTTGCCAGGTGGGTCCGGGCAGTCTTACACCACAAAAGAGCCTAACCTCGTGTCTTAGACGATTAATTACACCTAATTAATCATTCCCCAATTTGAATTACTTTCCCTATTCAAATTATCAATCAATTCCAAATTTAAAGATGTCCATAATTGACTCAATTATGTCCATCCATTTATGGTATGTAAAATTATACCAATTTTCATCACAAATTTATTTTATGTCTTTTAAGGCATTTATGCCAATTAAATATTTTAGTATTATCCCCTTTACCCCACGTTGTACGTTCGTTCGTTTAACGTAAAATATACGTTAGACTCGAATAGTCTAACTCATGGAACAAAGAGAAAACATCACAACATACATATAATTAAAACTAGATCTAAACATAAGGGGTGAACTTGCATGTGTGAATGATGTTCTACATCTAAAACTTGCATAGGCCAAAGTTACAACTTGCATAAAATTACATATGTCATAAATCCAAATCTAAAGGTGTGAACTTGTTTAGATAATGGTCACAAACTTGCATAAATCATGTATGTCATAGATCTACATCTAAAGGTGTAAACTTGCATAGGCAGTAACCACAAACTTGCATAACATGATTCATTTTCAAACACATGTATTCATATAAACTTGCATATGTGATTTATGCAACATAACAATGGTATAAACTTACATCTAAATATGTAAACTAGCATGTAGAATTTGGCATATAACTCAAACATGTCATACCCTAACTTTAGATCTAAAATACATGCCATGAAGCATATAAGGTTATACATATAATTTCCCTCAACTTGCATATGATTCATGTCTTAATAAAAAAAATCTAAACTTGCATACATACTTATGATTTATCATATGAATCAACATACCCAAACTAACATATGAACAACATGGTGATTCGATTATACATAAGCAAATCATAAAATTACAACATAGAAGATCACAACATTACAAGATAGCATCATAGAATTTACAACATAAACATCACAATTTTACTACATGAATAATAACATGCGGTCAATAATTCACATCATATCCAAATAGTCCACATCATAACTCAATCCAATTAATTTGCTAATTATTTTCTCACAATTCAGAGAAGGTCTTGAATTCTGAATTCTGAGTTCTGAAGTTGTAATAGCTTTCCCTTGAAGAAGATTCGTTGTTAAAGTTGAAAAGGATTGATTTAGACTAGCTTTCTTCCTCTTTAATTGGTGGCGGCTATGTTGTGTTGCTAGGTGACGACATAGAGGCCATGAATCTAATTTTGTTTTGATTTTAGGGTTTGAGTCTAGAGGTGTTTATATAGAGTTTAGGATTAATTTAGGCCATCCGATCAACCTAGAAGCAACCTGAACCATCCAAACAAGATAGGGTGACACCTCAGCCCTAATGACTCAGCACAGTGTATTAAATGTTCATTTTTTCTATAATTTACATATTTCTTATTTATGACATATTCCATATGTAAAGTATTCCCATTTTAATTATGGCATAACTATATTTTTAATTATGCTCACAATTAATGGTATACTAAATATACTATTTCATGAACCAATCTATGCCATGTAATTTTCATGTTTATCCTTCATATTTATATGTAAATTATAAATCTATTATTGTTAATTACATATTCTCCATTTTACCATATACATTAATTACCCATATACAAATATCCATTTATACATGCATAAATCTTTCTTACCTTTAATTTGTCATAAAAGCCAATCAAAGAAGGCCACATAAAAAAAACAATCATTGACAACCAAAAATGCGCCACGTACGCCACATGATGCATACACGTCATATATATATATATGTATATATATATTTTTTCTTTTCAATTAATATCAATGACAAATTAACACTCATCTAAAAATTAATTTCAATCTATTCATGTTTACATTAACTGCCCCCAAATATGTATATATATATATATATATGTATGTATATATGTATGTACGCACCTATTCATAAATTCTAATGTTGACAAATAATACAAATTGATTGCTTACCTAAAAAAAAGGAAATCGAGTATATAATTTAATTTCCCATTTTTTTCTACGTTCCTTGCAACATGCAAAATCAATGCATAATGAAGTACCTACATACATACATATCTATTATGCATAAATTTTCCCCTCCAAATAAATTGACTGTATTTATCTTCTCAATTATATATATATTCAATATATATATATATATATATAATTTTCTTTTTATCTATCTTCCCAATTAACCATTTTCACACTAAACCAATTTTTGAACCGTGTTCACACTAAGCCATTTTAAGTCATTCCCCTAAAACAAAAATATGGCGCTGGCGGGGATCGAACTCTGTACCCCTTGTATGCAAGTCACGTGTTCCAACTAAATGAGCTACTAAGTTTTTTGTTTACAAACCTTAGAACAATGCTAAACATTTATTATTTTCTCATTCTCTTTTTTTTTCATGTTTTGCTGCAATATTTAATTTAAAGACATCTTTTTCATACGGAATCCAATTTACGCAAACTCGGACTCTATCTCAACCAGAATTCTGAGATGAACACAATGGCGCAACCCGTTTCCCTTAATTCTCACATCTGAGATTAATTATTCTTTAATTTAGTTGATTCGATTATTCAAAAATTCAGGGTGTTACATTCTCCCCTACTTAAAGGATTTCGTCCTCGAAATCTCTAAGTCAAGAAGAACGCATCCTACCATCCAAAGAACCATCTACTCAACCATCAAACACAGGCATCCATTGTCCTTAAAATTTTCTAATGTTGTATGAACATATGCAAGAAGTGTGTGTATATGTTCCTTATCTAATGCAAAATCAGGCAGTCTACTGATTCAGTTGACCTCTTTAATGCAAACGATGATAGTGCCATGAGTCCATTATGTATGCGAAAGAATCCTATAGGTACATATTATCTCTACATGCGTGCACAACCATTCACCAAAATGCAACATCCATATGATAGTACAACCATTATATATCCATTACTTAAATATGTACACACATTTATATGCAATATGCAATATGAAGTGACTGAGCCAATCTAGTGCCTAAAGTGTGTGTATATGAATCCACGAGCAACCACTAGCAAACACTTGCATCCACATGCATCCATCATACATAACATGTCTCAAACACATGTTTCAACCATAGGACTACCCTACCTAAAGGTCAAAGGTACTAACAAGAGGACATACTAAAGATAAGATATATGGCCCTTGGGGTTGTGCTTTCTAAAATAAGCTTTTTTTCTTGAAAATACTTTCCTTAAAACATACTTTTGAAGGTACTTCTTCATAAAATTGTTTTTGAAAAACAACTTTTCAAAATTCATATCTGTTCTGGTAACCTTCAGCTCTGATACCACGTGTAACACCCCATGTCCACTAATGTCACTAACAAAGGGAATGCATTAACTTCTATGGAGCGTTTAAGTGAGTATAGAATAGAAACTTAACAACAAGACGGATATAAAGAGTACTTGAAAAATTAAAAACTTTATTTCATTACAGCGGAAAATACATATGTTTGATTACATCATCAAAACAAGATCCAAGTACATAATATCCATCTTGACTAAATCAAAGTACATAAATTGAAAGACATAATTCCCAATAAAAAATAGCCATAAATAAAAGAGAGGCTGAACTTTACTTCAGCAATCCAAGCAATCTTCTAAAAGCAAGAAGCACAGTTGTCCAAAATCAAGCTCCACTGGTGCTAGTTCCAACCTGAGCACCTGGGGGGGAAGGAAGAAAAGAGAAGGAAACAAAGGGGGTCAGACATAAAGTTGGCGAGTGCGATAACTTTAACAATATAATCACCAAAGTAACAAGGCTAAGGCATAAGTTGGAAAATCAGGAAATGACCATGAACCATTGAGTATGGAAGAGTAAACAACGAAATAGGATGAACAACGATATCGTTAAAGCGCACCTAGCCCACTGTAAGATAATTACTAAACTACACCAATTTCACTATGAGATAATTGCTATACTGCACCACCACTAGTATACTGCACCACCACTAGTCACCCTAAGGTTGATCTTGCCTACTGAACATAAGTGATAATAATAATGGTAGTTTCGTGTACGCCTAGCTGCTGTCATAGGTGCCGCCTGCTCCTATCTCCACTAGTGGTACCCACTACCTTCCCCATTCTAATTACAATATTCATAATATGGTAGTTGTACTCCTAGCTGCTGTCATAGGTGCCGCCTGCTCCTATCTCCACTTGTCGTACCCACAACTTCCCCATTCTATCAGCTCCCTAACTCGTAGACACCCGTGCTGGTCCCACAGTGGGGTGTATCATTCCCCAAAGTGGCAACCCAATACTACCAGAGATGCACGGCTTATACCTACATGATGCAACAACATCTTACCTACCAGTCCGGGTCTACACATGCATATGAACCCGTTGGACTTGCATTGCCACCGCTAACCCGGTTTGGCCTCTTACAGTCAAACCCAGTATGCGTGTCCCGTCCTCCACTTGGGTCGAGCCCATAAAGATACGTATGGGTTACTGGTTGAAACGGGCCCCCATGACTTGACAAAAGCTATCCACCTAAGCTTGGTCCCCTCTAGTATTTCCCACTTAACCCACTTCTTATTCATGTTTCAATTACATGTTTCAATTTTGGTTAAGTATCTTTAATCGTATTTCAAATGCCACCCGAGGCACCCACTAGATTCCACATGCCACCCAAGGCACCCACTTAAACACCACATGTCCCACTACATGTTTATCTGGTTAAGTGTTTCTTAATTCATTAAGACCGTAACCTCATAAAGACCTCTCAAATTAGACTGGCATTTGTGGCAGTTGGATTTGCCGGGCGGGTTCGGGCAGTCTTACACCACAAAAGAGCCTAAGCTCGTGTCTTTACAATTGTTACGTATTTAATTTATGCCTAAGACCTCCCACATTAGACTGGCATTTGTGGCAGCTGGATTTGCCGGGTGGGTCCGGGCAGTCTTACACCACAAAAGAGCCTAACCTCGTGTCTTAGACGATTAATTACACCTAATTAATCATTCCCCAATTTGAATTACTTTCCCTATTCAAATTATCAATCAATTCCAAATTTAAAGATGTCCATAATTGACTCAATTATGTCCATCCATTTATGGTATGTAAAATTATACCAATTTTCATCACAAATTTATTTTATGTCTTTTAAGGCATTTATGCCAATTAAATCTTTTAATATTATCCCCTTTACCCCACGTTGTACGTTCGTTCGTTTAACGTAAAATATACGTTAGACTCGAATAGTCTAACTCATGGAACAAAGAGAAAACATCACAACATACATATAATTAAAACTAGATCTAAACATAAGGGGTGAACTTGCATGTGTGAATGATGTTCTACATCTAAAACTTGCATAGGCCAAAGTTACAACTTGCATAAAATTACATATGTCATAAATCCAAATCTAAAGGTGTAAACTTGTTTAGATAATGGTCACAAACTTGCATAAATCATGTATGTCATAGATCTACATCTAAAGGTGTAAACTTGCATAGGCAGTAACCACAAACTTGCATAACATGATTCATTTTCAAACACATGTATTCATATAAACTTGCATATGTGATTTATGCAACATAACAATGGTATAAACTTACATCTAAATATGTAAACTAGCATGTAGAATTTGGCATATAACTCAAACATGTCATACCCTAACTTTAGATCTAAAATACATGCCATGAAGCATATAGGGTTATACATATAATTTCCCTCAACTTGCATATGATTCATGTCTTAATAAAAAAATCTAAACGTGCATACATACTTATGATTTATCATATGAATCAACATACCCAAACTAACATATGAACAACATGGTGATTCGATTATACATAAGCAAATCATAAAATTACAACATAGAAGATCACAACATTACAAGATAGCATCATAGAATTTACAACATAAACATCACAATTTTACTACATGAATAATAACATGCGGTCAATAATTCACATCATATCCAAATAGTCCACATCATAACTCAATCCAATTAATTTGCTAATTATTTTCTCACAATTCAGAGAAGGTCTTGAATTCTGAATTCTGAGTTCTGAAGTTGTAATAGCTTTCCCTTGAAGAAGATTCGTTGTTAAAGTTGAAAAGGATTGATTTAGACTAGCTTTCTTCCTCTTTAATTGGTGGAGGCTATGTTGTGTTGCTAGGTGACGACATAGAGGCCATGAATCTAATTTTGTTTTGATTTTAGGGTTTGAGTCTAGAGGTGTTTATATAGAGTTTAGGATTAATTTAGGCCATCCGATCAACCTAGAAGCAACCTGAACCATCCAAACAAGATAGGGTGACACCTCAGCCCTAATGACTCAGCACAGTGTATTAAATGTTCATTTTTTCTATAATTTACATATTTCTTATTTATGACAAATTCCATATGTAAATTATTCCCATTTTAATTATGCCATAACAATATTTTTAATTATGCTCACAATTAATGGTATACTAAATATACCATTTCATGAACCAATCTATGCCATGTAATTTTCATGTTTATCCTTCATATTTATATGTAAATTATAAATCTATTATTGTTAATTACATATTCTCCCTTTTACCGTATACATTAATTACCCATATACAAATATCCATTTATACATGCATAAATCTTTCTTACATTTAATTTGTCATAAAAGCCAATCAAAGAAGGCCACATAAAAAAAACAATCATTGACAACCAAAAATGCGCCACGTACGCCACATGATGCATACATGTCATATGTATATGTATATATATATATTCTATATATATTTTTTCTTTTTAATTAATATCAATGACAAATTAACACTCATCTATAAATTAATTTCAATCTATTCATGTATACATTAACTGCCCCCATATATATATATATATATATATATATATATATATATACGCACCTATTCATAATTCTAATGTTGGCAAATAATGCAAATTGATTGCTTACCTAAAAAAAGGAAATCGAGTGTATAATTTAATTTCCCATTTTTTCCTACTTTCCTTGCAACATGCAAAATCAATGCATAATGAAGTTACCTACATACATACATATCTATTATGCATAAATTTTCCCCTCCAAATAAATTGACTATATTTATCTTCTCATATATATATATATATATTCAATATATATATATATAATTTTCTTTTTATCTATCTTCCCAATTAACCATTTTCACACTAAACCACTTTTTGAACCGCGTTCACACTAAGCCATTTTAAGCCATTCCACTAAAACAAAAATATGGCGCTGGCGGGGACCGAACTCTGTACCCCTTGTATGCAAGTCACATGTTCCAACCAAATGAGCCACTAAGTTTTTTGTTTACAAACCTTAGAATAATGCTAAACATTTATTCTTTTCTCATTCTCTTTTTTTTTCTTCATGTTTTGCTGCAATATTTAATTTAAAGACATCTTTTTCATACGGAATCCAATTTACGGAAACTCGGACACTATCTCAACCAGAATTCCGAGATGAACACAATGGCGCAACCCGTTTCCCTTAATTCTCACATCTGAGATTAATTATTCTTTAATTTAGTTGATTCGATTATTCAAAAATTCAGGGTATTACAGCCTCGCTAGAAATACACAAAAATAGTAAAAAGAGGGAAAAGGAAGATAGATACACATAGCTAATTAATCAACTGATAGTAAAAGCACATATATTACTTATAGCAATGACATATGTGAATAACAATGAAAGAACATGCATATAAATTATCTTATAGACACTGTATGTTCTATATCAAATTTTATTTACTGTCGTGATATAGTTCTAGGTATCAGATCTGAAAATAACAGGGAATTAACAGCAGGTCTTGGTAAAGAAAAAAATATATCTCTTATATATATATATATATATATTCCATTGTAGAAAGTCCACTTTTATCTCTTTTATTGTTTTATGCAGATCTCGAGTTTTGAATTATCTCTGTAGTTCTAGGCTTCAGCAGCGTCTCCTTACTATTTATATATATATATATATATATATATATATATATAGTAGATCCATAGAGGAAGAGAATATAAAGAATAATTGTGTGTATTGAAATGGGAGAGAGCTAATTATTTATAGATTTACAGAGCAAATCTTAACCTTTAGATATTAGGTTTTAAATCTAAGCCATACATGTAGCGTTGAGTCAGCGAATGAACCTAGCAAATAAAACAGTCCAAGTTCGAAATCAGGAATCCGCCCTGCATTTGGCTAGGTCGACCTACCAATCCTCTGGATCGCCTGTAGATTGACCCCACTTGACTTGGGTTGACCCATAGGCCGACCCAGGCCCGTTGTCGGTCGTCCCGGTACATTTATCTCTGTACGTTTATCTCGATTTGAATTGATTTGAATTTATATATATAACCCCTTATATGTATACAAACATCGTATGCTCATAACTTCATACGTTATCCAATTTACAGAAGCTTGGGTCTATCTGAACCAGAATTATGGGAAGAACGTAATGGTGAAGCCGGTTTTACTTAATTCTGAATATTAAATTAAGTAATTCCCATTTTGTTGTCTTTATAGTATAGTGTATTAAATTTTGGGGATACATTCTCTCCTACTTAAAGGATTTCCTCGAAATCTCCAAGTTAAGAAGAATGTTATTATTCTAACAACCATCTACTCATCCATCATCCACTGGCATCCACTGTCCTTAAGAATTTCTAATGCTTGCATGAACATATGCAAAAAGTGTTGTGTGTATATGTTCCTATACTAATAGGAAAATTAGGCAATCAACTGATTTAATTGACCTCCTTAGTGCAGTATATGTTTGTGCCTAGTATCAAAGATGTATCTAGTATATCTTATAAACTTTATATGTATGCACAATCATTTTGCAAAATGCAACACCCATATGATGATTCACCCATTTCTATCCAAAAAATGCACTCACATCCGTATGCAGTATGTAAGTGCTTGAGCCGATCTAGTGCCTAGTGTGTATATGCGTCCACATGCAACCACTTGCTGCTTTCAATCCTATCACGTCTCAAATACATGTTACCAACCACTGAATTCTACCTAAGGTTCGAACGATAGGATAAACATACTTGAATGATAGAAGCAAGTGCAAAGTAAAAGTTTGGAAAAGAAATTAAGAACGTACTCTCAAGAAGAAAAGGATAAGAAGCATGAATCTTGTCTTTGGGTTCCCACGTCGCATCTTCGCGGTCTTCACCCCACTGCACCTTCATCAATATGATTTATTTTTTGCGTAGTTTCTTAACCTCTGATTCAAGAATATAAGTAGGAACCTTACTCACTGATGCTTCCTTCTCAACTTCCACATCCTCAGGTGTTCTAGGCTCCACTATCTCTACCACATCATATATACATTTCCTCAAATGGAAAATGTGAAACACATTGTGTACGCCTATCAGTCGGTCCAGTAGCTTAATCCTATATGCCATCTGACCTATCCTCTCCACTATAGGGAACGACCCTATGAATCTTGGCGCTAACTTCCCTACCGAACCAAAACGAACTACATTCCTTAATGGTGATACTTTAATGAAGACCATATCTCCTACTTCAAATTCAAAGTATGTCCTCCTCTTATCGGCTTATGATTTCTATCTTTCCTAAGCTTCTTTCATTCTTTGGCGAATAAGATCAGTCTTCTCAGAAGTCTCTCGAATCATCTCAAGTCCAAGTAGAAGTCTGTTCGTAGACTCCCACCAATAAGTCGGGCTCTTGCAAGCTTGTCCTTATAATGCTTCAAAGGGCGCCATGCTTATGCTCGATTGACAACTGTTATTGTAGGAAAACTCAACCAATGAGAGGTGCTCCTCCCAAGTTCCTTCAAAATCCAGGATACACAATATCAAAAGATCCTCAAGAACTCTATTCACCGTCTCGGTCTGTCCATCGGTCTGAGGGTGGTATGCCATGCTCAAACGTAGTTGTGTACCTAACACCTCTTTTAATCTCTTCCAAAACCCACTAGTGAAGATGGGGTCACGGTCGCTACTATAACAGAAGGTACCCCATGAAGTCAGACTATCTCTCGAAGATATACCGATGTTAGCCAAGTTGTCGTCCTCTTACTCTTGACAGGAATAAAGTGAGCGCTCTTCGTATGATTATCCACTATCACCCAAATGCTCATATTATCCTTCCTCGATTAGGGAAATCTATCCATAAAGACACTCTCCCACTTCCACATTGGGACATCCAAGGGCTGAAGTAATCCTCCAAGTTTTCTTTGTTCAACTATAACTTGTTGGAAAGTCAACCATAGGGCTACACCGCGTCCCTTTTCGTACTAGTCCAAAAGAGAACTCTACATCTTGTCGATCATTCGAGAATGATGAGATTCCTCATACTGCTTTTAGCAATTCCCTAGTTCTAGGGACATATAGCCTTCCATCTCGTTTTAGCCACCTTTTCTCATCTACATTACATATAGTGAAGTGACTAGAAGTCTCTCCTCTACCAAGCCTGTCCAAGATGTCTTCTATCTGCGGGTCTTCTCGCTGCATAGATCCAATGCGCTTCATGAGAGTAGGTTGCACCTCCATTGATGCTAATAATCCCAATGTGAAATCATAGATAGCTTAAAATCGAAGGTCAATATAAACTCTAAACTCTGCCTTTCTACGAATAGTGGACTCAAAATCATCCTCTTCCTACTCAACGCATCCTCCACTACATTACCCTTTCCCGTGGTATAAGCTATCTCAAAGTTGTAGGATGCTCGGAACTCCATCCATCATTACTTCCTTAGGTTGAGATCCTTCTGTGAGAACAAGTATTTGAGCGACTTATGATCCGTATATTACTCAAATTTCTCTCCAAATAGATAATGTCGCCAAGACATCAATGCGAATACTATTGCAGCCAACTCTAGATCATGGATAGGGTAGTTCTTCTCATGAACTCTCAACTGTTTGCTACCATAATATACTACCCTTCCTTCTTGCATCAAAACGACATTAAGTCCTATTCCACAAGCATCTATGTAAACCGTGAACATCTTGCTTCCATCAAGGAGAGTCAGAACTGAGGCTGTTGTCAGAGCCCTCTTTATACTCTGAAAGGCATCCTCGTAATCAATGCTCCAAGAAAAACCCAAGTTCTTTTTCGTCGATCGAGTGAGTGGAGCCGATATCTTTGCAAAGTCCTTGATAAACTTACTATAATAGCCCGCCAACCCTAGAAAACTTCTCACCTCCATCGCATTCTTTGGAGCCCTCCAATCTTGAATTGCGACGACTTTAGTGGGGTCTATTGCTTCCCGTCATTGGAGACCACAACCTTACTTCCTTTGTCCAAAAGTGACACTTAGAAAAAATTTCCTTGAGCTGATGCGATCTTAGAGTGCGTAGAGACTCTCCTAAGTGTTGGCCATGCTCCTCCTCATTCTTTGAGAGGATCAGAATATCAACCACAAAGACCACCACAAACTTGTTCAGAAACTCTCTAAACACCCTATTCATCAAGTCCACAGAATATGCGTGTGCATTGGTTAGCCCAAAAGGCATAACCAGCCACTCGATGAAACCGTCTGGAGCTCTGAATGCAGTGTTATCAATACTATCCTCTGCTACCCTCAGCTGATGAAATCTCGTGGCCAAATTCATCTGCAAGAAAACTAATGCGCCTACTAGCTGATCAAACATAGATAAGGTGGGTGTGTATTCTTCTTGGTGAACTTATTTAGCTCTTTATAATCCATACACAGACGAAGTGAGCTGTCTACCTTAGCTGCATAAGCGACTGGAACTCCCCACTCTGATATGCTCCTTCTAATAAATCCTTTCTCGAATTGCTCCCCTACTTTCTTGATAAGCTCCCTAATTTCTCTAGAAGCCATGTGGCGCACTGGTAGATCAACTGGACTCACATTCTCCACCAAATAAACACGGAAGTCTATCTCATGCCTTGGAGGTAATCCCTTAACCTCATCAAACATGTCCGGATAATCTCTGACTATGGGTACAGATCGCAAATCATCAGCAAACATATCAAGAGAATCTAGGAAACTGAGCATCACCGACCTCTGTGGGTCATAGGAAATTTTGTAAGTTATATCATGACAAGTAAGAAGTCTAACTACTCTCTTTTCATAATCAATAATGGCACCATACATGTCTAGCTAGTCTATTCCTAAAATCAAACCATAACCCATAAAGCCCAGCACGTATGCATCGCATTCAAACTTGACTCTAAAGATAAAAAAATTCAAACCCCTACATTTCATGGATAAATGAGCTGTACCTCCTATAGGGTTTGAGACTACTATAGGATCAGAAACTATACTAGCATTAAGGTGCAAACTATCTGCTAAAGAACTGGATATAAATGAATAAGAAGTGCCAAAATAAAAAAGGGTTCTAACAAGATAGTAAAAAGGCAAATCAAACCTTCAACAGTGACTTTCTTACCATGATCAAGTCCACTGGCTTCAAGAACATGCACTTGTATAGAAGATCCTTCCCCTTGTCCCTATTTGCTAGGGCATTGCTTAGTAAAGTGTCCTACTTGTCCATAATTAAAGCATACTTTCTTTGTCTTTCTATAGTCCTTCATAAAATGGTCTATAGCTCCGCAACCATGACACTTGATATCTTTCTTGATCTCAGCCATATAAGGCTTCCCTCCTTTATTTTGTGCTCCCTTCTTGGGCCAACATTTCTTTTTCTCTCCCTTAGCCTGTGTCTCCTCAGCCTTACTGTCTTTCTTCTATCTTCTATCTCGAAGAGACTAAACTCGCCCTCCGTCTCTCTAAGCCGATTCCTACCTCAGCAAAGCTCTCAGTTCCTCGGAACGATTTTCCTCTCATAGTGCAAAAGTCTTTACAAAGCTTAAAAAAGTTATCTACTCGTGGAGGTGGAGCTACTACGGATGCAGCTATGGGTTGGGCATCTCCTTGAACTCTGGCAGATAGCCTCTAGATACCTATGGAACCATGTCGGTACTGGAATGCCCTCAATAATATTGGGTGCCACAGATATGCTGAAAAGAGAAGAAACAAAAGAGTCGATAAGAGATCGAGAGAACATTGGATATTGCTTGAGGGAATATTTTTTCAAAAACAGGTTTTTATTGAAAAACACTTTGCTTTTGAAAACAATTTTCCAAAAGTTTTCTCCAATATTGTAACCTTCAGCTCTGATACTAAATGTCACAGCCTACGTCCGTTAATGTCACTCATAAGAGAATGCATTATGTTTCGTGAAGCGCAATAGGTAAACAATACAAAAATACACAAAACATATATAAAGCAAGCATCGGAAATTTTAACTTTATTATTGAAAATAAAACATTTTTCCAAAACAGGTTACATCATCAAATCTGTTACATTCAAAAACCAAGAATCTCAAATTTGTCTAATAATGCAAAATATCATAGCTTGGTAGTATAAAACCATAACCCTCATAGCAAACCATAACAAAGTAGAAAGTAAGTCAAAGTGGTACATCCTAGAAAATCCAGATCCAAGCAGAAAGAGAAAGTCCTAATCATCGTGGAGTGCTACCACTCTAAGGACCGGAGGGGTGGGGGGAGGGGAACGAAGAGAAAGAAGTGAAAACAAAAGGGTTAGATATAAAGTCTGGCGAGTTCCAGTGATTTTCAAATATGCATAAAATAGAGGTACCAAGACAGATGAATAAGACTGGATGAGAAAGTACAATATCATATAAGGCAACATGTAAACGAGATATATAAAACAGCAGGAATAAAAGAGTGATCGAGTAATGCTTCTCATTTATATCCTAAAAACAGGTTGTGTCTACACCAATACTAATTAGGTGTTAACAGAAACAGCAAGATTACAACAGGATTAAATAGCAGGATTAGGTGTACCCCAATTAAATAACAGGATTAGGTGTTACCCTAATTACATAAAAGCAGGATTAGTTGTACACTAATTACTACCCTTGAGATCGGCTACCTAATATGTAAATACTTTGCGTCATCCCCCACAGTCGGGTGTATCACTTCCCAACCCAGCAACTTATATAACACAGACCTATTTACTAGTGTTACATCGGCTTAGTTTCCCTAATCAGACTCATGCACACTCATGACTCCATTGGAGCACGCCCGTACCCACCTTCCCCGTTTGAACCTCTTACTAGCTAGTTCAGTAAAGTGTGTCTGGGCCCCTATCTAGTGCGAGGCCCTCTAACGAAATACCAACAGGGATACTGACTGATATGGGTTCCACACAACAAGATTGACACAAGCTAAACCCCCTAAGATTGTTCTGCCAAGAAACTAGGATTAAGATTCCTCAAAAACCCGATACAACAGCAAAACGAGGGACCACTTAACTTATTAAAAACCAGGTTTAACCTAGTAGGTTTAGGTTTACTAATAAGCATGGTTGTAATATTACATGTTATTAGGTGCGTACAACCTTCCCCAAAACCCCGTCCTGGATGATGTCTAATTTCTGTAGTTATTTAGTTTACCTAACCTACATCTGGTACTTACCTTATTTTAACAAGTCCTTTACTTAATGTCTATATTAAGTCAAACTAACATGTTTATACATATGCATGCTATTCCTCGCAAATTACAGCTTGTACAAGTTTATGCATATTATCCCTTTCTATTATATTCCCAAATTACATCAAGTACAAGTATATGCATATTATCCTTTTTAATTTTATTCCCAATTTGTAGCAAGTAAAAGTATGTGCATATTATCCTTTTTTCCAAATTACAGTCAAATAGTCCTCATTTTAAAAATATGGCCAAATCCCCCTTTTCATGTCATTTCTTATTATCCCAATTTTAAATATACACAATCTTAAATCGGATATGACCTTGGCTCTCAACAGCCCAGGCTTGGCGTAAATAAAAGGGAAAATAAAAGAAGGAAGATAGAATCAATGTCATATATATAGGCATATAGGCAAGACTATAAATAAACTAAACCAACAAAAATAGGGAAAAAGGAAGATATGTAAACATAACTAATTAATCAATTGATAGTAAAAACAGATATATTACTTATAAGAACGACATATGTGAATAACAATGAAAGAACAGGTATAGAAATTATCTTATAGGCACTATATGTTCTATATACAATTTTATTTGCTGTCATGATATAGTTCCAGGTATCAGATATGAAAATAACAAGGAACTCACAGCGGGTCTTAGTGAAGAACAGATTATATCTCTTATATATATGCCGTTGTAGAAAAGTCCACTTTCATCCCTTTTATTGTTGTATGTAGATCTCGAATTTTGAATTATCTCCATAGATCTAGGCTTCAACAGCATCTCCCCATTATATATATAATAGATCCATAGATGAAGAGAATAAAAAGAATAATTGTGTGTATTGAAATGAGAGACAACTACCTATTTATAGAATTATAGAGCTAATCTTAACCTTTAGATATTAGGTTTTCAATTTAAGCCGTACACGTAGCGCTGAGTCAACGAACGAACCTAGCAAACAAAACAGTCCAAGTTTGAAATGAGGAATCCACCCTACATCTGGGTGGGTCGACCCACCGACCCTCTGGGTCGACCCGTAGGTGACCCCACTCGAATTGGGTCAACCCATAGGCCGACCCGGACCTGTTGTGGGTCAACCTGGTACATTGATTTCTGCGCGTGTATCTCGATTTGTATTAATTTGAATTTATATATATAACCCCCTTATATGTATACAAACTTCTTATGCTCATAACTTCTTCATACGTTATCTGATTTATGCAAACTAGGGGTCTATCTGAACTAGAATTCCAAGACGAACGCAACAATAAAGCCAGTTTTACTTAATTTTGAATATTAAATTAAGTAATTCCCATTTTATTGTCTTTATAGTATAGTGTATTAAATTTTGGTGTGTTACAATTTTTCTCTAAAAGAATCATAACACTATCAAGGTTCCATAGTGCCACATAGTGGGATAACGACAAGGATACAAGTATGTAAAATGTTGTCTTTTGCTAATCCACCTATGCAGCTCTAAGTAATACTCATACCTATCACCAAGTCAGGTCGTCAGATTCGTCGATGAGCACCCAAGGTAATAAAAGTGAAATAGCACCACAGATCAGATGTCAGTCTGGTGTGAGCGATAAAAAATCTCATAGAATTGTAAAAATCATAATAGTTTATATAAATGAAACAAAGGGCATCAAGAATCATACCAGTCCTACCCCTACATCCACAGAGTTAGGACGTAACAATTGATATATGCTATAATGTGATAAATATCATGTGAAGAGGGTATATTGATAGATGTCTAAGTATAAAATGTTGATAATTAAGTAAACAACCATAACATCTATCATCCATCCTCACATTTACTCACTCGGCGCATAAAGCATATGATAGTCGATACTATGTTTGCCCAATCCATCGAAGTATCAACAGATTAAAACGTTGACAAACTCAATCAGACTATCAACCAGTCATAACGTCACTGACTCGAGACAATAACAGTATGCAAGTCAAAACATCAATTGAATCTGGGGTTCGGCAGATTAGGTCTAAAACGTTGAGTGGCTCTGATTCATCCTTTCATCACTCTCATAAGGGTGTACCAAAGTCTTGAATACCAATAACCCCCTTACATACATTCCCCCTACAAGGATCCATCTCGTTGACTATCCATAAGATTCTTGTCTGAAGTCACCACAATTTGGGAACTATTCCCAAGGGTTATCATATGCCATGTGACATCATCTTATGTTTCCTCCTTCTCTCACCTACAATCACCTTAAAAAGACTTAATGTCGTCTTTTCTACATCTCAGGAAAAACTATCCATCATAGTAGTCTTGTCTCTATCGTAGAATCATTGTCATCAAATGAAAAATCACTGTATAAAAGCACCACGTCCTTACCTTAAGCCAAAGCCACTGATCTAGGAACCATCATGTTGAAATCACTATCAAATGAACCACCATGTTGTGCTCCTTGAGATCACACCATTATCTATGTAAAATTGACCAAATAGCCAATACCAATAGTAATCGATATCGATCACTCCATAGTAATTGATAACTACTACTTGGGTCACATATTTAACCAAAATTGGTTAAATACCCATCCAAGGAAAACGTTTGGCATTCGTAGTGAAATCCAGCTCATTGTCAAGTCCACCTCCATCTTCAGATCGACCATCAAGCTTGAATGTATCTCCGTCTTCAAATTTGTTACCAATCTCCAATGCTACTCTACCGTTGAATCTATCCATGTGCACTGAAGCTTCTTCTTAAGTTTATCTCATCTGTTCAAATTGTCATCTTTTTTCATTCAATCAATATACCTAACATGTGTATTTTTGATCGATAAGAAACCTGAACTCCAACGAAAGAGGTTTCCTAATATTAGAACGCCAACAAACGATGTTTTAATCTAAACTAATCAAACAACTCAACCATGATACCAATGGTCATAAAATTCCAAAACTAGCATACAATCATCCAAAATAACATCCAATAGGTTACATAGGACCTATCTATAACAATCAAAATAGACTAAACGTCCAAATGGACCAATTCTAGTGTTAATGTCAAAATGACGTGTAATGGCGTGTGTAAGCACGCAAACGAGTAAAAGTGAATTCCATATCAAATGTAATTATATCACTATTTATTTATTTTATTCAGAAATGACTAGATTCAACTATATTAGAAATTTTATTTAATAATTAGAAATTACATGTAAACGTTAGTAACATAACGTACTACAACTACAGTATAGTATAAATATCACTTACCTTAACCAAATTAGTTCATACATGCTCGTAACCCTAGAGCTTGCCATCACGAGTCCAACGAAAGAAACAATGTCCAAAATGAACCTCTTATGAAACATATACATATGCCATTTACATAGATTGAAATAAATAACATAATGTTATTAGCTCATTCTAATTATCTTCATTAACTTCCTTAGTCACCGCAAAAACACATCCCCTTGAACCTGACTTCATTGCCTCCTTCAACCACCCCCTCCCCCCGCCTATGGGTCATTACACATTACACCACATTGCTACCCCACCATGGCCCCATGCCTCCGAGATTCCTCACTAGCACCAATGCCAACCTTCTAAGTCAGTCATGTTCACCAGAAATCAGGGATGGACAAAAATAATTCATCCTGCAATTTCTCCACCTATCGACGTTAGTAGCACCTCCGAATACCACGAAGCCTTCCCTCAGATCCCGTGCAACCTTTCATTTCAAGCGTCAGCACCTAAAAGTTCGCCAATGGTGAACTATCATCCATAAACCGAAATAGGCATGGGCTTGGTTATTGGCGATTCCTAGCCAATTCGACACCCGATCGAAAAATGGCCAACATCGATGAGTTCATATTGTTGATATAGATAGCTTTCATGTTGGAAATTTTAGCTAAAAGTGGACGAATTGATTTGAAAAATTTAGGCTATTGATGGAAGAAATGAGGTCTGGAGCTCTAAGTAATGAAGAGAAGGAGATACTTATATAGCCTCCTTCAAAGTAGTATTCACAAGCTTGAAATTTGCTCAAACCTTAAACATGTCAAACCTTATACTCGAAATAATTATGGTAACTATTCCGAGACCAATGAAAAAGGTTTAAGGACATAATTACATCATATGCAAAAGTTAGGTTTTTGGATTGGTACATGAATCTATCCAAAGCTACTAGCTAAAAGTACAACTATCGAAACCTATCGATACTTACACTCTAAAAATTTCCCATGAACATTTCAGACTCCACGAAACTGGTCTCGAGTCCTTATTCGACCGTATGTAGGAACTTATATATTGGAATTAACACTCAATTAATGATTAATATTTAAATATCCGATCGCTAAAACACGAGTAGTACGGTTATTCCTTACTTAAAGTATTTCTTTCCTGAAATCCTCAACGATGAGATGATGTAACCTAACACTCTTAAATAAGTGACGATACAAGAAAACCGTCAATTAACACCCCCAAGAACAACAGTTGAAGTGATCATAAAAAAGAAAATAGACTCAGATTATAGCATAGAGTCAACATACTCCCAAATACACCCACAATCAAAATTGGGATTAATATAGCTAAGCCAAACATCTAAGTCGTACTTTTATTTTCCAAACAAATGTGTAATTTAAATTGAAAGTGACAACTTACTAGTTGGAAGACAATTCAATTTAACATCACTTATTGAATTCCCTTCCAATTTTGGCTAAATTCACTAAAAATTTCGGCAACCTCTCCTTTGCGTGGCTCGATCCGAAGAAACCACAACTTGCCGTACAAGGCCCATCCTAACTAATGAAAATAAAAGCCCAAAAGTGGATATATATATAGGGCAGAAAATCACCGTAATGCACCAGAAGGAAAAAATCACATCTCTACATCTAGTACATACCTCATTCAAAGAAAGCATTGCATTTAGATGCAAATAAAAGCAAATAAGTATCCAGACAAATCAAATCTTGCTTCGGTGTACCTAGGCAAGAGTCAACAAGGAGGACTAGGCACAATAGTGGAAATAGCAAAAAGGAAATAAGCATGTTAAATAAATTAATTTATCTAATGCAAACATGTCAAGTCATGTATGGAATTTATTTCAAATGAAAAACGATACAACAATACAATTATCCTACATGCATAACAGTCATATAAGTATGAATAGACATGCAAACATCATCAATTGAACATGCTTAAACATATCAATAGCAATTATGGAAAATAACAACCATTACTTTACTAGCATGCATAATACGAATCTAACTAATAAGACACATAAAATATCAAATTTAACCCATATATTCAATGACATCTTGGTTGCTATTCCAAAAACAAAAAATATTAATCTAGCGTCTCTCGTCAACGAATCAGGTGTGACTTGAGCGCTATTATAGTACTCCTAATTTGTATGGAAACCCACTGATGGATACCCTCGATAGTGATTCCTACAACCATTTGGGAATCTCGAATAGTCATAAAGGATTATTTTATCCTTCCCATTCAGTTATAGTTAACCAACGTTTCATTCAACATGAAGTGAATGTGACAACCGCCCACAACCCCCGCACTATACAAGAGAAATAATGCGCTGAAGGGGGTGTCAGGCAGCTATGGACGATCATCATGATACGGTATATAAGAAAAACCTGTCGTAGAACTCACATCGCAAGGATAAAATATAATAGAACATATACAGCAGGTAATAGTAATAAGGAATCATATAGCAAACTTTTGACAACTTTCTCAACATCTTGAAAGGTTATCCAATTGAAACAAAAGTTTGTACATAAGTCCTTACCACAACACTCATAGAACACTCAACAGCGCAAATAGAAATACTAGTTAGTAATAAAATTGGTACGCCAGCCTCCTGCTCGCCTCCGCACAGCAACATCACCCTCTCTAATCACATGTAACCTGCTACTTAGTCTGCCCATCCATAACCGGATGAACATTCCAAGGTAATAAGAGGAGACATAAAACCTTGAGTCAGACAACAGTCTTAGTGAGCGATAAAACAACTAACAAACTTCAACAATAAGGTATATGAGAAGGGATAGATAAACATACTAATCTACCCACAACATCAGAGAAGAACTCAACCCTATCTTCCCCACATTGGACTGTGATAGCCTTTACTTTAAACCATTCATCCATGGAAACCATAATATCCATTCAATCATGGCAAAGCACTCATAACCTCCAAATTAAAAGTATCTCATGTAAACAATCCTAATCGAATTTAATATCCCCGAAGCACAAGCCCTAAAGGCCTCAACCAATATCAGACAAGCACCATGGGAACATCTCCTTCGACGTATGGCAACCTACATGAGACGGTATAGACAAAACAACCAATCATCCATAACTGACTCTGGCTATCATGGCCAATCCTTCTTTGAAACCATCGCTAATCGTATGACGGCCAACCTTGCCACATGTCAAGGGCTAATGGTAACCCCAGTTTTAGCATAATCTCTATATGTCTAACCTTGACAACTAGGCCTTTCAACGATACCCAAGGTACTGGACAAACAACCTTCCGATCTTTCGGGTGCCCTCATTTATACCCGTGCTTTGAGACTGCTAGAACTTACGACAACGATGACTTCTCAGCCTTCGTATCCCTAGTCATTCAACCTTGCTGACATATCTTAGCCCAAGCAATCTTCTCGAGCAACCATTATCCAACAACTTACGATCTTTGAGTTATCACCCCATTCGCTGTTCCATACTGATCAACGAACACCTTCCAACACTCCGAACATTCCCACTTGAATTATTCTCGAAGTTACACCATCATCGAGCTAATTACATCATTGCGCTACGGCTAGGGTTGGGGGGGTCGCCCCCGATTTTTTTTTCAAGCGCTTTTCTTCAAATCCAAGTCGTACCCGAAAAATGTTCTTTTTTTAGAAAATGACTCTATTGGAAACAAACCATTACATCATCACTATCAACCACAACGTTTAAAAGTGCTGCTAAGATCATGAACGATCAGCCCCTTCAGATCGACCCGACCTAGATTAGGCCGACTCGACCCAGTCCCTTCCTGACTTCAAACTCGACCGACCCGATCCGATCACCCCCTTCTAGAACAAGACCGACCCGATCCGGCTACCTCAACATGACCGACCCAATCCGATCACCAACATGACCAACCGATCCGATCACCAACATGACCGACCCGATCCGGTCAGCCCTTCATCACCTCAACTTCTGAACTGACCCGACTCATCTTGAATGGACTGACCTGACCAGACATTGCCCGACCCGACCAACTTCACTAACCGACCCGTTCTAACTTGTTCTCCACGACAGGATTTGAGACCTACCTGACCCACTTATGGCCGACTCGATCCACTTCCTACATATCTCCAATTCTACTCTGATTTCGACCAAAACCTTGTCAAATGACGAATCCGACGAAATCGACTCAACCAAAGTCATCAAACATAATCATAAACATGTCATAACATTGCTAACAGCATGAATATGACGATTACCACAAAAATGATGTAAATATCACCTAAAACCATTAAATTGAAAATATGATCAAAATGAGAGATCTAACTAACATAAACATGTGAAATGACATGAAATTAATGGGTAGACTTGCTTAATTAGATCATAGGGTGATGCATGTGAAAATAGACATATAATGGTGTAAATCTATGGTAAAACACTTGAATTTGATGAGAAGCATGCACAAACACACATATACTTCATTTCATTCATGTGAGAGATGTAAACCACTCACCGATTTGCCAAAAAAAAGCTAAAATCAATGAAACAGGAATCCAGATAGCAAGCACCTCGCACCAATCACTTTGATCTGATGAACTCTTGCTTTAATCGATGTAGAGATAACCTCCAATGGTGTAGACCTATGATTTCTCTCCTTGGATTTGGATTTTTAATGGTAGAAAGGTGTTAGAGGAAGGAGGAGCAGAAGGCCATCCAATGAGGAAATGAAAAACTAAACCATTTCCCATATACCTCACCCCCTATTTATACCCTCCCATCAACCCACTAATAGGCCTCTCAAATTTAGCCCATTATGGCTTACCAAATCTAGATAGCCAACTGAAAAACCTTAAAACAGGATTTCTCCCAAACCGCTAAGCCAAATCTTTAACATAACCACTCTACGGAAAGGCAACCATCAATTCCTTTCCAATGGCATAGGTATCACCCTTTGATTCGACCTGAGCCAAAAGTTATGCCCTATACAAGACTAACAGGGGAAAAATGGTCATAAACAAAATCGGTAAAAATTATGGACATGTCACACATCCCCATATGCAACCTATCAAAAGATGAGAATGATCCAACCATTAAGGAAAAAATAATAATATTTTATGATTTTCCGATACATAAAATATAGGCTGTTACAGTGAAATCCAACCAACGCATTCTAATGATGTCGGGATCAAATAACACCTCTTTCATCTGGAATCTAACACTGTTGTTATGTTCGTACTATTTTACCTCATGTTATAGAGTCATAATCAATAATAATAAACAGAAGCTACGTTCACTAAAGGAGTATCGCTTTCGAACTTGTATATCTCCAAATTGACACACAAACAACTGGCCCTTCCTATATGTGCATATAGGAAACACAAAGTTGTAGGAGGCTAAGAATTCCAACCGTATTTAATGGCGAAGGTTAAAATCTCTCACATAGAAGGGAAACTCTTGTGATATGACATCATTGAACAACTCTAACTCCTTCGCTCACAAACAGTGCCTCCTATCTCCTAAGAGTGAACTCTATCACCATCGATTCAAAATCAGAAGTTGAATACTCCTTGTGTGGTTGTCATCGACTAAAATGCAACACCATTCCATTTGGAAATACACCACAGCAAACCAAGCAACACAATCAAACGTGCTATATGGTCTTGTCATTCCTGCTCGGAATGAGTAACCAGTACACTAAAGTGTCAACTTAGAATTCCAAATCATCGAAACTCTCATAGTACTTATAACAACATCGTATTCGAGGTGATGTGACCCAAGCACTCCACTTTTCTCAACAAAAGTGAAACTTTAACAGATGGCATTTTCTCAATGCCTACAAAACAATCAACAATTATGCCGTGCGTTCTCTTTTCATCCATCAGAAGATGAAAATAAAATCGGATAGCACAAGCACAACCCATTCAAGTGATATCTCAGAGCACATTCCAAGAAATCAACAAAATATGCAGACTTGCTAGTTAGCCCGAATGGCCAAACCAACTAATAATGTTGTAATCGACACACAACATCCAACTACCCACAATCAGTAAAATCCTCTCAGGATTCCAAACCGATATAACACCGTTACACTTTAGATTCATCCAACAAGAAACCAATATGCGGGAATAGATACTCACCCATTTCCTTCTTCCAAGGTGTCATACGTCCTAAAGGCATCACTGCTGGTTCAATACCATAACCAGATTGATATGGAACCGACTCGAATATGGTGACAATCTAGTCACCTCGTCGAATGTATATATATACTCTCAAACTACAAGCTCAGGTGATGGCTCGCTACTAGAGAACTGTCTTAGCCCGCTATAGTCCGACCATAAGAGACTCACCTATTAAAAATCTAAGTTTCATCCCACCATCGCTAAATTGAAGACGACTCGCTAATGAAGAGAAAAATCCCGTGGCCCACATCATCACCAACAACCTTACACTTCCACTTATGTTCTGTATCCTCTTAGTTTTTGAACCAGTGGACATAAATTTCAGGTCCAATTAAGTTCAACAATCAACAACTAGAAAACAAATTGACAAACATGACTCGATGGGATTGGAGTTTTGATGTACTACAATACTTACAAGTATAGACTGTTATTCCATAACACTCCCCCACCTCGAGGCCCGAAATTAATCGCTATGGATGTTGCAGTCATCTACAGTACTAAATTCTGCTAACCAAACATGAGTTGTTATACATATATGTAGTCTAACCAAACCATCAACATGGTAAGTCACGATCAAGAAAGACAAATCAATTATCACAAGTCCCAATCCCATCCTACCTATCAAACCATAAGATTAGATGAAACAATATAACATCTACATCAAACTAAAACACGTATGGAAATGCCAGTAATGGAAACATATGTCAAGTGGTGATGTCATTTCCTTCTCTTTCATTGATGGAGTACTCAACGGAACGGAAACGACAATCAGTATATGTCTCCACGATCTATCCCTAAAAGTAGGACATAATTTCTAACTGAATACAAGCTTATCTCAAACATCATGAGCTTTCCCGACTACTCCTCAATAGTGACCATTCCCTCGAAATGAAGTCAATCACCCTCTGAGTCAGTCGGTCAATCCAACCAAAGCCTCCAGACTATGGAGTGACAATGGGGAGAACAACCATACTTCAATAGCATATCGAATTCAGTCATAAACTTCAGCTTAGATATGTCGCCTAAATAGGAGAACTCCTTATCGACTTCTAAGAAGTCGATACAAACTTATTCGAAGTGAACCATGAACTGGTCTTAAGCAAATCAATTTCAAGAACCCGAACGATTAAGACTCTAGGCTAATTCAAGCTCATTCCAGGAGTCCCTTAGGAGTAAAGTTGTAACACCATACATTTCATAACAAGACCAATATGAGGATTTCACTAATAAATACGAAGCATATAGTTATAAAATAACATCGCAGAGGCTAAAATTCACAAGACAACATTAATACACACAACAGAATTTGATTTTTTCACTTAAGACAAAATAAGAAGTGTCATTACATCATAAGTCAAAAAATCATAGCTGCCTCACAAACAATAACAAATCAGAGTACCAAAATAAAAAGTACCCTCCTCATCATCAAGTACTGGAAATAAATAAAATGTGGAAAGGTACATGTAATCACAAAGAACAAGACAGATGATAATCTCCAAGTGACTAAGCTGGGTCAAAACTCTCTCAAGCACTTGATCAAACCATTTTTGTATTAAATAACAAATACACACTCATATATATACACTCAACTCAATCTAGGGTATTATTAACCCCATCTCTGCTGAGTTATGCCACAGAGCCAAGGTAATTACTCAACCTTCAGCTCTGATACCATGTGACAAACACAGATTTTCGACCCTAAAAATCGACATAAAACACGATGTCGACTATTCAGACATTGTAAATACCTGATCATTAATAGAAAGAAGTTAGAGGGTGGGAAATAGAATGAAAGAAAATTAAAATAGAAGAAGAAGAGGATCACAATAGAACAAAATTAGAGTAAGCATGAATCCCACAAAGGAATGGATAAAATATAATATATAACATAACTCTGAAACACAAACTGTATTTGTACTTACATATATCATCAGAGTACGTCACATGTATATCACAACAGAAATAAACTCTATATATAACTAGTTTTGAAGCCTCCTGCTCCAAGCTCCTCCAAGTATTTGTAAAACACTAACTACTTGATTGCCCATGCAAATTAGGGCACCCAAGAGTTCAGGGTAAAACAAACAAAATAAACTCTGGGTTAGTCATGGGACTGGTGTGAGTAAACTCCAATCATTCGGTTTAGCTTTTCACAATCTTTTTCAAAAGAAAGGATAGTCGTAAGACCGATCCACGCATAAATACGAATGGTTCTTACCTTATGAAAATCCAAAACATTTACAAAACGATATTATTCTGATATTATAATTGTGTCTAAATACAAGTAAATAACAATCTAGCAGAACGCTTGCATCTCACGCTCCACATATATAATATACAATCAAAACCGCGGGCTCATATTGGAGATTGGATTTCACTATGACAAGGTATGGAACCACCTACTGACCAGTGTACTCTAGAGGGGATACACTGGAGTTCAACAAGAACATCTTGCAACTCGGCTCACACATGACTGGCCATTCATTTTGCTTGAATGTTTCGAATATATTGTCGCCTTACGGTTGGTATACCAACATAACTATTCCTGGGAG
This sequence comes from Allium sativum, assembly GCA_030737875.1. NCBI lineage: Eukaryota > Viridiplantae > Streptophyta > Magnoliopsida > Asparagales > Amaryllidaceae > Allium > Allium sativum. The sequence goes on along the minus strand of CM060915.1, from coordinate 860,332,719 downwards.
ATGCAGAAGTGGAAAAAAGTAACAAATATGAATATTCTCTAGATGCTAATTGGGTGCGACCAACTTAGCCATGCTACCTGCCCGATTTTTTTCATTTCCTGGTTGAGAGGCTTGAGATCATAACGTGTCCTTTGGAACACCTGGCCACCATTCACTTTGAATGCCACATCGTCATACCCACCAAATCAGAAATTGATTTCCCCAAAAATAACGCGGGTACAAAGCTAAGAGAAACGAATTTTTCCACTACCAATGTAAAAACGTCTGAAGAGATCAACTTACACGATCTACTGGATATACTCTATCGGACACTCGTCCATTCAAGTTGTCCTAGGACTAGACAAACCGAATGCACTATTTTATAAATATATCTTAGCAAATTTCTACGTAGGATCGCCCAAACAACCCTTGCATAAACTTCGTCTTAAGTTTTCTTCATCATATTTGATTTATAATGCTAATGTCCATACGAATTGGCTTTCAGATAATAAATCTAATTCCGGTCTCTCCGTATTGACAATGGAAATGGTCAAAACTTTGATAGCCGGTGATTTAACTATTAAAGGAAAACATCCATACATCCAACAACCATATTTCCAAATGGAAATTATACCGATCATTCATCAATCAACATTCAGCTCTTTAAATTAATTTATCATTTATTAATCCATTTTCAAATTTTCCATTTATTTTTTAAAACTATTTTATCGAAGCCTTTCCATATATCACGAACTATTTAATTTCTATATTTAGAAAATATCTCTTTTTAACATGGGAAAATAATTCCGTATATCCAACAACTCTTATTTTCTATATTTAGAAAATATATGTTGTTGTCAATGGAAAACATTTCCATTACTTATTCATGCCTCACTATTCATCCACATCCATCAGTCCCTAACTGTAAACTAGTAGAAGAACTGTTTTCTAAGTATTAACCCCGAAGGCCGAAACCAACATCAGATCGATATTCAGAAAGTCGTACATTATAACAAATCTCCAGTCAGATTTTAATTTCCTTAACTCCATTCTTAACTCCTTGTTAACAAAATCAATTTCTTTTTTTATACTTAGAAAAACATCTTTGCTTATATTTGGCAAACATTTCCAAAATCCATATATAAATTTAAAAACAAACATTGTATAAACATGATTATAATGATAGTGTTTATAATACCTACTTCCAAAATATTTGAATTAAAAATATAACTTTAAACTTATATTCACAATAAATAAATAATATTAAATTAATTAAATATACCTTAATTAAAATGGAAAGTAAATACTACCTTCCTGAATTCGATATATTCGAACTCCAACTTATAACTCTCTTTCGAATAATCTTTACTCGATTAACGTTCTGAACGTCGAATTCATTTCATCGTTTCTGATCAACTCCATTTCTAAATTCGCTTTTGAATTTCATTTTAAAATATCTACCAATTTCCTTTTTTTATTACCATTCCCATTTGCAAAACGGTTGCTTTTAAACCATTATTCACTTTAACCGTGAATATTATTCCTCTACAGAAATCTGGACCCAATTTATTAAATCAAACCTTGATTTAAATAATAAATATCATTTCTGTTTAAAATTCCATCTATCTAGTTTCTTTATAAATTCATATTCATATTCCTCTTTATAAATTCCATTCAGAAGCCAACTTCGTGTTAATTTTATGTCGAGTTTATATCTTCACTTCGATTACAAATTCGATTATAAATTATTGGTTACGAACCAAACATTGATTATTTGGTCAAATTCTATATTATAATTCATAATTTCTAGGAATAAATTATTGTATTAACATTCGATATAGTCGAATTGTAAATATAAATTCTTGTAGATTCATTCAGTTCAATTCTCATTTTGAGCATCCAAAATAAATTTCATCGTTTTCTTTCTGAAAACTATTTACATTTCCCTTTTTGATATTCATTATTGAATTCGCATTCTATAGTATAATTATTCTATCTCATTTCTAAATATCATTTATAAATCAAACTATCGTTTTGTATAATCAAAACAAGATATTATATTCTAGTTATTCGTAATTCAATTTCTATTTAAAAATAGTTTTTTCCCTTTTCAAATGTCGAACACTTTTCCATTAAAATTTATGGTATTTAAATACCGATTATTTCAAGGTCAAATGTTATCCAAAAACATCCCAATCACACAATAATCAACCACTGATTATTTATCACATCATAAAATGCAATATATGAAAAAAAAATTACAATTGTTGAGCAGTCCAGTTGGATCCCTCCAACCTGTTTCCCTGCATCCACAGATGTTAATCAATATAAATAAATCACAATTTCGTATCAACATGAAATATAATAATAAAGAAGATCGATAATCAATCAACGGTTGATATATAACTATGCATGTTACTCAACTAATTAATTTGTAAATCAACCAAACAACTATCACACAAATATTCAACCATCAATGTAACACCCCACGTCCATTAATGTCACTCACTAAGGGAATGCATTAACTTTCATGGAGCGTTATAAGAGTATAGAACAGAATATCACAAGAAAGATATATGAAATGCTACTTAAAAATTCAAAATTTATACATTGCAGCAGAAGAGTAAAACATGTCTAGTTACAAAATCAAAACCATATACTAAGCCAAGTACAAAATATCCATCTTGAGCAAAATTATTATCAGAGTATATAAAAGCAAAACCATAATCCCATTCCAAATAGCCATAATGAAAAGAGATAAATCCAAGCATTACTTTCAACACTTCCAAGCACTTCAAGAAGAAAGAAATCCAAGTCAAGCTCCACTAGTCCCACCCTAAGGATCTTGGGGGGGGGGAAGGAAAGAAAAGAGGCAAAATAAAAGGAGTCAGACAGTCTGGCGAGTCCAGTGACTTTAACAATATAATCAGTAAAGCAACAGGATAAGAACATAAACTGGATATAAGAGATGACTTTAACATAAGCAGATATGACAAGGTAAACAAGATGAACAAGATATAACGTTGACTGCGCTTCTAATCACTATAAGATAATTCCTACACCGCACCAATACTAGTTCCATACCGAAAGTTGATCCCTCTTACTAAACATAATAATAATAATGATGGAAATTTCGTGTACTCCTAGCTGTTTTCATAGGTGCCGCCTTCTCCTATCTCCATTAATCGTACCCCCTACCCTCCCCATTCGACCGGCTCCCTAACTCATAGATACCCGTGCTGATCCCACAGAAGGGTGTATCACTACCTAAAGTGGCGACTCGATACTACTAAAATGCACGACTTATACCTACACGATGCAACAGCGTCTTACCTACCAGCCCGGACCCACGCACATGACTCCATTGGACTTACACTTCCATCGCTAACTCTTTATTGACCTCTTACAATCAGCCCCAGTAAGCGTGTCCCTGTCCTTGACCTAGTTCGAGCTCATATAGATACTAAAATGGGTTATTGGTTAAAAAGGGTCCACCCACTTGACACAAGCTTCCCTCCTAAGCTTGGTCCCCACTAGTAATTCCCACTTAACCCCTCTTTATCCCCATGTCTAATCACATGTCTCATCTTGGTTAAATGTTTTAATTATGTTTCACATGCTACCCATGTTACCCACTTAACCCTTTTATCATTCCCATATCTTGCCATATGTCTTATCTTGGTTAAGCATTTTAATTCATTATAATCGTAATCTTGCAAGACCTCCCACATTCGATTTTCGTTTTGTGGTTGGCTGATATGCCGGGTGGTTCTGGGCAGTCTTATACTACAATCCGAATCTAACCTCGTGTCTTTGCATTATTACGTATCTAATTTCTTCCTTTGACCTCTCACATTAGATTACCAAATTGCGGTTGCTGGATGAGCCAGGCGGTTCCGGACAGTCTTATACCACAGTTCGAATCTAACCTCATGTCTTAGGCGTTCATTATCACTTTCTTTATTCAAGTCCCAATTTTAAATCTTGGATTAAAATATATTCCAGTTACCCATAATTTCCAATCTAAATTATTTTTATGATTTTAATCCAAATTAGGCCTATAATCTTATGTATACATGTTATGCCAAATTACGCCCAAATTAATTTGCGTTCATTATTATTAAAAATTTATGCCAAACCTCATGTATACAAATTATATCCAATTATGTCCAATCCAGCTTATGCCAAATCTCATGTATACAATTTATACAAAATTATTCTCAAATTGATTTATGCCAATAATATCATTTTATTACAAATTTCCCCAAATTTTTCCCAATCATTCAAACGTTATTCATACGCAAATCTCAATGCAATATGTTAAGCTCAAAGTTAGCCTAATATCATAAACAAAGGAAAAGAAGAGGAGAAGTGAATCAACATCAAAATTGGTGTAAACATAAGAGCAGGCATATGAAACATAAACAGGGTTATAACGATAAACTGGATCAGAAAGGCATATGGCAGATTTATGGGTATGAATTTAAAGGATAATGATTTACAAACTTGATAAGATTCATCTCAGTCACAGGCATATTCATTAAATCCAATTCACAATCCTATCACAATTACTTTTTAAATTCAATTATATGTGAAAGTGACATAGACTCACAGCAATAGGATTCTTAGAAAATTAGGCATTGTTTTAGCAATTCGGATCTTGAATAATCTCTACTTGATTGATGTAGATCTGATCTTCTAATTTGATTGTTGAAGAAGAACTATCTCTAAATAACTACTTTGATTTTGGTTGGAGAAGAAAGGCTCTAGGTTAATTTAGATTAGAGTAGCATGGAGGCGCCATGGATGAATAACGATGAGATTAGGGTTAGGTTTAGGGGTATTTTATAGATGCTCTAGTTGAATTAGGAGCCTTGATTATATTAGGATCCATCTGAACCATCCAAACCAGAAAAACACGTCATTCAGCCAATTCCAGAAGACCACGTATCAGTCCAGACCACAATACTCATCAGGCTAGATCTGGGCCGATGCGGTCGACACCCTTATAGGGGGTCGACACCCCCTAGTGGGGTCAACACCCACGAGCGGGAATTTTCCCGCTCAGCCCTTTTCGCTGATTTCGAATTTTTGAATTCGTTTTTGATTTTCAATTATTATTTAAATAAATTCTGTTTTAAACTAAATCTTCTAAGCTTCATAACTTCTTCATATGATATCCGATTTACGCAAATTCGGATTCCATTCCAAGTAGAATTCCGAGGCGAATGCAATGGCATAGCCGATTTCCATTAATTCTTCTTGTAAAGATTAAATATTCTTTAATTATCTCTTACGTCATGTTTTAAAATTACGGGGTGTTACAATCAATATTAAATAATGTTTATAAAATTATAAAACTGGACAGAGTTAGTGAGTTTACTGAACTTAGTCGCTTTTGTTGCTAATCACTGAATATTGATAATAGTCGATTTGATCGAGCCAGATGTTATATTTCTGAAAATTCCCATGAGCTCAAAATTCTTCCAATCCAAATTCTTTATGTAGTATTCTTTGATACAACGGTACCTGTTTTATTTGATTTCATTCACGAATGAAATGGGTATGCTTAATACAAATTACTACATTAATTAAATTAACTTCAATTTTATATTTATTCATTCTTGCCTTACCATTTGTAACGTGGCGTAAAACGAATCCAAGCACCCTGCTTCCCGTCTATACCTTCCATTTGTTCCCTGCGTGCAAAGCGTTTCTTTTTTTATATGGGCTTTACTGCAAACTAGACCCATTTCTAATTTAAATACCAACCAGCCGAACTCAAGACTTCTCCTCCAAAATCAAAACTCCTGCAAGCTTCATCTTCCTTCCATAAAACATTCCGCCTTAGTTCCTCCTTGTCCAGTCCTTTAAAATTAAAACAAAAATCATCAATATTCTCCTCTACACATACTCTTTCGTTCCATCCCTTTATTATAAAACTTGAACCTCTTTCCACTTCGTCCTGGTTACAACAAAACCGGTGTTCACAGTACGAGATCAAACTATTTCATCCCCAAAATCCCTCAGAACTCGCATGCTACTTCTACACCATACCACAAATTCTGAAACAACCCGGTTTCATGGATCAAAAACTCAAACACCCAAATTGATTTAGCCTAGGTAACGCTGCTCGATTTACAGCGAATCGAATCCAGTGAAAAATACACAGAAATAAAGAGAATTTTTTATAGGAATTTGATATATATTTTCTAAGATTTTATTTCAGATCTGTATGAAAATTTTATTTTGATTTTTCTTTTGTTGTTGAAGCACTCAACTTGTATTTATTGAAGCAAAGAATGAAGTTGGCGTGCTTATATATACTGTGCCTTTTCCTAGGTCCCAAGGAGTAGCCATGAATATGGTTATAGGGTAGCTGGTCCATATGGCTGGTATGTGTTGAGTTTTCCTTTCATAGGATTTTCTTTCTCCTCATAGAAGTTGCGTTATAATGTTAATAATAGTGTAACGACCCGGGGTTTTCGCGATCCTAGATATCAGCATACAACACTATGTCGACTATTTAAGCATCGGAAACACCGGATAGTCCATGAAAGAAATTAGAGGGTGAGAATAGATAAGATAGAAACTTAGAATAGAAGAAGAAGAAGAAGAACTTACAACATCAGAGTAACACGAATCTCATAGTGGAACGAACAACATATAATAGATAACATATCTTTGAATTGAAATCCGTACATGTAAACAGTAACATTATAAGAGTACAATACTTACAACACAGCGGAAATAACAATAGCTATATATTCATGAAGCCTCCTGATCCAAGCTCTCCAAGTATCTGTAAACTCCTGACTACTTGATTTCCCGTACAAAATTGGGCACCCAAGAGTTTAGGGAAAACAAAACAAAACAAACTCTGGGTCAGTCATGGGACTGGTGTAAGTAAAACAATTTAAAACTGTTTGAGCAATAAAACGATATCTCATAAGACCACGCCGTATAACGGAACGAGTTTTTCCCTTATGAGAATCCAAAGCATTTGATTTAACATCAAAAATCCTTTTAAACGAAATGATAAACTTTATATCATCCTCTTTGATATTATAATAGTGTCTATCAATCACAACTAAATAATCAACCAGCAGAACGCTTTTATCTCACGTTCTACATATATAGTATATAATCAAAACCGCGAGCACTTATTGGATAATGGATTACCAACTATGATAAGATATGGAACCACCTTCCGATAGTGTACCTCTCGAGAGGAATACACTGGGTTCAACAAGAACATCTTGCAACCCGGCCACACATGACCGACCACTCATTTCACTTGAGTGTATCGAATTTATATCACCAACGGTTGGGATTAGCAACCGTTTCCCGAATGGGACAGCATCGAATAGATTTAAGAATGAAATGAATATCTCTAGATAGGTGATAATACAACCTAATTGGCAGCCAACCACTTAGCCATTCAGCCTTCCCGATTTTTGTCATTTCCCGGTTGTGAGGCTAGAGTTCACGCTTATCTCTAACAGATCACCCAATTATTCACTTTGAATGTCACATCGTCATACCCGCCAAATCACAAATTGATTTCCCAAAAAATACAACGGGTATACAACTAAGAGAAACGAATTTCTCCGCCACCAAACGTAAATACGTTTGAAGAGATCAACTTACGCGATCAATTAAATATACTTTGTCATACATTCTTCCATACGGGTCGTCCTGGAACTGGACAAATCGAAGGCACTATTCTGTAAATCCATCTTAGGCAATTTCTACCTAGGATTTGACAGAACGAACCTTGCACAAACTCTGTCTTCAGTTATATTCATCATATTTGATCGCAACGCCAACGCCCATACAGAGTGGTTTTCAGATAATGAATCTGATCCCGGTCTCTCTGTATTGACGACGGAAAAATGGTCAAAAACATCAATAGTCGGTGAGTTAACTATAAAAAAACACGTGTGCAAACAACGATATTATTTCCAGATGGAAATTACATTGATCAACATCATTTACCATTTATCTCTTTAGTTCATTTTTCATCTCCTGTTTCCATATATATACAGAAATTCTTATTTTCTAAATTTAGAAAATAAACCTTATTGATATTGTAAAACGTTTCCATTTTTATTCTCATCTCTTCTTTTCTATATTAGAAAACATTTCTGATTCTTATTTGGAAAACATTTACAAAACTCCTTCGTTTGGATTTAAACAAAAGTTTTAAATAAAACATCGCTATGCCAACTCAAAACATTTCACTCATTAACTAAATTCACTTAACCAACCTTCACTATCGAACCTTAAGCATTCCTTAGTTAAAAACGAAGTCAATCAAGTTGGGGTATAACTACCTCTCAGACCTTAACTGATCAACATTTCTAACTTCGAGATAGACAAAGTTCACCTTTCAAACCTCTAATAAACTTCCTTATGTAACTCTTGGATTCTTTTTACGAATCCACTTCCTTTACAGAAATCATTTGTATAAATAGTGTTAAAATACCATGCTTCTGAAATATAACAACTTCAATATAACTTTTATTTATTAATTTGGATAAATAAAAAATTAACTAATTTATAAATAAATAAATAAATAAATCTTGATTAAAAAACAGAAAGTGAATAGTACTTGACCGCATTCGATATAATCAAATTTAACATATAATTCTCTTTTGAATAATCTCTATTCGATAACTCCTTTTCAAATAAACTATATTCGATTAACTCCTTTCGAATAAACAATATTCAATAATCTCTCTTTCGAATAAACTATATTCGATTAACTCCCTTCAAATAAATTATATTCGATTAACTCCTTTCGAATAAACTAGATTCGATTAACTCCTTTCGAATAAATTATATTCGATTAACTCCTTTCGAATAAACTATATTCGATTAACTCCTTTAACTCTATTCGAATAAACTATATTCGATTAACTCCTTTAACTCTATTCGAATAAACTATATCCGATTAACTAATATTCGACAAACTCTTATTTGAATAACTAATATTCGATAACTCTTTTTGAATAACCAATATTCGATAACTCTTTTTGAGTAACCAATATTCCTTTCATCTTTCTATTTATTTTCCCAATATATATTCCTTTTATCTTTCTCAATTTATTTAACAAATAAATATTCCTTTTATCTTACCCCATTTATTTAATAAATAAATGTTCCTTTTATCTTACTCCATTTATTTAACAAATAAATGTTCCTTTTATCTTACTCCATTTATTTAACAAATAAATATTCCTTTTCAATTCTGTTGTAAATATTTTACAATATTTCCTTTCATATTCTATTTGTGAATGTTTTACAATATTTCCTTTCATATTCTATTTGTAAATGTTTCACAAAATTTCCTTTCAATTCTATTTGTAAATGTTTTACAAATATTTCCTTTCATATTCTATTTGTAAATGTTTTGCAAAATTTCCTTTCAATTCTATTTGTAAATGATTTACAAATATTTCCTTTCAATTCTATTTGTAAATGTTTTACAAATATTTCCTTTTATATTCTATTTGTAAATGTTTTACAAAATTTACTTCCAATTCTATTTGTAATTTTTTTACAAATATTTTATTTTATATAATCTTATTTATTATATAAATAATTCCTTTTATAAAATTCTATTCATTTTAAAAAATATTTCTTTTTATAAAATCCTTTGATTTTATAAATATATCTTTCTATAAAATCCCTTGATTTTATATATATATTTCTTTTTCAATTCAACATTGAAAATTTCCTTTTTAACATTCCAGTATTCCTTGTGGTATTTAAAATACCAAATAACAATGATCAATATCATTCTAACACACATCATCAACAACAGATTATATATCACATCATATATCATCACATATGAAAAACAATAAAATAAATGTTGAGGAATCCAGTCGGATTCATCCGACCTGTTTCCCTGCATCCACAGATGTTAAACAATATAATTAACATCGATTTCATTTCAGTATGAAATACTCTAATAAACAGAATCAATGTTTGATTAACGATTTATATATATATATATATATATATATATCGTTATCAATAATTTCAAACAATCAATCAGCAATTCAATCAAACAGTCAGCACACAACAAATCAATCATCATTAATCAGTTCTAAATATACGTTATAAAAATATGAACTGGTAGAGTTGGTGAGTTTTACTCACATTGGACGGTTATCGTTAAATAACGAATAACTGTCGTTGATTTGATTCTGACAATTTATTTCGCTATAAAATGTAACGAGCTCTAATTCACTCCCAGTCAGTTCCATGGTGTAGCCGTCGTCCGTACGATCCTAACGGATCCAGTTTTGTTGAATTCCATTAACATATGAATAAGATATGAATTTAACAAGTTTTAAATAAGCATTTACACTAATAAATCTATTTAATTTCGAATGGGCTCACCCCACACAAATCTTGGCCCATACCCGTTTCCCCCTCCCTTAGCTACAGTATGTTTCTTCCTTCGCAACAATTCTGATTGCAGAAAATTAAGTCCTTCCATTAACGCAACTACACCAATCCCTAACTCCACCAACCTCCCATGATTCAACCAACCAATTTCATCATTTAACTCATCAACAAATTCTCCTCCAACTTAATATGTTATTAAGCCATAAGCTCCTTCTTCCCCACAGTGATATCGCGACTCCGAACCCCATTACAGCACCTCCCTCTCTCCTCCTAGCTTCCCTTTCAATCGACCGTTCAACCAACGGAGACCACACCTTAACTCGTCGTCACATTCTCTATCAGCTCCGACACTCCTTCCTCAACTCGACTTCACCTTACTCATCGCGGTTCTCAGACCTTCACGCTCGCACAGTACACAAGTGCGACATTTTTATTTTTCTTTAATTCCTGAAAAATCAAAATCGAAACCTTTACATGCCAGAAACTCAGAAATGACCCGAAAACCCCCTTGCGGGAAATCACGGATTGAATTGAGAACAAGCCACCAAAGAACGCAGACAGAAGAACATTTCATTGTATATTACAACAATTCCATCAGAATACAAGAATATATAGAGTATGAATAAATATTACACAGAAAATATCAGAAATTTAAATTACATAGCAGCGGAAAATAATACAATACACAACTAGAAGAGATATACGAATACAGAGCTTTCTGGATATCATTCTAGTTGTAAACCAGGTTCCTGTGAATATAAATCTGCAAAACCAAAACTACTAGCTGCCCATGTCAAAGTAAGGGCACCCAGAGTTTAGGTTAAAACAATAAACTCCAGGTCAGTGATGTGACTGGAGTGAGAACTAAAACAGTTATTTATCTTTATTTTAAAGTTAGGTAAATCAAGGGACCACGCCATATAACACGGAACGGGTTTCCTCCCAAGAACAACAGTGCATAAAATAAACAGCGCAATGCTAAATAAAGAACAATGAAGCTATTATAAGACCCAGGTCCCATCACACAATACAACACAAACCGGAGGATAGGGTTTTACCTTATAATAGCCAAAGATTGCTTGATACGCTAAATTTCATGTTTTAATTCTTAATCAGACTCCAACCGCAAATTAGTAAGAGAACGATTCCCTAAGTATCAACCCCGAAGGCCGAAACCAACATCAGACTAATACCCAGGAAACCACCCATCTTAGCTCGTTTCCAGTTAGTTTCTGATTTTATATACAATCATAAATATCAATCATAGGCGGCATGAGCGCCCCATCCCACTATGTCGTCATATATAGGATTACAACTAATATCGAAACGTCACGTATTTGAAGTTGGATTTCCATCTGTGAACCGAGGCAAGGGATCATCCTCCACCGAATTCGAGATGCTCTAGCCCGTGTCTCAGGCAAGCGTGCAGACAAGCCTTGGATTGTCAGGGCCGGTCCACACGGAGTGGATTAAAATGCCTGAACATGCGCTTCCCCGCCATATGGGGCATCAATGAGCCAACGAATGGCTCCATCGGTTCGAGAACGACCGATATATCCGAGGCGCCTCGCAATAGCAACAACCACATAAGTCAAACTCGTCAGGGCGTGTAAAACCACTGACGCCACTTCTAGCTAGAAGGAAACGCATGCCCTCCTTGATGTCCTCTCCCATTTCTGGTTCACAACCGGGGTGTGAGGCTCGCGAATCAACGCTACACAAAGCTACGACACACAGGCCGTGCTTTGATCATCAACCACAAGACTCTGCTTTTCAACAGAAGCCTTGATCATTTGCATCTTAGCATGCCACACAGGCAATTCACGCTATGCAACCGATATCAATCACACAGAATGAAATCTGATGTCAGACATACATCCATTTACAAGTCCGTTCTGGGTCTGAACGAAACCGGGGGAACCTTATTCCTCGCATATCCATCGATCTCCAAGTACGTCGGGACGATCACCAACTGATTCCCTCCTCTTGGGTGTACATCCCAATCAAGATCATCAGTAATCACCCAAACGACGTGAAGACCTCCGGTCTTCAACCACCGTCTTCATCTTCGACTCATCGTCGAATCAGTTATTCAGAATGGGATAAACCCGGTCTTTCCAAATAACTCGCGTATATAATAAACAAGTGTTACACAAACACAACATACACCACATTACAATTCATCATTCACTAACCGTAAATTAACAAGAGAATAATTCCCTAAATATTAACCCCGAAGGCCGAAACAACATCAGATCAATATCCAGGAAACCATTCTGCTTAGCTAACATACAATTAGTTTCTAAATTTCAAATTCTTAGGGTAAGGTTCCCATTAATTTTATCAAAGATAATTCTTTTAAATTTATTCTTTAATCTTCCTTTGAATATCACTTCAAACTAGTCGGGATTAGCGAACCACACCGAAGTAATTATTTATTTTATTTCCCAATCCCAACCTATTTATCCCATGGAGTAAAACTGGTCATACTTCATATCTAACACCATGGTGTTATCGGTAAATTCAATTACCATTTCATGTTCAAATCTAATTAAAGATTTAACTATTGCCTGGAGCAAAACTGGTGATACTCCATTCTCGATCTTTTCAATCTAATTAAAGATTCATTAAAACTTCACTTAGTTTTATTTTTTGACTGGGTTAAAGAATCAGTGTCATTTAAAACACGGTTCACGATAAACCCTAAAATCACATCACATTTCATTCAGTCCCTAACCGTAAATTAGCGAGTGAGCAACTCCCTAAGTGTTAACCCCGAAGGCCAAAACCAACATCAGATCAATACCCCAGAAACCATTCAACTTAACCAATCTCCAGTTAGTTTCTGATTTTCTTAACTCCTTTTGGTCTAAGAACAGTATTATTGAAGATACCGTTCACGACAACCTAAAATCACGTTCCATTAATTATCGGGTTAAAGAACAAGTGTTATTTAAAGCACCGTTCATGATAAACCCAAGAATCAATTCGAATTCAATTACAATTAAATACCATTCAATTGGTACACTTCATTAAATCTAAATAAAAGATTTAATCTTTTTCTCAACTGGGCTTAAGAACAGTGTTAATTAAGACACCATTCACGACAAACCCAAATCACATTTGATATTAAATACAAGGCTCTGAATAGAAAATATATCGGCTTATATTCAATATCAAATTTCACGACCAACAAATATCGTATTGGAAATAACGATATAAATATATCTTTCAAATTTCCATAACAATATCTGTATAATCACGAAATCCAATATCGAAATATTCCAAAGACAATTTCGATTCAAATCCATTCCAATTCAATTATTGGAAATTCTAGTTTCTTTAAAAACCATTTCAAATCCAATTTATTTATTTAAAAATAAATAGAATTATAATTCTAGTTCAAAACTAGTTCATTTCGATAAAAAATCTATTTTTATCTTCTCAAATATGGAGTTTTTCATCCTAATTCTTCACAAATCATTTCTTATGATTTTACACAAATTATTATTATTTTTAATAATTTTATCAAGGCCCGTACAATCGATTTCCATCCACGGCCATCGAACTGCACTTACAGCGACCTTTTCCAAATTTGATTTGGACATAATTCCAAATCCAACCATTAGATTTCAAATCATTAATATTCATTAGAAAGCCTTTTTAGATACGAACCCAAAGGTTCCAGTCTTAGGACAATCCGAAGGTCGGATCTCCCGTAATATCCATTCGAAGTCAATGGTCGAAATTCACGAACTACCACAGCGCGGCGCATTCTATTCAGGCCATTATATTATATATATAATATATACTTCGTCGATTTCCTTTCAAAACGTATTATATAAATCGTTTTAAATTCGTTTTCAAAAAATGATTTCAACTTCATATTCAGTTTCAAATCAAAATTGAATATTCCACATCATCGATACACAAATGATAATATTTTCAAAACGTTGCATTTTAAAATCAATTCCTTTTGTATATTCATTATTAAAATGAATAAAATCGATATAAATATCGTTCACGTCAAAATGGCGTCAATCTAATCAACACGGCTTTTTATATTTCAATAACTTCATTTTTCTATTCAACAAATTAATATTTTCCCTATTCAACACATGAATTTCCTTACTATTCAACAAATGAATTTTCCTTACAATTCAACAAATGAATTTTTATTTACAATTCAACAAATGAATTATCTTTATATTCAACAAATGAATTTTCTTTACAATTCAACAAATGAACTTTCTTTACAATTCAACAAATGAATTTTCTTTATATTTTCCAAATTGGAATGAGGCCCAATCAATTACCATATGATGTTAATTATATGGATAATCTACAACACTTGTATATAATAGCAACGATAAATCATCAACCATCATCCAGAGTGCATTCTACACTATATAAGCATCAAATATAAATATTCAACGCTTATAACAGCCTATCAATCAATCGATCGACATACAGCTAATTATTGGGATTAATGTATGTCCAGTTTCATCCCAACACCGTGTGGGGTTTCAAACAATCAAACATAGATATTATTTGTGCAGTTGGGCGATGTGTAAAATTTATCGTCCCAATCAATATCAGTCAAATCAGTGTACATAAACAAATCGTCCGATTTGTTTATAAATATTTATTTCATATACCCGTTAAAAATTATATTTTTAACTATAAAATATTTTTCCACTATAAAATATTTTATTTCATTTCACATCACACAATCAAATTTCACAACATAGCAACCAAACAAACAAGTCATCCATGATCTGTGGACGACGGGTGTTAGGTTCTACTAAACACCGTCTGCATCCTAGTATATAATTTAACTAGAAATAAATTAAAAGTGAGAAGTTCACACCGATTAGCTGAACCAAACGCCACGACTCTTCATATGTAGGAAATCTTCATCGTGTTTTCTTTCGTCACTTTCGTTGTCCGCATCCACTACATATATAAAAATTGCATTTTTATATTGTTGCCATGTATATAAAAATCACATTTTTATTATCCCTACCATATAAAAATCATATTTTTATTATCTTTATTATATAAAAATTATATTTTTATTATCTCTATTATATAAAAATTATATTTTTTTTATCTCTTCTTCTAATAAAGATTATATTTTTATAACTCTACAATATAAAAATCATATTTTTAATATGCCATTCGTATAAAAATTATATTTTTAACTTCTTTATTATATAAAAATTCTATTTTGACATCATTAAAAATTCTATTTTTACACGACTAAAAATCCTAACTTTATATGCATATGTAAAAATTTAACTTTTTCTCTAATAAAAAATATTATCTTTTCTAATAAAAATCACTCCTTTTTCGATTTAAAAATCTCTCCTTTATACGATTAAAAATCAAACTTTTTCTTAGATAAAAATCCAATCTTTTTGCTATTAAAGATGTAATCTTTTTTGTTACTACAAATCTAAATCTTTTGCTTATAAAAATCAAATCTTTTGTAAATAAAAATCACAGCTTTAATTATAAAAATTCGATCTTTCATATAAACAAAAATCTATATTTTATATCCATGTTATTCTAAACTTTCAGATTTTTAACCTTATACTATTTACATTATAAAATAAATGAAAATAAGAAATAAAAGGAAAGGGAGAACTCATATTTTTGCTGTAAATCAGACAAAAATCGAGTCTTGGCTTGAGGAGGGGCCCACGGCAGCTGTCTCGAGTTGGAGGATGGCGCAAATGGCTAGAGTGGGCGGAGGGGTGTCCAAGCGTGGCCGGAGGAGGCCGGAGGAGGCCGGAGGCGGGCCCAGGAGGTGCGACGAGGGTGGCGGGGCTCCTTCCGTCGACTTAGGGCTTTGGGGGCCTAGGGTTGCGGAAATCGAAGGGGAGAGGGGTGGAGGAAGGTGGCAATGGTTTTCAATAGGCTAGGGGGTGCGGTTTTTTTAAGGTTTGCTGAACCCGGGGGGGAGGGGGTATCGCGACTCTAGGAGAGAGGAACGGAGGAGGAGGGGGCGCAGCAGTCTTCGAGGGGGCGGAGGGAGCGTGGGTGAGGGCAACGCCGCCTAAGGGGGGCACGATCGATTCTTCCCTCTTTTTTTTAATATTTTATTCTGTTTGACTGAGTTTGGGTTAAGGGGAGAGGAAAATATAGTTTTATATAACTATATATTTAATTTATTTTTAAATTCAAAAAGCAACTTTTTATCTTGAATTCGAAATCAAACCCACCGACTGTCGTCCCTGGCTAATTACCCCCATTCCGAACACAATGGGACATGTATTGCAGGCTGATTCGATCGTTTCGATCAATTTTAATCAAAATCTAAATATAACTCTATATATTGAATTTGAACGCACATTTCAATTTACCGGGGCTATATACTGACTAGAAAAATTCCAGAAAAATATTTTCTAGCTTCGTATTGACGATATGGTCCTAACAAAACTAATTTCATCGAATTTTGAGACCGTTGGAAAAATGGCCATTTTCCAGTCGATTAAAATCAACTTAAACTGGTCAAACACATTTTCCTTCGCCACGCTCACATATTGATTTGAAAAATTACAAATTTTGAAACTTAGCAATAACTTGACATCACGGATCCAACAAAAGTGGTTTCGTCGAATTCCAAAGTAGTTTGCAAAATTTCCAATTTTAAGGGCCAGAATTCCATAGTGACTATTCTAAAAATTCATTTGGCCATAACTTTTGATTCCCGCTATGAAATTTCAATTTTTCGGATTCGTTGGAAAGATATTCTCAAGTAAATTCAAATATTTTTGGTTTCACTAAAATCCGGTTTATTTTGTATCCTGTACATTCATTTGAAATTCGAAATCAATTTATCGAACTACCGCGCCATTTCTAATTACTTTTATAATTATAAATAATTATTTATTTTCTAACGACGATTCAAATAAATATATACATTCGAATTCTATTCAAAATAAATTTCTCATCGTTATTATTTAAAGTAATTTATTTTAAATACTCAAAATTCACTAAAATTGCCAAAATAAAAATTTTAAATTGGCTCGGATTTCCGGGTTATTACAATCTCCCCCACTTAAAACTTTTCGTCCCCGAAAAGGAACGAAGCCGAAAGTTGTCTAACTAATCAACTCAACTTTCGTTATTTTCATTACGGCTTAAGTTCTTCAACTTTTCAGTTTCTAAGAACTTCTCAAATTTTTCAAAAATTTGGCTAACACCCTAAATTTTCGAAAAATTTCGCCATAACCTCCCCTGCACTGGGGACTTCGGGATATTTCATATAGCCTCCCATGGCCTTCTTCAATCCAAAAGAAAAAGAAAAAGCCAAGCGGCTAGCCAATCGGCTCATAAAATCATCATCACCTAAACAAAACAGTAAATTATGGTATACATGTACCTATTTGTCGGGCAAACAGTTTTATTCTCTGCTCTAGCCTCCTTGCGATGACTTGTTTAATGTAAGTACATGTATATGCAAGCAAATGCGATAAATTTTCAATACAATTTACTATTTGGTTCAATTTAGCTAAAGGTTCAAATTTTAATTAATCAACCAATAATCAACAACACAACCATCAATCAATTAGTTGATTAGCTTTTCAAATTCATAACTTTGATATATATATATATATAGAAAATCATGTTTTTGATGTCAAATCACAACAACAATGTAACGACCACGGGATTTTCAGTTCCGAAAATCAACACAAAACCCAGCGTCGACTGTTCAGACATCGAAAATACCGAATCATTAATAGAAAGAAATTAGAGGGTGAGATAGAAAAGATAGAACTAATAGAATAGAAGAAGAAGAACACAACTGAGCATAATCAAAGTAAACACGAATCTCACAGCGGAACGAATAAAATATATTATATAACATAACTTTTGAAATACAAATCAGTAACTTTACATACATACCATCATCAGAGCACAACAGCCATTCCTGGAACAGTTATAAACACATGTTTCCAGATACAACCATAGTACACAGCGGAATATATGATAGTCTATATCTAACTGGTGAAGCCTCCTGCTTCCAGCTCTTCCAAGTGAATCTGAAAAATCCCAACTACTTGACTGCCCGTACAAATTTGGGCACCTAAGAGTTTAGGGAAACAAACAAAATAAACTCTGGGTCAGTCCTGGGACTGGTGTGAGTAAACTCCAACCACTTGTTTAACTTTCAAAACCCTTTTCGAAAGAAAAGATAATAGTAAGACCAGCCCACACATAAACATGGACGGTTTTTACCTTACTATAACCCAAAACACTTTGATACGAAAATCCAGTGATATTATAATAATGTCTACATCAAGTAAATAACCAAATAGCAGAACGCTTGCATCTCACGCTCCACATATATATTATAAAATCAAAAACCGCATGGCGCTTATTGGAGATTGGATTTCCAACATGACAAGGTATGGAACCACCTTCCGCTAGTGTATCTCTAGAGAGGAATACACTGGGTTCAACAAGAACATCTTGTAACCCGGCCCACACATGACCGACCACTCATTTCGCTTGAGTGTATCGAATGTATATCACCAACGGTTGGGATCAGCAACCGCCTCCCGACTGGGACAGCATCGAATAGAATAAGAAATTAAATGAACCTCTAGATAGGTGATTATACATCCTAATGGGTGCGACCCACATAGCCATGCTGCCTGCCCGATTTTTGTCCTTTCCCGGTTGTTGAGGCCTGAGGCTACGAATACTTACCATTCATTGATAGCACAATCACTTTGAATGCCACATTGTTAGATCCGTTAATCACTAGTTGAGTTTGCACAAATATTCTGGATGTTATGCTAAGGGAATAAATCCGTTGCAACCATATATATTCATACAGACCAACCCATTTGATCATTGGAAATACTCTGTCAGACATTCGTCCATTTAAGTTCGTTCTGGGATTGAACGAAACCGAAGGCACAATTTCTATTACTAGAAAAAGCCCTTGCACTTTACTCCGTCTTCGATTATCTTCATATAATCTGATTCGCAACGCTACTGCCAATACGGAGTGGTTCTCGGATAATAATCCAACCGGTCTCTCCATATTGACAACGATGGTCAAAACTTCGATAGTCTGTGATTTAACTATCGAATAAAAACAAGTGTTCATCCAAACATATCAAACAAATCACTGGGCTCTTTAATTAATTATTCATTAATTAAATCACTTTTCCATTTTCTCTATCAATATTTGTTAACCAAATATTTTCAATAACCATATTGGCCCTTATGCCCTTTGGAAAACGTTTCCAAATATTAACTTCTTTTATTTTCTATATATTAGAAAATATCTCTATTTGCAATTTGGGAACAATTTCAATCACTTATCTCTATCCCGACTATTTTAATTATACTCAGGAAATATTTACTTTTATATTTCCAAAGTTTCCATCACTTGGGATAAACGAATGTTGTGTAAAACATCGTTACAACAACCCAAAATACTTCCTTCAACTGAAACTCTTTAAACATTGATCTTCAAGACCGAGTCTTGCTATTTATCAGCCAATAATAATAATCAGTCAAGTTGGGGTATAATTACCTCTCAGACCTTGACTGAAAATATTATTAACTTCAAAACAGGCCAGACTGCTACTCGAATAATCAATACCATATTAAACAAATTTTCCATTTCTAAAATGTATATATATTTCCCATTTTGTTTATACTGTTTTATTTTTAAGTTCATTTCCTTATTGAATTCTATATATATCGATACACTGATTCTAATTATCAAATTTTCTTAAAAATATTCTAACTCCTTAAATTTCCGGAAAAATTCGCCATAACCTCCCCTGTATCGGGAGCATCGGGAAATTTCAAATAGCTTTCCCGGTCCTTCTAATCTCAAAAAGAAAAAGAAAACGCCAAGCGGCTTGCCGATACGGCGCATAAAATGTCATATATGAATTAAACATGTACCTTTTTGTCGAGCACATAAATTTAAATCTTCATATACTTCATATCAAACCTGCTTACACATGTTCACCTGTTTGCAATTCAATTCAACTCAAACCAATCATTTGAATTCAGTTCCGCCCATTTATTCTTTAATTAGCTTCTTAGCCTATTTCACTTATTATTTGAACATATCACGTTCAAATATATATTAATTTGTTGATACAACAATCGAATGTCATTTCTAATTCAAGTTTCATATTCGATTTCGAATATGAATTTACACACCCCTTGTCTGATTCAAAACCCAAATTTCGATTCTAAAATTCCATTAACTAATTTCTTTAAATTAGTCAATTCTAATCAATAATTAAAAATCTGATTTTTGTTTCAACAATCATCTCATTTACACCACTTGAGTTCGTATTTAATTTACAACTCAAGTCTGGATTTTTCTCATAGCAAATTCGGATTTTTTTCTTTAAAATCCTTTAGTTTATTTAAACAAACCGTTATGGTTTTATAATTGTTCTGGCGCTGCTTTTCTGAAAATTTGATTTTTGACATAACTCAAAATCTATTCGATGAAATCCAGATTTTTCTCCTTCATTAGAAAGCTATTATCAAATCGGTCCTGACGTTTCTTGCTTGAAAGAATTTCGACTTCAATTGAGTTCTGTATATTCAATTGAAGTTCGAATCGCCAATTTACGAACTGCAGCGCTGCGGCGAGTTCGTTTTATTTATATTTATATATATAAACTTTTAAACTTTCATTAAAATGAATCCAACTCCATTTTAACTCCATTTGAATTTCTAATATTCAAACTCCATTTTCCTCTATTTGAATTTCTTGATTCAAATTCCAATCTCACTTTTGAATTCTATTTTCAAATCCCAATTCCTTTTCTATTTGATATTCAAATTCAATACTTGAATTTTCTATTTCAAATCTCTATTCAAACTTCATATTCAATTCTATTTGAGTTATATATTCAAACTCTATTTCGATTATATTTGAAGTTTATATTCAATTCTTCTTTGAATTCTAAATTCAAAACCATATTCAATTCTCTTGAGTTCGATATTTCAAATTTCATTACAATTCTACCTTGAAATTCTATATTCAAATTCATTTATTCAAATTCTATTTGAATTGCTATATTCAAATCCCATATTTGAATTCTATTTGAATTCTGTTTCAAATTCTATGTTTTAAATTCCATTTGAATTATATAATTCAAATTCTCGAATTCTCTTCCAATTTCTATTATTCAAACCTTATTTCTACTTTTTATTTGAATTCCCAAATATTCCAACTCTTTTTGAATTCCAAGTATTTAAAACTCCTTTTAACTCAAATTCCATATTGATTCTCCTTGGACTCAAATTCCATATTTAAATTTTCCTTGAATTCAAATGCCATATTTAAATTCTTTTTGAATTTAAATACCATATTTATACCTCGTTGAATTCAAATACCATACTTTATCTTCTTGATTTGAATTCCACTTTAATTTCTATATTCAAATCCTTTTTTTCTTATTTTATGAATACCTATATTTGAAATTCATACTTGAATTTAAATATTTAACTCCATTTGGGTTTCTATTTGAAATCCAAATATTCAAAACTTCTTTTAAATTTTATTTGAATTCAAATATTCAAACTTCTTTTCAAATTTCTCTTTATTCAGATTCCCTTTTATTTTACTTGTTTATATTTTTAAACAAAGTATCACTTCCAATTTCCTTTGAAATAAATATTTTCTACTTTGGAAAAATAGATTTCCCCTTAACAAATTCACACTTATAATTTACTTTTGGATTGTCCAATGATAATTCTTTTCACTTCATTTAAAACTCTGTGTATAAATGAACTACTTGTTTTATTCCTTTTAAAACAAGTTAAATATTTTTATTCCATTTTAAATTCAAATTCTATTTTAGAAAAATAGAATTTTCTCTTTTAAATCTCAAATATCCCTTCCGCGATATTTCTATAAATCAATATTCAAGCCCCAGTGACATTTTAAACAATCAAATCAACCAATTTTCATTCATTTGATTTTTAACACATCATATATGAATATATATGAAATCAAACAAACAGCAAACAGATAATATATTTTTGAGGAATCCTGTTGGATTCCTCCAACCTGTTTCCCTGCATCCTCAGACGTTAGCACATAAATAATACCCATTCTGCTTCATGGCAGAATATCGCGGTATAGAAGGTCATCCACTAATCATAGCGTGGGGCGTATAGGGTAATCATCCGCTATGGTACCGCGGGCATCCGCTAATGAGACTGCAGGAATCCAACCAATCAATCAACCCAATATATATATATATAGCCTAAATAACTAATATATATATAACAACCAGAAAGCATTCACACAAGCAACAAACAATTATTTTTGAAGAAATAAAAATAATTCTAAAGGTGAGTGAGATTTACTCACCTGATTTTATTTGCCGAACATCCAATGAAGCCAATTATATAGATTTCATAATGATTTATCCCACCATCTTCTTCCTTGACCATACAGTAAAAACTGTACCCGGCTGCTGCTTTGAACAAGACTTCGAATACCCCAGTTCTCTCTAATCAAAATTGACCCATCGTGACCTCCAGTGGTATACGCGACATCGATCCTCATGAACCCTCCAGAACCCCACTCATCATCTGTATAATCGAACCATATCCAATCAACATTTCCGATTTCACTTCGAACCCTTAAAGACCGAACTCGAGTTTCCCATTTCGCACCGCACATCCATCGCACTTTCGCCTCAATCACCCCTGCGTTGAACCCTAGACTCACGAGTTCGAAGTCGAACTCGATCTGAAGACCATCGAACTACTTGTGATGCTCCAGATCTTCGACAATCGGAACCCTAGAATCATCACTCGAGCTGTCGAGCTATCGAGCTTCCCAGACCAGCGTACACCCATTGGTATCGAGCAAGGAGTGGAACACGGATTTGGTTTTGAGAGGAAAAGGAAGGTGCGGTTTCGATTTTTAAATTCCTGGTTTCGATTTGAGGTAAAAAGGAAGGGTACGGGTCTGAGAAACAATCGAAATGAAATGGGAAAATGGTATTTACAATGGTCTGCGTTGAATATTAACAATTTGGGAACGACCATTTTTGATTTGATTTGCTGAAGAAGAGAATAGCAAAAGGAACACGGTGATCGCGATTTTATAGAAGGAGAAGACTTCAGCGTTAAGGAATTGAAGGTAGGTGTCTTCTTAGGTAGGATTTACCAGGGTAGGATTTTAGCTTAGGAAGGAATTAACTAGTACGGGTTTATTAAGGGCGGGCATTAACTAGTACAGTGTTTATTTAATTTTATTTATCTCCTGATCGCGAACTCCTTTTTGAACAGAACAACTGACCATCCTAGGGTAAAACCGCTATTCTGAACACACTGGGACAGGTATCGAAACTCAATTCGGCCATATGGAGGAGATATTAGTTTAAACTGATATAAATTAAATTCAAAACAATTAAATTCCTTGATAATAAATTATTATTATCGTCTATATCTATATTCAAATAGAATATATATTGAAATTGAATTTATACTGGTCATCAGGGTTGTTTTTATTCAGTTAAAAT
Organism: Allium sativum; assembly: GCA_030737875.1. NCBI lineage: Eukaryota > Viridiplantae > Streptophyta > Magnoliopsida > Asparagales > Amaryllidaceae > Allium > Allium sativum. The sequence continues at coordinate 860,308,777 of CM060915.1, read as the reverse complement.
TTCTGGATTCAGGTTTGTTTTAAATTCAAATAAAATCCATATTAATTTTTTGAATTATTTTAACTCCGTTTTATATTTAGATAATTATTTCAAATCCCTTGTATAAATATTCGAAACAAATAGTATTTTGATTATAAAATCTATAACACAATAAAAATATTAATTTATACTGTCTACTTAATATTTAAAACCATATTAAATATTTAAACTAAACTGTTCGAAAATCTGGGTCGTTACATTCTTCCCCCCTTAAAATAATTTCGTCCTCGAAATTGCTAAGGTAGGAAAAATATACTATAAACCCAGTAACTTTTCAAAACTCCTTTATGTTAAAACTCACCTCTTCGTATATCAACAAATTAGCTCCAACCAAAACTTTTGGTTTTTCACACATTTAATCTAAATGATTTAACCCCAATTCAGATTCCATTCAATCTTATTCAAATTGAACTTCATTAATTTGTTTACCTCGATCCATTTAACTTGGTTAAGTTAAATTTAAACTTCAGACTTCAAATTCCTGGGTTTTCCTTTCAAATCCTTCTGAAATCACATATATATATATATATTTATTTCCTCTTTAAATTCAAAACATTTGAATTTTCAAACCACTTGTTTCCTTTCAAACCAAATTTCGACCAAGAACTTTTCTAAGGTAGCAATCCATCACTTAGGAACTCGAAAATGAACAGTGTTGATGTTGCAATCATCATCAGAATTATTTTCCAGCCGCTGAAGTGAGTTCAGTGCTTTATCACTTTGAAAATCCATCAAAAATGATTTTGATTCCAAAATCCCATTTAAAGAAAAGCTATATTATTCTAATATACTTCAAAAAAATATTTTAAAACTTCCCAGGATTTAAATTCTAAATTCTTGTTTGAATTAAATTTTAATTCATCTCATTTGTATATTTAATTCATATACAAATTCTATTTTGGTTATATATAACCATTCCAATTTTATAATCTCGTTTGATTATGATATCAACATCCAATACATCCATAATTTCAGAATAATTATTCTTTCTATATCGAAATAGAAATTTGGGAAAAATTATTTCATTTACCCATTTAAAACAATATCATGTCGTATTTTCTGTTCAAGCGTTTAGAAATCCCTATCGACTTCATGGCGTCCCACGATTCGACCAGAATTCATAAACCACTCAACAGACTAGCCAACACAATATAAAACAATCTTTATATCAATTAACAAATACGCTCTCTCGTACATATACACTCAACTCATTCTAGGGCACTGCTGACCCTATCTCTAATGAGTAAATCCCACCAAAGCCTAGGTATTCGCTCAACCTAAGCTCTGATACCACTGTAACGACCACGGGATTTTCAGTTCCGAAAATCAACACAAAACCCAGCGTCGACTGTTCAAACATCGAAAATACCGAATCATTAATAGAAAGAAATTAGAGGGTGAGATAGAAAAGATAGAACTAATAGAATAGAAGAAGAAGAACACAACTGAGCATAATCAAAGTAAACACGAATCTCACAGCGGAACGAATAAAATATATTATATAACATAACTTTTGAAATACAAATCAGTAACTTTACATACATACCATCATCAGAGCACAACAGCCATTCCTGGAACAGTTATAAACACATGTTTCCAGATACAACCATAGTACACAGCGGAATATATGATAGTCTATATCTAACTGGTGAAGCCTCCTGCTTCCAGCTCTTCCAAGTGAATCTGAAAAATCCCAACTACTTGACTGCCCGTACAAATTTGGGCACCCAAGAGTTTAGGGAAACAAACAAAATAAACTCTGGATCAGTCCTGGGACTGGTGTGAGTAAACTCCAACCACTTGTTTAACTTTCAAAACCCTTTTCGAAAGAAAAGATAATAGTAAGACCAGCCCACACATAAACATGGACGGTTTTTACCTTACTATAACCCAAAACACTTTGATACGAAAATCCAGTGATATTATAATAATGTCTACATCAAGTAAATAACCAAATAGCAGAACGCTTGCATCTCACGCTCCACATATATATTATAAAATCAAAAACCGCATGGCGCTTATTGGAGATTGGATTTCCAACATGACAAGGTATGGAACCACCTTCTTCTAGTGTATCTCTAGAGAGGAATACACTGGTTTCAACAAGAACATCTTGTAACCCGGCCCACACATGACCGACCACTCATTTCGCTTGAGTGTATCGAATGTATATCACCAACGGTTGGGATCAGCAACCGCCTCCCGACTGGGACAGCATCGAACAGAATAAGAAATTAAATGAACCTCTAGATAGGTGATTATACATCCTAATGGGTGCGACCCACATAGCCATGCTGCCTGCCCGATTTTTGTCCTTTCCCGGTTGTTGAGGCCTGAGGCTACGAATACTTACCATTCATTGATAGCACAATCACTTTGAATGCCACATTGTCAGATCCGTTAATCACTAGTTGAGTTTGCACAAATATTCTGGATGTTATGCTAAGGGAATAAATCCGTTGCAACCATATATATTCATACAGACCGACCCATTTGATCATTGGAAATACTCTGTCAGACATTCGTCCATTTAAGTTCGTTCTGGGATTGAACGAAACCGAAGGCACAATTTCTATTACTAGAAAAAGCCCTTGCACTTTACTCCGTCTTCGATTATCTTCATATAATCTGATTCGCAACGCTACTGCCAATACGGAGTGGTTCTCGGATAATAATCCAACCGGTCTCTCCATATTGACAACGATGGTCAAAACTTCGATAGTCTGTGATTTAACTATCGAATAAAAACAAGTGTTCATCCAAACATATCAAACAAATCACTGGGCTCTTTAATTAATTATTCATTAATTAAATCACTTTTCCATTTTCTCTATCAATATTTGTTAACCAAATATTTTCAATAACCATATTGGCCCTTATGCCCTTTGGAAAACGTTTCCAAATATTAACTTCTTTTATTTTCTATATATTAGAAAATATCTCTATTTGCAATTTGGGAACAATTTCAATCACTTATCTCTATCCCGACTATTTTAATTATACTCAGGAAATATTTACTTTTATATTTCCAAAGTTTCCATCACTTGGGATAAACGAATGTTGTGTAAAACATCGTTACAACAACCCAAAATACTTCCTTCAACTGAAACTCTTTAAACATTGATCTTCAAGACCGAGTCTTGCTATTTATCAGCCAATAATAATAATCAGTCAAGTTGGGGTATAATTACCTCTCAGACCTTGACTGAAAATATTATTAACTTCAAAACAGGCCAGACTGCTACTCGAATAATCAATACCATATTAAACAAATTTTCCATTTCTAAAATGTATATATATTTCCCATTTTGTTTATACTGTTTTATTTTTAAGTTCATTTCCTTATTGAATTCTATATATATCGATACACTGATTCTAATTATCAAATTTTCTTAAAAATATTCTAACTCCTTAAATTTCCGGAAACATTTGCCATAACCTCCCCTGTATCGGGAGCATCGGGAAATTTCAAATAGCTTTCCCGGTCCTTCTAATCTCAAAAAGAAAAAGAAAAAACCAAGCGGCTTGCCGATACGGCGCATAAAATCTCATATATGAATTAAACATGTACCTTTTTGTCGAGCACATAAATTTAAATCTTCATATACTTCATATCAAACCTGCTTACACATGTTCACCTATTTGCAATTCAATTCAACTCAAACCAATCGTTTGAATTCAGTTCCGCCCATTTATTCTTTAATTAGCTTCTTAGCCTATTTCACTTGTTATTTGAACATATCACGTTCAAATATATATTAATTTGTTGATACAACAATCAAATGTCATTTCTAATTCAAGTTTCATATTCGATTTCGAATATGAATTTACACACCCCTTGTCTGATTCAAAACCCAAATTTCGATTCTAAAATTCCATTAACTAATTTCTTTAAATTAGTCAATTCTAATCAATAATTAAAAATCTGATTTTTGTTTCAACAATCATCTCATTTACACCACTTGAGTTCGTATTTAATTTACAACTCAAGTCTGGATTTTTCTCATGGCAAATTCGGATTTTTTTCTTTAAAATCCTATAGTTTATTTAAACAAACCGTTATGGTTTTATAATTGTTCTGGCGCTGCTTTTCTGAAAATTTGATTTTTGACATAACTCAAAATCTATTCGATGAAATTCAGATTTTTCTCCTTCATTAGAAAGCCATTATCAAATCGGTCCTGACGTTTCTTGTTTGAAAGAATTTCGACTTCAATTGAGTTCTGTATATTCAATTGAAGTTCGAATCGCCAATTTACGAACTGCAGCGCTGCGGCGAGTTCGTTTTATTTATATTTATGTATATAAACTTTTAAACTTTCGTTAAAATGAATCCAACTCCATTTTAACTCCATTTGAATTTCTAATATTCAAACTCCATTTTCCTTTATTTGAATTTCTTGATTCAAATTCCAATCTCACTTTTGAATTCTATTTTCAAATCCCAATTCCTTTTCTATTTGATATTCAAATTCAATACTTGAATGTTCTATTTCAAATCTCTATTCAAACTTCATATTCAATTCTATTTGAGTTATATATTCAAACTCTATTTCGATTATATTTGAAGTTTATATTCAATTCTTCTTTGAATTCTAAATTCAAAACCATATTCAATTCTCTTGAGTTCGATATTTCAAATTTCATTACAATTCTACCTTGAAATTCTATATTCAAATTCATTTATTCAAATTCTATTTGAATTGCTATATTCAAATCCCATATTTGAATTCTGTTTCAAATTCTATGTTTTAAATTCCATTTGAATTATATAATTCAAATTCTCGAATTCTCTTCCAATTTCTATTATTCAAACCTTATTTCTACTTTTTATTTGAATTCCCAAATATTCCAACTCTTTTTGAATTCCAAGTATTTAAAACTCCTTTTAACTCAAATTCCATATTGATTCTCCTTGGACTCAAATTCCGTATTTAAATTTTCCTTGAATTCAAATGCCATATTTAAATTCTTTTTGAATTTAAATACCATATTTATACCTCGTTGAATTCAAATACCATACTTTATCTTCTTGATTTGAATTCCACTTTAATTTCTATATTCAAATCCTTTTTTTCTTTTTTTATGAATACCTATATTTGAAATTCATACTTGAATTTAAATATTTAACTCCATTTGGGTTTCTATTTGAAATCCAAATATTCAAAACTTCTTTTAAATTTTATTTGAATTCAAATATTCAAACTTCTTTTCAAATTTCTCTTTATTCAGATTCCCTTTTATTTTACTTGTTTATATTTTTAAACAAAGTATCACTTCCAATTTCCTTTGAAATAAATATTTTCTACTTTGGAAAAATAGATTTCCCCTTAACAAATTCACACTTATAATTTACTTTTGGATTGTCCAATGATAATTCTTTTCACTTCATTTAAAACTTTGTGTATAAATGAACTACTTGTTTTATTCCTTTTAAAACAAGTTAAATATTTTTATTCCATTTTAAATTCAAATTCTATTTTAGAAAAATAGAATTTTCTCTTTTAAATCTCAAATATCCCTTCCGCGATATTTTTATAAATCAATATTCAAGCCCCAGTGACATTTTAAACAATCAAATCAACCAATTTTCATTCATTTGATTTTTAACACATTATATATGAATATATATGAAATCAAACAAACAGCAAACAGATAATATATTTTTGAGGAATCCTGTTGGATTCCTCCAACCTGTTTCCCTGCATCCACAGACGTTAGCACATAAATAATACCCATTCTGCTTCGTGGCAGAATATCGCGGTATAGAAGGTCATCCACTAATCATAGCGTGGGGCGTATAGGGTAATCATCCGCTATGGTACCGCGGGCATCCGCTAATGAGACTGCGGGAATCCAACCAATCAATCAACCCAATATATATATAGCCTAAATAACTAATATATATATAACAACCAGAAAGCATTCACACAAGCAACAAACAATTATTTTTAAAGAAATAAAAATAATTCTAACGGTGAGTGAGATTTACTCACCTGATTTTATTTGCCAAACATCCAATGAAGCCAATTATATAGATTTCATAATGATTTATCCCACCATCTTCTTCCTTGACCATACAGTAAAAACTGTACCCGGCTGCTGCTTTGAACAAGACTTCGAATACCCCAGTTCTCTCTAATCAAAATTGACCCATCGTGACCTCCAGTGGTATACACGACATTGATCCTCATGAACCCTCCAGAACCCCACTCATCATCTGTATAATCGAACCATATCCAATCAACATTTCCGATTTCACTTCGAACCCTTAAAGACCGAACTCGAGTTTTCCATTTCGCACCGCACATCCATCGCACTTTCGCCTCAATCACCCCTGCGTTGAACCCTAGACTCACGAGTTCGAAGTCGAACTAGATCTGAAGACCATCGAACTACTTGTTATGCTCCAGATCTTCGACAATCGGAACCCTAGAATCATCGCTCGAGCTGTCGAGCTATCGAGCTTCCCAGACCAGCGTACGCCCATTGGTATCGAGCAAGGAGTGGAACGCGGATTTGGTTTTGAGAGGAAAAGGAAGGTGCGGTTTTCGATTTTTAAATTCCTGGTTTCGATTTGAGGTAAAAAGGAAGGGTACGGGTCTGAGAAACAATCGAAATGAAATGGGAAAATAGTATTTACAATGGTCTGCGTTGAATATTAACAATTTGGGAACGACCATTTTTAATTTGATTTGCTGAAGAAGAGAATAGCAAAAGGAACATGTGATCGCGATTTTATAGAAGGAGAAGACTTCAGCGTTAAGGAATTGAAGGTAGGTGTCTTCTTAGGTAGGATTTACCAGGGTAGGATTTTAGCTTAGGAAGGAATTAACTAGTACGGGTTTATTAAGGGCGGGCATTAACTAGTACAGTGTTTATTTAATTTTATTTATCTCCTGATCGCGAACTCCTTTTTGAACAGAACGACTGACCATCCTAGGGTAAAACCGCTATTCTGAACACACTGGGACAGGTATCGAAACTCAATTCGGCCATATGGAGGAGATATTAGTTTAAACTGATAGAAATTAAATTCAAAACAATTAAATTCCTTGATAATAAATTATTATTATCGTCTATATCTATATTCAAATAGAATATATATTGAAATTGAATTTATACTGGTCATCAGGGTTGTTTTTATTCAGTTAAAATTTCTGGATTCAGGTTTGTTTTAAATTCAAATAAAATCCATATTAATTATTTGAATTATTTTAACTCCGTTTTATATTTAGATAATTATTTCAAATCCCTTGTATAAATATTTGAAACAAATAGTATTTTGATTATAAAATCTATAACACAATAAAAATATTAATTTATACTGTCTACTTAATATTTAAAACCATATTAAATATTTAAACTAAACTGTTCGAAAATCTGGGTCGTTACAAACAAGCCCTATCTGGTTTCGGTTTTCACACCAGTCAATTGGAAATATACAGAAATCTCACTTTCGAGACTCGAAAATAAATACTGGCGATGGTGCCCCATCACCAGAATTATCCCCGGGCAACTAGGGCGTGATTCTATTACAACCCAGTACATTAAAACTTCGAATACACATTTGCAAGGCGTATATGCAAAATCTTTATATATTGGATTGTCCAAATTCAATATAAATAAATATTCAAATACGTACAAAACGATTTAAATTTCAAAACAAAAGTTGTTTTCGTTTTTGTTTTTAAAAACAACACTCTTCACACTCGTTCTAGGATACTACTGATCCTATCTCTAACTAGTCATTCCCATTGGATATTGCTAATCCAATTTTTGATGAATTCTTTCGTTTTGTTCTAATGTGTCTTGTTCTTTGAGCTCTGTAAACCAAAGCTCTGATACCACGAAGAAACAACCCGAAATCCCCCTTGCGGGAAATCACGGATTGAATTGAGAACAAGCCACAAAAGAACGCAGACAGAAGAACATTTCATTGTATATTACAACAATTCCATCAGAATACAAGAATATACAGAGTATGAATAAATATTACACAGAAAATATCAGAGATTTAAATTACATAGCAGCGGAAAATAATACAATACACAACTAGAAGAGATATATGGATACAGAGCTTTCCGGATATCATTCCAGCTGTAAACAAGTTTCCTGTGAATATAAATCTGCAAAACCAAAACTACTAGCTGCCCGTGTCAAAGTAAGGGCACCCAGAGTTTAGGTTAAAACAATAAACTCCAGGTCAATCATGTGACTGGTGTGAGAACTAAAACAGTTATTTATCTTTAAGTTAGGTAAATCAAGGGACCACGCCGTATAACACGGAACAGGTTTCCTCCCAAGAACACCAGTGCATAAAACAAACTACGCAATGCTAAATAAAGAACAATGAAGCTATTATAAGACCCAGGTCCCATCACATAATGCAACACAAACCGGAGGATAGGGTTTTACCTTATAATAGACAAAGAATGCTTGATACGCTAAATTTCATGTTTTAATTCTTAATCAGACTCCAACCGCAAATTAGTAAGAGAACAATTCTCTAAGTATCAACCCCGAAGGCCGAAACCAACATCAGACTAATACCCAGGAAACCACCCATCTTAGCTCGTTTCCAGTTAGTTTCTGATTTTATATACAATCATCGGCGGCATGAGCGCCCCATCCCACTATGTCGCCATATATAGGATTACAACTAAAATAGAAACGTCACGTATTGGAAGTTGGATTTCCTTCTATGAACCGAGGCAAGGGATCGTCCTCCACCGAATTCCAGACGCTCTAGCCTGTGTCTCAGGCAAGCGCGTAGACAAGCCTTGGATCGTCAGGGCTAGTCCACTCGTAGTGGATTAAAATGCCTGAACATGCGCTTCCCCGCCGTATGGGGCGTCAATGAGCCAACGAATGGCTCCATCGATTCGAGAACGACCGATATATCCGAGGCGCCTCGCAACAGCAACAACCACATAAGTCAAACTCGTCAAGGCGTGTAAAACCACTGACCCCACTTCTAGCTAGAAGGAAACGCATGCCCTCCCTGATGTCCTCTCCCATTTCTGGTTCACAACCGGGGTGTGAGGCTCGCGAATCAACGCTACACAAAGCTATGCCACACAGGTCGTGCTTTGATCATCAGCCACAAGACTCTGCTTTTCAACAGAAGCCTTGATCATTTGCATCTTAGCATGCCACATAGGCAATTCACGCTATGCAACCGATATCAATCACACAGAATGAAATCCGATGTCAGACATACATCCATTTACAAGTCCGTCCTGGGTCTGAATGAAACTGGAGGAACCTTATTCCTCGCATATCCATCGATCTCCAAGTACGTCGGGGTGATCACCAACTGATTCCCTCCTCTTGGGTGTACATCCCAATCAAGATCATCAGTAATCACCCAAACGACGTGAAGACCTCCGGTCTTCAACCACCGTCTTCATCTTCGACACATCGTCGAATCAATTATTCAGAACGGGATAAACCCGCTCTTTCCGAATAACTCGCGTATATAATAAACAAGTGTTACACAAACACAATATACGCCTCATTCCAATTCATCAGTCACTAACCGTAAATTAACAAGAGAATAATTCCCCAAATATTAACCCCAAAGGCCGAAACCAATATCAGATCAATACCCAGGAAACCATTCTGCTTAGCTAACCTATAGTTAGTATCTAAATTTCACATTCTTAAGGAAAGGTTCCCATTAATTTTATCGAAGATAAATTCTTTTAAATTTATTCTTTAATCTTCCTTTGAATATCACTTCAAACTAGTCGGGATTAGCGAACCACACCGAAGTAATTATTTATTTTATTTCCCAATCCCAACCTATTTATCCCATGGAGTAAAACAGTTCATACTTCATATCTAACACCATGGTGTTATCGGTAAATTCAATTACCATTTCACGTTCAAAACTAATTAAAGATTTAACTATCGCCTGGAGCAAAACTGATGATACTCCATTCTCGATCTTTTCAATCTAATTAAAGATTCATTAAAACTCCACTTAGTTTTAATCTTTGACTGGGTTAAAGAATCGGTGTCATTTAAAACACGTTTCATGATAAACCCAAAAATCACATCACAATTCATTCAGTCCCTAACCGTAAATTAGCGAGTGAGCAATTCCCTAAGTGTTAACCCCGAAGGCCGAAACCAACATCATATCAATACCCCAGAAACCATTCAACTTAACTAATCTCCAGTTAGTTTCAGATTTTCTTAACTCCTTTGGGTCTAAGAACAGTATTATTGAAGATACCATTCACGACAACCCAAAATCACATTCCATTAATTATCGGGTTAAAGAACAAGTGTTATTAAAAACACCGTTCACGATAAACCCAAGAATCAATTCGAATTCAATTCCAATTAAATACCATTTAATTGGTACACTTCATTAAATTTAAATAAAAGATTTAATCTTTTTCTCAACTGGGCTTAAAAACAGTGTTAATGAAGACACCGTTCACGACAAACCCAAATCACATTTGATATTAAATACAAGGCTCTGAATAGAAAATATATTGGCTTATATTCAATATAAAATTCTACGACCAACAAATATCGTATTGGAAATAATGATATAAATATAACTTTCAAATTTCCATAACAATATATGTATAATCACGAAATCCAACATCGAAATATTCCAAAGACAATTTCGATTCAAATCCATTCCAATTCAATTATTGGAAATTCTGGTTTCTTTTAAAACCATTTCAAATCCAATTTATTTATTTAAAAATAAATAGAATTAAAATTCTAGTTCAAAACTAGTTCATTTCGACAAAAATCTATTTTTATCTTCTCAAATATGGAGTTTTTCATCCCAATTCTTCACAAATCATTTCTTATGATTTTACACAAATTATTACTATTTTTAATAATTTTATCAAGGCCCGTATAGTCGATTTCCATCAAAGGCCATCGAACTGCACTTACAGCGACCTTTTCCAAATTTGATTTGGACATAATTACAAATCCAACCGTTAGATTTCAAATCACTAATATTCATTAGAAACCCCTTTTTGTTACGAACCCAACGGTTCCGGTTTTAAGAGATTCCGACGGTCGAATCTCCCGTAATATCCATTCGAAGTCAATGGTCGAAATTCACGAACTACTACAGCGCGGCGCATTCTATTCAGGCCATTATATTATGTATATATAATATATATAATATATACTTCTTCGATTTCCTTTTAAAACGTATTATATAAATCGTTTTAAATTCGTTTTCAAAACGATTTCAGCTTCATATTCAATTTCAAATCAAAATTGAATATTCCACATCATCGATATATAAATGATAATATTTTCAAAACGTTGTAGTTTAAAATCAATTCATTTTCTATATTCATTATAAAAATGAATAAAATCGATATAAATATCATTCACGTCAAAATGGCGTCAATCTAATCAACACGACTTTTTATATTTCAATAACATCGTTATTCTATTCAACAAATGAATATTTTCCCTATTCAACACATGAATTTCCTTACTATTCAACAAATGAATTTTCCTTACAATTCAACAAATGAATTTTTCTTTACAATTAAACAAATGAATTATTTTTATATTCAACAAATGAATTTTCTTTACATTTCAACAAATGAATTTTCTTTATATTTTCCAAATTGGAATGAGGCCCAATCAATTACCATATAATGTTAATTATATGGATTTTCTACAACACTTGTATATAATAGCAACGATAAATCATCAACCATCATCCAGAGTGCATTCTACACTATATAAGCATCAAATATAAATATTCAACGCTTATAATAGCCTGTCAATCAATCGATCGACATACAGCTAATTATTGGGATTAGAGTATGTCCAATTTCATCTCAACACCCGTGTGGGGTTTCAAACAATCAAACACAGATTTTATTTGTGTAGTTGGGCGATGTGTAAAATTTTTCATCCCAATCAATATTAGTCTAATCTGTGTATATAAACAAATTGTTCGATTTGTTTATAAATATTTATTTCATATACACGTTAAAAATTATATTTTTAACTATAAAATATTTTTCCACTATAAATTATTTTATTTTATTTCACATCACACAATCAAATTTCACAACATAGCAACCAAACAAACAAGACATCCATGGTCTGTGGACGACGGGTGTCGGGGGCTACTAAACACCGTCTGCATCCTAGTATATAATTCAACTAGAAATAAAATAAAAGCGAGAAGTTCTCACCGATTAGCTAAACCAAACGCCACGGCTCTTCTTATGTAGGAAATCTTCATCGTGTTTTCTTTTGTCACTTTCGTTGTCCGCATCCATTACATATATAAAAATCGCATTTTTATATTGTTGCCATGTATATAAAAATCACATTTTTATTATCCCTACCATATAAAAATCATATTTTTATTATCTTTATTATATAAAAATTATATTTTTATTATCTCTATTATATAAAAATTATATTTTTATTATCTCTTCTTCTAATAAAAATTATATTTTTATAACTCCACTATATAAAAATCATATTTTTAATTAGCCATTAGTATAAAAAATATATTTTTAACTTCTCTATTATATAAAAATTCTATTTTTACATCATTAAAAATTCTATTTTTACACGACTAAAAATCCTAACTTTATATGCATATATAAAAATTAAACTTTTTCTCTAATAAAAATATTATCTTTTCTAATAAAAATCACTCCTTTTTCGATTTAAAATCTCTCCTTTATACGATTAAAAATCTCTCCTTTATACGATTAAAAATCAAACTTTTTCTTAGATAAAAATCCAATGTTTTTGCTATTAAAGATGTAATCTTTTTTGTTACTACAAATCTAAATCTTTTGCTTATAAAAATAAAATCTTTTGTAAATAAAAATCATAGCTTTAATTATAAAAATTCGATATTTCATATAAACAAAAATCTATATTTTATATACATGTTATTCTAAACTTTCAGATTTTTAACCTTATGTTATTTACATTATAAAATAAATGAAAATAAGAAATAAAAGGAAATGGAGAACTCACATTTTTGTTGTAAATCAAACAAAAATCGAGTCTTGGCTTGAGGAGGGGCCCACGGCAGCTGTCTCGAGTTGGAGGAGGGCGCAGATGGCTAGAGTGGGCGGAGGGGTGTCCAGGCATGGCCGGAGGAGGCCGGAGGCGGGCCTAGGAGGTGCGGCGAGGGTGGTGGGGCTCCTTCCGTCGACCTTGGGTTTTGGGGGGCCTAGGGCTGCGGAAATCGAAGGGAAAGGGACGGAGGAAGGTGGCGACGGTTTTCATTAGGCTAGGGGGTGCGGTTTTTTTAGGGTTTGCTGAACGGGGGGGGGGGGGGTATCGCGACTCGAGGAGAGAGGTACGGATGAGGAGGGGGCGCGGCAGTCTTCGAGGGGGCGGAGGGAGCGTGGGTGTGGGCGGCGCCGCCTAAGGGGTGCGCGATCGATTCTTCCTTTTTTTCGTTCGACTGAGTTTGGGTTAAGGGGAGGGGAAGATATAGTTTTATATAATTATATATTTAATTTATTTTAAAATTCAAAAAGCAACTTTTTATCTTGAATTCGAAATCAAACCCATCGACTGTCATCCTTAGCTAATTACCCGCATTCCGAACACAATGGGACATGTATCGCAGGCTGATATGATCGTTTCAATCAGTTTTCGTCAAAATCAAAATATATCGAATTTGAACGCACATTTCAATTTACCGGGGCCACATACTAACTAGAAAAATTCCCAAAAAATATTTTATAGCTTCATATTGACGATACGGTCCTAACAAAACTAATTTCATCGAATTCTGGGACTGTTGGAAAAATGGTCATTTTCCAGTCGATTAAAATCAACTAAAACTGGTCAAACGCGTTTTCCTTCGCCACGCTCACATATTAATTTGAAAAATTATGAATTTTCAAACCTAGCAATAACTTGACATCACAGATCCAACAAAAGTGGTTTCGTCGAATTCCGAGGTCGTTTGCAAAATTTCCATTTTTATGGGCCAGAATCCCGTAGCGACTATTCTGAAAATTCATTTGGTCATAACTTTTGATTCCAAATATGACATTTCAATTTTTCGGATTCGTTGGAAAGATATTCTCAAATAAATTCAAATATTTTGGTTTCACTAAAATCTGGTTTATTTTTGAATCCTGTACATTCATTTGAAATTCAAAATTGAATTATCGAACTACCGCGCCATTTCTAATTCCTTCTATAATTATAAATAATTATTTGTATTCTAACGACGATTCAAATAAATATATACGTTCGAATTCTATTTAAAATAAATTTCTCATCGTTATTATTTAAAATTATTCATTTTAAATATTCAAAATTCACTAAAATTGCCGAAATAAAATTTTTAAATTGGCTTGGATTTCCGGGTTATTGCAAACTCCACCATAATCTCCTTATCTCGAACTAATGCTCCATATCCAAGAAAATCAAAGCCCTAGGCTTCGATGTTGTAAGTCGAACACAGAAAAGAAGACCGAACCCACTAGTTCAATTACTAGATTGAAGAGAATCGATTCAGGAATGCAAAAATACTAGTTTGGGGATTTAAGGTATTTTATTTGAATTTGAAATGATTTTAAAAATTACGATTGTTATTATGACGAAGAAATTTCTGTCGGCTACAAATGCGTTGACCATGGAAATGAGTTGAATTAGGCTTTAGAGTGTTTGTGGTGTACTTATAGGGATGGTTTATGTAACACCCCGCATTTTTAAGTATAATTAAAAATGAAATAAAATATATGAAAATATGCTTATGATAGGTAAATAATGGTGATGCATAAGAAGAATTAATTAATACATGAAAGAGAAGATAAATTAGTTCGATAACGGTGTGTGTAACGAAAAATATAGTAAAATGAGGATAATTAATTTAAGAATCAGGAATTAGGTAAAATGGACATCACCATTGCGTTCCTCTTGAAATTTTACATGAAATAGAGTCCGAGTTTTCGAAAATCGGAGTCCGGATGGGGAAGTTATGGCCTGTAGAAGATTCAGAAGGTTTCGGTCAGCACAGAACTGGGCAGGTCGACCAGGGGGTCGACCTGGGTCCAGGTCGACCTCCCCCATGGGGGTCAACTATAGTGTCGACCCCCCCTACAGGTCGACCTGGTCGGCCTGTTTCGGTCCAGAACACGTTTTTGAAGCCCAGGGACGATTTTTGATGGTCCGGATTGGTTTTAGGGTTAATCTGATGGCTGAAATGAGTTCCTACACCTATAAATACACCCTAAGACCTAGCCTTCTCTACACACAATTCTATTCTGCTTCTTCTCTGCCTCTGTTCTAAACAAAAATAAAAATGGCGTTGCTACTCTGCTGGAATCAAAACTAGAAGCTAATCAACATCAACCTAAGCAACTCAATTCAAATTAGAGATTAAAGCTTCTGCAATGATTCTACAACAATTAAAGTTCTTTCTTTAATCCAGCCAAGGCAAGTACAGTTATTCTCCGCTATAAACGTTAATTCTGATTGTGACATGAATTGTAAATCTGAATCTGAGATTATATCTGTTCTGTTCTGTTTAGATCTATCTTATTTTGTATCTCTTTCCTCTTTCTGTTCTATAGCTAGGCTACCACGAGCCTGAGCCAATCTCATAAGAGATTAACATACGCTAAAATGTTTGGGAAAATAAAATGAATGATGCATAAATTGGGCATGACCAATAGGTGACTGATTTGAGGAAAGAACATGGACTGTAGCCGGAACGTAAATCAAAGATATGACTGGACATGTTATATTTATAACATAAATGAGTATTGAACATATGATTTGTGATAAAGAGAATATGGCTTAGGTATAAAAATTTACATGGGAGTAGGGTATCTATTAATGTAAATAAACACCTAAGTAAGGGATCTTTGGGGATATATGACATGCATAGTAATCGATGGCTATATTTGGTATAATTTATATATGGATCTTCTGTACTATGCAAGTTTAGTAAAAATTGAAACATATGATATATGGTAAATTATGACCATAGTCTGAGCTATGTAAATTTAATGCAAATATGGGATATATGACCATATTGTGAATCATGACTATTATTTATGCATGTGAACTTAGGCAAGATTTATAATTAGGTAAGATGGGTCAATGAAACCTTAAGGAATAATAAAATCTGTTATATTTGCCTAATTTAGTTCTGCTATATTTGCCTAATCTGCTAGTCTGTTACATTGCTTAATCTGCTAGTTCTGCTCTACTGCTTAGTCTGCTAGATTTGTTCATCTGCCAAATCTGTCATCTGTTAAGTCTGTTGAACATGCCAAATCTGCTAAACTAAATCTGTTGAGATGCCTAATCTGTTATCTGCTAAATCTGCTAGTTTGCTTAATCTGCTGAATCTGTTAAGACGCCTAATCTGCGAAAATCTGTTATCTACTATATTTGTTAAGTTGAGATATTCAGTCTGTTATTGACATAATCTAAATTAGCTATGAATAATTGA
This sequence comes from Allium sativum, assembly GCA_030737875.1. Lineage (NCBI taxonomy): Eukaryota > Viridiplantae > Streptophyta > Magnoliopsida > Asparagales > Amaryllidaceae > Allium > Allium sativum. Next base: position 860,292,279 of record CM060915.1, on the reverse strand, counting down.
CATACATATTAGGCGTGGGCATAAATGGTAAATTATTAATTAATTGGCCACAAAGATAAACATGGCTAACTCGAGGTTAGAATGAGTTTGCGGCGTAATTCTGCCCGGAACCGCCCGGCGTATTCCATTGGTCGCAAACAATAGGTTCTAATGTGAGAAGTTAGTCATAACGTGCTTGAAACCCGAGGTTAGACTCAGTTTGCGACAGAAACCTGCCCGGAACTAACCGGCCTAACCAGTAGCCGCAAACTGTCAGTCTAATGTGAGAGGTTTGGGCATTAATATTTAATTAATGAAAATCTGAGATAATTATGATGTCTAAAACGTGTTGGGTAAGGTTGAACCAATTGGACCAATGAATCTGATAGACCCGTTTCGTGAATCCGTAGGCCCAATACAAAGTTAGATAATCTGTAACCAGTTAATCTGTAAGTTTGTTAAATCTGTATAATCTGATCCGTTAGTCTGAAAACTTTTCTGTGAACTAGTTGATTTGAATTCTGTATGTCTGAACTAGTAAACAAGTTAATCTGAAATCTGTTAGTCTGGGGACACATGGTTAGGAGGGGAATTACTTGTGTCATCTGTTGTTTGGGACCCATATTAGTCAGTAACCCTTTCTGGTATCAACACTTTGACCCAACAGTAGGTAGGATCCGGGCACGCTTACTGAACTAATTATAAGCGGTTCATTCTAATAATGGCGAGGGGTGTTGATGGTGCGTTCCAACCGGGTCATGTACGTGCATGGATCCCGGTCTGCCTCTGAGGATGTAAGACGCCGTGACATCTGTAAATAGGTCTGTGCCAATTGGTTGTCACTTTAGGGAGTGATACACCCTACTGTGGGGCTGACACAGGATATTTATGTATTAGGGAGCCGATCGCTTGGGGTAGGGTTTTAGGGTACACTTAGTTCTGTCTGTTTCTGTTGGTACCGTCTGTTTCTGTTGGGTGGCAACACCTGTCTGTTTCTGCGTGGTACCGTCTGTTTGGGTGGTAAAGGCCCAATTACTAGTGTACACCTAATTTTACATTCTGTTTCCATTGGGATTAATCTGTTTCTGCTTCTGTCTGTTTCTGATCGGGTAGTAAAGGCCCATTATTAGCGTTCTGTTTCTGTTAAATTATTCTGTACCCGTTTCTGTTTCAGTTTAGACATTAGGGTGACACCTAATTCTGTTATACTAGTATTAGTGCAAAGAAGTATAAAGTAATAGCTATATCATTCTATTCTTTGGTTATATCTGTTACACCTGTTACAGTTATCTCTCATCCAGTTTTATGTTCATGTCATGTTATTATTATCTGTTCATATGCTGAAAGTCACTGGACTTGCAAGACTTTATGTCTGACCCTTGTTGTTTCGCCTCTTTTCTTCCGTTTCCCCCCCCCCCCCAGTTTTTCTAAGGAGGGAATACTCTAGCTAGATCCGGATTTCTTCTGCTTGAAGTGCTTAAAGTATGGCTTGTCTTCTTCTGTGGGGATTATGATTTTAAACTATGCATTCTGAAGGCTTTTGTACAAGGCTGATATTTTGTACTTGAATTCTGATATTGTGATTTGAAATGATGTAACCAAGCTTCTGTTGAAATAAAGTTATAAATTTTTCAAGTACTGTTTTATCTGTTTTGTAAGTTTCTGTTCTGTTTACTAAAATGCTCCACCAAAGTTAAGGCATTCCCTTTGTGAGTGACCTTAACAGAGGTGGGGTGTTACACTTGGTATCAGAGCTGAAGGTTTCCAGATTTGATAAAAAGTTTTGAAAACTACTTTCAAAAAGGTTTGAAAAAAAGGAAGTATTTTCAAAAGTAAAGCTTATTTTTGAAAAAAAATCATAATCCCCAAAGTGTAACAACCCGTAAAATGCGAGCCAGTTTGAAATTTTTATTTTGGCCATTTTAGCGAATTTTGATTATTTAAAATGAATTATTTTAAATATTATCGACGAAAATTTATTTTGAATATAATTAGAACGTATATATTATATACGTCGTCGTTAGAATATATAATAATTATATATAATTATAAAAGGAATTGAAAATGGCGCGGTAGTTCGAAAATTCGATTTCTAATTTCAAATGAATATACAGAATTCAATATAAGTCAGAATTGAACGAAACAAGAAATATTTGAATCTGTATAACTATATCTTTGTAACGAAGTTAACAAACTGAGATTTCATCTCAGAAATGATAAGATATGTCCAGTTGAAAATTCTGAATAGTCGCTATGGAATTCAGGCCCTTAAAAATAGCCATTTTGCAAATGACCTCGGATTTCGACGAAACCAGTTTTGTTGGGTCCGTGATGTCAAGTTGTTGCTAGGTTTCAAATTTCATAATTTTTCGAATCAATGTGTGAGCGTGGCAAAGGAAAACGCGTTTGACCGGTTTCAGTTGATTTTAATCGACTGGAAATTGGCCATTTTTCAAACGGTCTCAGAATTCGACGAAACTAGTTTTGTTAGGACCGTATCGTCAATACGAAGCTAGAAAATATTTTTCTGGAATTTTTCTAGTTAGTATGCGACCCCGGTAATTTGAAATGTACGTTTAAAATTCAATATAGAGATTTAAATGTAAATTAAACGGAAACTGATTCAAACAGTCGAATCAGCTTGCGATACATATCCCATTGTGTTCGGAATGGGGGTAAAACGCTATGGGCGACAGTCGTTGGGTCTCGTTTGAGATTCGTATGAAAAAGTCAACTTCATGCAATTAAAATAATAATAATAAATAAATAAATAAAAAAATCTCCTTCCTTTTAACTTCTGCCCCCCCCCCCCCCGTGGTCTTCATAAATCAGGAAATCGAAAAGATAAAAAAAAAAAAAAAAAAAGGGGAGATCGATCGATCGGATCCCTCGTCGATGCCTCCCGCCTGGCCGTCGCCCACGCCGCTGCTCCCTTCGCCAGCCCCTCCGACGATCCCTCGCAACCCTCTCTCCTCCTTTCCCACTGCAAAACGCGCAACCCCCTAGCCCGCCGCCAGGACTTCCCCGACCACCTGGAAGCGAGCTCTGCCTCCTCTCAGACGATCTGCGAAACCCCCCTCTGTGAGTTTTTATTTTATTTATTTATTTTATTTTTATTTTTATTTTAAAACTGATTTTATTTCATTTATAAAACTGATTTTATTTTAGTATAAAACTGATTTTATTTTAGTATAAAACTGATTTTATTTTAGTATAAAACTGATTTTTTTTTTAGTATAAAACTGAATTTTATTTTAGTATAAAACTGAATTTTATTTTAAGGTTTAATATAGGAAAAAGGTTTTAACTTTAAAATAGGAAAAGGTTTTAACTTTAAAAGGAAAAAGAATTGATCTTTATTAGAAAAAAAAAAGGAAAACTTTTTATTAGAAAAGGCGAAGTCTATATTTTTGAAATGGAATTTTTATCTATATGGCATCGCAATAAAAATAGAATTTTTATATATTGAACTTCGATAGAAAAATAGAATTTTTATATATTGAACTTCGATATAAAAAATAGAATTTTTATATATTGAACTTCGATAGAAAAATAGAATTTTTATATATTGAACTTCGATAGAAAAATAGAATTTTTATATATAGAACTTCGAAATAAAAATATGATTTTTATATATAGAACTTCGAATTAAAAATATGATCTTTGCATAGTAGGAACTATAAAAATTTGAAAAGGCGAAGTCTATGTTTTTAGAAAGGCAAAATCTTTATATGGAAAATAGCATGATAAAAAAATAATTTTTATCTATATAACATAGTAGAAAAAATTCGATTTTTAAATATATGAAGTGATTATAAAAATATGATTTTTTAAATTGAAAGTAAGCAAATAAAAATGTGATTTTTATTTTAAAGGCATCGAAATATAAAAATGTGTGATTTTTATATATATAGTGACTACGGACAACGAAGATGACGAAGATGCGAGAACAGTGAAGACTTCTGCAAAAGAAGAGCCGTGGAGCTAGGATAGCTATATGTGAGAATTTCTCACCTTTCAATTCTTTTTCTAGTTATATATATATACTAGGATGCAGACGGTGCTTAGTGGCACCCGACACAATCGTCCACAGACCATGGACTTGTTTGTTTGGTTGCATAGATTAGTTGAATTATTTGTTTGAATTGAATTGTTGGGTGAGATGAAATTGATTTGATTGATGTGTGAATGGCGTGGGCCTTCACTAGACCGGGGATAAGGCGAGGCCTTGTCCCGTTTCTAGTATCGTGCCGTTATGCCGCCGAAATTTTCTAAAATATGTTAGAAAATAAAAATATCATTTTATTGTGTAAATGAATTGAATAGAAATTCATAGGTTGAAATAAAATGTTTTATCGTTAAAAATATAATTTTTAACGTGAATGTGAATAAATGAATAGTTATAAACAAATCGGCCGATTTGTTTGTATACACACTGATTTGACTGATATTGATTGGGTCGATAAATTTCACACATCGCCCAACTGCACAAATAAAATATGCGGTTGATTGTTTGAAACCCCACACGGGTGTTGGGATGAAATTTGAAGTTCACTCATCCTGATTGATTAAATATGTCGATCGATTGATTGACAGGCTGTTATAAGCGTTGAATATCTATATTTGATGCTTATACAGTGTAGTGCACTTTGGTTGATGGTTGATTATTTTCAATGTCATTATATACATGTGTTGTATGAAAATCCATATAATTAACTCTATATGGTAATTGATTGGGCCTCATTCCAGTTTGAAAATAAAGAATATTATAAAATAAAAGTTCATGTGTTGACAGTACTCATCCATTGAGATTGGTCATGTGTTGAACGAAATATTTTGATAATAACAACTATTTTGAAAAAGAAATATTTGAAATAGAATATTTGAAAATAAAGGAATATATGAAGCCGTGTTGATTAGATTGACGCCATTTCGACGTGAACGATATTTATATCGATTTTATTCGATTTCGAAATGAAATAAATTGAAAACGATTTCGAAATGAATTGAATTGAAAACGATTTCGAAATGAATTGAATTGAAAACGAATTCGAATTGAATTGAAAGTGAATTGAAATGAATTCAAATTGAATTGAAATTTGAATTGAATAGAAATGAGCTTTGAAACGAATCTATAAAGAAGAATGCAATTTTGCTTTGAATTGAAATGGAAGTTGAAATAGATTTTGAAACGAATTTTAAAACTATTTATATAATTCGTTTTAAATAGAAATCGAAGAAGTATATATTATATATATTATATATATAATATAATGGCCTGAATAGAACGCGCCGCGCCGCGGCAGTTCGCGAATTTCGACCATTTATTTCAAACGGACATTACGGGAGATCCGACCGTCGGATTCTCCTAAAACCGGAACCGTTGGGTTCGTATCGAAAAGAGCTTTCTAACGAATGTGAGAAATTAGAAATCTAACGGTTGGATTTGGAGATACGTCCAAATCAAATTCGAAAAAGGTCGCTGTAAGTGCAGTTCGATGGCCATTGATGGAAATCGACTGTACGGGCCTTGATAAAATTATTAAAAATAGTAATAATTTGTGTAAAATCATAAGAAATGATTTGTGAAGATTTGGGATGAAACACTCCATATTTGAAAAGATAAAAATAGATTTTTATCGAAATGAACTAGTTTTGAACTAGAAATATAATTCTATTTATTTTTGAATAAATAAATTGAAAGTGAAAAGGGTTTTAAAAATAACCAAAATTTCCAATGTTTGCATTGGAGTGGATTTGAATCGAAATTGTCTTCGGAATATTTCGATGTTGGAATTCGTGATTATACAGGTGTTGTTATGGAAATTTGAAAGATATATATTTATATCGTTATTTCCAATACGACATTTGTTAGTCGTAGAATTCGATATTGAATATAAGCCGATATATTTTCTATTCAGAGCCTTGTATTGAATATCGAATGTGATTTGGGTTTGTCGTGAATGGTGTCTTCACTAACACTGTTCTTGAACCCAGTTGAGAAAAGATTAAATCTTTTTATTTAGATTTAATGAAGTGTACCAATTAAGCAATATTTAATTGGAATTGAATTGGTATTGATTTTTGGGTTTATCGTGAACAGTGTTTTAAATAACACTTGTTCTTTAACCCGATAATTAATCAAATGTGATCTGGGTTTGTCGTGAATGGTGTCTTCACTAACACTGTTCTTGAACCCAGTTGAGAAAAGATTAAATCTTTTTATTTAGATTTAATGAAGTGTGCCAATTAAATAATATTTAATTGGAATTGAACTGATATTGATTTTTGGGTTTATCGTGAACAGTGTTTTAAATAACACTCGTTCTTTGACTCGATAATTAATGAATGTGACTTTGGGTTTATCGTGAACCGTGTTTTAAATGACACGGATTCTTTAACCCGGTTAAAGATTAAAACTAAGTGGAGTTTTAATGAATCTTTAATTAGATCGAAAAGATCGAAAATGGAGTATCACCAGTTTTGCTCCAGGCGATAGTTAAATCTTTAATTAGATTTGGACGTGAAATGGTAATTGAATTTACCGATAACACTGTGGTGTTAGATATGAAGTATTACCAGTTTTACTTCATGGGATGAATAGGTTGAGATTGGGAAATTAAAACAAATGATTACTTCGGTAAGGTTCGCTAATCCCGACTAGTTTGAATTGAGATTCAAAAATAGAATAAAGAATAAATTCAAGGAATTTATCTTGGATAAAATTAATGGGAACCTTTCCCTATGAATGTGAAATTTAGAAACTAACTGTCGGTTAGCTAAGCAGAATGATTTTCTGGATATTGATCTGATGTTGGTTTCGGCCTTCGGGGTTAATATTTGGGGAATTATTCTCTTGATTAATTTACGGTTAGTGACTGATGAATTGGAATGAGGCGTATGTTGTGTTTGTGTAACACTTTTATAATATATACGCGAGTTATTCGGAAAGACCGGGTTTATCCCATTCTGAATAACTGATACGACGATAAGTCGAAGATGAAGACGATGGTCGAAGACCGGAAGTCTTCACGTCGTTTGGGTGATAACTGATGATCTTGATTGGGCTGTACACCCAAGAAGATGGAAACAGTTGGTGATCGTCCAGACGTACTTGGAGATCGATGGATATGCGGGGTACTAGGTGCCTCCGGTTTCGTTCAGACCCAGAACGGACTTGTAAATGGACTGTGTGTCTGACATCGGATTTCATTCTGTGTGACTGATATCGGTTGCATAGGATGGTTTGCCTGTGTGGCATGCTAAGATGCAAAAGATCAAGGCTTCTGTTGAAAAGCAAAGTCTTGTGGTGATGATCAAAGCACGGCCTTTGTGGCGTAGCTTTGTGTAACGTTTACCTTGCGGGTCTTCACACGTGGTATCAGAGCTTTGGTTTACAAAGCTCAGAGAACAAGGCACATTAGAACCATACGAAAGAATTCATCAGATATTGGATTAGTAATATCCAATGGGGATGACTCGTTAGAGATGGGATCAGTAGTATCCTAGAACGAGTGTGAAGAGTATATTTTTGAAAATGAAAACAAACTTTGTTTGAAATTTTAAATCAATTATTCGTATTTGATTATTTATTTATATTGATGTGGACAATCCAATATATATAGATTTTGCGTATACGTCTGATCCGCGTGTATTCGAAATTTTAATATACTGGATAGATATAGAATTACACTCGAATCGCTCGGAGATGATTTTGATGATGGAGCTCCATCATTAGAATTCATGTTCGAATGACGAAAGTGGACTTTCTATATATTTCCTATTGACTGGTGTGAGAACCAAAATTAGATAGGGCCTATTGTTGTGGTTTGGCATCAAAAACATGATTTTTGTATATGTATCAAAATTATGAATTTGAAACTCTAATTCACTAATTGATTGATGTTTGTGTTGTTTGTTTATTTTGTTTGATAATTTTGAACCATTATGCCTAATATAACCAAATATTGAACTGTATCGAAAATTGGTTGTTTTTGCTTGCATATACATATATACATTGAACAGGTCATAGCAAGGAGGCTAGAGCCAGAGAATAAAATTTGTTTGCCCGACAAATAGGTACATGTTTACTACATAATTTCCTGTTTTGTTTGGGTGATGATGATTTTGTGAGCCTATTGGCTAGCCGCTTGGCTTTTTCTTTTTCTTTTTGAGATCTGAAGGACCGGGGAAGCTATTTGAAATTCCCCGATGCTCCCGGTGCAGGGGAGGTTATGGCGAAATTTTTCAAAAATTTAGGGTGTTAGCCAAATTTTTGAAATTTTGAAAATTCTCAGAAACTAAAGAGTTGGAGAATGGAAACCAGATCGAGCGTGGGGTTGATAAATCAAACCACTTTCGACTTTGTTCCTTTTCGGGGACGAAAAGTTTTAAGTGGGGGAGATTGTAACAACCCGTAAAATGCGAGCCAGTTTGAAATTTTTATTTTGGCCATTTTAGCGAATTTTGATTATTTAAAATGAATTATTTTAAATATTATCGACGAAAATTTATTTTGAATATAATTAGAACGTATATATTATATACGTCGTCGTTAGAATATATAATAATTATATATAATTATAAAAGGAATTGAAAATGGCGCGGTAGATCGAAAATTCGATTTCTAATTTCAAATGAATATACAGAATTCAATATAAGTCAGAATTGAACGAAACAAGAAATATTTGAATCTGTATAACTATATCTTTGTAACGAAGTTAACAAACTGAGATTTCATCTTAGAAATGATAAGATATGTCCAGTTGAAAATTCTGAATAGTCGCTATGGAATTCAGGCCCTTAAAAATAGCCATTTTGCAAATGACCTCGGATTTCGACGAAACCAGTTTTGTTGGGTCCGTGATGTCAAGTTGTTGCTAGGTTTCAAATTTCATAATTTTTCGAATCAATGTGTGAGCGTGGCAAAGGAAAACGCGTTTGACCGGTTTCAGTTGATTTTAATCGACTGGAAATTGGCCATTTTTCAAACGGTCTCAGAATTCGACGAAACTAGTTTTGTTAGGACCGTATCGTCAATACGAAGCTAGAAAATATTTTTCTGGAATTTTTCTAGTTAGTATGCGACCCCGGTAATTTGAAATGTACGTTTAAAATTCAATATAGAGATTTAAATGTAAATTAAACGGAAACTGATTCAAACAGTCAAATCAGCTTGCGATACATATCCCATTGTGTTCGGAATGGGGGTAAAACGCTATGGGCGACAGTCGTTGGGTCTCGTTTGAGATTCGTATGAAAAAGTCAACTTCATGCAATTAAAATAATAATAATAAATAAATAAATAAAAAATCTCCTTCCTTTTAACTTCTGCCCCCCCCCCCCCCCCCCGTGGTCTTCATAAATCAGGAAATCGAAAAGATAAAAAAAAAAAAGGGGGAGATCGATCAATCGGATCCCTCGTCGATGCCTCCCGCCTGGCCGTCGCCCACGCCGCTGCTCCCTTCGCCAGCCCCTCCGACGATCCCTCGCAACCCTCTCTCCTCCTTTCCCACTGCAAAACGCGCAACCCCCTAGCCCGCCGCCAGGACTTCCCCGACCACCTGGAAGCGAGCTCCGCCTCCTCTCAGACGATCTGCGAAACCCCCCTCTGTGAGTTTTTATTTTATTTATTTATTTTATTTTTATTTTTATTTTAAAACTGATTTTATTTCATTTATAAAACTGATTTTATTTTAGTATAAAACTGATTTTATTTTAGTATAAAACTGATTTTATTTTAGTATAAAACTGATTTTTTTTTTAGTATAAAACTGAATTTTATTTTAAGGTTTAATATAGGAAAAAGGTTTTAACTTTAAAATAGGAAAAGGTTTTAACTTTAAAAGGAAAAAGATTTGATCTTTATTAGAAAAAAAAAGGAAAACTTTTTATTAGAAAAGGCGAAGTCTATATTTTTGAAATGGAATTTTTATCTATATGGCATCGCAATAAAAATAGAATTTTTATATATTGAACTTCGATAGAAAAATAGAATTTTTATATATTGAACTTCGATATAAAAAATAGAATTTTTATATATTGAACTTCGATAGAAAAATAGAATTTTTATATATTGAACTTCGATAGAAAAATAGAATTTTTATATATAGAACTTCGAAATAAAAATATGATTTTTATATATAGAACTTCGAATTAAAAATATGATCTTTGCATAGTAGGAACTATAAAAATTTGAAAAGGCGAAGTCTATGTTTTTAGAAAGGCAAAATCTTTATATGGAAAATAGCATGATAAAAATATAATTTTTATCTATATAACATAGTAGAAAAAATTCGATTTTTAAATATATGAAGTGATTATAAAAATATGATTTTTTAAATTGAAAGTAAGCAAATAAAAATGTGATTTTTATTTTAAAGGCATCGAAATATAAAAATGTGTGATTTTTATATATATAGTGACTACGGACAACGAAGATGACGAAGATGCGAGAACAGTGAAGACTTCTGCAAAAGAAGAGCCGTGGAGCTAGGATAGCTATATGTGAGAATTTCTCACCTTTCAATTCTCTTTCTAGTTATATATATATATATACTAGGATGCAGACGGTGCTTAGTGGCACCCGACACAATCGTCCACAGACCATGGACTTGTTTGTTTGGTTGCATAGATTAGTTGAATTATTTGTTTGAATTGAATTGTTGGGTGAGATGAAATTGATTTGATTGATGTGTGAATGGCGTGGGCCTTCACTAGACCGGGGATAAGGCGAGGCCTTGTCCCGTTTCTAGTATCGTGCCGTTATGCCGCCGAAATTTTCTAAAATATGTTAGAAAATAAAAATATCATTTTATTGTGTAAATGAATTGAATAGAAATTCATAGGTTGAAATAAAATGTTTTATCGTTAAAAATATAATTTTTAACGTGAATGTGAATAAATGAATAGTTATAAACAAATCGGCCGATTTGTTTGTATACACACTGATTTGACTGATATTGATTGGGTCGATAAATTTCACACATCGCCCAACTGCACAAATAAAATATGCGGTTGATTGTTTGAAACCCCACACGGGTGTTGGGATGAAATTTGAAGTTCACTCATCCTGATTGATTAAATATGTCGATCGATTGATTGACAGGCTGTTATAAGCGTTGAATATCTATATTTGATGCTTATACAGTGTAGTGCACTTTGGTTGATGGTTGATTATTTTCAATGTCATTATATACATGTGTTGTATGAAAATCCATATAATTAACTCTATATGGTAATTGATTGGGCCTCATTCCAGTTTGAAAATAAAGAATATTATAAAATAAAAGTTCATGTGTTGACAGTACTCATCCATTGAGATTGGTCATGTGTTGAACGAAATATTTTGATAATAACAACTATTTTGAAAAAGAAATATTTGAAATAGAATATTTGAAAATAAAGGAATATATGAAGCCGTGTTGATTAGATTGACGCCATTTCGACGTGAACGATATTTATATCGATTTTATTCGATTTCGAAATGAAATAAATTGAAAACGATTTCGAAATGAATTGAATTGAAAACGATTTCGAAATGAATTGAATTGAAAACGAATTCGAATTGAATTGAAAGTGAATTGAAATGAATTCAAATTGAATTGAAATTTGAATTGAATAGAAATGAGCTTTGAAACGAATCTATAAAGAAGAATGCAATTTTGCTTTGAATTGAAATGGAAGTTGAAATAGATTTTGAAACGAATTTTAAAACTATTTATATAATTCGTTTTAAATAGAAATCGAAGAAGTATATATTATATATATTATATATATAATATAATGGCCTGAATAGAACGCGCCGCGCCGCGGCAGTTCGCGAATTTCGACCATTTATTTCAAACGGACATTACGGGAGATCCGACCGTCGGATTCTCCTAAAACCGGAACCGTTGGGTTCGTATCGAAAAGAGCTTTCTAACGAATGTGAGAAATTAGAAATCTAACGGTTGGATTTGGAGATACGTCCAAATCAAATTCGAAAAAGGTCGCTGTAAGTGCAGTTCGATGGCCATTGATGGAAATCGACTGTACGGGCCTTGATAAAATTATTAAAAATAGTAATAATTTGTGTAAAATCATAAGAAATGATTTGTGAAGATTTGGGATGAAACACTCCATATTTGAAAAGATAAAAATAGATTTTTATCGAAATGAACTAGTTTTGAACTAGAAATATAATTCTATTTATTTTTGAATAAATAAATTGAAAGTGAAAAGGGTTTTAAAAATAACCAAAATTTCCAATGTTTGCATTGGAGTGGATTTGAATCGAAATTGTCTTCGGAATATTTCGATGTTGGAATTCGTGATTATACAGGTGTTGTTATGGAAATTTGAAAGATATATATTTATATCGTTATTTCCAATACGACATTTGTTAGTCGTAGAATTCGATATTGAATATAAGCCGATATATTTTCTATTCAGAGCCTTGTATTGAATATCGAATGTGATTTGGGTTTGTCGTGAATGGTGTCTTCACTAACACTGTTCTTGAACCCAGTTGAGAAAAGATTAAATCTTTTTATTTAGATTTAATGAAGTGTACCAATTAAGCAATATTTAATTGGAATTGAATTGGTATTGATTTTTGGGTTTATCGTGAACAGTGTTTTAAATAACACTTGTTCTTTAACCCGATAATTAATCAAATGTGATCTGGGTTTGTCGTGAATGGTGTCTTCACTAACACTGTTCTTGAACCCAGTTGAGAAAAGATTAAATCTTTTTATTTAGATTTAATGAAGTGTGCCAATTAAATAATATTTAATTGGAATTGAACTGATATTGATTTTTGGGTTTATCGTGAACAGTGTTTTAAATAACACTCGTTCTTTGACTCGATAATTAATGAATGTGACTTTGGGTTTATCGTGAACCGTGTTTTAAATGACACGGATTCTTTAACCCGGTTAAAGATTAAAACTAAGTGGAGTTTTAATGAATCTTTAATTAGATTGAAAAGATCGAAAATGGAGTATCACCAGTTTTGCTCCAGGCGATAGTTAAATCTTTAATTAGATTTGGACGTGAAATGGTAATTGAATTTACCGATAACACTGTGGTGTTAGATATGAAGTATTACCAGTTTTACTTCATGGGATGAATAGGTTGGGATTGGGAAATTAAAACAAATGATTACTTCGGTAAGGTTCGCTAATCCCGACTAGTTTGAATTGAGATTCAAAAATAGAATAAAGAATAAATTCAAGGAATTTATCTTGGATAAAATTAATGGGAACCTTTCCCTATGAATGTGAAATTCAGAAACTAACTGTCGGTTAGCTAAGCAGAATGATTTTCTGGATATTGATCTGATGTTGGTTTCGGCCTTCGGGGTTAATATTTGGGGAATTATTCTCTTGATTAATTTAAGGTTAGTGACTGATGAATTGGAATGAGGCGTATGTTGTGTTTGTGTAACACTTTTATAATATATACGCGAGTTATTCGGAAAGACCGGGTTTATCCCATTCTGAATAACTGATACGACGATAAGTCGAAGATGAAGACGATGGTCGAAGACCGGAAGTCTTCACGTCGTTTGGGTGATAACTGATGATCTTGATTGGGCTGTACACCCAAGAAGATGGAAACAGTTGGTGATCGTCCAGACGTACTTGGAGATCGATGGATATGCGGGGTACTAGGTGCCTCCGGTTTCGTTCAGACCCAGAACGGACTTGTAAATGGACTGTGTGTCTGACATCGGATTTCATTCTGTGTGACTGATATCGGTTGCATAGGATGGTTTGCCTGTGTGGCATGCTAAGATGCAAAAGATCAAGGCTTCTGTTGAAAAGCAAAGTCTTGTGGTGATGATCAAAGCACGGCCTTTGTGGCGTAGCTTTGTGTAACGTTTACCTTGCGGGTCTTCACACAAAGCCATATATCTATCTTTTGATCCTTTATTTGAATCTTTGTTTCCTTCTTTCTCCGGGGCTCCCGGCTTTCTGGGAGGTAACCTCATCATGGCATGGTTCCGTAGGCTTGATAAGACTACGAGTCAAAGGGAAAATAAGTGACCGACTTCCATCTGTATCTGCAGTAGTCTCACCTACGGCTAATTTTCTTTCGAGCTTTGTAGGATTTTCCGTGCGATGGAGGCCGCTTTCGAGGGACTTGTCAACGTGTTACACACGGATAGTAAAGATGAGAATGAGGGAGTTTGGCTAAGGAGCACAACCCAAGGATGAGAAACTCATGGATATGGACTTGGTTCACAAAGGAGGCAAAAAGGAAACACAAAAGAAGGAAGAAAAGTTTGAAGATAAGGAGGAGAAAAGTGCTTTACTTGTGGAAGCTTGACTCATCTGAACAAGGATTGCCAAAAGAGGAAGGACACTCACTTCAACTGTGGTGAGATGGGACACTTCACTTGGGACTGCCCGAAGAAATGGGGGCAGGGACAGAGGACATGACCTACTTCGGGAAGGCAGGCGAATGCTCTCATAGTTGGTGGATAGGATATAAGTAGGAAATTTCCGTAGAGAGTTTAGTTTCCTTATCTGATTATTGAGTTAGAACTCTTTCCGATTATGGCATTCTGATTCTGTAGTTGAGTCTCTGCACTTTAATACTAGTCTTGTTTCTGATCTGGTTATAGTCTCAAACCCCATAGGGGTTACGACTCATCTGCTGGTGATAGGTTGGGGTTTGAGCGTATCTGTGTTAGGCGTCAAGTAGGACGCATACATTCTGGGTTTTATCATGCATAGTTTTCTAAGAATTATTTGGTAATCTGATATGTACTAGTAGTCTGTAAATATCTGAATATCTCTGATAAGGTTAAGATTTCCGGTTTTGACATTAGAGGGTAATCCTCTGAGTGTCAATCTGATATTGATTTCGGTCTTTGGGGTTGATACTTAGGGGAATTATTCTCTCAACCAATGTCTAATGGGAATAAAGTTTTTGTTTTATCTATACTCGCTTCCATCGTTCGACTGTATCCTATCGATCGAATCTTCGAACTTTAGGTAGAAACTAATGGGTGTAAACATGTGTTCGAGACATGTTATGTTTGATGGTTGCAAGTGGATGCAAGTGGTTGCTAGTGATTGCCCGTGGATGCATATACACACACTAGGCACTAGATCGGCTCGAAAACACTCTCATACTGCATATGGATGTGTGAGCATTTTTAATTTTTGTGGATGCAAAATGATTGACTCAGCACATGGATGTTGCATATGACTGAATGGTTGTGCACTCATATAGAAATGATATGTATCGAGTAGGAAAATTGCATACATGTTGGACTCATGGCACTGGCATAATTCGCATTAAGGAGGTCAACTGAATCTGGGGACCGCCTGATCTTTGCATTAGACAAGGAACATATAACACACTTCTTGCATATGTTCATACAGCATTAGAAATCTCTTAAGGACAATGAATGCCTGTGATTGGTGATTGAGTAGATGGATGATTGGATGGTAGGACACATTCTTCTTAACTTGAAGATTTCGGGGACGAAATCCTTTAAGGAGGGGAGAATGTAACACCCCGCATTTTTAAGTATAATTAAAAATGAAATAAAATATATGAAAATATGCTTATGATAAGTAAATAATTGTGATGCATAAGAAGAATTAATTAATACATGAAAGAGAAGAAAAATTAGTTCGATAATGGTGTGTGTAACGGAAAAGATAGTAAAATGAGGATAATTAATTTAAGAATCAGGAATTAGGTAAAATGGACATCACCATTGCGTTCCTCTCGAAATTTTACATGAAATAGAGTCCGAGTTTTCGAAAATCGGAGTCCGGATGAGGAAGTTATGGCCTGTAGAAGATTCAGAAGGTTTCGGTCAGCACAGAACTGGGCAGGTCGACCAGGGGGTCGACCTGGGACTCGACCTCCCATATGGGGGTCGACTATAGTGTCGACCCCCCCCCCCTACAGGTCGACCTGGTCAGCCTGTTTCGGTCCAGAACACGTTTTTGAAGCCCAGGGACGATTTTTGATGGTCCGGATTGGTTTTAGGGTTAATCTGATGGCTGAAATGAGTTCCTACACCTATAAATACACCCTAAGACCTAGCCTTCTCTACACACAATTCTATTCTGCTTCTTCTCTGACTCTGTTCTAAATAAAAATAAAAATGGTGTCGCTACTCTGCGGGAATCAAAACTAGAAGCTAATCAACATCAACCTAAGAAACTCAATTCAAATTAGAGATTAAAGCTTCTGCAACGATTCTACAACAATTAAAGTTCTTTCTTTAATCCAGCCAAGGCAAGTACAGTTATTCTCCGCTATAAACGTTAATTCTGATTGTGACATGAATTGTATATCTGAATCTAAGATTATATCTGTTCTGTTCTGTTTAGATCTATCTTATTTTGTATCTCTTTCCTCTTTCTGTTCTATAGCCAGGCTACTGTAATGACCCAGATTTCTGTAACATCAGAGTTGACTATATACATCATACGTCCAACCCAAATATCACGAAAATACGAAACATTTTTTTTTAGAAGAAAAAGGTAGATGAAGAACAGAAACAACAACAACAACATAGAATCTCACATCGCAGTGGAACAAAATATAATATATCATATCTTTGAAATACAAAAGCTCAACTGTATAACATATACTTATCAGAGTACAACACTTACAACACAACGGAACAACACTATAACTAGATAACGCTGAAGCCTCCTGCTCCAAGCTCCTTTAGATATATCTAAAAAATCCTGAACTACTTGACTGCCCGTACAAATTTAGGCACCCAAGATTTTAGGTAGAACAAAACAAAATAAACTCCGGGTCATTCATGGGACTGGTATGAGTAAACAGTTTAAAACAGTTTCAGAAAACTAAATGATATCTCATAAGACCACGCCATATAACACGGAACGGGTTTTTCCCTTATGAGAATCCAACACTTGATTTAACTTTCAAAATCCCTTTGAAAGGAACTATAATCTTTATGTCAAAACTCTTTTGATATTATAATAATGTCTAAATCAAGTAGATAAAAATCTAGTGGAACGTTTGCATCTCACGTTCAACATATATAATATACAATCAAAACCGCAAGCACGTATTGGGTATTTGGTTTCCAATTATGACAAGGTATGGAACCACCTTCCGCTGGTATATCTCTAGAGGAGAATACTCCGAGTTCAACAAGAACATCTTGCAACTCAGCCACACATGACCGACCACTCATTTGGCTTGAGTGTATCGAATGTATATCACCAACGGTTGGGATCAGCAACCGTTTCCCGAATGGGACAACATCGACAATAGATTTTTAGAAGTAAATGAAACTCTAGATCAGGTGATTATACACCCTAATAGGTGCGACCTACATAGCCATGCTGCTTGCCCGATTTCTGTCATTTATCGGTTGATGAGGCCAGAGGCTACGCTTTATCATCACACCAGATTCACTTCGAATGTCACATCGTCAAATCCATCTAATCATCGATTGACATCCTCAAAAGTACATTACGTGTTAGCTAAAAGAAGTTTCCTTCTCCGCTTCCACTCTTGGTACGATTGAAGAAATCAATGTACGTGACCTTTCTGGAAATACTCTGTCAGACATTCATCCATACAAGTCAACCAGGAACAGGATGAGCCGAAGGTACTATTTCTATTTATAGAAAAAGTCCTTGCACTCTACTCTGTCTTCGATTATCTTTATAAAATCTGATTCGCAAGCTACTGCCAATACGGAGTGGTTCTTCGGATAATAATCCAACCGGTCTCTCCATATTGACAACGATGGTCAAAACTTCGATAGTCTATGATTTAACTATCGAATAAAACAAGTGTTTCGATAGTCGATGATTTAACTATCGAATAAAACAAGTGTTCATCCAAACATCCAACAATCAGTGAGCCTTTAATTAATATTCCATTAATTAAATCTCTTCTATATTTCTTTATCAATATTTGTTAAACAAATATTTCAATAACCATATTGGCCTTTTACGTTATTTGGAAAACATTTCCGAATATCGCCTTCCTTTATTTTCTAAACTTAGAAAATATCTTCTATTTATAATTGGGAAATATTCCAATTACTTATCTCTTCTCCGATATCGTTTATTTCTGTACTTTGGAAATATTTATTATTCTATTTCCAAGCATACATTTATTTGGGTTAAAACGGATGTTGTGTAAAACATTGTTACGACAACCCAAATACTATATTCAACTAACTCTTATCCAACATTGATCTTCGAGCCTGAAATCTTACTATTTATTTGTTAATAATGAAATCAATCATGTTGGGGGTATAACTACCTCTCAGACCTTGACTGAATAACATTTATAATGTCAAAACAGATAAGACTACTTACTCGAATAATCAATACCATACAACTACTGATTCACTTTTAAACACGTATACTCTTCCTCTTTCTATTCTTACTATATTTTATTCCTAGTCTTCCTTTTTGATTATACTATTCTATTTCTAAGTTCGTTTTCTTATCGACTTCTATATATATCGATACGTTGATTTCTAACTATCAAATTATCTTAAAAATATTCTAACTCCTTAAATTCCCGGAAAAATTCGCCATAACCTCCTTTGTACCGGGAGCATCGGGAAAATCCCCAAACTGCCACACAGGCCTCTTTAATCAAAAAGAAAAAGGAAAAGCCAAGAGGCTAGCCGATACGGCGCATAAAATCTCATATATGAATTAAATACGTACCTTTTTGTCGGGCACTCTATTTATATACCTTCTAACACTTTATTCCAAACCTGTCTCCTGTATGTCTATACTTGTCCAATCTATTTTAACTATACCAATCGTTTTAACTCAATTTGTTAATTAAATCTGTTAATTAACTTCTTAGTCTAATCCACTTCTATTTATCCAAATCTGTTATCTTCTAATATTCAAATCCTATAATATAAATCCCATTTGAATTCTATATTCAAATTCTATATTATAAATCCCATTTGAATTTCTATATTCAAATTCTATAGTTAAACTCCATTTGAATTCTATGCCTTATTTGAACAACGTTTATAACTTCACTTAAAATCCCACATTTATATATTTATAACAAAGTTTATAAATTCGATTCAAATCCCATATTTTCATTTATAAACAAAGTTTATAAATTCGATTCAAAACCCAGCTTTTCATTTATAAATAGAGTTTATAAATTTAATTCAAATCCCATATTTTCCTTTATAAACAGAGTTTATAAATTCGATTCAAAACCCACCTTTTCATTTATAAACAAAGTTTATAAATTCAATTCAAATCCCATATTTTCATTTATAAACAAAGTTTATAAATTCAATATCCCATATTTTCATCTATAAACAAAGTTTATAAATTCGATTCAAAACCCAACTTTCCATTTATAAATAGAGTTTATAAATTCAATACTCGTTCATATATATTCAAAACAAGTTAATATTTTCTATAGTTCGTTTAAAATTCAAATTCTATTTATAAAAATAGGATTCCCTTTTTAAATCTCAAATACCTTTTTCGATATTTTTATAAGTCAATATTCAAGCCCCAGGGATATTTTAAACAATCAAATCAACCAATTTTCAATCATTTGATTTTTAACACATCATATATGAATATATATGAAATCAAACAAACAACAAACAAATAATATATTTTTGAGGAATCCAGTTGGATTCCTCCAACCTGTTTTCCTGCATCCACAGACGTTAGCATATAAATAATACCCATCCTGCTTCGAGGCAGGATATCGCGGTATAGAAGGTCATCGACTAATATATATTTGTGGGGCGCATAGGGAAATCATCCGCTATGAAACTGCGGGCATCCGCTAATGAGACTGCGGGAATCCAACCAATCTCAATCCAATATATATATAATAGTCAACCAATCCTAGATAACTAATATATTTAAAAAAATCAGACTAAACAGCATTCAAACAAGCAACAACAATTATTTTTAACGATGTAAAAATAATTCTAAACAAACAGGTGAGTGAGATTTACTCACCAGGGCTTTTATTTGTGATCCATTCTGATTTCAAATTCTAAAATGTTGAATTATGAATCTCAGAGCTACGCCTTTCTCGACTGATTCCACTCGATAATATCTTGTATATATCTAATGAAATATTCCTTAGTTAGTAAAATTTTATGCATTTGGATTAAACTAATTTAATCCTAACTGACCTACTAATTTAATTCTAACTAGTATGCTGATTAAATTCTAATCCATATACTAATTAAATTCTAATCCATATACTAATTAAATTCTAATCTATATACTAATTAAATTCTAATCTATTTACTAATTAAATTCTAATCTATTTCTAAATAATAGTTAACACCATTTTCTTTTATATAAACAAATTTCGAATTTGTGGTAAAGGACATTCCCTTTCTAATAATATAAATTTTTTTGTTTAACTAACATACTAACATTTATTTACTTTTAACTTCTTAATCGAACCACTTAACAAATTTTTAACTTATATAATAATTTGAATACTTATATTAATAACTACTTATTTATAAATAAACTTCATCTTCTTTAAATCTGTCAAGAATACATACCACATCATCTCGGCTTTCCACTTCATTTCCGCAAGCTCCATCTCTCCTTATAACCATACGCTACTCCATCAACCACCCAGAACCGCAAGTCTGCTCCAGACAAAATCGAGCACCTCCCCAACATTGTCACTTCCTACCTGGTCCGCAAACCTTCCCCAATTCACGAATGAGCTGTCGAACGCTCCTCTGCCAGATACTTCGCACCACCTTAACTTAAACGTTGTTGCCACTACCTCGATTCCCACTTCGTGATTGCCGAACCCTAGGTTAATCACTGAAGACCTCGATCAACCCTTCCTTCCTTCACACGAGATCTACCAGAGCCGCCTCCTCAGTTTCGAGCTCCACCTTAACTCGCGAGCCCCTCCTACATCACGAGCGTCGAAGTCAGGCTTCGGGGGGAATCTCGCGATTTCGGATTTTGGTTTTTCCCAGTTTTGATTTTGATTTCATGAATGAATTTGAGGAGCAACGATTGGGGTCTTTCGATAGTGTAAAGGAATCGGCTTTGATTTATAGAAGGGGGTTGGTTTGATTTGTGGTAACAGAAGAAGCACGGTTCGTTTTTGTCTGTCGAAATAAAAAGGGTACACGGCTTGTGTTTTGTTTGTGGTGAAGAAAAATCCAAGGGGCACCATATTTTTTTAAATTTATTTTAATTAGCTTTTATTTGGTTGTCCGTTAATTAAAATACTCCACGATCCCAAACTCCTTTCTAAACCCAACGACTGACGATTTTAGGGTAATACCCCTGTTGCGAACACACTGGGATAGGTCACGAAGTCCAATTCGATCATCTGAAGGAGATATTAATTTAAATCAATATAAATTCATTTCAGAAAATTTATTCTCCTCGATAATAAATAAATATTATTATCGTTATAAATTCAAATAGAATTTCATATTAATTATTTGAACTGTTTTCAATTCAAATTAAAATTTGAATTCAACTAAATCCATTTTCGTATTCTGTTATTTAATATATTCGATTTTAAATCGAAATTGATTATTAAACTAATAACATAATATAAAATTCCATTTATATTATCCCCCTCCCCAATATTTAAATCCATAATAAATATTTAAAATTAACCCATAAGGATCCGGGTCATTACAATCTTCCCACTTAAAATAATTTCGTCCTCGAAATTGCTAAGGTAGAAAAAGTGCTACTAACCCATTTATCTTTTCAAAACTTATTTATGTTGATACTCAACATTTCAAACTTCCTTACGTAACTCTCTTTCGAATAAATCCCTATTCGATAACTCCTCCCTTCGAATAACTATATTCGATAGTCTCTCTTTCGAATAACTAGATTCGAAAACCTTTCTTCGAATAAACTATATTCGATTTACTCTATTCAATTTACTCTTATCAATTAACTCTATCTGATTTGCTCTTTTCACTTAACTCCTTCTGAATAAGCTATATTCGATAACTCCTTTAACTCTATTCGAATAAACTATATTCGATTAACTCCTTTAATTCTATTCGAATAACTAATATTCGATAACCCCTTTTAACTTTATTCGAATAAACTATATTTGATTTAACTCCATTTGCTTGACTCTAGATCGCAGCGATCACAATGGTTACGCCTGATTCCCTCAGGAAACATCCGACCGCCCTAGGCTATCTGCAGCCCTGCGAATTACGCTAGCCGTCGTACGAAATGGCAACATATCCTGAGTAACTATGTTTGACTAACTGTATCTCAATAACTATATTCGATCAACTTTAAGTGAATAAATAACATTCAATTAAATCCTAATTCGATTAACTATGTTCAATTAACTATATCTGGTTAACTCTTAATTTGAATAACAAATATTCAATTAACTCTACGGATTAACCCTAACTGATAAACTCTAACTGGTTAATACTTACTCTAATCGATTTATTCTAACTCTAATCGATTATTTCTAACTCTAATCGACTTCTCCTATTCGAATAACTCTTATTTGATAACGTTTCTTCATTTATAAAGATTTACTTTTAGTAACGGGTCTTCACTTTATAAATGTTCTCTTTAATAACGTTACATCACTTATACAAGTGTTGTGTACCCCTTCTATTTAAAACTATCGATGTTAAAAACCAATATCTCTTCTCTATATAAGTTCAGAATTATATATTCCACTTATCGGATGATAAATATTTAATTTATAAATTGTTATTTATAAATTAATCGTTTCTGTTAAAAACAGATTTCAATTTTCTATTCATCTTCTAAATATTCCTTGATTAAATTTTATTTATTTAACAAATCAATATCTCATCTATAGCATTCTATTTATTTCTATAAATAAATATTTCCATTTAATCTATTTGTAAATGTTTTACAAATATTTCCTTTTAAATTATATTTGTAAATGTTTTTACAAATATTTCTCCTTCTATTTGTTTGCACATAACTTCCTTTGTATTTGTGTTACAAATATAATTCCTTTATATTTGTTTTACAAATATATTTTCTTTTTTTATATATATTTGTTTTACAAATATATTTTCTTTTTAACTCTTTTGGTTTTTTTTCTTTATTCACACCCAATTCATATTTCATTCACATTGATTTTACTCAATTTATTCATTTCGATCAATTTAACTTACTTAAGTTAAATTTAATTTCAATCATTCAAATTCCCATTAACTAGTTGCTAATTAACCGTTTTGCCTATTTCACCCTTTTTATTTGAATATAACTTGTTCAAATATATGTCAACTTAATTATAAACTAATCTAATTATATTTTCAACTCGAGTTGTATATTCGATTTCGAATATAAATTCTCAATCTCTTTCACTTATCCAAAACCCAAATTTCGATTCAAATTTCCTTTAACTAATTATTCTCCAATTTAGTTAATTCTATTTAACCATTTAAAATATGATTTTTATCTTAAAAATCGTTTTACTTACTTCGCTGAAGTTCATATTTATTTTATATCTCCAGTCTGGATTTTCTAATGCCAATTCGGATTTTATTTCCTAAAAATCCTTTTATTTATTTAATTAAACCGGTATGGTTTTATAATGGTTCTGGCGCTGCTTTTCTAAAAATTTGATTTTGACATAACTCAAAATCTATACGACGAAATCCAGATTTTTCTCTTTCATTAGAAACTATTGTTCAACCGGTCCCGACGATTCTTGTTTCAAAGAATTCCGACTTCAATCGAGTTCTGTATACTAAATTGAAGTTCGAATCGCCAATTTACGAACTGTCGTGCCATGGCGTGCTCGTTTTAATTATATCTATAAATATAAACGTTTTAACTTTGTTTATAATAAATTCAACTCCATTCTGATATATTTTTAATATATATCAAATCCATTTCACATAATATTCCCGATCTATTTCACTTCTAATATTCAAATCCTATATATTTACAATATTCAAATTCCATTTGAATTTCTTTATTCAAACTCTATATTATTTCCTTCTATTCAATTTCTATTTGAATTTTCCTTTATTCAAATTCTATTTCAATTCCTTATCTTCAATTTCTATTTGAAATCCTTTATTCAAAACCCATTTCAAATCCCTTATTCAAATTCCATTTGAAACCCTTTATTCAATTTCTATTTGAATTTCTTATCTTCAATTTCTATTTGAAATCCTTTGAGTTTAAATTCTATTTTAACTCCTTTGAATTCAAATTCTATTTCAAACTTTATATTTTCTTTGAATTCTAATATTCATCCTCCACTTTATATTCTCTTTAAAATTCTATTTAACCAAATTCCATTTGAATTCTAATATTCAAATCTCTATTTGACTTTTCTTTATTCAAATCCATTTGAATTCCTTTGAATTCAAATTCCATTTCAATTTTTCTTATACAATTTCTATTTGAATTTTCTTTATTCAAATCCTATTTAAATTTCTATGTTCAAATTCTATATTTGAATTCCCTTATATTTTACTTCTATTTGAAATCTATATTCCAATTCCCATTTCAAAATTCCTTTGAAGTAATATAAATATATACATATATTTATATCTATCTCAAATTCAAAACATTTGAATTTTCAAACAACTTGTTTCTTTTCAAACAAATTTCCATTAAAAACTTTTCTAAGGCAGCAATTCATCACTTAGAAACTCGAAAATGAACACTGATGATGTTGCGACCATCATCAAAATTATTTCCCAGCCACTAAAGTGAGTTTAGTACTATATTTCTTTCAAACTCCATTTAGAAAAATATTTTCCAAACTCCCAGGATTTTAAATTCTTAATTCTGGTTGGAATTCAATTTCAATTTATCACATTTGTATATTTGATTTCATATACAAATTCCATTGGTTATATATATAACTATTTCAGTTTTTATAATCTAATTCGATTATAATCCTAACAATCAACTCAACCATTTAAAACAATATCGTGTCCAATCTTCTGTTCAAGTGTTTATAAACTCCTATCGACATCGTGGCGTCCCACGATTCGACCAAAATTTATAATCTACTCAACAGACTAGTCAACACAATATAAAACAGTTTTTGTATCAAATAACAAATAGGCTATCTCGTATATATGTACACTCAACTCATTCTAGGATACTACTGATCCTATCTCTAATGAGCACATTCCAACAAGCCTAGGTATTCGCTCAACCTAAGCTCTGATACCAACTGTAATGACCCAGATTTCCGTAACATCAGAGTTGACTATATACATCATACGTCCAACCCAAATATCACGAAAATACGAAACATTTTTTTTAGAAGAAAAAGGTAGATGAAGAACAGAAACAACAACACAGAATCTCACATTGCAGCGGAACAAAATATAATATATCATATCTTTGAAATACAAAAACTCAACTGTATAACATATACTTATCAGAGTACAACACAACGGAACAACACTATAACTAGATAACGCTGAAGCCTACTGCTCCAAGCTCTTTTAGATATATCTGAAAAATCCTGAACTACTTGACTGCCCGTACAAATTTAGGCACCCAAGAGTTTAGGTAGAACAAAACAAAATAAACTCCGGGTCAGTTATGGGACTGGTATGAGTAAACAGTTTAAAACATTTCAGAAAACTAAATGATATCTCATAAGACCACGCCGTATAACACGGAACGGGTTTTTCCCTTATGAGAATCCAACACTTGATTTAACTTTCAAAATCCCTTTGAAAGGAACTATAATCTTTATATCAAAACTCTTTTGATATTATAATAATGTCTAAATCAAGTAGATAACAATCTAGTGGAACGTTTGCATCTCACGTTCCACATATATAATATACAATCAAAACCGCAAGCACGTATTGGGTATTTGGTTTCCAATTATGACAAGGTATGGAACCACCTTCCGCTGGTATATCTCTAGAGGAGAATACACCGAGTTCAACAAGAACATCTTGCAACTCAGCCACACATGACCGACCACTCATTTGGCTTGAGTGTATCGAATGTATATCACCAACGGTTGGGATCAGCAACCGTTTCCCGAATGGGACAGCATCGACAATAGATTTTTAGAAGTAAATGAAACTCTAGATCAGGTGATTATACACCCTAATAGGTGCGACCTACATAGCCATGCTGCTTGCCCGATTTCTGTCATTTACCGGTTGATGAGGCCAGAGGCTACGCTTTATCATCACGCCAGATTCACTTCGAATGTCACATCGTCAAATCCATCAAATCCATCAAATCACCGATTGACTTCCTCAACAGTACATTACGTGTTAGATAAAAGAAGTTTCCTTTTCCGCTTCCACTCTTGGTACGGTTGAAGAAATCAATGTACGTGACCTTTCTGGAAATACTCTGTCAGACATTCATCCATACAAGTCACCCAGGAACAAGATGAGCCGAAGGTACTATTTCTATTTATAGAAAAAGTCCTTGTACTCTACTCTGTCTTCGATTATCTTTATATAATCTGATTCGCACGCTACTGCCAATACGGAGTGGTTCTTCGGATAATAATCCAACTGGTCTCTCCATATTGACAACGATGGTCAAAACTTCGATAGTCTGTGATTTAACTATCGAATAAAACAAGTGTTTCGATAGTCGATGATTTAATTATCGAATAAAACAAGTGTTCATCCAAACATCCAACAATCAGTGAGCCTTTAATTAATATTCCATTAATTAAATCTCTTCTATATTTCTTTATCAATATTTGTTAAACAAATATTTCAATAACCATATTGGCCTTGTACGTTATTTGGAAAACATTTCCGAATATCGCCTTCCTTTATTTTCTAAACTTAGAAAATATCTTCTATTTATAATTGGGAATATTCCAATTACTTGTCTCTTCTCCGATCTCGTTTATTTCTATACTTTGGAAATATTTATTATTATATTTCCAAGCTTACATTTATTTGGGTTAAAACGGATGTTGTGTAAAACATTGTTACGACAACCCAAATACTATATTCAACTAACTCTTATCCAACATTGATCTTTGAGCCTGAAATCTTACTATTTATTTGTTAATAATGAAATCAATCAAGTAGGGGTATAACTACCTCTCAGACCTTGACTGAATAACATTTATAATGTCAAAACAGATAAGACTACTTACTCGAATAATCAATACCATACAACTATTGATTCACTTTTAAACACGTATACTCTTCCTCTTTCTATTCTTACTAGATTTTATTCCTTGTCTTCCTTTTTTATTATACTATTCTATTTCTAAGTTCGTTTTCTTATGGACTTCTATATATATCGATACGTTGATTTCTAACTATCAAATTATCTTAAAAATATTCTAACTCCTTAAATTCTCGGAAAAATTCTCCATAACCTCCTTTGTACCGGGAGCATCGGGAAAATCCCCAAACTGCCACACAGGCCTCTTTAATCAAAAAGAAAAAGGAAAATCCAAGCGGCTAGCCGATACGACGCATAAAATCTCATATATGAATTAAATACGTACCTTTTTGTCGGGCACTCTATTTATATACCTTCTAACACTTTATTCCAAACCTGTCTCCTGTATGTATATACCAGTCCAATCTATTTTAACTATACCAATCGTTTTAACTCAATTTGTTAATTAAATCTGTTAATTAACTTCTTAGTCTAATCCACTTCTATTTATCCAAATCTGTTATCTTCTATTATTCAAATCCTATAATATAAATCCCATTTGAATTATATATTCAAATTCTATATTATAAATCCCATTTGAATTTCTATATTCAAATTCTATAGTTAAACTCTATTTGAATTCTATGCCTTATTTAAACAACGTTTATAACTTCACTTAAAATCCCACATTTATATATTTATAACAAAGTTTATAAATTCGATTCAAATCCCATATTTTCATTTATAAACAAAGTTTATAAATTCGATTCAAAACCCACCTTTTCATTTATAAACAGAGTTTATAAATTTAATTCAAATCCCATATTTTCCTTTATTAACAGAGTTTATAAATTCGATTCAAAACCCACCTTTTCATTTATAAACAAAGTTTATAAATTCAATTGAAATCCCATATTTTCATTTATAAACAAAGTTTAAAATTCAATTCAAATCCCATATTTTCATCTATAAACAAAGTTTATAAATTCGATTCAAAACCCACCTTTCCATTTATAAACAGAGTTTATAAATTCAATACTCGTTCATATATATTCAAAACAAGTTAATATTTTCTATAGTTCATTTAAAATTCAAATTCTATTTATAAAAATAGAATTCCCTTTTTAAATCTCAAATACCTTTTTCGATATTTTTATAAGTCAATTTTCAAGCCCCAAGGATATTTTAAACAATCAAATCAACCAATTTTCAACCATTTGATTTTTAACACATCATATATGAATATATATGAAATCAAACAAACAACAAACAGATAATATATTTTTGAGGAATCCAGTTGGATTCCTCCAACCTGTTTTCCTGCATCCACAGACGTTAGCACATAAATAATACCCATCCTGCTTCGAGGCAGGATATCGCGGTATAGAAGGTCATCCACTAATATATATTTGTGGGGCGCATAGGGAAATCATCCGCTATGAAACTGCGGGCATCCGCTAATGAGACTGCGGGAATCCAACCAATCTCAACCCAATACATATATATATAATAGTCAACCAATCCTAGATAACTAATATATTTAAAACAATCAGACTAAACAGCATTCAAACAAGCAACAACAATTATTTTTAACGATGTAAAAATAATTCTAAACAAACAGGTGAGTGAGATTTACTCACCAGGGCTTTTATTTGCGATCCATTCTGATTTCAAATTCTAAAATGTTGAATTATGAATCTCAGAGCTACGCCTTTCTCGACTGATTCCACTCGATAATATCTTGTATATATCTAATGAAATATCCCTTAGTTAGTAAAATTTTATGCATTTGGATTAAACTAATTTAATCCTAACTGACCTACTAATTTAATTCTAACTAGTATGCTGATCAAATTCTAATCCATATACTAATTAAATTCTAATCCATATACTAATTAAATTCTAATCTATATACTAATTAAATTCTAATCTATTTACTAACTAAATTCTAATCTATTTCTAAATAATAGTTAACACCATTTTCTTTTATATAAACAAATTTCGAATTTGTGGTAAAGGACATTCCCTTTCTAATAATATAATTTTTTTTGTTTAACTAACATACTAACATTTATTTACTATTAACTTCTTAATCGAACCACTTAACAAATTTTTGACTTATATAATAATTTGAATACTTATATTAATAACTACTTGTTTATAAATAAACTTCATCTTCTTTAAATCTGTCAAGAATACATACCACATCATCTCGGCTTTCCACTTCATTTCCGCAAGCTCCATCTCTCCTTATAACCATACGCTACTCCATCAACCACCCAGAACCGCAAGTCTGCTCCAGACAAAATCGAGCACCTCCCCAACATCGTCACTTCCTACCTGGTCCGCAAACCTTCCCCAATTCACGAATGAGCTGTCGAACCCTCCTCTGCAAGATACTTCGCACCACCTTAACTTAAACGTTGTTGCCACTGTCTCGATTCCCACTTCGTGATTGCCGAACCCTAGGTTAATCGCTGAAGACCTCGATCAACCCTTCCTTCCTTCACACGAGATCTACCAGAGCCGCCTCCTCAGTTTCGAGCTCCACCTTAACTCGTGAGCCCGTCCTACATCACGAGCGTCGAAGTCAGGCTTCGGGGGGAATCTCGCGATTTCGGATTTTGGTTTTTCCCAGTTTTGATTTCGATTTCATGAATGAATTTGAGGAACAACGATTGGGGTCTTCCGATAGTGTAAAGGAATCGGCTTTGATTTATAGAAGGGGGTTGGTTTGATTTGTGATAACAGAAGAAACACGATTCGTTTTTGTCTGTCGAAATAAAAAGGGTACACGGCTTGTGTTTTGTTTGTGGTGAAGAAAAATCCAAGGGGCACCATATTTTTTTTAATTTATTTTAATTAGCTTTTATTCGATTGTCCGCTAATTAAAATACTCCACGATCCCAAACTCCTTTCGAAACCCAACGACTGACGATTTTAGGGTAATACCCCTGTTGCGAACACACTGGGATAGGTCACGAAGTCCAATTCGATCATCTGAAGGAGATATTAATTTAAATCAATATAAATTCATTTCAGACAATTTATTCTCCTCGATAATAAATAAATATTATTATCGTTATAAATTCAAATAGAAATTCATATTAATTATTTGAACTGTTTTCAATTCAAATTAAAATTTGAATTCAACTAAATCCATTTTCGTATTCTGTTATTTAATATATTCGATTTTAAATCGAAATTGATTATTAAACTAATAACATAATATAAAATTCCATTTATATTATCCCCCCCCCCCAATATTTAAATCCATATTAAATATTTAAAATTAACCCATAAGGATCCGGGTCATTACATCTACCACGAGCCTGAGCCAATCTCATAAGAGATTAACATACGCTAAAATGTTTGGGACAATAAAATGAATGATGCATAAATTGGGCATGACCAATAGGTGACTGATTTGAGGAAAGAACATGGACTGTAGCCGGAACGTAAATCAAAGACATATGACTGGACATGTTATATTTATAACATAAATGGGTATTGAACATATGATTTGTGACAAAGAGAATATGGCTTAGGTATAAAGATTTACATGGGAGTAGGGTATCTATTAATGTAAATAAACACCTAAATAAGGGATCTTTGGGGATATATGACATGCATAGTAATCGATGGCTATATTTGGTATAATTTATATATGGATCTTCTGTACTATGCAAGTTTAGTAAAAATTGAAGCATATGATATATGGTAAATTATGACCATAGTCTGAGCTATGTAAATTTAATGCAAATATGGGATATATTATCATATTGTGAATCATGACTATTATTTATGCATGTGAACTTAGGCAAGATTTATAATTAGGCAAGATGGGTCAATGAAACCTTAAGGAATAATAAAATCTGTTATATTTGCCTAATTTAGTTCTGCTATATTTGCCTAATCTGCTAGTCTGTTACATTGCTTAATCTGCTAGTTCTGCTCTACTGCCTAGTATGCTAGATTTGTTCATCTGCCAAATCTGTCATCTGTTAAGTCTGTTGAAAATGCCAAATCTGCTAAACTAAATCTGTTGAGATGCCTAATCTGTTATCTGCTAAATCTGCTAGTTTGCTTAATCTGCTGAATCCGTTAGACGCCTAATCTACGAAAATCTGTTATCTACTATATTTGTTAAGTTGTGATATTCAGTCTGTTATTGATATAATCTGAATTAGCTATGAATAATTGGCATACATATTAGGCGTGGGCATAAATGGTAAATTATTAATTAATTGGCCGCAAAGATAAACATGGCTAACTCGAGGTTAGAATGAGTTTGCGGCGTAATTCTGCCTGGAACCGCCCGGCATATTCCAGTGGTCGCAAACAATAGGTTCTAATGTGAGAAGTTAGTCATAACGTGCTTGAAACCCGAGGTTAGACTCAGTTCGCGACAGAAACCTGCCCGGAACCAACCGGCCTAACCAGTAGCCGCAAACTGTCAGTCTAATGTGAGAGGTTTGGGCATTAATATTCAATTAATGAAAATCTGAGATAATTATGATGTCTAAAACGTGTTGGGTAAGGCTGAACCAATTGGACCAATGAATCTGATAGACCCGTTTCGTGAATCCGTAACCCAATACAAAGTTAGATAATCTGTAACCAGTTAATCTGTAAGTTTGTTAAATCTGTATAATCTGATCCGTTAGTCTGAAAACTTGTCTGTGAACTAGTTGATCTGAATTCTGTATGTCTGAACTTGTAAACAAGTTAATCTGAAATCTGTTAGTCTGGGGACACAAGGTTAGGAGGGGAATTACTTGTGTCATCTGTTGTTTGGGACCCATATTAGTCAGTAACCCTTTCTGGTATCAAAACTTTGACCCAACAGTAGGTAGGGTCCGGGCACGCTTACTGAACTAATTATAAGCGGTTCATTCTGATAATGGCGAGGGGTGTTGATGGTGCGTTCCAACCGGGTCATGTGCGTGCATGGATCCCGGTCTGCCTCTGAGGATGTAAGACGCTGTGACATCTGTAAATAGTTCTGTGCCAATTTGTTGTCACTTTAGGGAGTGATACACCCTACTGTGGGGCCGACACAGGATATTTATGTATTAGGGAGTCGATCGCTTGGGGTATGGTTTTAGGGTACACTTAGTTCTGTCTGTTTCTGTTGGTACCGTCTGTTTCTGTTGGGTGGCAACACCTGTCTGTTTCTGCGTGGTACCGTCTGTTTGGGTGGTAAAGGCCCAATTACTATTGTACACCTAATTCTACATTCTGTTTCCGTAGGAATTAATCTGTTTTTGCTTCTGTCTGTTTCTGATCGGGTAGTAAAGGCCCATTATTAGCGTTATGTTTCTGTTAAATTATTCTGTACCCGTTTCTGTTTCAGTTTAGACATTAGGGTGACACCTAATTCTGTTATACTAGTATTAGTGCATAGAAGTGTAAAGTAATAGCTATATCATTATGTTCTTCTGTTATATCTGTTACACCTGTTACAGTTATCTCTCATCCAGTTTTATGTTCATGTCATGTTATTATTATATGTTCATATGCTGAAAGTCACTGGACTTGCCAGACTTTATGTCTGACCCTTGTTGTTTCGCCTCTTTTCTTCCGTTCCCCCCCAGGTTTTCTAAGGAGGGAATACTCTAGCTAGATCTGCATTTCTTCTGCTTGAAGTGCTTAAAGTATGGCTTGTCTTCTTCTGTGGGGATTATGATTTTAAACTATGCATTCTGAAGGCTTTTGTACAAGACTGATATTTTGTACTTGAATTCTGATATTGTGATTTGAAATGATGTAACCAAGCTTTTGTTGAAATAAAGTTATAAATTTTTCAAGTACTGTTTTATCTGTCTTGTAAGTTTCTGTTCTGTTTACTAAAGTGCTCCACCAAAGTTAAGGCATTCCCTTTGTGAGTGACCTTAACAGAGGTGGGATGTTACAGTTTATATATATTTTTATTCGATTTTATATTCAATTTTAATCAACCGTTATTTGTTCTTGTCAATTAAAATTTCGTATAATTAGATACGATACCCAAAAATCACGAAAATGGAAATGGAACCACAGTTCGACATTACGGACCCAACGGAACTGGTTTCATCAAATTCCGACTTTGTTTGCTCACACGACGTATTTTTAACCATCAAAATACTGACTGTTTTTCACATTATAATCCCGTACGGCCACATACCGACTTCAAAAATCACGGAAATTGAAATCTAATAATAATTTGATATTATGGATCCAACAAAATTAGTTTTGTTGAAAACGGAGGTCGTTTGCAAAACTGGCTATTTTTAAAGCTCTAAATAACCCATTAAATATATTTAAAAAAATTAAATTAAATATTTAAAAATAAATATTATCATATATATTCACGATAGAATATCATACTGCTCCAAAATAACATATTTGGATTTATATCTCCATATTTCAAATCCAGAGTTAAATCGATATTCAATTTATATTGAAAATCCTTTTAAATATAAATAAATCGTTATAAAATTGTAAAGGAATTACATAGCGACTTTTTGAAAATTTGATTTGGACACAACTCAAAATCTACCCGACGAAATTCCAATTTTTCTCTTCCATTAGAAAAATATACTTCACCAGCTCCGAACGTTTCTTGTTTCACAGAAATCCGATTTAAAACGGATTCTGTATATTCATTTAATGTTCAAATCGCCAAATAGCGAACTGCCATGCCATTTCGAGCTCGATTATAATTATATTATAATTATACGTTCGAACTTCATTTAAATAATATATTCTTTATTCAAATTCAATTCCAAACTGAATTATACATATTTTGAATTGTCCAATTCACATAATATTGTGAATTCCACTATTTCCAACTATTTCGGAAATAAATATATTATTCTTTATTTAATTTAATTAAATATTCACTATTTTTTAATTAAACAGCTATTTAAATGTCTATATCACAATTTATATAATTAAATAAATTAATTATTATGCCGTGAAAAATACGGGACATTACATTCTTCCCCCCTTAAAATAATTTCATCCTCGAAATTGCTAACTTCGAAATTGCTAAGGTAGAAAATAAACCGTATTGACTGGTTAGAACTAATTTATTCACTTCATAATTTCAGTTCCAACTGAACCAATTTAATTTCGATTAAATATTTATTTATTTCTACTAACAGAAATTTTCAAAAAACCTAAAAAATTTCTAACAGCTTAACTTACTGAAAAATTTCGCCAGCACCTCATTTTTACGGCTCAATTGGTACGATTACAACTCGCCTCTCTAGGCCTTCTCCATCCCAAAAGAAAATCAAACAGCTAAGCGGCTCGCCAAATCGACTCATAAATCTCATGCTTGTACCAAATATAATCTTATACCTTTTTGGTCGGCCGTACCAACTTTATCACTTTCTCTTGTCATCAATCCGACATATACCGATGTCATCTCAACCAATTTCCAATCAATATCTGTTCAAAATAGTTGTTCGCTTATATCCAAACCAAATTTCATTTGGAACTCAAGTTTTATCCTTAATCCCAAATTCTTAACTCATCAACCCAATATCGTTTCAAATTCCTATTTCATAAATCCAATTTGTTTCGATACCATTCTAAACCAATCTAATTCCAATTACCACTTAACTAGCATTATTTCAATTCCAATTTGCTTTTACAAATTCTAATTTAATCTATTTTCAAATCCAACAATCCTTCCTGAGAGTTTCAAACCACTTAGTTAGTTTTTGCTTCTAAATTCAAATACTTCTTTTCCAAATTCAAACCACTTGATTTTCTCAAACAATTCAAAAATATCTCTTTGGTAGTAATCCATCACTTACCACACGAAAATGAACACTGATGATGTCTGGATCGTCATCGGAATTATTTCAAAACAACCGAAGTGAGTTCAATACTATATCACTTTCAAAACCATTCGCAAACACTTCCATTTTGAAATCAATTCAAAATATCATTTGCAATGCTTTCATATATTTAATTCAATTCCATTTACAACACTTATTCAACCTCCCAGAGTTTTAATTTCAATTCAGATTTAAATTCAGATTTAATTCATCTGATTTCACGTATTTCACTTATATGAATTCTGATTGGCTATTAACATAACCATTTCAATTATAATCTCATTTGATTATAATAACAACTAATATATCCAATATATTATAATCATTCCAATATAAATCCTTTATATCAAAATATAATTTGGGTAAAATTATTTCGTTTACCCTCTTTTCAGAACATACTGTGTCGGTTCGTTGTATTCAAGTGTTTAGAAACTCCTACCGATTTAGTGGAACAAACTGATCGACCCGAATTCATAAACAACTCAATCGATAAATCTCCATGATATAAAACAAATTTATATTGAATAACAAATACGCGCTTATATATGTACACTCAACTCAATCTAGGGTATTGCTAACCCCATCTCTACTGAGTCACGCTACAAATCCAAGGTAATACTGGACCTTCAGCTTTGATACCACTGTAACGACCCGGGTTTTTCGCGATCCTGGATATTGGCATACAACACTATGTCGACTATTCAAGCATCGGAAACACCGGATAGTCCATGAAATAAATTAGAGGGTGAGAATAGATAAGATAGAAACTTAGAATAGACTAAGAAGAAGAAGAAGAACATACAACATCAGAGTAACACGAATCTCACAGCGGAACGAACAACATAAAATAGATAACATATCTTTGAAATAAAATCCGTTAAGTTATTGTACATTTCATTGGACACTTCATTTGAGTTAGTTCACTTATATGAGACTGTTAGTCCTGATTCGAGTATTTTGTTTGTTTTTTATTTCTTGCAATATATGTATACAGTAACATTATCAGAGTACGCTTACAACACAATGGAAATAACAATAGCTATATATTCCTGAAGCCTCCTGCTCCAAGCTCTCTAAGTATCTGTAAACTCCTGACTACTTGACTGCCCGTACAAAATTGGGCACCCAAGAGTTTAGGGAAAACAAAACAAAACAAACTCTGGGTCAGTCATGGGACTGGTGTGAGTAAAACAATTTAAAACTGTTTGAGCAATAAAATGATATCTCATAAGACCACGCCATATAATGGAACGGGTTTTTCCCTTATGAGAATCGAAAGCATTTGATTTAACATCAAAAATCCTTTTAAAAGAAATGATAAACTTTATATATGACTCTTTGATATTATAATAGTGTATATCAATCACAACTAAATAATCAACTAGCAGAACGCTTTCATCTCACATTCCACATATATAGTATACAATCAAAACTACGAGCACTTATTGGATAATGGATTACCAACTATGACAAGGTATGGAACCACTTTCCGATAGTGTACCTACAGAGAGGAATACACTGGGTTCAATAAGAACATCTTGCAACACGGCCACACATGACCGACCACTCATTTCGCTTGAGTGTATCAAATGTATATCACAAACGGTTGGGATCGGAAACCGTTTCCCGAATGGGACAACATCGAATAGATTTAGGAATGAAATGAATATATCTAGATAGGTGATAATACACCCTAATTGGCAGCCAACCACTTAGCCATGCTGCCTACCCGATTTTTGTCATTTCCCGGCTGTGAGGCTAGAGGCCACGCTTATCTCTGACAGATCACCCAATTATTCACTTTGAATGTCACATCGTCATACCCGCCAAATCACAAATTGATTTCCCCAAAAATTCAACGGGTATACAGCTAGGAGAAACGAATTTCTCCGCCACTAAATGTAAATACGTTCGAAGAGATTAACTTACACGATTTATTAAATATACACTGTCAGACATTCTTCCATATGGGTCGTCCTGGGACTGGACAAACCAAAGCCACTATTCTGTAAATCCATTTTAGGCAATTTCTACCTAGGATTTGACAGAACGACCCTTGCACAAACTCCGTCTTCAACTATCTTCACCATATTTGATTGCAATGCTAACGCCCATACATTGTGGTTTTCAGATAATGAATCTGATCCCGGTCTCTCCGTACTAACGATGGAAAAATGGTCAAAAACTTCAACAGTCGGTGAGTTAATTATCAAAGAAAACACGTGTGCAAACAACGATATTATTTCCAAATGGAATTTATATCGATCAACATCATTTATCTCTTTAGTTCATTTTTCATCTCCTGTTTTCATATATATACAGAAATTCTTATTTTCTAAATTTAGAAATTATACCTTATTGATATTGGAAAATGTTTCCATATTTATTCTCATCTCTTATTTTCTATATTAGAAAACATTTCTGATTCTTATTTGGAAAACATTTCCAAAACTCCTTCATTTGGATTTAAATAGATGTTTAAATAAAACATTGCTATGCCAACTCGAAACATTTCACTTATTAACTAAATTCACTTAACCAACCTTCACTATCGAACCTTAATCATTCCTTAGTTGAAAATGAAGTCAATCAAGTTGGGGTATAACTACCTCTCAGACCTTAACTAAACAACATTTCTAACTTTGAAATAGACAAAGTTCACCTTTTAAATCTTTAATAAACTTCCTTACGTAACTCTTGGATTCTTTTTATGAATCCACTTCTAACAATAGTGTTAAAATCCCATGCTTCAGAAATATAATAACTTCAATATAACTTTTATTTATTAATTTGGATAAATAAACAAATAACTAATTTATAAATAAATAAATCTTGATTAAAAACGGAAAGTGAATAGTACTTTCCCGCATTCGATATAATCGAATTCAACGTATAATTCTCTTTCGAATAATCTCTATGCGATAACTCCTTTTCGAATAAACTATATTCGATTAACTCCTTTCGAATAAAAAATATTCGGTAATCTCTCTTTCAAATAAATTATATTCGATTAACTCCCTTCGAATAAACTATATTCGATTAACTCCTTTTGAATAAACTATATTCGATTAACTCCTTTCGAATAAACTATATTCGATTAACTCCTTTCGAATAAACTATATTCGATTAACTCCTTTAACCCTATTCGAATAAACTATATTCGATTAACTCCTATAACTCTATTCGAATAAACTATATTCGATTAACTAATATTCGACTAACTCTTATTTGAATAACTAATATTCGATAACTCTTTTCGAATAACCAATATTCGATAACTCTTTTTGAATAACCAATATTCCTTTTTTCTTTCTATTTTTTTCCAATATATATTCCTTTTATCTTACTCCGTTTATTTAACAAATAAATATTCTTTTTATCTTACCCCATGTATTTAACAAATAAATATTCGTTTTATCTTACTCCATTTATTTAACAAATAAATGTTCCTTTTATCTTACTCCATTTATTTAACAAATAAATGTTCCTTTTAAATTCTGTTGTAAATGTTTTACAATATTTCCTTTCATATTCTATTTGTGAATGTTTTACAATATTTCCTTTCATATTCTATTTGTAAATGATTTACAAAATTTCCTCTCAATTCTATTTGTAAATGTTTTACAAATATTTCCTTTCATATTCTATTTGTAAATGTTTTGCAAAATTTCCTTTCAATCCTATTTGTAAATGTTTTACAAATATTTCCTTTCAATTCTAATTGTAAATTTTTTTACAAAGATTTCCTTTTATATTCTATTTGTAAATGTTTTACAAATATTTCCTTTCAATTCTATTTGTAAATGTTTTACAAATATTTCTTTTTATATATTCTTATTTATTATATAAATAATTCCTTTTATAAAATTCTATTCATTTTAAAAAATATTTCTTTTTATGAAATCCTTTGATTTTATAAATATCTCTTTCTATAAAATTCTTTGATTTTAAATATATTTCTTTTTCAATACAACATTGAAATTTTCATTTTTAACATTCCAGTATTCCTTACAGTATTTAAAATACCAAATAACAATGATAAGTATAATTCTAACACACATCATCAACAACAGATTATATATCACGTCATATATCATCATATATGAAAAACAATAAAATAAATGTTGAGGAATCCAGTCGAATTCCTCCAACCTGTTTCCCTGCTTCCACAGATGTTAAACAATATAATTAACATCGATTTCATTTCAATATGAAATATTCTGATAAACAGAATCATTGTTTGATTAACGATTTATATACATATATATCGTTATCTATAATTTCAAACAATCAATCAGCAATTCAATCAAACAGTCAGCACACAACAAATCAATCATCATTTATCAGTTCTAAATATACATTATAAAAATATGAACTGGTAGAGTTTGTGAGTTTTACTCACAATGGACGATTATCGTTAAATAACGAATAACTGTCGTTCATTAGATTCCGACAATTTATTTCGCTATAAAATGTAACGAGCTCCAATTCACTCCCAGTCAGTTCCATGGTGTAGCCGTCGTCCGTACGATCCTAATGGTTCCAATTTTGCTGATTTCCATTAACATAATAATATGATATGAATTTAACAAGTTTTAGATAAGCATTTAAACTAATAAATCTATTTAATTTCGAATGGGCTCACCCCACACAAATCTTGGCCCATACCCTTTTCCCCTTCCCTTAGCTACAGTACGTTTCTTCCTTCGCAATAATCCTGATTGCATAAAATTAACTCCTGCCATTAATGAAACTACACCAATCCCTAACTCCACCAACATCCCATGATTCAACTAACCAATCTCACCATTTAAATCGTCGACAAATTCTCCTCCACCTTAATACGTTATTAAGCTATAACCTCCTTCTTCCCTACAGTGATATCGCAATTCTGAACCCCATTACAGCACCTCCCTCTCTCCTGTTAGCTTCCCCTTCAATCCACCGTTCAACTAACGAAGACCACACCTAAACTAGTCATCACATTCTCTATCATCTCCGACACTCCTTCCTCAACTCGACTTCACCTTACTCATTACGGTTCTCAGACCTTCACGCTTGCACAGTACACAAGTGCGACATTTTTATTTTTCTTTAATTCCTGAAAAATCAAAATCAAATCCTTTCCATGCCAGAAACTCCACCGTAATCTCCTTATCTCAAACTGATGCTTCATATCCAAGAAAATCCAAGCCCTAGGCTTCGATGTTGTAAGTCGAACACAGAAATGAAGACCAAACCCACTAATTCAATTACTAGATTGAAGAGAATCGATTCAGGAATGCAAAAATACTAGTTTGAGGATTTAAGAGATTTTATTTGAATTTGAAAAGATTTTACAAATCACGATTGTTTTTGCGAGGAAGAAATTTCCGTCGGCAACAAATACGTTGACCATGGAAATGACTTGAATTAGGTTTTAGAGTGTTTATGGTGTACTTATAGAGATGGTTTATATTTTTTTATTTGATTTTATATTCAATTTTAATCAATCGTTATTTGTTCTTGTCAAATAAAATTTCCTATAATTACATATGATACCCAAAAATCATGAAAATGGACATGTAACCACAGTTCGACATTACGAACCCAACGGAACTGGTTTCGTCAAATTCCGACTCCGTTTGCTCACACTGCGTATTTTTAACCATCAAAATACTGACTGTTTTTACATTAAAATCCCATACGGCCACATACTAACTTCAAAAATCACAGAAATTGAAATGTAACAATAATTTGATATTATGGATCCAACAAAATTAGTTTCATCGAAAACGGAGGTCGTTTGCAAAACTAGCTATTTTTAAAGCTCTAAATAACCTACTTAAATATATAAATATATTTAAAAATAATTAAATTAAATATTTAAAAATAAATATTCTAGTATATATTCACACTAGAATATCATACTGCTCCAAAATAACATATTTGGATTTATATCTCCATATTTCAAATCCAGAGTTAAGTCGATATTCAATTTGTATTGAAAATCCATTTAAATATAAATAAATCGTTATAAAATTATAAATGAATTCCATAGCGACTTTTCAAAAATTTGATTTGGACATAACTCAAAATCTATCCGACGAAATCCCGATTTTTCTCTTCTATTAGAAAAATATACTTCACCAGCTCCGAACGTTTCTTGTTTCACAGAAATCGATTTAAAACGGATTTTGTATATTCATTTAAAGTTCGAATCGCCAAATAGCGAACTGCCGCGCCATTTCGAGCTCGATTATAATTATATTATAATTATACGTTCAAACATCATTTAAATAATATATTCGTTATTCGAATTCAATTCCAAACTAAATTATATATATTTTGAATTGTCCAATTCACAAAATATTGTGAATTCCACTATTTCCAACTATTTCAAAAATAAATATATTATTCTATTATTTAATTTAATTAAATATTCACTATTATTTATTTTAATAGCTATTTAAATCTCTATATCACAATTTAAATAATTAAATAAATTATTTATTATACCATGAAAAATACGGGACATTACAAATAGGCTTGCAGTTCTTGTGCTTTCGGCTGCTTCAGGTTTAAACTATAGCTTGCGTGATTTATGTATATAGATAGCCTATGCAAAATATAGACTGAAGTGATTTATCTTATCATAGGTTTTCTTTTAACTTGTTGCTTCCTCGTAAAGGAAGAAATACATGGTTACAAGCATGAATTCAAATCCCCAGTAGCGGTTCAGCGATGTAGATTCGATATTGTTCATACAACACTATGATAAAAGTGATATACTAATATCTTAAGCGACATTTATTCATTTGACGAGGTGCAGGTGAGCAATGCTATAGTTGGGGTTACCACGAATAAAAATGATATTGAAATAAGCTTTGGATCTTAATCGAGCATATAAATTATTGTCGAGAAGAACCCGTAGCTCCTGTTATTATGATATACTATACTTACATATGTTGCGAGGAGATGAGTTGCGTGATGAGGAATGTTGGAATAAAACCAACTGTATAAATATTTTTGTGAATGTAAATGGGTTACATTCAGTACCCTCAGGTTGTATGTTATTGTGCTCAAGCTATCGGCAATTGGGCGCACTAATATTGCTCATATCTATGGATGTACAATGAGAAATGTTACTTTGTATTTAATCCTCTGGTGTATGTTTTATTAGATAATGCTTCTTTAGATTTTATGGTACTAAACTACACGAAATTTTATCATTTAAGGACCATTATTGACAAAATAAATATATTTTTGAGACAAGCACTGTGCCATGATTCAAAAAAATGTAATAATATAGAAAAGTTAAATTATTCTATGAATTTCCAAAGGTACTAATTTAGGGCGCAAAATACGTTAAACAAAAAAGTCACTTATTTTTTCTAATTAAAACTTTTGGAAAAATTCTATAGATTAAATTAAGTATATGTCTCAAAAATCTTGTCTAAATCCGAAATAAATAATTTATTATATGTAATAAATCGTTAT
This sequence comes from Allium sativum, assembly GCA_030737875.1. Taxonomy (NCBI): domain Eukaryota; kingdom Viridiplantae; phylum Streptophyta; class Magnoliopsida; order Asparagales; family Amaryllidaceae; genus Allium; species Allium sativum. The sequence continues at coordinate 860,249,876 of CM060915.1, read as the reverse complement.
GGTTTATAAACAATTCCATAGCGACTATTTGAAAATTTAATTTGGATATAACTTACAATCTATAAGACGAAATCTCTAATTTCCACTTCCATTAGAAAAATAAATTAATTAGATTCGAACGTTTCTTGTTTTACAAAATTCCAACATAAAACGGATTCTGTATACTCAGTCGAAGTTCAAAACAAAATATTACAAACTGTCACGATGTTACGAGCTCTATTACAATCAATACATTCAAATGTCATTTATTAAATATATTCGTTATTATACTTCAGATATAAACTCGACTAAATTTCTTAAATAATCCAATTTACACAAAATTGCCAATTCAGCTATTTTTGACTATTCCGGAAATTAAATTTATTACTCCATTATTTATATTAATTAAATATTCAGAATATTTGAATTTAAACCATTTACATTATCAAACAATTATATAATTAATTAACTAATTCATATATTGCTAAAAATCTAGGACGTTACATTCCTTCCCCCTTGAAAGAATTTCGTCCCCGTAATTACTAAGCAGGAAAAATGTCTATTAACTAGGTTAAAAAATCTATTTGATTTATTTTTTCAATTTCAATTCAACTGAACCAATCAATTCGTTTAAGATATTAATCTATTCGTACTGACGAAAATTTTCTAACACTCTAAATCTCCGAAAAATTTCGCCAGCATCTCTTTTACACGGCTTAATCATAACAACTACAACTCGCTTCTCTAGGCCTTCTCCCATCCAAAATAAAATCAAACAGCCAAGCGGTTTGCCAAATTGGCTCATAAATCTCATATTTATATAAAATATAAATTTGTACATTTTTGTCGAGCATCTAGTTCCATCTCGTCAACTTGTTACCACTTCAGCATATAAAAATGTGTTTCCAATTGGTCTCCGCCTAACACATCTTCAGATCCAATCATTCACTTAAATCCAAGCCAAATTTCAAACTCTTGTTCAAATCTCAATCCCAAATTCCTACTCAATAATTTAATTCTAGTCCATATTTTCTCTAATCCAATCCAATTTCATTTAACATGGTTTAAGTTAAATTTTAATTAATTTATTCAAATTTTCTATTTAAATTTTATTTAACTTTCATAAGTAAATTTTAAAATTTCAAATTTTTGGGTTTATTCAAATCAGTTTGAAATTGTATATATTTACATATAATACTAACAATTCAAAACATTTGAATTTTCGACCACTTGTTTCCTCAAAACAATTCAAAACAAAATATTTGGTAGTAATCCGTCACTCAGAAATTCGAAAATTAATACTGATGATGTGGCCATCATCATTAGAATTAATCGGAGTGAGTACAATACTATATAACTTTCAAAACTCATTTTTAAATACTACCATTTTAAAATCATTTCAAAATATTAATGCTTGGAAAATATTTCCAAAATTTCCTAGGATCTTCAAATTTCCATACATTTAATCCAATTCTCATTTTCAAACCTTTCTCCAAACACCTTTCCTAGTTTCTGGGATTTAATCCCAAATCTATTTTAAATTCAAATTTAATTCATCTAATTTTATATGTTACACTTCTATGAATTCTGGTTGGTTATTTATATAACTAACTTGATTATAATTTTATTTGATTATATTTACAACCAACATGCTCAATATATTATAATAATTCCAATATATATACTTCTTTATATCAAAATATATTTTGGGTAAATTTTTTTATTTACCCTCTTTCAAAACATACTGTGTTGGTTCATCGTATTCGAGCGTTTAGTAACCCTATCGATATAGTGGATCCTACTGATCGACTAGAATTCATAAACCACTCAGCCAATAAATCTCCACAATATAAACCCATTTTTATATTAAATAACAAATACGCTCTCATGTATATATACATTCAAATTCAATCTAGGGTATTGTTAACCCCATCTTTACTGAGTTACGCCTCAAAGCCAAGGTAATTACTCAACCTTCAGCTCTGATATCACTGTAACAAACATGGATTTTCGACCCCGAAAATTGACAAAAAACACGATGTCGATTATTCAGACATCATAAGTACCTGATCATTAATTGGAAGAAGTTAGAGGGTGAGAAATAGAACGAAAGAAAATTAGAATAAAAGAAGAAGAGGATCACAATAGAACAAAATCGGAGTAAGCACGAATCTCACAGCGGAACGGATAAAATATAATATATATCATAACTCTGAAATACAAACTGTATTTGTACTTACATATATCATCAGAGTACATCACAGCGGAAATAAACTCTATATATAACTAGTGTTGAAGCTTCCTGCTCCTAGCTCCTCCAAGTATTTGTAAAATCCTAACTACTTGACTGCCCGTGCAAATTTGGGCACCCAAAAGTTTAGGGTAAAACGAACAAAATAAACTTTGGGTTAGCCACGGGAATGCTGTGAGTAAACTCCAATCATTCGGGTTAACTTTTCACAATCCTTTCCAAAAGAAAGGATAATCGTAAGACCGATCCACACATAAATACGGATGGTTTTTACCTTACGATAACCCAAAAAAAATTTTAAAACAATATTATTCTGATATTTTAATAGTGTCTAAATGCATGTATATAGCAATCCAGTAGAACGCTTGCATCTCATGCTCCACATATATAATATACAATCAAAACCATGTGCTCTTATTGGAGACTGGATTCCGACTATGGCAAGGTATGGAACCACCTTCCGATCAGTGTACTCTAGAGGGGATACACTGGAGTTCAACAAGAACATCTTGCAACTCGGCCCACACATGACCGGCCATTCATTTCGGTTTTGTGTTCTGAATATATTGTCACCTTACGGTTGGTATACCAACATAATCATTCCCGGGAGATACAAAAGTCGAAAGAAGTAACGAATATAATATTCTCTAGATGGTGACAATATACCCAAATTGGGTGTGACCCATTTAGCCATGATGCCTGCCCGATTTTATTCATTTCCCGATTGATGAGGCTTGAGGTCATAACGTATCCTTTGGAACACCTGGCCACCATTCACTTTGAATGCCACATCATCATACCCACAAAATCACAAATTGATTTCCCCAAAAATACTGCAGGTATAAAGCAAAGAGAAATGAATTTCTCCGCCACCAACGTAAATACTTTTGAAGAAATCAACTTACGCGATGTATTGGATATACTCTGTCAGAAACTCGTTAATTCAAGTTGTCCTGGGACTGGACAAACCGAAGGCACTGTTTTGTAAACCCATCTTAGGCAATTTCTACCTGGGATCGCCAAAATAGCCCTTGCATAAACTTCGTCTTCAATTTTCTTCATCATATTTGATTCGCAATGCTAATGCCCATACGGAGTGGCTTTCAGATAATAAATCTGATTCTGATCTCTCCGTATTCAAAATGGAAAATGGTCCAAACTTTGATAGCCAGTGATTTAACTATCAAAGGAAAACATCCATACATCCAATAACCATATTTCCAAATAGAAATTATACCGATCAATCATCAATCAACATTCAGCTCTTTAAATTAATTTATCATTTATTTATCCATTTCCTAATTTTCCATTTATTTCTTAAAACTGTTTAATCTTTCCCCAATTCTTGGAAAGATTTTCCATATATCACGAACTATTTAATTTCTATATTTAGAAAATATCTCTTTTTAACATTGGAAAATAGTTCCGCATATCCACCAAGCCTTATTTTCTATATTTAGAAAATATATGTTATTATCATTGGAAAACATTCCATTACTTATTCATGCCTCACTATTTGTCCACATCCATCTGTCTCTAACTATAAACTAGTAGGAGAACAGTTTTTTAAGTATCAACCCCGAAGGCCGAAACCAACATCAGATCAATATTGAGAAAGTCGTACATCATAACTAATCTCCAGTCAGATTTTAATTTCCTTAACTCCATTCTTAACTACTTATATTAATAAAATCAGTTTCTTTTCTTTCTTTTTTTATACTTAGAAAAACATCTCTGCTTATATTTGGAAAACATTTCCAAAATCCATTTATAAATTTAAAAACGAACGTTGTACAAACATTGATTATAACGATAGTGTTTATAATACCTGTTTCCAAAATGTTTAAATTAAAAATATAACTTTAATCCTTTATTTACAATAAATAAATAATATTAAATTAATTAAATAAACCTTAATTAAAACGGTAAGTAAATAGTACCTTCCTGAATTCGATATAATCGAATTCTAACTTATAACTCTATTTTGAATAATCTTTACTCGATTAACGTTTCAAACGTCGGAATCATTTCATCGTTTATGATCAACTCCATTTCTAAATTCACTTTTGAATTTCATTTCAAAATATCTACCAATTTCCTTTTTTTATTACCATTCCCATTTGCAAAACGGTTGCTTTTAAAACATTATTCACTTTAAACGTGAGTATTATTCCTCTACAGAAATCTGGACTCAATTTATTAAATCAAACCTTGATTTAAATAATAAATATCATTTCGATTTAAAATTCCATTTATCTAGTTTCTTTATAAATTCATATTCATATTCCACTTTATAAATTTCATTTACAAGCCAACTTCTTGTTAATTTTATGTCCAATTTATATCTTCACTTCGATTACAAATTCGATTGTAAATTATTGGTTACGAACCAAACATTGATTATCTGGTCAAATTTTGGATTATAATTTATATTTTCTAGAAATAAATTATTGTACTAAGATTTGACATAGTTGAATTATAATTATAAATTCTTGTAGATTCATTCAGTTCAATTCTCATTTTGAGCGTCCAAAATAAATTTCATCATTTTCTTTTGAAAACTATTTCCATTTCCCTTTCTGATATTCGTTATTGAATTTGCATTCTATAATATAATTATTCTATCTCATTTCCACATATCGTTTATAAATCAAACTTCTTGTTTTGTATAATTAAAACAAGTTATTTTATTCTAGTTATTCGAAATTCAACTTCTATTTAAAAGTAGATGTTTTCCCTTTTCAAATCTCGAATTCTTTTTCAATAAAATTTATGGTATTTGAATACCGATTGTTTCAGGGTCAAATGTTATTCAAAAACTTCCCAATCACACAATAATAAACCACTTATTCTTTATCACATCATAAAATGCAATATATGAAAATAACAATACAATTGTTGAGGTGTCCAGTTGGATCCCTCCAACCTGTTTCCTTGCATCTACAGATGCTAATCAATATAAATAAATGACAATTTCATATCAACATGAAATATAATAATAAACAAGATCAGCATTCAATCAACGGTTGATGTATAACTTTGTATATTACTCAACAAATTAATTAGCAAATCAACCAAACAACTATCACCCAAATATTCAACCATTAATATTAAATAATGTTTATAAAATTACAAAAATAGACCGAGTTAGTGAGTTTACTCATCTTAGTTGCCTTAGTCGCTAATCATTGAATATGTATAAAGGTCGATTTGATCGAGCCAGGCGTTTTATTCTTTCGAAAATTCCCACGAGCTCAAAATTGTTCCAATCCAAATTCTTTGTGTAGTATTCTTTGATACTATTCTAATTGTACCAGTTTTATTCGATTCTGTTCACGAATGAAATGGGTATGCTTACTACAAATTACTACATTAATTAAATTAACTTAAATTTTATATCTATTCATTCTAGCCTTACCATTTGTAACCTGGCCCAAAACGAATCCGAGCAGCCTTCTTCCTGTCTATACCTTCCATTTATTCCCAGCATGCAAATCGTTTCTTTTTTTCTTTTTTTTATATGGGCTTTTCTCCAAACTTGGGCCATTACTTATTTAAATACCCACCAGCCGAATTTAGGACATCTCCTCCAAAATCTAAACACCCGCAAGCTTTATCTTCCTCCCGTAAAACATTCCACCTCAATTCCTCCCTATCCAGTCCTTTAAAATGAAAACAAAAATCATCAATATTCTCCTCCACACAAATTATTCCCTTCCATCCATTTATCGTAAAACTCAAACCTCTATCCACTTCGTCTTGGTTGTAGCAAAATTGGCGTTCACAGTACGAGATCGAACTGTTTCATTCCTAAATTTTCCCAGAACTCGCACGCTACTTCTACACCATCTCACAAATTCTGAAACAACCCGGTTCCGTGGATCGAAAACTCAAACACCCAAATTGATTTACCCTAGCTAACACTACTCGATTTACAGCGATTCGAACCTAGTGAAAAATGCACAGAAATAAAGAGTATTTTTGATTGGAATTTGATATATATTTTCCAAGATTTTATTTCAGATTTGTATGAAAATTTTATTTTGATTTCTTTTGCTATTGAAGCGATTACTCAGCTTGTATTTGTTAAAGCAAAGAATGAAGTTGGCATGCTTATATATATACTGTGCTTTTGCTTGGGTGCCAAGGAGTGGCCATGAATATGTGAATATGGTTATAGGGTAGCTGGTCCATATGGCAGGTATGTGTTGAGATTTCCTTTCATAGGATTTTTTTCTCCACATAGCTATTGCGTTATAATGCTAATAATAGGTTTGCAGTTCTTGTGCTTTCAGCTGCTTCAGGTTTAAACTATAGCTTGCGTGATTTATGTATATAAATAGCCTACGCAAAATATAGACTGACAGTGATTTATCTTATCATAGGTTTTTTTTCACTTGTTGCTTCCTCACGAAGGAAAAAATATATGGTTAACAGCATGAATTCATATCCCCTGTAGCGGTTCAGTGATATTGATTCGATATTGTTCATACATCATTATGGTAAAAGTAATACTAATATCTTAAGTGACGTTTATTCATTTGACGAGGTGTAGGTGTGCAATGTTGTAGTTGGGGTTACCACGGATAAAAATGATATTGAAATAAGCTTTGAATCTTGATGAAGCGTATAAATTATTGTCGAGAAGAACCCGTAGCACCTGCAATTAATGTATGCTAACTTACACATGTTACGAGGAGATAAGTTACGTGATGAAGAATATTGGAATAAAACCAACTGTAGTAATAATTTTGTGAATGTAAATGGATTATATTCAGTACCCTCAGGATGTATGTTATTGTGCTTAAGCTGTGGGCCATTGGGTGCACTAATATTTTCTTATATCTATGGATGTACGATGAGAAATGTTACTTTGAATTTAAGCCTTTGGCGTATGTTTTACTGGATAATGCATCTTTAGATTTTATGGTACTATACTAAACGAAATTTTATCATTTAAGGACCCACTATTGACAAAATAAATATATTTTTGAAACAAGAACTGTGACATGATTCAAAAAAATATAATAATATAGACAAGTTAAATTATTCTATGAATTTCCGAAGGTACTAGTTTAGGGTGCAAAATACGTTAAACAAAAAAGTTGCTTATTTTGTCTAATTAAAAATTTTGGAAAAAATCTATAGATTAAATTAAGTATACGTCTCAAAAATCTTGTCTAAATCCAAAATAAATAATTTATTATATTTAATAAAACATTATGGTTTATAAACGAATCCATAGCGACTATTTGAAAATTTGATTTGGATATAACTTGCAATCTATAAGATGAAGTCTCTAATTTCCACTTCCATTAGAAAAATACAGTTAATTAGATTCGAAAATTCCTTGTTTTTACAGAATTCCAACTTAAAACGGATTATGTATACTCAGTCGAAGTTCAAAACTAAATATTACGAACTGTCGCGACGTTACGAGCTCGATTATAATTAATACATTCAAATGTCACTTATTAAATATATTTGTTACTATACTTCAGAAATAAACTCGACTATATTTCTTAAATAATCCAATTTACACAAAATTGTCAATTCAGCTATTTCCGACTATTTTGAAAATTAAATTTATTACTCCATTATTTATATTAATTAAATATTCGGAATATTTGAATTTAAACCATTTACATTATCAAACCATTATATAATTAATTAACTAATTCATATACTGCTAAAAATCTGGGACGTTACATTCCTTCTCCCTTAAAAGAATTTCTTCCCCGAAATTACTACGCTGGAAAAATGTCTATTAACTAGGTTAAAAAAACCTATTTGTTTTATTTCTTTAATTTCAGTTCAACTGAACCAATCAATTCGTTTAAGGTATTAATCTATTCGTACTGACGAAAATTTTCCAACACTCTAAATCTCCGAAAAATTTCACCAGCATCTCTTTTGCATGGCTTTATCAGTACAACTACAACTCACCTCTCTAGATCTTCTCTAATCCAAAAGAAAATCAACCAGCCAAACGGCTCATAAATCTCATATTTATATAAAATATAAATTTGTACCTTTTTGTCAAGCATCTAGTTCTATCTCATCTACTTGTTACTGTAACGACCCAGAAAATCTGAACCAATTTAAAAATTTTAAATTGGCTAAAATAATGGACTTTAAATATTTAAAATAAATATTTTAGATAATGGCAATGAAAACTGAGTTTGAATCGACATTTGAAAACGAATATAATTAATTATAATTATATATAGAATTGAAAATGGCGCGGTAGTTCGATAATTCGATTTCAAACTTCAATTGAATATACCGGGTGCAAAACAATCCGGATTTTAGTGAAACCAAAAATATTTAAATCCGTTAGTGAATATCTTTCTAACGGATTCGACCAATCGAAATTTGATAGCGGGAATCAAAAGGTATGTCCAGTTGAAAATTCTGAATAGTCGCTATGGAATTCAGGCCCTTAAAAATGGACATTTTGCAGATGACCTCGGATTTCGACGAAACCACTTTTGTTGGATCCGCAGTGTCAAATTATTGCTAGGTTTCAAATTTCATAATTTTTCGAATCAATATGTGAGCGTGGCAAAGGAAAACGCGTTTGACCAGTTTCTGTTGAATTTAATCGACTGGAAATTGGCCATTTTTCAAACGGTCTCAGAATTAGACGAAACTGGTTTTGTTAGGACCGTATCGTCAATACGAAGCTAGAAAATATTTTCTGGAATTTTTCGAGTTCGTATGTGGCCCCACTAATTTGAAATGTGCGTTTAAAATTCAATATAATGATTTAGATGAAAATTCAAACGGAAACTGATTGTAACGATCAAATCGGCTTACGATACATATCCCATTGTGTTCAGAATGGTGGTAAAACGCTATGGACGACAGGCGGTGGGCCTCGTTTCGAGGTCGTATGTAAAAGTCAACCTATTTGCAAAATTAAATAATAAAATAATAAAAAAAAAAATTAATTCCCTCCCTCCCTTTATTCTTCTGCTTGCCCCCCCCCCCCCCCCGATTCTATTACCAGAAAACAAATAAAAAAAAAAGAAGAAACCTAATTTTAATCGCGCCGCCTGACCCTCGAGCCGCCGACGAGGACTTCGCCGAAGCCCCACCGCCCGACCCCCTCCTTCCATCGAGACATCGCGACACCTCCTGGAACCATCGAGCAACCCTCGACACCCCGAAGACGACGCACCCTGCCGCGAACCTCCGAACGCCGCCTCAGAGCCGCCGACGACGCCTCCTCCCCTTTGCCAGCTATCGGTGAGTGATTTAGGTAATTTTATTTTTATATTTATTTTTATTTTTGTTTTATAATTTCTGATTGATAAAAACTGATTTATAAAACGATTTAAAAACTAATTTCAGATTTGAAAACAGAATTTTTAAAGAAAATATAAACTGTTTTTTTTTTTAGAATGTAAAAACAGATTTTTTAGAAAGTTATAAAAACTGGATTTTTTAAAGAAAGTTATAAAAACTGTTTTTTTAAAAAAAAGAAAGTAAAAACAGATTTTTATAAAGGAATTTTTAAACTGATTTTTGGAAAAGGTTTAAACGTCAAAGACAAAAAGATTTGAACTTTAAAAAAAGTAAAAATCGTATTTTTATATATTGAAAGTCGAAGTAAAAATCATATTTTTATATATTGAATAGCATCGTAAAAATTCGATTTTTACATATGTAGAGAATACGGGCGAAAGCGACAAAAGGCGAAGATTTCTATAAAGGAAGTGTCGTGCAGTTGGATAGCTATTGGTGAGATTTCTGATTTAAAATTTATATATATATGTGTGAATTAAAAGTGAATTGCTATATATAAATATATATATATATACGCCCCTCGTCCACAAACCATGGACGATATTTATTGGTTGAAATTGTTGTGAAAATTTGATTGATAGCGAATGATTGTTTGGGATTGTTTGTGATTGATATTGGTTAATGGTGGTTGAAAAATACCCATTTGTGGTTGTGAAATATTTGGTTGAAACCACATAGGATTAGTTTGTGGAAATGAAATAAATATATACATGCCGCCTGCGTGCGAACTAGATGCACGATCCCCATTGTTAAAAACCGCGAGGTTTTAAGGTAGAGCGAGGAGCCGTACTAGGGACGGTCCCGGTTTAACTACCCTGCCGTTATGCTGCCGAAATTTTGAATAATATTTGTGTGTTTGAATTATTTTCATATGCTTAAACTATATTTATTCATTGAATAGAAAACATTCATGTGTTGAATTGATATTCATTCGTTGTTTAGCAATTCATGTGTTGAATGGTATTCGCGTTTTAAAATATAAAAATCACATTTTTATCTATATATTAAAACTATTGAAAACATTCATGTGTTGAATTGATATTCATTCGTTGTTTAGAAATTCATGTGTTGAATGGTATTCATATTTTGAAATAAATTGTTCGATAATAAAAATCACATTTTTATCTATATATAGAAACTATTGAAAACATTCATGTGTTGAATTGATATTCATTCGTTGTTTAGAAATTCATGTGTTGAATGGTATTCATATTTTGAAATAAATTGTTCGATATAAAAATCACATTTTTATCTATATATAAAAACTATTGAAAACATTCATGTGTTGAATTGATATTCATTCGTTGTTTAGAAATTCATGTGTTGAATGGTATTCATATTTTGAAATAAATTGTTCGATATAAAAATCACAATTTTATCTATATATAAAAACTATTGAAAACATTCATGTGTTGAATTGATATTCATTCGTTGTTTAGAAATTCATGTGTTGAATGGTATTCATATTTTGAAATAAATTGTTCGATAATAAAAATCACATTTTTATCTATATATAGAAACTATTGAAAACATTCATGTGTTGAATTGATATTCATTCGTTGTTTAGAAATTCATGTGTTGAATGGTATTCATATTTTGAAATAAATTGTTCGATAATAAAAATCACATTTTTATCTATATATAGAAACTATTGAAAACATTCATGTGTTGAATTGATATTCATTCGTTGTTTAGAAATTCATGTGTTGAATGGTATTCATATTTTGAAATAAATTGTTCGATAACAAAAATCACATTTTTATCTATATATAAAAACTATTGAAAACATTCATGTGTTGAATTGATATTCATTCGTTGTTTAGAAATTCATGTGTTGAATGGTATTCATATTTTGAAATAAATTGTTTGATAATAAAAATCACCTTTTATCGCCTACATGAACTATATAGAAAAATAGTGTTTTGAAATGAATTGTTTTACAATAAAAAATCACATTTTTATTGTATGCAGAAATCGTTGAAATGTGAAGTGTTAAAAATAGCCACTTGTTCAAAATAAACATATATGAGTTGAAATATTCATTAATTAGCTAATGAAATGATTTGCACCTATTTATGTAACATTAGAATGAATGGTGTTTTTAAACCAAATTGAAATCAAATATGAAGTCGAATAGAAAATGATAAATGATAAGAACTGTATATACATGTACATGCATATTCATTGAACAGGTTATAGCAAAGGGGCTAGAGAAGAGGAATAAAATTTTGTGCCCGACAAATAGGTACACATTTACTGATTTGTTTGGGTGATGATTTTGAGCCTGTTGGCTAGCCGCTTGGCTTTTTCTTTTTCTTTTTGAGATTAGAAGGACCGGGAACGCTATTTGCGATTTCCCGATGCTCCCGGTGCAGGGGAGGTTATGGCGAAATTTTTCCAAAATTTAAGGTGTTAGAAAAATATTTGAAGTGAAAACGATATTGAAATTGTTGAATGAACTATATTTATATAAATATATAAATATAAATAAAATTAAAACGAAACGAGGCCGTGCAGTTCGTATTTTGAAACCGTGATTTCAAACGACTAGTGCGGGAAATCCGACCATTGGATTTTCCCGAAATCTCAACCGTCGGGTTCGCCTTGGAATAATCTTTCCAACGGCACCAACCTTGTAAAAATCCAACGGTTGGATTGTCTGGAATGTTTAATTCAAATCTGAAGAAAAACAGCGCCAGAAGCGATTATATTTATATATATATAAATATAATTATATATATTTAATCGAATAACGACGCTGCAGTTCGTATTTTGAAATCGAAAATTCAAACGATTGTACCGGGAGATCCGACCGTCGGATTTTCCCGAAACCGGAACCGTTGGATTCGTTTTGAAAAGACCTTTCTAATGATGTAAATTTTGTGAAGATCAAACGGTTAGATTTTCAGATATGTGTAAATCAAATCTGAAGAAAAACAGCGCCACGGCCGCCTTATGGCCCGAAGCGTCGTTTTGAATAAAATGGTTATTTTAAAATAAATAAAAATAGCGATAAATAGTTATAAAATATCGTAAGCGATATGAAATGGAAATAAACTGAATTTGCTTGATTTATGTGATGTTTGATGGTTGAATGTGTTTGGTGTGAAAACTATATTAAAGAACACAATTGGTGTTGTCAAATAATTTAACCATTGAAATAAATCGATTTGAAATTCTAAATATACGTGAATTATTTGAAAAGGCCGAGTTAATTCTCATTTCAAATAATTGACCGACGATTGAAAGTCGAAGATGAAGACGATGGTCGAAGACCGGAGATCTTCACCTCGTTTGGATGGTAACCGAGGTCCTGATTGGGAGGCATCCCGAAATATGGATAATGAGTGGTGATCGTCCAGACGTACGTGTTGATCGAAGGGTTTGCGAGGTATTTAGTGCCTCCGGTTTCGTTCAGACCCAGAACGGACTTGTAAATGGACTGTGTGTCCGACATTGGAATTTGTTCTGTGTGATTGATAGCCATCAGTTGCACGGTATGAATTGCCTGTGTGGCATGCTAAGATGCAGTGATCAGGGCTTCTGTTGAAAAGCAAAGTCTTGTGGTGATGATCAAAGCATCGCCTGTGTGGCGTAGCTTTGTGTATAACGTAAATTCGCGAGCCTCACACCCCGGTATGAACCTAAAACGGGAGAAGGACATCAGGGAGGGCATGCGTTTCTTTCTAGCTAGGGTGGTGTCAGTGACCTACCAGCCCTGACATTTATATACTTTTCACCTATGTGGTTGTTGCTGTTGCGAGGCGCCTCGGTTTGATCGGACGATCCGGGTCCGATGGAGTCATTCGTTGGCTCGTTTGCGCCCCAAAGGGCGGGGAGACGTATTGTTCAGGTATAATAATCCACATCGGTGGACCGGCCCTGACGATCCAGGGGGCAGTTGCGGCTGTTCCTGAGACATGGTAGGCTAGATTGTCTCGAATTCGGTAAGGACTATCTTTTGCCTTGGTTCATGACGGAAATCCAATTTCCAAATACGACATCGTGCGGTTTTGATTGTATACCTATATATGGCGACATAGTGGTATGGGGCATTAATGCCGTCTATGATTGATAGTTATGATTTGAAATTGTTTTCAAAACATATAAACACTAGCAATAATATCAAATGCCTTTGTTTTATTCGTATCAAGCATATTTTGACCGTTATAAGGTAAAAACTCTATCCTCCGGTTTGCGTTGCATTGTGTGATGGGAACTGAGTCTTATAACGGCTTCATTCTTATAAAAAGCATAGCGATGTTTAAAAGAAAGATTTGTTTTAAAGCACTGGCAATCCAATGGAGAAAACCCGTTCCACGAAAGTGGCGTGGTCCTGTGATTAGCCAATTATATATGTGTTGAGTGGATTTCTTATACCAGTCCCATGACTGACTCGTAGTTTGTTTCACTCTCAAACTCGGGTGCCCTTTTTCCACACGGGCAGCCTTGTATTCAGGTTTAGCTGGTTCATTCTGGATAGCTGGAGCTGAAGATGGATTCTATCATTTATTCTTTTTATGCTGTTCAGCTCCTATTGTACATATTTTGTTTATTTCCGCTGTAGACATTTATGTATAGCTGAACTGTTTGTACTAAGTAAGATCCTGTATACTGTGTAACTCTGATGATTACTTTTATCCAGTATATTCTGTTGTTCATATCTGGTGTATTTATTTAATTCTGTTCTGCTATTATATGTTTCTGTGTTATATTCCAAAAGATAACCTTGTTTCCGTGAGAACGGGAAATCGGGTCGTCTCAACGTGGTATCAGAGCTTTGGTTAAGCTTAGTTCTGGAATATAACATTTGAACGAACTCGTCAGAAATAGAACCAGTAGTGTTCTAGGACGGGTAACTCTATACAGATAGGATCAGTAATATCCTAGTATGAGTAAAGCAGAATGAAATTACACCTTGATAGACACATTTACATTTGAAGTATGTGTTTCTATATTTTAAAATACCTTTTCTGTGACCTGACACTTGATCTGCCATTTGCAGAAGAACTAGAAAATGAGTGCCAGGAACAGAAGAAATAATCGTATGGCTCGACCAGCTAATGAGCCAGTTGTGCTCCCGCAGCCAGAATCCAATATAGAAGTTCTATACAAGAGATTTCGAAATCTTGGTGGATCGCCATTCTTAGGCAAGGAGCCCATTATGGAAACACAAGCTTGGATTCGTTCTGCAGAAAAGATCTTTGAGGGTTTAAAGCTGATAGACGATCAGAAAAGGTTACTAGCGTCTTGGGCACTCAAAGAAGAAGCTTTGTTTTGGTGGGATTCTGTTATTAAAGATAATCCAGAAGGTGATATCACCTGGGATAGATTCAAAGTTATTTTCTTGGAAAGATTTACTCCTCCCGAAGCAACCGAGAGATTATGCGATGAATTTTCTTATCTGATACAAGGGGACATGACCATTCCCGAATATCATAAGAAATTCAATGAACTTTCTCACTTTGCTCCTCATCTAATTCAAAATCCGAAGAGGAAGAATATGAGATTTATTCACGGGCTTCAAAGGAAATACCAGAATAAAGTATTGGGGCATGTGAAGCTTCCTTTTTCAGAAATGATTTATATGGCTTATCAATATGAAGACCTCCATATGAAAGGCATGTTGCGAGACAAAGAAGAAATCAGCTCTAGCAGCAAAAGGAAATTTGAGGCTGATAGCCCAGAGACAAGTGAGCAGCCTGAGGCTAGTACGAAGGCTGAAGTCAAAAAGAGGCCTAAGATCAATCAGAAAAGGGTAAAGGCAGTCGTATGTCTAAAGTGCAATCAGCAAGGGCATTCGATGAGAAATTGTAGATCTTCGAACAGACGAAAGGGTGATGGGTCTAAATCCGGGATGAATCTTCAAGAAAATAGTAAATGCAATCTCTGCCATCAGGCTGGTCACGTAAAGCAAGATTGCTGGCAGTTGAAAAAGACTGAAATAGTTCAAGTGAATGAAGTGGCAGAAACTTCTGAGCCCTCAGCTAGCCAGGAAAGGTCTGACGTTTTAGAAGGCACGCTCAATGTCAAGAACATCCCAGTTAAAGTACTGTTTGACACTGGCGCGTCACGAAGCTTTATTGCAAAGAGTGCAGTCAAGAAATTAGATTTGAATTTGAAGAAGCTCAAAGAGCCAATGACAGTCTGAAATCCAGTTGGAGGATCCATCAATCTCAGTTGGATTTGTGTAGTACCCGTCTCTTTTTCTTGCTATAAGTTCCCTATTATCTCTGTCGTCATGAATTTTGATGAATTCGATCTTATTCTGGGATTGGATTGGCTAACCAAATATGAAGCAGAGGTTAGATGCGCCGAGAGAGTTGTTAGAGCTAGGATTAAATCAGGGAGTTATATAACCATACCGTGTGAAGGTCAGAATGCTAATAGAAAAGACTTCTGGGCAGCTCTAAATGTTTCTCCAGCTCAAATGGAAAATATCCCTGAAGTTACTGAGAATATTCCTGACCTCATCAAAGATATTCCTGTCGTCAAGAATTATGCGGATGTGTTCGAGGAAGTTGTTCGCTTACCTCCGCAGAGAGAGATAGATTTCAAAATTGCTTTAATTCCGAATGCAAGGCCGGTAGTTCACGCTATTCGAAGAATGTCCTTGAAAGAGAAGGAGGAATTAGACAATCAAACACGACAACTGGTATGGAAAGGTTTGATAAGGCCTAGTTTCTCTGATTGGGGTGCAGCAGTGGTGTTTGTCCCAAAATCTGACGGTACTCTACGTCTATGCGTGGATTATCGAGATCTGAACAAACAGACAATAAAGAACAAATATCCATTGCCGCGAATAGATGATTTGTTGGATCGATTAAATGGAGCACAAGTATTCTCACGAATGGACCTAGCTACAGGATTCCATCAACTTCGAATTGCCGAAGAGTGTGTTCCAATGACAGCGTTCAGAGGCCCCGACTTATTCTACGAGTGGTTAGTAATGCCGTTCGGCTTATGTAACGCTCCAGCTTATTTCGTCGATCTAATGAACAGAGTATTCAGAGGAGTATTGAATAAATTTGTTCTGGTTTTTATTGATGATATTCTAATCTTCTCTAAATCAAAGGCCGAACATGAAAAGCATCTGGAACAAGTGTTAGAAATTCTCAGAAGGAATGTATTGAAAGCCAAGTTTTCCAAATGTATATTCTGGCAAGATGAAGTGAAATTTCTGGGCCATGTTGTATCGAAAGAAGGAATTGTTGTGGATCCAAGTAAAATCACGGCTATTCAAAATTGGAAACAGCCCAGTACTCCCACTGAAGTCCGCAGCTTTCTCGGATTGGCTAGCTATTATCGGAAGTTCGTTAAAGACTTTTCTAAGATATCTGGCCACTTAACGAAGCTTACAAAGAAGCATTCTAAGTTCAAATGGACTCAAGAAAGTGAGGAGGCTTTCGAAGAGCTAAAGTTAAGATTAACAACAGCCCCAGTGTTAACCATCATCGATGGCAACCAAGATTTAAAAGTCTGGACGGATGCTTCTAGAGAAGGCCTTGGCGCAGTGTTAATGCAAAGAGGTCAAGTAATTGCTTATGCTAGCCGTCAACTGAAGCCGCACGAGAAAAACTATGTAACTCATGATCTTGAGTTATTGGCTATCATATTCTCTTTGAAAATCTGGAGACACTATCTTCTGGGCGAGAGATTTGAACTGTTTACAGATCACCAGTCGTTGAAATATCTGTTCACTCAGAAGGACTTAAATTTGAGGCAGCAACGTTGGCTGGAGTTTCTTGCAGCATATGACTTCGAAATTATATATACTCCAGGGAAAGCCAATGTCGTGGCCGATGCGCTGAGTCGAAAGAATGTAATGATCGCCAGCTTTATTATCACGACTTCCTTGATTGATAAAATATCTATTCTTCAGAAGGAGGATAACTTTATTAAAGATATGATCAAAAGGATTCGGAAAGGCGAACCCTCATGTTTTCAAATAGATAACGACGAGACCTTGAGATTAAAAGGAAGGATTTGTGTTCCTGACATCCCAGAGTTAAAAAGGGAAGTGTTAGACGAGTGTCACAAGTCCAAGCTGAGTATCCATCCTGGCGTGGCCAAAATGTACAACGATCTCAAAAGAACATTCTGGTGGAAGGCTATGAAGAGAGACGTTTCAATATATGTTAGTCGATGCCCTACTTGCCAGCTAGTCAAAAGCGACCAACAGAAACTGGCTGGATTATTACAACCGCTGGAAGTTCCTGGTTGGAAGTGGGAGCATATTTCTATGGATTTCATTGATGGTTTGCCCAGAACCAGAAAAGGAAATGACAGTATTTGGGTGATCGTAGATCGTTTCACGAAGACCGCCCATTTCATACCTGTCAGATCAAACAGAACTGCTCAGAGTCTGGCGCAGATTTACTTCAGGGAAATAGTTAGACTACATGGAGTGCCGCTCAGTATAGTCAGTGACAGAGATACAATATTCACTAGTACATTCTGGGAAGCATTTCAAGTCGAGCTAGGAACGAAGTTGAACTTGAGCACCGTTTATCATCCTCAGACAGACGGTCAGACTGAGAGGGTGAATCGCATTTTAGAAGATCTATAGCGGGCTTGTGTTATAGATTTCGGTGGATCATGGGAAGACCATCTACATTTGGCTGAATTCTCTTATAACAACAGCTACCAGGCGAGTCTGACAATGTCGCCATTCGAAGCATTGTATGGTAGACCGTGCCGATCTCCTGCTTGTTGGGTCGAGCCTGGAAATAGACTTGTGTTGGGTCCTGATATGATTCGAGAAGCTGCCGACAAAGTCGATTTTATTAAGAAGCGATTACTCGCCGCTCAAAGCCGACAGAAGAGCTATGCCGATAGAAGAAGAAGAGATATATCCTTTGAAGTTGATGACTATGTATATTTGAAAGTATCGCCGATGAGAGGAATTATTCGGTTCGGTAAAACTGGAAAGTTAGCACCCAAATTCATTGGTCCGTTTCCTATTCTGGAACGGATTGGAACTCTCGCTTATAGGGTCAAACTGCCTGACTGGTTGCCTGGTGTGCATGATGTATTTCATATATCTCAACTTCGAAAGCACGTTCATGATCCAGACTTGATCGTGGAAGAAGCAGCTCAGCAGGACATTGAAATTACTCCAGAATTAGCTGTGAGGCGAGAGCCGCTAAAGATCATCGGCAAAGAAACTAAAGAGCTGAGAAACAAGAAGGTTCACTTAGTCAAAGTGCAATGGAGTGGAGATCCGCGAGATTGTACTTGGGAAACTGAGGAGAGCATTCAGAAAGCTTATCCTAGATGCCGAGTAGATATCTCTGATTGACTCCGGTACAAGGTACATTTACCATACTTTGCATTACCATTTAATTCTCTATTCTGTTGCTATTTTCTTCCCATGGATGTGCACTATTTATTCTATACTCTGAAGGTTAGAAACAAATTGGTTGTTGTATTGTGTGATCGTAGATTTATCAAACCACTTTCGACTTTGTTCCTTTTCGGGGACGAAAAGTTTTAAGTGGGGGAGATTGTAACGACCCAGAAAATCTGAACCAATTTAAAATTTTTAAATTGGCTAAAATAATGGACTTTAAATATTTAAAATAAATATTTTAGATAATGGCAATGAAAACTGAGTTTGAATCGACATTTGAAAACGAATATAATTAATTATAATTATATATAGAATTGAAAATGGCGCGGTAGTTCGATAATTCGATTTCAAACTTCAATTGAATATACCGGGTGCAAACAATCCGGATTTTAGTGAAACCAAAAATATTTAAATCTGTTAGTGAATATCTTTCTAACGGATTCGACCAATCGAAATTTGATAGCGGGAATCAAAAGGTATGTCCAGTTGAAAATTCTGAATAGTCGCTATGGAATTCAGGCCCTTAAAAATGGACATTTTGCAGATGACCTCGGATTTCGACGAAACCACTTTTGTTGGATCCGCAGTGTCAAATTATTGCTAGGTTTCAAATTTCATAATTTTTCGAATCAATATGTGAGCGTGGCAAAGGAAAACGCGTTTGACCAGTTTTTGTTGAATTTAATCGACTGGAAATTGGCCATTTTTCAAACGGTCTCAGAATTAGACGAAACTGGTTTTGTTAGGACCGTATCGTCAATACGAAGCTAGAAAATATTTTCTGGAATTTTTCGAGTTCGTATGTGGCCCCACTAATTTGAAATGTGCGTTTAAAATTCAATATAATGATTTAGATGAAAATTCAAACGGAAACTGATTGTAACGATCAAATCGGCTTACGATACATATCCCATTGTGTTCAGAATGGGGGTAAAACGCTATGGACGACAGGCGGTGGGCCTCGTTTCGAGGTCGTATGTAAAAGTCAACCTATTTGCAAAATTAAATAATTAAATAATAAAAAAAAAAATTAATTCCCTCCCTCCCTTTATTCTTCTGCTTGCCCCCCCCCCCCCCGATTCTATTACCAGAAAACAAATTAAAAAAAAAGAAGAAACCTAATTTTAATCGCGCCGCCTGACCCTCGAGCCGCCGACGAGGACTTCGCCGAAGCCCCACCGCCCGACCCCCTCCTTCCATCGAGACATCGCGACACCTCCTGGAACCATCGAGCAACCCTCGACACCCCGAAGACGATGCACCCTGCCGCGAACCTCCGAACGCCGCCTCAGAGCCGCCGCCGACGCCTCCTCCCCTTCGCCAGCTATCGGTGAGTGATTTAGGTAATTTTATTTTTATATTTATTTTTATTTTTGTTTTATAATTTCTGATTGATAAAAACTGATTTATAAAACGATTTAAAAACTAATTTCAGATTTGAAAACAGAATTTTTAAAGAAAATATAAACTGTTTTTTTTTTAGAATGTAAAAACAGATTTTTTAGAAAGTTATAAAAACTGGATTTTTTAAAGAAAGTTATAAAAACTGTTTTTTTAAAAAAAAGAAAGTAAAAACAGATTTTTATAAAGGAATTTTTAAACTGATTTTTGGAAAAGGTTTAAACGTCAAAGACAAAAAGATTTGAACTTTAAAAAAAGTAAAAATCATATTTTTATATATTGAAAGTCGAAGTAAAAATCATATTTTTATATATTGAATAGCATCGTAAAAATTCGATTTTTACATATGTAGAGAATACGGGCGAAAGCGACAAAAGGCGAAGATTTCTATAAAGGAAGTGTCGTGCAGTTGGATAGCTATTGGTGAGATTTCTGATTTAAAATTTATATATATATGTGTGAATTAAAAGTGAATTGCTATATATAAATATATATATATATATATACGCCCCTCGTCCACAAACCATGGACGATATTTATTGGTTGAAATTGTTGTGAAAATTTGATTGATAGCGAATGATTGTTTGGGATTGTTTGTGATTGATATTGGTTAATGGTGGTTGAAAAATACCCATTTGTGGTTGTGAAATATTTGGTTGAAACCACATAGGATTAGTTTGTGGAAATGAAATAAATATATACATGCCGCCTGCGTGCGAACTAGATGCATGATCCCCATTGTCAAAAACCGCGAGGTTTTAAGGTAGAGCGAGTAGCCGTACTAGGGACGGTCCCGGTTTAACTACCCTGCCGTTATGCTGCCGAAATTTTGAATAATATTTGTGTGTTTGAATTATTTTCATATGCTTAAACTATATTTATTCATTGAATAGAAAACATTCATGTGTTGAATTGATATTCATTCGTTGTTTAGCAATTCATGTGTTGAATGGTATTCGCGTTTTAAAATATAAAAATCACATTTTTATCTATATATTAAAACTATTGAAAACATTCATGTGTTGAATTGATATTCATTCGTTGTTTAGAAATTCATGTGTTGAATGGTATTCATATTTTGAAATAAATTGTTCGATAATAAAAATCACATTTTTATCTATATATAGAAACTATTGAAAACATTCATGTGTTGAATTGATATTCATTCGTTGTTTAGAAATTCATGTGTTGAATGGTATTCATATTTTGAAATAAATTGTTCGATATAAAAATCACATTTTTATCTATATATAAAAACTATTGAAAACATTCATGTGTTGAATTGATATTCATTCGTTGTTTAGAAATTCATGTGTTGAATGGTATTCATATTTTGAAATAAATTGTTCGATATAAAAATCACATTTTTATCTATATATAAAAACTATTGAAAACATTCATGTGTTGAATTGATATTCTTCGTTGTTTAGAAATTCATGTGTTGAATGGTATTCATATTTTGAAATAAATTGTTCGATAATAAAAATCACATTTTTATCTATATATAGAAACTATTGAAAACATTCATGTGTTGAATTGATATTCATTCGTTGTTTAGAAATTCATGTGTTGAATGGTATTCATATTTTGAAATAAATTGTTCGATAATAAAAATCACATTTTTATCTATATATAGAAACTATTGAAAACATTCATGTGTTGAATTGATATTCATTCGTTGTTTAGAAATTCATGTGTTGAATGGTATTCATATTTTGAAATAAATTGTTCGATAACAAAAATCACATTTTTATCTATATATAAAAACTATTGAAAACATTCATGTGTTGAATTGATATTCATTCGTTGTTTAGAAATTCATGTGTTGAATGGTATTCATATTTTGAAATAAATTGTTTGATAATAAAAATCACCTTTTATCGCCTACATGAACTATATAGAAAAATAGTGTTTTGAAATGAATTGTTTTACAATAAAAAATCACATTTTTATTGTATGCAGAAATCGTTGAAATGTGAAGTGTTAAAAATAGCCACTTGTTCAAAATAAACATATATGAGTTGAAATATTCATTAATTAGCTAATGAAATGATTTGCACCTATTTATGTAACATTAGAATGAATGGTGTTTTTAAACCAAATTGAAATCAAATATGAAGTCGAATAGAAAATGATAAATGATAAGAACTGTATATACATGTACATGCATATTCATTGAACAGGTTATAGCAAAGGGGCTAGAGAAGAGGAATAAAATTTTGTGCCCGACAAATAGGTACACATTTACTGATTTGTTTGGGTGATGATTTTGAGCCTGTTGGCTAGCCGCTTGGCTTTTTCTTTTTCTTTTTGAGATTAGAAGGACCGGGAATGCTATTTGCGATTTCCCGATGCTCCCGGTGCAGGGGAGGTTATGGCGAAATTTTTCCAAAATTTAAGGTGTTAGAAAAATATTTGAAGTGAAAACGATATTGAAATTGTTGAATGAACTATATTTATATAAATATATAAATATAAATAAAATTAAAACGAAACGAGGCCGTGCAGTTCGTATTTTGAAACCGTGATTTCAAACGACTAGTGCGGGAAATCCGACCATTGGATTTTCCCGAAATCTCAACCGTCGGGTTCGCCTTGGAATAATCTTTCCAACGGCACCAACCTTGTAAAAATCCAACGGTTGGATTGTCTGGAATGTTTAATTCAAATCTGAAGAAAAACAGCGCCAGAAGCGATTATATTTATATATATATAAATATAATTATATATATTTAATCGAATAACGACGCTGCAGTTCGTATTTTGAAATCGAAAATTCAAACGATTGTACCGGGAGATCCGACCGTCGGATTTTTCCGAAACCGGAACCGTTGGATTCGTTTTGAAAAGACCTTTCTAATGATGTAAATTTTGTGAAGATCAAACGGTTAGATTTTCAGATATGTGTAAATCAAATCTGAAGAAAAACAGCGCCACGGCCGCCTTATGGCCCGAAGCGTCGTTTTGAATAAAATGGCTATTTTAAAATAAATAAAAATAGCGATAAATAGTTATAAAATATCGTAAGCGATATGAAATGGAAATAAACTGAATTTGCTTGATTTATGTGATGTTTGATGGTTGAATGTGTTTGGTGTGAAAACTATATTAAAGAACACAATTGGTGTTGTCAAATAATTTAACCATTGAAATAAATCGATTTGAAATTCTAAATATACGTGAATTATTTGAAAAGGCCGAGTTAATTCTCATTTCAAATAATTGACCGACGATTGAAAGTCGAAGATGAAGACGATGGTCGAAGACCGGAGATCTTTACCTCGTTTGGATGGTAACCGAGGTCCTGATTGGGAGGCATCCCGAAATATGGATAATGAGTGGTGATCGTCCAGACGTACGTGTTGATCGAAGGGTTTGCGAGGTATTTAGTGCCTCCGGTTTCGTTCAGACCCAGAACGGACTTGTAAATGGACTGTGTGTCCGACATTGGAATTTGTTCTGTGTGATTGATAGCCATCAGTTGCACGGTATGAATTGCTTGTGTGGCATGCTAAGATGCAGTGATCAGGGCTTCTGTTGAAAAGCAAAGTCTTGTGGTGATGATCAAAGCATCGCCTGTGTGGCGTAGCTTTGTGTATAACGTAAATTCGCGAGCCTCACACCCCGGTATGAACCTAAAACGGGAGAAGGACATCAGGGAGGGCATGCGTTTCTTTCTAGCTAGGGTGGTGTCAGTGACCTACCAGCCCTGACATTTATATACTTTTCACCTATGTGGTTGTTGCTGTTGCGAGGCGCCTCGGTTTGATCGGACGATCCGGGTCCGATGGAGTCATTCGTTGGCTCGTTTGCGCCCCAAAGGGCGGGGAGACGTATTGTTCAGGTATAATAATCCACATCGGTGGACCGGCCCTGACGATCCAGGGGGCAGTTGCGGCTGTTCCTGAGACATGGTAGGCTAGATTGTCTCGAATTCGGTAAGGACTATCTTTTGCCTTGGTTCATGACGGAAATCCAATTTCCAAATACGACATCGTGCGGTTTTGATTGTATACCTATATATGGCGACATAGTGGTATGGGGCATTAATGCCGTCTATGATTGATAGTTATGATTTGAAATTGTTTTCAAAACATATAAACACTAGCAATAATATCAAATGCCTTTGTTTTATTCGTATCAAGCATATTTTGACCGTTATAAGGTAAAAACTCTATCCTCCGGTTTGCGTTGCATTGTGTGATGGGAACTGAGTCTTATAACGACTTCATTCTTATAAAAAGCATAGCGATGTTTAAAAGAAAGATTTGTTTTAAAGCACTGGCAATCCAATGGAGAAAACCCGTTCCACGAAAGTGGCGTGGTCCTGTGATTAGCCAATTATATATGTGTTGAGTGGATTTCTCATACCAGTCCCATGACTGACTCGTAGTTTGTTTCACTCTCAAACTCGGGTGCCCTTTTTCCACACGGGCAGCCTTGTATTCAGGTTTAGCTGGTTCATTCTGGATAGATGGAGCTGAAGATGGATTCTATCATTTATTCTTTTTATGCTGTTCAGCTCCTATTGTACATATTTTGTTTATTTCCGCTGTAGACATTTATGTATAGCTGAACTGTTTGTACTAAGTAAGATCCTGTATACTGTGTAACTCTGATGATTACTTTTATCCAGTATATTCTGTTGTTCATATCTGGTGTATTTATTTAATTCTGTTCTGCTATTATATGTTTCTGTGTTATATTCCAAAAGATAACCTTGTTTCCGTGAGAACGGGAAATCAGGTCGTCTCAGTTACCACTTCAGCATACACAAATGTGTTTCCAATTAGTCTCCACCCAACTCATCCTCAAATCCAATCATTCGCTTACATCCAAGCCAAATTTCAAACTCTAGTTCAAATCTCAATCCGAAATTCCTACTCAACTATTTAATTCCAGTCCATATTATCTCTAATCCAATCCAATTTCATTTAACTTAGTTTAAGTTAAATTTTAATTAATTTATTCACATTTTCTATTTCAATTTTATTTAGTTTCATAAGTAAAATTTCAAATTTTTGGGTTTTTTTTTCAAATCAGTTTGAAATCATATATATTTACGTATAATACTAACAGTTCAAAACATTTGAATTTTTGACCACTTGTTTCCTCAAAACAATTAAAACAAGATCTTTGGTAGTAATCCGTCACTTAGAAACTCGAAAATGCACACTGATGATGCGGCCGTCATCATCAGAATTAATCAGAGTGAGTACAATACTATATTACTTTCAAAACTCATTTTTAAATATTTCCATTTTAAAATCACTTCAAAATATTAATGCTTGGAAAATATTTCCAAAACTTCCCAGGATCTTTTAATTTCCATATATTTAATCCAATTCTCGTTTTCAAACCTTTTTCCAAACACCTTTCTAAGTTTCTGGGATTTAATCCCAAATCTATTTTAAATTCAGATTTAATTCTTCTGATTTTATATATTACACTTCTATGAATTCTAGTTGGTTATTTATATAACTAACTTGATTATAATTTTATTTGATTATATTTACAACCAACATGCTCGATATATTATAATAATTCCAATATATATACTTCTTTTTATCAAAATATATTTTGGGTAAAATAATTTTATTTACCTTCTTTTAGAACATACTGTGTCGGTTCATCGTATTCGAGCGTTTAGAAACTCCTATCGATATAGTGGATCCTACTGATCAACTAGAATTCATAAACCACTCAGCCAATAAATTTCCACAATATAAAACCATTTTTATATTAAATAACAAATACGTGCTCATATATATATATATATATACACATACACACTCAAACTCAATCTATGGTATTATTAACCCCATATCTACTGAGTTACTCCAAAGGGCCAACGTAATTACTCAACCTTCAGCTCTGATACCACTGTAACGAACAGGGATTTTCGACCCCGAAAATCGACATAAAACCTGATGTTGACTATTTAGACATCGTAAATACCTAACCATTAATAGAAAGAATTTAGAGGGTAAGAATAGAACGAAAGAAAATTAGAATAGAAGAAGAATAGGATTACAAAAGAACAAAATAAGAGTAAGCTCGAATCTCACAGAGGAATGAATAAAATATAATATATAGCATAAATATGAAATACAAATTGTATTTGTACTTACATATATCATCAGAGTACATCACATGTATATCACAGCGGAAATAAACCCTATATATAACTAGTGTTGAATCCTCCTGCTCCAAGCTCCTCCAAATATCTGTAAATTCCTAACTACTTGACTGCCCGTGCAAATTTGGGCACCCAAGAGTTTAGGGTAAAATAAACAAAATAAACTCGAGGTCAGCAATGGGAATGGTGTGAGTAAACTTTAATCATTCGGTTTAACTTTTCACAATCCTTTTCAAAAGAAAGGGTAATCGTAAGATCGATCCACGCATTAATACAGATGGTTTTTACCTTACGATAACCCAAAACATTTTTGAAACAATATTATTCTGGTATTTTAATAGTGTTTAAATACAAGTAAGTAGCTATCTAGCAGAATGCTTGCATATCACGTTCCACATATATAATATACAATCAAAACTGCAGGGTCTTATTAGAGATTGGACTCCGACTATGACAAGGTATGGAACCACCTTCCGATCAGTGTACTCTAGAGGGTATAAACTGGAGTTCAACAAGAACATCTTGCAACTCGGACCACAGATGACTAGCCATTCATTTCGCTTGAATGTTCCAAATATACTGTCACCTTACGGTTGACATAACAACATAACCGTTCCCGGGAGATACAGAAGTGGAAAAAAGTAACAAATTTGAAAATTCTCTAGATGGTGACAATATACCCTAATTGGGTGCGACCCACTTAACCATGCTGCCTGCTCAATTTTGACATTAATGGGTTGATGAGGCTTGAGGTCATAACGTATCTTTTGGAACACCTGACCACTATTGATTTTGAATGCCACATCGTCATACCTGCAAAATCACAAATTGATTTCCCCAAAAATATCATGGGTATAAAGCTAAGAGAAACGAATTTCTCTGCCACTAACGTAAATACTTTTGAAGAGATCAACTTACGCGATCTATTAGATATACTATGTCAGACACTCGTCCATTCAAGTTGTCCTGGGACTGGACAAACTGGAGGCACTGTTTTGTAAATTCATCTTAGGAAATTCCTACCTAGGATCGCCAAAACAAACCTTGCATAAACTCCGTCTTCAATTTTTTTCATCATATTTGATTCGCAACGCTAATGCCCGCACGGAGTGGATTTTAGATAATAAATCTGTTTCCGATCTCTCTGTATTGACAACGAAAAATGGTCAAAACTTTGATAGTCGGTGATTTAACTATCGAAGGAAAACATCCATACATCCAATAGCCATATTTCCAAATGGAAATTGTACCGATCAATCATCAATCAACATTCAACTCTTTGAATTAATTTATCGTTTATTTATCCATTTCCTAATTTTCCATTTATTTCTTAAAACTGTTTTATCTTTCCCCGATTCTTGGAAAGCTTTTCCATATATCACGAACTATTTAATTTCTATATTTGGAAAATATCTCCTTTTAAAATTGGAAGATAATTCCGTATATCCACTAGCCCTTATATTCTATATTTAGAAAATATACGTTGTTATCATTGGAAAACATTTCCATTACTTATTTACGCCTCACTAATCGTCCACATCCATCAGTCTCTAATTGTGAACTAGTAGGAGAGCAGTTTTCTAAGTATCAACCCCGCAGGCCGAAACCAACATCGGATTGATATTCAGAAAGTCGTACATCATAACTAATCTCCAGTCATATTTTAATTTCCTTAACTCCGTTCTTAACTACTTGTTAACAAAATCAATTTCTTTTTTTATACTTAGAAAAACATCTCTGTTATATTTGGAAAACATTTCCAAAATCCGTTTATAAATTTAAAAACGAATGTTGTATAAACATTGATGATAACAATAGTGTTTATAATACCTATTTCAAAATATTTAAATTAAAAATATAACTTTAATCCTTAATATACAATAAATAAATAATATTAAATTAATTAAATAAACCTTAATTAAAATGGAAAGTAAATAGTACCTTCTTAAATTCGATATAATCGAATTCTACCTTATAACTCTCTTTCAAATAATCTTTACTCGATTAATGTTCTGAATGTCGGAATCATTTCATACTTTCTAATTAACTCCATTTCTAAATTCACATTTGAATTTCATTCCAAAATATCTACCAATTTCCTTTTTTCATTACCATTCCTATTTGCAAAATGGTTAATTTTAAACCATTATTCACTTTAAACGTGAATATTATTCCTCTATAGAAATCTGGAGTCAATTTATTAAATCAAACCTTGATTTAAATAATAAATATCATTTCGGTTTAAAATTCCATCTATCTAGTTTCTTTATAAATTCATATACATATTCATATTCCACTTTATAAATTTCGTTCACAAGCCAATTTCTTGTTAATTTTATGTCCAGTTTATATCTTCACTTCGATTACAAATTTGATTATAAATTATTGGTTATGAACCAAACATTGATTGTCTGGTCAAATTCTGGATTATAGTATATAATTTCTGGAAATAAATTATTGTATTAACATTTGACATATTCAAATTATAATTATGAATTCTTATAGATTCATTCAGTTTAATTCTCATTTTGAGCATCTAAAATAAATTTCATTGTTTTTCTTTTGAAAACTATTTCCATTTCCTTTTCTGTTATTCATTATTGAATTTGCATTCTTTAATATAATTATTCTATCTCATTTCCAAATATTGTTTATAAATCAAACTTCTTGTTTTGTATAACTAAAACAAGTTATTTTATTCTAGTTATTCGATATTCAACTTCCATTTAAAAGTAGATTTTTTCCCTTTTCAAATCTCGAATTCTTTTCCAATAAAATTTACGGTATTTAAATATTGATTATTTCATGGTCAAATGTTATTCAAAAACTTCCTAATCACACAATAATTATCCATTGATTATTTATCACATCATAAAATGAAATATATGAAAAAATAACAAAACAATTGTTGAGGGGTCCAGTTGGATCCCTCCAACCTGTTTCCCTTTGTCCACAGATGTTAATCAATATAAATAAATTACAATTTCTTATCAACATGAAATATAATAATAAACAAGATCGGTATTTAATCAACGATTGATATATAACTTTGTATATTACTTAACCAATTAATTAGCAAACCAATATAACAACTATCACACAAATATTCAACCATCAATTTTAAATAATGTTTATAAAATTATAAAACTGGACATAGTTAGTGAGTTTGCTCACCATAGTTGCTAATCGTTGAATATTGATAACGGTCGATTTGATCGAGCTAGACGTTTTATTTTTTCAAAAATTCCCACGAACTCAAAATTGTTCCAATTTGAATTCTTTGTGTAGTATTCTTTGATACTATTCTAATGGTCCCTCTTTTATTTGAGCTCGTTCACGAATGAAATGGGTGTGCTTAATACAAATTACTACACTAATTAAATTAACTTAAAATTTATATTTATTCATTCTAGCCTTACCATTTGTAACCTGGCCAAGAACAAATCCGAGCGGCCTTTTTCCCGTCTATACCTTCCATTTGTTCCCAGCATGCAAAGCGTTTCTTTTTTTTCTTTTTCTTTTTCTTTTTTGTTTTTTATATAGCCTTTACTCCAAACTTGACCCGTTACTTATTTAAATACCCACCAGTCGAATTCAGGACATCTCCTCCAAAATCAAAACTCCTGCAAGCTTCATCTTCCTCCCATAAAACATTACGCATCAATTCCTCCCTGTCCAGTCCTATAAAATTAAAACAAAAATCATCAATATCCTCCTCTACACAAACTCTTTCCTTCCATCCCCTTATCGTAAAACTCGAACCTCTTTCCACTTCGTCCTGGTTGCAGCAAAACCGACATTCACAGTACCACTTCGAACTGTTTCATCCCGAAATTCCCCCATAACTCACATGCTACTTCTACACCATCCCACAAATTATGAAACAACCGGGTTTTGTGGATTGAAAACTCAAACACACAAATTGATTTACCCTAGCTAACGCTACTCGGTTTACAGAGAATCGAATCCAATGAAAAATATACAGAAATAAAGAGTATTTTTGATAGGAATTTGATATATATTTTTCAAGATTTTATTTCAGATATGTAAGAAAATTTTATTTTGATTTTTCTTTTGCTATTGAAGCGATTACTCAGCTGGTATTTGTTGAAGCAAAGAATGAAGTTGGCGTGCTTATATATATACTGCGCTTTTGCTTTGGTGCCAAGGAGTATCCATGAATATGGTTATATGGTAGCTGGTTCATATGGCAGGTATGTGTCGAGTTTTCCTTTCAAGGATTTTCTTTCTCCTCATCGCTGTTGCGTTATAATGGTAATAATAGATTTGCTGTTCTTGTGCTTTCAGCTGCTTCAGGTTCAAACTATAGCTTGCGTGATTTATGTATACAGATAGCCTACGTAAAATATAGACTGACAGTGATTTATCTTATCATAGTTTTTCTTTTCACTTGTTGCTTCCTCGTGAAGGAAGAAATACATGGTTACAAGCATGAATTCTAATCCCTTGTAGCGGTTCAGCAATATAGATTCGATATTATTCATACAGCACCATGATAAAAATGATATACTAATATCTTAAGTGACGTTTATTCATTTGATGAGGTGCGGGTGAGGAATGTTGTAGTTGGGGTTACCACTAATAAAAATGACATTGAAATAAGCTTTGAATCTTGATGGAGCATATAAATTATTGTCGAGAAGAACCTGTAGCTCCTATTATTATGATATACTAAACTTACATATGTTACGAGGAGATGAGTTATGTGTTGAAGAATGTTGGAATAAAACCAACTGTATAAATATTTTTGTGAATGTACATGGTTTATATTCAGTACCCTCAGGTTGTATGTTATTATGCTCAAGCTGTTGGCCATTGGGTGAACTAATATTTGCTCATATCTTTAGATGTAAAATGAGAAATGTTATTTTATATTTAAGCCTTTTGCGTATGTTTTACTGGATAATGCTTCTTTAGATTTTATGGTACTATACTACACGAAATTTTATCATTTAAGGACCACTATTGACAAAATAAATAAATTTTTGAGACAAGCACTATGACATGATTCAAAAAATATAATAATATAGACAAGTTAAATTATTCTATGAATTTTCAAAGGTATAGTTTAGGGTGCAAAATACGTTAAACAAAAAAGTCACTTATTTTTTCTAATTAAAAATTTTGCAAAAATTCTATAGATTAAATTAAGTATACGTCTCAAAAATCTTTGGTTAAACCCGAAATAAATAATATATTATATTTAATAAATCGTTATAGTTTTTAAACGATTCCTTAGCTACTATTTGAAAATTTGATTTGGATATAACTTGCAATCTATAAGACGAAATCTCTAATTACCACTTCCTTTAGAAAAATACAGTTAATTAGATTCGAATGTTTCTTGTTTTACAGAATTCCAACTTAAAACGGATTTTGTATACTCAGTCGAAGTTCAAAACTAAATATTACGAACTGTCGCGATGTTACGAGCTCGATTATAATTAATACGTTCAAATGTCATTTATTAAATATATTCGTTATTATACTTCTGATATACACTCGACTAAATTTCTTAAATAATCAAATTTACACAAAATTGTCAACTCAGCTATTTCCAACTATTTTGGAAATTAAATTTATTACTCCATTATTTATATTAATTAAATATTCAGAATATTTGAATTCGAACCATTTACATTATTAAACCATTATATAATTAATTAATTAATTAATTCTTATATTGCTAAAAATCTGGGATGTTACAAAAATGGCCTGGGCTCTCGCATAGCGTAGGCTTAGATAAGGTAGAACCGATTTGAAATGGAAAAGGTTAATACAAAACTATAATAAAATTACATAAGAAGAACAAAAGGTATAAATGAACCAAATAAAACTACTGTAACAAGGAAAAAATAGATAGAAGCAGAATCAGATCTATATAGATTATTGACAGATAAGAGAACAAAAATCAAAAATAATCTAACACTTATTATACTATCAAGAAGAAACCTCAGTTTGTACTAAATCTTGCAATTATTGAAACATACTCACAAATTCTAAATCAACCTAATCGATCCTCGGTAGGTAGTCTGTATCCATGAATATCCCTTAAAAATATAAGTAGAACCAAGCCTTAGTACTCCATTAGAATTATATCTTAGAAGAGGGTTATTTGAGAAGGAGGCAGATAAATGAAGTATTGAGATTTAGGTTAGCTTTCGAAGGCTATTTATGACAGAGCTAGGGTGTTTAGATGTAATAGATTTTAAGTTAAGATTTTAGACCATCAGATCTTAGAACTCTCCAAAAGAACACACCCAAAAGCCATCCTAAAATGATTGAAATCGTGTGTGCCTAGGTGCCACTACCAGGTTGGGTCGACCTATACTCTCGGTAATTCAACTCTAGGTCGACCCACTTGGAGTCTAGGTCGTTCCCATGGTTGACCCACTTAAGGGATGGGTCACCCCAACTTACATGATTTGCGCTGATTTTTGATTCTATTTTATTCAAACGTTGCTATAATTTAAATTTTGAATTTCAAACTTGTTTGCTTTATATTTTCTTCGTTTTAAGTCCGATTTTAACAAACCAGAGGTCAATCTTAGCCAAAATTTTGTAACGGACCCAATAACGCAACCCTCTTTTCCTATTTCATAATATTTGTCTAATTAATATTTATTTTATTAATCTTTTAATTAATTTGCTATATTAAATTTTAGGATGTTACATTCTCCCTTCCTTGAGGGTTTCGTCCCCGAAATCTCCAAGGCTAGATAAATAACATAAATATTATCACATCATCGTCTACATTCATCTACTCATCCATCAATCACTGGCATCCATTGTCTTTAGGATGTCTAATGCTTTTTCATGATTATATGCAGTTATGTAGTGTATGTTTCCGTAACTAATGCAAGAAATTAGGCGGTCTACTGCTTCGATCGACCTCCTTTTTTGTAGTTTATGTCGGTGCCATTCATCCAAAATGTATGCGAAGAAATCCTAATGGTACATAAAGTTCTATATGCATGTACAATCGTTATCAAAAAAATGAAATATTCATGTGATAATCACCCCAGTTTTATCCATAAATGAATTAAATGTGCATACACATCCATATGTAGTTATGTTAGTGTCCTAGTTGCCGATCATTAATTAGTGCCTAGTGTGTGCATATGCATCCATTAGCAAACAATTTCATCCACCTGAATCCACCAAACATAACATATCCTAATGACATGTTTAAACCATGTCCTACCACCAGCAGGATTTACTAAGACGCACTAATTCAAATGATAGGAAATGGATAAAAATTTAAATTCAAAACTAGGAAAGGTTTAAGAGTGTACTGTCAAAGATTAATGGAAAAGAAGCATAAATCTTCCCCTTAGGTTCCCACGTTTCTTCATCTCTATCCTTTCCCCATTGAACCTTGATGAGTTTGATTTCCTTATTCCTTAACTTCTTTATCTCAACATCCAAAATCCTCATCGGCACTCGTCTAATAGAAGCCTCCTTCTCGATCTCAACTTCCTCTAGAAGCTCCACTATCACTATAGAATCATGTAGGCATTTCCTCAAATGTGAAACATGGAATACATCGCGAACTCATGGTAATCTCTCTGGCAGCCGAACTCTATAGGCCATCTGTCCTATCCTTTCTACAATTGGAAAGGGTAATCTAGTTGCTAATTTTCCTATTGAACCAAAGCACACCACATTGTTAAGGGAATATACCTTAATAAAAATCATGTCCCCAACGCCAAATTCAAGATTTGGTCTACTCCTGTTTGCGTAAGATTTATGTCTGTCTTGAGGTGCTTTCATCCTTTTCTGAATTAATTCTGTAACGACCAGCATTTTACGCATCAGAAGATCATAGAATGTTTATTTTATTTTAGTACAAAGTCGTATGGTTGTGTAGCTTTAGGGAACGACTATTGGGGTAATTTCCCATGTTCACGATTTTTGCCTAATTTTAAATGACCATTTTGCCCCTGGCGAATCTTGTTTCGCCTATAACTTTTGATTGGTAAGGAGTTTTGACAAGAGACCACTTCCATTGGATTTAGATGATGGATTACCTTTTCGTAGAGTGGTCAC
Organism: Allium sativum; assembly: GCA_030737875.1. Taxonomy (NCBI): domain Eukaryota; kingdom Viridiplantae; phylum Streptophyta; class Magnoliopsida; order Asparagales; family Amaryllidaceae; genus Allium; species Allium sativum. Next base: position 860,215,373 of record CM060915.1, on the reverse strand, counting down.
ATTAGTTAAACAAACTTACCGTTTGGGAGATATGGCTGAAATAAGGTTTGGAAGGTGAAAAACAACTTAATCGGGCCAAATAAGGTGATTAGCAGCTAGGCCCATAACCCATTTCGGGATTAGGGTTATGCGAAGGCTGGTAGGGTTTGGGAAATCAGTTTTATTCATTTTTCAGCCGTCACTTATCATCTCTTCAAACCTAGCAATGGCCTCCGCCTTCTAACTTCATCTTTAATCACTTTCTAATCACATATTAGCCAAAACTACATCAAATCAAGAGAAATTACATCAAATCAGAGATAGAGCTACTCCTATACATTGCAATTAGTGCCATCATAGTTTCAGATCTAATATTCATTTGTGGCTAAGGTGAGTGGTTTGCACTTTTATTCACTAATTACGGCTAATTAGGGGTGATTAGTGATAATTAGAGAAATTATGCATTATAGAAATCTGGAAAAATATGTAGAAATTCTAAAATATTATTTTATGTCACTAGTAAAAATTTGGGTTAATTTGGACTAATTTTGCTAATCCTATAGTTAAAACATGGTTAAGGGGATTAAGGGGAAAATCATGCTTTTTGGGTATGTTTGGTCCAAAATATTTCATGTGAATGATGTTTTAATGTTTTTGATTGATTCTATATGTTGTTACTACTGTTTGGAATGTTTTTTGATGTCGTAAGAAGGTTAGAATGGTTGAAAACGCCGTCATTTAGCGAAATTAGCTCGCAGGAAAAACTACAGAAAACTGGTTCCTGAAGGGGGTATGCCTCACGAACCGCCCAGGAGAACTTCGATTCCTGAAGGGGGTATGCCATACGAACCACCCAGGAGAACTTCGATTCCTGAAGGTTGTATGTCTCACGAACCGCTCCAAGTTGATGGTCAAGAACTGCTCCAAGATGATGGTTACGAACCGAGGGGGTGGTCACGAGCCGGGGGTGCTCAAGAACCGGAGGAGGGTCACGAGTCGGTGGGGTGTTCACGAATCGGGGGGGTAGTCACGAGCCAGGGGGTGGTCACGAACGTGGGTGGGGAAGGAGGGTTCACAAGCCACGAACCGACTCTGATGAGGACCATGATCACGACACGAACCAAGATGATGACTCCAAACCGAACCAGATTCGAACTTCGATCATGCGATGATGATTGTGGATTCTTCTGAAGATCAATTCCAACCCGACCAGAACCCGAGATGCAAAGGAAGTCCAAGTAGGAAGTTATTACTCATGATCCAGATGGGAACCAACGAGTTAGCTTCTAAAGTTAGGCATTGCTGCGAGCGTGTGCAAAGGGATTATCGATATCTATAACGTTGCTTCAATATTGAGGTAGGGGCATTAACTAAGTTTGTTCTTATGTTCGTGGACGATATCTTAGTTTACTCGAGGACAGAGGAAGAACACAAGGGACATTTGAGGATAGTGATTGAGGTATTGAGGAAACACCAATTGAAAGCGAAATTTTCTAAGTGTCACTTCTGGAAGAGAGAAGTGAGATTCTTGGGCTATATTGTCTCAGAAAATGGTATTGTCGTAGATCCTGCGAAGGTGGCTACGGTACAAGATTGGTCTACACCTGAGAATGCAACGGACATGAGAAGTTTCTTGGGGTTAGCTAAATATTATCGTAAGTTTATCCAAGACTTCTCCAAGATAGCAGCACCATTAACTTAGTTGATTAAGAAGAATCAAGCTTTCGTCTAGAACGAAAGGTGTGAGAGTGCATTTAGAAGTCTAAAGGAAAAGTTAACGTGCGTACTAGTGTTAGTTATTCCTAAGCAGAACGAAGAGATAACGGTATACAAGGATGCTTATAGTGCCAGACTTGGTGCTGTACAGATGCAAGGAGGTAGGGTTGTAGGTTATGCTAGTCGGCAACTGAAACCACATGATAAAAGATATCCTACACATGATTTGGAATTGGCAGCGATTGTGTTTGCGTTAAAGATGTGGACACATTATCTCTTGGGAGAAAGATTTATGTTGTTTACCGATCATAATTCATTAAAGTATCTTTTCTCTTAAAAGGATTTAAATCTTCGTCAGCAAAGATGGTTAGAGTTTTTGGCTTCATATGATTTCAATATCGCATACACACCTGGGAAGGGGAATGCAGTAGCTGGTGCATTGATAGGAGACATTTCAGTTTAGGGGATATGTTTCTTGAATGGAAGCAACTGGAGTACCTAAAGGTATTGTGAGTGACTGAGATTTTTTTTATTTACTAGTGGGTTTTGGAAGATCTTACAAGGGGCTTTAGGGTCAGAATTACATCTCAGTACAGCATACCATCCTCAAACCAACGGCCAAATAGAGAGGGTGAATCGTGTAATAGAGGACCTCCTGAGAGCTTGCATACTGTATTTTTGGAGGGTCATGGGGTGACCGTTTGCATTTCGTTGAGTTCGCATATAATAATAGTTATCGGTCCAGTATTGGTATGGCTCCATTTGAAGATTTGTACAGAAGACCGTGCAACTCACCATTATGTTGGTTGGAAACTAGTGAGAGATTTGTGCTTGGGCCAAATGCAATAAGAGAAACTTCATGTAAGATTAAGGTTATTCAACAACGAAGGAAGGTTACCCAAGATAGGCGGAAGAGTTATTCTGATAAGAGACGAAGAGATTTGAAATTCTCCATTAGTGACTTGGTATTCGTCAAGATTTCCCCATTGAAAAGTGTGATTCGATTTGGTAGGAGAGGTAAGTTGGCATCAAGGTTTGCTGGTCCATTTCCAGTCCTTAAGCAAGTGGGGATTTAGCGTATAAAGTTGAATTGCCTGACAAGATGGCAGGAGTTCAAACGTATTTCATGTTTCCTAGTTAAGGAAGTTCGTGCACGACCCTAACATGACTATTTCACCGGATCAGTTGGATGATATCGAGGTAGAACCTGAGGTGGTTGGTAACCGCAGACCGATTCATATTGTCGAGTATGATACAAAGCAACTCCGGAGGAAGAAGGTGAAACTAGTTAAGGTCCAGTGGGGTGATAATGAGAATGATTGTACTTGGGAAACAAAGGAGAACATAAGGAAGTCGTATCCAGAACTCATTGCCTGGTAAGGTTTTAATCGCGATATAGTTATTCCCTTGTTAATAAACTGCATGCTAGGATAAGCTTGTTGTGTTATTATGTATGTTTGATTGTTTGTAAATGGTTGATAGGCATGCGAGGAACCATTGTATGTTTTGGTTAAGGAATTTCAAGGGTGAAATTTCTTAAGGGGGATAGTGTAAGGACCCGCATTCTACGCATTAGAAGATCGTAGAATATTTATATTATTTTCATACGAAGTCGTATGGTCATGTAGCTTTGGGGAACATCTATTGGGTTCATTTCCCATGTTCACAATTTTTGCCAAATTTTAAATGGCCGTTTTGCCCCTGGCAAATCTTGTTTTGCCTATTTGGTTTGTAAGGATTTTTGAGCTAAGATCACATCCATTGGATTCAGATGATGGTTTATATTTCCATAGAGTGGTCACATTAATCAAACAGACTTACGGTTTGGGAGATATGGCTGAAATAAGGCTTGGAAGTGAAAAACAGCTTAATCGGGCCAAATAGGGTAATTAGCAGCGAGGCCCATAACCCATTTTGGGATTAGGGTTATGGGAAGGCTGATAGAGTTTGGGAAATCAGTTTTCTTCATTTCAGCCGTCACTTATCATCTCTTCAAACCTAGCAATGGTCTCCACCTTCTAACTTCATATTTACTCACTTTCTAATCACATATTAGCCAAACTACATCAAATCAAGAGAAATTAGCATTAAATAAAAGATAGAACTGCAGCTATACATTGGAATTCATGCCATATCAGTCATATTTCCAGATTTAATATTCATTTGTGGCTAAGGTGAGTGATTTTCACTTTTATTCACTGAGTAAGGCTAATTAGGGGGTGATTAGTGATAATTAGCGAAATTATGCATTATAAAAATATGGAAAAATATGTAGAAATTCTTAAATATTATTTTATGTCACTGGTGAAAATTTGGGTTATTTTGGACTAAGTTTGCTAATCCTATACTTAAAACATGGTTAAGGGGATTAAGGGGAAAATCATGCTTTTTGGGTATGTTTGATCCAAAATATTTCATGTGAATTATGTTTTAATGTTTTTTGATTGATTCTATATGTTACAACTGTTTGGAATGTTTTGTGATGTTATAGGAAGATTGGAATGGTTGAAAACGTCGTCGTTTGGCGAAATTAGCTCGTAGGAAAAACTGTAGAAAACCTGTTCTTGAAGGGGGTATGCCTCACGAACCACCCAGGAGAACTTTGATTCCTGAAGGGGGTATGTCTCACGAACCTCTCCAAGATGATGGTCACGAATCGCTCTAAGATGATGGTCACGAACTGGGGGGGTCACGAACCGGGGGAGGAGGTAGTCACAAGCCGGGGGGGACGTTCACGAACCGGGGAGGTGGTCACGGGCCGGGGGGGTGTTCACGAACCGAGGGGTGGTGGGAGGTGGTCTTGAATGGGGGGTGGTCACGAGCCACGAACCGACCGTGACGAGGACCACGATCACGACTCGAACCAAGATGATGACTCCAAACCGAACCAGATTCGAACTTCAACTACGCGACGACGATTGTGGATTCTTCTAAAGATCAATTCCAACCCGACCAGAACCCGAGATGCAAAGGAAGTCCAAGTAGGAAGTTATTACTCAGGATCTGGATGGGAACCATGAGTTAACTTCTAAAGTTGGGCTTTGTTGCGGGACGTGTGCAAAGGGGTTATAGATATCTATAACTTCGATTCACTATTGACATAGGGGCATTGACGATGGACTAGTGGGCTCAGAGGTTGCATGGAGTCGTACTACATCAGGGCCCCAAAGGAAAAGTGGTCGTAGTGATTGTTGTACGGAGTTCCCGTCATGGCCCCAATAGTTCTGATGATCAAAGCGGTGGATGTCGTATGCTTTACGCACTGAGTGACTGATGTAAGGATGATTGCTATGTTCGATGTTTGCTATCACCATGACACACACACTTTCATTTTTTTACACTTTATGGTAGTGTTACCTTAGAGTACTGTATATCCTATTATGCTAACTCTTTGGTTGCAGGTCCAGGTATGATTATTTATACCTGTTATTATTTTATTTTGCTGTTATCGCTCATACCAGACTTTTGTCTAACCCAAAGTTCTATGGCTCTTCTTATTACTCTGGGTGCTCCTAAGTGAGGAGACTTGAGACATGTTAGGTGGTTATGCACGAGTAGCTATCCGAAGACGAGCAGGAGGCTTCCAAGTATTATTTACATATATTCTCCTTGTGTTGTTGCTGATCACTACTTTGGGCATTAGTAGTGTACCTTTTCTATTTTGCTTTAAAGACAGTATTTTGAAATTGTAATAATGATGGTCTGGATCATAAGCTGTATTTTGGATTCTGCTGCTATGATGGTTTAGTTTCAGCTAATGCACTGTCTCGCCTATTTTATATCAAGTTATGTTACTATTCTATTTTATTCCATGCGTTGTGAGATATACTACAGGTTCTTGGTGATTCATAGTTTTAAACCCTTTTCCTTTGACGACCATCCCGTGCTAGTCGAGCATTAGCACAGCGCATTTCAGGAAAATGTCGACTGGTTCGGAGCGGGCCATCACAAATTCAGTCTTGTTTGAGGTCTCTCTGATCATCTTAGGTCCAAGAAGAAGTCTGTTTGTAGTCTCCCACCAACAAGATGGTGATCTATAGGGTCTCCCATATAAAGCTTCGAAAAGTGCCTTGTCAGTACTGGCCTGATAACTATTGTTGTATGTAAACTCAACCAAGGGAAGATGCTCCTCCCAACTCCCTCCGAAGTCCAAAAGGCACAACCCTAATAAATCCTTAAGAATCTGATTAACCCTTTTAGCCTGTCTATCTCTCTGTCTGAGGGTGGTATGTGGTTAAGTCTTAGCTGTGTCCATGATGCGTCCTACAAGCTTCTCCAAAACTTGCAGGTATCACTAATAATGCTCGAGGGAACACCATGAATCTGAACTACCTCCCTCAAATATATCGAAGCCAATCCCATTGTGGTCCTCTTATTCTTGGCAAGTATGAAATGAGCGCTCTTGGTTATTCTATCTACGATCACCCAAATACTGGTATTGCCCCCTCCTTGACCTAGGCAAATCATCTACAAAGTCCATTGGGATGCTCTACCACTTCCACTATGGCACGTCTAAGGGCTGAGTTAATCCACCTAGTTTTCTTTGCTTGTCTTCTTGGAGAATGGAGTTTTGATGACAATAACCTTATTTAAATATTAATTGATTATAAAATATATACTAACAAATCTGTCTAGAACATATATATACATATGCAGGATTTATATACAGGAATTATTACTGAAGATTGTACAATTCTTCTATCTTCATTCTCTTTCTTCTCTATTTTACTTTCTATTTTTAATTGATTATAAATACTTTATAAGTTTTATATATTTATATTTTATATATTTTATATTTATGTAGTTTTAAATACTATAATTTTATTAATATGTTTATATTTATGTTTTTGTATGATTCTCTAATTTATAATATTTAACTATAACATTATAATTTAATTCAAGAATTTCTAGAATTATATATATATCAAAACACTTGAAAAATGTACAAATTCCAATTTTGTACATGTATATATGTCAACATATATATATATATATCGACATATAACTGTCATTTTTTCAAGTGTCTTTTCACTATTTGTGATGGTTCTGAGACATTGCAATCTTTCAAACACTATAAAAAGGGGCTGATTTCGAATTTTTTATAAACTCTTCTTCTCCATCTTCATTCCCTTTCATTACACCATTATTCTATATAATATGTATGATTTCTAGACCTATATTCTGTCGAATTCAATCCTATTTTCACTAATCTTCTTCTATCTACACTCTCTACTCATTACTCTCTGAATCAAGTGCGATTGAAAAGTTATAGGGTTGTTTACAATTGTTTGGGTTGTGTAAGTAATTAGTGGTATCCCTTGTACGTGTAAAATCAAGAACGAGTAATCGGTGGTATCCCTTGTAGCCGTGAAATCAAGGAGGGTGGAATCAGTTGTAACACCCCGTAATTTTAAGTAATTTTAAAATATTAAAATTAACAAATTTAAGAACACTTAATTTTTAGAAGAAGAATTAGGTGAAATGGGTTATTCCATTGCGTTCATCTCAGAATTCTGCTTGAAGTAGAGTCCGAGTTTGCGTGAATCAGATTCCGTATGATGAAATTAGGGAGGTTAGAAGATTCCAAGGGTAAGCAGAAATTAAATTAAAATAATAATAAAATAATCAAAATAGATTCGAAATTCAGAATTTGGGAAAGCAGCTGAGCGGGAAATCTCCCGCTCAGGGGTGTCAACCTCCCCAGAGGGTGTCGACATGGGAGGCGTACCCCCTATAGTTGTGTCGACATGGGTGTCGACCCCCTATAGGGGTCGACCCCTGCTGACTGTTCTGGATAGTGACAATTTTCCGAGTCGTAGGGCAACATGGGGACTTCTGATTGGCCTAATGACGCATTTTCTTGGACTGGATGGTTTGCATGGATCCTAGGTCAATCTAAAGCATCAAACTAATTCTATACTTCTATATAATCACATCAAACCTTAACCCTAAACCTCATATTCTATGAAGCTGTCATGCTGTCCACCTCTAAGCTAATCTAGCCTCCACCATAACTAATCAAATTCAAGATTAAAGATAATGATCAAAGCCTACATCAATGGATTAGCTTATCAACTTCAGAAAACAGATTACAGATCTTTTCTTCTTTCTTAATCTCTGTGAGTTCATGTAGCTTTCTCAAGATAATTAAACTAAAGTAATTATGATATATTGTAAATTGTGATCATATGATTATGCCTATAATGGATCTTATCAAATTTGCAAGTTGTCATCTTTTTTTTGATTCATAGCCTATGCTTTTCTGATCAATTCTATCTATTCATACCTGTTCATGCTTGTATATTTATGTTGTGATTCTCTTCCCTCTTCCTTTTTTCCTTTTCCTTTTTTTATGAGTTAGGCTAACTTCGAGCCTAACATATTATGTGAAATTCACATACGTATAACGCTTGAATGATGGGGAAAAGTTTGGGAAATGTTGAATAAAATGTGATTTGTAAAAAGGCATAAATTGATGATGGCTATGATTTGGGAAAAATTGTACATAATAAGCAAACATAAGACTTGACGTAAATGGGTTTGGGTGTAAACTTGTGATAATTTGGTAAGTTCGGTTATTTCTCAAATTTGGAACATGTAATAGGAATCATGACTTGTAATGAATCGAATCTAGAACTATGCCTAATTGTAAGATAATCAATTTTGATTCGTGCTTATCCTTTTTGTCAAAACTGAATTACCAATGCCTATGAGACTGTTGTGATGGAACCTATCATGTTGTACATCAAATTGGTGATTCTTTTATGTTCAATTCTATCGAATCTTTATGCCTATGATGTAACTTGCTCATATTAGCCATACTTATTGTTAATGTACAGCATGTCTATTGCAAACATGATTCTTGAGTTGGGTACACCGTTACATGCCTATTTTGTTCCTTATGTCGATTCTTGTGTTTCTCCTCTATCCCTCTCTGTTTGACCTTGTTGTACATGCGATTGAAACCCGAGGAATTGGGTATAACTTAATTAAGTAATTTTGGGCATAACAAGTAAATGTGGTATAGCTTGAATTGACCACACTTATGGATAATTTACATATAAATCTAGACTTGAACAGTAAATATGTAAATTGGCTAAAAGATGAACACCTAAGACATGAGGTTAGACTTGGTTTACGGTATAAGACTGTCCGGAACCTCCCGGCATATCCAGCAACCGCAAACGACAATCTAATGTGAGAGGTCAAAGGCATAAATTATATGCTTAGACACAAGATTAAGTCTAGCTTGTGGTGGTAGTCTTCCCGGAACCGCCCGACATATCCAGTGGCCACAAGTGATCGACTTAATGTGAGAGTTCCGTGGATTAATAACTAATTAATGCTGAATATGATACCAAAGCGAGTTAGGTGGGTCGGGTTAAGTTAACATGGGTAAGAAGACAACTCAACCAATATTACATGAAAAAAGTGGGTAGGGTTAAGACAAGCTTAACCAATAATACATATGGACTTGATAAGTAAAAGGGTTAAGTAAATCTTGGGTAGGTGGGTAATATTAGTATATATAGGCCCACAAACTTAACCGTTAAATAAACATGCGTGAATCAGTGGAAAGGTTAAGTGACATATGGATAAGCGACACTTAACCAATACAACATGTTAATTAAACAAATGGGTGGGGTTAGGTTAAATTGAGAACACTTAACTGTTATAACATGTTGGTTAGGAAACCCTAGTAACGGGGACCCATTTCAGAAGTAAACCACATAGATGTATCACGGTACCCTGAACTAGGCAGGGTGGGGCACGATTACTGGGCTGATTATAAGCGGTCAAAATAGCGGGGGGGTGGTGCATTAGTGTAGGTTCCGACGGAGTACGGGCGTGCACGTGCTCTGGAGTGGAAAAACAAGGCATTGGGCATCATCATACATACACTGTGCATCTTGAATTGTGTCGGGTTGCCATCATAGGGATTGATACACCTCATGGTGCGACCAGCACAAGTATCTACAAACAAGTGGGCTGAATGACAAAAGTAATAAATACATACGAGTTAAGGAGCCGATCGATTAAGCGATAAGGGGGTAGTGTGGGGACATCTAGTATTTAGTAGGCTGTCAAGGATTGTATGGGGTGGATACCTCTTACTGGATGTTACGCCTGAGGCTACCAATTGCGGGGTTGAAATCAACTTTCAGTACGGAACTAGTAACGGTGCAATATATTTAGCATTGGTGCAATGTAGTAATTACCCTATAGTGATTAGAAGCGCAATCAACGTTTATCTTATTAATCTTGCCTACTATGTCAAGCATGCTCGTGTCCATTTCTTACTTTCCAGTTTATGTTCATATCCTGTTACTTTAATGATTATATTGTTAAAGTTCCTGGACTCACCAGACTAATGTGTGACCTAGTTTGTTTTGCCTCTATTCTTCCGTTTCCCTCCCAGGTTCTCAGGGAGGAAATAAAAAAGCTTTGTTCATATTTCTCTTTTTTCCAGCTTGAAGTTGAAAGATGTATTGCTTGGATTTGATTCTACTTATGGCATTTTCTGTTGGGGATTATGGCTTTAAAATTTTGTACTCTGAAGGCTTTTGTACAAAACTGATATTATGTACTTGATTTTGTTGTTTTGAAGGTCTAACCAAACCTATTTCTGTTTCCGCTGCAATAAAGTCATAAAATTTTCAAGTACTACTTTATCCATCTTGTAATATTCCTTTCTGTTTACTTATAATACTCCACGAAACTTAATGCATTCCCTTTGTGAGTGACATTAACGGACGTGGGGTGTTACACTTGGTATCAGAGCTGAAGTTTACCGGAACAAATAAAAGATTTTGAAAACTATTTTCAAAAGCATTTTTTTATATAAAAGTATTTTCAAAACATGTTTTAAAGAAGGAGTTTTCTAGAGAAAGGTTTATTATGAAAAACATAATCCCCAAAATCCATATATCTTTCTTTCGATTCTTTATTTCGAATCTCTTCTTTTTCCTTCTTGAGTCTCTTTTCCCGCGTGTTGATGCTTTTTCTAAGATATGTAAGGACCTATGTGCGATGGGCGAAAAACCATTTCATAGGACTGAGACGTTTGTTGAAGCTAGAATTGGCTCAAGGAAGTAGAGGACTCATTTGGTATCTTTGAGATAAACGATGAAAGGAAGGTTCAGTTAGTTGCTTGGTCGATGAGGGAGTTTAGGCTAAGGATCACAACCCAAGGATGAGGAATTTGTTGATATGACTTTAATCCATGAAGAATATAAAGGATAAAGTGGAAAGAATAATTAACCCCATGACAAAGAAGGCGTCTTTATTTTGGTATAACGGGCATCTAATTAAGAACTGTAGGAAGAAGAAGAAGCCTGGTTGTTTTCATTGCGATGAGGCAGGACATCTGATTAAAGACTGCCCGAGGAGGCAAGGACAGGGACAAGGGCAAGGGCAGAGGATAGGACCTACTTCCAGAGGACAGGTTCATGCCTTCATGGCACTAGGAAAGGAGAGAGATAGAATCGTTTTTGTTGAAAGTTTGATTTTTTTCCTTTCTGATCATCCTGTTCAAACTTTGTTTGATTCTGGCGCTTCGCACTCATTTGTATCTGCTTCGCTAGTTGAAACACTGCACCTAAATACTATTCCTATTGTGGATCCCATTGTAGTCTCAAATCCTGTTGGTGGTTCGGCTCATTTATCTATGCTTTGTTGGGATTTGAGAGTGTCTATCTTGGGCGTTGGGTTTGAATGCAACGCCTACGTTTTTGGTTTTCATGGGCTACGACTTGATTCTAGGAAAGGATTGGCTAGCCACGTATGGTGCCATCCTAGACAGTGAAAAAAGGATAGCTAGACTGTTGACTCATTGTGGAAAGACCCTTGATATTTCTTGTGACCCTAGAGGTCCGGTGATGCTAGCTACCTAGAATCACTTGACACATCATCGATGATTTGGAATCTATTCGAGTAGTCCATGGGTATGGTAACGTCTTTGATGAGTTCGGGGTTTAACCCCAAGGCATGAGATGGACCTCCGTATATACTTAGTAGATAATGCAAAGCCAGTTGCATTACCAGTGCGCCACATGGCTCGAAGAGAGAGGAGGGAACTCAGTAAGCAAGTAGGGGAGCTACTTGTGGAAAGGTTCATAAGAAGAAGTATTTCAGAATGGGGTGCTCCAGTTGTTTTTGGCTACGAAGGTTAATGGCGCGCTTAGATTGTGCATGAACTATAGGGAGCTGAACAAGCTCGCAAAGAAGAACAGACTCCCATTGCCGAGGATAGAAGACTTGTTCAATCAGTTGGTTGGCGCTTCGGTTTTCTCATAGTTGGATTTAGCTATAGGATTTCATTAGCTAAGGGTAGCTAAGGATAGCATAGATAAGGCTGCATTTAGGACTCCCGATGGTTTCTTTGAGTGTCTCGTCATGCCTTTTTCATTTAACAAATGCACCCGCATATTTCGTAGACTTGATGAGTAGGGTGTTTTGGGAGTTTATAAACAAGTTTGTGGTAGTCTTTGTAGATGATATTTTGATTTTCTCTAGAAGTGAGGAAGAGCATGCCCTACATCTAGGGAAGTCTTAGAGACCCTACGAGCGCATCAACTCAAAGCTAAGTTCTCCAAATCTCATTTTTGGAGGAAAGAAGTGAGGTTCTTAGGACACGTGGTCTGTAAGGAAGGGATAGCAGTGGACCCTGCGAAGGTGATGGCAATCCAAGATTGGAAGGCTCCTAGAAAAGCAATGGAAGTAAGAAGTTTTCTAGGGTTGGAGGGCTACTATAGGAAGCTCGTTAAGGACTTTGCGAAGATATCAGCCCCAGTTTTGACTTTGCTAGATGAGAGCCAACCGTTCATAGTATATAATAGTGCTTGCGGGATAGGGCTTGGAGCAGTTTTCGATGCAAGAGGAATGCAAGAGGAAAAGGTGATATGCAAAAGGTGGTAGGTACGCAGTTAGGTTTGAGCAGCGCGTATCGTCCACAGACGAATGGACGGACAGAAAGGGTGAATAAAATCCTTGAAGATCGTTTAAGGTTATGTATCCTAGATTTTGGAGGGACATGAGAAGAGCACCTTCCATTTGTGGAGTTCGCTTATAACAATAGTTATTAAGCTAGTATTAAGGTTTTTATGGAGGACCGTTTCAATCACCAACTTGTTGGTGGGATTCTGCGGATAAGATTTTGCTTGGACCCGAGCTGATCAGAAAGAAACTTCAAGGAAGATGGACTTGATTCGAAGATGAATGAAGATGACACAAGACCGGCAAAAGTCAAACACTGACTAGAGACGAACCGATCTTGAGTTCGATGTTGGAGACATGGTTTTTATTAAAATGTCACTGTTGAGGAACGTAGTTCGCTTTGGGGAGTGTATTAGCACCAAGGTTTGTAGGACCCTTTTCCATTATAGAGAGGATTGGACAGATGGCGTACAAAGTGAAGTTGCCAGAGAAGCTTAGTAGTATTCATGAAGTGTTTCACATGTCGTATTTGCGGAAGTGTTTACATGATACCGCGGAAGTAGCGGAGCCGAGCATGCTTATAGAAGTGGAATTAGAGCGAGATGCCACGATTAGTCGAGCTCCTACATGCATCCTTGGATCGGAGATCAAGAAGTTACACACAGAGAGGTCAAGTCGGTTAAAATATAATGGGGAGATGATCAAGGAGACGCGACTTGGGAGACAGAAGACATGATACATGCATCGTACCCTTTCCTTTTGTGAGGATATGTTCTTAACTTCTCCCTTTTCTACCGATTTATTTATACTTGTTCTATCTTTTAGTATGTCCTCTCGTTTACATCCTCGATCTTTAGATAGGAAAATCCTATGGTTGTTAACATGTGTTTGAGACATACTATGTTCGGTGGATGCAAGTGGATGCAAGTGGATGCTAGTGGTTGCTCGTGGATGCATTTACACACACATTAGGCACTACATCGGCTCAGTCACTTTCATATTGCATATGCATATATGTATTTGCATATGGGTTGAAACTTGATGTGTTATCATATGGATGTTGCATTTGTATGATTGTACGGTTGTGCACTCATATAGAAATGATATGTATCAATAGGGTTTTTTTGCATACATAATGGACACTTGGCGCTATCATGATTTGCATTAAGGAGGTCACCTGGATCAGTAGACCGCCTGATTTTGCATTAGATAAGGACATATACACACACTATGCATATGATCATGAAAGCATTAGAAATCTTCTTAAGGACAATGGATGCCTGTGATTGAATGGTTGAGTAAATGGATGTTGGATGGTAGGATATACATTCTTCTTGACTTGGAGATTTCGGGGATGAAATCCTTTAAGGAGGGGAGAATGTAACACCCCATAATTTCAAATATTAAAAATTAACAAATTTAAGAATAATTGATTCTTAGAAGAAGAATTAGGTGAAACGGGTTACGCTATTGCGTTCATCTCGGAATTCTGCTTGAGATAGAGTCCGAGTTTGCGTGAATCGGATTCCGTATGAAGAAGTCATGGAGGTTAGAAGATTTAAAGTATAAGCAAAAATTAAATTAAAATTATAATTAAATAATCAAAACAGATTCGAAATTCAAAATTCAGGAAAGCAGTTGGGCGGGAAATCTCCCGCTCAGGGGTGTCAACCCCCCCAGGGGGTGTCAGCATGGGAGTTAACCCCCCTATAGTGGTGTCGACATGGGTGTCGAACCCCCTGTAGGGGTCGACCCCTGCTGACTGTTCTGGACAGTGACGATTTTCTGAGTCGTAGGGCTACGTGGCGACTTCTGATTGGCCTGATGACGCATTTTCTTGGACTGGATGGTTTGGACGGATCCTAGGTCGATCTAAAGGCTCAAACTAATTCTATACTTCTATATAATCACATCAGACCTAAAGCCTAAACCTCATATTCTATGAAGTCATCATGTTGTCCATCTCTAAGCTAACCTAGCCTTCACCATAACTAATCAAATTCAAGATTAAAGATAAAGATCAAAGCCTACATCAATGGATTAGCTTATTAACTTCAAAAATCAGATTCCAGATCTTCTCTTCTGTCTTAATCTCTGTGAGTTCATGTAGCTTTCACAAGATAATTAAACTAAAGTAATTATGATAAGTTATAAATTGTGATCATATGATTATGCCTATAATGAATCTTACCAAATTTACAAGTTGTCATCTTTTTTTTGATTCATAGCCTATGCTTTTCTGATCAATTCTATCAGTTCATTCATGTTCATGCTTGTATATTTATGCCATGATTCTCTTCCCTCTTCCTTTTTCCTTTTTGTTTTTTTATGAGTTAGGCTAACTTCGAGCCTAACATATTATGAGAAATTCGCACACTTATAACACTTTAATGATGGGGAAAAAGTTTGGGAAATGTTAAATAACATGTGATTTGTAAAAAGGCATAAATTGATGATGGCTATGGTTTGGGAAAAATTATATATATTAAGCAAACATGAGACTTGACGTAAATGGGTTTGGGTGTAAACTTGTGATAATTTGGTAAGTTCAGTTATTTCTCAGATTTGGAACATGTAATAGGAATCATGACTTTTAATGAATCGAATCTAGGACTATGCCTAATTGTAAGATAATCAATTTTGATTCATGCTTATCCTTTTTTTTTCAAAACTTAATTACCTATGCCTATGAGACTGTTGTGATGGAACCTATCATGTTGTACACCAAATTGATGATTCTTTTATATTCAATTCTATCGAATCTTTATGCCTATGATACAACTTGCTCAGTTTAGCCATAGTTATTGTTAATGTACAACATGTCGATTGCAAACATGATTCTTGAGTTGGGTACACCTTTACATGCCTATTTTGTTCCTTATGTCAATTCTTGTGTTTCTCCTCTATCCCTCTTCATTTTATTTTTGGACCTTGTTGTATGTGCGATTGAATCACGTGGAATTGGGTATAACTTAATTAAGTAATTTTGGGCATAACAAGTAAATGTGGCATAGCTTGAATTGATCACACTTATGGATAATTTACATATAAATCTAGAATTGGACAGTAAATATGTAAATTGGCTAAAAGATGAACGTCTAAAACGTGAGGTTAGACTTGGTTGCGGTATAAGACTGCCCGAAACTGCCCGGCATATCCAGCAACCGCAAACGACAGTCTAATGTGAGAGGTCAAAGGCATAAATTAGATGCTTAGACACGAGGTTAAGTCTAGCTTGTGATGGAATTCTGCCCGGAACCGCCCGGCATATCCAGCAGCCACAAGTGATCGACTTAATGTGAGAAGTCTGTGCATTAATAACTAATTAATGTTGAATATGATACCTAAACGAGTTAGGTGGGTGGGGTTAAGTTAACATGGGTAAGAAGACAACTTAACCAATATTACATGAAAAAAGTGGATAGGGTTAAGGCAAGCTTATAAAATAATACATATGGACTTGACAAGTAAAAGGGTTAAGTAAATCTTGGGTAGGTGGGTAATGTTAGTATATATAGGCCCACAAACTTAACCGTTAAATAAACATGCGTGAATCAGTGGGAAGGTTAACTGACATATGGATAGGCGATACTTAGCAAATACAACATGTTAATTAAACAAATGGGTGGGGTTAGGTTAAATTGAGAACACTTAACCGTTATAACATGTTGGTTAGGAAACCCTAGTAGCGAGGAATCATTTCAGCAGTAACCCACATAGATGTATCACGGTACCCTGAACTAGGCAGGGTGGGGCACGATTACTAGGCTGATTATAAGCGGTCAAAATAGCGGCGGGTGGTGCATCAGTATAGGTTCCGATGGAGTATGGACGTGCACGTGCTCCGGAGTGGAAAAAGCAGGCATTGGGCATCAGTAGTCATACACTATGCATCTTGAATTGTGTCGGGTTGCCATCATAGGGATTGATACACCCCATGGTGGGACCAGCACAGGTATCTACAAACAAGCGGGGTCGAATGACACAAGTAATGAATACATACGAGTTAAGGAGCCGATCAATTAAGCTTTAAGGGGGTAGTGTGAGGACATCTAGTATTTAGTAGGCTGTCAAGGATTGTATGGGGTGGATACCTCTTACTGGATGTTATGCCTGAGGCTACCAATTACGGGGTTGGGATCAACTTTCAACATGGAACTAGTAACGGTGCGATATATTTAGCATTGGTGCAGTGTAGTAATTACCCTATTAGAAGCGCAATCAACATTTATCTTATTCATCTTTCCTACCTTGTCATGCATGCTTATGTACGGTCATTTCTTACTTTCCATTTTATGTTCTTATCATGTTACTTTAATGATTATATTGTTAAAGTTGCTGGACTCACCAGACTAATGTTTGACCTAGTTTGTTTCGTCTTTTTCTTCCATCCCCCTTCCCCCAAGGTTCTCAGGGAGGAAATACTCAAGCTTAGTTCAGATGTCTCTTTCTTCCAGCTTGAAGTTGAAAGATGTATTGCTTGGCTTTGATTCTGCTTATGGCATTTTCTGTTGGGGATTATGGCTTTAAAATTTTGTACTCTGAAGGCTTTTGTACGAGACTGATATTATGTACTTGTTTTTGTTGTTTTGAAGGTGTAACCAAACCTATTACTGTTTCCACTGCAATAAAGTCATAAAATTTTCAAGCACTACTTATCCGTCTTGTAATATTCCGTTCTGTTTACTTATAACGCTCCATGAAACTTAATGCATTCCCTTTGTGAGTGACATTAACGGACGTGGGGTGTTACATCAGTGGTATCCCGTGTAGCTGTGAAATCAAGGAGGTTGTAATTGACTATTGATATAGTAATAAAACTCTACGCAATCCAGTGTTGCATGGGACTGGACGTAGGAGCAATCTGAACCAGTATAAAATCTGGGGTGTTCTTTTATTTTCTGCACTTTCCTTCTATTTATATTTTTGTTTGTTTTTGATTCTGTGATTGTGATTGTCACTATGGTGTTTGATCCATGTAGTAGCTCATATAACCTTTAGATTTTGTTTAAATTCTCAAAAGCACTATTCACCCCCTCTAGTGTTTGTTTTGATTTAACAATCCATTCTATAATCCCTAACAACCGGTATCGGAGCAAAATCTTTCAAAAAGTTCATAATCTGATTTTTGAAAATAGTGATAATGGCAACCAACACTGGTAGCAATAGCTCTTTTATAAAGGGTCAGTCCACTGTTAGACCACCACTATTTAATGGTAGTAATTATTCGTATTTGGTATGTAGAACGAAGATATATTTACAATCAGTAGGATTAGATACATGGAATAGTACACAAAATGAATTTGTTGAACCCACAACTACTTTTGTACAATGGACAAATGAACAAAAGACTACTTCACAAAGCGATTCTAAAGCTATGAATATGTTATTCAGTTCATTAGATAGGAATGAGTTTAACAAAGTGTCTATATGTAAAACTTCTTATGAATTTTGGAGAACCTTGCAAGTTACTCATGAAAGAACTAGTAAAGTTAAACAAACTAAAATAGCAAGTTAGTCAATCAGTTTGAGTTATTCAAAATGAACGAGAATGAGTCTATTTCAGATATGCATTGCAGATTTCAAGAGATAGTGCATTCATTAACAACACTTGGAAAAACCTATTCTAAATCAGATCAAATCAGAAAAATATTAAGTTCACTAACTCCAGAATGGGATTAGAAAAATTTGGCAATTGAGGAAGCCGATGATGTCAATGAAATGAAGATTAAGGAGTTAATCATAAATCTGATATCTTATGAAGTCCAATTACAAAAGAAAAAGAAAATAGGTCAACTGAAATATAAAAGGAGAAATTATAACCAAGAAAGCTCATGAAGTAATGATGGTCGATGTTATAACTGCAATAAACGAGGACATATAAAGAAGATGTGTCCATATCCAGATAAATCGACTCAACAAACAGACAACAACAATTCATCAAGAAAGAGAAAGAATGCATATGAAACATCGTTAGATGATTCAGATTCATCATCAAGTGATGAAGAGTCAGAAACCGGAAATTCAAATATATGCCTTTACGGCAATTCGGAGTTCAGAAAATTTCGAAGAAGAGGATCTAAAACCGGGTATGCCTTAATTATTTTTTAACTGGTTGAATGGTTGCTTGCTTGTTTGCTTTGATTTGAATTTAAATTTTTTAAAATTTAAACTTGAAATTCAAAATAATAAAATAATAATAAATAACAAATAAATTAAATTGTTTGTACGTTTGATAGGATTAGAATTATTTCAGGAAATTATTAAACCTGAAATATAAATCGATAATATAAATCACATTTCATAAAAATTCAATTTCCTTTGAAAATAGACATATATGTCGACATACATATGTCCATATGTCGATATATATTGACCAGAAATTTGAAATTTAAATTTTGAATTTTAAAGATTTAAACTTTAGAACTTCCCTCCAACTTTTTACAAACACTCAAGGTAATAAAAGGTGTCATTTAAGTCTGAAAAGATATGCATATTCAATTCATATCCATTCAATTTCTATATATACACCTATCCTTTTTACCTTTCATTCACAACTTAAATCAATATTCTTCACATCTATTCTCTTCAAAACTATCAATTCAATGGCTTCCTCAATTTCAACTCAGAAATTGAAGTTAACCAAAGCCATCAAAGGTTATCTTCATAATGACAAAGAAGCTATCGAGACTTATATTAACTATGTAACAAATGCTAAAATTAACATGGGTGCTTTTGCCATCTTTAGCGAATTTCCCTCCTATGATCTTACCTCTCTATTTCAACACAATGAAGTCTTGAGTCTAGTTGACACTCATGATAATGAAGAAGTGTGTTATCCTCAACTCGTCAAAATGTAATATGTGAACCTAAATTGCGGATTTTATGAAGGCAACGAAGATCAAATTTGGAGTAGTGTCAAAGGCACACAAATTATTCTTGATGCCAAACTCTTAGGCATTATTCTAAATTGTAGAAGCACGGGTTCAAATTTCTCAGATTTTGTTATTAATGAAACTGACTTAGAGACCTATCACGATATATTTGACGACGATTCTCCAATGGAGTTCAAAAATCGGTTTTTCTGCCCAAAAGCAAGAATCGTAAACCTTCTCCTCCAATATACCATCACTCCTTATTCCAGAAATTTTAATAAACCAACTCTCAAAGTCCAAAAGGTGTTATTTGCTATTATGGGTAACTACAACATTAATTAGACCGACATGATCTTAAAAGAGATCTAACCCATATAATTATCGTCAAGTTAAAACACTCTCTACTATGGTGTTTATCTCATTCGTATTTTAAAATACTTTGGAGTTGATCTTCATGGATAAGAGATTATGTCTAGAAAAGTGTTTGACTCATCAAACATACATCTCATGCAAATTCCTCTCACTTTCAAGCCATATGAGACATTCGAAGCCAAACAAGCTTGAATGCAACAAAAACAAGCACCAATGGAAGTCGAAGAAGAAGAAGAGACTTATTTAGAAAGTGTTGTATGTCCAACCAACACTAGATACATTTCCAAAGAGACGACTGTTCAAAATCAAGTCAAAATTGTCAATAATCAAAAGAAGCATAAGAAAAACTTCCCTAAAAAGACCAAGTTCGTAGTCAAGATAGGAAGAATGCTTGGAATCTCACCTCCCTCATCATCATCATCAGAAAACTAGACTATCTAGTTTAGTCTATCTCCATGTATTAGCTTATGTATTTGCTTATGCTTTGCTTTTGAATCTCGTATTTAGTGAGTCTTAATTGGTTGGATGTATTTTCTTTCTATTAAGTAATGAATGGAGTTTTATTTATATTAAAGTCATCTTTAAGTATATGTAAAAACTTTAGAATTAATTATATTTTAATATAAGTTTAAAAGATTCAAAATTTTAAAAATTTCAAAATTATCAATAGGATATGTCAATATACATTTATGTATTTGTCGATATATAACTGCCATATTTTCAAATTATTTCAAATTTTAAAAATTAAATAACTACTCATGTCCATTCAAAGTCCAACAAATTCCAGACCCTATTTAAGTCTATTTCTTCCAGAAAATTTCATTATTATATTTCTCCTTCTCCCTTATTCATTTCTTATCAAATCCACGGCAAATCCAATTCATAATCTTAGTGAAAATCTAGAAGAAACCCTGAATTCTTTCAAAAATATCCTCTCTATCATTCTACGAAACCAGCGCCATCTTGAACTGAGCCAACTAAAGATGATTGAGCAGCAAGAGAAACATTTTGATGCAGTTCGGTGGCTAATCTCTTCTCTTTTCAGAGATAAAGACAATAATCTCGCAAAGGCTCCACAACCAAAGAAGATGATGATTGGGAAGTCATCAAGAAGGATCTAATCTTTGGAGAAGACAGTTGGGTTGAGGTCCCAAGAAATAATTAATTATTTGGTATGGTTAATTTGTTTGAAATTTGAATTCTATGACTTCAAACTTGTATATATTAATACATATGGTGTGATGTGCTTTGATTTGATTTGATTTGACTTGGTTTGTATATATGGTGTTAAACAAATGTAGATATAAGACTTGGATTGGTTTGTATATAGATTAAGGGGGAATATTTTACTTTGATTTTAGACTTACTTAGTTACTTATAGGTTCTTAGCGAGTTGTACGATTTAGGGTTAGTAGTTTTAGAATCTCTTTTTGGTAATGCCAAAGGGGGACAATTTATAAAATATACACATAGTTTATAAGATTCATATAGACAGGGGGAGTATTTGAAGGATCATCATCAACAGGTATATACAGGTACGATATTTTATAAACTAAGGTTGCCATCATCAAAAAGGGGGAGATTGTTGGAGAATGGAGTTTTGACGACAACAATCTTATTTCAATATTAATTAATTACAAAATATATACTAACACTTCTGTCTAGAACATATACACACACACACATATGTAGGATTTATATACAAGAATTATTACTGAAGACTGTACAGTTCAAATATGTTAGAGATTCAAAATGCAGAGACGTTTCAGGACTCATGAGTATTCAAGATTTCAAGATAAATATAGTTATAGAGTCTAGATTATGTAAGACTCTGAATAGCACTCCAGATTCAAATTCAAAATAATTTCAAATTTTGTTTTTCAAATTCTATCTTCAATCTCTTTCTTCTCTATTTTACTTTCTATTTTTATTTGATTTTAAACTCATGTTTTATAAGTCTATACCTTACAAATTTTATATATTTTTATTTTATATACTTTATATTTTTATTGTTTTAAACTCTATAATTTTATAAATGTTAGACCAAAATCTAGGCCTAACACCCAAATGTAGATCACAGATCACAGAATGCAGAAAATGATAGATAAGAGGAGACACACGAAGTTTTTATAGTGGTTCGGCTGTAGATGTAGCCTACGTCCACTTTATAATCGTATTGTTATACTGACAGATTACAAGAATCAATTATATGCAGACACACAATCCGTGTCTTAATTGAGATTACAAGAGGAGAATTTATGTGTATAAGGGTGCAAAGTCCTTGTAGTCGGTAATGGCAGAGGCTGTCAAGATGTAGGAGAAAGTCTCGGCCAAAAAGTCAGAGAGAATCCCCTTAAAATTCCATGTAGAGGTGTATTTATAGGTTTAGGAGAGCTTCCGGGAAGACCGGTTTGTGATGGGGTACGTGGCACCCGATTCGGAAAAGTAGGAGCAAGATGTTTCATGAGAACGGGTCAAAATAGTGCGTGTATCAGCAGGTGTAGGGGTCGGTTCGTAGTCATGGGATCGGATCGTGATACGGGCTCCACGAACCGAGGTCTGATCGTGAGCTGTATGGTGAAGCTGGTGTGCCACGAGCGGGTCATGATCAGGAGGTGTACCGCGAATAGGTCGTGGTCTGAGGGTGCACCACGATCCGAGGGGGGGCGATCTGATGAAGGGCGAACCGAGGGTGCACCACGAGCCATAGAGGATGCACGAGCTGTAATTCGATCATGTGACGCTTCGTCGCTTTATCCAGAAAATTGCCAGATTACACCCATTCACGGAAACGGGCGTAACTTTCAAACCATAAGTCCAATTGAGCCAAACTAAAGCACAAAATGAATCTAATTCAGAGTTCTACAAGAGTTACGGAGCTTTGCTCTGTAATTGCTGTTTTCGGGCCCAAAATTGGTCGTCTGATAGGAGTTTCGGGCTTTTCTTTGTTCGTGATGCGACTTTGACCAAATCGCTGCATATCTTCTGATTTTACTCTCCATATTCGAGCGCGATGCTATCCAGATATTCAGTGTGACAGTTTTTACCAAAAATTGTGTCAACATGTTTGCCCCCCAGAACATATCATGTTGGTTGAAGGAAGATGTATTCTGGATAATCTGAGAAATCCAAACCCAGAATGCGACGATCACACCGGATCGTATTAAGGCCAGAAAACCGACGATCACACGGGATCGTATTAAGGCCAAAGAAATCCAAGAAGACCAGGAGTTTGTACCTGCAAGAAGATAAAACAAATAATGCAAGAATATTTCCTAGATGGCCTTACCAAAGTAAACCATCTGAGGAGATGTTAGAGGGGTTCCAAGACGGCCTTACCGGAGCAAGATGACCAAGGAAATGCCATGAATGTTCCAAGACGGCCTTACCGGAGTAAGACGACCAAGGAAAAGCACATGAAGTTCCAAGACGGCCTTACCGGGTTAAGACGACCAAGGAAAAGCACATGGGAATTTGTTTATACTGGACGGATCCAGTTGGGAGTCGGAGCTCATGTTTGTACTGGACGGATCCAGTTGGGAGCCGTAGCTCAATGTTTATACTGGACGGATCCAGTTGGGAGCCGGAGCTCAATGTTTATACTGGACGGATCCAGTCAGGATCCGGGGCTCAAGAGTGATCATTATTGATTCATGAAAGCTTAGCGACAGTTATTCTAATCCCGAACACGATTGGAGACTGCAGGTCGGTTCCGTGCATGTGGGCCAATGTTGCCGTGCTTATTACATGTGTTGAAAACAAAGAGGGGGCGAGAAGTCGCCTAAAAACTTAAAAACATGAACTATGAACCGAAGTCTGGCAAACTGAAGGGATCCGCTGAGTGGGATCAGTTGATAATAATTCCGCGATTGCTCGATCTAGGTTCATTCCCACTCCGGGGAGTCGGTGGTAGCAGCGCAGGAGCAGATGCAGGCGTTGTTAGATGAATGACGTACTCGGGTAGCTCTCCTCGCCTAACCCGATCCTCGATATGGTCTCGCAAATGTCTGCAGTCATCAGTGTTATGACCATCCATGTCATAAGTCTGCCAGAATTGCGTTGTGCTAGTGTTGGTTCCCTCTTGGGAGGCCTTGGATATGAGGTAGCACCCCATGTATCTACGTAGATATTGCTTAGGGTGTCATTCAGTTCAGTGTATTTGTTGTATTTGGACCCTCTCCGGGGTGGAGCATTACGATCATTCTTTGCATTGGCCGCTCCTTTGCCTTTTCCAGAATCAGATGGTTCTCCATCTTCGAGGGTTTTCTTCTCGGAATTTGCATCTTCTTCCCGTAGAAATCTATCTTCTGCAAGGCAGAATTCGCCGAGATTTCGTGGTGGATCTCGATACAAGGATGTTTTAAACTCTGAGTTATTTAGAACGCCGGATACTGCTGCCATCAGTACCATGGATGGTTCAGGGCGATCAACTGATGCTGCTGCAACGTTGAATCTTTCCAGGAATGAACGCAGAGTTTCTCTAGGCCTCTACTTGATTGTGGTGAGGGACATGACATTCTTGGGTCATGCAATGTGGACCCGAAATTGTTTAAGGAAGCGTGAGACCAACATGTTCCAATTGCTGATCAATTCTGTTTCTAGCTGTCGAATCCATATGCCTGCTATATCAGTTAGAAAGAGGGGAAAACATTTAGCCATGACATTTTCTGATGCCGATTGAACTTCCAAATGCCGTTTGTAGCGCATCAGGTGCATGATAGGATCTGTCCTGCCATTGTAGGGTTCCAGTTGTGGAAGTTCAAAATCCGGGGAATTGCGAGAATTCCTTATTTCTTATGTGAACAGGTTGTGATTGACGTCATCCACATCGTTCTGATAAGTGTGGCCTCTTGAGAGGCGTTGAATCAGATTTGTGAGCCGATCGCCTTCAAAAATTGCTGTAAATTGCCAAGATCAGAGCTGGTGCCCCCAGCGTCGAATGCAAGAGTGGATGGAAGCTGTTGGTGAGCTGCCGGGAGCGGATCGTGGGAGCTGGTTCGTGGAGCATGGGGCTCGGGGTTCGCGGCTCGCGGCTCGCAGGTCAAGGTAGAGTGTATCGTGGTGGACGGTTTATGGTCCATGAGGTGCGCTCCGATCTAGTCCTGGAAGTAGGTCACGAACCGGTTGATGTTGAACAGGCGGGAGCAAGTTGCTGGGATCGGCTCGTGAGCCTTGTGGTGCGCCATGATCCGGGTCGCAGTTCAGAGGTGTATCACGAGATGGTTGATGCTGTTGAGGAGCAGGAGCTCGCAATCCGGTGTTCATCTGATTTGGAGCAGAAGTAAATAGCAGTGCATTTCCAATAAGGAGGGGGTTGCCCCCGAGTCCATGTGATGCATGAGCCGCTTCTTTGTTTTCATTTCCAATGACTTGAGCGTTGCTCGGCCTTCCATCCATCCGAGCGAAGAATTGGTTGATCATTTCATGTTTCTTCTTGAGGAGATCGTCTTGCTTTTCCATTTGATCCCTCAATTCAACGAGAACGTCGTCCATCTCTTCCCTGGTCAAGTATGCTGATGGGTCTTCATGGGAGGAGGCCTCCAGGCTTGCCTCATTCCTTGCATCTTCAGCGTCAGCATCATCGGCATGAGCAGAAGTTCTAGTCTTTTTCCTTTTGTTTTCCATTTATCCAATAGCCAAAAAATCCAAGTAGAATTTGAAGTTGTCGTGTGCCCCCTTGCTGGCGCGCCAAAATGTTAGACCAAAATCTAGGCCTAACACCCAAATGCAGATCACAGATAATAGAATGCAGAAAATGATAAATAAGAGGAGACACACGAAGTTTTTATAGTGGTTCGGCTGTAGATGTGGCCTACGTCCACTTTATAATCTTATTTTTATACTAACAGATTATAAGAATCAGTTATATGCAGACACACAATCCGTGTGTTAATTGAGTTTACAAGAGGAGAATTTATGTGTAGAAGGGTGCAAAGTCCTTGCTGTCGGTAATGGCAAAGGCTGTCTAGATGTAGGAGGAAGTCTCAGCCAAAAAGTCAGAGAGAATCCCCTTAAAATTCCATGTAGAGGTGTATTTATAGGTTTAGGAGAGCTTCTGGGAAGACCGGTTGGTGATGGGGTACGTGGCACCCGATCCGGAAAAGTAGGAGCAAGATGTGGCATGAGAACAGGTCAAAACAGTGCGTGTATCAGCGGGTGCAGGGGTCGGTTCATAGTCATGGGATCGGATCGTGATACGGGTTCCACGAACCGAGGTCTGATCGTGAGCTGTATGGTGAAGCTGGTGTGCCACGAGCGGGTCATGATCAGGAGGTGTACCACGAACGGGTCGTGGTCTGAGGGTGCACCACGATCCGAGGGGGGCGATCCGATTAAGGGCGAACCGAGGGTGCACCACGAGCCAGAGAGGATGCACGAGCCATAATTCGATCATGTGACGCTTCGTCGCTTTATCCAGGAAATTGCCAGATTACACCCATTCACGGAAATGGGCGTAACATTCATACTGTAAGTCCGATTGAGCCAAACCAAAGCTCAAACTGAAGCAAATTCACATATCTATAAGAGTTTCAAAGCTTAGCTTTGTAATTGTTGTTTCCGGGCCCAAAAAAGGTCGTTTGATAGGAGTTTTGGGCCTTTCTTTGTTCGTGATGGGACTTTGACCAAATCGCTGCCTATCTTCTGATGTTGTTCTCCATATCCGAGCGCGATGCTATCCGGATATTCAGTGTGACAACTTTTACGAAAAAGCGTGTCAACAATAAATATGTTTATATATTTTATTTTTATGTTTTCATATGATTTTCTACTTTATAATATTTATTAATAAACTATATTTTAATTCAAGAATTTCCAGAATTATATATATATATATATCAAAACACTTGAAAAATGTTCAAATTCCAATTTTGTACACGTATATGTTGACATACATATATATACATGTCGACATATAACTGTCATTTTTCCAAAATTGAAAGGAAGTGTCTTTTCATTATTTGTGATAGTTCTGAGTTGTTGAAAAGTTTCACACACTATAAAAAGGGCCTGATTTGGAATTTTTTATAACTTCTTCATCTTCACTCCCTTTCATTACACCATTATTCTTTATAATTTTTATGATTTCTACACCTATACTCTACCGAATTCAATTCTGTTTTCACTTATCTTTTTCTATCTATACTCTCTGAATCAAGTTCTGCTGAAGAGTTATAGGACAGTTTGCAATTGTTTGGGCTGTGTAAGTAATCAGTGGTATATCTTGTAACCGTGAAATCAAGGACGGGTAGTCGGTGGTATCCCTTATAGCCGTGAAATCAAGGAGTTTGGAATTGGTGGTATCTCTTGTAGCCGTGAAATAAAGGGGTTGTAATTGGCTATTGATATAGTAATAAAACTCTGTGTAATCCAGCATTGCGTGGGACTGGACGTAGGAGCAATCCGAACCAGTATAAAATCCAATGTGTTCTTTCCTTTTCTGCAATTTACTTTTGTTTATGTTTGTTTGTGTTGGATTCTGTGTTTGTGATTGTCACTGCGGTATTTGATTCATATAGTAGTTCACATAAACTTTAGATTTTGTTTGAATTCTCAAAAACACTATTTACCCCCCCCCCCCCCCCCTCTAGTGTTTGGTTTGCCTTAACGATCCATTCCGCATTCCCTAACACATCCTTGACCCTCAGACACGATATGCATCTTGATATAAAGTCTGCCACGTCTCTCTTCATCCTTTCCAAAAGAAGACCCTTTTCATATCCTTATACATCTTATCTCCTCCCGGATGGATGGTCATCTGAGAGTGATGGGCCTCTGATAATACAGCACTCGTCATGTCTCTATTGTAGGGTACACACAACTAGCCATCACGGTGTATCCATCCTCTCTCATCAACAAAGTACCTCAAAAGGTGCACAAAAGTCTCGCCTCTACCTAAGCAGTCCAAAATGTCGGCTAACCGCGGATCATTGCGCTGATTGGATCCAATCCGTTCCAATATAGTAGATTGCACCTCAAGCGAAATGCTGGTGTATACTCCGTAGATGGTCTGAAGTAAAACGATGAGATAAACTCTAAATTCTTCCATTCTACGAATAATGGGCTCAAAGTGACCCTCTTCCTACTCAGAGCATCCTCCACTACATTCCCCTTCCTTGGGTATAAGAGATTTCGAAATCATAAGGTAAAAAAACTCCACCCAATGTTGTTGCCTCAAGTTAAGATCATTTTGTGAGAATAGATACTTGAGAGACTTATGATTTGTATGTAAATCAAACCTCTCACCCAACAAGTAATGCCTCTAAGTCTTAAGGGAAAAAACAATCGTTGCTAGCTCTAAATCATGTGAAGGATAATTCTTCTCATGTACTCTAAGCAGTCTGCTCCTATAACAAACAACCATACCCTCCTGCATTAGGATTGCGCGTAATCCTGTACAACATGCATTGGTATATAATGTAAACATCTTCAATCCGTTTGGGAGAGTCAACACTGGAGCCATCGTGAGAGTCTCCTTTATTCTTATAAAGGAATCTTTGCAATCCACATCCCATGAGAATACTAAATTCTTTTTAGTAAGGCGGGTAAGTGGAGCAGAAATCCTTGCAAAATTCTTAATAAATTTCAAGTAAAATCCTGCTAAACCAAAAATCTCCTCACCTCAGTCGCACTCTTAGGTACCTTTCAATCTTGCACATCAACAACTTTAGCGGGATCCACGACTATACCATCATCCGAAACTACATTCCCAAAGAACCTCCTTGCTTATGCAAACAGTGACACTTTGAGAAAATTTCTTTTAATTGATGGGCATGAAGAGTATGGAGAACCTCTCCTAAATGTAATGCATGCTCATCCTCGTCTCTCGAGAATATCAAGATGTCGTTCACGAACACTACTATGAACTTTTTAGGAACTCCCTAAACACGGATCATCAAATCCATAAAATATACCGATGCATTGACTGGCGCAAAAAGCATAATCAACCACTTGAAGAATCCGTCTGGAGTCCTAAAAGTTGTCTTATCCACACTGTCATCTGCCACTCAAAGCTGATGAAACCCAGTTGCTAAATCTAACCAAGAAAAAATGGATGCATCCACCAACTGATCAAATAAGTCGTCTATCCAAGGGAGTGGGTGTCGATTTTTCTTCGTAAGCTTATCTAATTTTCTGTAGTCCACACATAGACAGAGGGGGCCATTTTCCTTAGTAGCAAGTACGAGTGGTGCTCCCTACTTAGATATACTCTGCTTAATAAAACATTTTTCCAACAACTCACCCACTTGCTTACTAAATTCTTACCTTTCCCTCTGAGCCATATGGCACACAGGCAATGCAACGGGCTTAGCATTCTCAGTCAAATAGATCCAAAAGATTATCTCTCTCTTGGAGTTACGTCTGGAAAATCTCTCATCATTGGTGCTATGCTAAGATGCATATAGAAGTATCTAAGGACTCTAAGAATCTCAACATGACTAGCCCTCGTGGGTCGCAAGATATCTCCAGGGTCCTATCATGAAAAGTCATCAAACTTGCTACCCTCCTTTCGTAAACAAGAATGACACCATACACGACAAACCAACCTATCCCTAGAATAATACCACACCCCAAAAACCCTAGTACATAGGCGTCACAATCAAAATCGATGCCTAAAATAGAAAGTCTTAAACCCTTACACATTATAGATAAATGAGTCGAACCTCCTATCAGGTTTTAAACTACTGTTGGATCAGAAACAAGAGAGGTACTAATGTGAAGACAATCAACTAACAAACTAAGGATGAATTAATGTGAAACGCCAGAATCAGATAAGGTACTAATTGGAAAGTCATAAAGAGAGATCAAACCTTGGACTGTGAGTTCCTTCCATATCTTGGCCAACAGTAGCCTACGCCGCCACCAATACATGCATCTGCACTCCGGATGAACCAGCTCCTTGCCCTTACATCTGAGGACACTACCTATTATAATGACCGGGTTATCCCCAATGATAGCAGCTTCCTTTTGGAACAGTCTTATTGTAGTCCCTCACAAAATGTCCTATCATGCCGCAACCGTGGCCTTTAACATCCTTCTTAATCTGAGCTTTCCCTTGTTGCTCACTCTTCTTCTTGTTAACCTGTTTGGTCCACCACTTCTTCTTCCCAACATTTTCCTTAGCCACCTCAGCTTGGTTTTCCATAAGATTACCTTTTCCTTCCTCGTGCATGAGCGCCATCTCAATAAGATTTTCAAACGTAGTGCCTGTTGGAATATGAGTTATAGCCTGTTTATGTAGAGGTTGGTTCAAACCCTTAGCAAACCTCACCCCTTTCTTATGGGAAACATTCACCAAATCCATCCCAAATCTTGCCATCTCATTAAACTAATTGACATACTCCTTAATCGAAAGATCACCCTGTTTCAACACTAGAAATTTTCCAATTACAAGCCCTCTTCTGCCTGAGATAAAAACTTTCCCCCAATACTCTCTGTAAAGTCATTCCGAGTATCAAAGAGATGCTCGGCCTCAGCCATCTCCCACCAAAATAAAGCTTTGTCCTTTAATTGTCAAGCAACCAACCACACTTTCCTCCTAACATCAAGCTCCAAAAGTCCAAATATGCGCTCGTTGTTTCTGAGCCAAGCATGGGCCTCAACAAAATACTTTTTACCATGGAAAGCCTTGCCACCATGAGAAGTAAAATCCCTGCAAAGCTTAAAGAAGTCAGCCGCTGGTGGTGAATTAGGAGGAATCACCACAACTAGAGGGGAGGATGCTTGGGCATTTCCTTTCCTTTCAACGGGTGTCGTAGTTACTGCATACCTATAAAACCAAGGAGCAATGAGGATATTCTCAGGAAAATTGGGTTCCCCGGACATGCTATGATTAGAAAAAGAAGGGTTCAAGAATAGAATTAAGGGGATATTGTAATTGACTTGAGTGGATGTTTCTCAACAACAACTTTTCATTTTGAAAACAATTTTCTTTTAAAAGACTGTCTCTTTAAAAATAATTTTTTATTGATCTTATAACCTGGCTCTGATACTAAATGTAACACCCCACATTTCTGAACAAAACCCATATGAGGATTTCAATAAGAAATATACAGCGTATAGGTATAGAACAACAACATAGAGGCTAAAATTCACAAGATAACATAAATAAATACAACAGAATTAAAAAATTACTTAAGACAAAATAAGAAGTTCACTACATCATAAGTCATAAAAACCTTAGCTGTCTCATAAACAACAACAAATCGGAGTACTAAAATAAAAAGTATCCTCCTCATCATCAAGTACAGGAAATAAATAAAATATGGAAAGGTACATGTAAGCACAAAGAACAAGACAGATGCCAATCTCCAAGAGACTGAACTAGGCCAATGCTCTCTTAAGCACTACATCCTCTACCTTGAGAACCTTGAGGGGAGGAAGGAAGAAGAGAAAACAAAACTAGTCAGACATAAAGCCTGGCAAGTTCAGTAATTAATAGCATGAGCGAAAAAAGAGGAAATCTGGATAGGATAATAAATTAAAGCCCAACATGGTAAATAAAAAGAATATACTTCTACAAGATAGTCGATTGTTAAATCATTCGATTTCGGCATTAATTGCTAAAATTCATAAATTAGGATATAACCTAATTCTACCCATCATTGCCTCTTAAACCTCAGTTGTGATAACCTATGTTGACTATGTCCTTGGGTTTATCAGACCCGACCCATTAGCTCTGAGGACATATCGAATGTCACTGGCGTTACAATGTCTTATCTTCCCTAATCGGCGTGATGCACGCTCACCGCCCTGCCTGAATGCGTCCGTACCCACCACATTTGGACCTCTTACTACCTAGTACGATATAAGCATGCCTTCACCTCCTCGTGTGAACTCAGTGTAGTATGATAAAAAGGAATATTAATTGATATGGATCCCAAACCAAAAATATTCAATTTGATATAAGTCACTTCTAAACTTAGTCCCCAATTTAATTTACTAGTGCCAAGGCCCCTATATTATTATTATTGACTGCATAGCTACCTTGGATCCCCATAGTATTGTCAAAAAACGCCAAGATCACTAAAAATTAATTAAACTAATTTGCCTCTTGTTTTCCCTAATCCGTCTACTCTCATTGCTGGAACATACCAATACTACGAACCTCTTATATTCCCTAATTAGCCGTCGTTGCTGGAACGAACTCCAACTACACTTGCTTTTTAACTTGTTTAATTAAAATTAACGCCAATCTTAAGTTTATTAATAAGCTTGATTTCCTTTATTTAATTTTTCCGTCATTTCATAGGTTGCATGTAAACTATAGTTCACTGTTTGTTTATAGATATATTTTTAATTTAATTGTACAACCCAACCCTCGTCATTTTCATCTATCCAAGTGTCATTTATTCAATTATCAAAGTTATAGTTCAATTTTTCTTTTATTGTACAATTTCAATTAAGTCTAATTTATCCTTTTTGTACATATTTCTTATTTTCCCAATTGCGCTACTATTGTCAATTTCATTCTTTAACCCAAATTTGCTCATAAATAAAAAAGAATAAAAGGTTTAGGCTCAAGAAGGCCTAAAATCAACATCAAAAATAAAAAGGAAAATAGCTTAGGTTCTCGCATAGCCTAGGCTTAGATAAAGTAGAACAGTTCTGAAATGGAATAGGGTTGATACTGAACTATGATAAAATTACATAATAAGAATAAAAGGTATAAATGAAGTGAATCAAACTACTGTAACTGATCTACTAAAATAAGCAAAAGGAAGATAGAAGTAGAATCAGATCTACATAAATTATTGACAGAAAAGAGAATAGAAATCATAAATAATCTACAACTTGTTATACTATCAAGAAGAAACCTTAATTTGTACTAATTCTTGCAATTCTGAAATATACTCACAAATTCTAAGCAATCCTAATCGAGCCCCAGTAGGTGGTCTGTATCTATGAATATCCCCAAAAAAAATATGTCTAGAACCAAGTCTTAGTATTCCATTAGAATTATACCTGAGATGAGGGATATTTGAGAGTGAGGAAAAGAAATGGAGTAGTGAGATTTAGGTTTGGTTTTGGATGCTATTTATAATAGAGTTAGGGTGTTTAGATGCGTTAAATTTTAGGTAAAAAATTATACCGTCAGATCTCAAAACTGCCTCGAAGAACGCACCCAAAAGCCATCCCGAGCGGTCGACATCGTGCGCAGTGGGTGCACATGCTACCAGTTTGGGTCGACCCATATTCTGGGTAGGTAGACCCAGTTAAAGGCTTGGTCGCCCCAACTTACGTGATTTGCACTGATCGTTGATTCTGTTTTATTCAAATGTAGCTAACTTTTAAAATTCGAATTTGAAAATTGTTTCCATTATATTTTCTATGTTTTAAGTCCAATTTTAACAAACTCTTAGCTAAAAATTTATGATGGACTTAATGGCGCATCCTCCATTGACCATTTCCGAATATTTCTCTAACTAATATTTATTTAATTAATTAATCTTTTTTTTAGTTATTGTAACAACCCGTAATTTTAAAACATGACACAAGAGGTAATTAAAGAATAATTAATTTTTAAACGAAGAATTAGGTGAAACGGGTTACGCCATTGCATTCGTCTCAAAATTCTGCTTGAGATAGAGTCTGAGTTTGCATAAAACGGATACCGTATGAAGAAGTTATGGACGATAGAAGTAGAGTAGAAAAAGCAGAAAACAGGCTGGGATAACTGGCGCACTTGTGAAGTGCGCTAGAACAAAAATGCACTGGCACACCTGGGAAGTGCGCCCATGCCAAGGAAAAACCTGCACAAAATTCTGGAGAGCTCTCTGATGAAGTGTCCTTCGAGGATTGGCTGGATGACGTGTTTTCTGGTCAGATGGTTTAGATGAGCTCTAATCTAATCTAAAGGTCCTAATTCACCTAATACATCGATAAAAACACACCTAAACCTAACCCTAATTTATTTACACTAATCCTGGCGCCTCGATGCTGCTCTAATCTAAATTAAAACTAGCCTCTCTTCTTTTCTCCAAAGAAAATCAAAATAGGAGAATTCAAATTGGAAGATGAGAATCAAATTCTACAACAACGGTTTAGCTAATCAAATTCAGAATTCAGATCTATTCTCTATTCTAAATCCTATCGCTATGATTCCACGTTACATTCAAATATAATTAAATTAAAAAGTGATTGTGATAATATTGTAATTGGATTTTATGAACATGCATGTAAGATGAATCATATCAAGTTGTGTAAATTCTTATCTTTCAGATTCATACCCAAAGTTCTATTATCATATGCATATTGGATCTATTTCCTTGTTCTATGCCAATTCATATTCCATATGCCTATTGGATCTATTTTATTGTTCTATGCCAGTTCATATTTCATATGCCTTTCTGATCCAATTTATCGTTATATGTCGGTTTATGATTCATATGCTGTTCGTATGTTTAAGCCAATTTTGATGTTGATTCTTTTCTCTTCTTCTTTTTTATAAGATTTGGCTAACTTCGAGCCTAACATATTGCGTTGAGATTTGCGTATGAATAACGTTTGAAAGTTTGGGAAAAGTTTGGCGAAATATGTAATAAAATGTTATTATTGGCATAAATCAATTTGGGCATAATTGTGTATAAATTCTATACATGAGATTTGGCATAAGTTGGATTGGGCATAATTGGATATAATTTGTATACATGAGGTTTGGCATAAATTGTTAATAACAAGGAACACAAATTAATTTGGGCATAATTTGGCATAACATGTATACGTAAGATTATAGGCCTAATTTGGATTAAAATTATAAATTTAATTTAGATTGGAAGTTATGGATAATTGGAATATATTTTAATCCAAGATTTAAAATTGGGACTTGAATCAAGAAAGTGATAATGAACGCCTAAGAAACGAGGTTAGATTCAAATTGCGGTATAAGACTGCCCGGAACCGCCCGGCACATCCAGCAACCGCAATTAGGTAATCTAATGTGAGAAGTTAAAGGCAGAAATTAAATAGGTAATAATGCAAAGACACGAGGTTAGATTCGGACTGCGATATAAGACTGCCCGGAACCACCCGACATATCCAGCAACCGCAAAACGGCAATCTAATGTAGGAGGTTTTGCAAGATTACGATTATAATGAATTAATGAACACTCAACCAAGATAAGACATGTGATTAGGCATGGGGATAATAAAGGGTTAAGTGGGTAACATGGGTAGCATGTGAAACATAATTAAAGCACTTAACCAAGATAAGACATGTGCGAAGACATGGAAATAGTAAAAGGGTTAAGTGGGTGACATGGGCAGTATGTATTGCATGGGTAACATGTATAACATAAATAATGAACACTTAACCAATAAAAGAAATGTGGTATAAGACATAGGAATAGTAAAGGGGTTAAGTGGATGACATGGGTAACATGTGAAACATAATGAACACACTTAACCAAGATGAAACATGTGATATGACACGGGGATAAAAAGGGGTTAGGTGGGAATTCCTTATGGGGACCAAGCTTAGGAGGTAAGCTTGTGTCAAGTGTGTGGACCCTTTTCAACCAGTAACCCATTTTAGTATCTATATGAGCTCGAACTAGGTCGAGGTCTGGACACGCGTACTAGGTTTAATTGTAAGAGGTCAATAAATAGTTAGCAATGGCAGTGCAAGTCCAACTGAGTCATGTAGATATAAGTTGTGCATTTTAGTAGTATCGGGTTGCCACTTTAGGGAGTGATACGCTCTACTATGGGACCAGAACGGGTATCTAAGAGTTAAGGAGCCGATCGAATGGGGAAGGTAGTGGGTACAACTAGTGGAGATAGAAGCAGGCGACACCTATGACAGCTGCTAGGAGTACACGAAACTATCATTATTATTATGTTTATTAAGAGGGTACAACTAATGGAGATAGGAGCATGCAGCACCTATGACAGTAGCAACGAGTACATGAAACTACCATCATTATTATCATTATTATGATTAGTAATGGGGGTACAACTAGTGGTGGTAGGAGCAAATGGGGCACCTACGAGAGCAGCTAGTAGTACATAATCGAACAAGGAGGATAGATGGTACATCTAGTGGTGATGGGTGCACAAAGGTTACCTATGATCATAGCTAGAAGTGCACGAAACTATCATCATTATATTTAGCCAAGAGAGATCATCTTTTAGTATGACACTAGAATTGGTGCAGTGGAGAGAATATCTTATACTGGTAAGAAGAACAGTCAATGTTACATCCTGTTCGTCTTGTTACCTTGTCATATCTGCTTATGTTACGGTCATCTCTTATATCCAGTCTATGTTCTTATCATGTTGCTTTGCTAATTATATTGTTAAAGCCACTGGACACGCCAGACTTTATCTATGACCCTTTTTGTTTTGCCTCTTTTCTTTCATTTCCCCCAAGTTCTCGGGGTGGGCATGTTAAAGCTTAATTCAGACTTTCCTGCTTGAAGTGCTGAAAGTAATGCTTAGCTTGGTTTCTCTTTCATATGGCATTTTGGATTGGGGATTATGGTACTAAAAATTATGTACTCTGATGCCTTTTGTACAAGACTGATATTATGTACTTCGTTTTAGTGCAATGGGTTTAAAGATGTAACGGAACTTATTTCTGTTTCCACTGCAATAAAGTTATAAAATTTTCAAGTACTATTTTATGTATTAGTCTTGTAATATTTTGTTATGTTTACTTATAACGCTCCATGAAACTTAATGCATTCCCTTTGTGAGCGACATTAACGGACGTGGGGTGTTACACGTGTATCGGAGCTGAAGGTTACCGGATCAGATAAATGATTTTGAAATCTAGTTTCAAAACAGTTTTAAAAGAAGTATTTTCAAAGGAAAAGTTTGTTTTGAAAACCATGTTCCCCAAAGCCATATGCACTATCTCTCGATTTTTCTGTTTGAATCCTTGTTTGCTTCTTTTTTGAGTCTCTGAGGCTCTTAGCTTTTTGGGAGGTAACCTCATCGCGACATGGTTCCGTAGGCATGATGAGACTATGGCGTCTATCGAAGGTAAAAGAATGCCTAACTTCCATCTATAGCCGCAATAGTTTCACCTACGACTAATTTTCTTTCCAGCTTTGTAGGGTTTTTCGCATGATGGATGTAGTTTTAGAAAAACTTGTTAACATGTTTGACAAGGATGAGAATGAGAATGAGGGGGTTTAGGCTAAGGAGCACAGCCCAAGGACGAGAAACTCATGGATATAAACTTGATACACAAAGAAGATAAAAGGGAAAAGAAGGAGGTCAAGGTTAAAGGATCACAGAATAAGGAAATGGAACCTAAGAAGGGTGGAAAGAACTATAGACCCCAAAAAAAAGAGGAAGGGTCATTACAGAGGAATGGTGGGTTATATATAGCCAAAGACTGTAGGAAGAAAAAGAAGAAGACTGGTTGTTATCATTGTGGAGAGACAGGACAATCTACCAGGGATTGTCCAAAGAGGCAAGGGCAAGGGCAAGGAAAAGTATAGGATCTTTCGGAAGACAGATGCATGCTCACACGGCTGGCATACCTGATATAGGTAGAAAAGTTTCTGTTGAAAGTTTGATTTTCCTTTTTGATCATCCTGTTCGAACTTTGTTTGATTCTGGTGCTTCGCATTCGTTTATATCTACTTCATTAGTTGAAACACAGCACCTAAATACTAGTTCAGTTATGGATCCCATTGTAGTGTCAAATCCTGTTGGTGGTTCGGCTCATTTATCTTTGATTTATCGGGATTTGAGAATGTCTATCTTGGGCGTTAAGTTTGAATGCAACGCCTACATTCTTGGTTTCATTGGCTATGGTTTGATTCTAGGGATATATTGGCTAGCCAGATATGGTGCCATCCTAGACTGTGAAAGGAGGGTAGTTAGACTGTTGACTCGTTGTGGAAAGGCCCTTGATATTTCATGTGACCCTAGGGGTTCGACTATGCTTAGCTACTAAGAATCACTTGATGCATCCATCGATGATTTGTAATCTGTTCGAGTAGTCCGTGAGTATGGTGATGTCTTTGAGGAGGTTAGGGGCTTACCTCCAAAACACGAGATAGATTTCCGTATATAATTGGTGGATAATGCAAAGCAAGTTGAATTTCCTGTGCGCCACATGACTCCAAGAGAAAGGAGACAGCTTAGTAAACAAGTGAAAGAATTGCTTGAGAAAGGGTTCATAAGAAGAAGTATCTCGGAGTGGGGTGCTCCATTTGTTTTTACCACGAAGGTTGATGGTTCGCTTAGATTGTTCATGGACTATAGGGAGCTGAATAAGCTCACAATGAAGAACAAACACCCATTGCCGAGGATGGATGATTGGTTCGATCAGTTGGTTGGTGCTTCGGTTCTCTCGCAGTTGGACTTAGCTACAGGATTCCATCAGTTGAGGGTAGCTGAGGATAGTATAGACAACACTTTTTGTAGGACTCCCAACGGTTTCTTCGAGTGGCTCGTCATGCCTTTTGGTTTGACGAATGCACCCGCATATTTTGTAGGTTTGATGAGTAGGGTGTTTAGGGAGTTTCTAAACAAGTTCGTGGTAGTCTTTGTGGATGATATCTTGATGCTCTCTAGAAGCAAGGAAGGGCATGCCCTACACCCCAGGGAAGTCTTAGAGACCCTTTGAGCACATCAACTCAAGGCTCCAAATGCCATTTTCAGAGGAATGGAGTAAGGTTCTTAGGGCACATGGTCTCTAAGGAGGGGATAGCAGTGGGTCCCTCGAATATGGTGGCAATACAAGATGGGAAGATCCCAAAGAACGCAACAGAAGTAAGAAGTTTTCTTTTGGGCCGGAATAAAGAAGGATGTGGCAGAGTTCGTTTCTAGATGCTTAGCGTGAAAGCAAGTCAAGGCTGAGCAAAAGAAGCCTGGTGGTATGTTTCACTCTTTAGAGGTTCCACAGGGGAAATGGGAAAGTGTTTCCATGGATTTCGTTGACGGGTTGCCGAGGTCAAGGAAGGGTAATACGGGGATTTGGGTATTAGTAGATAGACTTACCAAGAGCACCCATTTCATTTCCATTAAGAATAAAAGAATAGCGGCATGGCTTGCATCTGTTTATCTCCGAGAGATAGTTCGTCTACACGGCATACCTTCTAGTATCATAAGCGATCGAGATCCCATTTTCACTAGTGAGTTTTGGAAGAGCTTACAAGACGCGGTAGGAACGCAATTGTGTTTGAGCACCTCTTATCACCCTCAGACGGACGGCCAAACAGAAAGAGTGAATCAGATTCTAGAAGATCTTTTGAGGTTATGCATCTTGGAATTTAGAGGGACATGGGAGGAACATCTTCCATTAGTAGAGTTCGCCTACAACAACAGCTATCAGACTAGTACTGGCATGGCACCTTTTGAAGCTCTATATGGACGACCTTGCCGATCACCGACTTGTTGGTGGGTGTCTACAGATAATATTTTGCTTGGGCCCGAGATGGTTAGAGAAACTTCGGAGAAGATAGACTTGATTCGAAGATGCATGAAGATGGCACAAGACCAACAAAAGTCATATGCTGATAAGAGACGAACTAATCTTGAGTTTGATGTTGGAGACATGGTTTTTATTAAAGTATCACCATTGAGGAATGTAGTTCGCTTTGGGTCCATAGGGTAGTTGGCACCAAGGTTTGTGGGGCCATTTCCCATCATAAAGAGAATTGGACAGATGGCCTACAGAGTGAAGTTTCCTGGAAATCTTAGTGGTGTTCTTGACGTATTTCATGTGACGCGTTTGCGGAAGCGTTTACATGATACCGTAGAAGTAGTAGAGCCGAGCATGCTTAGGAAAGTGGAAGTGGAGCGAGATTCCACGATTAGACGAGTTTCTATATGCATCCTTGGATCGGAGGTCAAGAAATTACGCAACCGAGATGTCAAGTTCGTTAAAGTCCAATGGGGAGATGATCAAGGAGACGCGACTTAGGAAACAGAAGACAAGATACGTGTGTCGTACCCTTTCCTTTTTGAGGATATGTTCTTAATTTCTCTTTTCCTACCAGCTTTGTTCGTATTTGTTTCTGTCGTTTAGTACATCCTCTCGATTATATCTTCGATCCTTAGGTAGAAGCCAATTGATGTAAGCATGTGTTTGAGACATGTTATGATTGATGGTTGCAAATGGATGCAAGTGTTTGCAAGTGGTTGCTCATGGACGCATATACACACACACTTTAGGCACTAAGATCGGCTCAGTCACTCTCATATTGCATATGGATGCATGAGCATACTTTTATTTTATGGATGGAAATTGGATGTGTTATCATATGGATGTTGAATTTGGATGAACGATTGTGCACGCATGTAGAAATAATATGTATCAATGGGATTATTTTGCATACATAATGGACACATGGCACTATGATGTTTTGCATTAATGAGGCTAACTAAATCACTAGACCGCCTGATCTTTGCATTATATAAGGGACATATACACACACTTTTTCTTTTGTTCATATAGCATTCGAAATCTTTTAAGTACAACTTTAAGGACCAAAACCTTTAAGGAGGGGAGAATGTAACAACCCGTAATTTTAAAACATGACATAAAAGGTAATTAAAGAATAATTAATTTTTAAATGAAGAATTAGGTGAAACGGGTTATGCCATTGCGTTCGTCTCGGAATTCTACTTGAGATAGAGTCTGAGTTTGCGTAAAACGGATACCGTATTAAGAATTCATGGACAATAGAAGTTGAGCAGAAAAAGAAAAAAACAGGCTGGGATAACTGGCGCACTTGTGAAGTGCGTCGGAACAAAAATGCACTGTCGCACCTGAGAAGTACGCCCATGCCAATGCAAAACCTGCACAGAATTCTGGAGAGTTCTCTGATGACGTGTCCTTTGGGGATTGGATGGATGACGTGTTTTCTGGTTAGATGGTTCAGATGAGCTCTAATCTAATCTAAATTCACCTAATACATCTGTAAAAACACACCTAAACCTAACCCTAATTTCATTACACTAGTCCATTGCGCCTCCATGGTGCTCTAATCTAAATCAAAACTTGCCTCTCTTCTTTTCTCTAGGGCAAATCAGAATAAGAGTATTCAAATTGGAAGATAAGAATCAAATTCTACAACAACGGTTTAGCATGAGTATGTCCCGCACGTCCATTGGACGTGTGCATAGACTACTGAGACCGGATTTGGTAGTAGTGAATTAATGGTTAAATAAATAATGTCTCTTTATATAAATTTGTAGTTGTAATTTAATAAATTGAAAAATTATTTATTTTCCTTATGAAGAAATTCAATGTTAGCATGAGCAGAAAAACCATGAAGACGGACATGTGAGATAAATGAAGCAAAATAATGTAATATGAAATTTTAGTCATATGCATGAAAAAATAGGTATGCAACCTAACTTTTTTTTACTATGAAATATTCATGAACAAATGCACAAAAAACTTGTTGCTGTAATTTCGAGCATCAGTCTAATTTCGTCGGAAATATGCAATGGAAAAAATAATCTTATTATGAGATTTATAGCTTAATCTTTTTTATTATGATATTCGTAAGCTTAAACTGAAAGCATAAACAAACAGCTTATGTAAATTTTTCTTTAAGGCTTTGGAATATATAATTATCCAGTTAAGCTGCATGAATAATATTTTAGATTCGGCAGCAAAAATGTATGTATTATTTTTTACAAATACATATCATTGCATAGCATGGGTATCATGACTAAGCATGCATGTATTCAATTATATAGCTGATGAGATGTTCATGTTGTTTGGGAAAATTCAACACGAT
The DNA here is from genome assembly GCA_030737875.1 of Allium sativum. NCBI lineage: Eukaryota > Viridiplantae > Streptophyta > Magnoliopsida > Asparagales > Amaryllidaceae > Allium > Allium sativum. The sequence continues at coordinate 860,173,786 of CM060915.1, read as the reverse complement.
AAAACTTGGAAAAAAATGCATAGGATGAAGCATACATGTATGCTGTAACTGTATATTTACCTCAGTTGTCCCAATATTGAAAAATAGGCCAAACTTATACATTGTACGATAGGTAACTTTTTTTGTAATGTTAAGAACTTGAATGCATAACTTAGCATATTACTTCTTTGGTTCAACATTCAAAATACAATGAGACGTCATATTAATCTTCATAAACTACATCTACAAAAAAAAACCATGACTAAAGGATAACAGGCTAGGGTACGACACTAAATTTCGAAGGTTAAAAGAAAACAGTATTGTCCATGCTAGCATAATCCTAACAGTCAAAGTAATCCCTTCACAATATGTAGGATTTCGTTCATCTTTGTTTTTTGTTTGGTATAATGAAGATGGATTTGGGTGGTGGGGGGGGGGGGGGGGGGGGTGTAGAATAAGTTTCATTGCACATAAATCGATGTGTAAATTTTACGAAGACCAAACGTTTACTGGGAAAACATGATAAAAAAAGACAATAAAAATACAGATGGCATAGTGGTATTGCATTCTTCACAAATCACCCTACATATAAATATACAAACAACCCGAAGATAGTAACAAAAAAGTAAACACGTATTCAAATAACAGCAGAAAACATGCATGCATCTTCTCCACCTTCCTTCGTTCAACCATCATTATTTTTGCTTAAAAAAATGCCAAAAGGAGGGCGTATGTACTGCCACCTTCCCCCGAACGCCATTGCTCACTGATACTGCGTCACCTTCCACTTCCAGTGCACCGCCTGCAACACCACATGTTGTGCCTTCGTTCCGCACGTCCAATGCCTCTGCCTATGCTTGGGTTACCCGCTGCCATATCCACTATCTCTAGAGGAAACAACCTAGAATGTGTATATGTGCAAAGGTCGTTGTAGAACTGACATTTTCATATGAATTATGTAATTTCACAAGTCGTGTTCATTTGCTAGATATCTTTGAATTGACTGAATCTTCGTCAGCTATCTAGACATTATTAATTAAAAAAATAAATGGTTTTTGTTATGATATGGGTATAGTGCTTCACATAAAGTATGATTACAGTACGTACATCATTTTGTTTTGAACAGTCTTTGCTATTGTGGTATTTTGCTGTTGTTGGAGTCCATGAATCATGAAGTTTAGCGATATTGCTACTCCCAGAGCCAAAAGGATAATGAAGAAACAACCATTGCACGACATTCATTTGTATAACCACCAAACTGATAGCCATCTACTGTATATATATTTTCAAGACCAATCATAGAAATTCATTAGAACAACATCAGGATAAGAAGTCTCTTGTATTTGAGAATTTAATCGTATATATACCTGAGAGACACAGTTAACTCTACATCTGACTCTACTGATCTTACCTGATAAAATTAGTTTTGCATTTTAAACCTCAAGCAATGTATACAGTCAATATTATTTGTAATTGAAAGTCAGGTTAGATATTCAAAACCATTTATCCAAACCTGAAACATAAGCACGCATATGAAATTTTCTGCAAATGGTGTCTTCAAAATCATTCATACTGCTTTGTAGAGGTAATTATTTCATGGTTGACATACTTATATACATAATGCATATAACATTAATTAATGTGGATAAATATAGTTTGTCGTTTGTATTCCAATTATTATCTGACCATGATCCCTAATATATACGCAACGACAACATTATACATAAACTTGTAACCGTGTGTTTACTATTTCAGAATTTATACGTTTGTCAGGTTCATAACTGTTTCCTATTTCATACATTATATGTTTGTAGTTTATATTGTTATGTATGGTCACATATGGTTTAGTTTTTTTTTTTAAAGTGCAGGGCATAAATAGATGCGGGAAAATGTAGAGTTATTTGCAGCAATATTCAATCCTATCTTAAAAACAAAGATTAAAATTGCAGGACAAAAAAATGAAAAAGAAAGCAGAGCTTTGTTTATTTGAGTTGGAATGGGAAATAGAACAGTAGTCACTTAAAAGCAACACTACATGATGCATGTAATAATTCTTCAACTTCTCAGTATTTAAACATAAGTTGGACACACGACAAACACATGAAAACATATTCATAGAGTGGAAATGGCCAAGTGTACAGAATAAGCAGAAGTAGGTGGAAGTATGGACAATATGTTTAACGTCAGTCCCAGTGATGTATTTCTGAAACAGTTGAGGATAAAAAATATATGTACATGGCATGACATATGTATTTTTATTGTAATTTTTATTTATTTATCCAATTTTATTATTTAAACTGAATTCTCAGTGGCTACTTTTTATTTATGTGCTTGTTTCTAATTATACCATATTACTTGGATAGTTGAATGACAGTTCTGTATGATTTTGCAGTTACTTTGTACCTCCATCGGTTATTCTACCAAGTTTTACATGTGTATTTATTAAATAACTATACCACTTTATATCTGAAATCCATTTAAGCATGCTCCCATAAACACAAACTTGTGTGATCACAGACCTTTGCTTTCTAGTTCAAATAAAGAAAGAAATATTTTTTATAGAAATGAATCGTAAAATATTTAATAACTAACCTTATTATCACTTCTGCAAATAAGAAGAAAATATTTAGCAAACAAAATAAATAGGAAAATCATGTCAAATGACTGCCATGATTGGACACCAAACAATGAAGTGAATATTTTGTTAGAACTTGGAGAATAGTCATATTCATTTGTAGACGTTTTACAAATTTTTCGCTTCACGTACCAATGTATACAAAGTATGTAATTATTTGATTGTTTTATGTAATCGTTAAAGAAGTAGGGAACAAATAGACTAATATGATTATAATATAACCAAATACATGTATATGTTACTTGTTATTAGACCAATAACAAAAGAAAAATAGATGCTAGTGGAATTGCCTTGTGACCTTTGTCCCTTTTTCTCGGTGGAATATGAAGATATCATGTATTTCTTCTTTAATTGTGACCCAATTTATGGTCTATGGGAACTGGTCATGAATAAGTTGGGGAGAAGAATGAACATATCAATTAACAGTTCGACTAAGTGAAAAGAAATGCCAAGCATAATGAAATGGTTCAACATAATATTCATGAGTAAAACATACATTAATTTGAACTAATTTTAATTAACAGAACAAAAAAAGGGAAACTATTCATGAAATATAAATGAAGTATCGAAATACTGGCCTTAATTATTTGTCTATCCTCCTCATCTCAGTCAAAATACTTCAGCTAAACTGCTGCAAACAAACATAGGACTAATCTTGTCCCTCACCACCCACAGAAACATAAGTCATAGGAGAACTAACAAAAAAAGATAATTAAATTAGAGTTCCTATCTACATCTCCTTGTATTGACTTGAAATTGAATGTCAAAGAATTTTTTATCTACAAACTCTTAGAAGAAAACTATTAAATAATTTCCATAAACCTAAGGATTATATTATCTATCAAACTATCGATGGAATGCACTTAGAGATTATGAGAAGAATAGAATGACTGGAGGTATGAATGATATTTTAGTACAATGAGCATTTTACAGTAAAATATTAACATGAGAAGAATGGTACAAAATAAACGTCATTCTTGAATATGCAGGTAAAAGTAAAAGATATTTGACCTAAAGATATTGCAATAAGAAAATGATAAGTAAAATCAAAGTACACCTCATGCCTGAATATGCAGCTTCAATATGATTCTGCATTAATCTTCAAACCATCCAAACTCCAGAGTCCATTAGCAGAGAAATGGTGAACAAACAACCTATAACCAACCAACTGTTAGATGAAATAAAGGATTGTACGATCTATCAAACTTTCGATGGAATGCACTCGAAGATGAGCAGAAATAGAATGAGTGGAGATATGAATGCTATTTTATTACAATGACAATGTTACAGTATGATACTGCTATCAAACTTTAGATGATTTTGAGCATTTGGATTTATTCCAAATAGAAATAAGAAGAAACAAAGATGCAAATAGCAAATTTTATCAACTTAACATACTTATGCTAATAATACAATATGCCTTTTCAAAAATGAAACGGTACATAAAAATCAACAAAATAAAGCTATAAAATCAAAAATTCAGAACAAATTACCTTCCCAAACATACATCCATTTGACTCTTCCACTCGTCACACAGATTTCGAGGCTGGTTATAACAACCTAAGGCTATGAATCAAAGTTTTTTTAGATTCATGATTAAAATAGACAGAAAAATAAAATAATACTCATCATATAAATCTGCAAATTCGGAATAGTACGAAAGAAAGTTGTAGTAAAATTAATATAAAGGAGATACCCAACTCGCCGTGGACATTGATCCGTTCACATCTTCGACTTAGGAATGGTTTCGTGCTATCTATCAAATCAAAAAAAGCAATACTTGCAATTCTAACCAATTGCTCATTATACTAACAGATTGAAGGAGACAAAAATATATGTAACATACTGATTGTTAGATGAACGTAAGAATCCAAAAACCACTTCTTTCCACCACTGTAAATTAGGTCAAATGAATCGGGGCAGCGCGAAAGAAACTGAAGCGAGCAGATCAATGGCTGATTAAGAGATTTAATGAAGCGGCTGTTTGGATCAAAACAGATTTATAGAGTATAACTATAAATTGTAGAAAAACATCGGCGGACAGAGACGATGGGAGAAAAAGAGGAGGAAACAGATTTGATATTCTCATTAGTGGACTTCGTGGAAAAAGGGGGAAACATGGGACACGATGAAGTTGGGAAAGGACAAAGCATCCCATAGTACATAGTGCAATATCGAAAGGGTGTTTTTGGAAATTCAAAAGCTTCGTTTCAAAGTATTCTCAAAGTATTCTCATTATAATATAGAAGATATAGATTATATTCAGTAACAGGCTACAACTAGTGGAGATAGGAGCAGACGACACCTATGACAGTAGCTAGGAGTACACGAAACTACCATCATTATTACCATTATTATGATTAGTAAGGGGGGTATAACTAGTGGTGGTAGGAGCAAGTGAGGCACCTACGAGAGCAGCTATGAGTACATAATCGAACAAGGAGGATAGTGGGTACATCTAGTGGTGATGGGTGCACAAAGGTTACCTATGATGATAGCTAGAAGCATAGTTTTCATAACCGTGCCGTACTTCGAACCGTGCCGACTGAAGGTCCAAGGTTTTGACGGTTCAACCGGTCGAACCGTTAGAACCGTGCAATTTATTTTCTGAAAATATACACATTTAAGTATAAAATATATACAAAATTGTTCAGATAAAAATAATTCCTCCTTCAGTGAAATGAATACCTAGTTGAATAAATGTCCCACATCCCCTAACTTACCAAAGAGAACCTTTACTTGCTAATATAAATCATCCCTGCTACGTTCTGACATCATTCAAGTTCTGCATGTGGGCTAAGTTCAGCTGGGCCTGCGTTTATTATATTTAAAACTGGATTAGGCTGCAAAAATTTATAGAAAACCGTGACTTTTTTGCGGTTGGACCTTTATTTTGGCGGTTGGACCTGGGCTTTTGCTCATTCACGGTTTAAGCTGTTTTCGGGCCGTTGTGGGCTATGGCCCGCGGTTAACCGCGGCCCAACCGAAGGCCCGGTTCGGTCATCAAAACATGGGCTAGAAGTACACGAAACTATCATCATTCTATTTAGCTAAGAAGCATCATCTTTTAGTATGAAACTAGTATTGGTGCTGTGTAGAGAATATCTTATAGTGGTTAGAAGCACAGTCAATGTTACATCATGTTCATCTTGTTACCTTGTCATATTTGCTTATGTTACGGTCATCTCTTATATCCATTTTATGTTCTTATCATGTTGCTTTGCTAATTATATTTTTAAAGTCACTGGACTCGCTAGTCTTTATCTCTGACCCTTTTTGTTTTGCCTCTTTTCTTTCATTTCCCCATAGGTTCTCGGGGTGGGCATGTTAAAGCTTAATTCAGACTTTCCTACTTGAAGTGCTGAAAGCAATGCTTAGCTTGGTTTCACTTTCATATAGCATTTTGGATTGGGATTATGGTTCTAAAAATTATGTACTCTGATGGCTTTTGTACAAGACTGATATTATGTACTTGGTTTTGGTGCAATGGGTTTAAAGATGTAACGGAACTTATTTCTGTTTTCGCTGCAATAAAATTATAAAATTTTCAAGTACTGTTTTATGTATTAGTCTTGTAATATTCTTTTCTGTTTACTTATAACGCTCCACGAAATTTAATGCATTCCCTTTGTGAGTGACATTAACGGACGTGGGGTGTTACACGTGTACCAGAGCTGAAGGTTACCGGATTAGATAAAAGATTTTGAAAGCTAGTTTCAAAACCATTTTAAAAGAAGTATTTTCAAAGGAAAAGTTTGTTTTGAAAAACATATCCCCCAAAGCCATATGCACTATCTCTCGATTTTTCTTTTTGAATCCTTGTTTGCTTCTTTTCTGAGGCTCCGAGGCTCCTAGCTTTTTGGGAGGTAACCTCATCGCGGCATGGTTCCGTAGGCATGATGAGACTACGGCGTCTGTCGAAGGGAAAAGAATGCATAACTTCCATCTATAGCCGCACTAGTTTCACCTGCGACTAATTTTCTTTCCAGCTTTGTATAGTTTTCTGCATGATGGAGGCAGTTTTAGAAAAACTTATTAACATGTTCCACAAGGATGAGAATGAGGGGGTTTGGGCTAAGGAGAACAGCCCAAGGACGAGAAATGTAACACCTCACCTCCACTAGGGTCACTCACAAAGGGAATGCACTAGTTTTGGTGGAGTATTATCTAGGTAAACTTGCACAGAGATATCACAAGGCAGAATATAAATAAAGCAGCGGTAGAAATTAAAAACCAACTTTTTATTATTTCCAAGAAAAGAGTCAAAAGCTCATATATCCAAGACACAAATTATTCCATTACATCAAGTTCATAGTAAAGAAGCATAAACTTTAAAACAAAGGTAAATTATTCCCCATAAATAGCAGAAGCAGCCATAGCATAGCCCAAGACCAAACCATACATGAGCTGTCAGAAAGCAAATTGAATCCAAGCTAAGAGCTAGTGTTTCCTCCCTGGGAACCTGGGGGGGGGGGGACGAAAGAAAAAGGGGCGAAAGAAAAAGGGTCAGTCATAAAGATTGGTAAGCCCTAGTGACTTTCAGTATGAAAACTAGTAAAGGTAACATGATATGTGAAAATTGGAATTAAACATAAGGATGATAACAGAACTAGTTGGATAATTAAGATAACAAGATAAGTCAAGTCTGGCATCACACGTTCAAGGTTCGCTGCACCAACTGTACTAGTATTCTAACCCATGTCTAGTATTAACCATGAAATGATCCCTTAGCCCAGTGTCATGAAGTGACCCATTACAGAGTCCTACGGTACGATCAACTAATCGATCGGCTCCCTACAAGTCCTCGCTCGTCATGTGTCTGTGTCATACGGCCCTATCCAGAAATGTAGTTACTTGTGCTAGGTCCACCATAGGGTGTATCAAGTCTTATGGTGCCAACCACCGACACGAATCAAGCACGCACAGTGTAAATCTACGGGTGCCCAATGCCTGCTTTTTCAACTCCGGACTACGTGCACGACCATAGCCCGCCTGAACCTACAATGGCGCACCTACTCAGCCGTCGTTCTGGTCGCTTACAATCAGCCCAATAATCGTGCCCCACCCTGCCTAGTCCCAGGGTATCGTGATACATCTAAGTGGGTTACTTCTGAAAAGGACCGCGTAACTAGGGTTTCTAATGGGTTAAGTGTTGTCATTCAAATTCGTGACTTAACCCTATCCAGATCGTGTATCAAGTTGGTTAAGTGTGTTCAAGCAGTTTATGACTTAACCCTATCAATTCATCGTGTCAAGTTGGTTAAGTATATTCAAGTGGTTCATGACTTAACCCTATCATGTGGCATTAAATCATTAGTGCACGCCAACCTCTCACATTAGACTAATTGTTGTGGTTACTGGATTTGCCGGGCGGTTCCGGGCAGATTTACACCACAACATAGTCTAACCTCGGGTTTTTACGTGCGATATGACCAACAACCCACATTGGATCCTATTGTTTGCAGCCACTGGATTTGCTGGGCGGTTCCGAGCAGATTTACACTGCAAATTCAACCCAACCTCGAGTTGGCCATTTTCAAGTTTATCTAACTGTCATGCCCACGTTCAAGTTTTCATGTTTAGATTCATGTCGAGTTTTCAAGTCATATTTTATGTCAAATCGTGTCAAGTTCATGTCCATATTCAGGTTCAAGTCATAATAATGTTCATGTTCAAGTTTAAAGCTAATTCATATTTTACCTAATCTACCCAAATCGTATTCCCATCGCACGACGGTTCAAATCGATACAAATAAATCTAATTAGGGAGTGACATAAAAAGAAATGGGTATAAGGTGGCAAGAGTGATTACTAGCATAGCATGATATGACTTGAAATAAAACATTACTGGCATATGAAATATTGGCCTCAAACATAAGGATTCCAATTCTAGCAAAACAATGTACTAGTCAAGATAACAGTTGTCATAAGGTGATAGTATAGTCATGGTATCGATTGTCATAAGGTGATAGTATAGTCATGGTGTCGATTGTCATAAGGTGATAGTATAGTCGTGGCAAATGTCATAAGGTGATAGTATAGTCATAGTAACGACTGTCATAAGGTGATAGTCATAAACATGTGACTAATAACAGATTCAACATGATAATAAGAGGGGTTTCTTTTTGATTTACAACATAAATAGGCCCCAAATCGATGTCATAGAAATATTCAAGAGTTAAGATCCAAGATGAACAAGAATGAATGTAAACAGTCATCATACATAGATCCAATTTCAATTTTACATCATATTCATAATACATTTACAGTTTAAATCTGAAAATAACTGGGGCTTACAGATCGTGGTTCGAGAATTAGAAAAAGAGAGTCGTTTGTTGCTTAGTCAAGTCCTAATAGAAGTCCCCTAATCAACAATTCCTTTAACGCAGTCTCAACGTAGTAGAAGCAGTCCCTCTCTCAAACTTTTCAACCAGAATCAGAGCAGCATAAAGTCAGAAAGAATTTTGTGTAGAGAGACTGGTGTTAGGGGCTGTATTTATAGGGTCAGGTCAACGAATGTGGACAGAAATGAGGCCACATACATCAGAGTGAATCCAGCTTCAGAAATGGGCTCGGGCACCAGGTCGACCCCCAGGTCGACACTACGGTCGACCTGGCCCTGGGTAGGTCGATTACATAGTCGACTCCCAAGTCGACCTGGTCTTGGGCGGGATTTTTCCCGCCTAGTCCATTTAGAGGTTTGAAATTCGAATTTTGAATTCGAATTGAGTCTGTTTTGAATTTGAAAATTTCTGAAAACTTCGAATGGCCATAACTTGGTCATACGGACTCCGATTTTCGAAAACCCGGACTCGTTTCCAAGCAGAATTTCGAGATGAACGCAATGGCATAACCCGTTTCCCTTGATTCTCTTTTTAAAAATTAATTCTGCCTTGATTTATGGTTATTACACGTTATAAAAACACGGGTTGTTATATTCTCCCCCCTTAAAGGATTTCGTCCCCGGAATCTCTAAGTTAGGGAGGATGTGTTCTACCATCCAATCATCCATCTACTCAAAGCATCATCCACAGGCAACCATTATCCTTAAAAGATTTCTAGTGCTGTAATGAACATATGCAGAAAGTGTGTGTATATGTACTTATCTAATGCAAAAGATCAGGCGGTTACTGATTCAGTAAACCTCCTTAATGCAAAATATGTTAGTGTCATGAATCTAACATGTATGCAAATTTCTAGAATAGTTCATAATCTCTACATGAGTGCATAGTCATTCATCCATATGCAACATCTAAGTGATAGCATAACAAGTTCCATCCATGTACAAGTATAAGCACCCATGCATATGCAACATGAAAATGTGGCCGAGCCGATCTAGTGCCTAATGTGTGTCATGCATCCACTAGCAACCATTTGCAACCATCAATCATAACATGTTTCAATCACATGTTTACATCCATACGGTTCTACCTAAGGTTCTCAAGATAGGATCGAGAAGATAACAAGACAAACATAGATATTAGAAGCATGGTACGAAAAGGTTTTCAAGGAAAAAGAGATCGAGAATGTACCCTCAAAAAGAAATGGGTAAAGCGCGTGTATCTTTTCTTCGGTTTCCCAAGTTGCGTCCTCTTGGGCTTCACCCCACTGCACTTTCACTAGCTTGACTTCTCGATTCCTTAGCTTCTTAATCTCCGTTCCTAAGATACGAATCGGAACTCGCCTCAAAGTTGCTTCTTTCTCCACTTCCATGTCTTTAAGGATGCTTGGCTCAACCACTTCGGCTGACTCATGCAAACACTTCCGGAGATGCGAGACGTGAAAGACATTGTGTACTCTAGACAACTTCTTGGGTAAGTCTACCTTGTAGGCCATCCGTCCAATCCTCTCAATGATGGGGAACGGTCCTACAAATCTTGGTGCTAGCTTTCCAACTGCTCCAAAATGAACTACATTGCGTAACGGAGAAACTTTTATAAAGACCATATCTCCGACTTCGAACTCTAGGTCTGTCCTTCTCTAGTCCGCATAAGATTTCTGTCTATCTTGGGCCATTTTCATCTGTAAGAACCCGTAACTTCCCCGTGAAGGAAAGCACGAATACTTTGAGAACAACACACAAAAGGACGTAGATGGAAGAACATTTCATTGTTATTACAACAATTCCATCAGATACAAGAATATACAGAGTATAAATGAATAAATTACATTCCACAAATATCAGAGATTACAATAAATTACATAGCAGCGGAAAAATATACAAAACACAACTAGAAGTGATACACGGATACAAAGCTTTCCGGGCATCGGTCCAGTTGTTAATCAGGACCCTGTGAATATAAATCTGCAAAACCAAAACTACTAGCTGCCCGTGCGGAAAATAGGGGCACCCAGAGTTTAGGTTAAAACAATAAACTCCAGGTCAGTCATGTGACTGGTGTGAGAACTAAAACAGTTATTAATCTTTATTTTTAAAGTTAGGTAAATCAAGGGACCACACCGTATAACACGGAACGGGTTTCCTCCCAAGAATACCAGTGCATAAAACAAACAGCGCAATGCTAAATAAAGAAAAATGAAGCTGTTATAAGACCCAGGTCCCATCACACAATGCAATGCAAGCCGGAGGATAGGGTTTTTACCTTATAACAGCCAAAGCATGCTTGATACGTTTAAAACACATTATTTGATACTATAATAAGTGCATAGTGTCAAAACAATTTCAATCATAAATATCAATCATAGGCGGCATTAATGACCCATACCACTATGTCGCTATACTAGGTTCTACAAATAAAACCGCACTATCACGTATTGGAAATTGGATTTCTGTCATGAGTCGAGGCAAGGGGCAAGCTCCTCTCCGCGTTCGAGACACTCTAGCAATGCCTCAGGACCCCACTCTGATCCTTTGGAACCTCCAAGGCCGGTCCTCTCTTACTTTTGAGGATTAATTATTCCTGAACACACGTTTCCCGGTCCTTACAGACCTATATCCGAGGCGCCTCGTATCCAACAACCACACAGGTGAAAAGTATATAAATGTCAGGGCTGGTAGGTCACTGACACCACCCTAGCTAGAAAGAAACGTCGTGCACTCCTTGGGTCCGTATCCCGTTTTTGACTCATACCGAGGTGTGAGGCTCGCGAATTCACGTTATACACAAAGCTATGCCACACAGGCCGTGCTTTGATCATCAACCACAAGACTTTGCTTTTCAACAGAAGCCTTGATCAATTGCCACTTACGCGTGCCACACAGGCAATTCACTCCATGCGACTGATGTCCATCGATATACAACCTCTGAGCTCGTACGTCTCAGAGAAGGGCGTTAAGCAAGAGAATAAATTCTCCGCCGCCAAACAGATGTATATTTAATAGAGATCAATCAACACAGAATAAAATCCAATGTCAGACACACAATCCATTTACAAGTTCGTTCTGGGTCTGAACGAAACCGGAGGCACTTTCCTCGCATATCCATCCATCTCCAGGTACGTCTGGACGATCACCAACTGATTCCCTCATCCTGGGTGTACAGCCCCATCAAGATCATCAGTAATCACCCAAACGATGTGAAGACTTCCAGTCTTCTACCACCGTCTTCATCTTCGACATCTCGTCGAATCGGTTATTCAGAATGGGTATAAACCCGGCCTTTCTGAATAACCCACGTATAAAATAAACGAATGTTACACAAACACGACAAACGCCTCATTCCAATTCAGAATATTCTTTTATTCACAAAGTCACATTCTTAGGGAAATGTTCCCATTAATTTTATCCAAGATAAATTCTTCTAAATTTATCCTATAATCTTCCTTTGGATATCATTTCAAACCATTTTATGGTTTTCCAAACTAGTCGGGATTAGCGAACCACACCGAAGTAATTATTTATTTTATTTCCCAATCCCAACCTATATATCCCATGGAGCAAAACTGGTGATACTCCATTCCTAACACCACGGTGTTATCGGTAAAATTAATTACCATTTCACGTTCAAATCTAATTAAAGATTTAACTATCGCTTTGGAGCAAAACTGGTGGTACTCCACTCTCGATCACTTTTCAGATTTGATAATTTAAATTATCAATTCACATTTTAATCTAATTAAAGATTCATTAAAACTCCACTTAGTTTTAATCTTCTCAAAAATCGATATCTTGCCTTTAACTGGGTTAAAGAACCAATGTCATCTAAAACACGATTCACGATAAACCCAAATCACATTTGATATTAAATGCAAGGCTCTGAATAGAAAATATATCATCTTATATTCAATATCAAATTCTGAAACCAACATATATCGTATTGGAAATAACGATATGAAATATATCTTTCAAATTCCCATAACAATATCTGTATAGTCACGAAATCCAACATCGAAATATCCCGAAGATAATTTCGATTCAACTCCAGTCCAATCCACGTATTGGGAATATTGATTATTTTTAAAATCACTTTCAAATTCAATTTATTTATTTCAAAAATAAATTGATTTTAATTCTAGTTCAAAACTAGTTTATTTCGATAAAAATCTATTTTTATCTTTTCAAATGTGGAATTTTCCAGCTCAATTCTTTCCAATCCATATATTATGATTTTACACAAATTATAGATATTTTTAATAATTTTATCAAGGCCCGTACAGTCGATTTCCAACAACGGCCATCGAACTGCACTTACAGCGACCCTTTTCGAATTTGATTTGGACATAACTCCAAATCCAACCGTTAGATTTCAAATTTCTAATATTCATTGGAAAGCTCTTTTCGATACGAACCCAACGGTTCCGGTTTTAGGAGAATCCGACGGTCGGATCTCCCGCAACGTCAATTCGAAGTCAATGGTCGAAATTCACGAGCTGCCGTGGCGCGGCGCGTTCTATTCAGGCCATTATATATATAATATATATATATATTATATATATTTCGTCGATTTCCTATTCAAAACGAATCATATAAATAGTTTTAAATTCGTTTTCCAAAACCATTTCAACTTCTATATTCAATTTCAAATCGATTGGATTTCAATTCAACTCGAATTCATTTCAATTTTATTTAATTCGAATTCAAATTCGTTTCAATTCAATTCAAATTCTAATTCGTTTTCTATTCAATTCGAATCGAGTTCATTCTCTATTCAATTCGAATTGAATTCATTTTCTATTCGATTCGAATTCATTTCAAATTGATTCAATAAAATTTCAATTTCAATTTTTATCTAATTCAATTTGAGTTTCATTTCAAAATATTAGATTTTGAATCACTTTTCAATATTCATTGTAAAACGAATAAAATCGATATAAATATCGTTCACGTCAAAATAGCGCATCTCTAATCCACACGGCTTTATATTTTTCAAAAACTTCTTTATTCTGTTCAACAAATGAATATTTATTCTATTCAACACATGAATCTATATTTCTTTCAGCACACGACTATTTTTGTTATGTAAAATATTTTATAAAACTATGGTATCTATCGTTTGATTTTAATTAGACTCCACCGTAAAGTAGTTCTAATTTTAAATACGATAAAGATGTGAATTTTATTATTAAAATATTTTACTCAACACATAAATATTTACAACTCATGAACATCGTCAACACATGACTATTTTTATATTCAATACATGAATTTTCTTTTAAAATATTCATTATTTTCCCGATTGGAATGAGGCCCAATCAATTACCATATAACGTTAATTATATGGATTCCATGCAACACATGTATTTAATAGCAACGATAAACAATCAACCATCATCCAAAGTGCACCACACAACTGCATAAGCATCAAATATAGATAATCAACGCTTACACAATCTGTCGACCAATCGATCGACATACAATTAAATAATTGGGATTAGTGTACGCCAAATTTCATCCCAACACCCGTGTGGGGTTTCAAATCAACAAACACAGATTTTTATTTGTGCAGTTGGGCGATGTGTAAAATTTATCGACCCAATCAATATCAGTCAAATCAGTGTATATAAACAAATCGGCCGATTTGTTTATAAATATTTATTTATTCACTTTCACGTTAAAAATTATATTTTTAAAGATAATATATTTTATTTTAACACATGAATTTCTATTCATTTCATTTACACAATAAAAATGATACTTTTATTTTTCTAACATATTTTAGAAAATTTCGGCGGCATAACGACACGGTACTAGAAACGGGACGAGGCCTAGCCTTATCCCCGGTCTAGTGAAGGCCCACGCCATTCACACATCAATCAAATCAATATCAATTCACCAAACAATTCAATTCAGCCCAAATCAACTAACCAACTACTCAACCAAACAATTTAACAAACAAGCCATCCATGGTCTGTGGATGACGGGTGTCGGGTGCTACTAAACACCGTCTGCATCCTAATATATATATATATATATATATATAACTAGAATAAGAAATTTAGAGTGAGAAGTTCTCACCAATAGCTATCCAATACCACGACTCTTCTTTTATAGAAACCTTCATCGTTATCGCATCTTTGTTATCTTCGTTGCCCGTGGCCACTACATATACAAAAATCACATTTTTATTTGTTCACTTTCAATTTAAAAATCATATTTTTATAATCACTTCATATATTTAAAAATCGAATTTTTACTTTGCTATTCAATATATAAAAATCGAATTTTTACTATCACGCTATATGGATAAAATTCTATTTTTACATTGCTACTATATAGATAAAAATTCCATTTCAAAAATATAGATTTCGCCTTTATAAAAATATAGTCTTCGCCTTTTCTAATATGAAGTCTTCGCCTTTTCTAATATGAAGTCTTCGCCTTTTCTAATATGAAGTTTTCGCCTTTTCTAATATGAAGTTTTCGCCTTTTCTAATATTAAAAATCCGAACTTTTAGATATTAAAAATCTGGACTTCACGAAAGCAAAAATCCTATTTTTTTCTCTAAAAATATACTTTTTCCTATTTAAGCAAAAATCATATTTCTACATCTTCTATATAGTAAAGATTATATTTTTATTACCTTAAAAATATAAAGATCATATTTTTATTACTTTAAAAATACAAAGATCATATTTTTATTACCGCCGTTCTCTATATAAAGATTTATATTTTTATATAATTAAAAATTACTTCTTTCTTTGATTAAAAATTACTACTTCGTTACATAAACAAATCAAAACAAAACTGAATTTTAAATTAATAAAAATAAGCAAAAACGAACTTACAGTTCGACATATGGGAGAAGGGGAGTTCGCTGGTCGGGGATTAGGGCGAGGACGGCTGCTGTTGTCGGCGAAGGAGGTGGCAGGGGCGGAGCAGGCGGTCGTGGGTGGTGGGGTTGACCTGCGGTGGTCGGTGTAGGCGAGGTGGTGGCCGGCTAGGGGGAAAGGGGGTTTGGGGATCTCGCTGGAGAGGGGGGGCTTCCGCGTCGGCTCTGGGCTGGGGGGGGGGCTTCTGCTTGCGGCGACGCGCCAGGGGAAGGGGGGGGAAGAGATGGCGGCTGCGACGTGGGGGGGGGGGGGGCGACGGGGTTTCGGGTTTTTTTTCTTTTTTTTTTCGATCTGAAGAATGAGAGGAGAGAGAGAGTGGAGGGTAGGGATATATAATAATTTATTTTATTATATTATTCAATTAAAGTTGACTTTTTCATACGACCTCTAAACGAGACCCACCGCCTGTCGTCCATAGCGTATTACCCCCATTCCGAACACAATGGGATATGTATCGCAGGCTGATTCGATCGTTACAATCAGTTTCCGTTTAATTTACATTTAAATCATTATATTGAAATTTAAACGTACATTTCAATTTACCGGGGTCACATACTAGCTCTATAAATTCCTGAAAAATATTTTCTAGCTTCGTATTGACGATACGGTCCTAACAAAACTAGTTTCATCGAATTCTGAGACCGTTAGAAAAATGGCCATTTTCCGGTCGATTAAAATCAACTCAAACTGGTCAAACGCGTTTTCCTATGCCACACTCACATATTGAATCGAAAAATTATGAAATTTGGAACCTAGCAATAATTTAACACCGCGGATCCAACAAAAGTGGTTTCGTCGAAATCCGAGGTCATTTGCAAAATTTCCATTTTTAAGGGCCTGAATTCCATAGCGACTATTCAGAATTTTCAACTGGACATATCTTTTGATTCCCGCTATGAAATCTTGATTTTTCGGACTCGTTGGAAAAATATCATCAATTAGATCCTATTGTTTTTTGTTTCACTAAAATCCGGATTGTTTTGCACCCGATACATTCAATTGAAGTTTGAAATCGAATTATCGAACTACCGCGCCATTTTCAATTCTATTTATAATTATAAATAAATATTTATATTCTAACGACGACGTATATAATATATACGTTCTAATTATATTCAAAATAAATTTTCTCGTCGATATTATTTAAAATAATTCATTTTAAATATTCAAAATTCGCTAAAATTGCCAAAATAAAAATTTTAAACTGGCCCAGATTTTCGGGTTGTTACAATCTCCACCACTTAAAACTTTTCGTCCCCGAAAAGGAACAAAGTCGAAAGTGGTTTGATCAATCAACTCTACGTTCGATCTGGCTTCCATTCTCCAACTTTTCAGTTTCTGAGAATTTTCAAATTTTCAAAAATTTGGCTAACACCCTAAATTTTCGAAAAATTTCGCCATAACCTCCCCTGCACCGGGAGCATCAGGGAATTTCAAATAGCTTCCCCGGTCCTTCAGATCTCAAAAAGAAAAAGAAAAAGCCAAGCGGCTAGCCAATAGGCTCATAAAATCATCATCACCCAAACAAAACAGTAAATTATGTAGTAAATATGTACCTATTTGTCGGGCAAACAAATTTTATTCTCTGCTCTAGCCTCCTTGCTATGACCTGTTCAATGTAAGTATATGTATATGCATGCAAATGCGACCAATTTTCAATATAATTCAATATTTGGTTCTATTAGGCTAAATAGTTCAAAATTATCAAACAAATAAACAAACAACACAAACATCAATCAATTAGTGAATTAGAGTTTCAAATTCATAAATTTGATATATATACAAAAAAATCATGTTTTTGATGCCAATTCACAACAATGTGTTCTAGCTATATTAGTTTTGGTTCTCACACCAGTCTAATGGAAATATATAGAAAATCATACCTTCGTCACTCGAAAATAAATACTGGTAACGCTGCAGCATTATCAGAATCATTCCCGGGCAACTAGAATGTGATTCTATATCTATCTAATATATTAAAACTTCGAATATACGTTCATGACGCGTATATGCAAAACCTTTATATACTAGATTGTCCATATTCAAAATAAATAAATAATCAAATACGTATAAAACGATTTAAATTTTCAAAACAAAATTGTTTTCATTTGAAAAATATACTCTTCACACTCGTTCTAGGATACTACTGATCCTATCTCTAACGAGTCATTCTAATTGGATTTTTCTAATCCAATATCTGATGAATTCTTTCGTATTGTTCTAATGTGTCTTGTTCTCGAGCTCTGTAAACCAAAGCTCTGATACCACTGTAAGAACCCGTAACTTCCCCGTGAAGGAAAGCATGAATACTTTGAGAACAACACACAAAAGGACGCAGACGAAAGAACATTTCATTGTTATTACAACAATTCCATCAGATACAAGAATATACATAGTATAAATGAATAAATTACATTCCACAAATATCAGAGATTACAATAAATTACATAGCAGCGGAAAAATATACAAAACACAACTAGAAGTGATACACGGATACAGAGCTTTCCGGGCATCGGTCCAGCTGTTAATCAGGACCCTGTGAATATAAATCTGCAAAACCAAAACTACTAGCTGCCCGTGCGGAAAATAGGGGCACCCAGAGTTTAGGTTAAAACAATAAACTCCAGGTCAGTCATGTGACTGGTGTGAGAACTAAAACAGTTATTAATCTTTATTTTTAAAGTTAGGTAAATCAAGGGACCACGCCGTATAACACGGAACGGGTTTCCTCCCAAGAATACTAGTGCATAAAACAAACAGCGCAATGCTAAATAAAGAAAAATGAAGCTGTTATAAGTCCCAGGTCCCATCACACAATGCAACGCAAGCCGGAGGATAGGGTTTTTACCTTATAACAGCCAAAGCATGCTTGATACGTTTAAAACACATTATTTGATACTATAATAAGTGTATAGTGTCAAAACAATTTCAATCATAAATATCAATCATAGGCGGCATTAATGACCCATACCACTATGTCGCCATACTAGGTTCTACAAATAAAACTGCACTATCACGTATTGGAAATTGGATTTCCGTCATGAGTCGAGGCAAGGGGCAAGCTCCTCTCCGCGTTCGAGACACTCTAGCAATGCCTCAGGACCCCACTCTGATCCTTTGGAACCTCCAAGGCCGGTCCTCTCTTACTTTTGAGGATTAATTATTCCTGAACACACGTTTCCCGGTCCTTACAGACCTATATCCGAGGCGCCTCGTATCCAACAACCACACAGGTGAAAAGTATATAAATGTCAGGGCTGGTAGGTCACTGACACCACCCTAGCTAGAAAGAAACGTCGTGCACTCCTTGGGTCCGTATCCCGTTTTTGACTCATACCGAGGTGTGAGGCTCGCGAATTCACGTTATACACAAAGCTATGCCACATAGGCCGTGCTTTGATCATCAACCACAAGACTTTGCTTTTCAACAGAAGCCTTGATCAATTGCCACTTACGCGTGCCACACAGGCAATTCACTCCATGCGACTGATGTCCATCGATATACAACCTCTGAGCTCGTACGTCTCAGAGAAGGGCGTTAAGCAAGAGAATAAATTCTCCGCCGCCAAACAGATGTATATTTAATAGAGATCAATCAACACAGAATAAAATCCAATGTCAGACACACAATCCATTTACAAGTTCGTTCTGGGTCTGAACAAAACCGGAGGCACTTTCCTCGCATATCCATCCATCTCCAGGTACATCTGGACGATCTCCAACTGATTCCCTCATCCTGGGTGTACAGCCCCATCAAGATCATCAGTAATCACCCAAACGATGTGAAGACTTCCGGTCTTCTACCACCGTCTTCATCTTCGACATCTCGTCGAATCGGTTATTCAGAATGGGTATAAACCCGACCTTTCTGAATAACTCACGTATAAAATAAACGAATGTTACACAAACACGACAAACGCCTCATTCCAATTCAGAATATTCTTTTATTCACAAAGTCACATTCTTAGGGAAATGTTCCCATTAATTTTATCCAAGATAAATTCTTCTAAATTTATCCTATAATCTTCCTTTGGATATCATTTCAAACCATTTTATGGTTTTCCAAACTAGTCGGGATTAGCGAACCACACCGAAGTAATTATTTATTTTATTTCCCAATCCCAACCTATATATCCCATGGAGCAAAACTGGTGATACTCCATTCCTAACACCACGGTGTTATCGGTAAAATTAATTACCATTTCACGTTCAAATCTAATTAAAGATTTAACTATCGCTTTGGAGCAAAACTGGTGGTACTCCACTCTCGATCACTTTTCAGATTTGATAATTTAAATTATCAATTCACATTTTAATCTAATTAAAGATTCATTAAAACTCCACTTAGTTTTAATCTTCTCAAAAATCGATATCTTGCCTTTAACTGGGTTAAAGAACCAATGTCATCTAAAACACGATTCACGATAAACCCAAATCACATTTGATATTAAATGCAAGGCTCTGAATAGAAAATATATCATCTTATATTCAATATCAAATTCTGAAACCAACATATATCGTATTGGGAATAACGATATGAAATATATCTTTCAAATTCCGATAACAATATCTGTATAGTCACGAAATCCAACATCGAAATATCCCGAAGATAATTTCGATTCAACTCCAGTCCAATCCACGTATTGGGAATATTGATTATTTTTAAAATCACTTTCAAATTCAATTTATTTATTTCAAAAATAAATTGATTTTAATTCTAGTTCAAAACTAGTTTATTTCGATAAAAATCTATTTTTATCTTTTCAAATGTGGAATTTTCCAGCTCAATTCTTTCCAATCCATATATTATGATTTTACACAAATTATAGATATTTTTAATAATTTTATCAAGGCCCGTACAGTCGATTTCCAACAACGGCCATCGAACTGCACTTACAACGACCCTTTTCGAATTTGATTTGGACATAACTCCAAATCCAACCGTTAGATTTCAAATTTCTAATATTCATTGGAAAGCTCTTTTCGATACGAACCCAACGGTTCCGGTTTTAGGAGAATCCGACGGTCGGATCTCCCGCAACGTCAATTCGAAGTCAATGGTCGAAATTCACGAACTGCCGTGGCGCGGCGCGTTCTATTCAGGCCATTATATATATAATATATATATATTATATATATTTCGTCGATTTCCTATTCAAAACGAATCATATAAATAGTTTTAAATTCGTTTTCCAAAACCATTTCAACTTCTATATTCAATTTCAAATCGATTGGATTTCAATTCAACTCGAATTCATTTCAATTTTATTTAATTCGAATTCAAATTCGTTTCAATTCAAATTCTAATTCGTTTTCTATTCAATTCGAATCGAGTTCATTCTCTATTCAATTCGAATTGAATTCATTTTCTATTCGATTCGAATTCATTTCAAATTGATTCAATAAAATTTCAATTTCAATTTTTATCTAATTCAATTTGAGTTTCATTTCAAAATATTAGATTTTGAAATCACTTTTCAATATTCATTGTAAAACGAATAAAATCGATATAAATATCGTTCACGTCAAAATAGCGCATCTCTAATCCACACGGCTTTATATTTTTCAAAAACTTCTTTATTCTGTTCAACAAATGAATATTTATTCTATTCAACACATGAATCTATATTTCTTTCAGCACACGACTATTTTTGTTATGTAAAATATTTTATAAAACTATGGTATCTATCGTTTGATTTTAATTAGACTCCACCGTAAAGTAGTTCTAATTTTAAATACGATAAAGATGTGAATTTTATTATTAAAATATTTTACTCAACACATAAATATTTACAACTCATGAACATCGTCAACACATGACTATTTTTATATTCAACACATGAATTTTCTTTTAAAATATTCATTATTTTCCCGATTGGAATGAGGCCCAATCAATTACCATATAACGTTAATTATATGGATTCCATACAACACATGTATTTAATAGCAACGATAAACAATCAACCATCATCCAAAGTGCACCACACAACTGCATAAGCATCAAATATAGATAATCAACGCTTACACAATCTGTCGACCAATCGATCGACATACAATTAAATAATTGGGATTAGTGTACGCCAAATTTCATCCCAACACCCGTGTGGGGTTTCAAATCAACAAACACGGATTTTTATTTGTGCAGTTGGGCGATGTGTAAAATTTATCGACCCAATCAATATCAGTCAAATCAGTGTATATAAACAAATCGGCCGATTTGTTTATAAATATTTATTTATTCACTTTCACGTTAAAAATTATATTTTTAACGATAATATATTTTATTTTAACACATGAATTTCTATTCATTTCATTTACACAATAAAAATGATACTTTTATTTTTCTAACATATTTTAGAAAATTTCGGCGGCATAACGACACGGTACTAGAAACGGGACGAGGCCTAGCCTTATCCCCGGTCTAGTGAAGGCCCACGCCATTCACACATCAATCAAATCAATATCAATTCACCAAACAATTCAATTCAGCCCAAATCAACTAACCAACTACTCAACCAAACAATTTAACAAACAAGCCATCCATGGTCTGTGGATGACGGGTGTCGGGTGCTACTAAACACCGTCTGCATCCTAATATATATATATATATATAACTAGAATAAGAAATTTAGAGTGAGAAGTTCTCACCAATAGCTATCCAATACCACGACTCTTCTTTTATAGAAACCTTCATCGTTATCGCATCTTTGTCATCTTCGTTGCCCGTGGCCACTACATATACAAAAATCACATTTTTATTTGTTCACTTTCAATTTAAAAATCATATTTTTATAATCACTTCATATATTTAAAAATCGAATTTTTACTTTGTTATTCAATATATAAAAATCGAATTTTTACTATCACGCTATATGGATAAAATTTTATTTTTACATTGCTACTATATAGATAAAAATTCCATTTCAAAAATATAGATTTCGCCTTTATAAAAATATAGATTTCGCCTTTTCTAATATGAAGTCTTCGCCTTTTCTAATATGAAGTCTTCGCCTTTTCTAATATGAAGTTTTCGCCTTTTCTAATATGAAGTTTTCGCCTTTTCTAATATTAAAAATCCGAACTTTTAGATATTAAAAATCCGGACTTCACGAAAGCAAAAATCCTATTTTTTTCTCTAAAAATATACTTTTTCCTATTTAAGCAAAAATCATATTTCTACATCTTCTATATAGTAAAGATTATATTTTTATTACCTTAAAAATATAAAGATCATATTTTTATTACTTTAAAAATACAAAGATCATATTTTTATTACCGCCGCTCTCTATATAAAGATTTATATTTTTATATAATTAAAAATTACTTCTTTCTTTGATTAAAAATTACTACTTCGTTACATAAACAAATCAAAACAAAACTGAATTTTAAATTAATAAAAATAAGCAAAAACGAACTTACAGTTCGACATATGGGAGAAGGGGAGTTCGCTGGTCGGGGATTAGGGCGAGGACGGCTGCTGTTGTCGGCGAAGGAGGTGGCAGGGGCGGAGCAGGCGGTCGTGGGTGGTGGGGTTGACCTGCGGTGGTCGGTGTAGGCGAGGTGGTGGTCGGCTAGGGGGAAAGGGGGTTTGGGGATCTCGCTGGAGAGGGGGGCTTCCGCGTCGGCTCTGGGCTGGGGGGGCTTCTGCTTGCGGCGGCGCGCCAGGGGAAGGGGGGGGGGGGAAGAGATGGCGGCTGCGACGTGGGGGGGGGGGGGACGGGGTTTCGGTTTTTTTTTCTTTTTTTTTATCTGAAGAATGAGAGGAGAGAGAGAGTGGAGGGTAGGGATATATAATAATTTATTTTATTATATTATTCAATTAAAGTTGACTTTTTCATACGACCTCTAAACGAGGCCCACCGCCTGTCGTCCATAGCATATTACCCCCATTCCGAACACAATGGGATATGTATCGCAGGCTGATTCGATCGTTACAATCAGTTTCCGTTTAATTTACATTTAAATCATTATATTGAAATTTAAACGTACATTTCAATTTACCGGGGTCACATACTAGCTCTATAAATTCCTGAAAAATATTTTCTAGCTTCGTATTGACGATACGGTCCTAACAAAACTAGTTTCGTCAAATTCTGAGACCGTTAGAAAAATGGCCATTTTCCAGTCGATTAAAATCAACTGAAACTGGTCAAACGCGTTTTCCTATGCCACACTCACATATTGAATCGAAAAATTATGAAATTTGGAATCTAGCAATAATTTAACACCGCGGATCCAACAAAAGTGGTTTCGTCGAAATCCGAGGTCATTTGCAAAATTTCCATTTTTAAGGGCCTGAATTCCATAGCGACTATTCAGAATTTTCAACTGGACATATCTTTTGATTCCCGCTATGAAATCTTGATTTTTCGGACTCGTTGGAAAAATATCATCAATTAGATCCTATTGTTTTTGGTTTCACTAAAATCCGGATTGTTTTGCACCCGATACATTCAATTGAAGTTTGAAATCGAATTATCGAACTACCGCGCAATTTTCAATTCTATTTATAATTATAAATAAATATTTATATTCTAACGACGACGTATATAATATATACGTTCTAATTATATTCAAAATAAATTTTCTCGTCGATATTATTTAAAATAATTCATTTTAAATATTCAAAATTCGCTAAAATTGCCAAAATAAAAATTTTAAACTGGCCCAGATTTTCGGGTTGTTACATCATCCGTCTTCGTATCAACTCAATCTTCTCAGAGGTGTCCCTTATCATGTCGGGCCCAAGTATAAGTCTGTTTGTCGTCTCCCACCAACAAGTTGGTGACTTGCACGGTCTTCCATACAGGGCTTCGAACGGTGCCATTCCGATGCTAGCTTGGTAACTGTTATTATATGCAAACTCCACGAGAGGAAGATGGTCTAACCAAGTACCACCAAAGTCAAGAATGCATAGCCTCAGGAGATCTTCTAGTACCCTATTTACCCTTTCGGTTTGTCCATCTGTCTGTGGGTGATAGGCTGTGCTTAAGTTCAGTCGTGTTCCCATTGCTTCTTGCAGACTATTCCAAAACCGGCTAGTGAAAATTGGGTCACGATCACTAACTATACTAGAAGGAACTCCATGCAATCGTACTATCTCTCAAAGGTAAATAGATGCTAGCCCTGATGCGGTCCTCTTGCTCTTCACCGGAATGAAGTGAGCACTTTTCGTGAGTCTATCAACTATGACCCATATGCTAGTATTTCCCTTCCTTGACCTAGGCAATCCATCCACGAAATCCATCGAGATACTCTCCCATTTCCATTGCGGAACCTCCAAAGGATGTAATAGTCCACCGAGCTTCTTCGACTCGGGCTTTACTTGTTGGCACACTATGCACTTCGAAACGAATTCTGCCACGTCCTTTTTCATCCCAGCCCAAAAGAAAATGCGTTTCATATCCCTGTACATCTTATCCCCTCCGGGATGTATAGTCATCTTCGAGTGGTGCGCTTCTTCGAGAACTTTCCTTAATAGGTCTCCCACTTGTGGGACACATAGCCTTCCATCGCGCCTTAGCCATCCCTTGTCATCTATGGCATACCTACTGAGGTGACTTGACGTCTCACCTCTAATCAGCTTGTCCATGATTTCAACTAACTGTGGGTCTTCCTCCTGTGAAGTCCCTACTTGATCTAGAAGTGTAGGTCTTAACTCAAGAGATGCTAACGTAGCAGTCAATGACTCAACAGCAGGTGTAAAATCAAAGGTTGCTATAAACTCAAGGCTTTTCATTTCAACAAACAAGGGGCTCAAAGTCAGCCTTCTTCTACTTAGCGCGTCTGCTACCACATTACCCTTGCCAGGGGTATAAGCTATATCGAAGTCATATGATGCCAAGAACTCCATCCACCACTGTTGTCTTAGATTCAAGTCTTTTTGTGAGAAGAGGTACTTAAGCGATTTGTGGTCGGTACACAGCTCGAACCTCTCCCCTAGAAGAAAATGGCGCCAAGCTTTAAGTGCAAAAACAATCGCGACTAACTCCAAGTCATGCGTGGGATAGTTTTTCTCATGGACTTAAAGTTGTCTGCGCCCGTAGCATATTACTCTTCCTTCCTGCATTAGGACAGCGCCTAATCCCGTGCCGCAAGCATCTGTGTACACGGTAAACATCTTACCTCCATCGGGTAATGCTAAAACTGGAGCTGTGGTGAGGGCTCTCTTAAGTCTCTGAAAAGCAGCATCACATTCTAGGTCCCATGCAAAAGGTAGGTTCTTCTTTGTTAATTTAGTAAGAGGGGCTGAAATCTTAGCGAAGTCCCTAATGAACTTCCTGTAGTATCCCGCCAAACCGAGAAAGCTCCTCACCTCCGTTGCATTCTTAGGAATTTTCCAGTCCTGTACCGCAACTACCTTTGCAGGGTCCACGGCTATGCCTTGCTTAGAAACCACATGTCCAAGGAACCGAACTTCCTTCCTCCAAAAATGGCATTTGGAGAACTTAGCCTTTAACTGGTGTGCTCTAAGCGTCTCCATGACTTCCTTGAGATGCCTAGCATGCTCTTCTTCATCTTTTGAAAAGATCAAAATATCATCCATGAAAACTACCACAAACTTGTTAAGGAACTCCCGAAACACCCTGCTCATCAAATCTACAAAATATGCGGGTGCATTCGTTAACCCAAACGGCATAACGAGCCATTCAAATAACCCATCCGGAGTCCTAAACGCAGTTTTGTCAATGCTATCCTCAGCCACTCTGAGCTGATGGAATCCTGTGGCTAGATCGAGTTGAGAGAAAACAGATGCTCCCACAAGCTGGTCAAACAGATCGTCGATTCTTGGTAGTGGGTGCCTATTCTTCTTTGTCAGCTTGTTTAACTCACGATAATCTACGCACAGACGAAGCGATCCATCTGCCTTAGTAGCGAATACTACCGGAGCACCCCATTCAGAAATGCTTCGTCTTATGAAATTTTTCTCAAGCAACTCGTTGATTTGTTTACTGAGCTCTCTTCATTCTCGCGGGGCCATGTGCCTAACGGGCAATGAAACTGGCTTGGCATTATCAACAAGATAAATTCGGAATTCTATCTCGCGTTTAGGAGGTAATCCCCTCACTTCATCAAAGACATCTGGATATTCTCGGACCACTCTTACAGATTGTAAATTATCGTCGGACGAGTCAAGGGATTCAATATAACATAACATGACCGGACCCTTAGGGTTACAAGAAATTTCAAGGGTATTGCCAAGGCAAGTCATGAGCCTCACTACCCTTCGTTCACAATCAAGAATGGCTCCATAATTGGACAGCCAATCCATACCTAGGATCAAACCGTATCCCATAAATCCGAGAACATAAGCATTACACGTGAATTCTACGCTTAAGATAGAGATCCTCAAATACACACACATCATAGATAAATGGGCGGAGCCCCCAATTGGATTTGAAACTATAACGGGATCCTCAACCAGACTAGTACTTAGGTGCAAATTTTCAACAATATCATAA
Organism: Allium sativum; assembly: GCA_030737875.1. Taxonomy (NCBI): domain Eukaryota; kingdom Viridiplantae; phylum Streptophyta; class Magnoliopsida; order Asparagales; family Amaryllidaceae; genus Allium; species Allium sativum. The sequence goes on along the minus strand of CM060915.1, from coordinate 860,146,480 downwards.
GAAATAAAAGTATGCGATGCGCCAGAGTCAAATAAAGTTCGAACAGGAAAGTTAGAAATGTAAACAAGGCTTTCTACAGAAATATTACTACCTCGGTCAGGAGCTGGAGCGGTGTTGAGAGCATGCAACTGCCCTCCAGAAGGTCCTGCTCGCTGAGTCTGCCCTTGCCCCTGCCCTTGCTTCTTAGGGCAATACTTGCTGATGTGTCCAGTATCTCCACAATGAAAGCATTCACCCAACTTCCACTTCTTCCTTCTACAGTCTTTAGCTAGATGTCCAGTAATACCACAGAAGTTGCACTTCCTCGTCTCACGTGATTTGTTGTTGCTCTTGTTATTCTTACTATTCTTGTTGTTCCCCTTCTTGAAATCAGCTTTCTTATTTTGAGTTTCAGTAGGCTTAACCTCCTTCTTGCTATTCTTGTCTTCCTCATGGAGTAGAGCCATATCCACCAAGCTTTCAAAGGTCACCCCCATGGGTATATGAGTTAGGGCCAAGCTGTGTAGTGGCTCGTTCAATCCTCGAGCAAAGCGTATAGCCATTTTCTGGGCTGTGTTGACCAAATCCAAACCGAACCGAGCAAGCTGATTAAACTTATTCACGTACTCCCTCACAGACATATCCCCTTGCTTGAGTGCTAGGAACCTCTCCATCTGAAGGTTCTCCTCTGCTGACGATAAGAATTTGAGCCCAAACCTCTCTCTAAAGTCTGCCCAAGTCTCAATTGGCCTGGTAGCGTTGGTGACTTCCCACCAAAATGCAGCTTCCTCTTTCAACAACCATGCTTCCAACTGAACTTTCCTATGGTCCTCCATATCAAAGATAATGAACAAGTCTTCTGTTTCTTTTAGCCAGTTTCATGCCTCAACGAAGGTTTCAGTTCCAATGAAGTTCTTGCCGCCCATCGCTTTAAAGTCTTTGCATATTTTGGCAAAGTCGGTACTAGGAGGAGGAGGAACCGCGACCACTGGGGGAGGAGGAGGAGGGATGTCTGCCGTGTCCGCGTCGTTGGCCCTGGCTTCTAAGTACCTTCGGAACCATCCAGGCACGGGTGTTCCCTCAGGAAGGTTAAGATCGGCCATGCTGAAAAACGAAAAGAAAAGATTCAAACGAGGAAACAAAGGGAAGTGCTAATGGCTTCTTGGGGAATAGCCTTTTTAAACATAAAACTTTTCTTGAAAAATGCTTCTTTATAAATGGTTTTGAAAACAATTTTAGAAGGTTTTTAAAACTTTTGCCCAGCCTGGTAACCTTCTGCTCTGATACCAAATTGTAACACCCCACCTCCACTGGGGTCATTAACAAAGGGAATGCACTAGTTTTGGTGGAGTATTATCTAGGTAAACATGCACAGAGATATCACAAGGCAGAACATAAATAAAGTAGCGGTAGAAATTAAAAACCAACTTTTTATTATTTCCAAGAAAAGAGTCAAAAGCTCATATATCCAAGATACAAATTATTCCATTACATCAAGTTCATAGTAAAGAAGCATAAAATTTAAAACAAAGGTAAATTATTCCCCATAAATAGCAGAAGCAGCCATAGCATAGCCCAAGACCAAACCGTACATGAGCTATCAGAAAGCAAGTTGAATCCAAGCTAAGAGCTAGTGTTTCCTCCCTGGGAACCTGGGGGGGGGGGGGACGAGAGAAAAAGGGGCGAAAGAAAAAGGGTCAGTCATAAAGACTGGTAAGCCCTAGTGACTTTCAGTATGAAAACTAGTAAAGGTAACATGATATGTGAAAATTGGAATTAAACATAAGGATGATAACAGAACTAGTTGGATAACTAAGATAACAAGATAAGTCAAGTCTGGCATCACATGTTCAAGGTTCGCTGCACCAACTGTACTAGTATTCTAACCCATGTCTAGTATTAACCATGAAATGATCCCTTAGCCCAGTGTCATGAAGTGACCCATTACAGAGTCCTACGGTACGATCTACTAATCGATCGGCTCCCTATAAGTCCTGGCTCGTCATGTGTCGGTGTCATACGGCCCTATCCCGAAATGTAGTTACCTGTGCTAGGTCCACCATAGGGTGTATCAAGTCCTATGGTGCCAACCACCGACAAGAATCAAGCACGCACAGTGTAAATCTATGGGTGCCCAATGCCTGCTTTTTCAACTCCGGACTACGTGCACGACCATAGCCCGCCTGAACCTACAATGGCGCACCTACTCAGCCGTCGTTCTGGTCGCTTACAATCAGCCCGGTAATCGTGCACCACCCTGCCTAGTCCCAGGGTATCGTGATACATCTAAGTGGGTTACTGCTGAAAAGGACCGCGTAACTAGGGTTTCTAATGGGTTAAGTGTTGTCATTCAAATTCGTGACTTAACCCTATCCAGATCGTGTATCAAGTTGGTTAAGTGTGTTCAAGCAGTTCATGACTTAACCCTATCAATTCATCGTGTCAAGTTGGTTAAGTATATTCAAGTGGTTCATGACTTAACCCTATCATATGGCATTAAATCATTAGTGCACGCCAACCTCTCACATTAGACTAATTGTTGTGGTTACTGGATTTGCCGGGCGGTTCCGGGCAGATTTACACCACAACATAGTCTAACCTCGGGTTTTTACGTGCGATATGACCAACTACCCACATTGGATCCTATTGTTTGCAGCCACTGGATTTGCCGGGCGGTTCCGGGCAGGTTTACACTGCAAACTCAACCCAACCTCGAGTTGGCCATTTTCAAGTTTATCTAACTGTCATGCCCACATTCAAGTTTTCATGTTTAGATTCATGTCGAGTTTTCAAGTCATGTTTTATGTCAAATAGTGTCAAGTTCATGTCCATATTCAGGTTCAAGTCATAATAATGTTCATGTTCAAGTTTAAAGCTAATTCATATTTTACCTAATCTACCCAATCGTATTCCCATCGCACAACGGTTCGAATCGATACAAATAAATCTAATTAGGGAGTGACATAAAAAGAAATGGGTATAAGGTGGCAAGAGTGATTACTAGCATACCATGATATGACTTGAAATAAAACATTAGTGGCATATGAAATGTTGGCCTCAAACATAAGGATTCCAATTCTAGCAAAACAAGGTACTAGTCAAGATAACAGTTGTCATAAGGTGATATATAGTCATGGTATCGATTGTCATAAGGTGATAGTATAGTCATGGTGTCGATTGTCATAAGGTGATAGTATAGTCGTGGCAACTTTCATAAGGTGATAGTATAGTCATAGTAACGACTGTCATAAGGTGATAGTCATAAACATGTGACTAATAACAGATTCAACATGATAATAAGAGGGGTTTCTTTTTGATTTACAACATAAATAGGCCCCAAATCGATGTCATAGAAATATTCAAGAGTCAAGATCCAAGATGAACAAGAATGAATGTAAACAGTCATCATACATAGATCCAATTTCAATTTTACATCATATTCATGATACATTTACAGTTTAAATCTGAAAATAACTGGGGCTTACAGATCGTGGTTCGAGAATTAGAAAAAGAGAGTCGTTTTTTGCTTAATCAAGTCCTAATAGAAGTCCCCTAATCAGCAATTCCTTTAACGCAGTCTCAACGTAGTAGAAGCAGTCCCTCTCTCAAACTTTTCAACCAGAATCAGAGCAGCATAAAGTCAGAAAGAATTTTGTGTAGAGAGACTGGTGTTAGGGGCTGTATTTATAGGGTCAGGTCAACGAATGTGGACAGAAATGAGGCAACATACATCAGAGTGAATCTAGCTTCAGAAATGGGCTCGGGCACCAGGTCGACCCCCAGGTCGACACTATGGTCGACCTGGCCCTGGGTAGGTCGACTACATAGTCGACCCCCAGGTCAACCTGGTCCTGGGTGGGGATTTTCCCGCCCAGTCCATTTGGAGGTTTGAAATTCGAATTTTGAATTCGAATTGAGTCTGTTTTGAATTTGAAAGTTTCTGAAAACTTCGAATGGCCATAACTTGGTCATACGGACTCCGATTTTCGAAAACTCGGACTCGTTTCCAAGCAGAATTTCGAGATGAACGCAATGGCGTAACCCGTTTCCCTTGATTCTTATTTTAAAAATTTATTCTGCCTTGATTTATGGTTATTACACGTTATAAAAACACGGGTTGTTACAAGAAACTCATGGATATAAACTTGATACACAAATAAGATAAAGGGGAAAAGAAGGAGGTCAAGGTTGAAGGATTATAGAATAAGGAAATGGAACCTAAGAAGGGTGGAAAGAACTATAGACCCCAAAAAAAAAGAGTAAGGGTCATTACAGAGGAATGGTGGGTTATAAATAGCCAAAGACTGTTGGGAGAAAAAGAAGACTGGTTGCTATCATTGTGGAGAGACAAGACATCTTATCAGGGATTGTCCAAAAAGGCAAGGGCAAGGGCAAGGGCAAGGACAAAGTACATGATCTTTCGGAAGACAGATGCATGCTCACACGGCAGGCATACCTGATAGAGGTAGAAAAGTTTCTGTTGAAAGTTTGATTTTCCTTTTTCGTCATCCTGTTTGAACTTTGTTTGATTCTGGCGCTTCGCATTCGTTTATATCTGCTTCATTAGTTGAAAAACTGCACCTAAATACTAGTTTAGTCATGGATCCCATTGTAGTTTCAAATCCTGTTGGTGGTTCAGCTCATTTATCTTTGATTTTTCGGGATTTGAGAATGTCTATCTAGGGCGTTAAGTTTGAATGCAACGCCTACGTTCTTCGTTTCATTGGCTATGTTTTGATTTTAGGGATAGATTGGCAAGCCAGATATGGTACCATCCTAGACTGTGAAAGGAGGGTAGTTAGACTGTTGACTCATTGTGGAAATACCCTTGATATTTCACGTGACCTTAGGGGTTCGATGAAGCTTAGCTACCAAGAATCACTTGATGCATCCATCGATGATTTGTAATCTGTTCGAGTAGTCCGTGAGTATGGTGATGCCTTTGAGGAGGTTAGGGGCTTACCTCCAAAACACGAGATAGATTTCCGTATATAATTGGTGGACAATGCAAAGATAGTTGAATTTCCTGTGTGCCACATGACTCCAAGAGAAAGGAGGCAGCTTAGTAAACAAGTGAAAGAATTGCTTGAGAAAGGGTTCATAAGAAGAAGTATCTCGGAGTGGGGTGCTCCAGTTGTTTTTACCACGAAGGTTGATGGTTCTCTTAGATTGTTCATGGACTATAGGGAGCTGAATAAGATCACAATGAAGAAAAACACCCATTGCCGAGGATAGATGATTGGTTCGATCAGTTGGTTGGTGCTTCGGTTTTCTCGCAGTTGGACTTAGCTACAGGATTCCATCAGTTGAGGGTAGCTGAGGATGGTATAGACAAGACTTCTTGTAGGACTCCCAACGGTTTCTTCGAGTGGCTCGTCATGCCTTTTGGTTTGACGAATGCACCCGCATATTTTGTAGGTTTGATGAGTAGGGTGTTTAGGGAGTTTCTAAACAAGTTCGTGGTAGTCTTTGTGGATGACATCTTGATGTTCTCTAGAAGCAAGGAAGGTCATGCCCTACACCCTAGGGAAGTCTTAGAGACCCTTTGAGCACATCAACTCAAGGCTCCAAATGCCATTTCCAGATGAATGGAGTAAGGTTCTTAGGGTACATGGTCTCTAAGGAGGGGATAGCAGTGGGTCCCTCGAATATGGTCGCAATACAAGATGGGAAGATCCCAAAGAACGCAACAGAAGTAAGAAGTTTTCTTTTGGGCCAGAATGAAGATGGATGTGGTAGAGTTTGTTTCTAGATGCTTAGTGTGACAGCAAGTCAAGGCTGAGCAAAAGAAGCCTGGTGGTTTGCTTCACCCTTTAGTGGTTCCATAGGGGAAATGGGAAAGTGTTTCCATGGATTACGTTGACGGGTTGCCGAGGTCAAGGAAGGGTAATACGGGGATTTGGGTAGTAGTAGATAGACTTACCAAGAGCGCCTATTTCATTCCCGTTAGGAGTAAAAGAATAGCGGCATGGTTAGCATCTGTTTATCTCCGAGAGATAGTTCGTCTACACGGCATACCTTCTAGTATCGTAAGCGATCGAGATCCCATTTTCACTAGTGAGTTTTGGAAGAGCTTCCAAGAGGCGATAGGACCGCAATTGTGTTTGAGCACCATTTATCACCCTCAGACGGGAGGCCAAACAGAAAGAGTGAATCGGATTCTAGAAGATCTTTTGAGGTTATGCATCTTGGACTTTGGCAGGACATGGGAGGAACATCATCCATTAATAGAGTTCGCCTTCGCCTACGACAACAGCTATCAGACTAGTACTGGCATGGCACCTTTTGAATCTCTATATGGACGACCTTGTCGATCACCGACTTGTTGGTGGGAGTCTACAGATAAGATTTTGCTTGGGGCCGAGATGGTTAGAGAAATTTCGGAGAAGAAAGACTTGATTCGAAGACGCATGAAGACGGCACAAGACCGGCAAAAGTCATATGCTGATAAGAGACGAACCGATCTTGAGTTTGATGTTGGAGACATGGTTTTTATTAAAGCATCACCATTGAGGAATGTAGTTCGCTTTGGGTCCGTAGGGTAATTGGCACCAAGGTTTGTGGGGCCATTTCCCATCATAGAGAGAATTGGACAGATGGCCTACAGAGTGAAGTTGCCTGGGAAGCTTAGTGGTGTTCATGACATATTTCATGTGTCGCATTTGCGAAAGTGCTTACATGATACCGTGGAAGTAGTAGAGCCGAGCATGCTTAGGGAAGTGGAGCGAGATGCCACGATTAGACGAGTTCCTATATGCATCCTTGGATCGGAGGTCAAGAAATTACGCAACCGAGAGTTCAAGTTGGTTAAATTCCAATGGGGACATGATCAAGAGGACGCGAATTGGGAAACAGAAGACAAGATACATGCGTCGTACCCTTTCCTTTTTGAGGATATGTTCTTAACTTCTCTTTTCCTACCATCTTTGTTCATATTTGTTTTTGTCGTTTAGTACATCCTCTCGATTATATATTCGATCCTTAGGTAGAAGCCAATTGATGTAAACATGTGTTTGAGACATGTTATGATTGATGGTTGCAAGTGGATGCAAGTGGTTGCTCGTGGATGCATATACACACACACATTAGGCACTAAGATTGGCTCAGTCACTCTCATATTGCATATGGATGCATGAGCCTACTTTTATTTTATGGATGGAAATTGGATGTGTTATCATATGGATGTTGCATTTGGATGAATGATTGTGCACGCATGTAGAAATAATATGTATCAATAGGATTCTTTTGCATACATAATGGACATATGGCACTATAATGTTTTGCATTAAGGAGGCCAACTGAATCAGTTGACCTCCTGATCTTTGCATTAGATAAGGAACATAAACACACACTTTTTCATATGTTCATATAACATTAGAAATCTTTCAAGGACAACCTTTAAGGACCAAAACCCTTGAGGAGGGGAGAATGTAACAACCCGTAATTTTAAAACATGACATAAGAGGTAATTAAAGAATAATTAATTTTTAGAAGAAGAATTAGGCGAAACGGGTTACGCTATTTCGTTCATCTCGGAATTCTGCTTGATATAGAGTCCGAGTTTGCGAAAAACGGATACCGTTTGAAGAAGTTATGGACGATAGAAGTTGAGCAGAAAAAGCAGAAAACTGGCTGGGATAACTGGCGCACTTGTGAAGTGCGTCAGAACAAAAATGCACTGGCGCACCCATGTCGAGGAAAAACCTACACATAATTCTGGAGAGTTCTCTGATGACGTGTCCTTCGGGGAATGGCTGGAAGACGTGTTTTCTGGTTAGATGGTTCAGATGAGCTCTAATCTAATCTAAAGGTCATAATTCACCGAATACATGTATAAAAACACACCTAAATCTAACCATAGTTTAATTACACTAATCCATGGCGCCTCCATGATGCTCTAATCTAAATTAAAACTAGCCTCTCTTCTTTTCTCCAAGGCAAATCAGAATAGGAGTATTCAATTTGGAAGATAAGAATCAAATTCTACAACAATGGTTTAGTTAATCAAATCCAGAATTCAGAATTCAGATCTATTCTCTATTCTAAATCCTGTCGCTGTGAGTCCACGTTACTTTACATATAATTAAAGTAAAAAGTGATTGTGATAAGATTGTAAATTGGATTTTATGCACATGCCTGTAAGATGAACCATATCAAGTTGTGTAAATTCTTATCTTTCAGATTCATACCCAAAGTTCTATTATCATATGCCTATAGGATCTACTTCATTGTTCTATGCCAGTTCATATTCCATATGCCTATTGGATCTATTTTGTTGTTTTATGCCAATTCATATTTTATATGCCTTTCTGATCCAGTTTATCGTTATATGCCTATTTATGTTTCATATGTTGTTCATATGTTTACGCCAATTTTGATGTTGATTCTCTTCACCTCTTTTTTTTATGAGATTAGGCAAACTTCGAGCCTAACATATTGTGTTGAGATTTGCGTACGAATATCGTTTGAATGATTGGGAAAAGTTTGGGGAAATATGTAATAAAATGAGATTATTGGCATAAATCAATTTGGGCATAATTGTGTATAAATTGTATACATGAGATTGGGCATAAGTTGGATTGGGCATAATTGGATATAATTTGTAGACATGAGGTTTGGCATAAATTGTTAATAATAATGAACTCAAATTAATTTGGGTGTAATTTGGCATAGCATATATATGTAAGATTATAGGCCTAATTTGGATTAAAATTATAAACATAATTTAGATGGGAAGTTATGGGTAATTGGAATATATTTTAATCCAAGATTTAAAATTAGGACTTGAATCATGAAAGTGATAATGAACGCCTAAGACATGAGGTTAGATTCGAATTGCGATATAAGACTGCCCGGAACCGCCCGGCACATCTAGCAACCGCAATTTGGTAACCAAATGTGAGAAGTCAAAAGCAGAAATTAGATACGTAATAATGCAAAGACACAAGGTTAGATTCAGATTGCGGTATAAGACCGCCCGGAACCGCCCGGCATATCCGGCAACCGCAAAACAACGATCTAACATGGGAGGTTTTGCAAGATTATGATTATAATGAATTAATGAACACTTAACCCAGATAAGACATGTGATTAGACATGGGGATAATAAAGGGTTAAATGGGTAACATGGGTAGCATGTGAAACATAATTAAAGCACTTAACCAAGATAAGACATGTGGGAAGACATAGGAACAGTAAAAGGGTTAAGTGGGTGACATGGGTAGTATGTATTGCATGGGTAGCATGTATAAGATAAATAATGAACACTTAACCAAGATAAGACATGTGGTATAAGACATGGGAATAGTAAAGGGGTTAAGTGGGTGACATGGGTAACATGTGAAACATAATGAATGCACTTTACCAAGATGAAACATGTGATATGACATAGGGATAAAAAGGGGTTGAGTGGGAATTCCTAGTGGGGACCAAGCTTAGGAGGGAAGCTTGTATCAAGTGTGTGGACCCGTTTCAACCAGTAACCCATTTTAGTATCTATGTGAGCTCAAACTAGGTCGAGGACAGGACACGCTTACTGGGTTTGATGGTAAGAGGTCAAAAAAGAGTTAGCGATGGCAGTGCAACTCCAACCGAGTCATGTGCATGTGTGGGTCCAGGCTGGTAGGTAAGACGTTGCATCGTGTAGATATAAACCGTGCATTTTAGTAGTATCGGGTTGCCACTTTAGGGAGTGATACACGCTACTGTGGGACCAGCACTGGTGTCTATGAGTTAGGGAGCCGATCGAATGGGGAAGACAGTGGGTATAACTAGTGGAGATAAGAGCAGGCGGCACCTATGACAGCAGCTAGGAGTAAACAAAACTACCATTATTATTATTATTATTGTTGTTGTTATTGTGTTTAGTAAGAGGGTACAACTAGTGGAGATAGGAGCAGGCGGCACCTATAACAGCAGCTAGGAGTACATGAAACTACCATCATTATTATCATTATTATGATTAGTAGGGGGTACAACTAGTGGTGGTAGGAACAAGTGGGGAACCTACGAGAGAAACTAGGAGTACATAATCGAACAAACAGGATAGTGGGTACATCTAGTGGTGATGGGTGCACAAAGGTTACGTATGATGGAAGCTAGAAGTACCCGAAACTGTCATCATTCTATTTAGCCAAGTGGGATCATCTTTAGTATGAAACTAGTACTTGTGCGGTGCAGAGAATAGCTTATAGTGGTTAGAAGTGCAGTCAATGTTACATCTTGTTCGTCCTATTACCTTATCATATCTGCTTATGTTACGGTCATCTCTTATATCCAGTTTATGTTCTTATCATGTTGCTTTACTATTTATATTGTTAAAGTCATTGGACTCGCCAGACTTTATGTCTGACCCTTTTTGTTTCGCCTCTTTTCTTTCCTCCCCCCTAGGTTCTCAGGGTGGGCATGTTAAAGCTTGATTCAGACTTTCCTACTTGAAGTGTTGAAAGCAATGGTTAGCTTGGTTTCTCTTTCATATGGCATTTTGGCTTGGGGATCTTGGTTCTAAAAATTATGTACTCTGATGGATTTTGTACAAGACTGATATTATGCACTTGGTTTTTGTGCAATGGGTTTAAATATGTAAACAAACTTATTTCTGTTTCCGCTGCAATAAAGTTATAAAATTTTCAAGTGCTATTTTATTTATCTATCTTGTAATATTCTATTCTGTTTACTTATAATGCTCCACGAAACTAAATGCATTCCCTTTGTGAGTGACATTAACTGACGTGGGGCGTTACAGTTAGCTATGTTAAATTTTAGGATGTTACAAAACTAGTACTTCACCACAACTTCAAACTCCAAGTCATCGAAGAACTCCTTGTGAGAACCCAAACAGCTCTCAGACCATGACATAAAAGTCGATTCCGTTCCAAGGAACATTTTCTCGTATAGACACTTAAGTATCCATAAAGCATGACATAGTCGACTTACTACACTTGAGCATCATAACCATGAAGAGATATGAGAACATCCAAAATAATGGATCATGATATTATCGAAAATATATTCTGTGAATCAAGGCTATTAATTTTCGATTCTGCCAAATTATCAACTCCAGATGGAGTAGTTAGTAGTATATCCTATTTGCCAAACCATCTAAGATACATGGTTTGGACGATCAGTTGCCAATGGAGAAAACTATTCCAATGGCATTCATGTGCAAAACAATCCATACTGTACATATTTCAAATATACATATTTGAAAACTAATATATATATAAATATGTACTCTCTCTCGTATATATTAATACTTGAATTCGATGCTGCTTACGTTAAACAACACAACCTAAGTTTTGATACCACGACAATTCCACCATACACCATCGGTACTTATATAACCCAATATCATGTTGTATAGAAACTCGATCGGTGTACGACGATCGTCAAGAGAAATAAGTAGAGAAAAGAAGGGAGAAGGTACATAAAAGAAGGAAATAGAAGAGAAGAGAAAGAAGAGAACAAAAAACAGAATCACATCACGGGACTATCGTATATCTTACAGTGCATTAGATAATATATAATAGTAACAATCACAGATATAAAACAGGCGAGCTAGTAATAACAATATAAACCATATAATCAGGTTATGCACACTTATACATTAAACAAAATAGTAGTAGAGTTTATACAATTTATACATAAACTCAAAATAATAATTTGTCTCTAAAAGAATACATAACACTGTCAAGGCTCCATAATGTCACACAATGGAATAACAACAAGGATACAAGTATAAATCTATAAAACATTGCTTCTATCAAATACACCTGCACAGCTTCGAGTAATACTCATTATGTCACCTAGTCAACTCACCAACATCGTCGATGTGTACCCAAGGTAATAAGAAAGAAATAAAACCTTTGCTTAGGAAATAGTTTGGTGTGAGTGATAAGTAGATCCCATAAAACTATAAAAGTTGTAATGGTATATATGGAATAGAGAGTATGGAGAATCATACCAGTCGTGCCCTAGCATCCACAGAGTTGCATATAACAATCGGTATATGCTTTACTGTAATAACATCATGTAAAGATGGCATGACAAATGTTTAAGTATAGCATGGTGATAATCAAGTAAACAACCATAGCATTCATCATCCATCCTTACATTCACTCACTCAATGCGTAAAGCATATGATAGTCAAGGCCATCCTCACATTCAGTGGAGATGATAACCCTACCAAGAACAAAACATCAAATGAATCAGGGGTCTGTCCAGATCAGGGTTAAAACGTTGACTGATTTTGATCAGCTTTTGTGCCACTCTCTCAAGTGTGTCCAGAGTCTCAAATACCAATAACCTCTTCGCTCATGTTCTCCGCAGTGGAATCCATCTCGCTGACTGCCTATAAGACTCCCGTCTAAAGTCATCATGATCTAGGAGCTATTCCCAATGATCATCATATACCACGGGATATCATCCTGTGTCTCTTATCACTCTCTCTGACAGTCACCTCAAAATGATATAATATTGTCTTTTCTACATCTTGGAGAAAACTTTCCATCGCAACAATCTTAAATCTATCACAGAAACGTTGTCGACAAATTACAAATCACTGCATAGAAGCACCACATCCTTGCCTCAAGAAAGAGCCATATATCAAAGAGCCGTCATATCGAAATCACTATTGAATGAACCATATGTCATGATCCTTGAAATCAAACCATCGTTTATGCTAAATTGACCAAATGGCCAATAACAATCATAGTCGATTTCGACCATTCTATAGTAATCGATAATGACTACCTAGATCACGTATTTAACCAAAATTGGTTAAATACCCATCTAAGGAAAACTTATGGAATTCGTTGTGAAATCCATCTCGTTGCCAAGTTTATCCACCATCTTCAGATTGACCACCAAGTTCCAGTGTTTCTCCATCTTCAACTCTGTCACCAAGCTCCAATGCTGCTACCCCGTAAAATCCATCTATGTGCTCTAAAACTTCTTTGTGAATTATCTCATCCGCTCGAGTTATCATCTTTGTGCATTCAATCAATATACACCGATGTATGCTTTTTAATTGATAATCACCCCCAAACTCTAGTGGATGGGGTTTCCTAATACTGGATTTGCCTACGATTGACGTTTTAAGGTAAGATAAGCAAACAATTTAACCATGCATCCAATAGTCATACAAATTCCTAGAGTAGTATACAAGCACTCACATAACATCCAATAGGATAAATTGACCTATATATAGCAATCAAAATGGACTAAACATCCTAATGGCCTAAGTCTAGTGATAATGTCAAAATGAGGTGTAATGGCATGCCTTAGCGTAAAAATGTGATTCTCATATCAAATATAATTAAAATACTATTTATTTCCTTTTATTCACTAATTACTAGGTTCAGCTGTCCTAGAAATTCCATTTTATAATTAGAAATCACATGTAAACATCAATAATGTATACTACAACTACAATACAACGAGAGAAAAAATATCATTCACTTTAACCAAATATGTTCGAAGCAACTCCAAAGCGTAGAGCTTGCCATCACAAGTTCAACGGAAGAAATAACATCTGATACCGACCTTGTATGAAATAAATACATGTGTTACAATATTTACACAAACTAAAATAAATAACATATTTAACAATGTAATTAGCTCATGTTAATTACCTACGTTATCTCCCTTAATCATCCTAAAATCATGTCCCCTTGAACCTGATTTCATCGCAACCTTTAACCACCCACCGTCGTGCATACAAGCCAACAAACCACACCGTAACCTGACCTTCGCATTCGCTCCTCCAAGATGCTCCAACAATACCAATGCTGACCCAAAAATACACCGATATTAACCAGAAATAGCGGAAGAATGGAAATCATTCATATTGCAATTTCTTTGCTTACCGACGTCGATATCACCTCCAACCACCGCGCATACCTCCCCTAGCTCCTTCTTAAATTTTCCTTCAGGCGCCACCACCAAGAAGTTTACCAATGGTGAACTATCAGCTAAAAACTAAAACGGGCATGGTCTCGGTTATTGGGATTTCTGGCCAACTACGATGCCCTATGGACGAAAGTTCAACGCTGATTGTTAGTATCATCGATATAGATAGCTTTCATGTTAGGGGTTTTAGCTACAAATGGATGGATTGAATTAGGCATTTTCAGGCATTGATGGAAGAAATGAGGGCTAGAGATATAAGGAGTGAAGGAGATGCTTACATAGCCCCCTTCAGAACACTATTCACCAAGACCGAAATTACCCAAATGGTAAACATGACAAACTTTATACTTAAAAAATTACTAGAAGTTATTTCGAGACTAATGGAAAAGGGTTTTGGACCTATTTTCGTGATATGAAAAATTTATCTTTTTGGATAGATTCACGATTCGATCCCAGGCCACCAGCTAAAAATCCAACAGTCAAAACATATCGATGCTTACACTATAAAAATTTCCCACCATCGATCCAGACTTAATAGAAGTGGTCTCAAGTTCTGATTCGACCGCAAGGGAAAAGTCATATTTTGGAACAAACATTATGACACCACACATTCGTTATCGTCACTCTTTAACAGAATGCATTAAGTATTGTGAAAGGTTGTAGGTAAGTAGAAACATTTCAAGACAGATATAAAATAACAGCAGAATTAAAAGCTTTATTAAATAGAAAAGCTTCATGGTTCAAACCCAATTACATAATAAGTCTGGAATGATGAAAACATAAAACTTCTGTCTTGTACAAAAATCCTCATTAGAGTACAATAATACATAAAAGGAGCACAATCCCCAAAATATAGCCATAGTAGAGGAGATACGAAAACAAGCAATACATCTAAGAAGCTCCAAGAAGAATGAAAGAAGAATCATGATCAAGCCTGAGTATTCCCACCCTGAGAACCTGAGGGGGAAACGGAAGGGAGAGAAGAGGAAACCAAATGGGTTAAACATAAAGTCTGGCGCATCCAGTTACTTTTAGCATATAAATAAGTAAAGCATCATGACAGGCATACAAGTTGGAGAGAGATAATAGTGTCATAAGGTAGGTATAACATGGTGAACAAGACAAACAGAATAGAATATATTGCGCTTCTCTAATAATTTCCTCTCCGCACCAATACTAGTATCACAAGAACAAGATGATCCCAACAAGTACAAGATGGTAGGCTTAGGTGTAATTATAGTGAGAGGTTTTGCCCCATACAATAACGGGTAGCCCAACAGAACTAACAGGTGTTACCCCCCAATGGTAATAATGGGCTCGTAAACAAGCAAGACTAGATGTACCCTAATTACTATCACCAATCGATCGACTCCTAAACTTGTAGATACCATGTTCTTGCCCCACAGTAGGATGTATCACTTCCTAAAGTGGAAACCCTTTGTTTACAAGATGTGCACAAACCATATCTATAGGTGTCACGGCGTCCTAACCTCCCTGGACCGGACCCATACACGCACATGACCCTATCGGAATCTGCCACCCACACCGTCCCCTAGATGCACCTTTTTCAACTAACTCAATAAGCGTGCGCTGACCCCGACCTAGTTCGGGGTTCTCGTTTGATGCCAATATAGGTTACTGACTGATACGGGTCCCACACACCCGATGATACAAGCTTCCCCCTGGTCTTGCATCCCCACTACTAGGATTTCAACATGTTATGCCTACCAATTTAACAAGATTGCATAACCCTAATAGGTTAAGTTTGTCAAGTTTGTATGTATAACCCGTCCCTACATATTTAACAAGATTAACTTAACCCTCCCACTGATTCAAGCATGTTTACTTAACCCCTACTCAAGTTAACAGGTTCATGTAATCCTTATGGATTCAAATAGGTTAAGTATTACAAGTTCATCACCATTCATTCAATTATGGTTATAATGCGCTAGACCTCCCACATTAAGTCTACCACTTGTGGATGCTGGATATACCAGTTGGGTCCGTTCAGACTTCTTCCACAAGTCGGACTTAACCACGTGTCTTAGCATGTTACTTGTTTATGCACTTAGACCCCTCACATTAGATTTAACAATTGTGAACGTTGGATATGTCAGGCGGTTTCGGGCAAGCTTCAACCACAAGTGTAATCTAACCTCGTATTTAAGCGCGATTACAGTTTCTAATTACTGTAAATCTAGGCATTTTTATTATTAACCGATTATCATGTTTATTATGCCCCAAATCTCCATCTGATCTAAGATATAAGTTATGCTCAAGATTAAGGTTTTAGATCAAGATATGGAATATGCCCCCGAAATCCCAAATTTTGGCTTAAAGTACAAATTACGCCCGAAATTCCCAATCGTGTTTTACATATGAATTAGGCCCCAAATTAATCATTCCCAATTTCGTGTGTTCACGTAATTCATCGATAGGCCTAGGCTCGAAGGTAGTCTGGCTATAAAAATAAAAAGGGAAGAAGGGGTAGAAGAGAACAAGAATAGGCATAATGAATAAAACTGGCATAAGATGATAGAACTGGTCATACTAACAGAATAGGCATACAGTGACATGATTAGGAGAACTAACATAATAAGCATATGGTGACATGATTAGGCAAACTAACAGGGTGGGGATATCATGAACAGACATATGAGATCTAAACAGTAAATTAGATACACAAGTAATGGCAGATCTGTTGTAATTCATACTTTTAAAAGGCATAGGCTTAGATCCAAACTTATAAACATGTCAAGATTACATTTTAGGTGTTTATATCTAAAAGCAACATAAACTTACTGTGATTGGATCTAAAGAACAGAGAATTGATCGTAGTGTTGTAGCACATATCCTTGAATACGTATAACTTGTTGTTGAAGAAGAACAGACTAGACCAAACTAAGTTAAGGTCGCACCTCATTGTCCCCATTATTTTTTGGAATAAAAACAATGCGAATGAGGTCCTATTTATAGCCTAAGTTCCACGAATCTCTCTCAGAACCGTGTCTAGGTACAAAGCAGTAATCTCCCCAGATCTTGGGGGGGGGGGGGGGCGACATGGGTGCCGACGCCCCTGTGTTGGTGTCGACCCATGGGTCGACACCCTTTGGGTGGGGTTGATCCCTAACGGGCCAATTTCCCCCCTAATTTTCCCGCCTCTGATTTTGATTTTATGGAATAGTTTTATTTATATATAAATGACTTATATGTATATAAACTTCAAACCTTAATATCTTCTTCATGCGATGTCCGTTTTACACAAACTTGGAGTCTATCTTAAGCAAAATTCCGAGATGAATGCAATGGCGCAGTCCATTTTACTTAATTCCAAATATTTAATTAAGTATTCTTTAGTTTATCATTTTAATTTCTTTAGAATTACAGGGTGTTACAAACATTCAATTAATGATTATTATTTAAATAAAAATAATTAAATATCCAATCGCTAAAATTTGTATAACACCCCGTAAATATATACTAAATAGACTAAGAGATTTAACGAATTAAATAAACAATAAATATAAAACGATGGAAAAATGATAATTTTGGACAAATAGGAAATTGGTTATGAAACTATTGATGATTCATGACAAAACTCTAATATATTTTCATATATACTATGTTGAAAACAGATCCGTATGAAGAAATAATAATTTAGTGAAATCATATGGTAAAAGTGTATAAATATGTGTTTGAATTATATATATAAGGGATACAATGACATAACTTGGATAATAATAACATTTCCTTAGGTGAATTTGAAACTCAAACTAATAGATTAGAACCAGGGGCCGAAGAATATATCACATAAGGAAAGCAATTAGCAATATTAGGAAATTGATAATATGATTAATTACAAACATACGCCACCAGGTTCATTGGGCATTTTTTGCTCTGCAGTGGTCGACACCCAGGGGTGGACCGCTAGTCGACCGCCGTTCGTGGGTGGGTGTTGACCGTCTGGTGCGTCCCAGGTATGGTAGGAGTTGTTTTGGTTGGTGTTTAGGCTGGTTTTATAGGAAATGGACAGCTAAGATTAATCTATATTAACCTAATATTTTTCTTTCATTTACACTCCTATAAATACCACATCCTTCACCTCATAATTCCCAAAACCCTCTCATTTTTTGTGCCTCCATTTTGCTGCTGATATTCCAAAAATTATGAAGAAATAGGTTTCTTCTTCTATCACTTATTTCTTTTCTAATCTATTTCTATTTAGATTTATTCTGTAATTTCTATAATTTATATAAATTTATAAGATCCTCTTATATAGATTTACAGTAGAATTAAAGAACGATGTTTTCATCATTCAAATCAGTGTTATTTACTTTACCTTGATCACTGTGAGTGGACAAAACATTTGATTAAATTAAACTCTATATTTTGTAGATTTCATATTGATTTGTATGCCTAAGGAGGTTTGGGTTTAATGATAACATCATAGTGAAACCCGCCAATTCTCCTATCTTTATTTATCGCAAAGTTGTCAATCAATAATTTGCATTGGTGAATTATTTGGGTTTTGTTTGAGGAATAATTTGGTTATTTTGCTTTTTTTAATTGGATTTTCCCCTTTTTAATTTAAAAGTGTTTTGTGGTATAAAAAGGTTTTGGTTTGGTTTCATTATTTTGGTTGGTCTAGATCTCAATTCTAAAATGGAAAATTTGAATGTATTCAGATTTGTAATAATCAAATTTAACGCTTTTATGTGCAACATAGAAAAATGGTGAATTTGGTTTAAACGGAAGATTCTGTATATGTGTATGTATATATATGTGTGTGTATGCTGAATATGTATGTATGCATGTACAAAACACCATGTTTCTCTTTTTATCTAAATAGTTCTAGCAAGCCTAGGATACAAGTTTGAATAATTTATATTGATGTTTTCCCCATTTTTTGCATGTTATTAATTATGCCATGAATCGAGTAGTTTAATATGAGAATTGGGCTTATATACCTTTTATCCGAATATGATTGACAAAATTCACCATTAGAACATTTCTTAATTCGAACAAAAATTAGTATTTATAGCACGTATTAAATTATATTTAGCATAATCAAACATAACAATGGCATAATAAATACGTTAGAATTAGGGTAGAAATTTGTAAATGTTCCTATATGAATTGTTGGTTGTGTTTGTATAAATGGATTATTTATATTAAATAATGACACAAAACACGAGGTTAGTCGTCATTTTTGGTAGAAGTCTACCCGGAACCAACCAGCAAATCCAGCAACCACAAGTGAATTTGGGTAATCTGAGAGGTCTGGGTGCCATGGGCCATTAAACATAATACACCATGACATGGGGTTAAGCCCACTTGTAGTAAGAGTCTGCTCGGAACCGCCCGACGTATCCAACATCTACAAGTAGGTTGTTTAATGTGAGAGGTCTAGTGTGTGTGTGTATTACTTATTACGTATGTAAATAGGTAGGCTTACTACCTGCCATGAGAAAGTCTTAAGTGAATGACTTTCTTCTTATCTAATTTGGGTCTTAAATGGTTAGAACTAGGCCCGATCCGAAGGTTTGTTCCTTGGATTTGTGCTAAATTCATGGGACCTTCCCTTATTAGATATGAAGTGGTCTATGGGTCCTCCTTCTCTGAAGTGGTCTAGTCATGGCGATAACGGGGTATGGTAGTTTATCGGAATGTCCACTTCCTCTAGCAGCTTTGTGAAGGCTAACCTAGGGACGAGTTTGGTACACGTGGGACGTAGCATGCAATTTAATTAACCAATTGTCTAAAGGAAGCTTAAGCTGCATATGTCTACTACCATAATATCAGTTAAGTAGTAACATTAGGTGTCCGCCAGAGGGGTCTCAAATGGCTATATATAGGCCTACCCTAGGCCTACCCTAAACCGGTACTAAGAGGAAACGTACTACTTCTCATATTACTTGTGAGAATATATGTCTAATTAGGGCATTGACATGTTAGGATGGGGTCTTAAGTGGCTAGGGGCGCCTTAGGTTCATAAGAGATCATAGGAATCTCCCCTTAAGAAATATACTAAATGGGCCTTAAGTGAACAAGAATGTCCACCTCGTTGGCTCTAAAGTGATCGTTGATTCATACATTAATGAAGGTATTAAGAGATAGACCTGGATATCCACCTCATTAATTAAAATATACCTTTGTGTGTGTATGCTTATGTGTTTCATAGACATACTTTGAAGTATATAACCAACCAAATTTATACTATAGTCTTTAAGCACATGTTATTTTCATTTAACGAAACTTTACGTTCTGACCCCTCTCCTCAACATATCCTACAGGTTATTAGGTGGGGTGTAGGCATGGTGGACGAGACGATGATGGAGCCTGAAGAAAGCAATGATACTATTGTTATGATATTAGCTATTGTTGCTCTTTTTTCGTTAGAAGCTCTTGATGGTGAATAATAATGATGTACCATTATAAACATATGGATTTGGTATTTTCTATTTGAATATATGGCTTTTGATTAAATGTTACATCTTACTTTGATTATTATATCATCTCTTTCCGTTGTGTGAGATTCCATCTCATTATATTATTCTGTATTTTGTGCATATGTAATTCATTACAGGAACCAACGACCTATTTAGAGTGGCTCTAAATTTCGAAGAGCCTTTTCTAGGTCAAAATTTAGGCCCACTCTGGGTGGATTATTAATATATGGGTTGTTACAAGATTTCATTTACTATAATATATAATTATTTCTTAATGTAACGTCTTAATCGAACTTTAGAATCTTTAACTCATGCACTGGCCAACACTTTATAGTCGTGTACTCTCTATGTCTAACCATTATTGGTGCTTGTACCAGCATAATTGGTGGATCAATGTGTAGGCTTTAGTTTATTGCACGCTCCTTTTCCTTGCCTTTTACCTTTTCGCTTGTAGTCACATTTATAGAGGTTTCTTGGCTTTTTATGCAAGCAAAATTATTGATTATGAATCAAACTCATTGCAAGCTAGTGGGATTCAAGTGAAAAAGTTATTGAAATGATGTGGAACGTTAAGTTGTTTAAGTAATTGATTATACTGTGGAGTGATGAGTTGTGGTGCCACTTATGGAAGCCAAGGAGTAAAATTTATAGTTTGTGAGACTATCATCATACAAGTACACTTCATTAACAGTGTATTTTTCTGCGTTTTCAATTGATTTTTTGATTTGTAAAACTAGATTTGATTTAGTTTAAATATTGGATGCACTCTACTATTCATCACGTAAAATTAGTTTTCTATGTTTTAATTGTAGTTTTTGTTAAAACATCTATTCATTACAATGTCTATTCTTATCGCTTGTACATAGTAGTGTCTGGTCTTATCACCTATTCATTGTAGTAAAATAATGTTTGTAGTGTTCGGTCAAACCATCTGTTCGTTGTAAATTCCAATCTTATCACCTATTCAATATACTATCGCATCATATCACATGTTCATCATTGTTGCTAAAATATGCGGTTGTTTGTTGCAAAATCTAGACCTATGACACCCCACATCCATTAATGTCACTCACTAAGGGAATGCATTAAGTTTCGTGAAGCGTTATAGGTAGATAAGAACATAATAGCACATGACAGACATATAAAATAGCAACGGAATTTAAAAACTTTATTTAAATCAAAACATCATGGTCCCAAATACTGAGTTTACATCATAAGTAACTAATTACATTAATAATCTGTCTTGCCAAAAATATCAGAGTACAAAAGCATAAACCATATTTCCCTTGCAAAACCATAAGAGAGTTGACAAGCAGTCAAGGTGATACATCTATATCCAAATCCAAACTAAGCTGAAAGAATCCATATCAACTCTAAGCACTTCCACCCTGAGAACCTGAGAGGGGAGGTGGGAAACGGAAGAGAGAGAAGAGGAAACAAAAAGGGTCAGACATAAAGTCTGGCGAGTCCAGTTACTTTTAAATATAAATAGATAAAAGTATCATGGCAGGTATATAAAACTGGAGAACAAGATAACAGTAACAATAACAAGTGTGAATAGAGCAAGATGAGATGAACAGGATATATTGCGCTTCTTAAATACATTTCCCTACACCGCGCAGGTACTAGTATATCAGAAATAGAATGATCCCTACTAATACTGTTCCATTACATTTCCTTGGTTATTAGGTTACTTGGGTTAACAGCACTCAAGACTTATACACGCATCGTACCCAGTTACTTTCCCATGGATTCACCTAATACAATATATGTAGCTATCTCTCAATATTGAGATACACCCCATGGTACCACCCTCGCATGGTCTCCACCGTAATGAATGCAGTCCCTTATCCTACGTCGAAGTGACGTACGGATCTCTATATAAAATGATACGTTCTGCATATATCTATCATTACTATGCTATGTACGCGTACGGACTACCACCATCGATCGAATAAGATTCCTTATCGGAATAATGCCCTCTAGTCTACGATACATCACCCAGAGCAGATATGCATGTATCTAGACTGTCCCACGTATGTACTGTAATTGTAGCTCGATGCCTCAATCGCACGTCCTCTAATGTGCACCGAGTTCCGTGGCAGGGTTAAACAAGAAACACGGAATTCGTCCGGGAGCTTTTCCATGTCTATACAGGCCGCCTTTAAGTGCCTTCAAATAGAAATATTCCTCGGGTTTGTTTTTCATGGTGGCTATGGCCCCACCTCGGCCCCTCCCTCAACTAGTAAAGACTACAGAGCTAAGCGACCGCTCCTAATAACAACTAATCTAAACATCCATGTGGCGTTTACCCTCAACCCCGTACCTCGATAGTGAAAGGTGAAATGATATCTTGGGTTTAGCTCTAGTCTTTTCGCATCCCGCTGGTTGTCGATGATGGATATCCGATGGTTTACTATCCTTATTGGTCGTGACCCTCTCTACCTCCTCGTGAGGCGACTGTCGAATCACCCTGGTGTCACCTCGTCACAACATTCTAACTGCATAGCTACATCTGCAGTCAAGGCCCACCCATTTAGTAGTTACGCGCAGACCCAACCTCTGCGAGTGCAGCCTAAGACATCTGTCACCGCACAGAGGACTACTAAGAGCACCTTACATACTTCAGGAAGTCGCGTGCTTTCCCTTCCCATTCCTTTGGAGCCGTCATAACAATTAGATGAATGTGTGCTCCCCTCGTGTCTTATAACACCTCGATGATCTACCCCGTTGGTTTATTCATGCTCAAACATACGGACTGGTCCAAGCACCTTCCTTTAATATGTTGTTAAACCCTATGTCTATACATTCTTTTACACGCTTGCCTTACCTCACCGAGTTTCCATTTAACTTGGTTATTTCCATTCATATTGAGTTCTTATTCAAATTACCAAGTTTCTCTTGCTTATTAATTTCAGTCATATAACTTTATCCATTTAAGTTTATTAATAAGCCCACAACATGTTATTTTCTAGATTGTGGCCCAAGGTCTGTAATCCACAATCTATTTTATATTCGTGCTTGGTTACATCATTACAATAACATGTTCTCCTTAATACATTGTTAAGTATATCTCAATTCACATGTTTCCTAATTAACATGTCACTTACCATTTATGATTAAATATAACTTATTATTTATTTTATAATTTTTCCTCATTCTTTCTCAATTAATCATAAATTCAATTTACACAGTCACTACAACTTGTCATTGTTTACTTAGCAGATTATTATGCATATTTAATTCTATCATTTCTACAAGTTATTCTTACTCTAGAAGGGTGTCTTTAATTACATAACTTTATTATATTTTCCACCAGATATGTATATCACTAGGTGTCTTTAATTACATGACCTTATTGGGTTAAGTTCACGGGCCTATATGTAAATATTACCCACCCCTCTATTTTACTTAGCCCATCCACTAGCCATCCAATTTTATTTAACCCTAACTCAAGTTCATAATTATATAATTCTTGTGGATTAAATTAGGTTAAGTAGTCTAATTCATTACCATGTCCAATTATGGTTATAATGGGCTAGACCTCCCACATTAGGCCTACAACGTGTAGATGCTGGATATGCCGGTCGGGTCCAGGCAGTCTTATTCCACAGTTAGGTCTAACCTTGTGTCTTAGCCCGATTCGTATTTGCACACTTAGGCCTTTCACATTAGGTTCAGCATTGTGGTTGTTGGTTATGTCGGTCGGGCCCGGGCAAACTTCCACCACTAATGCGACCTAACCTCATGTCATAAATGTAATTACAATTACTAATTGTAATTACTAGACATTCCATTTTTATCCAAATCTACCTATGTCATTATAAGTGATTATTTCTCTTTTTCCCCATATTTAATTATATGTCCAATTCATTATTAAAATCATAGACTCTTACACCCCTTTTCAATTCATCTTTTAAGTATGCACCATATGCTCTTTTTCCCAAGTTATAATTCAAGGCATATAAATGTATATACATGTGTGTGTGTATGTTATGAAAAAACTCAAATCTACATATTTTCCAATTTGTGTCCCTAGTCCATATTCACCATTTCAATGCAAGTTATATCCAAATCCATATTCACATATTCTCCAATGTATGCCTAAAATTCA
The DNA here is from genome assembly GCA_030737875.1 of Allium sativum. Taxonomy (NCBI): domain Eukaryota; kingdom Viridiplantae; phylum Streptophyta; class Magnoliopsida; order Asparagales; family Amaryllidaceae; genus Allium; species Allium sativum. Next base: position 860,122,030 of record CM060915.1, on the reverse strand, counting down.
TATTCACATACGTCCCAATTTATGTCCCAAATCAGTATTTAGACATGTCCCATTTTATACCTAATTCCATATGTAGATTTATTCCAATGTGTGCCTAAATTCATATTATCCAACAAGATATATGCCCCCAAACCCATATTCGTATATTTCCAAATTTATGCCCAAATTTAGATCCATATTTACAATATCAATTATTCACCAAATTATGTCTTCCCCATCGTTCCCAATTACGCATGTTCGCATTTTTCAGCGTTGGGCCTAGGCTCGAAGGTAGCCTGGCTATATAAAAATAAAAAGGGAATAGATGGAGAGAAGAGAATCAGAACATGCATAATAACGAATCAATAGCATAACGGTAGAATTAGGAATAAAACTGAATGGACATATTATGACTAGATTAGACTTGGTGGCGATATAAACATATAAGAACAGATCAGAGGAATATGTCATAATAGAACTGATTAGGAACAGATTCAAGATCCAATTTTTATACACATATCACGATTACTATTTAAATATTCAGATCTAAAAATAACATGAACTCACAGTGAATAGATCTAAGGAAATAGATCCAATTTACTGCGAAGAACATGTTGAATAAGTTGTTGTAGCCATCGTCGAATTTGCTGTAGCAATCTTCGAATATGTATAATCTTTTTTGAATTGATTTAGAAGAAGAAAGGCCATTTTAATTTTCATTGCAGCAGAGCTTCGCAGTCAGTATTTAGATAAATAAAACCTAGGTCTAGGGTCCTTTATATAACTTAAGGTTCATGAATCTAACTCCAAAATCGTCCAGGTTCAGAAATGAAGTTTCCAGAGCCACGGGTAGGTCGACCCCCCTTCATGGGTGTCGACCCCTAGGTCGACCCCCATGTGCCTGAGTCGACCCCTAGGTCGACCCAGCAGTGTCTCGGGTCGACTTCAAAATGTCGTCCCTTCCTCGATTTGCACGCCGGATTTCTGGTTTTACTGATTTTTGAATATTTTTGAATTTATATGTATATATATCTTCCTTATATGCATACTAACTTCAAACCTTAATAACTTCTTCATACGGTGTCCGATTTATGCATACCAGGTGTCTAACTTGACCAGAATTCCGAGACAGACGCAATGGCTGGTCCATTTTACTTAATTCTTAATATTTAATTAAGTTTTCCATAATTCATCATTAACAGTGCATTTCACACTAATTATTCTTTAATTCATCATCTTTAGCGTCTTTAAAATTTCGGGGTGTTACATTCTCCCCTACTCAAAGGATTTCGTCCCCGAAATCTCTAAGTTAAGAAGAACGTATATCATAACATCCAAAAATCATACATCCATCTAGTAATCACAGGCATCTATTGCCCTTAAGGAATTTCTAATGCTTTTATGAACATACACAATAGTGTGTGTATATGTCCATAAACTAATGCGAAAGATCAGGCGGTCTACTGATTCATTTGACCTCCTTAATGCAATGTATGTTTGTGCCATGTAACCAAAATGTATGAAAATCATCCTAATGCACGTAAGTTCTATATGTGTGCACAATCAGTCATCCAAATGCAGCATCGATGTAACAATAATTGTAACAACCCGAAAATTTGGGGCTAATTTTAAATTTTATTTTAATTAATTGTGTTAAGAAATTGTGTCAGAAATTAAAAATTCTATTTTTAAATAATTTATTTTAAATAAGAATGGTTGAAAATTTTAAGTTTATAATAATAATTATATTCTGAACTTGAAATGACGTGGAAATTTCAATAATTGATTTTGAAACTTGAGAGAATTATAATTGGGAGTTCATAATGAATGAACATAATTTATTTGTAGGTATGAATATAACAGAAAATTTGACTGTAGCCTATATTGCATTAATAAAGTGGGCTGAGAACCATAATAAACCTGAATAGTTTATTTATAAATATGAGCAAGACTTTGAAATGAAACAATTAGGCTTAACATTAAAATGGGTATTAAGTTATATGCCTAAAGTTTTTATTCTATGGGACCAGTTGATTTGATATTATTTTGACATTGATTTTAAATATATTAATATATGCATTGATTAGAAAATATGTTAATTTATATTGATTTGTGAACATGTCATTAATTTAGTAAACATGACATTTGACATTGATTATAAGTATGCTAATATATGCATTAATTAGGAAAATATATTCAATTGAGAATATGTCATTGACATTAATTTAGAGAATATGTGTGACGACCCAAACTTCCCCGTAAAGGAAAACCCGGATTGCTTTGAGAACAATACTCATCAGAACACAGAACAACAGAACATTTTCATTGCTATTACAACAATTACATCAGAGTACAAGAATATTCCAGAATACAAATGAATACTTTACATTTGATAAATACAATATCAGAGATTTTAATTACATTTAAATAGCAGCGGAGAAATAATACAAAATTACAACTAAAAGAGATACACGGATACAGAGCTTTCCGAATATCGCTTCAGCTGTAGACCAGGATCCTGTGAATATAATATCTGCAAAACCAAAACTACTAGCTGCCCGTGTGGAAAAATATGGGCACCCAGAGTTTAGGTTAAAACAATAAACTCCAGGTCAGTCATGGGACTGGTATGAGTACTCAAAACTAATTTAGCTAATAAGACAAATCCAAGGACCACGCCGCTAATGCGGAACAGGTTTTATTCCAATGGATTGTCGGTGCATAAATTAAAGTAAATCGTTAAACAACGCAATGATTTTTGGAAAAATGAAACCATTATAAGACCCAGGTCCCATCACACAATGCAACGCACACCAGAGGATAGGGTTTTACCTTATGATGATCAAAAGATGATAAATACGTTAAACCGATATTATCATTAGTGTGTATATGTTTTAAAAGCAATTCAAAATAAATGTATCAATCCTAGACGGCATGGGTACCATATATCATGTCGCCATACTAGTTATACAATCAAAACCGCAATGGTCGTATCGGAGATTTGAATTCCATCATGAGTCAAGGCTAGGGAGGAGCTCCTTACCGATTCGAGGCACTCTAGCGGATACCTCAGGATTCCCCGCAGTGAACCCTTGGATAGCTGCAGGGCCGGTCCCCGCCTATGGGCAGTGGATTAGTTATGCCTGAACACACGTTTCCCGGTCCCTTTGGACCTATAGTGTGACCACCAACGGCCTATAAAAATAACGAGGCGCCTCAAAATCCAATATCCACAATGAGTAAACTGTCAGCGCTGGTAGGTCCCTGACATCACTCTAGCTAGAAAGATAACGTGTGCACTCCCTGCGTTCCCTTCTCCCGTTTTTGACTCATACCGGGGTGTGAGGTTCGTGAAGTTACGTTATACCCACAAGGCCTGCTTTTCAACAAAAGCCTTGATCAATGCATCTTGGCGTGCCACATTGTCAGACCATACCATATCATTGATCATCTACCAATATATAACCGGGTGTTAAGCGAAGAATAAATTCTCCACCACCACACAGTTATACGTAAAACAGAGATCAACAAGTACAATATAAAGGAATACCATGTCAGACACGCAATCCATTTACTAGTCCGTTCTGGGTCTGAACGAAACTATATCCGGTAGAATTCCCAAATACGTCTGAATGATCACCAACTTTCCCTCATCTTGGGTGTACGGTCCAATCAAGATATCAATAATCATTCATTCAATATGGAAATTTCCCGTTCTTCAATAACCGTCTTCATCGTTGATCTTCAATCATCATATGAATTTATTCGGAGTGGGTTGAACCCGGTCTTTCCGAATAATTCGCGCAATTTAAAAAAACGTGTGTTAAAGTAACACAAACAACGTCTCATTCCAAATCAAGGATGTTAATTTATTTTTGTTTAAATCTAATTAAAGATTTTTTTAAATCACATTTAAACTTACTTCTTTCATAAATCATTACTTAATGATTTAATTCACTTTAGGAAATCATTAATTCAAATTTACAACTCTGAATTAAGAAACTCCTCCTTTATTAAATCTCCATTAAATTCTAATTTAATACATTAAATTAGGAAACCTCATTTTTGGAAATATTCCCTTAAAAGATTAATGGATCCTGGATTCAAATTTCATTTTCAATATATTGTTCTTGACCCTTAACAATTTCGTGCATTTTAATAAATTCAGTTATTAAATGAAAATCACATCTTATACTTAATAAAAGAATGAACTTTTATTATCGTCTTATTATTCATTTCATAAAATAAAAGATATACTTTACATTACACGTTCATTCTTATTAAAAGAATAATTTACATTGCACGTTCATTCTTATTAAAAGAATAATTTACATTGCACGTTCATTCTTAATAAAAGAATAATTTACATTGCACGTTCATTCTCTAATAAAAGAATAATTTACATTGCACGTTCATTCTTAATAAAAGAATAATTTACATTGCATGTTCATTCTCTAATAAAAGAATAATTTACATTGCACGTTCATTCTCTAATAAAAGAGTCTCTTTTATTTTCCACGTTTTATTTTTTTAAATAAAAGACTAACTTTTATTTTCCGCGTAATTAAACCCAAAGTCATGTTTATATGAATAAATAACTATGTCATTTTAAGTAATACATTATTTTCTTTAATGTTTTTACATAAACAATAATAAACTTTATATAAAAAAAAGTTTCTAAACGTTAATCCATTTTCAATGTATTGACATGTCGTTCAAAATATAATTTACTACACTGAAACAAGGTTCATATGTAAATCAAAAAGTATCATTTAATTCGACATTCATTCTTACCATATTCAAAATAAAGTTGTCAAAAGAAATCCTTTTGAGATTCAATCTTTAATATTAATTCATAATTAATATTTCATTTATAATATTCAAAATAATATTAATTACTCCTTAATGTTAATCAATCATTAATATTGTATTTATTCTCAATAAATACCTCTTTTTGAAATTCAATTCTTAAATATTAATTAATAATTAATATTTCATCATTCTTAATAAAAAGAATAACCCTTATTATCAAAATATCTCTCACGTTCTTAATCTTAAAAAAAATAACTTTTATTAACAAAATATCTTCAATGCCATAAATTTTAATAAAAGATTTACTTTTATTATTAAAACATATTTAATGTCATACCTAAATAAAAGGTTTACTTTTATTTTCAAAAACATTAACCTTTTGAAATTTAACTTTCAGCATTTATCATTCATTAATGCTGCATTTATGTTTATACTATTAAAGGAAATATTAACTTTTCCAAAATATATATTTTGAATTTCAAATCTCCAACATTAATTAATTAATTCTGCATTAATTATTACATTTCCAAAATGTTACCTTTTGAATTTCAAAACTTCCTATATTAATTTCTTAATTAATTCTGCATTAACCTCTCACATTAGATATGTATTGTTGCGGTTGCTGGATATGCCGGGCGGGTCCGGGCAGTCTTATACCACAACTCAATCTAACCTCGGGTCAAGCAGAATCTATTTATTTAATTATATTAAAATAAATGTAAAATTGATAATTTTCAAATTTCAAAACTTAATTGATTAATATATAATCAATGAAATTCATGGTAATAACCATGAACGTAAAAATACCGCAAATTACCCTAACGGCTTAATTTACATTAAATTGCATTAAATGTTATCATAAAAATCAAAATTAATCTTTAATGGAAAAACCATTTTGAAAGTTTTCAAACCTTCCTCTTTTTTTTGGAATGAGACCGACTCAATACAATTAAATAATGGGGTTCCAAACAATGTTCAATATTCAATGACATTCAATGACAGTCCAGTACAACATTCAATGACATTCAAATTACACAATAGCAATCGAACAACCAACATATCATATTCATACAACATTCCATGTATAATATATTAAATGTGCTTTTGAGTGACGTGTGAAAATATCAACCCAATCAACACATATGAGTCAGGTAACCCATATGTGGCAGTGTAATATAATTGGAATTACCATAAGAAATATTAAATTAATCCCTAAGTTACAATATTCCAAATTTCAAACTTTTCATAGCAATCCCAACATCCATTCATAACCAAACATGCATAATATGGAATTAAACCACAAACAAATCATCTCAGGCATTAAAATATATTTATTTATAAAAATAAATAATTACTGAACATTAACAATGAGTGAGGAAAGAGTTCTCACATTGGTTCGATTAAAATAAAACTACTAAATGATATTTTTATTTTGGACAATTCTATTCTAACAAGATAAATAAACAGACACTTTTATTTTAACGATTCTACTTTAACAAAAACAATACGTTTGTTATGTCAATTCTAATTTAACAAAAATGACATATCTTAATCCCATTAATACATCCTAACAGAAATGACATGACATGTTTTAATCTAATTAAAACATCCTAACACAATTGACATGTTTTAATCAAATTAACGCATTTTAACAAATAAGACACGTTTTCATTCTAATTAATGCATTTTAACAAATAAGACACGCTTTCATTCTAATTAATGCATTTTGACAAATATGTTATGTTTTCATTTTCCATGTCATATTCGAGTTGCTACATGTGATATTGAATAATGTTTTGGTGTCCATAATGATGTCAACTACTCCTATCAATACATGTGATGACATATAACTTTGGTGTCAACATATGATATAAATTTCTACAATGCTAAATGTAACAATATTCTAAATTTTGATATCGACATTAATAACATAATTCAAATTAATACATAATAAAAGTTGAATCTTTATAATGAAAACAATCTTATTTAAACTATCAATATTAAAAATTGAATCTTTTTCATTAAAACAATTTTATGTAAACAATCAATATTAAAAATATTGGATCTTTTTGAAATAAACAATACCTAATTTAAACGGTGTTCATAGATCTAAACAAATACGAATTTTTATTGAATGACATAGATCTACACAATCATTGATATCCCAAATATCACAATACATACAACAACAAAATCCAAGCACAAGACATCGCAAATATGATCATAATCATAAATCCAATTGAACTTTGATTAATCAATAATTAATTAAACATTTGATTAATTTTTAAAACAAAATCTCATCTTTTAATTCTATTAACAATGAAAACAATATTCTGTGTCAAAACCTTATCTTCTAATTCTATAAAAAAAAAATGACCATAAAGTTCCATGTCCAAAATATCGCTTTTTAATTTGTATTAAAAATGTAAACAATATTGAAAGAGAATAACAGCGCGTATAATAACAATATTGAGAGAGAATAACAGCGCGTGAAAGAGAATAACAGCGCGTATAATAATAATATTGAAAGAGAATAACAACACGTATAATTAGATCTTTAAAAACAGATCTGGAAATAATAACTACATTTAATTGCGGATCAGAGATAATATCATTCGAATCACGAAAATAATTAATTTCAAATAAATTCGGTAAATAGGAGTTCTCACCTTGTTTTGGCTTCTGAATTTCGAATTCTGAAACGTTTAATTGAAGTTTTCGTCAAATCCGTGCGATGTTTGATGAAACCGACGACACCAGTAGCTTCGTATCGTCGATACCTTCATTTTGATATATAATTTGATATGTTTTGGTGAGGATTGGGGAAAATCATATGTTTTTTTTTTTTTTTTTGAGTGGAGGAAGAAGACACCATTGTTGAGAGATGAAGGTGTAGGCTGCTGTTATGTTTAGAGAAATGAATTAGGGTTGCTAAAGGCTAAGAAAAATGTATTAAATAGGTTGGGTTGTAATTTAGCTTGGGCCCAATACTTTTTACTTGTTTATTTACCCAATTCCTTGCATTTTTGACCGTTTTAAAAATTACTACGTTCACATACTAATTCCGAAATTAATGAAACTTTAAACATAAATAATATTTGATGTTACGAATCCAAAGAACCTAATTTCGTAATTTTCTGAGTCCGTATGAATTTATTATGAATTTTTAAAGTCTGAAAATTGACTGTTTTCCAATTAAAAATTAATACAGTCCACAGATTAACTCCGAAAATTATGAATTTTGGTTTTTTAACTATATTTAAATATTCTTGATCCATAGAGACTGGTTTCGTCGGATTTGGAGGTCGTTTGCAAAAATCCTATTTTTGGCGCGTATATATTTAATATTAAAAATAATTAAAATAATGAAATTTTTTTCCGAAACTCAAAAACATAAGTCTTTATAGTCATTTTTATATGTAAAAAAAATTCTGAAACCAATGGAGGTGGTTTCGAGTCCTATTTCCTTATTCAGCAAAAATTTTGTGTTTCGGGCCTTTAATCTTATATATACGAATTCCATAGCGTTTTTCTTAAAATTTAATTTTCTCATAACTTACAATTTATAAACTGGAATCTTAATTTCTGAAACTCTTTGGAAAGATATTTTCGATATGGTCCTAGCGTTTCTTGTTTCGTCCAATTCCGATTTATATTTTATTTTATATAATTTTTCAAAGTTGGAATTTCAAAACTGAAATTACCGCGCCATTTCAGGCTCGGAATAGAATTCATATAACCTTTAAGTTCGTTGTTGAAATAAAATAAGTTTATCATCCATATTATTTAAAATAAATAATATAATTATATTAAACTCATTAAAATTCATTAAAATAAATTTTAAAATTACCCCCAAAAATCAGGGTTGTTACAATATCCCCCCCTTAAAAACTTTTCGTCCTCGAAAAGGCACGAAGCTAGAATTATTTTAATAATCCAACCCATCTCTCATTATTTTTTGTTACAGCTTAAGTCCCCAATTTTTCAATTAATAAATTTTTCCTAATTTTCCAAAAAAAAATGGCTAACACTCTAAATCTTTGAAAAATTTCGCCACAACCTCCTTTGTACGGAGAGTATCGTAAGAATGAAATTGGCATGAAAGGCTCTCATAAAACAAAAAGGAAAAAGAGAAAGAGAGGAGAGAAGAAAGAAAAAGCCAAGCAACGGCTAATAAAATCAAAAACCCAAACAACAAAGTAAATGTGTACCTATTGGTCGGGCAAATTATTTTATTCCTCTGCTTCTAGCCTCCTTGCTTGACCTGCTCAGTACATATATATACGCGTATGCAATTCCAAACAAATTTTACATTCATTCCAATATTATTGTTTGATTTGTCTTAACTTATAATTCATTCTACTTTGGTTTCATATTCCAATATTATTAATACATCAACAAACAACCAAACAACACATCCATCAATCAATTGAGTGATTAAATTATAAATGCATAACTTTATATATGTAAATATATACAAAAATCTTGTGTTTGGTGCCAAGTCACAACAAATCCTAAGGTTTGAGTTCTCATACTTGTAAATGTGGAAATATATATAGAAATCCCACTTTCACAACTCGAACATAAATACTGATGATGTCATGCTCATCATCAGAATCATTCCGGGCTACTAGAGTGTGATTCCTATATCTACCCAGTATATCGAGATTCCGTATACACGTTTGCAAGGCGTGTATGCAAAATCTACTAATACCTGATAGTCCAAAATACATTAAAATATAATATTCAAATAGGCTTAATAATTTAAAATTTTCAAAACCTATTTTTGTGTTTTTATTATATTTTTATAAAAAGAACTCTTTAAACTCATCCTAGGATACTGCTGATCCTATCTCTGACGAGTTATCCTTATAGGGTATTACTAATCCGATCTCTGATGAATTCTTTCGTTCGGTTCTAATGTGTCTTGTTCTCGAGCTCTGTAAACCAAAGCTCTGATACCAAATGTGACGACCCAAACTTCCCCGTAAAGGAAAACCCGGATTGCTTTGAGAACAATACTCATCAGAACACAGAACAACAGAACATTTTCATTGCTATTACAACAATTACATCAGAGTACAAGAATATTCCAGAATACAAATGAATACTTTACATTTGATAAATACAATATCAGAGATTTTAATTACATTTAAATAGCAGCGGAGAAATAATACAAAATTACAACTAAAAGAGATACACGGATACAGAGCTTTCCGAATATCGCTTCAGCTGTAGACCAGGATCCTGTGAATATAATATCTGCAAAACCAAAACTACTAGCTGCCCGTGTGGAAAAATATGGGCACCCAGAGTTTAGGTTAAAACAATAAACTCCAGGTCAGTCATGGGACTAGTATGAGAACTCAAAACTAATTTAGCTAATAAGACAAATCCAAGGACCACGCCGCTAATGCGGAACGGGTTTTATTCCAATGGATTGTCGGTGCATAAATTAAAGTAAATCGTTAAACAACGCAATGATTTTTGGAAAAATGAAACCATTATAAGACCCAGGTCCCATCACACAATGCAACGCACACCAGAGGATAGGGTTTTACCTTATGATGATCAAAAGATGATAAATACGTTAAACCGATATTATCATTAGTGTGTATATGTTTTAAAAGCAATTCAAAATAAATGTATCAATCCTAGACGGCATGGGTACCATATATCATGTCGCCATACTAGTTATACAATCAAAACCGCAATGGTCGTATCGGAGATTTGAATTCCATCAGAGTCAAGGCTAGGGAGGAGCTCCTTACCGATTCGAGGCACTCTAGCGGATACCTCAGGATTCCCCGCAGTGAACCCTTGGATAGCTGCAGGGCCGGTCCCCGCCTATGGGCAGTGGATTAGTTATGCCTGAACACACGTTTCCCGGTCCCTTTGGACCTATAGTGTGACCACCAACGGCCTATAAAAATAACGAGGCGCCTCAAAATCCAATATCCACAATGAGTAAACTGTCAGCGCTGGTAGGTCCCTGACATCACTCTAGCTAGAAAGATAACGTGTGCACTCCCTGCGTTCCCTTCTCCCGTTTTTGACTCATACCGGGGTGTGAGGTTCGTGAAGTTACGTTATACCCACAAGGCCTGCTTTTCAACAAAAGCCTTGATCAATGCATCTTGGCGTGCCACATTGTCAGACCATACCATATCATTGATCATCTACCAATATATAACCGGGTGTTAAGCGAAGAATAAATTCTCCACCACCACACAGTTATACGTAAAACAGAGATCAACAAGTACAATATAAAGGAATACCATGTCAGACACGCAATCCATTTACTAGTCCGTTCTGGGTCTGAACGAAACTATATCCGGTAGAATTCCCAAATACGTCTGAATGATCACCAACTTTCCCTCATCTTGGGTGTACGGTCCAATCAAGATATCAATAATCATTCATTCAATATGGAAATTTCCCGTTCTTCAATAACCGTCTTCATCGTTGATCTTCAATCATCATATGAATTTATTCGGAGTGGGTTGAACCCGGTCTTTCCGAATAATTCGCGCAATTTAAAAAAACGTGTGTTAAAGTAACACAAACAACGTCTCATTCCAAATCAAGGATGTTAATTTATTTTTGTTTAAATCTAATTAAAGATTTTTTTAAATCACATTTAAACTTACTTCTTTCATAAATCATTACTTAATGATTTAATTCACTTTAGGAAATCATTAATTCAAATTTACAACTCTGAATTAAGAAACTCCTCCTTTATTAAATCTCCATTAAATTCTAATTTAATACATTAAATTAGGAAACCTCATTTTTGGAAATATTCCCTTAAAAGATTAATGGATCCTGGATTCAAATTTCATTTTCAATATATTGTTCTTGACCCTTAACAATTTCGTGCATTTTAATAAATTCAGTTATTAAATGAAAATCACATCTTATACTTAATAAAAGAATGAACTTTTATTATCGTCTTATTATTCATTTCATAAAATAAAAGATATACTTTACATTACACGTTCATTCTTATTAAAAGAATAATTTACATTGCACGTTCATTCTTATTAAAAGAATAATTTACATTGCACGTTCATTCTTAATAAAAGAATAATTTACATTGCACGTTCATTCTCTAATAAAAGAATAATTTACATTGCACGTTCATTCTTAATAAAAGAATAATTTACATTGCATGTTCATTCTCTAATAAAAGAATAATTTACATTGCACGTTCATTCTCTAATAAAAGAGTCTCTTTTATTTTCCACGTTTTATTTTTTTAAATAAAAGACTAACTTTTATTTTCCGCGTAATTAAACCCAAAGTCATGTTTATATGAATAAATAACTATGTCATTTTAAGTAATACATTATTTTCTTTAATGTTTTTACATAAACAATAATAAACTTTATATAAAAAAAAGTTTCTAAACGTTAATCCATTTTCAATGTATTGACATGTCGTTCAAAATATAATTTACTACACTGAAACAAGGTTCATATGTAAATCAAAAAGTATCATTTAATTCGACATTCATTCTTACCATATTCAAAATAAAGTTGTCAAAAGAAATCCTTTTGAGATTCAATCTTTAATATTAATTCATAATTAATATTTCATTTATAATATTCAAAATAATATTAATTACTCCTTAATGTTAATCAATCATTAATATTGTATTTATTCTCAATAAATACCTCTTTTTGAAATTCAATTCTTAAATATTAATTAATAATTAATATTTCATCATTCTTAATAAAAAGAATAACCCTTATTATCAAAATATCTCTCACGTTCTTAATCTTAAAAAAAATAACTTTTATTAACAAAATATCTTCAATGCCATAAATTTTAATAAAAGATTTACTTTTATTATTAAAACATATTTAATGTCATACCTAAATAAAAGGTTTACTTTTATTTTCAAAAACATTAACCTTTTGAAATTTAACTTTCAGCATTTATCATTCATTAATGCTGCATTTATGTTTATACTATTAAAGGAAATATTAACTTTTCCAAAATATATATTTTGAATTTCAAATCTCCAACATTAATTAATTAATTCTGCATTAATTATTACATTTCCAAAATGTTACCTTTTGAATTACAAAACTTCCTATATTAATTTCTTAATTAATTCTGCATTAACCTCTCACATTAGATATGTATTGTTGCGGTTGCTGGATATGCCGGGCGGGTCCGGGCAGTCTTATACCACAACTCAATCTAACCTCGGGTCAAGCAGAATCTATTTATTTAATTATATTAAAATAAATGTAAAATTGATAATTTTCAAATTTCCAAACTTAATTGATTAATATATAATCAATGAAATTCATGGTAATAACCATGAACGTAAAAATACCGCAAATTACCCTAACGGCTTAATTTACATTAAATTGCATTAAATGTTATCATAAAAATCAAAATTAATCTTCAATGGAAAAACCATTTTGAAAGTTTTCAAACCTTCCTCTTTTTTTTGGAATGAGACCGACTCAATACAATTAAATAATGGGGTTCCAAACAATGTTCAATATTCAATGACATTCAATGACAGTCCAGTACAACATTCAATGACATTCAAATTACACAATAGCAATCGAACAACCAACATATCATATTCATACAACATTCCATGTATAATATATTAAATGTGCTTTTGAGTGACGTGTGAAAATATCAACCCAATCAACACATATGAGTCAGGTAACCCATATGTGGCAGTGTAATATAATTGGAATTACCATAAGAAATATTAAATTAATCCCTAAGTTACAATATTCCAAATTTCAAACTTTTCATAGCAATCCCAACATCCATTCATAACCAAACATGCATAATATGGAATTAAACCACAAACAAATCATCTCAGGCATTAAAATATATTTATTTATAAAAATAAATAATTACTGAACATTAACAATGAGTGAGGAAAGAGTTCTCACATTGGTTCGATTAAAATAAAACTACTAAATGATATTTTTATTTTGGACAATTCTATTCTAACAAGATAAATAAACAGACACTTTTATTTTAACGATTCTACTTTAACAAAAACAATACGTTTGTTATGTCAATTCTAATTTAACAAAAATGACATATCTTAATCCCATTAATACATCCTAACAGAAATGACATGACATGTTTTAATCTAATTAAAACATCCTAACACAATTGACATGTTTTAATCAAATTAACGCATTTTAACAAATAAGACACGTTTTCATTCTAATTAATGCATTTTAACAAATAAGACACGCTTTCATTCTAATTAATGCATTTTGACAAATATGTTATGTTTTCATTTTCCATGTCATATTCGAGTTGCTACATGTGATATTGAATAATGTTTTGGTGTCCATAATGATGTCAACTACTCCTATCAATACATGTGATGACATATAACTTTGGTGTCAACATATGATATAAATTTCTACAATGCTAAATGTAACAATATTCTAAATTTTGATATCGACATTAATAACATAATTCAAATTAATACATAATAAAAGTTGAATCTTTATAATGAAAACAATCTTATTTAAACTATCAATATTAAAAATTGAATCTTTTTCATTAAAACAATTTTATGTAAACAATCAATATTAAAAATATTGGATCTTTTTGAAATAAACAATACCTAATTTAAACGGTGTTCATAGATCTAAACAAATACGAATTTTTATTGAATGACATAGATCTACACAATCATTGATATCCCAAATATCACAATACATACAACAACAAAATCCAAGCACAAGACATCGCAAATATGATCATAATCATAAATCCAATTGAACTTTGATTAATCAATAATTAATTAAACATTTGATTAATTTTTAAAACAAAATCTCATCTTTTAATTCTATTAACAATGAAAACAATATTCTGTGTCAAAACCTTATCTTCTAATTCTATAAAAAAAAAATGACCATAAAGTTCCATGTCCAAAATATCGCTTTTTAATTTGTATTAAAAATGTAAACAATATTGAAAGAGAATAACAGCGCGTATAATAACAATATTGAGAGAGAATAACAGCGCGTGAAAGAGAATAACAGCGCGTATAATAATAATATTGAAAGAGAATAACAACACGTATAATTAGATCTTTAAAAACAGATCTGGAAATAATAACTACATTTAATTGCGGATCAGAGATAATATCATTCGAATCACGAAAATAATTAATTTCAAATAAATTCGGTAAATAGGAGTTCTCACCTTGTTTTGGCTTCTGAATTTCGAATTCTGAAACGTTTAATTGAAGTTTTCGTCAAATCCGTGCGATGTTTGATGAAACCGACGACACCAGTAGCTTCGTATCGTCGATACCTTCATTTTGATATATAATTTGATATGTTTTGGTGAGGATTGGGGAAAATCATATGTTTTTTTTTTTTTTTTTTTTGAGTGGAGGAAGAAGACACCATTGTTGAGAGATGAAGGTGTAGGCTGCTGTTATGTTTAGAGAAATGAATTAGGGTTGCTAAAGGCTAAGAAAAATGTATTAAATAGGTTGGGTTGTAATTTAGCTTGGGCCCAATACTTTTTACTTGTTTATTTACCCAATTCCTTGCATTTTTGACCGTTTTAAAAATTACTACGTTCACATACTAATTCCGAAATTAATGAAACTTTAAACATAAATAATATTTGATGTTACGAATCCAAAGAACCTAATTTCGTAATTTTCTGAGTCCGTATGAATTTATTATGAATTTTTAAAGTCTGAAAATTGACTGTTTTCCAATTAAAAATTAATACAGTCCACAGATTAACTCCGAAAATTATGAATTTTGGTTTTTTAACTATATTTAAATATTCTTGATCCATAGAGACTGGTTTCGTCGGATTTGGAGGTCGTTTGCAAAAATCCTATTTTTGGCGCGTATATATTTAATATTAAAAATAATTAAAATAATGAATTTTTTTTCCGAAACTCAAAAACATAAGTCTTTATAGTCATTTTTATATGTAAAAAACATTCTGAAACCAATGGAGGTGGTTTCGAGTCCTATTTCCTTATTCAGCAAAAATTTTGTGTTTCGGGCCTTTAATCTTATATATACGAATTCCATAGCGTTTTTCTTAAAATTTAATTTTCTCATAACTTACAATTTATAAACTGGAATCTTAATTTCTGAAACTCTTTGGAAAGATATTTTCGATATGGTCCTAGCGTTTCTTGTTTCGTCCAATTCCGATTTATATTTTATTTTATATAATTTTTCAAAGTTGGAATTTCAAAACTGAAATTACCGCGCCATTTCAGGCTCGGAATAGAATTCATATAACCTTTAAGTTCGTTGTTGAAATAAAATAAGTTTATCATCCATATTATTTAAAATAAATAATATAATTATATTAAACTCATTAAAATTCATTAAAATAAATTTTAAAATTACCCCCAAAAATCAGGGTTGTTACAATATGTGCATGTAAATTTGAGAAACATACAAATTTGTCAACGAATGTAATTAGACAATACGTTCATGTTAATTTTAAAAATAGAAATTTATGCATGCATTTAATAACATGTAAAAGGAAGTTATTGCATTTATACTATTTTTTCTTTTTCTTTCTTTAATGCTGAGCGTTTCATGGTATATGTATGAAACAAAGGATGACAATGTATAAACCTCTGCGCATGAAGCATACTGTTGTGACACTTGAAATTAATATTTCATACACATGAAAAATATATATAATGAACAAATGAAACCATAAATATACAAAACAAAGAGTTAGTGTGTCCTGCTCGGTAGGAAAGTGATATGTAAAGCATTTAGGACCTATTTGAACATAATTCGTCCAAAAGAAAAAGCAACTAATTAAATTCGATTTTTGTAAGTTAGGAATTCAATGTTTGATAAATGTAGCATTTAAGAATTTGTAAAAGCATCATTAATTTATTTTGAAATATGAATAGTACAAAAGTTTCCAATGCCCTTCTCTCTTCGTTGTGTTTTTAATGCAGCATTTATTCCTTCCCTTCATTGTATCAATTTCTTTACCTTTTATTTTCTCTACGTTCCTCAAATTCAGTACCACGTTTCTCTCTACTCTATTTGTCCTTTAAGCACGCATTTATTTCATTCGTTTATTACATTAATTTCTTTCTCTTCTTTTTATTTTCACACGTCCTATTTTATTCATATACTTTCATTTCTTAATTATACATCCTCTTAATTCCCCTTTGCTCAAATCTTTCTTCACCATTTTTCTCCCTCCCCTTCTCTCTTCTTTTTCCCTTAATCTAGGAAGAATTAGACAAGGCCATAGTTTAACTTTTTAAAGATCTTCCCATCCTCCTCGATTCTAGACAAGTATTACATCAAACCGTGCACTGTAGCTCCCGAAATTGACCAAATTGGGACAACGTGACATCACCCAACATCTTAGACTTTGTTGTGCACAAATCTGACTAGATTTGTATTCTGAATCTGATCTTTATACCAATGTGAGTATTCTGATTTAATTAATTTTAATCTAGTCATTTCGTTTGCTTATAAATCATGTTGTGTATGTTATTAGTTCTGGTATGTGATGTTGCGATTGATTATTGATTTATTTTGAGGTGTTATATGGCTATCCATTTAGTCATTGATTTATTTAGATCTGAAATCACATTTGGATTATCTACATGCATTCCAATTCAAACCATTCTAGTTTAGATTCAAAATATGCTCCTCCCCTCTAGATTCATTTTCTGTTATTTAGATCTGAAACTTCTTTTTTTTTTGTTATAAAATAAAAGTGAGAATTTATTTTTAAAATTTAATTTGATTTATTTAATCATTATTTCTATGATTATTAATAAGTAGATCTAATAAGACGTGATGTTTAGAACATGGATTTGAACTGTTCACCCCGTATGATGTTGAATCTGAATTGCATGAGATTAGATCTGAAATTGTGAGGTTTAAATCTGAATTAATAATTAATTAAAAATTAATTATGTGTTTAATCATGCCGTGTTGATTTTACATATGCCAAGTTATAACATCACCTCGTAATTACCTTGATGCTAGTTGTTGGATTTGGACTTGTTGTATGTTTGGATGTTGTTGTTATGTTATGTGATGAAAATTTACATTTTATTTGATGCTAATAAAATAAGAATGCGACTTGTGGTGGAATTTACATTTTATTATGTAAAATTAAAATAAGAAATTTACATCGTATGAGAAATTAACATTATTTTTTTTGATATTAATAATAAGTAATTTACAATGCATGAAAAATTAACATTATTCTTAGTGTCATAATAAGTAATTTCACCGCATGTATAAATTAACTTTTTTAATGTTAATATTATAAAAATTCAACCGTAGGATTGTCATTAACATTTTTAATGTTAATATTATAAAAATTCAACCGTAGGATTGTCATTAACATTTTTAATGTTAATATTATAAAAATTCAACCGTAGGATTGTCATTAACATTTTTAATGTTAATATTATAAAAATTCAACCGTAGGATTGTCATTAACATTTTTATTGTTAATATTATAAAAATTCAACCGTAGGATTGTCATTAACATTTTTATTTTTAATATTATAAAAATTCAACCGTAGGATTGTCATTAACATTTTTATTGTTAATATTATAAAAATTCAACCGTAGGATGTCATTAACATCTTTAATGTTAATATTATAAAAATTCAACCGTAGGATGTCATTAATATTTTTAATGTTAATATAACCCCATAGGTTGTCATTAACATTTTTAATATTAAAAAGGAATTTAACCGTAGGAAGATTTACATTATTTTTAATGTAATATAAAGAATGGACTTTATAGTGTAATTAAAGAGTAAATTTTACATTGAAAAGAAAAATGGATTTTTTTTTATTGTAATTAGAGAATGGAAGAGTACATTTTATTTAATGCAAATTTAATAAAAATGTGACAAGAATGAAAATTTACATTTTTCTTAATATAAATATGTATGAATTTCACCGTATGTGGAATTTACATTTTTTTATGTAAATATATATGAATTTCACCGTACGTATATTTTACATTATTTTTAATATAAATTGAATAGTAATTACAACATAGGATAATTTTACATTATTTTATAATGTAAATAAAAAAGGGGATTTACACAGTGTAAAATTAACATACTTATGATGTTAATATAAAAGGATTTATACCGTAGGAATTAACATTATTTTTAATGTTAATATTAAAGAATTTATACCGAAGGAATTAACATACTTATGATGTTAATATAAAAGAATGACACCGTGGGATGATTGACAATATTTATGATGTTAATAAAAAGAAAATTGATCGTAGGATAAGTTACATTATTTTATAATGTAATCTGAAGGAATTTTCATCGCATGAAATAAATAACATCTTTATATGTTAATTATGAAGGAATTTTCATCGCATGAAATAAATAACATCTTTATATGTTAATTATGAAGGAATTTTCATCGCATGAAATAAATAACATCTTTATATGATTATGAAGGAATTTTCATAGCATGAAATAAATAACATCTTTATATGTTAATTATGAAGGAATTTTCATCGTGTGAAATAAATAACATCTTTATATGATAATTATGAAGGAATTTTCATCGCATGAAATAAATAACATCTTTATATGATAATTATGAAGGAATTTTCATCGCATGAAATAAATAACACCTTTATATGTTAATTATGAAGGAATTTTCATCGCATGAAATAAATAACATCTTTATATGTTAATTATGAAGGGATTTTCATCGCATGAAATAAATAACACCTTTATATGTTAATTATGAAGGAATTTTCATCGCATGAAATAAATAACATCTTTATATGTTAATTATGAAGGAATTTTTATCGCATGAAATAAATAACATCTTTATATGTTAATTATGAAGGAATTTTCATCGCATGAAATAAATAACATCTTTATATGTTAATTATGAAGGAATTTTCATCGCATGAAATAAATAACATCTTTATATGTTAATTATGAAGGAATTTTCATCGCATGAAATAAATAACATCTTTATATGTTAATTATGAAGGAATTTTCATCACATGAAATAAATAACATCTTTATATGATAATTATGAAGGAATTTTCATCGCATGAAATAAATAACATTTTTATATGTTAATTATGAATGAATTTTCATTGCATGAAATAAATTACGTTTTTATACGTAATTTATGAATGAATTTACATTGTATGAAATAAATTATGTTTTTATATGTAATTTATGAATGAATTTACATCATATTAAATAAATTACATTTTATTATGTAATTTATGAATGAAATTAGTCCGCATGAAGTAAATTACACTTTATTATGTAACTGATGAATGAATTTAACCCGCATGAATGAAATTTCATTTTATGCTATGAAATGAATGTATGAATTTACATTGTAAAAAAAAATTATAATTTAAACAAGTAGTAGAAGTTACATTGTAATTAAAGATTACATTTTATAATGTAAATAAGAAGTAGGACTTACATTGTAAATAAAATTTATATTTTTATATTTAATTAAGAACGGTGAATTATAAATTACATTCCAATGTAAGTGTAAGATTAAAAGAACGAAATGAGACGATGGATTATAATTTACATTTTATTGTAAATTAAAGAAACCAAAGAAATAAAAGGGAAGAATTCATCATCCATTTATGATTTACATTTTCCTGTAAATGAAGGAATGAAAGGATAAAGAATGAAAAAGATACATAAGAATTAAGAATTAAACGGTTTATGTTCATATATTTATATATATATAATTAAAATTAAACGAATCGAACGCGGTAGTTCGCGTTTTAAAATCACATCTTTAAACGACTATACAAGAAGATCCGGCCGTCGGATTTTCTTGAAACTGAAACCGTGAGGACCGCCTTGGAAAAATCTTTCCAACGATATATACTACGTCAAAATCCAACGGTTAGATTTCGAGATGTGTAAAAATCAAAATTGATTGAAAACAGCGCCAGAATCGACATTGACCTGAATCGTCGTTAATTAAGGATTAAATTATTCTTAATTAAATAAAAATAGGATGAAATCGTCATAAATTAAAAATAACGATAAGGAAGAATTTTCACTATATATATCTATATACGAAGATTATTTGGAAAGGCCGAGTTAATCTCATTCCGAATAATCAAACAACGTTAAGGTTTGAAGTAGAAGATGATGAATGAAGACCGTCAATCTTCCCCTCAGGAGGACATCGATTGAGGCTTTGAATTGATTTGCTCCCAATTCAAGGTCATGGTCATTGCCCGAACGAACATGTTGATTGAACGGGTTAGGCTTTCGCTCAGACCCAGAGCATAAGTTATTAAATGGATTGTGTGTCTGACATCATACTCTATCAAATATCACGTTATTGATCTTTTGTCGAAGGTATGGATGTTTGGTGGTGGGGAATTTATTCTCTTTCTTAACACCCGTTCATATATTTTGGCAAAGGGTTGGTAGTAGGGTATGGGGTGATGATGTGGCACGCTAAGGTGCATATGATCAAGGTTTTGTTGAAAAGCAGGCCTTGTGGGACGATCAAAGCATAGTCTGTTTAGGCATAGCTTTGTGTACAACGTGACTTCGCGAGCCTCACACACCGGCGGAGTCTAAAACGGGAGAAGGGAACGCAGGGAGAGCAACACGTTTCTTTCTAGCTAGAGTGGTGTCAGTGACCTACCAGCCCTGACATTTTACTTATGTGGATGATGGAATGAGGCGCCTCGGATAGGTCCTATAGGATCGGGAAACGTGTGTTCAGGAATTGCCAATCCACGAAGCTGTATGTGTGGACCGGCCATGCAGGATCCAAGGGTTCACTGCGGGGAATCCTGAGACATTAGCTAGAGTGTCTCGAATCGGTAGGAGCTCCTCCCTAGCCTGGACTCAGATGGAAATCCAAATTCCAAATACGACCCTACGGATTTGATTGTATTACTAGTACGGAGGCATAGCATATGGTACCTATGCTTCCTAGGATTGATACATTTATTTTGAAATGTTTTGTTATATATACTAATAATGATATTAAACCCGTATTTGCCGTATTTAGCATGTTTAATCACCATAAGGGAAAACTCTATCCTCTGGTGTGCGTTGCATTATGTGATGGGACTTGAGTCTTATGGTGATTCCATTTTTCTAAAAAGCATTGCGTTGTTGCACGATTTGTTTATCTGCTTGTTCTGACACTTTTAAAACAATGCACGACAATCCATTGAAATAAATTTGTTCCGCATTAGCGGCGTGGTCTTTGGATTTGCCATATTATTATTAATATGTTAGTTAAGAATTCTCACACCAGTCCCACGACTGACCTGTAGTTTGTTTCACCTTTTTGCAATCTCGGGTGCCCTCCTTTCTACACGGGCAGCCAAGTAAACAGGTTATCTTTCGCTTGGAGCCTTTTCGTGGAGCTGCTTACTATTTCTCTTGGATTTGCTTGTAAAGTGGTGATGACTAGGAGTTTGAAGACTTATCATTCGCTGCTCTTACATTTTTCTCTTTCCTTTTATTTCAGACATGAAACTTGTTTATTTCCACGTTGTTTAAGTTGGAGTTGGAACTTATTTCTTTTCTGCGAATTTCATGTAATAATGTAGAAGTCTATGACTGTGGATTTTCTATGATGGACGACATTATATTTCCGCTGCTATGATGTTGTTACTCTATGAATTTCCCATGCTATTTTGTATCTGTGATATGTATTATTGTATTTATGTTGTATTCCAAATGATCATCTCTTACTTTCACTTCGTGGAAGTTTGGGGTTATCACAGTTGGTATCATAGCTTTGGTTAAACTTAGCTTTGGAATATAGCATATTTATGATAATTCGTTTACATAGAATCACAATATTCTATGGCGAACATTTCATGGGATACATAATAGCCAGTCACTTTATCATCATCTTTTCATTCATCCTTCGATCTTTTGTATCTCCTAAAATCACCATTGCAGTTGTTCCGACTCTTTCCTTGATCGTACAAAACCAACTAAAAATAAGTACTCGTGCTGATAGAGCTGCTGGAGTTAGAGCAATGGGGCAAGATGTTATTAGAACTAAGGAGACCGTGGTTCAACAGTCACCACCATCACCGCAGTCCTTTGACTTGGTGAGAGTAGTGAAGGATTTCAAGAATTTGGATGGAGTTCCGTTCACAGGTACGGAGACCGTGACACAGGCTAAGGCATGGCTCAAGAATTGTGAAAAGATATTTAGAGCACTAGAACTGGAAGATCAAAGGAAGAGATACGTGGCTTCATGGATGCTCCGAGGCGAAGCACAGCTTTGGAGGGAAGAGGTCAATATTGGAGGAGATGAAGAAAATATGTCTTGGACCAAATTTAAAGAGTTGTTTAACGAAGAGTATATTGCAAGACGAGGGGTGGAAGGACTTCATGATAAGTTCGACTATCGCTATGAGAAGAAGTCTGAAGGAAGCAGTTCTGGAGCCGCTAAGACTCATGATAAGACTAAGCTGCAATGCTACCACTGCCAGAAGCTGGGACTCTACAGCAAGGACCGCGGGAAGCCAAAGAAGGTCAGAAAAGAGGACACTAGAGAATGCTATAACTGCCATGAAAAGGGTCACATCAAACTCAATTATCCACTATTGAGGAGTTCCCAAGTTGCCCATGTGTACGAGGGAGCAAGTGCACCATCTTCTTCAGCACCTACTTCTTCTGAAGGAGCAGGTAAGCCTAATATTTTGGGTGGTACTATTTCTGTTGAGGACATTCTCTGTGTTAGTTCCTACTCTTCTACTATTCTCTTTTCCTTTTCGAGGACGAAAAGTTCTTAAGGAGGGGAGATTGTAACAACCCGAAATTTTGGGGCTAATTTTAAATTTTATTTTAATTAATTGTGTTAAGAAATTGTGTCAGAAATTAAAAATTCTATTTTTAAATAATTTATTTTAAATAAGAATGGTTGAAAATTTTAAGTTTATAATAATAATTATATTCTGAACTTGAAATGACGCGGAAATTTCAATAATTGATTTTGAACCTTGAGAGAATTATAATTGGGAGTTCATAATGAATGAACATAATTTATTTGTAGGTATGAATATAACAGAAAATTTGACTGTAGCCTATATTGCATTAATAAAGTGGGCTGAGAACCATAATAAACCTGAATAGTTTATTTATAAATATGAGCAAGACTTTGACATGAAACAATTAGGCTTAACATTAAAATGGGTATTAAGTTATATGCCTAAAGTTTTTATTCTATGGGACCAGTTGATTTGATATTATTTTGACCTTGATTTTAAATATATTAATATATGCATTGATTAGAAAATATGTTAATTTATATTGATTTGTGAACATGTCATTAATTTAGTAAACATGACATTTGACATTGATTATAAGTATGCTAATATATGCATTAATTAGGAAAATATATTCAATTGAGAATATGTCATTGACATTAATTTAGAGAATATGTGCATGTAAATTTGAGAAACATACAAATTTGTCAACGAATGTAATTAGACAATACGTTCATGTTAATTTTAAAAATAGAAATTTATGCATGCATTTAATAACGTGTAAAAGGAAGTTATTGCATTTATACTTTTTTTTCTTTTTCTTTCTTTAATGCTGAGCATTTCATGGTATATGTTTGAAACAAAGGATGACAATGTATAAACCTCTGCGCATGAAGCATACTGCTGTGACACTTGAAATTAATATTTCATACACATGAAAAATATATATAATGAACAAATGAAACCATAAATATACAAAACAAAGAGTTAGTGTATCCTGCTCGGTAGGAAAGTGATATGTAAAGCATTTAAGGACCTATTTGAACATAATTCGTCCAAAAGAAAAAGCAACTAATTAAATTCGATTTTTGTAAGTTGGGAATTTAATGTTTGATAAATGTAGCATTTAAGAATTTGTAAAAGCGTCATTAATTTATTTTGAAATATGAATAGTACAAAAGTTTCCAATACCCTTCTCTCTTCGTTGTGTTTTTAATGCAGCATTTATTCCTTCCCTTCATTGTATCAATTTCTTTCCCTTTTATTTTCTCTACGTTCTTCAAATTCAGTACCACGTTTCTCTCTACTCTATTTGTCCTTTAAGCACGCATTTATTTCATTCGTTTAGTACATTAATTTCTTTCTCTTATTTTATTTTCACACGTCCTATTTTATTCATATACTTTCATTTCTTAAATATACATCCTCTTAATTCCCCTTTGCTCAAATATTTCTTCACCATTTTTCTCCCTCCCCTTCTCTCTTCTTTTTCCCTTAATTTAGGAAGAATTAGACAAGGCCATAGTTAAACTTTTTAAAGATCTTCCCATCCTCCTCGATTCTAGACAAGTATTACATCAAACCGTGCACTGTAGCTCCCGAAATTGACCAAATTGGGACAACGTGACATCACCCAACATCTTAGACTTTGTTGTACACAAATCTGACTAGATTTGTATTCTGAATTTGATCTTTATACCAATGTGAGTATTCTGATTTAATTAATTTTAGTCTAGTCATTTCGTTTGCTTATAAATCATGTTGTGTATGTTATTAGTTCTGGTATGTGATGTTGCGATTGATTATTGATTTATTTTGAGGTGTTATATGGCTATCCATTTAGTCATTGATTTACTTAGATCTGAAATCACATTTGGATTATCTACATGCATTCCAATTCAAACCATTCTAGTTTAGATTCAAAATATGCTCCTCCCCTCTAGATTCATTTTCTGTTATTTAGATCTGAAACTTTTTTTTGTTATAAAATAAAAGTGAGAATTTATTTTTAAAATTTAATTTGATTTATTTAATCATTATTTCTATGATTATTAATAAGTAGATCTAATAAGACGTGATGTTTAGAACATGGATTTGAACTGTTCACCCCGTATGATGTTGAATCTGAATTGCATGAGATTAGATCTGAAATTGTGAGGTTTAAATCTGAATTAAAAATTAATTATGTGTTTAATCATGCCGTGTTGATTTTACATATGCCAAGTTATAGCATCACCTCGTAATTACCTTGATGCTAGTTGTTGGATTTGGACTTGTTGTATGTTTGGATGTTGTTGTTATGTTATGTGATGAAAATTTACATTTTATTTGATGCTAATAAAATAAGAATGCGACTTGTGGTGGAATTTACATTTTATTATGTAAAATTAAAATAAGAAATTTACATCGTATGAGAAATTAACATTTTTTTTTGATATTAATAATAAGTAATTTACAATGCATGAAAAATTAACATTATTCTTAGTGTCATAATAAGTAATTTCACCGCATGTATAAATTAACATTTTTAATGTTAATATTATAAAAATTCAACCGTAGGATTGTCATTAACATTTTTAATGTTAATATTATAAAAATTCAACCGTAGGATTGTCATTAACATTTTTAATGTTAATATTATAAAAATTCAACCGTAGGATTGTCAACATTTTTAATGTTAATATTATAAAAATTCAACCGTAGGATTGTCATTAACATTTTTAATGTTAATATTATAAAAATTCAACCGTAGGATTGTCATTAACATTTTTATTGTTAATATTATAAAAATTCAACCGTAGGATTGTCATTAACATTTTTATTGTTAATATTATAAAAATTCAACCGTAGGATGTCATTAACATTTTTAATGTTAATATTATAAAAATTCAACCGTAGGATGTCATTAATAGTTTTAATGTTAATATAACCCCATAGGTTGTCATTAACATTTTTAATATTAAAAAGGAATTTAACCGTAGGAAGATTTACATTATTTTTAATGTAATATAAAGAATGGACTTTATAGTGTAATTAAAGAGTAAATTTTACATTGAAAAGAAAAATGGATTTTTTTATTGTAATTAGAGAATGGAAGAGTACATTTTATTTAATGCAAATTTAATAAAAATGTGACAAGAATGAAAATTTACATTTTTCTTAATGTAAATATGTATGAATTTCACCGTATGTGGAATTTACATTTTTTTATGTAAATATATATGAATTTCACCGTACGTATATTTTACATTATTTTTAATATAAATTGAATAGTAATTACAACGTAGGATAATTTTACATTATTTTATAATGTAAATAAAAAAGTGGATTTACACTGTGTAAAATTAACATACTTATGATGTTAATATAAAAGGATTTATACCGTAGGAATTAACATTATTTTTAATGTTAATATTAAAGAATTTATACCGTAGGAATTAACATATTTATTATGTTAATATAAAAGAATGACACCGTGGGATGATTGACATTATTTATGATGTTAATAAAAAGAAAATTGATCGTAGGATAAGTTACATTATTTTATAATGTAATCTGAAGGAATTTTCATCGCATGAAATAAATAACATCTTTATATGTTAATTATGAAGCAATTTTCATCGCATGAAATAAATAACATCTTTATACGATTATGATGGAATTTTCATAGCATGAAATAAATAACGTCTTTATATGTTAGTTATGAAGGAATTTTCATCGCGTGAAATAAATAACATCTTTATATGATAATTATGAAGGAATTTTCATCGCGTTAAATAAATAACATCTTTATATGATAATTATGAAGGAATTTTCATCGCATGAAATAAATAACACCTTTATATGTTAATTATGAAGGAATTTTCATCGCATGAAATAAATAACATCTTTATATGTTAATTATGAAGGAATTTTCATCGCATGAAATAAATAACATCTTTATATGTTAATTATGAAGGAATTTTCATCGCATGAAATAAATAACATCTTTATATGTTAATTATGAAGGAATTTTCATTGCATGAAATAAATAACATCTTTATATGTTAATTATGAAGGAATTTTCATCGCATGAAATAAATAACATCTTTATATGATAATTATGAAGGAATTTTCATCGCATGAAATAAATAACATTTTTATATGTTAATTATGAATGAATTTTCATTACATGAAATAAATTACGTTTTTATATGTAATTTATGAATGAATTTACATTGTATGAAATAAATTACGTTTTTATATGTAATTTATGAATGAATTTACATCATATTAAATAAATTACATTTTATTATGTAATTTATAAATGAAATTAGTCCGCATGAAGTAAATTACATTTTATTATGTAATTGATGAATGAATTTAACCCGCATGAATGAAATTTCGATTTATGCTATGAAATGAATGTATGAATTTACATTGTAAAAAAAAATTTATAATTTAAACAAGTAGTAGAAGTTACATTGTAATTAAAGATTACATTTTTATAATGTAAATAAGAAGTAGGACTTACATTGTAAATAAAATTTATATTTTTATATTTAATTATGAACGGTGAATTATAAATTACATTCCAATGTAAATGTAAGATTAAAAGAACGAAATGAGACGATGGATTATAATTTACATTTTATTGTAAATTAAAGAAACCAAAGAAATAAAAGGGAAGAATTCATCATCCATTTATGATTTACATTTTCCTGTAAATGAAGGAATGAAAGGATAAAGAATGGAAAAGATACATAAGAATTAAGAATTAAACGGTTTATGTTCATATATTTATATATATATATATAATTAAAATTAAACGAATCGAACGTGGTAGTTCGCGTTTTAAAATCATATCTTTAAACGACTATACAAGAAGATCCGACCGTCGGATTTTCTTGAAACTGAAACCGTGAGGACCGCCTTGGAAAAATCTTTCCAACGATATATACTACGTCAAAATCCAACGGTTAGATTTCGAGATGTGTAAAAATCAAAATTGATTGAAAACAGCGCCAGAATCGACATTGACCTGAATCGTCGTTAATTAGGGATTAAATTATTCTTAATTAAATAAAAATAGGAAGAAATCGTCATAAATTAAAAATAACGATAAGGAAGAATTTTCACTATATATATCTATATACGAAGATTATTTGGAAAGGCCGAGTTAATCTCATTCCGAATAATCAAACGACGTTAAGGTTTGAAGTAGAAGATGACGAATGAAGACCGTCAATCTTCCCCTCAGGAGGACAGCGATTGAGGCTTTGAATTGATTTGCTCCCAATTCAAGGTCATGGTCAATGCCCGAACGAACATGTTGATTGAACGGGTTAGGCTTTCGCTCAGACCCAGAGCATAAGCTATTAAATGGATTGTGTGTCTGACATCATACTCTATCAAATATCACGTTATTGATCTTTTGTCGAAGGTATGGATGTTTGGTGGCGGGGAATTTATTCTCATGCTTAACACCCGTTCATATATTTTGGCAAAGGGTTGGTAGTATGGTATGGGGTGATGATGTGGCACGCTAAGGTGCATATGATCAAGGTTTTGTTGAAAAGCAGGCCTTGTGGGACGATCAAAGCATAGTCTGTTTAGGCATAGCTTTGTGTACAACGTGACTTCGCGAGCCTCACACACCGGCGGAGTCTAAAACGGGAGAAGGGAACGCAGGGAGAGCAGCACGTTTCTTTCTAGCTAGAGTGGTGTCAGTGACCTACCAGCCCTGACATTTTACTTATGTGGATGATGGAATGAGGCGCCTCAGATAGGTCCTATAGGATCGGGAAACGTGTGTTCAGGAATTGCCAATCCATGAAGCTGTATGTGTGGACCGGCCCTGCAGGATCCAAGGGTTCACTGCGGGGAATCCTGAGACATTAGCTAGAGTGTCTCGAATCGGTAGGAGCTCCTCCCTAGCCTGGACTCAGATGGAAATCCAAATTCCAAATACGACCCTACGGATTTGATTGTATTACTAGTACGGAGGCATAGCATATGGTACCTATACTTCCTAGGATTGATACATTTATTTTGAAATGTTTTGTTATATATACTAATAATAATATTAAACCCGTATTTGCCGTATTTAGCATGTTTAATCACCATAAGGGAAAACTCTATCCTCTGGTGTGCGTTGCATTGTGTGATGGGACTTGAGTCTTATGGTGATTCCATTTTTCTAAAAAGCATTGCGTTGTTGCACGATTTGTTTATCTGCTTGTTCTGACACTTTTAAAACAATGCACGACAATCCATTGAAATAAATCCGTTCCGCATTAGCGGCGTGGTCTTTGGATTTGCCATATTATTATTAATATGTTAGTTAAGAATTCTCACACCAGTCCTGTAACAACCCGAAAATCTGGGCCAGTTTAAAATTTTTATTTTGGCAATTTTAGCGAATTTTGAACATTTAAAATGAATTATTTTAAATAATATCGACGAGAAATTTATTTTGAATAGAATTCAACGTATATAATATATACGTCGTCGTTAGAATATAAATATTTATATATAATTATAAATAGAATTGAAAATGGCGCGGTAGTTCGATAATTCGATTTCAAACTTCAATTGAATGTACCGGGTGCAAAACAATCCGGATTTTAGTAAAACCAAAAACATTAGGATCTATTTGATTATATCTTTCCAACGAATCCGAAAAATCAAAATTTCATAGCGGGAATCAAAAGATAAGTCCAGTTGAAAATTCTGAATAGTCGCTATGGAATTCAGGCCCTTTAAAATGGACATTTTGCAAACGACCTCGGATTTCGACGAAACCAGTTTTGTTGGGTCCGTGATGTCAAATTATTGCTAGGTTTCAAATTTCATAATTTTTCGAATCAATATGTGAGCGTGGCAAAGGAAAACGCGTTTGACCAGTTTTAGTTGATTTTAATCGACTGGAAAATGGCCATTTTTCAGACGGTCTCAGAATTCGACGAAACTAGTTTTGTTAGGACCGTATCATCAATACGAAGCTAGAAAATATTTTTTGAGAATTTTTAGAGTTAGTATGTGACCCCGGTAATTTGAAATGTACGTTTAAAATTCAATATAGTGATTTAAATGTAAATTCAACGGAAACTGATTGTAAAGATCGAATCAACCTACGAAACATATCCCATTGTGTTCGGAATGGGGGTAATACGCTATGGACGACAGGCGGTGGGCCTCGTTTCGAGGTCGTATGAAAAAGTCAACTTTAGGTTGAATTAAATAATTAAATAATAATAATAATAATAAAAAAAAAGCTCTCCTTCCTTTATCCTTCTGCCCCCCCCCCGTTCGTTTCATTTTAGAGATACAAATCAAAAAGAAAAAAAGAAAAAAAAAACGATGGACCCATCGTTGAACCGCCGCCCTCGTCTCGCGCCTCCTCCCCTTCTTCTTCTCCGACGATCGCGCCCCCCCACCAGTGACTCCACTGCGTCGATCGACAGCCACGCCGAGACCCCGACACCGCAACCCCCTCCTCGCGCTGATGCGCGAAACCCTAACCCCGAAGATTCCCCCCCTCGCAGCAGCGGCCGCCGGCCTAACAGCCCCCCCTCCACCAATTCCGTCAGTAAATCCCCTCCCCTCCCTGAATTCGGTGCTCCCAAGACCCCCCTCCCTTCGCTGAATTAAAGTAAGTATTTATTTTAATTTAGCTTATTTATTTTCCATATAAATAATGTAAGAGAAGATTATATTTTTCATGTTAGGAAATTACGATTTTTAATATCATAAAAATATGATTTTTATGTTTTAAAGTATTAAAAATATAGTTGTTATATTTTTTAAAGAATTAAAAATAGAATCTTTACTATATAGAAGTGGTAGAAATATGATTTTTGGTTAGGTAGAGAGTTAAAAATATAATCTTTTATATTGTAGAATGATAAAAATATGATCTTTGTATTTTTAAAGTAATAAAAATATGATTTTTATATTTTTAAAGTATCAAAAATATAGTCTTTACTATATAGATGATAAATATGAAAAGGCGATATTTTTAAATATGAAAAGGCGATATTTTTAAATATGAAAAGGCGATATTTTTAAATATGAAAAGGCGATATTTTTAAATATGAAAAAGCGATATTTTTAAATATGAAAAGACGATATTTTGATATGGGTAGTGAAGTAAAAATATGATTTTTACTTCGAGAAAAATATAAACTTTATATTTGAAAGGCGAAATCTTTATTTAGAAAAGGCGAAGTCTTTATTTTTAGAAAGGCGAAATCTTTATTTGTATGAAGGCGAAATCTTTACATGGAAGATAGCGTGTTAAAAATATAATTTTTATCTATATAACATAGTGATAAAAAAATTTGATTTTTATATATTAAATAGCGAAGTAAAAATTCGATTTTTTTTAAATATATGAAGTGATTATAGAAATATGATTTTTAAATTGAAAGTGAATAAATAAAAATGTGATTTTTATTTTAAAGACATCAAAATATAAAAATGTGTGATTTTTATATATGTAGTGACTACGGGCAACGAAGATGAAAAAGGCAAGAACGATGGAGATTTCTATAGAAGAAGAGTCAAGGAGTTGGGATAGCTATTTGTGAGAATTTCTCACCTTTCAATTTCATTTTCTAGTTATATATATATATATATATATATATATATATATATATATATACTAGGATGCAGACGGTGCTTAGTAGCACCCGACACAATCGTCCACAGACCATGGACTTGTTTGTTTGGTTGCATAGATTAGTTAGATGATTTGATTTGAAATTGAATTGTTTGGTGAAATGAATAGATTTGATTGATGTGTGAATGGCGTGGGCCTTCACTAGACCGGGGATAAGGCTAGGCATCGTCCCGTTTCTAGTATCGCGCCGTTATGCCGCCGAAATTTTCTAAAATATGTTAGAAAAATAAAAATATCATTTTTATTGTGTAAATGAACTGAATAGAAATTCATGTGTTGAAATAGAATATTTTATCGTTAAAAATATAATTTTTAACGTGGAAGTGAATAAAATAAAATATTCATTTACAAACCGGACGGTTTGTTTATGTACACCTATTTGAAGGACATTGATTGGGACGATAAATTTTACACATCGCCCAACTGCACAAATAAAATCAGTGTTTGATTGTTTGAAACCCCACACGGGTGTTGGGATGAAATTTGGAAGTTCACTCATCCTGATTGATTAAATATGTCGATCGATTGATTGACAGGCTGTTATAAGCGTAAGATATCTATATTTGATGCTTATACAGTGTAGTGCACTTTGGTTGATGGTTGATTATTTTTCAATGCTATTATATACATGTGTTGTATGGAATCCATATAATTAACATTATATGGTGATTGATTGAGCCTCATTCCAATCGGGAAAATAAGGAATATTATAAAAGAGAATTCATGTGTTGAATATAAAAATAGTCATGTGTTGACGATGTTCATGTGTTGAAAATATTCAAGTGTTGAGTAAAATATTTTATACAATGAAATTTACATCTTTATCATATTTAAAATTAGAACTACTTTACGGTTGAAGTCTAATTGAAAATCAAACGATAGATACCATAGTTTTATAAAATATTTTACATAACAAAAATAGTGATGTGTTGACAGTACTCACGTGTTGAGATTAGTCAGGTATTGGAAGAAATATAGATTCATGTGTTGAATAGAATAAATATTCATTTGTTGAATAAAATAACGGATTTATTGAAATATATAAAGCCGTGTTGATTAGAGTTGCGCTATTTTGACGTGAACGATATTTATATCGATTATATTCGTTTTTATAATGAATATAGAAAATAAGTGATTTCAAAATAAAACATTTTGAAAATATTATCATTTATATAGTAATGATATGAAATATTCAATTTTGATTAGAAATTGAATATAGAGTTGAAATGGTTTTGAAAACGAAGTTAAAACGATTTATAAAATACGTTTTAAAAGGAAATTGACGAAATATATAATATATATATATATATATTATATATATATAATGGCCTGAATAGAACGCGCCGCTCCGCGGCAGTTCGTGAATTTCGACCATTGACTTCGAATTGACGTTGCGGGAGATCCGACCGTCGGATTCTCCTAAAACCGGAACCGTTGGGTTCGTATCGAAAAGAGCTTTCCAATGAATATTAGAAATTTGAAATCTAACGGTTGGATTTGGAATTATGTCTAAATCAAATTCAAAAAAGGTCGCTGTAAGTACAGTTCGATGGCCGTTGATGGAAATCGACTGTACGGACCTTGATAAAATTATTAAAAATATTGATAATTTGTGTAAAATCATAATATGTGAATTGGAAAGAACTGGGGTGAAAAATTCCACATTTGAAAAGATAAAAATAGATTTTTATCGAAATGAACTAGTTTGAACTAGAATTAAAATCAATTTATGGTTGAAATAAATAAATTGAATTTGAAAGTGATTTTAAAAATAATCAATATTCCCAATACGTGGATGGGACTGGAGTTGAATCGAAATTATCTTCGGAATATTTCGATGTTGGATTTCGTGACTATACAGATATTGTTATGGGAATTTGAAAGATATTTTATATCGTTATTTCCAATACGATATTTGTTGGTTTCAGAATTTGATATTGAATATAAGCCGATATATTTTCTATTCAGAGCCTTGTATTTAATATCAAATGTGATATGGGTTTATCGTGAATCGTGTTTTAGATGACATTGGTTCTTTACCCCAGTTAAAGGCAAGATGTTGATTTTTGAAAGGATTAAAACTAAGTGGAGTTTTAATGAATCTTTAACTAGATTAAATTGTGAATTGATAATTTAAATTATCAAATCTGAAAGGTGATCGAGAATGGAGTACCACCAGTTTTGCTCCAAAGCGGTAGTTAAATCTTTAATTAGATTTGAACGTGAAATGGTAATAAATTTTACCGATAACACCGTGGTGTTAGTTGTGGAGTATTACCTGTTTTCTCCATGGGATATATAGGTTGGGATTGGGAAATAAAATAAATAATTACTTCGGTGTGGTTCGCTAATCCCGACTAGTTTGGAAAACCATAATATGGTTTGAAATGATATCCAAAGGAAGATTAAAGAATAAATTTAGAAGAATTTATCTTGGATAAAATTAATGGGAACATTTCCCTAAGAATGTGTTTTTGTGAATAAAAGAATATTCTGAATTGGAATGAGGCGTTTGTTGTGTTTGTGTAACATTTGTTTATCATATACATGGGTCATTCAGAAAGGCCGGGTTATACCCATTCTGAATAACCGATTCGACGAGATGTCGGAGATGAAGACGGTGGTTGAAGACCGGAAGTCTTCACATCGTTTGGGTGATTACTGATGATCTTGATTGGGCTGTACACCCAAGATGAGGGAAACAGTTGGTAATCGTCCAGACGTACTTGGAGATCGATGGATATGCGAGGAAAGTGCCTCCGGTTTCGTTCAGACCCAGAACGAACTTGTAAATGGATTGTGTGTCTGACAATGGATTTTATTCTATGTTGATTGATCTCTATTAAATATACATCTGTTTGGCGGCGGAGAATTTATTCTCTTGCTTAACGCCCTTCTTTGAGACATACGAGCTCAGAGGTTGTATATCGATGGACATCAGTCGCATGGAGTGAATTGCCAATGTGGCATGCGTAAAAGGCAATTGATCAAGGCTTCTGTTGAAAAGCAAAGTCTTGTGGTTGATGATCAAAGCACGGCCTGTGTGGCATAGCTTTGTGTATAACGTGAATTCGCGAGCCTCACACCTCGGTATGAGTCAAAAACGGGAGACGGACCGCTGGGAGAGCACGACGTTTCTTTCTAGCTAGGGTGGTGTCAGTGACCTACCAGCCCTGACATTTATATACTTTTCACCTGTGTGGTTGTTGGATACGAGGCGCCTCGGATATAGGTCTGTAAGGACCGGGAAACGTGTGTTCAGGAATAACTAATCCTCAAAAGTAAGAGAGGACCGGCCCAGCCGATTCCAAGGATCATAGTGGGGTCCTGGGACATTTGCTAGAGTGTCTCGAACGCGGAGAGGAGCTTGCCCCTTGCCTCGGCTCATGACGGAATCCAATTTCCAATACGTGATAGTGCGGTTTTATTTGTAGAACCTAGTATGGCGACATAGTGGTATGGGTCATTCATGCCGCCTATGATTGATATTTATGATTGAAATTGATTTGACACTACACACTTATAATAGTATCAAATAATGTGTTTTAAACGTATCAAGCATGCTTTGGCTGTTATAAGGTAAAAACCCTATCCTCCGGCTTGCGTTGCATTGTGTGATGGGACCTGGGTCTTATAACAGCTTCATTTTTCTTTATTTAGCATTGCGCTGTTTGTTTTATGCACTGGTATTCTTGGGAGGAAACTCGTTCCGTGTTATACGGCGTGGTCCCTTGATTTACCGAACTTTAAAATAAAGAATTATAACTGTTTTAGTTCTCACACCAGTCCCATGACTGACCTGGAGTTTATTGTTTTAACCTAAACTCTGGGTGCCCCTATTTTCCACACGGGCAGCTAGTAGTTTTGGTTTTGCAGATTTATATTCACAGGGTCCTGATTTACAGCTGGAACGATGCTCGGAAAGCTCTGTATCCGTGTATCACTTCTAGTTGTGTTTTGTATATTTTTCCGCTG
The DNA here is from genome assembly GCA_030737875.1 of Allium sativum. NCBI lineage: Eukaryota > Viridiplantae > Streptophyta > Magnoliopsida > Asparagales > Amaryllidaceae > Allium > Allium sativum. The sequence continues at coordinate 860,085,825 of CM060915.1, read as the reverse complement.
CTATGTACTTTATTGTAATCTCTGATATTTATTAAATGTAATTTATTCATTTATACTCTGTATATTCTTGTATCTGATGGAATTGTTGTAATAACAATGAAATGTTCTTCCGTATGCGTTCTATTTTGTCTTGTCCTCAATTCTATCCGCGCTTTCCTTCACGGGGAAGTTCGGGTCGTCTCAGTTTGGTATCAGAGCTTTGGTTTACAGAGCTCGAGAACAAGGCACATTAGAACCATACGAAAGAATTCATCAGATATTGGATTAGCAACATCCAATTAGAGTGACTCGTTAGAGATAGGATCAGTAGTATCCTAGAACGAGTGTGAAGAGTATATTTTTCAAATGTAAACAATTTTGTTTTGAAAATTTAAATCGCTTTATACGTATTTGAATATTTATATAGATTGATATGGGCAATCCAATATATAAAGATTTCGCGTATACGCGTCATGAACGTATAGTCGAAGTTTTAATATACTGGGTAGATATAGAATCACATTCGAGACATCCGGGGATGATTCTGATGATGGTGCATCATCATCAGTATTCATATTCGAATTTCGAAGGTGTGATTTCTATATATTTCCATTAGACTGGTGTGAGAACCAAAACTAATATAGATAGACACATTGTTGTGAATTGGCATCAAAAACATGATTTTTGTATATATATCAAAATTATGAATTTGAAACTCTAATCCACTAATTGATTGATGTTTGAGTTGTTTGTTTATTTGTTTGATAATTTTGAACCATTTAGCCTAATTGAATCAAATATTGAATCATATTGAAAATTGGTCGCATTTGCTTGCATATACATATACTTACATTGAACAGGTCATAGCAAGGAGGCTAGAGCCAGAGAATAAAATTTGTTTGCCCGACAAATAGGTACATGTTTACTGTTTTGTTTGGGTGATGATGATTTTATGAGCCTATTGGCTAGCCGCTTGGCTTTTTCTTTTTCTTTTTGAGATTAGAAGGACCGGGGAAGCTATTTGAAATTCCCCGATGCTCCCGGTGCAGGGGAGGTTATGGCGAAATTTTTCGAAAATTTAGGGTGTTAGCCAAATTTTTGAAGAATGTGAAAATTCTCAGAAACTGAAAAGTTGGAGAATGGAAGCCAGATCGAATGTAGAGCTTATTAATCAAACCACTTTCGACTTTGTTCCTTTTCGGGGACGAAAAGTTTTAAGTGGGGGAGATTGTAACAACCCGAAAATCTGGGCCAGTTTAAAATTTTTATTTTGGCAATTTTAGCGAATTTTGAACATTTAAAATGAATTATTTTAAATAATATCGACGAGAAATTTATTTTGAATAGAATTCGACGTATATAATATATACGTCGTCGTTAGAATATAAATATTTATATATAATTATAAATAGAATTGAAAATGGCGCGGTAGTTCGATAATTCGATTTCAAACTTCAATTGAATGTACCGGGTGCAAAACAATCCGGATTTTAGTAAAACCAAAAACATTAGGATCTATTTGATTATATCTTTCCAACGAATCCGAAAAATCAAAATTTCATAGCGGGAATCAAAAGATAAGTCCAGTTGAAAATTCTGAATAGTCGCTATGGAATTCAGGCCCTTTAAAATGGACATTTTGCAAACGACCTCGGATTTCGACGAAACCAGTTTTGTTGGGTCCGTGATGTCAAATTATTGCTAGGTTTCAAATTTCATAATTTTTCGAATCAATATGTGAGCGTGGCAAAGGAAAACGCGTTTGACCAGTTTCAGTTGATTTTAATCGACTGGAAAATAGCCATTTTTCAGACGGTCTCAGAATTCGATGAAACTAGTTTTGTTAGGACCGTATCGTCAATACGAAGCTAGAAAATATTTTTCGAGAATTTTTAGAGTTAGTATGTGACCCCGGTAATTTGAAATGTACGTTTAAAATTCAATATAGTGATTTAAATGTAAATTCAACGGAAACTGATTGTAAAGATCGAATCAACCTACGAAACATATCCCATTGTGTTCGGAATGGGGGTAATACGCTATGGACGACAGGCGGTGGGCCTCGTTTTGAGGTCGTATGAAAAAGTCAACTTTAGGTTGAATTAAATAATTAAATAATTAAATAATAATAATAATAATAATAATAAAGCTCTCCTTCCTTTATCCTTCTGGCCCCCCCCGTTCGTTTCATTATAGAGATACAAATCAAAAAGAAAAAAAAAACGATGGACCCATCGTTGAACCGCCACCCTCGTCTCGCGCCTCCTCCCCTTCTTCTTCTCCGACGATCGCGCCCCCCCACCAGTGACGCCACTGCGTCGATCGACAGCCACGCCGAGACCCCGACACCGCAACCCCCTCCTCGCGCTGATGCGCGAAACCCTAACCCCGAAGATTCCCACCCCCTCGCAGCAGCGGCCGCCGGCCTGACAGCCCCCCCCTCCACCAATTCCGTCAGTAAATCCCCTCCCCTCCCTGAATTCGGTGCTCCCAAGACCCCCCTCCCTTCGCTGAATTAAAGTAAGTATTTATTTTAATTTAGCTTATTTATTTTCCATATAAATAATGTAAGAGAAGATTATATTTTTCATGTTAGGAAAATACGATTTTTAATATCATAAAAATATGATTTTTATGTTTTAAAGTATTAAAAATATAGTTGTTATATTTTTTAAAGAATTAAAAATAGAATCTTTACTATATAGAAGTGGTAGAAATATGATTTTTGGTTAGGTAGAGAGTTAAAAATATAATCTTTTATATTGTAGAAAGATAAAAATATGATCTTTGTATTTTTAAAGTAATAAAAATATGATTTTTATATTTTTAAAGTATCAAAAATATAGTCTTTACTATATAGATGATAAATATGAAAAGGCGATATTTTTAAATATGAAAAGGCGATATTTTTAAATATGAAAAGGCGATATTTTTAAATATGAAAAGGCGATATTTTTAAATATGAAAAAGCGATATTTTTAAATATGAAAAGACGATATTTTGATATGGGTAGTGAAGTAAAAATATGATTTTTACTTCGAGAAAAATATAAACTTTATATTTGAAAGGCGAAATCTTTATTTAGAAAAGGCGAAGTCTTTATTTTTAGAAAGGCGAAATCTTTATTTGTATGAAGGCGAAATCTTTATATGGAAGATAGCGTGTTAAAAATATAATTTTTATCTATATAACATAGTGATAAAAAAATTCGATTTTTATATATTAAATAGCGAAGTAAAAATTCGATTTTTTTTAAATATATGAAGTGATTATAGAAATATGATTTTTAAATTGAAAGTGAATAAATAAAAATGTGATTTTTATTTTAAAGACATCAAAATATAAAAATGTGTGATTTTTATATATGTAGTGACTACGGGCAACGAAGATGAAAAAGGCAAGAACGATGAAGATTTCTATAGAAGAAGAGTCAAGGAGTTGGGATAGCTATTTGTGAGAATTTCTCACCTTTCAATTTCATTTTCTAGTTATATATATATATACTAGGATACAGACGGTGCTTAGTAGCACCCGACACAATCGTCCACAGACCATGGACTTGTTTGTTTGGTTGCATAGATTAGTTAGATGATTTGATTTGAAATTGAATTGTTTGGTGAAATGAATAGATTTGATTAATGTGTGAATGGCGTGGGCCTTCACTAGACCGGGGATAAGGCTAGGCCTCGTCCCGTTTCTAGTATCGTGCCGTTATGCCGCCGAAATTTTCTAAAATATGTTAGAAAAATAAAAATATCATTTTTATTGTGTAAATGAACTGAATAGAAATTCATGTGTTGAAATAGAATATTTTATCGTTAAAAATATAATTTTTAACGTGGAAGTGAATAAAATAAAATATTCATTTACAAACCGGACGGTTTGTTTATGTACACCTATTTGAAGGACATTGATTGGGACGATAAATTTTACACATCGCCCAACTGCACAAATAAAATCAGTGTTTGATTGTTTGAAACCCCACACGGGTGTTGGGATGAAATTTGGAAGTTCACTCATCCTGATTGATTAAATATGTCGATCGATTGATTGACAGGCTGTTATAAGCGTAAGATATCTATATTTGATGCTTATACAGTGTAGTGCACTTTGGTTGATGGTTGATTATTTTTCAATGCTATTATATACATGTGTTGTATGGAATCCATATAATTAACATTATATGGTGATTGATTGAGCCTCATTCCAATCGGGAAAATAAGGAATATTATAAAAGAGAATTCATGTGTTGAATATAAAAATAGTCATGTGTTGACGATGTTCATGTGTTGAAAATATTCAAGTGTTGAGTAAAATATTTTATACAATGAAATTTACATCTTTATCATATTTAAAATTAGAACTACTTTACGGTTGAAGTCTAATTGAAAATCAAACGATAGATACCATAGTTTTATAAAATATTTTACATAACAAAAATAGTGATGTGTTGACAGTACTCATGTGTTGAGATTAGTCAGGTATTGGAAGAAATATAGATTCATGTGTTGAATAGAATAAATATTCATTTGTTGAATAGAATAACGGATTTATTGAAATATATAAAGCCGTGTTGATTAGAGTTGCGCTATTTTGACGTGAACGATATTTATATCGATTATATTCGTTTTTATAATGAATATAGAAAATAAGTGATTTCAAAATAAAACATTTTGAAAATATTATCATTTATATAGTAATGATATGAAATATTCAATTTTGATTAGAAATTGAATATAGAGTTGAAATGGTTTTGAAAACGAAGTTAAAACGATTTATAAAATACGTTTTAAAAGGAAATTGACGAAATATATATAATATATATATATATTATATATATAATGGCCTGAATAGAACGCGCCGCTCCGCGGCAGTTCGTGAATTTCGACCATTGACTTCGAATTGACGTTGCGGGAGATCCGACCGTCGGATTCTCCTAAAACCAGAACCGTTGGGTTCGTATCGAAAAGAGCTTTCCAATGAATATTAGAAATTTGAAATCTAACGGTTGGATTTGGAATTATGTCCAAATCAAATTCGAAAAAGGTCGCTGTAAGTACAGTTCGATGGCCGTTGATGGAAATCGACTGTACGGACCTTGATAAAATTATTAAAAATATTGATAATTTGTGTAAAATCATAATATGTGAATTGGAAAGAACTGGGGTGAAAAATTCCACATTTGAAAAGATAAAAATAGATTTTTATCGAAATGAACTAGTTTGAACTAGAATTAAAATCAATTTATGGTTGAAATAAATAAATTGAATTTGAAAGTGATTTTAAAAATAATCAATATTCCCAATACGTGGATGGGACTGGAGTTGAATCGAAATTATCTTCGGAATATTTCGATGTTGGATTTCGTGACTATACAGATATTGTTATGGGAATTTGAAAGATATTTTATATCGTTATTTCCAATACGATATTTGTTGGTTTCAGAATTTGATATTGAATATAAGCCGATATATTTTCTATTCAGAGCCTTGTATTTAATATCAAATGTGATCTGGGTTTATCGTGAATCGTGTTTTAGATGACATTGGTTCTTTACCCCAGTTAAAGGCAAGATGTTGATTTTTGAAAGGATTAAAACTAAGTGGAGTTTTAATGAATCTTTAATTAGATTAAATTGTGAATTGATAATTTAAATTATCAAATCTGAAAGGTGATCGAGAATGGAGTACCACCAGTTTTGCTCCAAAGCGATAGTTAAATCTTTAATTAGATTTGAACGTGAAATGGTAATAAATTTTACCGATAACACCGTGGTGTTAGTTGTGGAGTATTACCAGTTTTCTCCATGGGATATATAGGTTGGGATTGGGAAATAAAATAAATAATTACTTCGGTGTGGTTCGCTAATCCCGACTAGTTTGGAAAACCATAATATGGTTTGAAATGATATCCAAAGGAAGATTAAAGAATAAATTTAGAAGAATTTATCTTGGATAAAATTAATGGGAACATTTCCCTAAGAATGTGTTTTTGTGAATAAAAGAATATTCTGAATTGGAATGAGGCGTTTGTTGTGTTTGTGTAACATTTGTTTATCATATACGTGGGTCATTCAGAAAGGCCGGGTTATACCCATTCTGAATAACCGATTCGACGAGATGTCGGAGATGAAGACGGTGGTTGAAGACCGGAAGTCTTCACATCGTTTGGGTGATTACTGATGATCTTGTTTGGGCTGTACACCCAAGATGAGGGAAACAGTTGGTGATCGTCCAGACGTACTTGGAGATCGATGGATATGCGAGGAAAGTGCCTCCGGTTTCGTTCAGACCCAGAACGAACTTGTAAATGGATTGTGTGTCTGACAATGGATTTTATTCTATGTTGATTGATCTCTATTAAATATACATCTGTTTGGCGGCGGAGAATTTATTCTCTTGCTTAACGCCCTTCTCTGAGACATACGAGCTCAGAGGTTGTATATCGATGGACATCAGTCGCATTGAGTGAATTGCCAATGTGGCATGCGTAAGTGGCAATTGATTAAGGCTTCTGTTGAAAAGCAAAGTCTTGTGGTTGATGATCAAAGCACGGCCTGTGTGGCATAGCTTTGTGTATAACGTGAATTCGCGAGCCTCACACCTCGGTATGAGTCAAAAACGGGAGACGGACCACTGGGAGAGCACGACGTTTCTTTCTAGCTAGGGTGGTGTCAGTGACCTACCAGCCCTGACATTTATATACTTTTCACCTGTGTGGTTGTTGGATACGAGGCGCCTCAAATATAGGTCTGTAAGGACCGGGAAACGTGTGTTCAGGAATAACTAATCCTCAAAAGTAAGAGAGGACCGGCCCAGCCGATTCCAAGGATCATAGTGGGGTCGTGGGACATTTGCTAGAGTGTCTCGAACGCGGAGAGGAGCTTGCCCCTTGCCTCGGCTCATGACGGAATCCAATTTCCAATACGTGATAGTGCGGTTTTATTTGTAGAACCTAGTATGGCGACATAGTGGTATGGGTCATTCATGCCGCCTATGATTGATATTTATGATTGAAATTGATTTGACACTACACACTTATAATAGTATCAAATAATGTGTTTTAAACGTATCAAGCATGCTTTGGCTGTTATAAGGTAAAAACCCTATCCTCCGGCTTGCGTTGCATTGTGTGATGGGACCTGGGTCTTATAACAGCTTCATTTTTCTTTATTTAGCATTGCGCTGTTTGTTTTATGCACTGGTATTCTTGGGAGGAAACCCGTTCCGTGTTATACGGCGTGGTCCCTTGATTTACCGAACTTTAAAATAAAGAATTATAACTGTTTTAGTTCTCACACCAGTCCCATGACTGACCTGGAGTTTATTGTTTTAACCTAAACTCTGGGTGCCCCTATTTTCCACACGGGCAGCTAGTAGTTTTGGTTTTGCAGATTTATATTCACAGGGTCCTGATTTACAGCTGGAACGATGCTCGGAAAGCTCTGTATCCGTGTATCACTTCTAGTTGTGTTTTGTATATTTTTCCGCTGCTATGTACTTTATTGTAATCTCTGATATTTATTAAATGTAATTTATTCATTTATACTCTGTATATTCTTGTATCTGATGGAATTGTTGTAATAACAATGAAATGTTCTTCCGTATGCGTTCTATTTTGTCTTGTCCTCAATTCTATCCGCGCTTTCCTTCACGGGGAAGTTCGGGTCGTCTCAAGTCCCACGACTGACCTGTAGTTTGTTTCACCTTTTTGCAAACTCGGGTGCCCTCCTTTCTACACGGGCAGCCAAGTAAACAGGTTATCTTTTGCTTGGAGCCTTTCCGTGGAGCTGCTTACTATTTCTCTTGGATTTGCTTGTGGAGAGGTGATGACTAGGAGTTTGAAGACTTATCATTCGCTGCTCTTACATTTTTCTCTTTCCTTTTATTTCAGACATGAAACTTGTTTATTTCCACGTTGTTTAAGTTGGAGTTGGAACTTATTTCTTTTCTGCGAATTTGATGTAATAATGTAGAAGTCTGTGACTGTGGATTTTCTGTGATGGACGACATTATATTTCCGCTGCTATGATGTTGGTACTCTTTGAATTTCCCTTGCTATTTTGTATCTGTGATATGTATTATTGTATTTATGTTGTATTCCAAATGATCATCTCTTACTTTCACTTCGTGGAAGTTTGGGGTTATCACAATAATCCTATCTTCATCCATAAAAATTTAAAATGTACACACATCAATATGCAATATGTAAGTGATTGAGCCGATCTAGTGCCTATTGTGTGTATATATGCATCCCCGAGCAATCACTAGAAACCACTTGCATCCATCAAACATAACATGTCTCAAACACATGTTTATATTCATTAGTTTTCTACCTAAAGACTCGATCGATAGGAGATATCCAAATGATAGGTACATGTATTAATTCAAAACTTGGAGAAAGATGTTAAGAGCATATTCTCGAAAAGGAAAGGATATGAAGCGGGAATCTTTTCTTCAGCCTCCCAAGTAGCGTTCTTGCGTTCCTCTCCCCATTGCACTTTTACTAGCTTCATTTCTTTGCACAATGTCTTAGCCTCCGATCCAAGTATGCAAGTCGGAACTCATGCCATCGTTGCTTCCTTCTCTACTTCCACTTCCTCTCGCAAGTTTGGCTTCACTACCTTGAACTCTATACATTTTATCGCCTCTTGAATGAATAGTCACCTTAGAATGATGGGCTTCCTCAAGGACTGTCTTCAATACATTTTCCATTTCGATAGAATTCACCTATCAAACCTCTTCTCAAGTAGCTCCCAAACTTGCTTATCAAGTTCCCTTTTTCCTTTTAGGAGTCACATGTCGTAAATCATCGATAAATATATCAAGAGGTTCTAGGAGACTAAGCATGATAGACCCTTTTGAGGTCATAAGAAATCTCGAGAGTCTTTCTATGGCAGGTCAGAAGTCTAATGACTCTCCTCTCACATTCTAGAATGACTCCATGTATGTAGTTAACCAATCCATCCCTAGAATCAAACCGTATCTTATGAAATCAAGAACATATGCGTCATAACCAAACTCGACGCCTAGCACAAAGATTCTCAAACCCTAACAAATCCTCGATAAATGAGACATACCTCTAATGGGTTTGAGACACTAACAACATCCAAAACCATACTAGTATCTAGGTGCAGAGACTCTACTAAAGGATCATATATAAAAGAATGTGAAGCGCCAGGAAAAGAATCCTAATAGGATGATCAGAAATAGAAATCAATCCTTCGATGGAAACTATCCTACCCCTATCCTATCCACCAGCTATGAGAACATTAGCTTGCCCCCCAGAAGTTCCTGCCCTCTGGCCTTGTCTTTGTCCCTTTGGGCACTCCGTAATGAGGTGTCCTACCTTACCAAAGTGGTAACAAACACCTTTTCTCTTTCTGCAATCCATTTTCCAAATGACTCACTATTTCGAAATTATGGTATTTTCTCTTTTCTTCTTTGGACTGTGATCCATAGCCCAAACTCCCTTATTCTCCCTATTACCATCCTCATGAAACAAGCTAGCAAGTCTATAGAAAGCATCCTCCATCGCACGGAAATCCTTATGAGTCTTGAGAGAAAATAAGTCGCAGGTCAAACTACTACGACTACAGATGGAGGTTGGGCACTTCTTTGCCTGTAACACCCCCACATCCGTTAAGGTCACTCACAAAGGGAATGCCTTAACTTCAGTGGAGCATTATGGGTACTGGAACAGAAATATTACAAGACAGACATATATAAAACAACGGAAAGTAAAGTGGAAGTACTTCAAATCATTTATTAAATATAATTGTTTACAATAAAAGCCCATCAACTTCCAATACCCAATTACATAGCTAAAATATCTGCCTTGCTCAAAAACAAAGAAGCATAAAAATAAATTGTGATATTCCCCAATAAAGCAAAGTAAGCCATAGCCAAGGGAAATCCAAGCCGTACATGAAAGAGCCTTGGAGCTTGGTAAGATCTGAACTAAGCTGTATTCCAACCCTGCGAACCTTGAGGGGGGGGGGGGGAACGGAAGAAAAAGAGGCGAAACAAAATGGGTCAGTCATAAAGACTGAGTAAATCCTAGTGACTTTCAGCATAAAAATAGGTAAAGATAACATGGCATGAATAAACTAAAAATAAATATAAGCATGATGACAAGATAAGCTACATGCACGATAACTAGGAATAACATCGTATGACTTTTGTCATGTATAACATTGCGAGGTTCCCATTCAAGATGAACTAAGTATAATTTCGCAAGATCGCAAGATTTCTCTGCTTCACCGTTAAAATATTTCTATGATATCTATTTGCTCTGCACCACCCGTACTAGTATCCCAACACGTGTCATGTGTTGACTATAAAATGATCCCTTGCCCAATGTCATGAAATGACCCATTACTTGGTCCCACGAAGCGATCTATTAATCGATCGGCTCCCTACAAGTCCAATCTCGTTCATGTGTCTGTGTCATACGACCCTATCACGAATGTAGTTACCTGTGCTGGGTCCACCATAGGGTGTATCAAGCCCTAGGGTGCCAACCCCATACATGAATCAAGCACGCACAGAGTAAACATACTGATGCCCAATGCTTGCTTTTTCAACTCCGGACTACGTGCACGACCGTAGTCCGCCTGAACCTACACTGGTGCACCAACTCAGCCGTCGTTTTGGTCGCTTACAATTAGCCCAGTAATCGTGCCCCACCCTGCCTAGTCCCAGGGTATCATGAAATATCTAAGTGGGTTACTGCTGAAATGGACCGCGTAACTAGGGTTTCCGTCTAATAGGTTAAGTGTTGTCATTTAAATTCGTGACTTAACCCTTATCAGTCCAGCATGTCAAGTTGGTTAAGTGTTGTCATTCAAGTTCGTGACTTAACCCGCCTATGTGTCATGTCAAATTGGCTAAGTGTTGTCGTTCAAGTTCATGACTTAGCCCTACGAATCATGTGTCAAGTTGGTCAAGTATATTCAAGCGGTTCATGACTTAACCCTATCAAATCATCGTGTCAAATTGGTTAAGTATATTCAAGTGGTTCATGACTTGACCCTAACAAATCATCGTGTCAAATTGGTTAAGTATATTCAAGTGGTTCATGACTTAACCGTACCAAATCATCATGTCAAATTGGTTAAGTATATTCAAGTGGTTCATGACTTAACCCTACCAAATCATCGTGTCAAATGGGATAAGTATATTCAAGCGGTTCATGACTTAACCCTAACAAATCATCGTGTCAAATTGGTTAAGTATATTCAAGTGGTTCATGACTTAACCCTAACAAATCGTCATGTCAAATTGGTTAAGCATATTCAAGTGGTTCATGACTTAACCCTAACAAATCATCGTGTTAAATTGGTTAAAGTATACATTGATATAGCCCATCTGCTTATCATGTTGTGACGGTTGAGTGTTACCCTCGGTTGTTACTTAACCTTACCACGCATCACGTTATATTGGTTAAGTGCGTGTTAACTTAACCCCATCCACTAGTCATATTATAATGGTTAAGTGTTACCCTCGTGTGTTTACTTAACACTATCACGCATCATATTATACCGATTGGGTGTTATCAACCCATTCAAGTTAAACCAACCCATCCGCTAGTCATGTTATAATGGTTAAGTGTCATTATCCTAGCCATATTATTTAACCCACCCATTCATGTCATATCGGTTATATATCATTAGTCTAGTCATATTACTTAATCCACCCCTTGGTTAACATGTTATGCTGGTTAAGCGTTCTTAGTTTACTTAAACTTATTAATCCTGACTTAGCTTTAACTTATTCATTAAAGCACCAATCGCTCACATTAGACAGGTATTGTTGCAGTTACTGGACAGCCGGTCGGTTCCGGGCAGGTTTACACTGCAACTCAGTCTAACCTCGGGTCCTTATTGGGCTCAATGCCTTAACCTCCCACATTGGATAGGTATTGTTGTGATTACTGGACAGCCGGGCGGGTCCGGGAAGGTTTACATCACAACTCAATCCAACCTCGGGTTAAGCATTTCGTATTTTCTAAATTTACATATTTGCTCTTTATATGTAAGTGTGCTAACAATTTAATGTTATGGCCCATTTTCCAAGTTCATAATTCACGTTTTTGCCCTAAAACGTATTCCCAAATTATTATCATAATTCACTATGAAGTTATGCCTAGTTATAGCCTTTTATTTACAATACAAGCCAACTACCCAAAACCCAACTTAGGCGCGTTCATATTAAACTTTCTCCAAATCATAAATTATCATATATGTTTCTACTCCAAATTTTACATAATTAACATATGCCCAAGTTCTAGATTACATGTCAATTTTACATATGCCCAATTCATACCAAATTTACATATGCTCGATTCATGTCGTTTTACATGTATGCCAATTTTATGCCAGTTTACCCATATACCAAGTTTCATGATTTACATGTTTACAAATCTATGCTCAATTTACATAGATCAAGTTTTATACCAAAAATTACACGTATACCACGTTTATATTAATTTACCCATAACAAGTTCTAGCCAAATTACATATATCAAGATCCATGTCAAATTACATATATCAAGATCTATGTCAAAATATATACACCAATCCCCATTCTTGCGATTACCATTATAATGACAATACCCAAATATTCAATTTCATGTTAATGGTAATAATACCCAAATATCCAATTTTTATGTTATGCCATCAATTACACCAAACACATATATCCAAATAGGCAGTATCTCATTATTTCCCCTTATTCAATCGCACGTATATCGTAGTTTAGGCCTAGGTCCGAAATTGATCAAGGTCCATCAAAAGAAAATAAATAGGGGAAGGTAGAATTTGTATAACAATAAGTACAAAGAGACAACTGGTATAAAAACATCGTCTCAGGCATAAAAGATAGATCTTGATAATAATATCAACATGAATCAAGAAAAACTGATTTACAACAAGCTGAATAGATCATAAGCTTGACATGAGAATGAGAATAGAAAAGTCCCAAAACTCAAGATCCAAGAAGCAACAGAAATAGATCTGAATCGATAAACATACTTAAATCCAATTCCACTTTATTTCATGTCCCTATTATAATTAAATATTTAGATCTGAAAATAACTAGAACTTACAGAGCATGGCTAGCGAATTAAGAACTGAATTTGTTGTAGAAATATTGCAGCGTTGTCGATTTACTATCTTGAATCGTTGTAGAAGTCTTAATCTTTGAATTGGATTGTGTATGAAAGCTTAGGAAATTTATTAGAGGCGGCGGCCATGATCAAGAGGGATTTAAACAACATTTTGATGTAAGAATGATTTGTTATGAATTAGGTTAGGCCTTAGGGTGTATTTATAGGTGTAGGAACCATTTAGGGCCTTTAGATCAACCCTAGAGTCAATCCGGACCATCAAAACATGTCTTAGGCTTCAAAAATGGGTTCTGGGTCAAAACAGGCCGACTAGCGACCTGTAAGGGGGGAGGTCAACCATATGGTCGACCCTAAGGTCGATCACGTGGTCGACCTGGCCCCCAGGTCGACCTGCCTAGTCCTGTGCTACCTAAAATTTGCTGAATCTTCTACAAACCATAACTTCTTCATCCGTACTCCGATTTTCGAAAACTCGGACTCTATTTCATGTAGAATTCCGAGACGAACGCAATGGCACAAACCGTTTCCCATGATTCTCAATTTAAAATTTAATTATACCCTGATTTCTAGTTTCAACATGTTATTAAAATTCGGGTTGTTACATTCTCCTCTCCTTAAAGGATTTCGTCCCCGAAATCTTCAAGTTAAGAAGAATGTGTCCTACCATCCAATCATCCATCTACTCAATCATCAATCACAGGCATCAATCGTCCTTAAGAGATTTCTAATGCTGTATGAACATATGCAGAGAGTGTGTGTATATGTTCCCTATCTAATGCAAATGATCATGCCAGATTGATCTTCCTAATGCAAAATATGTTTAGTGCCATGAGTCCAACATGTATGCAGATAGCCCTAATCACATAAACACTATATGTGTGCACAAACATCCATCCATATGCAACATCCACATGATAACACATTCAATTTCATCCATCAACAAGTATAAACACTCATGCATATGCAGTATGAAAGGTGACGGAGCCGATCTAGTGTCTAATGTGTGTGTATATGCATCCACGAGCAACCACTAGCAACCGCTTGCAACCACTTGCAACTATCAATCATAACATGTCTCAAACACATGTTTACACCCAATTGTTCCTACCTAAAGATATAGTCGAACGATAGAAGCAAGTAAAAACTTTGTGCCCATTAGGCAATGCCAAAACTGGAAATCTATGTCACATATATACTGATTAGGAGAAGAACTCCCTAAGCGCCAGCCCGAAGACCGAAATCAACATCAGGATGACACCTAAAGAATTACTGAACCCAACGGACACCCTCAAGCCCCAACATGTATTACTAACAGATAAGTCATACTCACTATGGGGTTTGCAACAGAAATAGGATTGAGAATAGGACCGAGAGGATACACTTAAAAGATAGCATGCAAGTAAGCTCTACAGGAAAAGAGGGATCAAGGATATACTCTTATAAAGAGATATAATGTGCATATCTAGCCTTCAATCTTCTAAGCCGCATTTCCTTGAGCTTAACTCCATTGTGCTTTGGCCGTTTTTTAACTTTACAATTTCGTAGCTTCTTAATTCTTGTTTCCAAAATATGAGTTGGAACTCATTTCACTGTCGCCTCTCGTTCCGCTTTCATTTATTCTTTTTCTAGTATACTCGGCTCAAACATAACTGCGTACTCATGGTTCCATGCAAGCTCTCCAAAATTCACTAGTGAATCCTGGATCTCGTTTATTTATTATAAGGTATTCCACGTAGAAGAACTATCTCTTGAAAACAAACAAATGCCAACCATGTTGCCAAATGTACTTACTAAGGTGATTTTCTATGGCTCATGCATAAGCAAAATGAACCATTCGCCTTAGTGGCGAACACTACTCGAGCGGATCAATAAATGTATCAAGAGATTCTAGGTAACTAAGTATGGCAGAACCCTAAGGGTTACACTAGACTTCGAGGGCATTACCAAGGCAAGTCAAGAATCTAACTACCCTCTTTTCATACTCAAGAATGGCACCATTACTGGATAACCACTCCATTCCTAGAATCAACCCATAGCCCAAAAAACCATAAGCATTTCTTCTAAACTCAACACTTAGCATAGACATTCCCAAATCCAAACAAGTCATGAATAAATGAGCCGATTCCCTAATAGGTTTTGAGAATAAAATGGGATCCTCTACTACGCCAGTACTAAGGTGCAGAGACTCAACTATCGAAGCAGAATTAAAAGGATGCAATGTACAAAAACAAAGTTCTAACGGGATGATAGAAAAGAAAAGCTAAGCCTTTAACAGAAACGTTACCACCTCTCTTAGGTACGCTAGTAGTGAGAGCATACAATTGTCCTCTCGATGGTCTTGTTCTTTGCCCTTGTCCTTGTCCTATAATACTTAATTACATGTCCCTTTTTACCATACTAAAGTTATTCTCTCTTGTCAGGCGTTTTTATTATTCTTTCACTTGGCCTCTTTCCTTTCACCTTTTTCCTCTTCGTGGATTAAGCCATATCAACAAGTTTCTCATCCTAAGACTTGTGTTCATTATCCTCATTCCTACTATCCTTGTATAGCTTGTTGAAAAGTTTCTCGAAAGTTACTTCCATCGCACGGAAATCCTACAAAGCTTGAAATAAGATTAGTCGCAAGTTAAACTACTGCGGCCAGAGATGGAAGTTGGACACTACTTTGCCCTCTGACATGTGTCGCATGCCTACAAACTATGGTGAAAAAGGAAGAGAGAAGAGACTCAAGGAGAGAATCAAAAGAAAG
This sequence comes from Allium sativum, assembly GCA_030737875.1. Classification (NCBI taxonomy): domain Eukaryota; kingdom Viridiplantae; phylum Streptophyta; class Magnoliopsida; order Asparagales; family Amaryllidaceae; genus Allium; species Allium sativum. The sequence goes on along the minus strand of CM060915.1, from coordinate 860,069,969 downwards.
TGCATATGGCTTTGGGGAATATGCCTTTCGTAAAACAAAACTTTTCTTTTAGAAAAATGCTTCTTTGTAAACGTTTTGAAAATAATTTCAGAAGGTTTTTAAAAGCTTTTGCACAGTCTGGTAATCTTCTGCTCTGATACCAAATGTAACACCCCACATCTGTTAAGGTCACTCACAAAGGGAATGCCTTAACTTAAGTGGAGCATTACGGGTACTGGAACAGAAATATTACAAGACAGACATATATGAAACAGCGGAAAGTAAAGTGGAAGTACTTCAAATGATTTATTAAATATAATTGTTTACAATAAAATCCCATCAACTTCCAATACCCAATTACATAGCTAAAATATCTGCCTTACTCGAAAACAAAGAAGCATAAAAATAAATTGTGATATTCCCCAATAAAGCAAAGTAAGCCATAGCCAAGGGAAATCCAAGTCGTACATGAAAGAGCCTTGGAGCTTGGTAAGATCTGAACTAAGCTGTATTCCCACCCTGCGAACCTTGGGGGAGGGGGGGAAGGTTGAAACAGAAGAAAAAGAGGCGAAACAAAACAGGTCAGTCATAAAGACTGAGTAAGTCCTAGTGACTTTCAGCATAAAAATAGGTAAAGATAACATGGCATGAATAAACTGAAAATAAACATAAGCATGATGACAAGATAAGCTACAGGCACGATAACTAAGAATAACAACGTATGACATTTGTCATGTATAACATTGAGAGGTTCCCATTCAATATGAACTAAGTATAATTTCGCAAGATCGCAAGATTTCTCTGCTTCACCATTAAAATATTTCTATGATATCCATTTGCTCTGCACCACCCGTACTAGTATCCCAACCCGCGTCATGTGTTGACAATAAAATGATCCCTTGCCCAATGTCATGAAATAACCCATTACTTGGTCCCACGAAACGATCTATTAAACGATCGGCTCCCTACAAGTCATATCTCGTTCATGTGTTTGTGTCATACGGCCCTATCACGAATGTAGTTACCTGTGTTGGGTCCACCATAGGGTGTATCAAGCCCTATGGTGCCAACCCTCGACATGAATCAAGCACGCAAAGAGTAAACCTACTGATGCCCAATGCCTGCTTTTTCAACTCCGGACTACGTGCACGACCGTAGTCCTCCTGAACCTACACTGGCGCACCAACTCAGCCGTCGTTCTGGTCGCTTACAATCAGCCCAGTAATCGTGCCCCACCCTGCCTAGTCCTAGGGTATCTTGGTACATCTAAGTGGGTTACTGCTGAAATGGACCGCGTAACTAGTGTTTCCGTCTAATAGGTTAAGTGTTGTCATTTAAATTCGTGACTTAACCATTATCAGTCCAGCATGTCAAGTTGGTTAAGTGTTGTCATTCAAGTTCGTGACTAAACCCGCCTACGTGTCATGTCAAATTGGCTAAGTGTTGTCGTTCAAGTTCATGACTTAGCCCTACGAATCATGTGTCAAGTTGGTTAAGTTTATTTAAGCGGTTCGTGACTTAACCCTAACAAATCATCGTGTCAAATTAGTTAAGTATATTCAAGTGGTTCATGACTTAACCCTAACAAATCATAGTGTCATATTGGTTAAGTATATTCAAGTGGTTCATTACTTAACCATACCAAATCATCGTGTCAAATTGGTTAAGTATATTCAAGTGGTTCATGACTTAACCCTACCAAATCATCGTGTCAAATTGGTTAAGTATATTCAAGCGGTTCATGACTTAACCCTAACAAATCATCGTGTCACATTGGTTAAGTATATTCAAGTGGTTCATGACTTAACCCTAATAAATCATCATGTCAAATTGGTTAAGTATATTCAAGTGGTTCATGAATTAACCCTAACAAATCATCGTGCCAAATTGGTTAAGTATACATTGATTTAGCCCACCTGCTTATCATGTTGTGGCGGTTGAGTGTTACCCTCGGTTGTTACTTAACCTTACCACGCATCACGTTATATTGGTTAAGTGCGTGTTAACTTAACCCCATCCACTAGTCATATTATAATGGTTAAGTGTTACCCTCGTGTGTTTACTTAACCCTACCATGCATCAGATTATACCGATTGGGTGTTATCAACCCATTCAAGTTAAACCAACCCATCCGCTAGTCATGTTATAATGGTTAAGTGTCATTAGCCTAGCCATATTACTTAACCCACCCATTCACGTCATATCGGTTAAATATCATTAGTCTAGTCATATTACTTAACCCACCCCCTGGTTAACATGTTATGCTGGTTAAGCGTTCTTAGTTTACTTAACCCTGTCAATCCTGACTTTGCTTTAACTTATTCATTAAAGCACCAACCGCTCACATTAGACAGGTATTGTTGCGGTTACTAGACAGCCAGTCGGTTCCGAGCAGGTTTACACCGCAACTCAGTCTAACCTCGGGCCCTTATTGGGCTCAATGCCTTAACCTCCCACATTGGATAGGTATTGTTGTGATTACTGGACAATCGGGCGGGTCCGGGTAGGTTTACATCACAACTCAATCCAACCTCGGGTTAAGCATTTCGTATTTTCTAAATTTACATATTTCCTATTTATATGTAAGTGTGCTAACAATTTAATGCTATGGCCCATTTTCCAAGTTCATAATTCACGTTTTTGCCCCAAAACGTATTCCCAAATTATTATCATAATTCACTATGAAGTTATGCCAAGTTATAGCCTTTTATTTACAATACAAGCCAATTACCCAAAATCCAACTTAGGCGCGTTCATATTAAACTTTCTCCAAGTCATAAATTATCATATATGTTTCTACTCCAAATTTTACATAATTAACATATCCCCAAGTTCTAGACTACATGTCAATTTTACATATGCCCAATTCATACCAAATTTACATATATTCAATTCAAGCTGTTTTACATGTAAGCCAATTTTATGCCAATTTACCCATATACCAGGTTTCATGATTTACATGTTTACAAAGCTATGCTCAATTTACATAGATCAAGTTTTATACCCAAAATTACACGTATACCACATGTACACTAATTTACCCATAACAAGTTCTAGCCAAATTACATATATCAAGATCCATGTCAAATTACATATATCAAGATCCATGTCAAAATATATACGCCAATCCCCGTTCTTGCGATTACCATTATAATGACAATACCCAAATATTCAATTTCATGTTAATGGTAGTAATACCCAAATATCCAATTTTTATGTTATGCCATCAATTACACCAAACACATATATCCAAATAGGCAGTTTCCCAATATTTCCCCGTATTCAATCGCACGTATATCGTAGTTTTGGCCTAGGTCCGAAATTGACCAAGGTTCATCAAAAGAAAATAAATAGGGGAAGGTAGAATTTGTATAACAATAAGTACAGAGAGAAAACCGGTATAAAAACATCATCTTAGGCATAAAAGATAGATCTGGATAATAATATCAACATGAATCAAGAAAAACTGATTTACAACAAGCTGAATAGATCATAACCTTGACATGAGAATGAAAATAGAAAAGTCCCAAAACTCAAGATCCAAGAAGCAACAGAAATAGATCTGAATCGATAAACATACTTAAATCCAATTCCACTTTATTTCATGTCCCTATTATAATTAAATATTTAGATCTGAAAATAACTTGAACTTACAGAGCATGGCTAGCGAATTAAGAACTGAATATGTTGTAGAAATGTTGCAGCGTTGTTGATTTACTGTCTTGAATCGTTGTAGAAGTCTTAATCTTTGAATTGGTTTGTGTATGAAAGCTTAGGAAATTTATTAGAGGCGGCAACCATGATCAAGAGGGATTTAAACAGCATTTTGATGTAAGAATGATTTGTTATGAATTAGGTTAGGCCTTAGGGTGTATTTATAGGTGTAGGAACCATTTAGGGCCTTTAGATCAACCCTAGAGTCAATCCGGACCATCAAAAATGTCTCAGGCTTCAAAAATGGGTTCTGAGTCAAAACAGGTCGACTAGCGACCTGTAAGGGGGGAGGTCGACCGGGGGGGTAGGTCGACCCTAAGGTCGACCACGTGGTCGGCCTGGCCCCCAGGTCGACCCCCAGGTCGACCTGCCTAGTACTGTGCTGCCTAAAATTTGCTGAATTTTCTACAGGCCATAACTTCTTCATACGGACTCCGATTTTCGAAAACTCGGATCTATTTCATGTAGAATTCCAAGAAGAACGCAATGGCGCAACCCGTTTCCCATGATTCTCATTTTAAAATTTAATTATACCCTGATTTCTAGTTTCAACATGTTATTAAAATTCGGGTTGTTACATTCTCCTCTCCTTAAAGGATTTCGTCCCCGAAATCTTCAAGTTAAGAAGAATGCGTCCTACCATCCAATCATCCATCTACTCAATCATCAATCACAGGCATCCATCGTCCTTAAGAGATTTCTAATGCTGTATGAACATATGCGGAGAGTGTGTGTATATGTTCCCTATCTAATGCAAATGATCAGGCCTGATTGATCTTCCTAATGCAAAATATGTTTAGTGCCATGAGTCCAACATGTATGCAGATAGCCCTAATCACATAAACACTATATGTGTGCACAAACATCCATCCATATGCAACATCCACGTGATAACACATTCAATTTCATCCATCAACAAGTATAAACACTCATGCATATGTAGTATGAAAGGTGACGGAGACGATCTAGTGTCTAATGTGCGTGTATACGCATCCACGAGCAACCACTAACAACCGCTTGCAACCACTTGCGACCATCAATCATAACATGTCTCAAACACATGTTTACACCCAATTGTTCCTACCTAAAGATATAGTCGAATGATAGAAGCAAGTAAAAACTTTGTGCCCATTAGGCAATGTCAAAACTGGAAATCTATGTCACATATATACTGATTAGGAGAAGAACTCCCTAAGCACCAGCCCGAAGACCGAAATCGACATTAGTTTGACAGACAAAGAATTACTCAACCCAACGGACACCCCCAAGCCCCAACATGTATTACTAACAAATAAGTCATACTCCCTATGGGGTTTGCAACAGAAATAAGATTGAGAATAGGACCGAGAGGAAACACTTAAAAGATAGCATGCAAGTAAGCTCTACAGGAAAAGAGGGATCAAGGATATACTCTTATAAAGAGATATAACGTGTGTATGTAGCCTTCAATCTTCTTAGCTGCATTTCCTTGAGCTTAACTCCATTGTGCTTTGTCCGTTTTTTAACTTTACAATTTCGTAACTTCATAATTCTTGTTTCCAAAATATGAGTTGGAACCCATTTCATTGTCGCCTCTCGTTCCACTTTCATTTATTCTTTTTCTAGTATACTCGGCTCAAACATAACTGCGTACTCATGGTTTCTTGCAAGCTCTCCAAAATTCACTAGTGAATCCTGGATCTTGTTTACTTATTATAAGGTATTCCACGCAGAAGAACTATCTCTTGAAAACAAACAAATGCCAACCATGTTGCCAAATGTACTTACTAAGGTGATTTTCTATGGCTCATGCATAAGCGAAATGAACCATTCGCCTTAGTAGCGAACACTACTCGAGCGGGTCAATAAATGTATCAAGAGATTCTAGGTAACTAAGCATGGAAGAACCCTAAGAGTTACACTAGACTTCGAGGGCATTACCAAGGCAAGTCAAGAATCTAACTACCCTCTTTTCATACTCAAGAATGGCACCATTACTGGATAACCACTCCATCCCTAGAATCAACACATAGCCCAAAAAAACATAAGCATTACTTCTAAACTCAACACTTAGCACATACATTCCTAAATCCAAACAAGTCATGAATAAATGAGCCGATTCCCTAACAGGTTTTGAGAATAAAATGGGATCCTCTACTACGCCAGTACTCAGGTGCAAAGTCTCAACTATCGAAGCAGAATTAAAAGGATGCGATGTACAAAAACAAAGTTCTAACGGGATGATAGAAAAGAAAAGCTAAGCCTTTAATAGAAACGTTACCACCTCTCTTAGGTACGCTAGTAGTGAGAGCATGCAATTTCCCTCTCGATGATCTTGTTCTTTGCCCTTGTCCTTGTCCTATAATACTTAATTACATGTCCCTTTTTACCATACTAAAGTTATTCTCTCTTGTCATGGGTTTTTATTATTCTTTCAGTTGGCCTCTTTCCTTTCACCTTTTTCCTCTTCGTGGATTAAGCCATATCAACAAGTATCTCATCCTTGAAATAAGATTAGTCGCAAGTAAAACTACTGCGGCCACAGATGGAAGTTGGACACTACTTAGCCCTCCAACATGTGTCGCATGCCTACAAACTATGGTGAAAAAGAAAGAGAGAAGAGACTCAAGGAGAGAATCAAAAGATAGTGCATATGGCTTTGGGGAATATGCCTTTCGTAAAACAAAACTTTTCTTTTAGAAAAATGCTTCTTTGTAAACGTTTTGAAAATAATTTCAGAAGGTTTTTAAAAGCTTTAGCCCAGTTTGGTAACCTTCTGCTCTGATACCAAATGTAACACCCCACATCCGTTAAGGTCACTCACAAAGGGAATGCCTTAACTTCAGTGGAGCATTATGGGTACTGGAACAGAAATATTACAATACAGACATATATAAAACAACGGAAAGTAAAGTGGAAGTACTTCAAATCATTTATTAAATATAATTGTTTACAATAAAATCCCATCAATTTCCAATACCCAATTACATAGCTAAAATATCTGCCTTGCTTAAAAACAAAGAAGCATAAAAATAAATTGTGATATTCCCCAATAAAGCAAAGTAAGCCATAGCCAAGGGAATTCCAACCCGTATATGAAAGAGCCTTGGAGCTTGGTAAGATCTGAACTAAGCTGTATTCCCACCCTACGAACCTAGGGGGGAGGGGAAACGGAAGAAAAAGAGGAGAAACAAAACGGGTCAGTCATAAAGACTGAGTAAGTCCTAGTGACTTTCAGCATAAAAATAGGTAAAGATAACATGGCATGAATAAACTGAAAATAAACATAATCATGATGACAAGATAAGCTATAGGCATGATAACTAAGAATAACATCGTATGACTTTTGTCTTGTATAACATTGCGAGGTCCCCATTCAAGATGAACTAAGTATAATTTCGCAAGATCGCAAGATTTCTCTGCTTCACCGTTAAAATATTACTATGATATCTATTTGCTCTGCACCACCCGTACTAGTATCCCAACCCGTGTCATGTGTTGACTATAAAATGATCCCTTGCCCAATGTCATGAAATGACCCATTACTTGGTCCCATGAAACGATCTATTAATCGATCGGCTCCCTACAAGTCCTATATCATTCATGTGTCTGTGTCATACGGCCCTATCACGAATGTTGTTACTTGTGCTCGGTCCACCATAGGGTGTATGAAGCCCTAGGGTGCCAACCCCCGACACAAATCAAGCACGCACAAAGATGCCCAATGCCTTCTTTTTCAACTCCGGACTACGTGCACGACCGTAGTCCACCTAAACCTACACTGGCGCACTAACTCAGCCGTCGTTCTAGTCGCTTACAATCAGCCCAGTAATCGTGCCCCACCCTGCCTAGTCCCAGGGTATCATGATACATCTAGGTGGGATACTGCTGAAATGGACCGCGTAATTAGGGTTTCCGTCTAATAGGTTAAGTGTTGTCATTTAAATTCGTGACTTAACCCTTATCAGTCCAGCATGTCAAGTTGGTTAAGTGTTTTCATTCAAGTTCGTGGCTTAACCCGCCTACGTGTCATGTCGAATTGGCTAAGTGTTATCGTTCAAGTTCATGACTTAGCCCTACGAATCATGTGTCAAGTTGGTCAAGTATATTCAAGCGGTTCATGACTTAACCCTAACAAATCATCGTGTCAAATTGGTTAAGTATATTCAAGTGGTTCATGACTTAACCCTAACAAATCGTCGTGTCAAATTGGTTAAGTATATTCAAGTGGTTCATGACTTAACCGTACCAAATCATCGTGTCAAATTGGTTAAGTATATTCAAGTGGTTCATGACTTAACCCTACCAAATCATCGTGTCAAATTGGTTAAGTATATTCAAGCGGTTCATGACTTAACCCTAACAAATCATCTTGTCAAATTGGTTAAGTATATAAGTGGTTCATGAATTAACCCTAACAAATCATCGTGTCAAATTGGTTAAGTATATTCAAGTGGTTCATGACTTAACCCTAACAAATCATCGTGTCAAATTGGTTAAGTATACGTTGACTTAGCCCACCTGCTTATCATGTTGTGACGGTTGAGTGTTACCCTCGGTTGTTACTTAACCTTACCACGCATCACGTTATATTGGTTAAGTGCGTGTTAACTTAACCCCATCCACTAGTCATATTATAATGGTTAAGTGTTACCCTCGTGTGTTTACTTAACCCTAACACGCATCAGATTATACCGATTGGGTGTTATCAACCCATTCAAGTTAAACCAACCCATCCGCTAGTCATGTTATAACGATTAAGTGTCATTAGCCTAGCCATATTACTTAACCCACCCATTCATGTCATATCGGTTAAATATCATTAGTCTAGTCATATTACTTAACCCACCCCCGGTTAACATGTTATGATGGTTAAGCGTTTTTAGTTTACTTAACCCTATCAATCCTGACTTAGCTTTAACTTATTCATTAAAGCACCAACCACTCACATTAGACAGGTATTGTTGCGGTTACTAGACAGCCGGTCGGCTCCGGGCAGGTTTACACCGCAACTCGGTCTAACCTCGGGTCCTTGTTGGGCTCAATGCCTTAACCTCCCACATTGGATAGGTATTGTTGTGATTACTGGACAGCCGGGCAGGTCCGGGCACGTTTACATCACAACTCAATCCAACCTCGGGTTAAGCATTTCGTACTTTCTAAATTTACATATTTGCTCTTTATATGTAAGTGTACTAACAATTTAATGTTATGGACCATTTTCCAAGTTCATAATTCACGTTTTTTCCCCAAAACGTATTCCCAAATTATTATCATAATTCACTATGAAGTTATGCCAAGTTATAGCCTTTTATTTACAATACAAGCTAACTACCCAAAACCCAACTTAGGCGCGTTCATATTAAACTTTCTCCAAGTCATAAATTATCATATATGTATCTACTCCAAATTTTACATATTTAACATATGCCCAAGTTCTAGATTACATGTCAATTTTACATATGCCCAATTCATACCAAATTTACATATGTTCGATTCGTGCCATTTTACATGTATGCCAATTTACCCATATACCAAGTTCCATGATTTACATGTTTACAAAGCTATGCTCAATTTACATAGATCAAGTTTTTTACCCAAAATTACAAGTATACCACGTTTATACTAATTTACCCATAACAAGTTCTAGCCAAATTACATATATCAAGATCCATGTCAAATTACATATATCAAGATCCATGTCAAAATATATACGCCAATCCCCATTCTTGCGATTACCATTATAATGACAATACCCAAATATTCAATTTCATGTTAATGGTAGTAATACCCAAATATCCAAATTTTATGTTATGCCATCAATTACACCAAACACATATATCCAAATAGGTAGTATCCCAATATTTCCCCGTATTCAATCGCACATATATCGTAGTTTAGGCCTAGGTCCGAAATTGACCAAGGTTCATCAAAAGAAAATAAACAGGGGAAGGTAGAATTTGTATAACAATAAGTACAGAGAGAAAACTGGTATAAAAACATCGTCTCAGGCATAAAAGATAGATCTTGATAATAATATCAACATGAATCAAGAAAAACTGATTTACAACAAGCTGAATAGATCATAAGCTTGACATGAGAATGAGAATAGAAAAGTCCCAAAACTCAAGATCCAAGAAGCAATAGAAATAGATCTGAATCGATAAACATACTTAAATCCAATTCCACTTTATTTCATGTCCCTATTATAATTAAATATTTAGATCTGAAAATAAATAGAACTTATAGAGCATGGCTAGCGAATTAAGAACTGAATTTGTTGTAGAAATGTTGCAACGTTGTTGATTTACTGTCTTGAAGTCTTAATATTTGAATTGGATTGTGTATGAAAGCTTAGGAAATTTATTAGAGGCGGCGGCCATGATCAAGAGGGATTTAAATAGCATTTTGATGTAAGAATGATTTGTTATGAATTAGGTTAGGCCTTAGGGTGTATTTATAGGTGTAGGAACCATTTAGGGCCTTTAGATCAACCCTAGAGTCAATCCGGACCATCAAAACATGTCCCAGGCTTCAAAAATGGGTTCCGGATCAAAACAGGCCTACCAGGTCGACCTGTAAGGGGGAGGTCGACCATATGGTCGACCTGGGGGGGGGGGGGGTAGTTCGACCCTAAGGTCGACCCCCAGGCCGACCTGCCTGGTCCTGTGCTGCCTAAAATTTGCTGAATCTTCTACAGGCCATAACTTCTTCATCTGGACTCCGATTTTCGAAAACTCGGACTCTATTTCATGTAGAACTCCGAGATGAACGCAATGGCGCAACCCGTTTCCCATTATTCTCATTTTAAAATTTAATTATACCCTGATTTCTAGTTTCAACATGTTATTAAAATTCGGGTTGTTACATTGCCCTTCGACATGTATCATATTTTTAACATGCCTACGGAACCATGCCAAAATAGGCATACCCTTTCGGGAAGAAACGACTCCTCGAACAAAAAGGAAAAGGAATAAAGCGGAGAATCGAGAGATATTTATGGCTTTGGGGTATATGCTTTTCAAAATAGACTTTTTAGTTTAAAATACTTTGTTTTTGAGACCTTTTTGAAAACCATTTTCGAAATACTTTATCCGACCTTATAACCATATGCTCTGATACCAAATGTGACACCCCACGTCCGTTAATGTCACTCATTAAGGGAATGCATTAAGTTTCATGAAGTGTTATAAGTAGTGAGAACGTAATAGCATAAGACAAACATGTAAAATAACAACGGAATTTAAAAACTTTATTTAAATCAAAACATCATGATCCCAAATACTGAGTTTACATCATAAGTTACAAATTACATTAATAATCTGTCTTGCCAAAAATATCAGAGTACAAAAGCGTAAACCATATTTTCCTTGCAAAGCCATAAGAGTGTTGACAAGAAGTCAAAGTGATACATCTATATCAAAAATCCAAGCTATGCTGAAAGAATCCAAATCAACTCTAAGCACTTCCACCCTAAGAACCTGGGGGGTGAACGGAAGAGAGAGAAGAGGAAATAAAAAGGGTCAGACATAAAGTCTGGTGAGTCCAGTTACTTTTAAATATAAATAGATAAAAGTATCATGGCAGGTATGTAAACGGGAAGAACAAGATAACAGTAACAATAACAAGTGTGAACAGAGCAAGATGAGATGAACATGATATATTGCGCTTCTTAAATACATTTCCCTGCACTGTAGATATACTAGTGTATTAAAAGTAGAATGATCCCTACTAATACCGTTCCATTACATTTTCTTAGTTATTAGGTTACTTGGGTTAAAAGCACTCAAGACTTATACGCAAATCGTACCCAGTTACTTTCCCATGGATTCACCTAATACAATATATGTAGCTATCTCTCAATATTGAGATACACCCCATGGTATACCCCTCGCATGGTCTCTACCGTAATGAATGCATTCCCTCATCCTACGCCGGAGGGACATACAGATCTCTATATAAAATGTTACGTTCTGCATATATCTATCTTTACTATGCTACATAAGCTATGGACTTCCACCATCGATCGAATCAGATTCCTTATCGGAATAACGCCCTCTAGTCTACGATACACCACCCAGAGCAAATATACATGTATTTAGACTGTCCCACGTATGTACTGTAATTGTGGCTCGATGCCTCAATCGCACGTCCTCAAATGTGCACCAAGTTCCGTGGCAGGGCTAAACAACAAACACGGAACTTGGCCGGGAGCTTTTCCATATCTATACATGCCGCCTTTAAGTGCCTTCAAATACAGATATTCCTCGGGTCTATTTTTCATGGTGGCTATGGCCCCACCTCGGCCCCTCCCTCAACTAGTAAAGACTACAGAGTTAAGCGACCGCCCCTAATAACAACCCATCTAAACATCCATGTAACGTCTACCCTCAACCCCGTAGCTCGATAGTGAAAGGTGAAATGATGTCTTGGGTTTAGCTCTAGTCTTTTCGCATCCAGTTGGGTGTCGATGACGGATATCCGACGGTCTACTATCCTTGTTGGTCGTGACCCTCTCTATCTCCTCGTGAGGCAACCGTCGAATCACCCTGATGTCACCTCGTCACAGCATTCTAACTACATAGCTACATCTGTAGTCAAGGCCCACCCACCTAGTAGTTACGCGCAGATACAACCTCTGCAAGTGCAGCCTAAGACATTTGTCACTGCACAGAGGACTACTAGGAGCACCTAATGTACTTCATAAATACGCGTGCTTCCCCTTCCCATTCCTTTGGAGCCGTCATAACAATCAGATGAATGTGCGCTCTCCTCACGTCATATAACACCTCGATGATCTACCCCGTTAGGTTATTCATCCTCAAACATACGGACTGGTCCAAGTGCCTTCCTTTGATATGTTGTTAGACCATATGTCTAAACATTCTTTTACACGCTTGCATTACCTCACTGGGTTTCCATTTAACTTGGTTATCTCCATTCATAATGAATTCTAATTCAAATTACCAAGTTTCTCTTGCTTATTAATTTCAGTCATAAACTTAATCCATTTAAGTTTATTAATAAGCCCACAGCATGTTATTTCTAGATTATGGCCCAAGGTCTGTAATCCACAATCTATTTTATATTCTTGATTGGTTACATCATTACAACAACATGTTCTCCTAAATACGTTGTTAAGTATATCTCAATTCACATGTTCCCTAATTAACATGTCACTTACCATTTATGATTAAATATACCTTATTTATTTTATAATTTTTCCACATTCTTTCTCATTTAATCATAAATTCTATTTACACAGTCACTACAACTTATCGTTGTTTACTTAGCAGATTATTACGCATATCTAATTCTATCATTTCTACAAGTTATGCTTACCCTACAAGGGTGTCTTGAATTACATGACTTTATTATATTTTCCACCGGTTATGTATACCACTAGGTGTCTTTAATTACATAACCTTATTGGGTTAAGTTCATGGGCCTATATGCAAATATTACCCACCCCCTCTATTTTACTTAACCCACCCACTAGCCATCCAATTTTACTTAACCCTAACTCAAGTTCATAATCATACAATCCTTATGGATTAAATTAGGTTAAGTAGTCCAATTCATTACCATATCCAATTATGGTTATAATGGGCTAGACCTCCCATATTGGGCCTACAACGTGTAGATGCTGGATATGTCGGTCTGGTCCGGGTAGTCTTATTCCACAGTTGGGTCTAACCACGTGTCTTAGCGCGATTCATATTTGCACACATAGACCTCTCACATTAGGTTCAACATTAGTGGGTGCTGGATATGCCGGTCGGGTCCGGGCAGACTTCCGCCACTATTGCAACCTAACCTCGTGTCATAAGTGCAATTACAATTCCTAGTTGTAATTACTAGATATTCCATTTTTATCCAAATCTACCTATGTCATTATAAGTGATTATTTCTCTTCTTTCCCCATATTTAATTATATGCCCAATTCATTATTCAAATCATAGACTTTTACACCCCTTTTCAATTCACCTTTTAATTATGCACCATATGCTTTTTTCCCAAGTTATAAGTCAAGGCATATATATATATATATGTGTGTGTGTGTGTGTGTGTGAGTGTATGTTATGCACAAACTCAAATCTACAAATTTTACAATTTATGTCCTTAGTCCATATTCACCCATTTCAATGCAAGTTATACCCAGATCCATATTCGCATATTCTCCAATGTATGCCTAAAATTCATATTCACATACGTCCCTGTTTGTCCCAAATCAGTATTTAGACATGTCCCATTTTGTACCCAATTCCATATTTACATTTATTCCAATGCGTGCCTAAATTTATATTATCCAACAAGATATAGGCCCCCAAACCCATATTCATATATTTCCAAATTTATGCCCAAATTTAGATCCATATTTTCCAATATCAATTATGCCTCAAATTATGTCTTTCCCCATCGTTCCCAATTTCGCATGTTCGCATTTTTCAGCATTAGGCCTAGGCTCGAAGGTATCTTGGCTTCATAAAAATGAAAAGGGAAAAGACGGAGAGAAGAGAATCAGAACATGCATAATAATGAATCAATGGCATAACGGTAGAATTAGGCATAAAACCTGAATGGGCATATTATGACTAAATTAGACTTGGTGACGATATAAACATATAAGAACAGATCAGAGGAATATGTCATAATAGAACTGATTAGGCACCGATTCAAGATCCAATTTTTATATACATATCACGATTACTATTTAAATATTCAGATCTAAAAATAACATGAACTCACACTGAATGGTTCTAAGGAAATGGATCCAATTTACTACAAGAACATGTTGAATAAGTTATTGTAGCCATCACTGAATTTATTGTAGCAATCTTCTAATATGTAAAATCTTCTTTGAATTGATTTAGAAGAAAAGAGGTCATTTTAATTTTCATTGCAGTAGAGCTTCGCCGTTAGTATTTAGATAAATAAAACTTAGGTCTAGGATCCTTTATATAGCCTAGGGTTCATGAATCTAGCTCCGAAATCGTCCAGGTTCAGAAAAGAAGTTTCCAGAGCCACGGGTAGGTCGACCCCCCTTCAGGTGCTTCGACCCCTAGGTCGACCCCCCTTCATGGGTGTCGACCCCTAGGTCGACCCGGGGATCGACCCCCATGTGCCTGAGTCGACCCCTAGGTCGACCCAACAGGGTCTCGGTCGACTTCAAAATGTCGGCCATTCCTCAATTTGCATGCCGAATTTCGGGTTTTGCTGATTTTTGAATATTTTTGAATTTATATGTATATATATCTTACTTATATGCAAGGAAACTTCAAACCTTAATAACTTCTTCATACGGTGTCTGATTTATGCAAACCAGGTGTCTATCTTGACCAGAATTCCGAGATGAACGCAGTGGCGCAGTCCGTTTTACTTATTTCTGAATATTTAATTAAGTTTTACTTAATTCATTGTTAATAGTGTATTTCACACTAATTATTCTTTAATTCATCATCTTTAGCGTCGCTAAAATTTCGGGGTGTTACAGTACCTATCCACTATCACTTGAAACTTGTAGACTAAATGTACCATTCAACTACCACTAAAATAAGGTTTGTATCTCTGGTCAAATCATCTTTTCATTGCAGTGTTTAGTCTAATCACATGTTCGTTGTAATTTGATTTAATTTGGAGTCATTTATGAGGTTTAATATTTAATAACTATATATATATATCAATGGTATTCTGGTTTGATCTTGGCAGGAACCCGAAAAAGGTATAGAATGTTGAGTATGGTCTATGATTGGTGAGAGCCCAACGAGACCGGAAGGATGTTGAGTGTGGTTTATGCTCTGTATGAGTCTAGTGAGGCTATGGTCATTGAGCATGGATTACACTCAGAAATATCTCAAAGAAACTAAGGATTCACTTAGAGAGGCTACATATTTCGATGCTAGCTTAGCATAGCTGAATACTTGAAATTATGATGGTATTACTGAATGTTCTAGAGAGATTGTGAACTTGAACTTAATAAATGATCTAGTGCGATCGTGGATTTGGATCTATATTTTAGCTATCAGATTTAGCAAATGATCTAGTGATATTGAGCACATGACTTTGGATATGGTTATTGGCCTGAAACAACTGTAGGATTCGTAGAAGAGATCGTGGACATGGATTGGTTAACTCAGACACTCATGGGTTATGGACTCTGGAGTCATAGAATTATGAAATACATCTTTCATAAAAAGATAAGTTTTGAGATCCAAGCATTTACCCACATTTTTGAAAGGCTGTTACACATTGGATTTGGATACATAAGTTGCTTAATCATCATACCAAGTGGTTGCAAGAGAAGATCAAATGGTCCATACATGAGCATGGAAAACAATTGCAGACATGAGGATTAACATGAATAGAAAGCTGGAATTGACTAAGTACCAAAATATTTAAGGTAGGAGTTCATATTGCATTTACCCCCATTAACCTCAAGTCATGAATTAAGCTCAACTACTCAGATCAATACTCTAATGACCTGTAAATTCACTTTTTATTTGAATATACAAAATAATTTCAAACATTTAAATAACGGATTTTATTACATAAATAAATCTCTTTATAATAATAATAATAATGATGATGATGTTGTTCCAAAAATTATTTACAAAACTAGTAGGCTGAAAACCCCCGAAAATGTGACCGGAAATTGTGTTTTGAATTTTCAATTTTTAATGGTATAAAAGTTATAAGAGAAGTTGTATGTACTAGATTATACATGAATGTAGACAAATAAATGTCACATGCTTATGTTAATAACTTGATTAGACCGAATTAAGCTTAAGAAAAGCACCTAAGATAATAAAGTAGAAAATTTTCTTTTCCCTTAAATAAATGTGTACATCAACACACAAACCAAAGCAAGTAACTTGAAAAGGTGTGAAATGAAAGAAATATGTAAGGATATGATAGTTAACGTATAAAATAAGGTAAGGAGGGAGGTAAATGATGATGTGTTGCTAAATGAGTGTGGGTATGTAAGGAAAGTCATTTTAGTAATTTGGTTAAGCCACTTTGTGTAAAAGCAATTCTCTTCTTTCTCTTTTCTCTTTTTCATTTAAGTTCATTGTTTTAAAGTCCTCTCTCTCTTATTCCAAACTTGTAATGGCTTCCAAATTATTTCGAAAGTTTAAAAATCCAATCTTTCCATTTCTTTCTTTAGTAAAAATCATTAAAATCTCAATTTTCCCTCCCTACATCGTATAACTAGCAAAACAAGACCCATATTCACCCAATCAAGCTTGGAAAATCCCAAAACACACCTATGCCAAACCTTTTAGCCTCTACAAGGGTCCAAATCCCTTTTTTTCGAGTTCTAGTATAAATTATAATGTTATTTTGATGTTTGGTGAAAGTTTTGCTTGTTTTGATACTTTAGGTGTGTAAAAAATCTAACCTTTACAAATAAATTTTTAACCTTTATTTCATTTGTTTTAAATTGACGGTATTAACATGTATTTATGTTTTTTTGGGTAATGGTCAGATTATGCCATCCAAAAGTTGATGGTTTGAAAAGTTAGTACATAAGTTTGTGGTTACTTTATAAAAATGCAGTCTTGTTTGGAAGTAATGATCTATATGCTATATGTTTGTTATCTACATATGTTTTCATGCTCATATCGTGCTATGTGATGTTTGGACTAACAAAAAACATGTGAAATATGGTTATGTATATATCTGTGTAGCGGCTATCACTATATCGATACTTTTGTAAATATTACTCCTTTGGAATTTGGGATTTTTTTTTCTAAATATGTTTGGATTTTTGCAAATGATCTTTGATTTATAAAATAAATATGAAAATGTTGGTAACTGATTACTTTAATAATGTAATTTTAAAGTTATTTAATCATTTAAAGAAAAGATGATTAATATTAATTAATTAAATAATTAATAGTGTGATCAAGTTAATTAACTAAGTACTTAACAATGTGGTTAAGATTAATTAATTAGTTATTAATGATGTGATTAAATTAAATAATTAAGTATTAATGATGAGAATAATATTAACTAATTAAATATTAATGTTTTGGTTAAGATTTATTAGTCAATTTAATTAATGATAATTGAGGATAATTAAGTGTTTCTTTAGCATTGATTAATCACTTTGACAATAATGATTTAAGATTAATTAATTACTTTATTGTATGGATTTTAAATATAATTAACTTTTTTGATTAAGAAGCTTTAAAGTTAATCAATTATTTAAATAATAGTAATTTAAAGTTTTTTTGAACCTGGGTAAACCACCTCGTTAAAAACCTGTACATTTACCCAATGTGAGTACACGAAAGGAAAAAAGTGTGCTGCGCTTTATTGACAACTCATCAATAAAATGCACAACAGTACGGGGCAAGAGAACATTGCATAACCTTTTTGCCCAAACCCCAGAAATAAAAATACGAAGGAAAACAATAAGGGGAAAAACAACTCAAAAAACTCCATGGCCCAACCAACGCCAAAAACAAGCTTCATAAAAACACGTGGGACATTAAACTGACAACTGACGGCAAGAAAAAGGAAACAACTCTTCAAAGCCAGTTCCAATAGTAACATCGAAACCTAAACTGCTCCCCCAAATGGTGGCTGCTCATCCATTATCAAGAATTTCAACTCCCTAATTGATCAGGATCTTCATGTGCTTGGTCAGATTCTTCCTCTTAGACTTTCGCATCATGTACTTTATATCAATTTCAATTAAATTCCACCACTTGAATTTATCTAAAGATCCATTTGCATGACTTCGAGTGTTTCGTTCAGCCCAGATGTGATTAGCTGTGGCGACGATACTTTCGAAGGCTAATTCTTGCGCAACGTCTTTGATAGTGTAATGTGCTTTCAGGAAATCAATTTCGTCATTAAGGCATATCGGGTGATTCGAGTTTGGAGGATAGTTCATCTTTAATTTGCATCTCATCTAGAGGTATGCCGAATAAGGGGAAGGAGAAAAAAGGCGATCCCTCGATTCATTGTTTCCCTTACATAACACGCATAAAGGATTAATGTTATATCCCCAATTCGTCAAATGGTCATACGTAGATAATCTGTTGAAACAAGCTTTATACATGCAAATGGACATCTTTGTGTTGTTAATATAGTGCCATGTAATTTTGCACCACTCAAGTTCCGGTTTCACATCGCTTAATAATTTTCAAGCTGAGTGAAAAGATAATCCATTCCTGCTATTATTCCAACTCCAAAAATTAGAATCAAAATTTAAATTTGTACGCACTTCACCTATTTTTTCAGTAATCATTCTTGAGACTGTTAGGCGATTGGTTTGGAACACACCATCCTATATAAGACAATCCACATTTAGATTTTCGCCACCACACAAATCTAAATTGTCCTACGCCAGAATGTTTATGAGAATTTCACAGTTTAACTAAGGGTCAAACCATAACGAGGTATCATGTCCGTTAGAGATACACCAATTGATACATTTCATCCCCAGACTTTTGTTCCTTAGCATAGCTTTCCACGTACATGAACTGTTATTGATAGTTTGCATGACCCAAAATCTTTTATCTTTACAGTATCTATTCTCCATCCACTTCTTCCACATGTTGTTTCTGCTCATGAAATGCCATATTAACTTAACTGCTGCAGCGGTCTTAATATCATCAAAATTCCTTAATCCCACTCCTCCTTCACTTTTCGGACTGCAAATAGTACCCATGCTATTTTGTGAGTTTTCCTCCCTAAACAAAATTTGTGCAAATTTTATTTAGCTCATCAATCGTCGCAGCCGGCAATTGGTAGACTAGTAACCAGAACATAATCATAGGAGTGATCACCGATTTAATCAATTTAATTCTACCATCCATTGATAAAAGCCTACAATCCCAACTGTCCATTTTATTTCTGATTTTGTCAAAGAGCTCACCACAATCAGAAAAATGAAAATAATTATTTGATAATGGAATGCCAAGATATTTAATTAGCAGATTCCCTTCTTTGATATCCAACAGTCTAGTTAAATAAGCCTTGATGTTCACTTGCTGAAAGAACCTTTGATTTTAAATAGTTAACTCTAAGACCAGCCATAACCTTCATGTTGTCTAAAATCTTTGCTATTTCAGTGGCACCTTTAACTTTAGCTTTTGAAAAAATCATCAAATCATCGGCGTAAATCAAATGGTTAACATGTGGCTCATTTTTGAAAATAGGCTAAACCAAATCCTTTATGCTAGCTTTGTGCATCATAATTGAGAAAACCTCCATAACAACGAAGAAACGATAAGGGGATAAGGGATCCCCTTGTCTCAGCCCTCCGTTACTATGAATGAACCCCTTTAGACTACCCTTCATCAATATAGATAAAGTAGGAGTATTTATGCAATTTTTGATCACCCTAACAAGATATCTAGGGAAACCCAAAATTTTCATCATATGGCACACAAAACTCCTATTAACCATGTCGTAAGCTTTTTGTAAATCTATTTTGATACACATACTGCCATTGCCTTCTCTTTTTTTGGCAAGGCACATTGCCTTCTCTTTTGAAATACCTAATTTGTTCATGAGCTAATAAAACATTTTACATGACATGTCTGCCAGGTATGAAAGCTGATTGATTTTCAGAAATTAGATGCATAAGGTACGGCTTAATCCTGTTGCAAACAACCTTAGAAATAATTTTATAGATGACATTACAACAAGAAATAGGTCTATAATCAAATATATTCATCGGTTTCACATTTTTTGGTATAAGCGTGATAAAAGTATGATTGATACCTTTAGTGAGCATCCTAGTTTTGAACACATCATTAATAACATCATATAAATACCTCTTAATTTCCTCCCAATGAAGCATGAAAAATTTAGCGGTAAAACCATCAGTCCCCTAGCTTTTATCATCAGGAATAGAAAAAGTGGCTTTATAAACTTCATCCATAGAAATACTAGATGTAAGATGCTCCCTTCCTCGATAATTTATAATAAACTTGCAATTGATATTTGGAAAAGCAGAAGTTTGAGGGGATTCAGTGAAAAACTGTCACAAAAATAGTTTGTCGCCTCCTATTCAATGCTATCCGCATCATGTAACATCTTACAATTAGCTAAAATGATTTTTGCCAAATTATTTACATTCTTTCTCAGAGACATTTTTGCATCAAAAGACTTTGTACATGAGTCCCCTTCATTCAGCCAAGATATTTTAGCCTTCTGCCTCACATTTTTATATTCTATGTAACATTGATCTCTCTATTTTCCATAAATCGCCTCAAGTTTGTCAAATATGTCATTATCTATTTGGTTTTCATCAATTTCTTTTAGAGTATCACAATATTCCTGCTCCACTCTTCTTATATTATTTTTGTAATGCCAATTATTACAATTCCACCACTTTAAATTGAACTTGCAGCATTTCAAGAACATTTGAAAAGTGTGTAGTTTTGACCCCTGCCATTGCATCACATCTATTTGATTCAAAGCCAAAAAAACAATCCCAACAACCTTCCAACTCATTCCAAGTATTAACATATCTAAAGGAAATGTTCCTCTTTTCATGATTCTTCGGTTTTAAATATACACGAATAGGATTGTGGTCACTAATAGGGTTAGATTCTCCATAAGCCGTCAAATCAGGATTCATATATAAGAAATGATAATTACACAAAAATATGTCTATTTTGGTTGTTATGCCTCTCTTTCTGCAGGTATATTTAAAGCCTTTAATAGGAATATCCATAAGACCTGCTTCGGCAATACAGTTTAGAAAACCAGAAACTTGTCTATAAGGCGTAGAAGTACCCCATTTTTTGTCATTCGTTGATAAGATTTTGTTAAAATCTCCTATAACACACCAAGGGATATCCACTTGATTAGCTTCATTAACTAAATCAGACCAAACTTCTCCCTGTCAAGAAAAAAATTGCTAGCGTAAATAAAACTCACACGACACTTTAGACCCCCTGCATTATTAGCTAGAATGGATATATGTTGGTAAGATTGTTAACCGGCTTTTGGTCCGGTTCCCAAGAGGGCATCAGGCAAGCCCAACTTAACGTATCACATGAAATTGAGGCCGGAAGGGGGTGCTAAGGAATGAAGGAAACAAGGCCAAGAAGGGACTACACCGCTCGTAACCTCACAGCATTCGGAAAACATCCCCGAACCAAGGCACTCGGGCCCCGAGGGAGTCACGAGCTTCAAGCATCCGATCCTGGGATCCTCGCATCCCACGGAAGAACTTCGCATCGAGCAGAGCGAGAAATTCGCACCCAGTAGGTGCAAATTTTTGCGCCCAAGCTGGGTTCAAAATTTCGCACCTGACGGTGCGAAATTTCGCACCATGCCGGGGTGCGAAATTTTGAACCCATGTCTGGGTTCGAAATTTCACACCCAGCAGGTGCGAAATTTTGCACCCAAGCCCGGGTTCGAAATTCGGAGGCACGCGGGTGGTGGGTTCGAATTTCTTCTAGTGGTCCTCTATTTTTACCTACTCCTACCTAATCCTACCTACCCCCACTCATATGAATAGCCATGGCCTCACACTTCAAGGGAGTTGGATTTTCTTCACTTGAGACCTTCCTAAGACCTCATTGATGGCATCTCCTATTTAAGAAAGAAGGAGAATTAAATGTTCTTTTTCCCAAATACCTAGCATATGGCAATTATGAAAGAAAATGTAATGAGAGTGGCACTACCTTGTAATTCTCGTGTGATTAATAAAATTCCAACATCCTTCCAAAGTGAACGTAGGCCTAATCTGCGGCCGAACCACTATAAATACTTGTGTCATTTTCCGCTTTCTTCTAATTAGTATTGCGACCAAATTAATTATTCCTAGTAATTGGAATTTTTGGTGTTTACGACATTTTTTACCGTCAACGTTTGGTGCTTTCACTGAGAGTTTAAATTCGAGATTTGTCTCTTTCTTCCACATTATCATATCGACTTCGACAAGCTTGAGGTTCCTTGCTCAACCTGCTGTCGAGTCCGCTTACGATGGTAAAGAAGTCAAAGAACGCAATGGTTGGCTCTTCAGCCGCAACCGAGGCCGGTACCTCCCAACAACCTCAACCGATAGATATCCCGACCGCCAATGAAACCGTACTCCCTATTGTGTACCCCGAATCGCCAGTTACACAAGCTCAAATCCGCACGCTTAATGATAGATATGAGAGCACCGCGGTCGAGCTCAACTAACACTAAGGAATAACGTTAACCGTATGCAGCAACTTCAATAAAGACAACGCATCGTCGCTCAACTTCAACTCTCGACCCCGACTAACTACCTCGGAAACTTCCTCTTCCCAGTCAAGGGGTCCACACCAAAGGAGGAGGTTCAGCCTCATCAACAACGTCGCCGTTCGTACAAATGCTCTTGTTAACTGTAACGATCAGGCCAACGGCAACGGAAATGGCAACGGCGACCGAACTGCAGTCACATATAGCGAGGGGGCACAACATCGAGACCGCTTTCGCTTGATCATCAATGACGGACCAGGTCCTACAAACCAACCTCTTCCTCGATGCAACCCGATGGTTACTAATCAGGGTGATGGGCATGCATTTCCAGCAGCCCACGCTCCTCCAGAACAGTGTCCGCAACACCCCGCTCCCCTAACCATCCACACCAAGGCCCAATCATAGATGTCGAGGACATGGAGGAGGACAATCCAGACATCCATCATAGAAGAAGACCTCACAACAGGACTCCAGAGCCATGTCAAAATCCATGGATCCCGATGGTGGATCCCCATCCAACTTACCTTCCCGACATGGTGCGAAGGATCATGAGGGAAATGCGAGGGGGCGCGCACGACTCATGGGAAGTTCACATTAGGCGCAACTCCTTCACGAGGAGAGTAAATGAGGCTGAGTGGCTTTGAGGCACTTTAGCATGCCACAAATGCCACTCTACGATGGTACCAATGATCCTTATGCCTTCTTGAATCGCTATGAATGACAAATGAACTCAAGCCGGGGTGACGATCCAGCAAAATGCAAATGCTTCCCGGTCTTCCTTTCCAGTACTGCTTTACTTTGGTTCTCTTGCCTCCCTTTTGATTCCATTAACAACGTCGGGCAACTAGCAACAGAGCTGGTCAAGCAATTCAGGGTGCATATCCAAACTCCGAAGAATAACCTCACTTTATCCAACCTAAACCAGGGGCCCGTCGAGTTGCTTAGGAGCTACCTTTCCCGGTTTAACATAGCTATCGCCGAGGTCGAGGATCCATATTCTCGCACCATACTCTTTCAGCTGGCAAAAGGTGTCCTCCCTACTTCAGAGTTCGGGGCTTGGATCGATCGAAAGAAGCCAAAAATCCTCCACGCCTTCTACAAGAAGGCAGATCAATACTTGTGCCAAGAAGAGGCAAGATGGAACTGGCTCTCCGCCACAAGTTGTCCTAGTGATCCCTAAGAAGACACCGCAAATAACAACCTCAGGGGGAGGTGAGGCGGGGAGCCCTTCAACCAAAAAAGGGGGGCAGGTCCCTACAGGCCAAAACCAAATAACAGCAAGTCGGATGGATGGAACAACAGGCAAGCCCCAGCAGAATCGGGAAAGCGCGGCCCTCACCAAGCTTTCGAGACTTACACATCATTAAATGAAGACATATAGACAATCGACTTAGAAACATGTAACACCTTGCTATACGAGAAGCCACGCGTTAGAGAATCAACTGACCACGAGAAGAACACCGGAAGGTACCGTCGATACCACAACATGTACGGGCATAACACCAACGAATGTTGCCAACTTAGGGATGCAATCAAGAAACTTATTCATGTGAAACGGCTCGAGCAATATGTCCAAGAGCCCTTCCCCCCGAAGCAAACTCGCAGCCTCCAACGCCAGCTCCACAAGCAGTCACCAAGGCAGCTCCGGGACCGTCTAACCCAAGATGAGGAATCGTGATCAACACCATATGTGGCATGCCTTACCCCACACGCGACAACTTTCGAAAAATGGAGGAGTATGTGATTTCCATAAAGTACGCTACTTACGAAGTCTGCTCCGCTCTTCTTGAGTCCATCCCATCCAAGCTACAAAAAACCATGCGTGAATATATTATCTTCCGATAAAGAGAATCGACAGGAGTCGAGATCCCGACCACCGATCCACTAGTCATTACTGCTCAGATCGGCCCAGCTTTCATCCGGAAAATCTTAATCGACTCAGGGAGCTCGGTCAACTTCATCTTTAAGGCCACCTACATCCAGATGAAATTGGAAACAAATGATTTGAAGCCATATCATGCCGCGATTCACGGATTCAATGGGGCATCTAGTTCCCCCGTAGGGATGATCGACCTACCTGCGGAACTGGGCGAGGGGAACCGAAGCCGAGTCCGAATTCTCACTTTCATGGTTATAAACATCAACTCCCCTTACAATGCTTTTCTAGGGCATCCTTTTCTCACTGAATTCCGAGTTTAAATGACACCATGGTCTGTCCTGCTGAAATTTCCAACAGAAAATGGGATTGGAACCATTAAGGGCGATCAAGTAAGCGCCAGGGAATGATACGCGGTAGAATGGAAGAATGCGTTCAACAAGGACAAGGGCGAAGCCATGCCCACGCCTTCTTGCACCAAAATCATCTCAGCATAGCAATCAATGGCGTCTAGACCCTGACTCAGGTGCCGTTGTCATCTTTCCGATGACCTCGACACACGGAAGGACGAAGAGCCCGAGTATGAGAGGGCTACCCCGGTAGAATCCACAGTGGACATTCCCGTCAACTTCGACGACCCAACAAGGGTGTTAAAGGTAGGTTCACAACTCCACCCAGTAATCAAAGAAGATCTTATATGCTTCCTGAAATCCAATCTGGATGTGCTTGCGTGGACTCACTCCGACATGAAGGGCATCGACCCCGTGATTGCTTGCCATTCCCTTTGCCTAGATCCTAGAATGCCTCCAATCAAACAGAAGCGCCACTTCTTGGGGCCCGAAAGGTCCAGAGAACTCGAAGAAGAGGTGGACCGCAACATTATCTGCGAATCCGACTTTCCTGAATGGGTTTCCAATCTAGTTCTGGTTAAAAAAGCCAACGGTAAATGGCGGACATGCGTCGACTTCTCTGATCTAAACAAAGCAGGTCCCAAGGATAGTTTTTCGCTCTCGAAGATCATTCGATTAGTTGACTTGACTGTCGGATACCAACTGCTATCTTTCATGGATGCCTACTCAGGCTACAACCAGATACTGATGAGTCTCCGCGACCAAGATCATACCTCTTTCATCACCGATCTTGGGCTTTACTACTACCATGTTATGCCCTTCAACCTCAAGAATGCCGGTGCTACTTATCAATGGAAATCAACTCGGCACTAATACACCTCAAATATCGCACTCAACAGCCCATCTACTATATTAGCAAGCGGCTGATGGGGGCAGAGAAGAATTACCCGAAGCTAGAAAAGATGTCATTCTGCTTATTGACTTCCTCAAGAAAGCTCCGACCGTACTTCCAGTCTCATCCCATAAAAGTTTCCACTGACCTGCCACTACGACCAGTCCTACAGCGACCTGAGGCGTCAGGAAGATTACTAAAGTGAAGCATAGAGCTAAGATAGTTCGAGATAACCTTCATCCCCCGACGAGCCATCCTCGGACAAGCTCTCGTAGATTTCATCGTGGAATTCGCAGCCCCCGAAGAGGCTCCCACAGAAAACGCTGGGGCTCTCGACGCCCAATGCAAATTGTTCGTAGATGGCTCCTCTAACAGAAAGTGCTCCGGGGCCGGAATCGTGCTCATCACCCCTGAACAATGCCCAATTTATTACGCGTTAAGACTAAATTTCCCTGCTACTAACAACGACGCAAAATATGAGGCCTTGATCATGGGCTTAGGATCGCTATCAAACTCAAGCTAGAGTCCGTTCACATCTTCTCTGATTCACAGCTTATCGTCCAACAAGTGATGGGAGAGTATCAAGACAAAGAGGGACGGCTTGCCCAATACCTGGCGCGGGTTCAGGGGATACTCGCCTACCTCAACATTTCACCATCACTTATGTCCCGCAAGAGCAAAATGAAAGGGCAGATTCCCTCGCCAAAATGGCGAGCTCTGATGATCCGCAGCTTAATGGATTCGCCCCGGTTGAAGTCCTCAACTGTCCAAGCATCAAGCAAGAGCAAGGCGAGAGGATCATGAACAACGAACCTGAGCCCGAGTCCTGGATGATGTCGATCAGAAATTACCTACAACACGGAACCCTACCAAAGCACTACAAGGAAAGGTGCGCGCTCACTCGCCGTTCGGCTCGATACCTTCTTATGGATGGGGTACTGTACTGCAGAGGTTTTTCTGTTCCCTTGCTCCGATGCATAGCCCGCGGCGACGCCCTCCGAGTGCTAACAGTGTTCATGAAGTCGAATGCGGCAACCACACTGGGGGGCAAACCCTGTTCAGAAAGATTCTCAGACATGGCTATTATTGGCCCACGCTTGATCAAGACGCCGCGGACTATGCTCACAAGTGCGATAAGTACCAATGCTTTGCTAAGATCCCGAGATCCCCGTCCACCGAATTGTCTCAAATGGTCAGCCCATGGCCGTTCACCATGTGGGGGATCGACATCATTGGAACTCTTCCAATGGCTAGAGATGGGGCACGATACGCCATCGTCGCGGTAGACTATTTTACCAAGTGGGCAGAACCTAAAGCTCTCGCCACCATTACTACGAAGAAGATGATCAACTTTGTTGTCCGCAACATCATTACCCGCCATGGGGTGCCCCAAGCTATCATCTCCAACAACTCTCAATTTGAGAGCACCGAGTTCAAGGTCTTCTGTTAGCGTCACGACATCGATAAAATATTCTCAGTAGTGGGTCGTCCTCAAGCCAACGGGAAAGTCAAGGAAGTTAAAAGGCCATTAAATCCATCTTCAAGAAGCGTCTGAAAAATGCTGGGGGCATGTGGGCAGATGAACTTCCTCTAGCTCTATGGGCTTACCGCACCACCCACAAGACAACAACCAGTCACACTCCTTTCGCCCTTGCGTATGGATCTGAAGCCGTCATTTCCATTGAACTAAAGCTTCAATCCCATCGGGTTACGTCGATCCAACGACAAACCATGATTTACTTCTAGGATCACTCGACTTGCTCGAAGAAAAGAGGAATGAGACCGATACTAGAGCCGCCGCCCAACGACAGCGAGTGGCCTAATATTTCGATTCCTGGGTCCACCATAAGGACCTCAACATCGACGACCTTGTTCTAAAGCGGGTTTCCCCCCACCAACAGGCCTCGCGCCTCGCTAGGAAGGCCCGTACTCCACACAGCGAAAGCTCAGTGATGAAACTTTCAGACTCACCACCGTCGACGGAGCTAAACTCTCAAGGGCAAGGAACAACAAACATCTCCGCCGGTACTTTACATAACTCTATTTACGGTTGTTTATGCTTTTCAAACAATGTTCTATTTTTTCAGAAATTCAAGGCATTGTAAAGGCTATTGCTGCCAAAGCTATCAGTGGAAATGATGTTCAATTTCCTATCTTCTTGTTGTTTACTTCTCATGTGATGCACCTTGTTAGCTCCGACTACCAGCTCGATTCACGCCTGTAACTGCCGCATCGGCACCTTGGGCACGAGAGTCGGCGCTGCCGTTCCAACCTATAGGCAACATCGTGTCTCAAACACTTGGCTATGCCCGAAACCTTGAGCAAGGGAGCCGACAATGCTACTCGAA
This sequence comes from Allium sativum, assembly GCA_030737875.1. Lineage (NCBI taxonomy): Eukaryota > Viridiplantae > Streptophyta > Magnoliopsida > Asparagales > Amaryllidaceae > Allium > Allium sativum. Next base: position 860,041,631 of record CM060915.1, on the reverse strand, counting down.
TCGCCGTCTCGCGGCGCGACCGAGTATAAACAACCACTAACTCGAACCTCGGCCTAGTGCCGAGGCCAAGGATAAATCGTTCCGCGTCCTAGTCCAGGCGACTTGGCACCACTCAGCGACCGATGAGGATCGATGCAAATCTCTCTTTGCCGGTTGCGGGTGCCGGTTGAATCTTGGCGCAGCACCAAGACCGACCTTAAATTGTTTCTTCCCCCTTAGCTCTTAAGGCTTAGGGGCAGCCCATGGCCACGATCGGACCTTACGAGCTGATGATCGGGGCAGAAAACTACGTCGGCGAATAAACGACGTCTGGCGGCTCGCCTCAACACGATAAACGACGGGAGAGCCACCCACCTAGTGGACCGCACAACGCGACATCCTACGCCTTCGTTATAATTGGTTTTAACCCTGGGCTACCCAAAACAGCAGGCGCACAGCCTAGTTTCACAAACTACGGGTTTCCTGAGCTGAGGGAAACTTACTGAAACCAGAGCTCTACCTCACCTCTCTGGAATAATTTACCCAGGGATAGCCCATAATTGATTTTGTGACAAGTGTAACTATAAATATGCTTATGCAAGTACGTGACACTGGAAAACATAAAAAGAACGTCCGAACACTCGACATAAACATCGATCTTTACTAACTCATATTTCATTTTCACACACAAACACTGAACAAACCATGTGTCTAACACTTTTACTTCCTATTGACAGGGTATATGTGAGAACCACACCATGTCTTGAAAAAAAAACAAAAGCGAGGGCCGTACTCGCGTAAACTATCGGCCTACACTACCAAAATAATGGTAACTCCTACTAATGGTTGCTAACACTAATCATGTTTCTTTCTCTTGTGCTTGTGCTTGTCTTTTTTTGCAGATTCGACGCGCGATGGTTCATCCTTGGCACCGGGCCTCTTCTTGCCAGACCCGCTCTTTCCATCTTGGACCCTCCGAGAAGTGGTCGATTCATGAGAAGCCGAGAGGTGTCTCTCGCCTGTCCCATCGCCGCTAGAGATCTCGGTAATATCAATAAGGGTGGCATCTGACATGGTCCTGGGGGCACCCCTAGTGGCGAGGCAGACTACAGCGTCACTCGTCTCCGGGACCGCCTTGCCTTCCCACTCAACTTTCTCTTTAGCCTCTTTGGTAGCCCTCCGCGCAGCGAGCTTTTGGGACCTATGCGGTGTGACGTCACCACCTTCGGCTTTCTCAAGGGACTCAGTAGTCCTCCGCTGTGCATCCTCGTCTTCCCTCTTCTTCTAGGTCTCATCACTAGCCCTCCTCTTCTCAGCCTCCTCATCGACTCCCTTCTTCGCGACAGTGTCGGTAGCCCTCGCCTCAGTATCCTGCCTGGTCTTCACTAAGGTCTTCTTTCAGGCAGCCTCGTCATGCTCTTGCTTCTCCTCTACTTCTTAACTCTTAGCCACCATCTTGGTTTTTTGAGCTTCCACCATAGCGGCCATCGAACTAACATCGGCCTCCACCGGATCTCTGGCATGGGAACTTTGTCCATCAGCTGTCTCCCCTTCATCAATCAAACCCTCATAAAGACTGGTGGTTATTTGTATGTTTGAAAAGGTGTCAAGCTGATTTCGTCCTCCTCTAGACAACGCTTCCATAGGCTCTCGCCCAAACTCAATCACTTGTGGGACCATGGAGGCAGGGCCCGATGTCACGGTCGCTTTAGGAAGGGCTGCATGATAAAAACACAACCGTTAAGTCCGCAAATTTAGTAATCACATCATCCTCTGGGATGCATTGTAAATGGAATTTACCTTTGGTCTGGGATGGTAGGAACAGAATAGAAGGGGTACTCGGTGCCGTAGGCAATTAGAACCTGGTCTCTCCCAGTCCGTGGTGGTCCGGGTCATACTCAATCGAAGTCCGAATCAAGGCCGCGGGACCACTCACCACCACCGACTCAGAGGCTAGTGGACGATAGAAGCTTGCCTCTGCAAATGTCTCCGTAACCTTAACACTCTCAGACATGACAGCCTTCCCTTTCTCGGCATCGAGCCTCCCCAGCCTCTCTCGCTCAGCATCCTCAAGCAACAGTCTCTCACCCTCCTCCATCTTCTCTCGCTCCTCAGCGGTTTGTCGCTCGTCCAAGGACCCGACGTTCACTTAGCATAAATGGACTTAGTACGAAATAAACCTCTCCTAAGTTCGAGCTAGTTCACGGGGATAGTCCTCAACCCATGAAATTCCTCGGAATATCAAAACCTTGATATACATATTGTGGATACTCTCCTCGAAGGAGGACCCAACATGGAACTCCGCGTCACTCAGCTGCTCTATTTCCATTAAATATTCGGCCTTTATACCCTCGTACGCATTCAACCCATCCCTATTACTAGCCTTTGCATCCTCCTTTGCTTTCCTCATCGCCTCAAGCTGCCTCTTTAACTTGGCGGCTTCGACATTCTCAGCCCGGAACTTTTCGTTTTCTACCCTCAAAGCAACATTGTCATCCTCAAGCCGAGCAGCTTTCTCAATCTCCCTTTCCATGTCGGCACATGTTTTAAACCACTCATCCATATCCCTCTTGAGGGCTGTGTTTTCATTGGTCAAGCGACTTACTGTGTCGCTGAAAGTCTCACGGTCACGTGCAGCCTCCGTCTTTAAAATCGCGTGGTCTTGCTTCAGCTCCGCAACAATAACAAGGTCACAAGTTAAAAATGGGAAACACACAGGACAAGGGTTAATCAACCGCGACGAAGCAAATGGACCTACCTATCTAAGTTTCTAAGTGGGTAACCGAGGTCTTTTCACCATCAATAGTCAATTGTCGATTGATGAGTTCCAGGCTTTTTCTCTTGATCAACTCAGAAAGGTGGAGTGAATACTTGGTAAATTTGTTGGCCTTGTGATGCACAGCTTGTACATGCATCCATATTTCCTCAGATTCCCTACTAGGGGCAGGGCGGAGATCAGGAAGCGACGACAGCTCATCAAAGTGATACTGGGGAAATACAGCTTCAAAAATACCCTCCTCTCCTCTACAGAAAACGCTCGAATTCGGGACTCCATCAAATTTTGCATTCCTGCCACGACCTCCATGCCCGGCCTTAATTGACCAAACAACATCTCCCTCCCCTTAGCGGGATGAGCAGGAACCGAAGGGGTAATAGACGGGGGAGCTGTCGAAGGCAAAGATCAAGAGCCGCCTACGTTGAGCCGAGAATCTCCCATGGACACGCGAATAGGAGGAGGAGGAGGTATCGAAGATCGCCCAGGTCGATCCCGGCCTCGATGCCCGCTGCCTTGTTTTGGCGGAGGTGGAACACCATACATACCGATAGATCTTCGAAAACTCTCGAAGGAAGAGCTCTGGGGACGCTGGAGATCCCCGCGTTCATAACCTCGTCCATCATGTCCTCCTGCCATATCACCTGCCAATGGAACAAGCCAAAGTTTGTCGAGTCACACACGTAGACAAACATCTATGCTATGTAGAGTTATGGATGTATGCCCTACGTGATCTCTCAACAGACCAGATTGTGGTCCGCTCGAGGGAGTTAACCCCTCTGCAACACAAGTAATTTCTTCCAGGCCTGTCGTAGTTGGCCATAGATTCACTACTAAATCAAGCCTCTTTAAGCCATCGAACTGGCCCGTAGGTTCGAGCAAGACGGTGGCCCGTAAGCTTATCGCGGGGGATTACGGTCTAACCAGCATTCATTCCCCTCCCCCGATATAGGTGGGACCGGAGTGCTCAGCAACCCCTCGTCCCTGGAGATCTCCTCTTGACCATGGGCCTCGCCCTCGCGCACGTCTCTTTGAGGTTGGGCAATCTCTTGCAGCTCCCCTCCCGTAGGGGGCATTTTCCTCTTTCGCCCAGTAGTGGTTGGGCCTGCCCCATATCCCTCTTTCGACGCACTAATAGAAACTGCGGGCCTGATCATAGCCTGGTTGCGAAGTAGCAACCCAGCGTGGCGGAGGCGATCCTGACTTGTCATGGTGCTAAAATCGCGGGATTTTCTGGTATCGCTCGCATAACATTAAGGCGTTGTCGGTATTCGTCCCCGGTAGGCGCCTTTGGATTTCCTATCATAACCCAATTAAATAAAGGAGGAAATCAAAAAATTACAACAAGGAACGGAGCTAGAGAAATGCTTACTTCCCTCAGTCCACCTTCTGGCAAATCCGGGAGGGCAGCTAACGAAGAACCACTCGCGTTTAAATACTGACAGCCTGGGCCACAGTCCGACAAAGAATTCTGTAGCAGCTGTTGCTTCTAGACACCATTGAGAGGGAGAAGTAGCGCTCGTTTTCCCTAGGTGGAAGAAATATCGAATATCTTCCCCAGTAGGTTCCTTGTGCAAGAACTCGTGGAAGAGAACATAAGTGCCCAAGAGAGAAGCATAAGCGTTAGGGTGGAGTTGTGATGGCGTGAGATAGAAATATAAAAGCATGTCCCGAATGAAGTTATTAGCCAGGGGCACACACCCGGCAAAGCAAGCCTATCAGTTCCTCAGGCAGCGCATGGGCTCTGCCATCTCTTTCGAGGGCATAGGCGCCATCCACCGGTATGTTAAATCGCGCTGCCATTTTCCTGACCGCGGTAGCATCCATACACGATGGTACTGAATCAGTGGATTCTCCAAAATCACCACATCAGGCACCGTGTCCGGAGCTACCAGAGGTGTGGGCGCATCCTCATCCATAATATCCACATTCTCGGTCTCCTCGGCTACAACTGGGGAATGTAGTCACTCAATCGGTTCCCCGTGCTCAGAAGCTTCGGGAAAGCTAGTCATATGAGAAGGAGTCGATCCTTCGGTAGTCTCAAGCTTGTTGCTAGATGAGCTAGCACTAGGGATAAGGTCGGATGTGTGTGATGAGGGCTGGGAAGCCTCGGCTTCCGTGGCCTTTGATCTTTTCTGCATCTCTAGTTATACTATAATGCATCAATATTAGAACGGGCAGTATAGTGATCTGTACCCCTCATGCTGGTGACAACTAATATGTGCGTGAAATGCTATGCAAAGATGAGCTGCACAAAGAAAAGTTCAGAACAATTCGAAAAAGTCGAAGTCCCATTCCTGTTGTATGCTTTATCCTATGAGAACAATCCTAAAACCCGCTCACATAGGTAACAACATATGCACCAACGCTAAGTATGCAAATCCAAAGATGGATATTCGGAAGTCAAAGCCCAACGGCATGACAGATTGGAAGCCCGACACATCAAAGACCAAGTCCTGAACCATGTCATGCTCGAAATTTTGAGCCCGAGGTTCGAAATTTCAAACCCAGAAGGGTTCGAAATTCTGAACTCATCTAGGTTCAAAAGTTCGAACCTCTCCAGGTTCGAAATTTCAAACCCAGACAGAGGGTTCGGAGATTCGAACCCACGAGGTTCGAAAATTTGAACCCACAAGGGTTCGATGCTTCAAACCCCACAGGGCTCGAAAATCTGAAGCCATGAGGGTTCAAGACTTCGAACCCGGTAGGTTCGAAAATTCGAGCTCAGTGAGGTTCAAAAATTCGATTCCACGGGGGTTCGAGGCGTCGAACCCAACTGGTTTCGAAAAATCGAATTCACGAGGTTTCGAGGTCTCCACCGTGGTCCTTCGACCTCCTCCCTTCCTCGTCTCCTCGACCCAAAGCCTCACCTAGTTCGTGTTCGAAATTATTGATTTCGAAAATTCTTGGGTTCGAAGCTTTCAGCAATGGCGACCTGAGAAAGAAAAAATAGAAGCAAAAAAGTGAGGGGGCTATTTATGAAAGAAAAAAGGTGTCCCTTCGCATTCCAGGGCGGGTTCGATGCTTTCAAGCCAGTGGGTTCGAAATTTCGGACCTCCCTGGTTCGAAATTTTGAACCTCAAGGGGTTCGAAAATTCAAACCTCACGCGTTCGAAACTCCAGACCCCTGAACTTGAAATTTCGAGCCCCTTAGGCTCGAAATTTCGAATTCCTTGGGTTTGAAATCCGAACCTCTGGGCTGGAAATCACGAGCTCCTAGGGCTTGAAATTTTGAATCCCTTGTGTTCGAAATTACGAACCTCTCGGGGTTCGAAGATTTTCGACCCAAAAAAAACGAATGATAATGATGATCATCATACCTCAGGGTTTAAGGCGCTGTGCCACACTCTCTCGTATACGTACTCCATGCAGGCACGTACCGACCCCCGTGCACCCACGGGGGGCGACGCACTGTGGACACGTAGCGATTTGAGTACGGCGCATCTCCCAACAACAAATCATCTGCACCATAGGAGAGAGCCCAACAACTAATGCTTACTCGGCTTTCGAATTACATGAAGAATTAACAACTTAACTACTATCTCAACCAAAACAAAGCACATCATATCAAGACAAGACTTACTTTGGAGAGAAAATGTTAACTGGCTTTTTGGTCCGGTTCCCAAGAGGGCATCAGGCACGCCCAACTTAGCGTATCGCATGAAACTAAGGCAGGAAGGGGGCGCTTACGAATGAAGGAAACAGGGCCAAGAAGGGGCTACACCGCTCGTGACCTCGCAACATTAAAAAAACATCCCCGAACCAAGGCACTCGGGCCCCAAGGGAGTCACGAGCTTTAAGCTTCCGATCCTGGGATCCTCGCGCCCCTCGGAAGAACTTCACACCGAGCAGAGCGATAAATTCACATCCAACAGGTGCGGGTTTTCGCGCCCAAGCTGGGTTCGAAATTTCACACCTGATAGTGCAAGATTTCGCACCCAGCGGTTGCGAGATATCGCACCCATACCCGGGTGCGAAATTTCGAACCCGTGTCAGGATTCAAAATTTTGCACCCAAGCCCGGGTTCGAAATTCTAAGGCGCGCAGGTGGCGGGTTCGAAATTATGCTAGTGGTCCCCTATTTTTACCTACTCCTACCTAATCCTACCTACCCCCACTTCTATAAATAGCCCATGGCCTCATACTTCAAAGGAGTTGGATTTTCTTCACTTTTGACCTTCCTAGAGCTTCCTAAGACCTCATTAATGGCATCTCTTATTTGAGGAAGTAGGAGAATTAAATATTCTTTTTCCCAAATACCTATCATATGGCAATTATGAAAGAAAATGTAATGAGCATGGCTCTACCTTGTAATTCTTGAGTGATTAATAAAATTCCAACATTCTTTCAAAGTGGATGTAGGCCTAATTCGCAGCCGAACCGCTATAAATACTTGTGTCATTTATTGATTTCTTCTAATTAGTCCTACGACCGAATTAACTATTCCTAGTAATAGGAATCTTTGGTGTTTACGACATTTTTTCCGTCAACAAAGATTTACTTGCAATCACCATATCTATCCAAACAGATAGAGTCCCATGCAACCAAAATTCTACCTTTACAATTGCATACATTGTTATTAATGGTCATCCAGTTCTTATGCATCTTCAGCTGGAAATTTTTCAATGAATTTTCACCCATTTTAATTTCCAATAAGCCTATAATAGAAGGCCTGAACTTATTAAGATATTTGAGCACCTCTAACTATTTGTTCGTCTTGCTCAAACCCCCAACATTCCACGTAGCGAGATTCATTTAATCTTACTTTAGCTCCTTGTTGCGACTTTAGGAGGAGCAGTTGTTTTAGCAGTGTTTTTCTTCTTATTATTTTTATTAATGTTGTCCACTTTAGAAATGTAATTTTTATTAGCTTCGACATTGCTGCTAACATTCATATCTTTTTCAGGAGCATTGGGATTCCTTTCTTCATTATTTAACAGGTCTGCAAAATCGTCATCTTCGATGTCAGCCCACTCGTCTATGGTACCATCAGCCTATGCATCTACAATGCCAACTCTTTTCCAGCCTTCCTGCCAAAGGGTTCGTCGATTCCTTAATTCATTTTTGGATTATCAGTGGCATTAGATGGTTGCTTGCTAATTCTTCATCAATTGATGTCAACACACTGAAGTTGTTATGAAGTGTATTACTAGCATTGTTTTTACCATTATTAGCATTGTCATTAATACAATTATGTGTTGTTTATTTCATTATGTAATTCATCCAATTCGCTGCTTGTATTTGAATCATTCGTTTTATGTCTTGTGTCCTTTCCCATTGCAGAATTTATTTCTATCGCACACTATATATCACTGTCTTGTACGTTCTATGTTGACTCATCTGAAGAGCGATTTCTTTGAATCTCATTATTTTTCTCTTCAGCAATTTCTTCATCAACTACTTCTATTATAACATATGTATCAACTTCAGCATTCTCAACGATGGATATATGATCCGCTAAATTTTCCTGTGTTGCTCGACTTTTAGGAATCCACACTTCTTCCATTTTAGCCAAACATTGGTTCGTCGAATGGCCAAAAACTTTACATTTTCTACAGCATAAAGGCTTATACACGTGTTCTATTTTTACTTTCAATTCTTCTCCTCTATGAAATACAACATCAACCTCATTTGGAAATTCAAATGTCACTTCCATCTCAACTAGAATCTTCGCGAATGCAACTCTCGAGTCAATTGCAGCGATTCTATCCATAATGGTCTGCCAAGAACGCTTGCTATAGCGCTGAATGCTTCTCTATCCCATAGTTCAAGCTCTAGATGAGTCAGTTTGACCCATAACGACATCGTTGTCAGCAAATCTTTCTTGAATCTCAGACCCATATTCCATTTTTTTCAAAATTATTATTCTATCATCAAATAAATACGGTCCTCCTTTTAAGATACAATTGCAAACCGGTGCTTTGCATACGGATTTGAGTGAATTAGAAAGTATATAGGGTGCATAAAATTTATTTTAAATAATGAAAGTAGAATCTAGTTAAAGAAGCAAAGGGAAATTTACTTGTACAATTGAATTTAAAAAGCCGTGCAAACTATAGAAACTTATGTTCATAAATGCTTGAAAGAACATCAGAAACCTCCTAGAATATTGTATTCGTAGTACACATTATTTGGGAAAAAAAATTGGGGCACTAATAATGGTCATGGGTATAAAAATATTATTTTCTTTGCTTTATCCTATTGACTAAGCATTACTGTTGTTGCACTTTGCAAGCGCTCACATGAAGCATACATAACGTGAAGCACATATCAAAAGTGGTGTTTTAGTTATTCATCATAGGTCTGTCATCAGTATGGAAAATGTTAGATATAGCATGCATACTCGTGTATAACATGGAAATGCAGGGTTAGACAGCCATGTTACATGTCATTGGTTACAACATATGATGCAACAAAAAATTAGTTTGACATCTAATCATTGCACATATCGTATAAAGTACAAATCCGTTTAGGTGTAACAGTTAAAAAATGTCACAATTTGAGTTGGATGAAAATAATACCTATAGAACATTAGCTACAATCCCCAAAGTTACATGCCACATACCAAATTAATGATCGGTAGAAAGAAAAAGACATTAATAGCTATGTTAAAAATAACAAGTTGAACTTGCATAGTTCGTCAACCATAGTACTTTTTTGGAAAGTTCGCATTTTACTTCAATGCATTCCTTCTCATAACATGTAATCTTTTTGTGAGCACAATGGTCGTCCTTCCTTCCTGTCAACAATTGCTGGAGCAGATATCAAACATAGAAAAAAGAAGTGCAAGGTACAATAAGTGAGAAATTAATGAGAATTGTGTTTATGGTACATGAAACCATAGACATATCTAGAAACTATTCAAATGGTAATATATGAAATAAATTTAATCTTATAGGCATTAACATATTTGCTCATTGTATATAATCTACTTGATGGGATGAAGAAGAAAAAGGTATTTACACTACGCCATAGATGACATATCGCAACGAAAACTCATGGTGTTGCTAGCTACAATGTTGTCATTGCTATGCTGTTTTTTGTCTATTGCAATGCACGCTTTATGTGTTAGCATAGATATCAACATGTGTTGCAACAGCTATAAATATATTCTAATAAAAAAAATTAAAAAAAATACACGTCAGCGATCCACACCATAGTTAAAACAAAATCTCAATCGTCCGTCAACACCATCAATCCGCGCCATACCTATTTCTATTCCCGCTTTTATTTTCTTTCAGTCGCCTCACTTTTCATTTCAGTTCCGCCCCAAATTTTCAAAATCACCGATCCCTAGTTTCAAAAATCACCGATCCCTAATTTCCAAAATCATCGATCTCTAATTCCAAATCAAATGTACAATTGCTTTATTTGGATAAACTTCTTGTTAATTTTATCGAGGAAGGAAATGATCGACTCGAAATTGTTTGAGGTAATTTTTCGCTTTTAATTTTTTATATTGTTTTGATTATACCCGTGCTTGGTGAAAAAATAGCCATATGAAGTTTCTAAACAGTAATATTACTCATCTTCTTCTTCATCAAAATTATCATTTGTGATGCACAAACACTTGCTGTTTCAAGCTTCAAAGCTGTGCTTAAGCTATTTTACTGGACAGTCTACGTTCAGGTATTGAACACCTTCAGGGCAGATACTGGATTATATTTGATATTTGGTTTAGGTATATACGATTAATTCACAAACAATTGAGCAATATCTCCAGTGCTATGTAAGAATTAAAATGAAGAGGATGATATGTATAAAGATATATAGTGGGCTGCTTGTGAAAGACCTAAAGCTAGTCATTTATATATTGTCGGTGATAATTGCAAGTTCATTCAATGGATGTTAATTCATTGATATTTGGTTCAGGTATTCTTACATAACACTGAAAATGTTATTGAACCTCAAATGGACATACTACGTTCATGTATTTATAAGCTTTTATGTATAGAAAGGTACAGCTCTTGTGAGTGGAGAAGCAATATCATCAAATAAAGCCAAACAGAGAGCCGAAGTTTATGAAGCTGAAGGTGAGCATCTTATATCTTATTGGTTAATTGATTTTATGTGCTCTCTTGCTACATGCTCTTCCTCTTATTGTTTGAATCTACTTGTTTAAAGTGGTGTTTGTTGTCCAAATTTAGTAGAGTATCTTTTTTGTTTCAATATACATACAACAAATTAACCACATCTGAATAGCATACTTCCTTTATGTGTGAACTGGAAATGGAATTATAATGCAATCGCTATCCTGCTTGCATGGGAACTGGCTGGAACCGAAAATGGATTGGCTGGTGTGTCAGAATCCAGGAACTTGGTATTTTAATGGATTGGCTGGCTTGCATAGGAACTGGCTGAATCTGGAAATGGAATTATAATGTAATCCCTGTCCTGCTTGCATGATCTCTTATAGGTATATGACCTGTCATATTCTTCTTAATATTTCACCCGGTAGTGGAAATCTTATGAATGTTTTTTATGTTGTATGGTAAATAGTTCTTAGTTCATGTAGTCATTAGTATTGTATCATTTGTGTGAATTGGTAATAGGGATAAAGTAAATGGAGCTACGGATGTGGGAATTGAAAATGCAAATCCTTATGCAAATCTGGATACAGTAGCAACCGAGCTCATTGGAGATGATGATGAACAAACAACAGTTGTTAATGGGAACGCTAATACTAGTGTTAATCAGGATGGACAACAAGAAACAGGTATGAATAGTGCAGAACAACATGAGGCTGAGGTTCAGTGTAGAAATGGCAACTTTGTGGGTTCTCATGATGACATGACGATGGATGTAACACCCCACGTCCATTAATGTCACTCACAAGGGGAATGCATTAACTTCCATGGAGGTTATAAGTGAATATAGAACAGTAAAATTACAACAAGACAGATATAAGATAGTACTTGGAAATTAAAAACTTTATTTTATTGCAGCAGAAGTCAACACATGTTTGATTACATCTTAATACCATAAATCAGAGTCAAGTACAATATCCATCTTGATAAAACAAATACATAATCCCATTACACAAATAGCCATAAAAAAAAGATAACAAACTGGACTTTACTTCAGCAGTCCTAGCTTTCCGAAAGAGATAAGCAATCCAATCTGACTCCACTAGAGCTGGGTCCAACCTGAGGATCTAGAGGGAGAAAAATATGGAAAAGTGGGGGGGGGGGTCAGACATAAAGTCTGGCGAGTATGATAATTCTACAATACTATTATCAAAATAACTAGACTAAGGCATAAGCTGGAAAACAAGGAAATGTCTATGAAAGAGTAGATAAAGGACATAGACAATCGCTAAAGGCATCTTTTTAGGCGCTCCTTAATTACTAAAGGATAATTATTACACTGCACCACACTGGTCTGCTAACACTGATATTACTGGCGCTTGCTAATCAATATAGGATAATTATTATACTCTACTGTACTGTACCGTTCTGTACTGTACTAACACTAACTGCACCCATACTAGTCGCTCTAGAAACTTGATCCCTCTTGGTTAAATAGAATGATGATAGCTCGTGTACTACTAGATGTACCCGCTATCCTCCTCGTTTAACAGTATATCTCTAGCTGCTACCATAGGTAACCAACGTGTACCTATCCCCTCTAGATGTACCCCCTTAGATGGTAATTCCATGTACTCCTAGCTGACGTCATAGGTGCCGCCTGCTCCTATCTCCACTAGGTGTGTCCACTACCCTGCCCCATTCGATCGGCTCCCTAACTCGTAGATACCTGTGCTGGACCCACAGTGGGGTGTATCACTCCCCTAAAGTGGCAACCCAATACAACGGAGATGCACGGCTTATACCTTCACGATGCAACAACGTCTTACCTACCAGCCCGGGGCCACGCACGCACGTGAACCCGTTGGACTTGCATTGCCACCGCTAACCCGCTTTGGCCTCTAACAATCAGGCCCAGTAGGCGTGTCCCGTCCTCGACTTGGGTCGAGCTTACAAAGATACGAAATGGTCTACTGGTCTGAAAAGGGCCCCCACCAAGCTTCCCACCTAGGCTTGGTCCCCTCTAGTATATCCCACTTAACCCCTCCATGTCTACTTACATGTCTGAATTTGGTTAAGGGTTCTTATAGTAATTCCACCTGCCACCCCGGGCACCCACTTAACCCCCATGTCCCACTTACATATTTACTTTGGTTAAGTGTTACTAATCATATTTTCTTATGCCACCCAAGGCACTTACTTAACCCTTTAGTCATGTTCATTTACATGTGTGTTTGGTTAAGTCTTTACTAATCGTATTTCAAATGCCACTAAGGGCAACCACTAGATTCCTCATGCCACCCAAGGCACCTACTTAACCCCCATGTCCCACCTTACATGATTATCTGGTTAAGTATTTCTTAATTCATTAATGCCATAACCTCATAAAGACCTCTCACATTAGACTGGCATTTATGGCAGCTGGATTTGCCGGGCGGGTCCGGGCAGTCTTACACCATAAAAGAGTCTAACCTCGTGTCTTTACAACTGTTATGCTTTAGTTCGGGCCTAGGACCTCTCACATTGGGCCGACATTTGTGACTACTGGATTTGCCGGGCGGGTCCGGGCAGATTTACGTCACAAACGAGTCCAACCTCGTGTCCTAAGCATTGATTATTATTAATAATCCATTTTCCCCCAATTTTAATAATTCCCTATTTGAATTATTAATTAATTTCCAGTTTTAGCGATGTCCATAATTGACTCAATTATGGCCATCCATTTATGGTATGCAAAATCATACCAAATTTCATCACAAGTTCATTATATTCCATTAAAGGCATTCTAATTCAAGTTAATCCATAATTAGATTATGTCCATTACTCCACATTAATTTTCCAATTAATGTCTTAATTAAATTTTCCACCTTTTAAGGCAATTTCTTAACATCTCAATTTTGTTATATGCCTTTTTAAGGATATCTCATGCAAATTCTCAATATTAAATCTTTTAATATTATTCCAACCCCACGTTGTACGTTTCGTTCATTAAACGTACAATATACGTTAGACTCGAATAGTCTAACTCATAGCATAAAAGAAATTATCACAACAACCACAACATATACATGTGACTAAAATAGATCTAGTCATAAAAGGGTGAAACTTGCATATATGTCCAAAATACAACTTGCATAAGAATTATACATGTCATGGATCTAAAGGTGTCAACTTGTTCATGATTCACATAATATGATCTTAATCCAATTTCATAAACTTGCATAGGTACATGTGTGAATCAACATCATCTAACTTAACAATATGGTTTTATATGGATACACCTAACTTAATAGGCAAATTCCCATAATCAAGTTTCATTTAATCATAGATTCATGTTTATGGGTACACCTAACTCAATAGGCAAATTCCCATAATCAAGATCCATTTAAATTGTAGATTCATGTATATGGGTACACCTAACTTAATAGGCAAATTCCCATAATCAAGTTTCATAAAAAAAACATAAACTTCAAACATGATTCAATTCGCATAAATAATATCATCACGATTTTACAATTTGTACGATTCAACACAACTTAACATGACATCGTTATCATAAGTATTTCAACATATGTGATAATATGAGATCTACAACATATATAAGATTTACAACATAGCATATCATAATTTGCAACATAGCATAGCATGATTTTCGACATGGCATAACATGATTTATAACATAGCATAGCATGACTAATCACATATGACATAGCATAGGATTATTTACAACATAATCACTACAACATAACAACATATATATGATAACATAATAGCATAATAAGAGATCCAGCACATAATTCACAAATACATAACAATTCATATCACTTTCTTGTGATCCATTCATAACTTAATCAAATTATTTTATAATAGCATTGTGAGAATCATCATACTCACAATTTAAAGAAGAGAAATAGAAAGAGATTTTTGATTTGTTTTGTTGTTGAGTAGATTTAGTTTGTAGGTTAGGCTTTCTTCTTCTTCTTTAATTTGTGACGGCTACGCTGAACTCCATGGCAACGGCATGACGGTGGCTCTCCAATTTTCAAGTGATTTAGGGTTAGGGTCTACCCACTTATTTATAGATGTTAGGATGCATTTAAGCCATTAGATTAACCCTAGAATAGATTAGAGCCATTAGATTTCGACCAACCCTCAAAACACAGCCCGAAAACCCAACCAGATGCACCCAGGTCACCTGGGCTCGACCAGGGAGGTCGACACCCAGGTCGACTCTAGTGTCGACCTGGCCCCCCCCAGGTCGACTCCCAAGTCGACCCCTAGGTCGACCTGGTCTGGGCGGGAGTTTTCCCGCCTGCCTCCATTTCTGCGTTTTTGAAATCTGTTTTAAAATTTGAATTTTTCGTGAAACTTCTCGAGGCCATATCTCGGTCATACGAACTCCGATTCACAAAATTTCGGACTCTATTTCGCGTATTTTTCCGAGATGAACACAATAGCGAAGCCCATTTCCCAATATTCTTATATTTGAAATTAATTATTCTTCCATTTGTGAATATTAGTATTAACTGATTTACGGGGTGTTACATTCTCCCCTCCTTAAAGGATTTCGACCCCGAAATCTTCAAGTCAAGAAGAATGTTTAACCTAACATCCAATCAACCATCTACTCAATCATCAAACACTGGCATCCACTGTCCTTATAGACTTCTAATGCTTTTATGTTTAAATGCATAGTGTGTGTATATGTCCGTATCTAATGCAAAATCAGGCGGTCCACTGATTCAGTTGACCTCCTTGATGCAATTCATGACAGTGCCATGCATCCATTATGTATGCAAAAGATCCTAATTGCTTACGTACTACTTCTATATGCGTGCACATCCATTCAACCGAATGCAGCATCTATATGATGGTACAACCATTATACATCCATTATACTAAATACATTCATTTATGCAATATGCAACATGTAGTGACTGAGCCGATCTAGTGCCTAAAGTGTGTGTATATATGATTCCACGAGCAACCACTAGCAAACACTTGCATCCATTTTGCATCCATCATACATAACATGTCTCAAACACATGTTTCAACCATAGGATTATCCTAACTAAAGGTCAAAGATACTAATGAGAGGACATACTAAAGATAAGATAAGCTAAGCGATAAAGGAGAAATTAAAAGACATACCCTCAAAAAGAAAAAGGGTACAACGAACGCATCTTCTCTTCTGTCTCCCAAATAGTGTTGCGCTCATCATCTCCCCATTGCACTTTAACTAGTCTGACCTCTCGATTCCTCAACTTTTTGATCTCCGACCCAAGAATGCCTGTAGGAGCTCGTCGAATTGTTGCATCACGCTCTATTTCCACCTCTTTAAGCAAGCTCGGCTCCACCACCTCTGTGGTCTCGTGCAAACACTTCTTCAACTGTGATACATGGAATACATCATGTATACCACTACGTCTCTTAGGCAACTTCCACTCTGCCCAATCCTCTCCTTAATAGGAAGCGGCCCTACTAACCTTGACGCTAACTCCCCTCTTGATCCAAAGCGAACATTGTTCCTTAATGGAGATACCCTGATAAAGACCATGTCCCTTATGCGAAACTCCAGCTCGGTCCTCCTTTTGTTGGCATATAATCTTTGCCTACCTTGCGCCATTTTCATCTTTCTTTGAATCAAGTCGATTCTCTTCCGTAGCCTAAGACACATGACCTAAAAGAAAGAAATACTTAAGAATATGATTCACTCTCTTGGTCTGGCCATCTGTCTGAGGATGATATGCGGTGCTCAGACATAATTGAGTCCCTACCGCCTCTTGTAAGCTCTTCCCAAATTCTCTAGTGAAGATAGGGTCGCGGTCGCTCACTATGCTAGAAGGAACACCGTGCAAACTAATTATCTCCTTAATGTATGCGGAAGCTAACAATGGAGCAGTCCTATTACTCTTCACGGGGATGAAATGGGCGCTCTTAGTAAGTCTGTCTACTACAACCCAAATCCCCGTATCTTGATTTTGGTAACCCATCGGGTTTCCTTTGCTCCGCTTTTACTTGATGGCACTCCGAACATTTAATGACATATTCGGCCACATCCATCTTCATACCGACCCAAAAGAAAACTTGCTTCATGTCCTTTTTCGTCTTGTCCCCGCCAGGATGAATGGTCATTTCTAAATGATGTGCATCATCAAGAATAACCTTCCTTAAGCTCCCGTCCCGTGATACACAAAGTCTATCGTACTCATGCAACCAACCCTTATTATCTAGGTATATCTACTTAGGTGGCTTGATGACTCCCCTCTTATGAGTTTCTCTACTAACTCTATCAACTGTGGGTCATCACGCTGTGCCTCTCCAATCTGTCCCACAAGCGTAGGTCTAATCTTAAGGATGCTAGCAAACCGAGTACAAAACCAATGGATGGTCTAAAGTAAATGGTAGGGATAAACCCTAAGCTATGTCGCTCAACAGACAAAGGACTCAATGTCGATCCTTCCCTACCTAAGGCATCCACCACAACGTTACCCTTTGTAAGGGGTATATGTTACCTCGAAATCACAGGACGGCAAGAACTCCATCCACTTTTTCTGCCTCCAGTTCAAATCTTTCTGAGAGACCAAAACTTTAGCGACTTATGGTCTTTAAACAACTCAAACTTTTACCAAGACTTGAGCGCAAAAGCTATGGCGGCCAATCCTAGGTCATGGGTAGGGCAATTCTTCTCATGGACTTTCAATAGTCTTCCTTCATAACATATTACCCTTCCTCTGAGACCTCCCTAAGATGTAGGGCATGTTCTTCTCTGCTTCTAGAGAAAACCAGGATGATATCCCATGCAAAATCATCACAACTATCCATCTCTTACGCAGACTATCCTAGTCAAACTCGACATCCCCCAAGTGCAAGCCCCAAAGGCCTAAACCAATATCAGACAAACACCCAAGGGATACCTCCTTCGAATTCAGACGACCTACGTGAGATGATATTAGTAAAACGGCCAAATAATTGAGCACTTAACCGACTCTGGCTGTCCTTGCCAGTCTTGCTCCAAAGCCATCATTGCTCACCTAACTGGCTTTGAACTATCCACTAGGCACACACAAAGGCTTACTTCGTGCCTCTAGGTAAACCCCGCACTTCATCGAAGACGTCACTATACTCACGGACCACACAAACAAATTCCAAATCATCGTTGGATGCGTCAAAAGATTCTATGCGGCTAAGCATTACTGAACCCCTAGGGTCTCAAGAAATATCGAGGGTCTTTCCATAACGAGTCACAGTCTAACTACCCTCCTTTCCCCATCTAGGATGGCACCACACCTGGCTAGCCAATCCATCCCTAGAATCAAACTACAACCCGTGAAATGAAGGCGTTGCATTCAACCCCAACGCTCCAGATAAACACTCTCAAATCCCAACAAACCATTTAAGGATAAGCCGAACCACCAACCGGATTTGAGACTAGAATGGGATCCTTAACTAGACTAGTATTTAGGTGCAGTATTTCAACTAACTAAGAAGATACTAACGAGTATGAAGCGCCAGAATCGAATAAGGTATGGACAGGATGATCAAACTGAAAAACTAAGTTTTCAATAGAAATTTTTCTACCTCGTTCTTGCAGCGGTGGGGCCTCAATAGCCTGAACTTGCCCCCTTGCCTGCCTGGGTGCCATAAGAGCCTGCACCTGTCCTCCTGAGGTAGACCCTGCCCTCTGCCCCTCCTTTGGGCAGTCCTTCACTAAATGTCCTATAACTAGCCTTCTTCTTCTCATTCTCCATTCGTGACCTTCCACCAAGATGAGGTTTCGTCCTTTGTTACCCTAACAGCTATTTGAACCTTCCTCCCCATTGTCCATCTTTAAAGGTACCAACAAGCCCTCCACTTTCTTGAATCAACTTCTAGCCCGTCAAATGTCGAAGTCCCTTGAAGTGGTTTTTACGTCCTTCGTACGGAAGTCCTTATTTATCTTATCTACACGCAGAGGGGAAAGATTCGAAAAGGGAAAGAGGAAGAGACTCAAGCGGAGAATCGAAGGAAAGGATATGGCAATTGGGGATTATGTTTTTCATAAAACTTTCCTCTTAAAATTACTCACTAAGACATGTTTTTGGAAACACTTCTTCTAAAAATACTTTAGAAAAAAAAAGTTTTTTTTTTAAAAAAAATTATCTGTTCTGGTAACCTTAAGCTCTGATACCACGTGTAACACCCTACGTCCATTAATGTCACTCACAAGGGGAATGCATTAACTTCCATGGAGGTTATAAGTGAATATAGAACAGTAAAATTACAACAAGACAGATATAAGATAGTACTTGGAAATTAAAAACTTTATTTTATTGCAGCAGAAGTCAACACATGTTTGATTACATCTTAATACCATAAATCAGAGTCAAGTACAATATCCATCTTGATAAAACAAATACATAATCCCATTACAAAAATAGCCATAAAAAAAAGATAACAAGATGGACTTTACTTCAGCAGTCCTAGCTTTCCGAAAGAGATAAGCAATCCAATCTGACTCCACTAGAGCTGGGTCCAACCTGAGGATCTGGAGGGAGAAAAATATGGAAAAGAGGGGGGGTCAGACATAAAGTCTGGCGCGTATGATAATTCTACAATACTATTATCAAAATAACTAGACTAAGGCATAAGCTGGAAAACAAGGAAATGTCTATGAAAGAGTAGATAAAGGACATAGACAATCGCTAAAGGCAACTTTTTAGGCGCTCCTTAATTACTAAAGGATAATTATTACACTGCACCACACTGGTTTGCTAACACTGATATTACTGGCGCTTGCTAATCAATATAGGATAATTATTATACTCTACTGTACTGTACCGTTCTGTACTGTACTAACACTAACTGCACCCATACTAGTCGCTCTAGAAACTTGATCCCTCTTGGTTAAATAGAATGATGATAGCTCGTGTACTACTAGATGTACCCGCTATCCTCCTCGTTTAACAGTATATCTCTAGCTGCTACCATAGGTAACCAACGTGTACCTATCCCCTCTAGATGTACCCCCTTAGATGGTAATTCCATGTACTCCTAGCTGACGTCATAGGTGCCGCCTGCTCCTATCTCCACTAGGTGTACCCCCTTAGTAATTAAATGATAGTGGTAGCTCTATATACCCCTAGCTGACTACATAGGGCCGCCTGCTCCTGTCTCCACTAGGTGTGTCCACTACCCTGCCCCATTCGATCGGCTCCCTAACTCGTAGATACCCGTGCTGGACCCACAGTGGGGTGTATCACTCCCCTAAACTGGCAACCCAATACAACGGAGATGCACGGCTTATACCTACACGATGCAACAACGTCTTACCTACCAGCCCGGGGCCACGCACGCACGTGAACCCGTTGGACTTGCGTTACCACCGCTAACCCGCTTTGGCCTCTAACAATCAGGCCCAGTAGGCTTGTCCCGTCCTCGACTTGGGTCGAGCTTACAAAGATACGAAATGGGCTACTGGTCTGAAAAGGGCCCCCACCAAGCTTCCCACCTAGGCTTGGTCCCCTCTAGTATATCCCACTTAACCCCTCCATGTCTACTTACATGTCTGAATTTGGTTAAGGGTTCTTATAGTAATTCCACCTGCCACACCGGGCACCTACTTAACCCCCATGTCCCACTTACATATTTACTTTGGTTAAGTGTTACTAATCATATTTTCTTATGCCACCCAAGGCACTTACTTAACCCTTTAGTCATGTTCATTTACATGTGTGTTTGGTTAAGTCTTTACTAATCGTATTTCAAATGCCACTAAGGGCAACCACTAGATTCCTCATGCCACCCAAGGCACCTACTTAACCCCCATGTCCCACCTTACATGATTATCTGGTTAAGTATTTCTTAATTCATTAAGGCCATAACCTTATAAAGACCTCTCACATTAGACTGGCATTTATGGCAGCTGGATTTGCCGGGCGGGTCCGGGCAGTCTTACACCATAAAAGAGTCTAACCTCGTGTCTTTACAACTGTTATGCTTTAGTTCGGGCCTAGGACCTCTCACATTGGGCCGACATTTGTGACTACTGGATTTGCCGGGCGGGTCCGGGCAGATTTACGTCACAAACGAGTCCAACCTCGTGTCCTAATCATTGATTATTATTAATAATCCATTTTCCCCCAATTTTAATAATTCCCTATTTGAATTATTAATTAATTTCCATTTTTAGCGATGTCCATAATTGACTCAATTATGGCCATCCATTTATGGTATGCAAAATCATACCAAATTTCATCACAAGTTCATTATATTCCATTAAAGGCATTCTAATTCAAGTTAATCCATAATTAGATTATGTCCATTACTCCACATTAATTTTCCAATTAATGTCTTAATTATATTTTCCACATTTTAAGGCAATTTCTTAACATCTCAATTTTGTTATATGCCTTTTTAAGGCTATCTCATGCAAATTCTCAATATTAAATCTTTTAATATTATTCCAACCCCACGTTGTACGTTTCGTTCATTAAACGTAAAATATACGTTAGACTCGAATAGTCTAACTCATAGCATAAAAGAAATTATCACAACAACCACAACATATACATGTGACTAAAATAGATCTAGTCATAAAAGGGTGAAACTTGCATATATGTCCAAAATACAACTTGCATAAGAATTATACATGTCATGGATCTAAAGGTGTCAACTTGTTCATGATTCACATAATATGATCTTAATCCAATTTCATAAACTTGCATAGGTACATGTGTGAATCAACATCATCTAACTTAACAATATGGTTTTATATGGATACACCTAACTTAATAGGCAAATTCCCATAATCAAGTTTCATTTAATCATAGATTCATGTTTATGGGTACACCTAACTCAATAGGCAAATTCCCATAATCAAGATCCATTTAAATTGTAGATTCATGTATATGGGTACACCTAACTTAATAGGCAAATTCCCATAATCAAGTTTCATAAAAAAAACATAAACTTCAAACATGATTCAATTCGCATAAATAATATCATCACGATTTTACAATTTGTACGATTCAACACAACTTAACATGACATCGTTATCATAAGTATTTCAACATATGTGATAATATGAGATCTACAACATATATAAGATTTACAACATAGCATATCATAATTTGCAACATAGCATAGCATGATTTTCGACATGGCATAACATGATTTATAACATAGCATAGCATGACTAATCACATATGACATAGCATAGGATTATTTACAACATAATCACTACAACATAACAACATATATATGATAACATAATAGCATAATAAGAGATCCACAACATAATTCACAAATACATAACAATTCATATCACTTTCTTGTGATCCATTCATAACTTAATCAAATTATTTTATAATAGCATTGTGAGAATCATCATACTCACAATTTAAAGAAGAGAAATAGAAAGAGATTTTTGATTTGTTTTGTTGTTGAGTAGATTTAGTTTGTAGGTTAGGCTTTCTTCTTCTTCTTTAATTTGTGACGGCTACGCTGAACTCCATGGCAACGACATGACGGTGGCTCTCCAATTTTCAAGTGATTTAGGGTTAGGGTCTACCCACTTATTTATAGATGTTAGGATGCATTTAAGCCATTAGATTAACCCTAGAATAGATTAGAGCCATTAGATTTCGACCAGCCCTCAAAACACAGCCCGAAAACCCAACCAGATGCACCCAGGTCACCTGGGCTCGACCAGGGAGGTCGACACCCAGGTCGACTCTAGTGTCGACCTGGCCCCCCCCCAGGTCGACTCCCAAGTCGACCCCCAGGTCGACCTGGTCTGGGCGGGAGTTTTCCCGCCTGCCTCCATTTCTGCGTTTTTGAAATCTGTTTTAAAATTTGAATTTTTCGTGAAACTTCTCGAGGCCATATCTCGGTCATACGAACTCCGATTCACAAAATTTCGGACTCTATTTCGCGTATTTTTCCAAGACGAACACAATGGCGCAGCCCATTTCCCAATATTCTTATATTTGAAATTAATTATTCTTCCATTTGTGAATATTAGTATTAACTGATTTACAGGGTGTTACAATGGATCCATCTTCTTCATCTGCTAATACTTCGGCAACTGGTTCATCTTTAGCAGCCTTTATGTCTTCGTCTTCTTTAAGTCATAATACATCGGTAAGTCCTGCTTATATTTTGACAACTTCTAATGCTTCGCCAATTGCTTTGAATGCAATTTCTACTTTAAATATTCCTTCTTCATATCAATGTGCTTCAATATCTATCTCCTCTATGTCTGGATCATCTTATATGAATCTTAAGCCACTTGAACACATAACTGTTTTATTGACAGTTATTGCCAAGAATTCAGAACTGGGCATTATTACTAGTAGTAGAAAATATGTTGTTATGCTTTGAAATAAATTAAAACTTTATCATAAATTATATGATAATCAAACAATGAAAGAATCCTTCAATTTTTTGTTGTTTTGAGGAGCAAAAATTAAACATGAATGTTATGATGTCGGGATGACAAACAGTTCCAAGGAAATTAGATAGCATTGATATTTTGAATTCAACCTTAGTCTATGTAAAATTGAGGATTGACACCAATTTTCTACTATCTCAGGTATATCAGCTACTAAAGAGATTTTTACATCTTCGTTTGCATCAGCGACTTGAATTTCTAGGTGACTCTACATTAGACCAAGTCATCACAACAGAGCTCTACAAGAACACAAAGATATAGACCTAGGAGAGTTTACAGACTTGAGGACAGCTTCAATCTGAAAAAAAAATCATAGAAGCTGTTGTAAGATAAGGTATACATCAGTAACTTCAAACCAGAAAAACGGACAGTATTAAGTTAGTATCCCCAGTATTGTACAAATGACAAGCAAAAATATACACATGCGACACAGCTTCTTAAGTGGCAGTAAACGATATCTACCTGGTGCCTTGATATTTTTTTCTTCTTAGTTGAGATGCATAATTGATCGTATAACACACTTACAGATAGCACTGGCAATATCTGTTCTTTAGCTGTGCATATTTCACTTGATAAGCATGGAAAGCGTAGTCATCTAGCTGATTAGGAGCACGGACTGATATGCATGGATAAACATAGCCATTTAGCATGAAATCAATGAACACATTGGATGTGCAATGAGTGGACTGATAAGGTGGCAGCCTTGATACACAACATTATGGAAGAGGAAAACATGCTCGTGAGGTAGTTGCACATACTTTGCGGGCAAATCATCAAAAGGAAAAAAATAAAGGTAGTAGTTTATATAATCATTTTCGTGTATTTTTTCTTGTTTATGGTTTTATGTGTAAGTTTGTATATGAGTGAACCGAGTGACAATGTAGTGAGGAATGTATGTATATACGAGTGAATGTACAATAGTGGAGTTAAAAAGTTTGTACCAATTGAAATGTTGAAATAAAATATATATTCAAATAAAATATTATGATATAATAATATTTATTATAATATTATGAAATCTTTGATCAATAGCAATTGAGGTGTAATTACTTTTAGCAGTTGTAAAACAATTTTTAACAACTGCTAGAAACAGTTGTAAAAAAGGTTGACTTTATTACAATTGCCAGCTGTACTAGACATATTACAACTGTTTTTATCAGTTGCGAAAGTTTTTTTTGTTGTATTGGTACTTGTGGCAACACATGTACCAATATTGCCATAGAGTCGCAATGGCGTTGCCTTTGACTCTAAGGCAATGCGGCAAAAGACAACTGCAAAAAAGTGTTGCCATAGATCATTTTTTGCCTATAGCAACACTTTTTTGCACCTACTGCGTCACTTCTCTGGGGTTGCCGTAGGCCATCTATGGCGTAGTGTTAGAGGGAGCCGACGTCCTAAAACCCATATAAAATCTGACTGCTAAAATCTATAGTCACGATCTACATGTCTTGAAATCTTCAGAAGTATTAATGCACTAAAATTGATAGGTAATATACATGATCATACCACTTGGTAGCTTTGTGCAAATTAAAATTTAATTGGAAGGAACGGTATAACCTTTAGAGTAACTAGGGTAAAGCCTATTTTTTGAAAGTTTCAAAATTCATACAAATTAATGCTTAGGAAAAAATGGCAACAGTTTATGAGCAACTAAATAATTAATCTTTGACTGCACAAATATATTCAATAAAGAGATTACCATTCAAAGGGCTTATTAATTCAAGCTATTAAGCCTTAAGGACAACACTGTAGCAAAAACAGTTTTGAGAACAATCTAAAGGAAAATGGTAAACAAAGTGATCATTTTCAATTATAGAGAAGAATATTGAATTTATTATTTTCCTTTGTAACTTGAAAAGATATACGAACATATCATTTTTTATCAAATTGTCCTAGAAACTAATTATTCAAAAGTGTTTTTCAAAAACTTATAAATTAAATGAGGAGCCCTTTAGCCTAATTTTCACTTCCGTAAAATAATATAAAAAAATTCTATATGTTTTCTATATGTATATCTAAATTATCTAATTGCATAGATTTCATGGTACCCGTTTAAAAAATTAGTCTATTCCATTAGGGCACTGACTGTTACCCATGATGCAAAAATTATTTTGTAATTAAACTTGGTATTTATTAACTATTATATTCCTTCTAATCTTATATTTTAGTAGTACGTTTGCTTACCAAGTACGTGAGAATCAGAATTCATTAGGAGAAATAATTACCATTACCTCGTATATACGTTTAATAAAAAAAATTGACGTTTCTAACATTACATAATATTTTTTCCCTTCGAGGAACTTATTTTTCTCACAAACATAACAAAAACATTAAAATTGTAAACATTATATCATAAATGTTTTTGTCTTGACATATGAAAACAGTTTCTTTGTCTTATAAATATACAAACACTGTAGATTCATAATCTATGGTTTAAATAGTTCAACGGTCAAATTAAGAAGAAGAATTGAAAGGAAAAAAAAACTAAAATCCAACACAAATTCAATAAAGAAGAAATAATTTTTTTACTGATAAATGGTCAGGGGATAAGCTGGGGGGATCATGGACACAACTGCCTCTCCATTTAAAATTCATAAGCACACATTTTTCTTTTGACATAAGCATCTTGTACTTTCAGCTATTTGCAGGTCAAAGGAAGAAATATAAAATTATCCTATAAAAGGTGGTATATTGATCTATAAGTAAGCACGTTTATGTATAAAGCTTTAAGAACACCACAAATTCAGATTAAGAGACAAAAGCCTGAATCATGAGTTCATTTCTGTTCTACTATATATTGTGGCAAATTCTTTGAATAAAAATTAATCCATCATTTATTGACATACTATTATTTGGGCATATATTATTTCCTTCTTTTATTCAGTGATTAACATGCATAAATGGTTAACAGAAAGGCATAAAACTACAGATCCATAAATAGATAGGAACAAACATTAATAGCATAATTAAAAATTTATTGTAAACATGTTTTCTACTAATTTATGTCGTCCTTTTGTATAGCAGTTAAAATTCATAAATGACCAATAAAGGCATAAACCATAAACAGCTAGGAGTATATGTTAATGGTATTTTCAAAATTTAGGGTATATGTGTCTAAAACCATATATTAATGATACAATAGCCAGGAACCGATATTATCGGTACAGCTGCATGCGCCTTTTAACAATTTATTGCACATGCTAGATAAGTAGAATATATTCTTCAATGTTGAGTATATCTAGCAAGCAAATGTAATGATTCAAACGTATATTTTTTATTATAATATCCATCATTTTATAGCAGAAAGGGCAGCAAAACATGCAACATAGGCTCATTTCTATATTATGTTTGTCGCACAGGCGCTTATTCAATATTCATCCATTTACTTGCTCTCAGGTCAAAGAAACTATAACACCCCGTATTTTTTTTAATATAATTAAAAATGAAATAAAATATATGAAAATATGCTTATGATAGGTAAATAATTGTGATGCATAAGGAGAATTAATTAATACATGGAAGGGAAGAAAAATTAGTTCGATAACGGCGTATGTAACGGAAAAGATAGTAAAATAAAGATAACTAATTCAAGAATCAGGAATTAGGTAAAATGGACATCACCATTGCGTTCGTCTCGGAAAAATACGCGAAATAGAGTCCGAGTTTTCGAAAATCGGAGACCGTATGACCAAGATATGGCCAAAACAAGATTTCAGCAGACTTTCTGGCAGACTACCCGTGTCGACTGTACTGTCGACACCCAAGTCGACCTCCCCCCCCCCCCGTGTCGACTGTAGTGTCGACTCCCCCTCTGTACAGGTCGACTTAGTCGGCCTGGGGTGGCCCAGAACCCATTTTTGAGGCCCGAGACGAGTTTTGATGGTCCGGATGGGTTTTAGGGTTAATCCGATGGCTGAAATGAATTGCTACACCTATAAAAGAACACCTAGACCTAGCCTAACTCACACAAATTCATATGACACCTAAATGCTGCTGGAATCTCTCTTGAGCCATGGCCGCCGTCTCCAAATTAAAGCTTAAGCGTTCAAACTCAAATCAAATCAAAGATCAATGCTTCTACAACAAATTCAAGAGGATAGATCAATGACACTGCAACTTTCTACGACAAATTCACTTCTTAATTCATTAGCCGTTCTCTGTAAGTGCTAGTTATTTTCAGATCTAAATATTTAATTTTAATATGGGCATGAAATAAAGTGGAATTGGATCTAAGTATGTTTATCGATTCAGATCTATTCCTGTTGCTTTTTGAATCTTTAGTTATGAGACTTGTCTACCTTTATTCTCATGACAAGTTTGTGATTTATTCAGCAGTTTCCTTGATTCGTAATGATGTTATCATCAAGTTGTAATCTTTATGCCTATCATGATGTTGTTTTCTCTTTGATCTATTTATTATGCAAATTTCTACCTTCCCCTATTTATTTTATTTTGATGAACCTTGGTCAACTTCGGACCTTGGCCTAAAATCGCGATTCGCATACGAGATGTATACGGGGGAATAATGGGATTATTGCCTATAAGAATATGATTAATAATTGGCAACATGAAATTGGATGTTATCATTTTATTTGCAAGTTTGGGGTAGATCTGTAAATTTTGGTATAATCCTGTTATGATAAAATTTGCATAAATATTATATACATGGAATTCGACACCAATTGGATCTATGTAATGTAACATGAAATTTGGTATATATAACATGTATGTAATTTGGCATGTAAAATAAAATTATGAGTTTTGGAGCCTATGTAAATTAAATCAAAAGATTGGGCTTATATTAATTAGGCATGTGTAGACTTGGAAATTTGAGCATGAAAGCGATTGCAAACTTTATAATTGGCATAAACATGTATTATGAACTTGGGCAACTGGCATGTATTGAAATAAAAAGATTATAGTTTGGGATAACTACATCATGAATCATCGGATTTGGGTTTATTGGGTATGGAACTTGATACATGTAATTTTGGCTAGATCTTGACATATGAAAAAAAAACATGAAACTTGGTATATATGTAAACTGCCTAGAATTGGGTACATATATTAGTTGGTATGTAATAGCCTTAAAAGAGGGATAAATATAAATTGAGATAAGTTGCCTTTAATGGCCTAAGATAAATTGTGGTAAAATTGGTATGATTTTGCATACCATTAATTGATGGACATAACTGAGTCAATTATGGACATCGTTAAATTAGGAATTAATTGATATTTTGAATAGGGGAAATAAATTCAAATTGGGGTAAAAGATTATAAGTGATAATCAATGCTTAGGACACGAGGTTGGACTCGTTTGTGACGTAAACCTGCCTGGAACCGCCCGGCGAATCCAGTAGTCACAAATGTCAGCCCAATGTGAGAGGTCCTAGGCCCAAATTAAAAGCGTAACCGTTGTAAAGACACGAGGTTAGACTCTTTTATGGTGTAAGATTGCCCGGACCCGCCCGGCAAATCCAGCTGCCATAAATGTCAGTCTAATGTGAGAGGTCTTTATAAGGTTACGGCCTTAATGAATTAAGAAATACTTAACCAGATAAACATGTGGTGGGACATGGGGGTTAAGTGGGTGACATGTGGGTGACATGTGGAAATACGAATAGTAATACTTAACCAACGTAACATGGTAATTAGACCAGTGGGTAGGGTTAAGTAAATAAGAACACTTAACCAATATGATATAAATGGGTGGGTTGAGTAATATGATTAGGTTAATCTGGACACTTAACCAATTTAATAAGTTGACTACGGGAGTGGGTAAGGTTAAGCAAATGTTTAACCATTATAACATGATTAAACTGGACTAGAGAGTGAGGTTAAGTTAATGAGAACACTTAACTAATAAAATGGGTTAATTAGACAAGTGGTTGCGGTTAAGTAGTAACACTCAACCAACATAACAGGACAAGCGGGTGGGTTAAGTTAACTTGAATAAGTTGATAACACATAACCATTATAATATGACTAGTGGATGGGGTTAAGTTAACATGCACTTAACCAATCTGATGTGATGCGTTGTAGGGTTAAGTAACACATGGGGTTAAGTTAACAAGAAAATTCATAACCAATGTAACCAGATAGACGAACGGGGTTAAGTTAATAAACCACACTTAACCAATCAAACATAATAAGCAAGAAAGGTTAAGTTAACTAAGGTAAACACTTAACCATGGTAACATAACGAGTAGAAGGGTTAAGTACATATCGGGTTGGTGGGTAATATTAGTAAATATAGGCCCACATACACTTAACCATTAAATACACATGCTTGAATAAGTAGCGGGGTTAAGTACACATCAGGGTTGGTGGGTAATATCAGAGAGTATAGGCCCACAGACTTAACCATTAGAAAAACCTAGTAACGGGGACCCATTTCAGCAGTAACCCACATTAGGTATCAACGGAACCCTGAGCTAGGCAGGGTGGGGCACGATTACTAGGCTGATTATAAGAGGTCAAATTAGCGGCGGTTGGTGCAGCAGTGCAGGTTCTAACGGAGTGCGGGCGTGCACACACTTCGGTGCAGAAAATTTAGCCACTAGGCATCAGTAGGTATAAAGCTGTGCATCTTGATTGTGTCAGGGTTTCCACCATGGGACTAGATACACCCCATGGTGGGACTAGCACAGGTACCTACAAGTAGGGGGCCGCGTGACACAAACGAGAACTAGGTCAAGTAGGGAGCCGATCGATAAGGTAGTATGGGTGCATCGAATATATACATGGCCATTGGGGTGATCGAGGTGGAATCCTCAAAATTGATGTACACCTGAAGGCTACCATAATTGCGGGGATTGGGATCACGTTGTAATTATTATATAGCACGGGCTACTAGTTGGGACACTAGTAGGGGGTACGGATCCTTGTTACACAGGACACTAGTTGGGATACTAGTAGGAATACAGATCATTCAATGTAAGACACTTACGAGGATGCTTGTTAGGTGGTGCAGAGCAAATAGATATCGTTTTAATGGTAAAGCTTAGAAACCTTGCGATGTTATTCTTGATAGAAACCATGCGGTGGGATACTTGATAGGAATTATGGGACGTTATACTTGTTTCATCGTGCCCGAAATTTATCTTGTTACCTTAGTTTATCTTGTTATCTTAGTTTATCTTTCCTACCTTGTCATCATGCTTATGTTTACTTTCAGTTTATTCATGCCATGTTATCTTTACCTATTTTTATGCTGAAAGTCACTAGGACTTACTCAGTCTTTATGACTGACCCGTTTTTTTTCGCCTCTTTTTCTTCCGTCCCTCCCCCCCAGGTTCACAGGGTGGGAATACAGCTTAGTTCGGATCTTACCAAGCTCCAAGGCTCTTTCATGTATGGCTTGGATTTCTCTTGGCGATGGCTTGCTTTGCTTTATTGGGGAATACTGCAGTTTGTTTTTATGCTTCTTTGTTTTTGAGCAAGACAGATATTTTAACTATGAAATTGGGTATTGGAAGTTGATGGGCTTTTCTTGTAAACATTTATATTAAATAAATGGTTTGAAGTACTTCCACTTTATTTTCCGCTGTTTTATATATGTCTGTCTTGTAATATTTCTGTTCCAGTACCCATAATACTCCACCGCAGTTAAGGCATTCCCTTTGTGAGTGAGCTTAACAGATGTGGGGTGTTACATTTGGTATCAGAGCAGAAGGTTACCAGACTGGGCAAAAGTTTTCAAAAACCTTCTGAAACTAGTTTTCAAAACATTTACAAAGAAGCAAATTTTCTTGAAAACTTTGTTTTGATTAAAAGGCATATTCCCCAAAGCCATATGCACTATCTTTTGATTCTCTCTTGAAATATCTTCTCTCTCTTTTCACCATAGTTTCTTAGGCATCCGACACAGGTCGGAGGGCAAAGGAGTGCCTAACCTCCATCTGTAGCCGTAGTAGTTCCATCTGCGTCTAATCTTATTTCAAGTTGGGTAGAGTGTCGTGCGTTGGAGGTAGCTTCGAGAGACTTGTCAACAAACTATACGAGGACAGTAAGAACAAGAAACTAGTTGTTATAGCTTAATCCACGAAGGAGGAAAAAGATGAGAGGAAAGAGACCAAAGTGAAAGAATAGTAAAACCCATGACAAGAGAGAGTATCTTTAGTGAGAAGGGACATGTAGTTAAGTATTATAGGACAAGGGCAAGGGACAAGATCATCGAGAGGACAATTGAATGCTCTCACTACTAGCGTACCTAAGAGAGTGGTAACGTTTCTGTTAAAGGTTTAGCTTTTCTTTTCTATCATCCCACTAGAACTTTTTTTTGTACATCGCATCCTTTTAATTCTGCTTCGAAAGTTGAGTCTCTGCACCTTAGTACTAACATGGTAGAGGATCCCATTTTTTTCTCAAATCCTGTTGGGGAATCGGCTCATTTATTTATGACTTGTTAGGATTTGAGAATGTCTATGCTAAGTGTTGAGTTTAGAAGGAATGCTCATGTTTTTGGTGAGCTATGGGTTGACTCTAGGGATGAAGTGGTTATCCAATAAGGGTGCCATTCTCGGTTTCGAAAGGAGGGTAGTTAGACTTTTGACTTGCCTCGGTAATACCCTCGAAGTCGCGTGTAACCTTTAGGGTTCTATTATGATTAGTTACCTAGAATCTCTTGATACATTAGTTGATCCGCTCGAGTAGTGTTCGCCACTAAGGCGGATGGGTCATTTCGCTTATGCATGAGTTATAGAGAGTCACCTAAGTAAGTACATTGGGCAACATGGTCGACATTTGTTTATTTTCGAGAGATAATTCATCTATGTGGAATACTTTCAAGTAAATTTTGGAGAGCTTGTGTGAAACCATGAGTACGCTGTTATGTGTAAGCCGAGTATACAAAAAGGAGAATAAGTGAAAGTGGAACGAGAGGCAATAGTGAAATGGGTTCCAACTCATATTTTGGAAACAAGAGTTAAGAAGCTAGGAAATTGTGAAGTTAAAGATGGTCAAAGCACAATGGAGTTAAGCTCAAGGGAATGTGGCTTAGAAGATTGAAGACAATATTCGTGCATCATATCTCTTTTTAAGGGTATATCCTTGATTCCTTTTTCCTATAGAGCTTACTTGCATGCTATCTTTCGTGTATATCCTCTCGGTCCTATTCTCAATCCAATTTCTGTTGCGAAACCCATAAGGAGTATGACTCATCTATTAGTAACACATGTTGGGGCTTGAGGGTGTTCGTTGGGTTGACTAAACTTTTTGGGTTTTATAGGATACGGGTTGGTCTTAGGAAGGGATTTCCTTGTGACCTAATAGGAGTCCATCATGCTTAGTTTCCTAGAATCATATATATTGGTTGGGATGAGTAATTCTTTGGGTGTCGGTCTGATGTTGATTTCGGTCTTCGGGGCTGATGCTAAGAGAGTTCTTCTCCTAATCAATATATATGTGGCATAGGTTTCCAGTTTTGACATTGCCTAATGGGCACAAAGTTTTTACTTGCTTCTATCATTCGACTATATCTTTAGGTAGGAACAATTGGGTGTAAACATGTGTTTGAGACATGTTATGATTGATGGTTTCAAGTGGTTGCTAGTGGTTGCTCGTGGATGCATATACACGCACATTAGGCACTAGATCGGCTCAGTCACCTTTCATATTGCATATGCATGAGTGTTTACACTTGTTTATGGATGAAATTGAACGTGTTATCATGTGGATGTTGCATATGGATGGATGTTTGTGCACACATATAGTGTTTACGTGACTAGGATTATTTGCATACATGTGGATTCATAACACTTAACATATTTTGCATTAGAAAGATCAATCAGGCCTGATCATTTGCATTAGACAAGGAACATATACACACACTTCTTGCATATGTTCATACAGCATTAGAAATCTCTTAAGGACAATGAATGCCTGTGATTGATGATTGAGTAGATGGATGATGGATGGTAGGACACATTCTTCTTAACTTGAAGATTTCGGGGACGAAATCCTTTAAGGAGGGGAGAATGTAACACCCCGTATTTTTCTTAATATAATTAAAAATGAAATAAAATATATGAAAATATGCTTATGATAGGTAAATAATGGTGATGCATAAGGAGAATTAATTAATACATGGAAGAGAAGAAAAATTAGTTCGATAACGGCGTATGTAACGGAAAAGATAGTAAAATAAGGATAACTAATTCAAGAATCAGGAATTAGGTAAAATGGACATCACCATTGCGTTCCTCTCGGAAAATACGCGAAATAGAGTCCGAGTTTTCGAAAATCGGAGTCCGTATGACCAAGATATGGCCAAAACAAGATTTCAGCAGACTTTCTGGCAGACTACCCGTGTCGACTGTAGTGTCGACACTCAAGTCGACGTACCCCCCCCCCCCCCCCCCCGTGTCGACTGTAGTGTCGACTCCACCTCTGTACAGGTCGACCTGGTCGGCCTGGGGTGGCCTAGATCCCATTTTTGAGGCCCGAGAAGAGTATTGATGGTCCGGATGGGTTTTAGGGTTAATCCGATGGCTGAAATGAATTGCTACACCTATAAAAGAACACCTAGACCTAGCCTAACTCACACAAATTCATATGCACCTAAATGCTGCTGGAATCTCTCTTGAGCCATGGCCGCCGTCTCCAAATTAAAGCTTAAGCGTTCAAACTCAAATCAAATCATAGATCAATGCTTCTACAACAAATTCAAGAGGATAGATCAATGACACTGCAACTTTCTACGACAAATTCACTTCTTAATTCATTAGCAGTTCTCTGTAAGTGCTAGTTATTTTCAGATCTAAATATTTAATTTTAATATGGGCATGAAATAAAGTGGAATTGGATCTAAGTATGTTTATCGATTCAGATCTATTCCTGTTGCTTTTTGAATCTTTAGTTATGAGACTTGTCTACCTTTATTCTCATGACAAGTTTGTGATTTATTCAGCAGTTTCCTTGATTCGTAATGATGTTATCATCAAGTTGTAATCTTTATGCCTATCATGATGTTGTTTTCTCTCTGATCTATTTATTATGCAAATTTCTACCTTCCCCTATTTATTTTCTTTTGATGAACCTTGGTCAACTTCGGACCTTGGCCTAAAATCGCGATTCGCATACGAGATGTATACGGGGGAATAATGGGATTATTGCCTATAAGAATATGATTAATAATTGGCAACATGAAATTGGATGTTATCATTTTATTTGCAAGTTTGGGGTAGATCTGTAAATTTTGGTATAATCCTGTTATGAAAAAATTTGCATAAATATTATATACATGGAATTCGACACCAATTGGATCTATGTAATGTAACATGAAATTTGGTATATATAACATGTATGTAATTTGGCATGTAAAATAAAATTATGAGTTTTGGAGCCTATGTAAATTAAATCAAAAGATTGGGCTTATGTTAATTAGGCATGTGTAGACTTGGAAATTTGAGCATGAAAGCGATTGTAAACGTTATAATTGGCATAAACATGTATTATGAACTTGGGCAACTGGCATGTATTGAAATAAAAAGATTATAGTTTGGGATAACTACATCATGAATCATCGGATTTGGGTTTATTGGGTATGGAACTTGATACATGTAATTTTGGCTAGATCTTGACATATGAAAAAAAAACATGAAACTTGGTATATATGTAAACTGCCTAGAATTGGGTACATATATTAGTTGGTATGTAATAGCCTTAAAAGAGGGATAAATATAAATTGAGATAAGTTGCCTTTAATGGCCTAAGATAAATTGTGGTAAAATTGGTATGATTTTGCATACCATTAATTGATGGACATAATTGAGTCAATTATGGACATCGTTAAATTAGGAATTAATTGATATTTTGAATAGGGGAAATAAATTCAAATTGGGGTAAAAGATTATAAGTGATAATCAATGCTTAGGACACGAGATTGGACTCGTTTGTGACGTAAACCTGCCCGGAACCGCCCGGCGAATCAAGTAGTCACAAATGTTAGCCCAATGTGAGAGGTCCTAGGCCCAAATTAAAAGCGTAACAGTTGTAAAGACACGAGGTTAGACTCTTTTATGGTGTAAGACTGCCCGGACCCGCCCGGAAAATCCAGCTGCCATAAATGTCAGTCTAATGTGAGAGGTCTTTATAAGGTTACGGCCTTAATGAATTAAGAAATACTTAACCAGATAAACATGTGGTGGGACATGGGGGTTAAGTGGATGACATGTGGGTGACATGTGGAAATACGAATAGTAATACTTAACCAACGTAACATGGTAATTAGACCAGTGGGTAGGGTTAAGTAAATAAGAACACTTAACCAATATGATATAAATGGGTGGGTTAAGTAATATGATTAGGTTATTCTGGACACTTAACCAATTTAATAAGTTGACTACGGGAGTGGGTAAGGTTAAGCAAATTTTTAACCATTATAACATGATTAAACTGGACTAGAGAGTGAGGTTAAGTTAATGAGAACACTTAACTAATACAATGGGTTAATTAGACAAGTGGTTGCGGTTAAGTAGTAACACTCAACCAACATAACAGGACAAGCGGGTGGGTTAAGTTAACTTGAATAAGTTGATAACACTTAACCATTATAATATGACTAGTGGATAGGGTTAAGTTAACATGCACTTAACCAATCTGATGTGATGCGTAGTAGGGTTAAGTTAACAAGAAAATTCTTAATCAATGTAACCAGATAGACGAACGGGGTTAAGTTAATAAACCACACTTAACCAATCAAACATAATAAGCAAGAAAGGTTAAGTTAACTAAGGTAAACACTTAACCATGGTAACATAACGAGTAGAAGGGTTAAGTACATATCGGGTTGGTGGGTAATATTAGTAAATATAGGCCCACATACACTTAACCATTAAATACACATGCTTGAATCAGTAGCGGGGTTAAGTACACATCAGGGTTGGTAGGTAATATCAGAGAGTATAGGCTCACAGACTTAACCATTAGAAAAACCTAGTAACGGGGACCCATTTCAGCAGTAACCCACATTAGGTATCAATGGAACCATGAGCTAGGCAGGGTGGGGCATGATTACTGGGCTGATTATAAGAGGTCAAATTAGCGGCGGTTGGTGCAGCAATGCAGGTTCTAACGGAGTGCGGGCGTGCACACACTTCGGCGCAGAAAATTTAGCCACTGGGCATCAGTAGGTATAAAGCTGTGCATCTTGATTGTGTCAGGGTTGCCACCATGGGACTTGATACACCCCATGGTGGGACCAGCACAGGTATCTACAAGTAGGGGGCCGCATGACACAAACGAGAACTAGGTCAAGTAGGGAGCCGATCGATAAGGTAGTAAGGGTGCATCGAATATATACATGGCCATTGGGGTGATTGAGGTGGAATCCTCAAAATCGATGTACACCTGAAGGCTACCATAATTGCGGGGATTGGGATCACGTTGTAATTATTATATAGCACGGGCTACTAGTTGGGACACTAGTAGGGGGTACAAATCCTTGTTACACAGGACACTAGTTGGGACACTAGTAGGAATACGGATCATTCAATGTAAGACACTTACGAGGATGCTAGTTAGGTGGTGCAGAGCAAATAGATATCATTTTAATGGTAAAGCTTAGAAACCTTGCGATGTTATTCTTGATAGAAACCATGCGGTGGGATACTTGATAGGAATTATGGGACGTTATACTTGTTTCATCGTGCCCAAAGTTTATCTTGTTACCTTAGTTTATCTTGTTATCTTAGTTTATCTTGCCTACCTTGTCATCATGCTTATGTTTACTTTCAATTTATTCATACCATGTTATCTTTACCTATTTTATGCTGAAAGTCACTAGGACTTACTCAGTCTTTATGACTGACCCGTTTTGTTTCGCCTCTTTTTCTTCCGTTCCCCCCCCCCCAGGTTCACAGGGTGGGAATACAGCTTAGTTCGGATCTTACCAAGCTCCAAGGCTCTTTCATGTATGGCTTGGATTTCTCTTGGCGATGGCTTGCTTTGCTTTATTGGGGAATACTGCAGTTTGTTTTTATGCTTCTTTGTTTTTGAGCAAGACAGATATTTTAACTATGAAATTGGGTATTGGAAGTTGATGGGCTTTTCTTGTAAACATTTATATTTAATAAATGGTTTGAAGTACTTCCACTTTATTTTCCGTTGTTTTATATATGTCTGTCTTGTAATATTTCTGTTCCAGTACCCATAATACTCCACCGAAGTTAAGGCATTCCCTTTGTGAGTGACCTTAACAGATGTGGGGTGTTACAGAAACAGTCAAGTTATTCAATTTAGAAAAAATTTATGTTTAAGAGTTTTGAACATTTAGCTCATGTACTCAGTAATACCAATCCTGATTTGAATGTTTCAGCCGACTCTATTTTGTTTAATCCATACAGATAGTTTCCTTGATTACAATGTTTTTGGATAAACCGAATTCTGGAGCAAAGTGCACAACTCCCTATATGGTGCTGATGGTAAACATGCAAAAATAATACTTTCCATGGTGAGTTTGTAAAGTTGTTGGTGGTGGCTAAGATGAGTAATGGATTTTATGCTTTTGCAGATCTTCCAACTTAGACAATTAAAAAGAAGCAGGTTATTCTACAAAATATATGGAAATTTCGTTAGATCTTCACATTTTGTACATTATTGAGCATTTGATGTAGTTTCCTTTTTTTTCTCTTTTTAAGGATATTATGTAACAGAGAGTGTTTTCGTATGAAAATATCACTTTTGTATCTGTAAAATTTATTTTCCCTAATTCATTCAAACTGTTTAGCCATTTCAGTCAAGCTTTGTTCATTAGTAGATCAGTTATTTCTTCACCTCTGATCCATTTATCATGGAAACAACTTAGATTGTCTATTCATTTGTATTTTTTTCTTGCAGTCTTCTTCTTCTTAATTTCCATTCACAATCAGATTTTGTCACACCCTTGTATCCTAAATCATTTCTAAATTTTCTGAAAATTCCTAATTTTCATATGAAAAAGGCTGGTAGCTTACTTTGATCATTGTTGGTGAGAAATTAAGAAAGCGTTATCATTGCTATATTATTTTTGGCCTTTAATCTTTGATTGTAAAATTTAAGGTAATTGTTTTGATATGCATATCTTATGTTACCTTAATTCATTATCATCCACCCTGGGACATTAAAGATATAAGTATTTGTATATTCATCAATCAAGATGGTGAATAGGAAATTTACATATAATTGTTAATAAAACATGCTTTGGTTTGTTTCTCTAGGCCATGTAGCTTGATCCTATGTATTAAACATATATATATATATATACATATATATAAATACATATATATATAGAGAGAGGAGCGATCGGGGGTACCCCTATTTGTGAGCACCCCTGTTGCACCCCTACCGTTCGTGAGCTACGGCGATTCAAATTGAACAAGAATTTGTAGATATTCAATCCACACATATATAATGATCTATCCAAAATTTGAGCTCGTTCCGACATTCGTAACATTTTCAAAATCATAGCTTAATTATTCACCGTTAAGACATTCGTATAATAATATATTTGATGTTTAAATTTAATGGTTTGAATAAATGTCTGAACGGTGAATAATTAAGCTATGATTTTGAAAATGTTACGAATGTCAGAATGAGCTCAAATTTTGAATAGATCATTATATATGTGTGGATTGAACATCTACAAATTCTCGTTCGATTTGGTTCGCCGTAGCTCACTAACGGTAGAGGGTGCAGCAGGGGTGCTCACAAACTGGGGTGCCCCAGATCGTTCCTCATATATATATACATATATACACACACACACATGTGTGTGTGTGTATATTGTTAGTTACAAAGCAGTGAATTAGTTAATAATCACAAATAAATTGCTTGGACATCTTAAGTTTGAAACTCAGTCATTAACGGTTTGTCTAAATCACAGTTCAAGAATAATGGAATTTAAGGTATAATTTAAACACTCTTATGCTACGTTGATAAATAGCCTCTAGCTTAATTCATAGTTTTGTTACATGTGTATATATATATATATATATTGTTAGTTACAAAGCAGTGAATTACTATAACTAATCACAAATAAGTTGCTTGGACATCTTAAGTTTGAAACTCAGTCATTATCGGTTTGTCTAATGTGCAGTTCAAGAATAATGGAATTTAAGGTATAATTTAGACACTCTTATGCTACATTGATAAATAGCCTCTTGCTTAATTCATAGTTTCATTACATGTGAATTAAATTTATATTATAATACACATAATTTATTTTTTATATGGAATGAATTAAAATATATGAAATGCAACGTTAACAGCCACCAAGCTTAGGAGAATATGGTAATACAACTAAATGTAAATACCTTGTTCTCATATTTACGAACTTAAATCACACAATATTTAATCAGTGGTAACATATGGTATATGATCATTCATGTCACCTATATCACCTCTTGCACTTTGAAAATAATATAATTTCAAACCAACTATGATATTATTGGAGTTAAACTTGTTATTTATGGTACTATATGTGATTATATATATGGCAACAGTTCTAATGAACAAACTTCACCTGTACCTATTGGTTAAGTCAAAATTTGATCACCAGTGCATTGTGCATTGA
Source organism: Allium sativum (assembly GCA_030737875.1). NCBI lineage: Eukaryota > Viridiplantae > Streptophyta > Magnoliopsida > Asparagales > Amaryllidaceae > Allium > Allium sativum. The sequence continues at coordinate 860,001,868 of CM060915.1, read as the reverse complement.
GGTCACATTTATTCAACCATAATTCCAGTACTCCAAACAAATAGAATATTGATGTAGATAAGCTAATCTAAAGTACTATTACTGTAACATTAGCTATCAAGCTTCTTTTATATATAGGGATAAATATATTCAACTTGTAGACAAAAAGGAAAACAGAGGGAAGCAAGCTAATATGAAAGGTAGTAAAGTTGATTTTACCTGACTGTCAATTATGGTTCACCATCTGCATTCGCCATTTCATACTACTCGTTTTCCTGACATCTTTGTAAGGTCTTGGCCATGAATCTATGTGTGGAAGCTGTTCCTTCTTTCAGTGAAACTATTAAAACAATGTATTATAGAAATTTAATAAAGTTAGTTTCCTGAACAAAATATTTTAAACAATTAGTTAGTTTATTGTGCACGTTGGAATTATAGGCCGCGCCGAAGGCCCAAAGAGAGGTAGAAGACGACCTAAAATGACATGGGATGAGATAACAAAGAGAGATTTAAGTAATTGGAGTATACCTGAAGAGCTGGTAGTGGATAGGAGTGCATGGAAGTTGGCAATCCATGTACCAGAACCTTAGTTTTTTTTTAATCTATTTAATTATTTTGGACTTTATTTCACTTTTATTGAAGCTTTTTGCTTTTTTATTACTATTTTATACTTTATGACACTTTTATTGAACCTTTTTTTTAAACCTTTATCAGACGACTTTTTATCTGTTTGGTTATTTTAAACCCTCTTTTATACATATATTATTATCATTATTATTTAATTTAATTTATTTTAATTTTGGGTTCCATGTCTACCCAACACCAACTTGTTTGAGATATATGGCTTTGTTGTTGTTGTAGTAGTTAGCAATATGAATAAATTCAATTTTGAACATGTTTTGTCAAATATTAATTTCATTACTTAAAAATACGGATATACTATAAGTATTTTATGGAAGTCTATCTACAGGAAGGACATGTTACCTTGGCACATTCAATGAGCCAAATCCATTTAGATTGGAAGCTAAAGCAAAAGACGAATTACTTTTAAATAACTATGTGGATCATCCAAATAAATTATGCGGTAAATTAGTATTTAGAAATGATAAAATCATGCGAAACACTTGGCTCAAAACAAAAAAAAAGTGTTTCATGTAAGAAGTATCATGTGTTTCTATTTTGTTTATTTAGTGTAGTGAAAGTATACATTACTTTTTATCTCACCAGCAAATACTCTTGCTTTCTAAGCTATACAAACAATATTAGTTCGTAGATCTGGTCTTTACCTTCAAGAGAAGCACGTAGGCATGCAAAATTCGATTTAACTCTTAATTTGTTCTTAAATGCCTAAAAAATAGTAGCAACCATTAATATCATAAGGCCATGTTAAAAAGCCAACAACATCAATGCTTATATGTAATAGATTTATATTGTATAAATTATCATGCAAAAAATGTAGCCTAACATGGGAATTAACGTATACAAAAGCATGAAACCAAGAAACTGTATAATAAGCAAGTATGGACAGATCTGATTTCTCAACTTAAGCTTTAGTCAGTACCAATTGGGTATCGTAGAAATCACATATACAGAAGTCTAAACTTCCAATAAAAATGTAGAGCATTGTTCAGATCTAAAAGAAATTGGTAATAAACGTGCAAAATGCAAAATTTGCATGTTGAATAAGTTAAATGAAGACGGATGATGCAAAGCAATATGAACAGGTGTCGTTAATGGAAGATTGCCATCTAACCATATAGTTAATTTAACATAAAAAAAATTAATCATTACTTAAAATAACTATTCAAGCACACATAAACAATATGAGATAGGATATCATATTATGCAGTAACCTAGATATGCTAGCTCATGGTTTAGATAAAAATAAAATATTAGAGTTGAAATTTATTATTATACAATCATTCTGCTCATTACAACAATCTTTGGAATGACTTATCTTCATCGTTATTTAGATTTAACCGATGTTAACTATGTTAACTATGTTCGAAGCATGCTAGTCAGAAGGGAAGTGAAGTGAATTGTTTCCCATTAAGATAACACGACTATCATTATGTTTCTATTTCTTTGGTTGACTTTCTATAATAGTGGTAGTCATCACTAATCTTCTCCAGCATCAGTCAAGTAAAATAATTACATGGTGTGCATATGTTATTAATGATTTTTAGAGAATCGAGCATGCAATCAAGTTTCTCAATTTCCTAAAATTATACTGACTCAGCTAGACGATTTCATAGTAAATTCATCAGTTACAGCATCTGGTTAGACAAACGCTTACATAATCAACATATATTGGTATTGTATGCTTAAAATCTTTCTCTTTACTTTACCTAGCAACATTAAGAAGAGGTGCAGACTTTGTTCTAACTCTTGATATATCAAATTCATGTTATCCATTGTATAATTTTAAATTAATGACATAACTAATAGTAAGAAAGAAATATCATCCTATAAAATTACTTCTCCAACCACATATTCATTAATATTTTGACATATTTGAACAAATAGATCCTTTATATCAGATACTATCAAAGGCGAAGTTCTCGTTTTTGACAGAATAATGAAGCAAAGAATTCTAAGAAAAGTTGATTTTTTTTTTGCACAATTCTTGCTTAGTTTTGAACAGGACATACTTTCTTTATGCATATTAAACAGTATAATTAGGTAATAAAATAAAATTCACCAATTTAATTGAAAAGTGATACTTCTATGAAAGTATTCTAGAAGAAATTCACAAACAAAAGTGAGTAATAAAATAATAATAAAAGCAACACAAAACAAAGGATATTTCTCTTTAAATGAGATGAATTGCTAGAGCATACAATGAATCCTTTCACTTATTCCGCAATGCAAAATTTTATCTAGGTTATAAGGAGGAGTAGAATTATCATGAAGGTAGAATAATTTGAAAGCCTAGGTTGAGAAAAAAATACATCAATGCTTAGGAGAAAAACATCAATAACCATTACAATCCAATTGGACTGAAAATTATTTTTGAAAATAAATAATAAAACCAAATTTTCACTTGTTACAGAGCATTTTAAAATTTGGTGAACACATGTATAGTTCTTTGTGGAAAGAAGTCCAGCTTAAAGCAAATAATTGAAATAAGAATATTTGAGGCATCACTATTGTTCATCAATAGTTGCAATATTATTTTATTACCACTGCAATAGCTACAAAAAAATAACTGCAAAACATACATGGAACTTGGAATATGATAACCAAGTGAGAAGTCTTATTTTAATAAAAAAAAATTGCAAATTTGTACGAACAAATTCCACAGAATGAATATGAGGAAATGAAACAAAATTGTTGACTTAAAGGTAATAATTGGAAATTATTCAGGAATACTGCAAAATAAAATTATAAGGTTCAACTGCAAAAAAATAGAACAAATGAAAAAAGAACCACAATCTACACATACTATAAGGTTCAATGTAAAAATAATTGCCAAAAGAATTGGATTTTTACCTATGTGCTTGAAAGAACTGTGTAACAACCCGGAAAATCCGAGCCAATTTAAAAAATTTATTTTGGCAATTTTAAGGAATTTTGAATATTTAAAATGAATTATTTTAAATAATAGCGAAGATAAATTTATTTTGAATAGAATTAGAACGTATATATTTATTTGAATCGTCGTTAGAATATAAATATTTATTTTTTTATTATAAAAGGAATGGAAAATGGCGCGGTAGTTTGAAAATTTCGATTTCAAATTTCAAATGAACGTACAGGATTCAAAATAAACCGAATTTTAGCGAAACCAAAGATATTAGAATCTATTTGAAAATAACTTTCCAACGAATCTGAAAAATCAAAATGTCACAGCGGGAATAAAAAGATATGTCCAGTTAAAAATTCAGAATAGTCGCTATGGAATTTTGGGCCCTTAAAAATGGAAATTTTGCAAACGACCTCGGTTTTCGACGAATCAACTTTTGTTGGATCTGGGATGTCAAATTATTGCTAGATTCCAATTTTCATGATTTTTGAAGTCGATATGTGAGCATGGCGAAGTAAAACGTGTTTTGTTAATTTCAGTTGAATTTAATCGACTGGAAAATGGCCATTTTTCAAACGGTCTCAGAATTTGATGAAATTAGTTTTGTTAGGACCGTATCGTCAATACGAAGCTAGAAAATATTTTTCGGGAATTTTTAGAGTCTGTATGTGGCCTCGGTAAAGTGAAATGTGTGTTCAAATTCAATATATAGATTTATATTTTGATTTTGACGAAAACTGATCGAAACAGTTGAATCGGCTTGCAGTACATATCCCATTGCGTTCGGAATGAGGGTAATTAGTTATGGACGACAGTCGTCGGGTCTTGTTTAGAGTTCGAATTAAAAAGTACCTTTTTGAAATTTAATTAAATAATATAAATATATATTTATATATATATTTATAAAGGGCCCTCTCCCTTTCCCTTCCTTCCCTCCTCTCTCTCTTCTATCTGGCCCATAAGTTTTCAAAATAAAAAGAAAAAAATCCCTAGCCTCGTTGAACCCGCCGCCAGCACCCACGCCGTCACACCCTCCCCCGCGTCTCCGGCTAGTGCGCCGCCACCTCCAATCCTTCCTCCTCCCTCGCGCCTCTCTCTCTCTCCTGCATCCAAACCCCTAAAAACACTTGACGCCCAATTTTTTGAACCCACCACCAGTCAGCCCTACCTTCGGCGACCGCTACACCTCCTCTTCGACCACCTGCCGCCTTCTCTATCCCTGACAGTGAGTTTTCATGTAATTTTATTTGGTTTTTATGTTTTTTTCTTAGCTTAATTAATTTAAAATTCTGGTTTTCATGAATATACATTGTTAAGAATGTAAAGATAAAGATGAGATTTTTATCAAAGAAAAGAAATGATTTTTATTTCATAGAAAGGTATGATCTTTATGCATAGGAGAAAAAAATAAAATATATATAATTTTTAATGAAGAAAAATATGATTTTCTTTGTTTGAATAGAAAGTAAATAGAGATGGAATTATAAAAATATAATTTTTAGAAATGTAAAGATTAGATTTTTATATACATGATCGAAAGATAAAAATTTAATTTCTATCATGGAGTAGCGGTGTAAAGGAGTGATTTTTACATATGTAGTAGAGATATAAAAATACGATTTTTATATATATGAATAAGCGATAAAAATTCTAATTTTATATATATGAAGTGGAAAATAAAAATATGATTTTTACGTACCTGTAGTGATAATAAAAATGTGATTTTTATTTATGAACAATGTGAAAAGGATGTGTTGGAATTTCGAACAAATCCGAACCGTTAAGATATAGGGAATGGAGGAGTGAAACCCAAAGGTGAGAACTCCTTACTTTTAATTTATTTCTAGTTAAAATATATACTAGGATGCAGAAGGTGCTTAGCAGCACCCGACACCCGGCGTCCACAGACCATGTATGACTTGTTTGTTTGATTGATGTGTCGTGAAATTTTAGTGTGTGATGTGGAATGTATAAATATTTTATAGTTAAAAATATAATTTTTAACGTGTAAATAAAATAAATATTTATAAACAAATCGAACGATTTGTTTATATACACACATTTGATTGATATAGATTGGGACGATAAATTTTACACATCGCCCAACTGCACAAATAAAACATGTGTTTGATTGTTTGAAACCCCACACGGGTATTGGGACGATATCGGACATACACTAATCCCAATAGTTAGTTGTATGTCAATCGATTGGTTGACAAGCTATGTAAGCGTTAAATATTTATGTTTAATGCTTATACAGTGTAGAATGCACTCTGGATGATGGATTGCTGTTTTCATTGTTGTTATACACATTTGTTGTGTGAAATCCATATAATCCAATTATTTGGTAAGTGACTTTGTCTGATTCCAGTTCAGAAAGAAGAAGTATTTTAAAATAATGAATATTTCTAAAATAACGAATATTTTTAAATAATATTCAAAGAAGAATCGAAATCTGATTTTGATGTCCGATTTGGGATGGACATGAATATATTTAAATATATATAGCCATGTTGTTAGATTAACGCCATTTTGACGTGAACGATATTTATATCGGTTTTATTCATTTTTTTAATGAATATCGAAAAGGAATTGATTTCAAAATACAACATTTGGAAAATATTATCATTTATATATCGATGATATGGAATATTCAATTTTGATTAGAAACTGAATATGAAGTTGAAATCGTTTTGAAAACGAATTTAAAACGATTTATAAAATACGTTTTAAAAGGAAATCAACGAAATATAGTTAATATATATATATATATATAATTTCCTGAATAGACCGCGCCACACAGCAGTAGTTCGTGAATTTCGACCATTGACTTCGAATGGACATTTCGGGAGATCAGACGTCGGATTCTCCGAAAACCAGAACCGTTGAGTTCGTATCGAAAAGAGCTTTCTAACCAATATTAGAGATTTGAAATCTAATGGTTGGATTTGGAATTATGTCCAAATCAAATTTGGAAAAGGTCGCTGTAAGTGCAGTTCGGTGGCCATTGATGGAAATCGACTGTACGGGCCTTGATAAAATTATTAGAAATAGTAATAATTTGTGTAAAATCATAAGAAATGATTTGGAAAGAATTGGGATGAAAAATTCCATATTTGAAAAGATAAAAATAAATTTTTATCGAAATAAACTAGTTTTGAACTAGAATTATAATTCAATTATTTTTGAAATAAATAAATTGGATTTGAAAGGGTTTTAAAAGTAACTAGAATTTCCAATAAATGAATTGGAATAGATTTGAATCGAAATTGTCTTTGGAATATTTCGATGTTGGATTTCATGATTATACAGATATTGTTATGGAATTTGAAAGATATATTTATATCTTTATTTCCAATACGATATTTGTTGGTCGTAGAATTTGATATTGAATATAAGCCGACATATTTTCTATTCAGAACCTTGTATTTAATATCAAATGGAATTTGGATTTATCGTGAATGGTGTCTTCATTAACACTGTACTTAAACCCAGTTAAGAAAAAGTTTAAATCTTTTTATTTAGATTTAATGAAGTATACCAATTAAATGGTATTTAATTGGAATTGAATTGAATTGATTTTTGGGTTTATCGTGAACGGTGTTTTAAATAACACTTGTTCTTTAACCCGATAATTAATGGAATGTGAATTGGGTTTATCGTGAACTGTGTTTTAACGACATTCATTCTTTAACCCGATTTACAGTGAAATGTGATTTGGAATTTATAAATCTTTTGTTAAGATTTAATAGAGATTTTCCAAAGTAAAGTTTTCCAATTTAATAAAATAAACTGGAATGGAATAGAATTCGATTTGGTAATAATCGAAGTGAATTTCTGTAGAGGAAGACAACTAATATATCTGGAATTTAAAAGGTTTTGCCGTTATTCCATTTATATTATTAGTCGGATATGGAAGTTTATATCGATTATATATATATCGATTTGTTTTCCATGAAGATTCCATTGTAAATGGAATGTGATTTTTGGTTGTCATGAATGGTATCTTTAATATTACTGTTCTTAGACCCAACGGAGTTAAGAAAATCAGAAACTAACTGAAGATTAGTTAGGTTAAATGGTTTACTGGGTATTGATCTGATGTTGGTTTCGGCCTTCGGGGTTATTACTTAGGGAATTGTTCACTTGCTATTTTACGGTTAAAGGCTGATGGAATGGAATGTGATTTTGGGTTTATAGTGAACCGTGTTTTAAATGACATTGGTTCTTTAACCCAGTTAAAGACAAGGTATGATTTCCCAAGTTAAATAATCCTTGATAGTGATTTTTGGGAAGATTAAAACCAAATGGAGTTTTAATGAATCTTTAATTAGATTGAAATGATCGAGAATGGAGTATCACCAGTTTTGCTCCAGGCGATAGTTAAATCTTTAATTAGATTTGAACGTGAAATGGTAATTGAATTTACCGATAACATCGTGGTGTTAGATATGAAGTATGACCAGTTTTACTTCATGGGATGAATAGGTTGGGGTTGGGAAATTTAACAAGTGATTACTTTGGTAAGGTTCGCTAATCCCGACTAGTTTGGATAAACCATAATTTGGTTTGAATTTATATTCAAAAGAAGATTAAAGAATAAATTTAAAGAATTTATCTTTGATAAAATTAATGGGAACCTTTCGCAGAGTATAAGAATATTTGAATAAAAGAATATTCTGAATTGGAATGAGGCGTATGTTGTGTTTTTGTAACACTTGTTTATTATATACGTGAGTTATTCGGAAAGGCCGGGTTATACCCATTCTAAATAACTGATTCGACGATAAGTCGACGATAAAGACGGCGGTTGAAGACCGAAGGTCTTCACATCGTTTGGATAATTACTGATGATCTTGATTGGGCTATACACCTAAGAGGAGGGAATCAGTTGGTGATCGTCCAGACGTACTTGGAGATCGATGGATATGCGAGGAATAAGGTTCCTCCGGTTTCGTTCAGACCCAGAACGGACTTGTAAATGGATGTGTGTCTGACATCGGATTTCATTCTGTGTGATTGATATCGGTTGCATAGCGTGAATTGCCTGTGTGGCATGCTGAGATGCAAACGATTAAGGCTTCTGTTGAAAAGCAAAGTCTTGTGGTTGATGATCAAAGCACCACCTGTGTGGCATAGCTTTGTGTATAACGTTAATTCGCGAGCCTCACGCCCTGGTATGAACCAGAAATGGGAGAGGACCTCAGGGAGTACATGTGTTTCCTTCTAGCTAGGGTGGTGTCAGTGATCTACCAACCCTGACATTTATATTATTTTCACCAGTGTGGTTGTTGGATTGCGAGGTTCCTTGGATATATCGGTGACTATATGGTGCCGATGGAGTCATAGGACTCATTTACGCCCCAAAGGGCGGGGAAACGCAGTGTTCAGGCTTTATAATCCACATCGGGTGGACCGGCCCTGACGATCTAAGGCTTGCCTGCGCGCTTGCCTGAGGCTCGGGCTAGAGAGTCTCGTTCGGTGAGGACGATCCCTTGCCACGGTTCATAGATGGAAATCCAACTTTCGATATGTGACTTTTCGGTTTTGATTGTAAACCTATATATGGCGACATAGTGGTATGGGGCACTTATGCCGTCTATGATTGATACTTATGATTGAAGTTGTTTTATACACTATGCACTTATTATAGTATCAAACGATTTGGTTTTAACGTACCAAGCATGTTTCGCTATTATAAGGGAAAACCCTATCCCCCGGCTTGCGTTTCATTGTTTGATGGGACCTGGGTCTTATAATAGCTTCATTTTTCCAAAAACCATTGCGCTATTTTGTTATATGCCCTGGTAATCTTGGGAGGAAACCCGTTTCGTGATATACGGCGTGGTCCCTTGATATATCTGATTTAAAGTAAAGTTTTAAATAATTGTTTTAGTCCTCAGACCAGTCACATGACTGACCTGGAGTTTATTGTTTTAACCAAAACTCTGGGTGCCCCTATTTTCCACGCGGGCAGCTAGTAGTTTTGGTTTTATAGATTTATATTCACAGGATCCTGATTTGCAGCTGGAATGATATTCAAAAAGCTATGTATCCATATATTCTTTTCATTTGTGTCTTGTATTATTTTCCGCTGCTATGTAATGTATTGTAAATCTCTGATATTTATTGAATGTATTTTATTCTTTCATACTCTGTATATTATTGTATTCTGATGGAATTGTTGTAATAAGCAATCAAATGTTCTTCTATTTGTGTCCCGATGTGGCTTGTTCTCAAAGCAATCCGGGCTTTCCTTCATGGGGAAGTTTGGATCGTCTCATTTTGGTATTACAGCTTTGGTTTACAGAGCTCGAGAACTAGGCACATTAGAGCCATACGAAAGAATTCGTCAGATATTGGATTTGTAATATCCAATTAGAATGACTCGTTAGAGATGGGATCAATAGTATCCTAGAACAAGTGTGAAGAGTATATTTTTAAAATAAAACCAAATTGTTTTGAAGATTTAAACCTTATTCAATGTATTTGAAAATTTTATTTGTATTGAATTTGGACAATCCAATATATAAAGATTTTGCATATACGCCTTGCAAACGTGTATTCGAAGTTTTAATATACTGGATAGATATAGAATCACACTCTAGTCGCTCGGAGATGATATTGATTATGGAGCTCCATCACCAATATTTATGTTCGAGTTTCGAAAGTGGGATTTCTATACGATTCCAATTGACTGGTGTGAGAACCAAAACTAGATAGGGCTTATTGTTGTGATTTGGCATCAAAAATCTGATTTTTGGACTATGTATCAAAATTATGTGTTTGAAAAGCTAATCAACTAATTGATTGTGTTGTGTGATTATTTATTTAAACCATTATGTGGAAGTATGGTAAATTTAGGCCAAATTGAATCAAATATTGAACTGTATTGAAAATTGTTTGGAAATGCATGTATGTACATATATATGTGTGAACAGGTCATAGCAAGGAGGCTAAAAATGAAGAATAAAATTGTTTGCCTGACAAATAGGTACATGTTTACAAATTTATTGGGTTTGGATGATTTTATGAGCCGACTGGCTAGCCGCTTGGCTGTTTCTTTTTCTTTTTGGATTGGAGAGGCCTGTATGGCAATTTCGGGATTTTCTCGATGCTCCCGTGCAGGGGAGGTTATGGCGAAATTTTTCGAAAATTTAGAGTGTTAGCCAAATTTTTGAAAAGTTTGAAAAGTTCTTAGAAACTGAAAAGTTGAAGAGCTTAAGCCATAATTAAAATAATGAAAGTTGAGTTGATTAGTTAAACAACTTTCAGCTTCGTTCCTTTTTGGGGATGAAAAGTTTTAAGTGGGGGAGATTGTAACAACCCGGAAAATCCGAGCCAATTTAAAACTTTTATTTTGGAAATTTTAATGAATTTTGAATATTTAAAATGAATTATTTTAAATAATAGCGATGAGAAATTAATTTTGAATAGAACTAGAACGTATATATTTATTTGAATCGTCGTTAGAATATAAATAATTATTTTTTTATTATAAAAGGAATGGAAAATGGCGCGGTAGTTTGAAATTTTCGATTTCAAATGAATGTACAGGATTCAAAATAAACCAGATTTTAGCGAAACCAGAAATATTAGAATTGATTTGAAAATATCTTTCCAACGAATTCGAAAAATCAAAATTTCAAAGCGGGAATAAAAAGATATGTCCAGTTTAAAATTCAGAATAGTCACTATGAAATTTTGGGCCCTTAAAAATGGAAATTTTGCAAACGACCTCGATTTTCGACGAAACCACTTTTGTTGGATCCGGGATGTTAAATTATTGCTTGATTCCAATTTGCATAATTTTTGAAGTCGATATGTGAGTGTGGCGAAGTAATACGTATTTTGTCAATTTCAGTTGAATTTAATCGAATAGAAAATGACCATTTTTCAAACGGTCTCAGAATTTGACGAAATTAGTTTTGTTAGGACCGTATCGTCAATACGAAGCTAGAAAATATTTTTTTGGGAATTTTTAGAGTCCGTATGTGGCCTCGATAAATTGAAATGCGTTCAAATTCAATATATGGATTTATATTTTGATTTTGATGAAAATTGATCGAAACAGTTGAATCGGCTTGCATTACATATCCCATTGCATTCGAAATGGAGGTAATTAGCTATGGACGACAGTCGTCGGGTCTCGTTTAGAGTTCGAATTAAAAAGTACCTTTTTGAAATTTAATTAAATAATATATATATTTATTTATAAATGGCCCTCTCCCTTTCCCTTCCTTCCCTCGTCTCTCTCTTCTATCTGGCCCGTAAGTTTTCAAAATAAAAAGAAAAAAAACCCTAGCCTCGTTGAACCCGACGCCAGCACCCACGCCGTCGCACCCTCCCCCGCATCTCCGGCTAGTGTGCCGCCACCTCCGATCCTTCCTCCTCCCTCGCGCCTCTCTCTCTCCCGCATCTAAACCCCCAACCCCCCAACCCCCCAAAAACACTCGACGCCCCATTTTTTGAACCCACCGCTAGTCAGCCCCACCTCCGGCAACCGCTGCACCTCCTCTCCGACCTCCTGCCGCCTTCTCCATCCCCGATAGTGAGTTTTCATGTAATTTTATTTGGTTTTTATGTTATTTTCTTAGCTTAATTAATTTAAAATTCTGGTTTTCATGAATATACATAGTTAAGAATGTAAAGATAAAGATGAGATTTTTATCAAAGAAAAGAAATGATTTTTATTTCATAGAAAGGTATGATCATTATGCATAGGAGAAAAAAATAAAATATATATAATTTTTAACGAAGAAAAATATGATTTTCTTTGTTTGAATAGAAAGTAAATAGCGATGGAATTATAAAAATATAATTTTTAGAAATGTAAAGATTAGTTTTTTATATACATGAACGCAAGATAAAAATATAATTTCTATCATTTAAGTAGCGGTGTAAAGGAGTGATTTTTACATATGTAGTAGAGATATAAAAATACGATTTTTATATATATGAAAAAGCGATAAAAATTCGATTTTTATATATATGAAGTGGAAAATAAAAATATGATTTTTATGTACATTTCATGATAATAAAAATGTGATTTTTGTATATGAACAGCGTGAAAAGGATGTGTTGGAATTTCGAACAAATCCGAACCGTTCAGATATAGGGAATGGAGGAGTGGAACCTAAAGGTGAGAACTCCTCACTTTTAATTTATTGATAGTAAAAATATATACTAGGATGCAGACGGTGCTTAGCAGCACCCGACATCCGTCGTCCACAGACCATGGATGACTTGTTTGTTTGATTGATGTGTTGTGAAATTTTAGTGTGTGATGTGGAATGAATAAATATTTTATAGCTAAAAATATATTTTTTAACATGTATATAAAATAAATATTTATAAACAAATCGAACGATTTGTTTATATACACACATTTGACTGATATAGATTGGGACGATAAATTTTACACATCGCCTAACTGCACAAATAAAACCTGTGTTTGATTGTTTGAAACCCCACACGGGTATTGGGACGATATCGGACATACACTAATCCCAATAGTTAGTTGTTTGTCAATCGATTGGTTGACAAGTTGTGTAAGCGTTAGATATTTATATTTAATGCTTACATAGTGTAGAATGCACTCTGCATGATGGATTGTTGTTTTCATTATTGTTATACACATTTGTTGTGTGAAATCCATATAATCCAATTATATGGTAAGTGATTGTGTTTGATTCCAGTTCAAAAAGAAGGAATATTTTAAAATAATGAATATTTTTAAAATAACGAATATTTTTAAATAATATTCAGAGAAGAATCGAAATTTGATTTTGATGTCCGATTTGGGATGGGCACGAATATATTTAAATATATATAGCCGTGTTGATTAGATTAACGCCATTTTGACGTGAACGATATTTATATCGATTTTATTCATTTTTATAATGAATATCGAAAAGGAATTGATTTCAAAATATAACGTTTGGAAAATATTATCATTTATATATCGATGATATGGAATATTCAATTTTGATTTGAAATTGAATATGAAGTTGAAATCGTTTTGAAAACGATTTATAAAATACGTTTTAAAAGGAAATCGACGAAATATATATAATATATATAATATATATATAATGGCCTGAATAGAACGCGCCGCGCTGCGGCAATTCGCGAATTTCAGCCATTGATTTCGAATGGACATTTCAGGAGATCCGACCGTCGGATTCTCGTAAACCCGGAACCGTTGGGTTCGTATCGAAATGAGCTTTCTAACAAATATTAGAGATTTGAAATCTAATGGTTGGATTTGGAATTATGTCCAAATCAAATTTGGATAAGGTCGCTGTAAGTGCAGTTCGTTGGCCGTTAATGGAAATCGACTGTACGGGCCTTGATATAATTATTAAAAATAGTAATAATTTGTGTAAAATCATAAGAAATGATTTGGAAAGAATTGGAATGAAAAATTCCATATTTGAAAAGATAAAAATAATTTTTTACTGAAATGAACTAGTTTTGAACTAGAATTATAATTCAATTATTTTTAAAATTAATAAATTGGATTTGAAAGGGCTTTAAAAGTAACCAGAATTTCCAATAATTGAATTGGAATGGATTTGAATCGAAACTGTCTTTGGAATATTTCGATGTTGGATTTCGTGATTATACAGATATTGTTATGGAAATTTGAAAGATATATTTATATCGTTATTTCCAATATGATATTTGTTGATCGTAGAATTTGACATTGAATATAAGCCGATATATTATCTATTCAGTGCCTTATATTTAATATCTAATGATATTTGGTTTTGTCATGAATGGTGTCTTCATTAACACTGTTCTTAAACCCAGTTGAGAAAAAGATTAATTTTTTTTTAGATTTAATGAAGTATACCAATTAAATGGTATTTAACTGGAATTGAATTTGAATTGATTTTTGGGTTTATCGTGAACGGTGTTTTAAATAACACTTGTTCTTTAACCCGATAATTAATGGAATGTGAATTGGGTTTATCGTGAACTGTGTTTTAACGACATTCGTTCTTTAACCCGATTAACAGTGAAATGTGATTTGGAGTTTATAAATCTTTTGTTAAGATTTAAAGGAGATTTTCCAAAGTAAAGTTTTCCAATTTAATAAAATAAATTGGAATGGAATGGAATTCAATTTGGTAATAATCGAAGTGAATTTCTGTGGAGGAAGACAACTAATATATCTAAAATTTAAAAGGCTTTGCCGTTATTCCATTTATATTATTAGTCGGATATGGAAGTTTATATCGATTATATATATATATATCGATTTGTTTTCCATGAAGATTCCATTGTAAATGGAATGTGATTTTGGGTTTTCATGAACGGTATCTTTAATAATACTGTTCTTAGACCCAACAGAGTTAAGAAAATCAGAAACTAGCTTAAGATTAGTTAAGTTGAATGGTTTCCTGGGTATTGATCTGATGTTGGTTTCAACCTTCAGGGTTATTACTTAGGGAATTGTTCACTTGCTAATTTATGGTTAAAGGCTGATGGAATGGGATGTGATTTTGGGTTTATAGTGAACTGTGTTTTAAATGACATTGGTTCTTTAATCCAGTTAAAGACAAGATATGATTTCCCAAGTTAAATAATCATTGATAGTGATTTTTGGGAAGATTAAAACCAAGTGGAGTTTTAATGAATCTTTAATTAGATTGAAATGATCGAGAATAGAGTATCACTAGTTTTGCTCCAGGCGATAGTTAAATCTTTAATTAGATTTGAACGTGAAATGGTAATTGAATTTACCGATAACACTGTGGTGTTAAATATGAGATATGACTAGTTTTACTTCATGGGATGAATAGGTTGGGGTTGGGAAATTTAACAAGTGATTACTTGGTAAGGTTCGCTAATCCCGACTAGTTTGGATAAACTATAATTTGGTTTGAATTGATATTCAAAAGAAGATTAAAAAATAAATTTAAAGAATTTATCTTTGATAAAATTAATGGGAACCTTTCCCAAAGTATAAGAATATTTAAATAAAGAATATTTTGAATTGGAATGAGGCGTATGTTGTGTTTGTGTAACACTTGTTTATTATATACGCGAGTTATTCGGAAAGGCCGGGTTATACCCATTCTGAATAACTGATTCGACGATAAGTCGACGATGAAGACGGTGGTTGAAGACCGGAGGTCTTCACATCGTTAGGATAATTACTGATGATCTTGATTGGGCTATTACACCCAAGAGGAGAGAATCAGTTGGTGATCGTCCAGACGTGCTTGGAGATCGATGGATATGCGAGGAATAAGGTTCCTCCGATTTCGTTCAGACCCAGAACGGACTTGTAAATGGATGTATGTCTGACATCGGATTTCATTCTGTGCGATTGATATAGGTTTCATAGCGTGAATTACCTGTGTGGCATGCTGAGATGCAAATGATCAAGGCTTCTGTTGAAAAGCAAAGCCTTGTGGTTGATGATCAAAGCACCGCCTGTGTGGCATAGCTTTGTGTATAACGTTAATTCATGAGCCTCACACCCCAGTATGAACCAGAAACGAGAGAGGACCTTAAGGAGGACATGCGTTTCCTTTTAGCTAGGGTGGTGTCAGTGACTTACCAGCCCTGACATTTATATTATTTTCACCTGTGAGGTTGTTGGATTGCGAGGCGCCTCGGATATATTAGTGACTGTTAGATCGAAATTTGGACCTAACACCCAAATTGTTATAAACTGTAGAGAATTCTAAGTGAGGAATCAGAAAAAAGAAAATAACACTCAGAATTTATAGTGGTTCGGCGTTAACGAGCCTACGTCCACTTTATATCTTATTGATTATGCTTTAAAAGTTAGTACAACAGTGATTTCTTTCGATATTCCAGTGGTTTGACAACAATGGCGGACTCAGCATTCACTATTGCCGAAAAACTCTCGAAAAATGCCAAGCTCTGGGCTATTTATAGCTGATTTCGTCGGACGGATCGTGGACACGTGGCACGAATCCCGAGACTTTCGGATCGCATCGCAGCCATCGAAGAAAAAGTCAAACTAGCCGTTGTGAATAGGTGTCGTCAGATCCATGCGATTCGGATCGCTGAAGACCAGCTCGTGGTTGAACGGGTCAGTGGGCTCGGTTCGTTGCAGGGGATCGGATCGCCTGGAGGTGGCGTTCGTCGACGAGACGAGAGCGATCCGTTCCTTGGGCGAGTCGATAGAGTGCGATCCAAGAGGGGCGAGACGATGGCGTGCGATCCAAGAGGGGTGAGACGATGGCGTGCGATCCACTTTCCTGGAGGACTTGGTTTCCTGATTTCCTTTCACGAATGGTCCTGGATGGCTTGGTCAAAAAGCAAGCCAACATTTTGCCCCCTCGAAGTATGTTTTATTGATGATGAAACATGCTTCGAAGATACTTATTGATTCTCTCCTGAAAGGATGCAAGTTTACAGTCGCATTGGTTCAAATTGACACATGGACGAATCGGATCGCCATAGGCCGACACGGTCCGATTTGGTCATCTGCTCGTCGCGTGCGGAGTTCTTAGGGTCTTGCGCGATACAGGGCGCATCTTCCTTCGAGTCGTATCGGGCTCTGAGTTTCGTGGGCCAGCATTTCAAAGCGGTCCGTGGGCTTTATTGCGATTCCGTCTTCAGGTCGTGGTTCGGGGGGCGTTTCGTGGGCCGAATAAGACAAAGGAGGGGAGGCCAACGGTCACCTTCTTTGCCTATATAAGCCGACGTTCCCCCCTTCACTTTCCTTCTTTCTCCTCTCTGCTGAATCGTCTCGCGCGAGCTGTTGAATAACGAATCCAACCCTTTAAAACTTTCGAAAATCCAAGAACTCTCTCAGTTTTTAGAAAGGTAACTTTATAGGAAGCACCCTCGTACTACTTTCCTGAATTCCTTCGGTTGATTCCAGAGAGAACAATATAAATCCGCTACTTTTTGAAGTAATCACCAAATCGCCATAGCCATTGAACGTGGAGCTCAGAACTTGAGGATGGGAAGGAGATGAGGAAGAAGAAGGATGGAGAAGGAGGAAGGAGGCTGACTCGGATCGTGGTCAGTGATTGAGGACGGAAGCAAGTGGCGAGACGAAAGATTGAGAGAGCAACCAAGGGTCGTACCGCGGTAGTCGCGACGGTTCGTGAGGGAGCCTTCCCTTCGCCCGGCGATTCGATGAGGGGCAAACTCTCTGCTCTGCGATCGGGAAAGGGGGGCGATCCCTCTGCCATGCGAGTCGAAGGGGGGGCGGTCCCCCTGTCGTGCGAGTCGGAGGGGGGCGATCCCTCTGCTATGCGAGTCGGAGGGGGGCGATCCCTCTGCTATGCGATCCGCCTCACGGCTGGTGATACGAAGAAATTTCAGTCTTTAATCAGCGCCTTGTCGCTATAAAACTCTGGACAGTTAGGATAGAGCCCTGACGTTGATCTCTCTGGACTAAATGACTTCATGATTCGACTGCATATGACGACTAATGACTTTTAATAACCTCGACTGCTCTCATGTTTTATCATCGTTTTTAATAATGCGCACACACAAGCACACACAGTAGCACTTGCACACACGGGGGACGGGTAGTGTTAATCTTATCGCTCATATTTTCTCGTCCTAGCAGCAATGTCGAACGACCACTCTTCCTCAAGATCTGTAGCCGAAACGGAATCTGAGACTCCTGAACAGCATAATCCTCAAATTCCTCCAATCAATCCAGAAGGTGAAAATTCTGGGTCCGAATATGAAGCGACAGAATCGGATCCGACAGAAAGCACGTCATCCAGCAACAACTCCGATTCCGACGAGCGAGCTCCGGACGAAATTCCAGGCGCAGTCGGGATAGATAAATTCTCTGACTCTTTAGCGTCCAAGCTCGACGAGATAAAACTCAAGAGAATCTGCTTAAGACATGGCATTCCTTGGGACGATGTCTTAACACCTGGAAGCGAAGACAGACCTCATTTAGCACCGGAAGGGTATATGTCGATCAGTCGGACAATGTGTCTAGTAGGAGCTATCCCTCCGTTCCTTCCAATTGTCATTGACACTCTGAGACGATTAGGCATTGCCCCGATGCAGCTTCATCCAAACGCCTACGCGTCTCTATATTCCCTATATGTCGCTTATGCGGAAATCTTGCACGCCGAACTCAAATTCAGAGACCTGGTGTTCTTCTTTCTCTTCAAGCACCGTTCTTCTGCAACTCCCAACTTTTCCTTCTTTGAATCAGTGGCGAACAGGAAAGTTCTGTATGACGGATACAGCAACATCGGGGATCCTAAGTCTGACTGGTTTTACATAAGAAGACAGGCTGGATGCTCACGGAGATGGCTCAAATCGAGTAAATTTTGATCGCCTAGTTGAATATCTTGCTTGGGGAGTCTTAGTAATAACATTCTTCCGCTTTTTCCTTTGTCTTAAACAGATCATGTCTTCCCGAAAACAGAGGGCGCATTATACAACAACCGGTTATCCATTCTTTTGCAAAGCAGATCCGATTTTTTAAGGATTAAAAAATGCATTACGGATGACAACCTTCACAAGCATCGCCTCTTGGATAGGAAGTTTGGACTTGGAACCGGCGGCAAACCTTATAAATATGTGCCCCCGACGGAAGGAGAGGGAACTTCACAAGCGGTGGAGACAACCAAATTTCACAAAAGCCCTTCTCCGATAGTCATCCAGGACGACGAAGACTTGAATGTATACAGGGGGGATGAGTCCCGTGGCGATGCGTCGAAAGAAATCCCTACTTCTGCTCCAATGGAAACTGTCGGTGATGACGAATTGACAGAAGAACAATTATTCGATGAGCTGAATAAAATCCCTTTGCCCGACATTGAATACACGGAAAAAGACTTCGGCGAGGAGCCTTTCTTTTCTGCTTCCGAAGAGGCGGCTGACTTAGCAAGGGGACGTGAAACGGGTCAGACGAGCCTGTCTCCAGGCCCGGGTCTGTTAGGGGGAATTATATGGGATGCACACCTCACACATACTGCCTGATCGCGCACTACTATGTCGTGGATATTCAATGTGATAATATGCTCTTCTTTTCTTTTTTGCAGGAGTGATGTCACGCAGGAGATCTTACTCGTTCCGTTCTCTTCGCGAAGGCACCCCCAGCCTTCGTTCGGGTACTGAGCGCCCTCGCGGTCCTTCTCACAAGTCGAGCTCTTCGCAACCTCGATCTCCACCCAAATCAAACTCTACCAGGCCTTCGAGTCACCCAATAATTTCGACCGGGGGGAAGACACTTCCAAAAGAGTTGACTCCTCCAAAGAGTGCGCCTTCCCACAGTCGGTCGTCCAAAAGGCGCCACGAATCCAAAGATGGGGACAGGGATTCATCCAAAGATACTGAGCAAACGAGAAGTAACATAGTCCCCACTAGCCAACCAGAATTAGCTGCCCCCGGTTCACGGGACTACGTTCACGGTCCTGAGATCCAAGGTAGGCTGGAAAAGCTACGGGAACAATTTCCAGGAATGTTCTTCGATAGGATGGTCTTTGTTCCTGCCTTGGAACCAGTTCCTAAGAACTGGGATAAAGAAGTTATTGGGCATATCCGTCACGTGGCCAAGCAGTACGAGGCGATGAAAAAGCACGCACTTAATCGTCCGGACACTCGAAATAGAAGCTCACAGGTCTAAAGCAAAGCTCGAAAATAATGAAAGGGCCAGGACAAAATTAGAGAAGGATCTGGAAGACGCTCAAGCCCAGCTCGCCCTGGCACAGAGAGACGCCGCAAACTACAAAACTGAATTAGAAAACGCCAAGCAGCGATTTCATTTAGAACTGGATTCCAATAGCCAGGAAAAAATGGCCTTAAAAAAGGAAGTTGAAGACCTCAGAATGGCCAACATCGAACTGGTAACGGCACAAGGCCATTTTTCGACGGAGAAGGCTGCTTGGGAGGCGGAAAGAGCGAGCTTAAAAGAAAAGTTGGCTCTGGCAGAGGCGGAAAAAGCGATTTTGAATGATCAGGTGGCCGACGCGGAGAGACGGGCAACTCTTGCCGAAAAGAACGTTGATAGCGCCATTGAAATGGCCACTGCCTCCAACCACAAACTCCTTGAAAGAGAGAAAGAAATCGAGGGGTTTGAGGAGATGATCTTTGACTTCCTCGGCCAGGTTCTCAAGACTCGCAATATCTCATGGATCCCGGACTATCATGTCACTTTGGCCAACTTGTGGGATGCCATCGTGGAAGGCGAAAAACATAGACTAGGGGTCGAAGAGATCGATGAAGATGGATTGATGAAAAGCATCCTAAGGGACAATGAGCCTGAAGATCTGGCAGAGGGCCGTCGCTTAATCTTGGCGGAGATGGAGAAGGAGAGAACCATGGCTAAAGGCAAAAGCAAAATTGACGAAGGTTCCGGCTCCGCCGCCAAGTCTAAAACTTCCGAAGTCGAGGAGTATCATCCTGACGATCCGCTGATCCCCTTAGGCTTAACTCCCGTGGTTGTTGGAGCTTCCGGATCTATCCAAGGGGGAGTGTCTGCTGAAGGTACCTTTCTCTATTCCCAACAATTTGCTAAAGCAATTGCGAATTGTCGTCGTCTAACAGGACAACCCACTGAATTAGTAATGTGTGTCTTTCATAATGCAGGTGGCGAGCCCGCCGACAAGGGTGTTGGAAAAGAGAGAGAGGTGGAGGAGGGGACCGTCCTACCGGGTGCTGAAATTGATGTTTCAGAGCGAGTTGAGGCCGCGACAGCTGAAGGAAGCATCTCGGTGCCTAGCGCCGACGTACCCAAAGATGCTGAGACTATAGAGGCTTTAAAAGACTTGGATGGTCGGCATGTGGATGATGAAGAGGATATCACTGGCACCAAGAAGGCCAACGATGATGATGATGATGAGGAACCCCTGGCCAGCCGAAAAGCCAGACAAGAGAAAGAGTTGGCTTTGAAGAAGGCGGGGGAGGAGGCTTTGGATGTGGTCCCTCTCGCAGAGTTCGATCCCAAAACTGGGATGATTATGAAAATCCAGTCCAAGTCCATCAGCCGGCAACTTCACTTTGCAAACCCTGATGATTTCCCTGCTTCCCTCTCCGGCAGAAGCAAGAGAAAAGATGGGGGAGAGGAAGCCTCAGAGGAGTCAGACGCTCCCCTCGTGGACAAGCGGAAAAGGAAAAAGGGGGATCCATCTGAAGCCGACAAGGAGAGGCTGGAGAGGCAGAAGCGAGAGAAGATATCAAAGCACAAATAGGACGTTTACTGATATTTTGCCTTTTAAGCTTCCCACTGGCCAGGGAGTGTAATTGTGAGACTGGCCCTCACTTTTGTTTCTAACTTGTTTTCACTTTGCTGATTTGCAGTACATAAACAAGGATTTGTTTCTTCTTACATCAGCGTGTACCTGTATTCATAGAAACTTTCCACATTTAGTCGTTAGCCAGCTATTAATAATTATAAGTTAGTCAATCAACAGGAAGAAGAATGTTCGTGCTATGTTACACTTGTTATATCAAAGTTTAGTGTTCGCATAGGAGTGCGTGATGCCCCCTAATCAATTGTTAGGGTTTTACACTTGGAGATTTGTTCGCTCCCCGATCCTTCAGCGGGGTAGGAACTATCTCTCAGCGCTCAACCGGAGTCGCTTTTATACTCTCTCTCTCTGGAGAGTTAGACTTCGAGCTCAGCGATTCATTCGCTCCCCGATCCTTCAGCGGGAAAGGAGCTCTTTCTCAGCGCTCAATCGGAGACGCTTTTATACTCTCTCTCTCTCTGGAGAGTTAGAGTTCGAGCTCAGCGATTCATTCGCTCCCCGATCCTTCAGCGGGAAAGGAGCTCTTTCTCAGCGCTCAATCGGAGACGCTTTTATACTCTCTCTCTCTCTGGAGATTTAGAGTTCGAGCTCAGCGATTCATTCGCTCCCCGATCCTTCAGCGGGAAAGGAGCTCTTTCTCAGCGCTCAATCGGAGACGCTTTTATACTCTCTCTCTCTCTGGAGAGTTAGAGTTCGGACTCAGCCGTCTGCGATCATGCATGCCCCTCAAACTCGTCTCAGGTTTACATTTTAATCCAAGCTCCGAGGATTAAAACCAGTCGGACAAGCAGCTAGAGCATTTACCAAGGCTTTGGGTTCCTCTGATTAGTTTACGATAGGAAATGTCGGCACTGGACTTCGGGTACCTGCAATATTCACACTGATTTTCATAGGCAAATAAACAGAGACGCAGTAGAGGTAAATGACACACAGTATTTTTATAGTGGTTCGGTCGAATCATGACCTACGTCCACTTTATAATCTCTTGCTTTAAGGAATCAGACTGTTCTAGGCGAGTCATGCCTTGTACATAGTTTTTTTTTTTTTTTTTTTTTACAAAACAAAAGAATAGATTTGAAACTTCTCATGTTAGATACGGCCGTAGATGTTGGGCATTCCACACTCTGGGGACCTCCTTTCCATCTACAGTTGCCAGCTTGAAGGTTCCGTTATCAAGCTTGCTGAGAATAGAATACGGTCCTTCCCACTTCGCTCCCATATGAGTTGGGGGTGGAAAGACACGTTTCAGAACCAAGTCTCCGGGTTCCAAGGTTCGGACTCGGACCTTTTTGTTGTAGTATTGGGCGACCTGTTGTTTGCATCTCAGAGCACGCAGGTCGGCTTCATCCCTCTTTTCTTCGATCATATCCAGGGACTCAAGGAGCAATTCATTATTGGACATTGGATCATAATACGTCACCCGATGAGAAGGTACCTTTATCTCAATCGGGATGACTGCTTCCGTTCCAAAAGCAAGGGAGAACGGGGTATGTCCTGTTGCTGATTTATATGTCGTCCTGTAGGCCCATAGTGCCAAGGGCAATTCGTCAGCCCACATGGCTCTGGCCCGTTTCATTCTTCTTTTCAGGATGGACTTAATTACTTTATTTACAGCTTCAACTTGCCCGTTCGATTGCGGGTGTGCCACAGATGTGTATCGATTCTCGATGTGGTATTTCTGGCAGAAGTTCCTGAATTCAGCACTATCAAATTGAGTTCCGTTGTCGGTTATCACAATTTTTGGAATCCCGAATCGACAGATGATGTTTCTCACGATGAAGTTGATTACTCGTTTAGTTGTGATCGTAGTTAGTGGTTCTGCCTCGACCCACTTAGTGAAATAATCCACAGCCACAATGGCGAACTTGGCTCCACCCCTTGCTATGGGGAGACTTCCGATGATATCAATTCCCCACATAGCAAATGGCCACGGGCTCATCATTGTTTTTAACTGGCTTGGAGGCGCTCTGGGTATCTTTGAAAATCTCTGGCATGCATCACATCGTCGTGCATATCTTACTGCATCCTTGTTTATGGTAGGCCAGAAGTAACCATGCTGTAATATCTTTTTTACCAAGGTTTGCCCCCCGGTATGGTCGCCACATTCTCCTTCGTGGACTTCTTGCAGCACACGTTTGACGTCATCGTGGGCTATACACCGAAGGAGGGGCATTGAATACCCTTGTCTATAAAGGACTCCGCCTTGCAGTACGTATCGGGCGGCTTTACGAATCACTTTTCGCCTCTCGCTTTTCCTGGCCGGAAGCGCTCCATTCATTAGGAAATCCTTTATAGGGGTCATCCACAATTCCTCTTCTGGTTCCGTCTCTAGTACTAGGTCGATTTCCATCTGATCAATGCTGGGGGACCGAAGTACTTCAACGGGGGCTAGCCCTATCACTTCAGGATTGCTAGAACTAGCCATTTTTGCCAACTTGTCTGCCTGCTGATTTTCTGACCGCGGGATATGAGATATGCTGTAGCGATCAAACTCATCCAGTAGCTCTTTCACTTTCTTTAAGTATAGAATCAGTCTTGCACTTTTAGCTTGGAATCTCCCAGTAACTTGGTTCACAACTAACTTGGAATCGCAGAAGATGTTCAGTTTCGTGATTTCTAGCACCTTTGCGATCTTTAATCCGGCTATCAGGGCTTCATATTCAGAATCGTTGTTAGTGGCCCGAAACTCCATTCGGATGTCATAAGTTATCAAACGTTTCTCGGGGGTTTCAAGCACTATTCCGGCGCCGGATCTTTCATTATTTTTAGCACCATCAGTATATAATCTCCAGACATCAGGGTCGAAAAGTAATTTTGAGGGTTCCACTTCTTCGTTTGCTATGTCTTCTTCAGGAACTGTGAATTCTGCTATGAAGTCAGCTATCGCTTGCCCCCGAGTTGATCGTCTGGGTTGAAAGTTCAAGTCAAATTGACTTAACTCGATATTCCATTTGAGTAATCTTCCAGACGCCTCTGGTCTCTGTAGAACTTGCTTGAGTGGGTGATCAGTATATATGATAATAGGGTGCGCTTGAAAGTAGTGCCGAAGTTTTCTGGAGGCAATCAGTAAACTATACGCCAGTTTTTCTATCCGTGGATAATTACGTTCTGCCGCTGTTAATTTTTTACTCACGTAATACACAGGTCTTTGGACCTTCTCCTCTTCCCTTACCAATGCTGAGCTGACTGCATGAGATGATACTGCCAAATACACGAATAAATCCTCATGGTCTATTGGTTTAGATAGAATTGGAGGCTTCTCCAAGTGTTTGAGCAAGTTCTGAAACGCTTCCACGCAGTCAGGTGTCCATTTAAAGTGGCGTTTTCCCCGCTTTATTAATTCGAAGAACGGGATGCACTTATCCGTAGCCCTGGAGATAAATCTGCTTAGCGCGGCCACTTTTCCAGCAAGGCTTTGCACGTCCTTAATTTGCCTA
This sequence comes from Allium sativum, assembly GCA_030737875.1. Taxonomy (NCBI): domain Eukaryota; kingdom Viridiplantae; phylum Streptophyta; class Magnoliopsida; order Asparagales; family Amaryllidaceae; genus Allium; species Allium sativum. Next base: position 859,976,702 of record CM060915.1, on the reverse strand, counting down.
GGTTCCTGAATGTTCCTGATTGCTGTGATCTGGTCTGGATTAATCTCGATACCGCGCGAACTGACAATGAATCCTAAGAATTTTCCAGAGGCAACACCGAATGAACATTTGGTGGGGTTGAGTTTCATCCCATACTTTCGAAGAATGCCGAACATCTCTGCCAAGTCAGTAGTGTGTTGAAAGGATTGCTTGGATTTAACCAACATATCGTCGACGTATACTTCCATCGTTTTCCCGATTTGGTTATAAAACATTCTGTTTACCAAACGTTGGTACGTAGCACCTGCATTCTTCAAGCCAAAGGGCATCACTACGTAACAGTATAATCCCAGATCAGTGATAAAGCTAGTATGCTCTTGGTCCGGAACATGCATCGGAATCTGATTGTATCCTGAATAAGCATCCATGAATGAGAGAAGCTCGTGACCTGCCGTCGAATCTACCAACTGGTCAATTCGAGGTAATGGAAAACTATCTTTGGGACAAGCTTTGTTTAAATCCGAGAAGTCGATACACGTTCGCCACTTCCCGTTGGCTTTCTTTACCAGGACTGGGTTCGAGATCCACTCTGGGTAAGTTGAATCTCTGATAAATCCATTACTCTTCAGCTTCCCAACCTCTTCTTTCAAGGCAGCGGACCTCTCTGGGCCCAGCACTCGCCTTTTTTGCTTCACTGGAGGATGTTTGGGGTTAATGCTCAAAGAATGGCTCATGATTGATGGGGATATCCCGCACATGTCCGCATGGGTCCAAGCGAATACATCCAAGTTGTTTTTTAAGAAAGCCGTCAATTCTTCGGCAAGAGTCGGACTTAACTGGGATCCAATCTTAAGGACCTTCTCCGGATCACTGCCATCGATTGGCACATCCACAGTTGCTTCGTTGGGAGTTGCCGTTCTGCCCCCGGGTTCTTGATCCTCTCTGGGATCTATATCCTCGGGCATCACTCTAGGCAACTCTCCAACAATTATCTTCTTCGATTGCTATAAGGTTTCCGCCCCCAAAGGGGGAGGAGTGCATTTAGTTTCGATATCCCCGCCGTTGCGAAGCAACTTTAATTCGGCAACATAGCATGCTCGCGCAGCAACTTGATCCCCTCTGACGATACCAACGCCGGCTTCTGTGGGGAACTTCAATAGCAAACACCAGGGGGCTATATAGGCTCTGAATTTTGCGAGGGCCGGCCGGCCCAAGAAGGCATTGTATGGCGATTCGACATCCAAAACCACGAAAGGAAGGATTCTCACTCTCTGGCGTTCTCCTTCCCCAAGTGTAACTGGCAATTCTACGTAACCCATAGGTGCGGTGGATGCTCCGTTGAATCCACGAATCCATCCTTGGCAGGGCTTCAAGTCTTTTATCTCAAGATTCATCTGGTCAAAGGCTTTTTTGAAAAGGATATTAACGGAACTCCCGTTGTCCACCAGTACCTTATGAACAGTGGCTGGCCCAATGGGTATTGTGATTACAAGTGGATCTTCAGTCGGAGCATGGACCCCAATGCTTTCTCGCTCTCGGAAGACAACATCATCAGTCATCATCCTTTGCTGTTTCACCGGAACACTGTCCTCGGGGTTGCTACATTCCCCCATTTCGAGGTGTTGTTTGGCTGCGTTGACATATTGATCTAAAGCTTTGGAACCGTGCCCAGCAAGGTAGAGTCCACCGATCACGGTGTTGATTACAATATTCTTTCCCTTTTGCTGAGCAGTTGGCCTAGCAGCAAGTTGACTTTGATTCTGATTCGGGGCCTGTACTGCTTGCCCCCTGTCCCTAGGTGCTACTCTGTATTCGTCTAGCTTCCCTTCTCGAAGCAACCTTTCGACTACGTCCCTCAGGTGACGGCATTCATTCGTCGAATGGCCGTGAATTTGATGAAAGAGGCAAAACTTCCCTGTCTCACGCTCTTTTTCCGTCGACTCTCTAGGAGGCGGCCTCTTATTCTGGAGGACTTCATACGCATCCATGAAGATATTTTCCAGAGTATCATTTATGGGTGTATAACTCTCAAAGGCCCTGGGACGAGTCCTTCTCTGGGAATCGTTCCCTCGGCCCCTCTTCCGGCTGTTGCCATCAGCATTGTTATTGTTGTTACCCGGCCGGCGACCACCCTGGTTCTGATTTCCGACGTTAACCTCGACTTTCCCCGAGCTGTCTCCAGTCTGCTTGATGGCGACATTACTCTGAACTTCTCCCTTATCATTTGTTTTAAGCTTTCGGTTTGCGTACACCTCTTCCCGGCGTAGATGTACATTGGCTTTCTCATAGAACAATTCTCTGGTGTGGGGTGGTTTGCCTGCCAAGTACCTCCCGAACTCAGTATCCTTATCCACTCCATCAATTAGTGCTGCGACAATGGTCGGCTCATGAGGATCTTTGACCTCAGTGGCTGCCAAATTGAAACGATCCAGGTACATCTTTAGACTTTCGCCCGGTCGCTGCTTGACAAGAAATAGATCGATCACGCTTTTCGTCTTCTGTGCGTAGATACGGAATTGCTCTACGAACTTCTCGCTTAGTTCCCTGAAGCTGGAAATCGATCTTGCCGGCAGTCGAGTAAACCATAGCAAAGCCACGTCTTCCAGGAATATGGGAAACGCTTTACACTTAACTGCATTAGAAGCGGCGGCAGCAGTCATCGACCAAGAGTATCTCATCAGGTGTTGAACAGGATCAGATCTTCCCGCATATCGGTTCATCTGCGGCATGTTGAAACGCCTTGGAAAAGTTGCATCCAAAATATCGTCAGTAAAAGGAGTATGACTACGGTCAATCCCCCAATCCTCGTTCCGCTGTCCACGGCTGTCGGCCAAAATCTGGTGAACCATGGCTGCAACGTTTGCACTAGTCAAAGGAGGCTCAGGATCAGTGCCTCTGGCCCGACGAGGCTCTCTGATCTCTCTTCGGGAAGCAGTCACAAAATCTGGGGCTTGGACGGGGCCTCGCTGCCCCCCGTTATCATGAGTATGGGTACGGCGACGAGGCTGAGGTGGTCTGTCATGCACTGGACTGTTCACGCCTCGAGTCCTGAGGGTCGTTGCTTGACCGTCTGTATTACGGTTTGTGGGTCTTGCCCCTAGTTCTTCTTCTTGCGAGGGCAGGGTCCCGAACCGAAGCTGTTCTATGTTTTCGGCTCTTTCATACGGTCGCCGCGGAGGTCTCGGCGATTCTTCAGATAAGGAGGAATATGCTGGAGTGAGTGGACGAACTGGCGATGTTCTTTGCCTTGTTAACTCATCAAGTCTTCTATCCATAGCCGTCAGGTTTTGCCGTAGGATCGAATTTTCCTGCCTTTGGGCGGCTAACTCATCAAATAACCTATCCCACATCTCGACAAAACGGGAAAGATCCCCCTCAGTAACAGGAGCAGTAGGATCATAATGGTCATCATCACCCTCTCTTATGGGCATAGTGCTCGGACCGGGTCGAGCAGAGGTTCCAGGACGATAGGAGTGGGTCATGGGTTCTTTTCCAGGTCGAGTTGTGTTTTGACCATCAGTCTGTGTAGCTGCGGTTCGTGGAGGGCGGTTCGCTGCGCCCCCCTGGGATCGACTCGTGGTCATGGTGCGTGGAGGCTGCGAGGCGTTGCCTCGGGATCGAGTAACAACCCCTTCCGTAGCACGGATCGTCTCATCTTCATCGGCTCGGAACGAGGTGTTTTCATCGGATCAGATCGCCCCCTGCGCTCCGCGATCCAGAACCTCTTCGTTGCCCAATTCGTGCACATTCTCCTCGATCGTCTCGTTGGTCTGCGAAACTTTAGATCTTTTTCCAGCCATGATATCCGAACCGTCGGAATCTTCAAGAAAATGAATTAAGGCTGAGAGTTCTCAGTGAAAGCACCAAAAATGTTAGATCGAAATTTGGACCTAACACCCAAATTGTTATAAACTGTAGAGAATTCTAAGTGAGGAATCAGAAAAAAGAAAATAACACTCAGAATTTATAGTGGTTCGGCGTTAACGAGCCTACGTCCACTTTATATCTTATTGATTATGCTTTAAAAGTTAGTACAACAGTGATTTCTTTCGATATTCCAGTGGTTTGACAACAATGGCGGACTCAGCATTCACTATTGCCGAAAAACTCTCGAAAAATGCCAAGCTCTGGGCTATTTATAGCTGATTTCGTCGGACGGATCGTGGACACGTGGCACGAATCCCGAGACTTTCGGATCGCATCGCAGCCATCGAAGAAAAAGTCAAACTAGCCGTTGTGAATAGGTGTCGTCAGATCCATGCGATTCGGATCGCTGAAGACCAGCTCGTGGTTGAACGGGTCAGTGGGCTCGGTTCGTTGCAGGGGATCGGATCGCCTGGAGGTGGCGTTCGTCGACGAGACTAGAGCGATCCGTTCCTTGGGCGAGTCGATAGAGTGCGATCCAAGAGGGGCGAGACGATGGCGTGCGATCCAAGAGGGGCGAGACGATGGCGTGCGATCCACTTTCCTGGAGGACTTGGTTTCCTGATTTCCTTTCACGAATGGTCCTGGATGGCTTGGTCAAAAAGCAAGCCAACAGTGACTATGTGGAGCCGATGGAGTCATAGGACTCATTTATGCCCCCAAAGGGCGGGGGAACGCAGTGTTCAGGCATTATAATCCACATCGGGTGGACCGGCCCTGACGATCCAAGGCTAGCCTGCGCGCTTGCCTGAGGCTCAGGCTAGACAGTCTCGAATTCGGTGAGGACGATCCCTTGCCTCGGTTCACAGATGGAAATCCAACTTCCGATACGTGACTTTGCGGTTTTTATTGTAAACCTATATATGGCGACATAATGGTATGGGGCATTTATGTCATCTATGATTGATACTTATGATTGAAGTTGTTTTATACACTATGCACTTATAATAGTATCAAATGATTTGTTTTTAACGTACCAAGCATGTTTGGCTATTATAAGGAAAATCCTATCCCCCGGCTTGCGTTGCATCATGCGATGGGACCAGGGTCTTATAATAGCTTCATTTTTCCAAAAAGCATTGCGCTGTTTTGTTATTTGCACTGGTATTCTTGGGAGGAAACTCGTTTCGTGATATACGGCGTGGTCCCTTGATATATCTGATTTAAAGTAAAGTTTTAAATAACTGTTTTAGTTCTCACACCAGTCACATGACTGACCTAGAGTTTATTGTTTTAACCAAAACTATGGGTGCCCCTATTTTCCGCACGGGCAGCTCGTAGTTTTGGTTTTGCAGATTTATATTCACAGGATCCTGATTTGCAGCTGGAATGATATTCGGAAAGCTCTGTATCCGTATATTCTTTTCAGTTGTGTCTTGTATTATTTTCCGCTGCTATGTAATGTATTGTAAATCTCTGATATTTATTGAATGTATTTTATTCTTTCATACTTTGTATATTTTTGTATTCCGATGGATTTGTTGTAATAAGCAATGAAATGTTCTTCTGTTTGTGTCCTGATGTGGCTTATTCTCAAAGCAATCCGGGCTTTCCTTCACAGGGAAGTTTGGGTTGTCTCAAACGGATGGTCGGCTATCTTAGACATACCATTCACGCAATATAGAAATCCTCATGTAGAACATAAGAGATACTGAAGTTTAAACTGAATTAACAGGAGCATGGAGTCAACATTAATATAGCTCTAACATTGAAGATAATGTCATGTATAATTTAAAAAAGCCATGTATGATTAACAGGAAAACGGTCATAAATTTGTTTCTAACAGCTGAAATCTGGTGATGATGTAAATGGAAATTTATAATATTAATGGGTATACATGCACAGATAAGCAAACCGTATCTTTATATTGTTCCTAGATTACATACACAACTTTTTTATTGTTAAAATTATCTTTAACCAAAAATAAATTTACATATAATTAATGTTAATATTAATAAACTGATTTTCATTTTGGAGATTAATAAATTATATTATATGCATATAATATTAATGGGTATACATGATGGGAATTAATTATTTAACATGTACTAATATGTGTTTAGCCGTTAATTTACCGCAACTATCTGAGGACTACATTCAGGCTCCCCATCAATTCAAAAACGAACCATGGATCCGGGTTGCTTCTCACGGTTAGAGAAAACTTAGCGTCCTTCTTCTACCGTTGCAATCCAGCCATTCACAAAAACGAGTAGAAGAAACACTGGGTAGAAGTAGTGTAACAATGGATAAGGAGGGTGGAAATACACTGAGGATGATACATCGAATAAATTGATAGTGAAAAGCTTCTCTTTTCTAAGGTGGGAGAGGCTTATTAAAAACATCAGATAGCAAATGGATTTTTTGGGAAAATAGAAAATGAAAGGGCACAACGACTTCAAAACAGGTTTGATAAGAAAGAAGGCTACGTTCCCGAAAATTAAAGAGGACAGTAGGAAGATGCCCTATCAAATTAGGAAGATCTACAAAGAAGAGTACATCATCTAGGAATGCAAAGGGAAAAAATACATTTAAACTCCCTAAAAATAAAAAAAACGAATGATGCAGAAGTACTTAATAGCCTACGACAAAGAACATAAAACAAATTACTGCCTTTTCCTTATGTTCCCGGATTTGAATTCCACTGACAAAATCGATGAACAACGTAGTGCCCAAATCATACCTAATTTGAATATTGTAATAATTTTCTCAACTCATGAAGTAAAAGGAAAAAAAAAGTAGTGGTACTTTAGCATACATCAGGTATGTGGTAGAGCAACTGGTGTGAATGTAAGAGAAGGCTTGAAATTAGGAAGTTGGTTCACGTCTGCAAGGAGGATGTGGTCTTTTGGGAGAATTTATAAATGTAGGTTTTGAAAAATCAGTAATTCAAAGTTGCTGCGAAGTAAATATTTAGGGCGGAAGCATTTGGGAGAGGATAAGGCTTAACAGGCGAGTGAGAAGGGTAAAGACGGATGAATTTGAAAAAAGCGTGACGGTTGGGTTTTAGATTGCAAGAAGCCCTGTGTGCTCTCCAAAACAAACTCAATTATTATAATATAATATAGATTCTCACAGTCCGAAATATTATCGAACCGAATGATGAAAAATTCATTTTCCATCGACACTAATTGAAAATTTCCGATTGGCTTCCATGTACATTCGATATACTTTTTCAAATGCACATGGTAGGGTCTAGCTCCATACACATAGAACATGATGGAATTCCTCCATTTGTCAACAGATCTAAACGCAACACGTTCAGATATACTCGCTTTCCTTTTATTGTCTACTATCGTTAGTTCAATGAATGGCAAATTCTATTTAAACAGCTAGAATCGTTGAGTTTCCCCCCTTAATTTTTAAAAAAATAGTCTTTCTCCAGTTTTATTGAGTTTCCCCCGCGTTTTTTAAAAAAAAGTCAAAAATGCCCTCCCTCGCATTCCTACTACGTGGTTTATTTACGTACCATGCAGTATGACTATGTGGTATCCTAACTAACCTCTAGTGCCTCTACGAGGTTAGTTAGTGTACCACGTAGTCACACTGCGTGGTTCGTGGAGAAACCACACAGTTGGACTACGAGGTAAGCTGAGAACATAAAAAATACCGCTAAAAGGGTAATTTCGTTAGAGAATTTTGGATTGAAAGGGGGGCAACTCAGCAATTTTGTGAGTTTGAATAGAATTTGCCTCAATGAATTCAAGATCGACATAATCATCTCATTTCTGCCCAATTCCCCTAGACGCACCTTGGATCCATGATTTGGAAGCCCCCATATCCACTTCGTTCTGATAATTCCCTATATTTTATTCGAAGCCTTTAGATCTTTAATTTGCTCCCTGGATCCATGGGTCATGCACCTTGGATCAAGCATTCACTCCCCTCGTGAACGTAGCTCTAGAAGGATGACCTACAATCGCAGGATTGTGGGACCTACCCCTATCACCTCTCAGACCAGTAGCAAGATACGTATTCGAAGAGCTTCCTCTCTCAATAACTCTATCCTTTCCAATCAAAGTTCCATGCGCTGGCAGACTTCCATCGATTATCTCTTTTTTATTATCGGGCTCCTTCCCTTTCCTCCAATCTGGAGGTCTACCTGATTCTTGTCCTTTCATTGCGTCCTCCATGAGTTTCGCACCTGAGCTGGCCATCAATTATAGCATCACTTTAACTTTTTAATTTAAAGTTAATTAGTCATTTAAATTAAAGGTAATTGAATTTTACTAATCTATTTATTCAGTGTTGTTTGAAAGAAATTTAATAGAGTAAAATTTATCTAATCATTTTAAACATGGCTTTTATGAAATACTTTAACACTGATATTAAATAAATTTGATCATTTTAAATAATTATATTGAAGTGGTAAGTTTGGTTAGAAAGTAACCAATCCAGTTTAACAAAGTAATTTTAAAGTTAGTATTTAAAAAGAAAATCCAAGCACGAGTTTGTTTTTAAAAGTTAATGGCATTGATATAATTATGGAAAGACTTTTTATAGATATTATCGCTCATATGTATAGTATTTTGACATAATCTTATCACTAAGCGTCGAGTGTGAAAACGCGTTCCTATCATATGGATAAGAAACTTCGTTAATGGCTAGAAGTAATATTATTTTCACTTTCCTAACTTCATTTTTATTAAGGTAAAGAACATGTTTGAAATAGATGAAAGGAGAAAATGGAATGAGATTTGATTTCCATATGTGATCGTTTTAATTATTCCCATTAGTTGATTAATTAATTTTTTTTATCATCAATCCAAAATGATGTGTTGCACATTTGAGCTATGTTATATTTTGTCGAAAATGACTAAAATATGGAAGTGAATGGATGTCAAACTATGTAGGGTTTTCTCATATTAGGGTATTTTCACATCTACTCTAGAATTGTATAACATGTAAAATATCAATTATTTCGTAAATTTGGCGGGGTCCGATTTGTACATTTCCGAGAGGTGTGACAAGAGAAAATAACCCTCCTAAATATATTTCTAGATGAATAATTTGGTCAGCGGTCGCACCCTCCTAGTAATTTTCTATAAAATTTTCCTTCCCTTTCCTTTATTTCAAATTTATGAATTTTTTCAGTATCGTGGATTCTTCGTAAAATGTTGTGAAGATTTCACGATGATTAATTATTTATACCCGTGTTGGTGATTGGATGTTGATATTTTGAGGGTAACCCGTTTAACATATAGCCATTTGATCTCACACATTTATTGCTTATTTCTACTCTTTGTTTATGATTATTCTTATACCAAGCTTGTTATCTGAATGAGTTATTTTTTTCCTAAACTCTCGGGTTATCATTTATATTTGAGTAGTTTGAAAGTAACAGTTTCTTTTGTCTCTTTGAAGATGATGGTCGGGTATCCGTATGGTATTTATTTCCGATGTACGTATTATGTACGTACATTTTAGATCAACAATTGTAAAGCCGGGTTTTATAACTATTTAGGCTGGTAGTAGTAATATTTTGTGTAAATCTGATAACTCTGTGTCAAGAGTAACCATAGGTATTATATTTTAGTTGTATATTATAATTAACCATTCCATTGTGAGATGATTTGTTTCTATCTTGTTCTATTCTATTTCTTTCTTTACGCCGATGACAACTCATCTTTCAGATGCTTGAGCTATGGCACACAAACAACAACGATGTGATAAGTGTCGCTCTCAAGGGTTGGGAAGTTGGGTCATTACAGTCAGTATAGGGCTTAGGTTAAGAAACACCTTAGCCTGATTAGCATACAACTCATTAGAGATAAGTTGAGAGATTCCCTATGATGAGCTATTCTTGAGAGTTTTTTTAGTGGTAATAATAATTTTTATGCTCTTAATCAAGATTTAGATCTTTTTTGTCATTATTTCTTATAAAAGTTCTGATCTTATTCTAGTATTCTAAAAAAAATTGTTACCTGTTCAGGAAATAGAAAAAGAGTACAATAATGGAAGGAAGGAGGGAATCTGGGACGAGCATTGCTACAAATTACAAAGCAACTAGAAATGTGCAAGTTGTGCACCTGGTGTAAGATGAGGTAGAGCAAATGATACTTACTTTGAACTTTATCACTATGTGCAAGAATTATACCGTTTTGGATGGGAAACCATTCAACTGAGGATATTCTTGGAACTTAGACTTGTATCATTCCTGCGGAAGGGTATTTGAAGATCTTCATTTGGGAGATGCAGAGAAGCGGTTGTTAGCATCATGATAACTAGCAATGGATTGGCAAATATTGTGATTGCTAATACCTCGAAAGAAGAGATTACTTCTTGGGAATAGTTTAAGGAAGTCATTGAATCTTAATTCGAACCTGAGGTAGGAAGACTCAACCATTCTGGAATTTCAAAGATTTGATACAATGAGAGATGGTGGTGGCATGTCTATCAATCCCAGTTCGAAGAAAGACAAGGCATTGCAACTAAGAAAATTTTCAAGTACAAGGAAAAGAAGTCCCGATCAAGAGAGAAACGCAAAGACAGCGCACCAACGCAAAAGAAGCAGCATGACTTTTCCAATATTCTTTGTTTTAAGCACAATAAAAAGTGCCATTTTGCAAATCAGTGCACCAGTCCTCCTAGAAATTCGATGTTCTACAATTGTGGTGAGCTAGGATGCATGAAGAATGAACGTCCTTTTTCAAAGAAGGGAACAGAAGGGGAAGCTTTTATTATTGCAGAGATACCATTTATTTCTTCAAGATAGAAGAGGTAGCAAGTTTTACATGGTACATTATCCATCCATGATATTTGTATTAGGATACTATTCGATACCGGTGCCTCCCATAGTTTTATTCCTTATGATATTATGAACTAGTTAAACCGTTATTCCTTCTGATTTGTTTGTTCTTGGGTTCACGAGTTTTGGTGTGCTGTTAGAAATAATCTGGTTAGAGCTGTCTTGGATTATATTGGGCAAAAGATTGTGGTAAAGAATGTAATAGGAAGGAACATGGACATATTTTTTGAAGAACTGATAAGAAATAAGCAGTTTCCTTTACTCGCTCGACATGGTTAAAGAGCAGCTAAGAAATGTAGTGGTTATTTAGAATTTCATGGATTTTTAAAATAAGGTGCAAGGTTCACTTCGTTATCGTGAATTGGAGTTCCTTATTAATTTTATTCTAGGAACTTGACCTATTGTCCAACCTCCTTGAATATTAGTCCTAAAGTGGAAGAGGGAGTTAGAAAGTCAAACCTTCGACTTGTTGCAGAAAGGATTGATCAGGTGTAGTACTACGAGTTGGGGATCACTAGTCGTCTTTTCTACAAAAGTGGATGGTTCTTTAAAATTATGTGTGGATTACCGAGTTGAATAAAAGGAATATTAAGAACCAGTACCCTCTACCAATGATCAATGACAAGTTTGATCATCTCCATAATGTTCGGATATTCTCTCAGTTGGATCTTACCATCGGTTTTAACCAATTAAGGCTGGTAGAGGATAGTGTGCCATTAACAACTTTTAGGACTCCTAATAGTTTTGTTGAGTGGTTATTTACGCCATTTGAGCTAACTAATGCACTCGCTTATTTTGTGGACTTGATGAATCTGCTATTTCAAGATGTTTTAAATAAATTTGTCCTTGTCTTTGTTGATAACATGCTTGTTTATTCGAAGATAGAGGATATAATCTCCACATCGTACTTGACATCTTGAGAATCTATTTATTAAGGGCTAATTTTTCTAAGTTCCATTTTTAGAAATATGAAGTCAGATTCATAGAGCATATTGTTATGGGAGAAGGCATATTGATAGACCTTGATAAAGTTTTTGTAGTCCAAGATTGGAAGATGCTTGAAAATGCAATGGAAGTTAGAACTTTCTTGGGGTCAGTGAGATTTTATTGAATACTCATTAAAGATTTAACAAAAATAAAGATGTTAAGTTTGTACGAACGTCGAAGTGTGATGAAGCATATAAGGAATTAAAAGAAAAGTTGACTTGCGCTCTTGTTTTGACTAGTCCAAATGGGAGTGGAGGTCTAACTGTACATATGGATTCTTGTAGCATGAGACTGGGAGCAGTTCAGATGCAACATAGGAAAGTTATAGCATATGTAAGTCGATAGCTGCAAAAACATGATAAAAGTCAAGTAGGCACCATTTTCTTGGTGAAAAGTTTTTGTTATTCATGATCCACAAGTCCTTAACTTATCTCTTCACTCAAAAGGATTTTAATTTAAGTAAAAATAGATCATTGGAGCTTCATGCTTCAAATGGTCTAGAGATTTTTTTTACCTACGGAAAAGAAAATGTTGTTGTAGGTACATTAACTACGAATGCTGCTGTTCCTACAAATGTAAAGTCAAGCTATATTACCAGAAATGACATCATATAGTCAAGAAAAATCCATATTATGGCCCAAATCAAGAAGCCCAAGATGCTATTGTTTCTAGTTTTGAGGCTGAATCCTGAGTCATATTAAGAATGAATGGGCGTATCTATGTTTCAAATAATAATGGTCTTAGATTGGAGGTGTTAATGGAATGTCACTCAAGAGCTATCGATTAACCCATCTTTTAGCAAAAACTGCTACACTTTGGACATGGACATCTTGATCACTCGTGGATTGATCGTGGACTTGCACAAACTCTGACCCAACATTGGGATCAATGTTTGCTTGGAAATAATAAAATACATGACTCAGATCGATAACCATTGAGCGTCGTCTGATCACTTAGAAAAAACTTGATTGGCTCATTAGATCACATAACTGGCACTTGATCAATCGTCTCCAGGGATCAGATTAGTCAAGAATAAAAAAGGGATTGACATGGGTCAATCACGAGAATAACATAGATCAGATCTTTGGATTCCATCATTTTGCATTTACTTTATCCCCAGAGAGATCAGATCGGGAATGAATTCTCACTGGATCTGCTCCATAATCAAATGACTAGATCGAGAAAATGAAGGATCCGCACAGTGTGATTAGGCTAAAATGAAGGATCCGCACATGAAAAACAGGATTTGGTGTGGCAAAGTTTAGACCAGTATTTTCGATTTAGCCTCTGTAATCTTATTAGATCAAGAAAACATGGATGATCAACGTATGAATTTGTGTGGGAATAAAGTGATCGGACAAGCAACTCAAGACTTAGCACTTGAGCATTTAAATGGATTGGAGATCCATACTGATCCCTCAATGGATTTGGTACCAATCCCTGCAAAATACAGCAGTTTGATCCGATCCCTCTTCTACTTGGTCAATGTGCAGATCCTATTTTGCCGCGTTGATTTGGGTCAATCTCTGCTCTTCTACTGCTATATATAAGGCACAATAAGGCACAAAATAGCTTATTTAGGGATCTTCTCCTGACTTTTGGACACTAATATTCAAGGACATTGCCATGGCCTAACATAACTCCTTTTTCTCTATCCTATTAAGATCAAACCAAACTGTACTGATAATCAAATGGTATAAACAATTGATTACATTTCATTGGATACAGGCACACTTGCCGAATCACTATAAATATATATGTTCACTTACTTTTTTGCACTCTATAATTGAGATCTATGACTGTTATGAAATTATTACCAGATTTACGTATGAACTGGGTATTGACAATCGATCCAATATAATCTAGTGCCAACATTTCAACATGCCAGGTAGGGTCGACTACTTGAACGAAAAGGAATCTTTTTTGCATAGGAAACAATAGTAAGGAAGAAGAAAACTAACAAATAATATGAAGGAAAAATTATGGAAGGTGGGATTCAAGAGGCTTCTTCTGCGGGAAATCCTGCCTGTATCAGGCAAGAGAGGATATGGATGAGGTGATGAACAACTTGCAAACCCACCTTAAACATCAACAAAACTTGTTGAAATGATAAAAGGAAGTGATGACCAAATTCTTCGATACAACTAGGAATTTAATATCCAATTGCTAGAAATGGATCTAGCAACAGACAACATCTCAACCTGGAATCATGGGAAACTATTCCCATACCTAGAGAAAACGGTATCAACCCTGCCAGAGGGACCCTCGGTGATGCTAACCTGGTGTTCGACCTTACTGTGAACCTAAATTCATAGGTTGGACTTAGAGACAAGGCATACTTAGGATTGAACTTTGGATTCGATTCTCAGAACACTCTGGCTATGGGTGCTAAACATGGAGATTGACTTCAGATGCTGAATGACGACAATCAATTCATAGACATAATCAGAAGGGCTTCGAAAGGCATACTATCTCGACTAGACTTGAATTACGAAAATCAAAGTCCATTATCTCAAGCTATCAAAAACTCTTGGAACCCACTAGAATTCAAGCTAGTAGTGTTTGAAGATTATGATTGTAGGACGGATCATATCACCCATCTCATGCGATAAGTTTTCCATGTGGAGATACTGGAGGCATAATGACATCATGGAGAAGTGCTTCCATATCTTTCTATTAGATATAGCTGCTATGTGGTTTAGGCAACTAGGTTCATACTCAATTGGAAGCTGGAGAATTTTGGTGGATTTTTTTTCGAATAATTTTAGGTCCACATAGCTAGGTCCAAGAATAAAATGTATTTGACAACAATCAAACACATGACCAAAGAGATATGCAAAGGTTTTTGGAATGCTTTATTTCTAGGTAGATTTGATGGATATGTATGATTCATCGATTGTTTTGATGGCGGCAGTAAATATAATATCAGACAACCGTAAGCTCAAAATATTTTTGGAAACGAATCTCTCAAGGGGCCTTGATGAATTCTACTATGAATTCTATCAGTTTCTAAGACAAGAAAATGCAATGGCAGACCATGAAGCCCTTGTTATAAATTTTGTTAAGGACGGAGAATCGTCCAATTTTTTGAGTGATAATGGGAAAAGGAAAGCCAATAATGATGGTGGCTGGAAAAAAAGCATGCGAAGACGACCTATATTCTTTTCATATACCAAGTTGAATTCTTCTCTGAAGAGGACTTACCGGGAGATTCAGAATCATCTTTCGTACAAAAATCGATCACGAAGGAACCCTCCAAAGTGGGAAATATTTCATCAAAGCATCACCTTTTTCATGACTTCAATGGGCATGACACTAACGAATACTATATCGACCAGTATTTTACGTATTGCAGGATTGTAAACTAATTTTGTTTGATTCCCAAGTGGTCGTATCATTCTTAATTTTAGTATGCGGTTCATTATGATGTGATACATATCCATGATTTCTACTAAATTATTATGCAACCTTTTTGCTCCTATGGCTTATTGTTTTAGCTATAACTTTGGTTAGGGACAAAATCAGGTGATGTAATTGGTCTCATTATTTCAGGATGGTGGATGGCCATACCGTGGAGAAGACACATTAAAGATTTGGCTTAACGGTTTAAGAGAAATCACTGTTTTAAGTTTTCATTTCTCCTGGAAAGGATAATTAGCAACTAATGGGCTGATTAATGATCCCATTAGTCTAATGACCTGAGATTATAAATAGGGGGTTTGAGGAAAGAATTTGGTTTCTTCTCCTCATTCTACACTTTAGGTTGAGCGTTTATAGATCTTCGGCTTAACCTAATTCCTCTAAACACTAATTTCTTTCTCCAATCATTCTATATTGCTTCCAAGTGCAAGATAATATCAAGAGAGATTGGGTATCACTGCTGTCCACCGATTTCAAGGGTTTTCTTCAATGTTTCTTCGCCGTCCAGGTTTGTTATCATCTCTGTTGCATTGAAACTAGGTTTTGGTGAGTGATAGAGATCTCTCACATGGTTATTATGGATTATATGTGTTAATTAGGTTAGTCAAACACATCATATGTTAATTTACTGTAAAATTGGATCATATATATTTATTTCAGATTTAGACGTCCCAGGATAATCTAATTTGACAATATATCATGTAATTTATTAGAACTACCATGTTTAATGTGTAATTAATATCAAATTATGCTGGATTTTTTTATTATGATATAAATCATGTTAGTATGTGTTTATATGGTTGTTTATTTTTGAAATTGGATGAATTGTTGTTTATTTAGTTAAATTTTATGTTTTGCATGATTTGTTAATTCAGAATTGTGCACCGTAGGATTTAAAATCGAAGAAAATCAGAGATTCAGATGATCGAACTCAAAAACACTTGGCGGAGGAGCTATAGAGGACGTCGTGATTGCATTAGAAATTTTCAAGCGAAAATGCTTGAAGTACATGGACTGGTATCAATCCATAGCCTATGGACATGTACTGATCCATCACGGTTGGTCTGATGGGAAACAAAATTTCATGTGCGGCTACAGGGGGTCAATAGTAGGTCATGTGCAAAGTTTAAAGTTAATTGGATGGGTCAAAGCGTAATCACTCAAGAGCATGGGTTTGGATCGAATACAAAGCTTGAGGAAGGTGGTTCGAGATGCGAATAGATTGGAGGGACATATTCGAGGTGAAGAATGAAGTGGTCCAACACTTAGCCAAAAAATGCAAAAGTGTATTGATCAGCACTGATGCATAGGGGATGGTATGCTACTCATTTATCATGTTGATGATTTAGGGGTCGGGGTTTTGGATATGGTGTGCAAGGGACTTCTACATGTTGTCGGTAGTCTCTGTTTGTTAATCGCTTCTACATGGTGGAATTTATCGTTAAAGTAGTGTTGATTCTTTGATTGTGCAATCAAGCAGGAGTGGTCAAAGATGAATGTTATAGACTGCTCAAAGTGGAATGATGCTGCAAGTAATAGACTGACTCGTGTGAGACTTGAGATAAAAGACAAAGTCGTGGATTTCTTATGTGATCAGAAGTTCCATAGAATTGTTGATAGTTGAAAGATTTTAGCAGAGTCGAATAGGGGTATTATAGGTACGTCTACTTGGATCTGAGAAATTAAGTACCTTGGATCGCTTGGAAATTGATCTAGTTGTCTTGAGAAGGTAAACATACGTAGGACATATGGAAGTCCAACTAGAACAAAGGTTTTCCATTAGCAATGATGGATGACAACGACCAGTCATTCGATATCAACATATTTAAGAATTTATTCGCTGATATTAAGGTTATTGCTTGTTATCGATGTTATGGTTGATTGTATGTTCTCTTTTATTTTCTTAGGGTAGGTATCATCATAGGATACTGAAGAGAAGTGGGGACTGGAAATCCTATTCTGACTAGTATCTACTTATGTGTGTACGAGTAGCATATCTATTGAAATTATTATGTGCTAACTCTTTGGTTGCCGGGACATTCTAGGTGAGACTTGATTTTCCAATTATCGTATTATCCTGTTTAGCTGGTGAAATTTTATTATTGCTTATATAAGACTATTGTCTGACTCAAGGATTTATATTTTCTCTTATTATCTTGGACTTCTCATCAACGAAGCTGATGAGAAGACTAAGTACAGGTGACAAGTTGGTGATGATGATCGTGTGTGGTGACGAGTAAGAGGCCGGCGTGCTACTGTTCTTCCTATATGATATTTAGACGAATTCTGCTACCGAGATGCTTTGTACTTGATATTTTGATATTTTATAGAGATGGGATTTTTTGCTTTGTTATTCTTTATTATTGTATATCCTATTGTATATTTTATAATTATATATTATCCATGCACTGTAAGTGATGCAATAGGTTTGATTTTGGTTTACTTTACTTGATGATCATCCTATATCAGCCTGTCATGTCATGCAACACACTTATCCTTTAGTTTATTACAGAAGTATGGGGCAGTCATCACACTTGGTATAAAAGCTTTGGTTAATCGATTTTACCCAAACTTCGAGAGTGTAAAAGCATATAAGAGATGTACTTATCATTTGATTTTGGTAATAACTATATTATATGATATATTGTATTGTAGTTTAATAACCACTTAAGCAACATTATGGCATTTCTCTGATAAGGATTGATAATTCTTGTTTCATATAAAGAACGAGTTGTCAAAAACGAGGAATGCTGCTAGGGATGAGCCTGCGACTAAAGGATAGGT
The DNA here is from genome assembly GCA_030737875.1 of Allium sativum. Taxonomy (NCBI): domain Eukaryota; kingdom Viridiplantae; phylum Streptophyta; class Magnoliopsida; order Asparagales; family Amaryllidaceae; genus Allium; species Allium sativum. Next base: position 859,958,863 of record CM060915.1, on the reverse strand, counting down.
CAAGGTAGTCAATCGGGAGCTGTTGGTGCTACACTCGATTTTCCTACTATATTCAAGGCTATGATGGAACCAACCATGAAAATGATTACCACTTCAGAGGTGACAGTAGATGGTGGTGCTCCTGTTAAGGCACTAAGATTGTTGATTTCGCTAATTTGTACAAGAACTATACATCTCTGGTTAGCAAATCGATAAGTAGGTTGAAATCTACGATTGAATTGCAGAATTGGTTGGATCTTTTGTTTGCACCTTTGGAGACTCAAGAAACGTTGATGCTATGAAAAGGAAGCTTGCATCAAGGCTGCTTCAAGAGCGAGCTATGGATTGGTGGAACTCTATAACTCTAGAGACTCCGAAGGACCAGATTACTAGGAATTAGTTTAAGACTAAGTTTACGGAGAAGTTTATATTTTCATTCCAAAATTCGATTCTCTTTAAGCCAAGGCAAGGTGGGAGGCCTATGACTGAATATGTAGCGGAGTTTGAGGAGCTTTCGTAGTACTATTGCTCTTATATTTGGACTCGTGGCATTGGATGAGTGTCTTGGAGAACAGTTGGTGGATCATATCTAAGATCCATTTAAGAAGTTGGTCGATAAAGCTTAGAGGCACGAGAGTTTGTTCTCGAAGAAAGAATGAGCTCCTATTGAGAGTAACCAGGATTCGAGGCCACAACAAGGATGCGAGAATAAAAAAATGGAATGGGAAAAGAAACTAATAGCAGCAAGGGAAGAATGGCCAGACGAAAACTAACGGTGATGTTACCTCCTTTAATTGTCATGAGATAGGCCATTATTCTAAGGATTGGAAGGCTGCTGAGGCAGAAAAGAAGGGTTTCAACTGTGATAAGATTAGGCACTTAAGGAAGAACTTCTCGGAACAACCAAGGGATAAGCAGGTTTTAAATCAATATGCATTGGAAGATGTGTCATCTTGCTTTTGCAGCAGAGAAGGGGAAGGGTGTTGTTATGCTAGGTACGATTTCTGTCTCGGATGTTTCGTTCCAAGTTTTGTTTGATACTAGAGCATCACTTTATTTTATCTGTAATGAGCTTGTTTGCAAGTTAGGACTAAAACTTGAGATTGCTGATAGACCGCTGGTTGTGAGTAACCCAATACTGGATTTTTCTTGTCTTTGTATGCATTGTTGTAGTCTAGTTTTATCGGTTCATGGTTTCTCTTTTGTGTATGATTACACTATTTTGAACTTTGCTGGATTTAGGATTATTCTGTGTATGGGTTGACCCAAGACATATGCGACTATAGTGGATTGTAAGAAGCTTAAGAGAACAATTGGGAATTTGGAAGAGCAAACTGTTATGATATGCTATCTTTTAAAGGATGGGCCCTAGTTTGGTTTTTATATTTGCATGTCATTCCACGTGATGGATTGTCATCAGTGCCAATCATTCTAGAGTTTTTTGATATCTTTGATAGCGTCAAAGGACTGCCGCCACAAAGAGAAATAGAGTTTTGAATTGATTTAGTGGATGGAGCCAAACCTATTGTTATGCCTCTTAGGCATGGTGCCTAGGGAACAATGAGAGTTGGACGTGTAAGTGAACGATCTTTTGAGTAGGGGATTCATTCAGAGAAGAATATCCAAGTGGGGTGCACCGGTTTTGTTTGCAATTAAGGATAATGGATCATTGTGATTATGTGTGGATTATCGTGAGCTAAATAAGGTAACCAAGAAAAATAAGTATCCACTATTGAGGACTGATGACTTGTTTGATCATCTTTTTGAAGCCAAGGTGTTCTCCTAAATTGAATTGGTAACAAGATTTCACCAATTGAGAGTCGCTTGGGATAGTGTTCCAAAGACTTCTTTTAGGACACCATCTAGATTTTATGAGTGGTTGGTGATGTCGTTTGGGTTGACTAATGCGCCGTCATATTTTGTGGATCTAATAAATCGAGTTTTCAGAGACCAGTTGAATAAGTTCGTGCTTGTGTTTGTGGATTATTTATTGGTTTACTTTAGGACCGAGGAAGAATATAAGACACATTTGACAATCATTTTGGAAATCTTGCGAAGGCATCGGCAGAGAGATATGTTTTCAAAGTGTCAATTCTAGGAGCTGCAAGTGAGATTCTTGGAACATGTCGTATCGCGACAAGGAATAACGGTGGATCCCACAAAGGTTGCAGCCATTCAGGATTGGGATCGACTTAAGAACGCTACGGATGTTAGAAGTTTCCTTGGTTTAGCTAGATATTGTCGATGGTTTATCAAAGACTTTTCAAAGGTAGTTGAACCATTGACTGGATTAATGAAGCAGAATGCGGCCTTTCATGGGATGCGAAGTTCGAGCATGCTTTTGTGGTCTTGAAAGAGAGATCGACAATTTCTCCTTTATTGGCTATTCCGAGTGGGAATGATGAGATGGATGTGTATACCGATGCATGTGGCACTAGATTAGGAGCAATACTAATGCAGAAAGATAAAGCTGTGGCTTATGCAAATCGACAGTTGAAGCCACATGAAAGGAATTAATAGACTCAGGATTTGGAGTTAGTAGCGATAGTGTTTGCTTTGAAGGATTGGGCACATTATCTGTTAGTTGTTATATTTGAGCTTTTCATGGATCATATGTCATCGAAGTATTTCTTATCATAAAAGGATTTTAATCTTCGGTAGCAACGGTGGTTAGAGTTTCTATCGTTGTATGATTTTGATATTCCTATACTCTTGGAAAAGGTAATGCAGTGGTCGATGCATTGAGTAAAAGACATGCGAGTTTAGGAGCTATGTTTACTAAATGGAAACACCTAGAGTATTTGGCTGGGTTTGATTTCAAGCCTCACTTTGCGTTAGAACCTAAAATGTTAGTGAGTTATCGATTAGACCTACTCTCACTGAAAGGATTGTAGATATCCGTAAGAGACATGCTAAGCTTGTTAAGATCATTTAGAGGTTGGAAATGAGCATCAAGTATAAGGAAATGAAGAGTAAAAAGTTGTTCAAGATAGTTGACTTTGAAAGTATAAAAGATTGGTTGTTCCTGATATAGATGAATTGAGATATGAGGTTCTGAGAAACTTTAGACTGACTATTCATTGTGTGTTAACAAGATGTATCGAGATATGAAGTGAGTTTGCTATTGGTAAGGAATGAAAGGGGATTTCGGGAGATTATTCTCGAAGTATATGAATTATCAATTGACTAAAGCTGAGAAGAAGAAGTTGAGTGGGCTACTACAGCCATTAGAGATTCCTACATAGAAGTGGAAGCAAGTATCGATGGATTTTATCGATGGATGCCGAGGATTAGGGTAGCATATAATGATATTTGGGAAATCATGATCGCTTTGCCAAAAGCGCATGGTTTATTCCTATCAAATCTACTAGGATGGCATCCAAGTTGGCTTAGCTATATATTAAGTGGATAGTTCGATTCTATGAAATACCTACGAGTATAAGTAGTGATCGAGATTCCTTGTTTACTAGTATATTCTGGAAGACTGTGCAGGAGGAATTGGGAACTGAACTACATATTAGTATGGATTATCACCCCAAATTGATGGTCAGACTGAGAGAGTCAATCGAGTATTAGATGATTTTCTAAGAGTTCGTGTTTTGGATTTTCAAGGATCATGAGAAGACCATCTTCATCCAGTTGAGTTTGCATACGACAACAATTATCAGTTAAGTATTGGTATGACACCGTATGAGGCATTGTACAACAGACCATATATTCACCTTCCTATTAGATAGAGACCAAAGAAAAGTTGGTACTTAGATCAAAAATTATAAGAGAAACGACATATAAGATCGAGATCGTTCGAAAACGAATGAAAGCAACCCAATATTGTCAAAAGAGTTATGCCGAAGAGAAGAAATGAATTGGAATTCTCGATGGAGGACTTGGTATTTGTTACGGTCTCAACTTTGAGAAACATTGTTAGATTTCGAAGGAAAGGCAAGTTAGCCACGAGATTTTTTGGGACATTTCTGATTATCGAGTATATTAGGAAGCTCGTTTGTGGAGTGAAATTACTTGAGAATATGGCAAGTTTGCACAATATTTTTCATGTGTCGTATCTACAGAATTTAGTGCATGACCTAAGTATAGTAGTGTCTCCATATTAGGTTGAAGAATTAGAGGTCGAGTCAGATGTTTCTAGACTATGTAAGTTGCTTCGTATTGTTGGGAATGAGACGAAAAAGCTTAAGAGGAAGGTTGGTAAGCCAGTCAAGTACAATAGAGCAAGGACGATGACGATTGCACATGGGAAATGGAAGATAGAATGCAGACAACCCATCCAGAACTCTTTGGGTTGTATGTCCTATATATCACATTTTATTTGTGCTATTGTATCTTGTACTATTAAAATTTTGGATCTACGGTAGGATTTTGGTTTCATGGATTGTTGGATGCTAGATTGGATGATAGATTGGCTACTCGTGGATGATAGGCATGCAGAATACTTTATTTGCTAGTGCTTGCTTGGGATTTCCGGGGCGAAATTTCTAAAGAGGAAGAATGTAACTATAGATATTTTACATATCAGAGGATCATAAAATAATTCTATTTGATTCCAAAGTGGTTGTATCATTCTTGTATTCTAATATGTTGTAACACCCCACATCCATTAATGTCACTCACAAAGGGAATGCATCAACTTTCATGGAGCATTATAAGTGTAAAGATTAGAACATCACAAGATAGATATATAAAAGTAGTACTTCAAAATTTAAAATAACTTCATTGCAGCGAAAATGGAACATAGTTTGGTTACAACATCAAAACCAACTTGTAAAACCAAGTACACAAATATCCATCTTGGTCAAATTATTACATGAAAACCAAAAGCATAATCCCATTACAAATAACCATAATAAAAAAGAAGATAAAGCTGAACATTACTTTCAGCATCTCCTAGCACTTCCAAAAGAGAGAGAAAGAGATCCAAGTCAAGCTCCACTAGTCCCACCATGAGAACTTGGAGGGGGTAAAAGGAAAGAAAAGAGGCGAAACAAACGTGGTCAGACATAAAATCTGGCGAGTCCAGTGACTTAAATAATATAATCATTAAAGTAACAGGATAAGAACATAAACTGGATATGAGAAATGACTGTAGCATAAACAGGTATGACAAGGTAAGCAAGATGGAAAAGATAAACGTTGATTGCGCTTCTAATCACTATAAGATGATTCCTACACCGCACCAATGCTAATTATACTGCACCCTTACTAGTCCCATACTGAAAGTTGATCGCTCTTACTAATCATAATAATGGTTGCTTTGTGTACTCCTAGCTACTCTTGTAGGTGCCCCCTTGCTCCTACCCCCACTAGTTGTACCCACTACCCTCCCTACTAATCATAATAATAATAATGATAGTGGTAGTTTCGTGTACTTCTAGCTGCTGTCATAGGTGTCGCCTGCTCCTATCTCCACTAGTTGTACCCACTACCTGTTAATTAGATCTATGCAAGTTTATGTTGATTAGATCTATCCTATTCTATGCAAGTTTATGTTAATTAGATCTACGCAAGTTTATGTTAATGAGATCTATGCAAGTTTATGTCGATTAGATCTATCATATTATTCTATGCAAGTTTATGTTAATTAGATCTATGCAAGTTTATGTTGATTAGATCTATCCTATTCCATGCAAGTTTATATTCTATATGATTATTGGATCTATATTATGTGTGGATGATGTCTCTTTCCCACTTCGTTTCCTCTTGCTTATGAGTTAGGCTAACGACGAACCTAACATATTATGTGAATTATACATACGAATGGTGTCAGAACATTGGGGAAAAGTTTGGGAAAAACATTGAATATTATGTAATTGGAATAAATTGGTTTGTAATCATGTAACTAACTTGGGGCATAAATTGGTATAATTTATGTACATGGAATAATGGACATAATTAAAATGAGAATTACGAACATTTCCTAATTGGTAATTATGGACAAATTGGAATATCGATATTAATTCAAATTGGGTTTTGAATAATAGAATGAGATAATGAACGCCTAAGACACGAGGTTAGACTTGGTTTGCACTATAAGCCAGCCAGGACCAGCCTGGCACATCCAGCAACCGCAAACGACAGTCTAATGTGAGAGGTCAAAGGCATAAACTAGGTGTGTAATAAAGCAAAGACACGAGGTTAGATTCGGATTACGGTATAAGCCTGCCCGGACCTACCCGACACAGCCAACAACTGAAAAACGGAATCTAATGTGGGAGGTCTTGCAAGATTACTGTTATAATGAATTAAATAACACTTAACCAAGATAAGACATGTAGTAGGACATGGGGTTAAATGGGTGACATGTGAAATATAATTAGAAGCACTTAACCAAGTTGAAACATATAAGAAGACATGGATAAGAAGGGGTTAAGTGGGAAATCCTAGTGGGGACCAAGCATAGACGGGAAGCTTGTGTCAAGTGTGGGGACCCTTTTCAACCAGTAACCCATTTAGTATCTATATGAGCTCGAACTGGTAGAGGACGAGACATGCTTACTGGGATTGATTGTAAGAGGTCAAACGGGTTAGCAGTGGCAACGCAAGTCCAATGGAGTCATGTGCATGCATGGGTCCAGGCTGGTAGGTAAGACGTTGTTGCATCGTGTAGGTATAAGCCATGCATCCTTAGTAGTATCAAGTTGCCACTTTAGGGAGTGATACACCATGCTGTGGGGCCATCACGGGTGTCTACGAGTTAGGGAGCCGATCGAATGGGGATAAACTTGCATAGATTTAATTAACATAAACTTGCATAGATCTAATTAACATAAACTTGCATAGAATAGAACAGATCTAATCAACATAAACTTGCATAGATCTAATTAACATAAACTTGCATAGATCTAATTAACATAAGCTTGCATAGAATAGAGTAGATATAATCAACATAAACTTGCATACATCTAATTAACATAAACTTGTATTGAATAGAATAGATCTGATCAACATAAACTTGCATAGATCTAATTAACATAAACTTGCATAGAATAGAATAGATCTAATCAACATAAACTTGCATAGACCTAATTAACATAAACTTGCATAGATCTAATTAACATAAACTTGCATAGAATAGAATAGATCTAATCAACATAAACTTGCATAGATCTAATTAACATAAACTTGCATAGATCTAATTAACACAAAATTGCATAGATCTAATTAACATAAACTTTCATAGATCTAATTAACATAAGAATAGGATAGATCTAATCAACATAAACTTGCATAGATCTAATTAACATAAACTTGCATAGATCTAATTAACATGAACTTGTGTAGCATAGAATAGAGTAGATTTAATTACGCAGATGAATCTAAAAAATAGATCCAATAACATATGATAACAGAACTGGCATATCTCAACATAATAGATCTAATAGCATATGATACAGACATAGTCTTACAGTCCAATTCACACTTATCATCATTATTTTTAATTAATTATCTTGTGAAAGTAACTGTACTCACAATGGTAGAAGAAGAAAGAATATAGATCTGAATTAAGCGTTTGTTGTTGTTCTAGAATCGTTCCCCTTTTCACAATTCCTATGCTTTGATTCGTTGAGGAAGAGAAACTAGTTTAGTTTTGGATGCAGCAGCATGGAGGCTTATGAATGAATTTAGTTTAGATTAAGGTTAGATTAGATGTGATTATATAGATGTATTAGCTTACTTAGAGCCTTTAGATTAACTAGGAGATCATCAAAATCACATAGCTCAAAGACACGTCATCCAGCCAATCAGGAGAGGCTACGTCAGCCCTAAAACTCAAAAATCGTCATTAACAAATAAAAATGCGCCATGTGTGCAACACGATGCGCAGCAGCAGGGTTGTTGACACCCACATGTCATATATATATATATATGTTTATTTATTTATTTTTCTTTTTAACTGTCTTTCCAATTATCCCTTTTCACACTAAATCGCTTTTTTTAATTGAACTGCGTTCACACTAGGACACTTTTTAGCTATTCCCCTAAAACAAAAATATGATATTGGCAGGGATTGAACTCGGAATCTCTTCCGTTCAAGTCACGTGTACTAACCAAATGAGCTACTAAGTCTTTTGCTAACAAGACTTAGGACAAAGCTACACATTATTCTCTCATTCCTCTTTTTCATGTTTTGCTGCAATATTTAATTTAAAGATATATTCTTCATTTTAAATCAGTTTTCTACAAACTATAGTTATAAATTGACTAGAAAATCGCCACAAACGCAATGACGCTAATTTCATGACCAAACTCCTGAAGCTTCTCAAATTTTCCTTTTTATTTCAATTTAATTGTTCGCGTGCATTTCTTCGCATTTCATGTATTGCATTTAATTTCTTTTATTATTCTTTTTCCTTCATTACACTACATGAACTTATTACATGCAATTTTATTGCCATTATTTAATTTTTCTCTTAAATATATCTATGTATATAATATATATACATATTTCCGCAATTTTAATTTCATTAAAAATGCGGGGTGTTACATTCTCCCTTACTCAAAGGATTTCGTCCCCGAAATCTTCAAGTTAAGAAGAATATACCCTGCCATCCATCATCCATCATCCACAAACATCCATTGTCCTTAAAATATTTCTAATGCTATATGAACATATGCAAAAGTGTGTGTATCTGTTCCTTATCTAATGCAAAGATCAGGCGGTCTACTGATTCAGTTGACCTCCTCAATGCAAATTATGTCAGTGTTATGAGTCCTACATGTATTCAAAGGAATCCTAATGATACATATCATTTCTATATGAGTGCACAACCATTCATTCAAATGCAACATCCATATGTTAGCACATTCAGTATACATCCATTAATTTAAATATGCACACTCATTCATATGCAATATGAAAGTGATTGAGCCAATCTAGTGTCTAATGTGTGTGTAAATGCATCCACGAGCAACAACTAGCAAACACTTTCATCCACCAAACATAACATGTCTCAAACACTTGTTTACAATCATAGGATTTTCCTACCTAAAGATCGAAGATGTAATCGAGAGGACATACTAAACGATAGAACACGTTGAAACAAAGCAGTAGAAAAAGGAGATGTTAAGATCATACCCTCAAAAAGGAAAGGGTACAACGCACGTATCTTGTCTTTTGTTTCCCAAGTCGCGTTTCCTTGATCATCTCCCCATTGGACTTCAATCAACTTGACCTCTCGGTTGCATAACTTCTTGAACTCCAATCCAAGGATGCATATAGGAGCTCGTCTAATCGTGGCGTCTCACTCCACTTCCACTTCCCTAAGCATGCTCGGCTCTGCTACTTCCGCGGTATCATGAAAACACTTCCGCAAATGTGACACGTGAAATACGTCATGAACACCACTAAGCTTCTCCGGCAACTTCACTCTGTATGCCCTTTGTCCAATCCTCTCTGAAATGGGGAATGGCCCTACGAACCTCGGTGCCAACTTCTCAACAGATCCAAAACGAATAAAAACCATGTCCCCAACACCGAACTCAAGATCGGTCCTTCTCTTATCAGCATATGACTTTTGTCGGCCTTGTGCCGTCTTCAAGAATTGTCTTTCTCAAGCTCTCGTCTCGTGAAATGCAAAGTCTTTAATGAACTTCCTATAATAGCCCACCAACTTTATAAAACTTCTTACTTCAGTTGCGTTTCTAGGAACCTTCCAATCTTGGATTGCGACCACCATCGCGGGATCCACTACTATCCCCTCCTTAGAGATCACGTGTCCTAAGAAACTCACTTCCTTCCTCCAAAAATATCATTTGGAGAACTTAGCCTTGAGTTGATGTGCTCGAAGGGTCTCTAAGACTTCCCTAAGATGTAGGGCATGTTCTTCCTCGCTTCTAGAGAATATCAAAATGTCATCTACAAAGACTACTACGAACTTGTTTAGAAACTCCCTAAACACCCTACTTATCAAGTCTACGAAATATGCGGGTGCGTTCATCAAACAAAAAGGCACGACTAGCCGTTCGAAGAAACCATCGGGAGTCCTAAAAGCAGTCTTATCTATACTCTCCTCAGCTACCCTCAACTGATGAAATCCTATAGTTAAGTCCCACTGCGATAAAACTGAAGCGCCAACCAAATGATCAAACAAATCATCTATCCTCAGTAATGGGTGTCTTTTTTTCTTTGTGAGTTTATTTAGCTCCCTATAGTCCACACACAATCTAAGTGAACCATCAGCCTTTGTAGCAAAAACAACTGGAGCACCCCATCCCGAATTACTTCTACTTATGAACCCTTTCTCAAGTAGCTCTTTCACTTGTTTACTAAGCTCCCTCCTTTCTCTTGGAGCCATGTGGCGCACAGGAAATGCAATTGGTTTTGCATTGTCCACCAAGTAGATGAGAAAATCTACCTCGCATTTTGGAGGTAAGGCCCTAATCTCCTCAAAGACATCTTCATACTCACGTACTACTCGAACAGATTGCAAATCATCAATGGATGTGTCAAGTGATTATAGGTAGCTAAGCATCGCCGAACCTTTTGGGTCACAAGAAATATCAAGCGTCTTTCCACAACGAGTCAACAGTCTAACTACCCTCCTTTCACAGTCTAGGATGGCACCATATCTGGCTAGCCAATCCATTCCTAGAATGAACCCATAGCCCGTAAAACCAAGAACGTAGGCGTTGCATTCAAACCCAACGCCCAAGATATACATTCTAAAATCCCGACAAAGCATAGATAAATGAGCCGAACCACCAATTGGATTTGAGACTACTATGGGATCCGTAACTAGACTAGTATTTTAGGTGCAGTGTTTCAACCAACGAAGCAGATAAACGAATGCGAAGCGCAAGAGTCGAAAAGAGTTCTAGGAAGATAGAAATCAAATTTTCAACAGAAACTTCCCATCTCTTTCCGATATACTGACCACGAGAACACAACCTGTCCTCCAGAAGATCCTACCCTCTATCCTTGTCCTTGCTTCACCATACTGGAAACAACCACCTGTCTTCCTCTTGTCACGAAGTTTATTATTCTTTCCACCCTTCTTAGGTTCTACTTTCTTATTCTGTGTCATATCCATTCCTCCACTGCACGTTCTCCATTCGTGACCTCCTATGGAACTTCATCCTTCATTAACCAAGCAACTAGTTGAACCTTCCTTCCATCGTCTATTTCAAAGATACCAAACAAGTCCTCTACTTCCTTGAGCCAATTTCTAGCCTCGACAAACGTTCAGTCCCATGAAGCGATTTTTCGCCCATCGCACGGAAGTCCTTACATATCTTAGGAAAAGCATCTAAACGCAGAGGAAGAAATTCAAAAAGGAAAAAGGAAGAGATTCAAAATGGAGAATCGGAAGAAAGATATATGGCTCTTGGGGGTTATGTTTTTCATAATAAACTTTTCTCTTGAAAACACCTTCTTTACAACATGTTTTGAAAATACTTCTTTCTAAAAATGCTTTTGAAAACGATTTTCAAAATCTTTTATCTATTCTAGTAAACTTCTGCTCTGATACCATGTGTAACTCCCCACATCCATTAATGTCACTCACAAAGGGAATGCATCAACTTTCATGGAGCATTATAAGTGTATAGAACAGAACATCACAAGATAGATATATAAAAATTTTACTTCAAAATTTAAAATAACTTCATTGCAGTGAAAACAAAACATAGTTTGGTTACAACATCAAAACCAACTTGTAAAACCAAGTACACAAATATCCATCTTGGTCAAATTATTACATGAAAACCAAAAGCATAATCCCGTTACAAATAGCCATAATAAAAAAGAAGATAAAGCTGAACATTACTTTCAGCAACTTCAAGCACTTCCAAAAGAGAGAGAAAGAGATCCAAGTCAAGCTCCACTAGTCCCACCCTGAGAACCGGGAGGGGGGAAAAGGAAAGAAAAGAGGCGAAACAAACGAGGTCAGACATAAAGTCTGGCGAGTCCAGTGACTTTAACAATATAATCATTAAAGTAACAGGATAAGAACATAAATTGGATATAAGAAATGACTGTAACATAAAAAGATATGACAAGGTAAGCAAGATGGACAAGATAAAGGTTGACTACGCTTCTAATCACTATAAGATAATTCATACACCGCACCAATGCTAATTACACCGCACCCTTACTAGTCCAATACTGAAAGTTGATCCCTCTTACTAATCATAATAATGGTAGCTTCGTGTACTCCTAGATGTTCTCGTAGGTGCCTCTTGCTCTTACCCCCACTAGTTGTACCCACTACCCTCCCTACTAATCTTAATAATAGTAATGATAATGTTAGTTTCGTGTACTTCTAGCTGCTGTCATAGGTGCCGCTTGCTCCTATATCCACTAGTTGTACCCACTACCCTCCCCATTCGATCGACTCCCTAACTCATAGATACCTGTGCGGGTCCCACGGTACGGTGTATCACTCCCTAAAATGGTAACCCAATACTACTAAGGATGCACGATTTATACCAACACGATGCAACAACGTCTTACCTACCAGCCCGGACCCATGCACGCACATGACTCCGTTGGACTTGCGTTGCCACCGTTAACCCGTTTGACCATTTACAATCAATCCCAGTAAGTGTGTCCCGTCCTCGACCTAGTTCGAGCTCACATAGATACTAAATGGGTTAATGGTTGAAAAGGGTCCCCACACTTGACACAAGCTTCCCATCTGTGCTTGGTCCCCACTAGGTTTTCCCACTTAGCCCCTTCTTATTCATGTCTTCTTACATGTTTCAACTTGGTTAAGTGTTTCTAATTATATTTCACACGTCACCCATGTCACCCACTTAACCCCATGTCCCACTACATGTATTATCTTGGTTAAGTGTTATTTAATTCATTATAACTGTAATCTTGCAAGACCTCCCACATTAGATTCCGTTTTGCGGTTGCTGGATTTGTCGGGCGGGTCCGGGTAGGCTTATATCGCAATCTGAATCTAACCTCGTGTCTTTGCCTTATTACACGTCTGGTTTATGCCTTTGACCTCTCACATTAGACTGCCGTTTGCGGTTGCTGGATGTGTCGGTCGGGTCCGGGCAGGCTTATACCGCAAACCAAGTCTAACCTCGTGTCTTAGGCGTTCATTGTCTCATTCTATTATTCAAAACCCAATTGAATTAATATCCATATTCCAATTTGTCCATAATTCCCAATTTAATCTATGTTCATAATTCTCATTCTAATTATATCCATAATTCCATGTACATAAATTATACCAGTTTATGCCCCAAGTTAATTACATGATCACAAACCAATTTATGCCAATTACATAATATTCAATGTTTATCCCAAACTTTTCCCCAATGTTCCTACGCCATTCGTATGTATAATTCACATAATATGTTAGGCTCGTTGTTAGCCTAACTCATAAGCAAGAGGAAAAGAAGAGGGAAAGAGACATCATCCACACGTAATATAGATCCAATAATCATATGGAATATAAACTTGCACAGAATAGGATAAATCTAATCAACATAAACTTGCATAGATCTAATTAACATAAACTTGCATAGGTCTAATTAACATAAACTTGCATAGAATAGGATAGATCTAATCAACATAAACTTGCATAGATCTAATTAACATAAACTTGTATAGATCTAGTTAACATAAACTTGCATAGAATAGGATAGATCTAATCAACATAAACTTGCATAGATCTAATTAACATAAAGTTACATAGATCTAATTAACATAAACTTGCATAGATCTAATTAACATAAACTTGCATAGAATAGAATAGATATAATCAACATAAACTTGCACAAATCTAATTAACATAAACTTACGTAGATCTAATTAACATAAACTTGCATAGAATAGAATAGATCTAATCAACATAAACTTGCATAGATCTAGTTAACATAAACTTGCATAGAATAGAATATATCTAATCAACATAAACTTGCATAGATCTAATTAACATAAACTTGCATAGATCTAATTAAAATAAACATGGATATAATAGAATAGATCTAATCAACATAAAATTGCATAGATCTAATTAACATAAAATTGCATAGATCTAATTAACATAAACTTGCATAGATCTAATTAACATAAGAATAGGATAAATCTAATCAACATAAACTTGCATAGATCTAATTAGCATAAACTTGCATAGCTTTAATTAACATGAACTTGCATAGCATAGAATAGAATAGATTTAATTATGCATATGAATCTACAAAATAGATCCGATAACATATGATAATAGAACTGGCATATCTCAACATAATAGATCTAATAACATATGATACAGGCATAGTCATACAGTTCAATTCACAATTGTAACGACCCGGAAAATCTGAACCAATTTAAATTTTTTAAATTGGCTAAAATAATGGATTTTAAATATTTAAAATAAATATTTTAAATAATAGAGATGAAAACTGAGTTTGAATCGACAATTGAAAACGAATATAATTAATTCTAATTATAAACAAGGCCTGAAAGGGCGCTGTAGTTTCAAAAATTGAATTCAAACTTTGTCGGACTGTACCGGGTGCAAAACAAAACGGATTTGAGCGAAACCAAAAATATTTAAATCTGTTAGTGAATACCTTTCTAACAAATCTGAAAAATCGAATTTTCATAGCGGAAAGCAAAAGTTATGGCCAAATGAATTTTCACAAAGGTCGCTATGGAATTTATATATCCCGTGAAATTGGCCATTTTGCATACGACCTCGGAATTCGACAAAACCACTTTTGTTGGATCCAGGATGTGAAGTTATTGCTAGGTTTCAAATTTCATAATTTTTGAAGCTAGTATGTAAGCGTGGCAAAGGAAAACGCGTTTTGGTCAATTACAGTTAAATTGGATTGACCAGAAATGGGCCTTTTTGCAAACGGTCTCAGAATTCGACGAAACTAGTTTTGTTGGGACCGTATTGTCAAAACATAGCTAGATTTATTTTTCTGGAATTTTTCGAATCAGTTTGTGGCCCTGGCAAATTGAAATGTACGTTCAAATTAAATATTGAATGTTATATACTTTAAATTGAAGGAAAACTGATTGAAACATTCGAATGGGCCTTCGAAACATATCCCATTGTGTTCGGAATGGGGGTAAAACACTAGGGACGACAGTCGTTGGGTTTGAATTGGTGTTAGTGTGTGGAGGAGGGTATTTTAGAGATTTTAAAATATATAAATAAAAAAAAACCATTGGGCCAACTCAGCACCCTCTCTCCCCGTCTTCTTCCCCGATGCCCTGAAACGATCGGCGGCTACCCTTCCCTCCTTCTCTCCTCATTTTCTCCCTCCACACGTTCGATGTATAAGTTATATATGCGTTGTAAAAATTATATATGTGTTGAAATAGAAGTGAATTGCTAAATATATATATATATATATATATATATATATATATATATATATACGCCCCTCATCCACAAACCATGGACGATATTTATTGGTTGTGATTGGTGTGAAAATTGATTGATAGCGAATGGTTGATTGAGATTGTTTGTGGTTGACATTGATTGATTGTGGTTGAAAAATACCCGTTTGTGGTTGAGAAATATTTGGTTGAAACCACATAGGATTAGTTTGTGGAAATGAAATAAATATATACATGCCGCCTGCGTGCGAACTAGATGCATGATCCCCATTGTCAAAAACCGCGAGGTTTTAAGGTAGAGCGAGAAGTCGTACTAGGGACGGTCCCGGTTTTAACTACCCTGCCGTTATGCTGCCGAAATTTTGAATAATATTCATGTGTTTGAATTATTTTCATTTGCTGAAACTATATTTATTTGTTGAATAGAAAACCTTCATGTGTTGAATTGAAATTCATTCGTTGATTAGAAATTCATGCATTGAATGGTGTTCGTGTTTTAAATATAAAAATCACATTTTTATCTATATATATAAACTATAGAAAACCTTCATGTGTTGAATCGATATTCATTCGTTGGATGGAAATTCATGTGTTGAATGGTGTTCGTGTTTTAAATATAAAAATCACATTTTTATCTATATATATAAACTATAGAAAACCTTCATGTGTTGAATCGATATTCATTCGTTGGATGGAAATTCATGTGTTGAATGGTGTTCGTGTTTTAAATATAAAAATCACATTTTTGTCTATATATATAGGCTATAGAAAACCTTCATGTGTTGAATCGATATTCATCCGTTAAATTGAAATTCATGTGTTGAATGGTATTCATATTTTGAAATAAATTGTTTTATAATAAAAATCACCTTTTTATCATCTATATGAACTATGTAAAATGACCTTGTTTTAAAAGAAATTGTTTTATAATAAAAATCCTATTTTTATTACCTATATAAGATATATAAAATAATAGTGTTTTGAAATGAATTGTTTTACAATAAAAATCACATTTTTATTATATACATGAATTGCTAAATATAGTGAAGTGTTGAAATAGAAGACAGTTAGATAAAAATATCAATTTTATCAAATGTATGAAAAGAATATAGCTTTGAAATTGAAGAATCGATATATATATATATAAATAGAATTAAAATATAACGAATAACGACGCTGCAGTTCGTATTTTGATACCGTGATTTCAAACGATTATACCGGGAGATCCGACCATCGGATTTTCCTGAAATCGCAACCGTTGGGTTCGCGTTGGAAAAATCTTTCCAACGGCACCAACTTTGTAAAAATCCAACGGTTGGATTGTCTGGAATGTTTAATTCAAATATGAAGAAAAACAGCGCCAGAATCGATTATATTTATATATATATAAATATAATTATATTTAATCGAATAACGACGCTGCAGTTCGTATTTTGAAATCGAAACTTCAAACGATTATACCGGGAGATCCGACCATCGGATTTTCCCGAAACTGGATTCGTTTTGAAAAGATCTTCCAAATGACGTAAATTTTGTGAAGATCCAACGGTTAGATTTTCAGATATGTGTAAATCAAATCTGAAGAAAAACAGCGCCACGGTCACGTTATGGCCCGAAGCGTCGTTTTGAATAAAATGGACATTTTAAAATAAATAAAAATAGCGATAAATCGTAATAAAATATTATAAAAAATATGGATGTGATTTAGAAATTAACTGAAGGTTGGCTAAGTCGAATGGTTTCCTAGGTGTTGATCTGATGTTGGTTTCAGCCTTCGGGGTTAATATTTGGGAAATCATTCTCTTACTGATTGACAGTTAGTGACTAATGAATTGAAATGATGCGTACGTATGTTAGTGTTGCACTTGTTTATTATATACGCGAGTGGATCAGAAAGACCGGGTTTATCCCATTCTGAATAACTGAATCGACGATAAGAAATCGAAGATGAAGACAGTGGTCGAAGACCGGAGATCTTCACCTCGTTTGGATGGTAACCGAGGTCCTGATTGGGAGGCATCCCGAAATATGGATAATGAGTGGTGATCGTCCAGACGTACGTGGTGATCGATGGGTTTGCGAGGTATATAGTGCCTCCGGTTTCGTTCAAACCCAGAACTGACTTGTAAATGGACTGTGTGTCTGACATTGGATTTTATTCTGTGTTGATTGATCCCTGTTAAATATACATCTGTTTGACGACAGAGAATTTATTCTTTTGCTTAACGCCCTTCTCTGAAACGCATGAGCTCAGAGGTTGTATATCGATGGACATCAGTCGCATGGCATGAATTGCTAGTGTGGCATGCCTAAGTGGCAAATGATCAGGGCTTCTGTTGAAAAGCAAAGTCTTGTGGTGATGATCAAAGCACCGCCTGTGTGACGTAGCTTTGTGTATAACGTGAAATCACGAGCCCCACACCCGGTATGAACCAGAAACGGGAGGAAGGACCTCAGGGAGGACATGTGTTTCTTTCTAGTTAGAAGTGGCGTCAGTGGTTTTACACGCCCCGACGAGTTTGACTTATGTGGTTGTTGCTGTTGCGAGGCGCCTCGGTTAGATCGGAAGATCCGGGTCCGATGGAGTCATTCGTTGGCTCATTTACGCCCCATAGAGTGGGGAAACGCATTGTTCAGGCATTTTAATCCACATTGGTGGACCGGCCCTGACGATCCAAAGGCTTGACTGAGTACTTGCCTGTGGCTCGGGCTAGAGAGTCACGAATTCGGTTAGGACTATCTTTTGCCTTGGTTCATGACGGAAATCCAATTTCCAAATACGTGACTGTGCGATTTTGATTGTATACCTATATATGGCGACATAGTGGTATGGGGCATTAGTGCCGTCTATGATTGACAGTTATGATTTGAAATTGTTTTAAAAACATATAAACACTAGCAATAATATCAAATGCTTTTGTTTTATTCGTATCAAGCATATTTTGGCCGTTATAAGGTAAAAACTCTATCCTCCGGTTTGCGTTGCATTGTGTGATGGGAACTGAGTCTTATAATGGCTTCATTTTTATAAAAAGCATAGCGTTGTTTCAAAGAATGATTTGTTTTAAAGAACTGGCAATCCAATGGAGTAAACCCGTTCCACGAAAGTGGCGTGGTCCTGTGATTAGCCATATTATAAATGTGTTGAGTAGATTTCTCATACCAGTCCCATGACTGACTCGTAGTTTGTTTCACTCTCAAACTCGGGTGCCCCTTTTTCTACACGGGCAGCCTTGTGTTCAGGTTTAGCAGGCTTTATCTGGATAGCTGGAGCTGAAGATGGATTCCATTATTTATCTCTTTTTATGCTGTTTAGATCCTATTGTACATATTTTGTTTGTTTCCCTTGTAGACATTTATGTATAGCTGAACTGTATTTGTACTAAGTAAGATCCTGTATACTGTGTAACTCTGATGATTACTTTTATCCAGTATATTCTATTGTTCATTATCTGGTGTATTTATTTAATTCTGTTCTGCTATTATCTGTTTCTGTGTTATATTACAAAGATTACCCTTGTCTCCGTCCGTACGGGGTTTGGGGTCGTCACAACAATTATCACCATTATTTTTAATTAATTATCTTGTGAAAGTAACATTACTTACAATGGTTGAAGAAGAAAGAATATAGATCTGAATTAAGCGTTTGTTATGTTCTAGAATCGTTCCCCTTTTCACAATTCCTATGCTCTGATTCGTTGAAGAAGAGAAACTAGTTTAGTTTTAGATGCGGCAGCATGGAGTCTTATGAATGAATTTAGTAGATTAGATGTGTTTGTATAGTTGTATTAACTTAGTTAGAGCCTTGATCATCAGAACCACACAGCTCAAAGACATGTCATCCAGCCAATCAGGAGAGGCCACGTCAGCCCTAAAACTCAAAAATCATCATTAACAAATAAAAATGTGCCATGTGTGCAACATGATGCGCAGCAGCAGGGGTGTTGACATTGACATGTCATATATATATATATATATATATTTCTTTTTAACTATCTTTCCAATTAACCCTTTTCACACTAAACCGCTTTTTTTAATTGAACAGCGTTCACACAAGGACACTTTTTAGCCATTCCCCTAAAACAAAAATATTACATTGGCAGAGATTGAACTTATACCCTCTTGCGTACAAGTCACGTGTACTAACCAAATGAGCTACTATGTCTTTTGCTAAAAAGACTTAGGACAAAGCTACACATTATTCTCTCATTCCTCTTTTTCATGTTTTGCTGCAATATTTAATTTAAAGATATATTCTTCATTTTAAATCAGTTTTCTACAAACCATAGGTCTAAGTTGACTAGAAAATCGCCACAAACGCAATGACGCTAATTTCATCACCAAATTCCTGAAGCTTCTCAAATTTTCCTTTTTATTTCTATTTAATTGTTCGCATGCATTTCTTCGCATTTCATGTATTGCATTTAATTTATTTTATTAATCTTTTTCCTTCATTTCACTGCATGAGCTTATTACATGCAATTTTATTGTCATTATTTAATTTTTCTTTTAAATATATCTATGTATATAATATATATACATATTTCCACATTTTTAATTTCATTAAAAATGCGGGGTGTTACATATGTGGTTCATGGGATGTGATATATATCCATGATTTTTACCGAATTATTTTGTGACCATTTTTCCCTTATGGATTACTGTTTTAGCTATGACTTTTGTTAGGGATTAAATAAGGTGTTGTAGTTGGTCTTATTGGATTGGGATGGTGGATGAACATTCCGCTTAGTGGTCACATTAAAGATTTGGCCTAGTGGTTTAAGAAAAATCGTTGTTTAAAGTTTTTGTGTCTGTTGGACAATCTAATTAACAACTAATGGGTTAATTGGTGAGACCATTAGGCTAATGACCAGTGATTATAAATAGGGGGTTAAAGAAGAGAATTAGAATTCCCCTCCTTATTCCACACAGAGCCTTTGTAAATTTCCGGTTCAACCTAATTCCTCTAAATCCTAATTTCTTTCTCAAATGATTCTATGTCGCATCTAGAGACAAGATCAACATTAAGAGAGATTAGATCTCGCTGCTTCACATCGAATTCAATGGGTTTCTTCATTGTTTCTTCGCTGTCCAGATTTGTTATCATCTCTATTACATTGGATCTAGGTTTTAGTGAGTGAAAGAGATCTCTCACGTGTTAATTCGGATTATATGAGTTAATTAGGTTAGTCAAACACCTCATACGCTAATTTTACCATTAAACCAGATCATATATGTCTACTTTAGATTTGGACGTCCTAGGACTATCTAATTTGACGATACATCATGTAATTTGTCAGATCCACCTTGTTTGATGTGTTAATTAGTGTCCAATTATGCTAGATTTGTGATTATTATGAGATGAATCATGTTGGTATATGTTTATGTGATTGTTCATGTTTGAAATTGGATAAACTGTTGTTCAATTCACTAAATTATGTTACACATTATTTTTTTGTAACAACCCGAAAATCTGGGCTAATTTAAAATTTTTATTTTGGCAATTTTAGCGAATTTTGAACATTTAAAATGAATTATTTTAAATAATATTGACGAGAAATTTATTTTGAATAGAATTCGAACGTATATATTATATACGTCGTCGTTAGAATATAAATAATTATAAATAGAATTGAAAATGGCGCGGTAGTTCGATAATTCGATTTCAAACTTCAATTGAATGTACCGGGTGCAAAATAAACTGGATTTTAGTGAAACAAAAAATAATAGGATCTATTTCATAATATCTTTCCAACGAATCCGAAAAATCGATATTTCATAGCGGGAATCAAAAGATATGTCCAGTTGAAAATTCTGAATAGTCGCTATGGAATTCAGGCCCTTAAAAATGGGAATTTTGCAAACGACCTCGGATTTTGACGAAACCACTTTTGTTGGATCCGTGATATCAAATTATTGTTAGATTCCAAATTTCATAATTTTTCGAATCAATATGTGAGCATGGCAAAGGAAAACGCGTTTGACCAGTTTTAGTTGATTTTAATCGACTGGAAAATGGCCATTTTTACAACGGTCTCAGAATTCGACGAAACTAGTTTTTTTTGGACCCTATCGTCAATACGAAGCTAGAAAATATTTTTGTGGAATTATTCGAGTTAGTATGTGACCCCAGTAAATTGAAATGCGCGTTCAAATTCAATATATAGAGTTATATGTTGATTTTGACGAAAACCGATCGAAACGATCGAATCAGCTTACGATACATATCCCATTATGTTCGAAATGGGGGTAATACACTATGGACGACAGGCGGTGGGTCTCGTTTGGAGGTCAAATGAAAAAGTCAACTTTTTGAATTAAATAATTAAATAAAATAAAATAAAAAATTCTCCCCTTCCCTTACCTTCTCAGCCCCCCCCCCCCCCCCGATTTCATTTCAAAGGAAAAAAAATAAGAAGAAGAAAGGGGAGGAGCGCCACCGCTCCTTCTGGTAGTGCGCCGCCGCGGCTCAGGAGGCAGCGCCCCCCTTCCACTTCCGTCTCCCTCTCTTCTCCTCCCCCCTGCCTGCGCTCGAACCCCCTCTGACCCCGCACCCACCTGAACCGCTCCTCCCCTCCTCGAGTTCGCCATTGCCTCCCCCTACGCCCTCTTCTCTCCCTTCTCCTCCTCTTCGCCTGCTAACCGACGCAGCCCCCCCCCCCCAAAACGACCGAACCCCCTAGCACCCCTCATCCCGTCGCAACCGCGCGCCACCCTCCCTGAACCCGCACAGACCACCCTTCTCTTCCACCAAGGAGCGCAAACTTGACAGCGCCCCCCCTCTTGACCAATTACTGTGAGTTTTTCCTTTTTATTTCTTATTATTTAATTTATTTAGTTAGATTAATTTGAAAAATCTTATTTTTGATACTAAAAAGTCTATATTTTTAGATTGTTAAAGTTTATATTTTTATTCGCTTAAAGTTCATAAGAAAGGTTCGATTTTTAAAAGCAGAAAGGTAAGATTTTTAAAAGAGAAAAGGACAGATTTTTATTTATATAGCAGTAAAATAAAAATAGAATTTTTAAACAAAGAAAAGATTTGATTTTATAACAAAGAAAAAGATAGATTTTTATTCGTGTAAGGAGTAGATTTTTAACGATATAAAGAAGTGATTTTTACTCTAGGAAAGACGATATTTTTATATGATGTGAAAATTAAAAATATAATTTTTAATTAAGTAGTGAAGTAAAAATACGATTTTTACTTCGATAAAAATAGAATTTTTATCTATATAGTAGCGGTGTAAAAATATAACTTTTATCTATATAGTAGCGGTGTAAAGATATAATTTTTATCTATATAGTAGTGGTGTAAAAAGATAATTTTTATCTATATAGTAGCGGTGTAAAAATATAATTTTTATCTATATAGTAGGGGTGTAAAGATATAATTTTTATCTATATAGTAGCGGTGTGAAAATAGAATTTTTATCCATATAGCGTGATTATAAAAATTCGATTTTTATATATTGAATAGCGAAGTAAAAATTCGATTTTTATATATTGAATAGCGAAGTAAAAATTCGATTTTTATGTATTGAATAGTAAAGTAAAAATTCGATTTTTACATATGTAGAGAATGCGGGCAACGAAGGTGACAAAAAGGAGAGAACGAGGAAGATTTCTATAAATGAAGAGTCGTGGTATTGGATTAGCTATTTGTGAGAACTTCTCACCTTTTAAACTTTCTTTTTCTAGTTATATATATATACTAGGATGCAGACGGTGCTTAGCAGCACCCGATACCCGTCATCCACAGACCATGGATGGCTTGTTTGTTTGATTGATGTGTTGTGAAAAATTTGTTTGAGTTGCTGATGTGAAATCGAAAATAAATATTTTATCGTTAAAAATATAATTTTTAACGTGAATGTGAATAGATGAATATTTATAAACAAATCGGCCGATTTGTTTATATGCACTGATTTGACTGATATTGATTGGGTCGATAAATTTTACACATCGCCCAACTGCACAAATAAAAATCTGTGTTTGTTGATTTGAAACCCCACACGGGTGTTGGGATGAAATTTGGCGTACACTAATCCCAATTATTTAATTGTATGTCGATCGATTGGTCGACAGGCTGTGTAAGCGTTAATTATTTATATTTGATGCTTATGCAGTTGTGTGGTGCACCTTGGATGATGAGTGATTGTTTATCATTGCTATTATATACATGTGTTGTATGGAATCCATATAATCAACATTATATGGTGATTGATTGGGCTTCATTCCAATCGGGAAAATAATGAATATTATAAAAGAAAATTCATGTGTTGAATATAAAAATAGTCATGTGTTGACGATGTTCATGTGTTGAAACTATTTATGTGTTGAGTAAAATATTTTAAATAATAAAATTTACATCTTTATCATATTTAAAATTAGAACTACTTCACGGTGGAGTCTAATTGAAAATCAAACGATAGATACCATAATTTTATAAAATATTTTACATAACAAAAATAGTGATGTGTTGACAGTACTCATGTGTTGAGATTAGTCGTGTGTTGAAAGAAATATAGATTCATGTGTTGAATAGAATAAATATTCATTTATTGAATAGAATAAAGAAGTTTTTGAAAAATATAAAGCCGTGTGGATTAGAGATGCGTTATTTTGACGCGAACGATATTTATATCGATTTTATTCGTTTTATAATGAATATTGAAAAGTGATTTCAAAATTTAATATTTTGAAATGAAATTCAAATTAAATTAGATTAAAATTCAAATTGAAATTTTATTGAATCAATTTGAAATGAATTCGAATCGAATAGAAAATGAATTCGATTCGAATTGAATAGAAAGTGAATTTGAATTCAAATCAATTAGAAATGAATTCAAATTGAATTAAATTGAAATTGAGTTAAAAACGAATTGAAATCGTTTTGAATGAAATTTAAAACGAACTGAAATTGAATTGAAATCAATTTTAAATGAATTCGAATTGAATTAAATAGAAGGTAAATTCAAATTGAATTGAATTGAAACGAATTAGAATTTGAATTGAATTGAAACGAATTTGAATTCGAATTAAATAAAATTGAAATGAATTCGAATTGAATTGAAGTCAAATCGATTAGAAATTGAATGTAGCATTGAAATGGTTTTGAAAACGAATTTAAAACGATTTATAAAATACGTTTAAAAGGAAATCGACGAAATATATATAATATATATATATATTATATATAATGGTCTGAATAGAACGCGCCGCGGCAGTTCGTGAATTTCGACCATTAACTTCGAATTGACGTTGCGGGAGATCCGACCGTCGGATTCTCCTAAAACCGGAACCGTTGGGTTCGTATTGAAAAGAGCTTTCCAATGAATATTAGAAATTTGAAATCTAACGGTTGGATTTGGGATTATGTCCAAATCAAATTTCGAAAAGGTCGCTGTAAGTGTAGTTCGATGGCCGTTGATGGAAATCGACTGTACGGGCCTTGATAAAATTATTAAAAATATCTATAATTTGTGTAAAATCATAAGAAATGATTTGGGAAAAATTGGGCTGAAAAATTCCATATTTGAAAAGATAAAAATAGATTTTTATCGAAATGAACTAGTTTTGAACTAGAATTAAAATCAATTTATTTTTGAAATAAATAAATTGAATTTGAAAGTGATTTTAAAGATAATCAATATTCCCAATACGTGGATTGGCCTGGAGTTGAATCGAAATTATCTTCGGAATATTTCGATGTTGGATTTCGTGACTATACAGATATTGTTATGGGAATTTGAAAGATATATTTTATATCATTATTTCAAATATGATATTTGTTGGTTTCAGAATTTGATATTGAATATAAGCCGGTATATTTTCTATTCAGTGCCTTGTATTTAATATCAAATGTGATTTGGGTTTATCGTGAATCGTGTTTCATATGACATTGGTTCTTTAACCCAGTTAAAGACAGGATGTTGATTTTTGAAAAGATTAAAACTAATTAGAGTTTTAATGA
The DNA here is from genome assembly GCA_030737875.1 of Allium sativum. NCBI lineage: Eukaryota > Viridiplantae > Streptophyta > Magnoliopsida > Asparagales > Amaryllidaceae > Allium > Allium sativum. Next base: position 859,933,580 of record CM060915.1, on the reverse strand, counting down.
ATCTTTAATTAGATTAAAAAGTGGATTGATTATTTAAATTATCAAATCTGAAAGGTGATCGAGATTGGAGTACCACCAATTTTGCTCCAAAGCGATAGTTAAATCTTTAATTAGATTTGAACGTGAAATGGTAATTAATTTTACCGATAACACCGTGGTGTTAGATATGGAGTATTACTAGTTTTGCTCCATGGGATATATAGGTTGGGACTGGGAAATAAATACTTCGGTGTGGTTCGCTAATCCCGACTAGTTTGGAAAACCATAATATGGTTTGAAATGATATCCCAAGGAAGATTAAGGAATAAATTTAGAAGAATTTATCTTGGATAAAATTAATGGGAACCTTTCCCTAAGAATGTGATTTCGTGAATAAAAGAATATTCTGAATTGGAATGAGGCGTTTGTTGTGTTTGTGTAACATTTGTTTATCATATACGTGGGTTATTCAGAAAGGCCGGGTTTATACCCATTCTGAATAACCGATTCGACGAGATGTCGAAGATGAAGACGGTGGTTGAAGACCGGAAGTCTTCACAACGTTTGGGTGACTACTGATGATCTTGATTGGGCTGTACACCCAAGATGAGGGAAACAGTTGGTGATCGTCCAGACGTACTTGGAGATGGATGGATATGCGAGGAAAGTGCCTCCGGTTTCGTTCAGACCCAGAACGAACTTGTAAATAGATTGTGTGTCTGACATTGGATTTTATTCTGTGTTGATTGATCTCTATTAAATATACATCTGTTTGGCGGTGGAAAATTTATTCTCTTGCTTAACACCCTTCTCTGAGACGTACGAGCTCAGAGGTTGTATATCGATGGACATCAGTCACATGGAGTGAATTGCCAGTGTGGCACGCGTAAGTGGCAATTGATCAAGGCTTCTGTTGAAAAGCAAAGTCTTGTGGTTGATGATCAAAGCACGGCCTGTGTGGCGTAGCTTTGTGTATAACGTGAATTCGCGAGCCTCACACCTCGGTATGAGTTAAAAAACGGGATACGGACCCAAGTAGTGCACGATGTTTCTTTCTAGATATGGTGGTGTCAGTGACCTACCAGCCCTGACATTTATATACTTTTCACCTGTGTGGTTGTTGGATACGAGGCGCCTCAGATATAGGTCTGTAAGGACCGGGAAACGTGTGTTCAGGAATAACTAATCCTCAAAAGTAAGAGAGGACCGGCCTTGGAGGTTCCAAAGGATCATAGTGGGGTCCTGAGGCATTTGCTAGAGTGTCTCGAACGCGGAGAGGAGCTTGCCCCTTGCCTCGACTCATGACGGAAATCCAATTTCCAATACGTGTATTTCGGTTTTATTTGTAGAGCCTAGTATGGCGACATAGTGGTATGGGTCATTCATGCCGCCTATGATTTATATTTATGATTGAAACTGTTTTGACACTATACACCTATAATAGTATCAAATAATGTGTTTTAAACGTATCAAGCATGCTTTGGCTGTTATAAGGTAAAAACCCTATCCTCCGGCTTGCGTTGCATTGTGTGATGGGACCTGGGTCTTATAACAGCTTCATTTTCCTTTATTTAGCATTGCGCTGTTTGTTCTATGCACTGGTATTCTTGGGAGGAAACCCGTTCCGTGTTATACGGCTTGGTCCCTTGATTTACCTAACTTTAAAAATAAAGATTAATAACTGTTTTAGTTCTCACACCAGTCCCATGACTGACCTGGAGTTTATTGTTTTAACCTAAACTCTGTGTGCCCTTATTTTCGACATGGGCAGCTAGTAGTTTTGGTTTTGCAGATTTATATTCACAGGATCCTGATTTACAGCTGGAACGATGCTCGGAAAGCTCTGTATCCGTGTATCACTTTCAGTTGTGTTTTGTATATTTTTCCACTGCGATGTATTTAAATGTAATTTAAATCTCTGATATTTGTCGAATGTAATTTATTCATTTATACTCTGTATATTCTTGTATCTGATGGAATTGTTGTAATAACAATGAAATGTTCTTCCGTCTGCGTTCTATTTTGTCTGTTCTCAATTCTACCCGTGCTTTCCTTAACGGGGAAGCTCGGGTCGTCTCATTTTTCTTCTAGAATTGTGTGTCATGGGACTTAGAATCGAAGAGAACTACGAGAAAAATGATTTTTTGTTGCAAAAATCAGTGGCGTTTATTTTTCAAATGCAAGAAAAAGTCTTTTCATTCCTATTATTAACATGGCAAAAAAAATTTCATCCCCCCGCCTAACAAAAATTAGTCTGTGTGGTCAGGAAAAAACGTGACCACCTATTTTCTATTCTTATCCTGCTCAAAATTTTAACCCTTGTTCCCTTTTCCTTCAAATCCCACTGCCTAAAAATTCCCTTTCCCCAAATCGCTCTCTGCCGAAGAAATCGCACCGATTAACGTTCCTCGTGCCATCGTCTACTTCGTCGTACTCCTCTTAACAACGTCGTGGAAGCCGGCGAAAATCTCCGCTCACGATATAGGTAAATTTAGGTATGATTTCTTCAACTTGATTTTGTGATTCTGTTCGGATTGTGTATGAAATATTTGAATGCATGTTATTTTCTAATCTCCTATCTTGCTAAGGTTTGATGGTATAGCTGATTAACCCTAATTGCAATCACTTATTGATCTGTAATTCTGTATTCTGTCATTTTCTCATCTCCTATCTAGCTAGGGCTCGGTTATGTTATAACTGCTTGATTTTAATGTTCTATTTGGATGCTTTTCTGATAGGTTATTTTCATATTGTACGCTTTTGATGTGATGGATTTTTATTTAGTTATGGGGAATAATGAGACATGAAAACCATTCAGGAGTTTTGAATAGACAAAATTTCCTCTCTTTTATGTGAATCTAGGATCTGTGAGATCTGGTTAATGTACAATAATACGCTGATGATATCATGTATGGTGTACATGGGTATAGGTAGTAGCGTACACAGTCACACTAATCGATACCATGTCTTATATGCGAATCTAGGATTTGTCTTGATTTCATATTTTGTATAGTGTGGCTAATTTCTACGGCTTTTTGATATATCTCGGTTTATAAAAGTAATTCACCAGTCACCACCCTCTAAACTTTTGCATAGCTAAGCCTTAACAATTTTCCTACTATTGCCTCGTCCCACGCATTGATGATCCAAGCATGTACTTCTTACTCGCTCCTTCTTGCCTAATAATTGTAAATGAGATATTTTGGAGTTTGCCCTTTTCTAATTTTTTTGGTTCACTGGCCATATTTAAATCACGCAAAGCCTTTGGTTGATAAGATACTCATGTCTCAAAAATTTGTTCGCTCTTTATGACTTTATCTTATATGGTTCTGAGCAATATGTAATTGTATAATTCTCTTCAGTTATCTTGGCCTTGTTCAAATCTCTTGAAACATTTTGCAGTTAAGATATTCCTATACGGTTCTGTAATATTTTTCTTGATTGCTGTCATCTTTAAATGGGTACGCTTATTTAGTATTTGAATGGAGATTTGCACTATTATAGCTGATAATAGTACTGGTACCCAATGTTATTAGACGCGAAAAGCGAGCCGAAGCGCCATGCTTGGAGCATATGCGCAATGCGCAAATGTGAAGCGCGCGCTTAAGTAAAGTGAAGCGCATAATATATAAAATTTTAGATAATAGTAGTGTAGGAACTTCTTTTCCTACTCTGTTATAATTGTTCCTGGTGGATTTGTATTTAAACATATAATCAGATTCGCTGAAATAGAATTAGGTAGTTAGTGCATCATTTATAAGATGCTTGGATGTCTTTTTGGGTAATAACATCAACATGTAGTTTTTTTTTAACAACAGATAACTAATTTATATGTCAAAGATCGGAAATTTATTTGCCTTCATAAGTCAATAATGGAAAAGATTGGGTTTTTTTAAACAGGTGATAAAACAGTGCTTAAATTAATACATATTTTGATATTTAGAAGATATAATCTAATATTAAAACTAATTTTTTTTATTTTTTTTACTTCTGTCATAGAACTAGTATAGAGTACCGACAAGGGGCAATGAATTTTGTGCATGATGCAAAAAGGAACGTAAGAAATGTAGAAAAAACGTTATGCCCTTGCAGAGACTGTCGGAATCTTGATCGCAATGATGACCAAACTATTATTGACCATTTAATTATATAAGGAATGGATCCTAGATACATTGATGGTGAATGGTTTAATCATGATGAAGAGATAAATGTAGAGAAGAAAACAAATACGTTTGACGTAGATGATCTATTCAAGATGATTCACTATGAAAACGAAGATTTTATGAATAATGATTTTTTTGATGATGATAAAGATAATGTTTATTTTCAGAGAAAAGAGGATGAGTTAGTCAAGAACATGGAAGATGCAGAAACTCCATTATACCCTGGTTGCATAGATCACAAAAAATTGTCTGCTATCACTGTCTTGTATAATCTTGAATGCGAGAGTTGCTTGTCTGATAGTGGGTTCGATAAGCTTTTAGCTGTGCGACATCTATTTCTGCTAGGAAAACGTTCTTCCTAAAACCTTATATGAAGTCAAGAAATTTCTTAAAGTGTTCGACATGGGTTTTGAAAAGATACATGCATGTGAGAATGACTTCTGCCTTTTCAGAAAAGAATACAAGATTTAGAAAATTGTCCAAAATGTGGTTCTTTGAGATGAAAGAAAAATCAAGATACCGAAGAGATTATACAAGGTGTTCGAGTTATAGTATTGAGATATTTCCCAATCATTCCAAGATTTATAAGAACGTATGGATCTCAAAAGATGGCAAAAGATTAAAGATGGCATTTTACTAATAAAAAAAGCGATGGAAAAATGCATCATCCTGTGGATTCTATGACAAGTATAAATCTTTTTCATCAGATCCACGCAATCTTAGGCTTGGTCTTGCCACAGATGGATTCAACCCATTCTCCATGTTGAGTTCGAAATATAGTTATTGGCCGGTAATGCTTGTGGCATACAATCTCTCACTTATGTTGTGTATGAAGAAGGAAAATATTATGTTGACTATATTTATTCTAGGCCCGAAGCAACCCGTGAATGATATTGATGTATATTTGGCGCCTTTGGTGAAATATTTGCATCACTTGTGGTCTTATGGAGTTAATGCTTATGACGCGTTTAGCAAACTTTATTTAAATTGAATGCAATTTTGCTATGGATGATTAATGAATTTCCTGCTTATGGAAATATTTATGGATGTCGTGTGAAAGGGGAAAAGCTTGCCAATTATGTGATGTCAATACCCATTCTTGTTGGTTGAATCATAGTCGAAAGTTCGCCTACACGGGACATAGAATATTTCTACTTCCTTCAGATTCACGTAGGAAACAAAAGGCATTGTTTGATAACACCATAGAGACAGATAGTGCTCCTAGATTTCTTACTGGGAGAAACATCTATGCATTGTTGAAGGATTATCCAAACGCTTTTGGAAAAGGAAAAGAAGACAAAATTATTAAGAGAAAGTGTGTTTATGATGAAGAAGATGAAATTGATGCTACTAACACTTCCACGAAAATGGAGATAGCAAGATAGAAAAAAGATCAATTTTCTTTGATTTGCCTTATTACGAGGTTAGTGGTTAATATGTTTAATTTTCACTGTTTTAGTATAAGAAAAACCAAATCATGCGTTATAGTTATGGTTTTCGCAGGAACTTCCATTACGTCACAATATAGATGTGATGCATGTGGAGAAGAATATTGATGAAAGCTTATCGGGAACGATGTTGCATGGTAATAAATCCAAAGATGGAACCAACTGTAGGAAGGATTTCGAGGATTGGGGAATTCGATGTGAGCTTCATACACAACCTCATGGGAATAAAACATATCTTCCACCGGATCCATATTTATTGCCAAAATCCAAGAGAAAAATATTTTGCAAAAGATTATACGATTTCAAATGACCGGATGGCTATTGTTCAATTTTAAAAAATCGGATTTCATTGTCGGATTGTAAAATTGGTTGATTTACGTCACATGATTATCATGTATTAATGCAACATTTATTGCCAGTAGCATCGAGAGGATTACTGGCAAAGAAGGAAAGAAAAGCAATAATTCTCTTGTGTTCTTTTTTCAACAAATTATGCCAACATGTTCTTGACAGAGAGAAGGTAGAACAAATCAATGTTGAAATTATTGAAGTTTTATGTGAGCTTGAAAAAATTTTCCCACCATCTTTCTTCGATATAATGGTACATCTATCCATTCATCTTGGAAAAGAAGCACTAATGTGTGGACCGGTTCATTTTCGTCAGATATACCCATTCTAAAGATATATGAAGAGACTTAAAGATTTTGTCAGAAACTATGCACGACCAGAGGGATGTATTGCAGAATCGTATCTAGCAGCAAAATGCATGTTGTTCTTCAATGAATTTTTGAAAAAATCAGGACATATAGAGGAGAAAGGAGCTCGAAATGAAGAGTATGAAAATAGTGTAATACTCGAGGGACGTCCAATTTCAACATCGAAGACAATTACATTGCCGCCTAATAAGAAAGAAATGGCTCATTTAGTCGTGTTAATGAATATGGCTGCGGTGGAACCATTTATGGAGTAAGTTCATGTTATATATTGTTTTAATTATTTTTATCTATTCGTAATGATATATATAACTTATAATCAAATGTTCAATATTAGTTTGCATTTAGAGGAATTAGAAAATTTAGACCAGCGCATGAAAAAATGCGACCTTTGGGAAACACATACCAAAATTTTTGCCGATTGGATTAAAAGGAAGGTTAGTTAGATTTCAAATATATTCTCAAATGACTATTAATATACTATATATAAAATTTACATGATAAATGAAATTCTATGTAGATTCCTATAACCTCCAGGGATCATAAAGACATGTTGAAATGGATTGCTTACGGTCCGAAGGATGATGTCGTGTCTTACAAAGGATATATCATCAACGAGCAATGTTTTCATGTAAAATATTTAGGGAGACAAACTCAGAATTGTGGGGTGTGTTTTGATGCGACTACTATGTGTAGAGAAAGTGCAAAAGATATGTCCTAAGTGGCTGATGTGACAACCTGAATTCCAACAGTCCGATTTTTTTTTAAATTCCAATCTAACGAAAATCGGATTGGTTTGCTCTGGTATCCTGCAAAAAAGACAGAGTCATAAAATATGTAAGAGCTCAGAAAATATCTCACAGCCGAATGGATAAAATATAATATAAATCAAAGTATAGCCTTACCGTATTAATAATACTGCCTAACCAATATCCAAAGCTATAATGTCTCATGTCTCTACCACAAATCTAACCTACGAGTATGTTATGAGGAGGGGGTCAGAACACAAGTTCTGGTTACTGGATTTAAGCTATACACTTTGGATAATCCTACATATACCGTCCAATCATATTTTCTTATTTGTTAGGTTATTTGGGCTAACAACACTCAAGGTTTACACACACGTCGTACCCGTTTACTTCCCGGTGGATTAACCTAATATAGCACATAAGTAGCTACCCCCAATATTGAGGTACACCCCATGGTACCCCACTCGGATGGTCTCTAACGTAACACCTTCGGAATATACACAGTCCCTCATCCAATGTCGTAGTGACGTACGGATAACAATATTACGTTCCGCATATATCTTTCATTACTATGCTATGTAAACGTACTAACTGCCGCCTTTGTTGGAATCATACTCGATACTAGAGTAATGCCCTCAAGTCTACGATACACCACCAGAGCCAACATGCATGTATCTAGATTGTCCACCATACGTATCTTCAATTGTAACTCGATGCCTCAATCGCACGTCCTCTAATGTGCATCGAGTTCCATGGCAGGGCGGTACAAGAAACACGGAACTCGATCGGGAGCTTTTCCATATCTATACAGGCCCTTCTTTAAAGAGCCTCTACATACAGATATCCCTATGGTCTGTTCTAGTGGTGGCTATGGCCCCACCTCAGCTCATCCCTCAACTAGTAAAGACTACCAGAGCTAAGCGACTACGCTTACTCAAACAATCTAAACATCCATGTGGGGTCTCCTCTCAACCCCTTACCCCGATAGTGAATAGTGAAATGGTATCTTGGGTTTAGCTCGAGTCTTTCCGCATCCCACTGTGTAACACCCCGTATTTCTGTTAACACTAAAGTTGCTAATTCAAAAATAATAATAAATGTGTAAAGGGGAGATGTATCTAATGTGCATACAAATTTAATAATAAATGTGTAAAGGGGAGATGTATCTAATGTGCATACAAATTTAATAATAAGTGTGTAAAGGGGGGATGTATCTAATGTGCACACAAATTTAATAATAAATGTTGATAATGTACATTAAGAAAGTAATTATGACATAATTTGAAATAGGAGTAATTTACGGCCCTTAAATTGTGAACATTGGCTTCTCTTTAGAACGGACGGCTTGTATTAACCTTGGCTTCATCGACGGCTCAAATTAACTTGCAACTCTATAAAAACAACATAGCTCTCATAACCTAATTCACACAAAAAAAAGAAAAAAAAAAGAAGGAGCCGTCATGCTGCTGAAGAGAGACTAGGAGTAACCGTCAAATTAAGAGACGATTAAGAGTTGATTCAAAGCTTAAAACTACAACAAATAAATCAAAACAACGTCAACCTCAAAGGACAACATCACCAAATTCAGAATTCAGAATCCTGAATATAAGATTCGTCATACGTTGTAAGTAGAGTACTATTCTGATATGAATAAAAATTGAGACTTGATTTGTGTAGAATGAAAATGGAATCGTATTTTAATTGTAACGATGCTAGTTCATAATTGTATGTTGTTCTGATTTTATTATAAATGGATTTGGGATGTTGTAGTATAATTAACATGATATTGGATTAATTGTACATTTGCAATGAAAAGTAACACCCCTTACAAGTATACGATTCATGTTGGAAATTGACATTTATATGTTGTGGTTAATAAGAAGTTGTATATATTTTGTTACAACCAAGTTGAGACTTATGTAAACATAATTCACTGTTATGCCTACATAATTTAGTTCTTTGTATATATATGCCTATGATCATTTCAAGTGTAGTTGGATTCATTTGGGTAACATGATTCATATAAGTTTATGTTGGAATAGGCCTCATAATTCAAGTTAAACTATACTTTTGTATTAGTGACAAAAGTAAGCATCTTTGTGAACATATAGTGACTTTATGGAAATGACTAGTTTATGTTTAGTGTTATGCCTAAATAAAAATATGTTTTAGGCTTATGTTGTTATAAAAATCATATGCTAATACAAGTGACACCTAATTTAGTTAGGTTCATATTTTAAATGCAAGTTTACATGAATAGATTGAAATCCATGACTCATGTTTAGGTTTATGATTTATGTCAAAATTATATGCTATTACAATGCAAGTACACAAGCCCCTAATTTATGTTAATTAAATCGCTATATTGCAAGTTCATGCACCACTAATTTATGTTAATTAAATCGCTATACTGCAAGTTCATGCACCACATAATTTATGTTAGTTAAATCGCTATGTTGCAAGTTCATGCGTTCACACACACCTTTTATGTTACTTAGAATATATCATGTTCTAAGCCTCATTTTTTTTATGTTTCTAAGTTGGGCTGAAATGTTGAAGCCCAACATATGTTATAATATTGCGAACGTACAAACGGGGAAAATAACGCTGGGTTTAATTAAAATATATGTGTTGGCATGTTTGGCACATGCCAACGACTTGTGAAATTTAAGTGGTATAATTTATTATACCCAAGAATAACAAATTTGGATAATCGGCCACAAAACATTTACATATAAAATTGAAAAGAGACAAATATGTAAACTTAGAAAATACGATATGCTTAACCCGAGGTTGGATTGAGTTGTGATGTAAACCTGCCCGGAACCGACCGGTTGTTCAGTAATCACAACAATACCTATCCAATGTGGGTGGTTAACCATTGAGCCCAATAAAGACCCGAGGTTAGATATGAGTTGTGGTGTAAACCTGCCTGGAACCGACCGGTTGTCCAGTTACCACAACAATATCTGTCTAATGTGAGTGGTTGGTGCTTTAATTAATAAATTAAGGCTGAGTCAGGATTGATAAGGTTAAGTCAATTGAATTAATACTTAACCAAATTCAACATGTTAACTAAATTGGTGGGTAGGGTTAGGTTAATCTGGACACTTAACCAATTTAATATGTTGACTAGGGGAGTGGGTAAGGTTAAGCAAATGTTTAACCATTCTAACATGATTAAACTGCACTAGAGAGTGAGGTTAAGTTAATTAGAACACTTAATCATAGAAACATGTTAGTGTGGCAAGTGATTGAGGTTAAGTTAATTAGAACACTTAACCATAGAAACATGTTAGTGAGACAAGTGATTGAGGTTAAGTTAATTAGAACACTTAACCATAGAAACATGTTAGTGAGATAAGTGATTGAGGTTAAGTTAATTAGAACACTTAACCATAGAAACATGTTAGTGAGACAAGTGATTGACGTTAAGTTAATTAGAACACTTAATCATAGAAGCATGTTAGTGAGATAAGTGATTGGGGTTAAGTTAATTAGAACACTTAACCACAGAAACATGTTAGTGAGACAAGTGATTGAGGTTAAGTAAAATTAGAACTCTTAACCATGATAACAAGTTGATTTGACAAGTGGGTTAGGATTAAGTAAGTTATAAATACTTAACCAATATAACATGAATGATTAGAGTTAAGTAACAAGAACACTTAACCAGTGTAATTTGACTTGTAGTAAAGTTAAACGTGAATGGACAACACTTAACCATTATAACCTGTTAATTAAACAAGTTGTAGGGTTAAGTTATATAAGGAGACACTTAACCGCTGTAACAGGTTAGTTAAACAGATGGTGAGGTTAAGTTAACACAAGGAGGCAACACTTAACCAGTATAATATGACAAAAGAGATGGGTTAAGTTAACTTGAATTGACTAATGACACTTAACCAACTTGATGAAGGAAAGAAACTAAGTAGTAAATCTTAGTAGAACACGAGAAGGAGCGTACGTCCGTCTGATTCTAGAAGGCTCCAACGAATTGGGTTACGAAGCCCGAGGCTTCGAGGCGACGTGAGGGTACTCTTGGTATTTCTCTGTGAGGCTGCAGATGATCCTCCTGGGCTCACAGAGGTTAAGGTCTGCGTTATAAGAACCAAGGGTATGCCTTGGTTGCAAAATATGGCAACCTAAAGACTAGGATGGACCAGCGTGATTCGGCGAGAAGACGGTAGCCCTGTGATAGCAACTCGTCGTCTACCTACCATCTTGAGTCAATCAAGATACGTGAAGCGGAAAGGCGGAGAACTCCAAAAGACCATATACTTGCTATCTGGTTATGGTTGCGGATGGCCATAGGACAGTGGGGCATAGGGGGGCCTGCGCATAGTTCTCATTTTTCAAGGATGGCCTTTCATTAGTTGAGGGAGGGGTCGAGTGGGACCATAGCCTCTAGAAAAAAATAACAGACCTTAGCATCTGCATTGGCGGATATCTGAAAGCTCCCGACCGAGTTCCGTATTTCTAGAGTAGCCCTGACACGGAACTCGGGCCGCACATTACAGGACATGTGCATCTAGACAAGCGATAACGATTCGCGACACATACGTAGAAAAAGTCTAGGAACATATACCACTCTAGGTAGTGTGTCCTAGACTAGAGGGCATCGTTCGGAAGATAGCGTAAATCCTAGATTAGATCTAGGTCAGAAACAATAAATGTACGCCTGAAGGCAACAAAAATTACAGGGATTGGGATCACGTTATCATTACTAGTTGGGACACTAGTTAGGTGGTGCAGAGATTAGTATGGGGTACGATAGTATATTCGGTTCGAGATAACTTAACTTAGTTTAGGGTGCTTTCCCATTTCCAGCATATACTTATCATGCTCTTTTTCTTATCCATAGACTGAATAGTCACTAGACTTACTCAGGCTTTATGTCTGACTCTACTTTTCTTTCGTCTTCTTTTCTTCCGTTCCCACCCAGGTAGTTGAGGATGGAATAGTTCAGCTAAGGTTAGATTGGACCGCCGCTCTACCCAAGCTTGAAGATTCTTGGACAAAGTGCATTGGACTCTCCTTTTCGATGCTATGGCTGGCTTATGCTACATTGGGGAATATAAATGTATTTTTATGCTTCTTTATTTTGTAAGACAGATGATACTCTGATATTGGAAAACAATTGTTGTACAAACTATCTTATCAATAAAGTAAAGTTTTATTTTCCGCTGTTTAATTTCTGTCTGTCTTGTAATTTATCTGCATCTTTTACCTTAAATGCTCCACAGAACTTAGTGCATTCCCTTTGTGAGTGACACTAACGGATGTGGAGTGTTACACGTGGTATCAGAGCTGAAGGTTACCAGATCAGATAAAAGAATTGAAAAAAAAATATTATTTTCAAACAGTTTTAAAAGAAGCATTTTCAAAAGAAAAGTTTTGTTTTAAAAGCGTATTCCCCAAAAGCCATACGCACTATCTTCTGATTCTCTGTTTGAATTCTTGTCCCCTTCTTTCTTTAGTCTCTGGGGCTCCTGGTTTTCTGGGAGGAAACCTCATCGAAGGGCGAAGTAGTACCCGACTTCCATCTATAACCGTAGTAGTTTCACCTGCGGCTAGTTTTCTTTCAAGCTTAGTAGGGTTTTCTGTACGATGGAGGCAGCTTTCGAGAGATTTGTCAGCATGATTACACACGAAAGAGGATGAGGAGTTTGGCTAAGGAGCACAACCCAAGGATGAGGAATTCATGGATGTAGACTTGGCTCACGAAGGAGGAAGGGATTATAAAACCTAAGACAAAAGGAAGTATCTTTACTATGGCAGAATAGGGCATATAATTAAGAACAAAGGACAAGATTTTCAGAAGGGCAAGTACATGCTTTCACCACTAAGCGTACCTAGGAGAATGGTAGTAAAGTTCTGTTGGAAGAGTCTAGCTTTTCTGTTTGTACTCTTTCTTCTGGTTTTAGCACTTCGCATTTGTTCATATTTGCTTCCATAGTTGAGTCTCTGCACCTTAGTACTTGTATAGTAAAAGATCCCAACTAGTGCTCAAGTGTTTGGTTGTTTTTTCTTAGATCATCTCACGTAGATCGTCTAAATTCGGAGGAGACATTCCTCGGGTGCTTGTCTGATATTGGTTTAAGCCTTTGGGGCTTGTACTTGAGGGATGTCGAGTTCGACTAGGATGGTTTGCTTGAGAGATGAATAGTTGTGGCAGGCGCTCTATATAGAGAAGGACTAACCTTAAGAGAGGTAAAAAGTACGTAGTGACCTTTTGACCCTCATAGTTATGGCAGGATGGATAAGCTAAGAGGAGAGACCTCTGATCATCCTAGTATATACACTCAGTATCATGGTTGACATTTGTTTATTTTGGAAATGGAGGTCAAGAAACTTCGCAATCGGGAAGTTGAATCTGTTAATGTACAGTTGAGTAAAGCTAAAGAAGACGTGATATGGGAGATTGAAGATAAGGCATACACGCCTCATACCCTTTTTCTTAAGGGTGCCTCATACCCTTTTTCTTAAGGGTGCATCCTTGATTCCTTTTTTTAGGAATTCTATGCATACTAATTTCTAGCTTTTAAGGTATATCCTCTAGGACGTATCATAGATCCTTAGGTAGAAACCCTTTTGGATGTAAACATGTATTTGAAACATGTTATGATTGATGGTTGTGAATGGTTGCTAGTGGTTGCTCGTGAATGCATATACACACGTATTAGGCACTAGATCAGCTCCGACGCCTTCATATTTCATTTACATATATGTATTTGTTTATGAATTGAACTTAATGTGCTATCATATGGATGTTGCATTTGAGTGAATGGTTGTGCACACATATAGAAATTATATGTATCATTAGGATTTGCATACATATTGGACGCATGGCACTGACATGATTTGCATTAAGGAGGTCAACTGAATCAGTAGACCGCCTGATTTTGCATTAGATAAGGACATATACACACACTATGTATATGAACATAAAAGCATTAGAAGCCTTTAAGGACAATGGATGCCTGTGTTTGATGGCTGAGTAGATGGACGATTGGATGGTAGGATATGCATTCTCCTAGACTTGAAGATTTCGGGGACGAAATCCTTTAAGGAGGGGAGAATGTAACACCCCGTATTTCTGTTAACACTAAAGTTGCTAATTCAAAAATAATAATAAATGTGTAAAGGGGAGATGTATCTAATGTGCATACAAATTTAATAATAAATGTGTAAAGGGGAGATGTATCTAATGTGCATACAAATTTAATAATAAGTGTGTAAAGGGGGGATGTATCTAATGTGCACACAAATTTAATAATAAATGTTGATAATGTACATTAAGAAAGTAATTATGACATAATTTGAAATAGGAGTAATTTACGGCCCATAAATTGTGAACATTGGCTTCTCTTTAGAACGGACGGCTTGTATTAACCTTGGCTTCATCGACGGCTCAAATTAACTTGCAACTCTATAAAAACAACATAGCTCTCATAACCTAATTCACACAAAAAAAAGAGAAAAAAAAAGAAGGAGCCGTCATGCTGCTGAAGAGAGACTAGGAGTAACCGTCAAATTAAGAGACGATTAAGAGTTGATTCAAAGCTTAAAACTACAACAAATAAATCAAAACAACGTCAACCTCAAAGGATAGCATCACCAAATTCAGAATTCAGAATCCTGAATACAAGATTCGTCATACGTTGTAAGTAGAGTACTATTCTGATATGAATAAAAATTAAGACTTGATTTGTGTAGAATGAAAATGGAATCGTACTTTAATTGTAACGATGCTAGTTCATAATTGTATGTTGTTCTGATTTTATTATAAATGGATTTGGGATGTTGTAGTATAATTAACATGATATTGGATTAATTGTACATTTGCAATGAAAAGTAACACCCCTTACAAGTATACGATTCATGTTGGAAATTGACATTTATATGTTGTGGTTAATAAGAAGTTGTATATATTTTGTTACAACCAAGTTGAGACTTATGTAAACATAATTCACTGTTATGCCTACATAATTTAGATCTTTGTATATATATGCCTATGATCATTTCAAGTGCAGTTGGATCCATTTGGGTAACATGATTCATATAAGTTTATGTTGGAATAGGCCTCATAATTCAAGTTAAACTATACTTTTGTATTAGTGACAAAAGTAAGCATCTTTGTGAACATATAGTGACTTTATGGAAATGACTAGTTTATGTTTAGTGTTATGCCTAAATAAAAATATGTTTTAGGCTTATGTTGTTATAAAAATCATATGCTAATACAAGTGACACCTAATTTAGTTAGGTTCATATTTTAAATGCAAGTTTACATGAATAGATTGAAATCCATGACTCATGTTTAGGTTTATGATTTATGTCAAAATTATATGCTATTACAATGCAAGTACACAAGCCCCTAATTTATGTTAATTAAATCGCTATATTGCAAGTTCATGCACCACTAATTTATGTTAATTAAATCGCTATACCGCAAGTTCATGCACCGCATAATTTATGTTAGTTAAATCGCTATGTTGCAAGTTCATGCGTTCACACACCCCTTTTATGTTACTTAGAATATATCATGTTCTAAGCCTCTCTTTTTTATGTTTCTAAGTTGGGCTGAAATGTTGAAGCCCAACATATGTTATAATATTGCGAACGTACAAACGGGGAAAATAACGCTGGGTTTAATTAAAATATATGTGTTGGCATGTTTGGCACATGCCAACGACTTGTGAAATTTAAGTGGTATAATTTATTATACCCAAGAATAACAAATTGGGATAATGGGCCACAAAACATTTACATATAAAATTGAAAAGAGACAAATATGTAAACTTAGAAAATACGATATGCTTAACCCGAGGTTGGATTGAGTTGTGATGTAAACCTGCCCGGAACCGACCGGCTGTTCAGTAATCACAACAATACCTATCCAATGTGGGTGGTTAAGCATTGAGCCCAATAAAGACCCGAGGTTAGATATGAGTTGTGGTGTAAACCTGCCCGGAACCGACCGGCTGTCCAGTTACCACAACAATATCTGTCTAATGTGAGTGGTTGGTGCTTTAATTAATAAATTAAGGCTGAGTCAGGATTGATAGGGTTAAGTCAATTGAATTAATACTTAACCAAATTCAACATGTTAACTAAATTGGTGGGTAAGGTTAGGTTAATCTGGACACTTAACCAATTTAATATGTTGACTAGGGGAGTGGGTAAGGTTAAGCAAATGTTTAACCATTCTAACATGATTAAACTGGACTGGAGAGTGAGGTTAAGTTAATTAGAACACTTAATCATAGAAACATGTTAGTGTGGCAAGTGATTGAGGTTAAGTTAATTAGAACACTTAACCATAGAAACATGTTAGTGAGACAAGTGATTGAGGTTAAGTTAATTAGAACACTTAACCATAGAAAAAAGTTAGTGAGATAAGTGATTGAGGTTAAGTTAATTAGAACACTTAACCATAGAAACATGTTAGTGAGACAAGTGATTGAGGTTAAGTTAATTAGAACACTTAATCATAGAAGCATGTTAGTGAGATAAGTGATTGGGGTTAAGTTAATTAGAACACTTAACCACAGAAACATGTTAGTGAGACAAGTGATCGAGATTAAGTAAAATTAGAACTCTTAACCATGATAACAAGTTGATTTGACAAGTGGGTTAGGATTAAGTAAGTTAGAAATACTTAACCAATATAACATGAATGATTAGAGTTAAGTAACAAGAACACTTAACCAGTGTAATTTGACTTGTAGTAAAGTTAAACGTGAATGGACAACACTTAACCATTATAACCTGTTAATTAAACAAGTAGTAGGGTTAAGTTATATAAGGAGACACTTAACCGCTGTAACAGGTTAGTTAAACAGATGGTGAGGTTAAGTTAACACAAGGAGGCAACACTTAACCAGTATAATATGACAAAAGAGATGGGTTAAGTTAACTTGAATTGACTAATTACACTTAACCAACTTGATGAAGGAAAGAAACTAAGTAGTAAATCTTAGTAGAACACGAGAAAGAGCGTACATCTGTCTGATTCTAGAAGGCTCCAACGAATTGGGTTACGAAGCCCGAGGCTTCGAGGCGACGTGAGGGTACTCTTGGTATTCCTCTGTGAGGCTGCAGATGATCCTCCTGGGCTCACAGAGGTTAAGGTCTGCGTTAGAAGAACCAAGGGTATGCCTTGGTTGCAAAATATGGCAACCTAAAGACTAGGACGGACCAGCGTGATTCGGCGAGAAGACGGTAGCCCTGTGATAGCAACTCGTCGTCTACCTACCATCTAGAGTCAATCGAGATACGTGAAGCGGAAAGGCGGAGAACTCCAAAAGACCATATACTTGCTATCTAGGTATGGTTGCGGATGGCCATAGGACAGTGGGGCATAGGGGGGCCTGCGCATAGTTCTCATTTTTCAAGGATGGCCTTTCATTAGTTGAGGGAGGGGTCGAGTGGGACCATAGCCACTAGAAAAAAAACAGACCTTAGCATCTGCATTGGCGGATATCTGAAAGCTCCCGACCAAGTTCCGTATTTCTAGAGTAGCCCTGACACGGAACTCGGGCCGCACATTACAGGACATGTGCATCTAGACAAGCGATAACGATTCGCGACACATACGTGGAAAAAGTCTAGGAACATATACCACTCTAGGTAGTGTGTCCTAGACTAGAGGGCATCGTTCGGAAGATAGCGTAAATCCTAGATTAGATCTAGGTCAGAAACAATAAATGTACGCCTGAAGGCAACAAAAATTACAGGGATTGGGATCACGTTATCATTACTAGTTGGGACACTAGTTAGGTTGTGCAGAGATTTGTATGGGGTACGATAGTATATTCCGTTCGAGATAACTTAACTTAGTTTAGGGTGCTTTCCCATTTCCAGCATATACTTATCATGCTCTTTTTCTTATCCATAGACTGAATAGTCACTAGACTTACTCAGGCTTTATGTCTGACTCTACTTTTCTTTCGTCTTCTTTTCTTCCGTTCCCCCCCCAGGCAGTTGAGGATGGAATAGTTCAGCTAAGGTTAGATTGGACCGCTGCTCTTCCCAATCTTGAAGAATCTTGGACAAAGTGCTTTGGACTCTCCTTTTCGCTGCTTTGGCTGGCTTATGCTACATTGGGAAATATAAATGTATTTTTATGCTTCTTTATTTTGTAAGACAGATGATACTCTGATATTGGAAAACAATTGTTGTACAAACTATCTTATCAATAAAGTAAAGTTTTATTTTCCGCTGTTTAATTTATGTCTGTCTTGTAATTTATCTGCATCTTTTACCCTAAATGCTCCACAGAACTTAGTGCATTCCCTTTGTGAGTGACACTAACGGATGTGGAGTGTTACACACTGGGTGCCGATGATGGGTGTCTGACGGTCTACTATCCTTGTTGATCCTAACCCTCTACCTCGTCATGAGGCAACCGCTGAACCACCCTGGTGTCACCTCGTCACAACATTCTGACTGCATAGCTACATCTGCAGTCAAGGCCCATCCACCTAGAAGTTGAGTAGACCCATCCTCTGCGGGATCAGTCTAAGACATCCGCCACCGCACAGAGGACTAATACGAGCACCTTACGTAATTCAGAAAGTCGTGTGCATCCCCTTTCAGTCCTTTGGAGCCGTCGGATGAATGTGCGCTCCCCTTCGTGCCTTATAACACCACGATAATCTACCCGTTGGGTTATTCACCATCAAACATGCGGACTAGTTCAAGCGCCTCACTTTAATATGTTATTGGACCCTATGTCTAAACATTCTTTTACGCGCTTGCCTTTCCTCATCAGGTTTCCTTTTAACTTGGTTATTCTCAATCACATTGAATTCTAATTCAAATTACCAAATTTCTCTAGATTATTAATTTCAGTTATACAACTTTATCCATTTAAGTTTATTAATAAGCCCACAACATCTTATTCTCTAGATTGTGGCCTAAGGTCTGTAATCCACAACCCCTTTTTATCTTCTTGTTGATTTCATCATTACAATAACATGTTTTACTTAATATGTAATTAAGTATTTCCAATTCACATGTTTTCAAATTAACATGTCCCTTACCATTTATGATTAAATATAACTTATTTCATTTCATAAATTTTCCTCATTCTTTCTCATTTAATCATAATTCCATTTTACATTGTCAATACAACTCATCGTTGTTTGCTTATTAACTTAGTTCTATTAACTAAGGCCCATTAATAAGTTTCTCTACCTGAATATTATAACCTATGTTATAATTTCCTCTTGCCCCTAGGGCAAGCCTAAACATTCTTATCAACGGGTTTCAGACTCCCAAGATTATAGATTACTTAATTTATAATTAAGTACAATATATTTTCCCCCTTTTCTTAACTGGTTTCAAGTTTTCCCTTTAGTGATTACTTAATTTATAGTTAAGTGTCCCTTAACTCAATTCACCAGTTATCTCATCACCTTACTAGTTTATTATAACCTAAGTTATAATATTCACTTGTCTCTAGGACAAGTCTACCTATTATACAACATCTTATTTATTTATAATAGGTTATTATCATTCCCTTCTTAAACCATTTACCGTTGTAAAAAGTTATTCTTCATTCACTGCAATATACATTCCTTATTGTATTAAGGAAAATACTTCATGCACCTTATCAGTTTGATAGAAGGAATCAATGATTTACTTTCATAACGTATTCCCATCTAAATCCATGGTAGCAAGTAATTTCTTTATTTTTCTTCATTTACTGTGGTTTACTTGCAACAACATTTTCAAAAATAGGTCATTTAGGGAAATACATCACTTTTCCTTGCTATCATACTAACTCAGTTCATTACATCCCTTCCTTTCTTATTTTCTGAGTTAGAAATTTAATTACCATAGTTGCCATTTATTCATATCTTGTTATATACATATATACATATACATATATATATAAGCACTAGACCTCTCACATTAAGCCTACATTTGTGGATGTTGGATTTGCCGGGCGGGTCCGGGCAGACTTCTACCACAAGTTGACTTAACCTCGTGTCTTAGCACCATTACATGTTTTTAATTTTTCACTTAGGCCTCTCACATTAGGTTCAACATTAGTGGCTGCTGGACATGCCAGTCGGGTACGGGCAGACTTCCGCTACTAATGCAACCTAACCTCGTGCCACAAGTGCAGTTACAATTTCTAATTGTAATCCTAGGCATATTCATCTTCATTTATTCTATTCTATGTATATAATCATACAACCATCCTAATTCACACAAGTAATGGCTTTGTTATATAAATGGGACAAATCAATATGTGATATGAACAGTGGTAGTTACTGCCAATATTTTTAACAAGTCTATAACATATAAACGTTTCCAACATTTCAACTAATATTATGTATGGATTTTCAACGATTTACGTTCATATCAAATTGTGCCTCTAAATTAAAATCTCAACACATAATATGTGTTATGTTCCAAAATCCCATTTCAAATTATTCCCCAAATCCCAATATATGTCACGTGTCTTCCTACATGTAATTAACTTTATTTAAAATAACATGTAGTTTTCCAATAACATGTCATTTATCCTATTCATAGGTTCATACAATGGATCTATAAAATGGTATTCATTTTTATTAAATATTCAAGTAAATGTACATCTCAACATAGTAAATAATTCAACATATTATCCATTTTAGAGTGATAATTCATTTCATCAAATTAAACCTTCCAATATTTTCATTATGGGGAATGCCAAACGATAGAGGTACTATTATTCAAAAGTATATTTTAAACCCACTCACCTTTCATGCTTTTCCCAAATTTTGCATCCGATCCATTCTATCACCCATGGTTTCCCATTTCCTTTTAATTTGATTCACAACCTAATGATCGAGGATTTATTATTTCATGAAAAGAGAAGAGAAATAATTTAAACAGATTGGTTCTTAGAAGTTTACTTTGTTTTTCACGTAATTCTGAAGGCATTTTAATAAAAACGCCAATCTCTTCTCTCCAGTTCTTAATTTAAGACTTTCTAATTTACAAATCTAAATTTCTGAATATGTTTGAGAGGGGAGAGAGAGGAAGCAATGGCGGAGCTCCAGCATAGCCGCCGAATTATAAGATTTAGGGTTAGGTCTAGGGTCTTATTTATAGGAGTAGCAGAGGAACCATGAACCTCAAATCAAAACCTAAAACACCAGAATCGTCCAGTCAGAAAAGAAGGTTCCAGATTCGCGGGTGGGTTGACCCCTAGGTCGACCCCCCTTTGGGTGGATTGACCCCTAGGTCGACCCCCGTCGGTCCATTTCCCCTCCGAACATTCCAGCCCTTAATTTTGATTTTTGAACAGATTTTAGAATTTTCTAGGTATATTTTTTTAACATATATATACATAAAAGCTCCTTATATGTATACAAACTTCTAATGCTCATAACTTCTTCATACGGTGTCCGTTTTACGCAAACCAGATGTCTATCTTGACTAGAATTTCGAGACGGACGCAATGGCGCAGTCCGTTTTACTTAATTCTGAATATTTAATTAATTTATTCTTATTTTATCATCTTACACTGAAAATATGGGGTGTTACATTCTCCCACCCTTTGGAAATTTCGTCCCCGAAATTTGTTAAGGGTAAAATAAATTAACCCCTCACATAATGTACATCCATCATGTGTGCATCCAATTTTTGCAAACATTGTGCACTTATGCAAAGTGAAGTACAGCATAGTAATGCATGCATGCCTAAGCCGTACCTCCTATGTGTATGCAAGCTTTTCAAAAATCCTTTTAAAATATGATGCTCACATCCTAAATATACTGATAGTTCTACATGAATGCAATATTTTGAAAATCAAAATGCTTTTTCATCCAAATTTTCCCACACTCTTACTTAGTAAGAGCATAGTTCATCCAATTGTTGCATCCATAATCCTATCAACGAACTTTATTATTTCATATTTCAGAAAAATCTAATTTTCTAAATTTGATTTCTTATGTTACAAAAAGATGGAAAATGGAAAATTTTGCATCTCCCCTTTTCTTTTTCAACCTTTTTCTAACCATACTTGGATTTTTATGTAACTATTTATAAAGATTCCCTATTTTCATATCCAAGCACAATCCACACAAGAAAATTTTCTTTATTACTGATTTTCTTTTTCATCTTATCTTGGAATTTTTTTTCTGTATCCATCTTTTCACATAATTTTCCATTTTTGTTGCTTTACTGAATTTTATGTTTCCTTTTTAGTTGTACCATATCTCTTTACTTAGCTTATTTAATCTTCTTATTTTAGTTTAAATTTAAATAAGCTTCTAGTCTTTCAACTAAAACAGGAGAACAAACACCCTACACATCTACTACTAAGGGCCAAGAATCTCGGGACTATGTCCCCTTCAGACAGAAAAGTCCGAACTATGGGATCTACGATAGGTTTATGTGTTACCCTAACTACCTACAAGAACAAAATAACGGGATGATCCCAACAGAAATGCAGAAAGGGGTCTTACCCCTAACATGACAATTAGTAACAGGGTCTAAACACTTACTTGCCGCCTTTTCTATGTAGTAGTTTCCACTAGTCCTGGCTGTGTACCAATAATTATTTCAAGAAACAACCTAGGCTTTTCAATGCTTGCGCATTCTATGGGAACTTACAATTATTCAAAGATAATTCTGGCTATTACTTTATAGCCTCAAAACTTTTCCCATCTTTCCTAGGCACTAATCCTTACCAACTCCATACCTTTTAAAACATGGTTTGGCCCTTTTTTTCCAAAAATTAAAAGTGCCAAAACTTTATTTTCCTCATGAAAACTTTCTTTTGACAAACATAAAAACATGTTGTCTTAAAAATATAAATCATCATTTTTTTCAAATCACAAAACTAGAGTAGATACGGACAATTATTTTCTCCATCGGGTTTATGACTCGTTCTTACCTATAAGGTCGGTTTAGTCTCTTACTACAAGGTGCCAACATCCACTCTATTCTTATTTTCTATAACTTATTTTGTCCACCCACAAAATTATCTTAAAATAATTTATCAAAAAGGGTTGTCATAAGAATCGGGATTTAAATCTTTCTTTTATAAAATTTCTTGTTATGAAATATAACAAGAAAACTAGTGAGCTATATTAGAGAATTTTACTTTAAAACTCAATATGTACTTCTTTACATATTTTAAAACTATAACTTTTAAGATGAAAACTTGAAAACTCCATAAACCACTTTCCCAAAACTTTAATAATCTCAAGTTCTTAAAAGTTAACAATGGGGTTAGACTCAAAGCGGATTTCCGATTTTCTAGGCTTTCCTAGACATTCCCCAATATCAGTTCTCCCTACAATATATATTCTTAATCCAATTTTCTCTTTCTAACATTTTCCAATCTATAAGGTTTTACTGTCAAACCCACTAACCGAAAATACAAATCATATGGGATTTACTTTCCTTCCATACAAAGTATATTTTACACTCTCCACCCGAATTACCTAAGGGTCTTAGATTTCCTTATTCATTCCTTTAGTGTACAAAACAAGTATCCCGATTCTTACCATATTACGCTCTTTCTATTTAGTGGATCTCTCAGTGGATCTAGGTATATATATAATATTTATATTTTTAAAAATACAAATACATTCACTCATTTATATAGGAATCCAAAACCTAAGCTTTGATACCAAATGTGACAACTCAAATTCCGATAGACCATTTTTTTTATTCCAACCTATCGAAACTCGGATTGGTTTGCTCTGGTATCCGGCAGAAAAGACAGAGACATAAAATATGTCAGAGCTCAGAAAATATCTCACAACCGAATGGATAAAATATAAATCAAAGTATAGCCTTACCGTATTAATAATACTGCCTAACCAGTATCCAAAGCTATAATGTCTCATGTCTCAGCCACAAATCTAACCTGCGAGTATGTTATGAGGAGGGGGTCAGAACACAAGTTCTAGTGACTGGATTTAAACTATACAATTTGGATAATCCTACATATACCGTTCAATCATATATTTTTATTTGTTAGGTTATTTGGGGTAACAACACTCAAGGTTACACACACGTCATACCCATTTACTTCCTAGTGGATTAACCTAATATAGTACATAAGTAGCTACCCCAATATTGAGGTACACCCCATGGTACCCCACTCGCACGGTCTCCAATGTAACACCATCGGAATATACACAATCCCTCATCCTACATCGCAGTGACGTATGGATAACAATATTACGTTCCCCATATATCTATCATTATTATACTATATAAACGTATAGACTGCCACCATTGTTCGAATTAGAGTCCATACCGGAGTAATGCCCATAAGTCTACGATACACCACCCAGAGCCAACATGCATGTATCTAGACTGTCCACCATAATTATCTTCAATTGTAGCTCAATGCCTCAATCGCACATCCTCTAATGTGCACCGAGTTCTATGGCAGGGCGATTCAAGAAACACAGAACTCAGTTGGGAGCTTTTCCATATCTGTATAGGCCCGTCTTTAAAGAGTCTCTATATACAGATATACCTAGGGTCTGTTTTCGTGGTGGCTATGGCCCTACCTCGGCCATTTCCTCAACTAGTAAAGGCTTCCAGAGCTAAGCGACTGCCCCTACGCAAACAATCTAAACATCCATGTGGTGTCTCCCCTCAACCCCTTACCCGATAGTGAAGGGTTAAATGGTATCTCGGGTTTAGCTCAAGTCTTTCCGCATCCCACTAGCTGCCGATGACGGGTGTCCGACGATCTACTGTCCTTGTTGATCCTAACCCTCTGCCTCCTCATGAGGCAACCGCCGAACCATCCTGGTGTCACCTTGTTACAGCATTCTGACTACATAACTACATCTGCAGTCAAGGCCACAACCTAAGACATTTATCACCGCACAGAGTACTACTAGGGGCACTTTACGTACCTTAGGAAGCCGCGTGCTTGCCCTTCCAGTCCTTCGGAGCCGTCAAAGCAATTAGATGAACGTGCACTTCCCCTCGTGCCTTATAACACCACGATGATATTCCCCGTTGGGTTATTCACCCTCAAACGTGCAGACTAGCTCAAGCGCCTCACTTTAATATGTTATTGGACCCTATGTCTAAACATTCTTTTACGCGCTTGCCTTTCGTCATCAGGTTTCCTTTTAACTTGGTTTTTCTCATTCACATTGAATTCTTATTCAAATTACCAAGTTTCACTAGCTCATTAATTTCAGTTATATAACTTAATCCATTTAAGTTTATTAGTAAGCCTACAACATGTTATTCTCTAGATTGTGGCCCAAGGTCTGTAAGCCACAACCCCTTTTTATCTTCTTGTTGATTTCATCATTACATTAACATTTTTTACTTAACATGTAATTAAGTATATCCAATTCACATGTTTTCTAATTAACATGTCACTTACCATTTGTGATTAAATTTAACTTATTTCATTTCATAAGTTTTCCTTATCCTTTCTCATTTAATCAGAATTCCATTTTACATTGTCAATACAACTCATCTTTGTTTTCTTATTCACTTAGTTCTATTAACTAAGGCCATTAATAAGTTTATCTACCCGTTTATTATAACATATGTTATAATTTCCTCTTGCGCCTACGACAAGCCTAAACATTCTTATCAACGGGTTTCAAACGCCCAAGCTTACAGATTACTTAATCTATAATTAAGTACAATATATTTTCCTCCCTTTTCTTAACTGGTTTCAAGTTTTCCCCTTTACTGATTACTTAATTTATAGTTAAGTGTCCCTTAACTCAATTCACCAGTTATCTCATCCCCTTACTTGTTTATTATAACCTAAGTTATAATATTCACTTGTCCCTAGGACAAGTCTACCTATTATACAACATGTTATTTATTTATAATAGGTTATTATCATTCCCCTCTTAAACCATTTACCGTTGTAAACCATTATTCTTCATTCACTGTAATATACGTTCCTTATTGTATTAAGGAAAACATTTCATGCACCTTATCAGTTTGATAGAAGGAACCAATGATTTACTTTCATAATGTATTCCCATCTAAATCCGTGGTAGCAAGTAATTTCTTTATTTTTCTTCATTTACTGTGGCTTACTTGCAAAAACGTTTTTAGAAATAGGTCATTTAGGGAAATACATAACTTTTCCTTCCTATCACATTAACTCAGTTCATTACATCCCTTCCTTTCTTATTTTCTGAGTTAGAAATTTAATTACCATAATTGTCATTTATTCATATCTTGCTATATATATAAGCACTAGATCTCTCACATTAAGCCTACACTTGTGGATGATGGATTTGCTGGGCAGTTCCGGGCAGACTTCTACCACAAGTTGAATTAACCTCATGTCTTAGCACCATTACATGTTTTCAAATTTTCACTTAGGCTTCTCACATTAGTGTAACACCCCGGATTTTTGAATAATCGAATTAACTAAATTAAAGAATGAGAAAATAATAAATGTTTAGCACTGTTCTAAGGTTTGTAAGCAAAAGACTTAGTAGCTCATTTGGTTGGAACATGTGACTTGCATACAAGAGGTACAGAGTTCGATCCCCGCCAACGCCATATTTTTGTTTTAGGGGAATGGCTAAAAAGCGGCTTGGTGTGAACGCGGTTCAAAAAGTAGTTTAGTGTGAAAATGGTTAATTAGGAAGATAGAAATATATATATATATATATATATAAAATAAAATTCAACCTAAAATTTAAGAAAAAATAATCAAAACAGCAGAAGCGGGAAGAAAAAACACCAAACCGACCTATTTTATGGGTCGACCCAGCGGGAGACCCGCTGGGTCGACCCTTAGGGTCGACTCAGGAGGTTTGAAATTGGTCCCATCGGCCCTAAATGGTCTATGACAAAATTTTATGTTTTAGGGCTTAGGTGGCGATTTCTGGTTGGTCTGTTGACATCATTTTTTGGTTTCTAAGGCCTAGATGGATTCTAGAGTGATCTAAAGGCTCTAAATCACACTATTCTCCTATAAAAACACCCCCAAACCTCACTTTCTCTCCACACAATTTCATTCTACCTATACTCTGCCTCTATAATAAATTAATATAATAATGGCGTCGCTACTCTGCTGGGATCAAAACTAGAACTAGTGCATCTTCTTCCAAATCTGAATAAGATTAAAAGAGAACTACTGCAACTCTTCTTCTATAATCCAATCAAGGCAAGTGCAGTTATTTTCCGATATGAATTTTAATCATGATCTTGACATAATTATAAAACTGAATATGAGATTATGCCCTTTTTCTATTTATCAGACATGTTCCTCTTTTTATTATTCTGTTTGTTCTGTATTTCTTCCTCCTTTCTTTCTTTTTGTTTGATTGCCAGGCTACCACGAGCCTGAGCCAGATCTCATAAGAGATTAACGCATAAACGATAAATTTGGGAAGAATATTGAATGAGGCATATTTGGGCATAATTGATTTGTAACTAATTTGAGGATACAACGCATGTTGTAATTCTGGACATAACTTTGAGGCATATTGTATAAGATGATCTATGACTTGGAAGGAGAGGATTATTGTGACTTAGAACATAAAGAACATAGATTGAACTTAGAACATAAATCTGAGACATATAATTGGGCATGTTGTATTTAAAACATAAGGTGTATTTAACATATGTCTTGAGTTTTGAGGCATAAAGAATATTGGACATATGACTTGGGATTTGTGGCGTAAAGTTTAACTGTGAACATGTAACTGATTTGGATGCATAGTACAAGTTGTAATTCAAGATCTAGATCTGGACATACTATATATATTATATTCTAAAATTTGGAAAAAAGAGAATTAATTTGAATTTAACTTAGGTGTAAAGATCCATATTAAGATTGGATAATTATTAAGTGTGAATACACATAAGCGAGGTTTTTTTTGGATATGTGACATGCATTGTAATCAATGGCTATATTTGGCATAATTTATATGTAAGCTTTTTGAAGAATATTTTGAACTATGCAAGTTTAACTAAAAATTGGGACATATGTTATATGGTGCATTATGACCATAATTTGGGCATATAAGTTTAGGATTACCTTATGAATTAGGCAAGATATGTGAATAGGACTTTAAGGAATGTTTAAATCGGCAAAAACTATTATCTGCTTATTATGTTAAATTTGCCTAATCTGCTAAACCTATTACCTGTTTAATCTGTTGAATTGCCTAAACTGTTACATATGTTGAATCGCCTAATCTGCTAATTTTTCCTAATCTGCTAAATTTGTTGAGTTGCCTAATCTGCTAAATCTGTTGAACCGCCTGAGCTGCTAAATCTGTTGAAAAGCTGAATGATTGTAATTTGTGTAAAACATGTTAATTTGTTTAATCTGCTGCGACTTGAAAAGAAGTCAAATCTGTTAAATTGACATAATTAGTCTGATATTTGTATAATTTGTAATGGAATAAACTAGTTAAAATAAAAATGCCGAGACACGAGGTTAGACTCATGTTTGCGGTAGAAGCCTGCCCGGACCCAACCGGCTTAACCAGCAACCGCAAACCGCTAGTCTAATGCGAGAGGTCGTAGGCATAACTAAAATATGCTTAGACATGAGGTTAGGTCTGGCTTGTGGCAGAAGTCTGCCCGGAAACGCCCGGCTTATCCAGCGGCCACAAGCTACCGACCTAATGTGAGAGGTCTGCGCATTAATATTTAATTAATGCAAATCTGAGATAAATATGATGTCTAAAACGTGTTGGGTAGATAAGGATAAACTAACTGGACTGATGAATTAATAAACCTGTTTCGTGAATCTGTAGGCCCAATACAAAGTTAGACAATCTGTAAGTCTGTTAAAACTATACATGTGATCTGTTAGTCTGAAAACCTATTGACTTGATTTTCTGGTCTGTGAACTAGTTGATTCTGAATTCTGTAGGCCTAAAACTTGTAAACAAGTTAATCTGAAATCTGTTAGTCTGGGGACACAAGGTTAGGAGGGAAAATACTTGTGTCATCTATTGTTTGGGACCCATATTAGTCAGTAACCCTTTATGGTATCAAAACTATGACCCAACAGTAGCTAGGGTCCGGGAACGCTTAATGAACTAATTATAAGTGGTTCATTCTGATAATGGCGAGGGGTGTTGATGGTGCGTTCCAACCGGTTCATGTGCGTGCATGGATCCCGGTCTGCCTCTGAGGATGTAAGACGCCGTGACATCTGTAAATAGGTCTATGTCATTAAAAAGTTGCCACTTTAGGGAGTGATACACCCTTATGTGGGGCTGGCACAGGGTATTTATGTATTAGGGAGTCGATCGGTTGGGGTAGATTTAGGGTACACTTAGTTCTGTCTGTTTTCGTTTGGGTACCGTCTGTTTCTGTTGGGTGGTAACACCTGTCTGTTTCTACGTGGTACCGTCTGTTGGGGTGGTAAAGGCCCATTTACTAGTGTACACCTAATTCTAACATTCTGTTTCTGTAGGGATTATTCTGTTTCTGTCTCTGATTCCGTTTATGTACCTTCTGTCTGTTGGGGTGGTAAAGGCCCATTACTGGCATTCTGTTCCTATATAGATTGTTCTGTTCCGTTTCTGTTTCAGTTTGGACATTAGGGTAATGCCTAATCCCGTTATACTAGTATTAGTGCAGAGAAGTAAAATATAAGTAAGAAGCATAACTTGGGCTATATCATTATGTTTCTTCTGTTTAGCTCAAGTATACCAGTTACTCCTGTTGCTGTTGTCTCTTATCCAGCTTTATTTCCATGTCATGATATTATTATCTGTTCATATGCTGAAAGTCACTGGACTTGCCAGACTTTATGTCTGACCTTGCTTGTTTTCGCCCCTTTTCTTTCGTTTCACCCCCAGGTTTTTTTAGGGTGGGAGTATAGGAGCTTGATTCGGATTTTCTCTGGTTGAAGTACCGCTTGGCCTTGGCTCTATCTTTCCATGGCAGTTTATGTTGGGGATTATGATTTTAAAAACTATGCATTATGAAGGCTTTTGTACAAGGCTGATATTTTGTACTTGAATTCTGATATTGTGATTTGAAAAGATGTAACCAAACCTACTTCGGTTTCTGTTGTAACAAAGCTATTAATTTTTCAAGTACTGTTTTATCTATCTTGTAAATTTCTGTACTTCCTACTAAAACGCTCCATCAAAGTTAAGGCATTCCCTTTGTGAGTGACCTTAACGGAGGTGGGTGTTACACGTGGTATCAGAGCTAAAGGTTACTAGAACAGATATGAATTTTGAAAAGTCGTTTTTCAAAAACAATTTTATGAAGAAGTACCTTCAAAAGTATGTTTTAAGGAAAGTATTTTCAAGAAAAAAACTTATTTTAGAAAGCATAACCCCAAGGGCCATATATCTTATCTTTAATATGTCCTCTCGTTAGTACCTTTGACCTTTAGGTAGGGTAGTCCTATGGTTGAAACATGTGTTTGAGACATGTTATGTATGATGGATGCATGTGGATGCAAGTGTTTGCTATTGGTTGCTCGTGGATGCATATACACACACTTTAGGCACTAGATCGGCTCAGTCACTTCATATTGCATATTGCATATAAATATGTGTACATATTTAAGTAATGGATGTATAATGGTTGTACTATCATATGGATGTTGCATTTTGGTGAATGGTTGTGCACACATGTAGAGATAATATGTATCCATAGGATTATTTCTCATACATAATGGACGCATGGCACTATAATGGTTTGCATTAAGGAGGTCAACTGAATCAGTAGACCGCCTGATTTTGCATTAGATAAAGAACATATACACACACTTTTTGCATATGTTCATACATCATTAGAAATTCTATAAGGACAATGGATGATTGTGTTTGATAGTTGAGTAGATGGTTGTTTGGATGTTAGGATATGCGTTCTCCTTAACTTGGAGATTTCGGGGGCGAAATCCTTTAAGGAGGGAAGAATGTAACACCCCATATTATTGAATAATCGAATTAACTAAATTAAAGAATGAGAAAAGAATAAATGTTTAGCATTGTTCTAAGGTTTGTAAGCAAAAGACTTAGTAGCTCATTTGGTTGGAACATTTGACTTGCATACAAGATTTACAAAGTTCGATTCCCGCCAATGCCATATTTTTGTTTTAGGGGAATGGCTAAAAAGCGGCTTGGTGTGAACGCAGTTCAAAAAGTAGTTTAGTGTGAAAATGGTTAATTAGGAAGATAGAAATATATATATATATATAATAAAATTCAACCTAAAATTTGAGAAAAATAATAATTCAAAACAGCGGAAGTGGGAATACAAAACACCAAACCGACCTATTTTATGGGTCGACCCCAGGGTCGACTCAGGAGGTTTGAAATTGGTCCCGTCGGCCCTAAATGGTCTATGACGAAATTTTATGTTTTAGGGCTTAGGTGGCAATTTATGGTTGGTCTGTTGACATCATTTCTTCGTTTCTAAGGCCTAGATGGATTCTAGAGTGATCTGAAGGCTCTAAATCACCCTATTCTCCTATAAAAACACCCAAAACCTCACTTCTTCTCCACACAATTTCATTATGCCTATACTCTGCCTCTATAATAAATAAATATAATTATGGCGTCGCTACTCTGCTGGGATCAAAACTAGAACTAGTGCATCTTCTTCCAAATCTGAATAAGACTAAAAGAGAACTACTGCAACTATTGTTCTATAATCCAATCAAGGCAAGTGCAGTTATTTTCCGATATGAATTTTAATCATGATCTTGACATAATTATAAAACTGAAACTGAGATTATTCCCTTTTTCTATTTATCAGATCTGTTCCTCTGTTTTATTATTCTGTTTGTTCTATATTTCTTCCTCCTTTCTTTCTTTTTGTTTGATAGCCAGGTTACCACGAGCCAAAGCCAGATCTCATAAGAGATGAACGCATAAACACTAAATTTGGGAAGAATATTGAATGAGGCATATTTGGGTATAATTGATTTGTAACAAATTTGAGGATACAACGCATGTTGTAATTATGGACATAAATTTGAGGCATATTGTATAAGATGATCTATGACTTGTAAGGAGAGGATTATTGTGACTTAGAACATAAAGAACATAGATTGAACTTAGAACATAAATCTGAGACATATAATTGGGCATGTTGTATTTAAAACATAAGGTGTATTTAACATATGTCTTGAGTTTTGAGGCATAAAGAATATTGGACATATGACTTGGGATTTATGGCGTAAAGTTTAACTGTGAACATGTAACTGATTTGGATGCATAGTACAAGTTGTAATTCAATATCTAGATCTGGACATACTATATATATTATAGTCTAAAATTTGGAAAAAAGAGAATTAATTTGAATTTAACTTAGGTGTAAAGATCCATATTAAGATTGGATAATTATTAAGTGTGAATACACCTAAGCGAGGGTTTTTTTGGATATGTGACATGCATTGTAATCAATGGCTATATTTGGCATACTTTATATGTAAGGTTTTTGGAGAATATTCTGAACTATGCAAGTTTAACTAAAAATTGGGACATATGTTATATGGTGCATTATGACCATAATTTGGGCATATAAGTTTAGGCTTACCTTATGAATTAGGAAAGATATGTGAATATGATTTTAAGGAATGTTTAAATCGGCTAAAACTGTTATCTGCTTATTATGTTAAATTTGCCTAATCTGCTAAACCTGTTACCTGTTTAATCTGTTGAATTGCCTAAACTGTTACATATGTTGAATCGCCTAATCTGCTAATTTTGCCTAATCTGCTAAATCTGTTGAGTTGCCTAATCTGCTAAATCTATTGAACCGCCTGAGCTGCTAAATCTGTTGAAAAGCTGAATGATTGTAATTTGTGTAAAACATGTTAATTTGTTTAATCTGCTGCGACTTGAAAAGAAGTCAAATCTTTTAAATTGACATAATTAGTCTAATATTTGTATAATTTGTAATGGAATAAACTGGTTAAAATAAAAATGCTGAGACACGAGGTTAGACTCATGTTTGCGGTAGAAGCCTGCCCGGACCCAACCAGCTTAACCAGCAACCGCAAACTGCTAGTCTAATGCGAGAGGTCGCAGGCATAACTAAAATATGCTTAGACACGAGGTTAGGTCTGGCTTGTGGCAGAAGTCTGCCTAGAACCGCCCGGCTTATCCAGCGTCCACAAGCTACCAACCTAATGTGAGAGATCTGCGCATTAATATTTAATTAATGCAAATCTGAGATAAATATGATGTCTAAAACGTGTTGGGTAGATAAGGATAAACCAACTGGACTGATGAATTAATAAACCTGTTTCGTGAATCTGTAGGACTAATACAAAGTTAGACAATCTGTAAGTCTGTTAAAACAATACATCTGATCCGTTAGTCTGAAAACCTGTTGACTTGATTTTCTCGTCTGTGAACTAGTTGATTCTGAACTCTGTAGGCCTAAAACTTGTAAACAAATTAATGTGAAATCTGGGGACACAAGGTTAGGAGGGAAAATACTTGTGTCATCTATTGTTTGGGACCCATATTAGTCAGTAACCCTTTCTGCTATCAAAACTATGACCCAACAGTAGCTAGGGTCCGGGCACGCTTACTGAACTAATTTAAGTGGTTCATTCTGATAATGGCGAGGGGTATTGATGGTGCATTCCAACCGGTTCATATGCGTGCATGGATCCCGGTCTGCCTCTGAGGATGTAAGACGCCGTGACATCTGTAAATAGGTCTGTGTCATTTAAAGGTTGCTACTTTGGGAAGTGATACACCCTTTTGTGGGGCTGGCACAAGGTATTTATGTATTAGGGAGTCGATCGCTTGGGGTAGATTTAGGGTACACTTAGTTCTGTCTGTTTCCGTTGGGGTACCGTCTGTTTCTGTTAGGTGGTAACACCTGTCTGTTTCTGCGTGGTACCTTCTGTTGGGCTGGTAAAGGCCCATTTACTAGTGTACACATAATTCTAACATTCTGTTTCTGTAGGGATTATTCTATTTCTGTCTCTGATACCGTTTATGTACCTTCGTTCTGTTGGGGTGGTAAAGGCCCATTACTGGCATTCTGTTCCTGTATAGATTTTTCTGTTCCGTTTTTGTTTCAGTTTGGACATTAGGGTAACGCCTAATCCTGTTATACTAGTATTAGTGCAGAGAAGTAAAATATAAGTAAGAAGCATAACTTGGGCTATATCATTCTGTTTCTTCTGTTTAGCTTAAGTATACCGGTTACTCCTGTTGCGGTTGTCTCTTATCCATCTTTATTTTCATGTCATGATATTATTATCTGTTCATATGCTGAAAGTCACTGGACTTGCCAGACTTTATGTCTGACCTTGCTTGTTTTCGCCCCTTTTCTTTCGTTTCCCCCCCTCCCCTAGGTTTTTTTAGGGTGGGAGTATAGGAGCTTGATTCGGATTTTCTCTGCTTGAAGTACCGCTTGGCCTTGGCTCTATCTTTCCATGCCAGTTTATGTTGGGGATTATGATTTTAAAAACTATGCATTATGAAGGCTTTTGTACAAGGCTAATATTTTGTACTTGAATTCTGATATTGTGATTTGAAAAGATGTAACCAAACTTACTTCGGTTTTTGTTGTAATAAAGTTATTAATTTTTCAAGTACTGTTTTATCTGTCTTGTAAATTTCTGTTCTGCCTACTAAAACGCTCAATCAAAGTTAAGGAATTCCCTTTGTGAGTGACCTTAACGGAGGTGGGGTGTTACAATTAGGTTCAACATTAGTGGCTGCTGGACATGCCAGTCGGGTCCGGGCAGACTTCCGCCACTAATGCAACTTAACCTCGAGCCACAAGTACAATTACAATTTCTAATTGTAATCCAAGGCATATTCATCTTCATTTATTCTATTCTATGTATATAATCATACAACCATTGTAATTCACATAGGTAAGGGCTCTGTTATATAAATGGGACAAATCAATATGTGATATGAACAATGGTAGTTACTACCAATATTTTTAACAAGTCTATAACATATAAACGTTTCCAACATTTCAACTAATCTTATGTATGAATTTTCAGCCATTTACATTCATACCAGATTGCGCCTCCAAATTAAAGTCTTAAAACATAATATATGTTATGTTCCAAAATCATATTTCAAATTATTCCCCAAATCCCAATATATGTCATGTGTCTTCCTACATGTAATTAACTTTATTTAAAATAACATGTAGTTTTCCAATAGCGTATCATTTACCCTATTCATAGGTTGATACAGTGGATCTACAACAGTATTCATTTTTCTTAAACATTCAAGTAAATGTACATCTCAACATATTAACTAATTCAACATATTATCCATTTTAGCGCGGTAATGCATTTCATCAAATTAAACCTTCCAATATGTTCATTATGGGGAATGCCAAACGATAGAGGTACTATTATTCAAAAGTATATTTTAAACACACTCCCCTTTCATGCTTTTCCCCAATTTTGGATCTGATCCGTTCTATAATCCATGGCATCCCTTTTCCCTTTATTTTTATTCACAACCAAACGACCATGGATTTATTATTTCATGAATAGATAAGAGAAATAATTTAAATCAATTCATTCTTAGAAGTTTACCTTGCATTTCACGTAATTCTGAATGCCTTTTAATAAAAACACCAATCTCTTCCCTCTAGATATTAATTTAAGATTTTCTAATTTACAAATCTAATTTGCTGAATATGTTTGAGGGGAGAGAGAGAGGGAGCAATGGCGGAGCTCCAGCGTAGCCGACGAATTATGAGATTTAAGGTTAGGCCTAGAGTCTTATCTATAGGAGTAGTAGAGGAACCAGGACCCTCAGATCAAAATTTAAAACACCAGAATCGTCCATGTCAGAAAAGAAGGTTCCAGATTCATGAGTGGGTCGACCCCTAGGTCGACCCCTCTGTCGGAGGGTCGTCCCGTAGGTCGACCCCCCATGGTCCATTTCCCCTCCGAACTTCCCCACCCGCGATTTTGATTTTTGAACTGATTTTGAATTTTCTGGATATATTTGTTTAATATATGCACACACACATATAAGCTCCTTATATGTATATAAACTTCTAATGCTCACAACTTCTTCATTCGGTGTCCGTTTTATGCAAACCAGGTGTCTATCTTAACCAGAATTTCGAGACTGACGCAATGGCGTAGTCTATTTTACTTAATTCTAAATATTTAATTAAGTTATTCTTATTTTATCATCTTACACTGAAAAAATGGGGTGTTACAGTTGATGTAGTCAATTATTATGGAATATTGACAGATATAATTTTATTAGATTATCATTTGTCTTATATTCCGGTTTTTAAGTGTTACTGGGTGTATAAAGGAAATGGAGTAAAAGTTGTTGACGATGGGTTTACTCTTGTTAATTTACATCAAGCATCATTTTCACAAGACCTATACATACTTGCATCTCAAGCTAAACAAGTTTTTTATTCAAGAGAGGACGATGATTCTAATTGGTATGTTGTAATGAAAGCACCATCAAGAAGTTTTACTTATTTAGAGGATCCCGATTGCATCAAGGAAGATATCCAAGTGATGGAAGACAAAATAACCAAAGTGGATGATGAAGATATTACCTATGTTAGAGTGGACTGTCAGGGCATACTTGAGTAGATTATATGTCCTACTTGAGCATCGTTGTTCATTGTACTCGTATTGATTTTCTGTAGTGTTGGTTGTTCATTTGCTTAAGTGCTGGTTGTTCGTTGTATTCGTACTGATTTTCTGTACGTTTGGTTGTTCATTGGTGTTGCACCTAAAACTATGTTATATACATTTATGTTGACCAGCAATTCTGGCATTTCATGGCCATGCGGTCTGACCTGTTTTTCATATTACATGCACATGCACAAGTACATTGTGTTGCCTTGTCTTCCCATTAAACCTGAGATTTGTTTGGTCCGGTCTACTTTTTCATATGCACATATTACATGCAAATGCACTAGCACATGCACATGTGTATACTTTGTATACATATATATATGTATATACATATACATTGTACTGCCTTGTATGGTCTTACATTTGTTTACATCAAACCACATAATTTAAATTATATATGTATATTTATGACTGTATATACAGTTCAAATTAAGTATTTTGTTTCATTTGCAGGAAATGATGTCGACATGCAATGTACGTACTCGCAACCAGATAAAGGCTGCAATGGAA
This sequence comes from Allium sativum, assembly GCA_030737875.1. Taxonomy (NCBI): domain Eukaryota; kingdom Viridiplantae; phylum Streptophyta; class Magnoliopsida; order Asparagales; family Amaryllidaceae; genus Allium; species Allium sativum. Next base: position 859,896,446 of record CM060915.1, on the reverse strand, counting down.
TCCCAAAAGAATAAGCCAAATCGGAAGCGTAAGTCAAAGCTAAAGCGTAAGATTCAATGCGAAGATCAATCATTCAGTTCTAATAAGAAGCAAACCATTATTCATAATGAAGGCGAAGAACAAAATGTCCTAAATGACCAACATGAAGAAGATCTACGCATAGAAAATCAACCCTGCCTTGAACAAACTGATGATGCCAAGCTGGAAATTGGAAAACATAGTGTACCTGACATCGGAAGTACTTCTCGGAAAAGAGTCGGCAAAGGTCTAGCAAAATAAAAAAGGCTCCCGTTATGTAGTCAGGATCGAATTGATGTTGAGTTCATTGATCTAGGTATACCGATATGGCAAGGGCCTGTATATTTATCCTCTTTTCTTGGACCACTTGTGCGGGAGCAGGTTCCATACACTATCGATGATTGGCGGAATATAAATGATGATTTAAAAGAAGTTTTGTGGTAGTCGGTTCAGGTATGAATTAAGATTTAATTTTGGTTACTTAATTACATGATAGAAATCACAGAATTCGTGCAACAAATTTTAATATTCTAAATCTATGTTCTCCAGTTCGGACTGTATGCACAGGTGAATTATTTGATTTTAATATCATGTTTTCATGAACTAGTTCAGGTTAGATTTAAACTGGAAGAGGAATGGCAAAGAAAAGCCACATTTCAATAAATGGGAGTACTGTGGAGATCGTCAAAAACCAAATTGGTTCGAACTTTGCAAAAAATGGAGAGTGAAGAAGAAAGACTTAAACTGAAACCAACCAACATCAAAAACATGAACGAGTGGAGAAAGTTCGTAAAGGCAAAAACAAGTGTGGAGTTTAAGGTAAAGTTAAGATAAAATTCAATACTTCAATAGGAAATCATTCCTACACTCATCTCTCTTAGTATGATAATTTTAACATCTTTCTACATTTCCAACAAAAATGTGAGAAATATTCGGCCCTTAGGTCCACACAACTTCCACGTACAACCGGTCATAAGGGAATGGCTAGAGTGACCAAGACCTAGTTAGATTAACAACTACAGCTTTATTTAACATTATTTTATGCCTGTCATTTTACTTATTTCATGTTATCCTAAATTTAGAAAAACGTAAGTGTAGATCCATCATCCATAACTAGAGCTCATGTGTGGATCAGTTCTCACATAAAAAATGGTTAACTGGTGTCCGTGGAAGCTGCAAATACTATTGTATAATTGTTTTTTATTTTATCGGTACTTTTTTTTGAAACTGTGGTATTTTTACCATTGCACATCATCTATGTATTTTTATTTATGTAGGAGGAGATTAAAAAGTTTGGTAGCGTGACCCAGTCTAGCTCAACACATAATGTCAATGGAGATTCTCTTGCACATGTATTGGGAGAAATAGACCAAAAAGGTAAGGGAATTGGGAAGGGGTTGCACTTTAACCAACCTAGCTATGGCTCAGTCCAAAGATAAACAAGTCTCACGGTGTCGAAAGGAAATAACATAATTAAAGGGAACGATACAGACTCTGATGGACCAGAAGGTAAACTTCTAAAAATAGTATTTATTCGTTAAATACAATATTTAGCACAGTCAATAATTTAAAATGATAAAAAGAATAAATTTTGTTTGCTTTACTATAGGGTAAAGAAAGTTTGCAAGGGAGCACACATGAAATGGTAAAAGTAATAATTATATTACCCAATAAATGTTTTGATCCAGTAATGTTTTATTTTAAGTATTGTGGCATCCACTTGAGTGTTCCTTAAATGTTAATATCGTGATATTTGCGATTTGCAACAGGGTAAAGAAAGTTCCGGAAAGATCTCACCTGAATCGGTAAAAATAATAATTATATAACTTAATAAATAAAATTTATGTTTTAAATTTTTAATCCAGTATTTGATATTACTTTTGGTTGAATAATTCTAGAGTGATGACGAAGTATGTTCGTTGTTGAATTGGGGTGGAAACTCTGGAGTCGTTGCATATAGGAGGCTGTTGTCCATGAACCCAAATGACATTGTCAATGACATTCGTCTTGGACCAAATGCTGCGAGCACTGTTATAGCTTAGCCATCAGTTTGCATCAAGGTACAGCTGCGAACATGCTTGAACTTTGATGAAGCTTGTACGGTAAAATTTAAACTTCTCATATTATATCCATAGCTATTTTGTGTGTGTATAATACAATATTTATTTATAGTTACGCGTGAAGCTATTAGCAGCAGCCACATAGAAATAACACAATATTCTCTTGTTTTGAAACTGTCATAACTAGTATTAGTAGTTGCGTTTGTGTATAATTGCTAATATTGAAGTATATTCTCATTTTTAGAGTATCGACAGCATCCGCAATATTTGCAAGATTTATGGTTGGAATTAGGGTGAAGGCATAGTTGGCGAAGGAAAAATCCATGCCGATGATCCAAAATGCACTATTAATGGTATTCCGATTGACCCGTCTACTGTTGTTATTTGGGTGGACAATACAGTAAACAAAGATGCTTACTTATTGCGACCCCCATCTGATATGTCATGCATTGGAGATGCAATTGGTAGGAAATAGCATGGCCAAGATCAAAAGTAGAAGCGGACAAAGAAAATCCAATTAAGATTCATAATGATATTGAAAATCATGCGACTTCTCCCTCGAAATCCTCATATATGTTCATGAACAAATAGAAACATGTAAGTATTAATTTTCAACATTGATCACTATGTAAGTATATACATTCTACATAATAATCTTTTTTTCTTTCAGCTGATTGCAAACATGACAAAAGATGATAAATGCAAGTTGATAGATGTGGTTGGAACAGACGTAGTGGCTAAGGATCTATTGCATCAACTGATCCAATAGCGATAGTCCATTGTCGTCCATAGGGAAAGGATGCTGTAAAGTTTTGGGTTGAACATGTGACAGTTCCAACCGCAGAGCTAAGGAGAACAACATCAGCTCTGACGTGCATGGAAGATTCCTTTGGTGTTCCCATAGCTTGACCAGTGGGAAAAATCATTATTGACACAAAATGAAAGTTATTTTAATATTTTTTAATATACATTTAGGAGTTACTGCCCTCAGGAGCACATGATCGACTGAAAATAATTGATTTAGATTATTTTGGATAATAAGTGTGTTGTCCCACTCTCCTTATAAATCAAACTTGGTAGTATTACCAAAAAAAACTCCCATTTAATGTTTATTAACGCTTTTGAAGCCAATTTGGTGAGATATCTTAGATGATTTTCATTATAGTTCAAACTTTTATGTACATGGTCAAAATATTATCAAGATAATGTGTATTAATGCAAAGATACCAATAAGCATTCACCTTAATTGGAGAGAAATCATATATGAAATATACTCGAGGAGACGGCACATGTCATCTTAGAATTACAGGTCATCTCAGAATTACATGGTCATCTCAGAAATCATATATGAAATCATATATTCACCTTAATCGGTAGGCACTGTCATCTCTGAATTACACGGTCAAAGAAATACATGGTCACAGAATTGCATTACATGGTTCAGAGTTCTGGAACATTTTCTATATTTTAGAAATTGAGGTTGTTTTTTTCAGTCAAAATCATTTTGTTGTCATTATTTTATGCAATGGACATTGGTTAGGCAAAAATTGAGTTTGAGAAAAATATCAGGTGTTTGTGTTATGTAGTGTCCATATTATGTGGGAAAATGAGTGTGTCTGAAAGGTTTATGTTATGTAGTGTTGCATTCAGAGCTTTTGTCTAAAATGTTTATGTTATGTAGTGTTTGAAAGGTTTATGCTATTTCTATTCTTAAGTTATGTTATTTTATTTGTTTTACAGGCAGATCAATAATATTTCAGGTGGTTTGATGACAGCAGCACTACAATATTTGCTCGGTTACTTGGTTATTTCAGGTGTTTATTTCAGTGTTTATTGCACTTGGTTATGATAGTATTACTGGTTATTTAAACTCGGTAGTCTGGTTGCGTATGTTCTGGTTATGACAGTGGTACTAGTAGTCTGTTTGTGAAGGTTGTGGACGATTGAACTTGCGGATGTTTGTATGATTATCTTGTGGATGTTTGAAGGTGTATGTTGCGGTTCTATAATATGTTATGTTCAAAAATGTATGTGTTTGTGGATTATGTTGTTTAATTAGCGGCAAAATTATGGGTATGTATGAAATATTATAATATAAATTTGGTGAAAATAGTGGAAGGGAAAACGCTATGAAATATTAAACTCATTCTTAGCGTTTAAAAGCTGCTATAAATAAATTGTCATAGAACACAAAAACAGTTACGTTGGCGCGTATTAAACGCTTCAAAAAGACTAAAAAAAGGCAACAAGAAAACAATGCTAATGCAGAAACCCTTTTGGTGGCGTTTAATTAATGCCGCCAAAAAAAATTGGTAACGTTAAAAAAGCGCCGTGAATAAGATTTTATTAGTGGCGTTTATATAAATTGTAACAAAAAAATTATTTTGTGTGGCATGTTTTCTCATAACGATTATCGAAATGCCACCAAAAATAATTAGGGGCGGTTTTTGAGCACTACAAAAAATCATTTTTCTTGTAGTGGAGATGAATATATTTAGAGGAAACTCCGCGGAGGAGCTCTGTAGATGTCGAGATTGCAATTAGAAAATTTCAAGCAAAAATACCCTGAGTACATGGACTGGTACCGGTCCATAGCCTATGGACCGGTGCCAACCCATCACGGTTGGCTCGAAGGGAGAACAAACTTCATGCTTGGATTCACAAGGTCAATAGAGGGTCAGGTGCAATGTTTGAAGTGAATTGGATAGGTCGTAGCATAATCGCTCAAGGGCATGGATACAGATGACACATGAAGCATCAAGAAGGCAACTCGAGACCTGAATGGACCAAAGCGACATATTCAAGGTGAAGAATGAAGTGGTCCAAAATTTAGACAAAATTGGCTGAGTGTATGGATTGATACCGATCCATAAGGGATGAACCGGTACCGGTCCATCACGTCCATGAGTTGGGGGGGCTAGGGTTCTGTCTGTAGTGAACTGGGTCTTCTGAAGGTTGCTAATAGGTTGTATTTGTTAATTTCTTCAACAGGATGGAAGTTATCATCAAAGTAGCGTTGATTCTTTGATTGTTAATTCAAGCGGGAATGGTCAAAGATGAAAGTGATAGGTAGCTCGAACTAGAATGATGCCATGTGATAATGGATCGACTCGAGTGGAGCTCGAGCTAAAAGATAGAGTTGTGGATGACATATATGAGCGACAGTGCCAACGAATCATTGATAGTCGAAGGATTCTAGCGGACTCAAACAAGGGTATCATGGGGATGCCTACTGGGATATGTGAGATCGATTTTTACCTTGGATCGCTTGGGAAGTGATCTAGTTGTCTTGAGAAGGAAATCATACGTGGGATGTATAGTAGTCCTACTAGAACTGGGGTTTTCCACTAGCCCTTGATGGATGGCAATGACCAGTCATTCAATATCAACATATTTAAGGCTTTAGTCGGTGATAGCTAGGTTTTTGCTTTTTATGGTTGCTTGTGTGTTCTCTTATATCTTATTGGGATTGGTTATCACTGTAGGAAGCCGAAGAGAAGTGGGGATTGGAAATTTTAATTTGACTAGTGTCTACTTCTGTTTCTTTGAATAGCATATTTCAGGAGATTTATGTGCTAACTCATTGGTTGCAGGGATAGCTAGGTGAGACTTGAACTGTCTATTATTATAATATCTTATGTAGTTGTTGATAATATTTTATCACTCATATCAGACTGCTGTCTAACTCAAGATTTTTAATTTCCCTTGATTACCTTGATGTGCTCATCAATGATGTTGATGAGCAGACTAAGTACATGTGATAGGTTGGTGCTGACGATGTTGTGCAGTGATGAGTAGGAGGCTGGCGTAATACTATTCTTACTATATAGTTATTTGGGTGATTTCTGCTATTTTGCTTGTTATACACTCTGATGAGGGATTTAGTGAGGCTTAATGTATTTAGATATCCAGTTACTGAGATTCTTTGTACTTGATGTTCTCAGATTTTATGGAGATGAAATTTCCTACTTTGTTATGCTTCACTACTATATCTTTTGTAGATTTTATAAATATATAATATACATGCATTGTGATTTATACCATAGGTTCTATTTCAGTTTACTTTACTCGATGATCGTCCTTTATAGGCGTGTCACATTATGCGGCACACTTCTCCATTAGTTTAGTGCAAGAGGCTAGGGGAAATTGTCCTAAATGTAAACATATGAAATATGAAGTCGAAGAGATGGAAAGGAAAACTACTACAGTATGTCTTAGGAAGAGTCGCAACGATGGAACTAGAGAAACCTCCACTGCGAAAAACCCCGGAGGGCCTAATACCACCCATGGTATCTTGATCAATTAACATCACGGAATTTAAATAATAAATGGTTAAGTCATCTTACCCATGTATGTGTTAGACCGAAATTTGGCATTAACACCTAAATGCAGTGTGTGAAGTCCTCACAATCACAAATCACTGATCACAGAATGTAGAAAATAGTAAATAACTGGGGACACATGAGGTTTTTATAGTTGTTCGGCTCAATCCAAGCATACGTCCACTTTGTAATCTTTATTTATACTAACAGATTACAAGAACAAATCAGTACATTGGTAAGAAAGTGGTGAAAGGGAATGAATTTATAAATGAAATCCTCATGTTAAGTGTTGAATTCGGCTGTATATTGTGCAAAGTCCTTGCATGAAGATAATGGAGGAAGCCCTCAATTCAAAGAGTAAAAGACCCTTCAAATTCTTTCAAATGGTGCATTTATAGCCATTGGCGGGTTCTAGGTCGAACGCCACGTGGTGCCCATCCATTGAGTCTTGAAATGAGGTGGAAAACGTGGGGAAATCATCTCTTGATCAAGCCATGCCAAGTATAACTCGATCCAAGTTGATAGGAGTGGAAATCGCCAAAAGAATAGGTCTTAATCTATGCGTAAAGAATGTCCCAAGTGGGTCGTGTCTAATGTATTAGACCCGGTGTGGTTCTAATGTTTTAGACCTAGTGCTGGTCTAATGTTCTAGTCCCGGTGTGATTCTAACGTTCTAGACCTGGTGCAGGTCTAATTTTCTTAACCCAATGCGAGTCAAATGTTCTAGACCCGGTGTGGTTCTGATGTTCTAGACCAGGGACCTGAGATCTGAGTCCCGGGACCTTAGATCTGAGAACCATGACCCGAAACCGGAGTTCCAGATGGTTACTTCATTCATGCAAAGTCCAAGCTTCCCAATACTTTGTCACTTCAACCAAGTGAATGTTAATCGACATAAGATTATACTCAAGTCCTGAGTAGTTTTTTAATAGAATTTGAGCTGTGATGGCCTTGCCAAAAGGCATGTCAACATTTTGTGTAATACCCCGTATTTTTAACTACACTAAAGAGGATAAATTAAAGAATAATTAATTTAATATTAAGAATTAAGGGAAACGGATTACATCATTGCTTTCGTCTCGAAAATCTAGTTAAGATAGACAACTGGTTTGCGTAAAACGGATGGCGTATGAAGAAGTTATGAATGATAGAAGTCTGATGATCAAAATAGGGATAACTGGTGCACTTGACAAGTGTGCCAAGGACCTGCCAGGGGCACTCATAGTGGTTTTTGGGCTTACAAACCTTTCTTTTTCAAGTGGGGGGCGATCCATGACCTAATTCACCCTAGGGCTGAGGTGGCATTCGAACTCTGGAGGCTAGCAGCTATAAATATACCCTCATATCTCTTGTTTTCTCATTTTAAAAACAATGGAGGCCAGATGCCGTCAGGGCTCGAACTGAATCTAACCCTTTCTTCTTCTTCAAATCAAGCGCCTCAACTATAAATCTGAGATTCAAATTTCAATTTCCTTCTTCTATTCTCATAGATCTGATCCTTGTGAGTATGGTTACTTTTAGGTTTAAATGATTAAAAGTAAACATGTTATGACTATGATTTGGATATACACCTGTGATTAAATCATCTTGGATTTATCATATTTCGTGAATCTAAAATATTTTATGGCTTGGATCTCAATATTTATCATATTAGATCTATTGTAAATTTTGAATCTACGACATCCTTGGATCTTAACTTGTACTATGCTAGATCTACTTCTACAGATCTAATTTACTTGTAATGTCATATTTGGGATCTTAACTTGTACTATGCTAGATCTACTTCTATAGATCTAATTGTAACACCCCACCTTCGCTAGGGTCACTCACAAAGGGAATGCACTAGGTTTGGTGAAGTATTATCGAGGTAAACATGCACAGAAATATTACAAGACAGAACATATATAAAACAGCGGAAGTAAAACAAATTTCATTACCTTATAAAATTAGGTCTAAAGCCTTTTACATCAGAATACATCAAAACCTGTCTTGCAATAGTAAAGAAGCATAAAACCTTTTCATAAATTATTCCCCAAAATAAAGCGGTGAAGCAGCCATAGCCAAGAGAAGACCAAGCTATACATGATGACCTTCAAGCATAAGAGGTCCAAGCTAAATAACAGTATTTCCTCCCTGAAAACCTGGGGGGGGGGGGGAAACGGAAGACAAAGAGGCGAGAGAAAACGGGGTCAGTCATAAAGACTGGTAAGTCCTATCTACTTCCAGCATAAAAACAGGTAAAGGTAACATGACATGCATAAACTGAAAGTAAACATAAGGATGAGGACAAGATAGATAAGCTAAACCAAGATAACTGGATGAACTACTGTAGCAAGATAAACTAAGGTATCATGATAAACTACGGTATCAAGATAAATCAATGTATCACATCGTCAAGTTTCTATCAAGTATACTATCCCAAGGTATCTATCATGTATAACATCCCACGGTATCTATCATGTATAACATCCCAAGGTATTTATCATGTATATTTGCTCTGCACCTCTCGTACTAGTATCCCAACCCGCGTCATGTGTTAACTATGAATGTCCCTTGCCCAATGTCATGTAATGGTCCATGTCAACCTAATATATAACATATGTAGGTTTTCCCAACTCGTATGTTTCTTTCCATGTATAAGTTCAGTCCTTTGCCGTAGGCCGTACGGGCTTTCCCATGTAAATCTATACCACCTCAACGTAGTACCATTTTATCCTTGAAGTTGTTTTGGACTGCTACCCTTGGTCTAGTTGTGTTTTCTTACCATGAACTATCGCGTGTTCACTTAGGATTTATGCCACCTAGGACCACTAGGGATTATGCTACCTAATGAACGTTTCCGTGTCTCGGTTTGGGTTTTGGCCACCTAGGACCACTAGGGATTATGCCACCCGTCAACCACGCCCTTTGTCTAACGTATATTTCGTGAATCGTTTTCCATGTCTAGGCGCACATGTATCTCAATGTGCCATCCGAGTTCCATGCCAGAGCAAATCAAGAAATACGGAACTCGGTCGGGAGCTTTAAGTCGTCTGCTGATGCAGATATCAAGGTCTGTTTTTGTACCCGTGGCTATGGTCCCACGTGACCCCTCCCTCAACTATTGAAAGGCAATCCAAGAAAAATCATGTATGTGAACTACATCCCGGCCCCACTATAGCCCCACTTTCCTATGGGCCAACCTCACCCATGACTCGATAGCAAGAACATGGTCTGTTGGGAGTTCTCTGCCTTTCCGTTCGTACACGATTGACTAAAGATGGTAGGTAGTCGACGACGCGCTATCCAGGGCAGAAACAAGAATCGACGACTCCACGCTAATCCATCCCAGTCTTTAGGTCGCTCGCATAGCAACCAAGGCATACTCTTGGCTCTTCTACCGCAGACCTTAACCTCTGTGAGGCCAGGTTTCATGGACCATCTGCCACCTCACAGAGGGATACCAAGAGTACCCTCACGTCCCCCGAAGCTACCGCTTCGTCACCCAGTTCGTTGGAGCCTTTATCTAAGTCAAATAATTTGCTCCTCCTCGTGTGTTTAAGCGATGACCTACCGTATCGGGTTACTCATCTATTTGTGAACTGGTCCAAATCCCTTGACTAAGAATTATTACTTAGTTTCCCAAACTAAGGTTTACCACTTAGTCTCCTTTCCCGTTATCCTCGTTAATCCCGGTTTTCCACCTAGTCCCCTGAACTAGGGTTTTGTCTAATGGGTTAAGTGTTGTCATTTAAGTTCATGACTTAACCTGCCTACGAATCATGTCAAGATTTGGCTAAGTATTCAAGTCCAAGACCTAGCCCTACAAGTTGGTTAAGTATACCAAGAAGCTCATGACTTAACCCTATTCAATCATCAAGTCAAATTGGTTAAGTATTTGTTTATCTTAACCCTATCAGATTATCGTGTTAGATTGGTTAAGCATAGATTATCTTAACCTCATCGGATTATCGAGTCGGATTGGTTAAGTATAGGTTAACTTAACCCCATCCACTAATCGTATTATAATGGTTAAGTACATTTAAACGGTCTTGTGACTTAACCCTATCAAGTTCTCATATTAGATTGGTTAAGTATGGTTGCTTAACCTCATCAAATCATCATGTATAATTGATTAAGTATAAGTTACTTAACCCCATTAAATTATCATGTTAAGTTGGTTAAGTATTGGTTACTTAACCTCATTGAATTACCAAGTTTAGATTGGTTGAGTGTTTAACTTAACCCCATCGAATTACCGTGTTTAGATTAGTTAAGTGTAGGTTACTTAACCCCATCTAATTACCGTGTTTAGATTAGTTAAGTGTAGGTTACTTAACCCCATCTAATTACCGTGTTTAGATTAGTTAAGTCTAAGTTACTTAACCCCATCTAATTACCAAGTCGGATTAGTTAAGTGTAAATTACTTAACCCCATCTAATTACCAAGTCGGATTTGTTAAGTGTAAATTACTTAACCCCATCCCCTAATTGTCTTGTATGGTTAAGTGTCATTAAGAAATCAAGTCCGGTTCCACTTAACCTACCCGTTCGTGTCATATCGGTTAAGTGTCATTAGTCAAAATTACTTAACCTTTTCATGTGGCATTAATTCGATTAATGCACCCCAACCTCTCACATTAGACTTTGTTGTGGTTACTAGTTAAGCCGGGCGGGTCCGGGTAGCTTTAAACCACAACCTAGTCTAACCTCGGGTCTTAAGTGCTATATGACCAACTACTCACATTGGGTCCTATTGTTTGTAGCCACTAGTTAAGCCGGGCGGGTCCGGGTAGATTTATGCTACAAACTCAACCCAACCTCGAGTTGGCCACTTTCATGTTTGGTCTAGTGTCATATTACACTTACAACCCATACGTGTCTAGTTTCATGTCCCATGTTTACCCCACATGTCATGTCCACATTTAGGTGTATCATGAGTGCCATATTTTCATGAAATCCCATGTCAAATTATCATGTCATAATCACGCACGTCTAACCTACCCCAAATCGTGTTTCCAACCCAAGTAAAAGCGAGTCAACATAGTAAGGATACTATGCTACATATTGGCCTCAAAACATGCACGATGTCAAAAGGGGATTGGCCACCAACATGCATAGTATCATAAGGGAATTTGGCCACAAACATGCATAGTATCATAAGGGAATTTGGCCACAAACATGCATAGTATCATAAGGGAATTTGGCCACAAACATGCATAGTATCATAAGGGAATTTGGCCACAAACATGCATGATAACATAAGGGGTTTGGGTTCATTTACATGCATAAGCCCCAAAGTCAAGTCTTTGCCAATGTTTCGCAAGTCAAATGGTTCCCAAAGGTTCATGCTAACATTCCATGGAAAAAGATTCAAACTTGCAAGATAAACTAGGTTAAACATAGCATGAGTGGCATGATTAAGTCGCTAAAACTTAGCCCAAGGTCATAGATCATAGAAAAGGGGCAAAATTAGTTTCACATAGGCTAGCATACTTATGTTCCATCGCATTTTATTCCATGTCACATTAGAACCACCGTTAGAATCTACAAGTAGCTAGAACATACATAGCGAGGCTTAGGGAAAGATCATGAATCGTCTTGACCAAGAAAGGTGGCTCCTTTGTTGAAGAATCGTCATGAAACTTGCATAGCAACGTTGATTCACTCCCTTGATTTGATGTAGCAAGCTAGCACCTTTGATTCGGATCCGATTTGAATGCATGAGCTCTTGGAGTTGGAGATGGAGGCCATGATCAAGATAGATTTTGGCGGCACTTCGTGGCATGAGTGATTTGTGAGGGTTTAGGCTAGGTCTAGGGTTCTTTTTATAGAGATTAGGAGTAGTTTAGGCCGTAGGATAAACCCTAGGATAGATCTGAACCTTCAAAATCCGTCACAGGCCATCAGAACATAGCACAAGGCCAAGCAGGTGCACCCAGGCCAAAGTGGTCGGACCACCCAGGTCGACACCCATGTCGACTGGGCAGTCGACCTGCCCCCTATGCGTGTCGACTCCCCAGTCGACACCCCAGTCGACCTGGGGCTTGGGCGGGAATTTTTTCCCGCCCAATCTTCTTGGCTCCAGATTTGAATTTCAAACTGTTTTTGAACTTGAATTTTTCTGAAAACTTTGACGGGCCATAACTGGGTCATACGGACTCCGATTCTCGAAAACTCGGACTCTATTTCGCGTATTTTTCCGAGACGAACGCAATGGCACAGCCCGTTTCCCCTGATTCCGAATTTGTAATTAAATTCTGCCTTGATTCTTGTCTTAGCACGTTGTAAAAAAATCCAGGTTGTTACATTCTCCCCAACTTAAAGGATTTCATCCCCGAAATCTCCAAGTTAGGAAGAACGTATCCTACCATCCATCATCCATCTACTCAAAACATCATCCACAGGCAACCATGGTCCTTAAAAGACTCCTAATGCTTTATGAACACATACAGAAAGTGTGTGTATATGTTCCTTAGCTAATGCTAATGATCAGGCCTGAATGATCCTTCTAATGCAAAATATGTTTAGTGCCATGAGTCCAACATGTATGCAAATAGTCCTAGTCATATAAACACTATATGTGTGCACAACCATTCATCCACATGCAACATCCACATGGTAACATATTCAATTTCAACCATAAACAAGTATAAATACTCGTGCATATGCAACATGAAACGTGACCGCATCAATCTAGTATCTAATGTGTATTCGCGCATCCACGAGCAACCACTTGCAACCATTTGCAACCATATCAATCATAACATGTTTCAAATACATGTTTACATCCATAGAGTTATATCTAAGGTTCCCAAGATAAGATCGAGGAGATAAACAAGACAAACTCCTTACGGGGTTTGTAACAGAAACAGGACCGAGAGGATATCCACCAAGCGATAGCATGCAAGCAAGCTCTACAGGAGAACCAGGGATCAACGATATACTCTTAAAAAGAGGCATGATGCGCGCATCTAAGCCGCATTTCCATGAGCTTAATTCCATTGTGCCTTGACCGCCTTTGACTTCATGATTTCGTAGCTCCTTGATTCCTATTTCCAAGGTATGAGTCGGAACTCATTTCATTATCGCCTCTCGTTCCACTTTCACTTATTCTTTCCCTAGTATACTTGGCTCAACCATATCTGCGTACTCATGCAAGCTCTCCAAAATTCACTAGTGAATTCTGGATCTCGTTTACCAATGCCAATCCATGTTATCACGTGCACTTACTAGGGTGATTTCTATAACTCATGCTTAAGCGGGATGAACCATCCGCCTTATTGGCGAATATTACTCGATCGGGCCAGAGATTTCCGATAAATGCATCAAGAGATTCTAGGTAACTAACCATGACAGAACCCAAAAAGGTTACGCGAGACTTCGAGGGTATTACCAAGGCAAGTTAAGAGTTTAACTACCCTCCTTTCAAAACCGAGAATGGCATCCCTTACTGGATAACCACTTCATCCCTAGAATCCATCCATAGCTCAACAATAGAAGCATTGCTTCTAATCTCAACACTTGGCATTTACACTCTCAATTCCAAACAAGTCATGAATAAATGGACCGATTCTCCAACCAGATTTTGGGACAAAGTGGGATCTTATACCATGCTAGTACTAAGGTGCAGAGACTTAACTATCGAAGCAGACTTAAATGATGCGATGATCAAAACAAAGTCTAGACGGGACGATAGAAAAGAAAGGATAAGCCTTTAACAGAAACGGTACCATTCCTCTTAGGTACGCTAGAAATGAGAGCATACAATTTCCCTCTCGCTGATCTTGTCCTTATCTTCCTTTGTGGATCAAGCCATACCAACAAGTTGCTTATTCTTAAGCTCGTGTCCTTTATCCTTCCTCTTATTATCCCTTCTTATAACTTCGGTAACATGTCTCTCGAGGACTTCCTCCATCGCACGGGAAAACACTTCGTAGCTAGACAAGGATTAGTCGCAGTTAAAACTACTGTGACTACAGATGGAGGAAAGAAAGGAAAAGAGATTCAATCAAGGAAACAAAGGATAGTGCTAATGGCTTTTGGGGAATAGCCTTTAAAAAAAACTTTTCTTGAAAAATGCTTCTTTGTAAACGGTTTCTCAAATAATTTTCAAAAGGTTTTAAAAACTTTTGCCCAGTCTGGTAACCTTCTGCTCTGATACCAAATGTAACACCCCACCTCCGCTAGGGTCACTCACAAAGGGAATGCACTAGGTTTGGTGAAGTATTATCGAGGTAAACATGCACAGAAATATTACAAGACAGAACATATATAAAACAGCGGAAGTAAAACAAATTTACTTACCTTATAAAATAAGGTCTAAAGCCTTTTACATCAGAATACATCAAAACCTGTCTTGCAATAGTAAAGAAGCATAAAACTTTTTCATAAATTATTCCCCAAAATAAAGCGGTGAAGCAGCCATAGCCAAGAGAAGACCAAGCTATATATGATGACCTTCAAGCATAAGAGGTCCAAGCTAAATAACAGTATTTCCTCCCTGAAAACCTGGGGGGGGGGGAAACCGAAGACAAAGAGGCGAGAGAAAACGGGGTCAGTCATAAAGACTGGTAAGTCCTATCTACTTCCAGCATAAAAACAGGTAAAGGTAACATGACATGCATAAACTGAAAGTAAACATAAGGATGAGGACAATATAGATAAGCTAAACCAAGATAACTGGATGAACTACTGTAGCAAGATAAACTAATGTATCATGATAAACTACGGTGTCACGATAAATCAAGGTATCACATCGTCAAGTTTCTATCAAGTATACTATCCCAAGGTATCTATCATGTATAACATCCCACGGTATCTATCATGTATAACATCCCAAGGTATTTATCATGTATATTTGCTCTGCACCTCTCGTACTAGTATCCCAACCCGCGTCATGTGTTAACTATGAATGTCCCTTGCCCAATGTCATGTAATGGTCCATGTCAACCTAATATATAGCATATGTAGGTTTTCCCAACTCGTATGTTTCTTTCCATGTATAAGTTCAGTCCTTTGCTGTAGGCCGTATGGGCTTTCCCACGTAAATCTATACCACCTCAACGTAGTACCATTTTATCCTTGAAGTTGTTTTGGACTGCTACCCTTGATCTTGTTATGTTTTCTTACCATGAACTATCGCGTGTTCACTTAGGATTTATGCCACCTAGGACCACTAGGGATTATGCTACCTAATGAACGTTTCCGTGTCTCGGTTTGGGTTTTGGCCACCTAGGACCACTAGGGATTATGCCACCCGTCAACCACGCCCTTTGTCCCACGTATATTTCGTGAATCGTTTTCCATGTCTAGGCGCACATGTATCTCAATGAGCCATCCGAGTTCCGTGCCAGAGCAAATCAAGAAATACAGAACTCGGTCGGGAGCTTTAAGTCGTCTGCTGATGCAGATATCAAGGTCTGTTTTTGTACCCATGGCTATGGTCCCACGTGACCCCTCCCTCAACTACTGAAAGGCAATCCAAGAAAAATCATGTATGAGAACTACATCCCGGCCCCACTATAGCCCCACTTTCCTATGGGCCAACCTCACCCATGACTCGATAGCAAGAACATGGTCTGTTGGGAGTTCTCTGCCTTTCCGTTCGTACACGATTGACTAAAGATGGTAGGTAGTCGACGACGCGCTATCCAGGGCAAAACAAGAATCGACGACTCCATGCTAATCCATCCCAGTCTTTAGGTCGCTCGCATAGCAACCAAGGCATACTCTTGGCTCTTCTACCGTAGACCTTAACCTCTGTGAGGCCAGGTTTCATGGACCATCTGCCACCTCACAGAGGGATACCAAGAGTACCCTCACGTCCCCCGAAGCTACCGCTTCGTCACCCAGTTCGTTGGAGCCTTTATCTAAGTCAGATAATTTGCTCCTCCTCGTGTGTTTAAGCGATGACCTACCATATCGGGTCACTCATCTATCTGTGAACTGGTCCAAATCCCTTGACTAAGAATTATTACTTAGTTTCCCAAACTAAGGTTTACCACTTAGTCTCCTTTCCCGTTATCCTCGTTAATCCCGGTTTTCCACCTAGTCCCCTGAAATAGGGTTTTGTCTAATGGGTTAAGTGTTGTCATTTAAGTTCATGACTTAACCTGCCTACGAATCATGGCAAGATTTGGCTAAGTATTCAAGTCCAAGACCTATCCCTACAAGTTGATTAAGTATACCAAGAAGCTCATGACTTAACCCTATTCAATCATCAAGTCAAATTGGTTAAGTATTTGTTTATCTTAACCCTATCAGATTATCGTGTTAGATTGGTTAAGCATAGATTATCTTAACCTCATCGGATTATCGAGTCGGATTGGTTAAGTATAGATTAACTTAACCCCATCCACTAATCGTATTATAATGGTTAAGTACATTTAAACGGTCTTGTGACTTAACCCTATCAAGTTCTCATATTAGATTGGTTAAGTATGGTTGCTTAACCTCATCAAATCATCATGTATAATTGATTAAGTATAAGTTACTTAACCCCATTAAATTATCATGTTAAGTTGGTTAAGTATTGGTTACTTAACCTAATTGAATTACCAAGTTTAGATTGGTTGAGTGTTTAACTTAACCCCATCGAATTACCGTGTTTAGATTAGTTAAGTGTAGGTTACTTAACCCCATCTAATTACCGTGTTTAGATTAGTTAAGTGTAGGTTACTTAACCCCATCTAATTACCGTGTTTAGATTAGTTAAGTCTAAGTTACTTAACCCCATCTAATTACCAAGTCGGATTAGTTAAGTGTAAATTACTTAACCCCATCTAATTACCAAGTCGGATTTGTTAAGTGTAAATTACTTAACTCCATCCCCTAATTGTCTTGTATGGTTAAGTGTCATTAAGAAATCAAATCCGGTTCCACTTAACCTACCCATTCGTGTCATATCGGTTAAGTGTCATTAGTCAAAATTACTTAACCTTTTCATGTGGCATTAATTCGATTAATGCACCCCAACCTCTCACATTAGACTTTGTTGTGGTTACTAGTTAAGCCGGGCGGGTCCCGGTAGCTTTACACCACAACCTAGTCTAACCTCGGGTCTTAAGTGCTATATGACCAACTACTCACATTGGGTCCTATTGTTTGTAGCCACTAGTTAAGCCGGGCGGGTCCGGGTAGATTTATGCTACAAACTCAACCCAATCTCGAGTTGGCCACTTTCATGTTTGGTCTAGTGTCATATTACACTTACAACCCATACGTGTCTAGTTTCATGTCCCATGTTTACCCCACATGTCATGTCCACATTTAGGTGTATCATGAGTGCCATATTTTCATGAAATCCCATGTCAAATTATCATGTCATAATCACGCACGTCTAACCTACCCCAAATCGTGTTTCCAACCCAAGTAAAAGCGAGTCAACATAGTAAGGATACTATGCTACATATTGGCCTCAAAACATGCACGATGTCAAAAGGGGATTGGCCACCAACATGCATAGTATCATAAGGGAATTTGGCCACAAACATGCATAGTATCATAAGGGAATTTGGCCACAAACATGCATAGTATCATAAGGGAATTTGGCCACAAACATGCATGATAACATAAGGGGTTTGGGTTCATTTACATGCATAAGCCCCAAAGTCAAGTCTTTGCCAATGTTTCACAAGTCAAATGGTTCCCAAAGGTTCATGCTAACATTCCATAGATAAAGATTCAAACTTGCAAGATAAACTAGGTTAAACATAGCATGAGTGGCATGATTAAGTCGCTAAAACTTAGCCCAAGGTCATAGATCATAGAAAAGGGGCAAAATTAGTTTCACATAGGCTAGCATACTTATGTTTTATCGCATTTTATTCCATGTCACATTAGAACCACCGTTAGAATCTACAAGTAGCTAGAACATACATAGCGAGGCTTAGGGAAAGATCATGAATCATCTTGACCAAGAAAGGTGGCTCCTTTGTTGAAGAATCGTCATGAAACTTGCATAGCAACGTTGATTTACTCCCTTGATTTGATGTAGCAAGCTAGCACCTTTGATTCGGATCCGATTTGAATGCATGAGCTCTTGGAGTTGGAGATGGAGGCCATGATCAAGATATATTTTTGCGGCACTTCATGGCATGAGTGATTTGTGAGGGTTTAGGCTAGGTCTAGGGGTCTTTTTATAGAGATTAGGAGTAGTTTAGGCCGTAGGATAAACCCTAGGATAGATCTGAACCCTCAAAATCCGTCACAGGCCATCAGAACATAG
This sequence comes from Allium sativum, assembly GCA_030737875.1. Taxonomy (NCBI): domain Eukaryota; kingdom Viridiplantae; phylum Streptophyta; class Magnoliopsida; order Asparagales; family Amaryllidaceae; genus Allium; species Allium sativum. The sequence continues at coordinate 859,877,838 of CM060915.1, read as the reverse complement.
CATAAGGCCAAGCAGGTGCACCTAGGCCAAAGTGGTCGTACCACCCAGGTCGACACCCGTGTCGACTGGGCAGTTGACCTGCCCTCTGGGCGTGTCGAATCCCCAGTCGACACCCCAGTCGACCTGGGGCTTGGGCGGGAATTTTTTCCCGCCCAATCTGTTTGGCTCCAGATTTGAATTTCGAACTGTTTTTGAACTTGAATTTTTCTGAAAACTTTGACGGGCCATAACTGGGTCATACGGACTCCGATTCTCGAAAACTCGGACTCTATTTCGCGTATTTTTCCGAGACGAACGCAATGGCACAGCCCGTTTCCCCTGATTCGGATTTTATAATTAAATTCTGCCTTGATTCTTGTCTTAGCACGTTGTAAAAAAATCCGGGTTGTTACACTAATTCACTTGTAACGTCATATTTGGGATCTTAACTTGTACTATGTTAGAACTATTTACTTTAGATCTAATCCTTTTGTGGTTAATTCATCATGTCATATATGCGGGTCTTACCTTTTCTCTAAGTTTGTGGTTAATTTGGGATTATCATTTTCTGGACAATTAAACCTTTTTTTAGATTAGATTATCATACAGTGATTATTTGAGATCTGTTATTATGGGGCATATGAATTCTTATTTGGATCTGTTCATCCCAAGTATATTGGATCTAGTTTTGTCATTACCCTTTTTACTAGATCTGTTTTTATGTCCACCTTATTATGCCTATTACTTGTCTATGCCAGTATATATGCTTATGTCACATTTAGAATGATCACCATTTTAATTTTTCCTCGCACCTTTCCCTTTTATTGTTTATGACTAGGCTTTTTCCTAGCATTGATGCCACCAAGTATATGCGAATACGTTAGTTAGGAACGGGGGAAAAATGTTAGAATTGGCATAATTTAAATAACATTTATATGAATTGGACATATAATTCAAATGGGGGAAGTGGGGACATAATCACCTATAAAGGCATAGGTAAGAATTGGATAAAAATGGAATGTTTAATAATTAGAATTAGAAATTGTAATTGCACTTATGACATGAGGTTAGGTTGCATTAGTGGTGGAAGTCTGCTCGGACCCGACCAGCATATCCAGTAGCTACTAATATTGAACTAATGTGAGAGGTCTAAGTGCGCAAATACAAACCGGGCTAAGACGCGAGGTTAGGTCCAATTATGAAATAGGACTGCCCAGACACGACAGGCAGATCCAGCATCGACCAAATTGTAGGCCTAATATGGGAGGTCTAGCTCATTATAACCATAAATGGACACAGTAATGAATTGGAGTAAACAAGGAATGATAGTAACCTATTATGATTAATTACTTAATGAAAACGTTGTATATAATAGGTAGGCTTGTCCTACGGACGAGTGGAAATTATAACATAAGTTATAATAAAAGGAAAGAAAGCTTATTAACAAACCTTAGTTAAGAAAACTAAGTTAATAAGTAAACAACATCAAGTTGTAGTGATATGTTAAACAGGAAACAGGTGAACTAAGAAGAATTATACTTAATGAAATATTAAGTAAAATATGTTGTTGTAACTATGGAAACAGACAATACAAAAAAGGATTATAAGATTACTTCTGTTAGTTGCAATCCAGGGGTGAAAGATTGTATGATTACTTCTGTTAATTACAATCTAAAGAATAACATGTAATGGGGCTTATTAATGAACTTAAATGGATTAATTATATTTATATGAAATTAATAAACAAATGAAGCATTGGCAAGTAAAAAGCAGACAATGTGAATGGGGAAAACCTGTTAGTCTGTAATACTTAACCTAGTTGAATCCATAGCGATTGTGTGAACATAAACTTGAATAGGGGTTAAGTAAACTTTGTTGAATCAGTGGGAGGGTTAAGCAAATCTTGGGTAGGTGGGTAATATTAGTATATATAGGCCCATAAACATAACCGTTAAATAAACATGCTTGAATTAGTGGGAGGGTTAAGTAAATCTTGGGTAGGTGGGTAATATTAGTATATATAGGCCCACAAACTTAACCGTTAAATAAACGTGCTTGTATCAGTGGGAGGGTTAAGTAAATCTTGGGTAGGTGGGTAATATTTGTTTATATAGGCCCACAAACTTAACCCGATAAGGTTATGTAATTAAATGGCTCAGCCCACATGCATCATTTGATGAAAGCACTCCAGTCGCCTCCAAAATTAATATACTGGGGCTTGTTAACGGCTACGCTAGTAGCTCATAACCAAATGCAAATGCCCTTGGGACAACACAACACATGATCGTTCGGGACCACACCCTCTCGAGAGCAGGATGCCGGCCGAGATGAAGCTGGCCCTTCGAGAATCCACTTATAATTAGCAAGCGAAAATATTTGTCTCGGTCTAAGAATAGTTTGGATCGGTCCCCCCTATAAGTATACTGGTCGTCGCCTCCCACTCACAATGAATATACCTCCCCAATTAATATAATAAAGGGGAGTATATTCCTTAACTAGTGGAAATAATAAAGTTATGTAATTAAAGACACCTTTTAGGGTAAGCATAACTTGTAGAAATGATAGGGTTATGTAATTAAAGACACCTAGTGGTATATATAGAAAATGAAAAACCTAGTGAGGGATACAAGACAAAGGAGAGAGCTTGTATCATATTATGTGGGACCCGTTTCATCTAGTAACCCGGAGTAGGTATCAAACATGTACTCCATACTAGGTTGGAGAAGGGGCACGCTTACTGGACTGATTGTAAGAGATCCAAATGTGGAGGACAGTGTAGGCGACGCAAACCGACCGGGCTATGTGCGTGCATAAGCCGTGTAGAGGGGGATAAGACGACCGTGACACCTATAGCATGTTTGTGCACATTATTAATGAGGGGTTGCCACTTTAAGGAGTGATACCTGCTACTGTAGGGCCGACACAAGGTATCTACGCGGATAAGGAGTCAATCGATTAGGGTAGTAGTTAGGGTACATCTAGATTCTGGTAAGGTTAGGTGTCGGTTATTGGGGCTGTCTGTGGATTTTATGTGGTTAAAACCTCTCACCAAAAGTACGCCTAAGTCTACCATCTTGTACATGTTGGGGATCATCTCATTCTAGTTATACTAGTATTGTGCAGAGGAATCTTTAGAGAAGCGTATCACTCTATCATGTTTAACTTGTCATACCTGTTTCTTATATTGGTATCTTTCTTATCCATCTTATATGCCTATCATGCTACTTTTATTTACTTACTTGCTAAAAGTAACTAAACTCGCCAGACTTTATGTCTGACCCTTTTTGATTCCTCTTCTTTCTTCCATTTCCCTTCTCCTCCTGGTTTCACATGGTGGGAATTCTCAGGCTTAGTCAGGACTTGGTTATCATCTTGCTTGGAGCAGGTTTTGAAGTATTGCTCAAGTTCTTATCTCTACTATGGCTTTGTCTCTTTTTGGGGAATTATGCTTTTCATGTACTCTGATGGAACAATGAAGAAAGTTTTATATTATTGTAATGGCTTTTATGGAGTTTCTTAGAATTATGGTATTTTGGACCATGATGTTATGATATATGTTTGAAAAACAAATTAATTAATTCCGTTGTTGCATTTATATCTGTCTTTTTATATTTCTATTTTTGTTTACCTATAACGCTTCATGAAACTTAATGCATTCCCTTTGTAAGTGACATTAAAGGACGTGGGGTGTCACACTTGGTATCAGAGTTGAAGGTTACCAGATTGGATAAAGTTTTTGAAAATTATTTTCAAAAAGGTTTCAAAAGAAAGCATTTTCGAAAAGAAAAGTCTGTTTTGAAAAACACATCCCCCAAAGCCATATGTAGTATCTCTCGATTCTCCGCTTGATTCCTTTTTCCTTTTTGTTTGGGGAACCGATTCTTCCCGAAAGGTATCCCCATTCTGGCATGATGTCGTAAGCATGTTTAAACTGCGACACATGTCGAAGGGCAATGAAGTGCCTAACCTCTATTTGTTGCTGCAGTAGTATCACCTACGGCTAATTTTCTCGAGCTTTGTAAGGATTTCCATGCGATGGAGGTAGCTTTCGATAGACTAGTTAGCTTGTTACACAAATATGGTAAAAAGGAGAATAAATGAGTTAGGGCTAAGGAGCACAGCTTAAGGATGAGAAAAATGATGGCCCGGGAAGGGAACGCAGATAAATTTCAAACAATGGTGGAAAGGAAAAAGATAAGGTTGAGGAAACACAAAATAAAAAGGTATAGCCCAAGAAAGGACGACAACAACAACAGAAGAAGGGCGCAAAGAATGACAAGGCCTAGGGTAAGAGGAAGTGCCATAGTTGCGGGCGAGAGGGTCACTTGGCCCATGAATGCAGGAAAAGGAAGAATGCTTGCTTCGTTTGTGAAGAGGTTGGACACTATTCTAGGGAGTGCCAAGGAAGAAAGGGTAAGGTCAAAGGACAGGAACCTCTGGAGGGCAAGCGAATGCTCTCGTAGCTAGTGCACCAGATAGAGGTAGGAAAGTTTCCATGGAAGGTTTGTTTTCTCTTTCCAATCATCCTATAAGAACTCTTTTTGATCCTAGCGCTTCACATTCGTTTATATCTAGTTCTGCAGTTGAATCTCTACACTTAAATACTAGTATGGTAGTGGATCTCGTTGTTGTCTCAAACCCTATAGGTGGTTGGCTCATTTATTTATGATTTGTCGGGGTTTTAGAATATCATTGTTGGGCATCAAGTTCGAGTGTGATGCATATATGCTTGGGATCATGGCTATGAGTTGATTCTAGGGATGGACTGGCTAACCATATATGGTGCCATTCTGGATTGTGAGAGGAGGGTTGTTAGGCTTCTGACTTTCCAAGGGAGGACCCTCGAGATTTCTTGTGACCCGCAACGGTCTGCATGCTTAGTGTCCTAGAGTCTCTTGATGCATCTATCGATGATTTGCGATCGGTACTAGTAGTCCGTGAGTATCCTGAAATCTTTGATGAGGTTCGTGGTTTACCGCCAAGGCGCGAGATCGATTTTCGCATATATTTGGTGGACAATGCAAAGCCAGTTGCATTGCCCATGCGCCATATGGCTCCAAGAGAAAGTAGGGGAGCTACTTGAGAAAGGGTTTTCTTTTAGGATGGGATGAAGAAAGGTATAGCAAAGTTTGTTTCTCAATGTCTGATTTTCCAGCAAGGCAAAGCTGAGCAAAGGAAGCCCGGTGGTTTACTTCATCCTTTAGAGGTCCCGTAGTGGAAGTGGGAGAGCATCTCCATGTATTTCATAGATGGTTTTCCTAGATCAAGGAGGTGCAACACTAGCATTTGGGTGATAGTAGACAGGCTTACTAAGAGCGCTCATTTCATACCTGTCAAGATTAAGAGGACGGCAGCATGGTTAGCATCAGTTTACATTAGTGGGATAGTCCGTCTTCATGGAGTACCTTCCAATATCGTAAGAAATCGTGATCCCATTTTTCACTAGTAAATTTTGGAGGAGCTTGCTAGAAGCATTAGATACACAGTTATGTTTGAGCACCACTTATCATCCTCAGACCGATGGATAGACGGAGAGGGTGAAGAGAGTTCTAGAGGATTTTTTGAGGCTTTGTATCCTAGACTTCGGAGGGACTTGGGAAGTGCACCCTCCTTTAGTAGAGTCTACCAACAACAATAGTCATCAAGCTAGTATTGTCATGGAACCCTTCAAAGAATTATATGGACGACCCTGTAGATCACCGATTGGTTGGTGGGGATCTACAGAATGACTTTTACTTGGATTGGAGGTTAAGAAGCAACGCAAATGAGAAGTCAAGTTGGCAAAGGTTCAGTGGGGAGACAACCAAGAAGATGCAATTTGGGAGATCGAAGATAAGATTTTTGCGCTTCGTACCCTTTTCTTTTCAAGGGAATGTTCTTAACTTCTCTTCCAAAAGATTTTATCCGTGCTTGCTTCTATAATCCAAGTATATCCTATCGATCGAATCTTCGACCTTTAGGTAGGAAATCCCATGATTGTAAACATGTGTTTGAGACATGTTATGTTTGATGGATGCAAGTGGATGCAAGTGTTTGCTAGTGGTTGCTCGTGGATGCATATACACACACGTTAGGCATTAGATCGGCTCAATCACTCTCATATTGCATATGGATGTGTGTGCATTTTCTTTTCTTTCATGGATGGAAATGGAAGTATTACCATATGGATGTTGCATTTGGACGAATGATTGTGCACACATATAAAACTTACATGTTATAATAGGATTATTTCCATACATATTGGATACATGTCACTAACATACATTGCATTAAGGAGGTCAACTGAATCAGTAGACTGCCTGATTTTCGCATTAGTATTGGGACATATGCACACACCTTTGCATATGTTCATATAAGCATTACAAAATTTTAAGGACAATGGATGCCTGTGATTGGTGGATGAGTAGATAGATGATGGATGGTAGGTACATTCTTCATAACTTGGAGATTTCAGGGATGAAATCCTTTGAGTAGGGGGGAATGTAACACCCCGTATTTTTAACTACACTAAAGATGATAAATTAAAGAATAACTAATTTAATACTAAGAATTAAGGGAAACGAATTATTTCATTGCGTTCGTCTTGAAATTCTGGTCAAGATAGACACCTGGTTTGCGTAAAACGGATAATGTATGAAGAAGTTATGAACGGTAGATGTCTGACGATCAAAACAGAGATAACCGGCGCACTTGATAAGTGCGCCAAGGCATTTTTACATTGGCCACCTGCCAAGTGTGCCCATAGTGGTTTTTGGGCTTCTGGACCTTTCTTTTTCAAGTGGGTGGCGACCCATGACCTAATTCACCCTAGGGCTGAGGTGGCATTCGAATTCTGGAGGTTGACAGCTATAAATATACTCTCATATCTCTTGTTTTCTCATATTAAAAACAATGGAGGCCAGATGCCGTCAGTGCTTAAACTAAATCTAACCCTTTATTCTTCTTCAAATCAAGCGCCTCAAGAATAGATCCGAGATTCAAATTTCAAATTTCTCCTTCTATTCTCATAGATTTGATCCTTGTGAGTATAGTTATTTTTAGTGTTAAATAATTAAAATTAAACATCTTATGACTATGATTTGGATATACACATGTGATTAAATCATCTTGGATTTATCCTATTTTGTGAATCTAAAATATTCTCTGGCTTGGATCTCAATTTTATTGTATCAGATCTATTGTAAATTTTGAATCCACGACATCCTTGGATGTTAACATGTACTATACTAGATCTACTTCTATAGATCTAATTCACTTGTGATGTCATATTTGGGATCTTAACTTGAATATGTTAGATCTACATCTATAGATCTAATTCACTTGTGACGTCATATTTGGGATCTTCACTTGTACTATGTTAGATCTATTTTCTTTAGATCTAATCCTTTTGTGGTTAATTCATCATGTCACATATGCGTATCTTACCTTTTCTCTAAGTTTGTGGTTAATTTGGGATTATCATTTTCTGGACAGTTAAGCCTTTGTTCAGATCTAGATCATCATATTATGATTATTTGAGATTTGTTATTATGGGACATATGAATTCTTATTTGGATCTGTTCATCCCAAGTATATTGGATCTAGTTTTATCATTACCCTTTTTACTAGATCTGTTTTTATGTCCACCTTATTATGCCTATTATTTGTCTACGCTAGTATATACGCTTATGTCACTTTTAGAATGATCACTATTGTCATTTTTTCCATCACCTTTCCCTTTGGTTGTTCATGGCTAGGCTATTTTCTAGCCTAGATGCCGCCAAAAATATGCGAATACGTTAGTTTGGGAACGAGGGGAAAATGTTAGAATTGGCATAATTTAAATAATGTTTATATTAATTGGACATATAATTCAAAAGGTGGAAGTGGGGACATAATCACCTATAAAGACATAGGTAAGAATTGGATAAAAATGGAATGTTTAATAATTACAATTAGAAATTATAATTGCACTTATGAGACGAGGTTAGGTTGCATTAGTGGTGGAAGTCTTCCTGGACCCGACCGACATATCCACCAGCCACAAACGTTGAACCTAATGTGAGAGGTCTAAGTGCGCAAATATGAATCGGGCTAAGATACGTGGTTAGGCCCAACTGTGAAATAAGACTGTCCGGACCCGACCGCCATATCCATCATCCACATGTTGTAGGCCTAATGTGGGAGGTCTAGCCCATTATAACCATAAATGGACATGGTAATGAATTGGAGTAAACAAGGAATGATATTAACCTATTATGATTAATTACTTATAATAGGTAGGCTTGTCCTAGGGGCGAGTGGAAATTATAACATAAGTTATAATAAGAGGAAAGAAAGCTTATTAGTAAACCTTAGTTAAGAAAAGTAAGTTAATAAGTAAATAACTTCAAGTTGTAGTGATATGTTAAACAGGAAACAGGTGAACTGAGAAGAAGTATACTTAATTAAATATTAAGTAACACATGTTATTGTAACTATGGAAACAAACAATACAAAAAGGGATTGTAAGATTACTTTCGTTAGTTACAATGTAGGGGTGAAGGATTGTAAGATTACTTCTGTTAGTTAAAATCTAAAGAATAACATGTAATGTGGCTTATTAATGAACTTAAATGGATTAAGTTATATTTATATGAAATTAATAATCAAGTGAAGCTTTGGCAAGTAAAAGCAGTCAATGTAAATGGGGATAACCTGTTAGTCTGTAATACTTAACCTAGTTGAATCTATAGGGATTGTGTGAACATAAACATGAATAGGGCTTAAGTAAACTTGGTTGAATCAGTGGGAATGTTAAGTAAATCTTGGGTAGGTGGGTAATATTAGTGTATATAGTCCCATAAACTTAACCGTTAAATAAACATGCTTGAATCAGTGGGAGGGTTAAGTAAATCTTGGGTAGGTGGGTAGTATTTGTATATATAGGCCCACAAACTTAACCATTAAATAAACATGCTTGGATCAATGGGAGGGTTAAGTAAATCTTAGGTAGGTGGGTAATGTTAGTATATATATATATATAGACACACACACACACACACACACACACACACACATATATATATATATATATATATATAGGCCCACAAACTTAACCCGATAAGGTTATGTAATTAAAGACACCTAGTGGTATACATAACTGGTGGAAATAATAAAGTTACGTAATTAAAGACAACTATTAGGGTAAGCATAACTAGTAGAAATGATAGGATTATGTAATTAAAGAGAAATAGTGGTATACATAGCCAATGAAAAACCTAGTGGAGGACACAAGACAAATGGGGGAGCTTGTACCATATTATGTCGGACCCGTTTCATCCAGTTACCCGGAGTAGGTATCAAACATGTACTCCGTACTAGGTCGAAGAAAGGGCACGCTTACTGGACTAATTGTAAGAGATCCAAACATGGAGGACGGTTTAGGCAACGCAAACCGACCAGGCCATGTGCTTGCATGAGCCAGGCAGAGGGGGACGAGACGACCGTGACACTTGTAGTTTGGTTGTGCACAATATTAACGAGGGGTTGCCACTTTAGGAAGTGATACCTCCTACTGTAGGGCCGACACAGGGTATCTACGTGGATAGTGAGACGATCGATTAGGGTAGTATTTAGGGTACATCTAGACTCTGGTAAGTTTAGGAGTCCATTATTAGGGATGCCTGTGGATTGTATAGGGTTAAAACCTCTCACTAGAAGTATGCCTATGTCTACCATCTTGTACGTGTCGAGATCATCTCGTTCTAGTTATATTAGTATTGTGCAGAGGAATCTTTAGAGAAGTGTATCACTCTATCATGTTACCGTGTCATACCTGTCTCTTATAGTGTTATCTTTCTTATCCATCTTATATGCCTGTCATGCTACTTTTATTTATTTACTTGCTAAAAGTAACTAGACTCGCCAGACTTTATGTCTGACCCTTTTTGTTTCCTCTTCTTTCTTTCGTTACCCTCCCCCTCCCCCTCCCCCCAGGTTCACAGGGTGGGAATTCTCAGGCTTAGTTGGGACTCGGTTATCATCTTGCTTAGAGTAGGTTTTGAAGTATTGCTCAAGTTCTTATCTCTACTACGGCTTTGTCTCTTTTTGGGGAATTATGCTTTTCATGTACTCTGATGGAACAAGACAAAAAGTTTTATATTATTGTAATGGCTTTTATGCAGTTTCAGACTTATGGTATTTTGGACCATGATGTTAGGATTTTATCTTTGAAATAAAATTTTAAATTCTGTTGTTGCTTTTATATCTGTATTGTAATATTTCTGTTTTTGTTTACCTATAATGCTTCACGAAACTTAATCCATTCCCTTTGTGAGTGACATTAACGGACGTGGGGTGTCACATTTTGCCCTTCAAAATATACCTTTCTTGATAAATGAAGGTATGTTCTCGATAATCATATAAATCCATAATCCATAAGATTCCAGAATGCCACGATCGCGTTGGATCATATTAACGCCATAAAACCGACAATCGCTCGAGATCGTATTAAGGCCAGAATGAAATTCGAGAATACCAGGACCTCGCTGGGTCCTTCTAGCCGTGAGTATAATTCGTACCTATAAAGAAAAAATAGCAAACATTTGTGTCATGTAACAACCTGAAATTTTGGCAATATAATTTAATTATTAGAATTTAAAAAATTAGGATTTCTACGAACAATGAAATTTAGCCATGAAACTTTAACCGATGCGTTCGTCTCGTAATTCTGGTCAAGTTTCATGTTTGAAGTTTCGCGAACGGAGTCTATCTAAAAAAGACACGAATGAAATAAAATGGATGGAAAATAAACCAATCAGAATTTAAATAAAAATTATACCTTATATAACTAGCCGACCTAGGCATCTGATGGCCCAGTTGGTCGTCCATACAGGACGACCTACTGGGCGTCAATTTTCCCAGTGACGGCTAGGTTTTTAGGGTTTAGTTTATAACATTTATAAAATGGATGGATGGATATAACTTAAAATTAATCCAACGGTTCAAGGTCAATTCCACCCCTATAAATAAAGGGTTAAGGCCTCATTCTTTTCCATCTAAATCTGTAATAGCAGCGGAGCTCTGCCATTTTCCTCCTTCTCCAAACCTGATTTCTTAATCTAAAATATATTCTTATAAAACAAATCAAATCCAATTCATATTAAATTAAGAGGATTAACAAATCTAATGAAAAAGGATGCAAATTGACGCTCCAAGTCATATTCTCCTCTCTCTTCCGGTTTTCTTACATCTCTACAGATCTGGAATTTCCCCTTTCCAGATAAATTGTAGATTTATAAGAATTTGGGGATTATAGGCCTAAAATGGTTCAAACTTTGGAATTGGATGCTCGTAGATGAGTGGGAAATTTATATACATATATATATTTATAATAATGTATTTATCATGTTTGTAATAGATCTCAATTTTTATGCCTGTGCCTGTCAGTTCTGATCAACAAATTATTAAAATTAGAATGACACCCATCAGGTCTAGTGGTAAAAAGTATTAAGACTTGTGAATGTATATTGTGGCTATGTGTAATATGAATTGTAGGACTTCTTAGACTTTTTAACACATATTCCTATAGCTACTTTGTAAAATATGTTGAAATTGTTGTAAAGCACTGTAGATCCGAAAATTAGTCCCATTAAACAACAATTAGATGTAGTTACATTCTAGATCTTTAGTTCAGTATTGAATAATAAAGTACGTGAGTTTGGGTTAAGAGATGAAATTGGAAAATTATGAGATTGTAATGTTAAAATAAATATGCCATGTTTGTATTCAATATTATTGGGTTTTGGCTTAACCGTTGTAAATATGTCGTTTTCCCACTATTGAATAAAAAGGCATTATTTTGAAATCATAAGAGGTATGATAAAAAGATCAAAAAGGAAAAAATGGTACAAATGTACATATAAATATACATATGTGTGCGCAATTCGCATCAACTATTTCAAATTATATATTTATATATATTTCTTGTGATTTCGAAATATGTTAATTCCACAGTTTAGGAATAATTTACAATGATTTCGACTAACGATCTCTTTATAAGATTTGAAACCTTTTGACAATTAAGAATGCAAGAAGAAATGCTTGGTTTCCAATTAAACCAAATCATTAAATTTAAAAGAATAAACAAAAATAAAAATAAAAATAATAACTATGTTGATCGCATGAAAACATAAAATAAAAATATATACATATTACTAGTCCAAATCAGCGTAAAACGACAAAATATGCATTGTATGGAGTGTTTGGAAAAGGTTCAATTATGGAATTATATGTAAATGAAGTCCATATTGAATTAATATATTTGTGGTGACCGTTTTTTGCAATCAATATAAGTAGGACCACAAAATCAATAAATAATAATTGTGACTAATGTTGATTGGGGAAAATGAATATAATAGGAAAATGGTTAAAATTCCTAAATTTATTAGGATAAATGTTGTAGACCCCAATAAGGAAATTTGAATTTATAAACCACATTTAGGCACAAGGTTAAGCTTAACATATGGAATAAGTCTTCCCGGAAATAACCGGCATATCCAGCATTCATAGATGGTCAGCTTAATGTGAGGGGTCAAATGCGTAAAGACAAATGTACTAAGGCACAAGGTTAAGTTCAGCTTATGGTAGAAGTCTGCCCAGAACTGACTGGCAAATCCTGAATCCATAGGTAGTCAACTTAGTATGAGAGGCCTAGCGCATAAAAATATATGTATACCAGTCAACCAATAAATAAATAGATAAATAAATGAAAAAGAATAGTAATTGTCTGTTTGGGTACAACAAGTAGATACCTTGGGACTGATAAATGGTTGCCTTAGGAGAATATGACCGTGATATATTGTCAATAAAAATAGAAACAAAAGAAAATGGTTGCCTTGGTTTAGCTGGATATTATCGACGGTTTATCAAGGACTTTTCAAAGGTAGATGAACCATTGAATGGATTAATGAAGAAGAATGAGGCCTTTCATGGGATGCAAAGTTCGAGCATACTTTTGTGGTCTTAAAAGAGAGATTGATAATTCCTCCTTTATTGGTTATTCCGAGTGGGAACGATGAGATATATGTGTATACCGATGGATGTGGCACTAGACTAGGAGCAGTACTAATGCAGAAATATAAAGTTATCGCTTATGCAAGTCGACAGTTGAAGCCACATGAAAGGAATTAATAGACCCGGGATTTGGAGTTAGTAGCGACAGTTTTTGCTTTGAAGAGTGGACACATTATCTGTTAGTTTTTAGATTTGAGCTATTCATGGATCATATGTCATCGAAGTATCTCTTATCTTAAAAGGATTTTAATCTTCGGCAGCAACGATGGTTAGAGTTTTTATTGTTGTATGATTTTGGTATTGCCTATACTCTTGGGAAAGGTAATGCAGTGGCTGATGCATTGAGTAAAAGACATGCGAGTTTAGCAGCTATGTTTACTAAATGGAAACACCTTGAGTATTTGGCTGGGTTTGATTTCAAGCCTCACTTTGTGTTAGAACCTAAAATGTTAGAGAGTTTATCGATTATACCTACTCTCACCAAAAGGATTTAAGATATCCATAAGAAACATGCTAATCTTGTTAAGATCATTTAGAAGTTGGAAATGAGAGTCGAGTATGAGGAAATAAAGAGTAAAAAGTCGTTCAAGATAGTTGACTTTGAAAGTATAAAAGACTGGTTGTTCCTAATATGGATGAATTGAGATATGAGGTTTTGAGAGAATGTCAACACTTTAGACTGACTATTCATTGTGGTGGTAACAAGATGTATTGAGATATGAAGTGAGCATGCTACTGGTAGGGTATGAAAGGGTATGTCGGGAGATTATTCTCGAAGTATATGAACTATTAATTGGCTAAAGCTGAGAAGAAGAAGTCGAGTGGGCTACTACAGCCATTAGATATTCCCACATAGAAGTGGAAGCAATTATCAATTGTTGCCAAGGATTAGGGTAGCATATGATGATATATGGTTAATCATGATCGCTTTGCCAATAACACATGGTTTATTCCTATCAAATTTGCTAGGATGGCATCCATGTTGGCTTAGCTATATATTAAATGGATAGTTCGATTCTATGAAATACCTACGAGTATAAGTAGTGATCGAGATTCCTTATTTACTAGTATATTCTGGAAGACTTTGCAGGAGGAATTGGGAACTGAACTACAAATTAGTATGGATTATCATCCCCAAATTGATTGTCAGACTGAGAGAATCAATCGAGTATTGGATGATTATATGAGAGCTTGTCTTTTGGATTTTCGAGGATCATGAGAAGACCATCTTCATCCAGTTGAGTTTGCATATGACAACAATTATCACTTAATTATTGTATGACACTGTATGAGACATTGTAAAATAGACCATATATTCCCCTTCCTGTTAATTAAAGACCAGAGAAAAGTTGGTTCTAAGATCAAAAATGACAAGAGAAATGACATATAAGATCGAGATCGTTCGAAAACGAATGAAAGCAACCCAAGATTGTCAAAAGAGGAGAAAACCAGTAACTTCCCCGTGAAGGAAAGGGCGGACACTTTGAGAACAACACACAAAAGAACGCTGACAGAAGAACATTTCATTGTTAATTACAACAATTCCATCAGAATACAAGAGTATACAGAGTATAAACAAATAATATACATCAGAAAAATATCAGAGATTACAATACATTACATAGCAGCGGAAAATAATACAATACACAACTAGAAGTAAAACACGGATACAGAGCTTTTCGAGTATCGTTCCAGCTGTAAATCAGGGTCCTGTGAATATAAATCTGCAAAGCCAAAACTACTAGCTGCCCGTGTCAAAATAAGGGCACCTAGAGTTTAGGTTAAAACAATAAACTCCAGGTCAGTCATGTGACTGGTGTGAGAACTAAAATAGTTATTAATCTTTATTTTAACGTTGGGTAAATCAAGGGACCACGCCGTATAACATGTAACGGGTTTCCTCCCAAGAATACTAGTGCATAAAACAATAGCGCAATGCTAAATAAAGAACAATGTAGATATTATAAGACCCAGGTCCCATCACACAATGCAACACAAGCCGAAGGATAGGGTTTTACCTTATAATAGCCAAAGAATGCTTGATACGTTTAAAAACAAATTATTTTGGTATTACTATAAGGGTATAGTGTCAAAACAATTTCAATCATAAATATCAATCATAGACGGCATGGGTACCATATATCATGTCGCCAAACTAGGCTCTACAATCAAAACCGCAAATGTCACGTATTGGAAGTTGGATTTCCATCTGTGAACCGAGGCAAAAGATAGCCCTCTACCGATTCGAGACAATCTAGCCCATGTCTCAGGACAGAACGCATCGACCCTTAGGAGCCACAGGGCCGGTCCACCGATGTGGATTAAAATGCCTGAACACTGCGTTTCCCCGCCCTTTGGGGCGTAAATGAGTCCAATGACTCCATCGGTCCCGGATCGACCAATATATCTGAGGCGCCTCGCAACAGCAACAACCACACATGTGAAAATAATATAAATGTCAACCAGTTTAAGCACTGACACCACCTCTAGCTAGAAAGAAACGCATGTCCTCCCTGGATCCTTCTCCCGTTTCTGTTTCACAACCGGGGTGTGAGGCTCACGAATCAATGCTACACAAAGCTATGCCACACAGGCCGTGCTTCGATCATCAACCATAAGACTTTGCTTTTCAACAAAAGCCTTGATCATTTGCCACTTAGGTATGCCACACAGGCAATTCACTCCATGCGATTGATATCCATCGATATATAACCCCTGAGCTCGTACGTCTCAGAGAAGGGCGTTAAGCAAGAGAATAAATTCTCCGCCGCCAAACAAATATATATTTAGTAGAAATCAATCACACAGACTAAAATCCAATGTCAGACACACAGTCCATTTACAAGTTTGTTCTGGGTCTGAACGAAACTGGAGGCACCTACTACCCCGCATATCCATCGATCTCCAAGTACGTCTCGACGATCACCAACTGATTCCCTCCTCTTGGGTGTACAGCCCAATCAATATCATGGGTAATCACCCAAACGATGTGAAGACCTCCGGTCTTCAACCGCCTTCTTCATCCTTGACACCACGTCGAATCAGTTATTCAGAATGGGATAAACCCGGTCTTTCTGAATAACTCGCGTATATAATAAATAAGTGTTACACAAACACAACATACGCCTCATTCCAATTCGAAATATTCTTTTATTCAAATATTCTTACACTTTGGGAAAGGTTCCCATTAGATTTTATCAAAGATAAATTCTTTAAATTTATTCTTTAATCTTCTTTTGAATATCAATTCAAACTAGTCGGGATTAGCGAACCACACCGAAGTAATCAATTATTATATTTCCCAATCCCAACCTATTCATCTCATGAAGTAAAACTGGTCATACTTCATATCTAACACCACGGTGTTATCGGTAAATTCAATTACCATTTCATGTTCAAATCTAATTAAAGATTTAACTATCGCCTGGAGCAAAACTGGTGATACTCCATTCTCGACCATTTCAATCTAATTAAAGATTCATTAAAACCCCACTTAGTTTTAATCTTCACAGAAATCAATATCCTGCCTTTAACTGGGTTAATGATCCAATGTCATTTAAAACACAGCTCACGATAAAACCAAAATCACATTCCATTAAGTATCGGGTTAAAGAAACAGTGTTATTTAAAACACCGTTCATGATTAACCCAAAAATCAATTCAAATTCAGTTCCAATTAAATACCATTTAATTGGTACACTTCATTAAATCTAAATAAAAAGATTTAATCTCTTTCTCAACTGGGTTTAAGAAAAGTATTAATGAAGACACCATTCACGGCAAACCCAAATCACATTTGATATTAAATATAAGGCTCTGATTAGAAAATATATCGGCTTATATTCAATATCAAATTCTACGACCAACAAATATCGTATTGGAAATAACGATATAAATATATCTTTCAAATTTCCATAACAATATCTGTATAATCACGAAATCCAACATCGAAATATTCCACAGACAATATCGATTCAAATCCATTCTAATTCAATTATTGGAAATTCTGGTTATTTTCAAAACCATTTCAAATCCAATTTATTTATTTTAAAAATAAATAAATTATTATTCTAGTTCAAAACTAGTTCATTTCAATAAAAATCTATTTTTATCTTTTCAAATATGGAGTTTTTCATCCCAATTCTTCACAAATCATTTTTTTATGATTCTACCCAAATTATTAATATTTTTAATAATTTTATCAAGGCCTGTACAGTCGATTTCCATCAACGACCATCGAACTGCACTTACAGCGACCTTTTCCCAATTTGATTTGGACATAATTCCAAATCCAACCGTTAGATTTCAAATTTCTAATATCCGTTAGAAAGCTCTTTTCGATACGAACCCAAGGGTTCCGGTTTTAGGAGAATCCGACGGTCGGATCTCCCGTAATATCCATTCGAAGTCAATGGTCGAAATTCGCGAACTACCGCGGCGCGACGCGTTCTATTCAGGCCATTATATATATATATATTATAAATATTTCGTCGGTTTCCTTTCAAAACGTATTTTATAAATCGTTTTAAATTCGTTTTCAAAACGATTTCAACTTCATATTCAATTTCTAATCAAAATTGAATATTCCATATCATCGATATACAAATGATATTATTTTCAAAACGTTATATTTTGAAATCACTTCTTTTCTATATTCATTATAAAAATGAATAAAATGGATATAAATATCGTTCACGTCAAAATGGCGTCAATCTAATCAACACGGCTTTTATTCAACACATGAATGTTTATTCTATTCAACACATGAATATTTTTCAATTCAACACATGAATTTATTCTGTTTCAACACATAAAATTATTTTCTTTATTGGAATAAGACCCAATCAATTACCATATAATGTTAATTATATGGATTTTCTACAACACATGTATATAATAGCAATGATAAATAATCAACCATCATCCAGAGTGCACCACACCACTGCATAAGCATTAAATATAAATAATTAATGCTTACACAGTCTGTTAACCCATCGATTGACATACAACTAAACAATCGGGATTAGTGTACGTCAAATATCATCCCAATACCCGTGTGGGGTTTCAAATCAACAAACACAAATTTTATTTGTGCAGTTGGGCGATGTGTAAAATTTATCGTCCCAATCAATATTAGTAAAATCAGTGTATATAAACAAATCGTCGGTTTGTTTATAAATATTCATTTCATATACACGTTAATAATTATATTTTTAACTATAAAATATTTTCCACTATAAAATATTTTATTTCACATCACATCACACAATCAACTACACATCAAAATCAAACAAACAAGCATACAAGCCGTCCATGGTCTATGGACGATGGGTGTCGGATGCTACTAAACACCGTCTGCATCCTAGTATATATTTCAAACTAGAAATAAATTAAAAGTGAGAATTTCTCACCGACTAGCTCATCCAATACCACGACTCTTCATATGTAGAAAATCTTCGCCGTTCTCGCCCTTTTGTCACTTTCGTTGCCCGTTTTCACTACATATTTAAAAGTCACATTTTTATATTGTTGCTATGTATATAAAAAACTCATTTTTATAACTACGCTATATGGATAAAAATCACTATTCTTATCCCGCTACTAATAGATAAAAATTATATTTTTACATCGCTACTATATAGATAAAAATTCTACTTTTACATCGCTACTATATAGATAAAAATTCTATTTTTATCTTGCCAATAATATAATAAAAATTATATTTTTATTACTCTAAATGAATAAAAAATCATATTTTTATTCTTCCTATGATATAAAGATCGAATTTTTACTATCTATTATAATATAAAAATCATATTTTTATTCTTTCTATAATATAATAATCATATTTTTATTCTTTCTGTAATATAAAAATCATATTTTTATATGATAAAAATTACTTCTTTTCCCGAATAAAAATCCTAGCTCTACACAAATAAAAATCCTAACTTTAAGGTGTTAAAATTCCTATATTCAAGTTGTTAAAAATCCTATATTTTCCTAAAACTAAAAAATCAGAATTAAGAAATAAAAACTTACAGCGTGATGGAGGAGGGGGGATGAGGCGGAGGCGCGGTTTTCCGATGGCTTGGGGTGAGGCGGCCTTCGAATCGAAGAGGAGAGGGACGTGACGAAGGGGAAGAATTGGAGGAGGGCAGGAAAAGGAGGAGAAGAGAGGGGGGGGGGGAATCGTCGTCTTCGAGGTAGAGGAGGAGGCGGTGGGGGCGGAGTTCGTCGTCATCGGCTGATGGGGGGCGCGCGATCGATTCGTCTAGGGTTTTTTTCTTTTATTTTTGTGTTTTGAAAATAGACCGGGGTGGGGGGTGGGGGGGGTAAAGGAGAGAAGGATGTTGAATTTTTTATTTAATTTTCAAAAAGTAACTTTTTATTTCGACTTCGAAATCGAACTCACCGATTGTCGTCCATAGCTAAGTACCCCCATTCCGAACACAATGGGATATGTATCGCAGGCTGGTTCGACTGCTTCGATCAGTTTTCGTCAAAATCAAAATATAACTCTATATATTGAATTTGAACGCACATTTCAATTTACCGGGCCCACATACAAACTCTAAAAATTCCCAAAAAATATTTTCTAGCTTCATATTGACGATACGGTCCTAACAAAACAAATTTCGTCAAATTCTGAGATCGTTTGAAAAATGACCATTTTCCAGTCGATTAAAATCAACTGAAACTGGTCAAATGCGTTTTCCTTCGCCACGCTCACATATTGACTCGAAAAATTATGAATTTTGAAACCTAGCAACAACTAGACATCCCGGATCCAACAAAAGTGGTTTCATCGAAAACCGAGGTCGTTTGCAAAATGGCTATTTTTAAGGGCCTGAATTCCATAGCGACTATTCTGAATTTTCAACTGGACGTATCTTTTTATTCCCGCTATGAAATTTCAATTTTTTGGATTCGTTGGAAAGATATTCTCAATTAGATTCAAATATTTTTGGTTTCGCTAAAATCCGGTTTATTTTGAATCCTGTACATTCATTTGAAATCTAAAATCGAAATTTCAAACTACCGCGCCATTTTCGATTCCTTTTATAATTAAAATAAAATATTTATATTCTAACGACGATCTATATAATATATACGTTCGAATTCTATTCAAAATAAATTTCTCGTCGCTATTATTTAAAGTAATTCATTTTAAATAATCAAAATTCGCTAAAATTGCCAAAATAAAAATTTTAAATTGGCTCAGATTTCTGGGTTATTACAATCTCCCCCACTTAAAACTTTTCGTCCCCGAAAAGGAACGAAGCCGAAAGTTGTTTCACAAACAAACTCAACTTTCGTTATTTTCTTTACGGCTTAAGTTCTTCAAATTTCAGTTTTTAAGAACTTTTCAAATTTTCCAAAAATTTTGGCTAACACCCTAAATTTTCGAAATTTTTTGCCATAACCTCCCCTGCACCGAGGACTTCGGGATATTTCATATAGCCTCCCATGGCCTTCTTCAATCCAAAAAGAAAAAGAAAAAGCCAAGCGGCTAGCCAATCGGCTCATAAAATCATCATCACCTAAACAAAATAGTAAATTATGGTAAACATGTACCTATTTGTCGGGCAAACAATTTTATTCTTCTACTCTAGCCTCTTTGCTATGACCTGTTCAATGTAAGTACATGTACATGCATGCATATGCGATAAATTTTCTATACAATTTACTATTTGCTTTAAATTTGCTATATGGTTCAACATTTAATTAATCAAACTATAATCAAACAACACAATCAGCAATCAATTAGTGAATTATCGTTTCAAATTCATAACTTTGATGTATAGTCAAAAAATCACATTTTTGATGCCAATTCACAACAATAAGCCCTATCTAATTTTGGTTCTCACACCAGTCAATAGGAAATATATAGATATCACACCTTCGTCACTCGAATATAAATTCTGATGATGATATATCAATCATCAGAATCACCCCCGGGCGACTAGAGTGTAATTCTATATCTACCCAATATATTAAAACTTCGAATACACGCGGATCAGACGTATATGCAAAATCTTTATATACTAGATAGTCCACATCAACATAAATGAATATTCAAATACAAATAATTCGATTTAAATTTTCAAAACAAAATATGTTTTCATTTTAAAAGATATACTCTTCACACTCGTTATAGGATACTACTGATCCCATCTCTAACGAGTCATTCTTATTGGATATTACTAATCCAATTCTGATGAATTCTTTCATTTGGTTCTAACGTGTCTTGTTCTCTGAGCTTTGTAAACCAAAGCTCTGATACCAACTGAGAAAACCTGTAACTTCCTCGTGAAGGAAAGGGCGGATACTTTGAGAACAACACACAAAAGAACGTAGACAGAAGAACATTTCATTGTTAATTACAACAATTCCATCAGAATACAAGAATATACAGAGTATAAACAAATAATATACATCAGAAAAATATCAGAGATTACAATACATTACATAGCAGCGGAAAATAATACAATACACAACTAGAAGTAATACACGGATGCAGAGCTTTCTGAGTATCGTTTCAGCTGTAAATCAGGGTCCTGTGAATATAAATCTGCAAAGCCAAAACTACTAGCTGCCCATGTCAAAATAAGGGCACCCAGAGTTTAGGTTAAAACAATAAACTCCAGGTCAGTCATGTGACTAGTGTGAGAACTAAAATAGTTATTAATCTTTATTTTAACGTTAGGTAAATCAAGGGACCACGCCGTATAACACGGAACGGGTTTCCTCCCAAGAATACTAGTGCATAAAACAACAGCGCAATGCTAAATAAAGAACAATGTAGATATTATAAGACCCAGGTCCCATCACACAATGCAACACAAGACGGAGGATATGGCTTTACCTTATAATAGCCAAAGAATGCTTGATACGTTTAAAAACAGATTATTTTGGTATTACTATAAGGGTATAGTGTCAAAACAATTTCAATCATAAATATCAATCATAGACGGCATGGGTACCATATATCATGTCGCCAAACTAGGCTCTAAAATCAAAACCGCAAATGTCACGTATTGGAAGTTGGATTTCCATCTATGAACCGAGGAAAAAGATAGTCCTCTACCGATTCGAGACAATCTATCCCATGTCTCAGGGACAGAATGCATCGACCCTTAGGAGCCACAGGGCCGGTCCACCGATGTGGATTAAAATGCCTGAACACTGCGTCCCCCCCCACCTTTGGGGCGTAAATGTGTCCAATGACTCCATCGGTCCCGGATCTACCGACATATCCGAGGCGCCTCGCAACAGCAACAACCACACAGATGAAAATAATATAAATGTCAGCCAGTTTAAGCACTGACACCACGTCTAGCTAGACAGAAACGCATGTCCTCCCTGGATCCTTCTCCCGTTTCTGGTTCACAACCGGGGTGTGAGGCTCGCGAATCAACGCTACACAAAGCTATGCCACACAGGTCGTGCTTCGATCATCAACCATAAGACTTTGCTTTTCAACAAAAGCCTTGGTCATTTGCCACTTAGGCATGCCACACAGGCAATTCACTCCATGCAATTGATATCCATCGATATATAACCCCTGAGCTCATACGTCTCAGAGAAGGGCGTTAAGCAAGAAAATAAATTCTTCGCCGCCAAACAGATATATATTTAATAGAAATCAATCACACAGACTAAAATCCAATGTCAGACATACGGTCCATTTACAAGTTCGTTCTGGGTCTGAACGAAACCGAAGGCACCTAGTACCCTGCATATCCATCGATCTCTAAGTACGTCTCGACGATCACCAACTGATTCCCTCCTCTTGGGTGTACAGCCCAATCAATATCATCGGTAATCACCCAAACGATGTGAAGACCTCCGGTCTTCGACCACCTTCTTCATCCTTGGCACCACGTCGAATCAGTTATTCAGAATGGGATAAACTCGGTCTTTCTGAATAACTCGCGTATATAATAAATAAGTGTTACACAAACAAAACATACGCCTCACTCCAATTCAGAATATTCTTTTATTCAAATATTCTTACACTTTGGGAAAGGTTCCCATTAATTTTTATCAAAGATAAATTCTTTAAATTTATTCTTTAATCTTCTTTTGAATATCAATTCAAACTAGGTTGGATTAGCGAACCACACCGAAGTAATCATTTATTTTATTTCCCAATCCCAACCTATTCATCCCATGAAGTAAAACTGGTCATACTTCATATCTAACACCATGGTGTTATCGGTAAATTCAATTACCATTTCACGTTCAAATCTAATTAAAGATTTAACTATCGCCTGGAGCAAAGCTGGTGATACTCCATTCTCGACCATTTCAATCTAATTAAAGATTCAATAAAACCCCACTTAGTTTTAATCTTCACAGAAATCAATATCCTGCCTTTAACTGGGTGAAAGAACCAATGTCATTTAAAACACGGCTCACGATAAACCCAAAATCACATTCCATTAATTATCGAGTTAAAGAACCAGTGTTATTTAAAACACCGTTCACGATAAACCCAAAAATCAATTCAAATTTAATTCCAATTAAATACCATTTAATTGGTACACTTCATTAAATTTAAATAAAAAGATTTAATCTCTTTCTCAACTGGGTTTAAGAACAGTGTTAATGAAGACACCATTCACGACAAACCCAAATCACATTTGATATTAAATACAAGGCTCTGAATAGAAAATATATCGGCTTATATTCAATATCAAATTCTATGACCAACAAATATCGTATTGGAAATAACGATATAAATATATCTTTCAAATTTCCATAACAATATATGTATAATCACGAAATCCAACATCGAAATATTCCACAGACAATTTCGATTCAAATCCATTCCAATTCAATTATTGGAAATTCTGGTTATTTTCAAAACCATTTCAAATCCAATTTATTTATTTTAAAAATAAATAAATTATTATTCTAGTTCAAAACTAGTTCATTTCAATAAAAATCTGTTTTTATCTTTTCAAATATGGAGTTTTTCATCCCAATTCTTCACAAATCTTTTTTTTATGATTTTACACAAATTATTAATATTTTTAATAATTTTATCAAGGCCCGTACAGTCGATTTCCATCAACGGCCATCGAACCGCACTTACATCGACCTTTTCCCAATTTGATTTGGACATAATTCCAAATCCAACCGTTAGATTTCAAATTTCAAATATCCGTTAGAAAGCTCTTTTCGATACGAACCCAACGGTTCCAGTTTTAGGAGAATCCGATGGTCGGATCTCCCGTAATATCCATTCGAAGTCAATGGTCGAAATTCGCGAACTGCCACGGCGCGGCGCGTTCTATTCAGGCCATTATACATATATATATTATATTTCGTCGATTTCCTTTCAAAACGTATTTTATAAATCGTTTTAAATTCGTTTTCAAAACGTTTTCAACTTCATATTCAATTTCTAATCAAAATTGAATATTCCATATCATCGATATACAAATGATATTATTTTCAAAAAGTTATATTTTGAAATCACTTCTTTTCTATATTCATTATGAAAATGAATAAAATGGATATAAATATCGTTCACGTCAAAATGGCGTTAATCTAATCAACACGGCTTTTATTCAACACATGAATGTTTATTCTATTCAACACTTGAATATTTTTCAATTCAACACATGAATTTATTCTATTTCAACACATGAAATTATTTTCTTTATTGGAATGAGGCCCAATCAATTACCATATAATGTTAATTATATGGATTTTCTACAACACATGTATATAATAGCAACGATAAATAATCAACCATCATCCAGAGTGCACCACACCACTGCATAAGCATTAAATATAAATAATTAATGCTTACACAGTTTGTCAACCCATCGATTGACATACAACTAAACAATCGGGATTAGTGTACGTCAAATATCATCCCAATACCCGTGTGGGGTTTCAAATCAACAAACACAGATTTTATTTGTGCAGTTGGGCGATGTGTAAAATTTATCGTCCCAATCAATATCAGTCAAATCAGTGTATATAAACAAATCGTCGGTTTGTTTATAAATATTCATTTCATATACACGTTAAAAATTATATTTTTAACTATAAAATATTTTCCACTATAAAATATTTTATTTCATTTCACATCACATCACACAATCAACTACACATCAAAATCAAACAAACAAGCATACAAGCCGTCCATGGTCTGTGGACGATGGGTGTCGGGTGCTACTAAACACCGTCTGCATCCTAGTATATATTTCAAGCAAGAAATAAATTAAAAGTGAGAAGTTCTCACTGACTAGCTCATCTATTACCACAACTCTTCATATGCAGAAAATCTTCGCCGTTCTCGCCTTTTTGTCACTTTCGTTGCCCGTTTTCACTACATATATAAAAGTCACATTGTTATATTGTCGCTATGTATATAAAAAACTCATTTTTATAACTACGCTATATGGATAAAAATCACCATTCTTATCCCGCTACCAATAGATAAAAATTATATTTTTACATCGCTACTATATAGATAAAAATTCAACTTTTACATCGCTACTATATAGATAAAAATTCTATTTTTATCTTGCCACTAATATAATAAAAATTATATTTTTATTACTCTACGTGAATAAAAATCATATTTTTATTCTTCCTATGATATAAAGATCAAATTTTTACTATCTATTATAATATAAAAATCATATTTTTATTCTTTCTATAATATGAAAATCATATTTTTATATGATAAAAATTACTTCTTTTCCCAAATAAAAATCCTAGCTCTACACAAATAAACATCCTAACTTTAAGGTTTTAAAAATCCTATATTCAAGGTGTTAAAAATCTTATATTTTCCAAAAACTAAAAATCAGAATTAAGAAATAAAAACTTACAGCGTGTTGGAGGAGGGGGGATGAGGCGGAGGCGCGGTTTTCCGATGGCTCGGGGTGCGGCGGCCTTCGAATAGAAGAGGAGAGGGATGTGATGGAGGGGAAAATCAGAGGAGGGGAGGAAAAGGAGGAGGAGAAGAGAGGGGGGAATCGTCGTCTTCGAGGTGGAAGAGGAGGCGGAGTTCATCGTCGTCGGCTAATGGGGGGTGCGCGATCGATTCGTCTAGGCTTTTTTTTCTTTTCTTTTATTTTTCTGTTTTGAAAATAGACAGGGGGGGTAAAGTAGAGAGGGATGTTGAACTTTTTATTTAATTTTTTATTTTTATTTTCAAAAAGTAACTTTTTATTTCGACTTCGAAATCGAACTCACTGATTGTCATCCATAGCTATTTACGCCCATTCCGAACACAATCAGATATGTATCACAGACTGATTCGACTGTTTCGATCAGTTTTCATCAAAATCAAAATATAACTCTATATATTGAATTTGAACGCACATTTCAATTTACCGGGCCCACATACAGACTCTAAAAATTCTCGAAAAATATTTTCTAGCTTTGTATTGACGATACGGTCCTAACAAAATAAATTTCGTCAAATTCTGAGATCGTTTGAAAAATGACCATTTTCCAGTCGATTAAAATCAACTGAAACTGGTCAAACGCGTTTTCCTTCGCCACGCTCACATATTGATTCAAAAAATTACGAATTTTGAAACCTAGCAATAACTAGACATCCCGGATCCAACAAAAGTGGTTTCGTCGAAAACCGAGGTCGTTTGCAAAATGGCTATTTTTAAGGGCCTGA
Source organism: Allium sativum (assembly GCA_030737875.1). NCBI lineage: Eukaryota > Viridiplantae > Streptophyta > Magnoliopsida > Asparagales > Amaryllidaceae > Allium > Allium sativum. The sequence continues at coordinate 859,851,161 of CM060915.1, read as the reverse complement.
ATTCCATAGCGACTATTCTGAATTTTCAACTGGACGTATCATTTTATTCCCGCTATGAAATTTCAATTTTTTGGATTCGTTGGAAAGATATTCTCAATTAGATTCAAATATTTTTGGTTTCGCTAAAATCCGGTTTATTTTGAATCCTGTACATTCATTTGAAATCTGAAATCGAAATTTCAAACTACAGTGCCATTTTCGATTCCTTTTATAATTAAAATAAAATATTTATATTCTAACGACGATCTATATATATACGTTCGAATTCTATTCAAAATAAATTTCTCGTCGCTATTATTTAAAATAATTCATTTTAAATAATCAAAATTCGCTAAAATTGCCAAAATAAAAATTTTAAATTGGCTCAGATTTCTGGGTTATTACAAAAGAGTTATGCCGAAGAGGAGAACTAATTTGGAATTCTCGGTGGAAGACTTGGTATTTGTTATGGTTTCATCTTTGAGGAACGTTGTTAGATTTCGAAGGAAAGGCTAGTTATCCACGAGATTTTTTGGGACATTTCTGATTATCGAGCATATTAGGAAGCTCGTTTGTAGAGTGAAATTACTTGAGAAGATGGCAAGTTTGCACTATATTTTTCATGTGTCGTATCTACGGAAGTTAGTGCACGACCTAAGTATGGTAGTATCTCCAGATTAGGTTGAAGAATTAGAGGTCGAGTCTTATGTTTCTAGACTTTGTAAGTTGCTTCGTATTGTTGGGAATGACACGAAAAAGCTTAGGAGGAAGGTTGGTAAGCCAGTCAAGTACAATGGAGCAAGGACGATGACGATTGCACATAAGCAATGGACAATAGAATGTAGACAACCCATCCAGAACTCTTTTGGTAGTATGTCCTATATATCACATTTTATTTGTGCTATTGTATCTTGTACTATTAAAGTTTTGGATTCTACGATAGGGTTTTGGTTTCATGGATTGTTGCATGCTAGATTGGATGATAGATTGGCTACTCGTGGATGATAGACATGTAGAATACTTTATTTGCTAGTGCTTGCTTGGAATTTCCGGGGCGAAATTTCTAAAGAGGGAAGATGTAACTATAGATATTTTACGTATCATAGGATCATAAAATAATTCTATTTGATTCCAAAGTGGTCGTATCATTCTTGTATTCTAATATGTGGTTCATGGGATGTGATGTATATCCATGATTTTTACAGAATTGTTTTGTAACCATTTTGTGACGACCCCATTCCCGATAAGACGGTGGCAAGGGTAATCTTTGGAATATAACACATAAACAGATAACAATAGAACAGAAATAATGAAATACATCAGATAATGTACAATAGAATACACTGGATAAATATAATCATCAGAGTTACATAGTATATAGGATCATACTTAGTACAAAATACAGTTCCGCTATACATAAATGTCTACTGCTGAAAAGAAAACATAATATGTACAACAGGAGCTGAACAGCATAAAAAGAGATAAATGATAGAATCCATCTTCAGCTCCAGCTGTCCAGAAAGAGCCTGCTAAAACCTGAATACAAGGCTGCCCATGTAGAAAAAGGGGCACCCGAGTTTGCAAGTGAAACAAACTACGAGTCAGTCATCGGACTGGTATGAGAAATCTACTTAACACATTTTCAAATATGGCCAATCACCGGACTACGCCACTTTCGCGGAACGGGTTTACTCCATTGGATTGCCAGTGCTTTAAAACAAATAAATCCTTTAAACATCGCAATGCTTTTTATAAAAATGAAGCTATTATAAGACTCAGTTCCCATCACACAATGCAACACAAACCGGAGGATAGAGTTTTACCTTATAATGGCCAAATATGCTTGATACGAGGAAAACAAATCATTTGAAATGCAAATTTTATCATTTAATTCTTAATCAGACTCCAACTGTAAACTAGTAGGAGAACGATTTCCTAGGTATTAACCCCGAAGGCCGAAACCAACATTAGACCAATACCCAGGAAACCATCTGTCCTAGCTCGTTTCCAGTTAGTTTCTAACTTTAGATACAATCATAAATATCAATCATAGACGGCATGAGTAACATATATCATGTCGCCATATATATATATACAATCAAAACCGCACAATGTTGTATTTGGAAATTGGGTTTCCGCCATGAACCGAGGCCACAGATCGTCCTCACTGCTTCGAGACAATCTTGCTTACCATGTCTCAGGACCCAGACTCAGGTGGGCCCCTGGATCGTCAGGGCCGGTCCACCGATGTGGATTAAAATGCCTGAACTCTACGTCTCCCCGCCCTATGGGGCGTAAATGAGCCAACGAATGACCCCATCGATTCGAGAACGACCGATATATCCGAGGCGCCTCACAATCCATCATCCACATAAGTAAAATGTCAGGCCGTGTAAAAACACTGACACAACTCCTAGCTAGAAAGAAACGCATGTCCTCCCTGAAGTCCTCTCCCGTTTCTGGTTCATACCTGGGTGTGAGGCTCGCGAATTCACGTTATACACAAAGCTATGCCACACAGGCGTTGCTTTGATCATCCACCACATAGCTCTGCTTTTCAACAAAAGCTTTGATCATTGCATCTCAGCATGCCACACCGACAATTCACGCCATGTAACCGACGTTTATCAGTCACACAGAATGAAATCCAATGTCAGACATACAGTCCATTTACAAGTCCATCCTGAGTCTGAACGAAACCGGAGGATCTTTATTCGCATATCCGTACAATCAACCTGTACGTCCGGACGGCTACTACTTCAACCCCTTCTAGGTAGCTACTCTTATCATGAGCATCAGTAGCACCCCTCCATTCGACGTGAAGATCATCGGTCTTGCATCGCCTTCATATCTTCGATTTCGAACATCGATCAATTATTTGAAATGAGAATTAACTTGGCCTTTTCAAGTAATTCACGTATGTTTAGAATTTCAAATCAATTCATTTCAATGGTTAAATTATTCGATATCACTAATCATGTTCTTTAGTGTAATTTTCACGCCAAACACATTCAACCATCAAATATCACGTAAACCGTGCAAATTCAGTTTATTTCCATTCCATATCGTTCATAATATTTTATCACGATTTATCGCTATTTTTATTTATTTAAAAATAGCCAATATATTCAAAACAACGCTTCAGGCCATAACGCGGCCGTGGCGGTGTTTTTCTCTAGATTTGATTTACACATATCTGAAAATTTAACCGTTGGATCTTCACAAATTTTATATCATTAGAAAGATCTTTTCAAAACGAACCCAACGGTTTCAGTTTTGGGAAAATTCGACGGTCGGATCTCTCGCACTAATCGTTTGAAGCTATGATTTCAAAATACGAACTGCAGCGTCGTTATTCGATTTAATTTAATTATATTTATATATATATATATAAATATAATCGATTCTGGCGCTGTTTTTCTTTAGATTTGAATTAAACATTCCAGACAATCCAACCATTGGACCTTTACAAAGTTGGTGCCGTTGGAAAGATATTTCCAAGGCGAACCCAACGGTGGTGGTTTTGGGAAAATCCGATGGTCGGATCTCCCGCACTAATCGTTTGAAATCACGGTTTCAAAATACGAATTGCAGCGTCGTTATTCAATTCATTTTAATTATATATATATATATATATATATATATATATATATAAATATAATCGATTCTTCGATTTCAAAACCATATTCATGTTAAACATTTGATAAAAATGATATTTTTATCCAATAGACATTTATTTCAACACTTCACTATTTTTAATAATTCATGCATATCATAAAAATGTAATTTTTATTGTAAAACGATTTATTTCAAAAACACGACTATTTTATATAGTTCATATAGATGATAAAAATATGATTTTTATTATAAAACAATTTATTTAAAATACGAGTACCATTCAACACATGAATTTCTATTCAATGAATGAATTTCTATTCAACACATGAATGTTTTCTAAAGTTTATATATAATAAAAATGTGATTTTTATTGTAAAACAATTTATTTAAAATACGAGTACCATTCAACACATGAATTTCTATTCAACGAATGAATTTCTATTCAACACATGAATGTTCTCTATAGTTTGTATATATAATAAAAATGTGATTTTTATTGTAAAACAATTTATTTCAAAACACGATTATTTTATATAGTTCAAACAGGTGATAAAAATGTGATTTTCATTATAAAACAATTTATTTCAAAACACGGTTATTTTTCAATACATGGATTTCTATTCAATAATTGAATATAGTCTCAACCAATAAATCAAACACAGAAAGATTTCAGGAAATTTCGGCAGTATAACGGCAGGGTAGTTAAAACCGGGACCGTCCCTAGTACGGCTCCTCGCTCTACCTTAAAACCTCGCGGTTTTTGACAATGGGGAATCATGAATCTAGTTCGCACGCAGGCGGCATGTTTTATTTTCATTTCCATAATCCTATTCTAATTTGCTTCAACCACAAGAGGGTATTTTTCAACCACAAAGGTATTTTTCAACCACAATCAATCAATCATTCTCAACCACAAACAATTTTATCAACCAATTTCACATCAATCAAATAATCCCAAACAATATCACAACCAATAAATATAGTCCATGGTCTGTGGACGAGGGGAGTATATATATATATATATATTCGCATATAAATATATTTCAATTTACTTCAATTCATTTCAGTGTCATTTCTTCATGTATATAATTTTTACAACACATATATAACTTATACATCGAACGTACAACTTATACAACGCCTATACATGAGGTGTACAATGCTTATATAACTCATACATCGACTATATAATTCATACATCATCGTTTCCCATATCGTTTATAAATTAGAAATCTCACATTGGGTTCCACTCCACCAAAAATAGTAGAAGGCTCAGAAAAATATCCGGTCTCTTCTAGAATGTAGAAGACGTCCTTGTGGTCACGATGTTTACTATTTCATCGAATTTCATTATCACACGATAAAGATACGATTTTTCAAAGTTTGCAACACTTTAAAGTGTTAAAATCGGTTCAAAATCACCAAACCCGTACCTCTCAGCAGTGGTTCAAAAGTAGGTCTTTGATTTTCGAGCAAACCGTGTAGCGTTAGGCCGATCGGGTGGTGCAGCGTCGAGGGGGGAGGAAGGGCGCACGTGCGTGACGTGGTGGGGCCCACTTCGGTGCACTGTAGCGACGGCGGCGGAGCTCCTAAGGTCGGACGTTCACGGAGGTGATTCTCCCTATATACACGACGATAATTGATGCTCCTTATATGGATGTGAAGAGGAAGCTTCGATCTTCAAAAACTTCCAAAGGAGCATGCGTTTTTGTTGAGAGGAATTGGAGAAACGAAGGAGAGAAGGTGGGAGGCTCAGCCGTCGTTCGTCGCTGAAGGGAATCGGGGAGAGGGAAGGGCCTTTGACCAATATTTTTTTATTAATTTATATATTTTTAAATTTCGAAAATACCCTCTTTCACCCACTAACCCCTATTCAAGCCCAACGACTGTCATCCCTAGCATTTTACCCCCATTCCAAACACAATGGGATGGGTTTCATAGGCCCATTCGACTGTTTCAGTCAGTTTTCTTTCAAATTAAAATATAAAACATTCAATATTTAATTTGAACGCACATTTCAATTTGCCGGGGCGACATACTGATTCGAGAAATTCCAGAAAAATAAATCTGGCTATGTTTTGACGATACGGTCCCAACAAAACTAGTTTCGTCGAATTCTGAGATCGTTTGCAAAATGGCCCATTTCTGGTCGATCCAATTTAACTGTAATTGACCAAAATACATTTTCCTTTGCCACGCTCACATACTAGCTTCAAAAATTATGAAATTTGAAACCTAGCCATAACTTCACATCCCGGATCCAACAAAAGTGGTTTCGTCGAATTCCGAGGTCGTTTGCAAAATGTCCATTTTCACGGGCTATATAAATTCTATAGCGACCTTTCTGAAAATTCATTTGGCCATAACTTTTGACTCCCGCTATGAAACTTCGATTTTTCAGATTCTTTAGAAAGATATTCACTAACAGATTTAAATATTTTTGGTTTCACTCAAATCCGTTTTGTTTTGCATCCGGTACAGTCAGTCAAAGTTTGAATTCAAATTTTGAAACTGCCGCGCCATTTCAGGCCTTGTTTATAATTCAAATTAATTATATTCATTTTCAACATCGATTCAAACTACCTTTTCGTCGTTATTATTTAAAATATTTATTTTAAATATTTAAAATCCACTAAAACAGCCAATTTAAAAAATTTAAATTGGTTCAGATTTTACGGGTTATTACACATTTTTCCCTTATGGTTTACTGTTTTAGTTATGACTTTTGTTAGGGATTAAATCGGGTGAGAACATTTCGTCGAGTGGTCACATTAAAGATTTGGCCTAGTGGTTTAAGAAAAATTGTTGTTTTAAGTTTTTGTGCATGTTGGACAAACTAATTAACAGCTAATGGGTTAATTAGTGAGACCATTAGGCTAATGACCAGTGATTGTAAATAGGGGGTTAAAGAAGAGAATTAGAGTTCTTCTCCTCGTTCTACACATTATGTTAAGCCTTTGTAAATTTCCGATTCAACCTAATTCCTCTAAACCCTAATTTCTTTCTCAAATGATTTTATGTTGCATCTAGAGACAAGATCAACATTAAGAGAGATTAGATCTCGCTGCTTTGCATCAAATTCAATTGGTTTCTTCATTGTTTCTTCGCTGTCCAGATTTGTTATCATCTCTATTACATTGGATCAAGGTTTTAGTAAGTGATAGAGATCTATCGCTTGGTTAATTCGGATTATATGAGTTAATTAGGTTAATCAAACACCTCATATGCTAATTTTACCATTAAACCAGATCATATATGTCTACTCTAGTTTTGGACATCTTACGACTATCTAATTTGACGATATATCATGTAATTTGTTAGATCCGCCTTGTTTGATGTGTTAATTAGTGACCAATTATGCTAGATTTGTGATTATTATGAGATGAATCATGTTAATATGTGTTTACATGATTGTTCATGTTTGAAATTGGATGAATTTTTGTTTAATTCGTTGAATTATATGTTAGACATTATTTTTTCATCCAGAATTGTGTGTCATGGGACTTAGAATCGAAGAGCACTGCAAGAAAAATGATTTTTTGTTGCAAAAATCAGTGGCGTTTATTTGCAAATGCAAGAAAAAGTGTTTTCACTCCTATTATTAACATGGAAAAAAAATTCATCTCCTCGCATAACAAAAAATTAGCCCGTGTGGTCAAGAAAAAACATGACCACCTATTTTCTATTCCTATCCCGCTCAAAATTTTAACCCTCGTTCTCTTCCCCTCCCCAAATCCCTTTATCGAAAAATTTCCCTTTCCCCCAAATCGCTCTCTGGCGAAGAAATCGCATCGATTAACGTTCCTCGTGTCATTGTCAACTCTGTCGTACTCCTCTCAACAAGGTCGCGCAAGTTGGCGAAAATCTCCGCTCACGGTATAGGTAAATTTAGGTATGAATTCTTTAACTCGATTTTGTGATTCTATTCGGATTGTGTATGAAATATTTGAATGCATGCTATTCTCTCATCTCCTATCTTGTTATGGTTTGATGGTATAGCTGATTAACCCTAATTACAATCACTCATTGATCTGTAATTCTGTATTCTATCATTTTCTCATCTCGTACCTTGCTAGGGCTCGGTTATGTTATAACTGCCTGATTTTCATGTTCTATTTGGATGCTTTTCTGATAGGTTATTTTCATATTACGCTTTTGATGTGATGGATTTTTATTTAGTTGTGGGAAGTAATGAGACATGAAAACCATTCAGGAGTTTTGAATAGACAAATTTTCCTCTCTTTTATGTGAGTCTAGGATCTGTGAGATCTGGATAATGTACAATAATACACTGATGATATCATGTATGGTGTACATAGGTATAAGAAGTGGCGTACGCAGTCACACTAATCGGTACCATGTCTTATACTTGAATCTAGGATTTGTCTAGATTTCATATTTTGAATAGTGTGGCTAATTTCTACGGCTTTTTGATATATCTCAGTTAATAAATGTAATTCAATAGGCACCACCCTATAAACTTTTGCATACTAAGCCTTACCAATTTTCCTACTTTTGCCTCGTCCCAAGCATTGATGATCCAAGCCTGTACTTCTTACTAGCTCCTTCTTGCCTTATAATTGTAATTGAGATACTATGGAGTTTTCCCTTTTCTAATTTTTTTGGGTTCACTGGCCGTATTTAAATCACGCAAGGCCTTTAGTAGATAAGATACTCATGTCTCAAACCTTTGTTCGCTCTTTATGACTTTATCCTATATGGTTCCAAGCAATATGTAATTGTATAATTCTCTTTAGTTGTCTTGGCCTTGTTCAAATCTCCTGAAACATTTTGCAGTTAAGATATTCCTATATGGTTCTATAACATTTTGCTTGATTGTTGTAATCTTTAAATAGGCACGCTTATTTAGTATCTGAATGGAGATTTGTACTATTATATTTGATAATAGTACTGGTACCCAATGTTATTAGAAGTGAAAAGCGCACCGAAGCGCCACGCTTAGAGCATAAGCGCAATGCGCAAACGCGAAGCGCGTGCTTCGGTAAAGCGAAGCGCATAATATACAAAATTTTAGATAATAGTAGAGTTGGAACTTCTTTTCCTACTATTTTATAATTGTTCCTGGCAGATTTGTACTTAAACATATAATCAGATTCGTTGAAGTAGAATTATGTAGTTAGTGCATCATTTATAAGATGCTTTGATGTATTTTTTGGTAATAACTTTAACATGTAGTTTTTTTTCTAATAACAGATAACCAATTTATACGTCAAAGATTGGAAACTTATTTGTCTTCATAAGTCAATGATGGAAAAAATCGGGGTTTTTTTAAACAGGTGATAAAAAAATGCTTAACTTACTACATATTTTGAGATTTAGAACATATAATATAATATTAAGAATAATTTTTTTATTTTTATTACTTCTATCATAGAACTAGTATAGAGTACTGACATGGGGCAGTGAATTTTGTGCACGATGCAAGGAGGAACGTAAGAAATGTAGAAAAAATGTTATGCCCTTGCTGAGACTGTTGGAATCTTAGTCGCCATGATGACCAAACTATTGTTGACCATTTAATTATAAAAGGAATGGATCCTAGATACATTGATGGTGAATGGGTTAATCATGGTGAAGAGATAAATGTAGAGAAGAAAACAATTACGTTTGATGTATATGATATATTCAAGATGATTCACTTTGAAGACGAAGATTTTATGAATAATGATTTTTTTGATGATGATAAAGGTAATGTTGATTTTTGGAGAAAAGACAATGAGTTACTCAAGAACTTGGAAGATATAGAAACTCCATTATAGCCTGGTTGCATAGATCACACAAAATTATCTGCTATCACTGTCTTGTATAATCTTAAATGCGAGAGTGGCATGTCTGATAGTGGGTTCAATAATATTTTAGTTGTGTAACATCGATTTCTGCCGAAGGAAAACGTGCTTCTCAAAACCGTATATGAAGTCAAGAAATTTCATAAAGTTTTCGACATGGGTTTTGAAAAGATACATGCATGTGAGAATGACTGTTGCCTTTTCAGAAAAGAATACAAAGATTTAGTAAATTGTCCAAAATGTGGTTCTTCGAGATGCAAGAAAAATAAAAATAAAAATAATAACTATGTTAATCGCATGAAAACATAAAATAGAAATATATACATATTATCTGTCCAAATTAGCGTAAAATGATAAAATATACACTCTATGTATTGTTTGGAAAAGGTTCAATTATGGAATTATATGTAAGTGAAGTCCATATTGAATTAATATATTTGTGGCGACCATTTGTAGCAATCAATATAATTAGTTGCTATAAATAGGACTGCAAAATCAATAAATAACAATTGTGACTAATGTTGATTGGAGAAAATGAACATAATAGGAAAATGGTTAAAATTCTTAAATTTATTAGGATAAATGTTGTAGACCCTAATTAGGAAATTTGAATTTATAAACCGCATTTAGGCACGAGATTAAGCGTAACTTATGGAATAAGTCTGCTTGGAAATAACCGGCATATCCAAAATTCGCAAATGGTCAGCTTGATGTAAGGGGTCAAATGTGTAAAGACAAATGTACTAAGGCACAAGGTTAAGTTCAGCTTGTGGTAGAAGTCTTCCCAGAACGGACTAGCAAATCCTGCATCCACAGGTAGTCAACTTAATATGAGAGGCCTAGTGCATAAAAAATATATGTATAACAGTCAACCAATAAATAAATAGGTAAATAAATGAATAAGAATAGTAATTGTCTATTTGAGTACAACAAGTAGATACTTTGGGATTGATAAATGGTTGCCTTAGGAGAATATGACCGTTATGGTCGTAAAGGTAAATAAAAATAGAAACAAAAGAAAATGGGTGTCAAAAAGGGGATTGATGGATAATGATTGTCGTTTAAATACCAAGTCCAAATAAAGGAAGAAATCAAATAAATACCCCAGGGAAAAAGGGATACAACCATCCCTAATTATGTTAATAAATATAGAGCTTAAAATATAAAATATAGTTAGACTTAGTCGGTTAATAATATAAAATATTATTAACCATATAAACCCGTGGCGATAATGAATCGTATACGTATACTATTTTCGTGTAGTGGGACTAAATGGGAATAATTTAATAATGTTGCTTACTTTATCCCAAAAGAGAAAGGTGCTAAAGGCAAATGAGGTACGAATCCAATAACCTTTGCGATAGTCCGCTTCCTTGGGTCTTAAGTGGCTAGGGTTGAGGAGTCTACCTGAAAATAGGTCTTTCAATTTAGGGGTATTAAATGGAAGGTGTGTGTTGGGCTACCAACCCTGGAAACTAAAAACATCAGATATGGTTACCTATCCTATGGGAAGTAATAAGCGACTAAGGGGGTTATCTAATATGGTCAGCTAGATGGTTCAACGAACGATAAAATACCATCTGTCACCTTATGCGGGGCAAGGGTATATGCTTGAATAACGGAAGCCTTAATTAGTAGGGCTCGTAGCCAGTGCCCTCTAGTTCGTGTCAACGTTAAGTAAATTATCGAGAAGGAATAAGTGACCAATCGGTCCGCTTAGGGTTTTAAGCGATCAGGAAGAATACACCCTATCTATTATTGATAGCTGGCAATGAATGATGAAGGATAAGAAAATGAAAGTATATGGATATAGAAACTCCATAATTAGGTGCCTAATCTCGATATAGTAACCAGCTAAGCTCTGGTATATAAGCTTCACAAAAGCATGCATAAACGTCCTATCTCAGTATTATACTTTAAGAACACTAATTTAGAAAGAGTAGTAGGGTCATGCATAAACATTTATAAGGTTAGGCTAGAATCACTAACCTTGATAGGCATACATCTTGGGTTGAACCAAACGGGATACATCTGTGTATTATAATCTGCGTTGTACATTTCCAATTCACCAAAATTTTGTTGTTTTGACCCCACTTCTCATTACAACCACCCAGGTTTTCTAAAGAAGGTCGGGTTCTCATAGGTGTTTAAGTTTGATTTTCAGTTCTCGTTCTCTCTCATGCTCGGTATTAGGGAAGTGACTTACTTTGAAAAAGGTAGTTGTTTGAGTTAATACTAGTTTATCCTATTTTGTTTTCGCTTTGAGTTGTCTTATCGTACTCTGATTATGCTCAAGCTCATTTATTGCAGGTACCATATATAACGCTCCATGCTTGGATGCATTCAAGTTTTGATTTTTGTCGAAATATGGGCATAGGAAAGTGTGGGGGTGTTACATTTGGTATCAGAGCCAGGTTAAACGATCAGAGGAATTAGTTAAATTAGGACTCATGAGAGAACATTCGATTTTCTTTTTTCTTTTTCTTCAGCTTTCTCACTTGACTTTAATTTATTTCGAGAATGAAATTAGTCATGGGCCTAATTATATAAAATGGCCTCTGAGCGACTAAGAGTTGAAATATGTTTAGTTCAGGTTTTTAGCCATTTCTGTTTTACCTCACAGTATGTTGGCAATCTAGTCATGAAGAAGATGAGGACAATATATGGTGGATTCCATTGATTCAAGTTTGGAAACTAGAATAATATATATATATATATATATGTATGTATATATATAAATCTAGCTACAACTGATATAGACATAATTCTTGGTTTGGTTTCGTTGGTATTTTTGGTTAAGACCATTACTTGATCCAAAACGGGAAAAGCCCACATTAATATGTCGTATCCATTTCGGAAATATAATTACAAGGTATATCCATTTGTTACTACATTGAAATTATGAATCTTTATTGAAGCATTCAATTGAGTTCTCGACTTTGTATTCGAGGAATAGAATATTAATCTATTCGTGTTTCAAAATTATAGGTCTATTGTGTAATTCTAATAAATATACTCCGATTGGTAGGAAAGATGAAATTAGAAATGACAAGGAATAAACCATTAAACTTAAGAATAATAAATATCTATTCCTTGTGATTTTTAGTATCCCTCTTCCTATATATATTCAATAATTTATTTAAATCATTACAATTAACCATTAATGTTTTAAAAGCTCCAACATTTTTAACATGAAAAGTTTTTTCAGTTTCAAATATGAACTGGAAAATAAACAATAATAGTGATAATAAAATGGATTTATAAATATGAAACCGTTATTTTATAAGTTACTTTATAATAAGTTACATTTTTGGAGAAGTTTTAAATTTTTCTTCGGAAAGGCTAAGGTAAATCCTTCACCTTGATTTCGGGGTATTTGATTTTGTGAGTCATTTGTTTGTTATCAGCTAGTTAAAGGGAAATTCCTTTTTAATTTTATTTTGGATTTTTAGCTAATTTCCTATTTTAAGTTCGTTCGTTGTGTAGTCGCGACATCATTGTTGAGACTATAAATCCTTGGAGTTGGTTCAGAGTTTAACTACGGTCTTTAAATACCACGGTGGTGAGGATATTTATTTTTCAAATTGCATCCAATCTTAAAAGATAACGCAGGATAATTAATATTTTAATCTGGCCTAATATGGTCAAGGTTCCATCTTTGTACAAAGCCATTAAATAGTTGACCGTTTAGCGTTATGCAAGAATGGTCAACTATTCGATGAGTTTTGGTACAACTTGGACCTAGGACTCAACCATAAAAGTTGCATCCAAATAACCCCCTTAACTTCTTTCTTTCGTCCTTTCTTCCGCATCTAGCTGAACTATATTCCTTTCCTTCTTTTCTTTCTTTTTTCTGCCTCGTCACCTCTTTTCCCGCACTAGTTTGCGCATTAGATCTTGCCCCACTAATACTTCAAGATCTAATTTCTTCTCTCCGACCATTTCTTAGCCTAAAATATCTAGTTGCAATATTCGATCATACTCACACCATTTAAGTCTCCTCTTTAGGTAGGGATCATTTGGTTGGATTGGAATCAGCAAAAAGGTTTCATCACTTCAGAGCTAAGAAAACTGTTGAGGTAGTTGGACATGCACCGGTCCATAGCTTCGATATATTAGAATAAGGGTTTGTTGTTTGTGCTGCATCCGCCTTTGTTATACCTTATTTGCATAGGTTCTTTCGTAGGTGATCATCGTTTCAGAGATGAAGAATAAGTTATCTTGGATGGTTTTTCTGAGGAGAATCTCGAAGAGATTTTAGAGGAATCCATGTCTTACATGGACTTATATGTTCTCGTGTTTGACCGACTCTGGAGATTTCGTAGCTCTTTTTTTTAATGTCAGTTTTTGTGTTTGGGAATCTATGTTCGAATAACCTTTGAAGACGTGTGATGTGACACCCTACGTCCGTTAATGTCACTCACTAAGGGAATGCATTAAGTTTCGTGAAGCGCTATAGGTAAACATACACAAAATAATTAGAAGACAGATATAAACAGAGCAACAGCGAAAAATTTAAAATTTTATTTCAATTATAAAGCATAATACCGTGGTCCACAATTTCATAAGTCACAAAAACCATTACAATAAATTAACTTCTGTCTGGCATCATCAGAGTACATAAGAATATGAAAAACATAATTTTCCTTAAATTAAAAGAGTTAATCCATAGTAGAGACAAGAACTTGAGCCACACTTCAAAAGTAGCTCCTACCAAGATGATATCTGATTCCTGATTAAGTCTAAGTGTTTCCTCCCTGAGAACCTAGGGGGGGAACGGAAGAAAGAAGAAACAATAGGGTCAGACATAAATTCCGGCGAGTCTAGTTACTTTTAGCCAGTAGATAAATAAAAGCAACATGATAGGTATATAAAGTGGATAAGAGAGAGATCACAACATAAATGGAAGGTGTGACAACGTAAGCAAGATAAGGTGTATGTGCCTCACTAATGATTACTCTGCACTGTTACTAGTACAACTGAAATGAGATGATCCCTTCCACTATGAGTTGGTAGGCGTAGGTCATACGTCCAAGTATACCCTAACCACTACCCTAATCGATCGGCTCCATACCCTATAGATATAATGTGCTGGCCCCACAGTAGGAGGTATCACTTCCTAAAGTGGCAACCCATGGTGTGCACAACCATACCTACTGGTGTCACGGTCGTCTTAGCCCCCTTTTCCTGGCCCATGCACGCACATTTCCTCGGTCGGTTCGTGCCACCCACACCATCTGTCTCGTTTGGATCTCTTACAATTAATCAGTAAGGGTGCCCCTGCTCTGCCTAGTACGGAGTTCTTTACCTGATACTAACTCCGGGTTACTGACTGAAATGGGTCCCACACAATATGATACAAGCTCTTGTCTTGTATCCCCACTAGGTTTTCCACTGACTATGTATACCCTTAGGTGTCTTTAATTACATAGCCCTATACCAGTTATGTTTAGACTAAAGGGTGTCTTTAATTACATAACTTCATTACATTATCTATCTGTTACGTATACCACTAGGTGTCTATAATTACATAACCTTACTTATCTACCGGTTATGTATACCACTAGGTGTATTTAATTACATAACCTTATTGGGTTAAGTTCGTGGGTCTAAATGTAAATATTACCCACCCCCTCTAATTTACTTAACCCACCCACTACCCATCCAATTTTACTTAATCCTAACTTAAGTTCATAGTCATAAAATCTTTATGGATTAAATTAGGTTAAGCAGTCCAATTCTTTATCATGTCCATTTATAGTTTTATAATGGGCTAGACCTCCCACATTAAGCCTACAACATGTGGATGCTGGATATGCTGGTCGGGTCCGGGCAGTTTTATTGCATAGTTGGGCCTGATCTCTTGTCTTACCTCGATTTGTATTTGCGTACTTTGACATCCCATATTAGGTTCAACATTATTGGTTGCTGGATATGCCAGTCGGGTCCGGGCAGACTTCCACAACTAATGTAACCTAACCTCGTGTCATAAGTACAATTTACAATTCCTAATTGTAAATTACTAAACATTCCAAATTAATCCAAATCTACCTATGTCATTATAGGTAACTATTTCTATGTTTTCCCCATTTGAATTACATGTCCCATTTCATATGAATATTACATAAATTATGCCAATTATAATCCCTTTTTCCCTGTATCCTCTCTAACGTATCCGTACGTATTTTGGCGGCATCTAGGCTATAAAGTAGCCTAGCTACAACAATGAAAGGGAATATGACGAAGGTGATAGTTTCAACATATCTCAGCATAAACATAAATAAACTGGTATGATAACAAGTTGAATGGTCTTGTAATCATCATGGCAAGGTAGGCATAAAAGTGATGAACTTGTAGAAACTATGATGTCAATGCAACATAATGAGATCTAAATATACCATAAGGTGTCCAATTATTTAGATCTAGCATAGTTAGGGTGACATAGTAACATGTTTAGATCTAAAGATGGATTCACATGTCCAGTTTACAACATCTCTCAACGGATCACAATATGACAGGTGAAAGGTGATTAACATAAAGATCTAGATCTAAGTAATGTTACAATTCTCCAAATTTAGAGATGTACATCCACCACAACATGGTTAAAAGTCAAGATCCACATATGAAAAATAATTGAATAACCACAATTTTATTAGATCTAGGAAAATATATCTGTCATGACATAGTATAGGACTTCACATTAACACAAAATAATACTATACAACATATCCAATTCACAGTCTTTCAAAATATAGTTTTATTTATCTAAACCTAAAAACAACTAGAACTCACAGAATTAGGTTTAGAGAATTGAGGAAGAACGGATCTAGAATTTCTAAATTGGATTTGTAGAATATTTTGTTGTAAAAATCGGTTCAGTTCGCACTCCAGCGGCATATAGCCTCCAAGACTTCCAATGGAGAAAATATGAGAAATAGGACACGTATATATAGCTGCCAGACCCCCTGAAACCGAGTGCTACGTCATCCCTAGGGGTGTTGACACTCCTGTGGGTGGGTCGACACCCCTGTGGGTGGGTCGACCCTAAGTCGACACCCATTTAGGGGAGTCGACCCCTTAGAGCGGGAATTTTGCCACTCAAAGGAATTTTTCGAATTTGAATCCTCTGGATAGAATTCTGACTCATCTCTGACTCATGCATATATATAAAATATTTCTGTGCATATACAAACTTAAAACCCTCGTAACTTCCTCATACGATGTCAGTTTTACGCAAACCAAATGTCTATCTTGACTGGAATTTTGAGACGGACGCAATGGTGTGGTCCATTTCCTCTAATTCTGAATTTTAAATTAATTATTATTTAATTTATTCTCTTTAATGTCATTAAAAATTCGGGGTGTTACATTCTCCCCTACTCAAAGGATTTCGTCCCGAAATCTCTAAGTTGAGAAGAATGTATATCGTACCATCCATCATCCATCTACTCATCCACCAATCACTGGCATCCATTGTCCTTAAGGATTTCTAATGCTTATATGAATATATGCAAAGGTGTGTGTATATGTCCCAACACTAATGCGAAGATCAGGCAATCTACTGATTCAGTTGACCTCTTTAATGCAATGTATGTTAGTGCCATAAATCCAATGTGTATGCAAATAAACCTATCATATCATATAAATTATATATGTGTGCACATTCATTCTTCCAAATGCAACATCCATATGCTAACTCATCCATTTCCATTCATAAAAGAAAAGAAAATGCATACACATCCATATGCAGTATAAGAGTGATTGAGCCGATCATAGCACCAACTGTGTGTATATGTGTCCACAGGCAACCACTAGCAAACACTTGCATCCATCAAACATAACATGTTTCAAACACATGCTTACATCCATAGGATTCTTATCTAAAGGTCGAAAATACGATGGATAAGATATATTCTATTGACAGAAACAAGCACTTATGAAAGTTTGGAAAGGAGTTAAGAACATACCCTCGAAAAGAAAAGGGTACGAAGCACAAATCTTGTCTTCGGTCTCCCAAGTCGTGTCTTCTGGGTTATCTCGCCATTGAACCATTAGCAACTTGATCTCCTTATTGTGTAGCTTCTTAACCTCTGACCCAAGAATACGGTAGGGACTCGTCTGACTGTCGCCTCCCGTTCCACTTCGACTTCTTCCAACCTGCTCGGCTCAACAACTTCTGCGGTGCCATGCAGGCACTTCCGCAAATGAGAGACACGGAAAACGTCATGAATACTGGATAGATTTTCTAGGAGCTTTACTCTGTAGACCATTTGGCTAATCCTCTTGGTTATGGGGAATGGTCCCACAAATCTAAGTGGCAACTTCCCTACTGATCCGAAGCGAACCACATTCCTCAGTGATGATACTTTGATAAAAACTAAGTCTCCCACTTCGAATTCGATGTCAGTCCTTCTCTTGTCCACATAGGACTTCTGCCTATCTTGAGCCGTCCTCATCCGCCGTCAAATAAGGTTAATCTTTTCGGACATTTCTTTGACCATATCTAGTCCAAATAGTAATCTTTCTGTAGATTTCCACTAACAAGTTGGCGATCTACAGGGTCGTCCGTATAATGCTTCGAAGGGTGCCATGCTGATGCTAACTTGAAAACTGTTATTATAAGAATACTCTACTAAAGGAAGATGCCCTTCCCAAGTCCCTCCAAAGTCTAGGATACACAGCCTTAAAAGATCATCTAGGATCTTATTCACCCTCTCCGTCTGCCCATCGGTTTGAGGATGATAAGCGGTGCTTAAACACAACTATGTACCTAATTCTTCTTGCAAGCTCACTACAACAAAAATTGTCTTTTATAGCGGCATATAGCTGCTATTAATGAGTACTATAGTGGTTCGATAAGCACTGTTTATGAACATGTTATAAAAAAACTACTGAAATTTTATAACACAAAAGAAACCGCTATAAAAGAGCATGGTTTTGTAGCACAAATTTTCCGCTATGTTACTTAAAAGACAATAGCTCATTTTCATTGCTATTAAACATCTGAATCTCAATGAATGTAAGAATCTTTATAACACAATATAGCCGCTATTAAACATCTAAATCTCGATGAAAGTAAGAATCTTTAGCACTAACCTAGAACACAATGTAGCAACAGACATACAGTCTGATTATTTTTCAATGTCAAAAAATTTGCCACTTAAAATGAGGCGAAGAATCAGAAATAGATAATACAGGCACGACATAAATGAAGTGCCAGTGTTATGTGGGCACCAATATATAACTTACAAGAACACTCCACAAACCAAGCAACAAGTACATTCTAATATGCAATTCATATAAGATAAAAAATTCTGATGTATTGTTAAATCAATGAAATTTTTATATGAACACACCTTAAGAGGATTGATAAATAAAATATTTGGAAAGAATTTGGAGATGTCGTTGTTACTGGCTGACTTGGTGATTGCTTTCTAACCTTCTGAAGGTTGCTTCAATGGAATAGGCTAGGAATAAAATAGATTAAATCCAAGGAAATTGATTAAGAATAATACAGATTAAGTTAGTAAATTCTTGCATGCGAAATTTAGAACTCAAAGGAAAGAAAAATTACAAAAGGAAGTTGGCGAAGATGAGGAAGCACAACTGTCGAAATAGAGGACAATAGTCAATAACACAAAAAACATCAAAAAAGGATCATGTATTATATTTGTCTAGTCCAATCCAATAATATAATGCAAATATATAAAATCATGATGCCTTCATAGGGTTTCCTTAAAATATCCATGTTAGTCATTTTGATATTAAAAAAGGACGTAGGACTTTGGTCCCAAATTATACGTGGTCGATGTATTTTGTCCACAAATTTAAAAGAGGTGGATAATAAGTTACATAACTAGTGGTCCATATAAAGAAAAAACTCACAAGTTTCTCTTTTTGTTTGGTCCCGACTTCTAATATATTTTGCCTAAAAATCAAAACCACAGTGCCCGCAATCTTATTTAACATTTCCTCCACTTTACTAACGAACTCTTTACGGTGTGAATTCTGAACTACCCTAGATAGCTATTCAGTTGAGTCTGGAATGTATATTATTAGTGGCTGCAAAGAAGGTAAAACCTGTGATGGAAAACAAGATATTAACAATAAAAACTACCGATAAGTATGAACATCGGGCCAACATTATGGAAGAACCACCTCAAACAGCGCTTCCATTGCAATATACTAGTCTTTGGCTTGGGTGTCATGATCATGCACTATATCCTGAACTACAAGAACAACATCATCATACAAGTACTGCATACAGTTTAACACGAGTAAACAAATTTTGTCAAACTTCATAAGTTCGTAACTTCATAGGTGAAAGTAGTAACACAATACATGCTGGCAGTGAAAAGTTGTCTTAGCTTCCAAGAATAACCCTAGATTTATATAGTGTAGAAGATTTTGGGTCGACATTACTTCGATTGAGAGTAAACCACAATAAAAAATTAAGTTTTCCCCCCATATTCTCAGTCCTACCAGAAAATTAAACTAGTCGTGAACACAATAATTTGACTAATGATGAATGTATATAGTAGAGACGTACCACTGAACCAATAAACAGATGGCCTTTCATCTTGATTAACATTGGCGACTTTGCTTCCCTCTTTAGGACTGTTTTCCATATCGTCCAAATTATCAAGAATGACAGCTACTTGGTCTCCATTAACTTCATATATTTCTCCATGCTGTCCATTTAGGATAGCCCTACAAAATGTGATGCAGTTAAATAATTTCCAAACTGTTTACCATAGAAATAAAAGTAACATGGTATGTTTTGTATATTACAGACAGTTTCAAAACAATGTGAAAAACATGGAAAAACAACAGATAGAATGGGAATGATCGTCAGATGGTCAGAATTCACATGCACATTGAGAAAGTTTTTTTTTGGGGGGGTATGTGTGTATATATACTCAACCCTCATAGATGTGACATGGTGCGCACTCAATTTCGTAAAAACACCACTTTTTCTGTTGAATATAATTTAAGAAAAGGAAACTAGTATTATACAGCATGAAAAACATCACTAGAATTATTCTCAGTTGAATAGTAATATCTGAATATCTATCTACTATCGGCGGCACGATATATTTTCAAACTTAACTCATGCACGATACAAGCTAGTTGTTTTCTAACCTGACAATCAGCCTCTACTAATAAGCAAAAAGAGGATTCATGTGACGACCGCCCATAACCCCCGCACTAAACAAGAGGAATAATGTGCTGAAAGGTGTGCCAGGCTGCTATGGACGATCATCAGAGTAGGTAAACACATCGAAACCTGTCGTAGAACTCACAACGCAAGGATAAAATATAATAGAACATATACAACAGGTGATAGTAATGAGGTATCATATAGCAAACTTTTGAAACTCTTTCAAACATCCAGAAAGATTATCCAACTGATATCCAAGTTTGTACATAAGGCCTCACTACAACTCTCAAGCAACTCAAACAGCGGAAACAGAAATACTAGATAGAATAAAACTGGTACGCCAGCCTCCTGCTCGTCATCGCTCAGCTTCCTCGTATCACTAAGCTCCATTACCTGTAACCTGCTACCTAGTCTGCCCATCCACAACCGGATGAACAGCCAAAGGTAATAAGAGGAGACATAAAACCTTGAGTCAGACAATAGTCTTAGTGAGCGATAATACAGCTAACAAACTTCAACAAGAAAGCATATGAGAATGGGTAAATGAACAACTTATCTACCCACATCACCAGAGAAGAACTCAACCTTATCTTCCCCACATCGGACAGTGATAGCCTTTACACCAAGCATTTCAACCATTCATCCATAGAAGCCAGAACACCCATTCAACCATAGAGAACACACATAACATCTAGATTATATAAGTCTCACACAGACAACCCTAATCGAGTTTAACATTCCTCAAGTACCCTCGCCAGAGGCCTAAACCAATATCACTTAAGCACTCAAAGAACATCTCCCTCGACTTTGGATAATCTATGTGAGATAGTACAAACAGAACAACCAATCATCCATGACTGACTCTGGCTATCACCGCCAATCCTGCTTTGAAACCATCGTTATCGTATGACTGGCCCATATTGCCATCCGTCGAGGGCCATACTCGAAACCCCGGTTCTAGCAAAACTCCATACGCCATACAACGAAACGTACTCTAGGCCATACAACGAAGCCCAGGGTATTCGACCATACAACGAAGTCGTGTAACCCTTGCTCTGAGCCCGCTAGAACCCATGATAACGATAATCTCTCGGCCTTCGCATCTCCAATCGCTATCAATCGCGACTGTTCACCAACTCAGGACACTTTAGAGTTGTCATGCTCAGAACACCATAGAGCAATCATCATCACCCAACTCAAGACACTTTAGAGTTGTCATCACATTCGTTGATCCACCTTGATCAACGAACACTGATCCACCTTGATCAACGAATACATTCACCACTTCGAGCCTTCCTACTTGAACCACCTCGAAGTTAGCACTACCTTTGATCCAAAGTAAGCATCAATCATAAGGATCAAAACAATCCATAGCATCATATCAACTTGCTAGAGAAAACAAACTACAACACATAGGCCATTCACCACAGCGTTAAAAAGCGCTGCTGAAATTTCATCTTTAACCGACCAGGGTAGGACCGACCCGACCAACTCCAGGACCGACCCGCCTCCCTGCATCCTTGGACCGACCCACCCCCTTGGGACCGACCAGAATATGCTTCCACCTGACCGACCAAGATTTACCCCATCTGACCGACCTGCTCCTCTAGAGCGACCAGCTCCAGAGCCACCAGGATTCCAGAGCGACCAGGATTCCAGAGCAACCATAATTCCAGAACGACCAGGATTCTAGAGCGACCAGCTTCTCCAGAGCGACCAGGCTGAAACCGACCAGCCTGCTCCCTTCTCATCCTTCTGGACCGATCAGATCCCTTCTGAACCGACCAGACTCCTTCTCAACCTTCTGGATCGATCAGACCGACCGGCTCCACGACCGACCAGCCTTTCTCACTTACGACCGATCCAATCTCTGTCTTGCCTCCCAAGCCACAATTTTACCAACCCGTTTAGGACCGACCAAATTCGGTCCTGCTAGCTTTGTCTTCAACCGACCAGAGTGCCACTATCTGAAACCGACCAGCTCCCTGACTTGCTCCTCAAGCTATGATACAACCAACCTCCTCAGTCCAGACCCTTCTGGACCGACCGTACCGATCAGCTCCAAAACCGATCAGCTCCAAAACCGATCAGAAACCTGCACAGCTGCTTTTCGACTTCGATTTCGACCAAAACTTCGCCTAACGGCGAATCCGACGAAACCAACTCATCCAATTCATCCAAATGCAACCACAAACATGTTATGCAACCAACAATAACCAACAATATCATCAATCTAACAATTTCCATCAAAACACATAAATTTCCCAAAAACATGATAAATGAACATATGAACACAAATATAGATCTAACTTGCATAAACTCATGAAATAACATGAAACCTACCATTTAAATTATCTAGATCAGGTCCTAAGGTGATACATATGTGAAATGAACTTAGCATGGTGTAGATCTAAGGAATATAACATGGAAATGATGATATTAACAACCTAAAACCCATATACTTGCATGCATCCGAATGAGAGATGTAAATTACTCACCAATTATCCAAATCTAAGCAAAAGCAATGAAAACGCAATCCGGACAGCGAACACTTCGAATCAAACTCTTCAATCCGATGAATTCGCCCTTGAAACGATGTAGATCTAGCCTCTTATGGTGTAGATCTTCGATTTCCCTCCTTGGATTTTGGAATTTTAATGGTGGAAAGATGTTAGAGGAAGAAGGAGATCAAAGCCTCCCCATAAGAGAATGGAAAATGCCAACCTTTCTCCATATCCCTTACCCCCTATTTATAGCCTCCACCAACCCCTTAATGGGCTTTCTCCAAATCAGCCCATTAGTCTTCCAAAACCTGAACAGCCAACTGAAAAACCTTAAAACAGCGATTTTTCCCAAACCGCTGAACCAAATCCTTAATGTAACCACTCTACGGAAAGGGAATCATCAATTCCTTTCCAATGGCACAGGTCTCTCCCTCTGATTCGACCTGAGTCAAAAGTTATGCCCAGTACAAGACTGACATGGGAAAAATGGTCACAAACCAAATCGGTAAAAATTATGGACATGTCACACTTCCCCATAAGCAACATATCAAAAGATGAGAATGATCCAACCCTCAGGGAATAAAATAAAAATATTTTACGATCTTCCGATACGTAAAATGTGGGCTGTTACATTCTCCCCCCTTAAGAATTTCGCCCCCGAAATTCCAAGCAAACACAAGCAACCACAACAATTCTGCATGCCTATCATCCATGTGAAGCCAATTCTATCATCCAAACTAGCAACCATCAAGCCATGCATCCATAGCCTTATCCTAGCACGCGGAATTCTATCAACAACATGACCGTATACCTCCTAAACTATTTCGTGTTGTTCCCCTCAAACACGAAGCAGCTTACGAGGTCTCGTAACTACGGACTCAACTTCTAGGTTTTATACTGCCCTGGAGAAACCACCCCATTCGGAAATACTCCTCCGAATGAATCCTTTTTCAAAAGATCGCGAACTCGCACCTCTAACTCTTGCTATTCCTTAGGCACCATCTGCCTAAGAGGTAAAACGATAGACCTAGCCCCCTCGATCAAAACGATCGTAAACTCATCTCACGATGCGGGCGGCAACCCTTCTTCAAAGGCATCCTCAAAATCTTTTGCGACTAGCACAGATGACAAGTCTTCTTGTGGAATCCCAAGCAAAAAACTTATGAAGATACCTTCTTCGTGCTTACATCTAACCAACACCTTTCGCCCTTCCACATCCCCGACTCTCACCTCTAGCTTCTCACAATATACCCTTGCCGCATATCTCTTGAGCCAAACTATGCCCAAGATGATCCCAAACCCAGCGGAGATCATCACAAAAACCATACACAAAGAAGCAACCATGACTCGACAAAACAAGAACATGCCAAACATACGCAAACCAGACAAACCCTCAACTGGATTAGTCTATCACGCATCTCGGGTTTCAAACCCAAGCGACACACATACTCATAACGAACAACGAACGCGAAGCTCCAGTATCGAACAACACTCGAACTGAAACACTTTTAACGGAAAGAGTACCTTGCACCATGACACCCTTTCCTTTCTCTTCAACAGTCGGACCCCTCGAAGAAGGCGGCACGGCTTCCAAAGCATAAGCCTTCACGATCTGGTTTCCCTTAGCTACTTCCGGACAATCTTTCTTCTCATGCCCAGGCTTTCCACACTTGAAGCACTTCTTCTCAGCCTTGGGATTCTTGCACTCGTTAGCAAAATGACCTTTCTGCCAGCAGTTATAGCAAGTCACTTCACCCTTTTGCTTCTTCTGTCCACTTTCCCCTTCCTGTTGTTGCTGCCTCTTCTTCTTATTGTTATTACCACCCGGCTGTGGTTTCTGATCTTCCTTGGTTGCAGCAACAACATTTGCTTCCATGGGAAACAAGCTTTCATGGCGAATAGCTTTTTCCACAATCTTCTCAAATGAATCATCAAGATGGTCCACAAGTGGCTTTCCAATACGAGCATCCAAACCCAAGACAAACTTCTCGTTCTTCTGATAGGGTGTATTAATGTATGAACGAGCATATCTAGACAAAGCCTCAAAATCAGAAATGTAGTCAAGAACTGATCTCCCATTCTGCTTCAACTCTACAAACTTCTTGAAGAGAACGGACTTCTGAGCAGTGGAGATAAACTTTGCTTCAAACTTAGCTTGGAATTGCTCCCACGAAATCTCCTCTTCCGGAGTCTCGAGTATAACGGAATTCCACCACTCCATGGCTCTACTCTGAAGCTGCCTTGATGCAAGCTTTCTCTTCATTGCATCCTCAATACCTAAGTCTCCAAAGATTCGAACACATGAATCCATC
This sequence comes from Allium sativum, assembly GCA_030737875.1. Classification (NCBI taxonomy): domain Eukaryota; kingdom Viridiplantae; phylum Streptophyta; class Magnoliopsida; order Asparagales; family Amaryllidaceae; genus Allium; species Allium sativum. The sequence continues at coordinate 859,825,780 of CM060915.1, read as the reverse complement.
CATATCTGAACCTCTTCAGCTGGTTCAGTTCCCTTGAATGGTTTCCCTCCTAGAGATATAAAGTCCTTGCACATTTTTGCAAAATCTACTCTAGGAACTCGCACACCTACATCTACCATAGCCGCCACTGGAGCGGGTACCCTTCGCATAATTTCTTCTGCCATGGCTTCAAACATGGCCGGGTAATTTGGTTCATCACCATTTCCCCCTCCAGTATTAGCTCTCCTAGCAGCGTGTCTTGATGGTCGTCTACTCATTCTAAATCTGCATTTTAGAATAATTAGCCACTTCCAAGAAAAACTGCTAAAGAGATACAACCGCTACTACTATATATGCTAATATATATAGTAACATCCAACTGAAATCTACAAATACGTCCCTCATACGCAATTACGTCTTTGAACTTTGGCCAAAATCGTTGACCAGAGCTCTGATACCAAATGTGACGACCGCCCATAACCCCCGCACTAAACAAGAGGAATAATGTGCTGAAAGGTGTGCCAGGCTGCTATGGACGATCATCAGAGTAGGTAAACACATCGAAACCTGTCGTAGAACTCACAGCGCAAGGATAAAATATAATAGAACATATACAACAGGTGATAGTAATGAGGTATCATATAACAAACTTTTGAAACTCTTTCAAACATCCAGAAAGATTATCCAACTGATATCCAAGTTTGTACATAAGGCCTCACTACAACTCTCAAGCAACTCAAACAGCGGAAACAGAAATACTAGATAGAATAAAACTGGTACGCCAGCCTCCTGCTCGTCATCGCTCAGCTTCCTCGTATCACTAAGCTCCATTACTTGTAACCTGCTACCTAGTCTGCCCATCCACAACCGGATGAACAGCCCAAGGTAATAAGAGGAGACATAAAACCTTGAGTCAGACAATAGTCTTAGTGAGTGATAATACAGCTAACAAACTTCAACAAGAAAGCATATGAGAATGGGTAAATGAACAACTTATCTACCCACATCACCAGAGAAGAACTCAACCTTATCTTCCCCACATCGGACAGTGATAGCCTTTACACCAAGCATTTCAACCATTCATCCATAGAAGCCAGAACACCCATTCAACCATAGAGAACACACATAACATCCAGATTATATAAGTCTCACACAGACAACCCTAATCGAGTTTAACATTCCTCAAGTACCCTCGCCAGAGGCCTAAACCAATATCACTTAAGCACTCAAAGAACATCTCCCTCAACTTTGGATAATCTATGTGAGATAGTACAAATAGAACAACCAATCATCCATGACTGACTCTGGCTATCACCGCCAATCCTGCTTTGAAACCATCGTTATCGTATGACTGGCCCATATTGCCATCCGTCGAGGGCCATACTCGAAACCCCGGTTCTAGCAAAACTCCATACGCCATACAACGAAACGTACTCTAGGCCATACAACGAAGCCCAGGGTATTCGACCATACAACGAAGTCGTGTAACCCTTGCTCTGAGCCCGCTAGAACCCATGATAACGATAATCTCTCGGCCTTCGCATCTCCAATCGCTATCAATCGCGACTGTTCACCAACTCAGGACACTTTAGAGTTGTCATGCTCAGAACACCATAGAGCAATCATCATCACCCAACTCAAGACACTTTAGAGTTGTCATCACATTCGTTGATCCACCTTGATCAACGAACACTGATCCACCTTGATCAACGAATACATTCACCACTTCGAGCCTTCCTACTTGAACCACCTCGAAGTTAGAACTACCTTTGATCCAAAGTAAGCATCAATCATAAGGATCAAAACAATCCATAGCATCATATCAACTTGCTAGAGAAAACAAACTACAGCACATAGGCCATTCACCACAGCGTTAAAAAGCGCTGCTGAAATTTCATCTTTAACCGACCAGGGTAGGACCGTCCCGACCAACTACAGGACCAACCCGCCTCCCTGCATCCTTGGACCGACCCACCCCCTTGGGACCGACCAGAATATGCTTCCACCCGACCGACCAAGATTTACCCCATCTGACCGACCAGCTCCTCTAGAGCGACCAGCTCCAGAGCCACCAGGATTCCAGAGCGACCAGGATTCCAGAGCAACCATAATTCCAGAACGACCAGGATTCTAGAGTGACCAGCTTCTCCAGAGCGACCAGGCTGAAACCGACCAGCCTGCTCCCTTCTCATCCTTCTGGACCGATCAGATCCCTTCTGAACCGACCAGACTCCTTCTCAACCTTCTGGATCGATCAGACCGACCGGCTCCACGACCGACCAGCCTTTCTCACTTACGACCGATCCAATCTCTGTCTTGCCTCCCAAGCCACAATTTTACCAACCCGTTTAGGACCGACCAAATTCGGTCCTGCTAGCTTTGTCTTCAACCGACCAGAGTGCCACTATCTGAAACCGACCAGCTCCCTGACTTGCTCCTCAAGCTATGATACAACCAACCTCCTCAGTCCATACCCTTCTGGACCGACCGTACCGATCAGCTCCAAAACCGATCAGCTCCAAAACCGATCAGAAACCTGCACAACTGCTTTTCGACTTCGATTTCGACCAAAACTTCGCCTAACGGCGAATCCGACGAAACCAACTCATCCAATTCATCCAAACGCAACCACAAACATGTTATGCAACCAACAATAACCAACAATATCATCAATCTAACAATTTCCATCAAAACACATAAATTTCCCAAAAACATGATAAATGAACATATGAACACAAATATAGATCTAACTTGCATAAACTCATGAAATAACATGAAACCTACCATTTAAATTATCTAGATCAGGTCCTAAGGTGATACATATGTGAAATGAACTTAGCATGGTGTAGATCTAAGGAATATAACGTGGAAATGATGAAATTAACAACCTAAAACCCATATACTTGCATGCATCCGAATAAGAGATGTAAATCACTCACCAATTATCCAAATCTAAGCAAAAGCAATGAAAACGCAATCCGGACAGCGAACACTTCGAATCAAACTCTTCAATCCGATGAATTCGCCCTTGAAACGATGTAGATCTTGCCTCTTATGGTGTAGATCTTCGATTTCCCTCCTTGGATTTTGGAATTTTAATGGTGGAAAGATGTTAGAGGAAGAAGGAGATCAAAGCCTCCCCATAAGAGAATGGAAAATGCCAACCTTTCTCCATATCCCTTACCCCCTATTTATAGCCTCCACCAACCCCTTAATGGGCTTTCTCCAAATCAGCCCATTAGTCTTCCAAAACCTGAACAGCCAACTGAAAAACCTTAAAACAGCGATATTTCCCAAACCACTGAACCAAATCCTTAATGTAACCACTCTACGGAAAGGGAATCATCAATTCCTTTCCAATGGCACAGGTCTCTCCCTCTGATTCGACCTGAGTCAAAAGTTATGCCCAGTACAAGACTGACAGGGGCAAAATGGTCACAAACCAAATCGGTAAAAATTATGGACATGTCACACATCCCCATAAGCAACATATCAAAAGATGAGAATGATCCAACCCTCAGGGAATAAAATAAAAATATTTTACGATCTTCCGATACGTAAAATGCGGGCTGTTACAATTCATATACTTAAGTTTCTCATCAAAATGTTCAGAAAATAAAATTTTAAATAATTTTGACAGCTTACCTAAAATTGTCATTTTTGACTTAGTTCAATCATTTTAACTTTGCAAGTGCCCTTTCTATTTTTATGCCAAATAGGTAAGAAGAAAAACACATGTAGCAATAATTTTACCAAAATAAATGAATTTAAATTGCAACAATAGTTCATGGTAAAATCCATATTATTTTTTCACTGTTACAACGTATGCATTATCAGTGGTGGAGCTATCTACTGATGTTAGATTGGGATAAGCTTTTAAACTGGAAAAATAATTATTTTAGATTGGGCAAAATAGCTGAAATATTATTTTATGTAAAGGAAATGCTAAATTCAAGGTAGGGCTTGTGCCTATCTAGGCAAACACCTCCTCCACCTTTGTGATTTAAGATTTTCTAACATGTCCATATCATAACTCAGAAATAAGGGTTGAAACTACGGGCTCTCCAACACCATCACATAGATTATTCAAATCAAGACAATTTTTCGAACTTCTAAAGAACATAAGATAATCGGATACAAAGCCAACATAGCCTCATGAATAGTTCAAGTATGGATCGGTACAAGCCATTTAGATTCAATGATGCATGGCCCACACTCCCTGATGATCAAACCAGTATTGATAATTTCACACTCCTGTTCAGGGCAGTCTGGAATTTATGGTCATTATAAGACTGAAAATAATTAACATTGGTTTAAACGTGTGTGAAAACAAGCTTCAAACTGATTTTTCACTTTTCACTACTCTTGCGGCACAAAAATTATGAAAATAACATAAAAATGAATATATGTGCTGAAAAAATTTAAACCGAACTGGACGTAAAAGTATAGAATCAAATGCCTATGCGGACTGTTTAGGACAGAAGTAGGTGAAGTCGGCAATTAGTAAATGTTTACAAATAGATCAGATATAGCAATGCAATAGGTAAGAAGTAAATAGCAAATACTCGTTTGCTTCAATATGAATTCGTTGAGCAACCATGGTCATTCTAATTGCAGCTGAATCAAACATGTGTGCCAATATAAACCTTACATTAGTAGCAATATTTACGTGCAGGAAATGAGTTAGTTGCATCGAAGTACCTTGACTCCAGAAAGACCAATCGAAGCCAAAGACCAAAAGCTTGGCTCGAACAGTGCACATATTAAATTTTAGTGAGCCTATACAAGAAATAAAGGATCAAAATTTAGTAACATATGGTGGAGGGGAATATAGCCATCAATGATCAAACATCATAAAACCACATGTAGGCAAACAGTTTTTACCGCCAATGATGGTCACGTGCCTGGTGATTATGCCAGAAATTTACCTATGCGAGGGAGTCTGAAGTCTTATCTTTATTTGCTACAATAATTAATAATTATGCCCTTATTTTATGGTATTTCTTCTTTTTGATTTATAGAACCATCATTATTTTTGCTATCCCATATTTACAGTGTTTACTCTTACAAATGATAGCATTAATTTTCACATCGCATGTTTTGTGGAGTCAAATTGCAAAAAAGGAAAAAAAAAAGTTGGTGTTAAATCTCTAGATAATTTGCTAATATGATAATTTTTGGCCAAGCAGTACTGCCTGTGCATCATGTGATTTTCTAGCTCACTGTTTCGAATTTGAGAACCATGTGAATAAAATTAAGTCAAGATTGTAGGAACAACCAACTTACGTGACTAAAATTAGCCTATTATTGAAATATATACGAAGGCCAATCAGTGATACAAAAGATTTTGCAGGTTGCAGGCAATAGTTTTGTTAAAAGTCGATTATAGTAATATGAATTATGCTTTAACCTTTATACATCTTAGGCAAAGACAATGATATCTTTTCTTTATAATCCATGCAAAGTATAAAAATAATCATTCAACCACTAAAAGATGTAAAATAAACCAAATATTTTTGAAAATGAGACAATGTGAACTTTAATATCAATATGAGGTACCAAGTGTACAATAGTACTACAGTCTGCAATTATCCAAAAGCATGTATCGCTGAACTTACCTCTAACCATCCATGGAACTAATGAATTTGTTTTCAACTTTTATGGTCCTGCTTCTCTTTTTGAACATCAATATTGACATGGGCGTTATATTGTACTCACATGGCCTGGCATTTAATTGAAACGAATATAATAATCTGATCAATAGAACTATACAAACTCTTAAATAAGATGCAAAAACAACATATATAGTTTGAAAGAACTAAACACATCACAACAATCAGCAACCTGGTTGAATACTTGCAATAGAACCATAAGCGCACTCCCATTGTGTTTATAGTTCCCGTAATACTATTTTCTGTTATACACAGGTTTGGCTGCATCCAATATGTTCAATACCTAATTTAGGTATTGCAAGATTTTTATATGATTTTGCGGAATGAAGAGACATGATATATTGCAAGAGAAGTTAGCAACAGGACTTCAAATTTTGAATGGTCATCATATTCATTCAGTACAACTACATCTTTTCACTTATTATTTCACTTTTAGTTTCATCATATTCCTTATTTATTGAAAATCATTTTCTTTCTTCATCATCACCCATTTTAAAATTTAAGCATTCTTTATCATTGTATAGCAGCATGTTAATAAATGTATAACACCTTTCTTACAAGGGCGGGCATACACAATAAAATCAAGAATGGTTTTTTTTTGTAGCAGCATAAAGAAAGCAATAGAAAGTGGCATATTTTCCACAGATAGTATTGACAATTTAAGTTAAAAGAGATGAAATTAGGAAAAAAAATCCAATTTTGTGGACTGCAAAGGAGGTTTAAAGCTTAAACAAAAACGACTAAGAAATTTAGTGTTGATATGAATAATAAAGAGCTTAAATTCTAAAATGTGTTATCTGAAGCAACATATTCCAGAATAGCTCACATCGTCAAAAGTGAATAAGTTGCAGGTATAAAAGGGGAGGATATAAACCTAAATAATTGTTGGAAACTGATGCCAGAGTGTAAATAAAAGCTTTAACCAAGCACAGGGGCGTTGGCACGAGTAATAATATTGGAAAACATAACTTATATCAGGAATGTGCATATATATATATATAATGCATGCGTCATGGTTGGTCCTACTATAATTACAAGACCAGAAGTTTATGAATGACTGAAATAAATATTTACTACAATCATAATGTGTGTGAACTGTTAATGTTGGTTTGTCCTATTATTAACTAAAAATAAGGGTAACCTTTACACGTGGTTGTAAACGATGGAGTAATGAAGAACAATGATTAGGTATTGGTTAAATCACAATCAACTTGAATAACTTGCAAGGTATGTTTAAAACAGAAAAATTACCTGACCATCAGTATGACAAATGAAGTTGATAGAATTCCGATGCATGAATGAATCCGTGCTCTTATTCTGCCAAAAGTACAAATACAGGAAAAAAGAAAGAAATTTAGTAAATAAAACATAAACAGTAGGATGATTGTAATTAACAGTGGAATAGAGCGAGAAAGTAATTAGGTGCAAAAAGGTAAATTGGGTGTGCTACGGGATTGGTACTGTAAAACAGTATGAGTTCAAGATTAGATAATAGGTTCGAATGGTGCAATCAGCATTGGAAATGGAACAGCAATCAACAAACCAGTTTAAAATCACAAAAATAAAACTCAATTATAAAATAGATTGATCTTTTTAACTTGAACATAAATAAGTTCAAGTACATTACAGTCTATTTATTTATCAGTTGCATTTTAACCATCAAATGCCAAAGGAGTCAATTTCTTTCTTTACATAGAGCCTATTCGAGATCAGATCTCTGCCCATATACTGGTATTAATTTTTTAGGAATAAAAATAGCTGTAACTCCATTTCATTGAGTCATTTTATTTGTTTATATGAAGATTATTTGGTTACTGAGCACTTCCCATATACTTGCATAAAGCTCCTTCTGGTGGTTAGAGACTGGCCATCCTTCTCCACTGGGGTTTGCTGGTGCATCCAACATCAGAATCTCTCCACTTCTTCCTGCCATTGCAAACAAAACCATAGGACGAAACATATATTTCCAGTGCCTTTGATTAAAAGTGAAAAGGTCGCTCCTATTGTAACAATGTTAATTTATATTTGCACTCTTCTCATAATGGAAGCATGCCAACTATTTTATAATTTGTACATCTATTTTCATAATACAGGAAATTTTTGCTATTTCAGATGTACTCAACTAACATTTGTTTAATCCAATAACTTAAACTGTTAAAAAAATTACTCTTCTAAATTCCTTTAGTTAGAATATGCGTTAAGTAATTGAAATGGTAAAAGGGGAGTAGCTGCTAAATAGAACCCTTATCTTCTATTTTGCTAATTATTTGTCCTACCTACTAACTTTTAAACAAATAACAAAGTGTAAAAAAGATAAAATTGTTAGCAGCCATCTTCAATCAAAAAGCAAACAAATATATTAGGTCATCTTTTCTTTGTAAATACCATTTTGCTAATCTGTTAACGAATGATCATGAAAATAAAAACTAAGATATACAGAAGGATGTATTCATGAACCTTCATAATCTATCAACAACAATTGCAACTGATAAGAACATAAATGAAAACTAAAAATAATTTTGGTATTTGTAGACGAAATAAACTCAAGGTAGATAAATAGTATTGATTAATTAATGAAAGAAACAATTTGCACAGTACGATTGAGAGTTGACAGTATTTACCGGTGTAGAAAACTGATGATGTTCAGTATGAGGTACGAAATAAGGTAGAGGAAATTAAGCAAAAAGAGCACATTACCATGTAAACAAAACTCAGAAACTGATTTTAATATTTGAGATCTCTAGGACAATGATAATCCCATGGTCATGTCGTTCTTTGTTGATGAAATCAATTTTCAACCCCTAGGAGTTGACTGGTAGGTTATCTGGGGAACGAAAATTAACAAACCTAAAACTAACAAAACCCAAAGCATATTCTACAATATAATATAATTCATTTGAAGGCCTTTAGGAATACAACCAAGTAATCAACTATTCAATTTGCTGTGAATTCAGTCTTCTTCAGCAGGATTATAACCCTCATAGAGAAATCAAAAAATATACAAAGGTTTAACATTTCAAAATCAACCTAATATCTAAACAATTCTGGGATTTCTATAAATTTGCTGATTTTAAAAGAGAACTGGCATAATTTTAGGCAACTTACTTCAGTTGCAGTTGAAATCAGCCAAGGGAGTTGCAGATGCATCAGAACTGCCAACCGCCAAGCCTTGCAGACCGACCAAAACCGTGTGTAATCAGGGGTGAAAGTTAATTTCTTGGAGATAAGCTCCAGTTGATCCAGGGGTAAAGCCATGGCTTGATTCTTAAAAAAATATTAGGGTTTCATTAGTTTTAGGGAGGACAGCAAAATGTTTTCACAGTTGTGCTTACTAGAATCGAAATCAAAATTAGGGTTCCACCACATTTTCTTCAGATGTGGAGATTAGGAAGACAACCGGATGAGGACTCTTCAGAACGAGAGAGTGAAGTTTTGATTTCTTACATAACAAGAGAGAAATCGTGTTTTTCGAGGGAGAGCATCTTTAAGGGAGACGAAATGTTTTTTAGATGGAAAATAGAAAATAATTCTATGATCGGAGGGAAACAAAATGGTTTTGGAGGGAGACTAAAACTTTGCAATAGGCGCGTTACAACATGAAATTAACTTGGAAAGCATAAGATTAATTGTAAATAATAATGGTTCAGGATAACGCGTTATTAAATGACGTTATAAATAACATATTTTGTTGTAGTGGCTCCTCCAAAATTCACTAGTAAAGATGGGGTCACGATCGCTCACGATGCTGGAAGGTACTCTGTGAAGACGAACTATTTCTCAGACATAAATTGCTGCCAACCAAGATGTCATCCTGTTACTCTTAACTGGAATAAAGCGAGCATTCTTAGTGAGTCTATCCAATATCACCCAAATATTGGTATTACCCTTCTTCGATGTAGGCAACTCATCTATGAAATCCATAAAGACGCTCTCCCATTTCCACTGCGGAACCTCCAACGGATGAAGTAATCCACCAGGCTTTTTTTGCTCAGCTTTAACTTGCTGGCGAACGAAACATTGAGAAACAAATTCGGCCACATCCTTCTTCATCCCCGCCCAAAAGAAAACCCTCTTCATATCCCTGTACATCTTTTCACCGCCTGGATGAATGGTCATCTTAGAATGGTGGGCTTTTTCTAGGACTGCCTTTACCAAGCTTCCATTTTGAGGAACACAAAGCCTTCCATCTCGTCGCAACCACCACTTTTCATCTATGGCATACCTACTGAGGTGACTAGAAGTCTCCCCTCTTCCGAGCTTATCCATAATGTCTAGAATCTGTGGGTCACCTTGATGCGAAACTCCTATCTGATCCACAAGAATCGGTCGTATCTCCAAGGATGCAAATAAATCAGCAAAACCTCGATGGAGGGTATAAAATCAAAAGTTGATATGAACTCTAAGTCCTTTCTTTCCACGAACAGAAGACTCATGGGCACCCTCTGTCTACTTAGTGCGTCTGCCACCACATTACCCTTGCCATGGATATAAGCAATTTCAAAATCATATGAAGCTAAGAACTCCATCCATCGTTGTTGCCTTAAGTTGAGATTTCTGTGAGAACAGATACTTGAGAGATTTACGATTGGTATATTTAACACCCCACGTCCATTAATGTCACTCACAAGGGGAATGCATTAACTTCCATGGAGGTTATAAGTGAATATAGAACAGTAAAATTACAACAAGACAGATATAAGATAGTACTTGGAAATTAAAAACTTTATTTTATTGCAACAGAAGTCAAAACATGTTTGATTACATCTTAATACCATAAATCAGAGTCAAGTACAATATCCATCTTGATAAAACAAATACATAATCCCATTACACAAATAGCCATAAAAAAAAGATAACAAGCTGGACTTTACTTCAGCGGTCCTAGCTTTCCGAAAGAGATAAGCAATCCAATCTGACTCCACTAGAGCTGGGTCCAACCTGAAGATCTGGAGGGAGAAAAATATGGAAAAGAGGGGGGGTCAGACATAAAGTCTGGCGAGTATGATAATTCTACAATACTATTATCAAAATAACTAGACTAAGGCATAAGCTGGAAAACAAGGAAATGTCTATGAAAGAGCAGATAAAGGACATAGACAATCACTAAAGGCAACTTTATAGGCGCTCCTTAATTACTAAAGGATAATTATTACACTGCACCACACTGGTCTGCTAACACTGATATTACTGGCGCTTGCTAATCAATATAGGATAATTATTATACTCTACTGTACTGTACCGTTCTGTACTGTACTAACACTAACTGCACCCATACTAGTCACTCTAGAAACTTGATCCCTCTTGGTTAAATAGAATGATGATAGCTTCGTGTACTACTAGATGTACCCGCTATCCTCCTTGTTTAACAGTATATCTCTAGCTGCTACCATAGGTAACCAACGTGTACCTATCCCCTCTAGATGTACCCCCTTAAATGGTAATTCCATGTACTCCTAGCTGACGTCATAGGTGCCGCCTGCTCCTATCTCCACTAGGTGTACCCCCTTAGTAATTAAATGATAGTGGTAGCTCTATATACCCCTAGCTGACTACATAGGGCCGCCTGCTCCTATCTCCACTAGGTGTGTCCACTACCCTGCCCCATTCGATCGGCTCCCTAACTCGTAGATACCCGTGCTGGACCCACAGTGGGGTGTATCACTCCCCTAAAGTGGCAACCCAATACAACGGAGATGCACGGCTTATACCTACACGATGCAACAACGTCTTACCTACCAGCCCGGGGCCACGCACGCACGTGAACCCGTTGGACTTACGTTGTCACCACTAACCCGCTTTGGCCTCTAACAATCAGGCCCAGTAGGCGTGTCCCGTCCTCGACTTGGGTCGAGCTTACAAAGATACGAAATGGGCTACTGGTCTGAAAAGGGCCCCCACCAAGCTTCCCACCTAGGCTTGGTCCCCTCTAGTATATCCCACTTAACCCCTCCATGTCTACTTACATGTCCGAATTTGGTTAAGGGTTCTTATAGTAATTCCACCTACTACCCAAGGTACCCACTTAACCCCCATGTCCCACTTACATATTTACTTTGGTTAAATGTTACTAATCATATTTTCTTATGCCACCCAAGGCACTTACTTAACCCTTTAGTCATGTTCATTTACATGTGTGTTTGGTTAAGTCTTTACTAATCGTATTTCAAATGCCACTAAGGGCAACCACTAGATTCCTCATGCCACCCAAGGCACCTACTTAACCCCCATGTCCCACCTTACATGATTATCTGGTTAAGTATTTCTTAATTCATTAAGGCCATAACCTCATAAAGACCTCTCACATTAGACTGGCATTTATGGCGGCTGGATTTGCCGGGCGGGTCCGGGCAGTCTTACACCATAAAAGAGTCAAACCTCGTGTCTTTACAACTGTTATGCTTAAGTTTGGGCCTAGGACCTCTCACATTGGGCCGACATTTGTGACTACTGGATTTGCCGGGCGGGTCCGGGCAGGTTTACGTCACAAACGAGTCCAACCTCGTGTCCTAAGCATTGATTATTATTAATAATCCATTTTCCCCCAATTTTAATAATTCCCTATTTGAATTATTAATTAATTTCCAGTTTTAACGATGTCCATAATTGACTCAATTATGGCCATCCATTTATGGTATGCAAAATCATACCAAATTTCATCACAAGTTCATTATATGCCATTAAAGGCGTCCTAATTCAAGTTAATCCATAATTAGATTATGTCCATTACTCCACATTAATTTTCCAGTTAATGTCTTAATTAAATTTTCCACCTTTTAAGGCAATTTCTTAACATCTCAATTTTGTTATATGCCTTTTTAAGGCTATCTCATGCAAATTCTCAATATTAAATCTTTTAATATTATTCCAACCCCACATTGTACGTTTCGTTCATTAAACATAAAATATACGTTAGACTCGAATAGTCTAACTCATAGCATAAAAGAAATTATCACAGCAACCACAACATATACATGTGACTAAAATAGATCTAGTCATAAAAAGGGTGAAACTTGCATATATGTCCAAAATACAACTTGCATAAGAATTATACATGTCATGGATCTAAAGGTGTCAACTTGTTCATGATTCACATAATATGATCTTAATCCAATTTCATAAACTTGCACAGGTACATGTGTGAATCAACATCATCTAACTTAACAATATGGTTTAATATGGATACACCTAACTTAATAGGCAAATTCCCATAATCAAGTTTCATTTAATCATAGATTCATGTTTATGGGTACACCTAACTCAATAGGCAAATTCCCATAATCAAGATCCATTAAATTGTAGATTCAGGTATATGGGTACACCTAACTTAATAGGAAAATTCCCATAATCAAGATCCATTTAATTTTTAGAAGAAAAACATAAACCTTAAAACATGACCCAATTCGCATAAATAACAACATCATGATTTTACAACTTGTACGATTCAACACAACTTAGCATGATATCATAATCATATAACTTATGGATTTCCAACATGTGTGAAAATATGAGATCTACAACATATATAAGATTTACAACATAACATAGCATAGTTTACAACATAGCATAGCATGATAGCATAACGTTGCATAACATGATTTACATCATAGCATAGTTTACAACATAGCATAGCATGATAGCATAACGTTGCATAACATGATTTACATCATAGCATAGTTTACAACATAGCATTGGAGCCTTTACAACATATAATTCACAACAACATATGACAGCATAATAGAATAACAAGAGATCCACAATATAGAATTTTCAATTACAATTCATATCACTTTCTTGTGATCCACTCATAACTTAATCAAATTATTTTATAATATCATTGTGGGAATCATCATACTCACTATTTTAAGACGAGAAAGAGAAAGAGTCTTTTGATTTAATTTGTTTGTCGAGTAGATTTAGTTGTAGGCTAGGCTTTCTCCTTCTTCTTTAGTTTGTGACGGCTACGCTGAACTCCATGGCAACGGCATGTCGGTAGCTCTCCAATTTTTCAAGTGATTTAGGGTTAGAGTCTACCCACTTATTTATAGATGTTAGGATGCATTTAAGCCATTAGATTTAACCTAGAAATAACCGCAGCCGTTCAGACAAGATGGGGTTTATCTTATTGACTCAGCAATGAGTCAGAAGTGACTCAGCAAACACTCAGCAAATTAATAAACTTCTATTCATGTTTACATTAACTGCCCATATATATATAAATACATATATATATACACACGCACCTATTCATGAATTCAAATAATGCAAATTAATTGCTTGCCTGAAAAAAAAGAAATCGAGCATATAATTTAATTTCCCTTTTTTTTTCTCTACTTTCCTTGCAACATGCAAAATCAATGCATAATAAAGTTACCTACATACATACATATCTACTTATGCATAAATCTTTCCCTCCAAATAAATTGGCTGTATTTATCTTCTCAATTATATATATATATATTCAATATATATATATATATATTTAATTTTTTTTTGAACCGCGTTCACACTAAGCCGCTTTTTAGCCATTCCCCTAAAACAAAAATATGGCGTTGGCGGGGATCGAACTCTGCACCTCTTGTATGCAAGTCACATGTTCCAACCAAATGAGCTATTATGTCTTTTGCTTACAATTCTTAGAACAATGCTAAACATTATTCTTTTCTCATTCCTCTTTTTCAATGTTTTGCTGCAATATTTAATTTAAGGATATCTTTTTCATACGGAGTCCAATTTAAGCAAACTCGGACTCTATCTCAAGCAGAATTCCGAGACGAACGCAACGGCGCAACCCGTTTCACCTAATTATTTTTCTAAAAATTAATTATATCTTGATTTTTTTTTATGTTCACAGAAAATACGGGGTGTTACAGTATATAACTCAAACTTTTCTCCAAGTAAATAATGATGCCACGTCTTTAATGCGAATACTATGGCAGCTAGCTCTAGATCATGGGTGGGGTAGTTATTCTCATGAACTCTCAACTGTCTCCCTTATAACATATTACTTTCCCTTCTTGCATCAGAACTGCACTAAGCCCCGTACCGCACGCATCAGTGTAAATAGTAAACACTTTACTCCCATTGGGCAAGGTCAAGACTGGGGCCGTTTTCAGACCCCTTTTTAGTCATTGGAAAGCAACATCACATTCTATGTCCCATGAAAACGCCAAATTCTTCTTTTTCAGCCTGGTGAGAGGGACTGATATCTTCGCGAAGTTCTTAATGAACTTCGTATAATAACCTGTCAACCCAAGAAAGTTTCTCACCTTAGTTGCATTTTTAGGAATCTGCCAATCTTGTACTGCAACCTCCTTCACGGGATCTACAGCTATCCCTTATTTGGATACTACATGCCCCAAGAATCTTACCTCCTTTCTCCAGAAATGGCATATGGAGAACTTTGCTTTGAGCTGATGGTCACAGAGAGTTTTAAAAACTTCTCCCAAATGCTGGGCATGCTCTTCTTCACTCTTGGAGAAAATCAAAATATCATCAACGAAGACTATGACGAATTTGTTTAAGAACTCCTGAAAAACCCTACACATCAAATCAACAAAATAGGCGGGTGCATTTGTCAACCCAAAAGGCATAACTAGCCATTCAAAGAAACCGTCTGGAGTTCTGAAAGCAGTCTTATCTATGTTTGTCCTCAGCCACCCTTAACTGATGGAACCCCGTAGCCAAGTCCAACTGAGAAAATACCGAGGCTCCAACAAGTTGATCAAATAAATCATCAATCCTCGAAAGTGGGTGACTATTCTTCTTGGTGAGCTTATTCAATTCTCTACATTCAACACAAAGACTAAGTGAACCATCCGCTTTAGTTACGAATACTACTGGAGCACCCCATTCCGATATGCTTCGTCTGATAAACCCTTTCTCTAGTAGCTCCCATACTTGCTTACTCAGCTCCCTCCTCTCTCTTGGAGCCATGTGGCGCACTGGTAATGCAATTGGCTTTGCATTGTCCACCAAATATATGTGGAAGTCGATCTCACGCCTTGTAGGTAAACCCCGTATCTAATCAAAAACATCGGAATAATCTCGAACCACCGGAACGGATTGCAAATCATCTATGGATGCATCTAGAGACTGTAGGAAGCTAAGCATAACAGACCCTTAAGGGTCACAAGATAATTTGAGGGTCTTCCCATGACAAGTTAGGAGTCTAACAACCCTCTTCTCACAATCCAGAATGGCCCCATACGTGGTAAGCCAATCCATTCCTAGAATCAACCCATAGCCCAGAAACCCGAGCACATACGCGTCACATTCAAACTCGACGCCTAACACAGATATTTTCAAACCCCGACAAATCATTGATAAATGAGCCAAACCACCAATGGGGTTTGAAACAACTACGGGATATACTACCATACTAGCAACTAAGTGAAGAGATTCAACTACAGAACTTGATATAAACGAGTGTGAAGCACTAGAATTAAAAAGTGTTCTAACTGGATGGTTTGAAAGAGAAACTAGACTTTCTACGGAAATTTTTCTACCTCTTTCAGGAGCACTAATCGCGAGAGCATGCACCTGCCCTCCAGAAGTCCCTGCTCCTTGAACTTTACCTGCGATTCCTGTTTTTTCGAGCACTGTTTAGAGAAGTGTCCGACCTCTCCGCAAGTAAAGCAATTGACTTTCCTTCTTTTACAATCTTTGATCAGTTGACCCTCCTTTCCACAATTATGACATTTTCTCTTATCCTTGCCTTTATCATCTTTACCTCCTTTCTTCTTATGTTGTTATTGTTGCTATTGCTGTTGTTGCTGCCCCTTCTTGGGCCACACCTTCTTATTCCGTGACATCCCCTTAGCTTTTGTTTACTTCTTTTCTACCCTGTCTTCCTCATGCATTAGGGCCATATCAACAAGATTTTCAAAGGTGTCCCCCATTGGAATATGGGACATAGCTAAATCATGAAGAGGCTCGTTCAGTCCTTTGGCAAACAACAAAGCCTTTTGTGCGGTGTATCCACCAACTCTAGCCCGAACCTTGCCAGCTGGTTGAACTTGTTCACGTACTTTTTTACCATCAAATTTCCTTGTTTGAGTGTTAAGAACCTCTCCATCTGTATGCTTCCCTCAGCTTAGGAAAGAAATTTCATTTCAAACCTCTATCTAAAATCTTCCCAAGTTTCCACTGAACGTCCAGCTTGGGTGATTTCCCACCAAAATGAGGCTTCGTCCTTTAATGGCCAAGCAGCTAACTGGATCTTTCTTCGTTCCTCCACTTCAAAGATTATGAATAAGTCCTCTGTCTCCTTAAGCCAATTATGAGCTTCTACAAATGTCTCATTCTCATGGAGTGGCCTTTCTCCCATAGCTCGGAAGCCTTTGCAGATCTTGGCAAAGTTGTCATATCTTAGAGGGGGAGGAGGAGGAATGACTGGTGCAGCTAGGGGAGGAAGGTCTCTTTGGCCTTCGGTCGGTGCCATGGCCTCCAAATACCTCCGGAACCATCCGGGTATTGTGACTCCCTCTTGGGTATTAGGGATGTTTTGTTCCCCAGACATGCTGAAAAAAAGGGAAAAGGAAGAAATTTAGGTAAAGGACCGAAGGATACTACATATGGCTTTTTGGGGAATGTTTTCAAAATAGACTTTTCTTTTTAAAATACTTTCTTTTAAAACCTTTTTGAAATTAATTTCCAAAAACTTTTGCCTAATCTAGTAACCTTCAGCTCTGATACTAAGTGTGACACCCTACGTCCGTTAATGTCACTCACTAAGGGAATGCATTTAAGTTTCGTGAAGCGCTATAGGTAAAGAGACACAGAATAATTACAAGACAGATATAAATAAGGCAACAGTGGAAAATTTGAAATTTTATTTCAATTATAAAGCATAATACCGTGGTCCACAATTTCATAAGTCACAAAAACCATTAAAATAAAACAACTCCTGTCTTGCATCATTAGAGTACATAAGAATATGAAAAACATAATTTTCTCCAAATTAAAAGAGTTAAGCCATAGTAGAGACAGGAACTTGAGCCATACTTCAGAAGTATCTCCTAGCAAGACGATATGTGATTCCTGATTAAGTCTGAGTGTTTCCTCCCAAAGAACCTAGTGGGGGGGGGGGGTAAACGGAAGAAAGAAGGAGAAACAACAAGGTCTGACATAAAGTCTGGCGAGTCTAGTTACTTTTAGCCAGTAGATAAATAAAAGCAACATGATAGGCATATAAAGTGGATAAGAGAGAGATTACAACATAAATGGCAGGTGTGACAAGGTAAGCAAGATAAGGTGTATGTGCCTCACTAGTGATTACTCTGCACTATTACTAGTATAACTGAAATGAGATGATCCCTTCCACTATGAGTTGGTAGGCGTAGGTCATATGCCCAAGTATACCCTAACCACTACCCTAATCGATCGGCTCCCTACCCTGTAGATATCCTGTGCTGGCCCCACAGTAGGAGGTATCACTTCCTAAAGTGGCAACCCATGGTGTGCACAACCATATCTACTGGAGTCACAGTCTTCTTAGCCCCCTTTGCCCGGCCCATGCAAGCACATGTCCCCGGTCGGTTTGCGCCTCCCACACCATCCGTCTCGTTTGGATCTTTTACAGTCAATCAGTAAGCGTGCCCTTCTCCACCTAGTACGGAGTTCTTTACTTGATACCAACTCCGGGTTACTGACTGAAATCGGTCCCACACAATATGATACAAGCTCTCCCCCTTGTCTTGTATCCCCACTAGGTTTTCCATTGACTATGTACACCCTCAGGTGTCTTTAATTAATAGCCCTATACCAGTTATGTTTACCCTAATGGGTATCTTTAATTACATAACTTTATTACATTATCTATCGGTTATATATACCACTAGGTGTCTTTAATTACATAACCTTACTACATTATCTACCGACTATGTATACCACTAGGTGTCTTTAATTACATGACCTTATTGGGTTAAGTTCGTGGGCCTATATGTAAATATTACCCACTCCCTCTAATTTACTTAACCCACCCACTACCCATCCAATTTTACTTAACCCTAACTTAAGTTCATAGTCATACTATCTTTATGGATTAAATTAGGTAAAGTAGTCCAATTCTTTACCATGTCTATTTATGGTTTTATAATGGGCTAGACCTCCCACATTAGGCCTACAACATGTGGATCCTGGATAAGCCAGTCAGGTCCGGGCAGTCTTATTCCACAGTTGGGCCTAACCTCGTGTCTTAGCCCGATTCATATTTGTGTACTTAGACCTCCCACATTAGGTTCAACATTAGTTGTTGCTGGATATGCCGGTCGGGTCCGGGCAGACTTCCACCACTAATGTAACCTAACCTCTTGTCATAAGTACAATTTACAATTCCTAATTGTAAATTACTAAACATTCCAAATTAGTCCAAATCTACCTTTGTCATTATAGGTAACTATTTCTCTTTTTCCCCATTTGAATTACATGTCCCATTTTATATAAATATTACATAAGTTATTCCAATTATAATCCCTTTTTCCCCATTTCCTATCTAACGTATTCATACGTATTTTGGCAGCATCTAGGCTATAAAGTAGCCTAGCTACAACAATGAAAAGGGAATACGAAGAAGGTGATAGTTTCAACATATCTTGGCATAAACATAAACTGGTATGATAACAAGGTGAATGATCATGTAATTATCATGGCAAGGTAGGCATAAAAGTGATGAACATGTAGCAACAATGATGTCAACGCAACATAATGAGATCTAAATTAACCATACGGTGTCCAATTATTTAGATGTAGCATAGCTAGGGTGACATAGTAACATTTTTAGATCTAAAGATGGACTCATATGTCAAGTTTACAACATATCTCAATGGATCAAAATACGATAGGCGAAAGGTGATTTACATAAACATCTAGATCTATGTAATGTTAAATTGTCCAAATTTAGAGATGTACATCCACCATAACATGGTTACAAGTCAAGATCCACATAAGCAAAAAAATCGAATAACTACAATTTTATTAGATCTAGGAAAATAGATCTGTCATGACATAGTATAGGATTTCACATTAACATAGAATCGGACTATACAACATATCCAATTCATAGTCTTTCAAAATATACTTTTGTTCATATAAACTTATAAACAACTAGAACTCACAGCGTTAGGTTTAGAGAATTGAGGAATAGTGGATCTAGAATTTCTAAATTGGATTTGTAGAATATGTTGTTGTAGAAAACGGTTCAGTTCGCACTCCAGCAGCATATGACCTCCATGACTTCCAATGGAGAAAATATGAGAAATAGGACACGTATATATAGCTGCCATACCCCCTGAAACCGAGTGCCACATCAGACCTAGGGGTTTCGATACCCCTGTGGGTGGGTCGATCCCAAGGTCGACACCCCTTAAGGCGGGTCGACCCCTTGGTCGACACCCTTCTAGGGGGGTCGACCCTCTAGAGCGGGAATTTTGCCGCTCAGAGGAATTTTTCGAATTTGAATCCGCTGGATAGAATTCTAATTCATCTCTGACTCATGCGTATATATAAAACATTTCTGTGCGTATACAAACTTAAGAACCTCATAACTTCCTCATATGGTGTCCGTTTTACGCAAACCAAATGTTTATCTTGACCAGAATTTTGAGACAGACGCAATGGTGCGGTCTGTTTCCTCTAATTCTGAATATTAAATTAATTATTATTTAACTTGTTCTCTTTAATGTTTTTAAAAATTCGGGGTGTTACATGTGACTCATTTAGCACATTGTTCTATAAATGGGAAGTTATGATCGGGTTTGTCTCATGATGCAGAAATCAATCCTTTGTTTGATCGGTGGTATAACCCTCATCTAGTGCCGTATCTTATTCGATTCAGCTTGTTGATCTTGGGTGTTGTTCATGGGGTTACTTTTTATAATTTCGCCTATCCATTTTATCTTTAGACAATATTAGGTGGATTTCCATGAGAAACAGTTTTGTGGTAGGTTTATTTTCTCGTCGCAATTTCTCTCTTAAAAGAGATGGTGATGTGGAAACCTCCAACAACACCAGCAGTGTTTGTAACATGAGATTGGGCATTATGTTACCATAATATGGTTAATTAAAGATCATAAAAAATGATTTGTGCTCCAACCGCGGAGTAAGACATCTCATTGTTTATAGCAATTGTTTTGGGAGTATTGGCGTTGTTGTTTGTCGTCGTCTTTGTTGATTTCCCTTTCCAACATCAAGTTCTTGGCTTGGTTGCGATTCGTGCTTAAAATTGTTAGTATTGTTTAAATCGCATGGCTTAGTTTAATGAGATTTCTATGATTAGACATGTTTATGTCATTCATGCATGCTTGTTCGAATGAAATATCAATTTTCTTATCTAAACTAACAGTTGTCCTAGAGCCAGAAAGAATAGAATTTTGTGTTGGATAAATTTTAGCAAAGGACCAGTTCTGCGTTTTTTTGGTCATGGGTATATAAATAAATATATCTTCACTCCTTGTTAAAGCTAAAATTTATTTTGGTCTTTATTATGATATCGGTTTTCGCATTTTTGGCGTGACTGGCTTCCTTTTTCGCCAACATGTGACTTAAATCATTTAAGTTTCCACCGAATACATTTTTAAAGCTTTTGGAAACATTGTTTGAAAAAAAACTTTTTACCCTTTTTAATTTTTAACTAATTTACTGTGACAGCCCGCTCCGCACCAGCCGACATTTCCTCGAAACGCGCTGTGACGATGCCCGACTGGCACGGGACGGTTGTCGAATGAAAGGGATTTGAAACTATGAATCCCCAAAGAAACTGTAGTATATCTCACAGCGCATGGAATAAAATATAATAACAACATAACTTGACATAAAACAGGTGAGACAATGTATAAGCTGGAAACTAAATCATCATAGCAGCAGAATCCAAAATACAGCTTATGATCCAAACCATCATTATTACAACTTCAAAATACTGTCTCTAAAGCAAAAAGGAAAGGTACACTACTAAATCCCAAAGCAGTGACTAGCAACAACACAGGGAGAATATATGTAAATAGTACGTGGAAGCCTCCTGCTCGTCTCTAGACAGCTACTCTTGCATACCACCTAACCTGTCTTTAGTCTGCTCGTTTAGGAGAATCAAAAGTAATAAGAAGAGACATAAAACTCTGGGTTAGACAAAAGTCTGGTATGAGCGATAGCAACTAAAAAAACAATAACAGGTATAAATAATCATACCTGAACCTGGACCTGCAACCAAAGAGTTAGCACAACAGGGCGTACAATACTCTAAGGTGATACCAACACATGGTGTGAAAATAATAGGGAGGGGTGTGCATGTCATGGTAATAGAAAACATCAAACATAGCAATCATCCTCACATCTCTCACTTAGTGCGTAAAGTATACGATATCTACCACTTTGTTCACCAAATCCTTTGCTACGATCACTTGCCCTTGGGAAACATAATGATCCCATTGCACTGATCCATAGCCTCTAATCCTTTGCTATGTCCACTCTGCCCCATGGAGTCATGACAATTCAACTGCACTGGCTCATAGCCATGCTACGATCACCTTGCCTCATGGAGTCATAACAACTCCACTGCACTGATCCATAGCTAATAATCCGTCTCTCAGCGGTGAGTCAAGCTATAGACATCGATAATGCCTTTGCACATGTCCCACAGGAAAGTCCAACTCATGAAGTTAACTCGTTGGTTCCATCTGGATCTTGAGTTATAACTTCTCACTTGGACATCCTTTGCATCTCGGGTTTTAGTCGAATTGGAGTTGGTCTTCAGAAAAGTCACCGCGTTGAAATAGAAGCACATGCCCGATTCAGTTCAGGTGTAAATTGTTCAAGTTCACCCATTCGGCTCGGTTCGGTCACCCTTGCGCAGTTCTTCACTTGGTTCGGGCGCTTGCCTTCCGCTCGATTCGGGTGGCCATCCTCCATTCGGTTCGGGTCCTCCTGCCCCCACTCCAACTCATTTCCGTTCGATTGCTCCAGCCTCGGTTCGGTTCGTGCTCACCATTTCCGATCCGATCCACACGCCCTCACTTCCAATCCGAACCCAACTCGAACTCTATTCAAATGGCCTTCCTTCATGCCAAGCCTCCTCTTGTGCCAAGTTCTAGTCCGTTTTGATTTTCCTTACTTGGTTCTCTGATCCGATCCGAACCTTATAGTCCGATCTGATCTGAAACCCAGCACATTTTCCAACGAGCATATATCGTCCATTTTTGCCATACGACGACATTTTCAACCATTATAACTTTACTAATCAATCATAAAACATTCCAAAGTAATAACATGTAGGATCAATCAAAAAGGTCAAAACATGAAGCATATAGGTTATTTTTAATCAAACATACCCAAAAAGCATGATTTTCCCCTTAATCCCCTTAAGCATGTTTAACCATACAATAAGAAAATTTAATCCAAATTAACCCAAATTTTTATCAGAGGCCTAAAATAATATTTTAGAATTTTTACACATTTTTCCATATTTTTTTGAGACATAATTTCGCTAATTATCACTAATCACCCCTAACTAGCAGTAATTAGTGTAAAAACATGTTAATCACTCACCATAGGCACAAATAAATTCTTACATCTGAAACTCCACTGATTTGGGTCGAATTCCTATGCAACACAACAGCCCTAACTCTAATTTGATGTCAATCCGCCTTGATTTGGTGTAGATTTGCTTAATATTGGATTAGAAAGTGATTAGGAGGTAGCTTAGAAGGTGGAGGCCATTACTAGGGTTCAAAGAATGTAGCGGCTAGAAAACTAAATTGAGATGGTCTCCTAATTGATTTCTGCCATCCCATAACCCTAATCCCGAAATGGGTTATGGGCCCTTCCATTAATTACCATATTAAGCCTGGTTAAGCTGTTTTTCACCTTCTAAACCATATTTCAGTCATATCTCCCAAATGGTAAGTCCGTTTGTAACGACCCATATTTCTACGGTATAATAATTAATTTATTTAATTATTTAAAATATGAATTAGAGTGTTAAATGGTCATTGAATTAAATAACTGGGAATAATTAATTAATATAATAATTAAATAATATACTTAATTCTGAAATATTCAGAATTTGTTGAAGTGGCAATATAGTGTGAACTGGACAATTTAAAATATATAATTCAGTTTGGAATTGAATTAGAATAACGAATATATTATTTAAACGAAGTTTGAACGTATAATTATAATATAATTAAAATTGAGCTCGAAATGGCGCTGCAGTCGTAATTTGGCGATTTGAACTTCAATTGAATATACAAAATCCGTTTTAAATCGGATTTCTGTGAAACAAGAAACGTTCGGAGCTGGTGAAGTATATTTTTCTAGTGGAAGAGAAAAATCAGGATTTCATTGTGTAGATTTTGATTTATGTCCAAATCAAATTTTAGAAAAGTCGCTATGGAATTCCTTTGGAATTTATAATTATATATTTATATTATAAAAGGATTTAAATATAAATCAAATATCGATATAACTGAGAACTTTGAAATATCGAGTTATAAATCCCATTGGAGCTGTATGATATTCTATTGTGAATATAGGATAATATTTATTTATAAATATTAAATTTAATTAATTTTAAATATATTTAATATTTAAAAAGGTTTATTTAGAGCTTTAAAAATAGCCGTTTTAAAAAACGACCTCTGTTTTCGACAAAACAAATTTTGTTGGATCCGCAATATTAAATTATTGTTAGATTTCAATTTTCGTGATTTTTGAAGTTAGTATGTGGCTGCACGGAATTCTAATGTGAAATACAATCAGTATTGTGACGGTTAAAAATACGCTGTGTGAGCAAACAGAGTCGGAATTCGACGAAACCAGTTTCGTTGGGTCTGCAATGTCGAACTATAGCAGCAAGTCCATTTTCGTCAAAATTGGATATCCTATGTGATCAAAGAAATTTTAAAGGACAAATACGAAAAAACGGTTGACTAAAAGCAAATATTATAATCGAAAATTATATACAAAATATCTTAATTATTTTAGCATAAATAAGACTTAACTCGTATCTCCTTACAACCTAAATAATTTCCCATCGGCTGAAGCTTTTGAGCTGCCACTTTCTTCAATGGAAAATCAAAAACGAGAATGTTCAAAAATCCCAAACAACTCAAACAAAAACCTGAAAATCATAATATACATGTTTTTAAACTCCTAATGTTGTATGCTTCAGCCTCATATGATTTTTGCCAGGCTCGATCAAGTTTTTGGAAGATCATCGTTAGGCAGTAGAAACTAGGGTTGACTTTCGAAGCTCAGACGGAGGGAGTTGGGAGCCGCCACTGATGGCGTGGTGGTTCTGGAGACTAGGTACGCGGTTACACGAAGTCTGGGGGTTTTCCGTTCAAACTCAGTTTGGTATTTTGATGTCACTATATGCGTGAAGAAGGGCTTCTCGATGGAAATTGACTGAGCAGTTCGAGTCTTGCGAGATGGTGGTAGGGTCGAAGAGGAGTGGAAGTGGAAATGAATGGTGGTTTTGGTTTCAATTTATTGTGGTGTATTGATGAGGAAGGAGTACGAAGGTTTGCAGTAATCCTGTGAAACGTAAGGAGATGAAATAAGGAAGGGTGAGAAAATTGATCGAGTTAAGTATTCGGGTTACAAGTTGATGGATATTTGAAATAGGAAGGGAATGGTTGTCGTCTCGTGAGGTTTGGTGAAGTGATTAAGGAGGAAAGGGAAGTCAACGTCTCGGCTATGGTGATAAACAGTAGCAGGAGCCGTGTACAAGGAAAGTAGAAGAAGGATTGGCGGAGCTGGGTTTTCAGAATTTGGTATGGGATGAATTCACAATAGTAAGGCCCAATGAAATAATAACTTAGTTTAATTCAATTTAATTAGTGAATGAATTTGTAACTTAAATATCTATTACATACATTATCAGTTTTTCGAACGGTCAGATCCGATAGGATCGTATAGACGAACACTACACGATGGAACCGACTGGGGGTGAATTCGAGCTCGTTACAATATATAGCGAAATAAATTTTCCGTCTGAATCTAGCGATGGTTATCGTTATTAATGATGATCGTCCAGTGTGAGTAAAACTCATCAACTCTGAACAGTTATATTTATATAGCATATTTTAGAACTAATAATTATTTGTTGATTGCTGTGTGTTAACTGTTTGGTTGAAATGCTGATTGATTGGTTGCAATTATTGATAACGATATATATAAAAATCGTTAATCAAATGTTGATTCTGTTTAGCAAAATATTTCATATTGAAATGAAATCGATGTTAATTATGTTGTTTAACATCTGTGATGCAGGGAAACAGGTTGGAGATCCAAATGGATTTCTCAACATTTATTTTACTGTTTTCATATATTGTAATATATGATGTGATATAAAATCTGTTAATGATGATGTGTGTTGAAATGATATCGATCATTGTGATTTGGTATTTTAAATACCGTAAGAAATACTGGCATGTAAAAAGGGGATTTTCAAAGTATATTTTGAAAATAAATTAGTTATATAAAATCAGTGAATTTTATATAGAAAAGGAAAAAGGTATATTATAAAAGAAAACAATTATAAAATCAAAAGGGTTTTGAAAAGGAAATATTTGTTTAGAAAATAAATATGATAAAGATAAAAGGAAATTTATTTATAAAATCAAAGGATTTTATAAAAAGGATATTTGCTTATAAAATGAATAAAAAGATATAAATGGAATTATTTATAAAATCAAAGGATTTTATAAAGATGAAGATTTATTGGGATAATAAATAGAAGTATAAAGGGATTATTTAATTGGGAAATAAATAAGAGTTATAAAGGAAATATTTGTAAAACATTTACAAATAGATTTTAAAAAGGAGATATTTGTAAACCATTTACAAATGGAATTAAAAAGGAAATAATTGTAAAACATTTACAAATAGAACTAAAAGGGAAATATTTATTTAGAAAAATAAATATTGTTTTAAAAAGGAGATATTTATTTAGAAAATAAATAGAGTTATAAAAGGAATTTATTTGGAAATGAAAAGAATGTCATATAAGGAAATATTTGGCAAACGAATAGAATTTTACATCAAAAAAGTTTAGAGCCATGCTTCGCTCACGGGTATAACATGATATGGATTTAAAGCAAAGATTTTAAATAGAATCGGTTGTAACCGATAGATTGAGAAGATTAATTTATAAATAATATTTTATAAATTAAATAAAATATTTATCATTTGGATAAATAGAATATATAAGTCAGGACTTATATAGAGTAGTAAGAATCGATTTCAACATCAATGTTTGATACTGAATATGGACGTAGAGTTAATCAAAATGTGTTAATCAAAATGAGTTAGAGGAGTTAATCGATTAGAGTTAGAGTTAATCGATTAGAGTTAGAGCTAATCGATTGGAGTTAGAGTTAATCGATTAGAGTTAGAGTTAACCAGTTAGAGTTAATCAGTTAGAATTAACTGATTAGAGTTAAATTAAACTAGAGTTATTCAAATATAGTTAATCGAACAAGAGTTAGTCGAATATTGGTTATATCGAATAGATTTAATTGAATTAGAGTTAGTCGGATTAGAGTTATTCAAATATAGTTTATTCGAAGAAAGAGTTATCGAATAACGTTATTCGAAGAGGAGAATTAATCGAATATAGTTTATTCGAATAGAGAAAGGAGTTATCGAATATTAGTTATTCGAAAGGAGTTATCGAATATTAGTTATTTGAAAGAAATAATCGAATATTAGTTGTTCGAAAGGAGTTATCGAATATTAGTTATTCGAAAGGAGTTATCAAAAATTTGTTATTTGAAAGAATTATCGAATATGAGTTATTCGAAAGGAGTTAATCGAATATAGTTTATTCGAAAGGAGTTAATTGATAAGAGTAAATTAGTTAGAGTTAATTGAATAGAGTTAATCCAGTAGGGATAATCAAATAGATTTAATCCAGTAGGGTTAATCAAATAGAGTTAATCCAATAGAGTTAATCAAATAGAGCTAACTGATAAGAGTAAATCGATTAGAGTTAATCGAATAGTGTTAATTAAATAGAGCTATTCGAATATAGGTTATTCGAAGTAGAGAGATTATCGAATATAGTTTATTCGAAGGAAAGAGTTATCGAATAGAATTTTATTTGAAAGAGAGTTACGTAAGGAAGTTTTTAAAGGTTTAAAAAGATAAACTTTGACTATTTCGAAGTTAAAACGTTGTTCAGTTAAGGTCTGAGAGGTAATTATACCCCAACTTGATTGACTTCCTTCTTAACTAAGGAATGGTAAGGTTTGATAGTGAAGGCTGGTTAAGTGAATATAGTTAATGAATGTAATGGTTTGAATTGGCATAGCAATGTTTTATTTAAACATCTGTTTAAATACAAGGAATGAGTTTTGGAAATGTTTTTTCCAAATATAATCAGAGACATTTTCTAATGGGGTTTTTAGCCATAAGGACAAAGTCAACCAAAAATTTATCCATAAGGACAGTCAACAAAAAATTTAGACTCAAGGACAATTTTACACTAAACTTTGGAAATCAAGGGCCCACTATCATTTCATTGTTTACAATAAACTTTGTCCTTTTGGCTAATTTTTTTGCCTCTTGTCCTTTTGGCATAACTTTTTGTTCTTTTTGTCCTTCTCACCATTTTCCTGTTTTCTAATCATAGAAAATGAAATGTTGGATGGTAAAGAATACTGGAATGACAGTGATACATGGAAAGGAGATGGAAATGTTTTCCAATGATTAATAACGTATATTTTCTAAATTTAGAAAATAAGAATTTCTGTATATATATACGGAAATGAAAAATGGAGAATGATTAAATTAATGGTAAATTAATTTAAGAGATGAATGATGAATGATGATTGATTGATATAATTTCCATCCTGAAATAATATCATTGTTTGCACATGTGTTTTCCTTTGATAGTTAACTCACCGACTATCGAAGATTTTGACCATTTCTCCATCGTCAATACGGAGAGACCGGCTGGATTCTTATCCGAAGAACCACTCCATATGGGTGTTAGCGTTTTGAATCAAATAGATCGAAGGCAAATTGAAGATGGAGTAAAGTGCAAGGGCTGTTGTATAAGTACTAGGTAGAGATTGCCTAGGATGGATGTACGGAATAGTGCCTTCGGTTTGTCAAGTCCCAGGACAACTTGAATGGACAAATGTCTGACAGAGTATATCTGGTAGATCGCGTAAGTTGATCATTTCAAACGTTTTTACATTAGTGGCGAAGATATTCGTTTCTCTTAGCTTTTGCCCATGGTATTTTTGAGGAAATCAATTGGTGATATGGCAGGTATGATGATGTGGCATTAAAGTAAATGAGGATGATCTGTTAAAAGATACGTTATAACCTCAAGCCTCATCAACTAGGAAATGACAGAAATCGGGCAGGCAGCATGGCTAAATGGTTCATAACCAAGTAGGGTATATTGTCACCATCTAGAGAATATTCATATTTGTTACTTCTTTCAATTGTGTATCTCCCGGGAATGGTTATGTTGGTTTACCAACTGTAAGGTGACAATATATTCGGTACTCTCAAGCGAAATGAGGGGCCGGTCATGTGTGGCTGAGTTGCAAGATGTTCTTGTTGAACTCCAGTGTATTGCTTCTAGAGTACACTGAGCGGAAGGTGGATCCATACCTTGTCATAGTAGGAATCCATTCCCCAAATAAGAGCCCACGGTTTTGATTGTATAATATATATGTAGAACGTTAGATGCAAGCGTTTCTGCTAGATTGCTAAGTACTTGTATTTAGACATTATTGTAATATCATAAGAGACTTGATATAAAGAATAATTTGGTTTATCGTAAGGTAAAAACCGTCCGTATTTATGTGTGGATCAGTCTTACGATTGTCATTTCTTTTAAAGAGATTTTAAAAGTTAAAACAAGTGATTTGAGTTTACACACACCAGTCACATGACTGGCCCGGAGTTTTTTTTTCTTTTTTCCCTAAACTCTTGGGTGCCCTATTTTGTACGGGCAGTCAAGTAGTCGGGATTTACAGATGCTTGAAGAGCTAGAGCAGGAGGCTTCAGAATTATATAGCTATGGTTTTTCCGCTGTGTTGTAAGTGCTGTACTTTGGAAATGATATGTATATTCAAGTACAGATTTATATTTCAAAGTTATGTTGTGAAATATATTTATTCGTTCCGCTGTGAGATTCGTGTTTACTCTGATGTTGTATGTTCTTCTTCTTCTTCTATTCTAAGTTTCTATCTTATCTATCCTCACCCTCTAATTTCTTTCATTAACTACCGGTATTTCCGATGCTTGATTAGTCGACATCGTGTTTGGTGTCGATAGCCAAGGATCGCAAAAAACCCGGGACGTTACAGTTGGTGTCAGAGCTTAAGGTTAATTAATTACCTTGGCTCTGTGGCGTGACTCAGTAGAGATAGGGTTTGTAATACCCTAGCTTGAGTTGAGTGTGCATATACGAGCGCATATTTGTTATTTGATATAAAGTAGTTTTATATTGTGGAGATTTATTGGTTGAGTTGTTTATGAGTTCTGGTCGATCAGTTTGATCCACTGTATCGGTAGGAGTTTCTAAACACTCGAATACGATGGGTCGACACGATATGTTTTGAAAAGAGGGTAAATGAAAATAAGTTTACCCAAAGTATATTTTGATATAGGGAAGATATATATATATATTGAAATTATAATATATTGGATATATTGGTTGTTATTATAATCGAGTAAGATTATAAATTAAACGGTTATGTAAATAACCAATCAGAATTCATATAAGTGAAATACGTGGAATCAGATGAATTAAATCTGAAGTTAAAATCAGAATTGAAATTAAAACCCTGGAAATTGGAAAAGTGTTTGTAAATGAAATTGAATTGAATATATGAGAATTTTAAAATCCTAGGAGATTTTGAATTAGTTACAAGCATTGAAAAGGATATTTTGAAATGAATTTCAAAATGGAAGTGTTTAAATATGGTTTTGAAAATGTTACAGTAGTGAATTCACTTCGATAAGCTGGAAAATAATTCTGGTGATGACTATGCAGCATCATCAGTGTTCATTTTCAAGTTCTAAGTGATGGATTACTAACAAAGGTTTTGTTTTTGAATTGATTTGAGAAAAGCAAGTTGTTTTGAATCCTAAAAAGGAAAGTTGATTTTTGATATGGTAAACTGTTTAAAATTCCCAAGGAAAGACTGTTTGAATTAAAACCAAATTGAATTGAAATTTGGAAAAGCAAATTGAAATCGAATTAAAGCCGATTAAGTGGAAATTAAACTGAAATGTGCAAAAGCAAATTGAAGATGAATTGGATTAGAATGTTATCGAAAAATTTGGATTTATGTGATCGGAATTTGAAATGGAACCAGATTAATGGAGTTAAGAGTTTGGAATCGAAATGAAACTCGATACTGAAATGAAATTCAACTTTGGTATAAGCGAATGATTTGGTTTGAGAATGAATTGATTGGAGTTTGGTTGGGATAACATTGGTATATGCTGAATTAAAAGCAGATGGAAGTGACAAAGTTTATATCCCCGACAAAAAAAAGGTACGAGTTTGTATTTGGTTTAAGCCTGAGATTTATGAGCCAATTTGGCAAGCCGCTTGGCTGTTTGATTTTCTTTTGGCTTGTAGATGGCCTAGAAAGGCGAGTTGTAGTTGTACCAATTGACCAGTACAAAGGAGGTGCTGGGGGAATTTTTCGAAAAGTTAAAGTGTGTAACGACCCGGAAAATCTGAACCAATTTAAAAATTTTAAATTGGCTAAAATAGTGGATTTTAAATATTTAAAATAAATATTTTAAATAATAGCAATGAAAAGTGAGTTTGAATCGACGTTTGAAAATAAATATAATTACTTTGAATTATAAAAAAGGCCTGAAATGGCGTGGTAGTTTCAAAATTTGAAATCAAACTTCGACTGACTGTACCGGGTGCAAAACAAAACAGATTTGAGTGAAACCAAAAATATTTAAATCTATTAGTGAATACCTTTCTAACGAATCTGAAAAATCGAAGTTTCAAAGAGGAAAGCAATAGTTATGGACAAATGAATTTTCTGAAAGGTCGCTATGGAGTTTATATAGCCTGTGAAAATGTCCATTTTGCAAACGACCTCGGAATTCGACGAAACAACTTTTGTTTGATCCGGGATGTCAAATTATTGCTAGGTTTCAAATTTCATAATTTTTGAAGCTAGTATGTGAGCGTGGCAAAGGAAAACGTGTTTTGGTCAATTACAGTTAAATTGGATCGACCAGAAAAGGGCCATTTTGCAAACGCCTCAGAATTCGACGAAACTAGTTTTGTTGGGACCGTATCGTCAAAACATAGCTAGATTTATTTTTCCGGAATTTTTAGAATCAATATGTGGCCCTGGCAAATTGAAATGTACGTTCAAATTGAATATTGAATATTTTATACTTCAATTTGAAGGAAAACTGACTGAAACAGTCGAATATGCCTACGAAACATATCCCATTGTGTTCGGAATGGGGGTAAATCGCTAGGGACGATAGTCGTTGGGTTTGGATTGGTGTTCGTGTGTGAAAGGGGGTATTTTGTAAATTTGAAAATATATAAATTAATAAAAAAAAATCATTGGTCAAAATATTTTCTCTCTCCCCGACTCTATACCTGGCGCACGACGGAAATTGACCTTCCCCTTCTCTCCTCTTTTTCTTTTGATCCTCTCAATGAAATCCAACACCACAGTTAGGGTTTTTGTAGTACTTCTCATGATCTTCAAATCCATATAAGGTTTGATAATTTTCATTGAGTGTGGAGAGAGAATCGACATCAGGAAGTTGGCACCTTCCCGTCGCCGCCGTAGCCACGTCAGGCCACCGAAATGGCCCCACCTCCAGGCGCAGGCGCGCCCCTCCGTGCTCTCCCTCGTGGCGCTAGCCGATCGAAGAAACGATCATCGGATTTGAAGAAAATCGAAAACCTAGTTTTGAAGAAATAAATAAGGTAACGGCTGATTTTCTTTGAACTGATTTGAACACCTTTAAACCGTTGCAAACTTTGAAAAATCATATCTTTTTCGTTTCTTGACGAAATTCGATGAAACAGGAATCATCGTGACCGTGTGGACGTCTTCTACATTCTAGAAGAGACCGCATATTTTTCTGAGCCTTCTGCTATTTTTGGTGGAGTGGAACCCAATGTGAGATTTCTAATTTATAAACGATATGGAAAACGACGATGTATAAATAATATAATCGATGTATGAGTTATATAAGCGTTGTACACCTCTTGTATTAGCGTTGTATAAGTTGTACGTTCGATGTATAAGTTGTATATGCATTGAATTTTTTTTATATGTGTTGAAATAGAAGTGAATGCTATATATATATATATACGCCCCTCGTCCACAATCCATGGACGATATTTATTAGTTGTGATTGGTGTGAAAATTGATTGATAGCGAATGGTTCATTGGAATTGTTTGTGGTTGAAATTGATTGATTGTGGTTGAAAAATACCCGTTTGTGGTTGAGAAATATTTGGTTGAAACCACATAGGATTAGTTTGTGGAAATGAAAAAAATATACATGCCGCCTGCGTGCGAACTAGATGCATGATTCCCCATTGTCAAAAGCTGTGAGGCTTTAAGGTAGAGCGAGGAGCCGTACTAGGGACGGTCCCGGTTTTAACTACCCTGCCGTTATGCTGCCGAAATTTTGAATAATATTCATGTGTTAAAATTATTTTCATTTGTCGAAACTATATTTACTCGTTGAATAGAAAACCTTCATGTGTTGAATTGAAATTCATTAGTTGGATAGAAATTCATGTGTTGAATGGTGTTCGTGTTTTAAATATAAAAATCACCTATTTATCTATATATATAAACTATAGAAGACCTTCATGTGTTGGATTGATATTAATTCGTTGGATAGAAATTCATGTGTTGAATGGTATTCGTGTTTTAAATATAAAAAACACCTTTTTATCTATATATATAAAATATAGAAGACCTTCATGTGTTGGATCGATATTCATTCGTTGGATAGAAATTCATGTGTTGAATGGTATTCGTGTTTTAAATATAAGAATCACCTTTTTATCTATATATATAAACTATAGAAAACCTTCATGTGTTGAATCGATATTCATTCATTGGATATAAATTCATGTGTTGAATGGTATTCGTGTTTTAAATATAAAAATCACCTTTTTATCTATATATATAAACTATAGAAAACCTTCATGTGTTGAATCGATATTCATTCGTTGGATAGAAATTCATGTGTTGAATGGTATTCGAGTTTTAAATATAAAAATCACCTTTTTATCTATATATATATAAACTATAGAAAACCTTCATGTGTTGAATCGATATTCATTCGTTGGATAGAAATTCATGTGTTGAATGGTATTCGTGTTTTGAAATTCATGTGTTGAATGGTATTCATATTTTGAAAGAAATTGTTTTATAATAAAAATCCAATTTTTATCATCGATATGAACTATATAAAATAATCTTCTTTTGACATAAATTGTTTTATAATAAAAATCCTATTTTTATCACCTATATTAACTATATAAAATAGTCGAGTTTTGAAATAAATTGTTTTACATTAAAAATCACATTTTTATTATATACATGAATTGTTATAAATAGTGAAGTGTTGAAATAGAAGACAGTTAGATAAAAATATCATTTTTATCAAATGTATGAAAATCATATAGTTTTGAAATCGAAGAATCGATATATATATATATATATATATATATAGAATTGAAATATATCGAATAACGAAGCTGCAGTTCGTATATTGAAACCGTGATTTCAAACGATTAGTGCGGGAGATACGACCATCGGATTTTCCCGAAATCGCAACCGTTGGGTTCACTTTGGAAATACCTTTCCAACGACACCAACTTTGTAAAAATCCAACGGTTGGATTGTCTGGAATGTTTAATTCAAATCTGAAGAAAAACAGCGCCAGAATCGATTATATTTATATATATATAAATATAATTATATTTAATCGAATAACGATGCTGCAGTTCGTATTTTGAAATCGAAACTTCAAACGATTGTACCGGGAGATCCGACCGTCGGAATTTCCCGAAACTGGAACCGTTGGATTCGTTTTGAAAAGATCTTTCTAATGATGTAAATTTTGAAAAGATCCAACGGATAGATTTTCAGATATGTGTAAATCAAATCTGAAGAAAAACAGCGCCACGGCCGCATTATGGCCTGAAGCGTCGTTTGAATAAATTGGCTATTTTAAAATAAATAAAAATAGTGATAAATCGTTATAAAATATTATAAACGATATGGATGTGAAATTTAGAAATTAAATGAAGGTTGGCTAAGCCGAATGGTTTCCTGGGTGTTGATCTGATGTTGGTTTCGACCTTCGGGGTTAATATTTGGGAAATCGTTCTCTTACTGATTGACGGTTGGTGACTAATGAATTGAAATGATGCATATGTATAATTGTGTTACACTTTTTTATTATATACGCGAGTTGCTCAGAAAGACCGGGTTTATCCCATTCTGAATAACTGAATCGACGATAAGAAGTCGAAGATGAAGACGGGGGTTGAAGACCGATCTTCACCTCGTTTGGATGGTAACTGATGTCCTGATTGGGAGGCATCCCGAAATATGGATAGTGAGTGGTGATCATCCAGACGTACGTGGAGGTCGATGGATATGCGAGGTATTTAGTGCCTCCGGTTTCGTTCCGACCCAGAACGGACTTGTAAATGGATTGTGTGTCTGACATTGGAATTTATTCTGTGTGATTGATAGCCATCAGTTGCATGGTGTGAATTGCCTGTGTGACATGCTAAGATGCAGTGATCAGGGCTTCTATTGAAAAGCAAAGTCTTGTGATTGACGATCAAAGCACCGCCTGTGTGGCGTAGCTTTGTGTATAACGTGAATTCGCGAGCCTCACACCCCGATATGAACCAGAAACGGGATAAGGACCTCAGGGAGGGCATGCGTTTCTTCCTAGCTAGGAGTTGTGTCAGTGTTTTTACACGGCCTGACATTTTACTTACGTGGAAGATGGATAGCGAGGCACCTCGGTTATATCGGTCGATCCGGGACCGATGGAGTCATTCGTTGGCTCACTTACGCCCCATAGGACTGGGAAACGCATTGTTGAGGAATTTTAATCCACATCGGTGGACCGGCCCTGTCGTTCCAAAGGCTTGACTGAGTACTTGCCTAAGGCTCGGGCTAGGCAGTCTCGAATTCGGTAAGGACTATCTTTTGCCTTGGTTCATGACGGAAATCCAATTTCCAAATACGTGACTCTGCGGTTTTGATTGTATACCTATATTTGGCGACATAGTGGCATGGGACGCTCATGTCGTCTATGATTGATAGTTATGATTTAAAATTGTTTTTGAAACATATAAACACTAGTAATAATATCAAATGCTTTTGTTTTATTTGTATCAAGCATATTTTCGCCATTATAAGGTAAAACTCTATCCTCCGGTTTGCGTTGCATTGTGTGATGGGAACCGAGTCTTATAATGGCTTCATTTTTATAAAAAGCATTGCGATGTTTCAAAGAATGATTTGTTTTAAAGCACTGGCGATCCGATGGAGTAAACCCGTTCCACGAAAGTGGCGTGGTCCTGTGATTAGCCGTATTTTAAATGTGTTGAGTAGATTTCTCATACCAGTCCCATGAATGACTCGTAGTTTGTTTCACTTTCAAACTCGGGTGCCCCTTTTTCTACACGGACAGCCTTGTATTCAGGTTTAGTTGGCTTTATCCGGATAGCTGGAGCTGAAGATGGATTCTATTATTTATCTCTTTTTATGCAGTTCAGCTCCTATTGTACATATTATGTTTGTTTTCCGCTGTAGACATTTATGTATAACTGAACTGTATTTGTTCTAAGTATGATCCTGTATACTGTGTAACTCTGATGATTATGTTTATCCAGTGTATTATCTGTTCATTATCTGGTGTATTTATTTAATTCTGTTCTGCTATTATCTGTTTCTGTGTTATATTCCAAAGATTACCCTTGTCGCCGTCAGTACGGGGTTTGGGGTTGCCACACGTGGTATCAGAGCTTTGGTTAAGCTTAGTGCTGGAACGAACTCGTCAGAAATAGAACCAGTAGTGTTCTAGGACGGGTAACTCATTACTGATAGGATCAGTAATATCCTAATATGAGTAAAGCAGAATGAAATACACCCCACTAGACACATTTACATTTGAAGTATATGTTTCTATGTTTTAAATTATCTTTTCTGTGATCTGACACTTGATCTGCTGTTTGCAGAAGTACTAGAAAATGAGTGTTAGAAATATAAGAAATGCAGAACCAGATCTAGAGGCTCTATTTAAGAGATATCAAAATCTGGGTGGAGCACAATTCTCGGGCAATGAATCTATTATTCAAACTCAAGCTTGGGTGAGCTCTGCAGAAAGAATATTTGAGCGTTTCCAGCTAAGAGATGACCAGAAAAGTTTAGTAGCATCTTGGGCGCTCAAAGAAGAAGCCTTAATCTGGTGGGAAACAATCATCAAAGATAATCCAGAAGGTGAAATCACTTGGGATAGATTCAAAGAGATTTTCCTAGAAAGATTTACTCCTCCTGAAGTGACTGAGCGATTATGTGATGAATTCTCTTATTTGATACAAGGAGATATGACCATTCCAGAATATCATAAGAAATTCAACGAACTTTCTCACTTCGCTCCTCATCTGATTCAAGATCCAAAGAGAAAGAATCTGAGATTTATTTATGGCCTGCAAAGAAAATATCAGAATAAAGTAATGGGGCATGTGAAGCTTC
Source organism: Allium sativum (assembly GCA_030737875.1). Taxonomy (NCBI): domain Eukaryota; kingdom Viridiplantae; phylum Streptophyta; class Magnoliopsida; order Asparagales; family Amaryllidaceae; genus Allium; species Allium sativum. Next base: position 859,788,366 of record CM060915.1, on the reverse strand, counting down.
CTTTTTCAGAAATGATTTACATGGCATATCAGTACGAAGATCTCCATAAGAAAGGAATGCTGCGCGACGAAGAGGAAGTCATCTCGAGTAACAAAGTGGAGTCTGTGACTGATAGTCCTGAAGTCAGTAAGAAGCCCAGTGCCAAGAGGAAAAGGGCCAGATCTGAAAAAGAACCAGCAACGACTGCCATGTGCAAGAATTGCAATCAAAAGGGGCATTTGTCCAGAAAATGTAAATCTTTAAACAAACGAAGCAAGAGTGGATCTAGACTCACTAAGAAGCAAAAGAACCCACATGAGGAAAGGAGGTGACATAAGTGCCACAAAGCAGGTCATATTGCACGGGAGTGCCGACTCTCAAAGAAATCTGAAATAGTACATATAAATGAAGTAGCAGAAGCTTCTGAGCCCTCAGCCAGTCAAGAAAGGGCTGATGTTTTAGAAGGCACACTTAATGTCAAAAACATTCCAGTAAAAGTGTTGTTTGATACAGGCGTGTCACGAAGCTTCATTGCCAAAAATGCAGCTAAGAAGTTGGATTTGAATTTGAAGAAGCTCAAAGAACCAATGACTATCCAAAATCCGGTTGGGGGTTCCATCGATCTCTGTTGGGTTTGTGGGGTGCCTGTCTCTTTTTCCTGTTATAAATTCCCTACTATTTCTATCGTCATGAATTTTACTGAATTCGATCTTATTCTGGGATTGGATTGGATAACCAAATATGAAGCTGCGGTTAGGTGTGCTGAGAGAGTTGTTAAGGCAAAGGCCCAATCAGGGAATTATATAACCATACCATGTGAAGGCCCGAATTCAAATAGAAAGGACTTTTGGTCGGCTCTAAATGTTTCTCCAGCCCAAATAGAAAATATCCCTGAAGTCACAGAGAATATTCCCGACCTAGTGAAAGATATTCCTGTCGTCAAGAATTATGCGGATGTGTTTGAAGAAGTTGTTCGCTTACCTCCGCAGAGGGAAATAGATTTCAAGATTGCTTTGATTCCGAATGCAAGGCCGGTAGTTCACGCTATTCAAAGAATGTCCTTGAAAGAGAAAGAGGAATTAGACAATCAAACACGACAGCTCGTATGGAAGGGTCTGATCAGGCCTAGTTTCTCTGATTGGGGTGCAGCAGTGGTGTTTGTCCCAAAATCTGACGGTACTCTACGACTATGTGTGGATTATCGTGATTTGAACAAGCAGACAATAAAGAACAAATATCCATTGCCGCGAATTGATGATTTATTTGATCGTCTGAATGGAGCACAAGTATTCTCAAGGATGGACCTAGCTACAGGCTTCCATCAGCTTCGAATTGCCGAAGAGTGTGTTCCAATGACAGCATTTAGAGGTCCAGACTTATTCTACGAGTGGTTAGTAATGCAGTTCGGCTTATGTAACGCTCCAGCTTATTTCTTTGATCTGATGAATAGAGTGTTCAGAGGGGTGTTGAATAAATTTGTTCTGGTTTTTATTGACGATATTCTAATCTTCTCTAAAACAAAAGCCGAACATGAAAAGCATTTGGAACAGGTTCTGGAAATTCTCAGAAAGAATGTATTGAAAGCCAAACTGTCCAAATGTATATTCTGGCAAGATAAAGTGAAATTTCTAGGCCATGTCGTATCAAAAGAAGGAATTTCTATGGATCCAAGTAAAATCACGACAATTCAAAATTGGAAACAACCCAGTACTCCTACAGAAGTCCGCAGTTTTCTCGGATTGGCTAGTTATTTCCTGGAAATTCGTTAAAAACTTTTCGAAGATATCTGGTCACTTAACGAAGCTTACAAAGAAGCACTCTAAATTCAAATGGACTCCAGAATGTGAAGAGGCTTTTGAAGAGCTAAAGTTAAGATTAACGACTGCTCCAGTGTTAACCATTATTGACGGCAATCAGGATTTAAAAGTCTGGACAGATGCTTCTAGAGAAGGCCTTGGCGCAGTGTTAATGCAAAGAGGTCAAGTGATTGCTTATGCTAGCCGTCAATTGAAGCCACACGAGAAAAACTACGTCACTCATGATCTTGAGTTGTTGGCAATCGTATTCGCTTTGAAAATCTGGAGACACTATCTTCTGGGTGAGAGATTTGAACTGTTTACAGATCACCAGTCGTTAAAGTATCTGTTCACCCAGAAAGACTTGAATCTGAGGCAGCAAAGTTGGCTAGATTTCCTTGCAGCATACGATTTTGAGATTATATACACTCCAGGGAAAGCCAATGTCGTGGCCGATGTGTTAAGCCGAAAGAATGAAATGATCGCCAGTTTTATCATTGCGACTTCTTTGATTGACAAGATATCGGCTCTCCAAAAAGACGACCAATTTATTAAAGGAATGAGTCAGCGAATTCGTGAAGGCAATGCTTCGGATTTCCAGCTCGACAACGAAGGGATTCTGAGGTTACAAGGACGAATTTGTGTTCCAGAAATTCCTGAACTCAGAAGAGATGTGCTTGATGAATGCCACAAATCTAAGCTCAGTATCCATCCGAGTGTGAGTAAAATGTATAACAATATCAAGTGAACATTCTGGTAGAAGTCGTTAAAAAGAGACATCTCGATATATGTTAGCCGATGACCTACTTGCCAGCTAGTAAAGAGCGACCAACAGAAACTTGCTGGACTGTTGCAACTGCTGGACGTTCCAGGCTGGAAGTGGGAACATATTTCCATGGACTTCATTGATGGTTTTCCTAGAACCAGAAAAGGAAATGACAGTATTTGGGTGATCGAAAATCGCTTCACGAAGACCGCCCATTTCATACCTGTCAGATCAAACAGAACTGCTCATAGTCTGGCGCAGATCTATTTCAAGGAAATTGTGAGGCTACATGGAGTGCCACTCAGTATAGTCAGTGATAGAGATCCAATATTTACTAGCAAATTCTGGAAGGCATTTCAAGTCGAACTGGGAACGAAGTTGAACTTAAGCACCGCTTATCATCCTCAGACAGATGGTCAGACTGAGAGGGTGAATCGTATACTAGAAGATTTATTGCAGGCTTGTGTTCTAGATTTCGGTGGATCATGGGAAGACCATCTGCATTTGGCTGAATTCTCATATAACAACAGCTACCAGGAGAGCCTGACAATGTCATCATTCGAAGCACTGTATGGTAGACCGTGTTGTTCCCCTGCTTGTTGGGTTGAACCTGGAAATAGACTTGTGTTAGGGCCTGATATGATCCGAGAAGCTGCCGACAAAGTCGATTTCATTAAGAAACGATTACACGCCGCTCAAAGCCGACAAAAGAGCTATTTCGATAGGAGAAGAAGGGATATATCATTTGCTGTTGGCGACTATGTATATTTGAAAGTATCGCCGATGAGAGGAGTTATCCGGTTTGGTAAAACTGGGAAGTTGGCGCCCAAATTCATTGGTCCGTTTCCTATTCTGGAACGGATCGGGACTCTCGCTTATAGGGTTAAATTGCCTGATTGGTTGCCTGTAGTGCATGATGTATTTCACATATCTCAACTTCGAAAGCACGTTCATGATCCAGACTTGATCGTGGAAGAAGCAGCTCAACAGGATATTGAAATTACTCCAGAATTAGCTGTGAGAAGAGAGCCCCTCAAGATTATCGGCAAAGAAACCAAAGAGTTGAGGAACAAGAAGGTTCACTTAGTCAAAGTGCAATGGAGTGGAGATCCGAGAGATTGTACTTGGGAAACTGAGGAGAGCATTCAGAAAGCCTATCCTAGATGCCGCGTGGATATATCTGATTGACTCCGGTGCAAGGTACATTTACCATTCTTTGCATTACTAATTAGTTCTCTACTCTGTTGTTATTTTGTTTCCATGGATGTGCACTTTTAATTCTATAGTCTGAATGATTTTAAAAGAGTACAGAAATTGATTAGTATATTTTTGAAAAGTTAAAAACAAATGGATTGCTGTTTATGTTGTGTGATAGTAGATTTGATTAATTAAAATTGTTGAAACAATAGTTAATTTAATCAATAAGAGAATGAATGGTAGGATTTATTCGATTAAATCACACAATGAACTGATTTAAAAATAGATAGAAATATATACATGTGCATTATATATGTTTGAACAGTTAAATGGATAGCTGTTGAGTAAAGATTTTATTTGCGTGCCCGACAAATAGGTAAACCTTAATGAGTTGGATGCGAAATATTATTATACCAACTCCTGTGAATGCCATTGGATGCGGAGTGCTGGTTATTCTGTGTGTAATAATAAACGTCGCCATAGGATAGTAACAATTAATTTTGAACTACATTACATGGCATACTTCTGAAGATAGGCATACTTCATCATATACCACATAAGCATTTGGAGCTTGTGTGACGAGGTGGAAGATTTACCATACGAGCGAGAGGCTTGTATGGCGATGACTATATTTTACAGGTTGAACTGATGACTGATATGGACTATTTAAATTATAACGATAAAATTGCCAGATTAATAAAAACCCCACACGGGTCTGGAGTTGACAATAATCACGTCTCTCTAGTTATTAGATATGGCACATGGACTATTTATTTCCCACATGGGACGAGGTGACGAGGATTTATCCTCTGGAGCAATTAAAATACACACTCCCTCAGGCTTTGACAGGGTGACGAGAATTTATTCTCTGGAGTTATTATCTATACACGCTCCCCTGTAAACACCAAAATATATCACTATAAATATGTGTATGTTTATTAGGATTTATTGGGTACCTAATACGGCCCAATAAATTTCCAAACCTCTCCCCGTACAAAGGAGGTTATGGCGAAATTTTTCGAAAATTCCGGGTGTTAGCCAAATTTTTGAAGAATTTGAAAATTCTCAGAAACTGAAAAGTTGGAGAATGGAAGCCACATCGAACGTAGAGTTGATTAATCAAACCACTTTCGACTTTGTTCCTATTCAGGGACGAAAAGTTTTAAGTGGGGGAGATTCTAACGACCCGGAAAATGTGAACCAATTTAAAAATTTTAAATTGGCTAAAATATTGGATTTTAAATATTTAAAATAAATATTTTAAATAATAGCAATGAAAAGTGAGTTTGAATCGATGTTTGAAAATAAATATAATTACTTTGAATTATAAACAACGCCTGAAATGGCGCGATAGTTTCAAAATTTGAATTCAAACTTCGACTGACTGTACCGAGTGCAAAACAAAACGGATTTGAGTGAAACCAAAAATATTAAAATCTGTTAGTGAATACCTTTCTAACGAATCTGAAAAATCGAAGTTTCATAGCTGAAAGCAAAAAGTTATGGCCAAATGAATTTTCTGAAAGGTCGCTATTGAGTTTATATAGCCCGTGAAAATGTCCATTTTGCAAACGACCTTGGAATTCGACGAAACCACTTTTGTTGGATCCGGGATGTCAAATTATTGCTAGGTTTCAAATTTCATAATTTTTGAAGCTAGTATGTGAGCGTGGAAAAGGAAAACGTGTTTTAGTCAACTATAGTTAAATTGGATCGACCAGAAAAGGACCATTTTGCAAACGACCTCAGAATTCGACGAAACTAGTTTTGTTGGGACCGTATCGTCAAAACATAGCTAGATTTATTTTTCTGGAATTTTTAGAATCAATATGTGGCCCTGGCAAATTGAAATGTACGTTCAAATTGGATATTGAATATTTTATACTTCAATTTGAAGGAAAACTGACTGAAACAGTCGAATGGGCCTACGAAACATATCCCATTGTGTTCGGAATGGGGGTAAAATGCTAGGGACGACAGTCGTTGGGTTTGGATTGGTGTTCGTGTGTGAAAGGGGGTATTTTGTAAATTTGAAAATATATAAATTAATAAAAAAAATCATTGGTCAAAATATTTTCTCTCTCCCCGACTATATACTTGGCGCATGACGGAAATTGGCCTTCCCCTTCTCTACTCTTTTTCTTTTAATCCGCTCAATGAAATCCAACACCACAGTTAGGGTTTTTGTAGTACTTCTCATGATCTTCAAATCCATATAAGGTTTGATAATTTTCATTAAGTGTGGAGAGATAATCGACAGCAGGAAGTTGGCACCTTCCCGTCGCCGCCGTAGCCACTCAGGCCACCGAACTGGCCCCACCTCCAGGCGTAGGCGCGCCCCTCCGTGCTCTCCCTCGTGGCGTTGGCCGATCGAAACAACGATCAACGGATTTGAAGAAAATCGAAAACCTAGTTTTGAAGAAATAAATAAGGTAACGGCTGATTTTCTTTGAACTGATTTTAACACCTTTAAACCGTTGCAAACTTGGAAAAATCATATCTTTTTTGTTTCTTGACGAAATTCAATGAAACAGGAAACATCATGACCGTGTGGACGTCTTCTACATTCTAAAAGAGACCGCATATTTTTCTGAGCCTTCTGCAATTTTTGGTGGAGTGGAACCCAACGTGAGATTTCTAATTTATAAACGATATGGAAAACGATGATGTATAAATTATATAATCGATGTATGAGTTATATAAGCGTTGTACACCTCTTGTATAAGCGTTGTATAAGTTGTACGTTCGATGTATAAGTTGTATATGCGTTGTAAAAAATTTATATGTGTTGAAATAGAAGTGAAATTCTATATATATATATATATATATATATATATATATATATATATATATATATACGCCCCTCGTCCACAAACCATGGACGATATTTATTGGTCGTGATTGGTGTGAAAATTGATTGATAGCGAATGGTTGATTGAAATTGTTTGTGGTTGAAATTGATTGATTGTGGTTGAAAAATACCCGTTTGTGGTTGAGAAATATTTGGTTGAAACCACACAGGATTAGTTTGTGGAAATGAAAAAAATATACATGCCGCCTGCGTGCGAACTAGATGCATGATTCCCCATTGTCAAAAGCTGCGAGGCTTTAAGGTAGAGCGAGGAGCCGTACTAGGGACGATCCCAGTTTTAACTACCCTGCCATTATGTTGCCGAAATTTTGAATAATATTCATGTGTTAGAATTATTTTCATTTGTCAAAACTATATTTACTCGTTGAATAGAAAACCTTCATGTGTTGAATTGAAATTCATTCGTTGGATAGAAATTCATGTGTTGAATGGTGTTCGTGTTTTAAATATAAAAATCACCTTTTTATCTATATATATAAACTATAGAAGACCTTCATGTGTTGGATCGATATTCATTCGTTGGATAGAAATTCATGTGTTGAATGGTATTCGTGTTTTAAATATAAAAAACACCTTTTTATCTCTATATATATAAACTATAGAAGACCTTCATGTGTTGGATCGATATTCATTCGTTGGATAGAAATTCATGTGTTGAACGGTATTCGTGTTTTAAATATAAGAATACCTTTTTATTTATATATATAAACTATAGAAAACCTTCATGTGTTGAATCGATATTCATTCGTTGGATAGAAATTCATATGTTGAATGGTATTCGTGTTTTAAATATAAAAATCACCTTTTTATCTATATATATAAACTATAGAAAACCTTCATGTGTTGAATCGATATTCATTCATTGGATAAAAATTCATGTGTTCAATGGTATTCGTGTTTTAAATATAAAAATCACCTTTTTATCTATATATATAAACTATAGAAAACCTTCATGTGTTGAATCGATATTCATTCGTTGGATAGAAATTCATGTGTTGAATGGTATTTGTGTTTTAAATATAAAAATCACCTTTTTATCTATATATATAAACTATAGAAAACCTTCATGTGTTGAATCGAAATTCATTCGTTGAATTGAAATTCATGTGTTGAATGGTATTCATATTTTGAAAGAAATTGATTTATAATAAAAATCCAATTTTTATCATCGATAAGAACTATATAAAATAATCTTAGTTTGACATAAATTGGTTTATAATAAAAATCCTATTTTTATCACCTATATTAACTATATAAAATAGTCGAGTTTTGAAATAAATTGTTTTACATTAAAAATCACATTTTTATTATATACATGAATTGTTAAAAATAGTGAAGTGTTGAAATAGAAGACAGTTAGATAAAATTATCATTTTTATCAAATGTATGAAAATCATATAGTTTTGAAATCGAAGAATCGATATATATATATATATATATATATATATATAGAATTGAAATATATCGAATAACGAAGCTGCAGTTCGTATTTTGAAACCGTGATTTCAAATGATTAGTACGGGAGATTCGACCATCAGATTTTCCCGAAATCGCAACGGTTGGGTTCGCTTTGGAAATATCTTTCCAACGACACCAACTTTGTAAAAATCCAACGGTTGGATTGTCCGGAATGTTTAATTCAAATCTGAAGAAAAACAGCGCCAGAATCGATTATATATATATATATATAAATATAATTATATTTAATCGAATAACGACGCTGCAGTTCGTATTTTGAAATCGAAACTTCAAACGATTGTACCGAGAGATCCGACAGTCGTAATTTCCCGAAACTGGAACCGTTGGATTCGTTTTGAAAAGATCTTTCTAATGATGTAAATTTTGTGAAGATCCAATAGTTAGATTTTCAGATATGTGTAAATCAAATCTGAAGAAAAACAGCGCCACAGCCGCGTTATGGCCCGAACCGTCGTTTGAATAAATTGGCTATTTTAAAATAAATAAAAATAGCGATAAATCGTTATAAAATATTATAAACGATATGGATGTGAAATTTAGAAATTAACTGAAGGTTGGCTAAGCCGAATGGTTTCCTGGGTGTTGATCTGATGTTGGTTTCGGCCTTCGGGGTTAATATTTAGGAAATCGTTCTCTTACTGATTGACGGTTAGTGACTAATGAATTGAAATGATGCGTATGTATGGTTGTATTACACTTGTTTATTATATACGCGAGTTGCTCAGAAAGACCGGGTTTATCCCATTCTGAATAACTGAATCGACGATAAGAAGTAGAAGATGAAGACGGGGGTTGAAGACCGATCTTCACCTCGTTTGGATGGTAACTGATGTCCTGATTGGGAGGCATCCCGAAATATGGATAATGAGTGGTGATCGTCCAGACGTACGTGGAGGTCGATGGATATGCGAGGTATTTAGTGCCTCCGGTTTCGTTCCGACCCAGAACGGACTAGTAAATGGATTGTGTGTCTGACATTGGAATTTATTCTGTGTGATTGATAGCCATCAGTTGCATGGTGTGAATTGCCTGTGTGACATGCTAAGATGCAGTGATCAGGGCTTCTGTTGAAAAGCAAAGTCTTGTGATTGATGATCAAAGCACCGCCTGTGTGGCGTAGCTTTGTGTATAATGTGAATTTGCGAGCCTCACACCCCGGTATGAACCAGAAACGGGAGAAGCACCTTAGGGAGGGCATGCGTTTCTTCCTAGCTAGGAGTTGTGTCAGTGTTTTTAAACGGTCTGACATTTTACTTATGTGGAAGATGGATAGCGAGGCGCCTCGGTTATATCGGTCGATCCGGGACCGATGGAGTCATTCGTTGGCTCACTTACGACCCATAGGGCGGGGAAACGCATTGTTCAGGAATTTTAATCCACATCGGTGGACCGACCCTGTCGCTCCAAAGGCTTGACTTAGTACTTGCCTGAGGCTCGGGCTAGGCAGTCTCGAATTCGGTAAGGACTATCTTTTGCCTTGGTTCATGACGGAAATCCAATTTCCAAATGCGTGACTGTGCGGTTTTGATTGTATACCTATATTTGGCGACATAGTGGCATGGGATGCTCATGTCATCTATGATTGATAGTTATGATTTAAAATTGTTTTTGAAACATATAAACACTAGTAATAATATCAAATGCTTTTGTTTTATTCGCATCAAGCATATTTTGGCCATTATAAGGTAAAACTCTATCCTCTAGTTGGCGTTGCATTGTGTGATGGGAACTGAGTCTTATAATGGCTTCATTTTTATAAAAAGCATTGCGATGTTTCAAAGAATGATTTGTTTTAAAGCACTGGCAATCCGTTGGAGTAAACCCGTTCCACGAAAGTGGCGTGGTCCTGTGATTAGCCATATTTTAAATGTGTTGAGTAGATTTCTCATACCAGTCCCATGACTGACTCGTAGTTTGTTTCACTTTCAAACTCAGGTGCCCCTTTTTCTACACGGGCAGCTTTGTATTCGGGTTTAGCTGGCTTCATCCGGATAGCTGGAGCTGAAGATGGATTCTATTATTTATCTCTTTTTATGCTGTTCAGCTCCTATTGTACATATTATGTTTGTTTTCCGCTGTAGACATTTATGTATAGCTAAACTGTATTTGTTCTAAGTATGATCCTGTATACTGAGTAACTCTGATGATTATGTTTATCCAGTGTATTATCTGTTCATTATCTGGTGTATTTATTTAATTCTGTTCTGCTATTATCTGTTTCTGTGTTATATTCCAAAGATTACCCTTGCCGCCGTCAGTACGGGGTTTGGGGTCGTCACAAAGTGTTAGAGAATTTTCAGAAATTTTGGTTAATAAGAATGAATTAACAAATTAATTGAAATTAATTGGTTCAGTGAAACTGGAGTTAAGAAGTAAAGCAAATAAATTTTATTTCAGTCAATAGGGTTTGTTTTCTACCTTAGCAATTTCGAGGACGAAATTATTTTAAGTGGGGAAGAATGTAACGACCCGTATTTCTACGGTATAATAATTAATTTATTTAATTATTTAAAATATGAATTAGAGTGTTAAATGGTCGTTGAATTAAATTACTAGGAATATTTAATTAATATAATAATTACATAATATATTTAATTCTGAAATATTCAGAATTTGCTGAAGTGGCAATATAATGTGAACTGGACAATTTAAAATATATAATTCAGCTTGGAATTGACTTAGAATAACGAATATATTATTTAAATGAAGTTTGAATGTATAATTAAAATCGAGCTCGAAATGGCGCTGCAGTTCGTAATTTGGCGATTCGAACTTCAATTGAATATACAAAATCCGTTTTAAATCGGATTTCTATGAACCAAGAAACGTTCGGAGCTGGTGAAGTATATTTTTATAGTGGAAGAGAAAAATCATGATTTCATTGTGTATATTTTGATTTATGTCCAAATCAAATTTAAGAAAAGCCAATATGGAATTCCTTTGAAATTTATAATTATATATTTATATTATAAAAGGATTTAAATATAAATCGAATATCGATATAACTGAGAACTTTGAAATATCAGGTTATAAATCCCATTGGAGCTGTATGATATTCTATTGTGAATATATACGATAATATTTATTTATAAATATTAAATTTAATTATTTTTAAATATATTTAATATTTAAATAGGTTTATTTAGAGCTTTAAAAATAGACATTTTTACAAACGACCTCTGTTTTCGATGAAACTAATTTTTTTGGATCTACAATATTAAATTATTATTAGATTTCAATTTTCGTGATTTTTGAAGTCAGTATGTGGCCGTTGTAACGACCCGGAAAATCTGAACCAATTTAAAAAATTTTAATTGGCTAAAATAATGGATTTTAAATATTTAAAATAAATATTTTAAATAATAGCGATGAAAAGTGAGTTTGAATAGACAATTGAAAACGAATATAATTAATTCTAATTAGAAACAAGGCCTGAAATGGCGCTGTAGTTTCAAAAATTGAATTCAAACTTTGTCGAACTATACCGGGTGCAAAACAAAACAGATTTGAGTGAAACCAAAATTATTTAAATCTGTTAGTGAATACCTTTCTAACGAATCTGAAAAATCGAAGTTTCATAGAGGAAAGCAAAAGTTATGGCCAAATGAATTTTCAGAAAGGTCGCTATGGAATTTATATAGCCCGTGAAATTGGCCATTTTGCATACGACCTCGGAATTCGACGAAACCACTTTTGTTGGATCCAGGTTGTGAAGTTATTGCTTGGTTTCAGATTTCATAATTTTTGAAGCTAATATGTGAGCGTGGCAAATGAAAAGGTGTTTTGGTCAATTACAGTTAAATTGGATCGACCAGAAATGGGCCTTTTTGCAAACAGTCTCAGAATTCGATGAAACAAGTTTTGTTGGGACCGTATCGTCAAAACATAGCTAGATTTATTTTCTTGGAATTTTTCGAATCAGTTTGTGGCCCTAGAAAATTGAAATGTACGTTCAAATCGAATATTGAATGTTATATATTTTAAATTGAATGGAAACTGACCGAAATAGTCGAATGGGCCTACGAAACATATCTTATTGTGTTCGGAATGGGGGTAAAACGCTAGGGACGACAGTCATTGGGTTTGATTTGGTGTTCGTGTGTGAAAGACGGATTTTTAAAATATATAAATAAACAAAAAAATATCAATGGTCAGAAAATTTATTTTCTCTCTCCCCGAAGTTCGACAGAAGGCGGAAACACGTTCAAATCTTCCCATCCACTTTCCGATCAATCCACGCAAAATTAGCTCCTCCTCCAGTTGAAGATTTTGTAGAGCTCCTCGAGATCTTCAAATCCATACCTGGTTTCAATTTTTTCATTGTGTATTTTGGGAGAACGGACGCCGAGAAGTCTCCGCCTTCACTTCGTCGTCGACCAAGATTCCGACGATCTAACTGGCCGCCACCCCCCTGCACTGGAAGCTCTCTCCTCCCCCTTCGACGCTGCGAAGGCCGATCGACGAATGGCTACACGGATTTCGAGATAAATCCAAACCTAGTTTTGAACCTTTCAGCTGAGGTATGGCTATATATATTTTCAACAGTTTTAACACCTTTAAACCGTTGCAAACTTTGAAAAATCATATCTTTTTCGTGTATTGACAAAATTCAGTGAAACAAGAGACAGTGGACTCGTGTGGACGTCTTCTACCTTCTAGAAGAGACCGCATATTTTTTTGAGCCTTCTGCTATTTTTGGTGGAGTGGAACCCAATGTGAGATTTCTAATTATAAACGAGATGGAAAACGACGATGTACAAATTATATAGTCGATGTATGAGTTATATAAGCGTTGTACACCTCTTGTATAAGCGTTGTATAAGTTGTACGTTCGATGTATAAGTTGTATATGCGTTGTAAAAATTATATATGTGCTGAAATAGAAGTGAATTGCTATATATATATATATATATATATATATAAATATATATATATATACGCCCCTCGTCCACAAACCATGGACGATAATTATTGGTTGTGATTGGTGTGAAAATTGATTGATAGCGAATGGTTGATTGGAATTGTTTGTGGTTGATATTGATTGATTGTGGTTGGAAAATACCCATTTGTGGTTGAGAAATATTTGGTTGAAACCACATAGGATTAGTTTGTGGAAATGAAATAAATATATACATGCCGCCTGCGTGCGAACTAGATGCATGATTCCCCATTGAAAAAACAACGAGGTTTTAAGGTAGAGCGAGTAGTCGTACTAGGGACGGTCCCGGTTTTAACTACCCTGTCGTTATGTTGCCGAAATTTTGAATAATATTCATGTGTTTGAATTATTTTCATTTGTTGAAACTATATTTATTCGTTGAATAGGAAACCTTCATGTGTTGAATCGATATTCATTCGTTGAATTAAAATTCATGAGTTGAATGGTGTTCGTGTTTTAAATATAAAAATCACATTTTTATCTTCTATATGAACTATATAAAATAATCTCCTTTTGAAAGAAATTGTTTTATAATAAAAATCCTATTTTTATTACCTATATGAACTATATAAAATAATAGTGTTTTGAAATGAATTGTTTTACAATAAAAATCACATTTTTATTATATACATGAATTGTTAAATATAGTGAAGTGTTGAAGTAGAAGACAGTTAGATAAAAATATCATTTTTATCAAATGTATGAAAAGAATATAGCTTTGAAATCGAAGAATCGATATATATATATATATATATATATATAGAATTGAAATATATCGAATAACGACGCTGCAGTTCATATTTTGAAACCGTGATTTCAAACGATTATACCGGGAGATCCGACCATCGGATTTTCCTGAAATCTCAACAATTGGGCAACGGTTGGATTGTCTGGAATGTTTAATTCAAATATGAAGAAAAACAACGCCAGAATCGATTATATACATATATAATTATATTTAATCGAATAACGACGCTGCAGTTCGTATTTTGAAATCGAAAATTCAAACGATTATACCGGGAGATCCGACCGTCGGATTTTCCCGAAACTGGAACCGTTGGATTCGTTTTGAAAAGATCTTTCTAATGATGTAAATTTTGTGAAGATCCTACGGTTAGATTTTCAGATATGTTTAAATCAAATCTGGAGAAAAACAGTGCCACGGCCGCGTTATGGCCCGAAGCGTCATTTTGAATAAATTGGCTATTTTTAAAATAAATAAAAATAGCGATAAATCGTTATAAAATATTATAAACGATATGGTTGTAAAATTTAGAAATTAACTGAAGGTTGGCTAAGTCGAATGGTTTCTTTGGTATTGATCTAATGTTGGTTTCGGCCTTCGGGGTTAATATTTGGGGAATCGCTATCTTACTGATTGACGGTTAGTGACTAATGAATTGAAATGATGCGTATGTATGTTAGTGTTGCACTTATTTATTATATATACGAGTTGCTCAGAAAGACCGGGTTTATCCCATTTTGAATAGCTGAATCGACGATAAGAAGTCGAAGATGAAGACGGGGGTTGAAGACCGATCTTCACCTCGTTTGGATGGTAACTGAGGTCCTGATTGGGAGGCATCCCGAAATATGGATAATTAGTGTTGATCGTCCAGACGTACGTGGGAATCGATGAATATGCAAGGTATTTAGTGCCTCCGGTTTCGTTCAGACCCAGAACGGACTTGTAAATGGACTGTGTGTCTGACATTGGATATTATTCTGTGTTGATTGATCTCTATTGAATACACATCTGTTTGGTGGCGGAGAATTTATTCTTTTGCTTAACGCCCTTCTCTGAAACGCACGAGCTCAGAGGTTGTATATCGATGGACATCAGTCGCATGGCATGAATTGCTAGTGTGGCATGCCTAAGTGGCAAATGATCAAGGCTTCTGTTGAAAAGCAAAGTCTTGTGGTGATGATCAAAGCACCGCCTGTGTGGCGTAGCTTTGTTTATAATGTGAATTCGCGAGCCTCACACCCCGGTATGGACCAGAAACGGGAGAAGGACCTCAGGGAGGGCATGCGTTTCTTTCTAGCTAGGAGTTGTGTCGGTGTTTTTACACGGCCTGACATTTTACTTATGTGGATGATGGATAGCAAGGCGCCTCGGATATATCGGTCGATCCGGGACCGATGGAGTCATTCGTTGGCTCATTTACGCCCCCATAGGGCGGGGAGACGTAGTGTTCAGGCATAATAATCCACATCGGTGGACCGGCCCTGACGATCCAGGGGGCAGTTGCGGTTGTTCCTGAGACATAGGCTAGATTGTCTCGAATTCGGTAAGGACTATCTTTTGCCTTGGTTCATGACGGAAATCCAATTTCCAAATACGTGACTGTGCGGTTTTGATTTTATATATATATAGCGACATGATATATGGTACCCACGCCGTCTATGATTGATAGTTATGATTTGAAATTGTTTTTGAAACATATAAACACTAGTAGTAATATCAAATGCTTTTGTTTTATTCGTATCAAGCAGATTTTGTCCATTATAAGGTAAAACTCTATCCTCCGGTTTGCGTTGCATTGTGTGATGGGAACTGAGTCTTATAATGGCTTCATTTTTATAAAAAGTATTGCGTGGTTTAAAAGAAAGATTTGTTTTTAAAGCACTGGCAATCCAATGGAGTAAACCCGTTCCACGAAAGTGGCGTGGTCCTGTGATTAGCCATATTATAAATGTGTTGATTAGATTTCTCATACCAGTCTCATGATTGACTCGTAGTTTGTTTCACTTTCAAACTCGGGTGCCCCTTTTTCTACATGGGCAGCCTTGTATTCAGGTTTAGCTGGCTCTTTCTGGATAGCTGGAGCTGAAGATGGATTCTATTATTTATCTCTTTTTATGCTGTTCAGCTCCTATTGTACATATTTTGTTTGTTTCCGCTGTAGACATTTATGTATAACTGAACTGTATTTGTACTAAGTATGATCCTGTATACTGTGTAACTCTGATGAATACGTTTATCCAGTATATTCTATTGTTCATTATCTGGTGTATTTACTTAATTCTGTTCTGCTGTTATATGTTTCTGTGTTATATTCCAAAGATAACCCTTGTCTTCGTCTGTACGGGAAATGGGGTTGTCACAGCCGTATGGGATTTTAATGTGAAATACAGTCAGTATTGTGACGGTTAAAAATACGTTGTGTCAGCAAACGGAGTCGAAATTCGACTAAACTGGTTTCGTTTGGTCCGCAATGTCGAACTGTAGCTGCATGTCCATTTTCGTCAAAATTGGGTATCCTATGTGATCACAGAAATTTTAAAGGACAAATACGAAAAAAACGGTTGACTAAAAGCAAATATAATAATTGAAAATTATATACAAAATATCTAAATTATTTTAGTATAAATAAGACTTAACTGTTATCTCCTTACAACCTAAATAATTTTCCATCGGCTAAAGCTTTTGAGCCGCCACTTTCTTCAAAGGAAAATCAAAAACGAGAATGTTCAAAAATCCCAAACAACTCAAACAAAAATCTGAAAATCATAATATATATGTTTTTAAACTCCTAATGTTGTATGCTTCAGCCTCATATGATTTTCGCCATGCTCGATCAAGTTTTTGGAAGATCATCGTTAGGCAGTAGAAACTAGGGTTGACTTTCGAAGCTCAGACGGAGGGAGTAGGGAGCCGCCACTGATGGCGTAGTGATTCTAGAGACTAGGCACGCGGTTCCATGAAGTCTGTAGGTTTTCCGTTCAAACTCAGTTTGGTATTTTGCTGTCACTGTGTGCGTGAAGAAGGGCTTCTCAACCGAAATTGACTGAGCAGTTCGAGTCCTGCGAGATGGTGGTAGGGTTGAGGAGAAATGGAAGTGGAAATGAATGGTGGTATTGGTTCGAATTTATTGTGGTGTATTGATGAGGAAGGAGTACAAAGGTTTGCAGCAATCCTATGAAAAGTAAGAAGCTGAAATCTGGAAGGGTGAGAAAACTGATCGAGTTGAGTATTCGGGGTACAGGTTGATGGATATTTGAAATAGGAAGGGAATGGTTGTGGTCTCGTGAGGTTTGGTGAAGTGATTAAGGAGGAAAGGGAAGTCAATGTCTCGGCTATGGTGATAAACAGGTGCAAGAGTCGTGTACAGGGAAAGTAGAAGAAGGATTGGCGGAGCTGGGTTTTCCGAATTTGGTATGGGTTGAATTCACTATAGTAAGGCCCAATGAAATAATAACTTTGTTTAATTCAATTTAATTAGTGAATGAACTTGCAACTTAAATATCTATTACATACATTATCAGTTTTTTGAATAGTCAGATCCGATCGGATCGTATGGACAGACACTACACGATGGAACCGAATGGGGGTGAATTCGAGCTCATTACAATTTCTAGCAAAATAAATTGTCCGTTTGAATCAAGCGATGGTTATCGTTATTAACGATGATCGTCCAATGTGAGTAAAACTCACCAACTCTGAACATTTATATTTGTATAGCATACTTTTAGAACTAATAATTATCTGTTGATTGCTATGTGTTAACTGTTTGGTTGAGATGCTGATTGATTGGTAGAAATTATTGATAACGATATATATATAAATCATTAATCAAATGTTGATTCTGTTTAGCAGAATATTTCATATTGGAATGAAATCGATGTTAATTATGTTGTTTAACATCTGTGATGCAGGGAAACAGGTTGGAGGCATCCAACTGGATTCCTCAACATTTATTTTACTGTTTTCATATATTGTAATATATGATGTGATATAAAATCTGTTAATGATGATGTGTGTTGAAATGATATCGATCACTGTGATTTGGTATTTTAAATACCGTAAGAAACACTGGCATGTAAAAAGGGGATTTTCAAAGTATATTTTGAAAATAAATTAGTTATATAAAATCAATGGATTTTATATAGAAAAGGAAAAAGGGATATAATAAAAGAAAACAGTTATAAAATCAAAAGTGTTTTGAAAAGGAAATATTTATTTAGAAAATAAATATGATAAAGATAAAAGGATATTTATTTATTAAATCAAAGGATTTTATAAAAAGGATATTTGCTTATAAAATGAATTAGAAAAGATATAAAGGGAATTATTTATAAAATCAAAGGATTTTATAAAGAGGAATATTTATTGGGATAATAAATATAAGTATAAAGGAATTATTTAATTGGGAAATAAATAAGAGTTATAAAGGAAATATTTGTAAAACATTTACAAATAGATTTGAAAAAGGAGATATTTGTAAACCATTTACAAATGGAATTGAAAAGGAAATATTTGTAAAACATTAAAAATAGAATTAAAAGGGAAATATTTATTTAAAAAAATAAATAGAGTTATAAAAAGGAGATATTTGTTTAGAAAATAAATAGAGTTGTAAAAGGAATTTATTTGGAAATGAAAAGAATGTCATATAAGGAAATATTTGGCAAATGAATAGAATTTTACATCCGGAAAGTTCAAATCCATGCTTCGCACACGGGTATAACACGATATGGATTTAAAGCAAAGATTTTAAATAGAATCGGTTGTAACCGATATATTGAGAAGATTAATTTATAAATAATAATTTATAAATTAAATAAAATATTTATCATTTGGATAAATAGAATATATAAGTCGGGACTTATATAGAGAAGTAAGAATCGATTTCAACATCGAT
Source organism: Allium sativum (assembly GCA_030737875.1). NCBI lineage: Eukaryota > Viridiplantae > Streptophyta > Magnoliopsida > Asparagales > Amaryllidaceae > Allium > Allium sativum. The sequence goes on along the minus strand of CM060915.1, from coordinate 859,769,693 downwards.
ATTTGAAACTGAATATGGACGTAGAGTTAATCAAAGGAGTTAATCAAAATGTTTTGATAAAAATGAGTTAAAGGAGTTAATCGATTAGAGTTAGAGTTAATCGATTAGAGTTAGAGTTAATCGATTAGAGTTAGAGTTAACCAGTTAGGGTTAATCAGTTAGAATTAATCGATTAGAGTTAAATCGAACTAGAGTTATTCTAATAGAGTTAATCGAACAAGAGTTAGTCGAATATTGGTTATATCGAATAGAGTTAATAGAATTAGAGTTATTTGGATTAGAGTTATTCGAATATAGTTTATTCGAAGAAAGAGTTATCGAATAAGATTATTCGAAGAAGAGAATTAATCAAATATAGTTTATTCGAATAGAGAAAGGAGTTATCGAATATTAGCTATTCGAAAGGAGTTATCGAATATTAGTTATTCGAAAGAAATAATCGAATATTAGTTATTCGAAAGGAGTTATCGAATATTAGTTATTCGAAAGGAGTTATCGAATATTAATTATTCGAAAGGAGTTATCGAATATGAGTTATTCGAAAGGAGTTAATCGAATATAGTTTATTCGAAAGGAGTTTATCGAATATAGTTTATTCGAAAGGAGTTAATTAATAAGAGTAAATTAGTTAGAGTTAATTGAATAGAGTTAATCCAGTAGGGTTAATCAAATAGAGTTAATCCAGTAGGGTTAATCAAATAGAGTTAATCAAATAGAGCTAACTGATAAAAGTAAACCGATTAGAGTTAATCGAATAGTGTTAATTGAATAGAGTTATTCGAATATAGGTTATTCGAAGAAGAGAGACTATCGAATATAGTTTATTCGAAGGAAAGAGTTATCGAATAGAGATTTATTCGAAAGAGAGTTATGTAAGGAAGTTGTTAAAGGTTTAAAAAGATAAATTTTGACTATTTCGAAGTTAAAACGTTGTTCAGTTAAGGTCTGAGAGGTAATTATACCCTAACTTGATTGTCTTCCTTCTTAAATAAGGAATGGTAAGGTTTGATAGTGAAGGTTGGTTAAGTGATAACATCTGTTTAAATCCAAGGAATGAGTTTTGGAAATGTTTTTCCAAATATAATCCAAGATATTTTCTAATCATAGAAAATGAAATGTTGGATGGTAAAGAATATTGGAATGATAGTGATACGTGGAAAGGAGATGGAAATGTTTTCCAATAATTAATAATGTATATTTTCTAAATTTAGAATATAAGAATTTCTGTATATATATGGAAACAGGAAATGGAGAATGATTAAATTAATGGTAAATTAATTTAAGAGATAAATGATGAATGATGATTGATCGATATAATTTCCATTTGGAAATAATATCGTTGTTTGCACACGTGTTTTTCTTTGATAGTTAACTCACCGACTATCGAAGTTTTTCACCATTTTTCCGTCGTCAATACGGAGAGACCGGTTGGATTCTTATCCAAAGAACCACTCCGTTTGGGCGTTAGCGTTTCGAATCCAATAGATCGAAGACAAATTGAAGACAGAGCAAAGTGCAAGGGCTATTGTATAAGTACTAGGTAGAGATTGCCTAGGATGGATGTACGAAATAGTGCCTTCGATTTGTCCAGTCCCAGGACAACTTGAATGGACGAATGTCTGATAGAGTATATCTGGTAGATCACGTAAGTTGATCGTTTCAAACGTATTTATGTTGGTGGCGGAGGAATTCATTTCTCTTAGCTTATACCCGTGGTATTTTTGAGGAAATCAATTTGTGATTTGGCAGGTATGATGATGTGGCATTAAAGTAAATGAGGATGATCTGTTAAAAGATACATTATAACCTCAAGCCTCATCAACTGGGAAATGACAGAAATCGGGTAGGCAGCATGGCTAAGTGGTTCGCAACCAAGTAGGGTATATTGTCACCATCTAGAGAATATTCATATTTGTTACTTCTTTCAATTTTGTATCTCTCGAGAATGGTTATGTTGGTTTACCAACTTTAAGGTGACAATATATTCGGTACTCTCAAGCGAAATGGGGGGCCGGTCATGTATGGCTGAGTTGCAAGATGTTCTTGTTGAACTCCAGTGTATCGCTTCTAGAGTACACTGAGTGGAAGGTGGATCCATACCTTGTCATAGTTGGAATCCATTCCCCAAATAAGAGCCCGCGGTTTTGATTGTATAATATATATGTAGAACGTTAGATACAAGTGTTTCTGCTAGATTGCTAAGTACTTGTATTTAGACATTGTTGTAATAGCAGAAGAGACTTGATATAAAGAATAATTTGGTTTATCGTAAGGTAAAAACTGTCCGTGTTTATGTGTGGATCGGTCTTACGATTATCATTTCTTTTAAAGAGATTTTAAAAGTTAAAACAAGTGATTTGAGTTTACTCACACCAGTCACATGACTGACCCGGAGTTTATTTTTGTTTTGTTTTCCGTAAACTCTTGGGTGCCCAATTTTGTACGGGCAGTCAAATAGTCGGGATTTACAGATACTTGAAGAGCTGGTGCAGGAGGCTTCAGAATTATATAGCTATGGTTTTTCCGCTATGTTGTAAGTGCTGTACTTTGGAAATGATATGTATATTAAAGTACAGATTTATATTTCAAAGTTATGTTATGAAATGTATTTATTCGTTCCGCTGTGAGATTCATGTTTACTCTGATGTTGTATGTTCTTCTTCTTCTTCTATTCTAAGTTTCTATCTTATCTATCCCCACCCTCTAATTTCTTTCATTAACTACCGGTATTTCCGATGCTTGATTAATCGACATTTTTTTGTGTCGATAACCAAGGATCGCGAAAACCCTGGGACGTTACACCGTTGGACAAATGTGACCACTATACGAAAAAGTAAATCGTCATCTAAATCCAATGGAAGTGTTTTTAGGTCAAAACTCCTTACCAATCAAAATTTATAGGTGAAACAAGATTCGCCAGGGGTAAAACGGTCTTTTTAAATTCGTCAAAAATCGCGAACATAGGAAATGACCCCAATAGTTGTCTCCCAAAGTTACATCACCATACGACTTCGTATGTGGAAGAAATAAATATTCTATGATCCTCTGATGCGTAGAATGCGGGTCGTTACACTCTCTTACCCTTAAGAAAATTTGCCCCTGAAATTCCTTAACCAAAACATACAAAGGTGTCCCGCATGCCTATCAACCATATACAAGCATTCAAACATACATAACAACACAACAAGTCTATCCTGGCATGCGGTTTACTAATAACGGAATAACTATCACTATTAAAATCTTACCAGGCAAAGAATTCTGGATGCGTCTTCCTTATGTTCTCTGTTTCCTAAGTACAATCATTCTCATTATCACCCCATTGGACCTTGACTAGTTTCATCGTCTTCCTTCGAAGTTGCTTCATATCGTATTCAACAATATGAATCGGCCTGCGACTCCCAACCACCTCGGACTCTACCTTGATATCATCCAATTGATCTGGTGAAAGACTCTTACCAGGGTTGTGCATGAACTTCCTTAATTGGGAAACATGAAATACATCATGAACTCCAGCCATCTTGTCAGGTAATCCAACTTTATACGCTAAATTCCCAACTTGTTTGAGAACTGGGAATGGACCAACAAATCTTGGTGCCAACTTGCCTCTCGTACTAAAACGAATCACAATCTTTATGGAGAGATCTTGACGAGTACTAGGTCGCTAACGGAGAATTTCAAATCTCTTCGTCTTTTGTCAGCATAACTTTTCTGCCTATCTTGGGCGGCCTTCATCCTCTGTTGAATAAGCTTGATCTTATCTAAAGTTTCTCTTATTACATCCGGCCCAAGCACAAACTTCTCACCGATTTCCAACCAACATGATGGTGAGTTGCACGATCGTCTGTACAAAGCTTCAAATGGAGCCATACCAATACTGGACTAATAGCTATTATTATACACGAATTTAGCCAGATGCAAATGATCATCCCATAAACTTCCAAAATCCAATATACAAGCTTTCGAGAGACACTCTAATACACGATTCTCCCTCTCTGTTTGGCCGTCAGTTTGAGGATGGTATGCGCTACCGAGATGTAATTCTGACCCTAAAGCCTCTTGTAAGCTCTTCCAAAACCCACTAGTAAATAATGGATCTCGGTCACTTACAATACCTTAGGTACTCCATAAAATCTCACTACCCACTTCATATACAGTTCCGCCAACTTAGCTGTCGTTCTGTTCGACTTGACTGGTATAAACCATGAACTTTTGGTCAGTCGATCCACAATAACCCAAATATTATCATGACCCAATCTGGTTCTTGGTAAACCATCAATGAAATCCATTGAGACTTGTTCCCATTTCCATTCGGGAATTTCTAACGGTTGTAACAAACCACTAGGCTTCTTTTGCTCGGCTTTAACTAGCTGGAAGTTCATGCATTTGGATATAAACTTCCCAACATCTCTTTTCATCCCTTCCCAGTAGTAGGTCTGCTTCATGTCTCGATACATCTTATTACCACCAGGATGTATAGTAAGTTTCGAGTGATGACATTCTCTAAGCACTTCATCTCTCAATCCATTAATGTTGGGTACTAGTCTCCCATTCTTTCGAAGCCATCCTTCTCGATCAAGACCATACTTGTTCTTTCTCTCATCATCGATACCCATCTCTACCTTAGAGATGATTTCCAATAGATTAGGATCATCCCTCTGATTGGAACCAATCCGCTCAATCAAAGTCAGTTTGATCATCAAACTTGCTAACATCTCTGGATCTAATTCGCACTAAGGTCTGAAATCATATCCCGCGATATACTCTAGTTGCTTCCCTTCCAGAAACATTACTCCCAAGCTGGCTTGTCTCCTACTCAATGCATCGGCCACCGCATTGCCTTTCCGTAGTGTGTAAGAGATATTAAAATCATATGAAGCTAAGAACTCTAACCATCTCTGCTGACGAAGGTTTAAATCCATTTGAGAGAAAAGATATTTTAATGACTTATGATCGGTAAACAACTCGAATCTTTCTCCCAAGAGATTATGTCTCCATGTCTTCAACGCGAACACGATCTCTGCCAATTCCAAATCATGGGTAGGATATTTTTTTCTCATGCAGTTTCAGTTGTCGACAAGCATAAGCTACAACCCTACCTCCTTGCATCAGTACAACACCTAGTCCAGTACCACATGCATGCGTACATACTGTCATCTCTTCATTCCCTTTAGGAATAACTAACACTGGTGCTCACATTAACTTTTCCTTTATGCTCTTAAATGCATTCGCACACCTTTCGTCCCAAATGAAAGCTTGATTCTTCTTAGTCAACTGAGTTAACAGTGTTTCTATCTTGGAGAAGTCTTGGATAAACTTACGACAATATCTATCTAACCCCAAGAAACTTCTTATGTCTGTGGCATTCTTGGGTGTAGACCAATCTTGCACCGTAGCCACCTTCGCAGGGTCCACGGCAATACCATTCTCTGAAACAACATGGCCCAAGAATCTCATTTCCCTCCTCTAGAAGTGACACTTAGAATTTTTTCTTTCAATTGGTGTTTCCTCAACACCTCCATCACTGTCTTCAAATGTTCCTTGTGTTCTTCCTCTCTCCTCGAGTAAACTAAGATATCGTCCATGAACACAAGAACAAACTTATTTAATTGATCCCTGAATAACCTATTCATAAGATTCACAAAATATGCGGGTATATTGGTCAACCCAAATGGCATGACCAACCACTCATAAAATCCAGACGTCGTTCGAAATGTCGTTTTAGGAATACTGTCAGGTGCTACTCGGAGCTGATGAAAACCTGTTGCGAGATCCAACTGGGAGAACACTCTTGCTCCACTTAACTGATCAAACTAATCATCAATCCGCAGAAGAGAATACTTATTCTTCCCATCACCTTATTCAACTCGCGGTAGTCCACAAACAATCGAAGGGAACCGTCGGCCTTGGTAGCAAATACAACTAGTGCTCTCCACTCAGAAACAGTTAATCCCTTCTTTAAAAGATTTCTTACTTGCGCCCCGAGCTCTCGCTGCTCCCTTGGAGCCATACGACGAAGTGGCATCACTATAGGTTTGGCATCTTTCACTAAATCAATCTGAAACTCGATCTCTCGGTGTGGTGGAAGTCCGTACACTTTCGCAAAGACGTCTGAATACTCCCCAAGGCACATCTAACAACTCATCATGCGGGATGTCGAGGGAATTTAGAAAACTAGCCATCACCCCATTACTAGGTAGGCCACCAAACTGTACCCTCCACCCATCATCCTCTCTAATGGTCACCGAAGACCTCTCATAGTCTACCAGCACCCTATATCTTTGGGGCCAATCGACTCCCAAAATAATGCCAAACCCAGTAAAGCCCAAAACAAAGAAATCACAAGCAAACATACATCCATGACTCGATAAGACCAAATTACGACAAATCATATTAAGGCTAGTCGAACCACCGATCGGGTTCGTCACAATCTATCGACTATCTCGGGTTCCAATCCCAACCTATCTACTAGGTCACTAGATATTAAGGAATGGGAAGCCCCAGTATCAAACAGTACTCGAACAGGAACATCATAAACAGAAAGCATACCTTGAATGACGATATTCTTTCCCTTCTCGGCCGCAGTTGGGGCACTCTACGAAGAAGGAACAGCATTTATAACATATGCTTTCACAATCTACTTCTCTTTAGGGGGTTGTGGACATTTATCCTTGTGATGTCCCACTTGGCCGCAATTGAAGCACTTCCTGTCCACTGGCTTTGCTCGACAATCTTTGGCATAGTGGCCCTTCTTTCCACAGCTATAGCACTAAACATCTTTCTTATTCTTCTTATGACAATCCTTAGCTTGGTTCTGTTTCCTTTTATTCTGGGAATTATTCTTGCCTCCACTGCTTGCTTGCGGCTTTGGCTCCCCTACAGATGTAATAACAACCTCAGCCTTTGATTTAGGGTAAAGGCTGTCAGATCTAAATGCCTTTCCCATAATAGATTCGAATGTCTCATCTTTATGATTTATCAGTCTTTCCCCCAAGTACTCATCTGAGCCAGTTATGAACTTCTCGTTCTTCTTTTCGGCATTATCAATAAGAGATAATCCACACTTCGATAAAGTATCGGACTCAGCAATATATTATGAGACTGCCCTACCATTCTGCTTAAGTTCCAAGAATTTCCTAAACAATTCTGATTTTTGAGCAGTTGGAATAAACTTGTCACTGAAATGGGTCTTAAACTGAATACAAGTAACTTGATCCTCGAGAGTAGCTGCTTTGATAGCATTCCACCAATTGATTGCTCGTCCTTGAAGTTGGTGCGATGCTAGCTTTCTCTTCATTGCATCATCGATCCCCAAATCCTTGAAGATGTGCTCACAACTATCAATTCAATCTTGAACCTCCATAGCCGACTTCGTTCCGTGGAACGGCTTCCCACCAAGACTAGTATAATCCTTGTAGAGCTTGGCGAAATCAGCTCCAGGCACGTGCACAACTGCACCAACACCGTTAGCGGCATTAGGAACTGCTCCCTGAACATTCATAAGCATCTCTCGCATGAAGGTAGTAAGCATCTTCCTCATATCAGGAGCATTCCTATTATTGGCCCCTGAACCCGTACCCCTCGTATATCGGCTCATCGTTCAATCTGTAAACAGAAAATAATTAACCATCTCCATAGTGGCACCAGTACAGTGCGACTTCATCCTTCAAATATACTAATAGTATATATAGTTTTTGAAAACCAAAATATCACAAGTACACGCTCTCATATACGTATATTATCTCTCCCTGATGTCTTCCCCTTGGTTAACTACGCAACCTAGGCTCTGATACCAAGTGTGACGGCCCGCCCCGCACCAACCGACATTTCCCCGAAACCCGCTGTGTCGATGCCCGACTAGCACGAGATGGTCGTCGAAAGTAAGGGATTTGAAACTATGAATCACCAAATAACCTGTAGTATATCTCATAGCGCATGGAATAAAATATAATAGCAACATAACTTGACATAAAACAGGCGGGACAGTGCATAAGCTAGAAACTGAATCATCATAGCAGCGGAATCCAAAATACAGCGTATAATCCAAACCATCATTATTACAACTTCAAAATACTGTCTCTAAAGCAAAATGGAAAGGTACACTACTAATGCCCAAAGCAGTTACCTGCAACAACACAGGGAGAATATATATAAATAGTACGTGGATGCATCCTGTTCGTCTCAGGATAGCTACTCGTGCATACCACCTAACCTGTCTCTAGTCTGCTCGTTTAGGAGCACCCAGAGTAATAAGAAGATACATAAAGCACTGGGTCAGATAAAAGTCTTGTATGAGTGATAGCAGCTAAACAAGACAAAGCAGGTATAAATAATCATACCTGAACCTAGACCTGCAGCTAAAGAGTTAGCATAACTGGGTGTACAATACTCTAAGGTGTACTAGCACATGGTGTGAAAATAATAGGGAGGGGTGCGCATGTCATGGTAATAGCAAACATCAAACATAGCAATCACCCTCACATCTCTCACTCAGTGCGTAAAGTATATGATATCTGCCACTTTGTTCACCAAATCCTTTGCTACGATCACTTGCCCATCATAATGATCCCATTGCGCTTATCCATAGCCTCTAATCCTTTGTTATGTCCACTCTGACCGTGGAGTCCTGACAACTCCATTGCACTGGCTCATGCTACGATCACTTTGCCTCATGGAGTCAGAACAACTCCACTACGCTGATCCATAGCCAATAACATGTCTCTTAGTGGTGAGTCAAGCTATAGACATCGATAACCCCTTTGCATACGTCCCGTAGCATAGTCCAACTCATGAAGTTAATTTGTTGGTTCCTATCTGGATCCTGAGTTATAACTTCTCAGTTGGACTTCCTTTGCATCTCGGGTTTTGGTCGAATTGGAGTTGGTCTTCAGAACAGTCATCGCATAGAAATAGAAGCACATGCTCGGTTCGGTTCAGGTGTAAAGTGTTCAAGTTCCCCCATTCGGTTCAGTCACCCTTGCTCGGTTCTCCACTTGGTTCGGGCGCTCGCCTTCCGCTCGGTTCAGGTTGCCACCCTCTATTTGGTTCGGGTCCTCCTGCCACCACTCCAACTCATTTCGGTTCGATTGCTCTAGCCTCGGTTTGGTTCGTGCTCACCATTTCTGATCCGATCCCCATGCCCTCGCTTCCGATCCAAACCCAACTCCAACTCTATGCAAATGGAATTCCTTCTTGCTAAGCCTCCTCTTCTGCCAAGTTCTGGTCTGGTTCGAATTTTCTTACTCGGTTCTCCGACCCGAACCGAGCCCTATAATCTGATCTGAAACCCTACACAATTTCCAACGAGCACATATCATCCATTTTCGCCATACGACAACGTTTTCAACCATTCTAACTTCATTAATCAACCATAAAACATTCCAAACATTAGTAATAACATATAGGATCAATCAACAAGGTCAGAACATCAAGCATATAGGTTATTTTAGTTCAAACATACCAAAAAAGCATGATTTTCCCCTTAATCCCCTTAAGCGTGTTTAACCATATGATTAGCAAACTTGATCCAATTTAACCCAAACTTTTATCAGAGGCCTAAAATAATATTTCAGAATTTTTACATATTTTCCATATTTCTCTGAGTCATAATTTTGCTAATTATCACTAATCACCCGTAACTAGCCGTAATTAGTGTAAAAACATGTTAATCACTCACCTTAGCCACAAATAAATTCTTAGATATGAAACTCCACCGATTTGGGTTGAATTCCTATGCAATACAGAAGCCCTAACTCTGATTTGATGCCAATCCGCCTTGATTTGGAGTAGAATCGCTTAATATTGGATTAGAAAGTGATTAAAAGGTAGGTTAGAAGGTGGAGGCCATTACTAGGGTTCAAAGAATGTTTATGGTGGCCAGAAAACTGAAATGAGATGGTTTCCTAACTGATTTCAGCTTCCCTATAACCCTAATCCCGAAATGGGTTACGAGCCCTTCCACTAATTACCCTATTAAGCCCGGTTAAGCTGTTTTTTACATTCCAAACCTTATTTCAGCCATATCTCCCAAATGGTAAGTCCATTTGACAAATGTGACTACTCTACGAAAAAGTAAATCATCATCTGATCCAGTGGAAGTGGTTTTAGGTCAAAACTCCTTACCAATCAAAAGTTATAGGTGAAACAAGATTCGCCAAGGGTAAAGCGGTCTTTTAAAATTCGACAAAAATCGTGAACATGGGAAATGACCCCAATAGTCGTCTCCCAAATTTACAAGACCATACGACTTCGTATGTGGAAGAAATAAATATTCTATGATTCTCTGATGTGTAAAATGCGGGTCGTTACATATAATTTCTTTTATTTCGCTTTGTGCAAAAACGCAAAATTTGGATATAGCAATTTGTGTATATTTAAACGTCTATTTTACATCAAGATAGACAATTTGAAAGTGTACATTATTGAAATTTTGATTTTTCATTCGACTCTCATATGGAAAGTGAAATAATATTAAAAAAAGAAATTTTCAAAATAAACACAAGAAGTTTTTAGGCGGAAATTTATTTTTATGAAAAATTTCGATTTTTGGTCATATGAATAACATAAGGAAGATGTTTGGATTATTGATATGTGAATTTAGCGGTGCAGTAGGACTAACAATACGATAAAACGATAATAACAACAAGGAAAAGGCTGTTTTAGCCTTGGAAACGCTGTTTCCATACCTTGTCAACGATGCGCGAGAGTTATTAATTAACTCATTTTATGTTTTAAAGCTTTCTTAAGCCTCCTTTACGGTCTACAAATGGAAATTTTTGGAGTATTTTGAGTAACCGAGGGGAAAATTCCAATGTAGGACGGGAAATGGAAGATTTGTAAGCGAGAAAAATATTAAAATACTTTGCTTCGATTTTCTTTTTCTGGTTTAGGAGAAATTAAATGAGAAGCGGTTACATTACGTGACATTTTGGATGGTAGGGTTTGGATGCAAAATTGGTTTCTTCACACTTTTATTCGTAATTATGTCTGGATAATGAATGAAAAAGAGTTTTCAAAATATTCATTCATATAGAACTACCAGTATATTTAGAATATTCTGCATCATGTTTTCAAAAGTATTTCAAAATTTTAATGTAAACATATAGGAGGATCCTATTAAAATCATCTTACATGCATATTTTATGGTTGAATTGCATTATGTATGCCATGCACATATACACATGGTTGTACAGTGGATGAACACAAATTGGTTGTGTAGGATAGGACTATAGGCATTAGAATTTCGGGTTTTAAGGAGGGAAGATTATAACAACCTGCAATTTTCGCAATATGAATTAATTATTAGAATTTCAAAAATAGGAATTTAAGCAAACAATGGAATTTGGCCATGAAACTTTAACTGATGCGTTCGTCTCAGAATTGTGGTCAACTTTCATGTTTGGCGTTTCGCGAATATAGTCCATACGAAAAAGTTACGGACAAAATACGAAAATGGATGGAAAATAAATAAATCAGAATTTAAATAAATATTGTACCTTATATAACTAGCCGACCTGGGCATCTGATGGCCCAACCGGTTGACCATAGCGGTCGACCTACTAGGCATCAGTTTTCGCAGTGATGGCTAGGTTTTTAGGGTTTGGTTTATAATATTTATAAAACGGATGGACATATATAACTTAAAACTATTCCAACGGTTCAAGGACAATTCAACCCCTGTAAATAAAGGGATAAGGCCTCATTCTTTTCCATTCAAATCTGTAACAACAACGGAGCTCTTCCGTTTTCCTCTCCAAACCTAATTTCTTAATCTAAAATAAATTATTATACAACAAATCAATTCCAATTCATATGAAATTTAGAGGATTAATATATCTAATGGAAAGGGGTGCAAATTGACGCTCCAAATCAGATTCTCCCCTCTCTTCCTATTTTCTTACATCTCTGCAGATCTGGAATTTCCCCTTTTTAGATAAATTGTAGATTTATAAGAATTTGGGGATTGTAGGCCTAAAAGGGTTCAAATTTTGGAATTGGATGCTTGCAAGTGAGTGGGAAATTTATATATACATTTATAATAACATATTTATCTCGTTTGTAATAGATCTCAAATTTTATGCCTATGCCTATCAGATCTGATCAATAAATTACTAAAATTAGAATGACACCCATAAGACCTAGTTGTAAAATGTATTAGGACTTGTAAATTGTATATTGTGGCTATGCATAATATTAATTGTATGATTTCTTAGACTTGTTTAAACATATTCTTACAAAGCACTGTAGATCTGGAAATCAGTCCCATTAAACACCAATTAGATGTAGTTACATTCCAGATCTTTAGTTCAGTGTTGAATAATAAAGTATGCAAATTTGGGTAAAGAGATGAAATTGGTAAATTATTTGGTTGTAATATTAAAATAAATATGCCTTTTTTATTCAATTTTGTTGGGTTTTGGTTTAACTGTTGTAAATACGTCGTTTTCCCCCATTTGAATAAAAAGGCATTATTTCGAAATCACAAGAGGTATGATAAAAAGATCAAAATGGGAAAAGTGGTGCGAATATACATATAAATATACATATTTGTGTGTAATTTGCATCAACTATTCCAAATTATATATTTAAATATATTTCTTATGATTTGGAAATATGTCAATTCCACAATTTAGGCATAATTTACAATGATTACGGCTGACGATGTCATTATGAGATTTGAAACCTTTTGACAAGATTGAATGAAAGAAGGAATGTTTGGTTGTCAGTAAAATCAAATCATTAAATATAAAAGAATAAATAATAATAAAAATAATAAAAAATCTACATTGTCCGCACGAAAACATAAAATATAAATATGTATATATTACCCATCCAAATCAGCGTAAAATAGTAAAATATCCATTGTTTGGAATGTTTGAACATTTGGATAAGGTTCACTTATGGAATTATATGTAAATGAAATCTATATTGAATTAATATATTTGTGGTGACCATTTGTAGCAATCAATATGATTAATTGCTATAAATAGGACCGCAAAATCAATACATAACAACTGTGACTATTGTTGATTAGGGAAATTTATATAATAGGAGAATGGTTGAAATTCCTGAATTTATTAGGATAAATGTTGTAGACCCCAATTAGGAAATTTGAATTTATAAACCGCATTTATACACAAGGTTAAGCTTGACTTGTGGAATAAGTCTGCCTGAAACCAACCGACTTATCCAGCATCCACTGGTGGTCAGATTAATGTGAGGGATCAAATGCGTAAAGATAAATGTACTGAGGCACGAGGTTAAGTTCAACTTATGGTAGAAATCTACCCAGAACTGATCGACAAATCTAGTATCCACAGTTAGTAAACTTAATGTGAAAGTCCTAGCGCATAAATATATATATACATATATATATATATATGTATATATGTATAACAGTCAACCAATAAATAAATAAATAGATAAATAAATGAATAAGAATAGTAATTTCCTGTTGGGGTACAACAAGTGGATACCTTGGGATTGATAAATGGTTGCTTTAGGAGAATATGACTGTTATGGTCATAAAGGTCAATAAAAATGGAAACAAAAGGAAATGGGCGTCAAAAAGGAGAATAATGGATATTGATTATCATTTAAAAACTAAGTCCAAATAAGAGAAGAAATCAAATAAAGTGTGACAGCCCACCCTGCACCAGCCGACATTTCCCTCGAAATGCTCTACCAATGCCTAACCAGCACGGAACGGTCGTCAAAAGAAAAGGATTTTGAAATGATGAACCACCAAGAATGTGTAGTATATCTCACAGTGCATGGACCAAAATATAATAATAACATAACTTGGTACAAAACAGGCGAGACAATGCATAAGCTAAAAACTAAACCATAACCATCAGAGTAGCGGAATCCAAAATACAGCTTATGATCCAAATAGTTATTACAACTTCAAAATACCGTCTCTAACAAGGAAATAAAGAAGGTGCACTACTAATGCCCAAAGCAGTGACCATCAACAACACAGGGAGAATATATGTATATAGTATGTGGAAGCCTCCTGCTCGTCTTCGGACAACTACTCGTGCATCACCAGCTAACCTGCCTCTAGTCTTCTCGTTTAGGAGCACCAAGAGTAATAAGAAGAGACATAAAACACTAGGTTAGACGAAAGTCTGGTATGAGCGATAGCAACAAAATGAAGCAATAACAGGTATAAGTAGTCATACCTGATCCTGCACCTGCAACCAAAGAGTTAGCACAACAAGATGTACAGTACTCTAGAGTAAACACTAGCATAGAGTGTAAAATGGGAGTGTACGTGTCATGGTTATAGCAAACATCAAACATAGCAATCATCCTCACATCTCTCACTCAGTGCGTAAAGCATACGATACCCACCGCTTTGATCACCAAATCTATTGGGGCCATGACGGCAACTCCGTACAACTATTGCCATGACCATACTTCCCTGGTCTATAGTCAAAAACCCTACCCAGTCCATACATCCCTGGCTCTAGGTTAAGGGCCAACCAGTCCACACTTCCCTGGCTTTGGTTCTTCTACATGCCCCCTCTCTTCAATGGTGAACCAAAGTTATAGATATCGATAACCCCTTTGCACACGTCCCGCAGAAAAGCCCAACCCTAGAAGTTAGCTCGTCGGTTCCCATCTGGATCCTGAGTAATAACTTCTCATTTGGACTTCCTTTGCATCTATGGTTTTGGTTGAATTGCAGTTAATCTTCAAAATAGTTCACAATTGTCGTCGTGTGGCAGAAGACTGAATCTGGTTTGGTTTGGAGTCATCATCTTGGTTCGGGTCGTGGTCCTCGTTAGGGTCGGTTCGTGGCTCGTGACCCCCTCGGTTCGTGACCATCATCTTGAAGCGGTTCGTAACCATCATCTTGGAGCGGTTCGTGGCCATCTTCTTGTAGTGATTCATGAGACAACTCTCTTCAGGTTTCGAAGTTCTCTTGGGCGGTTCGTGAGAAATACCCCTTTGAGGAACTAGTTTTCAGCATTTTTTCCAGCAAGATAATTTCGCCAAACGATGGCATTTTCAACCATTCTAACCTTACTATGAAGTCACAAAACATACTAAACAATAGTAATAACATGTAGAATCAACCAAAAACACCAAAATATCAATCACATGAAATATTTTAGATCAAGCATACCCAAAAAGCACGATTTCCCCCTTAATCCCCTTAAGCATGTTTTAACTATAAGTCTAGCAAACTTAATCCAAATTTTCACCAGTGACATAAAATAATATTTTATAATTTCTACATATTTTTCCATATTTTTTGATGTGTAATTTCGTTAATTTTCACTAATCACCCCTAATTAGCCATACTTAGCGTATAAAAGTGCAAATCACTCACCTTAGCAACGAATGAATCATAGATCTGAAACTATGACTTATATGGCACGAATTCCAATGTATAGAAGTAGCTTTATCTCTAATTAGGTGCCAATTTCTCTTGATTTGATGTAGTTTTGGTTAATTAGGGATTATGAAGCGATTAGAATGAGAGTTGGTGGATGAAGGCCATTACTAGGGTTAGAGAAATGTTTGTGGCAGCTGAAAAAGTGAAAAGGAATGTTTCTCCAAACCCTTTCAGCTCTCCATATTCCTAATCCTGAAATGGGTTATGGGCTTAGCTGCTAATCACCCGATTAAGCCTAATTATGTTGTTTTTCATCTTCCAAACCGTATTTCAGCCATATCTCCCTAAAGGTAAGTCCGTTTGATTAATGTTACCACTCTACAGAGAGGTAAACCATCATTCGATTCCAATGGAAGTGGTCTCAAGTCAAGACTCCTTACCAATCAAAAGTAATAGGCAAAACAAGATTCGCTAGGGGCAAAATGGTCATTTAAAATTCGGCAAAATTTGAGAATATGGGGAATGACCCCAATAGTCATTTCCCAAAGTTACACGACCATACGACTTCATATGAAAATTAAATAAATATTATACAATCCTCCGATATGTAGAATGCGGGTTGTTACACTCTCCCCTCTTAAGAAATTTCGCCCCCGAAATTCCTTAATCAAGAAAACATACAATGGTGACCCGCATTCCTATCAACCATATACAAACAATCAAACATACATAACAACACAACAAGCCTATCCTAGCATGCAGTATACTAACAAAGGAATAACTATATCGCAATTAAAACCTTACCAAGCAAAGAGTTCTGGGTACGACTTCCTTATGCTCTCCTCTGTTTCCCAAGTACAGTCGTTCTCATTATCACCCCATTGGAACTTAACCAGTTGCTTCGTATTGTGTCCGGTAATACGAATCGGTATGCGGTTTCCAACTGTCTCGGGTTCTACCATGATATCGTCCAACTGATATGGTGAAATAGTCATATTAGAATCGTGCACGAACTTCCTTAAGTGAAAAACATGAAATACGTTGTGCACTCCCACTATCTTGTCAGATAATCCAACTTTAAAAGCTAAATTCCCAACTTGCTCGCGAACTGGAAATGGGCCAATAAATCTCGGTGCCAACTTACCTCTCCTAACAAACTGAATCACATTCTTTAACGGAGAAATCTTAACAAATACCAAGTCGCCAATGTAGAATTTAAAATCTCTTTGCCTTTTATCAGCATAACCCTTCTGCCTATCTTGGGCAATCTTCATTCGTTGTAGAATAACCTTTCTCTTATATGAGTTTCTCTTATTACATTTGGCCCAAGCATAAACTTCTCACCGGTTTCCAACCAACATGATGGTGAGTTACACGATCTTCCGTACAAAGCATCATATGGAACCATACTAATAGTGGACTGATAACTATTATTATATGCAAATTCAAGCAGATGTATATGGTCATCCCATGATCCTTCAAAGTCCAATATAAAAGCCCTTAAGAGCTCCTCCAATACACGATTCACTCTCTCTGTTTGACCGTCGGTTTGAGGATGGTACGCGGTACTCAGATGTAATTCTGATCCTACGCCTCTTGTAATCTCTTCGAAAACCCACTAGTAAATAACGGATCTCGGTCACTCATAATACCTCTAGGTACTCCATGAAATCTCACTACCCACTTCATATACAGTTCCGCTAACTTAGCTGTCATTCTATTCGACTTGACCGGTATAAACCATGCAATTTTGGACAGTCGATCCACAGTCACCCAAATACTATCATGACCCGATCTAGTCCTTGGTAGACCATCAATGAAAACCATTGAGACTTGTTCCCATTCCCATTTGGGAATTTCCAACGGTTGTAACAAACCACTTGGCTTCTTTTGCTCGGCTTTAACTAACTGGCAATTCATGTACTTGGATATAAACTTCCCAACGTCTCTTTTCATCCTTTCCCAGTAGTAGGTCTGTATCATGTCTCGATACATTTTGTTACCACCAAGATGTATAGTCATTTTTGAGTGATGACACTCTCCAAGCACTTCATCTCTGAATCCATTAACGTTGGGTGCAACTAGCCTCCCATTCTTTCAAAGCCATCCCTTTCGATCAAGACCATAATTTTTCATTATCTCGTCATCGATACCCATCTCCACCTTGGAGATGATTTCCAATAGATTAGGATCATCCCTTTGACTGGAACTAATCCGCTCAATCAAAGTCGGTCTGATCATCAAACTTTCTAACATCTCTGGATCCAATTCGCACTTAAGTCTGAAATCATATCCCGCAATATACTCCAGTTGCTTCCATTCAAGAAACATAGCCCCCAAACTAGCATGTCTCCTACTCAATGCATCAGCTACCGCATTGCCCTTCCGGGTGTGTATGCGATATTGAAATCATATGAAGCCAAGAAATCTAACCATCTCTGCTTACGAAGATTTAAATCCCTCTGAGAGAAAAGATACTTTAATGACTTATGATTGGCAAAAACTCGAATCTTTCTCCCAAGAGATAGTGTCTCCACATCTTTAACGCAAACACGATTGCTGCCAATTCCAAATCATGGGTAGGATATATTTTCTCGTGCGGTTTCAGTTACCGACTAGCATAAGCTACAACCCTACCTCCTTGCATCATTACAGCACCTAGTCCGGTATCACAGGCATCCGTGTATACTGTCATCTCTTCGTTTCTATAAGGAATAAAAAACACTGGTGTGCACGTTAACTTTTCATTTAGTCTCTTAAATGCATTCTCACACCTTTCGTACCAAATGAAAGCTTGATTCTTCTTCGTCAACTGAGTTAATGGTGCTGCTATCTTGGAGAAGCCTTGGATAAACTTACGATAGTATCTAGCTAACCCCAAGAAACTTCTCATGTCCATTGCATTTGGGCATAGACCAATCCTGTACCGTAGCCACCTTTGCGGGATCCCTGGAAATACCATTCTCTGAGACAACATGGCCCAAGAATCTCACTTCCCTCCTCCAGAAGTGACACTTAGAAAATTTTGCTTTAAATTGGTGTTTCCTCAACACCTCCATCACTATCCTTGAATGTTCCTTGTGTTCTTCCTCTGTCCTCAAGTAAACCAAGATATTGTCCATGAACACAAGAAAAAACTTACTTAATTGATCTCTGAAAACTCTATTCATAAGATCCACAAAATATTTGGGTGCGTTGGTCAACCTGAATGGCATGACCAATCACTCATAGAATTTAGACGGCGTCCGAAATGTCATTTTACATGCACTGTCAGCTGCTACTCGAAGTTGATGAAATCTTGTTGCGAGATCCAACTGGGAAAACACTCTTGCTCCATTCAGCTGATCAAACAAATCGACTATCTGTGGAAAAGGATACTTATTCTTCCTAGTCACCTTGTTCATCTCACGATAGTCTACACATAAGCGAAGGGAACCATCGGTCTTGGTAGCAAATACAACTGGTGCTCCCTACTCGGAAACACTCCTCCGGATAAATCTCTTCTTCAAAAGATCGCCCACTTTAACCTTCAACTCTCGCTGCTCCCTTGGCACCATATGACGAAGTGGCATCACTATAGGTTTTGCATCTTTCACTAAATCCATCCAAAACTCTATCTCTCGGTGTGGTGGAAGTCTGGTCACTTCCTCGAAGATGTCCGGATACCCGCCAGCAATAGGCAAATCTGATAGCTCATCTTATGGGATGTCGAGGGAATGTAGAAAACTACCCGTCACCTCATCACTAGGTAGGCAACCCAATACCACCCTCCGCCTATCATCCACTCTAATGGTCACCGAAAACCCCTCACAGTCTACCACCACCCGCATATCTTTGGAGCGAATCGACTCCCAAAATAATTCCAAATCCAATAAAGAACAAAACAAAGCAATCACAAGCAAACATACATCCATGACTCGATAAGACCAAATTACGACATATCATGCAAAGGCTAGTCGAACCACCGATCAGGTTCGTCACAACTAAAGGTCTATCGACAATCTCAGGTTCCAATTCCAAATATCTGCCGGGTCACTAGATACAAAGGAATGGGAAGCCCCGTTATCAAACAATACTCGAAGAGGAACATCATAAATAGAAAGCATACCTTGAATAACGACACCCTTTCCCTTTTGCACCGCAGTTGGGGCATTTGACAAAGAAGGAACATCGTTGATAGCATATGCTTTCACGATCTGCTTCTCCTTAGGAGGTTGTGGACATTCATTCTTAAAATGTCCCACTTGGCCATAGTTTAAGCATTTCCTTTCCCTAGGTTTTTCTCGACAATTGCTGGCATAGTGGCCCTTCTTGCCACAGCTAAAGCACTCGATATCTTTCTTCTTCTTCTTTTTCTGACCATCCTTGGTCTGATTCTATTTCCTCTTATTATGGGAATTCTTCTTGCCTTTACCGCTTGCCTATGGTTTTGGCTCCTCTACAGATGAAATAGCAACCTTAGTCTTCGACTTAGGTTAAAGGCTCTCAGATCTCAATGCCTTCCCTACAAAAGATTTGAATTTCTCATCGATATAGTTTATGAGCCTCTCCCCCAAGTACTCATCTAGGCCAGTTATGAAATTCTCGTTCTTCATCTCGACAGTATCGATAAGGGACAATCCATATATCGATAAGGTATCAGATTCAGCAATATACTGTGAGACTGCCCAACCATTCTGCCTATGCTCCAAAAACATCCTGAACAATTCTGATTTCTGAGAAGGTGGAATAAACCTGTCACTGAAACGGGTCTTAAACTGATTCTAAGTAACTTGATCTTCGGGGGTGGTCACTTTAATAGCATTCCACCAATTCATTGCCCGTCCTTGAAGCTGACTCGATGCTAACTTTCTCTTCATTGCATCCTCGATCCCTAAATCCTCGAAGATGCGCTCACAACTATCAAGCTAATCTTGAACCTCCATAGCCGATTTCGTTCCATGGAACGACTTTCCACCAAGATTAGTATAATCCTTGTAAAAACCCGTATTCTGACAGACCGATTTTTTTTCAAAAACCCAGTCCATGGAAATCGATGTTGTTTTGCTCTGGTATCCTGCAAAAAAGACTGAGACATAAAACATGTCAGAGTTCAGAAAACATCTCACAGCGGAAGGAACAAAATATAATATAATTAAAACACAGCTTTACCTTAATAAAATACTGCTAAACTAGTATCCTAAGCTATATAGTCTCTATCATGAACCTAATATGCGAATGTTATGAGGAGGAGGTCAGAACATAAGTTCTATGTGAATGAATTTAAACTACACCTCTTGAATAATCACACATATACCGTTCAATTACATTTTCTCATTTCTTAGGTCATCTGTGTTATTAGCACTCAAGGATTTCACACACACGTCGCACCCATCTACCCCTAGTAGATTAACCAAATATAATGTATATGTAGCTACCCCCAAACTGAGGTACACCCCGTCGTACCCCACTCGCACGGCCTCTTCCGTATCGCCACATTAATATGCGCAGTCCCTCATCCTATGCCATAGTAACGTACAACGCTACATCCGCATAGAACCACTATCGCTGTGCTACGTAAGCGTACAGACTGCTGTCCTCGAACTACTCGATCGAATTTGGTTCCATCATCGAATAATACCCTCTAGTCTACGATACACCATCGAAAGCAGACTTTCCTGTAACGATTCGGATTTTGCCCAGACCTAATTGATCGTAAAATCGACTAAGACAACCCGAACACGCTAACTTTGGGCATACAACACATTAGAACAGATAACAAAAGACTTTAATAAACATTACATTAATGTTACATCAGAGTACAGAATATCATAGTACAACGAATAAAATAATACAATGGAAGATTTATTACAAAAACTTAACACAATGCAGCAGAAGACTATCATTACTCTGGCCACAACTTTAAGCTTCAATCTGGAATCATGCTCAATAGTTCTGCAAAATAAGCTACTCGACTTCCCATGTGGAAAAGAGGGCACCCGAGTTCTTCTTTTCAATAAAAGCCTTGATCATTTGCATCTTAGAATGCCACATTGTCAATCCATACCATATCATTGATTTCTGCCAATATAAAACCTCTAAGCTCGTACATCTCAGAGAAGGGTATTAAGCAAGAGAATAAATTCTCCGCCACCAAACAGATATATATTTAGCATAGATCAACGAATACAGCATAAAGGAATACAACGTCAGACATACCATCCATTTACAATTTCGTTCTGGGTCTGAACGAAACCAAAGGCACCTTATTCCTCGTCAGGAGAGAGGTCCTCGCATATCCGTCGATCTCCAAGCACGTTTGGACGATCACCACTTATTACCTTGTCTTGGGTGTACGGCCCAATCAAGACATCAGTAATCACCCAAACGATGTGAAGAACTTCGGTCTTTAACCACCGTCTTCATCTTCGACTCTTAATCGTCATAGTAATTATTCATAATGGGTTAAACCCGATCTTTCCGAATAATTCACGTATTTTATAAACAATTGCTATAAAGACACATCATACGCCTCATTCCAATTCAGAATAGTCTTTTAATAAAATATTGACATTATTAGGGAAAGGTTCCCATTAATTTTATCAAAGATAACTTCTTTTAAATTCGTTCTCTAATCATCATGGAATTAACAAGATACATTAAAACACTAATTTGGTTTTAATCTCCAAAAATCATTACTTAATGATTATTCAAATTTAAGAAATAAATCTTATCTTTAACTGGGTTAAAGAACCAATGTCATTTAAAACACGGTCCACGATAAACCCAAAATCATCTTCCATTAAATATGGGAATTTCAAAGAAATCAAATCAATCTATATATAATCGATATAAATTTTTGTATCAGACTAATAATATAAATGGAATAACGACAAAGCCTTTTAAATTCCATATATAATAGTGGTCTTCTTTTACAGAAGCTCATCTCGATTTTTATTAAATCGAATTCCATTCAATTCCAATTTCTTATATTAAATTGGAAAACTTTACTTCGGAAAATTTCAATTTAAATCTTAATAAGTGATTTATAAATACCATGTAAATCTTTAATAAAAGATTTATAAATTCCATTTAAATGTTAATAAGAGATTTATAAATTCCAAATTATATTTTCACTGTTAATTGGGTTAAAGAACAAATGTCTTTAAAAACATAGTTCACAATATAACCCAACACCTCCTGAAGCAATATCGATCAGCTCAAAGAGATCTAGGTGCTCAACGGTAATGATACGATTTCATTGAGAGAAACGCCATTTTAACCCAAATGGGTTTATCGAGATTTTATTCATTTTATAATGAATATCGAAGAGAAGTGATTTCAAAATATAATATTTTGAAAATATTATCATTTTATTATTATAATGATATAGAATATTCAAATTTGATTTGAAATTGAAAATGAAGCTAAAATTGTTTTAAAATGAATTTATTCGGAGTATAACAATTTTATAACAATTCGTCTAGATAGAATCAGTAGTATTCTAAGGCAAGTAGCTCAGTATAGATAGGATTAGTAATGTCCTAGAATGAGCACAGCAGAATAACACATATTAATCAGTCATTAAATCATTATCATCTTTCTATACGTTTCTGCTTTTAACCTTTCCTTTAAAATTATCATTTTTGTTAGTCTGACTCTTTCCTTGATGGTATATAACAAACTAAAAAATGAGCACTAAAACGAGAGATAGTGATTGAGGCACAGGAATACATCATGAACCCCTGGCAACCAGTCAGGCAACTGCACCCTATAAGCGAGAGTTCCAATCCTTTCGATGTGAAGATCGCCATCTTCAATATCTTCGATTTAAATCGTCATATAATCATTTGAAATGATATTGAACTCGGTCTTTTCAAATGATTCTCGCATGTATATAATTTAAAACCATTTCATATTGTTAATAGTATTTAATAACGATTTATCGCTATTTTTATTTATATAAAAATAGCTAAATTAATTTAACGACGCTACGGGTCAATAGGCAGGCCTGGCGCAATTTTTATCAAAATTTTATTTACACTTATCTCGAAATTTAACCGTTGGATTTTAACAAAATTTATATCGTTGGAAAAATCTTCCCAAAGTGGTCCTAATGGTTTCATTTTTGGGGAAATCCGATGGTCGGATCTTTCGGTATAATCATTTAAAGTTGTGATTCCGAAACGCGAACTACCGCACGTGATTCATTTAATTATAATTTATATTTATATATATAATTATATGTAAATATAAAACATTCGACAATTCCACTAACACATTTATCATGCCAAATAAAAGAATGTCTTTATTGGCATATCAAATCTACAAATTCATAATGTCAAATGAAGTATATTTTATGACAATTGAGCCAATGACAAATAAAAACTAATTTTTATTTTTATTTCTGGTAAGATTTTGAGAAATGTGTAAATCAAATTTTGGTGAAAACTATGCCAGGGATATTTTATATTAAGTTGAAAACTGTTTTATGTACTAAGTATTATCTTATTCTGCTGTGTAACTCTGATGACATATTATTCCCAGTGTAATTTGAGATACTTTACCTGTTGTAATTCTATATTTCTGTTCTGCTGTTATTGTTTATGTGTTATATTCCAATGATTATCCTTGCTTTCGTACTACGGGAGTTTGGGGTTATCACAATATTTCAATATATTAAAATGAGAAATTACATTTTGCAATGTAATAATATATTGAAAAACCATGATAACCCCAAACTCTCGTAGTACGAACGCAAGGATAATCATTGGAATATAACACATAAACAATAACAGCAGAAAAGAAATATAGAACTACAACAGATAAAGTATCTTAAATTACACCGGGAATAATATATCATCAGAGTTACACAGCAGAATAGGATCATACTTAGTACATAGTACAGTTTTCAACTTAATATAAAATGTCTGCAGCGGAAATCAAACATAATATAGTAAATGAAGTCTGAACGGCATAATAGAAATAATGGGATCCATCTTCATCTCCATAGCTATCCAGAATGAATCTGCTAAAACCTATATACAAGGATGCCCGTGTGGAGAAGAGGGCACCCGAGTTTGCAATGTGAAACAAACCACGAGTCAGTCATGGGGCTGGTATGAGAAATCTTATTTAACCTATTTAATATTAAGGCTAATCATAGGACCACGCCGCTAACGCAGAACAGGTTTACTCCATTGGATTGCCAGTGCATGAAATAAAGTGAATCGTAAAACAACGCAATGCTTTTTAGAAAAACGAAACTATTATAAGACTCAAGTCCCATCACACAATGCAACACAAACCGGAGGATAGAGTTTTACCTTATAATGGTCAAAAATGCTTGATACGATAAAAACAGATTTGATATTATTATAGTGTATATATATTTTCAAAACATTTCAATCATAATATATCAATTATAGATGGCATAGCTAGCCATACTATTTATACAATCAAAACCATATGATGTCGTATTGGAAGTTGGATTTCCATCATGAAACAAGGCAAGGGATCGCCCTTACCGAATTTTGAGACACTCTAGCCCATGCCTCAGGAACAGAACGCATTGTCCCTTGGAGCCACAGGGTCGTTCCGCAACTAATGTTAGTGGATTATATATAATTCCTGAACAATACCTCTCCCCGCCCTATGGGGCGTAAATAGAGCCACTAGGGACTCAATATCTGAGGTACCTCGCTTTCCTTTTTAAAACATGAACATTTTCATATCGACATTTACATAAAAATGGGATTTTGAATGTTAACATGTTTTATTTTTAAATCAGGAACATTTTTATATTACATACCATCCCATTGAACATTTTTATATTACATTAATGTTACATCAGAGTACAGAATATCATAGTACATTGAATAAAATAATACAGCGGAAGATTTACTACAATAAACTTAACACAATGCAGCGAAAGACTATCATTGCTCTTGCCACAACTTTAAGCTTCGATCCAGAATCTTGCTCAATATATCTGCAAAATAAGCTACTCGACTGCCCGTGTGGAAAAGATGGCACCCGAGCTCTGCTTTTCAACAAAAGCCTTGATCATTTGCATCTTAGCATGCCACATTGTCAATCCATACCATGCCATTGATTTCTGCCAATACATAACCTCTAAGCTCGTACGTCTCAGAGAAGGGTGTAAGCAAGAGAATAAATTCTCCACCACCAAACAAATATATATATTTAGCAGAGGTCAACGAATGCAGCATAAAGGAATACAACGTCAGACATACCTTCCATTTACAAGTCCGTTCTGGGTCTGAACGAAACCGGAGACACCTTATTACTCGTCCCATATGTCCAATACAGGAGAGAGGTCCTCACATATCCGGAAAATCAACAAGTATGTCCGGACAACTACCACTTTAACTCTTTCCTGGGAGCAAATCAGTCCAGGACATCAATAGTCATCCATTTGATGTGAAGATCGCCGGTCTTCAACCACCGTCTTCATCTTCGACTTTTAATCGTTGTAGTAATTATTTAGAATGGGTTAAACCCAGTCTTTCCGAAAAACTCACGTATTTTATAATCAAAAATCTAGTGCTATAAAAACACATCATACGCCACATTCCAACTCAGAATATTCTTTTAATAAAATATCCACATTATTAGGGAAAGGTTCCCATTAATTTTATCAAAGATAAATTCTTTAAAATTTATTCTTTAATCTTCATTTTAACGATTCATTAAAACTCCAATTTGGTTTTAATATCAAAAACTATTACTTAATGATTATTCCACTTTACAAAATTAATCTTGTCTTCAACTAGGTTAAAGAACCGATGTCATTTATAACACATTTCACGATAAACCCAAAATCATCTTCCATTAAATATGGAATTTCCCAAAAATCCAATCAATACATAATCGATATAAATTTCCGTATCAGACTAATAATATAGATGGAATAACGTCAAAGCCTTTTAAATTCCATATATAGTAACGGTATTCTTTTATAGAAGCTCATCTAGATTATTATTAAATCGAATTCCATTCAATTCCAATTTAATATATTAAATTGGAAAACTTTACTTTGGAAAATTTCCATTTAAATCTTAACAAAAAGATTTATAAATTCCAAGTTATATTTTCAGTATTAACTGGGTTAAAGAACAAATGCCTTTTAAAACACAATTCACTAATAATCATAGTTAACAAATTTATTCTTTTTTTCATACGGGGTTTAAGAACAATGTTATTGAAGACACCATTCACGACAAACCCCAAAAATCCAATTTATTTCATTTAATTCCAATTTAATATTAATTAATTGGAAAGCTTCATTAAATCTTTAATTTAAAGATTTATCATAGTTAATAACTGTTCATTTCGATAAAAATGTATTTTTATCTTTTCGAATGTGGAATTTTTCATCCAAATTCTTTTCAAACCATTTATTATGAATTTACATAATTTGTCCATATTTTCAATAATTTTATTAAGGCCTGTACAGTCAGTTTTCAATAACGGCCACCGAACTACATCCATAGCGACCTTTTTCAAATTTTATTTGGACATAATTCCAAATCCAACCGTTAGATTTCAAAACTCTTATATTCATTGGAAAGTTCTTTACGAACCGTACCCAACGGTTCTGGTTTTAGGAGAATCTGAAGGTCGGATCTTCCGTTACATCAACTTGAAGTTAATGGTTGAAATTTGCGAAAAGACGCTGCGCGGCGCATTCTATTCAGGCCATTAAATATATATATATATATATATATATATAAATATATATTATATACATCGTCGATTTCCTTTTAAATCGTATTTTATAAAATATTTATAAATTCGTTTTAAAATGATTCCAACTTCATTTACAATTTTAAATCGAAATTGGAACTATATATTTATCATATTATAATATTAATATTTTCAAATTATTAGATTTTTAAATCACTACTTTTCGATATTCATTTTAAAATAAATAAAATCGATCGATAAATCCGTTCGAGTTAAAATGGCATTTGCTACTTAACTCGGCTTCATATTTTTATATTTTTTTGTGTTCATCCAAAGTTGGATATAAAAATCATAATTTTATTCTACACTGAATATTATTTTAAAATATTCATTATTTCAGAATATATTTTTATTTTAAAAGATTCTTTATTTTAAAATATTCTGAATCGGAATGCGACTCAACCAATTACCATATTATTTCAGTTATATGGATTTCATACATTGCATGTATATAACAATAATGATAAATAATCATTAAGCAATCCATTTACATCCAGAGTGAAATTTACAACTGTGTGAGCATTAAAATAAATAAGTAATGCTCATCACAGACTGTCAATCCATCGATTGACAATTAATTAAATATTGGGACTAGTGTATAACAAATATCATCCCAATACCCGTGTCGGGTTTTCAAACAACAAAACTCATCTAAATAAATCATTGGTTAATGAATTTAACAAATTCTAATTCCGGTATCATGTTGATGATAATGAACAAAACATGTTATTATATTTCTAACGTCAAATAAAAATGTATTTTATTCACATAATTTCCCTACATGTTTCTAATGTCAAATAAATATGTATTTCATTTGCATACATGTTATATAATTCTAATGACAAAATAAAAGATAATTTTGTCTACAAAACATGTTATACAATTCTAATGACAAAATACAAGATAATTTTGTCTGCATGACATGTTATATATTCTAATTTGTTAAACATGACAATTATAATTCAACAATTCTAATTTGTTAAATATGACAATTATAATTTAACAATTATAATTTGTTAAACATGACAATGATAATTCAACAATTCTAATTTGTTAAGACAATTATAATTTAACAATTCTAATTTGTTAAATAATATATATTTTTGTTTCACTATCTTCTTACAACAATGTCCTTTTTGTCTCAACTATTTTATTACAACAAAATGACAAGTTTGATTCAACAATTATATTTAGACAAAAATGTAAATTTTGATCCAATAATTTTATTTTGACAAAAATGATCCTGTTAATTCCATTATTCTAATTTGACAAAAATGTATGATTTTTGTTCAACAAAACTTTTTTGACAAAAATGAACATTTTTGTTTAAACTAAACTATTCGAAAAAAATGAACTTTTTTGCTTCAACTATTTTATTTTGACAAAAATAACAAATTTGTTTTCAACTAATTCATTTCAATAAAGATGATATATTTTGTCTCACTGTTTGGTTTCAAAAAAATTGATAATTTTGTTTCACTATTTGGTTTCAGCAAAAATTGATAATTTTGTTTCTGTAACGACCCATATTCTATGCATAATAGAATCATAGAATATTTTTTTCTTTTTCGTAGGAGGTCGTATAGTTGTGTAACTTTGGGGAACAACTATCAGGGTCATTTCCCATGTTCACGATTTTTGCCGATTTTTAAATGACTGTTTTGCCCCTGGCTGATCGTGTTTCGGCCATAACTTTTGATTGGTAAGGAGTTTGACCTAAATAAACTTCCACTAGATCCGAATAATGGTTTACCTTTCCGTCGAGTGGTCACATTAGCCAAACGGACTCACCGTTTGGGAGTTATGGCAGAAAAAAGGTTTATAAGGTGAAAAAACAGCTTAATAGGGCCTAATTAGGGTGATTAGCAGCTAGGACCATAACCCATTTCGGCATTAGGGTTATTGGGTGGCTGAAATTGGTTAGGAAACGATCTATTTTCATTTTCTCACCCGCCTAAAACATTTCTCTAACCCTAGCCATGGCCTCCATCTTCTAATTTCATCACAAATCGCTCTCTAATCTAGGATTAAGCTAATCTATGTCAAATCAAGGAGAAATAGCACCAAATCTGAGTTGGAGCTGCTGTATTGCATGGAGATTCAACCCAAATCGGAGATAATTTCAGATCTAAGTTTTATTTGTGGCTAAGGTTTGTGATTTGCATTGTTTTTCACTAATTATGACTAATTAGGGGTGATTAGTGATAATTAGCGAAATTATAACTCAGAAAAATATGGAAAAATTAGTGAAATTTTAAAATATTATTTTAGGGCCTGATAGAAATTTGGGCTAATTTGGATAAGTTTTGCTAATTGTATGCTTAAACATGATTAAGGGGGATTAAGGGGAAAATATGGGGTTTGGGTATGTTTGATCCATTTTAACGTATCATATTGTTGTTTTGGTGTTTGTGGTTGATTATATATGTAGCTATGACTGTATGATATGCTTTGTGATTGATTAGAAAAGTTAGAATGGTTGAAAACACTGTCATACGGCGTAAAACAGTTGCTGGAAAAGTTGCAGGAAAATGTACCCAGGGTTTCGGATCGGATCGGACTATATGGCTTGGATCGGATAGGAGACTCGGGCAAGAAAGTGCAAACCAGACCGAAAATTAGCACAAGTTGAAGCAAGGATGATAAGGAAGGCCCGGATCGGATCGGATTGGGAAGGAGGAATCAGATCGAATGAAGAAGCCACGACCTGGATGGAGTGTCACGAGTCGATCTGGAGCTTGGAGGAGACCACGACCGAACCGAAGCTCGACTGATGGAGGCTAGACCCACGAGTCAATGGAGAAGCCCGACCACTTGAGTGGAGGAGCCCGACCCGAACCGCCAAAAGAAGTAGCGTATGGGTCAACCAAAGGGGAGAAGCCCGACCCGAACTGGTGGAGACATCACGACCCGACCCGTATGGAGCAGTCCGATCCGAACAAGAGGGGTGACTGCAAACCGAACTAAGAAGCTTGGACGCGAGGCATGAGCTATGAACCAAATAAGACCAATCTGGAGGAGACCAAAACCCGAGATGCAAAGGTAGTCCAAATAGGAAGCATAACTCAGGATCCAGTTGGGAACCAACGAGTTAACTTCATTAGTTGGGCTTTGTTGAGG
Source organism: Allium sativum (assembly GCA_030737875.1). Taxonomy (NCBI): domain Eukaryota; kingdom Viridiplantae; phylum Streptophyta; class Magnoliopsida; order Asparagales; family Amaryllidaceae; genus Allium; species Allium sativum. The sequence goes on along the minus strand of CM060915.1, from coordinate 859,739,482 downwards.
GACGTGTGCAAAGGGGTTATCGATGTCCATAACTTTGATTCACCACCAGGACGGATGTTAGGCTACAAATCAGTGCAGTGGGGTAGTTATTACTCCGTGGGGCAGAGTGACTGTAACATGGCTATGAGCTAGTGCAATGGAGTCGTCATGACTTCATAGGGGCAGAGTGGACATAGCAAGGACTAGTGGCTATGGATCAGTGCAGTGGAGTCATCATGACTCCATGGGGCGGAGTGATCATAGCAAAGATTTGGGTAAGCAAGCAGTGGATATCGTATGCTTTACGCACTGAGTGAGAGATGTGAGGATGTTTGCTATGCTTGATTGTTTGATATCACTATGACATGCACACCCCTCCCCCCCGTATCTTTACACCATATGTTAGTGTCACCTTAGAGTATTGTACATCCTGTTGTGCTAAATCTTTGGTTGTAGGTCCAGGTTCAGGTATGGTTTAGTGTACCTGTTATTGTTCTGTTTTGCTTCTTATCACTCATACCAGACTTTTGTCTGACCCAGAGTTTTATGTCTCTTCTTATTACTCTGGGTGCTCGTAAACCAGCAGACTGGAGACAGGTTAGTTGGTTATGCATGAATAGCTTATCCGGAGATGAGCAGGAGGCTCCTATATATTATCTACATATATCTCCCTGTGTTGTTGATGGTCACTGCTTTGGGCATTAGTGGTGTTCCTCTCCTTTCTTTTGCTTTAGAGACAGTATTTTGAAGTTGTAATAATAGTTACGGATCATAAGCTTTATTTTGGATTTCCACTACTATGATGATTATGGTTTAGGTTTCTGCTTATGCACTGTCTCGCCTGTTTTATGTCAAGTATGTTATTATTATATTTTTATTCCATGCGCTATGAGACATTTTACAGGTTCCTTTTTAGTTCAATCATTTCTTTTCCTTTCTTTGGCAACCGTCCCGTGCTAGTCGGGCATTGGCACAGCGCACTTTCATTGGAAATGTCGGCGGACCATCACACTTGGTATTAGACCTCTAGGTTGCGTAGTTAGCCTAGGGAAAGACACCAGGGAGAGATAGTATATGTATATGAGAGCTCGTATTTGTGATATTTTGGTTTTCAAAAGTTATATATGTATATATATACCATTAGTATATTTAAGGGTGAAGTCGCACTGCACTGGCACCACTGAAGGGATGGTTAATCATTTTCTCCTTACATATTGAACGATGAGCCAACATACGAGGCGTACTGGTAGAGGAGATAATAATGGGAATGCTCTTGATATGAGGACGATATTCACTGATTTCATGAGAGAGATGCTTGGAGATGTGCAAGCAGCAACTCTTAATGTTGCTAATGGTGGTGGTGTAGCGGTGCAGGCACCTAGGGCCGATTTCCCCAAGCTTTGTAAGGACTACACTAGTCTTGGTGGGAAGCCGTTCCACAGAACAGAATTGGCTACAGATGTTCAGGATTGGCTCGATAGTTGTGAGCGCATCTTTAAAGACTTAGGGATCGACGATGCGATGAAGAGGAAGCTAGCATCCCGTCAACTGCAAGGACGGGCTATGAATTGGTGGAACGCTATTAAGGCAGCTACCCCTGAGGATCAAGTTACTTGGGATCAGCTTAAGGCCCGATTCAGTTATAAGTTCATCCCAGCTGCCCAGAAGTCAAAATTGTTTAGGATGTTTTTGGAGCTTAAGCAGAATGGTAAGGCAGTCTCGGAGTACATTGCTGAGTTCGATACTTTATCGAAGTATGGATTATCCTTTACTGACACTCCCGAGAAGAAGAATGAGAAGTTCATAACTATTTTAGATCAGTACTTGGCAGAAAGGCTTATAAATAATATTGATGAGACTTTTGAATCGATTGTTGGGAAAGCATTGAGGTCAGAGAGCCTTTATCCTAAGCCCAAGACTGAAGTCGCTGTTGCATCTGCAGAGAGGCCAAACCCGCAAGCAAGCGGTGGAGGCAAGAATAATTCTCGGAATAAGAGGAAGAAGAACTAAGCTAAGGATGGTCAGAAGAAGAGCAAGAAAGATGTTGAGTGCTTTAGCTGTGGCAAGAAGGGCCATTATGCTAAAGAATGTCGAGCAAAGCCAGCGGACAGGAAGTGTTTTAACTGCGGCCAAGTAGGACATCACAAAGATAAATGTCCATAACACCCTAAAGAAAAGCAGATTGTGAAAGCATATGCTATTAATGTTGTTCCTTCTTTGTCGAATGACCTAACTGCGGCGAATAAAGGAAACAATGTCGTCATTCAAGGCATGCTTTCTGTTTATGATGTTCAGGTTCGAGTATTGTTTGATAACGGAGCTTCCCGTTCATTAATATCTAGTGACCTGGTAGATAGGTTGGGATAGGAACCCGAGATAGTCGAGTGGCGAACCCGATTGGCTGTTCGACTAGCCTTAGTATGATTTGTCGTAATGTGATCTTATCGAGTCATGGATGCATGTTTGTTTGTGATTGCTTTGTTTTGGGCTTTACTGGGTTTGGCATTATGTTGGGAGTCGATTGGCTCCAAAGGTACGGGGTAGTGGTAAATTGTGAGGGCTTTTTGGTGACAGTTAGAGCGGATGATGGGCGGAGGGTAGTGTTTGATGGTCTACCTAGCGATGGGGTAATGGCTAGTTTTCTAAATTCCCTTGACATCCCGTATGATGAGTTGTCGGATGTTCCCGTGGCTGGCAAGTATCCGAACGCCTTCGAGGAAGTGAACGAACTTCCACCACACCGAGAGATTGAGTTTCATATTGATTTTGTGAAAGATGCCAGACCTATAGTGATGCCACTTCGTCATATGGCACCAAGGGAGTAGAGAGAGCTCGGGGAGCAAGTAAGCGGTCCTTTGAAGAAGGGATTTATCAGAAGAAGTGTCTCCGAGTGGGAGCCCCAGTTGTGTTTGCTACCAAGGCAGATGGTTCCCTTCGATTGTGTGTGGACTACCGTGCGTCGAATAAGGTGACGAGGAAGAATAATTATCCTCTACCGCGGATAGATGATTTGTTTGATTAGTTATGTGGCGCAAGAGTGTTCTCCCCGTTGGATCTCGCGATAGGTTTTCATCAGCTTAGGGTGGAAGCCTGGAGTATAGCTAAAACGACATTTCGGACGCCGTCTGGATTCTATGAGTGGTTGATCATGCCATTTGGGTTGACCAATGCACCAGCATATTTTGTGGATCTTATTAATAGGGTATTCAGAGATCAATTGAATAAGTTTGTTCTTGTGTTCGTAGACGATATCTTGGTTTATTCGAGAACAGAGGAAGAACACAAGGAACATTTAAGGATAGCGATGGAAGTGTTGAGAAAACACCAATTGAAAGTAAAGTTTACTAAATGTCACTTCTGGAGGAGAGAAGTGAGATTCTCGGGCCATGTTGTTTCAGAGAATGGTATTGCCGTGGACCCTGCATAGGTGGCTACGGTACAAGATTGGTCTACGCCCAAGAATGTAACATACATAAGAAGTTTCTTGGGATTAGCTGGATATTATCATAAGTTTATCCAAGACTTCTCCAAGATAGCGGCACCATTGAATCAGTTGACCAAGAAGAATCAAGCTTTCGTCTGGGACGAAAAGTGCGAGAATGCATTCAAGAGTCTAAAGGAAAAGTTGACATGTGCACCAGTGTTAGTCATTTCTAAGGGGAATGAAGAGATGAGAGTATATACAGATGCACGTGGTACCGGACTAGGTGCTGTATGATGCAAGGAGGTAGGGTTGTAGCTTATGCAAGTCGGCAGCTGAAATGCATGAGAATAGATATCCTACCCATGATTTGGAATTAGTAGCGATCGTATTCGCGTTGAAGATGTGGAGACATTATCTCTTGGGAGAAAGATTCGAGTTGTTTACTGATCATAAATCGTTAAAGTATCTTTTCTCCCATAAGGATCTAAATCTACGACAACAGAGACGATTAGAATTCTTGGCTTCCTATAATTTCGATATCACATATACACCTGGAAAGGGCAATGCAGTAGCTGATACACTGAGTAGAAGACATGCCAGTTTAGGGGCTATGTTTCTTGAGTGGAAGCAACTGGAGTATATCGCAGGGTACAATTTCAGACCAAAGTGCGAATTGGATCCAGTAATGTTAGCAAGTTTGACGATCAGACCCACTTTGATTGAGCGGATTGGCTCCAGTCAGAGGGACGATCCTAACTTATTGGAAATCATCTCCAAGTTAGAGATGGATATCGATGGGGAGATGGAAAAATATTGGCTTGATCGAGATGGATGGCTTAGAAAGAATGGGAGACTAGTTGTGCCCAATGTTAACGGATTGAGAGATGAAGTGCTTAGAGAATGTCATCACTCAAAACTGACGATACATCCCAGTGGTAACAAAATGTATTGAGACATGAAGCAGACCTACTACTGGGAAGGGATGAAAAGAGACGTTGGGATGTTTATATCCAAGTGCATGAACTGCCAGCTAGTTAAAGCTGAGCAAAAGAAACCTAGTGGTTTGCTGCAACCATTAGAAATTTCAGAATGGAAATGGGAACAAGTCTCAATGGATTTCATTGATGGGTTACCAAGGACTAGATCGGTCCATGATAGCATTTGGGTGTTTGTGGACTGATTGACCATTAGTGCATGGTTTATACCCGTTAAGTCGAACAGAATGATAGCTAAGTTAGCTGAACTGTATATGAAATGGGTAGTGAGATTTCATGGAGTACCCAAAGGCATTGTAAGTGACCGAGATCCGTTGTTCACTAGTGATTTTGGAAGAGCTTACAAGAGGCAATAGGATCAGAATTACATCTCAGTACCGCGTACCATCCTCAAACCGATGGTCAGACAGAGAAGGTGAATCGAGTATTAAAAGATCCCTTGAGAGCTTGCATATTAGATTTTGGCGGATCATGGGATAACCATTTGCATCTAGTGGAGTTCGCATATAATAATAGTTATCAATCTAGTATTGGTATGGCTCCATTTGAAGCTTTGTGCAGAAGACCATGCAACTCACCGTCATGTTGGTTAGAAACAGGTGAGAAATTTGTGCTTAGGCCAGATGTGATAAGGGAAATCTCAGATAAGATCAAGGTTATCCGACAACGAATGAAGGCTGCCCAAGATAGACAGAAGAGTTATGCTGATAAAAGAAGAAGAGACTTGAAATTCTCCATTGGCGACTTCGTGTTTGTTAAGATTACTCCGTTAAAGAGCGTGATTCGATTTGGTAGGAGAGGCAAGTTAACATCAAGATTTGTTGGTCCATTCCCAGTTCTCGAACAAGTTGGGAATTTGGCATATAAAGTTGAGTTGCCGAACAAGATGGCGGGAGTTCATAATGTATTTTATGTTTCCCAACTAAGGAAATTCGTGCATGACCCCGATGTGACTATTTCACCTGATCAGTTGGATGATGTCGAAGTAGAACCCGAGGCGGTTGTGACCCGCAAGCCGATTCGTATTGTCAAGCATGATACGAAGAAACTTCGAAGGAAAGCGGTGAATCTAGTCAAGGTTCAGTGGGGCGAGGAAGAGAATTACTATACTTGGGAGACAGAGGAGAGCATTAGGAAGACGTATCCAGAACTCTTTACCTGTTAAGATTTTAAATTTCAATTTAGTCTTTCCGCATGCTAGGACAGGTTTTTTTGTTTGTTTTGTGTGTTTGATTGTTTGTGAATGACTGATAGGCATGCCAAAAACCTTTGTATGTTTTTGGTTAAGGAATTTCGAGGGAGAAATTTCTTAAGGGGGGAAGAGTGTAACGACCCACATTCTACGCATCGGAGAATCATAGATTATTTATTACTTTTTTGTACGAGGTCGTATAGTCGTGTAACTTTGGGGTGCAACTATTGGGGTCATTTCCCACATTCACGATTTTTGTCAATTTTTTAATGACCTTTTTGCCCCTAGCTGATCTTGTTTCGGCCATAACTTTTGACTGGTAAGGAGTTTGGACCTGAAACTACTTCCATTAGATCCGGAAGATGGTTTACCTTTCTGTAGAGTGAGTCACAATAGCCAAACGGACTAACTGTTTGGGAGATATGGCTGAAACAAGGTTTAGAAGGTGAAAAACAACTTAACCGGGCCTAAATAGGGTGATTAGCAGCTAGGCCCATAACCCATTTCGTGATTAGGGTTATGGGGAGCCTGAAATCAGTTAGGAAATGATCTATTTTCATTTTCTCAGCTGCCTAAAACATTTCTCTAACCCTAGCCATGGCCTCGACCTTTTAATTTCATCCCAAATCACTCTCTAATCAAGGATTATGCTAATTTACTTCAAATCAAGGAGAAATAGCACCAATAAGAGTTGGAGCTGCTGTGTTGCATAGAGATTCGACCCAAATCAGAGATAGTTTCAGATCTAAGTTTTATTTGTTGCTAAGGTAAGTGATTTGCATTGTTTTTCACTAATTATGGCTAATTAGGGGTGATTAGAGATAATTAGCGAAATTATAACTCAGAAAAATATGAAAAAATTGGTTAAATTCTAAAATATTATTTTAGGGCCCTAGTAGTAATATGGCCAAATTTGGATAAGTTTTGCTAATTGTATGCTTAAACATGATTAAGGGGGATTAAGGGGAAAATATAGGTTTTGAGTATGTTTGATCCATTTTAACATATCATATTGTTGTTGTGGTGTTTGTGGTTGGTTATACATGTTTTTATGACTGTATGATATGCTTTGTGATTGATTAGAAATGTTAGAATGCTCGAAAACACCGTCGTATGACGTAAAACAGTCGCTGGAAAAGTTACAGGAAAATGTGCAGGTTTTCGGATCGGATCGGATTATATGGATCAGATCGGAGGAGACTCAGGCAAGAAAGTGCAAACCAGACCGAAACTTAGCACAAGTGGAAGCAAGGGCAATAAGGAAGGCCCGGATCAGATCGGATTGGGAAGGAGGAATCAGATCGATTGAAGAAGCCACGACCTGGATGGAGTGTCACGAGTCGATCTGGAGCTTGGAGGAGACCACGACCGAATCGAAGCTCGACTGATGGAGGATAGACCCACGAGCCAATGGAGAAGCCCGACCGCTTTAGTGAAGGAGCCCGACCCGAACCGCCAGAAGAAGAAGTGTATGGGTCAACAAAAGTGGAGAAGCCCGACCCGAATTGATGGCACAACCCGACCCGCATGGAGCAGTCCGATCCGAACCAGAGGGGTGACTGCGAACCGAACCAAGAAGCTTAGACGTGAGGCATGAGCTATGAACCAAATAAGACCGATCCGGAGGAGACCAAAACCGGAGATGCAAAGGTAGTCCAAATAGGAAGTAGAACTCAGGATCCAGTTGGGAACCAAGGAGTTAACTTCATGAGTTGGGCTTTGTTGCGGGACGTGTGCAAAGGGGTTATCGACGTCCATAACTTTGATTCACCACCAAGACGGATGTTAGGCTACGGATCAGTGCAGTGGGGTAGTTATTACTCCATGGGCCAGAGTGACCATAGCATGGCTATAAGCCAGTGCAGTGGTGTCGTCATGACTTCATGGGGCAATGTGAACATAGCAAGGACTAGTGGCTATGGATCAGTGCAGTGGAGCCATCATGAGTCCATGTGGCAAAGTGATCATAGCAAGGATTTGGGTGATCAAAGCGGTGGATATCATATGCTTTACACACTGAGTGAGAGATGTGAGGATGTTTGCTATGCTTGATTGTCTGATATCACTATGACATGCACACCCCTTCCCCGTATCTTTACACCATATGTTAGTGTCACCTTAGAATATTGTACATCTTGTTGTGCTAACTCTTTGGTTGCAGGTCTAGGTTCAGGTATGGTTTAATATACCTGTTATTGTTCTTTTTTGCTGCTTATCGCTCATACCAGACTTTTGTCTGACCCTGAGTTTTATGTCTCTTCTTATTACTCTGGGTGCTCCTAAACGAGCAGACTAGAGACAGGTTAGCTGGTTATGCACGAGTAGCAAATCTGGAGACGAGCAAGAGGCTCCTATGTATTATCTACATATATTCTCCCTGTGTTGTTGATCTTAACTGTTTTGGGAATTAGTAGTGTACCTGTCATTTATTTTGCTTTAGAGACAGTATTTTGAAGTTGTAATAATGGTTATGGATCATAAGTTGTATTTCGATTTCCGCTTCTATGATGATTATGGTTTAGTTTTCAGCTTATGCACTGTCTCGCCTGCTTTATGTCAAGTATGTGATTATTATATTTTTATTCCATGCGCTGTGGGACATTCTAACGGTTCCTTGTTAGTTCGAATTCCTTTCTTTTTCTTTCTTTGGCGACCATCACGTGCTAGTCGAGCATTGGCATAGTGCATTTTCATTGGAAATGTCGGCTGGTCAGGAAGGGCCGTCACAGTTTCACTATTCAGTTTAAAAAAAAATCGATAATTTTGTTTTCAACCCTTTTTCTTACAACCAAATGTCCATTTAATCTCAACTATTTGGTTTTAACAAAAATTGATATTTTTGTTTGACAAAACATATTCCAACTAAATGATATATTTATTTATAAATTACATTTTCTACATAAATGACATATTTAATTATAGAATATGTTTTCTACATAAATGACAGGTTAACTTACATAATATTTTCAAACTAAAGGACATTTTAACATAATATTTTCTAACTAAAATGACATTTTATATTAACATAACATTTCTAACTAAAAATGACATTTTTATATTAACATCACATTTCTAATAAAATGACATTTTATTTTCATATAACATTATCTAACAAAATGACAATTTTATTTTAATATAGCATTATCTAACAAAATGAAAATTTTATTTTAATATAAGAAAATATAATTCAAAAGATCATCACAACCACCAACAATCAGTCAATCTAAATTTTATACATTGCATATATTTAATAATACAATCACAATTAGAATATATATATTGTTAATTAATTTTAAATCAAGAAATCTCACCTTGTTTTGGAATTCCTCAAAATTGTAGATCGTTCCATTTTTGTTCTGGTCTATTCTGTTGTGTAGATCTTGTCAATACGGTTCTAACAGATTCAGTTTTGTCAATTTCTGACAAGTATTGAATAAGATACGAGAGTTTAAAGTTAATACAATTTTAAACATAATTAATTTAATAATATTATAGTTAAAACAACTAATTACATTTCATTTACAAAGGCCAATCTTCTTCCCGTTTCAGCTCCGGGAAAAACATGATAAAACCGAACCCAGCGTTGACCTCAAAGCTACGCGTCGCTCCCTTATTCCGATGACCAGATGTCGATCCTGTACCCCCACATCGTGCGCCACTCCACCCCCTATCAGTGCCCCAACCACCTTGAAACTCGCAGCACTACGGCCCCCCTGAATCCCCATCCGAATGCAGCGCCTTTAAGACCAATTTCCGACCACCCATGTCCACCAGCGGTGATCATAGCCGTATGGAAATGTCGATCTCAAGAAGCCGAACCATCTTTTCATTGAAACCTTGGATTGATTCTTTTTGGATTGAGAAATATTAGTTTATTTGTTTAGGAAGATTTCAGCCATCCATAGAAGAGACAGCAGATGCTTCATTAGAATTAGGTTTTAGGGTTTGTTAATCTAGGGGGTATATATAATATTATATTATTTACTTCATTTTTTTACAAAAAAACCCGTTAACTTTTAATCGCTCGAAATCCAGCCCAACTAATGTTGCCCCTAGACAAGTACCCCCGTTCCGGACATAATGGGCTAGGTCCCGTCATCCCGTTCGATAATCTTCATCTTGTTTTCTTCAAATTAAAATATAAATCATTTATTTATTTAACTTGATCGTACATTTAAATTCCCCGGAGCCACATACAGACTCCGAAAATTCCCGAAAAATAAATCTAGCTATGTTTTAACGATAGGAACCTATCAAAATTAATTTCGTCGAATTTGGAGACCATTTGAAAAATGGTCATTTTCTGGTCGATCCAAATAGACAAAACACGTTATCTTTTGCCACCCTCACATATTAATTCCAAAAATTATAAAAATTGGAATCTAGCAATAATTTGACATTCTAGATTCAAGCAAAGTGGTTTCGTCGAAAACGAAGATCATTTGCAAAATAGCTATTTATACGGGCTATATATTATATTAAATTCTATAGCGACTATTCTGAATATTCAACTGGTCATAACTTTTGATTCCCGCTATGAAATTTCAATTTTTCAGATTCATTAGAAAGATATAATTAAACGTATTTAAATATTTTTGGTTTCACTAAAATCCGGTTTATTTTGAATCCTGTACATTCAGTCAAAGTTCAGATTCAAATTTTCAAACTACCGTGCTAATTCTAACTCCTTTTAAAATTAAAATAAATATATTCGTTCTAACTTCGATTTAAATAAATTTTTAATCATTATTATTTAAAATAAATTATTTTAAATATTTATAATCCATCAAAATTTTTAAAATAAAAATTTTAAATTGGTTCCAAAATTCTGGGTTGTTACATTTCCCACGTACGTATCATCAATCGTACTCGATGCTCTACTTGTGGACCTGAGTTCCGTGGCAGGGCTACACTAGAAACACAGAACTCGGTCAGGAGTTTTTCTATATCTATATGGGCCCACCTCTAAGAGTGTCCAATGTACAGATATCCCTCGGGTCTGGTTTTTCTATGGTGGCTATGGTCCCACCTCAGCCCCTCCCTCAACTAGTAAAGACCGCATGAGCTAAGCGACCACCCGTAACAAGCAAACAATATAAACATCCATGTGGGGTCTTCCTGCACCCGTCCCTTGATAGAAAAAGTTAACGATCTCTAGGGGTTAGCTCTTGTCTTTTCGCATTCCTTAGGCTGACGGTGACAGGCGTTCGACGATCTTGCTATCGTTTGGTCTTGACCCTCCACCTCCGCCTGAGACAACCGCCAAACCACCCTTAATGCCACCGTGTACAACATTCTAACTTCCCCTTACTTGTGCAGTCAAGGCCCGCCCACCTAGTAGTTCCGCGCAGACCCAACCTCTGTAATCCTAGTCCGAAGCTAAACCACCACTGAGGTCTACCAGGAGCACCTTTAACGTCTCAGGAAGCCGCCTGCCTTCCTTTCCAGTCCATTGGAGCCGCCCGAATAATGAATGTGCACTCCCCTCATGCCTTATGACACCGTGATGATCTACCTCATTGGGCTATTCATCCTATAACGTACGGACTGCTTCAAGCGCCTTAATTTTATCTAATTAGACCCTACGTCTAATCATTAATTATGCGCTTGCGCCCCCTCGTTGGTTTTTTCATTTAACTTGGTTATTCACATTACTTCCTTTGCAAGTTTACCAAGTTATCCTTGCTTATTTATTCCATTTATAACTTAATCCTTTTAAGTTCATTAATAAGCCTATGACATGTTATTCTCATAATCTAATAATTATCCCTCTTATGGTTATAATAACATGTTTTACTTAATTTATAATTAAGTACATCTTAATTCACATATACATTGATTAAGAGAACAACTCCCTAAGTATCAACCCCGGGACCGAAATCAACATCCGATTGACACTCAGAGAATTACTCAACTCAACCAATCTTCTTTTATGTCATTCATATAACTTATGTTATCTTCATTTGTAGATTTATTCTTGCCTTTATAAATTACTTAATCTTCAATTAAGTACAACTTTCCTTGTTACATAAGTTATTTCATCTTCCCTTATCTTTCCTTATAACTTACCTTATTCCATAAGCTATTCTATTTTCTCCATCGTTCATTATAACTTATCTTATTCCAAAAGTTATAAAATTCCCACTAGTCCCTAGGACAAGCCTACCTATTATCATTTCCTTCTATTAAGTTCATTCATAATAGGTTATTATTATCATTCCCCATTTTTGGCATTAATTAAGATTAACTTAACCCTCCCCACTTCTTTAACAAGTTTACTTAACCCCTACTCAATTCAACTGGTTCGTAACACCACTACAGATTTAATTGGGTTAAGTATTCTAATTTATCTAGTTATCCAAGCTACCCATGTTACCTATTTAATCCCTTTACTATATCCATATCAACCTTACATGTTTCGTCTTTGTTAAGTGTTCATTTATATTTAAGATGTCCGTAAATGCGCAAGACCTCTCACATTAGATTACCGTTTGCGGTTGCTGGATATGACGGGCGGTACCTGGCAGACTTCTACCGCATCCGAATCTAACCTCGTGTCTTGACACCATTAGGGGTTCAATTTCCACCTAAGACCTCTCACATTAGATTACCGTTTGTGGTTGCTGGATATGCCGGGTGGTTCCGGGCAGGCTTCTACCGCAAACCAGATCTAACGTCGTGTCTTAGGCATTCAATATCTTTTTTCCTAATTCATGCCTAATTTCAAGTCTTGGATTATTATGATTTCCAATTACCTACAAATTCCAGTTCAAATTTATGCTTAAAATTCTAATCAGATTTATACCTATAATCTTACATATACAAGTTACGCCCAATTATGCCCAAATCAATTTCCACAATTTATGCCAACTTTCATTTTATTACATATTTTCCCAAACTTTTTCCAATTTATCATATTTTATTACAATAATGCCCCAAATTCCAACGATGAGTTCTTGCCCCAAATTACAATCTTATATTCTCAATTTGATTTATATACATAAATCCAACCATAGTTTTATTCATAATTCCAAGTATAGTTATGCCCATAATCCCAATTCAACTTATAATCCCAATTTACATTCATAATTACTGTAACACCCCGTATTTTCTGAGAATATTAAAAGAACGAATTAAAGAATACTTAATTTTTAAAGTGATAATTAAGGGAAACGGGTAACGCCATTGCGTTTGTCTCGGAATTCTACTTGGAATAGAGTCCAAGTTTTGTAAATCAGACTTCGTGTGAGAAAGTTATGGCACTCAGAAGTTTCAGGAATTTAAATAAAATAAAACAGCTTAGATTCAAATTTAAAATTCAAACCACATACCCAGGCTGGGAGGGAAATTTCCCGCCCAGGACCCAGGTCGACCAGGGGGTCGACCTGGGTCACATAGGTTGACCATGGGGTCAACCTGGGGTTTGACCTCTCCTCTATTTCCAGATCCGAGGACAGGTTCATTTCTCTGCATTTGGATGCCCGTTCTGACCAGATTCGTTGATCCCTATGCTATATAAACACCCCTAAGGCTATAGTTTTCTCTACATAACTTCATTATGCCTATACTCTACCCTAATTCATATCAAAATAAATCAAAGACGGGGTTATGCTGCTCAAGTTCTTCAAGAAATCAAGTTTAGAATTCAAGTAGAGATTCAAAGGCTAATTCAACGACTTCAACAACTATATTTTAAGAATCCAATCTAAATAAGAGAATCGATAATCTACGTCAAGAGATCGCCTTTCAGTTCCAAAAATCAGATCCCAGAATTCAAGAACGTTCTGAAATTTGTAAGTTCATGTTATTTTCAGAAGTAAAATTCAATTGTGATTCTGACATTGTAACAAATCTGAATTTGAGGTTATGCCTATTTCTATCTGTCTTTCTATTGGATCTATCTCTTTTGATATTATTATATCCATTCTTTGTCTCTACTTTCCTTTTTGTTTTTATAGCCAGGCTACTGCGAGCCTGAGCAATATCTCATAAGAGATGAACATACGTTGGAAATAAAATTACGCATAATATACGATTTGGACATGACCAGCGCAAAAATTTGGCATAATATATGATTTGAACATGACCAGTGCCAAAATTGGGAAAAAGTAATAAATTGCGCATAACTGATTTGTAACGGATCGGAGGACATAACACATGTTGTATTTAAAACACAAAGTGTATCGAACATATGACGTGAGATTTGAGGCATAAAGTATTAGACATATGACTTGGGATTTGGGGCGTAAATTGAACTATAAATATGTAAGTTCAATTACTTTTTAGATTTGAACAACTAAATCTAATTGTGGCATGTAATAAAAGGAATATGAGAATATACCTATTGTAAGCAATCCTTTCATTTGAATCTGTGCTTATATATGCCTTTGGGAATCATTATTGATTATGGAATTGGTCCAATCATATCTATCCTTGTTGTATATCGGAATTGGAATCCTGTTTGAGTTCATAACTCTTGTCAAAATTATAGCATCTGAGATGGTTCATGATGATATTAATATCATATCTATATGCCTGCAATGTATTCTATGCAGAACTTGTCAATTTAGTATATCAAATCTATTGGACTAATAGTTCTTATCGTCGTATGCCTAGTATGTTCCATATTATTTCTCCGCTTATTTCATGAGTCTTGCATTGAATCTCGAAGTACGTACGTAACATGAAATTGACATTATTTGGCATAATTTGGATCATGTAGTATGGCATGAATGTTAAGATGCAATTTGGGGAAATTTGACATGAATTATGGAGTATGTAATTAGACATATTGAACCTAGAATTGACATGAACGACAAAGTTTGAAATTGGGATATAAATCAAGTTTTGGGCATAATTGTTATTGTTGCGAATTTGGGGTAACTTGAGCATTAAATCTAGGTTGGGCGTAAAATGAAAAATTGGAACATTAAATCTAGATTTGGCCTAACTATTGATTTGGGATGCCAAATATAATGAATATTGTAATTTTGGGGCATGACTATTATTACAAACTTGGAAAGATTAGGCATAACCAATTTTGAGTAATAAGTTGAAATTGAATTTGGGGCCATAACTTGCAATTAGCTTTGTTGGGCATTACTTGAGAATTGGAACAAGACTGGTTGGGATAATTAGCATGAAAATCTAGACTTGGACATTTATCGTAAATGTGGCATAATCTGAAATTGACAACAATTGTCAATAATTTACATATAAACTGTAAATTTGTAAATTAATGAAAAGATGAACATGCCTAACCCGAGGTTAGATTGAGTTGGGGTGTAAAACTGCCCGGAACTGACTGGCACATCAAGTAACCACAACAATACCTATCTAATGTGAGAGGTTAGTGCATCATGCTCAAGAAAAACCCAAGGTTAGATTGAGTTGTGGTGTAAAACTTCCCGGAACCGCCCGACACATCCAATAACCATAACAACACATATCTAATGTGAGAGGTTGGTGCATTAATAAATCAATTAATGCTAATGAATAAGATGAATGACTAGGGTTAAGTAAATGAGAAACACTTAAGCAGTATAACCAGATGAATGACTAGGGTTAAGTAAATGAGGAACACTTAACCTATATAACAAGACGAATGACTAGGGTTAAGTTAATAGGAAACACTTAACCAGTATAACATGATGAATGGGTATGGTTAAGTAATAAGAAACACTTAACCAATATAACTTGATTTGTGGTAAGGTTAAGTTAACACGAGAGGGCAACACTTAACCAGTATAACTTGATTTGTGGTAAGGTTAAGTTAACACGAGAGGGCTACACATAACCAATATAACTTAATTTGTGGTAGGGTTAAGTTAACACAAGAAGGCAACACTTAACCAAAGTAACACGAAAAGTAGGTGGGTTAAGTTAACTTGAATTGATTGATGACACTTAACCAATGCAACATGATGAACACGTGGGGTTAAGTTAACAAGAAACACTTGACCAATATAACTTGATGGACGAACGAGGTTCAGTTGATAGGAAACACTTTACCAATCCAGCATGATAAGTGAGGGGAGTCAAGAAACAATTAACCAACATGACATGATGAATGGGTGGGTTAAGTTAACATGAATGGACAACACTTAACCAATATGGCATAATGTGCGGGAGGGTTAAGTGCATATCGAGTTGGGTGGGTAATATTAGTAAATATAGGCCCACAAACTTAACCATTAAATAAACATGCTTGAATCAGTGGGAGGGTTAAGTATATATCGGGTTGGTGGGTAATATTAGTAAATATAGGCCCTCAAACTTAACCAGTAAGAAACCCTAGTAAAGGGGACCCATTTCAGCAGTAACTCACATAGATGTATCATGGTACCCTGAACTAGGAAGGGTGGGGCACGATTACTGGGCTGATTATAAGCGGTTAAAATAGCGGCAGGGGTTACGTCAGTGTAGGTTCCGATAGTTTACGAGCATGCACGTACTCCAGAGTGGGAAAAAGCAGGCACTGGGTACCAGTAGTTATACACTGTGCATCTCGAATCGTGTCGGGTCGCTGTCATAAGGATTGATACACCTCATGGTGGGACCAGCATAGGATATCTACATGCAAGAGAGGGCTGATTGACATAGATACATGGAACATTAATGCAAGTAAGGAGCCGATCGATAGGGTAGTAAGGGTACATATAACATGCTCATGACAATTAGGCGGATTGAGGTGGAATCCTCACGATAGATGTACACCTGAAGGGTACCACAATTGCAGGGATTGGGATCACGTTATCATATTATCATTTTACAAAGATTACTATTTGGGACACTGATTAGGTGGTGCAGAGATATACAAATCAGGATAACAGGGTAGTAGCGAAGCAGAGAAAGAGTAGAAGTGCATTTAGTTTATCTTGCCTTATCATACCTTATGCTTATCCTATGTTATCATGTTATCCCTGTTATCACAGTATTGTCTTATATTCAGTTTAATCATGTCATGATGCTTTTGCCTGTTTATATGCTGAAAGTCACTGGATGTGACGGCAAGGAGTTTCGCTCGGTCCGAACCAGTCGCTAAACCGATCCAGGCCGTTCGAAACGCCCTATCGTTTGAGAACAGGACAAAACAGAACGCAAACAGAAGAACATTTCACTGTATATTACAACAATGCATCAGATTACAAGAATATACAGAGTATAAAAGAATATTACACAGAAATATCAGAGATTTAAATTACATTTAAATTCATCGCAGCGGAAAATAATACAATAGACAACTAGAAGTAGATATACGGATACAAAGCTTTCCGGATATCGTTCCAGCTGTAAACCAGGATCCTGTGAATATAAATCTGCAAAACCAAAACTACTAGCTGCCCGTGTCAAAATAAGGGCACCCAGAGTTTAGGTTAAAACAATAAACTCCAGGTCAGTCATGTGACTGGTGTGAGAACTAAAACAGTTATTAATCTTTATTTTAAATCATTAGGTAAATCAAGGGACCACGCCGTATAACACGGAACGGGTTTCCTCCCAAGAATACCAGTGCATAAAACAAACAGCGCAATGCTAAATAAAGAGAAATGAAGCTGTTATAAGACCCAGGTCCCATCACACAATGCAACGCAGTCGAGGATAGGGTTTTCCCTTATAACAGCCAAAGAATGCTTGATACGTTTAAAACAAATCATTTGATACTATAATAAGTGCATAGTGTATAAAACAACTTCAAATCATAAGTATCAATCATAGGCGGCATAAGCGCCCCATCCCACTATGTCGCCATATATAGGATTACAACTAAAACCGCAAATGTCACGTATTTGGAAATTGGATTTCCATCTATGAACCGAGGCTAGGGGCAAGATCCTCAACCGATTCGTGACTCTCTAGCCCGAGCCACAGGAACAGCCGCAACTGCCCCTTGGATCGTCAGGGCCGGTCCACACGGAGTGGATTATTATGCCTGAACAATACGTCTCCCCACCCTATGGGGTGTAAGTCTGGTCCGTCAGCCGACCAGAATGCATTCGGCCGAAACCGATATAACCGAGGCGCCTCGCAACCGCAACAACCACATAAGTCAAACTCGTCAGGGCGTGAAAAACCACTGACGCCACTTCTAGCTAGAAAGAAACGCAAGTCCTCCCTGAGGTCCGTCTCCCGTTTTTGGTTCATACCGGGTGTGAAACACGCGAGGTAAACGTTACACAAAGCTACGCCACAAAGGCCGTGCTTTGATCATCACCACAAGACTTTGCTTTTCAACAGAAGCCTTGATCATTTGCATCTTAGCATGCCACACAGGCAAACCATCCTATGCAACCGATATCAGTCACACAGAATGAAATCCGGTGTCAGACACACAGTCCATTTACAAGTCCGTTCTGGGTCTGAACGAAACCGGAGGCACCTAGTACCCCGCATATCCATCGATCTCCAAGTACGTCTGGACGATCACTAACTGTTTCCATCTTCTTGGGTGTACAGCCCAATCAAGATCATCAGTTATCACCCAAACGACGTGAAGACCTCCGGTCTTCGACCATCGTCTTCGTCTTCGACTTATCGTCGTATCAGTTATCCAGAATGGGATAAACCCGGTCTTTCCGAATAACTCGCGTATATTTAAATAAGTGTTACACAAACACAACATACGCCTCATTCCAATTCATTAGTCACTAACCGTAAATTAATCAAGAGAATAATTTCCCAAATATTAACCCCGAAGGCCGAAACCAACATCAGATCAATATCCAGAAAACCATTCTGCTTGGCTAACCGACAGTTAGTTTCTAAATTTCACATTCATAGGGAAAGATTCCCATTAATTTTATCAAAGATAAATTCCTTGAATTTATTCTTTAATCCATTTTTGAATATCAATTCAAACTAGTCGGGATTAGCGAACCTTACCGAAGTAATCATTTGTTTTAATTTCCCAATCCCAACCTATTCATCCCATGAAGTAAAACTGGTAATACTTCATATCTAACACCACAGTGTTATCGGTAAATTCAATTACCATTTCACGTTCAAATCTAATTAAAGATTTAACTATCGCCTGGAGCAAAACTGGTGATACTCCATTTTCGATCTTTTCAATCTAATTAAAGATTCATTAAAACTCCACTCAGTTTTAATCGTTAACTGGGTTAAAGAATCAGTGTCATTTAAAACACGGTTCACGATAAACCCAAAATCACATTCATTAATTATCGGGTTAAAGAACAAGTGTTATTTAAAACACTGTTCACGATAAACCCAAAAATCAATATCAATTCAATTCCAATTAAATATTATTTAATTGGTACACTTCATTAAATCTAAATAAAAAGATTTAATCTTTTCTCAACTGGGTTCAAGAACAGTGTTAGTGAAGACACCATTCACGACAAACCCAAATCACATTCATTAATTATCGGGTTAAAGAACAAGTGTTATTTAAAACACTGTTCACGATAAACCCAAAAATCAATATCAATTCAATTCCAATTAAATATTATTTAATTGGTACACTTCATTAAATCTAAATAAAAAGATTTAATCTTTTCTCAACTGGGTTCAAGAACAGTGTTAGTGAAGACACCATTCACGACAAACCCAAATCCCATTTGATATTCAATATAAGGCTCTGAATAGAAAATATATCGGCTTATATTCAATATCAAATTCTACGATTAACAAATGTCGTATTGGAAATAACGATATAAATATATATCTTTCAAATTTCCGTAACAACATCCGTATAATCACAAATTCCAACATCGAAATATTCCGAAGACAATTTCGATTCAAATCCACTCCAATGCAATCATTGGAAATTTTGGTTATTTTCAAAACCCTTTTCAAATTCAATTTATTTATTTTAAAAAATAAATAGAATTATAATTCTTGTTCAAAACTAGTTCATTTCGATAAAAATCTATTTTTATCTTTTCAAATAGGGAGTTTTTCATCCCAATTCTTTCTAAATCATTTCTTATGATTTTACACAAATTATTACTATTTTTAATAATTTTATCAAGGCCTGTACAGTCGATTTCCATCAATGGCCATCGAACTGCACTTACAGCGACCTTTTTCGAATTTGATTTGGACATAATTCCAAATCCAACCGTTAGATTTCAAATTTCTAATTTTCATTAGAAAGCTCTTTTCGATACGAACCCAACGGTTCCGGTTTTAGGAGAATCCGACGGTCGGATCTCCCGCAATGTCCGTTTGAAATAAATGGTCGAAATTCGCGAACTACCGCGGCGCGGCGCGTTCTATTCAGGCCATTATATTATATATATAATATATATAATATATATTTCGTCGATTCCTATTTAAAACGGATTATATACATAGTTTTAAATTCGTTTTAAATTCTATTTCAACTTCTATTTCAATTCAAAGCCAAAATTGAATTCTTCTTTATAAATTCGTTTTAAAATTCATTTCTATTCAATTCGAATTTCAATTCAATTTGAATTCATTTCAATTCGCTTTCAATTCCATTTGAATTCGTTTTCAATTCAATTCATTTCGAAATCGTTTTCAATTCAATTTATTTCGAAATCGTTTTCAATTCAATTCATTTCGAAATCGTTTTCAATTCATTTTGAATTCGTTTTCAATTCAATTCATTTCGAAATCGTTTTCAATTCAATTTATTTCGAAATCGTTTTCAATTCAATTCATTTCGAAATCGTTTTCAATTCATTTTGAATTCGTTTTCAATTCAATTCATTTCGAAATCGTTTTCAATTCATTTTGAATTCGTTTTCAATTCAATTCATTTCGATATCGTTTTCAATTCATTTTGAATTCGTTTTCAATTCAATTCATTTCGAAATCGTTTTCTAAAATCGATATAAATATCGTTCACGTCAAAATGGCGTCAATCTAATCAACACGGCTTCATATATTCCTTTATTTTCAAATATTCTATTTCAAATATTTCTTTTTCAAATATTTCTTTTTCAAAACTGGAATGAGGCCCAATCAATTACCATATAAAATTAATTATATGGATTTTCATACAACACATGTATATAATAGCATTGAAAATAATCAACCATCAACCAAAGTGCACTACACTGTATAAGCATCAAATATAGATATTCAACGCTTATAACAGCCTGTCAATCAATCGATCGACATATTTAATCAATCAGGATGAGTGAACTTCAAATTTCATCCTAACACCCGTGTGGGGTTTCAAACAATCAAACACATATTTTATTTGTGCAGTTAGGCGATGTGTAAAATTTATCGACCCAATCAACGTCATTCAAATAGGTGTACATAAACAAACCGTCTGGTTTGTAAATGAATATTTATTTATTCACATTCACGTTAAAAATTATATTTTTAACGATAACACATTTTATTTTAACATATGAATTTCTATTCAGTTCATTCTTTAAATAAAATGCTATTTTTATTTTTCTAACTTATTTTAGAAAATTTCGGCGGCATAACGGCACGATACTAGAAACGGGACAAGGCCTAGCCTTATCCCCGGTCTAGTGAAGGCCCACGCCATTCACATATCAATCATATCAATTTCACTTCACCAAACAATTCAAATCAACCCAAACAATCTAACTAACAACACAGCCAAACAAACAAGTCCATGGTCTGTGGACGATTGTGTCGGGTGCTACTAAGCACCGTCTGCATCCTAGTATATATATATATAACTAGAAAAATAAATTGAGAGGTGAGAAATTCTCACAGATAGCTATCCTAGCTCCACGGCTCTTCATTTGCAGAAGTCTTCGTCGTTTCGCCTTTTTGTCACCTTCGTTGCCCAAGGCCACTATATATATAAAAATTGAATTTTTATTTCAAAGTTCAATATATAAAAATCAAATTTTTATTTCAAAGTTCAATATATAAAAGTCGAATTTTTACTACTATGTCATATAGATAAAAATTATATTTTTATCACGCTATTTTCCATATATAGATTTCGCCTTTTCTAAAATAAAGATTTCACCTTTTAAATATAAAGTTTATATTTTTCCTCGAAGTAAAAATCATATTTTTACTTCACTACTCATATCAAAATATCGTCTTTTCATATTTAAAGATATCATCTTTATAAAAATCTCATTTTTATTTTTCTACACATATAAAGATGATATTTTTAATATCCTTATCATGTAAAAATTATATTTTTTTACTCTCCACACACATAAAAATCACATTTTTACCCTTCTACTATATGAAAGATTATATTTTTAATACTTTAAAAACATAAAAATCATATTTTTATTACTTTAAAAATATAAAAATCATGTCTTGCTCCTTCTACATAATAATAAAAATCCCGTCTTTTCTCTTTTTAAAAGTATGATTTTTATTTTTATTTTAAATCAGTTTTTAAAATCATAAATAATCAGTTTTTAAAATCATAAATAATCAGTTTTTAAAATCATTAATAATCAGTTTTTAAAATCATTAATAATCAGTTTTAAAGTAAAATAAAAAATAAAAAATCAGTGGGAACTTACAGCGTTTTTTTTTTTTAAAAGAGGGAGGGGTGCGGCTACTCAGGAGGAGGCGGCGCTCGTGGGAGGTGGAGCAGGCGGCGCTGGCGATGAGGGGAGGCTGCGGCTTCAAGGGTGGCGGCGACTTCGAGGGTGGCGGGGTCATCGAATCGGGGAGAGATGGATGGACTGGAGCGAGAGGGCGATGGAGGAGGTGCGGCTTGCCAGCGGTGGGTCGCGGTGGGAGGATGTGGCGACTCCGACGATCGCTCGTCGTTCTTTTTTTTTTTTTATAATTTCGATTCTGAATGAATTTAGAACGGGGGGGGGCCAAAGGGGATATAGGAGAGAGATTTTTCTTTTTTTTTTTATTAATTTATTTATTTTATCCAAAAGAGTTGACTTTCAATTACGACCTCGAAACGAGGCCCACCGCCTGTCGTCCATAGCGTTTTACCCCCATTCTGAACACAATGGGATATGTATCGCAAGCTGATTCGACTGTTACAATCAGTTTCCTTTGAATTTACATTTAAATCACTATATTGAATTTTTAAACGTACATTTCAAATTACCAGGGTCACATACTAACTAGAAAAATTCCAGAAAAATATTTTCTAGCTTCGTATTGACGATACGGTCCTAACAAAACTAGTTTCATCGAATTCTGAGGCCGTTGGAAAAATGGTCAATTTCCAGTCGATTAAAATCAACTGAAACTGGTCAAACGCGTTTTCCTTTGCCACGCTCACATATTGATTCGAAAAATTATGAAATTTGGAATCTAGCAATAACTTGACACTGCGGATTCAACAAAACTGGTTTCGTCGAAATCCGAGGTCATTTGCAAAATTGCTATTTTTAAGGGCCTTATATATAAAAATATATATAAATTCCACAGCGACTATTCTGAATTTTCAACTGGACATATCTTATCATTTCTAAAGTGAAATCTCAGTTTGTTAACTTCGTTGGAAAGATATCATCAATTAGATTCCATATTTTTTTGTTTCACTAAAATCCGGATTGTTTTGCACCCGGTACATTCAATTGAAGTTTGAAATCAAATTATCGAACTACCGCGCCATTTTCTATTCTATTTATAATCATATATAATTATTTATATTCTAACGACGACGTATATAATATATACGTTCGAATTATATTCAAAATAAATTTCTCGTCAATATTATTTAAAATAATTCATTTTAAATAATCAAAATTTGCTAAAATTGCCAAAATAAAAATTTTAAACTGGCCCAGATTTTACGGGTTGTTACAATCTCCCCCACTTAAAACTTTTCGTCCCCGAAAAGGAACAAAGTCGAAAGTGGTTTGATCATTCAACTCTATGTTCGATCTGGCTTCCATTCTCTAACTTTTTAGTTTCTGAGAATTTTCAAAATTTCAAAAATTTGGCTAACACCCTAAATTTTTGAAAAATTTCGCCATAACCTCCCCTGCAATGGGAGCATCGGGGAATTTCAAATAGCTTCCCCGGTCCTTCAGATCTCAAAAAGAAAAAGAAAAAGCCAAGCGGCTAGCCAATAGGCTCACAAAATCATCATCACCCAAACAAAACAGGAAATTATGTAGTAAACATGTACCTATTTGTCGGGCAAACAAATTTTATTCTCTGCTCTAGCCTCCTTGCTATGACCTGTTCAAAGATATATATGCATATGCAAGCAAATGCGACCAAATTTCAATACAAGTCAATATTTGATTCAGTTAGGCATAATGGTTCAAAATTATCAAACAATTAAACAAACAACACAGACATCAATCAATTAGTGAATTAAAGTTTCAAATTCATAATTTTGATACATATACTGAAAATCTTGTTTTTGATGCCAATTCACAACAAAGTGTTCTAGCTATATAAGATTTGGTTCTCACACCAGTCTAATGGAAATATATAGATATCACACCTTCGAAACACGAATATAAATACTGATGATGTGGCCACATCATCAGAATTATCCCCGAGTGTCTAGAATGTGACTCTATATCTATCCAGTATATTAAAATTTCAAATACACGTGGATCAGACGTATACGCAAAATCTTTATATACTGGACTGTCCAACTCAATATAAAGAGATAATCAAATACGAATAATTGATTTAAATTTTCAAAACAAAAATTTGTTTTCATTTTGAAAAATATACTCTTCACACTCGTTCTAGGATACTACTGATCCCATCTCTAACGAGTCATTCTCGTTGGATATTACTAATCCAATATCTGATGAATTCTTTCGTATGGTTCTAAGGTGCCTTGTTCTCTGAGCTTTGTAAACCAAAGCTCTGATACCAAATGTGACGGCAAGGAGTTTCGCTCGGTCCGAACCAGTCGCTAAACCGATCCAGGCCGTTCGAAACGCCCTATCGTTTGAGAACAGGACAAAACAGAACGCAAACAGAAGAACATTTCACTGTATATTACAACAATGCATCAGATTACAAGAATATACAGAGTATAAAAGAATATTACACAGAAATATCAGAGATTTAAATTACATTTAAATTCATCGCAGCGGAAAATAATACAATAGACAACTAGAAGTAGATATACGGATACAAAGCTTTCCGGATATCGTTCCAGCTGTAAACCAGGATCCTGTGAATATAAATCTGCAAAACCAAAACTACTAGCTGCCCGTGTCAAAATAAGGGCACCCAGAGTTTAGGTTAAAACAATAAACTCCAGGTCAGTCATGTGACTGGTGTGAGAACTAAAACAGTTATTAATCTTTATTTTAAATCATTAGGTAAATCAAGGGACCACGCCGTATAACACGGAACGGGTTTCCTCCCAAGAATACCAGTGCATAAAACAAACAGCGCAATGCTAAATAAAGAGAAATGAAGCTGTTATAAGACCCAGGTCCCATCACACAATGCAACGCAGTCGAGGATAGGGTTTTCCCTTATAACAGCCAAAGAATGCTTGATACGTTTAAAACAAATCATTTGATACTATAATAAGTGCATAGTGTATAAAACAACTTCAAATCATAAGTATCAATCATAGGCGGCATAAGCGCCCCATCCCACTATGTCGCCATATATAGGATTACAACTAAAACCGCAAATGTCACGTATTTGGAAATTGGATTTCCATCTATGAACCGAGGCTAGGGGCAAGATCCTCAACCGATTCGTGACTCTCTAGCCCGAGCCACAGGAACAGCCGCAACTGCCCCTTGGATCGTCAGGGCCGGTCCACACGGAGTGGATTATTATGCCTGAACAATACGTCTCCCCACCCTATGGGGTGTAAGTCTGGTCCGTCAGCCGACCAGAATGCATTCGGCCGAAACCGATATAACCGAGGCGCCTCGCAACCGCAACAACCACATAAGTCAAACTCGTCAGGGCGTGAAAAACCACTGACGCCACTTCTAGCTAGAAAGAAACGCAAGTCCTCCCTGAGGTCCGTCTCCCGTTTTTGGTTCATACCGGGTGTGAAACACGCGAGGTAAACGTTACACAAAGCTACGCCACAAAGGCCGTGCTTTGATCATCACCACAAGACTTTGCTTTTCAACAGAAGCCTTGATCATTTGCATCTTAGCATGCCACACAGGCAAACCATCCTATGCAACCGATATCAGTCACACAGAATGAAATCCGGTGTCAGACACACAGTCCATTTACAAGTCCGTTCTGGGTCTGAACGAAACCGGAGGCACCTAGTACCCCGCATATCCATCGATCTCCAAGTACGTCTGGACGATCACTAACTGTTTCCATCTTCTTGGGTGTACAGCCCAATCAAGATCATCAGTTATCACCCAAACGACGTGAAGACCTCCGGTCTTCGACCATCGTCTTCGTCTTCGACTTATCGTCGTATCAGTTATCCAGAATGGGATAAACCCGGTCTTTCCGAATAACTCGCGTATATTTAAATAAGTGTTACACAAACACAACATACGCCTCATTCCAATTCATTAGTCACTAACCGTAAATTAATCAAGAGAATAATTTCCCAAATATTAACCCCGAAGGCCGAAACCAACATCAGATCAATATCCAGAAAACCATTCTGCTTGGCTAACCGACAGTTAGTTTCTAAATTTCACATTCATAGGGAAAGATTCCCATTAATTTTATCAAAGATAAATTCCTTGAATTTATTCTTTAATCCATTTTTGAATATCAATTCAAACTAGTCGGGATTAGCGAACCTTACCGAAGTAATCATTTGTTTTAATTTCCCAATCCCAACCTATTCATCCCATGAAGTAAAACTGGTAATACTTCATATCTAACACCACAGTGTTATCGGTAAATTCAATTACCATTTCACGTTCAAATCTAATTAAAGATTTAACTATCGCCTGGAGCAAAACTGGTGATACTCCATTTTCGATCTTTTCAATCTAATTAAAGATTCATTAAAACTCCACTCAGTTTTAATCGTTAACTGGGTTAAAGAATCAGTGTCATTTAAAACACGGTTCACGATAAACCCAAAATCACATTCATTAATTATCGGGTTAAAGAACAAGTGTTATTTAAAACACTGTTCACGATAAACCCAAAAATCAATATCAATTCAATTCCAATTAAATATTATTTAATTGGTACACTTCATTAAATCTAAATAAAAAGATTTAATCTTTTCTCAACTGGGTTCAAGAACAGTGTTAGTGAAGACACCATTCACGACAAACCCAAATCACATTCATTAATTATCGGGTTAAAGAACAAGTGTTATTTAAAACACTGTTCACGATAAACCCAAAAATCAATATCAATTCAATTCCAATTAAATATTATTTAATTGGTACACTTCATTAAATCTAAATAAAAAGATTTAATCTTTTCTCAACTGGGTTCAAGAACAGTGTTAGTGAAGACACCATTCACGACAAACCCAAATCCCATTTGATATTCAATATAAGGCTCTGAATAGAAAATATATCGGCTTATATTCAATATCAAATTCTACGATTAACAAATGTCGTATTGGAAATAACGATATAAATATATATCTTTCAAATTTCCGTAACAACATCCGTATAATCACAAATTCCAACATCGAAATATTCCGAAGACAATTTCGATTCAAATCCACTCCAATGCAATCATTGGAAATTTTGGTTATTTTCAAAACCCTTTTCAAATTCAATTTATTTATTTTAAAAAATAAATAGAATTATAATTCTAGTTCAAAACTAGTTCATTTCGATAATAATCTATTTTTATCTTTTCAAATAGGGAGTTTTTCATCCCAATTCTTTCTAAATCATTTCTTATGATTTTACACAAATTATTACTATTTTTAATAATTTTATCAAGGCCTGTACAGTCGATTTCCATCAATGGCCATCGAACTGCACTTACAGCGACCTTTTTCGAATTTGATTTGGACATAATTCCAAATCCAACCGTTAGATTTCAAATTTCTAATTTTCATTAGAAAGCTCTTTTCGATACGAACCCAACGGTTCCGGTTTTAGGAGAATCCGACGGTCGGATCTCCCGCAATGTCCGTTTGAAATAAATGGTCGAAATTCGCGAACTACCGCGGCGCGGCGCGTTCTATTCAGGCCATTATATTATATATATAATATATATAATATATATTTCGTCGATTCCTATTTAAAACGGATTATATACATAGTTTTAAATTCGTTTTAAATTCTATTTCAACTTCTATTTCAATTCAAAGCCAAAATTGAATTCTTCTTTATAAATTCGTTTTAAAATTCATTTCTATTCAATTCGAATTTCAATTCAATTTGAATTCATTTCAATTCGCTTTCAATTCCATTTGAATTCGTTTTCAATTCAATTCATTTCGAAATCGTTTTCAATTCAATTTATTTCGAAATCGTTTTCAATTCAATTCATTTCGAAATCGTTTTCAATTCATTTTGAATTCGTTTTCAATTCAATTCATTTCGAAATCGTTTTCAATTCAATTTATTTCGAAATCGTTTTCAATTCAATTCATTTCGAAATCGTTTTCAATTCATTTTGAATTCGTTTTCAATTCAATTCATTTCGAAATCGTTTTCAATTCATTTTGAATTCGTTTTCAATTCAATTCATTTCGAAATCGTTTTCAATTCATTTTGAATTCGTTTTCAATTCAATTCATTTCGAAATCGTTTTCTAAAATCGATATAAATATCGTTCACGTCAAAATGGCGTCAATCTAATCAACACGGCTTCATATATTCCTTTATTTTCAAATATTCTATTTCAAATATTTCTTTTTCAAATATTTCTTTTTCAAAACTGGAATGAGGCCCAATCAATTACCATATAAAATTAATTATATGGATTTTCATACAACACATGTATATAATAGCATTGAAAATAATCAACCATCAACCAAAGTGCACTACACTGTATAAGCATCAAATATAGACATTCAACGCTTATAACAGCCTGTCAATCAATCGATCGACATATTTAATCAATCAGGATGAGTGAACTTCAAATTTCATCCTAACACCCGTGTGGGGTTTCAAACAATCAAACACATATTTTATTTGTGCAGTTAGGCGATGTGTAAAATTTATCGACCCAATCAACGTCATTCAAATAGGTGTACATAAACAAACCGTCTGGTTTGTAAATGAATATTTATTTATTCACATTCACGTTAAAAATTATATTTTTAACGATAACACATTTTATTTTAACATATGAATTTCTATTCAGTTCATTCTTTAAATAAAATGCTATTTTTATTTTTCTAACTTATTTTAGAAAATTTCGGCGGCATAACGGCACGATACTAGAAACGGGACAAGGCCTAGCCTTATCCCCGGTCTAGTGAAGGCCCACGCCATTCACATATCAATCATATCAATTTCACTTCACCAAACAATTCAAATCAACCCAAACAATCTAACTAACAACACAGCCAAACAAACAAGTCCATGGTCTGTGGACGATTGTGTCGGGTGCTACTAAGCACCGTCTGCATCCTAGTATATATATATATAACTAGAAAAATAAATTGAGAGGTGAGAAATTCTCACAGATAGCTATCCTAGCTCCACGGCTCTTCATTTGCAGAAGTCTTCGTCGTTTCGCCTTTTTGTCACCTTCGTTGCCCAAGGCCACTATATATATAAAAATTGAATTTTTATTTCAAAGTTCAATATATAAAAATCAAATTTTTATTTCAAAGTTCAATATATAAAAGTCGAATTTTTACTACTATGTCATATAGATAAAAATTATATTTTTATCACGCTATTTTCCATATATAGATTTCGCCTTTTCTAAAATAAAGATTTCACCTTTTAAATATAAAGTTTATATTTTTCCTCGAAGTAAAAATCATATTTTTACTTCACTACTCATATCAAAATATCGTCTTTTCATATTTAAAGATATCATCTTTATAAAAATCTCATTTTTATTTTTCTACACATATAAAGATGATATTTTTAATATCCTTATCATGTAAAAATTATATTTTTTTACTCTCCACACACATAAAAATCACATTTTTACCCTTCTACTATGTGAAAGATTATATTTTTAATACTTTAAAAACATAAAAATCATATTTTTATTACTTTAAAAATATAAAAATCATGTCTTGCTCCTTCTACATAATAATAAAAATCCCGTCTTTTCTCTTTTTAAAAGTATGATTTTTATTTTTATTTTAAATCAGTTTTTAAAATCATAAATAATCAGTTTTTAAAATCATAAATAATCAGTTTTTAAAATCATTAATAATCAGTTTTTAAAATCATTAATAATCAGTTTTAAAGTAAAATAAAAAATAAAAAATCAGTGGGAACTTACAGCGTTTTTTTTTTTTAAAAGAGGGAGGGGTGCGGCTACTCAGGAGGAGGCGGCGCTCGTGGGAGGTGGAGCAGGCGGCGCTGGCGATGAGGGGAGGCTGCGGCTTCAAGGGTGGCGGCGACTTCGAGGGTGGCGGGGTCATCGAATCGGGGAGAGATGGATGGACTGGAGCGAGAGGGCGATGGAGGAGGTGCGGCTTGCCAGCGGTGGGTCGCGGTGGGAGGATGTGGCGACTCCGACGATCGCTCGTCGTTCTTTTTTTTTTTTTTTTATAATTTCGATTCTGAATGAATTTAGAACGGGGGGGGGGGGGGCAAAGGGGATATAGGAGAGAGATTTTTTTTTTATTAATTTATTTATTTTATCCAAAAGAGTTGACTTTCAATTACGACCTCGAAACGAGGCCCACCGCCTGTCGTCCATAGCGTTTTACCCCCATTCTGAACACAATGGGATATGTATCGCAAGCTGATTCGACTGTTACAATCAGTTTCCTTTGAATTTACATTTAAATCACTATATTGAATTTTTAAACGTACATTTCAAATTACCAGGGTCACATACTAACTAGAAAAATTCCAGAAAAATATTTTCTAGCTTCGTATTGACGATACGGTCCTAACAAAACTAGTTTCGTCGAATTCTGAGGCCGTTGGAAAAATGGTCAATTTCCAGTCGATTAAAATCAACTGAAACTGGTCAAACGCGTTTTCCTTTGCCACGCTCACATATTGATTCGAAAAATTATGAAATTTGGAATCTAGCAATAACTTGACACTGCGGATTCAACAAAACTGGTTTCGTCGAAATCCGAGGTCATTTGCAAAATTGCTATTTTTAAGGGCCTTATATATATATAAAAATATATATAAATTCCACAGCGACTATTCTGAATTTTCAACTGGACATATCTTATCATTTCTAAAGTGAAATCTCAGTTTGTTAACTTCGTTGGAAAGATATCATCAATTAGATTCCATATTTTTTTGTTTCACTAAAATCCGGATTGTTTTGCACCCGGTACATTCAATTGAAGTTTGAAATCAAATTATCGAACTACCGCGCCATTTTCTATTCTATTTATAATCATATATAATTATTTATATTCTAACGACGACGTATATAATATATACGTTCGAATTATATTCAAAATAAATTTCTCGTCAATATTATTTAAAATAATTCATTTTAAATAATCAAAATTCGCTAAAATTGCCAAAATAAAAATTTTAAACTGGCCCAGATTTTACGGGTTGTTACAATGGACTTACCAAACTTATGCCTGACCTAGTTTTGTTTCGCCTCTTTTCTTCCATCTGCCCCCCTCCTAGGTTCACAGGGAGGAAATGTTACCACTTAGCTCAGTTTTCCTTCCAAGCTCAAAGATAGTCGATTTATTGCTTTGGACTCTCTCTTCTGCTTCTATGGTTGGTTCATGCTTTATTGGGGAATATCATTGTTATTTTTATGCTTCTTTTATACTTGGAAGTTTTTGAATCAAGATAGAATTTCTATGTATTACTTATAAGTATGATTGAGACAATTGTTGTAAAGCTTGACTGAATTAAGTTGTTTATAAAATGACTTTATTTTCCGCTGCTTTATTTGTCTGTCTTGTAATTATCTGCATCTTTTACCTATAATTCTCCACCGAAGTTAAGGCATTCTCGTTGTGAGTGACCTTAATGGAGGTGGGGTGTTTCACTTGGTATCAGAGCTGAAGATTACAGGATCAGATAAAAGATTTGAAAAATTATTTTCAAAACGGTTTTAAAAGAAGCATTTTCAAAAGAAAAGTTTTGTTTTAAAGGCATATTCCCCAAAGCCATATGCACTATCTTTAGATCCTCTGTTTGAATCCTTGTTTCCTTCTTTCCTGAGTCTCCGGGGCTCCTGGCTTTTTGGGAGGTAACGTCATCGCGGCATGGTTTCGAGGCTCGATGAGACTTTGATACCTGTCAAAGGCGAAGAAGTGCCCAACCTCCATTCATAGTCGTAATAGTTTCACCTACGGCTAATTCTCTTCCATGCTTTATAGGGTTTCCCATGCGATGGAGGCAACGTTCGAAAGGCTTGTCAACTTGGTTCATAAAAGAGGTAAAGAGAAAGAGGCCAAAGGGGAAGAATCACAAACAAGGGAATGGAATATAAGAAGGACGGAGGAAATAATAGATCCTCCAACAAGAGGAAGTATTTGTTCTATGGTATAGAGGGTCATTTAATTATAATAAGTAAAAGACAAGTGGTTGTTTTCAGCATGGTGAGGCAGGGCATCTTATCAAGAATTTCCCAGAGGACAAGGAGAAAGGACAGGATTTTCAGGAAGGCAAGCGCATGCTTTCACCGCCAGCATACCTGAGAGAAAGATTAAAAAGACTAGTTTTTCTTTTTGATCATCCTGTTAGTACTCTTTTTGATATCAGCGCTTCACATTCGCTCATATCTGCTTTCATAGTTGAGTCTCTGCACCTTAGTACTAGTATAATAGAAGATCCCATTATTGTCTCAAATCCAATTAGTGATTCGGCTCATTTATCTTTAATTTGTAAGGATTTGAGAATATCTATATTAAGGATTGAGTTTAAGTATAATGCTTATGTTTTTGGTTCCATGGACTATGGGTTGATTCTAGGCATGGGTTGGTTAGCTAGTAATTGCAAAAGGAGGGTAGTTAGACTTTTTACTTGCCTCGGGAATACCCTCGAGATTTCGTGCGATCCTGAGGGGATCAGTTAAGCTTAGCTACCTAGAATCACTTGATACATCTATCGATGATTTGCGATCCATTAGAATAGTCCATGAGTACGCAGATGTTTTTGATTAGGTTAGGGGTTTTCCCCATAAAACTCGAGATAGACTTCCGCATATATCTAGTTGACAATGCAAAGCAAATTATGTGATCAACAATAGTTTTGGAGCAAGATTGGCGAGGATAGCCAGAGTCGGTTAAGTGCTCAATTGTTTGGTTGTTTTGCTAGTATCATCTCACATAAATTGTCCAAATTCAGAGGAGGTATTCCTTGGGTGCCTGTCTGATATTGGTTTAGGCCTTTGGGGCTTGTACTTAAGGGATGTCGAGTTCAACTAGGATGATTTGCGTGAGAAATAAATGGTTGTGGCAGTTGCCCTAAGTAAGACTGACCTTAAGAGAGGTAAAAAGTACATAGCAATCTTTAGCTTTAGACCCTCAGATTTGTGACATGATGGATAATCTAAGTAGAGGAGAGACCTCTAATCATCTTAGTATATACACTTGGTATCATGGCTCACACCTGTTTATCTTGGAAAGATAGTTCGACTACATTGGATACCCTGTAACATAGTAAATGATCGAAGTCCTATCTTTACCCGTGAGTTTTGGAAATGGAGGTCAAGAAGCTTCGCAACTATGAAGTAAGATTAGTTAAGGCACAGTGGAGTGAAGCTCAAGAAGACGCAACGTGGGAGACTGAAGATAAGACATGCGCATCATACCCTTTTTCTTGAGGGTATATCCTTGATCTCTTTTTCTAGGAATTCTGTGCATGTTTGTTTCTATCTTTTTAGGTATATCCTCTGAGTAATATCTTCGATCCTTAGGTAGAAGCCAATGGATGTAAAAATGTGTTTGAAACATGTTAAGATTGGTGGTTGCAAGTGGTTGCAAGTGGATGCATATACATACGTTAGGCACTAAATCGGCTCAGTCACTTTCATTTTGCATATGCATGAGTAAACTTTTATGTATATGAACTGAAACTTGATGTGTTATCATATGGATGTTGCATTTCTATGAATGATTGTTCACTCATGTAGAAGTTATAAAGTACGATTGGGAATAACTGCATACATGATGGACTCATGGCACTGACATAATTCGCATTGAGGAGGTCAACTGAATCAGTAGACCGCCTGATTTTGCATTAGATAAGGACATGTACACACACTATGCATATGATCATGAAAGCATTAGAAATATTTTAAGGACAATGGACGCTTGTGATTGAATGGTTAAGTAGATGGATGTTGGATGTTAGGATATGCATTCTTCTTAACTTAAAGATTTCGAGGACGAAATCCTTTAAGGAGGGGAGAATGTAACACCCCGTATTTTTTGAGAATATTAAAAGAATGAATTAAAGAATACTTAATTTTTAAAGTGAGAATTAAGGGAAACGGGTTACGCCATTGCGTTCAACTCGGAATTCTACTTGGAATAGAGTCCAAGTTTTCGTAATTCGGACTTCGTGTGAGAAAGTTATGGCACTCAGAAGTTTCAAGAATCTAAATAAAATAAAACAGCTCATATTCAAATTTAAAATTCAAATCACACACCCGGGCTGGGCGGGAAATTTCCCGCCCAGGACCCAAGTCGACCAGGGGGTCGACCTGAAGGTCAACCTAGGTCACATAGGTCGACCACCCCCTATTTCCAGATCCGTGTACAAGTTCATTTCTCTTCATTTGGATGCCCGTTCTGACCAGATTCGTTGATCCCTATGCTATATATACACCCCTAAGGCTATAGTTTTCTCTACACAACTTCATTACGCTTATACTCTACCCTAATTCATATCAAAATAAATCAAAGATGGGGTTATGCCGCTCAAGTTCTTCAAAAAATCAAGTTTAGAATTCAAGTAGAGATTCAAAGGCTAATTCAACGACTTCAACAACTATTTTCTAAGAATCAAATCTAAATTAGAGAATCGATATTCTACGTCAAGGGGTCGCTTTTCAGTTCAAGTAATCAGATCCCAGAATTCAAGACCGTTCTGAAATTTGTAAGTTCTTGTTATTTTCAGAAGTAAAATTCAATTGTGATTCTGACATTGTAATAAATCTGAATATGAGGTTATGCCTATTTCTATCTGTCTTTCTATTAGATCTATCTCTTTTGATACTATTATATCCATTCTTCGTCTCTACTTTCCTTCTTCCCTTTTTGTTTTTATAGCCAGGCTACTGCGAGTCTGAGCAGAATCTTATATGAGATGAACGTACATTGGAAATAAAATTGGGCATAATATATGATTTGGACATGACCAGCGTAAAAATTGGGCATAAAATATGATTTGAACATGACCAACGCCAAAATTGGGAAAAAGTAATAAATTGGGCATAACTGATTTGTAACGGATCTGAGGACATAACACATGTTGTATTTAAAACACAAAATGTATCGAACATATGATGTGAGATTTGAGGCATAAAGTATTGGACATATGACTTGGGATTTGGGGCGTAAATTGAACTGTAAATATGTAAGTTCAATTACTTTTTAGATTTGAACACCTAAATCTAATTGTGGCATGTAATAAAAGGAATACGAATATGCCTGTTGTAAGCAATCCTTTCATTTGAATCTGTGCTTGTATATGACTTTGGGAATCATTATTGACTATGGAATTGGTCCAATCATATCTATCCTTGTTGTATATCGGAATTGGAATCCTGTTTGAGTTCATAACTCTTGTCAAACTTGTACATCTGTGATGGTTCATGATGATATTCATATCATATCTATATGCCTGCAATGTATTCTATGAAAAATTTGTAAATTTGGTATATCAAATCTATTCTACCAATAGTACTTATTGTCGTATGCCTAATATGTTCCAAATTGTTTCTCCGCTTATTTCATGAATCTTGCGTTGAATCTCGAAATACGTATGTAACATGAAATTGACATTATTTGGATCATGTAGTATGGCATGACTGTTAAGATGCAATTTGGGGAAATTTGACATGAATTATGGAATATGTAATTTGACATATTGAACCTAGAATTGACATGAACGACAAAGTTTGAAATTGGGATATAAATCAAGTTTTGGGCGTAATTGTTATTGTTGCGAATTTGGGGCAACTTGTTCGTTAAATCTAAGTTGGGCGTAAAATGGAAAATTGGAACATTAAATCTAGATTTGGCCTAACCATTGATTTGGGGTGCCAAATATAATGAAAATTGTAATTTTGAGGCATGACTATCATTACAAACTTGGAAAGATTAGGCGTAGCCTATTTGAGTAATAACTTGAAATTGAATTTGGGGCCATAACTTGCAATTAGCTTTATTGGGCGTAACTTGAGAATTGGAACATGACTGGTTGGGATAATTAGCATGAAAATTTAGACTTGGACATTTATGGTAAATGTGGCATAATCTGAAATTGACAACAATTGTGAATAATTTACATATAAACTGTAAATATGTAAATTAGTGAAAAGATGAACATGCCTAACCTGATGTTAGATTGAGTTGGGGTTTAAAGCTGCCCGGAACTGCCCGACACATCTAGTAACCACAACAATACCTATCTAATGTGAGAGGTTAGTGCATCATGCCTACGAAAAACCTGAGGTTAGATTGAATTGTGGTGTAAAACTGCCTGGAACCGCCCGGCACATCCAGTAACTGCAACAACACATATCTAATGTGAGAGGCTGGTGCATTAATAAATCAATTAATGCTAATGAGCAAGATGAATGACTAGGGTTAAGTAAATGAGAAACACTTAACCAATATAACCAGATGAATGGCTAGGGTTAAGTAAATGAGAAACATTTAACCAATATAACAAGATGAATGACTAGGGTTAAGTTAATAGGAAACACTTAACCAGTATAGCATGATGAATGGGTAGGGTTAAGTAATAAGAAACACTTAACCAACATAACTTGATTTGTGGTAAGGTTAAGTTAACACGAAAGGGCAACACTTAACCAATATAACTTGATTTGTTGTAGGGTTAAGTTAACACAAGAAGGCAACACTTAACCAAAGTAACATGACAAGAAGGTGGGTTAAGTTAACTTGAATTGATTGATGACACTTAACCGATGCAACATGATGAACACGTGGGGTTAAGTTAACAAGAAACACTTGACCAATATAACTAGATGGACGAACTGGGTTAAGTTGATAGGAAACACTTAACCAATCCAACATGATAAGTGAGGAGAGTCAAGAAACACTTAACCAACATGACATGATGAATGGGTGGGTTAGGCTAACATGAATGGACAACACTTAACCAATATGGCATAATGTGCGGGAGGGTTAAGTACATATCGAGTTGGGTGGGTAATATTAGTAAATATAAGCCCACAAACGTAACCATTAAATAAACACGCTTGAATCGGTGGGAGGGTAAAGTACATATCGGGTTGGTGGGTAATATTAGTAAATATAGGCCCACAAACTTAAACAGTAAGAAACCCTAGTAATGGGGACCTATTCCAGCAGTAACCCCCACAGATGTATCATGGTACCCTGAACTAGGCAGGGTGGGGCACGATTACTGGGATGATTATAAGCGATCAAAACAGCGGCAGGGGTTACGTTAGTGTAGGTTCCGACGGTTTTCGAGCGTGCATGTACTCCGGAGTGGGAAAAAGCAGGCATGGGTACAAGTAGTTATACACTATGCTTCTTGAATCGTGCCGGGTCGCTGTCATAAGGATTGATACACCTTATGGTGGGACCATCACAGGGTATCTACACACAAGAGAGGGCCGATTGACAAAGACACATGGAACATTAATGCAAGTAAGGAGCCGATCGATAGGGTAGTAAGGGTACATCTAACATGTTCATGGCAATTAGGTAGATTGAGGTGGAATCCTCACGATAGATGTACACCTGAAGGCTACCACAATTGCGGGGATTGGGATCACGTTATCATATTATCATTTTATACAGATTACTAGTTGGGACACTAGTTAGGCGGTGCAGAGATATAGAAATCAGAATAACAGGGTAGTAGCGAAGCAGAGAAAGAGTAGAAGCGCATTTAGTTTATCTTGCCTTATCATACCTTATGTTTATCCTATGTTATCATGTTATCCCGGTTATCTCGGTATTATCTTGCATTCAGTTTATTCATGTCATGATTCTTTTGCCTATTTATATGCTGAAAGTCACTGGACTTACCAGACTTATGTCTGACCTAGTTTTGTTTCTCCTCTTTTCTTCCGTCCCCTCCCCCCGGTTCATATGGAGGAAATGTTACCACTTAGCGCAGTTTTCCTTCCAAGCTTGAAGATAGTCAATGTATTGCTTTGGACTCTCTCTTCCGCTGCTATGGCTGGTTCATGCTTTATTGGGGAATATCATTGTTATTTTTATGCTTCTTTTATACTTGGAAGTTTTTGAATCAAGACAGAATTTCTATGTATTACTTTTAAGTATGATTGAGGCAATTATTGTAAAAGCTTGATTGAATTAAGTTGTTTATAAAATGACTTTATTTTCCGCTGCATTATTTGTCTATCTTTTAATTTATCTGCATCTTTTACTTATAATGCACCACTGAAGTTAAGGCATTCCCTTTGTGAGTGACCTTAACGGAGGTGGGGTGTTTCAATTACAATTTGATTCATATACCCATAGTTATATTTATGATTCTAATCAAAATTATTCCTAAAACCACATTATAAGTTATGCCCCCAAACCTCCCAATCACATGTAATACCCAAATAAACCTTTTCCCTTTTATTCTCGATATCATTCAATCGCATAAATCCACAATAGGCATAGGTTCGAAGATGGCCTAGCTATATAAAAATAAAAAAGGGGAGAATAAAAGGAGGAAACCCATTGTAGGCATAAAATGACTGATTATAATTAAGCATATGACAACAATTATTAGGCATAAGTGAACTTTACCAGATCAGATCTTTCAATAGGTTTATTACGTGTATAAATGGGGAATGGCGAACGATATATCCATTATTATAAAAAATATATTTTAAATCCACTCACTTGTATCTTCCCCAATTCTAGATCTGATCCATGGTTTTCTCCCTTTTTGCGCAGCATAGATCCAGGCATCTGAATTCTTTTCTCTTATTTTGGAGTAGAGGAATCCTAGATCTATCTTTTTATTTTAAGAACATATTTGGAGAGGAAGAGAAGAGATTAGTTCTAAGAATTGCTTGGGGAAGAAAAAGAATCTAAATTATTTTAGGTTGGAGCAGCGTCATGGCATCGCCATTAGTTTAGGTCAAGGAAACAATAGGGTTAGGGTCCATTATATAGTTTCTAAGCCAATGAACCTAGTCAGAAAACGTGCCTACATACAAAACGATGTATTTCGCTCAGATCTGGGAGAGGGTCTACCCCTATATGGGGGGTTGACACCTGTTTCTTCCCCCTATAGGGGGGTCGACACCTATGTCGATTGGGGGGAGGGGGGTTCGACACCCTTCGAGCGGGATTTTTCCCGCTCACCCGCTTTTGACTGTTTTTGAATATTTTTGAATTATGGATATATTTTGGGTATATATATATGAGCCTTATATGTATACAAACTTCGAAAGCTCATAACTTCTTCATACATTATCTATTTTATGCAAACTTGGACTCTATCCAAGCAGAATTCCGAGACGAACGCAATGGTTATGTCCGTTTTACTTAATTTCTGATATTTAAATTAAGTAACTTTATTTTATTACCTCTTTTGTTACATATATCGTTAACATATTAATTTTTCCGTCTCTTCCACTAATTTAAATTGCACATCACCATTATTTATATTTCCATGCATATAGACATTTCTAATTTTATTAAAAATGCGGGGTGTTACATTCTCTAACCCTTAAAGAATTTCGTCCCCGAAATTCGATAGGGGTAAAATATATAATCCCTCGCATCAAACCATCACGTGTGCATCAAATTTTTGCAAACATTGTGCACAGGTGCAAAGTGAAATACATCATAGTAATACATGTATGCCAAATTGGTACCACCTATATGTATGCAAACTTTTAAAATCTCTTTCAAAACATGATGCTCACATCCTAAATATACTTGTAGTTCTATATGAATGCAATATTTTTGAAAAATCAAAACATTTTTCACCCAAATTTTCCCACACTCTTACAGAATAAGAGCATATTTCATCCATTTATTGCATCCAAAATCCTACCAACCATCATTAAATTCAACATTTAGAAAAAAAATAATTTTCTAAATTTGATTTCTTATGTTACAAAAAGGTATAAAACGAAAAATTCGCTTCTTCCTATTTTCTTTTATGTACCTTTTCTAATTGTACTCGGATTTTTATGTAACTTTTCTATAAAGATTTCCTATTTTCCTATCCAAATACAACTACATAAGAAAATTTTCTCTTCTTTTTCAACTTATCTTGGAAAATTTTCATTTTAATCATCTTTTCTTAAGATTTTCATTTTCTCTTCCCGTCAAGTTTGTTGCTTTACTGAATTTGTTGTTTTCCTCTTAGTTAGGCTATTCTCATTCTTAGCTTATTTTTGCATTAAGCCTTTCCATCTTTCGACATCCTACGCAGCTACTATCAATGGCCAAGAATCAAAAGACCATTTTACTAAAGAAAAGTCCAACCACAAACTCTCAACGCTTACTTGCCCTTCCACTATCTAGTAGTCACTACTAGTCCTTGCTATGTATTACTAGCCTACACTTTTTTTCAAGCAATAATCCTAGGCTTCACAATGCTTATGCATTCTACGGGATTTTTTTTAATTATTCCAACATAGTCCTTGCTATTTACTTCATAACCTCTAACCATTGCCGCCTTTCCTAGGTACTAATCCTTATCTGCTCCATTTTTTTTCAAAACATGGTTTGGCCTCTCTTTTTATTAAATTTTTCTTCCAAAAATTAAAAGTGGTAAAACTTTATTTTCTTTTCCAAAACTTACTTTTGCCAAACCATAAAAACATGTCACAACAAAAATGCAGAACATTTTATTTTTTCAAATCACAAAACTGGAGTAGATAAGGACAACTATCAGGTTACATTGTTTGAACCTACAATGTTAATTTTGGCTGTTTTCTGTAAGGCATAAAAATGTACTGTATTCTTACTCTCTACAAATTGTTTTGTCCACCCAACAAAATTTTCTTTTTAAAATAATAAACAAAACCTATAGTCCAAAGAATAGAGATTTTCAAAACTTTCTTTACAAAATGTTATCTTTTCTTTTCAACCTTTTCATATCCAATAACATGAAAACTAGCGATGAAACACCTCACGTTCGTTAATGTCACTCACTAAGGGAATGCATTAAGTTTTGTGAATCATTGTAGGTAAATAGACACACAATAATTACAAGACAGATATAAATAAAGGTAGCAGCGGAAATTTCAAAATTTTTATTGCAGACTTAAATCATAATCTCGTGGTTAATAATACCATAATTTATAAAACCGTTAAAACAAAATACTTCTGTCTTGCATAATTAGAGTACATAGGAATTAAAAGAAAAGATTATTCCCCAATAAAAGAGTAAGCCATAGCGGAGACAAAGACTCGAGCCATACTTCAACAGTAGCTCCTAACAAGATGATATCCAAATCCTGGCTAAGCCTGGGTGTTTCCTCCCTGAGAACGTGGGGGGAACGGAAGGGAGAAGGAAAAACAAAAAGGGGGTCAGACATAAAGTCTGGCGAGTCTAATGGCTTTTAGCCAGTAAATAAATAAAGGTGAACACGACAGGCATAAAGTGTATAAGAGAGATCGCTTGAAACACCCAAACTCCATTAAGGTCACTCACTAAGGGAATGCCTTAACTTTGGTGGAGGGTTATGGGTACAAGACACAGAAAAATTTACAAGACAGATAAATTTAAGCAGTGGAATTCAAATATTTATTTCATACGTAGTTCAATACAAAAGCATTACACTAAATTGTCTCAAAACAACTTCAAACATTTACACCACAATTTCTGTCTTGATTATTCAATAAAGAAGCATAAACCAAAAAGTAAAAATGTATAAATCACCAAGGATCATATCCAAAGCCATAGCCAATTGTAGGAGATTCCAAGTCATACATCTACTTTCTTGAAGCTTGTAAAGAGTCTGATTAAGCTGGAGTATTTCCTCCCTGTGGACCTGAGGGGGGGGGAACGGAAGAAAAGAAGATGAAAGAAAACGGGTCAGACAATAAGTCTGGTAAGTTCAGTGGTTACTAGTATTTAAACAAGAAAAAGGGATTATGACAGTGATAACAGAACATAGGATAATACCCTAATATAAGATAAGAGGGGCATGTGATCACACCCATTACAATAGTCTCTGCACCTACTTAACCATTGGTTCAACCAGCCCACGTGTTTACAACAAACGATCCCCTTAGTGATCGGCTCCTACTAGCATGTATTCAAGTCCTATGTCCTTCGGCCCCGCTTGATTGTAGTCACCTGTGCTAGTCCTACCATGGGGTGTATCAGTCCATCTAGTGGCAACCCGACACGATTCAAGTTGCACAGTCTACACTACTGATGCCCAGTGCCTGATTTTTCCACTTCGGAGTACGTGCACGCCCATACTCTGCCGGTACCTACACTGGCCCACCAACCGCCAACATTTTGACCGCTTATAATTCAGCCCAGTAATCGTGCCCCACCCTGTCTAGTTTCATGGTACCATGATACATCTATGTGGGTTACTGCTAAAATGGGTCCCCGTTACTAGTGTTTTCTAATGAACATGTTTATTTGGTTAACTGTTCAAGTTTACCTAACCTAGCCCATTCGTTTTAGTTAGCATGTTGAATCGGTTAAGTGTTTTCCTAATTTACTTAACCCTACCAATCCTGACTTAGCTTTAATTTATTAAAGCACCAACCACTCACATTAGTCAAGTCTTTTTGTGGTTACTGGATGTGCCGGTCGGTTTCGGGCAGATTTACACCACAACTCAGTCTAACATCAGGTTATTTTTGGGCTTGATGCACTAACCACCCACATTAGATAGGTCTTGTTGTGGTTACTGGATATGCCGGTCGGTTCCGGGCAGATTTACACCGCAACTCAATCTAACCTCGGGTTAGGCATATTCATCTTTTCTAAATTCATATTTTTCTATATATGTCAAATTTCTTTATGTAAATTTAATTTAATTTTTAATCATGGCATAATTATCCTATGATTATGCTCAACATAAATGGAATATCAAATATACCATTTAATGAACAAATCTATGCCATGAATTTTCATATTTCCCATCGCTAATCCCATGGAACGTATGCGTAAATCACATAAAATGTTGGGCTAGCAAATTAGCCCAAACCCATAAAAAAGGGTAATAAACAAAGATCATGACATAAACATAAAATAGCATACATTAAACTTATCACATGTAACTTGGCATAGATGTATATCATTAACTTTAATCAATTGGGCAAAGGTGAACTTGTGACTAAGTTGAATCTAATCGTCATGTAAACTTGATAAAGGTCTAGCATGAAAGTTTAAATATAATCACAGTTCCAACCTACAACTTGGCATATAATCTTATGTATGTCAAAACATAATAAAGTTATCATAGTCATTTTCTTATCAAAATTTAGCATGATGTTTAACAACATAAGAGGACTACAATTCCACTTTTACAACATAAATAGATTCAACTTGGCATAGTTCTAAATATTTGTAAATGTAAATCTAACATGTGAACATGTGATTTAGATCCTAAATTTGCAAATAACCATCGAATTACAACATGACATGTTTTACCATTTTGTTGGCATAATAAGTTCTTTACTCAATCGTAATAACATACGATGTTGTACATCACCCAAGCATATAAACATGAAATATACAACATGTTCATCGCCATAAGCATATAGACATAAAATATACAACATGTTCATCGCCAAAAACATATAGACAAGATTAATTACAACTATATTTTAAGATAAACGAGAATCAAATCTCATACATAAGCATCGTA
Source organism: Allium sativum (assembly GCA_030737875.1). NCBI lineage: Eukaryota > Viridiplantae > Streptophyta > Magnoliopsida > Asparagales > Amaryllidaceae > Allium > Allium sativum. Next base: position 859,695,951 of record CM060915.1, on the reverse strand, counting down.
CTATATTCCAATTACAACATGTCATGATTCAATCGAAGGAATGTTTAAATCTGTGTAACAACTAACTTACAAACTAAAAGAAATTCTTGCGTTCTGAAATATGAATTCTGAAATTGGAGATGCGCGCCTTTGATGAAGATCGTTGAATTAAAGTAGTTTTAATTTGATTCTTGATTCAAGTTCTTTAACTCGTCTTTTGAGTCGAAAAGGGTGACGGCTACTCCAAGTCCTCCATTGACAGCATTTCGGTTCTAGGTTAAATTTTCTGTGTGTTTTTAGGTTAGGCAATGAGTTGCTTATATAGAATTTCAATTTGATTATAGCCGTCAGATGAACCTAGGGTTAATCACAGCCACTCAGACTTGATCAGGCCCATCTAGAAACCCTAGTGACTCAGCAGTGAGTCAGAAATCATTCAGATTTCAGACCTGGCTAGGGGCCAGGTCGACCCCAAGGTCGACCTCAATAGGGGAGGTCGACACTAGGGTCAACCCCCTGGTCGACCTGCCTGGGAGGGAATTTTCCCGCCCAGCTCGCTTCGGCTTCTGTTTGAATTTTTGAACTTGTTCTTTCAAGCTGTTTGAATTTATTCGAATTTCTGAAACTTCTAACAGCCATAACTTCTTCATACGAAGTCCAATTTACGCAAACTCGGACTCTATCTCAACCAGAATTTCGAGACGAACACAATGGCGTAGCCCGTTTCCCTAAATTCTCACATTTTAAATTAAGTATTCTAGTATTTATAATTATAACGTTAACAGAAAGTACGGGGTGTTACATTCTCCCCTTCTTTTAGGATTTCGTCCCCGAAATCTTTAAGTCGAGAAGAACTTATATCCTACCATCCAATCACCCATCTACTCAGCCATCAAACACAGGCATCCATTGTCCTTAAAAGATTTCTAATGCTTCATGATCATATGCATTGTGTGTGTATATGTCCTTATCTAATGCAAAATCAGGCGGTCTACTGATTCAGTTGACCACCTTAATGCAAATTATGTCAGTGCCATGAGTCCATTATGAATGCAAATTTTTCCTACTCAAAATTTCTTACATGAGTGCACAACCATTCATACAAATGCAACATCCATATGACAACCCATCAAGTTTTAATCCATAAACCAATACATATATGCATATGCAATTTGGAAGTGACTGTGCTGATCTAGTACCTAATGTGTGTGTATATGCATCCACTAGCAACCACTAACAACCATGTGCAACCACTTGCACCATCAATCATAACTTTTTTCAATTACATGTTTACATCCAAATGGGTTCCTACCTAAGGATAAAGGATAGGATCGAGGAGATATACCTAAAAAAACATAGATACGAGCATAAACTTGAGGAAAAAGAGATTAAAGACGCACCCTCAAAAAGAAAAGGGTAGGTTGCGCGTATAAGGTCCTCAGTTTCCCAAGTCGCGTCTTCCTCGGTGTCGCTCCATTGAACTTTGACGTGCTTAACTTCACAATTGCGTAGCTTTTTGACCCCTGTTCCCAAGATATGGGTTGGAACTCTCCTCACCGTTGCTTCTCGTTTAACTTCAACTTCCTCTACATACTTGGTTCTACCACTTCCGCAGACTCGTTTAAGCATTTCCGCAGGTGAGAGACATGAAAGACATTATGAATCCTGGCAAATATTCGGGTAGCTGTACCCTATAAGCCATCTTACCAATTTTCTCGATGATAGGGAGCGATCCTACAAATCTTGGTGCTAGCTTTCCTGTGGATCCAGAGCGAACGACATTCCTCAAAGGAGATACTTTAAGGAACACCTTGTCTCCATCTTCGAACTCAAGGTCAGTTCTTCTTTTGTCTGTGTAGGACTTCTGCCTATCTTGGGCAATCTTCATTCTTCTTCGTATCAAGTCCACTTTTCTGAAGTCTCCCTAATCATGTCTGGTCCAAGTATGAGCTTGTCTGTTGACTCCCACCAGCAAGTTGGTGACCTGCAAGGTCTTCCATATAAAGCTTCTAAAGGTGCCATACGTATGGTGGCTTGGTAGCTATTGTTGTAAGCGAATTCCACCAAAGGTAGATGATCCTACCTGGTACCTCCGAAGTCAATAATGCATAACCTCAAGAGGTCTTCCAATACTCTGTTGACTCTTTCCGTCTGGCCATTAGTTTGAGGGTGATAGGCCATGCTTAAACATAACTGTGTGCCTACAGCCTCTTGTAAGCTCTTCCAAAACTCGCTCGTGAAGATAGGGTCTCGATCACTCACTATGCTGGAGGGTATCTCATGGAGTCGAACTATCTCCTTAAGATATATGGATGCTAGAGAAGAGGCAGTCCTTCTACTCTTGACGGGTATAAAGTGGGCGCTTTATGTGAGCCTGTCCACTATTACCCAAATGCTAGTATTGCGTCTTCTTGACCTAGGCAACCCATCTATAAAGTCCATTGAGATGCTATCCCATTTCCACTCTGGGATCTCTAGAGGATGGAGTAGACCACTAGGCTTCTTCTGCTCCGCCTTGACTTGTTGGCATATTAAACATTTAGAAACAAATTCAGCTACGTCTTTCTTCATGCCATTCCAAAAGAAAACTCTTTTGATATCTTTATACATTTTGTCTCCGCCTGGGTGTATAGTCAGCTTGGAATGGTGTGCCTCTTCTAGAACCGTCTTTACCAAGCCCCTTGCATGTGGGACACATAGTCTTCCATCTCATCTCAACCAGCCCTTGGCGTCCATGGAGTCTCTATTGAGGTGACTATAAGTCTCACCATTAATTAATTTGTCCATTACTTCGGCTAGCTGAGGGTCTTCTCTTTGCGCGGCTCCGACTGAGTCTAATAAAGTTAGTCGCACTTCTATTGTTGCTAGGAAGCCGGGTACAAAGTCAATGGAGGGTCTGAAGTTAAAGCTTTCTATGAACTCCAAGCTTTGCCTTTCCACAAAGAGAGGGCTTAAGGTTAGCTTCTTTCTAATTTATGTGTATGATACTGCATTGCCCTTGCCAGGAGTGTAGGAAATCTCAAAATTGTACGAGGCGAGGAACTCCATCCACCTTTGATACCTCAAGTTGAGATCTTTCTACGAGAATAGGTATTTCAACGATTTATGGTAGTATACAGTTCAAATTTCTCACCTAGGAGATAATGGTGCCAAGACTTAAGCAAAAAACGATGGCTGCCAACTCTAGGTCGTGGGTCGGGTAGTTTTTCTCATGTACCTTCAACTGTCTTCCACTATAAGCCACTACCTTCCCTTCTTGCATCAGAACAGCGCCTAGCCCCTTTCCGCATGCATCTGTGTATACTGTGAACATCTTGCTTCCATCAGGCAATGTCAGAACTGGGGCTGTTGTTATAGCCCTTTTCAAACGTTGGAAAGCAATATCGCAATCCAAGTCCCAATTGAAAGCTAGGTTCTTCTTTGTCAGTCTTGTTAGTGGAGTTGAGATTTTTGCAAAATCTTTGATGAACTTTCGGTAAAAGCCTGCTAGCCCGAGAAAGCTTCAGACTTAGGTTGCGTTTCGAGGAACCTTCCAATCTTGCACATCAACCACTTTTGCGGGGTCCACAGCTATCCCCTCTTTGGACACCACATGTCCAAGGAACCTAACTTCTTCTCTCCAGAAATGGCATTCGGAGAATTTCGCCTTCAACTGATGTGCACGGAGAGTATCCATGACTTCTTTTAGATGCTGAGGATGCTCTTCCTCATTCTTTGAGAAGATCAAAATATCGTCTACGAAGACCACCACGAATTTATTGAGGAATTCTCGGAACACCCTGCTCATTAACTCAACGAAGTAAGTGGGTGCATTTGTCAAGCCGAAAGGCATGACAAGCCATTCGAAGAAACCATCGGGAGTTCTGAATGCGGTCTTATCAATGCTGTCTTCAGCCACTCTTTGCTGATGAAACCCGGTAGCTAAATTTAATTGGGAGAAAACCGATGCATCTATAAGCTGATCGAATAAATCATCTATTCTTGGGAGTAGGAGTCTTTTCTTCTTGGTTAGCTTGTTTAGCTTGTTTAGCTCCCAATAATCAATGCACAGGCGAAGCGAACCATCAGCTTTGGTGGCGAACACTACCGGAGCACCCCATTCAGAAATACTCTATCTTATGAACCCCTTTTCAAAGCAGCTCTTTGATTTGCTTGCTGAGCTCCTTCTCTCCCATGGGGCCATGTGCCTAACAGGTAAGGCGACGGGTTTTGCATTATCAACAAGGTATATGCGGAAGTCTATCTCCCTCTTCGGGGGTAAACCCTTTACCTCTTCAAACACATCAGAATATTCACGTACTACCTTTACAGACCGCAAGTCCTCAATAGACGCATCAAGAGATTCTAGATAGCTTAGCATAACAGCGTTTAGGGGATTGCAAGAAATTTCAAGAGTGTTACCAAGGCGATTCAGGAGTCTAACCACTCTTTTTTTACAGTCGAGGATGACACCATTATTGGATAGACAATCCATGCCTAGAATCAATACGTAGCCCGTGAAGCCCAAAACATAGGCATTCCATCTAAACTCAATGATTAGAATAGATATTTTCAAACCCAAACAAACCATTGACAAATAAGCTGAGCTCCCAATTGGATTTGAAACAACCAAGGGATCCTCTACTAAACTAGTGTCTAGGTACAGAGATTCAACTAAATCAGCGGATACAAATGAGTGTGACGCGCCATAATCAAACAATGTACGAACAGGATGATCAAAAAAATAGACTAAACTTTCGATAGAAATGTTTCTACCTCGTTCTTGTGGAGGTGCCGTGAGAGAATGAACTTGTCCTCCAAATGAAGGTCCAGCTCCCTACCCTTGCTTCTTTGGGCATACCCTAGCCATGTGTCCTATCTCACCACAGTGGAAACAACCACCCATCTTTCTTTTCTTTTTCCTGCAGTCATTGATCAGATGCCCGGGAATGCCACAGAAATTACACTTTCTCTTTTCACGGGGTTTGTTTTCTTCCCGCCTTTCTTTGAATCAGCCTTCTTATTCTGTGACCCTTCCCCCTTCTTATCTTGAGGCACTTCTTCTTTTGCCTCATTCTTGCCCTTGTCTTCCTCATGTAAGAGTGCCATGTCCACTAACCTCTCGTAAGTTGCCCCCATAGGTATATGGGTCATAGCCAAGCTGTGAAGTGGCTCATTCAATACCTTGACAAAACGGAGAGCCTTCTTTTGAGGAGTATTCACTAAGTCCACTCCAAAACGGGCCAGCTGATTGAATTGATTGACGTACTCCTTGACAGTCGTACTTCCTTGCTTAACAGATAAGAACTTTTCCAGTTGTAGACTTCGTCTAGCTTGTGAGAGGAATTTCATCTCAAACCTTATCCTGAAATCCATCCATGCGTCAACAGGTCTTTCAGCGTTAGTGACTTTCCACCAATAGGAAACATCGTCTTTGAGAAACCATACTGCTAACTGTACCTTCTGCCTATCGTCCACCTCAAAGATAACGAACAGAGTTTCTTTGAGCCAGTTCCTCGCTTCTACGAATGATTCAGTTCCCTTGAAATCCTTTCCACCCATGGCGCTAAAATATCTACAGATCTTTGAGAAAGCATTTGCACGAGGAGGAGGAGGAGGAACCGCTGCAGCTAGAGGAGGAATATCTGTTGGGCCTGCGTCATTGGCCCTAGCCTCTAAGTTCCTCCTGAACCAGCCAGGTATTGGCACATCCTCTGGAAGGTTAAGATTCCCAGACACGCTGAAACGAAAAAGAAAAGATTCAAAATGAAGGATAGAAAGATAGTGCATCTGGATTTGGGGATTATGCCTTTTTAAATTAAAAACAACATTTTTCCTTGTAAAATGCTTCTTTATATTTCTTTTTGAAAGATAGTTTTCAAAAATTCTTATCTGATCTGGTAAACCTTTTGCTTTGATACCAAGTGAAACACCCCACCTCCATTAAGGTCACTCACTAAGGGAATACCTTAACTTTGACGGAGGGTTATGGGTACAAGACACAGAAAATTTTACAAGATAGATAAATTTAAGCAGCGAAATTAAAATATTTATTTCATACGTAGTTCAATACAAAAGCATTACACCAAATTGTCTCAAAACAACTTCAAACATTTACACCATAATTTATGTCTTGATTATTCAATAAAGAAGCATAAACCAAAAAATAAAAATGCATAAATCCCCAAGGATCATATCCAAAGCCATAGCCAATTACAGGAGAGTCCAAGTCATACATCTAATTTCTTGAAGCTTGTAAAGAGTCTGATTAAGCTGGAGTATTTCCTCCCTGTGAACCTGAGAGGGGGGGGGGGGAAACAGAAGAAAAGAAGATGAAAGAAAACAGGTCAGACAATAAGTCTAGTAAGTTCAGTGGTTACTAGTATTTAAACAAGAAAAAGGGGTCATGACAATGATAAAAGAACATAGGACAATACCCTAATATAAGATAAGAGGGACGTGTGATTGCATCCATTACTATAGTCTCTGCACCTACTTCACCATTAGTTCAACCAACCCACGTGTTTACAACAAACGATCCCCTTAGTGATCGGCTCCTACTCGCATGTATTCAAGTCCTGTGTCCTTCGGCCCCGCTTGATTGTAGTCACCTGTGCTGGTCCCACCATGGGGTGTATAAGTGCCTCTGGTGGCGACCCGACACGATTCATGATGCACAGTGTACACTATTGATGCCCAGTGCCTGATTTTTCCACTCCGGAGTACGTGCACACCCATACATTGCCGGAAGCTATACTGGCCCACCAACCGCCGACATTTTGACCGCTTATAATTCAGCCTAGTAATCGTGCCCCCTGCCTAGTTTCATGGCACCATGATACATCTATGTGGGTTATTGCTAAAATGGATCCCCGTTACTAGTGTTTTCTAATCAACATGTTTATTTGGTTAAGTGTTCAAGTTTACCTAACCTAGCCCATTCGTTTTAGTTAGCATGTTGAATCGGTTAAGTGTTTTCCTAATTTACTTAACCCTACCAATCCTGACTTAGCTTTAATTTATTAAAGCACCAGCCACTCACATTAGACAGGTCTTGTTGTGGTTACTGGATGTGCCGGTCGGTTCCGGGCAGATTTACACCACAACTCAGTCTAACCTCGGGTTCTTTTTGGGCTTGATGCACTAACCACCCACATTAGACAGGTCTTGTTATGGTTACTGGATATGCCGGCGGTTCCGGGCAGATTTACACCACAACTCAGTCTAACCTTGGGTTAGGCATATTCATCTTTTCTAAATTCATATTTTTCTATATATATCAAATTTCTTTATGTAAATTAAATTAAATTTTTAATCACGGCACAATTATCCTGTGATTATGCTCAACATAAATGGCATATCAAATATATCATGAAATATACAATATGTTCATCGCCATAAGCATATAGACATGAAATATACAACATGATCATCGCCACAAACATATAGATAAGATTAATTACAACTATATTTTAAGATAAACGAGAATCTAATCTCATACATAAGTATCGTACTATATTCCAATTACAACATGTCATGATCCAATCGAAGGAATGTTTAAATCTGCGTAACAACTAACATACAAACTAAAAGAAATTCTCGCGTTCTGAAATCTGAATTCTGAAATTGGAGATGTGTGCCTTTGATGAAGATCGTTGAATTAAACTAGTTTTAATATGATTCTTGATTCAAGTTCTTTAACTCGTCTTTTGAATCGAAAAGGGCGACGGCTATTCCAAGTCCTCCATTGATGGCATTTCAGTTCTAGGTTTAATTTTCTGTGTGTTTTTAGGTTAGGCAATGAGTTGTTTATATAGAATTTCAGTTTGATTATAGCCATCAGATGAACCTAGGGTTAATCACAACCACTCAGAACTGATCAGGCCCATCCAGAAACCCTAGTGACTCAGTAGTGAGTCAGAAATCGTTCAAATTTCATATCTGGCCGGGGGCCAGGTCGACCCCCGGGTCGACCTCAATGGGGGAGGTCGACACTTGGGTCGACCCCTTGATCGACCTGCTTGGGCGGGAATTTTTCCGCCTAGCTCGCTTCTGGTTTCTGTTTGAATTTTTGAACTTGTTCTTTTGAGCTGTTTGAATTTATTCGAATTTCTGAAACTTCTAACAGCCATAGAAGTCCAATTCACGCAAACTCGGACTCTATCTCAACCAGAATTCCGAGACGAACACAATGGCGTAGCCCGTTTCCCTTAATTCTCACATTTTAAATTAATTATTCTAGTTTTTATAATTATAATGTTAACAGAAAGTACGGGGTGTTACATCGCTATACAAATGGCCAGTGTGACAAGGCAGATAAGGTGAGGTATATACATGCTTCACTAATGACTACTCTGCACTATAACTAGTATAACTGAAATGAAATGATCCCTTCCACTATAAGCTGGTAGTCTTAGGTCATACGTCCAAGTATACCATAACCACTACCCTAATCTGTCGGCTCCCTACTCTGTAGATATCATGTGCTAGCCACACAGTAGTAGGTATCACTTCCCTAAAGTGGCAACCCAAGATGTGCACAGGGATACCTACTGGTGTCACGGTCGACTTGTCCCCCTCTGCCCGGTCCATGCACGCATATGTCCCCTGTCGGTTTGCGTTGTCTACAACACCCGTCATGTTTTGGATCTCTTATAATCAATCAGTAAGCGTGCCCCTTCTCCGCCTAGTTCGGAGTTCTCTACTCTGATACCAACTATGGGTTACTGACTGAAATGGGTCCCACACAATATGATACAAGCTCTCCTCTTTTTATTGTATCCCCACCAGGTTTTCCACTGACTTTGTATACGCTAAAAGGGCGATCTTTAATTACATAGCCCTATACTAGTTATGTATGCCTTAAAGGGTGATCTTTAATTACATAACTCCCATACAATATGATACAAGCTCTCCCCTTTGTCTTGTATCCCCACTAGGTTTTCCATTGACTATGTATACCCTAAAAGGGTGATATTTAATTACATAGCCTTTATTATTTTATCTACCCGTTATGTATACCACTTAGGTGTCTTTAATTACATAAGTCTTTGATTACATTACATGTATTGGGTTAAGTATGTGGGCCTATATATATATATATATATGTATATGTGTATGTGTATATATATGTATATTACCCATCCCCTCTAACTTACTTAACCCCTCCTCACTAACCATCCAATTTTACTTAACCCTAACTTAAGTCCATATTCATATTAAATTAGGTTAAGTAATCCATTTCTTTACCATGTCCAATTATGGTTATAATGGTTAGACCTCTCACATTAGGCCTTCGACGTGTGGACGCTGGATATGTCGGTTGGGTCCAGGAAGTCTTATTCCACAGTTGGGCCTAACCTCGTGTCTTAGCCTGATTCTTATTTGCGTACTTAGACCTCGCACAATAGGTTCAACATTAGTGGTTGCTGGATATGTCGGTCGGGTCCGGGCAGACTTCCGCCACTAATGTAACCTAACCTTGTGTCATGAGTATAATTAACATTATTAATTTTAATTACTAACATTCCATTTTTAATTAATTTACCAATTAATTAATCCTTTCCTTTTATAGGTGTCTATACCTATTTTGCAACAATAGTTTGAATTACATATCCATAAATGGTCATATTCAAATTATGCCATTTTTACCCAACTTTTCCTATGTCATTATAGGTAATTAATTCTACGTTTCCCCATTTGAATTATATGCCCATTTCATATAAATATTACATAAACTATGTCAATTACAAATTCCCTTTATCCTCGTTCCTAACTAATGTATTCACAAGTATTTTGGCGGCATTGAGGCTATAAAGTAGCCTCGTCATAACAATAAAAGGGAACATGATAAGGGTGACAGTTCAACATGTTTTGGCACAAATATTAACATAACTAGCATAGTAACTAAGTGAGTGGACATGTGATAATTATAATAATAAAGTGGATATCAAATTAATAACTTGTGTTTAGGCAAGCATAATGAGATCTAGATTCAATATTGGGTGTCCAATTACCTAAATCTAGCATAGACAGGGTGGCATAACAACAAGTTTAGATTCATATGTCAAGTTTACCACATATATCAAGGTGTCATAATATAGTAATTGAAAGGTGATTAACCCCAAAATAAAGATCCAAGTAATGTCAAATTAATGGATGTACAATCATCCTAACATGGTTACAAATCAATGTTCATATAAACGTAATATCGAATCACCATAATCAGATCTAGAAAGTTAGATCTGTATTAACAAGTTCACATGTACCACAATATAATTGTAATTCAAGATTCACATAGGAAACATAGTAGAATGTCCATATATTAGATCTAGGGAAAATGATATAGTATGCTTTCATAAGCTCATGATTTACAGCATGTACCCAATTCATAGTCTATCACTATTCACATTTACCTATTTAAACCTAAAAGTGACTAGCACACACAGAAAAGAACGGATCTTGAATTCTGGGATCTGATTTCTAAATTTGTTAAGCGTAAAACTTGATGTAGACTTTGATTTTTATGTTGTAGCTTGAATTTGATTTTTTATGGTGGAGGCTAGATTAGTTTAGGATGCAGCAGCATATAGGCTCATGAATGAATTTAGCTTAGATTAGGGTTTAGATTAGATGTGTAGGATTAATTAGAGCCTTTAGATCAACATAGGATCCATCCAAACCATCTAGTCCAAGAAAATGTGTCACCAGGCCAATCAGAGAACGCCACGTATGCCCTAAAACATAAGAATTCGCAAAGGCCATTCTGGGCCAATGGGACCGATTCCAAACACCCTGAGTCGACCCCGGGTCGACCAAGCGGGGCTCGGGTCGACCAAAAAATAAGTCGGTTCAGTGTTATGTCGTCCCGCTTCCGCTGTTTTGAATTTTTTCTTCTTGAATTTTAGGTTGATTTTATTTTGATAATTTATATATATATGTATATATATACACACACACACATTCCCCTTATATGTATACAAACCTACAAGGTGCATAACTTTCTCACACATTATCCGTTTAATCCAAACTTTAGGTCCATCTTGACCAGAATTTTGAGACGAACGTAATGGTATAGTCTGTTTTACTTAGTTCTTCTTCTAAAAATTAGGTATTCTTCATTTTGCCAAATTTAATATTCATAGAAAATATGGGATGTTACACCCCTCCTTAAAGGATTTCGTCCCCGAAATCTCTGAGTTAAGAAGAATGTATCCTAACATCCAACATCCAACTCCTCAACCATCAATCATAGGCATCCATTGTCCTTAAAAAGATTTCTAATGCTTTCATGATTATGCGCATAGTGTGTATATGTCCTTATCTAATGCAAAATCAGGTGGTCTACTAATTCAGTTGACCTCCTTAATGTGAATTATGTCAGTGCCATGAGTCCATCATGTATGCAAATAAACCTATTATAACATATAAGCTCTACATGTGTGCACACTCATTTATCCAAATGCAACATCCATATGCTAGTTCATCCATTTCCATCCATAAAAGAAAAGAAACCTCAGACACATCCATATGCAGTATGAGAGTGATTGAGCCGATCTTAGTGCCTAATGTGTGTGTATATGCGTCCACAGGCAACCGCTAGCAAACACTTGCATCCGTCAAACATAACATGTCTCAAACACATGTTTATAATCATTGGATTTCCTACCTAAAGGTCGAAGATTCGATTGATAGGATATACTTAGATGATAGAATCAAATGCGAATAAAAGCTTTTGGAAGAGAAGTTAAGAACATTCCCTTAGAAAGGAAAGGGTACGAAGCGTAAAAATCTTGTCTTCGGTCTCCCAAGTTGCATCTTCTTGATTGTCTCCCCACTGGACCTTCACCAACTTGACTTCTCATTTGTGTAGCTTCTTAATCTCCGATCCAAGTATGTAAGCTGGAACTCATCCAATCATTGCTTCCTTCTTTATTTTCACTTCCTTTCGCAAGTTTGGCCCAACTATCTCGAACTCTATACATTTTATCGCCACTTGGATGAATAATCATCTTGGAATGATGGGCTTCCTCAAGGACTGTCTTCAATAGGTTTCCCATCCTGATATGATTCACCTATCAAACCTCTTCTGAAGTAGCCCCGCTACTTGCTTATCAAGTTCCCTCTTTTCGTTTAGGAGCCATATGGTGCACAGGTAATGCAACTGGCTTTGCATTGTCCACCAGGTAAATGCGGAAATCAATCTCTTACCTCGAGGGTAATCCCCGAACCTCGTCTAAGACATCAGGATACTCACGAACTATTGGTGCTGATCGCAGATCATCGATAGACGCCTCGAGAGACTCTAGGAAACTAAGCATGACAGACCCTTGTGGGTCACAAGAAATTTCGAGGGTGCTTAATGACCCTCCTCTCATCACCCATAATGGCACTATATGTGGTAAACCAACCTATCCCTAGAATCAACCCATAGCCCATAAACTCGAGTACATATGCGTCGCATTCAAATTTGACGCCTAACACAGATATTCTCAAACCCCTACGAATCATAGATAAATGAGCCGAATCACCTATAAGGTTTGAGACAACTACGAGATCCACTGCCATACTAGTAATTAAGTGTAGAGATTCAACAACAAAACTAGATATAAATGAATGTGAAGCACCAGAATTAAAATGTGTTCTAACTAGATGATTTGAAAGAGAAACTAAACTTTCTACGGAAATGTTTCTACCTCTTTCAGGAGCACTGATCGCGAGAGCATTGACCTGCCCTCCGGAAGTGTCGGCTCTTTGACCTTGTCCCTGCGATCCTTGTTTGTTTGGGCACTCTGTAGAATAGTGTCTGAGTTCTCCACAATTAAAGCAACAGACCTTCCTTCTCTTACAATCTTTGATCAAGTGACCTTCCTTCCTGCAACCGCAACATTTTCTCTTATTCCTGCCTTTTTCATCTTTCTCTCCTTTCTTCTGCTGTTGTTGTTGCTGCTATTGCCCCTTCTTGGGCCATACCTTCTTATTCTACGATGACTCCTCAGCTTTCACTTCCTTCTTTTCTCCCTTTTCCTCCTCATGCATTAGGGCTATATCCACAAGCCTTTCAAAAGTGGCCCCCATAGGAATATGGGACATAGCAAGACCATGCAGAGGATCATTCATTCCTTTAGCAAATTGTAAAGCCTTTTTGTGCTGCATATCCACCAACTCTAGACCGAACCTTGCCAGCTGGTTGAACTTGTTCACATATTCCTTCACCGTTAAATTTCGTTGTTTGAGAGCTAAGAACCTCTCCATCTGAATGCTTCTCTCAGCTTTGGAAAGGAATTTCATTTCAAACCTGTGTCTAAAATCTCCCTAAGTTTCCACCGGACGTCCAGCTTGGATGACTTCCCACCAAAATGAGGCTTCATCCTTTAACAGCCAAGCAGCTAATTGGATTTTTCTTCGGTCCTCCATTTCAAAGATGACGAATAAGTCCTCAGTCTCCTTAAGCCAATTCCGGGCTTTTACGAATGTCTCTTTCCCATGGAATGGCTTCCCTCCCATAGCAAGGAAATCTTTGCAAATCTTGGTGAAGTTATCTGCTCTTAAAGGGAGACGAGGAGAAACGATTGGTGCAGTTGGGGGAGGAAAGTCTCTTTGTTCTTGGGCTGTTACCGTGGCTTCCAAATACCTACGGAACCAACCGGGTATAGTGACGCCCTCTGGGAGATTAGGGATGTTTTGTTCCCCAGACATGCTGAAAAGGAGAAAGGATGAAATTTAGATAAGGGACTGAAGGATACTACATATGGCTTCTTAGGGGAATATTTTCAAAACAGTCTTTTCTTTTTGAAAATACTTTCTTTTAAAATATTTTTGAAAAATATTTTTCAAAACTTCTATCTAATCTGGTAACCTTCATCTCTGATACCAAGTGAAACACCCTACGTCCGTTAATGTCACTCACTAAGGGGAATGCATTAAGTTCTGTGAAATATTGTAGGTAAACAAACACAGAATAATTACAAGACAGGTATAAATAAAGATAGCAGAGGAAGTTTCAAAAATTTTATTTCAGACATAAATCATAATCCCGTGGTTTATAATACCATATTTCATAAAACCAGTACAACTAAATACTTCTGTCTTCCATAATCAGAGTACATAGGAATTAAAAGAAAACATTATTTCCCAATAAAAGAGTAAGCCCTAGCAGAGACAAAAACACGAGCAATACTTCAACAATAGCTCCTAGCAAGATGATATCCAAATCCTAGCTAAGCATGGGTGTTTCCTACCTGAGAACCTGTGGGGGGGGGGAGGAACGGAAGAGAGAAGGAAAAACAAAAAGGGGTCAGACATAAAGTTGGGCGAGTCTAGTGACTTTTAGCCAGTAAATAAATGAAGGTGAACATGATAGGCATAAAGTGGATAAGAGAGATTGCTATACAAATGGCAGGTGTGACAAGGCAGATAAGGTGAGGTATATACATGCTTCACTAATAGCTACTCTGCATTATTAATAGTATAACTGAAATGAAATGATCCCTTCCACTCTAAGCCGGTAGGCTTAGGTCATAAGTCCAAGTATACCCTAACCACTACCCTAATCGATCGGCTTCCTACTTTGTAGATATCATGTGCTGGCCCCACAGTAGGGGGTATCACTTCCCTAAAGTGGCAACCCAAGATGTGCACAGGGATACCTACTGGTGTCATGGTCGTCTTGTCCCCCTCTGCCCGGCACATGCACGCATATGTCCCCGGCCGGTTTGCGCCGTCTACATCACCCATCACGTTTTGGATCTCTTATAATCAATCAGTAAGCATGCCCCTTCTCCGCCAAGTACGGAGTTCTCTACTTTGATACCAACTACGGGTTACTGACTGAAATGGGTCATCCCACATAATATGATACAAGCTCTCCCCTTTGTCTTGTATCCCCACTAGGTTTTCCACTGACTATGTATACCCTAAAATGGTCATATTTAATTACATAGCCTTTATTATTTTATCTACCCGTTATGTATACCACTTAGGTGTCTTTAATTACATTACATGTATTGGGTTAAGTATATGGGCCTATATATATATACATATATATATATATATATATTACCCATCCCCTCTAACTTACTTAACCCCTCCTCACTACCCATCCAATTTTACTTAACCCTAACTTAAGTCCATATTCATATTAAATTAGGTTAAGTAATCCATTTATTTACCATGTCCAATTATGGTTATAATGGGCTAGAACTCTCACATTAGGCCTACAACGTGTGGATGCTGGATCTGCCGGTCGGGTCCGAGTAGTCTTATTCCATGGTTGGGCCTAACCTCGTGTCTTAGCCTGATTCGTATTTGCGTACTTAGACCTCCCACATTAGGTTCAACATTAGTGGCAGCTGGATATGCAGGTCGGGTCCGGGCAGACTTCCGCCACTAATGTAACCTAACCTCGTGTCATAAGTACAATTAAAATTCTTAATTTTAATTACTAACATTCCATTTTTAATTAATTTACCAATTAATTAATCCTTTCATTTTATAGGTGTCAATACCTATTTTGCAACAATAATTTGAATTACATATCCATAAATGGTCATATTCAAATTATGCCATTTTTACCCAACTTTTCCTATGTAATTATAGGTAATTAATTCTATGTTTCCCCGTTTGAATTATATGCTCATTTCATATAAATATTATATAAACTATGCCAATTACAGATTCCCTTTATCCCCGTTCCTAACTAACGTATTCACATGTATTTTAGCGGCATCGAGGCTATAAAGTAGCCTCGTCATAATAATAAAAGGGAACATGATAAGGGTGACAGTTCAACATGTTTTGGCATAAATATTAACATAACTGGCATAGTAACTAAGTGGGTGGACATGTGATAATTATCATAATAAAGTGGATATCAAATTAATAACTTGTGTTTAGGTAAGCATAATGAGATCTAGATTCAATATTTGGTGTCCAATTACCTAAATCTAGCATAGACAGGGTGGCATAATAACAAGTTTAGATTCACATTTCAAGTTTACCACATATACCAAGGTGTCATAATATTACAAGTGAAAGGTGACTAACACCAAAATCTAGATCCAATTAATGTCAAATTAATGGATGTACAATCATCCTAACATGGTTACAAATCAATGTTCATATAAATGTCATATCGAATCACCATAATCAGATCTAGAAAGTTAGATCTGTTTTAACAAGTTCACATGTACCACAATATAATTGTAATTCAAGATTCACATAGGAAACATAGTAGAATGTCCATATATTAGATCTAGGGAAAATGATATAGTATGCTTGCATATGTTCATGATTTACAGCATATACCCAATTCATAGTCTACCACTATTCACATTTATCTATTTAAACCTAAAGTGACTAGCACTCACAGAAAAAGAACGGATCTTGAATTCTGGGATCTGATTTCTGAATTTGTTAAGCTTAACCCTTGATGTACACTCTTATTTTTATCTTCTAGCATGAATTTTATTTGTTATGGTGGAGGCTAGGTTAGTTTAGGATGCAGCATCATATAGGCTCATGAATGAATTTAGCTTAGAGTAGGGTTTAGGTTAGATGTGTATTTATAGATGTGTAGGATTAATTAGAGCCTTTAGATCAACATAGGATCCATCCAAACCATATAGTCCAAGAAAATGTGTCACTGGGCCAATCAGAGAACGCCCCATATGCCCTAAAACACAAGAATTCGCACAGGCCATTCTGGGCCGATGAGACCGATTCCAAACACCCTGAGTCGACCCGGGTTGACCCAGCGGAGCTCGGGTCGACCAAAAAAATAGGTCGGTTCGGCGTTTTTCCTTCCCGCTTCCGCTGTTTTGAATTTTTTTTCTTGAATTTTAGGTTGATTTTATTTTATTAATTTATATATATATATATATACACACACATTCCCCTTATATGTATACAAACTTCAAAGATCCATAACTTTCTCATACATTATCCGTTTAACCCAAACTTTAGGACCATTTGGACCCGAATTTTGAGACGAACGCAATGGTATAGTCTGTTTTACTTAATTCTTCTTCTAAAAATTAATTATTCTTCATTTTGCCAAATTTAATATTCATTGAAAATACGGGGTGTTACAAGCGAGCTGTACATGTTTTATAATATGCACCTTTTCAAGAAAGAACAAGAAATCATTGTTTTACAAAATATACCCCACTTCACATTAAAACCCAATATACACTCTTTTCAAACATCAAAAATACATTTAAGATTAAAACCTGAAAACACCATAATCTCTTTCGCCAAAACCCTGTACAATTTCAAGTTCTTAAAAGTTTAACAAATGGATTAGACTCATAGTGGGCTTCCAACTTACCTAGGCTTTCCTAGACACTCCCACGAATTCAATTTTTTATATTATATATATCCCTAATCCATTTTCCACTTTTTTAACCTTTTTTTCTAACTTATAAGGTTTCACTTCTAAACCCACTAATCTGAATTACTAACGTTTCAGTTTCTATAATATGGGATACATCTTTCTCTAATACCAATCATACTGTACACATTCCAACCAAACCACCTAAGGGTCTCAAAATTTCTATGTTCATTCCTTTAGTGTACAAAATAGATATCCCATTTCTTTCCACATTTTACACTTACTATCTAATGGGCTTCCTTATGGATCTAGGTTTATATATAATATATTTATATTTTAGAAAATACAAATACGTTCATTCATTATCTATATAGGGATCCTAAACCGAAGTTCTAATACCAAATGTAACAACCCGCGTTCCAACAGACTGAATTTTTTTCAAAAACCCAATCCATTGAAATCCGTGTTTTTTGGCTCTGGTATCATGTAGAAAAGACAGAGACATAAAACATGTTAGAGTTCGGAAAACATCTCACAACTGAAGGAACAAAATATAATATAATTAAAACATAGCTTTACCTTAATAACAATACTGCTAAACCAGTATCCAAAGTTATACAGTCTCTGTCATGAACCTAACCTGCGAGTGTTATGAAGAGGGGGTCAGAACATAAGTTCTGTGTGAATGAATTTAAACTACACCTCTTGAATAATCACACATATACCGTTCAATTACATTTTCTCATTTCTTAGGTTATCTATGTTATTAGCACTCAAGGCTTTCACACACACGTCGCACCCATCTACCCCTTAGTAGATTAACCTAATATAATTTATATATAGCTACCCACAAACTGAGATACACCCCGTGGTACTCCACTTGCACAGTCTCCTTCATATCGCCACAGTAATATGCGTAGTCCCTCATCCTATGCCATAGGAACGTACAAAGCTACATCTGCATAGAACCACTATCGTTGTGCTACGTAAGCTTACTGACTACTATCCTCGAACTACTTGATCGAATTTTGTTCCATCATCGAATAATGCCCTCTAGTCTATAATACACCACCCAGAGCAGACTTTCCCACCTATGTATCATCAACCGTACTCAATGTTTCTACTGCACATAACCTCTACTTGTGTACCCGAGTTCCGTGGCAGGGCTACACCAGAAACACGGAAATCAGTAGGGAGCTTTTCTATATCTATACGGGCCCGCCTCTAAGAGTGTCCAATGTACAGATATCCCTCGGGTCTGGTTTTTCTTTGGTGGCTATGGCCCCACCTCAGCCCTTCCTCAACTAGTAAAGACCACACGAGCTAAGCGACCACCCCTAACAAGCAAACAATCTAAACATCCATGTGGGGTCTCCCTGCACCCGTCCCTTGATAGCAAAGGTTAACGATCTCTAAGGGTTAGCTCTTGTCTTTTCGCATTCCTTAGGCTGCTGGTGACAAGTGTCCGATGATCTTGTTATCGTTTGGTCTTGACCCTCCACCCCCGCTTGAGGCAACTGCCGAACCACCCTTAATTCCACTGCGTACAATATTCTGACTGCCCTTACTTGTGCAGTCAAGGCCCACCCAACTGGTAGTTCCGCACAGACCCAACCTCTGTAATCCTAGCCCGAAGCTAAACCACAACAGAGGACTACTAGGAGCACCTTTACCTTCACTGGAAGCCGCTTGCCTCCTCTTCCAGTCCATTGGAGCCGCCAGAATAATGAACGTGCGCTCCCCTCGTGCCTTATGACGCCGTGATGATCTACCTCGTCGGGCTATTCATCCTATAACGTACGGACTGCTTCAAGCACCTTAGTTTTATCTATCATTAGACCCTACGTCTATTCATTAATTACGCGCTTGCGCCCCCTCGTCAGTTTTCTCATTTAACTTGGTTATTCACATTTACTTCCTTTTCAAGTTTACCAAGTTATCCTTGCTTATTAATTCCATTTATAACTTAACCCTTTTAAGTTCATTAATAAGCCTACGACATGTTATTCTCATAATCTAATAATTATGCCTCTTTTGGTTATAATAGCATGTTTTACTTAATTTATAATTAAGTACATCTTAATTCACATATACATTGGTTAAGAGAATAAATCCCTATGTATCAACCCCGAAGACTGAAATCATCATTAGATTAACACTCAGAGAATTACTCTACTCAACCAATCTTCTGTTATGTCATTCATATAACTTATGTTATCTTCATTTGTAGATTTATTCTTGCCTTACAGATTACTTAATCTACAATTAAGTACAACTTTCCTTGTTACATAAGTTATTTCATCTTCCCTTATCGTTCCTTATAACTTACCTTATTCCATAAGTTATTCTGTTTTCTCCATCATTCATTATAATTTACCTTATTCCATAAGTTATAATTCCCACTTGTCCCTAGGACAAGCCTACCTATTATCGTTTCCTTTTCTTAAGTTCATTCGTAATAGGTTATTATTATCATTCCCCATTTTAGGCATTAATTAAGATTAACTTAACCCTCCCCACTTCTTTAACACATTTACTTAACCCCTTCTCAATTCAACTGGTTCGTAACACCACTACAGATTTAATTGGGTTAAGTATTCCAATTTATCAAATTAACCATGCTACCCATGTTACCCACTTAACCCCTTTATTATATCCATATCAACCTTACATGTGTCGCCTTGGTTAAGTGTTCATTATTATTTAAGATGTCCGTAAGCGCGCAAGACCTCTCACATTAGATTACCGTTTGCGGTTGCTGGATATGCCAGGTGGTTCCGGGCAGACTTCTACTGCATCCGAATCTAACCTCATGTCTTGACATCATTACGAGTCCAATTTCCACCTAAGACCTCTCACATTAGATTACCATTTTTGGTTGTTGGATATGCCGGGCGATTCCAGGCAGACTTCTACCGCAAACCAAATCTAACCTCGTGTCTTAGGCACTCAATATCTTTTTCTTAATTCATGCCCAATTTCAAGTCTTGGATTATTATGATTTCCAGTTAACCACAAATTTGTGCTTATAATTCTAATCCAATTTATACCTATAATCCTACATATACAAGTTACGCCAATTATGCCCAAATCAATTTCCATAATTTATGCCAACTTTCATTTTATTACATATTTTCCCAAACTTTTCCAATTGTTCATATTTTATTGCAATAATGCCTCAAATTCCAACCATCAGTTTTTACCCCAAATTACAGTCTTATATTCTCAATTTGATTTATATACATAAATCATACCATAGTTTTATTCATAATTCCGAGTATAGTTATGCCTATAATCCCAACTCAACTTATAATCCCAATTTACATTCATAATTATAATTTGATTCTTATACCCGTAGTTATATTTATGATTCTAATCAAAGTTATTCCTAAAACCACATTATAAGTTATGCTCCTAAGCCTCCCAATCACATGTAATACCCAAATCAACCTTTTCCCTTTTATTCTCGATATCGTTCAATCGTATAAATCCACAATAGGCATAGGTTCGAAGATAGCCTAGCTATATAAAAATAAAAAGGGGAGAATAAAAGGAGGAAACCCAATGTAGGCATAAAATGACTGATCATAATTAAGCATATGACAACAATTATTAGGCATAGGTGAACTTTACCAGATTAGATAATTCAATAGGATTATTACATGTGTAAATGGGGAATGGCGAACGATATATCCATTATTATAAAAAAAATATTTTAAATCCACTCACTTGTATGTTTTCCCAATTCTAGATCTGATCCATGGTTTTCTCCCTTTTTGCGCAGCATAGATCCAGACATCCGAATTCTTTTCTCTTATTTTGGAGTAGAGGAATCCTAGATTTATCTTTTTGTTTTAAGAACAGATTTGGAAAGGAAGAGAAGAGATTAGATATAAGAATTGCTTGGGCAAGAAGAAGAATCTAAATTATTTTAGGTTGGAGCAGCGTCATGGCGTCGCCATTAGTTTAGGTCAAGAAAACAATAGGGTTAGGGTCCATTATATAGCTTCTAAGCCAACAAACCTGGTCAGAAAACGTGCCTACATACAAAACGATGTATTTCGTTCAGATCTGGGAGGGAGTCTACCCCTATACAGGGGGGTCGACACCTATGTCGACACCCATATAGGGGGGTCGACACCTATGTCGACACCCCTTGGGGGGGTCGGGTCAACACCCTTCGAGCGGGATTTTCCCACTCACCCGCTTTTGACTGTTTTTGAATATTTTGAATTTTAGAGATATTTTGCATATATATATATATGAGCCTTATATGTATACAAATTTCTAAAGCTCATAACTTCTTCATACGTTATCCGTTTTACGCAAACTTTGACTATATCCGAAGCAGAATTCCTAGACGAATGCAATGGTGATATCCGTTTTATTTATTTTCTGATATTTAAATTAAGTATCTTTATTTTATTACCTCTTCTGTTACATATATTATTAACGTATTAATTTTTCCATCTCTTCCACTAATTTAAGTTGCACATCAACATTATTTATATTTCTATGCATATAAACATTTCTAATAATATTAAAAATGTGGGGTGTTACAATCCTTGTTGAGCTTGGAAAAATCATCCCTAGGCGCCTGCACTGCTGCACCACCATCATTAGCAGCATTAGGAGTTGCTCCCGAGCATCCCTAAGCATCTCTCTCATGAAGGCAGTAAACATCTTCCTCATATCAGGGACATTCGTATCATTTGCCCCTGAACCTGTACTCCTTGTATTTCGGCTCGTCGTCCAATCTGTAAAGAGAAGACGATTAACTGTCTCCTTAGTGGTGCTAGTGCAGTGCGAATTCTTCCTTAGATATACTAATAGTATATATGTATATAATTTTTGAAAACCAACATATTACAAATACACATTCTCATATACATACACTATCTCTCCTTGATGTATCCCCCTAGGTTAACTATGCAACCTAGGCTCTGATACCAAGTGTGATAGCCCACCCCACACCATCTGACATTTCCCTCGAAATGCGCTGCCAATGCCTGACTCGCACGGAATGGTCATCAAAAGAAAAGGGTTTTGAAATTGTGAACCACCAAGAACTTGTAGTATATCTCACAGTGCATGGAGTAAATTATAATAATAACATAACTTGACATAAAACAAGCGAGACCGTGCATAAGATGAAAATTAAACCATAACCGTCAAAGTAGCGGAAATCCATAATACAGCTTATGATCCAAATCATTATTACAACTTCAAAATACTGTCTCTAAAAAGGAAATAAAGAAAGTGCACTACTAACGCCCAAAGCAGTGACCATCAACAATACAGGGAGAATACATGTATATAGTCGTGGAAGCCTCATACTTGTCTCCGTACAGCTACTCACGCATCACCACCTAAACTGCCTCTAGTCTGCTCGTTTAGGAGCACCCAGATTAATAAAAAGAGACATAAAACTCTGGGTTGGAAGAAAATCTGGTATGAGCGATAACAACAAAATGAAGCAATAACAGGTATAAGTAGTCATACTTGAATCTAGACCTACAACCAAAGAGTTAGCACAACAAGATGTACAATACTCTAAAGTAAACACCAGCATAGAGTGTAAAATGGGAGTGTGCATGTCATGGTGATAGCAAACATCAAGCATAGCAATCATCCTCACATCTCTCACTCAGTGCATAAAGTATAGGATATCCACCGCTTTGATCACCAAATCTATTGGGGCCATGACGGCAACTTCCTACAACTATTGCTATGACCACACTTCCCTGGTCTATAGTCAATAACCCTACCCAGTCCACACATCCCTGGCTCTAGGTTAAGGGCCAACCAGTCCACATTTCGTTGGCTCTGGTTCGTCTATATACCCCCTTTTTTTAATGGTGAACCAAAGTTATAGATATCGATAACCCCTTTGCACACATCCCGCAGTAAAGCCCAACTCTAGAAGTTAGCTCGTCAGTCCCATCCAGATCCTAAGTAATAACTTCTCATTTGGACTTCCTTTGCATCTCGGGTTTCGGTTGAATTGTAGTTAATCTTAGAAGAGTTCACAATTGTCGTCGCGTGGCAGAAGACTGAATCTGGTTCAGTTTGGGGTCGTCGTCTTGGTTCGGGTCGTGGTCCTCGTCAGGGTCGGTTCGTGGCTCGTGACCCCCCGGTTCATGACCACCCTCCTTCGGGTTGTGACCCTTCATTCGTGACCATCATCTTGGAGCGGTTCGTGACCATCATCTTGGAGCGGTTTGTGAGCCATACCCCCTTCAGAAATCGAAGTTCTCCTGGGCGGTTCATGAGACATACCCCCTTTAGGAACAGGTTTTCTATAGTTCTTGCAGCAAGCTAATTTTGCTAAACGATGGCATTTTCAACCATTCTAACCTTACTATGAAGTCACAAAACATACCAAACAATAGTAGTAACATGTAGAATCAACAAAAAACACCGAAATATCAATCACATGAAATATTTTAGATCAAACATACCCAAAAAGCATGATTTTCCTCTTAATCCCCTTAAGCATGTTTTAACTATAAGATTAGCAAAATTAATCCAAATTAACCCAAAGTTTTGCCGGTGATATAAAATAATATTTTAGAATTTCTATGTATTTTCCCATATTTTTCTCATGTGTAATTTCGCTAATTATCACTAATCACCCCTAATTAGCCATAATTAGCATATAAAAGTGCAAATCACTCACCTAAGCCACAAATGAATCTTAGATCTAAAACTATGACTGATATGGCACGAATTCCAATGTATAGTAGCAGTTCTATCTCTGATTTGAACCTAATTTCTCTTGATTTGATGTAGCTTTGGTTAATTAGCGATTAAGAAGCGATTAGAATGAGATTTGGAGGATGGGGTCCATTACTAGGGTTAGAGAAATGTTTGTTCTAGCAGAAAAGTGAAAAGGAATGTTTCTCCAAACCCTTTCATCCCTCCCATAACCCTGATCCCGAAATGGGTTATGGGCTTAGCTACTAATCACCCGGTTAAGCCCAATTATTTTGTTTTTCATCTTCCAAACCTTATTTTAGCCATATCTCCGAAACAGTAAGTCCGTTTGATTAATGTGACCACTCTACGGAAAGGTAAACCGTCACTCAAATCTATTGGAAGTGATTCCAGATCAAAACTCATTATAAATCAAAAGTTACAGGCCAAACAAGATTCGCCAGGGGCAAAACAATCATTTAAAATTCGGCAAAAATCGTGAACGTGGGAGATGACCCCAATTGTCGTTTTCCAAAGTTACACGACCATACGACTTCGTATGAAAATAAAATAAATATTCTACAATCATCCGATACATAGAATGTGGATTGTTACATATATACCCTAGGGAAAAAGGGATACAACCTTCCCTAATTATATTAATAAATATAGAGCTTAAAATATAAAATATAATTGGACGTAGTAGGTAAATAATATAAAATATTACTAACCATGATGATAACGAATTGTATACGTATAGTATTTCTGAGTAGAGGGACTTAACGGGAATAATTTAATAACGTAGCCTACTTTATCCCAAAAGAGAAAGGTGCTAAAGGCAAATGGGGTACGAATCCAACAACCTTCGCATATAGTCCGCTTCCATGGGTCTTAAGTGACTAGGGTCGAGGATTCCACTTGAATATAGGTCTTTCAGTTTAGGGGTCTTAAATGGTAGGTGTGTGTGGGCCTACCCAAACCTGGAAACTAAAATGTCAGACATGGCTACCTATCTTATAGGAAGTACTAAGCGACCGAAGGGTTATCTAATAAGGTCAGCTAGAAGGTATAGCAAACGATAAAATACCATCCCTTACCTTATGCGAGGAAAAGGTGTATGCATGAATGAAGGAAGCCTTAACTAGTAGGTCCCATAGATAGTGCCCTCTAGTTCGTGTTAATGTTAAGTAAATTATCGAATAATAAGTGACCAATCGGTCCACCTAGGGTCTTAAGCGATCAGGAAGAATCCACCTTATCTGTCATTAATAGTCAGGCCATAAATGATGAAGGATAAGCGAATGAAAGTATATGGATATATAAACTCCATACTTAGGGTCTAATCTCGATATAGTAACTAGCCAAGCTCTAGTACAAAGGCTTCACAAAAATAGGTGTAAACATCCTATCCCGGTATTATACTTTGGGAACACTACTTTGGAAAGCATAGTAGGGTCATGCGTAAACATTTATAAGGTTAGGCTAGAATCACTAACCATGGTAGGCATACATCTTGGGTTGAACCAAATGGGATACACCTATGTATTATAATACGTGTTGTACATTTTCTATTCACTAGAATTCTGTTGTTCTGACCCTCCTCCTTATTACAACCACCCAGGTTTTCTAGAGAAGGTCGGGTTCTCACAGGTGTTTAAGTTTGACTTTCGGTTCTTGTTCTCTCTCATGGTATTAGCAAAGTGACTTACTTTAAAAAAGGTAGTTGCTTGAGTTAGTACCAATTTATCCTATTTTATTTCCTCTGTGAATTATCTTATCATTCTTTGAATATGCTCATGCTGATTTATTGCATGTACTAGATATAAACGCTCCATGCTTGGATGTGTTCAAGTTTTGATTTTTGTCGAAATTTAGGTGTAGAAAAGTGTGGGGTGTTACATGTCAAATCCTAAAATCACTATCTAACCTTTTCGAGTATAAACCAAGCTTAGGCGTCCATTTGATCATATACCATACTCAAGAGACATTCAAATCATCATGCCAAGTCCTAGCGAGGGAACTAACCTTCCAGGCATAATCCATACCTGGGGTTTTGAAATAAGTATAAGCCATACTTTAGTCGAGATTGAGAGTCCGGCCACATCCTGACAAGATACTTAAATTCATCAAACATAATCCATGTTCGGAAAGTCCATTCTTATTCAATTCAAAATACAAAGTCAAAGAAAATCCTGATTGGTTTGTCATCGAATGCAGAGCACGCTTTAGGGCTAAATCCTTACCCCGCACGTATGTACTTCGATTTAGTCATCTGGAAAATCTAAATAAAGCAAAAAACTATCTTAAATCCTAGTAAATGAAGAAAATCCAGGTTGATCTCATCCAGTTCAGCTGATCATAATTCCGCGAGAGCTCCATCTAGGATTATTTCCTCTCCGAGGAGCAGGAGGTGGTAGTGCAGGTGCAGGCGCCATTAGTTGTTTCACATACACTGGTAGCTCTCCACGCCTAACCCGTTCCTCAATCAAATCTCGTAAATGCCTACAGTCATTCGTATCATGACCGTCTATATCATGAAATATGCAATGTTTTCTAGAACCACGCTCTTTTAGAGTTGTCTCCCTCCTAGGAGGCTTTGGATAGGAGACAACGCTGTTGGTGTTCGTGTAGATATCAAATAGTGAAGCGCTGAGTTCATTGTATTTTTCTTATCGAGGCCCTCTTCGGGGCTAAAAGTTGTGTCCATTCTTGGTAGCGACCTTTCCTTTGCCCACGTTATTGCCTTTTCCAAGATTAGACGGACCTCCGTCTTTAAGCATGTTGACATCAAAAATGTCCTTCTCGGAAGTTGCATCTTCATCCCACAGACTTCAAAGTAAAATTCATTGAGATCTCTCAGTGGGTCTCAATACAAAAATGGTTTGAAGTTTGAGTTGTACAGAACACTGGATACTACTGCCATCGATACCGTAGATGGTTCAGGTCGATCAACTGATGCTACTGCAGCTTTGAATCTTTCTAAGAATGAGCGCAGAGTTTCTTCGGACCTCTACTTGATTGAAGTGAGTGTCATAACATTCTTGGGTGGAGAGATGTGGACACAAAGTTGCTTGATAATGCGGGGAACCAAAGTATCTCAGCTGTTGATCGACTCAGGTTCTAGCTGTCGATTCCACATAGGAGCTATATTAGTCAAGAAGAGCGGAAAGCATTTGGCCATGACGTTTTCCGATGCCGATAAAACCTCCATATGCTGCTTGTAGCACATCAAATTCATGGTAAAAGCCGTCCTGCCGTAAGGCTCCAGAACTGGGAGTTTAAAATCCAGAGGGTTATAGGAATTCTTAATTTCCTGTGTTAAGGGGCTGTGACGTCATCCACGTCACTCTGAGAAGTATAGCCTCTTTAGAGGCATTGAATCAGATTTGCGATCCGATTGCCATCAAAAAGTTGTTGCAAATTTCCAAGATCAGAGCTGGTTCCCCCAGCATTAACATGGAAGAATGAGGAAGCCCTGGATGTGCTTTAAGAGAGTGATGAGGCTCTTGCTGAGCTACTCAATCCAGGTCGGAGGTAGCATAGGGCCATGGGTCGAAAGACTCGATTTGATTCGGTCTTGGTTCCCTATCTCGAGCTGTTTCATTTTGCAGTTGAATTGAAGTGTGTACTCTGGTATCCATTCGAACTGGAGTAAAAGTTGGTAGAGCCTGACCAGAGTTTCCAATATTGTCGATGTTTTCATCCAAAACATTAAGCATTGGAGCTGCATGCTTTTGAGGGGGGCTGCCCCTTGCTTCATCTCGTGAGTTTCCAACTGCGGATCAGGTAGGATCCCATCCGACCTAGTTGGTAAGGGTTGTACGAGCCTCTTTAGTGTTATTTCCTATGAGTTGATTGTTGTTGCTCAGTCTTCAATCCATTCGAGCGAAGAACTTGTTCATCATCTCTTGTTACTTTTGAAGAAGCTTGTCTTACAGTGTCATCTGGCTTCTTAATTCAGCGATAATGCTATTCATTTCATCTCTAGTCAAGTATGCCAATGGATCTCCATGAGAGGAAGCCTCTGGACTTGTCTTGTTCCTAGCATCTTGTGTGCCAGTATTCTCAGCACAAGAGAAGGTTCCATCTTTCTTCCTTTTGACCATTGATCCGATAGCCAAGTATCCACTTCCTTGCAAGCTAGAAGAAGAAGTTGTAGCATGTGTCCCCTACCCAGCGCCAAAATGTTAGACCAAAATTTGGCACTAACACCCAAATGCAGTGTGAAGTCCTCACAATCACAAATCACAAATCATAGAATGCAGAAAGAAGTAAATAACAGGGGACATACGAGGTTTTTATACTGGTTCGGCTCAATCCAAGCCTACGTCAACATTATAACCTTTATTATACTAACAGATTACAAGAGAAATCAGTTTAAGAAAGAGGAGAAAGAGAATGAATTTATACACTAACTCCTCGTATTAAGTGTTGAATTTGGCTGTGTATTGTGCAAAGTCCTTGCATGAAGATAATAGAGGAAGCCCTTAATCCAGTGATGTGAAGTCCCTTCAAATTCTTTATTTATGGCCATAGGCGGGTTCAGGGTCGGATGACACATGGCACGCATCCATTAAATCTTCAGATGATGTGAAAAACATGGAGAAATCCTCTCTTAATCATGCCATGCCAAGTGTAACTCGATACGAGTTGAAAGGAGTGTAAATCGCCTAAGGAATAGGTCTTTATCTCTGCACAGAAAACGTCCCAAGCGGGTCAGGTTTAATGTATAAGACCCGGTGCGGGTCTAATGCTCTAACAGTGCAGTTCTAATGCTCTAGGCCTGCTGCGGGTCTAATGATCTAGACCTGGTTCGGGTCTAATGTTGCGGATTCGGTGCAAGTCTAATGTTCTAGACCCGGTGCAGGTTTAACGATCTAGACCCGAGATCCGAGACCCTAAACCCGATCTGAGACCGGAGTTCCAAGATCCGGGACCTGAGATCTGGGTCCCGAGACGCAGGACCCGAGATTCAAGACCCGAGGTCCGAGACCCGAGATCGGGATGGTTACTTCATTCATGCGAAGTCTTAGCTTCCTAATACTTTTCACTTCATCCAAGTGAATGTCGATCAACATAAGATTGAACTCAAGTCCTGAGTAGTTCTCATAATAAAATTTGAGTTGTGACGTCCTTGCCAAAAGGGTGTCAATAGTATGAGATCAGGATTTGGTCCTTAGTCATGCTCTTATAAGGTGATAAAGCATCCTTCTCTACTTTAAATTTAGTCCAATTTGTAACAAAATGGCTAAGTCATTTACTCCTGTATGAGAATCGATGTGATCCACATGCAAGCTCTAGGGTGACAATAAACCAAGTGCTTTTATTTGTAATGAACTCTTGCTTTTGAAACTTTAATAAACTATTTGGTTGGCACTTATTATGCTTGTCAAATATGAATCTGTAATTATATTTCTGACTTTAATCCAACTTAATGGATCATCAAGTATTGTCATGCTTGGCAAGGGTCAAATCATTCTAGCAATGGAGTTGTTCGATTAGGATATTCAAACACCATCACGTTTGACAATGGTTAAGTTGTTCCTCAATGGAATGGTTTAATAAGGATCGTCAAGTACCACAATGCTTGGCAAGGGTCTTATTATTCTATTAAACATGGTAGTTTGATTAGGATTGTCAAACGCTGTCATGTTTGGAAAGGGTCAATTCATTATCAAACAGAGTGGCTTGATCAAGATCTTGAGGAGTGAACAACGATTTGCAAAGGGTTGGATAGATTCGAATACAGGATTGTTCAATTAGGATCGTCGATCACTGTCGTTGTCGGTAAGAGCCGAAAAAGGCTAGGATAATCAAGTACTACAGTTGATGTGGAAAGTTGTCGTGCACTCACTATGTGTTAGTGACTATGCAGTTAAAACCGCGCTAAAGCCCCAAAATATCCCAGCTATAGCCCATAGCGCTCTTCAACCGCTACGATATTTAAATTTAGCGCTGACGAACAATAGATCCGCTTTTAACCCCACTATTTTACGCTACATCCGCTAAATCAAGGCTTTTTAGCGTTTGGTTTAGCAGTGTCAATATATTGAGCTTGATTTTACCAGTTCTCTTTTTAAAAAATTCAAAAACTTCAAAGCTAAGTGATAAATTTAAAGCATAAGTGCTTAATATATGGTAACAATTAATTATACTCATCAAATTTAGCATGCATAACTATGATATTCCTTGATTTTGTTTTCCTGTACACATGTAATGTGAGAAAGATGATAAGCTAATTTTAAAATATTTGATTTTACATCTAGTGAACCTTTTTGCGCCTTCGCTATATTCTTGCTATTTCCCCTCTTTATCCCCGCTATAATCCAAAAGTAAAGTAAAGCAATGTGGGAGAACAAAACTTTTTATAGTTGTTCGGCACTAATGCCTAAGTCCACTTCATAGTAATCATTCATCATATATTTATTGATTACAATTTTATACAAGTTCGAAAAATATTTGAATACAAAGCGTTGCAATAGAACTACAAAATGTATGTTAGTCCTAAACTTTGACTAAAATGCCCTTATTCTTCTTCGTTGGGTGGAAAAGGTGTTGACTTGGTCAACAATGTCCAAGAAATCCAAATATGTTCAAAACGGCCCAAAAGTGATGTTTTTATCCTTGTAGAAGTCTAAAAAATGATGGAAAACGTGTATGCAACATTTTAATGGTTCAAGCCATGTCCAATAGCCTTGGAGAAGAAGATGGAAGCCATTATTGGTGCTTGAGAGCTTCAAGAAGTCCAAAAATGCCGAGTCCAACCCTTTGGATTGGGAAACTTGGGGGTATATATAGGTGAGAGGTTAGTTAGGAGTAAGTGAATTTTGGGGACCACATAACTTAAATTCGAATCCTTGAAGGAGACACTTCCAGAAATACGGATCCTTCCCCCATATGCAGTAGAAAATTCATATCCCCTGAAGGATATGAAATTTTATATCCCCTTGAGGGATATGAATTTCGTATCCCCTTGGGGTATGTCTATAGCAGAAAATTCATATACCTTAGGGGATACGTAATTTCCTACCCCCTCCCCCCGAGGGATGTGAAAAAAATGGGAGATAAGATATTGAGGGAATCAAAATCCCTAGGAATGGGGATTTGAAATAATGAAAGTTGGTTATTTTGAGGAGTTGTAGGGCCTACACGTGTATGACTTCTCTCGGGATTGAAAAGATCGTGAAGACACTCTTATACACGTTCACAGAAATGGGCGTAACTTGCAAACCGTAAGGCCTGGGCTAAACGAAAATTGTATCTAAAGCTAACTCAGAGGGATACAAGATTTACCATGTAAAGCACCGTAATTGATGTTTTATGCCTAAAATAGGTTGACTAAAGGGGTTTTGGGCCATGTTTATGTTCGTGACGTGACTTCGACCAAACCGCTTTGTGATTGCTGACGAGGTTATCGATGTGTGACAGCTTCAACCAAAAAGTGTGTCAACAACTACCATACTTTCCTGGGGGTCAAGTTGACTCAAAATCGAGATGATATGATCAGGAGTGTATATTACAATCATGATCGGCAAGAGACCAACAAGGCTAAGATTGTCAAGTTCCGTCGCACTTGATATAGAGAGACTCTGATCGTTGGTCACCATTGTGATCAACAAGAGCCTGGTGAGGCTAAAATCATCAAATGACCATTGTACTCAGCAGAAAGCTTGGATCGTTTATTACTATCATGATCGATAAGAACCCAGTGATGCTATAGATCGCTAAATGCGCAAAAAATAGAACATCAAACATAAAAGCACTAAATAAAGACCCGAGATGCTTAGATCATCAAGTATGGATAATACTCTAAATAGGATTGAACCGACGTGGTTGTAGACACTTAGGATCAATCTAGAGAGGTTGTGAATCCTAGACTTATATAAAATACGACTTCTACAGAAAGACATGTTTTGGGAAGCATGTGTTAACCCACATTTTAGCAAAAATGTTACACTTTGGATCTAAACATCCAGATTGCTCATAACTCAATTGTGGGCTCGCACAAACTCATAATTAGCATCGGGATTAACATTTTCTTGGTGACTTGGATTGATCACCCCTATGCATCATTTAATCACTGGAGAAAAGCATGATCGACTCACAGTATCACGCAACTTGCATTTGACAAACATCTTTGGGGATTAGATCGATCACGACTAGACAAGTGATCGACACAACCCAACCATGAGAAAAGCATGGATTAGAACTTCGAATCCTAGTATTTAACATTTATTTGATACCTAGAGGGATCATATTGATCATGCATTCTCATGGAATCGGCCCCATGATCAAATAATTAGATTGAGAAAATGAAGGATCAACACGGTGTGATCAGGCTAAAACGAAGGATACACACATGAAGGATAAGATTAGGCATAGCAAAGATCAGATCAATATTGTCGAAGGATTAACATCTTCACTCCTACAAGATCAAACAAAAATGGATGATCGACTCATAGATTTGTGTGGAAACGAAGCAATCAGAAAAGTAACTCAAGACTTGGCACTTAAGCATTTGAATGGATCAGATATATAGGATCTATACTGATCACTCTATGGGACCAGTGCCAACACCCGCGAAATCAGGGATCCAATCGTATCCTTCTTCTAATTGGTCAATGCGCAAATCTTATTTTTCCTCCTCTGTTCATTATTAATCCATGTTATAGGTATAAATAAAGCACCAAATGTCTTATTTCGGGGATCTTCTCAAAGATTTTGGACACTACATTGCAAGGACATCCATAGCCTAACACAAATTCTTTTTTTCTATATTCCTAGGATCAAACTGAACTATGCTTGTAATCAGACATTATGAACAATCAATTATACTTCAGCCGACATAGGAACTTGTCGAACCTTTATAAATCTCTATGTCTATTTACTTTATTGCAAGC
Source organism: Allium sativum (assembly GCA_030737875.1). Lineage (NCBI taxonomy): Eukaryota > Viridiplantae > Streptophyta > Magnoliopsida > Asparagales > Amaryllidaceae > Allium > Allium sativum. Next base: position 859,663,068 of record CM060915.1, on the reverse strand, counting down.
TATGATAGAGATCAGTGACTATTTTTACAATCATTATCTGATTTACGTATGAATCGGGTGTTAACATTCGATTGATCATAATCTACTTTCAACACTACCATTCCATCCTGGAGTGACCAAGGTGTTCAAGGATATGAGTGTTCCAGTGGAAGTGGATGAAGCATGATGTTTCAGTCTCTGTGAGTAAATATGCAAAATTTCAGCTGGCTGAGAGTGATGGAAAGAGGTCAACAGGAATACTTTAGCCGTTTGAAATTCCAAAGTGGAAGTAGGAGCCAAATTCTATGGATTTTATCGATCTGCTTCCTAGGTCAAGAAGATGGAATGAATTTGTTTGGCTTATAATCGTTTGGCTGAAAAGGGTGTTCATTTCTTTTTGGTTAAGCCGACTAGAACTGTGCTGAGCCTGGAAAGTTTATATGTGAAGGAGGTTGTGAGGATTTATGATATTTATTCCTTCTAGCATTTTAAGTGACCAAGATTTAATATTCAACAATAGGTCTTGGGAGGGACTGCAAACTGCCTTTGGGTCCGAGATGAGTCGGAGTACTACTTACCATCCCTAGACAGACGAGCAGACGGATATAGTGAACTGAATTTTGAAGGATTTGTTGTGAGCCTAAGTTCCCAACATTGGAGGTTCTTAGGAAGATCAGTTACCTTTGTTCAAGTTCACTTACGACATCAGCTTTCTGGAAACTAGTAGTACGGCTTCTTTTGAATCTCTCTATGGTCATCCATATCGTTTTCTTTCATGTTGGGTGGATTCTAGAGAAAGGATTTTTCTGGGACCAGACATGATCTAGGAAGCTAGTGGAAGGTAGCTAGTATAAGAAGGAAGATGAAAAAATGTGGTATCAGCAGAAGTGTTATGTGGATCAAAGGCATGAAGATCTTGAGTACCTCATAGGTTATTCTATTTTTCCTCACCCGAAGACCCACATTAACAAAAAGTGTTATCGAGTAATACCATTTGTTAGTGAAAAGAACATGGCCGGTTAGGAGCGATCATCTATAACTTGTCTTAAATGATCATTAGATGCGTCGATTGGGTTCTCTAATTTTATTTTCTTACCTTACATGGATTGACATACTCGATTCAAGTCTAATACAAATCTATGATGGCTAAAATTCTATTCAGAACAAAGTACAATAACATCACAAATCATATATCACATAAAAGATTATATATATATATATATATATATATATATATATATGCAGATGCGAAAACATAACATCACATGTTCTATATAAGTGAATGGTTCTTAGGAACCATATGTAAATACAACATGTCCCAACAAATGGACATACATAAGATACAACACTCGTCTACTAAAATCAGGTACTAGTATTGAAAATGGCAGTCCAAGCTGGAGGCAAAGCATAGTGACATCTAACCACAGACGTCTAACTTGAAATAACCTAGTTTTACTCGAGTACATAAGTACATGGGTCAGTCTAGTTACACAAGATAGTTAGATCATGATAAGTAAAGGGTAAAGTCTCATATTACTCCCTCACAATAAAGATGGAATGCAATACGCATACATCAATATGACGTACATGATGTAAGTACTCTATGGTCACACATAAGATTCTCATGTAATGTAATAATCACAAAGCACAAACGTCTCCATCGGCATAAATAGCCAAAGCTCAAGGCTAAGGTATATATAAAATCTCAAGTCATAAATAAACATGATATAGAAACCACAAAATCTCAACACATAGAAATTAGTTAAGAGTTCAAATTAAAAAAATGTAATCACTATGTAATAAATCATCAGATATCTCATGGGCTGTGCATATAAGTTCAATTTACACAAAATGAAGAAAATATTTAGAAATCACATCTAGAAATTAAAATGAAAGAAATCTAGAGATAACACAAAAATGGATTCATATCAATGTTGACGAGTCTATGCTACGATGCATATGCAATACCCTAATGGACGAAGCGTGCCAAAGAAGATTACATAAATTTAGCGCCTAACGCAAGTGGTCCTCCACTAATGTAAATGTCCCCCATGACATAATATAAATGACTTGAAGATCTAACACAGATGGTCCCTAGCCTAGTACCGACAATATGCAAAATGTGTCATAAGCCTCCAAATAATAACCCAAACAATGACAACATTGTGTTACATACCACATTTTCTAACTTATTGGTTTACTACAAGTCAGTTAACTCTATACTGGTGTAGCTTCAATCGAATAAGTCTATAATTAACCAACATACCAAACCTATGTGTCCTATACCACATAGTTTATTATATCATTTAAATTGCTATCTTGTTTAAAAAAAAGTGCGCTTTTATCGGAAAATACTTATTTTGAGAAAACTCTTTAAAATAAAGAATACATATATTTAATAACTTTAGAAGTCATTTTATTCTATGAATCAATTAATAATTATTTATTTCAAAAAATTGGTTTTGGATCTAGAATTCTTTTGAAATCTACTTACAAAACACATGAACAAAATCTTCAAATTCAGATAGGAATTCAATGAAAACAACATATCACTACAACAAATTGACCATATTACAATGGTGGAAAGAAGTTGTAAAAGACTTTTTACAACGGTGGAGCCACCGTCGTCTATTAAGAAGTTGTAAGAGACTGAATTCTTTTACAACTTTTTTGCACCGTTGCGACACTGTTGTGAAATATGTATTTTACAACTTTTTTCCACCGTTGTAATAAACTTTATTACAACTTTTATGCTCCACTATTGTTATAATTTTTACAACTATTTAAAACTATTATGATATATTTTATTACAACTGTTATTTTACAATTGTAACATATGCACAAATTATATACATATTACTAAAAAAGAATTCATTTCTTAGCACATTATAAGATATCAAACAAACTTAAACATGAACCAAAACAATATATTATTTTTTTCAAACTCTCATCGTATTTTTTACATAATACATTGAATTTACAAATCATACAGATAGCTCTAAGTACATAAATGGATAGTAACACAAGTTTATAAAGCATCACACATGCGTCAAACATAGAATCTCAAATACAGAATTTCTAAAGAGCATCATGCAAATCTATGATATCCATCCCATTAAAATCCTCCTTCATCTTTTGTTCAGAACCCTAATTTCAGAATCTGCAAACAATAATAATTTCACTTCATATCATATTATGTAGTATACATACAATAAAGAAATCATATTGAGATTGTATCACTGACCCCTGAGATACGCTTTATGTTCTCTTGTCAACACTGTGCGAACTATACCAGGATTAATGCAGTCCAGTGTCAAATTTTGCTTCCATTTTCTGAAATGATACATCTATATATACATCATATTATTCAAGTTTGATGAAAAATAGTATAAAAATTATTCTTTTTGTCAGTTCTTTGGTATGGAATAAAGAAGCTAGCTTCGACAGAGCATATGCCTTTGAATGATCACAAAGTCTGCTAAGAACTAGTAGATTTTAAGTGTATGTATTCACCAATTAAATACCACTAACGACAACTCAAACGTTCACTACCACAACTCCAAAACATCAAATTAGTTTGGCTTACACCCATCTAACATTTAAATAACTATGTTACTTCAAGTTTACTAATCAATACCACAAAATCTGATCAAATAAGTACCTATCGACATACCTGGAAATAAAACAAAATAATACCTACAAAATCCTCTAATCAAAAACCCCAGGCAAAAGCTGCAGTTCATTCCGACCACCATCATTGAAAGCCGATGTTCTACAAATGCTCACACCCATAGCACTCCCTCTCCTCATCATTTCCCTAAAGGATTCAGCTAAATTAGCACTCGCCATCTAATAAGAGTTCCACCAATTTAAGTAAACAGGCAACCTGGTTTTGGAATCCAGGAAACTGGTGCTGTTTCAAGTAATAAAAGACATATAATGGAGTGCACATCTACACATAACAAAAAAACTTGGCACAATGCAACTAAAAATCAAACTTACATCATAAACTAGCACGTCAAGCTCAACTGCTTTTAGATTCAACAATTGCATAAAGGCAGGAGCAAGTCCAAAGTGTACAAAATGTCTAAGCATCTAGCGGCACGAAAGCTTCCAGATCTAGGAGTCTGACAACTTAAATAGTTGAAACTAATAGGGTCTAGGTGACCTCACCACTAAATAATGCAAATAACCACCAGATCCGTACGAAGAACAGAGATGGGCCACAAAAACTAGGGCTTTGAAGTGGTAGGAGAAAGATGACAAACAGCTCGGAACTCGCGGCAAGAACGAAAGCTAGGAGGAGCGAAGCAGATCTGAAGAGGAAGGGGGAAGCGGAGCCTCAAAGTGAAGGGGAACGAGGAGGATTAGAAGGCGGCTGGAAGAGTCGAAGAAGCCCTAGCCGCCATGACTGTCAAGAACACGAGATTGTTTTTATCTGATGCATAACATGGGGAGCAATAATAGACGAGAACGAAGATGAGAGAAAAGAAGGCGGTTGAGGGAGAGGCTCTTTCTTTATTGCCGAAGGAAGAGGAAACGTGATAGTGAGAAATAATATTCTGGAAACAGCTATGAGAAAAAAATTTGGTTGGTTCGAAGTACGAAAAGTTAGATTTCGAAACCAGAAAAAATTGCTTTAGAGGGAAATTTTTGCGTTTGTAGCCAAAAATTCAACTGTAGAGCCAAACGCAGATACCTTGATTTTGTTTTCCTATTTAACCATATGTTTGATAATCAAGGTTAAAGAAAGACTCAAATAAACAATGCATACACATTATCAAGGAATGATGTGAAAATTGAAAAAAATTATTATGTATCCATTCAAAAATTCTAGTTCATTGACTTTTTTTCAAAATTTTGGATATTTTATAAAAATCCTAGTTCATTGGTTGTTTTTCAAAATTAATTTGTGAAAAATTCAATATATTATAAGTTTTGTCTAGAAAAATTTAAACTTTTATTGAAATATTGGATGTTAAATATAATTATTACCCAAAACTATTAAATATTAAATACTAATAATAAGTATTACTTTTTAATTATTAAAGATTTCTTATTAATCGTTCGTTATTATAAATTAATTATTAAATATAATCTTAGTTATTAATCTCTTCTTCTTAATTATTAATCTCGACTTCTTAATTATTAATAACAATCATTGATTGTTCATGATTAGCATTAATTATTATATTTTAATTATTAACTATTTAATAGTAATTATGTAATATTAACTATATTTTTTAATTATTCTTCTTAATTGCTAATTATTAAATATTATAGATTGATTATTGACTATTACTTCCTAATTGATTACTAATAGTAATTATTAGTTATTAATTATAAATAATCAATATAAGTGTATTGAATATTAATTATTAGTTGTTAATTATATTAAAATATAGTCATATATTACAACAGTCAAAAATTAAAAGTTGTGATAGGCTTTTATTACAACTGTCAAAACAACATAGTTGTTAAAAATAAGTTTATTACAAGTTTTCTGGAAAAAAGTTGTAAAAAACATTTATTACAACGGTGCTTTTACCACCGTTGTAAAATTAAAGTTGTAATATGGTGATTTTGTTGTAGTGTATGAAAACTCCCCATAAAACTTGTCAATACAAGATATGAATTGGCATTAATACCGGCATTTCAATATGTGGGAAAGATAGATTTGAAATCAGCATATATCAACAACAAGAATCATCAAAATATTCAGTAGAAAACGCTTGAATTAAAGTACCAAAATTTCAGAAAACACTGAAGTAAGATAAAGGAACAGGCAGCTCAACCTAGATCAAAATTCTCAAGTCCCAGTTCAACCTGAACTTTGGCTCAGGTCTACCCTAAAGTCGACCTAGCCTTACTCTGGGATGGCCTGTAGGTCAACCCTTGTGACACCCCACCCCAAGACCTACCCTAATAAAGAGAATTAACAAGTAACATTGTCTATTAGAGCGAAGAATAGGGCTGTTTTGTGGCGATCATCCGTAAATTCATGTTTGTCAAGTGTTGAACACGTCGATTGGGCTAATAAAATTTTGCTTTTCTTAAATAAAGCGGATTGACATACCCAACACTCCTAATAAGAAGCTACGATGGTTAAGGATTGTTTCAGAACAATATACCATACATCGCAGTTACAGATCATATAATAGTTACATTACAGAAATACAATATATACATGTGCTACCACTCAAATGAATGTACAACATGACTAAAGCAGAGCCAAGTGAAAAAAAATACAACATTGATATATAAAAAAGAGCAGCAAGGAAAGAACTTTGAAGTTAGTCCAAGATGTAGCAGCAAACCTTGAATCAAAAACTACTGAACCTGGAATAACTCGCTTTGACCTGAGTACTACATACACGAATCAGTCTAGATTACATATCAGTTATAAATCAATAAAGGATATGAAATCATACCAATAAATTTTCCATTTGTCGCAAAATGGAATCAAATAACTCAAGTCCATAATCGGCTTGCGAGATGCTAAAGGCAAAGTAGCCTATAAATTCTTAAGTACTACATGGTTAGCTAGGGTTTTAACTTCGTTATCTAAGTGTTGTGCAATAAAATATGCATAAGACACATCAACAACATGGAGGACTCCCAAGACAACACTTAAGCTCATCGCATGAGTTTATGTATCACATGAAAAATTCACCATTTAATATTACTTCAATATTACACGGGCTATAAAAATTAACTCGGTACTATAAATAGGATCCAAATCATTATCACTCATCGATACAACAGAACAACATAAAAATGATTCAAATCCTCTTAAATAATCAAAACCTCATATAACTTGAATGAGTTAATTAGCATAAAAAAGGAGCCTCACACTACAATACGGAAATTACATAATTTATAAATGGATTCTCAATCCAAATAATAATCTCATTGTATGATCATAAATATCAAATCTTAAATCATAATCAGCATTAAAATATAGATCCATCACAAGTAAATATGCACGTGCAGTCTCAAAATAATATAGCCTCCTGAGCTATAATATTACTCCATGGGCAATATCCAAGTATTTATATGTATTCAAATTAAGTGCCCATCACTGCGACCCTTGACCGAGTGTATCTTGATTTCCCAGGTCAAGTGAATACGTATAGGTGACTCACCCAGTCCAAGCTTTCACGAAGCTAGTATTGGCATCACACAACATAAATGCATCACTGACTCCTAGTCAGTAACCCAAGTAGTGTTAACAGTGCGTCCCATACACACATTCCCACTGCTCGGTTTACTAGCGGCTTATCAACTCCACATTAGACAACTTATAAATCCCAAAACTTAGAAAACACAGAAATCTCTGAATCACAAACGACAACTCAATAGCTTCAATCAGACGAAAGTGAAAATTAACCAATTTCGTATACCATCATGTCCCATAGCACGTGATTTTCCGTATCGTTTAATACCTAATTTATCATCTCGAAGGGTGCAAAAAAGTGTGGTTTTTTAGATAGAATATAATATGATTTAAGAGAATGGCTTCGAAAACAATTATGAAAATCCTTTGATTTCTATCTTTGGAAATGTTTTTAATTTTTTAAATAATCTTGTACAATTGCTTGTGACCGAGAGTCAATAAAAATAATAAAAAATTTCCATCCCAATCTATATTTTAAAATGTATTTATAATTGCGTAAAAAACTGATAGAAAATTCCTATAAGTGTAAAAATCATCAATTCGAAACCGTCAAATAAACACAGCAAACAGTTCATGATAAACACCATTCAACACCTTAAAACCCAAGTAAACGCTCAAAAGTATACATGGCATGTAAAAGGTAGAACAAACAAGAAATACATAAACACGACAGCAAGGCAAATATTAGCAAAATTGCAATTCAGTGTGTCATGGCACTCATGTGCGCAGTATACATCTTTTTTTTCTTCTAGGTGAACAGTAGGTAAAGGCCAAAGAAATACATCATGGAAGTCTAGAAATTACAATGCACAACAAAGCCATGATCACCAGCATTGACAAAAGGCACAAATGTAAGATGATGAAATGGGTGATAATCAACATGGCCATCACAACGACAATGCCAACAAACTACGGTCATGAGACTAGGGCAACGCATGAAAGCAAGATCGACATGATCATCAAACTTAAGGACAAGGAAAACTAAAATTGCCAAAATGATACAAGTGTAAACAAATATGCTATCAGAGTTGCATTAGCTAAGGAGTAAGTGCAAGGGAAAATAAGTTAGCAAGAAAAAGCAGGATTACAGGTCGGACAAGCTAAGGAAGCAAATGCGAAAGTTCACAAGAGCACTGACAAGTAAGATAAATGGTGATGTCACAAGGACATGGAAACAACACGAGAAGCAAATGAAACATCAAACCCAGTGCAAGAACATAGTTAGGCATGAGACATAAAGGCCAGTTATACATGTACACAGTTACATCCCACATAATCTTGGTAGAAACTAACATGATCTAGGAAGAAATAAGTTACGGAAAAGGAATCACAAAGGCAACCATCAACCCCGGCACGAGCAACAAGGCCATGCAGCAAATAAAAGCACACAGATAAGACATGCACATAGGAGGACAAACAAGGTACACAAACTTAGCCAGAAGAAATGATAAAAAATGCAACAAGTAGCAAAAGCCAGTATAATTGCTTTTCAAAATATAAGGCATGAAGGCCACAAATGCAACGAGCAGTGACCAATGCAACTTGCACTATATAAGGATTGCAAGTGCATCAGCATAGCACATGGAACAAATAAAGCTAAATATATATAATTATGTAAGCATAGACTTGATGCCATTAGCAACCGAAAACAACTCTACAAATTCTCATGAATGCACTCAACTAAAAACAGAAACCCGCAAGCCAAGTATACGAATAGGGTGAAAGACAGTGCTCAAGATAACAACATAGTGCAATAGTATATGGCAATGAAATCATGTGTCAAACTACAAATTGAAACCAACCCAGCGCACATAGCGATGGAAAAGAAAGGAAGAAGCTCTCAAATTCAAGTAGTACAGCAGGGGAAACAAGTGCAAGCTTCGGTGGAACAAACAGTGAATCATGAAGTAGCTTCGATAACGAACAACAGGAGGCAAGGAGCCTCCTGCGCAATTTCTTTGATCATGGGTCGACGACTAAGTCGACCCATGTCTCTGAGGTGGTTGGCCGGGGGGGGGGGGGGGGTCGAACCCCCTTGGGCTTGTGTCGACACCTCAGATGACCTAGAGGACGGAATATGTATTAGATGCAAACCTCCTTCGCTTCACAACTTCAATGATGGATTTGGACACTCAAACATCAAAAGATTCTTACTTAACTTTGCATGCCTGATTTAGGGTCATAGTTTAACATAATGAAATAATAATCAGAGGAAACCATCAAGAAACAAGATAGTTCTAAGCTCTCAAATATGGAAATTCACTAGTCTTGCAATCAAGGATGTAACGTCCCACATTCTACGTATCGAAGGATCGTATAATATTTATTTTATTTACATACGAAGTCATATGGTCGTGTAACTTTGGGAAATGACAATTGGGGTCACTTCCCATGTTCATGATTTTTTCCCAATTTTAAATGACCATTTTACCCTGACGAATCTTGTTTCGCTTATAAATTTTGATTCGTAAGGAGTTTTGACCTAAAACCACTTCCATTGGATTTGGATGATGGTTTCCTATTCCGTAGAGTGGTCACATTAATCAAACGGACTTACCATTTGGGAGATATGGCTGAAATAAGGTTTAGAGGATGGAAAACAGCTTAATCGGGATTAATAGGGTTATTAGCAGCTAGGCCCATAACCCATTTCGGGATTATTGTTATGGAAGGGATGAAAGGGTTTGGAGAAACATTCCCTTTCATGTTTCCAGCCGCCACAAACATTTCTTGAATCCTAGCAATGGCCTTCATCTTCTAAATCTCTCTTAATCACTTTCTAATCACTAATTAATCAAATCAAGTCAGATTAGCACCAAATTAGAGTTAAAGCTGCTGCACTACATTGGAATCCAAGCCAAATCTGTTAAAGTTTCAGATCTATCATTTATTTGTGACTAAGGTGAGTGATTTGCATGTTTATATACTAACTACGGCTAATTAGGGGTGGTTATTGATAATTAGCGAAATTATGACTCAGAAAAATATGGAAAATATGCATAAATTCTAAAATATTATTTTATGTCACTGGTATAAATTTGGGTTAATTTGGATTAAGTTTGCTAAACCCATTGTTAGATATGGTTAAGGGGAAAATCATGGTTTTGGGTATGTTTGATCTAAAATAACCTAAATGATCGATGTTTTGATCTTTTTGATTGATTCTATATATTGTTACTGCTGTTTGGGATGCTTTATGATTGTTTAGAAAAGTTAAAATGGTTGAAAACGCCGTCATATGGCGTAAATTGCTTGCTGGAAGACTTTTAGGATGTGTGGCTCATGACCTAGGCATCACGACCCCGAACGGTGAGCCACCTACTTCCCACGAGCCGAAGCACCTCGAACCGTGAGCCACCTACTTCCTGCGAACCGATGCCACGAGTAGGAGGTCACGAACCGGATCCATACGAGGACCAAGAACCGGAACCATACGAGGACCACGAGCCGGACCTAGGAGGACCACGAGCCTAAGGGGGCAAATCACGAACCGAAGGGGGACCATAAGCCGGTCTCCGAGCCTGCACAGCAAACGAACCGATGATGACCGAAACAGACTTGAGATTATACCGCGCGACGACGATCGTAAACTCTTCTGAAGATCAATTCCAACCTAATCAAAACCCGAGATGCAAAGGAGGTCTAAGTGAGAAGTTATTACTTAGGATCCAGATAGGAGCCAACGAGTTAACTTCTAGAGACGGGCTTTCCTGCGGGACATGTGCAAAGGGGTTATCGATGTCTATAACTTTGGTTCGCCATTGAGAGAGGGGACATGTAGACAAACCAGAGCTAAGGCTGTGTGGACTGGTTGACCCGATAGGGTTATTGACTATGGACCAGTGCAGTAGGGTCAGAGGTTGTATGGAGTGGGACTCCATTAGGGCCCCAAAGGGCATAGTGGTCGTAGCAATAGTTGTATGGTGTTGGACTCCATCATGGCCCCAAATGGATCTGGTGATCAAAGAAGTGGATATCGTATGCTTTATGCACTGAGTGAGAGATGTGAGGATGATTGTTATGTTTGATGCTTGCTATCACCATGACACACATACTCCCATTTTTACACTATATGTTAGTGTTACCTTAGAGTATTGTACATCTTGTTGTGCTAACTCTTTGGTTGTAGGTCCAGGTCGGGTATGGTTACTTATACTTGTTGTTGCTCTATTTAGTGGTATTGATTTGCTATCGCTTGTACCAAACTTTCGTCTGACCCAGAGTTTATGTATCTTCTTATTACTCTACGTGCACCGAAACGAGTAGGCTAGAGACAGGTTATGTGGTTGTGCACGAGTAGCTGTCCGGAGACGAGTAGGAGGCTTCCACATACTATATACATATATTCACCCTGTGTTGTTGTTGGTCACTGCTTTGGGCATTAGTAGTGTACCTCTTTTATTCTCTTTTTTAGAGACAGTATTTTGAAGTTGCAATCATGGTCTGGATCATAAGCTGTATTTTGGATCTGCTACTTTGATGGATACGGTTTAGTTTTCAGCTTATGCACTATCTCGTCTGTTTTATATCAAGTTATGTTATACTTATGTTTTATTCCATGCGTTGTGAGATATACTACAGGTTCTTGTTGATTCATCGTTTCAACCCCTTTTGATGATCATCGCGTGCTAGTCGAGCATTGGCACAGCGCATATCAGGGAAATGTCTAATGGTATAGGGCGGCCGTCACACTTGGTATCAGAGCCTACGTTGCCTAGTTAACCTAGGGGAAGACATCAAGGAGAGATAGTGTACGTATATTAGAGTGCGTACTCGTGATATTTTGGTTTTAATTAACTACGTATATTTATATATATACTATTAGTATATCTAAGGATAAAGTTGCACTGCACTGGCACCACTAAGGAGAAGGTTAATCATTTTCTCTTTCCAGATTGAACAACGAGAACCCAGCATTGGGAATTTAAGAGGGAGCGGGTTCAGGGGTCAACAATGGGAATGTTCCTGATATAAGGACGATGTTTACTACCTTCATGAGAGAGATGCTTAGGGATGCTCTGGGAGTAGTTCCTAATGCTGCTAATAGTGGTGGTACAGTAGTGCAGGCGCCTAGAGCGGATTTCGACAAGTTTAACAAGGATGATACTAGTCTTGGTGGGAAGCAGTTCCATGGAACGGAATCGTCTATGGAGGTTCAAGATTGTCTTGACAGTTGTGAGCGCATCTTCGAGGATTTGGGGATCGATGATGCAACGAAGAGAAAGTTAACATCGCATCGGCTTCAAGGACGGGCAATGAATTAGGTGAATGCCATTAAAGCGGCTACTCCCGAGGATCAAGTTACTTGGAATCAGTTTAAGACTCGCTTCACTGACAATTTTATTCCAACTGCTCATAAATCAGAATTGTTTAGGAAGTTTTTTGAGCTTAAGTAGAATGGTAGGTGTTATGTAACGACAGTCGGAACAAATCCCCCTACCTTGCAAGCATATGAGCTGGCACACAATTCCCATATAACAAAAGGAATCCCTGATGTTACATGCCTACAAACTCATATTTGTATAAAATTCCTTCAATTTATTCCATGATGTGGGACTATTAATTCCAACCCGTCATTCCTCCTTAACAACATGCGAGGCAATCCTAACAGTCTCCCCCTTGACTCGCATCCTACAAGTTTCTTTTGAGAGCACTGCCTTGCCTGCATGGCCTAGTCCGAACCTTCGGCTCTGATACCACTATTATGTAACGACGGTCAGAACAAAGCCCCCTACCTTGCACGCATATGAGCTGGCACACAACTCCCATATAACTAAAGGAATCCCTGATGTGACGTGCCTACCAACTCATATTTGTACACAATTCCTTCAATTTATTCCATGATGTGGGACTATTAATTCCAACTCGTCATTCCTCCTTAACAGAATGCGAGGCAATCCTAACAGTAGGGCAGTCACGGAATATATTGCTGAATTCGATATTTTATCGAAATATGGATTATCTCTTATCAATACTGCTGAGAAGAAGAACGAGAAGTTCATAATTGGCCTAGATGGGTACTTGGGGGAATTACTTATAAACCATATCGATGGGACATTCGAATTTATTGTCAGAAAGACATTAAGGTCAGAGAGCCTTTACCCTAAGATGAAGACTGAGGTCGCTGCTACATCTCCAGAGGAGCCGAAACCGCGGGCAAGTGGTGAAGGCAATAAGAATTCACAGAATAAGAGAAAACAGAACCAAACCAAGGATGGTCAAAAACAGAATAATAAGAAAGATATCAAGTGCTTTAGCTATGGCAAGATGGGCCATTATGCCAGAGATTGTCGAGCAAATCCAGCGGACAGGAAGTGCTTCAAATGCGGCCAAGTGGAACATCACAAGGATAAATGCCCACAACCTCCTAAGGAGAAGAAGATCGTGGAAGCATATGCTATCAACGCTATTCCTTCTTCGTCGAATTCCCCAATAGCAGTGGAGAACAGAAAGGGTGTCGTTGTTCAAGGTATGCTTTCTATTTATGATGTTCTTGTTCGAATCTGTTTGATACCATGGCTTCCCATTCCTTCGTATCTAGTGACCTGGTAGATAGGTTGGAATTGGAATTGTCGGTAGACCTTTAGTTGTGACGAACCCGATCAGTGGTTCAACTAGCCCCTGTATGATTTGTCATAATTTGGCCTTATCGAGTCATGGATGTGTGTTTTCTTGTGATTTCTTTGTTTTGGGCTTTACTAGGTTGGGCATTATTTTGGGAGTCTATTGGCTCCAAAGGTATGGGATGGTGGTTGATTGTGAGGGGTCTTCGATGACCATTAGATCGGATGATGGGAGGAGGTTGGTATTGGGTTGCCTACCTAGTGATGGGGTGGTGGATAATTTTCTAAATTCCCTCCACATCCCACATGATGAGTAATTAGATATGTCTGTTGCTGGCGAGTATCCGTACATATTTGGGGAAGTGACCGGACTTCCACCATACCGAGAGATCGAGCTTCGTATTCATTTAGTGAAAGATGCCAGACCTATAGTGATGCCACTTCGTCGTATGGCGCCAAGGGAGCAGCGAGAGCTCGAGGTGTAAGTAGACTTTCTTTTGATGAAGGGATTTGTCCGAAGAAGTGTTTCCGAGTAGGGACCACTAGTTGTATTTGTTACCAAGGCCGATGGTTCCCTTCGCTTATGAATAGGAAGAATAAGCATCATCTTCCACTGCTAGATGATATTTTGATCAACTGAAAGGAGCAAGAGTGTTTTCCCAGTAAGATCTTGTGACATGATTTCATCAGCTCCGAGTAGCAGCTGAGAGTATACCTAAAACGATGTTTCGGATGTCGTTTGGATTCTATGAGCGGTTGGTCATGCCATTCGAATTGACCAATGCACCCACATATTTTGTTGATCTTATGAATATGGTTTTCAGAGATCAGCCAAATAAATTTGTTCTTGTGTTCATGGACGATATCTTGGTTTACTCGAGGACAGAGGAAGTGCAGGATCGATAATAACCCTAGAGGGGGGTGAATAGGGTTTTAACAAAAAATTAAAATAAATTCAGAGATAATAAAAATCAATGCAAAAAAAAAAATCACACGCAAAGATACCCAGCTTCGGCAAACTGTGCCTACTGCTGCCTTTCTAAGATTTCTACTTGGAGATACAAACAGATCCCGCTTACAATCCTATGTAAACTTGCAACTTCTGCTCCTGTCTGACCCTAAGCTCAAAATCCTAGACTGGCCTGTGTACCCTAGACCATATTTTCCCAGATTATATTCCACCAATCTGTAATTCTAGTTTTACAACAAAAAACTAGAAAAGAAAAGAAATTGTTTGTAAAAGAAAACACAACAAGACAAAATTACAAATTAAAAATTAAAAAGAGAAGCAAAACAATGATCTCCCTTTTTAATATCTTTGTTTGAACACTTTAACACCGGCCGACCCTTTTGAAAATATGTTGCACCGATCTTCCTTTTTCCACCCGATCCTTTCTCTTTGGAAAATCAAAACAATGGTGGCTTCTCTGAAAGGAATCGTGGCTAGGGTTTCTGAAAGGATGAAATTTCTTGGCTTTGAAATCCTTCTGTAAATCAGAAAAAAAACTGGGCTTTGATTGTTGCTTGTTTCTGCGGCGTGCTCTTACTTTCTCTCTCGATCAATCAAGTAAGCAAATCTGATTTTTGCAATTAGGGTTTCGGTTTTTTTTCTTCTGTGAATTGTTTTTATTTATTTTGATAATCTCTGTCGATGATGAATTGTGTGTATTTATAGGGTTTTTACAACCCTAATCTCTGATTTCGCTGTGAAAGCTTGCCCCTTTTGATTATTGGAATATTCGGATCTGATTGTTTGTGGTTTCCCCTTTTAGAATCTTTGATTGAAATGGATTTCTGTATATTCCTCATTTTGATTCCATGCCTTTGGCTTAAAAAAACTTGTGTGATTTGTGAACCTGAATCATCACTAGAAAGCACTTGATTTCTTGCAAAAAAATTGCTTGATTAAATCTGATTATGTTCAAATCTGGAAACAAATTTAATCTCTTTCATGATTTCAGAAAAAAACATAACCCGATTCCATCTTGTAAAATCTGCTCCACTGATTTTATCTTTCCAAAAAAAATGCATTCAAAGACAGATTCCTGAAATTCTGGAATTAAAGCTAGAAATTTAAAACTCGAAGCAATTATTTGTTGGCCCTTACAAATCTCCTTGGCCCTTTGTGTGTTAAAATCTGTAAACATTTAATGCCTTGCTGCCATACACACACAGATTTTCTGATATTCAGAAATGAATATGCTGATCTCTTGTACTTAAGATGTTGTTCCATGCTTGCTTCTGCTTTGAACTTGTTTTCATACTTACATGAGTTGCTTCACCTGAATCACACTGTTTCACCCCTGCTTAATAGTTTTGAACATGCTGCTCACATATTATTCATTTGTCTGCACCATGCATTTTGTTGTATGTGTATATGTTTTCCCAGAGATGACTTCATAAATCTGAACAAATTGTTTCACTGGTCTCATGTATAAACTCTTGATCCTTGCATCACCATCTTGAATCATTCTGTCTGTCATGTACACCATGCTGAATTGTGTATTTGCATACCACATTGCATTTGTTTCATCACTGCATTGCTCACTTGATTGAGCTGGCTTGAAAACATGCACATATTGGACTGAACCATGAAAACATGCACATATTGAACCATTTATTATCACTTCTACATGCTGCTTCATGTTGTTGCTTTATTCACCACTGTTTTGAGCTTACCATGTATATTTATGCTGAATTGTTTGAGCTTGCTGAACTTTATTGTACCCTCACTGCATATTTACTTTGCACTTCTTGCATTTTCTCATAACTGCTCGGCCATTCTTGTAGCTGTTTCCATGCTATAGCTCCATGTCAACTTCTCCTCTTGACTGTCTTTCAAGATGCCATGTTTTGTTGTATTTGTTGCTTGTTGATTTGAATCAAATTTTCTTTTTGATTTTGACTTGTGTTTTGACCCTGAAATAAAAAAAACAGCAGTCAAACTGTACTTTGTAGAGGCTGGTCAGAATCAACTGGTTCGGATCAGCAAACCAGTATGGTTATGGTGTGGCTGTTCAAGTCTGAAATATGATGAGAAAAACACACAGAAAACTGAGACAAATAGAGAATCAAAATCTATAAAATTCTATTTGTTCAGTGTTTATTTTAGTTCCAGTGTACTGTGTGTATTTTCTTTTGTGTGACAGGTTTCAGGATTATGCAGCAAAAGGCAGAACAGAAAAACTGGGATAGTAGGAGTGTGAAGAGCAGAATTTGTCTAGCAGAGAGTTGTGTACGAAATGTAAAGAGAGTTGTAAGGTCTTTTGTATTGAATTCATTTGTAAAGTGAGTTGAAAAAACATGAGTGTTCCAAGATAAATTTGTAAATAATTGTTTTGTGAAATAAAATAAATGTTATTGAGTAACAAATGCTTGTGTAAATTACCTGTATTCTGTGTAAAGCACTATTAAGCAATAATACTTATTATTCCACTCAATAAAATCTATTTGTTATCATCAAACAAAAATCATATATTCAACAAACTCCCCCTTTTGATGATGACAAACAGACTTAAGATTTTTGAAGATAACAGGATGTGTTTGAAATGAACTCCCCCTATATTTGTGTTCCCCCTACCAATTGTAAACAGACATAAGATAAGAAGTTGAAAAAATAGAAAATAATTTAAACACTTAGCACTAATGGCAAAATAAAATCTATAAATGTCTGTACACCAACACAAAATCTTAACTCCTTCTCCCCCTTTGTAATCATCAAAAGATGAACAGTTCTGAACATTTGCAAAAGACATGGACTATAGTTAGAAATCAAGTCATTTGACAGAATCAGAGCCGTAAACCCCTAGCAATCAAACAAAAAATCATAATAATTCATAAAGTAGGGACACATTTCACAAAACAGAGGATGGAATGGAAAGTTATTTTATATACCAGGGAGGATTTTATCAAATCTATAAAGAAAAGAAGGAAAAAATAGATATATATACACTTCAAGAGCACACTAACCACTCATAACCAGAGCTTGGATTTTTAAATGGGATTAGTCGCAGCATGAAAATAAGTAAACTCATAACCGTGCATGACCAGAGCTTGGATTTTTAAATGAGGTCAGAGAACTACTTATTATATATATATATATAAATTATTAGTACTCTTTTTTTTTTAATCCTCTTAATATATATAAAACAATGATGGATGGTAGAAGGATGATAGAGACAGAGATGGATGTGAAAAAAAACCTAAATTACTCATATTATAAAATAAATTTAATCACATCAGAGTTGCAGACAAACTTTCAACCATCTCATATTCTGAAATCTTATACAGTCACAATTTTATCAAAATGTCCAAAATAAAAACTGTTCTTTTCTTTGATGGTTTGAAGATTGGATTAATTGTCATAAAATGGTATTGATAACAGAACATCTTAAGAGAAAATTTACCCACAAATTCAAAGAGATTAATTTATTTCTATAATTCCCAAATCCAATCGTAATCTGCAAAATCTATATTCGGGAAGGGGTTTTGTGAAAATATCAGCAAGCTGAGATTCTGTTGGAATAAATTCAATAGAAATGTCCTCACTAGCAATATGATCTCTAAGAAAGTGATGTCTTACATCAATGTGTTTTGTGCGTGAATGATGTACAGGATTATTTGATAAATCTATTGCACTCTTACTGTCACATTTTAAAGGAACTCGTTTATAGCAAAGCCCAAAATCAGATAGAGTCTGCATCATCCATAAAATCTGTGCACAACAACTTCCTAAAGCAATATATTCAGCCTCAGTGGTGGATAAGGCGACACAGTTTTGTTTACGACTTGACCAAGAAACAAGTGAATGACCTAGCATGAAATAAGTTCCACTAGTACTCTTCCTATCAGTGAGTGAGCCAGCATAATCAACATCGGTAAACCCAACTAAATTAAAGTTATCACAAGAAGGATACCATAGACCAAGATTTGGTGTGTGTACCAGATATCTCAGAATTCGTTTTGTGGCTTTTAAATGAGATTCTTTTGGATTAGATTGAAAACGAGCACACAAACAAACAGAAAACATAATATCGGGTCTAGAAGCAGAAAGATAAAGAAGTGAACCAATAATACCGCGATATTTTTTCTGATCAACAGCAACACCTTTTTCATCTCTGTCAAGTTTGGTTGTTGGACTCATTGGTGTTTTCATCGGTTTTGCATCTTCAACTCCAAATTTCTTTAGTAACTCCATCACATACTTTGTTTGTGAGATAAAGATACCTTTGCTGCTCTGTTTGATTTGAAAGCCAAGAAAGTATTTCAGTTCTCCCACCAAGCTCATCTCAAATTTGTCCTGCATAACTTTTTCAAATTTTTCACACAAGACATCATTAGTAGCACCGTATATGATATCATCAACATAGATTTGAACAATCAAAAAATCATCACCGTCATGTAATAGAAACAGAGTTGTGTCAGCACACCCCTTTTTAAAACCATTTTCCAAAAGATAAGTACAGAGACAGTCATACCAAGCTCGAGGAGCTTGTTTAAGGCCATACAATGCTTTTTCTAGTTTATACACATGATTTGGAAAATTGTGACTCTCAAAACTAGGGGGTTGTTCAACATAAACCTCTTCTTTTAGTTCTCCATTCAGAAAAGCACTTTTCACATCCATTTGTTTCAGTTTAAAACCTTTAAAACATGCAAAGCTCAACAAGATTATAATTGCTTCTAACCTAGCAACTGGGGCAAACGTCTCATCAAAGTCAATGCCTTCGATCTGATTGTATCCCTTAGCAACCAACCTAGCTTTGTTTCTAATTACATTTCCAGACTCGTCAAGCTTGTTTTTAAACACCCATTTGGTTCCAACTACTGGATAGTCTTTTGGCCTAGGCACCAAGTTCCAGACTCTGTTTCTCTCAAACTAGTTAAGTTCTTCTTGCATAGCTAACAACCAAAATTCATCATTAAGAGCAATATCATAAGAACTTGGTTCTATTTCAGATACAAAAGCATTATGGATACAAAAGGTACAAACATCCTTATTGAGAGAGGAACGTGTACGAAAACCAACTGTTGGGCTTCCGATTACCAAATCTGGAGGATGACTGGGTTTGAATTTCAGTCTTTCAACATTTGCTGGTGCTTCAGTGGATTCTTCATTGTTTGCTTCAGCATCGTTGTTTTCTTGTTCAACTTCTTGCGCACCACCATCATCTTTGTCACCTTCAGAGATCATATCCACATCAGATTCATTGAACTTTACATTGACAGTTTCCACAATTGTTCTTGATTGTTTATTGAAGATTCTGTAAGCTTTACTTCTTGAGGAATAACCCATGAAAATCCCATCAATCGTTTTTGACTCAAATTTCCCAAGCTGTTCTCCTGTGTTTAAAATATAACAAGGACATCCAAACACTCTAAAGTATGAAATGTTAGGCTTTTTGTCAGACCAAAGTTCATATGACGTTTTATTAAGTATTGGTCTAATCATAACTCTGTTCATTACATAGCATGAAGTATTTACTACTTCAGCCCAGAAGATTTGAGGCAAGTTATATTCACATAACATAGATCTAGCCATTTCTTGTAATGTACGATTTTTCCTTTCAACCACCCCATTTTGTTGAGGTGTTCGAGGAGCAGAAAATTCATGTTTAAAACCATTTTCTTCACAAAGTTTTTCAAAGTCTAAATTTTCAAATTCACCTCCATGATCACTTCTCAAAGTTTTAATTGAAAACCCTTTTTCATTTTGAACAAGTTTTGATAACTTTGAAAAATAATCAAAAGCTTCGGACTTTTTAGCTAGAAAGTAAACCCATGTAATTCTAGAGTAATCATCAACCAATACATAACAATAATGTTTACCATTTAAGCTAGCAATGTCAGTAGGTCCAAACAAATCCATATGAATCAATTCAAGCACGCGTGAAGTACTAACAGCATTTTTTGGATGAAAAGATGAGCGACTAAGTTTTCCCATAGTACAGGCTTTACACACTTTGTTATTTTTGAATTTCTGATGAGGTAAACCTCTGACAAGCTCATTTGTTTCCAGTCTTTCAAGAAGACCCATACTTGCATGTGCCAGCCTTCTGTGCCATAGAATTGCCTCCTCTTCCGTTGCTACCAAGTACCTAGAAACAGTTACATCATCGAAAGAGAGTGTGTATACATTTCCTCTTCTTTTCCCAGAGAAAACAACCTTTCCAGAGGATATTTCAATGATTTTGCAGACATTACTATCAAACACAACATTCATTCCTTTATCACAAAGTTGACTGATAGAGATAAGATTGTGAAATAGATTATCAACATATAAAACATCGGTTAAGGCAAAAATACTGTTACCTACTTTTCCTTTACCTATGATTTTACATTTGCTGTTGTCACCTAAAGTCACATTCCCACCTTTATGTTTTTCAAGGCTAAGAAACAGTCTTTTGTCCCCTGTCATATGTCTGGAGCAACCTGAATCCAAATACCATTTTTGTTGCTCCTTAGCCCGCCAACATACTTACACAAACAGAGAAGAAGATGACCCAGAGAATCTTCTAGGTTCAAGCATATCAGTAGTAGAAAAATGATAACCATAAGATTCTTTTGGCACCCAATTTTGATTTTTCCTTTTATTTGTGTTCCAATCATTACGATAATTGTGTGCCAAGTGTTTAGGAACCCAAACCTTTTTTGATCTTTTGAATTTTATTATCATACTTGCAGTTTTCATGACTGTGACCAATTACTCCACATTTTACACATTTGGAAAAGATACCTTTACCTTTAGCATTGTCAATTCTAGTCATTTTTTCTTGTATCTTTCCAAAACCAAGTCCTTTTCTATTATTTGCAAACAGTTGATTTCCAAGCAACATTTTAAAAGATGTTTGACCAATTGAAAATTTATTCAAAGCAACTTCAAGATCTTGAACTCTCGTTCTTAAGATTGTGTTCTCATTCACAAGTGAAGTGTAATTCTTTCTTTTGGTGTCATCATCTTCTTTTAGAGTCAAATTTACTTTTTCAAGATTCTCAATGGTGCATTTGAGTATTGAGAGTTCTAGATTCACAGCCTTACAAATTTCACAATCTAGATTATTGTTTTTGGAAACATTTTCAATTTCAGATTTCAACTTCTTATTATTGTGAACAAGATCAAGGTTTTTTGCTTTCAGTTTCTCTACTTCTGATTCTAATGTGTCAATAATTTCAGAAAGATGTTTACACATTAAAACTAGATCGTTATAACTGTATACCTCGGTGGTTTCTTCGTTGGCATCTTCTAGATCTGACTTCGCCATGAAACACAGGTTGCTTTCTTCCTCACTGCTGTCTGAATCTTCTTCTCCTTCCTCGTCATCCCAAGTTATAGAAAACGCTTTCTTTTTCTTCTTCTTTCTTTGGAGAAGTGGACAGTTTGGTTTTATGTGTCCAGGCTTTTGACATTTGTAGCAGAGAGGTTCGTCTTCTGAATTGTTGGTCCTTGGTTTATTTCTCCGAGGTTTGAATTTGCTCCACTTCGTGAGTTGTCTGACTGCCATGGCAAGCTGTTCAATAGGATCTTCACTATCGCTGGTGACGGTGTTGGACAGAGCTATTGACTTCTTCTTCAGATCTGATTTGTTGCGATCTTCTCTTGCTTTTAGCTCCATTTCATACGTCATTAGATTCCCGATAAGCTCTTCCATGCTCAGCTTACTCAGATCTTTAGATTCTTGAATGGCTGTGACTTTTGCTTCAAAGTTCATTGGCAGAACACGCAGAATCTTTCTCACGAGCTCCACTTCTGTATAGACCTTTCCAAGAGATCTAGCATTGTAGACCAGCACAGAGAAGCGACCATACATGTCCTTGATGCTCTCGTCCTTCTGCATGATGAAGTTTTCATATTCATTGCAGAACATGACAAGACGGGATTCTTTAACCTGAGAAGTTCCTTCGTGTGTGACTTCCAGAGTATGCCAAATTTCCTGGGCTGTATTACAATGAGAGATTCTGCTATATTCTGTTTTATCAAGAGCGCAAATCAGAGCATTCATAGCTTTAGAATCTATAGAGTATAGTTTCTTATCATTCGCATCCCACCTACTTTTTGGTTTGGGTGTTACAATTCCATTAACAATTTCAGTAGGAGATTTATATCCAGTTTCAATGATATCCCAGACGTCATAATCGATAGACACAAGATAAATTTTCATCCTAGCTTTCCAATACGCGTAATCACCACCATTGAACATGGGTGGTCTAGCAATAGATTGACCTTCAGAAAAAGCATTGTTCATTGAAGTCAGGATTCTAGGGTTACACACTGGCTCTGATACCAATTGCAGGATCGATAATAACCCTAGAGGGGGGGTGAATAGGGTTTTAACAAAAAATTAAAATAAATTCAGAGATAATAAAAATCAATGCAAAAAAAAAAATCACAGACAAAGATACCCAGCTTCGGCAAACTGTGCCTACTGCTGCCTTTCTAAGATTTCTACTAGGAGATACAAACAGATCCCGCTTACAATGCTATGTAAACTTGCAACTTCTGCTCCTGTCTGACCCTAAGCTCAAAATCCTAGACTGGCCTGTGTACCCTAGACCAGATTTTCCCAGATTATATTCCACCAATCTGTAATTCTAGTTTTACAACAAAAAACTAGAAAAGAAAAGAAATTGTTTGTAAAAGAAAACACAAAAAGACAAAATTACAAATTAAAAATTAAAAAGAGAAGCAAAACAATGATCTCCCTTTTTAATATCTTTGTTTGAACAATTTAACACTGGCCGACCCTTTTGAAAATATGTTGCACCGATCTTCCTTTTTCCACCCGATCCTTTCTCTTTGGAAAATCAAAACAATGGAGGCTGCTCTGAAAGGAATCGTGGCTAGGGTTTCTGAAAGGATGAAATTTCTTGGCTTTGAAATCCTTCTGTAAATCAAAAAAAAACTGGGCTTTGATTGTTGCTTGTTTCTGCGGCGTGCTCTTCCTTTCTCTCTCGATCAATCAAGTAAGCAAATCTGATTTTTGCAATTAGGGATTCGGTTTTTTTTTCTATGAATTGTTTTTTTTTTTTGATAATCTCTGTCGATGATGAATTGTGTGTATTTATAGGGTTTTTACAACCCTAATCTCTGATTTCGCTGTGAAAGCTTGCCCCTTTTGATTATTGGAATATTCAGATCTGATTGTTTGTGGTTTCCCCTTTTAGAATCTTTGATTGAAATGGATTTCTGTATATTCCTCATTTTGATTCCACGCCTTTGGCTTAAAAAAACTTGCGTGATATGTGAACCTGAATCATCACTAGAAAGCACTTGATTTCTTGCAAAAAAATGCTTGATTAAATCTGATTATGTTCAAATCTGGAAACAAATTTAATCTCTTTCATGATTTCAGAAAAAAACATAACCCGATTCCATCTTGTAAAATCTGCTCCACTAATTTTATCTTTAAAAAAAAATGCATTCAAAGACAGATTCCTGAAATTCTGGAATTAAAGCTTTGTTTCAGGAATATTAAAAAAATGCCATACATGTAGAAATTTAAAACTCGAAGCAATTATTTGTTGGCCCTTGCAAATCTCCTTGGCACTTTGTGTGTTTAAATCTGTAAACATTTAATGCCTTGCTAACCATACACACACAGATTTTCTGATATTCAGAAATGAATATGCTGATTTCTTGTACTTAAGATGTTGTTCCATGCTTGCTTCTGCTTTGAACTTGTTTTCATACTTACATGAGTTGCTTCACCTGAATCACACTGTTTCACCCCTGCTTAACAGTTTTGAACATGCTGCTCACATATTATTCATTTGTCTGCACCATGCATTTTGTTGTATGTGTATATGTTTTCCCAGAGATGACTTCATAAATATGAACAAATTGTTTCACTGGTCTCATGTATAAACTCTTGATCCTTGCATCACCATCTTGAATCATTATGTCTGTCATGTACACCATGCTGAATTGTGTATTTGCACACCACTTTGCATTTGTTTCATCACTGCATTGCTCACTTGATTGAGCTGGCTTGAAAACATGCACATATTGGACTGAACCATGAAAACATGCACATATTGAACCATTTATTATCACTTCTACATGCTGCTTCATGTTGTTGCTTTATTTACCACTGTTCTGAGCTTACCATCTATATTTATGCTGAATTGTTTGAGCTTGCTGAACTTTATTGTACCCTCACTGCATATTTACTTTGCACTTCTTGCATATGCTCATAACTGCTCGACCATTCTTGTAGCTGTTTCCATGCTATAGCTCCATGTCAACTTCTCCTCTTGACTGTCTTTCAAGATGCCATATTTTGTTGTATTTGTTGCTTGTTGATTTGAATCAAAATTTCTTTTTGATTTTGACTTGTGTTTTGACCCTGAAATAAAAAAAAACAGCAGTCAAACTGTACTGTGTTGAGGCTGGTCAGAATCAACTGGTTCTGATCAGCAAACCAGTATGGTTATGGTGTGGCTGTTCAAGTCTGAAATATGATGAGAAAAACACACAGAAAACTGAGACAAATAGAGAATCAAAATCTATAAAATTCTATTTGTTCAGTGTTTATTTTAGTTCCAGTGTACTGTGTGTATTTTCTTTTGTATGACAGGTTTCAGGATTATGCAGCAAAAGGCAGAACAGAAAAACTGGGACAGTAGGAGTGTGAAGAGCAGAATTTGTCTAGCAGAGAGTTGTGTACGAAATGTAAAGAGAGTTGTAAGGTCTTTTGTATTGAATTCATTTGTAAAGTGAGTTGAAAAAACATGAGTGTTCCAAGATAAATTTGTAAATAATTGTTTTGTGAAATAAAATAAATGTTATTGAGTAACAAATGCTTGTGTAAATTATCTGTATTCTGTGTAAAGCACTATTAAGCAATAATACTTATTATTCCACTATCAAACACATCAATAAAATCTATTTGTTATCATCAAATAAAAATCATATTTTCAACAGGAAGAACACAAGGGACATTTGAGGACAGTGATGGAGGTGTTGAGGAAACACCAATTAAAAGAGAAATTCTCTAAGTGTCACTTCTGGTGTAGGGAAATGAGGTTCTTGGGCCATGTTGTTTTAGAGAATGTTATTCCCGTAGATCATACGAAGGTGGCTATGGTGCAAGATTGGTCTATGCCCAAGAATGCAATGGACGTGAGAAGTTTCTTCGAGTTAGCAGAATATTATCATAAGTTTATTCAAGACTTCTCTAAGATAGAGGCACCATTAACTGAGTTGACCAAGAAGAATCAATATTTTGCTTTGGATGAAAGGTGTGAGAATGCATTAAAAATTCTAAAGGAGAAGTTAACATGTGTACCATCATTCGCTCTAATGGTCATTGAAGACCCCTCACAGTCCACCACCACCCCATACCTTTGGAGCCAATCAACTCCCAAAACAAAGCCATACCCAGTAAAGCCCAAAACAAAGCAATCACAAGAAAACATACATCCATGACTCGATAGGACTACTTTTTGACAAATCATAATAAGGCTAGTCGAACCACCGATCGGGTTCGTCACAACTAAAGGTCTGTTGACTATATCGGGTTCCAATCCAACCTATCTACTAGGTCACTAGATACGAAGGAATGGGAAGCCCAGTACCAAACAAAAGTAGAACGGAAACCTCTTAAATGGAAAGCATACCATGAATAACGACACCCTTCCCCTTCTCCGCCGCAGTTGGGGCATTCAATGGAGAAGGAATAGCGTTGATAGCATATGCTTCCATAATCTTCTTCTTCTTAGGAGGTTGTGGACACTCTTTCTTGAGATGTCATACTTGGCCACAATTGAAGAACTTCCTTTCCCCTCGCTTCGCTCGACAGTCTCTGTCATAGTGGTCATTCTTGTCGCAGCTAAAGCACTAGATATCCTTCTCATTCTTCCTTTTCTGGCCAGCCTTTTCTTGGTTCTTCTTCTCCTTTTTTGGGACTCCTTATTTAGCTTGGCGAAATCGGCCGTAGGCGCCTGCACTACTACACCACCATCATTAGAAGCATTAGGAACTTCTCCTAGAGCATCCCTAAGCATCTCTCGCATGAAGGCAGCAAACATCGTCCTTATATCGGTGACATTTCTATTGTTATCCCCTGAACCTTCTCCCTCTTCAACTCCCGATGTGGTGTTCCTCACCATACTCCCCGTATTTTGGCTCATCGTTTAATCTATAAAGAGAAAATGATTAACCATCTCCTTAGCGGTACCTGTGCAGTTCAACTTCATCCTTAGATATACTAATAGATAATATATGTATAGTTTTAAAAACCAAAATATCACAAATATGTGCTCTCAAATATGTATACTATCTCTTCCTGATGTCTTTCCCTAGGTTAACTACGTAACCTGGGCTCTGATACCAAGTGTGATGACCCGCCTCGCATAAGCCGACATTTCCCTTGAAATGCGCTGTGTCGATGTCCAACTAGCACGGGACGGTCGTCAAAGAAAAGGGTGTTTTGAAACGATGAATCACTAAGAACCTGTAGTATATCTGACAGTGCATGGAATAAAGTATAATAATAACATAACTTGACATAAAACCGGCGAGACAATGCATAAGCTGAAAACTAAATCATCATAGCAGCGAAATCCAAAATGCAGCTTATGATCCAAACCATTATTACAACTTCAAAATACTATCTCTAAACAAAATAGAAAAGGTACACTACTAATGCCCAATGCAGTGACCAACAACAACATAAGGAGAATATATGTAAATAGTACGTGGAAGCCTCCTGCTCATCTCTAGATAGCTACTCATGCATAACCAACTATCCTGTCTCTACTCTGCTTGTTTAGGAGCACCTAGAGTAATAAGAAGAGACATAAAGCTCTGGGTCAGACAAAAGTCTGGTATGAGCGATAGCAGCAACATAAAACAATAACAGGTATAAATGAATCGTACATGAACATGGACCTGCAACCAAAGAGGTAGCACAAAAAGATGTACAGTACTCTAAGGTAACACTAACATAAAGTGTAAAATGGGAATGTGCGTGTCTTGGTGATAGAAAACATCAAACATAACAATCATGCTCACATCTCTCACTCAGTGCGTAAAGAATACGATATCTAACGCTTTGATCACCAGACCATTGGGTCAATGACTACAACTCCGTATAACTATTGCTATGACCTCTTTGCCCTTTGGGGCCCGGTCCATAGTCAATAACTTTACTACTTCCCATAATGGTGAATCCAAGTTATAGATATTGATAACCCCTTTGCACACGTCCCGCAACAAAGTCCAACTCTAGAAGTTAACTGGCTGTTCCTCAATTGGATCCCGAGTAATAACTTCTTACTTGGACTTCCTTTGCATCTCGGGTTTTGGTCTTCTCTGATTCATGAGTCTCCGGGTCTTTTCTTGGTCCTCATGCTCGTGGTCTTCATGGCGTTTGGCTCGTGGCTCACCCCTTGCATTTGTTCGTGGCTTCGGTTCGAGTGGAACTCTAGTTCAGGTCGTGGAGATAGCCTCGTGGTATTCGAACGCGAGCGATTCGATTCAAGGGTGTTGAACGATTCAAGTCGTGATGCCTCATCAAAGCAGATCAGGATCGTGCTCCTCCACCAGTTAGGTTTGTGCTCTTCAGGTCGGTGTTGGTTCGTGAACTTCTGGTTTTGAGACAAGCGGTTCGGCTCGTGTTAGATGGAGCACGAGCGGGGTCGGAGATGGGGTCTGGTCGTGGTACCCTGGTAACGAGCGGGGTTATATACTATTTCCTGCAACTTTCCAGCAAGCTATTTACGCCTTACGACGGCGTTTTCGACCATTCTAACTTTGCTAAAAAATCACGAAGCATTCCAAACAGTAGTAATAAATACAGGATCAACCATAAGCACCAAAACAACAATTTAACATGTTAATATGGATCAAACATACCCAAAACCCATGTTTTCCCCTTAACCATGTTTAACTACATTTAACAATTTGATTAGAAGACTTAATCCAAATTAACCCAATTTTTAACCAGTAACATAAAATAACGTTTCAGAATTTATGCATATTTTCCCATATTTTTCTGAGTCATAATTTCGCTAATTATCACTAATCACCGATAATTAGTCGTAGTTAGTGTAAAATCATGCTAATCACTCACCTTAGCCACAAATTATTCTCATATCTGAAAATATCTCTGATTTGGTTCGAATTCCAATGCAACACATCATCTCTACCTAGAATTTAATGTTGATTAGCTTATATTGGATTAGAATGTGATTAGGAGATAGTTTAGAAGATGGAGGCTATTATTAGGTCTGAAGAAGTGAAAGTGGCGGCTGAGAAAATAAAATGAAATGGTTTCCTAACTCATTTTAGCCTCCCCATAACCCTAGTCCCGAAGTGGGTTATCGGTTCGTCCACTAATTACCCTATTAAGCCCGCTTAAGCAGTTTTCCCTTCGAAACCATATCTTAGCCATATCTCCCATAAGGTAAGTCGATTTGACGAATGTAACCACTCCATGGAAAGGTAAACCATCATCTTAATCTAATGTAATTGGTTTTTGGTCAAAACCCCTTACCAATCAAAAGTTATAGGGAAAACAAGATTCGACAGGGGCAAAACGGTCATTCAAAATTCAGTAAAAATTGTAAACATGGGAAATGATTCATAGTTGTTCCCCAAAGTTAAACGACCATATGACTTCATATGTGAATGAAATAAATATTCTACGATCCTCCGATGCGTAGAATGTGGGTCGTTACACTCTCCCCTTGAGAAATTTCGTCCTTGAATTCGTTAACTATGAAAACAGCCAAAAGGTCCCGCATGCGTATCAACCATTCGCAACAACCAAACATACATAATAGCACAAGCCTATCCTAGCATGCGGTTTACTAATGAAGGGATAACTATATCGCAATTAAAATTTTACCGGGAAAAGAGTTCTGGATGCGACTTCCTTCTACTCTCCTCTGTTTCCCAGGTACAGTCATTCTCATTGTCGCCCCACTAGACCTTGACTAGTTCCACCGTCTTCCTTCGAAGTTGTTTCGTATCGTGTCCAACAATACGAATCGTCCTATGGCTCCCAATTGTCTCGGATTCTACCTCGATATCGTCTAACAGATCCAGTGAAATAGTCATATTAGAATCATGCACAAACTTCCTTAACTGGGAAACGTGAAATACTTTGTGAACCCCTGCCATCTTGTCAGGTAATCCAACTTTATACGCTAGATTCCCAACTTGTTCGAGAACTGGGATTAGAGCGGCAAACCTTGGTGCCAACTTACCTCTCCTACCAAATCGAATCACACTCTTTAACGGAGAGATCTTGACAAATACCACGTCACCAATGGAGAATTTCATATCTCTTCGCTTTTTATCAGCATAACTCTTCTTCCTATCTTGGGCAGCCTTCATCCGCTATTGAATGACCTTGATCCTATCAGAAGTTTCTCTTATTACTTTTGGTCTAAGCACAAACTTTTCACAGGTTTCCAACCAACATTATGGTGAGTTGCACAGTCTTCCATACACAAATCTTCAAATGGAGCCATACCAATACTGGACTGATAACTATTATTATACGTGAACTCAACCAAATGCAAATGGTCATCCCATGATCCACTAAAATCCAATATATAAGCCCTCAACAGATCCTCTAATACACGATTCACCCTCTCCGTTTGAACATCGGTTTGAGGATGGTATGCGGTACTGAGATGTAGTTCTGACCCCAGCCTCTTGTAAGCTCTTCCAAAACCCACTAGTAAATAACGGATCTCAGTCACTTACAATACCTTTGGGTACTCCATGAAATCTCATTACCCACTTTATATACAGTTCTGCTAACTTAGCTGCCATTCTATTCGACTTAACAGGTATAAACCTTGCACTTTTGTTCAATCGGTCCACAATCACCCAAATACTATCGTGACCTGATCTGTTCCTTGGTAAACCATTGATTAAATCCATTGAGACTTGTTCCCATTTCCATTCCGGAATTTCCAATGGTTGTAACAAACCACTAGGCTTCTTTTGCTCGACTTTAACTAACTGGCAATTCATGCACCTAGATATAAACTTTCTAACGTCTCTCTTCATCCCTTCCCAGCAATAGGTCTGCTTCATTTCTCGATACATTTTGTTACCATCGGTGTTAGCCTACTTTGTGAACTAGGCTACACAAAGTCAAAAAAACCAAATGATGAAGAATGTTGATTAAAAGAGTGCATAATAGAGGCTCGGATCAGTTCGGAGGCCCTGAACAAAATCAATACACTTTGAAGCAGAAAATAAAAATACAAAAACAGTACCGGATCTGTTCGGAGCCATCCGATTCGCTCCCCCTCTCCTCCATCCGTCTGATCCGAACCCGAAATAGTAACGGTTATAACCGACGATCCCAGTAGATGCAGAGCGGTCGTGAGCTCGTTCCTCCACGTTCACCCATGAAGATAATGCGCTGGCACCATCACAGAGCTTTCGATTCTTTCTTTGAAGCGATGAGCACCACGTGTACCTGAACTGAATGCCTTCCAGGGGATTTTCCCGCCTTTAAATACACCCCCAAGGATCATTTGAAGGGATCTTTTGACAAATCATCAACTAAAACTTCCCCCATAACCGATTTTTATCACTTTATTCAGATCACAATCACCTTTTGAAGCACATTGTGGAGAAGATTGAGTGAAATTATTCATTGTATGAGTGAAATTGAGTGAAAACAATCATTGTACTTACATTTCTATCATCAATTAGAGAAATTCAAAGTGGACGTAGGCTCTTTAATACCGAACCACTATAAATCATATGTTTTCTTCATTTTCTTTTTATTTCATTTAGAATCATCCTTAGTTTGGGTGTTAGAACCATTTTAGGATTTAACATTTTGGTGCTTTCATTGAGAAGTTCTCAAATTCTCTATATTTTGGGCAACCATTCTACTATTTGGGTTTGTATATCCGAAGAAAATAGTTAAGGGAGGGGCTGAGGTGGGGCCATAGCCACCATACAAAAACCAGACCCGAGGATTATCTGTACATTGGACACTCTTAGAGGCGGGGCCCGTACAGATATAAAAAAGCTCCCGACCGAGTTCCCTGTTTCTAGTGTAGCCCCGCCACGGAACTCGGGTGCACAAGTAGAGGTTATATGTAGTAGAAACATCGAGTACGATTGATGATACATACGTGGTAAAGTCTAGGTACAACCATGTTTTCTCTGGGTGGTGTATCGTAGACTAAAGGGCATTATTCGATGACGGAACCAAATTCGATCAAATAGTTCGAGGATAGCAGTCAGTACGGTTAACGTAGTACAACGATAGTGGTTCTATGAAGATGTAGCATTGTGTTATATATATATATATATATATATAGGGAGAGAGATATGTTCATTACTATGGCATAGGATGAGGGACTGCGCATATTACTGTGGTGCAAGGGAGGAGACTGTGCGAGTGGTTTACCACGGGGTGTAACTCAGTTTGGGGGTAGCTACATATACATTATATTAGGTTAATCTACTAGGGAGTAGATGGGTGCGACGTGTGTGAAAGCCTTGAGTGTTAATAACACAGATAACCTAATAAATGAGAAAATGTAATTGAACGATATATGTAGGATTATTCAAGAAGTGTAATTTAAATTCATTCACAAAGAACTTATGTTCTGACCCCCTCCTCATAAAATTCGCAGGTTAGGTTCATGACAGAGAATGTACAGCTTTGGATAATGGTTTAGCAGTATTATTATTAAGGTAAAGATATGTTTCAACTACATTATATTTTATTCCTTCCGCCGTGAGATGTTTTCCGAACTCTGACATGTTTTATGTCTCTGTCTTTTCTGCAGGATACCAGAGCAATCCAACTTGGGTGTCGATGGATTGGGTTTTTGAAAAAAAAATCGGTCCGTCGGAACGCGGGTTGTTACATGCACCAGACGCTGTAAAATGTAAAGCCTTCCCGATATATTTAGAAGATGTTGCATTAATGTGGTTTACATGACTTCCCCCGCGATCAGTGTCAATTTTTCATGAACTAAGTGAGCTCTTTATGAAACAATTCTGACTCCATGCCTGTAGGGCAAAAAGTGTTATCGAACTATCCAGAATTAAACAAGCCCCTGGAGAATCGCTGAAATCATACTTGGATCGCTTCAACTTAGCAGTTACTAAGATAGGCGATCCCCACGAACCAGCTATTTTGATGGCTTTAATTGAAGGAGTTGATCCAAATACTGAATTCAGAGGTTACTTAGGTGGGAAGCCACTACTGACTAGGGAGGCTTTCTATGAAAAGGAAAACATCCGTCTAAGGTGAGAAGAGATATACGCCAATCAAAAGAGAAAATCTAATGGAGCTTCAAGAGAAGATATTCAAAGTAACGTTGTTGTAAAGTAATCTGGTGAAAGCTTGGGGAAAGTCGAGGTAAACATTGGCAACAAAAATGAAGGAAGTAACAACAGGAATGGAAACGACAATAGGAGGAACAGGAACCGAGGAAGTAACTTAGGAAAAGGCCTCGATTCCAAACCTTTGAAAACTACACACCACTGAATGACACATTGGAAAACATCTACTTGGATACTTACAATGCCTTGTAATATATCCCCGAGACTCTACAGAGAAGGAGGTGGCGATCGGAAAATTCTGTTTTTTTCATCGAACCCACGGATATTTTACTAATGAATGTCGGCATTTGAGAGACGTTGTCGAAAAGCTGCTACGGGAAGGAAAGTTAGACGAATACAAGGTTGCCCCAAAGGACAAGGGGCAAGGAGGGAAAGCCCGGAATCAAAATCAATCTTCTCCCAAACCCACGTCTCAACGAAAAGGCAAAGGAATCGTTATCGATACTACAGTGGGAGGACCTCACCCCGCTGCCCATAGTTATAGGGCTATAGACCAATATGTCAATGCAGTTAAGCACCTTGGAATGGGAGAATGCAGCAACCTTGAAGACATCTCCCCGGTGAAGCAACAGAAAACGATGTCAGATGATTGTCATATTTCGTAATAGAGATGACTCTGGAATTGAATCACCCACAGAGGACCCATTGGTAATCACTACCACTATCGGTCCAGCTCTGTTTCACAAAGTGTTGGTATATAATGGGAGTTCGGTATTATCTTTAAAAAAGCATTTGATCAGATAAAACTTGAACCGAAAGACTTGAAGCCTTAAGAGGGTTGGATATGTGGCTTCAATGGATTAATGACTGCTCCAATGGGATATATAGAATTATCAGTGACACTGGGACAAGGAGATCGCCGGAGAGTGAGAATTCTCCCATTTGTAGTTTTGGAAATTGAATCACCCTACAATGCCTTTTTGGGTCGACCAGCCCTCGCGGAATTCAGGGCTTGCATTGCGTCCTGGTGCTTATCGCTGAAAAAGGAGTGGGAATAATGAATGGTGATCAATCCACAGGACGAGCCTATTACATGGCTGAACTAAAAACATTGATGAAGGGATTGTGCATTGAAGCTAAAGGTACCTCCTCCCCTGTAAGGGAGGGTTCGACATAGCAACTAAATGGACCAGCCCCGACGGAATTGCCCAGAGAACTGCCCGAGACATAGATCCCAGAGAGGATGAAGAACCTAGGGACAGAAAGGCGACCCCTAATAAAATGACTGTGGATATCCCCATTGACGATGTTGATCCGACAAAGGTATTGAAGATTGGATCCTAGTTGGTTCCGCTCCGAGCAAAGGAATTGATATCCCCATTGGACCCATGCTGACATGTGTGGGATATCCCCCTCCGTCATGAGTAACTCATTGAGCATTAATCCAACACATCCACCCATTAAACAGATGAGGCATATGTTAGGCCTGGAGAGGTCGGCAGCTCTAAAAGAAGAAGTGGTGAAGATGGAAGATAATGGGTTCATTAGAGATACGATGTATCCCGACTGGATATCGAACCATGTTTTGGTCAAGAAATCAAATTCAAAATGGCGAACATGCATTGATTTTTTAAATTTGAACAAGGCCTGTCCAAAAGATAGTTACCCACTTCCTAGGATCGATCAGCTAGTGGACTCAACAGCCGGACATGAACTTCTTTCGTTCATGGATGCATACGCAGGATATAACCCAATCCCCATGCATGCGCTGGATCAAGAACACACGAGTTTTATAACAAACTTGGGATTGTACTGCTATGTGGTGATGTCGTTTGGACTAAAGAATGCCGGAGCCACTATCAGCACTTGGTGTATCGAATGTTCAATAACCAGATTGGAAAAACCATGGAAGTTTACGTGGATGTCATGCTCGTGAAATCTAGGCAATCCTCTAGCCATACACAAGATCTAGCAGAGATGTTTGATATCCTACGGAGGTATGGGATGAAGCTGAACCCTTTAAAATGCTCATTTGGAGTTGCATCAGGGAAATTCCATGGGTTCATCGTAAGTTCTCGAGGAATTGAGATTAATCCTAGCCAAATAGCGGCAATAAGGAACATAGAAGAGCCAAGGAAGATTAGGGACGTTCAAAGCTTGGCAGGGAAGGTTGCCGCGTTAAGCAGATTCATCTCCAAAGCCACGGACAAGTGTGTCCCATTCTTTGATTTAATAAAACGGGAAAAATGTAATTTTGAATGGACTCCTGACTGTGTAGAGGACTTCCAAAATCAGTTGGACTTATTGGAGAAGCCGCTGATATTGTCGAAACCGGTGGATCATGAAGATCTCTTCGTCTATCTGGAAGTGTCATCTCATGCTGTCAGCAAGCCTTGGTGCGTGAAGAAGACAAGGTCCAGAAGCCAGTATATTATGTAAGTAAGAAGTTAGTTACTGCGGAACGCAATTACCCAAAAATAGAAAAGCTTGCTTACAGCCTCTTGATTGCCTCTCAAAAGCTCCGTCATTATTTCCAAGCTTACCCGATAGTCATATATACTGATCAACCTCTAAGACAAGTATTACAAAGACCCAAAGCAGCAAGACGATTACTTAAGTGGAATATCGAGTTAAGCCAATTTGATTTGAATTTTCAAACAAGGAGGTCAATAAGGGGGCAGACTTTAGCCGACTTCACAGCAAAATTTATGATTCCCAAAGAAGAAAAAGTGGATGACAAAGTTGTTAGTTCAGAGCATAAGTTAGAGCTCAGTCCGTGGAAATTATATACGGATGGGGACAAGAACAATCGAAGGTCCTGCGTCGGAGTTGTTTTAACCACTCCTAAAGGACGATCCAATTACTGAGCCCTACGATTGGAATTTTCCGCCACCAGTAATGATTCCAAGTATGACGCCGAGATTGTTGGGCAGAAACTCGCTAAGGAACTAAGGGTAAAAACATTGGACATATTTTGTGACTCCAAAATAGTTGTCTGCCAAGTTCGAAAGGAATTTGTGACCAGGGGACCTTGACTTGTTACTTATCTTGAAAAAGTAGAGGAGTTACTGGGCAACCTAGAGCGTTATAGCATAACACACATTCCGAGAGCTGAAAATCAGAAGGCAGATCGACTGGCTAAGTTAGCAAGTTCTAACAACCGTGAGGAAACCGAAATGATTCCAATAGAGATATTGGAATCACCAAGCTTTGACCAAATGGAAGTCGAATTAGCCTTGGAAGCTGAGCCAGAAAGGGAATCATGGATGACACCAGTTAAATACTTCCTTAAAAGCGGAATACTTCCGTCAAAGAAGAGCAAGAGACGAGCTGTAACACGTAAAGCTGCAAGATACGTTTTACAAGGCGTTATCCTCTATCGTCAAGGATTTTCTATGCCTCTGTTGCGGTGCATAACACACGACGACATCAAACGTGTACTGAAAGAGATACATGAAGGTGAGTGTGGGGATCATACCGGGGGTCAAACTATGGCAAAGAAAGTATTGCGGTATGGTTATTTTTGGCCTACTATGAATAAAGATGCAGCAAATAATTCACGACGCTGTGACAAATTCCAGAGATTTGCCAAAGTTCTGAGAGCACCACTAAGACATCTCAAATCGATGGTCAGTCCTTGGATATTTGTGATGTGGGGATTAGACATCATTGGGACCCTACAATTGCAAAAGGAGGAGCTAAATACACGATTGTGGCTGTGGATTACTTCACGAAATGGGTAGAGGCCGAACCCTTAATCATGATCACGACAAGAAAGGTGATAAGCGTTGTGGTCAAAAATATTATTTGTCGATTTGGGATACCGAAGACCATCATAACTGATAATGGAACCCAATTCGAAAAAATGGAATTTAGAAACTTCTATCAGAAGTATAAAATTGATAAGAGATATACCTCTGTAGCTCATCCACAGTCAAATGGATAGGTCGAAGCAATAAACGAAATCATTAAGTCTATTCTTAAAAAGTGGTTAAAGCGAGCGAAAGCCATGTGGGTTGAAGAATTACCGCCAACCTTGTGGGCTTATCGAACAACCTTTAATACGGCTACTGCTCATACCCCTTTTTCACTCTCCTTCGGGTCAGAAGTGGTAATTCCACTGGAGTTTGAAGTCCCGTCTCATAGGGTGACGTATTATGACCCGATGATGAACAAAGCACTCCTCTTAGAGTCCTTGGACATGGTTGAAGAGAAGAGGGACAAAGCATATTTGCATGCTTCGAGGCATCGATGTCAAGTGGCACGCTACTATGACAGAAAGGTTCGGTTTAGGACTTTCAAATCTGGAGACCTGGTGTTGAAGCGAGTCTTTCCACCTCCCGCTCATATAGGCCCAAAGTGGGAAGGACCACTCACCATCCAACAGAAACATGACACGGGAGCCTTCAAGTTAGCGACTGTGGATGGTGAAGAAATTCCTAGAGCATGGAAAGCCCAACATTTGCGGCGATATTTAACTTAAAATTGTACTATTTTTGTTTTGTTTTATAGGCCATGTAAAAAGGCACGACTTGCCTAGAAAATTCTGGTTAATATAAAAAAAAGATTATGAAGTGGATATAGGTCACGACTTGGCCGAACCACTATAAAATATTGTATGTGATTTACTTTCCCCGTTTGACCCTTGTTTTGTAATTTTTTTTTTTGTATTTGTCACCACGTAAGTCGAAGTATCAGACATTTTAATCGATAGGAAAGCAAATGAAATGACCGTTTGCCTACCGACCTAAAAAGGACGGGAAGAAGACATCCCAAACTCTAACTCTCACGAGACGAGAGAGAGTATAAAGGACGGGAAGACGACGTCCTCGAGGCGTGACGGTGCACCATGACAAAAGACCGCCTTGAATCTACTCTAACCTAACCAGATGATAGGAGAGTATAAAGGTACAAAGAACGTGTACCAAAGAAAACAAATTTTAACCCCACTAAAAGACCTGGGGGCAATTTAATAAATCACGAACAAGCTTCAGCTAAGCGCTTTGTTCAAGATTGATGGAGGGAATGTATATATAATGCACCCTGCCGCTAATTATTCATTTTATGATCATTCATGTTATTTAATAAAACAACATTTTCTGTGTATGAAATTTTATCTGCCATTTGCAGGAATTCACAAAGGTAACTTGAGTCATTACTTATGTTTGTTAATTTCTCGACACGAATAGGAAAAAAAATGATGAACTTGCAAGCGTTTGACATAGTGGGAAGCGAACTACTTTATTAACACAAGTGCAAGTTTGTACAAAAGAACTAATAAACCACAGTGAGGGCCACACTCGCTACAACAATGGAGGACCAAAGAACAAACAAAATGAAAATAGAACCGCCTCTCATTTGGACTTTGGAGTGGACTTTGCCTTCTTGACAGCTTTAAGTTTTTCTTTCTCGTCTTTTTCATCATCGGTCTGGATCCGCTTTTGTTTCTTCTTATTTAGAACTGGAGCGCTGGGATCAATAGAAGATTTCTTAGCAAGTTCTTCAGTAATTGATCTAGTTGAAAGTCTAACAGCTAACCTTGACTCAGGAGGTATTGTCGCAAGAGGTTTAAAACTTTTGGGATCCATTTCCTCCGTTTTTAGCTGCATACGCTTATCCT
This sequence comes from Allium sativum, assembly GCA_030737875.1. NCBI lineage: Eukaryota > Viridiplantae > Streptophyta > Magnoliopsida > Asparagales > Amaryllidaceae > Allium > Allium sativum. The sequence goes on along the minus strand of CM060915.1, from coordinate 859,624,453 downwards.
GTTTGGCCTTCATCTCGGCCAAAGTTACCTCATCGGCATTCTCTGAATCCCCAGTTATAACAAAATCAACTTCTTCTTCATGTTCATTGTCGCTGCCGTCATTTTCAGAGCATCTATCATCTCCTCAATGTGAGGAGTCTTGGTATTAGATGGCACAGGAGCTTTATCGACAACCTCCTCCTTCTCACCTTTAATTCCTCCCCCAGATTTTACTGCAGCGACCTCATCTCGTTTCTCCAGAGTCTCTTCGATAGACTTCTCATCGGTAACTATCTTCTAATGTCCATCAGTCTTTTCAGTCGGCTTAGAACCTACAAAACAAGAGGTGACAGTTGTTAACTCAGGGGAAAACGAGGGATCTTCAATTGATTGCCCAATAATATGGTGAATGGTCGAAATGGCCTTGACAAATTGAGGTGAAAAGGTAGTGATACCTTTGGACGACTTCTCGATTGGAGTGTCTAGAGTATCTAATGTTGATTCGTGTATAGGAGACAAAAGGGAAGCCTCAGGAATCCCCGGATTTTCGAGATCAAATCCCTCTATTTCGGTGGCCCCGGGGGTAGTAGAAGAAGAACAAGGTTCAATGATATCCTTTCCTTAGGCATGACGTCTTTCTTCCTCCATAGCGGCAGTAGTAAGTCAGCGCCCTTCGGCCAGACGTGCCGGCTCCTCACCCTTAAGGAATTTCTCCATGAGTTTGTTTTCATCGATGGAGTCCGCCTTGAGCTCTTTCTTTTCACATTCGATGATTTGGTCCCATACATAAACCAGAGTTGTAGGGTAATCCTCAATCCAAGAAATATCCTGACGATGAATCACTTGAGCAAAGAATTCTATCATCAGCTCACCAGAGCCGTCCAACTCCTTCTGTGCCTCGGAAAGTTTTTCTTGAAGCTCTTCGGTAGATTTAAGGGCTATGCTTGTATTCCACTCAGCCAACACTACTCTAGATTCAGCCTCCAACAATTTGGCTTCCAGTTCAGCATTTTGCTTTGCTAAATCAGTGTTCTTCTCCTCTAGCTCAGCCTTCTTTTGTTCAAGGGTAGTGCAAGCAAACTATATTCTAACCTTCTCGGACTTAGCATCCTCAGTTTGCTTTTTTAGATCCAAACGCTCTTGATTTTGTGAATCCAAGAGCGTGTGATAATGCTTTTGTAGTTCTTCATGTTGCTTTTTGTAGTTGTCGGCATCCCGTTGGGCGAGAGCAAGCTGAGTTTGTGTGTCTTCCAAATCTTTCTCCGAGTTCTTTAAAATGCTTGCATCATAATCGACCATTTCCTTCATGTGGCCAATATTTGTAATGAGATCCATGATAATATTAGAAAGCTTGCGTGAATATTTATACATTTCTGTATATTGCTTATCAACTATGTTGATTTTTGCTTTAGCATCGTCAGCCAAATTTGGAGGAATAGGTTCAAGCGCGGGAACAAACACCATATGATCAAAATAATGATCCGGAAATTGAATTTTCAGATTTTCTAGTCTTACCTTGTTCTCGTTGTTGAGCGACACGGGCTTGGATAGGGATAATTCAATATTTCTCCTTTTGGCAGGTACCATGGACGTATCACCTTTGCTTGACCTCTTCTCAGGAACTTTAGGCTTATCCTGTCAGTCAGCATGCTTAGATAATTTCTTCTCTTGAGGCCACTTCTCTTTGGGAAGAGTCGGATCTTTGGAAGGTTGTTTGTCCCCTTCATGACGACTTTGATGGCTCTTGTACTTGTCTGGTCGGACCGACGAGGAGAACGGGAGCATTAAGAATGAGGACGGTTGGAATCATAATGCCTCCTATCATCCTTGGCGCGGCATTCGCGACGGTCAAGCTCAGTGTCGGAATCATGTCTAGGCACGCTAGATGGATCTTCCTAATATCGTAGTGGGGATGTACCATGGTTCCTGCAAAACAAGGTATGTAGAGTTTAGAACTAATGTTTGCACAAAGCGTAAGTGCTGTGATGTGTAGTGCTAATGTGTTGTGCGCATCCTAAGTGATATCCCCCCCAACCAACCAGAGCCTGAAGTTAGGCCAGTATGTGTGGTCTCCTTAGGCTTTACAGGAGTGGTTTCTTCTGAGGAAGTAAAGGTCAAGGAATTCGTTCTGAAAACTTCTATGGTGTAAAGATTCTTGGGCAAGGGACGATTTCCTAAACCCTGAAATGTAGAACCGTCCATGGTGGAAGCACCTCCTTGAGGAGTATTTAACGAAAAATCTTTTGGAGATATCAGTCTTTCAGGAGTAGCAGCATCCTTGGGAGTAATATACTTGTCTCTATCTTTTTCTGCTATATTTGCTAAGATGTCATCTTGAATCGTGGAGGGAGAAGGAGGATCCTTGAGGGATACTATTGGATCTTTAGAACTTTCTCCCATCTCTAGTGAAGTGTTGATTGGCCCTTCAACTGGAGGTTTGTACACGTAAGGGCCTTCCCCATGGCATATGCTATGAGTTATAGCAATTAGACGATGCCAATGGAGATATTCATCTACTAAACAGTCCTTGATGGTCAATAATTTTTGATCACCATTAAGTAACCGATTTAAATGATCAAATTACATCATATGCTTATCTTGTGGTGGGTTAGGAACTGCGAGTGAAAACAAGCAATGATTAATAAATTTATGATAAAGGCTGGGACTAAAACTCAACGGATCAAGGTCATTACTTGACTTAAGCCATCTTCTGGCACACTCGGGATGTTTCTTAACATAAAACCATTCAGGTTTTCGGTCCCCAGCTTTGTTGCTAAACGGAACGGTGATAATTTTCCTTTTTAGCACCGATTCAAAGTATACAAAAGATGGAGTGTCATTGGTTCAATGCTTGAAATTGTAAAGGAAATGAACATCCTCGAAAGTAAGCTCTACACCTAAAATTTTTTGGTATGCTATGTACAGAGTACAAAAGTAAGCATAAGAGTTGGGATGATGTTGCATGAGGGAAATCCGCAGTTGTCTCAGAAAATCGACGACGAATGGCGGAAACGGAGGTATTGCCCCAACCAGGCACATCGGTCTAGTGATAACCATGAACCCTTCCGGTGGGTTATGAGGACGATCCGTTTTCGAGGGAAACTCTGTGTCACTTCGAAGAATCCTATGTTTTAGACATATCCGCGCGAGTCTATCATTGTCGATCGTTGATTTGACTGAATCCTTTGGCAGTTGCAAAATAGTAACATTCCCGAGTTCATCTGGAGCATGACTATCTCCTACTCCTCCTTTTTCCTCCTCGCCTAGAGAAACATTACCCCCAGATGATACATCACTTTCAAGAGTTCCTATTTCATAGTCTGGACCTGTACTATTCCAACTCGAATTTGAAGTGGAAGATATGTCTTCAATGAGTGGATTCTCGAATGATTTGACAACATCTTTTCTTCCTGCTAACTTAGATGAGCGTCTTCCAGTCATCTCTGCTAAACTATTGAAGAAACAATAGCAGGAGTCAGATTAAGATTGCCCGTGTCCCCACGTGCCTATGTTTGAGCTAAAGTGTAAGTATGTGTGCAATGACAGAACTAAAGAAACACTATGTAAATATGCAATGCAGGAATGAACAATGCAGTTATATATTTATGAGCAATCCAAAAAGTTCAGCTAAAAAGGCTCTATCCTAACTGTCCATAGAGTCATAGGCTGTAGTCAATGTTGATTAAATTAGTTGAACCATTCTTGCACATTAAATTGGATGTCTTTGGAACAATTCGGATGTGTATGCTACAATCGGTTTGACTTAAGTCCCCTTTCTTTGTGTTTGAATCGGATCGGTTCGGATGTCCAAATGATGAGTGGATCGGTTTGGATGCTTCACTTGAGCGGTTCGGTTCGGACGAGGGAAGAGAAGGGATCGGACTGGAGGGGGTTAAAGGAAGACAACTCTGCTCGGATCGGTTGACACCGAACCGAACCGTACCAATATCCCAAGACCTATCCATTCAACTCAAACTCCTTCAACAACCATAATCCTCTTTTCCGACCCGAACCAATTCCACCCTCCATCGTCAGCTCCACCTTCTTATCTCTCTGAAGTATTCAAATCGAACTGACCCCGCTGCCTTCTTCTTCTTCCTCTCCACTCCTTCAACACTATCTAATCCCTTTCCTTTCAAAAGCCTGCTCATGACTAAGCACTTACAGATTAGCATGGCCGGCGCTGTCTTTGAAATCCTCCACAATCATCTTGAGCCGGCGGCGAGGCCCCCAACGATGATGGTGAGAGGACGGGAGGCGCAGCGTAACGACGGATATGACTAAATCGGAGTTAGAATTACTCAAATCGCTCCTAAATTTGGTTTAGAATTGATAAATCCGAGTTAATCAGGGATTGTACTCCCACCTGTGAAATCGCTTCAACAAATCGGAGTAGCTTCTTCCTGATTCAATGACTAGGTTTCACGCTGAATTGGGGGAGTGAAGACAAAGTAAAATGAAAGGGGGAAAAGAGATTTTGCAAATTTATATGAAAATAAGGGGCTGTTGGTATTCTTGTGGGCCCCCAATGCTTAGACCGACCCGCTCAGTAGAAAGACCAAGCCAACATAAATCCATCCGACCCGCTGACACGATGATGTTTGTAGCACAACTTGGATCAAGTAAGCCTGAGATGAAGCGTGATCATCCATTTTGATTCAAAACATGAGAAAAGTCCAAAGTGGAATAAAAGATTCATAAGTGAACGTTGTAGGAGTTTACCTGAAGAAACTAACTTGAATATTAAGAAGATTCCAGATGTTATCGAAAGCAACTTGGATGATTTAAACATATAATGATATATTTATAAACATCAAGAGATGCGATTTGATGAAGCAACACAACTCTACAAGCGAATGGAAGCGATCATTCAATGGTTTTGATTCGGAAAACAATTAGTGGACCATTTCGAAGCACGCTCTATCTTCGATAGAAGTGTACATCGAGTGGGCAAAATGTTAGCCTACTTTGTAAACTAGGCTACAAAAAGTCAAAAAACCAATTGGTGAAGAATGTTGATTAAAAGAGTGCATAATAGAGGCCCGGATCGGTTCCGAGGCCCTGAGCAGAATCAATACACTTTGAAGTAGAAAATAAAAATAAAAATACAAAAACAGTACCGGATTGGTTCAGAGGCGTCCGATCCGCTCCCCCTCTCCTTTATGCGTCTGATCCGAACCAGAAATAGTAACGTTTATAACCCATGATCCTAGAAGATGCGGAGCAGTTGTGAACTTGTTCCCCCATGTTCACCCACGTAGATAATGCGCTGGCACCATCATAGAGCTTCCGATCCCGACTTTGAAGCGATGAGCACCACGTGTACCCGAACCAAATGCCTTCCAGTAGATTTTCCTGCTTATAAATACACCCCGAAGGATCATTTAAAGGGATCTTTTGGCAAATCATCAACTAAAACTTCCTCCATAACCGGTTTTTATCACTTTATTCAAATCACAATCACCTTTTGAAGCATATTTTGAAGAAGATTTAGTAAAATTATTCATTGTGTGAGTGAAATTGAGTGAAAACAATCATTATAGTTGTATTTCTATCATCATTTAGAGAAATTCAAAGTGGACGTAGGATCTTTAACGCCGAACCACTATTAATCGTGTTTTTTCTTCATTTTCTTTTTATTTCATTTAGAATCATCCTTAGTTTGGGTGTTAGAACCATTTTAGGATCTAACAACCGGGATGTATAGTCAGTTTCGAGTAATGACACTCTCTAAGCACTTCATCTCTCAATCCAATTATGTTGGGTACAACTAGTCTCCCATTCTTTCAAAGCCATCCTTCTCTATCAAGTCCATACTTGTTCATTTCCTTACCATCAATACCTATCTCTACCTTTGGGATGATTTCTAATAGGTTAGGATCGTCCCTTTAACTGGAACTATAACACCCCGAATTTTTAACAACACTAAAAGAGGATAAATTAAATAATAATTAATTTAATATTCAGAATTAAGGAAAATGGACTGCACCATCACGTCCGTCACGAAATTCTGGTTAAAATAGATATTTGGTTTGCGTAAAAAAGATAACGTATGAAGGAGTTATGAGGGTTTAAAGTTTGTATACGCGTAGAAAGAATACATATACATACATACATACATACATACATATATATGTATGTATAAGTCATTTATGAGTCAGAATTTTATCCAGAACAGTTCAAATTCGAAAATTGAAAAGTGGTGGCAGATTTCCCGCGCTAGGGGGTCGTCCTCCCTAGAGGGGTGTCGACACCTGGGTCGACCCCCTTAAGGGGTGTCAACCTATGGGTCAACCCACCCACAGGGGTTTCGACACCCCTAAGGCTGAGGTGGCAGTCAGTTTCAAATGGTTCTGCGGCTATATATATGTCACCAATTCTCCTATTTCTTTATTGGAAATTATGGGAGCTAAATGCTACCGACGTGCAAACTAAAAAGGATTCGTTTTCTTCAACAATGTACAACGTACAACATTCAACTTTGCAAATCAAATCCAGAAATTCAAGATCCATTCTTTCTCTATTCTCTAAACCTAACGCTGTGAGTTTCTAGTTGCTTTTAGGTTTAAATGAATAAAAGTGAATTATGAAAGATTGTCTATTTGTATATGATGTAAACTATAAATCTATGCTATTGTTAAATCTTATATTGTGTCATGATAGATCTACTACACCTTTAGAACTAATGCAATTGTGGTTATTCTATTATAATGCCTATGTGGATCTTGACATGTAACTATATTGTGGTGAATGTAAATCTGTTAATTTGTACAGTTGCAACATTGGTTAGATCTAATTATTTATGTAAATCACCTTTCACATGTCATATTGCGATCAACTTAGATATGTTGTAAATTGGACATGTGAACCCATATTTGGATCTAGGCGTGCTATTATGTCATCCTAATGGTGTTAGATCTATTTTAACCTTTGGATCTGAATTATGTGATCTAATTTATCCCCTTATGTTTACCATGTTAGATCTAAACCAATTGGAGATCTAAATTGCTAATTTATATCTTACTATGCTTATTAGGGCGTCATAGTTATGTTAGAATCAATTAACTGCCACTAGTTCACCAGTCTTATGTCCATCTTGTTATGATGTTAATTACATGTCCATGCCAGTATATATATTCACCTTATCACCATCATAGTATATGCCTATGCCAAGTTGAACAATCACTTTTGTTACACTCCTACTATTTTTCTCTTTTTATCGTTTATGGCTAGGCTATTATCTAGCCTAGGCATGCTGCCAATTTTGTGAGGATGCTAATTAAGGAACGAGGGGAAAAGGGTTAATAATGGAATAATTTGAATAGGAACATTTCTGGACATATAATTCAAACTATTGGGTAGAGCGGGCATTAACACCTATAAAGGGAAAGGTTTAATTAATTGATTAATTATCTAATAATGGAATGTCTAGTAATTAAAATTAGGAATTGTAATTATACTTATGACATGAGGTTAGGTTGCATTAGTGGTGGAACCGGCATAGCTAGCAGCCACTAATGTTGAACCTAATGTGGGAGGTCTATGTATGCAAATACGAGTCGGGCTAAGACACGAGGTTAGGCCCAACTTTGAAATAAGACTGCCCGGACCCAACCGACATATCCAGCATCCACATGTTGCAGGCCTAATGTGGAATGTCTAGCCCATTATAAACCATAAATGGACATGGTAATGAATTGGACTACTTAACCAATTCTATTCCATAGTGATTTTATGATTATGAACTAAAGTTAGGTTTTAGTAAACTGATTGGATAGTGGATGGGTTAAGCAAACCTGGAAGGGGCAGATAATATTTACATATAGGCCCACAAACTTAACCCGATAAGGTTATGTAATTAAAGACACCTAGTGGTATACATAACCAGAGGAAATAATAGAGTTATGTAATTAAATACACCTTTTAGGGTAAGCACAACTGGTATATGGCTATGTAATTAGAGACACCTAATGGTATACATAGTCAGTGAAAACCTAATGTGGGATACAAGACAAAGGGAAGAGCTTGTATCATATTGCGTGGGACCCATTTTTGTCAGTAACCCAGAGTACGTATCAAATAAAAGTACTCCCTACTAGGTGGAGAGGACACGCTTACTGACTAATTGTAAGAGATCCAAACGTGGAGGATGGTGTGGGCGGCGCGAACCGACGGGGCCATGTGTGTGCATGAGCCGGGCAGAGGGGGATAAGACGACCGTGACACCTGTAGATATGGGGCTGTGCATATCAATAAGGGGTTGCCACTTTAGGATGTGATACATCATACTGTGGGGTCGACACAGAGTATCTACGAAATAGGGAGCCAATCGATTAGGGTAGTGGTTAGGGTATACTTGGACGTATGACCTAAGTCTACCAACTTATAGTGGAAGGGATCATCTCATTCTGGTTATACTAGTAATAGTGCAGAGTAATCATTTGAAAAGTGTACACACCTTATCCTGTCTACCTTGTCACACCTGCCATTTATGTAATGATCTCTCTTATCCACATTATATGCCTATCATGTTACTTTTATTTATTTATTGGCTAAAAGTAACTAGACTCGCCAGACTTTATGTCTGAACCTTTTGTTTCTCCTTCTTTCTTTCGTTTCGCCCCCTCAGGTTCTCAGAGAGGAAACACTCAGGCTTAGTCAGGACTCTGATATCATCTTTCTAGGAGCTACTTCTGAAGTATGGCTCACGTTCTTGTCTCTATTATGGCTTAACTCTTTTATTTAGGGAATTATGCTTTTTATATACTTATGTACTCTAATGGTGCAAGAAAGAAGTTATTTTATTGTAATGGTTTTTGTGACTTATGGTATTGTGGACCACGGCATTATGACTTATGTTTGAAATAAAAATTTAAATTTTCGATGCTATTTTATTTATATATGTCTTGTAATTATTCTGTGTCTGTTTACTTATAACGCTTCACGAAACTTAATGCATTCCCTTACTGAGTGATATTAACAGACGCGGGGTGTCACACTTGGTATCAGAGCTGAAGGTTACCAGATTGGATAAAGTTTATGAATTTTTTTTCAAAAAGATTTTAAAAGTCTATTTCAAAACGTTCCCCAAAAATCTATATGTAGTATCCTTCGATCCTTTATCTAAATTTCTTCCTTTTCTTTTCTCAGCATGTCTGGGGAACAAAACATTCCTAATATCCCAGAGGGCATCACAATACCCGTATGGTTCCGTAGGTATTTGGAGGCCAAGGTGCCTGCCGAAGGCCAAGGAAATGTTCCTCCCCAGCTGCACTAGTCATTCCTCGTCCTCCACCCTCTCAAAGAGCAGACAACTTCACCATGATCTACAAGGAGTTCCGTGCCATGGGAGAGAAGTCGTTCCATGGGAACGAGACATTCGTAGAAGGTTGGAATTGACTCAAGGAGACCGAGGACTTGTTCGTAATCTTTGAAGTAGAGGATAGAAGGAAGGTTCAGTTTGCTGCTTGGCTACTGAAGGACGAAGCCTCATTTTTGTGGGAAGTCACCCAAGGTGGACGTCCGGTGGAAACTTGGGAAGATTTTAGATAGAGGTTCGAAATGAAATTTCTTTCCCAAGCCGAAAGAAGCATGCAGATGGAGAGATTCTTAGATCTCAAACAAGGAAACTTATCGGTAAAGGAGTATGTGAATAAATTCAACCAGCTAGCAAGGTTCGGTTTAGAGTTGGTAGATACGCCACACAAAAGGGCTTTGCGGTTTGCTAAAGGGCTGAATAAGCCTCTGCATGGGTTAGCCATGTCCCATATTCCAATGGGGGCCACTTTCCAAAAGCTTGTCGATATGGCCCTAATGCATGAGGAAGACAAGGGAGAAAAAAAGGCTGAGGAGACATCGCAAAATAGGAAGGTGTGGCCCAAGAAGGGGCGGCATCAACAACAGAAGAAAGGAAGGAAAAAATGCTAAAGGTAAGGATAGGATAAAATGTCACAATTATGGGAAGGAAGGTCACCATATTAAAGATTTTAAGCGAAGGAAGAACTCTTGCTACCACTGTGGAGAGGTCGGACATTTTGTTAGAGAGTGCCCGAAGAAACAGGGATCACAGGGACAGGGTCAAAGGACGGACTTCTGGAGGGCATATCCATGCTCTCGCGATCAGTGCTCCTAATAGTGGTAGAAAATTATTTGTGGAAGGTTTAGTTTCTTTTTCAACCACCCTATTAGAACACTTTTTGATTCTGTTTCCTCACATTCATTTATATCAAGTTCTTTAGTTGGATCTCTACACTTAATTACTAGTATGGTAGTGGATCTTGTAATTGCTTCAAACCCCATTGGTGGTTCGGCTCATTTATCTATGATTTATCAGGGTCGTAAAATATATGTGTTAGACGTCGAGTTTGAATGCGACGTGTATGTGCTCGGGTTTATGAGCTATGGGTTGATTCTAGGAATGGATTGGCTTACCACGTACGGTGCCATTCTGGATTGTGAGAAGAGGGTTGTTAGGCTTCTGACTTGTCGTGGGAGGACCCTCGAGATTTCTTGTAACCCACAAGGGTCGGTTATGCTTAGTTTCCTAGAATCTATTGATGCATCTATCGACGATCTGCAATTTGTTCTAGTAGTCTGAGATTATTCTGATGTTTTTGATGAGGTTCAGGGTTTACTTTGGAGGCAAGAAATCGACTTTCATATATATTTGGTGGACAATGCAAAACAATTTGCATCGCCAGTGCGCCACATGGCTCCGAGGGAAAGGAGGGAGCGGAGTAAGCAAGTAGGCGAGCTACTTTAGAGGGGGTTTATCAGACGAATCATATCTGAATGGGGTGCTCCAGTAGTATTTACGACTAAGGCGGATGGTTTGCTTCGTTTGTGTGTTGACTATAGAGAGCTGAATAAACTCACTAAGAAGAAAGGCACCCGCTACCGAGGATTGATGATTTATTTGATCAGCTTGTTAGTCCCTCGGTATTTTCCTGGTTAGACTTGGCCACGGGGTTCCATCAGTTGAGGGTGGTTGAGGACAACATATATAAGACTGCTTTTAGACACCGGACGATTTCTTTGAATGGCTAGTTATGCCTTTTGGGCTAACGAATGCACCCTCTTATTTTGTCGATCTGATGAGTAGGGTGTTTTGGAAGTTTCTAAATAAATTTGTTGTAGTCTTTGTTGATGATATTTTGATCTTCTCCAAAAGTGAAGAAGAGCATGCCCAACATTTGAGAGAAGTTTTGAAAACTCTCTGTGACCATCATCTTAAAGAAAAATTCTCCGAATGCCATTTTTGGAGAAAAGAGGTTAGATTTTTAGGGTATATGGTCTCCAAAAATGGGATAGCTATAAATCCCACGAAGGTGGTTCCGGTGCAAGATTGGCAGATTCCTAAAATGCAACCGAGATAAGAATCTTTCTTGGGTTGGCAGGTTACTATAGGAAGTTCATTAAGAACTTCGCAAAGATATCAGCCCCACTCACCAGGCTGACGAATAAGAACTTGGCATTTTCGTGGGATATAGGCAGTGACATTGCTTTCCAACGAGTGAAGAGGGCTTTGACAATAGCCCCAGTCTTGACCTTACCTGACGGGAGTAAGGTGTTTACTGTTTACACTGATGCGTGTGGTACAGGGCTTTGTGTGATTCTAATGCAAGAAGGGAAAGTAGTGTGTTATGGGGGTAGTAGTTGTGAGTTCATGAAAAGAACTACCCCACCCATGATCTAGAGCTAGTTGTCATAGTATTTGCGTTAAAGACATGGCATCATTATTTACTTGGAGAGAAGTTCGAGTTATACACCAACCATAAATCTCTCCAGTATATATTCGCGCAGAAGGATCTCAATTCAAGGCAACAACGGTGGATGGAGTTCTTAGCTTCATATGATTTTGGGATTGCTTATACCCCTGACAAGGGTAATGTGGTGGAAGACGCACTAAGTAGACAGAGGATGGCCCCAAGTCCTTTGTTTGAGGAAAGAAAGAACTTGGAATTCATATCAGCTTTTGATTTTAGGACCTCCATCAAGATTTTGCCTGATTTGTTTGCATCCTTGGAGATACAACCAACTCTTATGGACCAGATAGGAGCTTTGCAACAAGGTGACCAACATATTTTAGACATCATGGATAATCTCAGAAGAGGGGAGACTTCTAGTTACCTCAGTAGATATACCATAGATGAAAAAGATTGGTTGGGACGAGATGGAAGGCTTTGTGTTCCTCAAATTGCAAGCTTGATAAAGGCAGTCATAGAAGAAGCCCACCATTTTAAGATGACCATTCATCTAGGCGGTGATAAGACGTACAGGGACATGAAGAGGGTTTTCTTTTGGGCTGGGATGAAGAAAGATGTGGCCGAATTTGTTTCTCAATGTTTAGTTCACCCGCAAGTCAAAGCTGAGGAAAAGAAGCCCAGTGGATTACTTCATCCGTTGGCGGTTCTGCAGTGGAAATGGGAGAGTGTCTTTATGGATTTCGTAGATGGTTTGCCCAGATCGAAGAAAGGCAACACCAATATCTGGGTTGCGGTAGATAGACTCACTAAGATAACTCACTTTATTCCAGTTAAGAGTAAGAGGACGACATCATGGTTGGCAGCAATTTATGTGTGTGAGATAGTTCGTCTTCACGGAGTACCTTCCAGCATTGTGAGAAATTGTGACCCCATCTTTATTGGCGAATTTTAGAGGATCTTACAAGAAGCATTAGGTAGACAGTTGTGTTTGAGCACCGCTTATCATCCTCACACCGATGGACAGATGGAGAGGGTGAACAGGATTTTTGAAGTTCTTTTGAGGCTGTGTATCCTAGAATTCAGAGCGACTTTGGAAGAGCATCTTCCTTTAGTAGAGTTTGCCTATAATAATAGTTATCAAGCTAGCATCGGCATGGCACACTTCGAAGCATTGTACGGGCGACCCTGTAGATCACCAACTTGTTGGTGCGAATCTACAGAAAGATTATTACTTGGACTAGATATGGTTAGGGAAACGTCCAAAAAGATTGACCTTATTTGACGGCGGATGAAGACAGCTCAAGATTGACAGAAATCCTATGCAGACAAGAGAAGGACTAACATCGAGTTTGAAGTGGGAGACTTATTTTTTATCAAAGTGTCACCTCTAAGGAATGTGGTTTGCTTCAGATCGATAGGGAAGTTGGCACCTAGGTTTGTTGGGACCATTTCCCATAACAAAGAGGATTGGAAAAATGGCCTACAGAATAAAGGTCGTAGAAAATCTATCCGGCGTTCATGATGTTTTCCATGTTTCTCATCTGTGGAAGAGCCTGCATGACACCGTAGTAATCGTTGAATAGAGTATGTTGGAAGAAGTAGAAGTGGAATGGGAGGCGACAATCAGACAAGTTCCTTCCCGTATTCTTAGATCAAAAGTTAGGAAGCTATGCAATAAAGAGATCAAATTGCTAAAGGTTCAATGGAGAGATAACCCATAGGATGCGATTTGGGAAACCGAAGACAATATTCGTGCTTCATACCCTTTTCTTTTCGAGGGTACGTTCTTAAATCCTTTTTTTTAAGTTTTATTAGTGTTTGTTTCTATCATTTGAGAATATCTTATCCATAGTATTTTTCGACTTTTAGATAGGAACCCTATGGATGTAAACATGTGTTTGAGACATGTTATGCTTGATGGATGCAAGTGGATGCAAGCGTTTGCTAGTGGTTGCCTGTGGACACATATACACACATTAGGCACTAAGATCGGCTCAATCACTTTCATAATACATATGGATATGTGTGCATTTTCTTTTCTTTTATGGATGGAAATGGATGAATTAGCATATGGATGTTGCACTTGGATGAATGAGTGTGCACACATATAGAGCTTATAGGATATAATAGGTTTATTTGCATACATATTGGATTCATGACCCTAACATACATTGCATTAAGGAGTTCAACTGAATAAGTAGACCGCCTGATTTTTCGCATTAGTGTTGGGACATATACCTACACCGTTGCATATATTCATATAACATTAGAAGTCTTTGAGGACAATGGATGCCAGTGGTTGTTGGATGAGTAGATGGATGATGGATGGTAGGATATGCATTCTTCCCAACATAGAGATTTCGGGGATGAAATCCTTTGAGTAGGGGAGAATGTAACATCCCGAATTTTTAATGACACTAAAAGAGAATAAATTAAATAATAATTAATTTAATATTCAGAATTAAGGAAAATGGACCACGCCATGGTGTTCGTCTCGAAATTCTGGTTAAGTTAGACATTTGGCTTGTGCAAAACGGACACCGTATGGAAGAGTTATCGGGGTTTTAAGTTGGTATACCTGCTGAAAGAATATATGTATATATATATATGAGTCACGTATGATTCAGAGATGAGTTACAATTTTATCCAGAATAGTTCGAATTTGAAAATTGAAAAGTGGCGACAGATTTCCCGCTCTAGGGGGTCGACCCTCCTAGAGGGGGGTCGACATCGGGGTTGACCCCCCTTAAGGGGTATCGACCTATGGGTCGACCCACCGACAGGGATGTCGACACCCCTAGGGCTGAGGTGGTAGTCGGTTTCAAAGGGTTCTGCAGCTATATATATGTGTCCAATTCTCCTATTTCTTCATTGGAAATTATGGGAGCCAAATGTTGCTGGCGTACGAACTAAGATGGAATCATTTTCGTCAATAACGTACAACATTCAACTTTGCAAATCAAATCCAGAAATTCAAGATACATTCTTTCTCTATTTTCTAAACCTAATGCTTTGAGTTCCTAGTTGCTTTTAGGTTTAAATTAATAAAAGTGAATTATGAAAGACTGTCAATCGGATATAATGTAAACTATGAATCTATGCTATTGTTAAATCTTATACTATTTCATGATAGATCTACACCCTTAGATCTAATGCAATTGCGGTTATTCTATTATATTTCCTATGTGGATCTTGACTTGTATCTATATTATGGTGGATGTAAATCTGTTAATTTGGACAGTTGCAACATTGGTTAGATCTAATTCTTTATGTAAATCACCTTTCACATGTCATATTGCGATCAACTTAGATATGTTGTAAATTGGACATATGAACCCATATTTTGATCTAAGCACGCTATTATGTCATCCTAATCGTGTTAGATCTATTTTAACCTTTGGATCTGAATTATGCGATCTAATTTATCCCCTTGTGTTTTTCATGTTAGATCTAAACCAATTGGACATCTAAATTGCTAATTCAGATCTTACTATGCTTATTGGGACATCATAGTTATGTTAGAATCAATTGACCGCCACAAGTTCATCAGTTTTATGTCCATCTTGTTATGATGTTAATTACATGTCTATGCCTACATGTATATTCACCTTATCACCATGATAGTATATGCATATGCCAAGTTGAACAGTCACTTTTGTTACACTCCTACTATTTTCCCCTTTTTATCGTTTATGACTAGGCTATTATCTAGCCTAGGCATGCTTCCAATTGTGTGAGGACGCTAGTTAAGGAATGGGGAAAAATGGTTAATAATGGAATAATTTGAATATGAACATTTTCGGACATATAATTCAAACTATTGGGTAGAGTGGGCATTAACACCTATAAAGGGAAAGGTTTAATTAATTGATTAGTTGATTAATTAATTAATAATGGAATGTTTAGTAATTACTATTAGGAATTGTAATTTTACTTATAACACGAGGTTATGTTGCATTAGTGGTGGAAGTCTGCCCGAACCCGACCGGCATATACAACAGCCACTAATGTTGAATCTAATGTGGGAGGTCTAAGTACGCACATACGAATCGGGCTAAGACACGACGTTAAGCCCAATTGTGGAGTAAGACTGCCTGGACCCGACTAACATATCCAGCATCTACACGTTATTGGCCTAATGTGGGAGGTCTAGCCCATTATAAACCATAAATGGACATGGTAATGAATTGGACTACTTAACCAAATCTAATCCATAGGGATTGTATCACTATGAACTAAATTTAGGGTTAAGTAAATCGATTGGATAGTGGATGGGTTAAGCAAATCTAGAGGGGGTGAGTAATCTTTACATATAGGCCCACAAACTTAACCCGATAAGGTTATGTAGTTAAAGTGCCTAGTGGTATACATAAACGGAGGAAATAATAGAGTTATGTAATTAAAGACACCTTTTAGGGTAAGCATAACTGGTATAGGGCTTTGTAATTAAAGGAACTTAATGGTATACACAGTCAGTGAAAACGTAGTGGGGGGATACAAGATAAAGGGAAGAGCTTGTGTCATATTGTGTGGGACCCATTTCAGCCAGTAACCCGGAGTAGGTATCAAATAAAAGTACTTCGTACTAGGCGGAGAGGGGACACACTTACTGAGTAATTTTAAGAGATCCAAACGTGGAGGACGGTGTGGGAGGCGCAAACTGACTGGGCCATGTGCATGCATGAGCCGAGCAGAGGGGGATAAGACGACCATGACACCTGTAGATATGAATCTGTGCATATCAGTGAGGGGTTGCCACTTTAGGACGTGATACATCCTACCGTGGGGCCGGCACAGAGTGTCTCGGAGTATGGAGTCGATCGATTAGGGTAGTGGTTAGGGTACACTTGGGCGTATTCCCTAAGTCTACCAACTTATAGTGGAAGGGATCATATCATTCTGGTTATACTAGTAAAAGTGCAAAGTAACCATTAGAAAAGTGTAAATACCTTATCCTGTCTACCTTGTCACACCTGCCATTTATGTAATGATCTCTCTTATCCACTTTATATGCCTATCATGTTACTTTTATTTATTTACTGGCTAAAAGTAAATAGACTCGCCAGACTTTATGTCTGACCCTTTTGTTTCTCCTTCTTTCTTCCGTTCCCTCCCCCCTCCCCCGCGGTTCTCAGGGAGAAAACACTCAGGCTTAGTTAGGACTGTGATATCATCTTGTTAAGAGCTACTTCTAAAGTATGGCTCAAGTTCTTGTGTCAGCTATAGATTATCTCTTTTTATTTAGGGAATTATGCTTTTTAAATACTTATGTACTCTGATGGTGCAGGACAGAAGTTTTTTTATTGTAATGGTTTTTGTGACTTATGGTATTGTGGACCACGTCATTATGATTTATGTTTGAAATAAAAATTTAAATTTTCGCTGCTATCTAATTTATATCTGTCTTGTAATAATTCTGTGTCTGTTTACCTATAACGCTTCACGAAACTTAATGCATTACCTTAGTGAGTGACATTAACGGGCGTGGAGTGTTACAGGAGCCAATCCGCTCAATTAAAGTCGGTCTGATCATCAAACTTGCTCACATCTCTTGATCCAATTCGCACTTAGGTCTGTAATCATATCCTATAATATACTACAGTTGCTTCCATCCCAGAAACATAGCACCCAAACTGGCATGTCTCCTACTCAATGCATCAGCTACAGCATTGCCCTTCCCAGGTGTGTATGTGATATTGAAATCATACGAAGCCAAGAACTCTAACCATCTCTATTGACGAAGATTTAAATCCTTTTGAGAGAAAATATACTTTAATGACTTATGATCGGTAAACAACTCGAATATTTCTCCCAAGAGATACTGTCTCCACATCTTTAACGTGAACACGATTGCTGCCAATTCCAAATCATGGGAAGGATACCTTTTCTCATGCGGTTTCAGTTACCGACTAGTATAACCTACAACCCTACCTCCTTGCATTAGTACAACACCTAGTCCGGAAACACAGGAATCCGTGTATACCATCATTTCTTCGTTCCCTTCAGGAATAACTAACACTGGTGCGCACGTTAACTTTTCCTTTAGGCTCTTAAAATCATTCTCACACCTTTCGTCCCAAACAAAAGCTTGATTCTTTTTTTTAACTGAGTTAACGATGCCGCTATCTTAGAGAAGTCTTGAATAAACTTACGATAATATCCAGCTAACCTCAAGAAACATCTTACGTCTATTGCATTCTTGGGTGTAGACCAATCTTGCATCGTAGCTACCTTTGCAGGGTCCACGGCTATACCATTTTCTAAAACAGCATGGCCCAAGAATCTGACTTCCCTCTTCCAGAAGTGACACTTAAAAAATTTCGCTTTCAATTGGTGTTTCCTCAACACCTCCATCACTGTCCTCAAATGTTCCTTGTGTTCTTCCTCTGTCCTCGAGTAAACCAAGATATTTCCCATGAACACAAGAACAAACTCAGCAACCATAACATCCATCGAACAAGTCCTATCTATCACCTGCTAAAGCCATGAATACGTCAGTACTCATATGACTGGTCCCACCAATATTAAGGGCTAACGGAAACCCCGGTTCCAAATGGACTACCTCACGTCCAACGTATGTTTATCCTCCCAGGACAACTAGATTACGTCTATAACACCCCACGTCCGTTAATGTCACTCACTAAGGGAATGCATTAATTTTCGTGAAGCGTTATAGGTAAACAGAACAGAAATATTACAAGACAGATATAAAATAGCAGCGGAATTAAAAACTTTTATTAATCATAAAGCATGGTTGCACCATATGTCTGAAAATACATAAACTCAGTACATTATTAAAACTTTTGTCGTATACTTAAAATATCAGAGTACAATAACAAAGAAAGCATAATCCCCGAATCATAAGCCATAGTAGCAAAGATAGAAGCTTGAGCAATGCATCTAGATGCTCCAAGTAAGACAATAGCAGAATCCTGACTAAGCCTGAGAATTCCCTCCTTGGAGAACCTGGGGGGAGGGGGAAATAGAAGAAAGAAGAGGAAACAAAAAGGGTCAGACATAAAGTCTGGCGAGTCTAGTTACTTTTAGCCAATAAATAAGTAAAAGTAACATGATAGGCATGTAAAGTGGATAAGAGATATCACTACATAATGGTAGGTGTGACAAGGTAGACAGGATGTGGTGTATATGCTTCGAATAATTACTCTGCACTATTACTAGTATATCCAAAAAGAGATGATCCCTTCAACTACAAGTTGGTAGACTTAGGTATACGTCCAAATGTATCCGAACTACTACCCTAATCGATCGACTCCCTAACCCTCGTAGATACCTTGTGCTAGCCCCACAGTAGGAGGTATCACTTCCTAAAGTGGCAACCCCTCGTCATAATAATGTGCACAACCATATCTACAGGAGTCACGGTCGTCTTATCCCCTTCTTCCCGGCTCATGCACGCACATGGCCCAGTCGGTTTGCTCCGCCCACCCTGTCCTCCATATTTGGATCTCTTACAATCAGTCAGTAAGCGTGCCCCTCCCCCACCTAGTACGGGGTACTTTGTTTGATACCTACTCCGGGTTACTGACTGAAATGGGTCCCACACAATATGATACAAGCTCTCCCCTTTATCTTGTATCCCCCACTAGGTTTTCACTGACTATGTATACCACTGTGTGTCTTTAATTACGTAGCCTTATTTATTTCTACCGGTTATGCTTACCTACAGGTGTCTTTAATACATAACCCCTAATTTTCCAACCGGTTATGCTTACCCATAGGCGTCTTTAATTACATAACTGTATCACTTCTACAAGTTGTGTTTACCCTAAATGGTGTCTTTAATTACATAACCTTATTATTTCCACCGATTATGTATAACACTAGGTGTCTTTATTTACATAACCTTAACGGGTTAAGTTTGTGGGCCAATATGTGAATATTAACCATCCTCTCTTCGAATTTACTTAACCCACCCCTCAACCATATTTACTTAACCCCCAACTTAAATTTAAGTTCATACATTCGCCATGGATTAACTTAGGTTAAGTAGTCCAATTGTTTACCATGACTATTTATGGTTTCATAATGGGCCAGACCTCCCATATTAGCCCTAAAACATGTGGATGTTGGATATGCCGGTCGAGTCCGGGAAGACTGATTCCACAGTTGGGCCTAACCTCGTGTCATAGCCCGATTCATATTTATGTACTTAGACCTCCCACATTAGGTTCAACATTAGTGGCTGCTGGATATGCCGGTCGGATCCGGGAAGACTTCCACCACTAATGCAACCTAACCTTGTGTCATAAGTACAATTACAATCCATAATTGTAATTACTAGACATTCCATATTTAATTAATTTACCAATTAATTAATCCTTTCCTTTTATAGGTATCAATACCTATTTTACCTAATAATTTGAATTATATGTCCGGAAATGTTCATATTCAAATTATGCCATTTTAAACCCTTTTTCCCTCGTTCCTTAACTAGCGCTCTCACAAAATTGGCAACATGCCTAGGCTAGACAATAGCCTAGTCATAAATGATAATAGGGAAAATAATGGGAATATAACTAATATGATCATATTGGCATAACCATAAACTTGTATGATAATAAGGTGAACATACATACTTGCTGAAACACTCCACCTCCGTTAGGGTCACTCTCCAAGGAATGCCCTAATTTTGGTGGAGGTTTATAAGTATAAGTCACAGATATACAAGACAGATATAAATACACATATTTTTGAACAGCGGAAAACAACAACAATTTTTATTTCAACAAAATGCGTGTTACACAAACCATGTCATAACTTGTCTTACAATACTTCCAAAAACCATTACATCTTCATAACTGTCTTGATTACATTATTTAAAGAAGCATAAAAACATAAGTAAACTGCATAAGTCCCATAATTGTTGTCCAAAGCCATAGTCCAAAACGGAAAAGATCCAAGCCATACATTCCTTCTCTTTGAGCTGGATGTGGAAACTGGTCAAGCTGCGGTATTCCCTCCCTGTGGACCTGGGGGGGAAACGAAAGAAAAGAAGGCGAAAGAAAAGTAGAGTCAGACATAAAGCCTGAGTAAGTCTAGGACTATTCAGTCTATGAATAAAGAACTGGGTATGATAAGTATAAACTGGAAATGGGAAAGCACCATAAGCTAAGTTAAGTCGTCTAAGTCGAATATACTATTGTACCCCATATTAATCTCTGCATCCATATAAACTGGTTCCCAACCGGCACCCCATAATCAGGGTGAAGTGATTCGTTTCTAATTATCGGCTCCTACTCGCATAGTTACATGTGTCTTACGGCCCCTGATGTTGTAGTTACCTATGCTAGTCCCACCATGGGGTGTATCAAGTCCCATGGTGGCGGCCCGACACAATCCTAGAATGCACAGGTATGCTACTAGTGCCCAGTGCCTTATTTTTCTGCGCCGGAGTGTGTGCACGCCTGCACCCGGTTAGAACCTACACTGCTGCACCACCGCCGTCGATTTGACCTCTTACAGTCAGCCCAGTAATCGTGCCCCACCCTGCCTAGTTCAGGGTATCCTGATACACCTTGTATGGTTACTGTTGAAAAGGGTCCCCCGCTACTAGGTTTTCTATTTCTAGCCAACATGCTAAGTTGGTTAAGTGTTTTGTAAACCTAACCCCCAAAACAGTCTGTATAGTTTAGCATGTTCCATTTTGATTAAGTATTAATTCAATTTACTTAATCCTATCAATACTGACTCAGCCTTAATTGTCTTATTAAAGCCTCGACCTCTCACATTAGACAGGTATTGTTGTGGCTGCCTGTTGCCGGTTGGGTCCGGGTAGTCTTACGCCACAAATCAGTCTAACCTCGGGTCTTTGTTGGGCTACGTGTTTAACCACCCACATTTGATAGGTGTTGTTGTGACTACTGGACAACCGGGCGGTTCCGGGCAGGTTTACATCACAACTCAATCCAACCTCGGGTTAAACACATCGTATTTTCTACATTTACATATTTTGTCTCTTTCTTTTTTATATGTAAATATTTGCGGCCCATTATTCAAATTCATCTTTATTGGGTAAAATTAATTTATACCACTTAATTGTTTTTCAAGGTTGTTGGCATGCGTCAAACATGCCACACATATGTTCTATGTTTTAACCCCATCGTCATTACCCCCGTTTTATATGTTCACTAAAATATAACATATGTTGGGTTTAACATTTAAACCTAACTTAGCCACATGAAAAAGGGGAGGCTTATAACATGGCGTTTATATATTCTAAGTGACATAAGAAGGGGAGTGTGAGCGCATGAACTTGCAACATAATGATCTAATTAACTTGAATTAGGCATATGTGAACTTGCATGGTAATAGCATATAATCATGGCATAAACATACTTAAACATGAATCATTCTATTCATATGATCATAGCATAAACATACCTAAACATGAATCATGGTTTTTAATCTATTCATGTAAACTTGCAATTGGAATGTAAATCTAACTTAATTTATGTGTTACATATATCACCATATGATTTTTATAACAACATAGGCCTAAAACATGGTTACAACTAGGCATAACACCAAACATAGATTAGTCATGTTCATAAAGATGCTTACTTTTGTCTCTAACACAAAAGTATGATTTTATACTTGAATCACGATACCAATTCCAACATAGATTCATATAAACCATAGTACTTAGTTGAATCCAATTACACTAAAAGTGATCATAAAAGTATGTACATTATATTGGCATAATAGTGAATCGTATACTTGTATGAATCCCAAATAAAATACCACAACATATGGTTGTTAACTTCCAACATAAATCACATACTTGCAAATATCCAATCGTATACCACAACATTTCCAAATCGTTTAGAATCAAAGCAACATACAAATATAGATTATTATCGCCATAATTCCATTTCTCACTTTACAAATCAAAACACAATTATTTATTCACATCGGAATAGCACTCTACTTACAACGTATGACGAATCTTCAATTCAGGAATCTGAATTCTGAATTTGGAGATGCTATCCTTTGTTGTAGGCGTTGTTTTGATTTAATTGACGTTGCTTTAAGCTTTCGAATTATCTCCTAATTGTCTCTCAATTCCTGACGGCTATTCCTAGTCTTTCCTCAGCAGCATGACGGTCTCATCTCCATTTTTGTTTGTGTGAATTAGGGTGAGTATTAGGTCCTTTTTATAGAGTTTGTGAGTTGATTAGGACCGTCGATGGAGCTTGGTTTAATAATAGCCGTTCGTTTGAAGGAGAGACCAATCAGGAGCTGACACCTAGCCCTAGTGACAAGGCGAGGCTCAGAAAATCGACCAAACACAGACCAGGCCAGCCAGGGGGCTGGTTTCGACCTGGCTCAGGGGCCAGGTCGACCCCCCAGTCGACCCCCAGGTCGACTATGTAGTCGACCTGGGTGCCCCAGGTCGACTACCCAGTCGACCTGGGTAGCCCAGGTCGACTACCCAGTCGACATGGGTGTCTTGAGCGGGAAAATTCCCACCCTGGCCAATCCGGCCCGATTTTTGAAATTTAAACTTGTTTTCTAAGCTGTTTTGGTCTGTTTGAATTTTAAACTGAATTCTGGAACTTCCGGAAGCCATATCTTCTTCATACGGAGTCCGTTTTACGCAAACTCGGACTCTATCCAAAGCAGAATTCCGAGACGAACGCAATCGCGTATCCCGTTTCCCTTAATTATTTGATTTGAAATTAATTATACTTTAATTTGTGAATTTCACTGTTATAGAATACACGGGGTGTTACGTTCTCCCCCACTTAAAAGGATTTCGTCCCCGAAATCTTCAAGTTCAGGAAGAATGTACATCCTAACATCCAAACATCCATCTACTCATTCATCAAACACGAGCATCCATTGTCCTTAAAAGACTTCTAATGCTTCATGATCATATGCGAAGTGTGTGTGTACATGTACTTATCTAATGCAAAATCAGGCGGTCTACTGATTCAGTTGACCTCCTTAATGCGAATCATGTAAGTGCCGTGAATCCATTATGTATGGAAATTTTCCTATTCATGATTCTACATGAGTGCACAATCATTCATATATAAATGCAACATCCATATGACAAAACACTAAACTTATACGAATAAATACATTTATGCATATGCAATATGAAGTGACTGAGCCGATCTAAAACCTAAATTGTGTGTGTATATGCAACCACTAGCAATCACTTGCACCCACTTGCAACCATCATCCATAACATGTTTCAATTACATGTTTTCATCCAAAGAGTTTCTACCTAAAAGATAAGGTCGAGGAGATATACCTAAAAAGATTGATAAAAGCGCAACTTAAGGAAAAAGAAAGATCAAAGATGTACCCTCGAAAAGAAAAGGGTAGGCTGCGCGTATTCTAGCTTCAGTTTCTCAAGTTGCGTCTCCCTCGGCGTCGCTCCACTGAACTTTGACAAGATTGACTTCGCGGTTGCGTAGCTTTTTCACTTCCGTTCCTAATATGCGGGTTGGAACTTTCCTCACGGTTGCTTCGCGTTCCACTTCAGCCTCTTCTAGGATATTTGGCTCTACCACTTCAGCAGATTCATGTAGGCATTTTCGGAGGTGCGAAACATGGAAAATGTTGTGAACTCCGGCCAATTTTTCGGGTAGCTCTAATCTATAGGCATTTTCCCAATTTTCTCGATGATAGGAAATGGCCCTACGAACCTTGGTGCTAGCTTTCCTGTGGTTCCAAAACGAACAACGTTCCTTAGCGGAGATACCTTAAGAAAAACTCTGTCCCCAACCTCAAATTCAAGGTCGGTCCTCCTCTTGTCGGCGTAGGATTTTTGTCTGTCTTGGGCTGTCTTCATCCTTCTCCGTATTAAGTTTACTTTTTCTGAAGTCTCTCGGATCATATCCGGTCCAAGTATGAGCTTGTCAGTAGACTCCCACCAACAAGTGGGCGATCGGCACGGTCTTCCATATAAGGCTTCGAAGGGCGCCATTCCGATGGTTGCTTGGTAGTTGTTGTTATAGGAAAATTCCATCAAAGGAAGATGGTCTTCCCACGTCCCTCCGAAGTCAAGGATGCACAGTCTTAAAAGGTCCTACAAAACTCTGTTCACCCTTTCTGTCTGGCCATCGGTTTGGGGATGATAGGCTGTGCTTAAGCATAACTGTGTGCCTACCGCTTCTTGCAGACTCCGCCAAAACTCACTTGTGAAGATAGGGTCTCGGTCACTAACAATGCTGGATGGTATTCCATAGAGTCGGACAATTTCCTTGAGGTAAAGAGATGCTAGGGATGAGGCAGTTCTTTTACTCTTGACAGGTAAGAAGTGGGCGCTTTTAGTAAGCCTATCCACTATTACCCAAATGCTAGTGTTGCCTCTTCTAGACCTAGGCAGCCCATCAATGAAGTCCATTGAGATACTATCCCACTTCCACTGCGGGACCTCTAGAGGATGGAGCAGACCGCCAGGCTTTTTCTGTTCCGCCTTAACCTGTTGGCACACCATACACTTAGAAACGAAATCTGCCACGTCCTTCTTCATGCCGTTCCAAAAGAAAGTCCTCTTTATGTCCTTGTACATTTTATCCCCGCCTGGGTGTATCATCATCTTGGAGTGATGTGCTTCCTCGAGAACCTTCTTTACTAAATCTCTTGTCTGTGGGACGCATAGTCTTCCGTCTCGCCTTAGCCAACCCTTATCGTCAATGGAGTATCTGCTGAGGTGACTTGAAGTATCACCCATAATTAGCCTATCAATCGTCTCCACAAGCTGAGGGTCTTCGCGTTGTGCTGTCCCTATTGAGTCCACTAAAGTCGGGCGTACTTCGAGAGATGCTAGCAAGCCTGGTACAAAATCGGAGGAGGGCCTAAAGTCAAAGCTGGCTATAAACTCTAGGCTTTGTCTTTCAACAAACAACGGGCTTAGGGTTAGTTTCTTTCGGCTCAACGCGTCTGCCACTACGTTGCCTTTGCCCGGAGTGTAGGAGATCTCGAAATCATACGAGGCAAGAAACTCCATCCATCTCTGTTGCCTCAAGTTAAGATCTTTCTGCGAGAAAAGATATTTCAACGATTTATGGTCAGTGTAAAGTTCGAACTTCTCACCTAGGAGATAGTGTCGCCAAGACTTGAGTGCAAAGACGATGGCAGCTAACTCAAGATCGTGGGTCGGGTAGTTCTTTTCATGCACTTTCAATTGCCTTCCACCATAAGCTACTACCCTTCCTTCTTGCATTAAGACAGCGCCTAGCCCTGTCCTACATGCATCTGTATAAACTGTGAACATCTTGCTTCCATCTGGCAACGTCAAAACTGGGGCTGTTGTAAGAGCCCTTTTTAGTCATTGGAAAGCAAACTCGCAATCCAAGTCCCAATTGAACACTAGATTCTTCTTGGTCAGCTTTGTGAGCGGACCTGATATCTTTGCAAAGTCTCTGATGAATTTCCGATAGAAGCCTGCTAGCCCGAGAAAGCTTCGGACTTCTGTTGTGTTCTTTGGTGTCTTCCAGTCCTACACCGCTACTACCTTAGCCGGGTCTACTACTAACCCTTCTTTGGATACTATGTGCCCAAGAAATCTTACTTCCTCTC
Organism: Allium sativum; assembly: GCA_030737875.1. NCBI lineage: Eukaryota > Viridiplantae > Streptophyta > Magnoliopsida > Asparagales > Amaryllidaceae > Allium > Allium sativum. The sequence continues at coordinate 859,598,213 of CM060915.1, read as the reverse complement.
TCCAAAAGTGGAATTTGGAGAATTTGGCTTTAGAGTTGATGGACTCGCAGGGTTTCCATGATTTCCCTTAGGTGCTGAGCATGTTCTTCTTCACTCTTCGAGAAAATCAAGATATCGTCTACGAAGACCACTATGAACTTATTGAGGAAATCTCTGAACACCCTACTCATTAGGTCCACGAAGTAAGCGGGTGCGTTTGTCAAGCCGAAAGGCATGACAAGCCATTCAAAGAAGCCATCTGGAGTTCTGAATTTTGTCTTATCGATACTATCTTTAGCCATCCGGCCCGGTTTTTTAAATTTAAATTTGTTTTCTAAGCTGTTTTGGTCTGTTTGAATTTTAAACTGAATTCTGAAACTTCCGGATGCCATATCTTCTTCATACGGAGTCCGTTTTACGCAAACTCGGACTCTATCCAAAGCAGAATTCCGAGACGAACGCAATGGCGTATCCCGTTTCCCTTAATTCTTTGATTTGAAATTAATTATACTTTAATTTGTGAATTTCACTGTTATAGAATACACGGGGTGTTACACTTGCATGGACATGAAATTGTCATCATAACAAGGTGGACATAAAACTGATGAACTATGATGTCATAATATCTAAATTAGTAATTTAGATGTCCAATCGGTTTAGATCTAACATGATAACATAAGGTGACAATTTAGATCACATAAAATAGATCTAACATGTTAACATAAGGTGACAGTTTAGATCACATAAAATAGATCTAACATGTTAACATAAGGTGACAATTTAGATCACATAGAATAGATCTAACATGATAACATAAGGTGACAATTTAGATCACATAAAATAGATCTAACATGTTAACATAAGGTGACAATTTAGGTCACATAGCATAGATCTAACATTTTAACATAAGGTGATAATTTAGATCACATTGAATAGATCTAACATGATAACATAAGGTGACAATTTAGATCACATAAAATAGATCTAACATTTTAACATAAGGTGAAAATTTAGATCATATATAATAGATCTAACATGTTAGCATAAGGTGATAATTTAGATTGCATAGAATAGATCTAACATGATAACATAAGGTGATAATTTAGATCACATAAAATAGATCTAACATGTTAACATAAGGTGACAGTTTAGATCACATAGAATAGATCTAACATGTTAACATAAGGTGACAATTTAGATCACATAGAATATATCTAACATGGTAACATAAGGTGACAATTTAGATCACATAAATAGATCTAACATGTTAATATAAGGTGACAATTTAGATCACATAGAATAAATATAACATGTTAATATAAGGTGATAAGTTAGATCACATAGAATAGATCTACACGCATCCACATCTTAGCATATCATAAAAGTTACAAACCAAGATCTACAATAATAACATAATAGAACAATTCACAATTGAATTGGATCTAGAGAAATAGGTCTATCATAATATCTAACAACAACATAGACTCAAGGTTTACAACGTATCCAAATCACAGTCTTTCATAATTCACTTTTACTCATCTAAACCTAAAAGCAACTAGAACTCATTGTGATTGGATTGCGAAGATGATAGAAAAGGTGTTGAGTCTATGCTTGAATATCTGAATTTGGTATGCTTTAGTTGATAGAAGAAGATGAGAGACCATAGTTCAGTTCAGACTCCGGCAGAGTTTGGCCGCCACGACTTCTAATGAAGAATTGTGTGAAATGACTATATATTTATAGCGGCAGAACCATCTGGAACCGACTGCCACATAAGCCCTAAGTTTAATTAGGTCGCAAGTCGCCTCCCCCTTTGGGAAAAGGCCAGAACACGAAAAACTATTTTGGGTGCACTTTATAGGTGCGGCTGTGCAAAATTGCCTTGGCGCACTTGGCAAGTGCACCAGTTATACCTGGTTCTGATTTTCAAACTTTTATCGTCTGTAACTTCTTCATACATTATCCGATTTATGCAAACTAGGGGTCAATCTTGATCAGAATTATGAGGTGAACGCAATGACGTAATCTGTTTCCCTTAATTTTTAATATTAAATTAATTATTATTTAATTTATCCTCTTTAATGTCGTTAAAAATGAGGTATTACAACATCCCATGGATGCAAGGTAAATGGGCGTCCCCAGATACCCTTGCTTCGAGTCCGCCTAGAACACTCTGAATTATCGACGATTCCTTAGAACTCTCATCAGAAGAGCTATCCACAACTCCATCTTTAACTCAAGTCCTTACATAAGCAAAGGGAACCATCGGCCTTAATGGCAAATACAACTGGAGCTCCCCACTCGGAAACACTTCTTCGGATAAATCCCTTCTTCAAAAGATCGCTTACTTGCACCTCAAGATCTCGCTGCTCCCTTGGTGCCATACGACGAAGAGGCATCACTATAGGTATGGAATCTTTCACTAAATCAATATGAAACTCGATCTCTCGGTGTAGTGGAAGTCCGGTCACTTCCCCGAAGATGTTCGGATACTCGCTAGCAATAGGCACATCTGATAACTCATCATGCGGGATGTCGAGTTAATTTAGAAAATTATCCATCACCCCATCACTAGGCACGCAACCAAACAGTACCGTTCGCCCATCATCCGCTCTAATGGTCACCGAAGACCCCTTATAGTCCACCACCACACCATACCTTTGGACCAATCGACTCCCAAAATAATGCCATACCCAGTAAAGACCAAAACAAAGCAATCACAAGCAAACATACATCCATGACTCGATAGGACTACTTTATGACAAATCATAATAAGGCTAGTCGAACCATCGACTAGGTTCGTCACAACTAAAGGTCTATTGACTATCTCGGGTTCCAATCCCAAGCTATCTACCAGGTCACTAGATACAAAGGAATGGGAAGCCCGGTACCAAACAAAACTAGAATAGAAACCTCTTAAATGGAATGCATACCTTAAATAACGAAACCCCTCCCCTTCTCCCCCGTAGTTGGGGCATTCGACGGAGAAGGATCAACATTGATAGAATATGCTTCCACAATCTGCTTATTCTTAGGAGGTTGTGGACACTCTTTCTTGAGATGGCCCACTTGGCCACAATTGAAGCATTTCCTTTCCCCTCGCTTCGCTCGATAGTCTCTGGCACAGTGGCCCTTCTTGTCGCAGCTAAAGCACTGGATATACTTCTTATTCCTCTTTTTCTGGCTAGCCTTGTCTTGGTTCTACTTTCTCTTTTTCTTGGACTCCTTATTAAGCTCGGCGAAATCGACCAAAGTCGCCTGCACTACTACACCACGTTCTTTAGAAGCATTAGGAACTTCTCCCATAGCATCCCTAAGCATCTCTTGCATGAAGGCAGTAAACATCATCCTTATATCAGGGACGTTCCCATTGTTATCCCCTAAACCTTCTCTTTCTTCAACACCCCATGCGGTGTTCCTCACCGTACTCCCTATATTTTGGCTCATCGTTTAATCTGTAAAGAGAAAACGATTAACCATCTCCATAGTGGTGCTTGTGTAGCCTTAGATATACTAATGGTATATATATATAGTTTTGAAAACCAAAATATCACAAATACGCACACTCAGATAGATAAACTATCTCTCCCTGATGTCTTCCCCTAGGTTAACTATGCAACCTAGGCTCTGATACCAAGTGTGACGGCCCGCCCCGCACCAGTCGACATTTCCCTTGAAATGCATTGTGTTGATGTCCAACTAGCACGGGACGGTCGTCAAACAAGAGGGGGTTTTGAAATGATGAATCACTAAGAACCTGTAGTATATCTCATAGCGCATGGAATAAAGTATAATAATAAAATGACTTGATATAAAATAGGCGAGACAGTGCATAAGCTGAAAACTAAACCATCATAGCAGCGGCATCCAAAATGCAGCTTATGATCCAAACCATTATTACAACTTCAAAATACTGTCTCTAAAGAAAAATGAAAAGGTACACTACTAATGCCCAAAGCAGTGACCAGCAAAAACATAGGGAGAATATATGTAAATAGTACGTGGAAGCCTCCCGCTCGTCTCCGGACTGCTACTCATGCATAACCACCTATCTTGTCTCTAGTCTGCTCGTTTAGGAGCACCAAGAGTAATAAGAAGAGACATAAAAATCTGGGTTGGACAAAAGTATGGTATGAGTTATTGCAGCAACATAAAACAATAACATGTATGAATGAATCATACCTGAATCTGGACCTGCAACCAAAGAGTTAGCACAACAAGGTGTACAGTACTCTAAGGTAACACTAACATAAAGTGTAAAAACGAGAGTGTGCGTGTCCTGGTGACAGCAAACATCAAACATAACAATCATCCTCACATCTCTCACTCAGTGCGTAAAGCATACGATATCTACCTCTTTGATCACCAGACCATTGGGGTCATGATGGCAACTTCGTATAACTATTGCTTTGACCACTTTGCTCTTTGGGGCCTAGTCCATAATCAATAACTTTACCACTTCCCATAATGGTGAATCCAAGTTATAGATATCGGTAACCCCTTTGCACATGTCCCACAGCAAAGTCCAACTCTAGAAGTTAACTCGTTGGTCCCCAGTTGGATCATGAGTAATAACTTCTTACTTGGACTTCCTTTGCATCTCGGGTTTTAGTCTTCTCCAATTCTTGAGTCTCCTGGTCGGTTCGTGGTCCTTTTGCTCATGGTCTTCATAGCGGTTCGGCTCGTGGCTCACCCCTTTTATCGGTTCGTGGCTCCGGTTCGAGGGGTACTCCGGTTCGAGTCGTGGAGATCGGCTCGTGGTATTCGAACGCTAGTGGTTCCGTTCAAGGGTGTTGCACGGTTCGGGTCGTGATGCCTCATCAAAGTGGATCGGGATCGAGCTTCTTTACCAGTTCGGGTCGTGCTCTTCGGGTCGAGGTTGGTTCGTGAACTTCTCGCTTCGAGACAAGCGGTTCGGCTCATGGTCGATGGAGCACGAGCGAGTCGGAGATGGTGTCCAGTCGTGGTACCCTAATCACCAGCGGGGTCATGTACTATTTCCTGCAACTTTCCAGCAAGCTATTTACGCCGTACGACGTCGTTTTTGACCATTATAACTTTGCTAAACAATCACGAAGCATTCCAGACATCGGTAATAAAATTTAGGATCAACTATAAGCACCAAAATAACAATTTAACACGTTAATATGAATCAAACATACCCAAAACCCATGTTTTTCGCTTAACCATGTTTAAGTACATCTAACAATAGGATTAGCAAACTTAATCCAAATTTTAACCAGTAACATAAAATAATATTTTAGAATTTATGCATATTTTTTCATATTTTTCCGAGTCATAATTTCGCTAATTATCACTAATCACCCCTAATTAGGTGTAATTAGTGTAAAAACATGCTAGTCACTCACCTTAGCCACAAATAAACCTCAGATCTGAAAATATCTCTGATTTGGTTCAACTTCCAATGCAACACAACTGCTCTACCTCCAATTTAATGTTGATTAGCTTAATATTGGATTAGAATGTGATTAGGAGGTAGTTTAGAAGATGGAGGCCATTACTAGGTTTGAAGAAATGAAAGTGGCTGCTGAGAAAATGAAATGAGATGGTTTCCTAACTCATTTCAGCCTCCCAAATATGCCTAATCGATTATGGGCCCGTCCACTAAATACCCTATTAAACCCGCTTAAGCAGTTTTTCACCTTCTAAACCTTATCTCATTCATATCTCCAAAAGGTAGGTCCGTTTGACGAATGTGACCACTCTACAGGAAGGTAAACCATCATCCAAATCCAATGGAAGTGGTTTCATGTCAAAACTCCTTACCAATCAAAAGTTATAGGCGAAACAAGATTCACCAGGGGCAAAACGGTCATTCAAAATTCGGTAAAAATCGTGAACATGGGAAATGACCCCAATAGTCGTTCCCTAAAGTTACACGACCATACGACTTCGTGTGTGAATGAAATAAATATTCTGCTATCCTCTGATGCATAGAATGCGGGTCGTACAAGATGTTAGCACGTTTGATGGTCAGACCGACTTTGATTGAGCGGATTGGTTCCAGTCAGAGGGACGATCCTAATATATTGGAAGTCATCTCTAAGGTAGATATGGGTATCTATGACGAGAGAATGAACAAGTATGGACTTGATCGAGAAGGATGGCTTTAAAAGAATTAAAGGCTAGTTGTACCCAACGTAAATGGATTGAGAGATGAAGTGCTCAGAGAGGGTCATCGCTCGAAGCTGACTATACATCCCAGTGGTAAAAAAAATGTATCGAGACATGAAGCAGATAAACTGTTGGTAAGGGATAAAGAGAGACGTTGGGAAGTTTATATCCAAGTGCATGAACTGCCAGTTAATTAAAGCCGAGCAAAAGAAACCCAGTGGTTTATTACAACCATTGGATATCCCCGGATGGAAATGGGAACAAGTCTCAATGGATTTCATTGATGGTTTACTAAGGAATAGATTGGGTCATGATAGTATTTGGGTGATAATGGATCGATTGACCAAAAGTGCAAGGTTTATACTGGTCAAATCGAATAGAACAACAGCTAAGTCATCGGAACTGTATATGTAGTGGGTTGTGAGATTTCATGGAGTACCAAAAGGTATTGTGAGTGACCGAGATCCATTACTTACTAGTGGGTTTTGGAAGATATTACAAGAGGATTTAGGGTCAGAATTACATCTCAGTACCGCGTACCATCCTCAAACCGACGGTCAAACAGAGAGGGTGAATCGTGTATTAGAGGATCTGTTGAGGGCTTGTATATTGGATTTTAGTGGATCATGGAATGACCATTTGCATCTGGTTGAATACGCGTATAATAATAGTTATCAGTCCAGTATTGGTATGGCTCCATTTGAAGCTTTGTGTATGGAAGACCATGCAATTCACCATAATGTTGGTTGAAATCTGGTGAGAAGTTTGTGCTTGGGCCAGATGTAATAAGAGAAATGTCAGATAAGATACAGGTTATTCAACAACGAATGAAGGTTGCCCAAGTTATGCAAAAGAGTTATGCTGATAAAAAGCGAAGAGATTTGAAATTCGCCGTTGGCGACTTGGTATTCTTCAAGATTTCTCCATTGAATAGTGTGATTCGATTTGGTAGGTGAGGCAAGTTGGCACCAAGGTTTGTTGGTCCATTTCCAATTCTCGAACTAGTTGAGAATTTAGCAAATAAAGTTGGATTACCTGACAAGATGACAGAAGTGCACAACATATTTCATGTTTCTCAGTTAAGGAAGTTAGTGCACGATTCTGATATGACTATTTCACCAGATCAATTGGATGATATCGAGGTAGAACGCAAGGCAGTTGGAAACCGCAGACCGAATCGTATTGTCGGACATGATACGAAGCAACTTCGAAAGAAGACAGGGAAACTGGTTAAGGTCCAGTGGGGTGATAATGAGAATGACTGTACTTGGGAAACTGAGGAGAACATAAGGAAGTCGAATCAAAAACTATTTACCTAGTAAGGTTTTAATCGCGATATAGGTATCCCCTTATTAGTAAACTGCATGCTATGATAGGCTTATGGTGTTGTTATGTATGTTTGGTTGTTTGTAAATGGTTGATAGGCATGCGGGCCACCATTGTATGTTTTCTTGATTAAGGAATTTCAGGGGGGGAATTTCTTAAGGGGGGAGAGTTTAACGACCCGCATTCTCCGTATCGGAGGATTGTATAATATTTATTTTAGTGATAATGAGAATGACTGTACTTGGGAAACCGAGGAGAACATAAGGAAGTCGAATACAAAACTATTTACCTGGTAAGGTTTTAATTGCGATATATTATTCCCTTGTTAGTAAACTGCATGCTAGGATAGGCTTGTGGTGTTGTTATGTATGTTTGATTGTTTGTAAATGGTTGATAGGCATGCAGGTCACCATTGTATGTTTTCTTGATTAAGGAATTTTGGGGGCGAAATTTCTTAAGGGAGAGAGTGCAACGACCCGCATTCTACATATCGGAGGAATGTATAATATTTATTTTATTTTCATATGAAGTCGTATGGTCGTGTAACTTTGGGAAATTACTATTGGGGTCATTTCCCACATTTGCGATTTTTTCCAAATTTTAAATGACCGTTTTGCCCTAGCGAATCTTGTTTTGCCTATAACTTTTGATTGATAAGGACTTTTGACCTGAAACCTCTTTCATTAGATTCAGATGATGGGTTCCCATTTCGTAGACGGTCACACTAATAAAACGGACTTATTAATTGGGAGATATGTCTAAAACAAGTTTTAGAAGATGGAAAACAGCTTAATCGAGATTAATAGGGTGATTATCAGCTAGACCCATAACCCATTTCGAGATTAGGGTTATGGGAGGGCTGGAAGGGTTTGGAGAAACATTACCTTTCATTTTTCCAGCTGCCACAAACATTTCTTCAACCCTTGTAATGTCCTCCATTTTCTAAATCTCTCTCTAATCACTTTATAAACACTAATTAATCAAATCTACACCAAATCAAGTCGGATTAGCACCAAATTAGAGATAGAGCTACTGCACTACATTGGAATCCAAGCCAAATCAGTTAAATTTTCAGATTATATTTTCAGATTATCATTTATTTGTGGCTAAGGTGAGTGATTTGCATGTTTATACACTAATTACGACTAATTTGGGGTGGTTAGTGATAATTAGCGAGATTATGACTCACAAAAATATGAAAAAATAAGCATAAATTCTAAAATATTTTTTTATGTCATTGGTATAAATTTGGGTAAATTTGGATGAAGTTTGCGAATCCTATTGTTAGACACGGTTAAGGGGAAAATCACATGGTTAAGGGGAAAATCACATGGTTAAGGGGAAAATCATGGTTTTGAGTATGGTTGATCTAAAATAACCTATATGATTGATGTTTTGATCTTTTTGACTGATCCTACATGTTGTTACTACTGTTTGGGATGCTTTATGATTGTTTAGAAAAGTTAGAATGGTTGAAAATGCTATCGTATGGCGTAAATAGCTTACTGGAAGACTGTCAGGAAGTGCGGCTCGTGACCTAGGCATCAAGACCCTGAACTATGAGCCACCTACTTCCCACGAGCCGAAGCATCCCGAACCATGAGCCACCTACTTCCCACGAAACGATGCCACGAGCTGGAGGTCACGAACCAGATCCATATGAAGACCACGAGTCGGACCCAGGAGGACCACGAGCCGAAGGGGGAGAGCCACGAGCCGAAGGGGGACCACAAGCCCGTCTCTGAGCCTGGACAGTAAATGAACCGATGATGACTGAATCATACTAGAGCTTCTACCGCGCCACGACGATTGTGAACTCTTCTGAAGATCAATTCCAACCTGATCAAAACCCGAGATGCAAAGGAGGTCCAAGTGAGAAGCTATTACTCAGGATCCATATGGGAACCAACGAGTTAACTTCTAGATTTAGGTTTTGCTACAGGACGTGCGCAAAGGGGTTATCGATATCTATAACTTTGGTTCACCATTGAGAGAGGGGGCATGTAGACGAACCAGAGCCAGGGCTTTGTGGACTGGTTGACCCGATAGGGTTATTGACTATGGACTAGTGCAGTGGGGTTAGAGGTTGTTTTGAGTGGGACTCCGTCAGGGCCCCAAAGAGCAAAGTGGTCGTAGCAATAGTTGTATGGAGTTGGACTCCGTCATGGCCCCAAATGGATCTGGTGATCAAAGCAGTGGATATCGTATGCTTTACGCACTGAGTGAGAGATGTGAGGATGATTACTATGTTTGATGTTTACTACCACCATGACACGCACACTCCCATTTTTACACTATATGTTAGTGTTAACTTAGAGTATTGTACATCTTGTTGTGCTAACTCTTTGGTTGCAAGTCTAGGTCAAGTATGATTACTTATACCTGTTATTGCTCTATTTTGTGGTATAGATTTGATATCTCTCATACCAGACTTTTGTCTGACCCAGAGTTTTATGTCTGTTCTTATTGCTTTGGGTGCTCCTAAACAAGCAGACTAGAGACAGGTTAGGTGGTTGTGCACGAGTACCTTTCCGAAGATGAGCAGGATGCTTCCACGTGCTATTTACATATATTCTCCCTATTTTGCTGCTGGTCACTGCTTCGGGCATTAGTAGTGTACCTCTTTTATTTCCTTTTTAGAGATAGTATTTTGAAGTTGTAATAATGGTCTGGATCATAAGCTGTATTTTGGATTCCGCTACTCTGATGGATATGGTTTAGTTTTCAGCTTATGCACCATCTCGCTTGTTTTATATCGAATTATGTTATTATTATGTTTTATTCCATGGCAGTGAGATATACTACAGGTTATTGATGATTCATCATTTAAACCCCTTTTGACGATCGTCCTGTGTTAGTCGGGCATTGGCAAAACGCATTTCAGGGAAATGTCTGATGGTACGGGACGACCGTCACAAAGGAATTCAAAGCAAAAAGCTTCTTACAATGAACGAGTATCACAATGAAGACATACTTTGAGCTTCGATTAAATGCAAAAATAAACAAAGTAATCTAGAAAGTGTGAGTTTCAACAAACTCACCTTGCTTGGCATGCACAAGAATTCCAATGATTCTAGCATGGAAGAAGTGGGATTGGAACATGCAGCAACCCTGGTTTCTACAACAACCCATTTCTCAATTCACATCACTGGAGAAGAAGCTTTGCTGTAGATTCTTGCTTTAAGAATTGCATTATTTAGTTTTGCAATAAAATAAGCATTAGGATTATAGAAGAAGGGAAGAGGCAGTCATATAATTTTCTATCTCAGCAAAAAGAAGAACAAGGAAGAAAATTGAGGAGGATGAAAAGTGTCTTATAATTTTTCTCTAAAGGAAATGGGCTAAACTGCCCATTAAATCCTAAAACAAATAATATGGATTAAATACCCATTAATTACTCAACTTAACAAAACAAACACTATTAACACATTATTGAATTATTTAACACACAAACCAATTTGTGTTTAATCCCTAAAACACAAACACACTCATTAGACAATCTTTAAATATTAATTTGTGCTAATGTAATAGTATAAATGTGTTTAACACACCAATTATTTTCCTTAAAAAACACATTTATATTCATACAAAAAGATTTACCATCTTTATAATTTTACAAATTAAATCAATTTACTACAATAAATATTTTACCACAAATATTGATTCACAATCAATATTTATTATTTTAAGAGAAAACAGTCTAATTAAATGTCGATTTTGTTGTCAATTATAGTAAAACCACAAATTTATTTATTAGCAACTACTAAAATCCAAAACAATGTTATTAATTTAAATTTACTAATGTAGTTTAAGACACAATTCCTCAATTATTATCGTTGACAAGAATAGATGTTCTGTTTAAAACCACAATTTAGTAATTTAACAAATTTCCAACCAACGATTTATCTTAAGTATTGAAAATATATTTCCCCCCCTTAAATATTGATTGCTAATCAATAATATATTTTCAATATCCACATAATCATTTAATATCAATCTTATGATTGCAGATTGGAATAGATTTTCTTTTATAACAAAGTTATATAATTTATTCCAAATACTCAAATTTAGAAATGCACAAATCTTTATTTCCTTAATTAAATATTATTCGAGTTGGTCTCACAACTCCTATAACCATCACATTTTCTTCAAAATCACAAAACATGGCATATTTGCACTCCTAGGGTATCCAAAAATCTTGGTTGTTACAGAATCCCCCTTTAAATGAATTAGGTCCACGCAATTCACTTAAGACAACATCAAAAAAATACTCATTTAAATTACTTCATTTTTCATTTATCATTTAAGAAAAAGTTAAGCTTATACCAAAGGCTACAAAATTCTCAAATTTTTACACCACATCAATACTCAATTCATTAAAGTTTGAAAATCGTAAATGCTTATCTCTTGCAAAATTCAAATTTTTACTCTAAACATCATGTCACAAAAACTCAAAAATACAATGAAACATCCCACCTCCGTTAAGGTCACTCATAAAGGGAATGCCTTAACTTTAGTGGAGCATTATAGGTAAAAGATATAGATAATTTACAAGACAAACAAATAAACAGCGGAAAAACTAAATTTATTTCATAATTACGTGGTTCAGTTAAAACATTACAACAGCTGTCTCAAACCAACTTCCAAATTGTTACAAAAAAATCTCTGTCTTGAATTAAAACATAAAGAAGCATTAAAATAACAGTAAGGCAGCATAAATCCCCAATAAGACAGTATCCAAAGCCATAGCCCATGGAAAGAGAATCCAAGCAATACATCTACTCTCTTCAAGCTGGAAATGGTCCGAACTAAGCTGAAGTATTCCCTCACTGCAGACCTGGGGAGGGGAATGGAAGAAAAGAAGACGAAAGAAAAATGGGTTAGACATGAGTCTGGTAAGTCCTGTGATTATTTAGCATGTAAACAGGAAAAAGGATTATGACATGAATAAACTGAACCTAGGACAGCACCCTGGAAATAAGATAATAAAAATGAATATGCTATCGCACTCATTTCTATTTCTCTGCACCCACTTATAAGTGTTTCAACTAGCACCATGTGTTCAAGATAAATGATCCCCTTTATTGATCGGCTCCTACTCGTATACTTTTTCTACTTGTGTCATTCGGCCCCGCTTGATTGTAGATACCTGTGCTGGTCCCACCGTGGGGTGTATCAAATCCTATGGTGGCAACCTGACACAATTTAAGATGCACAGTGTATAACTACTGATGCTCAGTGCCTGCTTTTTCAACTAAGCAGTACGTGCACGAATGTACCCTGTCGGAACTTACACTGACGCACCACCCGCCGTTGTTTTGACCGCTTATAATCAGCCCAGTAATCGTGCCCCACCCTGCCTAGTTTTGGGTACCATGATACATCTATGTGGGTTTCTGCTGAAATAGGTCCCCGTTACTAGGGTTTCCTAATCAACATGTTAAACTGGTCAAGTGTTCTCAAATTAACTTAACCCTACCCATCAATTTAGTTAACATGTTGTATTGGTTAAGTGTTGCCTTAATTATCTTAACCCTACCATTCCTGTCTTAACTTTAATTTATTCATTAAAGCAATAACCAATCACATTAGATATGTTTTGTTGCGGTCGCTGGATGTGTCGGTCGGTTCCGGGCAGTCTTACACCGTAACTCAATCTAACGTCGGGTTCTTTTGGGCTTGATGTGCTAACCTCTCACATTAGATCTATATTGTTATGGTTGCTGGATGTGCCGGGTGGTTCCGGGCAGGCTTGCACCGTAACTCAATCTAACCTCGGGTTAGGCATACTTGTCTTTTACTTAATTTACATATTTACCCTTCATATTTATATGTAAATTATCCACAATTATTGCCATTCAAGTCATGCCCCATTTACCCACTAAATCATGTTCAAAAAATTTAGGTATATAAATTATACCATTTTATGCCACTAATCATTTATATGATTATGGGCTAAACTATGCCAATAATATGAAATTTATGGTTTTTCCCAACGTTACCCCCGTTATACGTTCGCAAAATTCACATAGAATGTTAGGCTCGCAACTTAGCCTGACTTATATACAAAAGGGAAAAGAAAGGAGCATGTACCATTCCCACAACATAAAATAATAAGAATCTATCTAAACGTGTGTCATATAAATTTGGCATAAAACAATGAACTTGAATTTTAACATGAATCTTAAGCATATGAATGGGGACTTACATAGAATTACACAAATCCAATTAGGCATGTAAATGTGAACTTGCATTTTGGATCCAATTAACATGAATCTTAAGAATATGAACGGGGACTTACATAGAATTACACAAATCCAATTAGGCGTGTAAATGTGAACTTGCATTTTGGATCCAATTAACAAAGATCTAAACATAGGAGAATGTATATCTAAACATATATGATTTAGCCTAAAAAACTTGCATGTAACATAACATGAAAGAGTCATCAAATTTTTATAGTACACGATTGGTTAAACATACAACATAATAAGTCCAATAAACTACAATATTCTCATAGGCATATATGATAGAATCGTTACAAGAATAGACGTGAATCAGCATCACTATTATCTCACAACTAGGAACAACTCTAGTTTTCACTTTATTGCAAATCATAACTTTTAGTTGTTCACATATAAATAATAACAGGACTTACAAACAAAGAAAAATCTTGTTTTCTGGGATCTATTTTCTGAAACTGAAAATCAATCCCTTGATGTAGACTATCGATTCTCTAATTTAGATTTGTAGCTTCTAACTTGCTTTCTAGTTTGCTTCCCAGTTGGAGAAGAATGCTGGCTATGCTAAGTTGACCATGGACATCATGGTGGCTCCTTGGAATGAAATTATGTGGTTTAGGGTTAAGGATTGGGGTTGCTTTTATAAAGGTTTAGAATTATGTGAGCCGTTAGATCAGCCTAGGAGCAATAAGAACCGTCCAGACTATATAGAGCTATCTAGAAATTGCCACCTATGCCCTAGTGACTTAGCAACAGATCAGAAAATCGTTACTGTTTGGATCTTGGCGAGGGGGTCGACCCCTATAGGGGGGTCGACACCCTAGTCGACACCCCTCTTGGGGGGTCGACACCTATGTCGACCCCACCCCCCGGGGGGAGTCGACCCCTATGGGTGGGAATTTTCCCGCCCAACTGATTTACGTGATTTTGAAATTCGAACTGTTATGTTTATTTAATTATTAAATTATATAATTTTATGTTTGAACATGAAATCTTCTGAACTCCATAACTTCTTCATACCGAGTCTGATTCACGCAAACTCGGACTCTATCTCAAGCAGAATTCCGAGACGAACGCAATGGCGTAACCCATTTCCCTTAATTCTCAAATTTTCAATTAGGTATTCTTTAATTCGTTACTTTTATAAACATAGAAAATACCAGGTGTTACATTCTCCCTTCCTTAAAGGATTTCGTCCCCAAAATCTTCAAGTCACAAAGAATGTATATCCTACCATCCAATCGTCCATCTACTCAATCATCAAACACCGGCATCCATTGTCCTTAAAATGTTTCTAATGCTTTCATGATTGTATGCATAGTGTGTGTGTATGTTCTTATCTAATGCAATATCAGACGGTCTACTGATTCTTAGTTGACCACCTTAATGCAAATTATGTCAGTG
Organism: Allium sativum; assembly: GCA_030737875.1. NCBI lineage: Eukaryota > Viridiplantae > Streptophyta > Magnoliopsida > Asparagales > Amaryllidaceae > Allium > Allium sativum. The sequence goes on along the minus strand of CM060915.1, from coordinate 859,583,127 downwards.
CCATGAGTTCATTATGCATGCAATTATTGCTAATCATACTTTCTACATGAGTGCATAATCATCCATACAAATGCAACGTCCATATGATAACATTCCAAGTTTTAATCCATATACAAGTACATATATGCATATGCAACATGAAAGTGACTGAGCTGATCTAGTACCTAATGTATGTGTGTGTATGCATCCACGAGCAACCACTAGCAACCACTTGCAACCATCAACCATAACATGTTTCAAATACATGTTTACATCCATTAGTTTTTACCCAAGGATCAAGAATAGGATCGAGGAGATATACTTAAAAGATAGATATAAGCATGCATAAACTTATGGAAAAGAGATCAAGGATGTACCCTCAAAAAGAAAAGGGTAGGCGACACGTATTTTTCCCTCAGTTTCCCAACTTGTGTCTTCCTCAGCGTCACTCCATTGAACTTTAACAAGCTTGACTTCATGGTAGCGTAGCTTTTTGACTTCCATACCCAAGATACGAGTTGGAAATCTTCTCACAGTCGCTTCTCGTTCCACTTCTACTTCCTCTAGTATACTTGGCTCCACAACTTCCACAGACTCATGTAAGCACTTTCATAGTTGAGAAACATGGAAAACATTATGAACTCCAGCCAGTCTTTTGGGTAGCTCTACTCTGTAAGCCATCGTCCCAATCCTTTCAATGATAGGAAATGGTCCTACAAATCATGTTGCCAACTTTCCTACGAACCCAAAGCGAATGACATTCCTCAAAGGAGATACTTTAAGGAACACCCTATCTCCAACCTCAAACTCAAGATCGGTCCTTCTTTTGTCCGTGTGGGACTTCTGTCTATCTTGTGCAGTCTTCGTTCATCTTCTTATCAAGTCCACCTTCTCTGAAGTTTCTCTAATCATGTCTGGCCCAAGTACGAGCTTGTCTGTAGACTCCCACGAACAAGTTGGTGATCGGCATGGTCTTTCATATAAAGACTCGAAGGATGCCATGCCTATGGTGGCTTGGTAGCTATTGTTGTAAGAGAATTCCACCAAAGGAAGATGATCCTCCCATGTTCCTCCAAAGTCAAGAATGCACAATCTCAAGAGCTCTTCTAATACTCTATTCACCCTTTTCGTCTGACCATCAGTTTAGGTGTGATAGGCCGTGCTTAAGCATAGTTATGTGCCTACAGCCTCTTGCAAACTCTTTCAAAACTCGCTCGTAAAGATAGGATCACGATCACTCACTATGATGGAGGTTATCCCATGGAGTCGAACTATCTCTTTAAGATAAATGGATGCTAAAGACGAGGCAGTCCTTCTACTCTTAACAGGTATAAAGTGAGCGCTTTTAATGAGCATGTCCACTATTACCTAAATACTGGTATTGCCCCTTCTTGACCTAGGCAACCCATCAACGAAGTCCACTGAAACACTATCCCATTTCCACTGTTGGACCTCTAGAGGATGAAGAAGACCACCAGGCTTCTTATGCTCCGCTTTGAATTGCTGGCATATCAAGCACTTAGCGACGAACTCAGCTACTTCCCTCTTCATGCCATTCCAAAAGAAAACCCTTTTTATGCCTTTATACATCTTGTCTCCACCTGGGTGTATGGTCGGCTTTGAATGGTGTGCTTCTTCGAGAACCGTCTTCACCAAATCCCTTGCTTGTGGGACGCATAGCCTTCCATACCGTCTCAACCAACCCTTATCATCGATGGAGTATCTATTGAGGTGACTAGAAGTATCACCCCTAATTAGCTTATCCATCATATCAACTAGCTGAGGGTCTTCGCGTTGCGCGGTTCCTATTGAGTCCAAAAGAGTAGGCCGCACCTCTAGCGATGCTAACAAACCAGATACAAATTCATATGAAGGTCTAAAGTCAAAGTTTGCTATGTACTCCAAGCTTTGCCTTTCTACAAAGAGAGGACTTAAGGTCAGCTTCTTTCTGCTCAAGGCATCTGCTACCAAATTGCCCTTGCCAGGAGTATAAGAAATCTCAAAATCATATGAGGCAAGGAACTCCATCCACCTTTGTTGTCTTAAATTAAGATCTTTCTATGAGAAAAGGTACTTTAATGATTTATGGTCAGTAAATAATTCAAACCTTTCTCCTAGCAGGTAATGACGCCATGACTTAAGAGTGAAAACAATGGCAGCTAGCTCCAAATCATGAGTTGGGTAGTTCTTCTCATGTACCTTCAACTGCCTTCCCCCATAACAAACTACCTTGCCTTCTTGCATCAAGACAGCGCTTAATCCTGTACCGCATGCGTCTGTGTATACGCTAAACATTTTTCTCCCATCAGGTAATGTCAGAACTGGGGCTGTTGTTAGATCCCTTTTCAAACGCTAGAACGCAACATCGCAATCCAAATCCTAAGCGAAAGATAGTTCTTCTTTGTCAATCTTATGAGTGGGGCTGAGATTTTCACAAAGTCTTTAATGAACTTTCGGTAAAAGCCCGCTAGCCGAGAAAGCTTCGGACTTCTGTTGCATTCTGTGGACCCTTCCAATCTTGCACCGCAAATACTTTTGCGGGGTCCACAGCTATCCCATCTTTGGAAACCACATGTCCAAGAAACCTCACTTTTTCTCTCCAGAAATGGCATTTGGAGAATTTGGCTTTCAGCTGATGTGCACGAAGAGTATCCATGACTTCGCTTAAATGCAGAGCATGTTCTTCTTCATTCTTCGTGAAAATCATAATGTTGTCTACGAAGACCACCACAAACTTATTAAGGAACTCCCTGAACACCCTGCTCATCAAGTCAACGAAATAAGAGGGTGCATTTGTCAAGTCGAAAGGCATGACAAGCCATTCGAAGAAACCATCCGGGGTTCTGAATGCGGTCTTATCAATGTTGTCTTCAGCCACTCTTAGCTGATGAAACCTGGTAGCCAGATCTAGTTGGTAGAAAACCGATGCACCTACAAGCTGATCAAACAAGTCATCTATTCTTTAAAGTGGCTGCCAATTATTCTTGGTCAACTTGTTTAGCTCCCTATAGTCAACGCATAGGCGAAGTGAACCATCCACTTTGGTTGCGAATACTACTGGAGCACCCCATTCAAAAATACTCCACCTTATAAACCCCTTTTCGAGTAGCTCTTTAACTTGCTTGCTGAGCTCTTTCCTCTTCCTTGGAGCCATGTGTCTAACGAGTAGAGCTACGAGTTTTGCATTATCAACAAGGTACATGCGGAAGTCTATCTCTCGCTTTGGAGGTAAGCCCTTCACCTCTTCAAATACATCTGAGTATTCACGGACTACTCGAACAGACTGCAAGTTTTCAACAGACGCATCAAGAGATTCTAGGTAGCTAAGCATAATAGAATTCATGGGATTTCAAGAGATTTCAAGAGTGTTACCGAGGCGAGTCATAAGTCTAACCACTCACTTTTCATAATCGAGGATGGCACCATTACTGGATAACCAATCCATGCCTATAATCAACCCATAGCCCGTGAAACCGAAAGCATAGGCATTACATCTAAACCCAACGCTTAGTATAGAAATTTCCAAATCCAAAAAAATCATTGACAAATAAGCCGAGCCCCCAATTGGATTTGAAACAACCAAGGGATCCTCTACTGTACTGGTGTCTAGGTGCAGAGATTCAACTAAAGCAGTAGATATAAAAGAGTACGGTGAGCCAGAATCAAAGAGTGCATGAACAGGATGATCAAAAAGATAAACTAAACTCTCAACAGAAATATTTCTACCTCGTTCTTGCAGAGGTGCAATGAGAGCATGAACCTGCCCTCCAGAAGTAGATCTAGTCCTCTGCCCTTGCCCTTGCTTTCTTGGGCAGTCCTTAGCCATGTGTCCTGTCTCTCCGCACTGAAAACAACCACCCATCTTCCTCTTCTTCTTTCTGCAATCCTTAATCAGATGTCCAGGATGCCACAAAAATTACACTTCCTTTTGTCATGGGGTTTGTTGTTCTTCCCGCCCTTCTTTGAATCTGTCTTCTTATTCTGCGATCCCTCCACATTCTTATCTTGAGGTACTTCCACCTTTGCCTCTTTCTTTCCATCCTTGTCTTCCTCCTGTAACAGTGCCATGACCACCGGTCTCTCATAAGTCGCACCCATAGGTATATGGGACATAGCTAGGATGTGCAGTGGCTCATTCAACCCTTTAAAAAAACGGAGAGCCTTCTTATGAGAAGTGTTCCAAAACTCCAATCTGAATCTAGCCAGCTGGTTGAATTGGTTGATGTATTCCTTGACCGACATACTTCCCTGTTTGAGAGCTAAGAACTTATCCATCTGTAAGCTTCGTTCAGCTTGTGAGAGGAATTTCATTTCAAACCTCATTCTGAAATCCTCCCAAGTTTCAAATTGTCTCTCAGCATTAGTAACTTCCCAACAATAAGAGGCTTCGTCTTTAAGCAACCATATGGCCAACTGTACCTTCTTCCTATCGTCCACTTCGAAAATAACAAACAAGTCCTCAGTTTCTTTGAGCCAGTTTCTTGCTTCTACAAATGACTCAGTCCCATTAAAGTTCTTTCCACCCATGGCTTGAAAATCTCTACATATCTTTGAGAAAGCATTTGCACAAGGAGGAGGAACAGCTGCAACTAGAGGAGGAGGAACGTCTGTTGGGCCTGGATCATTAGCCCTACCCTCTAGGTACCTTTTGAACCAACCAGGTACCGGTACGCCCTCTGGAAGGTTAAGATCCCCAGACATGCCGAAATGAAAAAGAAAAGATTCAAAACAAATGATAGAAAGATAGTGCATATGGCTTTGGGCGATTATGCCTTTTAAAATTAAAAACAACACTTTTTCTTGAAAATTCTTCTTTAAACTTCTTTTCGAAAACTAGTTTCCAAGTTTTTTTTATCTGATCTGACAACCCTCAGCACTGATACCAAGTGAAACACCCCACCTCCGTTAAGGTCACTCACAAAGGGAATGCCTTAACTTCGGTGGAGCATTATAGGTAAAAGATACAAATAATTTACAAGACAGACATATAAACAGCGGAAAAACTAAATTTATTTCATAAGTACGTGGTTCAGTTAAAACATTACAACAACTGTCTCAAACCAACTTCCAAATTATTACAAAAAATTCTCTGTCTTGAATTAAAACATAAAGAAGCATTAAAATAACAGTAAGGCAGCATAAATCCCCAATAAGACAGTATCCAAAGCCATAGCCCAAGGAAAGAGAATCCAAGCAATACATCTACTCTCTTCAAGCTGGAAATGGTCCGAACTAAGCTGAAGTATTCCCTCACTGCGGAGCTGGGGATGGGAATGGAAGAAAAGTAGACGAAAGAAAAATGGGTCAGACATGAGTCTGGTAAGTCCAGTGATTATTTATCATGTAAACAGGAAAAAGGATCACGACATGAATAAACTGAACCTAGGACAGCACCCTAGAAATAAGATAATAAAACTGAATATGCTATCGCACTCATTTCTATTTCTCTTCACCCACTTACAAGTGTTTCAACTAGCACCATGTGTTCAAGATAAATGATCCCCTTTATCGATCGGCTCCTACTCGTATACGTTTTCTACTTGTGTCATTCGGCCCCGCTTGATTGTAATACCTGTGCTGGTCCCACCGTGGGGTGTATCAAATCCTATGGTGGCAACCCGACACAATTCAAGATGCACAGTGTATAACTACTGATGCCCAGTGCCTGCTTGTTCCACTACGGAGTACGTGCACGCCTGTACCATGTCGGAACCTACATTGATGCACCACCCGCCGTTGTTTTGACTACTTATAATCAGCCTAGTAATCGTGCCCCACCCTGCCTAGTTCAGGGTACCATGATACATCTATATGGGTTACTGTTGAAATAGGTCCCCGTTACTAGGGTTTCCTAATCAACATGTTAAACTGATTAAGTGTTCTCAAATTAACTTAACCCTACCCATCAGTTTAGTTAACATGTTGTATTGGTTAAGTGTTGCCTTAATTATCTTAACCCTACCATTCCTGTCTTAACTTTAATTTATTCATTAAAGCACTAACCAATCATATTAGATATGTTTTGTTGCGGTCGCTGGATGTGCCGGTCGGTTCCGGGCAGTCTTACACTGTAACTCAATCTAACGTCGAGTTCTTTTGGGCTTGATGCGCTAACCTCTCACATTAGATCTATATTGTTACGGTTGCTGGATGTGCCGGGTGGTTCCGGACAGGCTTGCACCGTAACTCAATCTAACCTCGGGTTAGGCATACTCGTCTTTTACTTAATTTACATATTTACCCTTCATATTTATATGTAAACTATCCACAATTATTGCCATTCAAGTCATGACCCATTTACCCACTAAATCATGTTCAAAAAATTTAGGTATATAAATCATACCATTTTATGCCACCAATCATTTATATGATTATAGGCCAAACTATGCCAATAATATGAAATTTAAGGTTTTTCCCAATGTTACCCCTGTTATACGTTCGGAAAATTCACATAGAATGTTAGGCTCGCAACTAAGCCTAACTTATATGCAAAAGGTAAAAGAAAGGAGCATGTACCATTCCCACAACATAAAATAATAAAGATCTATTTAAACATGTGTCATGTAAATTTGGCATAAAACAATGAACTTGCATTTTAACATGAATCTTAAGCATATGAACGAGGACTTACATAGAATTACACAAATCCAATTAGGCATGTAAATGTGAACTTGCATTTTGGATCCAATTAACATGAATATTAAGCATATGAATGGGGACTTACATAGAATTACACAAATCCAATTAGGCGTGTAAATGTGAACTTGCGTTTTGGATCCAATTAACATAGATCTAAACATAGGAGAATATAGATCTAAACATATATATGACTTAGCCTAAAAAACTTGCAAGTAACATAACATGAAAGAGTCACAAAATTTTTGTAGTACACGATTGGTTTAACATACAACATAATAAGTCCAATAAACTATTATAGCCTCATAGGCTTATATGATAGAATCGTTACAAGAATGGACATGAATCAACATCACCATTATCTCACAACTAGGAACAACTCTAGTTTTCACTTTATTACAAATCATAACTTTTAATTGTTCACATCTAAATAATAACAGGACTTACAAACAAAGAAAAATCTTGTTTTCTGGGATCTGTTTTCTGAAACTGAAAAGCAATCCCTTGACATAGACTATTGATTCTCTAATTTATATTTGATTCGTAGCTTCTAACTTTCTTTCTAGTTTTCTTCCTAGTTGGCGAAGAATGGTGGCTATGCTAGGTTGACCATGGACATCATTGTGGCTCCTTGGAATGAAATTATGTGGTTTAGGGTTAAGGATTGGGGTTGCTTTTATAGAGGTTTAGACTTATGTGAGCCATTAGATCTACCTAGGAGCAATCAGAACTGCCCAGACTAGATAGAGCTATCCAGAAATTGCCACCTATGCCCTAGTGACTCGGCAAAAGATCAGAAAATCGTCACTGTTTGGATCTGGGCAAGGGGGTCGCCCCCTATAGGGGGTTCGACACCCCAGTCGACACCCCTCTTGGGGGGTCAACACCTATGTCGACCCCCCGGGGGGAGTCAACCCCTATGGGCGGGAATTTTCCCGCACAGATGATTTACGTGATTTTGAAATTCGAACTGTTCTGTTTATTTAATTATTAAATCATATAATTTTCTGTTTAAACATGAAATCTTCTTAACTCCATAACTTCTTCATACGGAGTCCGATTCACGCAAACTCGCTATCTCAAGCAGAATTCCGAGATAAACGCAATGGCATAACCCATTTCCCTTAATTCTCACTTTTTCAGTTAGGCTTTCTTTAATTTGTTACTTTAATAAACATAGAAAATACAGGGTGTTACATACAACATATCTTTCACAAAGCTGATTAATTAGAAAACACACTCATCTCCATTGAATTTTAGTTAAATAGAAGCGTTGCCATGCCATTTACTTCTTATATAATTTCTATAGAGGGTAGCTAACTTGGTTGCAACTTCAAGTAGCCTTTCCATTCTCTATTTCATGTCATAAAATTAACGGATTCAACATTTCTTAATTAAGTTTAGAGAGAGTATTCCAAATATCGCTTATGGTCAAGATTATCCTATACTTCAAAACATGTTATGTCAATGCAAACACCTTCATTTTATCATTTTACAACTTTAAAACACTAAATTTCAACTAGATAATTTTGTAATTTGAGTTGAATAATGTTAAAACACTCGTTTATCCCACTATTATGGTTACAATGTCAACACAAAGTCGTCACCGCTTTGCCATTCAACTTTAATATCACCAATTAAGGTAGTGATTTAACACCATTCTCTTGAATTATACATTTACTCATTCCTAATTTTTTTTCTTTTTTTACCACAAGTTAATGCGCTCGATCGTCTCGTCAAGATGTTTAAGAAATTCTTATCGATATTGTTGATCAGACATATCGAACAGAATTCCTTTAAATACCAATGGACAATCCAACATGAAAGGAATCAATAGATTTTTAATTCACAAAATGGTCGTTCTATTATCTACTATTACAATTAATGAGAAAAATCAACACTGCTTTACACAATAATTTACTTAATTTATATTCACCAAGTGACTAAGTCTTAACAATAATTAGTCACTAAGGTCTCATGCATATCCCTTACTTCCAATTATTGATTGATTAAATCTTGCACAACCGAAACAATACCTATGCTTCTGCTGCGCACTCTGATTCTTTCTATTTTAACACCATATTATCTTCAAAATAAATTTATTCTATGATTATCTTGATTTTAATTCACTACCTGTCCTAATATTTTATATAATACAACAATAGGCACAAACACCGAGGGATGATTTCAAATTTTCTCATAATTTTAAACCCAAGGTGCAAGCAACGGAAAGAACAACGAATGGAATTATATTAAGACAGAATACATATGATGGGACCCCATGCATGAAATATTATGGAATAAAAATATAATACGAAATGTGTTCTAAAAGCTTGGACTACACACAACTCGATAGGTGAGAATCTCGAGACAAGGATAGCGATTGGAAGGAATCACTAAACACACTTGTTATCTTTGCACATTGTAAAACATGTACTCTTCCGGTTCTATTCTGTGTTTTTATTGTATTTTGCTTTGAACCTTTGCTCTGATACCACAATGTGATAACACAATCAGTGTCTCTCCTCACATGGTCACCAGCAGTACCCGAGCACCTAGATTTACGTCCAGCCTCTTGACCTCACAACCAACTCCAACCGTAGTGTGCAGTGGTAAGAGTCAATGCTTCGCCACTTATCACAAGGCGGGAACCGCCTATCACGTTGTATCAACAGCTCACTAAGTGTTACACCCCGTATTTTCTGTAAACATAAAAGTAACAAAACATAGTATAATTAATTTTTAAGAGAAGAATTAAGGGAAAGTGTTACGCCATTGCGTTCTTCTTGGAATTCTGCTTGAGATAGAATCCGAGTTTGCGTAAATCAGACTCCGTATGATGAAGTTATGGCACTTAGAAGTTTCAGGAATTTGAACTAAAAACCAGCCCGAATTCAAATTCATAGTTTCAAAATTCAAATCACACACCCGGGCTGGGCGGGAAAATTCCCGCCTAGGACCCAGGTCGACCAGGAGGTCGACCTAGGTAGAACAGGTCAACCATAGGGTCGACTTGGGGGTCGACCTCCCCCCTTTTCCAGATCCGTGGATAGATTCGTTTTTCTATATTTAGACGCCCGTTCTGACCAGATTCGTTGCTCCTAAGCTATTTAAACACCCTCAAACCTCACTTTCTCTCCACTCAATTTCATTATGCCTATACTCCGTCCTAATTCATATTAATAAAATCAATGGCATCGTTACTCTGCTGAAACCTAAGCTAGAACAAGTGTTCCTTCTTCTTCCATTCTGAATAGGATTAAAATAGAACAACTACAACCCTTTTTCTTTTAGAATCCAACCAAGGTAAGTACAGTTATTTTCAGATATGAAATTTAATTATGATCTTGACATGGTTATAAATCTGAATTAGAGATTATGTATATTCATGTTTATCAGATCAGTTTTTCTATGTAGATCTATCTTATTCCTGTTTATCAGATCTATTTTTCCATGTAGATCTATCTTATTGTAACTATTCTGTATCTCTTCCTTCCTTCTATTCTATAGCCAAGGTACCACGAGACTGAGCCAAATCTCATAAGAGATTGACGCACGAACGCTGAATTTGGGGAAAATAATGAATGATGCATAATTGGACATGACTGATTTGTGACTGATTTAAGAACAAAGGCATATGTTGTAATTTAAGATTTAGATCTAAGCATACTATATGTGACGGTTTATGATTTGGAAGAAGGAGAATTATTATATGACAATATATGACTTTTACTTTGGGAACATAATGCATGTTATAATTCAAGATCTGATTTTGAGGACATAACACATGTTGTAATTTAAGATCAAGATTTGTGGGCATATTTTATATGACGATCTATGACCTGGAAGAAAAAGGATATATGATTTAGGCGTAAAAATCTATATTAAAAGAGGATAACTATAAATTGTGAACAGGCCTAAATGTGGTTTTTGGATATTTGACATATGCTAAAATCAAAGGCTATTATTTGGCATAATTCATATTGTATATCATGATTTCGGGTTTTTGGAGAATATTATGTACTATGTAAATTTAACTAGGAATTTGGGGCATATGTTATATTATGAATTATGACCATAATTTGAGCATGTAAAATTGGGCTTAATTTTATGATTAAGCGAAGTATGTCAATGGAATTTTAAGGGACGATTAAATCCGTTAAACTGCCTAATCTGCTAAATCTGTTGAAACTGAATCGGTAATTTGGGGTATGAAAATATGTAGGCTCGATCTAAAATTGAGCAAAACATGTTAATGGAACTTTGGATAATCTGCTGTAACTTGTAAAGAAGTTAATTTGTTGAATTGGCATAATTAGTATGATATTGGCATAATAGGTGAATGAATACTTTAGCTAAAATAAGAATGTTGAGACACGAGGTTAGACTCTATTTGCGGTAGAAGCCTACCCATACCCAACCAGCTTAACTGGAAACCACAAACTGTCAGTTTAATGTGAGAGGTCGTAGGCATAAAGATGCTTAGACACGAGGTTAGGTCTGGCTTGTGGCAGAAGTCTGCCCGGAACCGCCCGGCACATCCAACGGCCACAAGCTATCGACCTAATGTGAGAGGTATGTGCATTAATATTTAATTAATGCAAATCTGAGATAAATATGATGCCTAAAACGTACTGGGTAGATAAAGTTAAATCAACTAGACTGATGAATCTAATAAACCCATTTGAAAATCTGTAGGCCCAATATGAGGTTTGGTGAAACAATCTGTAAGTCTGTTAATCTGTATATCTGATCCGTTAGTCTGAAAACTTGCTAATCCGTATATCTGATCTGTTAGTCTGAAAACTTGTTAATTTGTATGTCTGATCTGAGAACTAGTAAATTTGAACTTTGTTTATCTGAAATCTGTAAGCAAGTTAATCTAAAATCTGTTAGTTTGGGGACACAAGGTTAGGAGGGGTCCAACACTAGGTAGTGGTCCAGGGCACGCTTTCTAAACTAATTGTAAGAGGTTCACTCTGATAATGGCGAGGCGTGTTGATGGCGTATTCCAACCGGGTCATATGCATGCATGTATCCGGTCTGCTCTGAGGATGTAAGACACCGTGACATCTGTAAATAGGTCTGTATCTATAGGTTGCCACTTTAGGGAGTGATACACCCTTCTGCGGGGCCGGCACAGGGTATTTATTTATTAGGGAGCCGATCGCTTGGGGTAGAATTTAGAGTACACTTAGTTCTGTCTATTTCTGTTGGGGTACCGTCTGTTTCTGTTGGGGTGGTAACACCTGTCTGTTTCTGTATGGTACCGTCTGTTGGGGTGGTAAAGGCCCATTACTAGTGTACACCTAATTCTAACATTCTGTTTCCATAGGGAATATTCTATTTCCGTCTCTAATTCCATTTCTACTTATGTTTCTAAAACTGTCTTTCTATGCTCGGGTGGTAAAGGCCCATTACTAGCATTCTGTTTCTGAAACTGTCTGTCTCTGTTCGGGTGGTAAATGCCCATTACTAGCATCATGTTTCTGGAGAGATCGTTCTGTTTTCTATTTAGATATTAGGACAACACCAAATTCTGTTATACTAGTATTAGTGCAGAGAAGTGAAAAACCAAGTAAGAAGCTTAGTTTAGCCTATATCATTCTATCTCTTTTGTTAACCTGCTACTCCTGTTATGGTTGTCTTTCATCCAGTTTTATTTACATGTCATGATACTGTTATCTGTTTATATGCTGAAAGTCACTGGACTCACCAGACTTATGTCTGACCTAGTTTGTTTCACCTCTTTTCTTCGTCCCCCCCCCCTCAAGGTTCTCAGGGCGGAAACATAGGATCTTGATTCAGGTTTCATCTGCTTGAAGTGCTAGAAGTGCTTGAAATATTGCTTGGCTTTGATTCTACCTATTTTTGGCATTTTCTGTTTGGGATTATGGCTTTAAAATTATGCATTCTGAAGGATTTTGTATAAGACTAATATTTGTGTACTTGGGTTTTGGTATTGTGATGTAACCAAACTTATTTTTGTTTCTGTTGTAATAAAGTTTTAAAATTTTCAAGTACTACTTTACATATCTATCTTGTAAATTTCTGTTCTGTTTACTTATAACATTCCACCGAAGTTAAGGCATTCCCTTTGTGAGTGACCTTAAAGAAAGTGGGGTGTTACACTTGGTATCAGAGCTGAAGGTTACCAGATTTGATAAAAAGTTTTTGAAAACTATTTTCAAAAAGGTTTTAAAAAGGAATTATTTTCAAAAGTAAAGTTTATTTTGAAAATCATAATCCCCAAAAGCCATATATCTGTCTTTCAAATTCTCCATTTTGAATCTCTTCATTTTCTTTTCAGCATGTCTGGGTTACTCGAGTTACCCAAGGGCATACCGATACCAACTTGGTTCAGAAGGTATCTAGAGGCTAGGGCCACTGCCGCAGGCCCAGCAGACGTTCCTCCTCCTCCTCTTCCTCCCCTCCCCGCGTTGATACTTTTTCGAAGATATGCAAAGACTTTCAGGCAACGGGCGGGAAACCGTTTCACGGATCAGAGACGTTTGGTGAGGCTCGAAATTGGCTTAAGGAGGTGGAAGATTTGTTTGTTATCTTCGAGATAGAAGATGGAAGAAAGGCCAATTAGCTGCTTGGTTAATGAAGGACAATGCCTCATTTTGGTGGGCGGTCACTAATAGAGAGTCCAGTAGAGACATGGATGGATTTCAGGCGTAGGTTCGAGATGAAATTCCTCTCATGAGCGGAAGAGAATTTATACATGGAGAGGTTCTTAGCATTGAAACAAGGGAATTCATCAGTGAAGGAGTACGTCAATAAGTTCAATCAGTTGGCAAGATTCGGCTAAGACTTGGTGAACACACCTGAGAAGAAGGCCCTGAGATTCGTTAAAGGTTTGAATGAGCTGCTACATGGGTTTTCTATGACCCACATTCCTATGGGGGCTACCTTCGAGAAATTATTTGACATGGCGTTAATGCATGAAGAGGAAGCCAAAAGTAAGAAGAAAGAAGAAAAGATCGAAGAACCACAGAACAAGAAAGAGTGGCCCAAAATGGAAACACAAAAGAAGAATGAAAAGTTTGAAGATAAGAAGGAGAAAAAGTGCTTTACTTATGGAAGCTTGACTAATCTGAACAAGGATTGCGGAAAGAGGAAGGGCACTTGCTTCAACTGCAGAGAAATGGGACACTTCACAAGGGACTGCCCGAAGAACCGTGGGAAAGGGCAGAGGGCAGAACCTACTTCTGGAGGGCAGGCGAATGCTCACGTGACTAGTAGATAGGTTAGAGATAGGAAAATTTCTATAGAAGGATTAATTTTCTTATCTGATTATTGAGTTAAAACTCTCTTTGATTTTGGCATTTTGGTTCTGTAATTGAGAATCTGCACTTTAATACTAGTCTTGTTTCTGATCCCGCTATAGTCTCAAACCCCATAAGGGTTACGACTTATCTGTTTGTGTTAAGTTGGGGTTTGAGGGCATTTGTGTTGGGCGTTAAGTTGACTATGACGCATACGTTCTGGGTTTTTGTGGGATATATCATGCTTTGTTTCATGAGAATCATTTGATAATCTGATTTGTACCTGTAATCTTTGAGTATCTGAATATTTCTGAAAAGGATAAGGGTTTTCACTCGAAGCATGAAGTAGATTTCCAGTTTTGACATTGTTCAATGGGAGTAATTCTCTGAGTGTCAATCTGATTTTGATTTCGGTCTTCGGTGTTGATACTTAGGGATTTATTCTCTTAACCGATGTCTAATGGGAACAGAACTTTTGTACTTGCTTATATCACTCGGTTGTATCCTATCAATCAAGACCTTTAGGTAGAAACTAATCGGTGAAAACATGTGTTTGAGACATGTTATGTTTGATGGTTGCAAGTGGATGCAAGGGGTTGCTAGGGGTTGCTCGTGGATGCATATACACACACTAGGCAATAGATCGGCTCAAAAACACTCTCATACTGCATATGGATGTGTGTGCATTTTTCAATTTTGTGGATGCAAAATGATTGACTCATCACATGGATGTTGCATTTGGATGAATGGTTATGCACTTATATAGAAATGATGTGTATCAAATAGGATTTCTTGCATACATAATTGGACTCATGAAACTAACATAATTTGCATCGAAGAGGTCAACTGAATCAGTAGACCGTCTGATATTTGCATTAGATAAGAGACATATACACACACTTTTGCATATGTTCGTACAACATTAGAAGTTTTATAAGGACAATGGATGCTTGTGGGTGATGGTTGAGTAGATGAGTGATTGGATGGTAGGACACATTCTTCTTAACTTGAAGATTTCGGGGATGAAATCCTTTAAGGAGGGGAGAATGTAACACCCTGTATTCTGTGTAAACATAAATGTAACAAAACATAGTATAATTAATTTATAAGAGAAGAATTAAGGGAAACAGGTTATGCCATTGCGTTCGTCTCAGAATTCTGCTTGAGATAGAGTCCGAGTTTGCGTAAATCGGACTCCGTATGATGAAGTTGTAGCACTTAGAAGTTTCAGGAATTTAAAATAAAAACCAACCCGAATTCAAATTCAAAGTTTCAAAATTCAAATCACACACCCGGGATGGGCAGGAAAATTCCCGCCCAGGACCTAGGTCGACCAGGGGATCGACCTGGGTAGAACAGGTCGACCTGGGGGTCGAATGTAACACCCCGTATGTTGAATAACTTGCTATAATATAAAACAGGGCAGAATTAAATTTTAAGATCTGAATCAGGGGAAACGGGCTATGCCATTGCGTTCGTCTCGGAAAAATACGCGAAATAGAGTCCGAGTTTTCAAAAATCAGAGTCCATATGACCCAGTTAAGGCCCGAAGAAGTTTCAGAAAATTCAAAACAGATTTAAAATATTCAAATTTCAGATTTCAGAAGAGGCGGGAAAATTCCCACCAGACAGAGGGTGTCGACACAGGGGTCGACATGGGTGTCGACCCCCCCCAAGGGGTCGACCCATGTGTCGACCCAGGGGTCGACCCCCCCCCCCTGTCGGCCAATTTGGCCTGGGTGCAGCCTGAAGGAGTTTGAGCTGTGTTTGGTGGCTTGTGACGAGATCTGACGGCTCTAACCTAATCTAGGGTTAATCTAAGGGCCTAAACTACATCCTAATTCTATAAATACACCCTAAGACTACCCTAATTCATACTAAAAATAGAAACAACGTCGTCATGCCGTCAAAATGCAACTTGAAGGAGCCACCAACAAATTAAAGAGGAAGATAGCTTCTCAAATCAACTTCTAATCAACTCTAGCAACTTAATCTTCTTCATAGGAGTGCTAATCAACAAGTTGTGAGTTTCTATGCCTTTAGCAAGCAATTGCTAAACTAATTATGATAGGATATAATGAGGTTATGGTTATGTATGTGGATCAATGCAAGTTATGTTATCATATGCTATGTGTTCATGATGTTATGCAAGTTATGCAAGTCATATGCCATGTGTTCATGATGTTATGCAAGTTATGCAAGTCATATGCTTTGAGTTCATGATGCTAGTTGTGCAAGTTTTATGCTATATGATCATAATGCTAGTTATGCAAGTTTTATGCTATGTGCTCATGATGCTAGTTATGAAAATCACTATGATAAACATTGATCCATTATGACACCATGTTATGCAAGTTTGGTGTTTGATTATATGCAAGTTCATATATGACATGTTATGCAAGTTTGGTGTTTGATTATATGCAAGTTCATATATGACATATTATGCAAGTTTGGTGTTTGATTATATGCAAGTTCATATATGACATGTTATGCAAGTTTGGTGTTTGATTATATGCAAGTAACATGTGCAAGTTTACACCTTTGAATGGTATGCATACATATGCAAGTTAACCCCTTTGTATGTCATACATACATATGCAATTTTACCCCTTTGTATGACATAAGTAACTCATGCAAGTTACCCTCTTTATGACATATGTGATTCATGCAAGTTTGGTGTTTGATTATATGCAAGTTCATATATGACATGTTATGCAAGTTTGGTGTTTGATTATATGCAAGTTCATATATGACATGTTATGCAAGTTTGGTGTTTGATTATATGCAAGTTCATATATGACATGTTATGCAAGTTTGGTGTTTGATTATATGCAAGTAACATGTGCAAGTTTACACCTTTGTATGATATGCATACATATGCAAGTTAACCCCTTTGTATGTCATACATACATATGCAAGTTTACCCCTTTGTATGACATAAGTAACTCATGCAAGTTACCCTCTTTATGACATATGTGATTCATGCAAGTTTGGGTTGATTATTTATGCTAGTTGGGTTTGATGCCATGGTCATATATGCATGTTGACACCTTTAAAACCCATGTTGATGCTAATATTATGCAAGTTGAACCCATTGTGTTTGGGATGAATCTTCCCTTTTAAGTATGTCATGTCAACGTATTACGTGGGGAACGATGGGGTTAATATTCATGTTAATGAAATGGTGTGAAGTTGGTATGATTATGCATACCATAAAGTGGATGGACATAATTGAGTCAATTATGTACATCGTTAAATTTGTAATTAATTAGGGATAATTAATACAAATTATGGGCATGATTAATTAGGTGTAATTAATCGACTAAGACACGAGGTTGGACCCTTTTGTAGCATAAGACTGCCCGGAACCGACCGGGAAATCCAGCGGCTACAAATGATTGGCCTAATGTGAGAGGTCTTAGGCATAAACTAAATACGTGACAAGTGTAAAGACACGAGGTTAGACTCGGTTATGGCGTAAGGCTGCCCGGACCCGACCGGCAAATCCAGCTGCCATAAAAGATAGTCTAATGTGAGAGGTCTTTACAAAGGTTACGGTCTTAATCAATTAAGAAACACTTAACCATATTAGCATGTAGAGGGACATGAGGGATTAAGTGGGTGCCTTGGGTGGCATGTGGAAAAATCTAGTGGTTGCCTTGGGTGGCAATAGAAAATACGATTAGAATACTTAACCAAAGTGGAACATGTAATTAAACATGATTAAAGGGTTAAGTAAGTGCCTTGGGTGGCATGTGGAAAAATCTAGTGGTTGCCTTGGGTGGCAATAGAAAATACGATTAGAATACTTAACCAAAGTGGAACATGTAATTAAACATGATTAAAGGGTTAAGTAAGTGCCTTGGGTGGCATGGGGAAAAACCTAGTGGTTGCCTTGGGTGGCAATAGAAGATAAGATTAGAATACTTAACCAAAGTGGAACATGTAATTAAACATGATTAAAGGGTTAAGTAAGTGCCTTGGGTGGCATGTGGAAATCAAGTAAGTGCCTTGGGTGGCATGTAGAAATCTAGTAGGTGCCTTGAGTGGCAATTGAAATATGATTAGATGACTTAACCAAACTTTAAACATGTAAGTGGGCATGATTATTAAAAAGGGTTAAGTGGGATACACTAGAAGGGACAAGCTTAGGTGGGTAGCTTGTGGGGGCCCATTTCAACCAGTAACCCATATGTATCTTATTGGGCTCGACCCATGTCGAGGACGGGACACGCGTACTGGGCTTGACTATAAGAGGCCAAAAACGGGTTAGCGGTGGCAATGCAAGTCCAACGGGTTTCATATGCGTGTGTGGACCCGGGCTGGTAGGTAAGACGTTGTTGCATCGTGTAGGTATAAGCTGTGCACCGTTGATTGTATCGGGTTGCCACTTTGGGGAGTGATACACCCCACTGTGGGGCCAGCACGGGTATCTACGGTAAGGAGCCGATCACTTGGGGAGTAGTGGGTACACCTAGTGGAGATAGGGGCAGACGGCACCTATGTAGTCAGCTAGGGGTACACGAAACTACTAGTTAAATTTTCTAAGTCCTTGGGTGGGATCAACCTTTAAGTAGGAATGACTGGTGTGGTGCAGTGTAGTAATTACCCTTGGGTGGGTAGATGCGTCTTTACCGCTATCTTAGTTCATCCTATGTCTAGTTGGCTGCTTAGTGTAGTCATTTATCCCCAGTCATCACCGTACCAAGTTTATATCATACCCTAATTACTTTAATGATTGTATTGTTAAAGTTATAGGGCTCACTCAGACTTATGTCTGACCCCGTTGTTTTTATCTTTTTCCCAACCCTCAGGTTCTCAGAGTGGGCCTAGCACTAGTGGGCTTTGATCAGACTGCTTTATCTATCTTTTGGAGCTTGGACCATGATGTAAAGCCCAGCTTATCTTTTCTATTATGGCTATTAGTTATGTAGTGGGATTATGTACTTATGTTTTATCAGGATGGATATTTAGTACTTGACTCTTGATTAGTTGGTTTTGATATGTAACCAAACATGTTTATCTTCTGCTGCAATGAAATGATGCTTTAGATTTCAAGTATTATTTATATCTGTCTTGTTGTAATTTTTCTGTTCTATATTCACTTAAAATACTCCACCGAAGTTAAGGCATTCCCTTAGTGAGTGACCTTAGCGGGAGTGGGGTGTTACATCGAACTCCCCCTCCCCTTTTCCAGATTAGTGGACAGATTCGTTTTTCTGTATTTAGACGCCTGTTCTGACCAGATTCGTTGTTCGTAAGCTATTTAAACACCCCCAAACCTAACTTCCTTTCCACACAATTTCATTACGCCTATACTCTGTCCTAATTCATATTTATATAAATCAATGGAGTTGTTACTCTACTGAAACCTAAGCTAGAACAAGTGCTCCTTCTTCTTCCAATCTGAATAGGATTAAGAGAGAACAACTACAACCCTTTTTCTTTTAGAATCCAACCATGGTGAGTACAGTTATTTTCAGATGTGAAATTTAATTATGATCTTGACATGGTTATAAATCTGAATTAGAGATTATGTATATTCCTGTTTATCAGATCTGTTTTTCTGTGTAGATCTATCTTATTCCTGTTTATCAGATCTGTTTTTCCATGTAGATCTATCTTATTGTAACTATTCTGTATCTCTTCCTTCCTTCTGTTCTATAGCCAGGGTACCACGAGACTGAGCCAAATCTCATAAGAGATTGACGCACGAACGCTGAATTTGGGAAAAATAATGAATGACGCATAATGGACATGACTGATTTGTGACTGATTTAAGAATAAGGGCATATTTTGTAATTTAAGATTTAGATCTAAGCATACTATATATGACGGTTTATGATTTGGAAGAAGGAGAATTATTGTATGACAACATATGACTTGTAATTTGGGAACATAATGCATGTTATAATTCAAGATCTGATTTTAAGGACATAATACATGTTGTAATTTAAGATCTAGATTTGGGGGCATATTTTATATGACGATTTATGACTTGGAAGAAAAAGGTATATGATTTAGGCGTAAAAGATCTATATTAAAATAGGATAACTATAAATTGTGAATACACCTAAATGGGAATTTTGGATATTTGACATACGCTGAAATCAAAGGATATAATTTGGCATAATTCATATTGTATATCATGATTTAGGGTTTTTGGAGAATATTCTGTACTATGTAAATTTAACTAGGAATTTGGGGCATTTGTTATATTGTGAATTATGACCATAATTTGAGAATGTAAAATTAGGCTTTATTTTATGATTAAGCGAAGTATGTCAACGGAATTTTAAGGGACGATTAAATCCATTAAACTGGCTAATCTGCTAAATCTGTTGAAACTGAATACGGTAATTTGGGGTATGAAAATATGTAGGCTCGATGTAAATTTGAGCAAAACATGTTAATAGAACTTTGGACAATCTGCTGTAACTTGTAAAGAAGTTAATTTGTTGAATTGTCATATTAGTCTGATATTGGCATAATCTGTGAATGAATACTTTAGCTAAAATAAGAATGCTGAGACACGAGGTTAGACTCTGTTTGCGGTAGAAGCCTGCTCGGACCCAACTGGCTTAACCAGCAACCGCAAACTGTCAGTCTAATGTGAGAGGTCGTAGGCATAAAGATGCTTAGACACGAGGTTAGGTCTGGCTTGTGGCAGAAGTCTGCCCAGAGCCGCCCGGCACATCCAACGGCCACAAGCTACCGACCTAATGTGAGAGGTCTGTGCATTAATATTTAATTAATGGAAATCTGAGATAAATATGATGCCTAAAACGTATTGGGTAGATAAGGTTAAATCAATTGGACTTATGAATCTATTAAACCCATTTGAAAATATGTAGGCCCAATACAAGGTTAGGTGAAACAATTTGTAAGTATGTTAATCTGTATATTTGATCCGTTAGTCTGAAAACTTGTCCATCCGTATATCTGATCTGTTTGTCTGAAAACTTGTTAACTTGTGTGCCTAATCTGAGAACTAGTTAATCTGAACTTTGTATATCTGAAATCTGTAAGCAAGTTAATCTGAAATCTGTTAGTTTGGGGACACAAGGTTAGGAGGGGTAATTACTTATGTCATCTGTTGTTTGGGACCCAGTGTAAAATTTGAACATAAGGTCCACGAGAATGTTTTTGTTTTTATGTTATTTTGTACTCTACAATTCCTTTTTATGTGATCATTTTCCCTGAGAGGTTAGTGAGAAGAATTATAGAATGGATTACTAATTATGCCTAGATTTCGGATAAATGGAAATTTTATTGATAAGACCTCCTCAATTATAGCTAATATTTTATTACGAATAATTCCGACAACTTTAAGAGGAAAAAAAAGCATTTACCTATTATAGAGATGGTGTGATTTGATTTTTGTTCTTAGTTTTTTATCCCTCAACGAAGTCTGGTATCAAAACTATGACCCAACACTAGGTAGGGGTCCAGGGCACACTTACTGAACTAATTGTAAGACGTTCACTTTGATAATGGCAAGGGGTGTTGATGGCGCATTCCAACCGGGTCATGTGCGTGCATGGATCTGGTCTGCTTTGAGGATGTAAGACACCATGACATCTGTAAATAGGTTCGTGCCTATTGGTTGCCACTTTAGGGAGTTATACACCCTTCTGTGGGGTCGGCAGGGTATTTATGTATTAGGGAGCCAATCACTTGGGGTAGAATTTAGGATACACTTAGTTCTGTATGTTTCTGTTGGGGTGGTAACACCTGTCTGTTTCTGTGTGGTACCGTCTGTTGGGGTGGTAAAGGCCCATTACTAGTGTACACCTAATTGTAACATTCTGTTTCCATAGGGAATATTCTGTTTCCGTCTCTGATTCCGTTTCTGCTTCTGAAACCGTCTGTCCCTGTTTAGGTGGTAAAGGCCCATTACTAGCATTCTGTTTCTGAAACCGTTTGTCTCTGTTGGGTGGTAAAGGCCCATTACTAGCATTGTGTTTCTGATTAGATCGTTTTGTTTTCCGTTTAGATATTAGGACAACACCTAATTCTGTTATACTAGTATTAGTGTAGAGAAGTGAAAAACCAAGTAAGAAGCTTAGTTTAGCCTATATCATTATGTCTCTTCTGTTAACCTGCTACTCCTGTTATGGTTATCTCTCATCCAGTTTTATTTACATGTCATGATACTGTTATCTGTTTATATGTTGAAAGTCACTGGACTCACCAGACTTATGTCTGACCTAGTTTGTTTTGCCTTTTTTCTTCCGTTCCCCCCCTCCTCAGGTTCCCAGGGTGGAAACATAGGAGATTGATTCAGGTTCCATCTGCTTGAAGTGCTAGAAGTGCTTGAAATATTGCTTGGCTTTGATTCTACCTATTTATGGCATTCTCTGTTGGGGATTATGGCTTTAAAATTATGCATTCTGAAGGATTTTGTATAAGACTGATATTTGTGTACTTGGGTTTTGGTATTGTGATGTAACCAAACTTATTTCTGTTTCTACTTTAATAAAGTTATAAATTTTTCAAGTACTACTTTACATATCTGTCTTGTAAATTTCTGTTCTGTTTACTTATAATGTTCCACCAAGTTAAGACATTCCTTTTGTGAGTGACCTTAAAGGAAGTGAGGTGTTACACTAAGGCTAGTTAGTGGCGATCATCCGTAATTTCATATTAGTCAAGTGTTAAATACGTCGGTTGGGTGAACAAATATTTTCTTTTCTTAACAAAAGTTGGTTGACATGCCCAAACTCCTAATAAGAAGCTACGATTGTTACAATCATTTCAGAACAATACACTATACATGACAATCCCAAATCATAAAATAGTTACACATTAGTACAATTATAGAAATATAACTTATACATGTACTTCCACTCAAATGAATGTACAACATGACTACAACAGAGTCAAGTGAAACAACAGGATTCAACATGGATATATATACAAGAGCAGCAAGGAAAGTATCTTTGAAGTTATTCCAAGCTAAAATAACAAGCCCCAAAACAACAGCTGTTGAAGCTGAAAAAACTCGGTCTGGCTAAGGCATTACATACACGGCTCAACCTAGTTTACATATCAATTATAAATCAACAAAGAGTATGAAATCATATCAATTATCAAGTACCAAAATCGAATCACGAGATGCTAAAGGCAAAGCAGCCTATAAATTCTCAAGTACCACATGGTTAACAACAAGAAGGGGGTTTAACTTCGTCACCTAAGTGTTATACAACAAGCTACGTACATGATAAACCAATAACAAGGAGGACTCCCAAGACAACATTTAAACTCGTCTCACAATTTTAACTATCACATAAGAAATTCACCATTTAATATATGTCCATCTACTCGGTATTATAAATTAGGACCCAAATCATTATCACTTGTCAATACAATAGAACAACATAAAAGGGATCTACATCCTCATAAATCATCAAAATCACATATAACTTGAATGAGTTAATTACCACCAAAAAGAAGCCTTGCACTACAATATCGAAATTACATAACGTATAAATGGATACTCAATCCAAATAATCACCTACTATATGATTGTAAATATCAAATCTCAAATCATAATCAACATTGATATATAGATCCATTACAAATAAATATGCACATGCAATCTCAACCTAATATAGCTCCCTGAGCTATAATATTACTTCCCGAGCAGTAGCCAAATACTTATACTTATTCAAATTAAGAGCCCATCACTACGACCCTTGGCTTAGTGTATCTTGACTCCCCGTGTGACAACCCACGTCCGTTAATGTCACTCACAAAGGGAATGCATTATGTTTCGTGAAGAGTTATAGTAAAAAGAATGGAAATATTACAAGAAAGACATATAAATTAACAGCGGAATAAAAACTTTATTTATCATAAGATACCGTGGTCCAAAAACATCACACGTCTGAAACACAAAAGCCCATTACAACATGAAAGCAATTGTCTTGTACTTCAAAAATATCAGAGTACATAAAAGAAATAAAATTCCCCAAAAATAAAATATAGACATAGCAACAAGGATAGGAGCTTGAGCCATACATACCAGCAGCTCCTTTAAAAAGTAGCAGAATCACGGTCCAGCCTGAGTGTTTCCTCACTGATAACTTGGGGGAGGGAGCACAGAAGAAAGAAGGAGAAACAAAAAGGGTCAGACATAAAATCTGGCAAGTCCAATTACATTTAGCAAGTAAATAAATAGAAGTAGCATGACAGGCATATAAAGTGGATAAGAGGGAGATACTACAACAAAAGCCAGGTGTAACAAGGTGAACAGGACAGGGTGTATACGCTTCTAATGATTACTCTGCGCTACTACTAGTATATTCAGAATGAGATGGTCCCTTCCACTATAAGGTGGTAGACGTAGGCATACGTCCAAATGTACCTAATTACTACCCTAATCGATCAGCTCCCTAATATGCATAGATACTCTGTGTCGGCCCCACCGTAGGATGTATCATGTCCTAAAGTGGCAACCCCTTGCTGATACGCATAGCCCCATATCTACAGGTGTCACGGTCATCTTATCCCCTTCTGCCCAGCTCATGCACACACATGGATTGGTTGCTTTGCACCGCCCACACCGTCCTCCACATTTGGATCTCTTACAATCAGTCCAATATGCGTGCCCCTTCTCTGACCTAGTATGGAGTACATGTTTTCACACCTACTCTGGGTTATTGGATGAAACGGATTCCACACAATATGATACAAGCTCTCCCCTTTGTCTTGTATCCCCCACTAGGTTTTCTTTGGCTATGTATACCGCTAGGTGTCTTTAATTACATAACGCTATCATTTCTACAATTTATGCTTACGCTAAAAGGTGTCTTTAATTACATAACTTTATTATTCTCCCCAGTCATGTATACCACTAGGTGTCTTTAATTCCATAACCTTATTGGGTTAAGTTTGTGGGCCTATATGTAAATATTACCCACCCCCTTAGATTTGCTTAACCCATCCACTGTCCAACTAATTTTACTTAACCCTAACTTTAGTTCACAATTATACAATCCTTATGGATTAGATTTGGTTAAGTGGTCCAATTTATTACCATGTCCATTTATGGTTTATAATGGCCTAAATCTCCTACATTAGGCCAACGAATTGTGAATGCTGGATATGTCAGTCGGGTCCGGGTAGACTTCCGCAAGTTGGGCCTAACCTCGTGTCTTAGCCCGATTAGTATTTGCACACTTAGAACTTTCACATTAGGTTCAACATTAGTGGCTACTGGATATGCAGGTCGGGTCTGGGCAGACTTCTACCACTAATGCAATCTAACCTCTTATCATAAGTGCAATTACAATTTCTAAATGTAATTATTAGACATTTCATTCTTATCCAATTCTTACCTATGTCTTTGTAGATGATTATGTCCCCACTTCCCCAGTTTGAATTATATGTCTAACTCATATAAACACTATTTAAATTATGCCAATTCTAACCTTTTTCCCCTATTCCCTAACTAACGCATTCGCTTATATTTGGTGGCATCTAGGCTAGAAAGTAGCCTGGTCATACATAATAAAAAGGGAGGAGTGATGGGTATATGACAAATGTAATTGTTTTGGCATAAACATAAACTAGCATAGTGATAAGGTGGACATATAAGCATAAATCTGATGAACTTGTGGCAGGTAAATAATTCTAACATAACTATGGTGTCATAATAAGCATAATAAGATCTGAATTAACAATTTAGATGTCTAACCGGTTTAGATCTAATATGATAGGCATAAGGTGATTAACTAGATCTGATTAATAATTTAAATGTCCACATAATTCAGATCCAATAGTAGAAAAATAGATCTAACACGAATAAGGTCAAGATCCACATCATAACATGTCATAGAAGTTACAATAGATCTAGATAGAGATTTAGTTCCAATAGCTAAAAATAGATCTAACACAAATAAGGTCAAGATACATATTATAGAATGCCAAAAAATTACAATAGATCCGACAAGATAGAGATTTAGATCCAACTTATAATCAATTTAGAATGGCAGATGTTCGCAATTTACAATGGATCTAGTATAACATAGGCACATGAACAAATCCAAACTATAGTTACATCACGTTTACTTTTAAATATTCAAATTTAAAAGCAACTAGGAACTCACAGAGTTAGGTTTAGAAAAATAGAGAAAGAATGGATCTTGAATCTCTAACTAACTTGCTTAAGTTGATAGTTGTCGAAAATAACGGTTCCAGTTCAGTTTAGACACCGGTAGAGTTTAGCCCCCATGGATTCTCAATGAAGAAAATAGGAGAAATGAACATGTATTTATGGCTGTTAGCCCCTTGAAACTGACTGCCACATCATCCTTAGGGGCGTCAACACCTTTGCAGGGGGTCGACCCTACCACATATATCTTGACCAGAATTTCGAGACGGACGCAATGGCGCAGTCCATTTCCCTTAATTCCAAATATTAAATTAATTATTATTTAATTTATCCCCTTTAATGTTAACAAATTTACAGGGTGTTACATTCTTCCCTACTAAAAGTATTTCGTCCCTGAAATCTCCGAGTCGAGAAGAATGCATATCCTACCATCCATCTACTCATCCATCAATCACTAGCATCCATTGTCCTTAAAGATTTCTAATGCTTATATGAATATATGCAGAGGTGTGTGTATATGTCCCAATACTAATGCGAAGTTCAGGCGGTCTACTGATTTAGTTGACCTCCTTAATGCAACGTATGTTAGTGCCATGTATCCAATATGTATGCAAATAATCCTATTATAACATGTGAGTTCTATATGTTTGCACACTCATTCGTCCAATTGCAACATCCATATGCTAATACATCCATTTCCATCCATAAAAGAAAAGAAGATGCACACACACATCCATAAGAAGTGTGAGAGTGATTGTAACACCCCGTAATTTTATAACATTAAAATTCACAAATTAAAGTATACTTAATTTTTAGAAAAGAATTAAGTGAAATGGGTTGCGCAGAGAAATGTATATATATTGATATATATATATATATATAAATTAAAAATTAAATAAATAAATATGTGAAAAAGTTCAAAATAGCGAATTGGGATGGGGAATAACCGAACCGACACATTTTTGAGGTCGACCCGTGGGTGTTTGGCTGTCAACCCATGGGCCGATTCGCTCAAATGTAGATTTTGCATTTGATTGGTTCTCTTGGTTCAGGGTTAATCTAATGGTCCTAAATAACTTCCTACACCTATAAATACATCCTAATGCTAACCCTAAACCTAATTAAAATAGAATAGTTACCGTCGCCATGGAAATCAATGGAGCCGCCGCCAACTAAGAAAGAAAAAAAGCAAATTCAATTCTAATTCTCTCAACCCTAAAGCAAAGAAAAACTCTCTCTTTTCTTCTCTAAATTGTGAGTATGATGATCTTAACAAGATTATTATCATTTTAATTAGGTTGAGTTATGAATGTATTATGAGTAGATGATGTGAATTATCATATATGTTGTTGTAAACCCATTTTGCTATCATGTATATTGTAAATCCAATGTTATGTGATGAGGATGTCTTATATGTTGTAAATCATGCTATGATGTGTTATGTATGTTGAAAGTTTCTATGCTAAGTTGTGATGAATCATACATGTTAAAAAGGCCATGATGTTACCATCTATGCTAGTTAGTTCATATTAATTAAATCATCATGTTTGGGTTATGTTGATCTATATGACAAGTCACATATGTAAGTTAGATTGATTGGAAAAGTTATGAATATATACCAAGACATCTATTATGACATCTAGAATTATGCTATGACATATGTGATATCCTATGCTAGTTCACACCATCATTATGTTGCCTAAAAAACCCATATGCAAGTTTATGTATAGATTTAGGCTATGATCATATCATATAAATTGAGATATTTAACAAGTTGACACCTTTTGATCCTTAACATGTGTAGTTTATGCGAGTTTCACCCCTATTATGATTAGATTTATTTTAATTGTCTATATTTTGTGATAATTTATCTTTGTGCTAGGTGTTAGACTATACAAGTCTAGCCTATATTATGCATTGAATAAGCGAACGTATAAACGTGGGGTAGGGGTAATATTAAGAATTTAATATTAAAAAGTTGGGGTGCAATTGATATGATTTTGCTTGCCATAAGTGGATGGCCATAATTGAGTCAGTTATGGACATCATTAAAAGTTGTCTTAATTTATAATTTGAATAGGGAATTATTAAAACTGGGGTAAAAGATTTTAAGTGTTAATCAATGCTTAGGACACGAGGTTGGACTCGTTTGTGACGTAAACCTGCCCGGACCCGCCCGGCAAATCCAGTGGTCACAAATGTCAGCCCAATGTGAGAGGTCCTAGGCCTAAACTAAAGCATAACGGTTGTAAAGACACGAGGTTAGACTCTTTTATGGTGTAAGACTGCCCGGACCCGCCCGGTAAATCCAGCTGCCATAAATGCCAGTCTAATGTGAGAGGTCTTTATGAGGTTATGGCCTGAATGAATTAAGAAATACTTAACCAGATAAACATGTAAGGTGGGACATGGGGGTTAAGTAGGTGCCTTGGGTGGCATGAGGAATCTAGGGGGTGCCCTTAGTGGCATGTGAAATACGATTAGTAAGACTTAACCAAACACACATGTAAATGAACATGACTAAGAGGGTTAAGTGGGATATACTAGTGGCAAGCTTAGGTGGGTAGCTTGTGGGGGCCCATTTCGACCAGTATCCCAAACGTATCTTTGTGGGCTCAACCCAAGTCGAGGACGGGACACGCATGCTGGGTTCGACTGTAAGAGGCCAAAACGGGGAGCGGTGGCAACGCAAGTCCAACGGGTTTCGTATGCGTGTGTGGACCCGGGCTGGTAGGTAAGACGTTGTTGCATCATGTAGGTATAAGCCGTGCATTCTCAAGTTGTATCGGGTTGCCACTTTAGGGGAGTGATACACTCCACTGTGGGGCCAGCACGGGTATCTACGAGTAGGGAGCCGATCGAAAGTGGGTAGTGGGGTACACCTAGTGGAGATAGGGGCAGACGGCACCTATGTAGTCAGCTAGGGGTACGTAAGGCTATTTATAAAGTTTCTGTGTGAAGCAAGTGGGATCAAACAATAGGGTGACTGGTGTGGTGCAGTGTAGTAATGTGCGGTGCAGTGTAGTAATCATTCGTTAGTAATTAGGTGTGCCTTTACCGTTATCATTAACGTTATCTTAAACGCTATCTTTATCTTCCTAAGAGTTCATAGACATTTACTTGTCTTCCAACTTATGCCTTAGTCTAGTTATTTTGATAATAGTATTGTTAGAATTATCATACTCGCCAGACTTTATGTCTGACCCCCTCTATTTCTATCCTTTTTCCCCCTCCAGGTCCTCAGGTTGGGCCCAGCTCTAGTGGAGTTTGATTGAATTGCTTAATCTCTCTTTGGAAAGCTTGGACCGTTGAAGTAAAGTCCAGCTTGTTATCTTTTTAATGGCTATTTATGTAATGGGATTATGTATTTTGTTTTTATGAAGATGGATATTGTACTTGGTTATGATCTATGGTTTTATGATGTAACAAACATGTTTAATTTCCGCTGCAATAAAATGAAGTATTAGATTTCAAAGTACTATTTACTATCTGTATTGTTGTAATTTTTCTGTTCTATATTCACTTATAACCTCCATGGAAGTTAATGCATTCCCTTCGTGAGTGACATTAATGGACGTGGGGTGTTACACGTGGTATCAGAGCTTAAGGTTACCAGAACAGATAAAAATACTTTACAAAAATAGTTATTTTTGGAAGAAGTGCTTTCAAAAACATGTTTTAATGAGAAATTTAAAGAGAAAAGTTTTTAAGAAAAAAAAACATAATCCCCAATAGCCCATATCTTTATCTTTCGAATTCTCCATTCTAAATCTTTCCTTTTTCGTTTCAGCATGGCTGAAGATCTTAATCTACCCGACGGTGTAACGATACCAGGATGGTATAGGAGGTTATTAGAGGCAAGGGCCGCTGCAGGTCCAGCCAATTTTCCTCCACCACCAGTTGCACCCGTTCCTCCTCCTCGCGTAGATACTTTTGCAAAGACGTGCAAGGAATTCAAGGCTATGGGTGGAAAACCATTTCAAGGGTCAGAAACGTTTGTGGAAGCTAGAGATTGGCTTAAGGAGGTGGAAGAATTGCTAGAAATCTTTGAAGTAGAAGAAGGGAGGAGAGTTCGTTTAGCAGCTTGGTTGATGAAGGGAGAGGCCTCGTTTTGGTGGGAGGTCACTAATGGGGAGCGTCCTGTTGACTCTTGGGCGGATTTCAGACGTAGGTTCGAGGCGAAGTTTCTCTCAAGGGCGGAAGAAAATCTATATATGGAAAGGTTCTTGACATTGAAGCAAGGAAGCTCATCAGTGAAAGAATATGTCAATAAATTTAATCAGTTAGCAATGTTTGGCTTGGACTTAGTGAACACGCCGGAGAAGAAGGCGCTGAGGTTCGTGAATGGCTTGAATGAACCATTGCAAGGGTTGGCTATGACCCACATCCCGATGGGGCCACCTTTGAGAAGTTAGTAGAAATGGCGCTTATGCATGAGGAGAAAAGCGCTAAAGCTAATAAGGCACCCGAGAAGAAGGGGGGTCAGAAGAAACCACAACAGCAAAACAAGAAGGGTGGTAAAGACAATAACGGCAAGGGAAAGAAGAAATGTTTTAACTGTGGGACACCAGGCCATCTCAGCAAGGATTGCCGAAAGAAAAAGAAGACAGGTTGTTTTCATTGTGGCGATACGGGACATTTAGTGAAGGACTGCCCAAAGAAGGGGCAGAGGGCAGGAGCTACCTCGGGAGGACAGGTGCAGGCTCTTATGGCACCAGGGCAGGCAAGGGGACAAGTTCAGGCTCTCACGGTCCCACCGCTGCAAGAACGAGGTAGAACCATTTCTGTTGAAAGCTTAGTTTTTCTGTTTGATCATCCTGTCCGTACCTTATTCGATTCGGGCGCATCACATTCGTTTATCTCTACATCATTAGTTGAATCACTGCACTTAAACACCAGTTTAGTAGAGGATCCCTTAGTTGTTTCGAATCCAATTGAGGGCTCAGCTTATTTGTCTATGATGTGTTTGGATTTGAAAATTTCCATACTTAGCGTTGAATTTAGATGTGATGCTTATGTGTTGGGCTTCACGGGCTATGGGCTAATTTTAGGAATGGATTGGTTATCCAGAAATGGGGTCGTTCTTGATTGTGAAAGGAGAGTAGTTAGGCTCGTGACTCGCCTTGGCAACACTTTCGAAATCTTTTGTAATCCCATAAATTCGGTTATGCTAAGTTATCTAGAATCGCTTGACGCGTCTGAGGAAAATCTACGATCTGTTAGAGTGGTCCGAGAATATTCGGATGTGTTTGAGGAGGTGAAGGGCTTGCCTCCGAAGCGGGATATAGATTTTCGAATATATCTTGTGGATAATGCAAAACCAGTATCTTTGCCAGTACGCCACATGGCTCCACGTGAAAGGAGGCAACTCGGTAAGCAAGTGAAGGAGTTGCTTGAGAAGGGGTTCATAAGACGAAGTATATCGGAGTGGGGTGCTCCAGTAGTATTTGCCACGAAGGCGGATGGGTACCTTAGACTGTGTATGGACTATAGAGAACTTAATAAACTTACTAAGAAGAACAGACATCCACTGCCGAGGATTGACGATCTCTTCGATCAGTTAGTTGGCGCCTCAGTGTTTTTGCAGTCGGACTTAGCCACTGGGTTCCATCAGTTGAGAGTGGCTGAGGATAGCATAGACAAGACTACCTTTAGGACTTTGGACGGTTTCTATGAATGGCTAGTGATGCCCTTCGGTTTGACAAACGCCCCAGCATATTTTGTTGATTTGATGAGTAGGGTGTTTAGGGAGTACCTTAACAAATTTGTGGTAGTCTTTGTAGATGACATCTTGATCTTTTCTAAGGATGAGGAAGAACATGCCCTACATCTTAGGGAAGTACGGTTCTTGGGGCACGTGGTTTCCAAAGAAGGGATAGCCGTAGATCCCGCGAAGGTGGTGGCCATCCAAGATTGGAAGGTCCCTAAAAATGCTACCGAAGTAAGAAGTTTCTTAGGGTTGGCTGGCTACTATAGGAAGTTTATCAAAGACTTCGCAAAGATATCAGCTCCATTGACACGCTTGACGAAGAAGAACCTAGTTTTCACATGGGACGTAGATTGTGATGATGCGTTCCAACGTTTGAAGAGAGCTTTGACTTCAGCCCCAGTCTTATTATTTCCAGACGGGAGTAAGCCGTTTACCGTTTATACTGACGCTTGTAGGACAGGACTAGGCGCAGTCTTAATGCAAGAGGGCAGGGTAATAGCCTATGGTGGAAGGCAGTTGAGAGCGTATGAGAAGAATTACCCCACACATGACCTAGAGTTGGCCGCTATTGTTTTCGCGCTTAAGTCTTGGCGTCATTATCTTCTTGGCGAGAAATTTGAACTATTCACTGACCTCAAATCTTTAAAATACCTATTCTCTCAAAAGGACTTGAACTTAAGGCAACAAAGGTGGATGGAGTTCTTAGCGTCCTACGACTTCGAAATAGCCTATACCCTGGCAAGGGTAACGTGGTGGCAGACGCCTTAAGTAGAAAAAGATTATCCTTAAGTCCTTTGTTTGTTGAGCGGCGAAGTTTAGAATTCATTTCGATGTTTGACTTTAGACCTTCCGTTGACTTCGTACCCGGTTTGCTAGCATCCTTGGAGGTCAGACCTACGCTTTTGGGACGGATTGGCGAGGCACAGCGAGACGACCCGCAGTTGGTTGAGTTAGTAGAAAAATTCAAAGGAGGGGAGACATCAAGCCATCTCCTTAGGTATACCCTAGACGATAAGGGTTGGTTACGTAGGGACGATAGACTTTGTGTATCAAAAGACGATGACCTAAGGAAGACTATTCTTGACGAAACACATCGTTCGAAGATGACCATTCATCCCGGCGGGGACAAGATGTACAAAGACATGAAGAGAGTTTACTTTTGGGCCGGCATGAAGAAAGACGTGGCCGAGTATGTCGCTAGATGCTTGGTGTGCCAACAAGTAAAAGCGGAGCAAAAGAAACCCGGTGGGTTGCTTCACCCATTGGAGGTTCCACTATGGAAATGGGAAAGCATCTCGATGGATTTTGTGGATGGATTACCGCGATCGAGGAAGGGTAATACGGGAATTTAGGTTATAGTAGATAGACTTACTAAGAGCGCCCATTTTATTCCCGTGAAGAGTAAGAGGACTGCTCCATGGTTAGCTTCTGTATACGTTCGAGAGATAGTTCGTTTGCACGGTGTTCCTTCTAACATAGTGAGCGACCGCGATCCTATTTTCACTAGCGAATTTTGGAGAAGCTTACAAGAGGCGGTAGGGACTCAGTTATGTTTGAGCACCGCATATCATCCTCAGACGTACGACCAGACTGAGAGGGTGAATCGCATTCTAGAGGATCTGTTGAGGCTATGTATCCTAGACTTTGGGGGTACATGGGAAGAGCATCTTCCATTGGTTGAGTTTGCATATAATAATAGCTTTCAGTCTAGCATTGGTATGGCACCATTCGAAGCTCTATATGGACGACCTAGTCGTTCACCTACATGTTGGTGGGAATCTACGGATAAGATCTTACTTGGGCCCAATATGATTAGGGAGACTTCGGAGAAGATCGACTTGATTCGAAGGAGGATGAAAGCAGCACAGGATAGGCAGAAATCTTATGCGGATAAGAGGAGGACAGATCTCGAGTTTGAAGTTGGGGACATGGTCTTTGTCAAAGTGTCTCCATTACGGAACGTTGTTCGCTTTGGGTCCGTTGGGAAATTATCACCAAGGTTTGTAGGGCCGTTT
Organism: Allium sativum; assembly: GCA_030737875.1. Classification (NCBI taxonomy): domain Eukaryota; kingdom Viridiplantae; phylum Streptophyta; class Magnoliopsida; order Asparagales; family Amaryllidaceae; genus Allium; species Allium sativum. The sequence goes on along the minus strand of CM060915.1, from coordinate 859,549,398 downwards.
CCTATTAAGGAGAAAATTGGACGGATGGCGTATAGAGTGGAGTTGGCCGAGAGACTTAGTGGTGTACATGACGTATTCCATGTGTCACATTTGAGGAAGTGCTTGCACGAGACCGCAGAAGTGGTAGAGCCGAGCTTGCTTAGAGAGGTGGAGATAGAGCATGATGCGACAATTCGATGAGCTCCTACGCGCATTCTTGGGTCGGAGATCAAGAGGTTGAGGAATCGAGAGGTCAGACTAGTCAAAGTGCAATGGGGAGATGATGAGAGCAACACTACTTGGGAGACGGAAGAGAAGATGCGTTCACGATACCCTTTTCTTTTTGAGGGTATGTCCTTTAATTTCTCCTTTATCGCTTAGCTTGTACTTATCTTATCTTTAGTATATCCTCTCGCTAGTATCTTTGACCTTTAGTTAGGATAATCCTATGGTTGAAACATGTGTTTGAGACATGTTATGTATGGTGGATGCAAAGTGGATGCAAGTGTTTGCTAGTGGTTGCTCGTGGATGCATATACACACACTATTAGGCACCAGATCGGCTCAGTCACTTCATATTGCATATTGCATATATATGGATGTATTTAGTAAAATGGATGTATAATGGTTGTATTATCATATAGTTGCTGCATTCGGGTGGATGGTTGTGCACGCATATAGAATTAATATGTATCATTAGGAATCTTTTGCATACATATTGGACGCATGGCACTATCATGAATTGCACTAAGGAGGTCGATTGAATCAGTAGACCGCCTAATTTTGCATTAGATATGGACATATAGACACACTGTGCATATAAACATTAAAGCATTAGAAGTCTTTTAAGGACAATGGATGCTGATGTTTGATGGTTGAGTAAATGGACGATTAGATGGTAGGATATACATTCTTCTTGACTTGGAGATTTCGGGGACGAAATCCTTTAAGGAGGGGAGAATGTAACACCCCGTAATTTTATAACATTAAAATTCACAAATTAAAGTATACTTGATTTTTAGAAAAGAATTAAGTGAAATGGGTTGCGCAGAGAAATATATATATATTGATATATATATATATATATAAATTAAAAATTAAATAAATAAATATGCGAAAAAGTTCAAAACAACGAATTCGGAAGGGGAATAACCGAACCGGCCCATTTTTGAGGTCGACCCAAGCCCCGCTGGGTCGACTAGGGGTTAATCCAGGGTGTTTGGCTGTCAACCCGTGGGCCGATTCGCCCAAATGCAGATTTTGCATTTGATTGGTTCTCATGGTTCAGGGTTAATCTAATGGTCCTAAATAACTTCCTACACCTATAAATACATCCTAATGCTAACCCTAAACCTAATTAAAATAGAATAGTTACCGTCGCCATGGAAATCAATGGAGCCGCCGCCAACTAAGAAAGAAGAAAAGCAAATTCAATTCTAATTCTCTCAACCCTAAAGCAAAGAAAAACTCTCTCTTTTCTTCTCTAAATTGTGAGTATGATGATCTTAACACGATTATTATCATTTTAATTAGGTTGAGTTATGAATGGATTATGAGTAGATGATGTGAATTATCATACATGTTGTTGTAAACCCATTTTGCTATCATGTATATTGTAAATCCAATGTTATGTGATGATGATATCTTATATGTTGTAAATCATGCTATGATGATGTTATGTATGTTGAAAGTTTCTATGCTAAGTTGTGATGAATCATACATGTTAAAAAGGCCATGATGTTACCATCTATGCTAGTTAGTTCATATTAATTAAATCATCATGTTTGGGTTATGTTGATCTATATGACAAGTCACATATGCAAGTTAGATTGATTAGAAAAGTTATGAACATATACCAAGATATCTACTATGACATCTAGAATTATGCTATGACATATGTGATATCCTATGCTAGTTCACACCATCATTATGTTGCCTAAAAACCCCATATGCAAGTTTATGTATAGATTTGGGCTATGATCATATCATATAAATTGAGATATTTAACAAGTTGACACCTTTTGATCCTTAACATGTGTAGTTTATGCAAGTTTCACCCCTATTATGATTAGATTTATTTTAATTGTCTATATGTTGTGATAATTTATCTTTGTGCTAGGTGTTAGAATATACAAGTCTAGCCTATATTATGCGTTGAATAAGCGAACGTATAAACGTGGGGTAGGGGTAATATTAAGGATTTAATATTAAAAAGTTGGGGTGCAATTGATATGATTTTGCTTGCCATAAGTGGATGGCCATAATTGAGTCAATTATGGACATCATTAAAAGTTGACTTAATTAATAATTTGAATAGGGAATTATTAAAACTGGGGTAAAAGATTTTAAGTGTTAATCAATGCTTAGGACACGAGGTTGGACTCGTTTGTGACGTAAACCTGTCCGGACCCGCCCGGCAAATGCAATGGTCACAAATGTCAGCCCAATGTGAGAGGTCCTAGTCCTAAACTAAAGCATAACGGTTGTAAAGACACGAGGTTAGACTCTTTTATGGTGTAAGACTGCCCAGACCCGCCCGACAAATCCAGCTGCCATAAATGCCAGTCTATTGTGAGAGGTCTTTATGAGGTTATGGCCTGAATGAATTAAGAAATACTTAACCAGATAAACATGTAAGGTGGGACATGGGGGTTAAGTAGGTTCCTTGGGTGGCATGAGGAATCTAGGGGGTGCCCTTAGTGGCATGTGAAATACGATTAGTAAGACTTAACCAAACACACATGTAAATGAACATGACTAAGAGGGTTAAGTGGGATATACTAGTGACAAGCTTAGGTGGGTAGCTTGTGGGGGGCCATTTCGACCAGTATCCCAAACGTATCTTTGTGGGCTCGAACCAAGTCGAGGATGGGACACGCATGCTGGGTTCGACTGTAAGAGGCCAAAACGGGGAGCGGTGGCAACGCAAGTCCAACGGGTTTCGTATGCGTGTGTGGACCCGGGCTGGTAGGTAAGACGTTGTTGCATCGTATAGGTATAAGCCGTGCATTCTCAAGTTGTATCGGGTTGCCACTTTAGGGGAGTGATACACCCCACTGTGGGGCCAGCACGGGTATCTACGAGTAGGGAGCCGATCGAAAGTGGGTAGTGGGGTACACCTAGTGGAGATAGGGGCAGACGGCACCTATGTAATCAGCTAGGGGTACGTAAGGCTATTTATAATGTTTCTGTGTGAAGCAAGTGGGATCAAACAATAGGGTGACTGGTGTGGTGCAGTGTAGTAATGTGCGGTGCAGTGTAGTAATCATTCGTTAGTAATTAGGTGTGCCTTTACCGTTATCTTTAACGTTATCTTAAACGCTATCTTTATCTTCCTAAGAGTTCATAGACATTTACTTGTCTTCTAGCTTATGCCTTAGTCTAGTTATTTTGATAATAGTATTGTTAGAATTATCATACTCGCCAGACTTTATGTCTGACCCCCTCTATTTCTATCCTTTTTCCCCCTCCAGGTCCTCAGGTTGGGCCCAGCTCTAGTGGAGTTTGATTGAATTGCTTCATCTCTCTTTGGAAAGCTTGGACCGTTGAAGTAAAGTCCAGCTTGTTATCTTTTTAATGGCTATTTATGTAATGGGATTATGTATTTTGTTTTTATGAAGATGGATATTGTACTTGGTTATGATCTATGGTTTTATGATGTAACAAACATGTTTAATTTCCGCTGCAATAAAATGAAGTTTTAGATTTCCAAGTACTATTTACTATCTGTCTTGTAATTTTTCTGTTCTATATTCACTTATAACCTCCATGGAAGTTAATGCATTCCCTTCGTGAGTGACATTAATGGACGGGGGGTGTTACAGTGATTGAGCCAATCTAGCGCCTAATGTGTGTGTATATGCATCCACGGGCAGCCACTAGCAGACACTTACATCCACTTGCATCCATCAAACATAACATGTCTCAACATACGTTTACATTCATAGGATTCCTTTCTAAAGGCTGAAAATACTATGGATATGATATATTCAATTGATAGAAACAAGCACAGATAAAATTTTGGAAATGGAGTTAAGAACATACCCTCGAAAAGAAAAGGGTACGAAGCCTGAATCTTGTCTTTGGTCTCCCAAGTCGCATCCTCTAGGTAATCTCCTAATTGAACTTTTATCAGTTTGATCTCTTTATTGCGGAGCTTCTTAACTTCTGATCCAAGAATACGGGTAAGGACTCATCTGACTGTTGCCTCCCGCTCTACTTCCACTTCTTCCAATATGCTTGGCTCAACCACTTCCACGGTGTCATGCAAATACTTCTGCAAATGAGAAACGTGGAAAACGTCATAAACACCGGATAAATTTTCTGGAAGCTTTACTCTAAACGCCATTTGGCCAATCCTCTCGGTTATGGGAAATAGTCACACAAACCTAGGTGCCAGCTTCCCTACCGATCCGAAGTGAACCACATTCCTCAGAGGTGACACTTTAATAAAAACTTAGTCTCCCACTTCAAATTCGATGTCAGTCCTTCTCTTGTCTGCCTAGGATTTTTTCCTATCTTGAGTTGTCTTCATCCGCCATAGAATAAGGTCAATCTTCTCGGACGTTTCCCTAACCATATCTCGTCCAAGTAATAATCTTTCTAGAGATTCCAACCAACAAGTTGGTGATCTACAGGGTTGTCCGTACAGTGCTTCAAAGGGTGCCATGCCGAAGCTGGGTTGATAGCTGTTGTCATAGGCAAACTCTACTTAAGGAAGATGCTCTTCCCAAGTCCCTCCGAAGTCCAGGATACACAGCCTTAAAAGATCATCAAGAATTCTGTTCACCCTCTCCGTCTGCCCATCGGTCTGAGGATGATAAGCAGAGCTTAAACACAATTTTGTACCTAATGCTTCTTGCAAGCTCCATCAAAATTCACTGGTAAAGATAGGGTCATGATCGCTCACGATGCTTGAAGGTACCTATGAAGACGAACTACCTCTCGGACATAGATTGCTGCCAACCATGGTGCCGTCCTCTTACTCTTAAATGGAATAAATTGAGCTCTCTTAGTGAGTCTATCCACCACAACCCAGATACTCGTATTGCCTTTCTTCGATCTGGGCAAACCATCTGAGACGCTCTCCCATTTCCACTGCAAAACCTCCAACGGATGAAGTAATCCACCGAGCTTCTTTTCCTCAGCTTTGACTTGCTGGCAAACTAAACATTGAGAAACAAATTCGGCCACATCTTTCTTTATCCCAGCCCAAAAGAAAACCCTCTTCATGTCCCTGTATATCTTATCACCGCTTAGATGAATGGTCATCTTAGAATGGTGGGCTTCTTCTATGACTGCCTTTATCAAGCTTGCAGTTTGAGGAACACAAAGCCTTCCATCTCATCGCAACCACTCTTTTTCATCTATGGTATATATACTGAGGTAACTAGAAGTCTCCCCTCTTCTGAGCTTATCCATGATGTCTAAAATCTATTAGTCACCTTGTTGCAAAGCTCCTATCTGGTCCATAAGAGTTGGTCGTATCTCCAATGGTGCAAACAAATCAGGCAAAATCTTGATGGAGGTCCTAAAATCAAAAGCTGATATGAATTCCAAGTTCTTTCTTTCCACAAACAAAGGACTCAGGGCCATCCTTTATCTACTTAGTACGTCAGCCACCACATTAACTTTGCCAGGGTTATAAGCGATTTCAAAATCATATGATGCTAAGAACTCCATTCACCTTTGCTGCCAGGCAAACCATCCTCAACTTTGACTTGCTGGCAAATTAAACATTGAGAAACAAATTCGGCCACATTTTTTTCGTCTCGGCCCAAAAGAAAACCCTTTTCATGTCTCTGTACATCTTATCACCACCTAGATGAATGGTCATATTAGAATGGTGGGCTTCTTCTAGGATTGTCTTTATCAAGCTTCCAGTTTGAGGGACACAAAGCCTTCCATCTGGTCGCAACCACCCCTTTTCATCTATGGTATATTGACTGAGGTGGCTAGAAGTCTCCCCTTTTCGTAGCCTATCCATGATGTCTAAAATTTGGGGGTCACCTTATTGCGAAGCTCCTATCTGATCCATAAGAGTAGGTCGTATCTCCAATGATGCAAACATGTCAGGAAAAATCTCGATGGAGGGTTTAAAATCAAAAGTTGAGATGAACTCCAAGCTCTTCCTCTCCACAAAAAAAGGACTTAAGGCTATCCTCTGCCAACTTAGTGCATCATCCACCACATTAACTTTGCCAGGGGTATAAGTGAATTCAAAATCATATGATGCTAAGAGCTCCATTCACCTTTGTTGCCATAAATTAAGATCCTTCTACGAGAACAGATACTTGAGGGATTTATGATTGGTGTATAACTCGAACTTCTCTCCAAGCAAATAATGATGCCACGTCTTTAGCGCGAATACTATGGCAGCTAGCTCTAGATCGTGGGTGGGGTAGTTCTTCTCATGAACTCTCAACTGTCTACCCCCATAACACACTAATTTCCCTTCATGCATCGGAACTGCACCAAGCCCTGTACCACATGCATTAGTGTAAACTATAAACACTTTGTTCCTATCGGGCAAAGTCAAGACTGGGGTTGTTGTAAGAGCCCTCTTCAAACATTGGAAAGCAACATCACAATCTATATCCCATGAAAAATGCCAAGTTCTTCTTCGTTGGCCTGGTGAGTGGGGTTGATATCTTCGCGAAGTCCTTAATGAACTTCCTATAATAACCTGCCAACTCAAGAAAGCTTCTCACCTCTGCTACATTCTTAGGAATCTGCCAATCTTGCACCACAACTACCTTCGCAGGATCCACATCTATCCGTTCTTTTGAGACTACATGCCCTAAGAATATCACCTTCTTTCTCGAAAAATGGCATTTGGAGAACTTTGCCTTAAGCTGATGGTCACAGAGAGTTTTCAAAACCTCTCCCAAATGCTGGGCATGCTGTTTTTCGCTCTTTGAGAAGATCAAAATGTCATCAACAAAAACTATGACTAATTTATTTAGGAACTCCTGAAATACCCTACTCATCATATCAACAAAATAGGCGGGTGCAATCGTCAGCCCAAAAGGCAAAACTAGCCACTCAAAGAAACCATCCGGAGTCCTAAAAGCAGTCTTATATATGCTGTCCTCAGCCACCCTCAACCGATGAAACCCCATGGCTAAATCTAACTGGGAAAATGCCGAGGCATCTACAAGCTGATCAAATAAATCATCAATCCTCGGAAGCGGGTGCCTATTCTTCTTAGTGAGCTTATTTAACTCTCTATAGTCGACACACAAACAAAGCAAACCATCTTCCTTAGTTGCGAATACAGCTGAAGCACCCCATTCAGATATGCTTCGTCTGATAAATCTTTTCTCAAGTAGCTCCCCAACTTGCTTACTCTACTCCGTCCTTTCCCTTGGAGCCATATGGCGCACTGGTAATGCAACTGGCTTTTCATTATCCACCAAATATATACGAAAGTAGATCTCACGCCTTGGAGGTAAACCCCATACCTCATCAAAAACATAAGAATAATCTCGGACCACTGGAACAGATTGCAGATCATCGATAGATGCATCAAGAGACTCTAGGAAACTAAGCATAACAAACCATTGGGGGTAACAAGAAATCTTGAGGGTCCTTCATGACAAGTCAGAAGCCTAAAGACCCTCCTCTCGCAATCCAGAATGGTACCATATATGGTAAGCCAATCCATTCCTAGAATCAACCAATAGCCCATAAACCTGAGCACATATGCATCGCATTCAAACTTGATGCCTAACATAGATATTTTCAAACCCCAACAAATCATAGTTAAATGAGCCGAACCACCAATGGGGTTTGAAACAACTACGGGATCCACTACCATACTAGTAATTAAGTGCAGAGATTCGACCACATAACTAGATATAAATGAATGTGAAGCATTAGAATCAAAAAGTGTTCTAATTGGATGGTTTGAAAGAGAAATTAAACCTTCTACAGAAATTTTTATACCTGTATTAGGAGCACTAATCGCGAGAGCATGCACCTGCCCTCCATAATTTCCTACCCTTTGACCTTGTCCCTGTCATCCCTGTTTCTTCGGGCACTCTCTAGCAAAGTGTCCGACTTTTCCACAATTAAAGCAAGTGTTCTTCCTTCTTTTACAGTCTTTGATCGAGTGACCTTCTTTCCCACAACTGTGACACTTCCTTTTCACCTTACCCTTGTCATTCTTTTCTCCTTTCTTTTGTTGTTGTTATTGTAGTTGTTGTTGTCCCTTCTTGGGCCATGTCTTCTTATTTTGCTTTGTTTCCTCAGCTTTAACCTCCTTCTTTTCCCCTTTCTCTTCCTCATACATCAAGGCCATATCAATAAGCCTTTCAAAGGTGGCTCCCATTAGGATGTGGGACATGGCTAACCCATGAAGAGGTTCATTTAGCACTTTAGCAAACCGCAAAGCCTTCTTATGCGGCGTGTCTACCAGTTCCAGTCCAAATCTTGCAAGTTGGTTAGATATGTTCACATACTCTTTAACCGTCAAGTTCCCTTGTTTGAGTGCTAAGAACCTCTCCATTTTCATGCTCTTCTCATCTTGGGAAAGGAATTTCATCTCAAACCTCTGTCTAAAGTCATCCCAAGTTTCCACCGGACGACCTATTTGGGTTACCTCCCGCCAAAATGAAGCTTCATCCTTCAATAGAAAAGCAGCTAACTGAAAGTTTCTTCGATTCTCTACTTCAAAGATTACAAACAAGTCGTCGGTCTCCTTGAGCCAGTTCCTAGCTTCCACAAAAATCTCGGTTGCATGGAACGACTTCCCTCCCATAGCATGGAAATCTTTGTAGATCTTTGAGAAGTTGTCTGCACATGGAGGAGGAGGAGGAATCAGTTGGGGGAGGAACATTTCCTTAGTCTACAGCAGGCGTCGTGGCCTATATATACCTACGGAACCATCCTGGTATCGTAACGCCCTCTAGAATGTTGGGTTCCCCAGACATGCTGAAACAGAAAAGGGAAGAGATTCAGACAAGGGATCAAAAGATACTACTTATGGATTTTTGAGGAATGTTTTTCAAAATAGATTTTTTTTTGAAAATGCTTTCTTTATTTTAAAACCTTTTTGAAAATAGCTTTCAAAAACTTTTATCTAATCTGGTAACCTTCATCTCTAATACCAAGTGTGACACCCCACGTCCGTTAATGTCACTCACAAAGGGAATGCCTTAAGTTTCGTGAAGAGTTAGAGTAAATAGAATAGAGATATTACAAAACAGACATATAAATTAACAGCGAAATAAAAACTTTATTTATCATAAGATACCGTGGTCCAAAAACATCACATGTTTGAAATACAAAATCCCATTACAACATAAAAGCCACTGTCTTGTACTTCAAAAATATCTGAGTACAAAAAAGAAATAAAATTCCCTAAAAACAAAATATAGCCATAGCAACAAGGATAGAAGCTTGAGCCATACATATCAGCAGCTCTAGCAAAAAGCAGTAGAATCACAGTCAGGCTTGAGTGTTTCCTCCCTGAGAACCTGGGGGTGGGGAACGGAAGAAAGAAGGAGAAACAAAAAGGGACAGACATAAAGTCTGGCAAGTCCAGTTACTTTTAGCAAGTAAATAAATAAAAGTAGCATGACAAGCATATAAAGTGGATAAGAGAGAGATAACTACAATAAAAGGCAGGTATGACAAGGTGAACAGGACAGGGTGTATACACTTCTAATGATTACTCTGCAATACTACTAGTATATTCAAAATGAGATATTCCCTTTCACTATAAGATGGTAAACTTAGGCATACGTCCAAATGTACCCTAACTACTACCCTAATCGATCGGCTCCCTAATCCGCGTAGATACCCTGTACCGTCCCCACCACAGGATGTATCATGTCATAAAGTGGAAACCCCTTACTGATATGCACAGCCCCATATCTACAAGTGTCACGCTCGTCTTAACCCCTTCTGCCCGGTTCATGCACGCACATGGCCCGGTCGGTTTGTGCCGCCCACACTGTCCTCCATGTTTGGATCTCTTACAATCAGTCCAGTAAGCGTGCTCCTTCTCCGACCTAGTACGGAGTACATGTTTTGATACATACTCCAGGTTACTGGATAAAACGGGTCCCACACAATATGATACAAGCTCTCCCCTTTGTCTTGTATCCCTCACTAGGTTATCTTTGGCTATGTATACCACTATGTGTCTTTAATTACATAACCCTATCATTTCTATAAGTTATGCTTACCCCAAAAGGTGTCTTTAATTACATAATTTTATTATTCTCCCTGGTCATGTATACCACTAGGTGTCTTTAATTACATAACTTTATCGGGTTAAGTTTGTGGGCCTATATGTAAATAATACCCACCCCCTCAGATTTTCTTAACCCATCCACTGTCCAACCAATTTTACTTAACCCTAACTCTAGTTCAAAATCATACAATCCCTATGGATTAGATTTGGTTAAGTAGTCCAATTTATTACCATGTCCATTTATGGTTTATAATGGGCTAGACCTCCCACATTAGGCCTACAACTTGTGGATGCTGGATATGCCGGTCGGGTCCGGGCAGAGTTCCACAAGTTGGACCTAACCTCGTGTCTTAGCGCGATTCGTATTTGCGCATTTAGACTTCTCACATTAGGTTCAACATTAGTGGCTGTTGGATATGCCGGTCGGGTCTGGGCAGACTTTCACCACTAATGCAACCCAACCTCGTATCATAAGTGCAAGTACAATTTATAATTGTAATTATTAGACAATCCATTCTTATCCAATTCTTACCTATGTATTTATAGGTGATTATGTCCACACTTCCCCAATTTGAATTACATGTTCAATTCATACAAACACTATTTAAATTATGCCAATTCTAACCCTTTTCCCCCATTCCCTAACTAACGCATTCGCATATATTTGGCGACATCTAGGCTAGAAAGTAGCACAACCATACACAATAAAAAGGTAAGAGTGATGGGAATATGACAAAGGTGATTGTTTTGGCATAAACATAAACTAGCATGATGATAAGGTGGACATATAAGCATAAATCTGATGAATTTGTGGCAGTTAACTAATTCTAGCATAACTATGATGTCATAATAAGCATAATAAGATCAAAATTAACAATTTAGATGTCCAACTGGTTTAGATCTAATATGATAGGCATAAGGTGATAAACTAGATATGATTAATAATTTAGTTGTCCACATAATTCTGATTTAATAGTAGAAAAATAGATCTAACAAGACTAAGGTCAACGTCCACATCATAGCATGGCATAGACATTACAATAGATCCAATAAGATAGAGATTTAGATCCAATAGCTAAAAATTGATCTAACACAAATAAGGTCAAGATCCATATCATAGAATGCCACAAAAGTTACAATAGATCCGAAAAGATAGAGAATTAGACCCAAGTTATAATCAATTTAGAATGGCATATATTCACAATTTACAATGGATCCAGCATAACATAGGCACATGAACAAATACAAACTATAGTCATATACCGTTTACTTTTAAATATTTAAATCTAAAAGCAACTAGAAACTCGCAGAGTTAGGTATAGAAAAATAGAGAAAGAATGGATCTTGAGTCTCTAACTGATTTGCATAAGTTGATAATTGTAGAGTATAACGTTTCCAGTTCAGTTCAGACACTGACAAAGTTTAGCCCCCATGGATTCTCAATGAAGAAAAGAGGAGAAATGACCATGTATTTATAGTGCCAGCCCCCTAAAACCGAATGCCATGTCAGCCCTAGGGATGTCAACACCCCTGTAGTGGGGTCGACACCAGTGTCGACACTCCCTGGAGGGGTCAACCCCCTATAGCAGAAAATTTGCCACCACACGAAATTTTGATTTTTTGAATGCTTCTAGATAAGGTTCTGACTCATACTGACTCATATGTATATATATTTCTTCTATGCGTATGCAAACTTAAAACCCTCATAACTTCTTCATACGGTGTCCGTTTTACGCAAACCAAATGTCTATCTTGCCCAAAATTTCGAGAATGATGCAATGGCGCAGTCCATTTCCCTTAATTCCGAATATTAAATGAATTATTATTTAATTTATCCTCTTTAATGTTAACAAATTTACGGGGTGTTACAACCCGGATCAAGTGAATACATATACGTGACTCCCCGAGTCCCGACTTCCACAAAGCTGGTACTGGCATCTTACAATTAAATGTGGCACTAACTCCCAGTCCGTAACCCAAGTAGTGTTAGCTATGCATCCCATACCACACGTTCCCACTGCTTGATTTACTACCCACTAGTCAACTTTGCACTGGAAAACTCAAAAATCCGAAATCTTAGAAAACATAGAAATCTTTGAATAACAAACAACAAATCAATATCTTCAATTAAAAGAAATTGGAAATTAACTAATTCCGTATACCACCACGTCCCATACTACGGGGTTACCGATATCGTTTAATAACCAATACGTCATCTTGTGTTTGCGGAAAAGTATGGATTCATAGATAGAATATTATATGATTTCAGAAAACAGCTTCAAAAATAATTATGAAAATATTTTGTTTTCTATCTTTGGAAATGTTTATAATTTATAAAATAATCTTATACTATTGCTTGGTGACGACGAGTCATTAAAAATCAAAATAATAAAATATTTTCGTCTTAACCTATATTTGAAAACGTATTCATAATCGTATATAAAAATGATAGAAAATTCATGTAAGTGTAGAGATCATCAATTCAAAACCACCAAATAAACACAACAATTAGTTCATGAAAAAACACCATTCAAGAACTCCGTAAAATACAGTGAAAGATTCAACAATATACATGACATGTAAAAGTAGATAAAAGGAGAAATACATAAACAAGGTAGCAAGGCTCAAATACACAAAATTGCAATGTAACATGTCTTGGCACTCAAAGTATGTGTGTATGTGTATATATATAGGTGAATAGTGGGTTAAGGCTAAAGAAATACTTCTTGGCAGTCCAGCAATTACAATGCACAACAAAGCCATGATCTCCAATTTTGGCAAGTGGCAGAAATGTAACATGATGAGACGGGTAACAATCAACATGGCTAGCACAATGACATCACCAACAAACCAAGGTCATGAGACCAGGGCAGTGCACAAAAGAAAGATTGACATGAACAATAAAGTTAAAGTGGAGGGAAAATAAAATTTCCAAAATGATAAAAGTGCAAGAAAATATGCAGTCAGATTTGCATTAGCATAGGAGTAAGATTAAGTGAAAATAGGTAAGCAAGAAAAAACTGGATTGTAGGTTGGATAGCCCAAGGAAGAAAATGTGAAAGTACTACAAGAGCATTGCCAATTAAGATAAAAGTAGATGGCACAAGGACATGGAAATAGCATGTGCAATGGCACAACCCAGTGCACGAGGGTAGCAAGGCACGAGACACAAAGGCCAAGTGTATATGTACACAAAAATAGCCCATATAAACTTTGCAGAGACTAACAGGATCTAGGAAGAAATAAGTCAAGACAATGGAATCACAAAGGCAACCATCAACCCGGGCTTGAGAAACAAGGACATGCAGTAAATACAAGAACTTAGATAAGACATGCACAAGGGAGGAAAAACAGGGTACACAAACATGGCCAGCATAAATAATAAACAAATGCAACAAGTAGCAAAGACCAATACAAGTTCTTGTCAAAATATAAGGAAAGGCCACAAAACCAGCTAGCAATGACCAATGGCGCAACTTGCACTATGTAAGGATTGCAAGTGCATCAGCATAACATAAGGGAAAGATAAAGCCATATATATATATAATTATGTGTGCATAGATTTTGAAGCCATTAACAACTGAAAAAACTCTGGGAAACCTCGTGAATGCACTCAGCTGATAACAATAGCTCACAAGAAAATCAATAAGTATACAAATAGGATAAAAGACAACGCTCAAGATAACTATATAGTACGACAGTACATAGCAATGAAGTCATGCATCAAACTACAAATTGAAACCAACCCAGTGTACATAGCAGTGGAAAAAGGAACAAGGAAGAAGTTATCAAATTTGAGTAGTAAAGCAGGGGAAACAAGTGCAAGCTCTGGTGGAACAAACAGCTCAACATCGAATAACTTGAGGCATCGAGCTTCCTGCGCAATTTCTTTGATCATAGGTCGACCACCATGTCGGCCCATGTCTCTGAGGTGGTCAACCGAGGGTTAACCCTTCTTAAGCCAGGGTCGACACCTCCGTCGACCCAGAGGACTGAATTTGTAGCAGGTGCAAACCTACTTCGCTTCACAACTTCAACAATGGATTTGGCCACTCAAACATCAATAGATTCTTACTGAACTTTGCGTGCTTGTTTTAGGTTCGTAGTACAACATAATGTAATAAGAATCAGAAGAAACCATCAAGAAACATGGAAGATCTATGCTCTCTAGGATGGATCATCACTGGTTTTGCAATTAAGGAGTTCATGGAAATTAGCTTCTTATAATAAATGAATATCACAATGAAAATAAACCCAGAGCTTTGATTAAATTCAATTAAAACAAAATAATCTAGAAAGAATAAGTTTCTACAAATTCACCTTTCCTGGCATGCACAAGAATTCCAACAATTTTGGCATGGAAGAAGTGGGATTAGAACATGCAGTAGCTAATAAGAAACATGCGACAACCCTGGTTTCTACAACAACCCATTTCTCAATTCATGTAACACCCCACATCAGTTAAGGTCACTCACAAAGGGAATGCCTTAACTTCAATGGAGCATTATGGGTACTGGAACAGAAATATTACAAGACAGACATATATAAAACAGCGGAAGGTAAAGTAGAAGTACTTCAAATCATTTATTAAATATAATTATTTACAATAAAAGCCCATCATCTTCCAATAGCCAATTACATAGCTAAAATATCTATCTTGCTAAAAAACAAAGGAGCATAAAAATAAATTGTAGTATTCCCCAATAAAGAAAAGCAAGCCATAGCCGGGGGAGATCCAAGCCGTACATGAAAGAGCATGGAGCTTGGTAACATCCGAACTAAGCTGTATTCCCACCGTGCGAACCTGGAGGGGGGGAACAGAAGAAAAAGAGGCGAAACAAAATGGGTCAGTCATAAAGACTGAGTAAGTCCTAGTGACTTTCAACATAAAAACAGGAAAAGATAACATGACATGAATAAACTGAAAAGTAAACATAAGCATGATGACAAGATAAGCTACGGGCACGATAACTAAGAATAACATCATATGATTTTGTCAAGTATAACATCGCAAGGTTCCCATTCAAGATAAACTAAGTATAATTTCGCAAGATTTCTATCAAGCATCACAAGACTTCTCTGCTTCACCATTAACATATTTCTATGATATCTATTTGCTCTACACCACCCATACTAGTATCCCAACCCGTGTCATGTGTTGACCATAAATGATCCCTTGCCCAATGTCATGAAATGACACATTACTTGGTCCCATGAAACGATCTATTAATCGATCGGCTCTGTAACGACCCTCAGTCCGGCCCGGCCTAAACCGAACTAGAATGAAGATTGTTTTGAGAACAGAACACATCAGAACACAAACAAGAGAACATTTTCATTGCTTATTACAACAATTACATCAGAGTACAAGAATATGAGTACATGAATAAATACTTTACAACTTGAAAATATAAAATCTGAGTTATTACATAATACATTGCAGCGGAAAGATAATAATACAAAATAATACAGCGGGAGACTAATATGCTCTGGACACAGCTTTAAGCTTCAACCCAGAATCCTGTTATAAATGAAAATCTGCAAAAACCAAAACTCCAACTGCCCGTGTGGAAAATAAGGGCACCCAGAGTTTAGGTTAAAACAATAAACTCCAGGTCAGTCATGGGACTGGTATGAGAACTCAAAAACCGTTATTAATATTTTATTTTAAAGTCGAGTAAATCAAGGGACCACGCCGCTAATGCGGAACGAGTTTCCTCCCAAGAATACCAGTGCATAAAACATCGCAATGCTTTTAGAAAAATGAAGCTATTATAAGACTCAGGTCCCATCACACAATGCAAGCGCAAACCGAAGGATAGAGTTTTACCTTATAATAGTCAAACATGCTTGGTACGCTAAAGTTCTCTTTTATACTATATAAGTGCATAGTGTAGAAATCAATTTCGAAAATAAATGTATAAATCATAGACGGCATAGTACCCCATCCTACTATGTCGCCATACTAGGCTATACAACTAAAATCGTTAAAGCTCGTATTGGAAAGTTGGATTTCCATCATGATGGCTCATGATTCGAAAGATCTATCACGTAGTGCAATACTTCACGGCTTACCGTGATACACATACGCACCTTTGGGATATCAAGTAACCCGCGGCTTACGTCCCAGCGAGAGAAAACACCGCTTACTCTATCCCTCTGGGAATCGAGGGTATATACCCACTTCCCATCTCATCCCGGTCGACCGAATCCATCCTAATATCGAAAGTATACTAACCTAACCATCAGTTCACCATCATACCGGGGTGTGAGGCTCGCGAAGTCACGTCATACCACAAGGCTCTGCTTTTCAACAAAAGCCTTGATCATTTTTATCTTAGCATGCCACATTGTCCATCATTGTCATATCGTTGATCAATCTACCAATATATATACCCTCTAAGCTCGTACGTCTCAGAGAAGGGTGTTGTGCAAGAGAATAAATTCTCTGCCACCAAACAGATATATATATTTAGTAGAGTTCAACAAACACAACAAAAGGAATACAACGTCAGACATACAATCCATTTAAAACTTATGCTCTGGGTCTGAGCGAAAGTCAAATCCGGTAATCTATCCAAGTTCGTTTAGATGATTACAAATTATTCCATCGTCTTGGGTGTACAGCCCAATCAAGATATCAATAATCATCCGCACGACTCGAATATTTCATGGTCTTCAACCGTAGTCTTCGTCTTCTATCTTTAATCGTCGTATGGATTAATCGGAATGGGTTAAACCGGTCTTTCCGAATAATTCGCGCAATTTAAAAACATGTGCTATATGGAACACACACAAAAAAACGCCTCATTCCAAATCAAGAATATTCTTTTGATTAAATGATCTTTTCTCTAGGAAATTTTCCCCTTAATTTTATCAAAGATAAAATTCCTTTAAAACATATAGTTAAATAATCCTTTGGATATCGTTTCAAAAGATTTAATCTTTTCTCAACTACATTAAGCCCTATCCATCTAGTCGGAATTTACGTCTTACTGAATAAATCATTTATTTCATTAGCCCAGTCCCAACCTATTTAACCCATGGAGTAAAACTGGTGGTACTCCATATCTAGACCCAATATGTTACGGTAAATTTAATTACTGTTTATCGTTTAAATCTAATTAAAGATTTAACTAACGCATGGAGCAAAACTGGTGGTACTCCATTCTCGATCACTTATTGAATTTAGTAAATTCAATTTCTTTATTCCTCTTTAATTCTGATTAAAGGTTTGTTAAAACTCTATTTGGTATTAACCTTCCATAAATTATTATTTAATGATTTTTCAACTTTAAGAAATTAATCTTATCTTAATTGGGTTAAAGAACAAATGTTGCTTAAAACATTGTTCACGACAAACCCCAAAATCCTATTTCTTTAAATTTCAATTTAATGTATTAAATTGAAAACTTCGCTCTAGAAAATTTCATTAAATCTTTAATTAAAAGATTAATGAATGAAAAATCATAATTTCACTATTGATTTGGGTTTCAAGAACTAATGTCATTTAAAACATTGTTCACAATCAACCCACCATCGGATTCCAAATAAATTTTCAAATTTTTTTTTTTTTTTATAATTGAAAAACCTCTTCTTTAAATCTTTATTAAAAGATTTATTCTTTCTTAAGTAGGATTCAAGAACAGTGTTATTTAAGACACCATTCACGACAAACCCAGCATCTTATTTAATATTAAATATAAAACTTTGAATAAAATATATCGACCTATATTCAATATTAAATTCTAAACCAATATATTTTAGCGTTCCTAACTTTAATAAAAGAATAACTTTTATTAACAAACATTATATAGCGTTCTAATCTTTAATAAAAGAATAACTTTTATTAACAAACATTATTTAGCGTTTCTAATCTTTAATAAAAGAATAACTTTTATTAACAAACATTATTTAGCATTCTAATCTTTAATAAAAGAATAACTTTTATTAACAAACTTTATTTAGCATTCTAATCTTTAATAAAAGAATAACTTTTATTAACAAACATTATTTAGCATTCTAATCTTTAATAAAAGAATAACTTTTATTAACAAACATTATTTAGCATTTCTAATCTTTAATAAAAGAATAACTTTTATTAACAAACATTATTTAGCGTTCTAATCTTTAATAAAAGAATAACTTTTATTAACAAACATTATATAGCGTTCTAATCTTTAATAAAAGAATAACTTTTATTAACAAACATTATATAGCGTTCTAATCTTTAATAAAAGAATAACTTTTATTAACAAACATTATTTAGCATTTCTAATCTTTAATAAAAGAATAACTTTTATTAACAAACATTATTTAGCGTTCTAATCTTTAATAAAAGAATAACTTTTATTAACAAACATTATTTAGCATTCTAATCTTTAATAAAAGAATAACTTTTATTAACAAACATTATTTAGCATTCTAATCTTTAATAAAAGAATAACTTTTATTAACAAACATTATTTAGCATTCTAATCTTTAATAAAAGAATAACTTTTATTAACAAACATTATTTAGCATTTCTAATCTTTAATAAAAGAATAACTTTTATTAACAAACATTATTTATTGTTCTAATCTTTAATAAAAGAATAACTTTTATTAACAAACATTATATAGCGTTCTAATCTTTAATAAAAGAATAACTTTTATTAACAAACATTATTTATTGTTCTAATCTTTAATAAAAGAATAACTTTTATTAACAAACATTATTTAGCATTTCTAATCTTTAATAAAAGAATAACTTTTATTAACAAACATTATTTATTGTTCTAATCTTTAATAAAAGAATAACTTTTATTAACAAACATTATTTAGCATTTCTAATCTTTAATAAAAGAATAACTTTTCAAAATGCAAGCTTTCAAAATAAATTAATCATTTATTGTTTCATTTATTCTTTTAATGTTCAATTTAATATTACAATAATTTTTTTAAAATGTCATTTTTAAAATTTTAACTTTCTGTATTAATTTAATCATTAATACAGCATTTATTATTACAATATTATATTTTCAAAATGTATAACTTTTGAATTTCAATTTATATATGTTAATTAAGTATTGATTATTGCATTAACCTCTCACATTAGATATATATTGTTGCGGTTGCTGGATGTGCCGGGCGGGTCCGGGCAGTCTTATACCACAACTCAATCTAACCTCGGGTTAAGCAATGCTCATTTTATTATAATAATTATTAAAAATTCCAAACGTTCCATTTCAAATTTCAAATCTTAAATCTTCATTCCTTTATTGTATAATAAATATAATTCATGGAAATATCCATTCACGTATAAAAAGCGCAATTTAACTAATCGGTTTAGTGTACATCAAATTATATTAAAACGCATTAAAATTACATTTAATTCTTTAATTGTAAATTCTTTTGAAAACTTTTGAAATTCCCACCTTGGAATGAGACTCACATCAAATACCATTAAATAATGGATTTTAAATCATACATGTAATCAACAATAACATTCATCACATAATAACATTCATATAATGTCCACATCACATTTAAACAACATTTAAGGAATAATTTATTAACTGTGCACTTGGGCGATGCGTGAAAATATCAGCCCAATCAACACATATGAGACAGGTAACTCATATATGGCAGTGTAGCAAATTCCAATTATCATAATGAATTGTCATAAATTAGTTAATTACAGAATTTCAATTCAAACATTGAATCAATACACAAAAATCAGGCATTCCATAGCAACAATTTACAACCAAACATGCATATCACAGAATTAATTCTCAGACATTCATCATAGACATTTAAAATATATTTATTTCAGAAAATAAATAATTACTGAAAATAAAAATTGAGTGAGAAAAGAGTTCTCACCGAGATTTGACTTTATCGAGTCCAATTGGGTGGTTTTGGACCCAATTTTGGCCCAAAATTCAACATCCTCAGAATTTAGCGAAATTGGTGTCTATGCATTGCTAAAAATATACCGATCATGGCAAACCCTGTTTTGAGTCATTTCGAGTTCGTTACAAAAAGTTATGATTTACTGAAGTTTGGATAATTTTAAATAATTATTTATATTCATGAAAATACCTAAAAATTTGACTGTCTCCAAATTGGACGAAATTAGTGTCCACGCGAACCTCTCGTCACCACGATCGCGGTGAACCTGAAATCGTCGAATTTCGACTTAGTATGCAAAAGTTATGCGCGTTCGAACATTGGATATTAGATTAATTAATTAATCAAATAATCAACCTTTTCTCTCTCTTCATTTTCTGGTCAAACCAGTGCTTTTAGAACTTTGACCGGACTTTCCCGCCACACCGTTGACCTGCACCGCCGCCGCCACCCACCATCGGAACCGCCTCGACGAGGCGAAGCTTCGCCGGAAGTGGGCCCAACCCAGGCCGCCGCCGACGGCCGGAAATCGCTGATTTCCGTTCGTCAGGTTGCGGGCCCCACAGGCCACATCCTTGCTCCGTTCTACCAGAAATTTTTACAGCACCTTCCTCTCGCGCATACGAACAACTTTCCTGTTGGTGACTTCGTCCAGTTCTTCTCTGATTTGCGGGAAAAAATTCATTTGTGTTTGCTGCTCCGTTTTATCAGTTTTGCCGTTGATCTGAGATTCCGGCGAATCCGTGCGACATTAGACGCTGAATTTTTCGTGGAAGGTAGATAATAAGATGATGATCAATACCCAGAAGGGGTTTGATTTATTTTGCTTTGGTTTGGGAGAAATAAAATTTTCAGTTTGAGGGTTCTTTTTGCAAAGAAGATTTTAGGTGGAGAAGCCATTGAAATTGAAATGAGGAACAAGGTGGTTATGGTTTGTTTCTCTAGGTTATGGCTGAAATAAGATAATATATAGGCTGGTGTACTTGGGTTTTAAAACCCTTGTTTATTTTCACTTATTGGATAATAGGCCCATGTTCATTTTTTAATTCAATTTCTTGCATTTTTGACCGTTTAAAAATTACTACGCTCACATACTAATTTCGAAATTAATGAAAATTTAAACATAAATAATATTTGACATTACAAACCTAACAAAACTAGTTTCGTTAAATTTTGAGTCCATATGAATATTTGGTGAATTTTTTTATTTATTAAAATTGACCGTTTCCAAAAAAAAAATCAATAACTGCCACAAAATGACTCCAAAAATTATGAAATTTGGAATTTAACTATATTTAAATATTCCTGATCCATGGAAACTGGTTTCGCCGGATTCGGAGGCTGTTTGCAAAATTTCCATTTTTGGCGCATATATTTTAATATTAAAAATACATAAAATAATGAAAATTTTCCGAAACTCAAAATATCTCGATGCTTATACTTTTTCTTTATGTAAACATCATTCTGGACTCAATGGAAGTAGTTTCGAATCCAAATTCGATCATATGCAAAAAGTAACGTTTTGGGCCTTTAAATAATATTATATTATTAAATTCTACAACGTTTTTCTAAAAACTTGAATTTTTCATAACTTACAAAATAAAAACTGAAATTTTAATTTCTAAAATTCTTTGGATAAATGTTTTCAATACGGTCTCAATGTGTCTAGTTTTATCCAATTCCAATTTAATATTGATTTTATAAGATTTTCCAAAGTTCAAAGTTGAAAACTGAAATTACCGCGCTATTTAAAGTTCAGTATAGAATTATTATTATTTATAATTTGTAACGTCGTATTAAATAGATTTTAATCGTTATTATTTAAAATATATCATTTTAAATATCAAAATCCATTAAAATAACCAAAAATAATATATTCTTTTTGTTCCAAAAATCCGGGTTGTTACAATCTCCCCCACTTAAAATCTTTTCGTCCTCGAAAAGGAATAGAGTTAAAAAATATATTTTATAAATCAACTCAACATCCAATAATTTTAATATGGCTTAAGTTCATCAAATTTTCAACTTATAATAATTTATTAATTTTCCTAAAATTTGGCTAACACCCTAAATTCTAGAAAAATTTCGCCAGAGTCTCCTTTGTACGGAGAGTATTGGAAAAACGCAAACTGCCTCATAGGGCTCTCATCACCCCAAAAAGAAAAAGAAAACAGAAGGGGGGAAAAGAAGAAAGAGAATGCAAAGAGGCTAGCCAATCGGCTCATAAAATCAAAACCCATAAAATAAAGTAAATATGTACCTATTTGTCGGGCATACAATTTTATTCCTCAGCTCTAGCCTTGCCATGACCTGTTCAACGCATATGTATATATTTGCATGCAATTTCAATATTTTATTGGTTCAATCGACAAGCAATCAGCACAGCCAGCAATCAATTAGTGGATTAATTTTTCAAATGCATAACTTTCATATATATATATTCAAAAAATCATGTTTTTGATGCCATGTCACACAATAGTTAGGTTTTGGTTCTCATACCAGTCAATGTGGAAATATATAGAAATCCCACTTTCGAAACACGAACATGAACTAATGATGCTGACATGTCAATCACTAGTGTCATCAGGGTCATCTCCGGGCTACTAGAGTGTGATTCTATATCTACCCAGTATATTGAGATTTCAAATACACGTTGATCAGACGCATATGAAAAACCTACTAATACCTGATAGTCCAAAATATAATAATCAATTACGTATAGTAAGTTATAGATTTTCAAAACTAATTTTGGTTTTAAGAAAATGGCACTCTTTAGACTCATCCTAGGATACTGCTGATCCCATCTCTAACGAGTCATTCTTATAGGATATTACTAATCCTATCTCTGATGAATTCTTTTGTTCGGTTCTAATATGTTTTGTTCTCGAGCTTTGTAAAACCAAAGCTCTGATACCAACTGTAACGACCCTCAGTCCGGCCCGGCCTAAACCGAACTAGAATGAAGATTGTTTTGAGAACAGAACACATCAGAACACAAACAAGAGAACATTTTCATTGCTTATTACAACAATTACATCAGAGTACAAGAATATGAGTACATGAATAAATACTTTACAACTTGAAAATATAAAATCTGAGTTATTACATAATACATTGCAGCGGAAAGATAATAATACAAAATAATACAGCGGGAGACTAATATGCTCTGGACACAGCTTTAAGCTTCAACCCAGAATCCTGTTATAAATGAAAATCTGCAAAAACCAAAACTCCAACTGCCCGTGTGGAAAATAAGGGCACCCAGAGTTTAGGTTAAAACAATAAACTCCAGGTCAGTCATGGGACTGGTATGAGAACTCAAAAACCGTTATTAATATTTTATTTTAAAGTCGAGTAAATCAAGGGACCACGCCGCTAATGCGGAACGAGTTTCCTCCCAAGAATACCAGTGCATAAAACATCGCAATGCTTTTAGAAAAATGAAGCTATTATAAGACTCAGGTCCCATCACACAATGCAAGCGCAAACCGAAGGATAGAGTTTTACCTTATAATAGTCAAACATGCTTGGTACGCTAAAGTTCTCTTTTATACTATATAAGTGCATAGTGTAGAAATCAATTTCGAAAATAAATGTATAAATCATAGACGGCATAGTACCCCATCCTACTATGTCGCCATACTAGGCTATACAACTAAAATCGTTAAAGCTCGTATTGGAAAGTTGGATTTCCATCATGATGGCTCATGATTCGAAAGATCTATCACGTAGTGCAATACTTCACGGCTTACCGTGATACACATACGCACCTTTGGGATATCAAGTAACCCGCGGCTTACGTCCCAGCGAGAGAAAACACCGCTTACTCTATCCCTCTGGGAATCGAGGGTATATACCCACTTCCCAGCTCATCCCGGTCGACCGAATCCATCCTAATATCGAAAGTATACTAACCTAACCATCAGTTCACCATCATACCGGGGTGTGAGGCTCGCGAAGTCACGTCATACCACAAGGCTCTGCTTTTCAACAAAAGCCTTGATCATTTTTATCTTAGCATGCCACATTGTCCATCATTGTCATATCGTTGATCAATCTACCAATATATATACCCTCTAAGCTCGTACGTCTCAGAGAAGGGTGTTGTGCAAGAGAATAAATTCTCTGCCACCAAACAGATATATATATATATTTAGTAGAGTTCAACAAACACAACAAAAGGAATACAACGTCAGACATACAATCCATTTAAAACTTATGCTCTGGGTCTGAGCGAAAGTCAAATCCGGTAATCTATCCAAGTTCGTTTAGATGATTACAAATTATTCCATCGTCTTGGGTGTACAGCCCAATCAAGATATCAATAATCATCCGCACGACTCGAATATTTCATGGTCTTCAACCGTAGTCTTCGTCTTCTATCTTTAATCGTCGTATGGATTAATCGGAATGGGTTAAACCGGTCTTTCCGAATAATTCGCGCATTTTAAAAACATGTGCTATATGGAACACACACAAAAAAACGCCTCATTCCAAATCAAGAATATTCTTTTGATTAAATGATCTTTTCTCTAGGAAATTTTCCCCTTAATTTTATCAAAGATAAAATTCCTTTAAAACAAATAGTTAAATAATCCTTTGGATATCGTTTCAAAAGATTTAATCTTTTCTCAACTACATTAAGCCCTATCCATCTAGTCGGAATTTACGTCTTACTGAATAAATCATTTATTTCATTAGCCCAGTCCCAACCTATTTAACCCATGGAGTAAAACTGGTGGTACTCCATATCTAGACCCAATATGTTACGGTAAATTTAATTACTGTTTATCGTTTAAATCTAATTAAAGATTTAACTAACGCATGGAGCAAAACTGGTGGTACTCCATTCTCGATCACTTATTGAATTTAGTAAATTCAATTTCTTTATTCCTCTTTAATTCTGATTAAAGGTTTGTTAAAACTCTATTTGGTATTAACCTTCCATAAATTATTATTTAATGATTTTTCAACTTTAAGAAATTAATCTTATCTTAATTGGGTTAAAGAACAAATGTTGCTTAAAACATTGTTCACGACAAACCCCAAAATCCTATTTCTTTAAATTTCAATTTAATGTATTAAATTGAAAACTTCGCTCTAGAAAATTTCATTAAATCTTTAATTAAAAGATTAATGAATGAAAAATCATAATTTCACTATTGATTTGGGTTTCAAGAACTAATGTCATTTAAAACATTGTTCACAATCAACCCACCATCGGATTCCAAATAAATTTTCAATTTTTTTTTTTTTTATAATTGAAAAACCTCTTCTTTAAATCTTTATTAAAAGATTTATTCTTTCTTAAGTAGGATTCAAGAACAGTGTTATTTAAGACACCATTCACGACAAACCCAGCATCTTATTTAATATTAAATATAAAACTTTGAATAAAATATATCGACCTATATTCAATATTAAATTCTAAACCAACATATTTTAGCGTTCCTAACTTTAATAAAAGAATAACTTTTATTAACAAACATTATATAGCGTTCTAATCTTTAATAAAAGAATAACTTTTATTAACAAACATTATTTAGCGTTTCTAATCTTTAATAAAAGAATAACTTTTATTAACAAACATTATTTAGCATTCTAATCTTTAATAAAAGAATAACTTTTATTAACAAACATTATTTAGCATTCTAATCTTTAATAAAAGAATAACTTTTATTAACAAACATTATTTAGCATTCTAATCTTTAATAAAAGAATAACTTTTATTAACAAACATTATTTAGCATTTCTAATCTTTAATAAAAGAATAACTTTTATTAACAAACATTATTTAGCGTTCTAATCTTTAATAAAAGAATAACTTTTATTAACAAACATTATATAGCGTTCTAATCTTTAATAAAAGAATAACTTTTATTAACAAACATTATATAGCGTTCTAATCTTTAATAAAAGAATAACTTTTATTAACAAACATTATTTAGCATTTCTAATCTTTAATAAAAGAATAACTTTTATTAACAAACATTATTTAGCGTTCTAATCTTTAATAAAAGAATAACTTTTATTAACAAACATTATTTAGCATTCTAATCTTTAATAAAAGAATAACTTTTATTAACAAACATTATTTAGCATTCTAATCTTTAATAAAAGAATAACTTTTATTAACAAACATTATTTAGCATTCTAATCTTTAATAAAAGATTAACTTTTATTAACAAACATTATTTAGCATTTCTAATCTTTAATAAAAGAATAACTTTTATTAACAAACATTATTTATTGTTCTAATCTTTAATAAAAGAATAACTTTTATTAACAAACATTATATAGCGTTCTAATCTTTAATAAAAGAATAACTTTTATTAACAAACATTATTTATTGTTCTAATCTTTAATAAAAGAATAACTTTTATTAACAAACATTATTTAGCATTTCTAATCTTTAATAAAAGAATAACTTTTATTAACAAACATTATTTATTGTTCTAATCTTTAATAAAAGAATAACTTTTATTAACAAACATTATTTAGCATTTCTAATCTTTAATAAAAGAATAACTTTTCAAAATGCAAGCTTTCAAAATAAATTAATCATTTATTGTTTCATTTATTCTTTTAATGTTCAATTTAATATTACAATAATTTTTTTAAAATGTCATTTTTAAAATTTTAAACTTTCTGTATTAATTTAATCATTAATACAGCATTTATTATTACAATATTATATTTTCAAAATGTATAACTTTTGAATTTCAATTTATATATGTTAATTAAGTATTGATTATTGCATTAACCTCTCACATTAGATATATATTGTTGCGGTTGCTGGATGTGCCGGGCGGGTCTGGGCAGTCTTATACCACAACTCAATCTAACCTCGGGTTAAGCAATGCTCATTTTATTATAATAATTATTAAAAATTCCAAACGTTCCATTTCAAATTTCAAATCTTAAATCTTCATTCCTTTATTGTATAATAAATATAATTCATGGAAATATCCATTCACGTATAAAAAGCGCAATTTAACTAATCGGTTTAGTGTACATCAAATTATATTAAAACGCATTAAAATTACATTTAATTCTTTAATTGTAAATTCTTTTGAAAACTTTTGAAATTCCCACCTTGGAATGAGACTCACATCAAATACCATTAAATAATGGATTTTAAATCATACATGTAATCAACAATAACATTCATCACATAATAACATTCATATAATGTCCACATCACATTTAAACAACATTTAAGGAATAATTTATTAACTGTGCACTTGGGCGATGCGTGAAAATATCAGCCCAATCAACACATATGAGACAGGTAACTCATATATGGCAGTGTAGCAAATTCCAATTATCATAATGAATTATCATAAATTAGTTAATTAAAGAATTTCAATTCAAACATTGAATCAATACACAAAAATCAGGCATTCCATAGCAACAATTTACAACCAAACATGCATATCACAGAATTAATTCTCAGACATTCATCATAGACATTTAAAATATATTCATTTCAGAAAATAAATAATTACTGAAAATAAAAATTGAGTGAGAAAAGAGTTCTCACCGAGATTTGACTTTATCGGGTCCAATTGGGTGGTTTTGGACCCAATTTTGGCCCAAAATTCAACATCCTCAGAATTTAGCGAAATTGGTGTCTATGCATTGCTAAAAATATACCGATCATGGCAAACCCTGTTTTGAGTCATTTCGAGTTCGTTACAAAAAGTTATGATTTACTGAAGTTTGGATAATTTTAAATAATTATTTATATTCATGAAAATACCTAAAAATTTGACTGTCTCCAAATTGGACGAAATTAGTGTCCACGCGAACCTCTCGTCACCACGATCGCGGTGAACCTGAAATCGTCGAATTTCGACTTAGTATGCAAAAGTTATGCGC
Source organism: Allium sativum (assembly GCA_030737875.1). Taxonomy (NCBI): domain Eukaryota; kingdom Viridiplantae; phylum Streptophyta; class Magnoliopsida; order Asparagales; family Amaryllidaceae; genus Allium; species Allium sativum. Next base: position 859,521,447 of record CM060915.1, on the reverse strand, counting down.
GTTCGAACATTGGATATTAGATTAATTAATTAATCAAATAATCAACCTTTTCTCTCTCTTCATTTTCTGGTCAAACCAGTGCTTTTAGAACTTTGACCGGACTTTCCCGCCACACCGTTGACCTGCACCGCCGCCGCCACCCACCATCAGAACCGCCTCGACGAGGCGAAGCTTCGCCGGAAGTGGGCCCCCCCCCCCCAGGCCGCCGCCGACGGCCGGAAATCGCTGATTTCCGTTCGTCAGGTTGCGGGCCCCACAGGCCACATCCTTGCTCCGTTCTACCAGAAATTTTTACAGCACCTTCCTCTCGCGCATACGAACAACTTTCCTGTTGGTGACTTCGTCCAGTTCTTCTCTGATTTGCGGGAAAAAATTCATTTGTGTTTGCTGCTCCGTTTTATCAGTTTTGCCGTTGATCTGAGATTCCGGCGAATCCGTGCGACATTAGACGCTGAATTTTTCGTGGAAGGTAGATAATAAGATGATGATCAATACCCAGAAGGGGGTTGATTTATTTTGCTTTGGTTTGGGAGAAATAAAATTTTCAGTTTGAGGGTTCTTTTTGCAAAGAAGATTTTAGGTGGAGAAGCCATTGAAATTGAAATGAGGAAGAAGGTGGTTATGGTTTGTTTCTCTAGGTTATGGCTGAAATAAGATAATATATAGGCTGGTGTACTTGGGTTTTAAAACCCTTGTTTATTTTCACTTATTGGATAATAGGCCCATGTTCATTTTTTAATTCAATTTCTTGCATTTTTGACCGTTTAAAAATTACTACGCTCACATACTAATTTCGAAATTAATGAAAATTTAAACATAAATAATATTTGACATTACAAACCTAACAAAACTAGTTTCGTTAAATTTCGAGTCCATATGAATATTTGGTGAATTTTTTTATTTATTAAAATTGACCGTTTCCAAAAAAAAATCAATAACTGCCACAAAATGACTCCAAAAATTATGAAATTTGGAATTTAACTATATTTAAATATTCCTGATCCATGGAAACTGGTTTCGCCGGATTCGGAGGCTGTTTGCAAAATTTCCATTTTTGGCGCATATATTTTAATATTAAAAATACATAAAATAATGAAAATTTTCCGAAACTCAAAATATCTCGATGCTTATACTTTTTCTTTATGTAAACATCATTCTGGACTCAATGGAAGTAGTTTCGAATCCAAATTCGATCATATGCAAAAAGTAACGTTTTGGGCCTTTAAATAATATTATATTATTAAATTCTACAACGTTTTTCTAAAAACTTGAATTTTTCATAACTTACAAAATAAAAACTGAAATTTTAATTTCTAAAATTCTTTGGATAAATGTTTTCAATACGGTCTCAATGTGTCCAGTTTTATCCAATTCCAATTTAATATTGATTTTATAAGATTTTCCAAAGTTCAAAGTTGAAAACTGAAATTACCGCGCTATTTAAAGTTCAGTATAGAATTATTATAATTTATAATTTGTAACGTCGTATTAAATAGATTTTAATCGTTATTATTTAAAATATATCATTTTAAATATCAAAATCCATTAAAATAACCAAAAATAATATATTCTTTTTGTTCCAAAAATCCGGGTTGTTACAGGCTCCCTACAAGTCCTAGCTCGTTCATGTGTCTGTGTCATACGGCCTTATCCTGTGCTAGGTCCACCATAGGGTGTATCAAGCCCTAGGGTGTCAACCACTGACACGAATCAAGCATGCACAGTGTAAACCTACTGATGCCTAATGCCGGCTTTTTCAACTCCAGACTACATGCACGACCATAGTCCGCCTGAACCTACACTGGCGCACAAACTCAGCCGTCGTTCTGGTTGCTTACAATCAGCCCAGTAATCGTGCCCCACCCTGCCTATTTCCACGGTACCATGATACATCTAGCGGGTTACTGCTGAAATGGACCGCGTAATTAGGGTTTCCGTCCAACAGGTTAAGTGTTGTCATTTAAATTCGTGACTTAACCCTTATCAGTCTAACATGTCAAGTTGGTTAAGTTTTGTCATTCAAGTTCGTGACTTAACCCGCCTACGTGTCATGTCAAATTGGCTAAGTGTTGTCATTCAAGCTCATGACTTAGCCCTACGAATCATGTGTCAAGTTGGTTAAGTATATTCAAGCGGTTCATGACTTAACCCTACTAAATCATCGTGTCAAATTGGTTAAGTGTTGTCTTTCATGTTCATACTTAACCCTATCATGTGGCATTAATTCATTAATGCACCCCGACCTCTCACATCAGACCTGTTGTTGTGGTCACTGGATATGCCGGGCGGCTCTGGGAAGATTTACACCACAACTCAGTCTGACCTTGGGTTTCAAGCGCGATATGACCAACTACCCACATTGGATCCTATTGTTTGCAATCACTGGATTTGCCGGGCGGTTCCGGGCAGAATTACACTGCAAACTCAACCCAGCCTCGAGTTGGCAATTTTCAAGTTCATTATAGTGTCATGTCCATGTTCAAATTTCATGTCAAGTTCGTGTCAAGTTTCATGGCAAGTTTCATGTCAAGTTTCATGTTTCAACTTATGCCTATTATCAAGTTCATGATTCATGTTCATAACCAATTCATGTTTTGCCTAATCTACCCAAATCGTACTCCCATCGCATGTAAACGTCAATCGATCTTGATTACAAGTAAATCCAAGTCCAGAAATAAGGGGAATAACTTCAAAACTATGATAGGCATAAAGGACGAGCATAAAGTGATAAAAGGGATTACAAGACTAGCATGATATAACTTGAGATAATTGGTTACAACATCACTGGCATATACAAAATAATAGGATTTCAAATCTAGCATAATAAGGTGATAGTCATGGCATAAGGTGATAGTCCCAAACTTGTAAATAATAGACTGATTCAACATCACAGGCATGATAATGTTATGGACATGAAAGAGTTTGATTTACAACATGAATAGGTCCAAATTGATTTCATAGCAATATTCCCAAATGTCAAGATCCAAGATGGAAACTAGAATAGATGTGAATCGATTATCATACTTAAGTCCAATTTCACTTTATCTCATGTCCAAATTACAATTAACAAGTTTAAATCTCAAAGTAACTAGAACTTACAGATCGTGGACTGAGAAATTAAGATGCATAAGTTGATGTTGAATCTCTATTTGATTAGTCGTGTTCTAATTAAAAACCCCCAATTTTCAAATCTCTATGCGTAGTCTTGATGGAGAAGAAGAAGGTAAAAGAATTCCCTTGATTTGATTAACTTTATTCTTAATTTAATTTTGAAGAAGAAGAAGAAGCCATGTCCATCAAGAATTTGTGTAGCATAAGGTTAGAGAAGAATGGTGTGTGTAGGAACGGGGATTAGTTGGGTTTATATTGGATTAGGCGAACGAATCTAGACCGAAAACGAGACCAAAAACATCAGAATGAACCCAGGCTCAAAACTGGGTTTTGGCACTATAGGGTCGACCTGGCCCCTAGGAGGTCGACCATAGTGTCGACCCCCAGGTCGACCTGGTCCTGGGCGGGAAATTTCCCGCCTAGCCTGCGCTGGGGTTTGAATTCGAATTTCGAATTCAATTTTAGAGCTGCTTTCGATTCTGAAAATTCCTGAAACTTCGGAGGGTCATATCTCCCTCATACGGAATCCATTTTTTGAAAACTCAGACTCGATTTCATGCAGAATTCCGAGATGAACGCAATGGCGGAACATGTTTTCCCTGATTCTTATTTTAAAAATTAATTATACCTTTATTTCTTGTTTCAACATGTTATTGAAATTCGGGTTGTTACATTCTCCCCTCCTTAAAGGATTTCGTCGCCGAAATCTTCAGGTTAAGAAGAATATGTCCTACCATCCATCATCCATCTACTCAAAAGATCAACCACAAGCAATCATTGTCCTTAAAAGATTTCTAATGTTGTATGAACATATGCAAGAAAGTGAGTGTGTATGTTCCTTATCTAATGCAAATGATCAGGCCTGATTTCTCTTCTTAATGCAAAATATGTTTAGTGTCATGAGTCCAACATGTATGCAAATAGTCCTATTTACATAAACATTATATGTGTGCACAAACATTCATCCATATGCAACATCCACATGATAACACATTCAAATTCATCCATAAACAAGTATAAACACTCATGCATATGCAATATGAAAGGTGACTGAGCCAATCTAGTGTCTAATGTGCGTGTATATGCATCCACGAGCAACCACTAGCAATCACTTACAACCACTTGCAACCAACAATCATAACATGTCTCAAACACATGTTTACACCTAATTGTTCCTACCTGAAGATATAGTCGAATGATAGAAGCAAGTAAAAACTTTGTGCCCATTAGGCAATGTCAAAACTAGAAATCTACGTCACATATGTACTGATTAGGAGAAGAACTCCGTAAGCACCAGTCCCGAAGACCGAAATCAACATCAGACTGATACCCAAAGAATTTATCAACCCAACCAATATATATGTTTCTAGGAAACTAAGCATAATGGACTCCTTTTAGGTCACAAGAAATCCCTTCCTAAAACTAACCCATATTCTATAAAACCCAAAAAGTTTAGTCAACCCAACGAACACCTTCAAGCCCCAACATGTATTACTAACAGATGAGTCAAACTCCTTATGGGGTTTGCAACAGAAATAGGATTGAGAATAGGACCGAGAGGATATTCTTAAAAGATAGCATGCAAGTAAGCATTATAGGAAAAGAGGGATCAAGGATATACTCTTAAAAAGAGATATTATGCGCGTATCTAGTCTTCAATCTTCTAAGTCGCATTTCCTTGAGCTTAACCCCATTGTGCTTTGACCGTCTTTATCTTCACAATTTCGTAGCTTCTTAATTCTAATTTCCAAAATATGAGTAGGAACTCATTTCATATTGCCTATCGTTCCACTTTCACTTATTCTCCTTCTAGTATACTCAACTCAGACATAACTGCGTACTCATGGTTTCATGCAAGCTCTCCAAAATTCACTAGTGAATCCTGGATCTCGTTTACTTATTATAAGGTATTCCACGCAGAAGAACTATCTCTTAAAAACAAACAAATGCCAACCATGTTGCCAAATGTACTTACTAAGGTGATTTTCTATAACTCATGCATAAGCGAAATGAACCATCCGCCTTGATGGAGAACACTACTCGAGCGGATCAATGAATGTATCAAGAGATTCTAGGTAACTAAGCATGGTAGAACCCTAAGGGTTACACTAGACTTCGAGGGCATTACCGAGGCAAGTCAAGAGTCTAACTACCCTCTTTTCATACTCGAGAATGGCACCATTACTGGATAACCACTCCATCCCTAGAATCAACCCGTAGCCCAAAAACATAAGCATTACTTCTAAACTCAACACTTAGCATAGACATTCTCAAATCCAAACAAGTCATGAATAAATGAGCCGATTCCGTAACAGGATTTGAGACAAAAATGGAATCCACTACCATGCTAGTACTAAGGTGCAGAGACTCAACTATTAAAGCAGAATTAAAAGGATGCGATGTACAAAACCAAAGTTCCCACGGTATGATAGAAAAGAAAAGATACACTTTTAACGGAACCGTTACCACCTCTCTTAGGTATGCTAGTAGTGAGATCATACAATTGCCCTCTCGACGATCTTGTCCTATAACACTTAACTACATGTCCCTTTTTACCATACTAACGATACTCTCTCTTGTCCTGGGTTTTATTATTCTTTCACTTTGGCCTCTTCCCTTTCACCTTTTCCTCCTTCGTGGGTTAAGCCATATCAACAAGTTTCTCATCCTTAGGCTTGTGTTCTTTATCATCGTTCTTACTATCCTTGTATAGCTTTTTGACAAGTTTCTCGAAAGCTACCTCCATCGCACGGTAACCCTACAAAGCTTGAAATAAGATTAGTCGCAAGTAAAACTACTGCGGCTACAGATGGTGGTTGGGCGCTCCTTTGCCCTCCGACATGTATCGTACGCCTACAAAACTATGGTGAAAAGAAAGAAAGAAGAGATTCAAAGAGAGAATCAAAAGATATTGCATATGGCTTTGGGGAATATGCCTTTCGTAAAACAAAACTTTTCTTAGAAAAATGCTTCTTTGTAAACATTTTGAAAATAATTTCAGATGGTTTTTAAAAGCTTTTGCCCAGTCTGGTAACCTTCTGCTCTGATACCAAATGTAACACCCCACATCCGTTAAGGTCACTCACAAAGGGAATGCCTTAACTTCAATGGAGCATTATGGGTACTGGAACAGAAATATTACAAGACAGACATATATAAAACAGCGGAAGGTAAAGTAGAAGTACTTAAAATCATTTATTAAATATAATTGTTTACAATAAAAGCCCATCAACTTCCAATACCCAATCACATAGCTAAAATATCTATCTTTCTCAAAAACAAAGAAGCATAAAAATAAATTGTAGTATTCCCCAATAAAGCAAAGCAAGCCATAGCCAGGAGAGATCTAAGCCGTACATGAAAGAGCCTGGGAGCTTGGTAACATCCGAACTAAGCTATATTCCCACCTTGCGAACCTAGGGGAGGAAAGGGAAGAAAAAGAGTCAAAACAAAATGGGTTAGTCATAAAGACTGAGCAATTCCTAGTGACTTTCAGCATAAAAACAGGTAAAGACAACATGGCATGAATAAACTGAAAAGTAAACATAAGCAAGACGACAAGATAAGCTACAGGCACGATAACTAAGAATAACATCATATGATTTTTGTCAAGTATAACATCGCAAGGTTCCCATTCAAGATAAACTAAGTATAATTTCGCAAGATTTCTATCAAGCATCGCAATACATCTCTAATTCACCATTAACAAATTTCTATGATATCTATTTGCTCTGCACCACCCGTACTAGTATCCCAACCCGTGTCATGTGTTGACCATAAAATTATCCCTTGCCCAATGTCATGAACTGACCCATTACTTGGTCCCACGAAACGATCTATCAATCGATCGGCTCCCTACAAGTCCTAGCTCGTTCATGTGTCTGTCATACTGCCCTATCACGAATGTAGTTACCTGTGCTAGGTCCACCATAGGGTGTATCAAGCCCTAGGGTGCCAACCACCGACACGAATCAAGCATGCACAGTGTAAACCTACTGATGCCCAATGCCTTCTTTTTCAACTCCGGACAACGTTCACGACCATAGTCCGCCTGAACCTACACTGGCGCACCAACTCCGCCGTCGTTCTGGTCGCTTACAATCAGCCCAGTAATTGTGCCCCACCCTGCCTAGTTCCACGGTACCATGATACATCTAGTGGGTTACTACAGAAATGGACCGCGTAACTAGGGTTTCCATCCAACAGGTTAAGCGTTGTCATTTAAATTCGTGACTTAACCCTTATCAGTCTAGCATGTCAAGTTGGTTAAGTGTTGTCATTCAAGTTCGTGACTTAACCCGCCTACGTGTCATGTCAAATTGGCTAAGTGTTGTCATTCAAGCTCATGACTTAGCCCTATGAATCATGAGTCAAGTTGGTTAAGTATATTCAAGCGGTTCGTGACTTAACCCTACCAAATCATCGTGTCAAATTGGTTAAGTGTTGTCTTTCATGTTCATGTCTTAACCCTATCATGTGGCAATAATTCATTAATGCACCCCAACCTCTCACATCAGACCTGTTGTTGTGGTCACTGGATATGCCGAGCAGTTCCGGGCAGGTTTACACCATAACTCAGTCTGACCTCAGGTTTCAAGCGCGATATGACCAACTACCCACATTGGATCCTATTGTTTGCAGTCACTGGATTTGCCGGGCGTTCCGGGTAGAATTACACTGCAAACTCAACCCAGCCTCGAGTTGGCCATTTTCAAGTTCATTATAGTGGCATGTCCATGTTCAAATTTCATGTCAAGTTCGTGTCAAGTTTCATGGCAAGTTTCATGTCAAGTTTCTTGTTTCAACTTATGCCTATTATCAAGTTCATGATTCATGTTCATAACCAATTCATGCTTTGCCTAATCTACCCAAATCGTATTCCCATCGCATGTAAACGTCAATCGATCTAGATTACAAGTAAATCCAAATCCATAAATAAGGGGAATAACATCAAAACTATGATAGGCATAAAGGACGAGCATAAAGTGATAAAAGGGATTACAAGACTAACATGATATAACTTGAGATAATTGGTTACAACATCACTGGCATATAGAAAATAATAGGATTTCAAATCCAGCATAATAAGGTGATAGTCATGACATAAGGTGATAGTCCCAAACTTGTAAATAATAGACTGATTCAACATCACAGGCATGATAATGTTATGGACATGAAAGAGTTTGATTTACAACATGAATAGGTCCAAACTGATTTCATAGCAATATTCCCAAATGTTAAGATCCAAGATGGAAACTAGAATAGATGTGAATCGATTATCATACTTAAGTCCAATTTCACTTTATCTCATGTCCAAATTACAATTAGCAAGTTTAAATATCAAAGTAACTAGAACTTACAGATCGTGGACTGAGAAATTAAGATGCAGAAGTTGATGTTGAATCTCTATTTGATTAGTCGTGTTCTAATTGAAAACCCCCAATTTGCAAATCTCTATGCGTAGTCTTGATGGAGAAGAAGAAGGTAAAAGAATTCCCTTGATTTGATTAACTTTATTCTTAATTTAATTTTGAAGAATAAGAAGACGCCATATCCATCAAGAATTTGTGCAGCATAAGGTTAGAGAAGAATGGTGTGAGAAGGAACGGGGATTAGGTGGGTTTATATTGGATTAGGCGAATGAATCTAGACTGAAAACGAGACCAAAAACATCAGAATGAACCCAGGCTCAAAACTGGGTTTTGGCACCAGGTTGACCCCCAGGTCGACCATAGGATCGACCTGGCCCCTGGGAGGTCGACCATAGTGTCGACCCCCAGGTCGAGCTGGTCCAGGGCAGGAAATTTCCCGCCCAGCCTATGCTGGGGTTTGAATTCGAATTTCGAATTCGATTTTCGAATTCGATTTTCGAGCTGTTTTCGATTCTGAAAATTCCTGAAACTTCGGAGGGTCATATCACCGTCATACGGACTCCGTTTTTCAAAAACTCGGACTCGATTTCATGCAAAATTCCGAGATTAATGCAATGGCGGAACCAGTTTTCCCTGATTCTTATTTTAAAAATTAAGTATACCTTGATTTCCTGTTTCAACATGTTATTGAAATTCGGGTTGTTACAATTCACATCACTAGAGAAGAAACTTTGCTGTAGATGATTGCATAGAGAATTGCAATACTTTTTTAATGCAATAAAATTTGCATTAGGATTAAGAATAAGGTATGAGGTTGCCATAGAATTCTATTTCGACGAAACAAAGAACCAGGAAGAAAAATGAGGGGATGAAAAATGTCCTATAATGTTTCCCCATAAGTAATTGAAGGAAAGGAAATGAGCTAAACTACCCATCAAAGCCCAAAAGAAATAATATAGGCTAAATATCGTTCAATTACTCAAACTAACACAACAAACACTATTAACACATAATTAAATTACTTAACATGTACAAAACAATCTGTGTTTAATCGCTAAAACACAGATACACTCATTAAACCACCTTTAAATATTACTTTGTCCTAATACATTAATATAAATGTATTTAACACAATAATTAGTTTTCTTAAGAAACACATTTATATTCATTAACAAGATTTACCTTCTTTATAAATTTAAAAATTAAATCAATTAACTACATTAAATATTTTACAGCAACAAATAACGATTCACAATTAATATTTATTATTTTAATAGAAAACAAGCTTATTAAATGCCGATGTTGTTGTCAATTACATTAAAGCCACAAACTTAATTGTTAACATTAGTTAACAAATCCAACACCATATTATCACTTTAAATTTACTAACGTAGTTTAAAACACAATTCGTCAACTATTATTGTGGACAAGAATAGATCTTGTGTTTAAAACCCAAATTAGTAATTAAAAATTTTTAACCTATGATTTATCTTCAATATCGAAAATATATTTTTCGCCTTTGTAACACCCCATATTTCTTAACGTTGCCCATGTAAGGATTCCATTAAAAATTATGAAGCGTTTAGTTACAAGATTACATCACAGAGACAGAAATTTACATGACAACATAATAAAAACACTACGGGATTTAAAATTTCAGTTAAAGCATAAAAAAATTTCATTACATCATAGACCGTAAAAACCACAGTTGTCCCATAAAAACTACATAATCAGCGTATGATAATAAAAACCCTCCTCAATGCCAAATACATAAATAAGTAGAACATGGAACAATACATGTAAATATAGAGAACAAGAAAAATGAGAATCTCTGATGGGCTGAGCTGGGTCAAAGCTCTCTCAAGCGCTAGATCCTTCACCCTGAAAACATGGGAGGGGGAAAAGGAAGAAGAGAAAAAACTAATTAGACATAAAGCCCGGTGAGTCCAGTATCTACTAGCATGAGAGACAAAAGAGGAAATCTTGACAGGATAATAATTTGAAGCTCAGCACAATAAATAAGAACCATAATATACTTCCATTAATATAGTCGACTGTCAAATCATTCGATTTCTACACCATTTGCTACAACTCTAAATGAGGATATAACTTGATTCTACCTATCGATCGGCTCATAAACCAAAATTGTGATAACCTATGCCGGCTATGGGCTCAAGTTTATCAGACCCGACCCATCATCTCTAAGAACATAGCGTAAATCATCAACGTTACAACGTCTTATCTTCCCTAGTCGGCACATTGCATGCTCACTGCCTTGCTGTAATGCACCCTTACCCTCCACATTTGCACCCCTTACTACCCCAATTACGTATAAGTGAGCCTTTTCCTTCTCGTAAGACCTTGGTGTAGTGTGATAAAAAGGAATACCGACTAATATGAATCCCCAATCAAAAATGCAAATTGACAAAACTCGCCCTAGACTTAATCCCTAATTTTATTTACTAGCTCCAAGGCCACAATAGAATTATTGTCAACAAACCCCTGGGTCACTAAAAATTAAGTATTTTAATTAGCCTCTTATTTTCCCTAATTAGTCTACCCCTACTACAGGAGCGGACCAGTATTATGAGCCCCTTAGTTTCCTTAATCAGACGTCATCACCGGAACAGACTCCTACTAAACATTTTCTTAATATGCCACTTATTTTCCCTTATCGTCTTATGCTTTTGGAACATACAACTACTCATGCTTATTAGTTTTTTATTTTAAACTTAACATCAATCTTATGTTTATTAGTAAGCCTATCTTCTTCATGTAACTTTTGTCATATCATAAACTTCAGTTTATAAATTGTCTATAAACATCGCTTTTGTTTAATTTCACTTTACAACCCAACCCTCTCCATTTAGCATCTATCCAAATGCCATTTATTCAGTTAATCAATGTTACAGTTCAATTATATTTTTATTGCATAATTTTAATAAGCACAATCTATCCTTTTTGCCCACATCACTTATTTTTTCCAATTAGGCTTTTATTGCCAATTTCATATTTTAACGCAAACTGCGCATAAACAAGAAGGGATAAATGATTTAGGCTTTTGGAGGCCTAAAGGACAATGGCCTAGGCTCTCGCATGGCCTAGGATCAGATAAATAAGAATAGATCTTAAATAAAAATAGGGCTAAAAAGAACTGTAATAAAATCACATAAGGAAAAAAGGTATATATGAACCGAATGAAACAGCGGTAACATAATAGATTATTGAATCGGGAAGAAGAAAGAATAGAAGCAATAATCAGATTTACATAGATTATTGACAGAAAATAAAACAGAAATCAGAAGGAATCTAAAATTATTATGCTGTTTTGAAAAACCCCAATTTGTACTGAATCTTGCAATTACTGAAATTACTCACAATTTTTAAGCAAACCCAATTAAGCATGGTAAGAAATCCCTATCGATGAATACTCTCCAAAATAAGTGCGAACCCAAGCCTCAATACTCCATTTAAAATATTTGATAAGAAGGTTGTGTAATGTGGAAGTAGAGAATAAAGGAAATGGAGTAGGTAGAAATAGGTTAGGTTTGGAGACATATTTTTGATAAAGCTAGCGGATTTCGGATCATTGGATTTTAGGTTACAAACTTAGGCCTTTAGATGAGAAGAATTCCCCAAAAGAACGCACCCGAAAGCCAGTTGAATCAACCAAAAACGTACGCACCAAGTTTTGCACATTGCCTAGGTGTATCCACTTATCCTATAGACGGGTCGATCCCTAAGTTGTCCCACTTGGGGTCTTAGAAGAGCCCGACGTCAACTCAACTAAAGGTTGGGTCTCCCCGACTGATCGTGATTTGCATTTAAATTAATTTCTAATTAATTCGATGTTTACTCCAATTAAAATTTTGAATTTAAAACATCTTTCTTTCATATCTTTTTTGTTTTAAGTCTAATTTCAGCAAAACAAATGTCTACCTTTGTCAGAATTTCATAATGGATCTGATGGTGCAACACCCATTGCCCATTTTTCAGTATTCTCTGGTTGATATTTATTGTAACACCCCATAATTTTAACAACACAAAAGATGATAAATTAAAGAATAATTAAATAAATATTCAAAAATGAGTGAAACGAACTGTGCCATTATGTTTATCTCGGAATTTTGGTCAAAATAGACACCTGGTTTGTGTAAAACGGACATCGTATGAAGAAGTTATTAATGTTTGAAGTTTGTATATGCATAAGAAGAATATATATAAATAAAATAAGCCTAGAATTCAAAACAGTTCAAAATTCACGTAGAAAAGGGGAGCAGGAAAATTCCTGCCCAGGGTGTCGACCCCATCAAGGGGGTGTCGACCCATGGGCCGACACCGCAAGGAGAGGGTCGACTCCCCTGCCAGATCCGAGGCAGAATTCATTTTTCTGAATGTGGATTTCTTTCTTAACCAAATTTGTTGATTCTAGGATATAAATAAGACCCTATACCCATTGTTTTATTCATTCTGAATCAATGGAGAACTAGATGCTGCTTCTGCCCGAATTAAATCAAGTCTTTTCTTCTTCAATAATCAACTAGAGTTATTCAAGTTTATAGATCTGTGATTCAACATATGCAATCTCTCTTCTATTTCTTAGATCCAATCACAGTGAGTCTATGTTAATTTTAGATCTAAATACTTAAAAGTTAATCTTGACATGGGTATAAATTGGATCTAAACCTGTGACTATTTGAATCATATCAGATCTTATATAACCTATGTATTTAAGTTATTCTGACACGACTATGAACTAGATCTAAGACCATGCCTATTTATCATGTCAGATTTGCCATTATTAGTTGATCTACTTTATTGCTTAGATCTCATCATGACTATTTATGATATCCCTATTATGTTACAATCAGTTCTACTATCGCATGTTCATCAGATCTGTTCCTTTATGCCTACTTTTCATTACGCCCAACTTTGTCACTATATGTTTATTAGTTGTTATGCCTATTTCTACCGTTATATGTCGATCTTGTTATCATGATCATTTCTGTCCTCCTCCCTTCTTCTTTCCCTTTTATTTTTATATCCAGGCTACATTCGAGCTTAGGCATGCCGCTGAAATATGCAAATACGTAGAATTGGGAACGAGGGGAAAACGTTAAAATTGGGGCATAACTTGTATTGGGAAATATGGGAATAAATTGAATGTAATACATGAATGTGGATTTGGGCATAAACCAGAATTGTGATTAAAGGCCTTAATTTGGGGCATATGGTTCATTATGAACAAGACTTGGGAAAGGTGCGTGAAAACCTATAATGACATAGGAATAAATGGTTGGTAATTGAAATGCCTAGAATTACAGTAACTAGAAATTATAACCGCGCTTAGACATGAGGTTAGATTACACATGTGGTCGAAGTCTTCCCAGAACCAACCGGCATATCCAGCAACCACAAGTGGTGAATCTAATGTGAGGAATCTAAATGCATAAACATGTGACATGCTAAGACACGAGGTTGGGCCCGAATTGTGGTAGAAGTCTGCCCGGAACCGCCCGGGATATACAACATCCACAAGTTGTTGGCTTAACATGGGAGGTCTAGTACATTATAACCATAAATTAATATGGTAATAAACTTGAACACTTAACCTAGTTGAATCCATAATGATTGAATATGTTAACTGGAGTAGGGTTAAGTAAAATTGCATGAAATAGTGGGAGGGTTAAGTATATCTTGGGTTGGTGGGTAATATTTATATACAGGCCCACAAAATTAACCAGTGGGAATATGCAATCGTTTACTCTGGAATGGCATAACCTGTGGAAAACCTAGAAGCTTGTATCATCTTGTGTGTGGGACCAGTTTCAGTCAGTAACCCATATATAAGTATCAAACGAGTACTCCGAACTAGGTCGGAATCAGGGCATGCTTACTGGGTTGATTGTAAGAGATCCAAACGAAGGGGTGGTGCGGGCGGCGCATTCCGAAGGGGTCATGTGTGTGCACGGGTCCAACAGAGGAGGTTTGGACGCTGTGACATCAGTGGATATGGTTGTGCACATCCTGAAAACGAAGGGATTCCACTTTAGGAATTGATACATCCTACTGTGGGGCCAAAATATGGTATTTAGGAGTAGGGAGCCGATTGATTGGGGTAGTAATTAGGATACATCTTGACTATGGTATGTTTAGGAGCCCTTTATTATCCTCAGGGGCAACTCCGGTATGTTGGGCTGCCTGTTGATTGTATGGGGTTAAACCTCTCACTAGAAGTACGTCTAAGTCTATCATCTTATAGTTGTAGAGATGTTCTCATTTTGGGTATACTAGTATTGGTGCAGAGAGAAAGAGAAAGTACTAGAGAAGCGCAATATACTCTATCATGTTTATCCTGTTTACCTTGTCATACCTGCCTTTTATGATGTTATCTCTCTTATCTACTTTATATGCCTGTCATGACCACTTTTACTTATTTATATGCTAAAAGTAACTAGACTCGTTAGACTTTACGTCTAACCTATTTTGTTTCCTCTTCTTTCTTTTTCGTTTCCCCCCAGGTTCTCATGGAGGGAATACTCAAGCTTGATCACAACTCTGCATTCATCTTTCTTGGAGCTGTTTTAGACCTACGGCTTGATTTCATATCTCTCTACTATGGATGTGATTTGGGGATTATGCTTCTTTTATTGCACTGTGATGTTTTAAGTACAAGACAAAAATTTTAATGATGTACTAGGTTTTAGCATTGTAGACATATGATGTAACCATGTTTTGAACTACGATGTTTTTTGCTTAATAAAATTTAAATTCCGCAGCTATTTATTATCTGTCTTGTATGTTTCTGTTTACCTATAATGCTTCACGAAACTTAATGCATTCTCTTAATGAGTGACATTAACGGACGTGGGGTGTCACACATGTTATCAGAGCTGAAGGTTACAAAATTGGATAAAAGATTTTGAAAATTGTTTAATGGTTTTAAAAGGAAGCATTTTCAAAAGAATATTCTATTTTGAAAAACATATTCCCAAAAGCCATATGTAATATCTTTCGATTCTCTATCTGAATCCCTTTTCTTTCCTTTTCAGCATGTCTGGGGAACCAAATATTATTGAGGGTGTTACGATACCAGGCTGGTTCCATTGGTATCTAGAGGCCATGGCGTTTGTCGCTTGTCCAACAAACGTTCCACCCCCAGTTGCACCGCTGTTCCTCATCCTTCTCCTCCGCGAGAAGATAATTTCTCTAAGATCTGCAAAGATTTCTATGCTATGGGTGGAAAGCCATTCTGAGGAAACGAAACTTTCGTAGAGGCAAGGAACTGGATTAAAAAGACGGAGGACTTGTTTGGAATTTTTGAAGTTGACGATCGTAGGAAGATTAAGGTAGCTGCTTAGCTACTGAAAGATAAGGCTTCATTCTGGTGGGAAGTGACGCAAGCAGGCGTCCAGTGGAGATTTAGGATGATTTTCAATAGAGGTTTGAAATGAAGTTTCTTTCTTAAGCTGAGAAAAGTATGCAAATGGGAAGGTTTCTGGCGCTCAAGCAAGGGGGAAAGACTGTTAAAGAGTATGTTAACAAATTCAATCAACTGGCGAGGTTTGGGTAGGAGCTCATGGATACTCCACATAAGAAAGCTTTGCGCTTTTTTAGAGGATTGAATGAACTCCTCCATAGGTTAGCTATGTCTCATATTCCGACGGGAGCAACTTTTGAGAGGCTTCTTGACATGGCATTAATGCATGAGGAAGACAAGGGCAACGAGAAAGAAAATAAGGTAGAGGAAACATAAAATAAGAAAGTGTGGCCAAAGAAGGGACAACAACAACAACAACAAAGGAAGGACGGAAAGAATGACAAGGCTAAGGATAAGAGGAAGTACCATAATTACGGACACGAGGGTCACTTGATCAAGGAGTACAAAAGAAGGAAAAATGCTTATTTCAGTTATGGAGAGGTTGGACACTTCTCTAAGGAGTGCCCGGAGAAGCAAGGACAAGATCAAAGGGCAGGAGCTTCTGGAGGCCAGGTGCATGCTCTCATGACCAGTGCTCCCAATAGAGGAAATTTTCCGTGGAAGGTTTGATTTCTCTTTCCAATCATCCTATTAGAACTCTTTTTAATTCGGGCGCTTCACATTCTTTTATATCTGATTCTTTAGTTGAGTCTCTGCACCTTAGTACTAGTATGGTAGTGGATCCCATTGTTGTCTCAAATCCCATTGGTGGTACGACATATTTTTCTATGATTTGTTGAGGTTTAAAAATATCAGTGTTAGGCATCGAATTTGAATGCGATGCATATGTGCTTGGTTTCATGGGCTATGGATTGATTCTAGGAATGGATTGGCCAGCCATGTATGGTGCCAATCTAGATTGTGAGAGGAGGGTCGTTAGACTTTTGACTCGCCAAGGGAGGACACTCGAGATTTCTTGTGAACCAAAGAGGTATGTCATGCTTAGTTTCCTAGAGTCACTTAATGCATCTATCGATGATCTATGATCTGTACCAGTAGTCTGTGAGTATCCTGATATTTTTGACGAGGTTCGGGGATTACCTCCGAGGCGTGAGATCGATTTTCGTATTTACTTGGTTGACAATGCAAATCCAGTTACATTGCCCGTGCGTCATATTGCTCCAAATGAAAGGAGGGAGCTTAGCAAGCAAGTAGGGGAGATACTTGAGAAAGGGCTTATTAGGTGAAGCATATCTGAATGGGTTGCTCCGGTGGTATTCACAACTAAGGCGGATGGTTCGCTTCACTTATGTGTAGACCATAGGGAGTTGAATAAACTCACCCAAAAGAATAGGCACTCACTCCCGAGGATAGATGATCTGTTTGACCATCTTGTTGGTGCATCAGTTTTCTCTCAGTTAAACTTAGCCATGGGGTTTCATCAATTGAGGGTGGTCGAGGACAGTATAGATGAGATCGCTTTTGGACTCCAGATTATTTCTTTGAATGGATCGTTATGCCTTTTGGGTTGACGAATGCGCCTACCTATTTTGTTGATCTGATGAGTACGGTGTTTCGAGAGTTTCTAAATAAATTTGTTGTGGTTTTTGTTGATGACATCTTATTTTTCTCGAAGACAGAGAAAGAGTATGCCTTACATATAAAGGAGGTTTTGAAAACTCTTCTTGCATATCAGCTTAAGGCGAAATTCTCCAAATGCCATTTTTGGAGAAAAGAAGTGAGATTTCTAGGGCATGTGGTCTCTAAAGATGGGATAGCAGTAGTTCCCACAAAGGTAGTTGTAGTCCAAGATTCGAAAATCCTAAAGAATGCAATGGTGGTGAGAAGTTTTCTTGGATTGGCAGGATATTATAGGAAGTTCGCTAAGGACTTCGCAAAGATATCAGCCCCACTCACCAGGCTAACCAAAAATAATCTGACATTTTCATGGAATATAGACTGTGATGTTGCATTCCAACGATTGAAGAGGGCTCTGACCACAGCCCCAATCTTAGCCTTGCCCGATGGGAACAAAGTGTTTACATTATACACTAATGCATGTGATACAGGGATTGGTGCGGTTTTGATGCAAGAGAGAAGGGTAGTTTGTTACGGAGGTAGACAGTTAAGGGTTCATGAGAAGAACTACCCTACCCATGACTTAGAGTTAGGTGCCAAGTATTCGCACTTAAGACTTGGTGCCATTATTTCTTGGAGAGAAGTTCGAGTTGTACACCGATCATAAATATCTCAAGTACTTGTTCTCGCAGAAGGATCTAAATTTAAGGCAACAAAGGTGGATGGAGTTCGTAGCATCTTATGACTTTGAGATTGCTTATACCCCTGGCAAGCGTAATATGGTGACAGACGCACTGAGTAAGCAAGTATCGGCCTTAAGTCCTCTGTTTGTGGAGAGAAAAGTTTGGAGTTTATATCGACTTTTGACTTTAGACCCTCCACCGAGTTTTTTCCTGGCCTATTTGCTTCCCTGGAGGTGCGATCTACTCTTGCGGATCAGGTAGGAACTTCGCAGCGAGAGGATCCATAGATTTTAGACATCTTGGATAGGATCAGTAAAGGGGAGACTTCTAGTCGCCTCAGTAGATATTCCACAAACGATTGAGGGTGGCTGCGACGAGATGGAAGGCTTTGTGTTCCCCAAGTTGGGAGTTTGTTGAAGATAGTCCTAGAGGAAGCCCATCATTCTAAGATGACTATTCATTCAGGCGGTGATAAGATGTATAGAGATATAAAGAGGGTTTTCATTTGGGCTGGGATGAAGAAAGATGTGGCGGAGTTTGTTTCCTAATGTTTGATCTGCCAGCAAGTAAAAGCTGAGCAAAAGAAGCCTGGTGGTTTACTTCATACTTTGGAGGTCCCATAGTGGAAGTGAGAGAGCGTTTTTATGGATTTCATAGATGATTTGCCTAGATCAAAGAAAGGCAACACCAGTATTTGGGTTGTAGTAGACAGACTTGCTAAGAGCGGTCATTTGCTTCCAATTAAGAGTAAGAGGACGACAGCATGGTTGGCAGCAATTTACGTTCGTGAGATAGTTCGTCTTCATGGAGTACCTTCCAGTATCGTAAGAGATCGTGACCCCATTTTCACCAGTGAATTTTGGAGGAGCTTGCAAGAAGCATTAGGTACACAGTTATGTTTGAGAACCACTTATCACCCTCAGACCGATGGACAGACGTAAAGGGTAAATAGAGTTCTTGAGGATCTTTTATGACTGTGTATCCTAGACTTCGGAGGGACTTCGGAAGAGCATCTTCCTTTAGTAAAGTTCGCCTACAACAATAGTTATCAAGCTAGTATTGGCATGGCACCCTTCGAAGCATTATACGGGCGGCCTTATAGATCACCGACATGTTTGTGGGAGTCTACAAAGAGACTTCTACTTAGACCAAATATGGTTAGAGAAACTTCCGAAAAGGTTGATCTTTTTAGATGGCGAATGAAGCAGCTCAGGACAAGCAGAAATCCTACGTAGATAGGAGAAGGACCGACATTGAATTTGAGGTGGGAGACATGGTTTTCATTAATATATCACCATTAAGAAATGTGGTTCGCTTTGGATCTGTAGGGAAATTGGCACCAAGATTTGTAGGTCCGTTTCCCATAACATAAAGGATCGATCAAATGGCCTATAGAGTAAAGCTAGCAGAAAGACTATCCGGTGTTCATGATGTTTTCCACGTTTCTCATTTGCGAAAGTGTCTACATAATACCGCAGAAGTAGTTGAGCTGGGTATATTGGAGGAAGTAGAGGCAGAACGGGAGGCGACATTTAGACAAGTTCCTACCCGTATTCTTTGATTAGAAGTTAAGAAGATACACAAGAGAGAAGTCAAGTGATGAAAGTTCAATGGGGATACAACCAAGAGGATGCAACTTGGGAGACCGAAGACAAGATTCTCGCTCCGTACCCTTTTCTTTTCAAGGGAATTTCTTAACTTCCTTTACAAAGCTTTTATTCATGCTTGTTTCTATCATTTAAGTATATCGTATCGATCGAATCTTCGACCTTTAGGTAGGAATCCCATGGATGTAAACATATGTTTGAGACATGTTATGATTGATGGATGCAAGTGGATGCAAGTGGTTGCTAGTGGTTGCTCATGGATGCATATACACACACATTAGGCACTAGATCGGCTCAATCACTCTCATACTGCATATGGATGTGTGTGCATTTTTCTTCTTTTTATGGAAAGAAATGGATGTATCATCATATGGATGTTGCATTCAGATGAATGATCGTACACACATATAGAACTTACATGTTATAATAAGATTATCTCCATACATGTTGGATACATGGCACGAACATACATTGCATTAAGGAGGTCAGCTGAATCAGTAAACCGCCTGATCTTTCGCATTATTATAAGAACATATACACACACCTTTGCATATGTTCATATAAGCATTAGAAATTTTTTAAGGACAATGGATGCTTGTGATTGGTGGATGAGTAAATGGATGTGGATGTTAGGATATACATTCTTCTTAACTTGGAGATTTCCGGGACCAAATCCTTTGAGTAGGGTAGAATATAACACCTCGTAATTTTAACAACATTTAAGATGATAAATTAAAGAATAATTAAATAAATATTCAGAATTAAGTGAAACGAACTGCGCCGTTGCGTTCATCTTGGAACTCTGGTCATAATAGACACCCGGTTTGCATAAAACCGACACCGTACGAAGAAGTTATTAAGGTTTGAAGTTTGTATATGCATAAGAAGAATATATAATAAAATAAGACCAGAATTCAAAACAATTCAAAATTCACGCAGAAAAGAGGAGCGGGAAAATTTCCGCCCAAGGGTGTCGACCCCATCAAGGGGGTGTCGACCCCTGGGTCGACCCCATAAGAAGGCGTCGACCTATGGGTCGACCCCATAAGGAGGAGATCGACCTCCCTTCCAGATCTGAGGCAGAATTCATTTTTTCTAAATGTGGACTCCTTTCTTGACCAAATTTGTTGATTCTAGGCTATAAATAAGACTCTATACCCATTATTTTATTCATCTAAATAAATGGAGAACTAGATGCTACCTATGGCCGGATTAAATCAAGTCTTTTCT
This sequence comes from Allium sativum, assembly GCA_030737875.1. Taxonomy (NCBI): domain Eukaryota; kingdom Viridiplantae; phylum Streptophyta; class Magnoliopsida; order Asparagales; family Amaryllidaceae; genus Allium; species Allium sativum. The sequence goes on along the minus strand of CM060915.1, from coordinate 859,500,446 downwards.
TCTTCAACAATCAACTAGAGTTATTCAAGTTTAGAGATCTGTGATTCAACATCTGTAATCTCCCTTCTATTTCTTGGATCCAATCACAGTGAGTCTATGTTAATTTTAGATCTAAATACTTAAAATTTTATCTTGACATGACTATAACTTGGAACTAAGCCTGTGATTATTTCAATCATATCAGATCTTTTATAACCTGTGTATTTAAGTTATTTTGACATGACTATGAACTAGATCTATGCCTATGCCTATTTATCATGTCAGATCTGCTATTGTTAGTTAATCTAACTTATTTCTTAGATCTCATCATGCCTTTTTATGATGTCCTTATTATGTTAGAACCAGTTCTATTATAGCATGTTCATCATATTTGTTCCTATATGCCTATCTTTTCATTATGCCCAACTTTGTCACTGTATGTTTATTAGTTTCTTTGCCTATTTCTGCCACTATATGTCGATCTTGTTATTATGTTCATTTCTGTCCTCTTCCTTTCTTCTTTCCCTTTTATTTTTATAGCCAGCCTACCATCGAGCCTATGCATGTCACTAAAATATGCGAACACGTAAAAATGGGAACGAGGGGAAAATGTTAAAATTGGGGTATAACTTGTATTGGGAAATTTGGGCATAAATTGAATGTAATACATGAATGAGGATTTTGGCATAAAACATAATTGTGATTAAAGACCATAATTTGGGGCATATGGTTCATTATGAACATGACTTGGGAAAGGGGCATGAAAACCTATAATGACATAGGAATAATTGGTTGGTAATTGAAATGCCTAGAATTACAGTAATTAGAAATTGTAACCGCACTTAGACACGAGGTTAGATTACACTTGCGGTGGAAGTCTGCCCGGAATCAACTGGCATATCAAGCAACCACAAGTGGTCAATATAATGTGAGGGGTCTAAATGCATAAACACGTTACGTGCTAAAACACGAGGTTAGGTCCGACTTATGGAAGAAGTCTGCCTGGATCCCCTGGCATATCCAACATCCATAAGTTGTATGCTTAATGTGGGAGGTCTAGTGCATTATAACCATAAATGAATATGGTAATAAACTTGAATACTTAACCTAGTTGAATCCATAAGGATTGAATATGTTAACTGGAGTAGGGGTTAAGTAAAATTTTATGAAATAGTGGGAGGGTTAAGTACATCTTGGGTTGATGGGTAATATTTATATACAGACCCACAAACTTAACCTATGGGATTACGCAATCTTTCACTCTGGTATGGAATAACCTATGGAAAATCTAGTGGGGATACAATTGTAGGGGGAAGCTTGTATCATCTTGTGTGTGGAACCCGTTTCAGTCAGTAACCCATATATAGGTATCAAACGAGTACTCCGAACTAGGTCGGAATCGAGGCCCACGTAGGTTGATTGTAAGAGGTCCAAACGAAGGGGTGGTGTGGGCGGCGCGTTCCGACGGGGTCATGTGCGTGTATGGGTCTGACAGAGGAGGTTTATACGTCGTGACATCAGTAGATATGGTTGTGCACATCCTGAAAACGAAGGGTTGCCACTTTAGGAAGTGATACATCCTATTGTGGGGCCAGCATAGGTATCTACGGAGTAGGGAGCCAATCGATCGGGGTAGTAATTAGGGTACATCTAGACTCTGGTATGTTTAGGAGCCCGTTATTATCCTTAGGGGTAACTCCGTTATGTTGGGCTGCCTGTTGATTGTATGGGGTTAAACCTCTCACTAGAAGTACGCCTAAGTCTACCATCTTATAGTTGTAGAGATCTTCTCATTTTGGTTATACTAGTATTGGTGCAGAGAGAAAGAGAAAGTACTAGAGAAGCGCAATATACTCTATCATGTATATCCTATTTTACCTCATCATACCTGCCTTTTATGATGTTGTCTCTCTTATCCACTTTATATGACTGTCATGACACTTTTACTTATTTATAAGCTAAAAGTTACTGAACTCGCCAGACTTTATGTCTGACCTATTTTGTTTCCTCTTGTTTCTCTTTGGTTCCCCCCAGGTTCTTAGGGTGGGAATACTCAAGCTTGATCAGGACTTTGCTTTCATCTTGCTTGGAGCTGTTTTAGATGTACAGCCTGATTTCATATCTCTCTACTATGGTATGTTTTGGGGATTATGCTTCTTTTATTGTACTCTGATGTTTTAAGTACAAGGCAGAAAATTTAATGACGTACTGGGTTTTATGCATTTCAGACATATGATATAACCATGTTTTGAACTATTATGTTTTCTACGTAATAAAATTTTAAATTCCGCTACTATTTATTATCTATCTTATAATGTTTCTGTTTCTGTTTCTGTTTACCTATAATGCTTCTTGAAACTTAACACATTCTTTTAATGAGTGGCGTTAACGAACGTGGGGTGTCACATTTATTTTATTAATCTTTTTATCAAATTGTTTTATTAAAATTTTGGGTTGTTATATTCTCCCCTCAAAGATTTCGACCCTGAAATCTCCAAGGCTAGAAGAATGTCATAAATATTACCACACCATCATCAACATCCGTCTAATCATCCACCAATCATAAGCCTCCATTGTACTTAGGACTTCTAATGCTTTTTATGAACATATGCAATAGTGCAGTGTATATGTCCCTAACTAATGCAAGAAATTAAGCCGTCCACTAATTCAGCCGACCTTCTTTTATGGAATTAATGTTAGTGCCATGCATACAAAACGTATGCAAGATAATGCTAATGGCACATAAAATTCAATATGCATGCTACAACCACCATTAAAAGTGCAATACCCATATAATAATCACTTAATTTTCATCCATAAATTAAAACTAAATTAAAAAGTGCACACATATCCATATGGAATCATGTTAGTGTCCTAGTTGTTGATCACTAATTAGTGCCTAGGGAATGTAGATGCATCCATTGCATCCACTAGCAAACACCTGCATCCATGTGAATGCATCACATAATATGTCCTATTAACATGCTTAAACCATGACCTACCATTCATAGGATTTTCTAAGACTCGCTAATTCAATTGATAGCAAATGGATAAGGTTCAAATTCAAAACTAAGAAAGGATTGCGAGCGTACTATCAAAAAGGAATCGAAAAGATGCGTGAATCCTCTGCTCTAGTTCCCGTGTTGCTTCACCATTGTCCTCTCCCCGCTGAACCTTGACAAGTCTAATCTCCTTGTTTCTTAGCTTCTATATCTCAGAATCCAGAATCCTTGTAAGAAATCATCTGATAGAAGCCCTCTTCTTAACATCAACCTCCATTAAAGTGCTCAGCTCCACTACTACAGTAGAATCATGTTGGCATTTCTTGAAATGCAAGACATGAAATACGTCGTGAACTACTAACAACCTCTCTGGTATCTGAAACCTACATGCCATTTGGCATATTCTCTCTACTATCACAAATGGCGCAACAAATCTTGGTGTTAATTTCCCACCTGAACCAAATCGCGCCACGTTCACTAAAGTGTTCAGCTCCACTACAATAGTAGAATCATGTAGGCATTTCTTGAAATGCGAGACATGAAATACGTCGTGAACTGCTAACAACCTCTCTGGTATTTGAAACCTACATGCCATTTGGCCTATTCTCTCTACTATTGCAAATGGCGGAACAAATCTTGGTGTTAATTTCCCACCTGAACCAAATCGCTCCACGTTCTTATAGGGAGATACTTTAGTGAAAACCATATCCCCCATACTGAACTCAAGATCTGACCTCCTTCTATCCACACAAAATTTCTGTCTTTCTTGAGTTGCCTTCATCCCTTTCCGAATTAAGTCGATCATGTTTGAGCTTTCTCTGATTATCTTTGGTCTAAGAAGAAGTCTATCTGTAGTCTTTCACCAACAAGATGGTGATCTGCAGCGCCATCCATACAAAGCTTGAAAGGTGCCATGTCAAGCCTGGTAGCTATTGTCATAAGAAAACCCAACCAAGGGAAAATGTTCCTCCCAGCTCCCTCCGAAGTCCAAAATGCACAACCATAATAAATTCTCAAGAATCTGATTAACCGTCTCGGTTTGTCCATCTGTCTGACAGTGGTATGTAGTACTAAGTCTCAGTTGTGTCTCTAATGCCTCCTGCAGGCTCCCCCAAAACTCAATGGTAAATATGTGGTCTCTATCTCTAATAATGTTCATGGGAAATTCGTAAAGTCGAACAATCTCCCTCAAATATATCGAAGCTAACCCAGTTGTGGTCCTATTTTTCCTGACTAGGATGAAATAAGCGCTCTTGGTTAATTTATCCACGATCATTCATGTGCTGGTATTGCCTGTCCTCGACCTAGGCAAACCGTCTATGAAATCCATCAAGACTCTCTCCCACTTCCACCATGGCAGAACTAAGGGATGAAAAAAATCCAACATGTTTCCTTTGCTCAGTCTTACCAGAAAATCAGATACATCTCTCTTCATCCCTTTCCAATAGAAGACCATCTTCATATCCCTATACATCTTATCTCCTCCCATATGGATGGTCATCTGAGAGTGATGGGCCTCCGATAATACCGCATACGTCGTATCTTCCGTGCGGGGTACACATAACCTTCCATCATGGCGGACTGGATCCAATCTTTTCCAATAGAGTAGGTTGCACCTCAAGTAATGTTAATAATCTTGGTGCATAATCCATAGATAGTCTGAAATAAAAAGAAGGGATAAACTCCAAACTATGCCACTCTATGAACAATGGTCTCAAAGTCATCCTATGCCTACTCAGAGCATGCGCCACTACATTCCCCTTCCTTGGTCTAAGAAATCTTGAAATCGTAGGATGCCAGAAACTCCATCCAACGCTACTACCTCAAGTTAATATATTTTTTGTGAGAATAGATACTTGAAGGACTTATGATCGATATACAACTCAAACCTCTCACTCAACAAGTAACATCTCTAAGACTTAAGGGAAAAACTATAGCTGTTAGCTCTAAATCATAGGTAGGATAATTCTTCTCATGCATAACAAACAATCCTACGCTCCTGCATCAGAAGTGGGCCCAATTCTATACCACAAGCATCTGTATACAATATAAACGTTTCAGATCCTTCTGGAAGAGTCAACACTGGAGCAATCGTGAGAGCCTTCTTCAATCTCATGAAGGAATCATCGCAATCCACGTCACATGAGAATACCAAATTCTTCTTAGTAAGGCGGATAAGCGAAGCTGAAATCCATGCAAAATCCTTACTAAATTTCCAATAAAACCCTGCCAACCTAGAAAGCTCCTCACCTCCGTCGCATTCTTGGGGACCTTCCAGCCTTGCACACCAGCCACTTTAGTCGGATCCACCGCTATACCATCTCTTGAAACTATTTGCCTCAAGATTCTCACTTCCTTATGCCAACAATGTCACTTCGAGATTTTTTTCCTTTAATTGATGGGCATGAAAGTTACGAAGAACCTCTACCAAAGGAAACACATGCTCATCCTTGCCTCTCGAGAATACTAAGATGTCATCCTCAAACACCGTCACAAACTTATTTAGGAACTCCCTGAACACTCGGCTCATCAAATCAATAAAATAAGTCAGTGCATTGGTTAACCTAAAAGAGATAACCAGCCACTCGAAAAATCCATCTAGATTCCTAAAAGTGGCCTTATCCATGTCATCATCTGCAACTCGAAGCTGATGAAACCCATTCACCAAATCAAACTGTGATAAAACAGATGCACCCACTAACTGATCAAACAAATTGTCTATCCGAGGGAGTGTGTTTTGATTCTTCTTCGTGAGCTCGTTTAACTTTCCATAATCCATACATAGACGAAGAGAGCCATCTGCCATAGTAGAAAATACGACTGGTGCTCCCTACTCATATATGATTTGTCTAATAAAGCCTTTCTCCAGCAATTCTCCTACCTTTTTACTCAACTCCATCCTCTCCCTCGGGGTCATATGTTGCACAAGAAATGCAACAGGATTAACATTATCTGTTAAATAAATCATGAAATCGATCTCTCGTCTCAGAGGTGGTCCTCTCACCTCCTCAAATATGTTTGGAAAATTATTTACCACAGGTACCAAGCCAAGATCATTGATAGAAGAATCTATAGGCTCTAAGAAGCTCAACATGACTGACCCTCGCAAGTTGCAAGATATCTCATGGGCCTTACCAATGACAAGTCATAAATCTCACTACTCTCCTCTCGTAGTCAAGTAAAGGACCATACATGGTCGGCCAATCAATCAGTAGAATAATATCATACCCCGAAAACCCAGTACATAGGTTTCACAATCAAACTTGATGCCTAAAATAGAAAGTATCAAACCCTTACACATCATAGACAAATGAGTTGAACCTCCTATAGGGTTTGAAACTACTACAGAATCATAAACAAGAGATATACTAAGCTTTAGAAAATAGACTAGTGAAGTAGGAATAAATGCCGGAATCAAATAAGGTCCTAACTGGAAAGTCTTAAAGAGAGATCAAACTATTGATTGTTACCTTCCTTTCCCTATCCTAACCAATGCTAGTCTGAGCCACCTCCAATGCATGCACATGCGCTCCTGATGAACCAACCCCTTGTCGTTGCTTCTGAGGACACTGCCTATTGTAATGATCCTGATGTCCATAATTAAAGAAACTTCTATACTTAGAAGTCTTGTTGCAGTCCCTCACAAAATGTCCTGTCATGCCGCATCCATGGCATCTAATATCCATCTTAATCTGTGCTGCTTCTTTCCCATCTTCTTATTAACTTTCTTAGGCCACCATTTTGTTTTCCCAAAAATTTCCTTGGCCATCTCTTATTCACTTTCCAAAAAAATCACCTTTCCCTTCCTAATTCCATCTCAACAAGATTCTCAAACGTAGTACCCATCGGAATATAAGTAATAGCAAGTCCCTGTAGAGTTTATTCAAACCCTTAGTGATCCCTACATATTTGTTATGGGTCGTATTCACCAAATCCATCCTAAGTCTAGCAAGCTCATCGAACTTATTAACATATTCCTTCACAGAAAGATCACCCTCCCTCAGTGCTACAAATTTCTCCAATTGCATGCCCTCTTCTACCTGAGATACAAAATTCCTTCCAAACCTCCCTGTAAAGTCATTCCTAGTCTCAAAACCATGCTCTACCTCAGTCATCCCACCAAAATAGAGCTTCATCCTTCAATTTTCATTAAACCAACCGAACTCTCCTCTCATCATCAAACTCTAAAAGTCCAAATATGCATTCGATTTCCTTGAGCCAAGCACTGGCCTCAATAAAAGCCTCTTAACCAAGCAAGATCTTGCCACCAAGAGAAATGAAATCTTTGCAAAGCTTAGGGAAATCAGCCGATGGTGGTTGGTTAGGAGGAACCAACATGGCAGGAGCGGGGGCTTGGGAATCCCCTTTCCCTTCGGCTGGTGTCGTAGCTTCTACATACATATGGAACCAAGTCGAAATGAGGAAACCCTTAGGAAAATTGAGAGCCCCAGACATGTTGCAAATGAAAAGGAGAGAAGGATTCAGGAAAGAAATCAAGGGCATATTTTAATTAACTTGAGGGGATGCTTTTCAAAAACATCTTTTTATTTTGAAAACAATTTTCTTTAAAAGAATTTTTTGTTTAATTTTTATTTACGTATCTTATAACCTTAGGCTTTGACGCCAAACGTAACACCCTCTATTTCTTATCGTTGCCCGTATAAGGATTCCTTCAAAAATTATGAAGCGTTTAGGTATAATATTGCATCACAAAGACTAAAATTCACAAGACAACATAATGAAAAAGCAATGTAAGTTAAAATTACAGTTAAAGTAGAATAAAAAGTGTCATTACATCATAAATCATAAAAACCATAGTTGTCTGTTAAAAACTACATAATCAGAGTATCATAATAAACATCCTCCTTAATGCCAAATACAGAAATAAGTAGAATGTGGAACATACATGTCAAGATAGGGAACAAGTGAAATGCAAATCTTTAATGGGATGAGCTAGGCCAAAGGTTTCTCAAGTGCTAGATCCTCCGCCCTGAAAACCTAGAACATGGAAAAGAAAGGAAGAAGGGAAAAAGAAAACTGGTCAGAAATAAAGTTGTTGGAGAATGGAGTTTTGATGACAACAACCTTATTTCAATTATCATTATTAATTGATTATAAAAATATATACTAACATTTCTATCTAGAATATATATATATATATATATATGCAGGATTTGTATATAGGACTTAAATACTGAAGACTATACAATTTTAGAGTTTCAAGGGATTCAGGATCCAGAAGAGATTTAAGACTCATGAGTTATCAAGTCATCAAGACAACCAGGTTTCAAGAGTTCAAGAAAAATATTATAGTTGTGTCTAGTTCATATGTAAGAATCTGAATACCACTCTAGGTTCAAACTCTAATTTCCAAATTTCAAATTCTAATTTTTAAATTCAAATTTTGTTTTCAAAATTCAAATACTAATTTCAAATTATTTTCTAAATGATTTCAAATTATTATCTTACTTATGATTTCAAACATATATGTTTATAAAGTTTTAATACATATAAGTTTATAATATAGTTTTATAGTTATAATCTTATAACTTTATAAAAATGTTTATATAATATATTACTATGTTTTCATGTGATTCTATACTTTAGAATATTCATTTAAGTTACTAAGTTTAGATTTAAGAATTTGCATAATAATATATATGTTTAAATACTTGAAAAATAGTTTAAAAATCAAGATACTACACATATGTCGACATACATAATTATGCATGTCGACATACAACTGTCATAATTTCAATTTTCAAAAGAAGTGTTTTTCCCTATTTGTAACGTTGCTGAAACGTTGCAACCATTAGGACACTATCAAAAGCAGTTGATTCAAATTTTTAATCATTCTCTCTTCTCCATCTTCACCCCTTTACATACACCATTAATATACATCATTTTCTTGATTTCTACACTTATACTTTGCCGATTTCTACCGAAATTATATCAAACTTCATCTCTTCTCAATCTCTATCTAGTACTATCAATGTGGAAGTTCTATTGAAGAGTTATAGGGTTGTTGTAATCATTCGGGAATTATGTAACGACCCGACTTTTTGACCAATTTTCGCTGATAATTAAACAAACTTAACCGTTCATAAAGATGGATTGTTATGGATACTTACATATTTGCACAAAAATAACAGAATTTTTCATTTCATTGTCGTAATATAACATCAGAGTTACAAGGAATACATTAAAGAGTACATTGATTTCACAGTGGAAGAAATACTAACTCAACGGAAGAATGTGAATGCTCCAAAACATAATAGCTCTAGCTAAAACCAGAATCCTGCTCCAATCAACTCCACTGCTAAATTTGCGAACCAAACTACTAGGCTGCCCATGCAAAATTATGGGCACCCAGAGTTTAGGTATGGGAACAATAAACTCCAGGTCAGTCTTGGAACTGGTGTGAGAACTCAAAAGCAGTTGTTATTTAGGATTCATTTTAAAGTTGGGTAATTCAATGGACCACGCCGCTAACGTGGAACAAGTTTACTCCATATGAATTCTCATGCATAGAAATTCGCTATGACCTTTGAAAAATGAAACTACCATATGGTCTCGCGGCACACACACAAGGCAAACACACACATGGGCGAGGTTTCTCCTTATGATAGCCAAAAATGCTTGATACGTGAAAATCCTCTAATATTATTACTAGTTCATAGTGTAAAAACAATTTCATAAATTAATGTATTAATCATATCCAGCATAATGCCCCATCCCATAATACAAACGTAATCCTACTAGTACTAGGCTATACAACTAAAATCGTACGACCTCGTAGTGGAAAATTGGTTTCCAACAAATGAACAGGCAAAGGAACTTCCTTACCGAACCAATGGGTACGCCTCTAAAGGGACGCCCCAAGAACCAAATCGGGCTCTCTGCCAACACGAGGTCGGGTTAGCCCCTAAATGAGTAACTTAGAGCATGCCTGAGTATATCACTTCCAGGTTGTTACCAACCTTTAAACCGAGCGCTCACAACATCAACATCCATATAAATAGAAGTTACCTACATAGGTTAATACCTGTGCTCCATACTATAGTACACCTTTTATCTAGAAGGAGATGACTACCCTTAACCTTGCTGCATCTTTCCTGCTTTAGCCACTTATCGAGTTATGAGGCTTGCCGAGGTCACGATATACACAAATCTATGCTTAAACAAGCCATGCTTTGATCATCCGTAGCTCACCATATAACTTAAGTATGCCACATTGTCCATTCACAACGCATCACTGATTTCCATCAATATATAACCTCTAAGCTCATACATCTTAGAGAAGGGTGTTAAGCAAGAGAATAAATTCTCCGCCACCAAGAAGATATATATTTAACAGAGATCAGTACTACGTAGTCAATTACAATGTCAGACACACAATCCTTTAAATTCCGTTCTAGGTCTGCATGAAACACCAATCCGAAAATCTCCAAATATATTCAAACCTCATGCCACTTATAACCTCGTATCGGGTGGCCTACCAAACCGAGACATCAGCAATCAATCCAAACAATTCAAAGAATCCCGGCCTTCATTTGTCGTTTTACATGTCTTGAATTGCTCCATAAAGTCGTATTATTACTTGGAATGGTTTTCGAACATATATTCGATCCTGGTCTTTCCAAATAATAAGCGCAATTAAAAACACAATAACATACAAGCTTTCTACCAATCTCCTTCCGTCTTGAATCTTGTTAAATTAAACTTCCTCATTCTCAAATTATAACAAAATCCATATTTAACCTTTCTCTTTAAAAACACATCCCTTAAATCAAAGATAATTTAGCCTCAAAGCCTTAATTAATTTTCCGTTTGATAATTCGTTATCAAAAACCTAGTTTCCTTTGAAAACCCTTACCCCACGTTTCAACCCTAGTTTCCAATTAAATTGGTTTCCGAACATTCAATTTTGTAATCTTAACTAAAAGATTATACTTCCTTCCCAATTTCTTATTTTTAATTTCCTCAAATCAAAGATTTGGTTAAATCCCCAAATTACGATATGAATTTCCATAACTCAATCTCATTGGGTTTCAAGAATGATATTATTGAAGATGTGATTCATGATAAAACCCTAATCAATCGATATTGAACATAAGTTACACAGAAATTGTATCTACTTGTATTTAATATCAATTCTCATAATCAACGAATACTATAAGTGGAATAACTATATAATAATAATATCTTCCAAATTCCTCAAATAGTATACGTTTACACCACAGAATTTCATATCAAATATCTGAAGATTATTTCTATCCAACTTATCCCAATCAACTAAGGAAACTCGTATCTTAATTAAAAGATTTATTCAACTCTTTGACATTAGATGTGGATAGAAATTTCATCAACTTATCTTCAATATTAATCTTTGTATCCAACTCAACTATAAGCGGAATAATGGTGAACTTCCTTTTAAATTCCTCAAATAGTAAGAGTCATCATCTACTGAATTAATATCAAACATCGGAAGATTTATCTCCAACAACATCAAAAAATTGAAAACCCGTTTTAATATTAAATAAATCAATTTAAATTCCGTATAAAATATTTCCAATACTTTTGATCCTTTGAAAGCATTCCACAAATCATTTAAAAATGATTACTTATAGTTCGAAAATAGTTTGCGGGTTAAAAACTTCAAAATAGATTGTTTCCAAAGAAAGCATTGTAATAGTGTTTTCAAAAGCGTTACAAAACAGTTATCTTAATTACTTTGATCAAAATATCATTTATCTTAGTCAAAACTTAAAATTTACAATTCAAAACATTTTTACATAATTTATAATGATTTTACCATCTTTTTCCATATTTTTAGATACAATAAAAATGGCTGTTTGCGGTTATGGTCGATAACTTCTCTTACAGTGACCTTTTCCCGAAATGGGTTTAAATATAACTTGAAAATTATACCCCAAATTAAAATCCGCTTTCACTCATTTAAAAGCTCTTGTTAATATAAATCAATTTGTTTTGTTTCTTGGAAATCCGTTTTAGATTGCAAAAGTTATAAGAATTTAAGGTTTGTAACTAAAATACGCAAATTGCCATTGTGCGACAAGCTTTGTTTTGACCGAAATAAAAATATTCTTCAGTACTTCAAAATATCTTAAAAACCATTATATACTCATGTAATTCATTTAAAACCATTTAAATTAATTTACATTGACTTTCCAAATTATTTTAGGTTCAAAATTCAACTTTTATTTTTTACTAATCAAATTCCAATTCATTTCTAAATTCAAATAATTTCGAATTAACCATTCCATTCGTCGGATCAGATAGGGATAAACAGGGAGAGCAGAAAACTATATTTTACAAACCCAAAGCCTAAACACTATCCTCTCTATTATCCTAGAATGTTACGGTTTTTCTTTGTTCATTTAAAGAACTCTATCCATATATATGAATTAATACATATGGTCTTTCCCAATTATTAACCTTCAATTTCAATAATAATATTGTTTCTAATTACGAAGGAGATTTTTCGATCACCAATGTGATACCATAATTGATGTGTCATAGTGTGTGCAAAACAACATCAACAACCATTATAAACATCCCCAACAACCATCATTAACATGATTAAATAATCATAATTGTGCACAAGCGTTATAACACTAACGCTTAATAGTGTGTGTTCGAAACTATGCGTCCATCATAACAAACATCAGCCATCATTAACCACTAATAATCCATCACTATATTTAAATTATTCTAACTACTAATTTAAATATATTAACCATGGTTAAAGAGTTCTCACCTAACAGCTTTCCAAATCTTCACGGTAGGCGAGCCTAGCTAAGAGAACCGTCGGACAGTATTTCAGCACAACGTCTTCTTCACCAAAATATATTTAATATAATATACACTAATATCTCTTTTTTTATATAAGAGGAGGAGGAGGATGAAGATGAACTTTGTTAAGATGGTGATGGAAAAGAGGAAGACTTATGCCATGGAAACCATAGCCACAAGCTTTAAGAAGAAGGTGGAAAGGAGGAAATGGAATGGAATGATAAGAAAATGGAGAAAAGGCCTCCTTATATACGAACGGAGAGTTAAGGAGGTAATGACACTTAAGGGGGCAAGTGGAAGGCATGCATTGAAGGAGGCATTCAAAAATACAAGTGTAAGGACACTTGTATTAAGGAGAGAAGGTGAACTTTTGGTAGCATTTCCCCTTAAATGCTATGAAAACGAAGGGCAACACTTAACTCTAATGCTACTAATTCGTGTTATGGTTTGCCAAATCCGATCGAACGACAAATAGTATCAATAAATCCAAACTTATTAATAATCATTCTCATTTATAATTCAAATAAAATCTATCTTCTAACTTATCAAAATTATTAAATATTCTTAACTATATATATTTATGTCAAATTTAAATTTAAATTCAAAGTAAGTAATAAAAATTTCAATGTTAAAAATTTTGGATCGTTACAAATCATTTGAGAAAGGGCGTGTTCCTTGTAGCCCTGAAATCAAGGCAAGGGAGCGGTGTTAACCTTGTAGCCGTGAAATCAAGGGTGTTTGGAGCGGTGTTAATCATGTTGCCATGAAATCAAGAGGTTGTACTTGGATATTGATAATAATAAAACTCTATGCAATCCAGCGTTGCGTGGAACTGGACATAGGAGTAATCCGAACTAGTATAAAATTCGATATGTTATTTTCTGGATTTTATATTTATCTATTTCTACGTCTGTGTTTGATTCTGTGTTTCTGATCATCTCTGGTGGGATGATCATTGTTTAATTCATATAGTAAATCAATTAAGTTTAAGATTTTCGTAAATCTCTTATAAACACTATTCACTCCCCCTCTAGTGTTTGTTTTTCCTTAAGTTCTGCATTCTGCATTCCCTAAGCAATTGGTATCAGAACATAGGTTTTCAAAAAGTTCATAATCTAATTTTTGAAAATATTAAATGGCAACCAACACTGGTAACAATAGTTCTTTTGTAAAAGTTCGGTCCACTGTTAGACCACCACTATTTAATTGCAGTAATTATTCATATATGGGTATGTAGAATGAAAATATATTTACAATCAGTAGGATTAGACACATGGAATAGCACATAAACTGAATATGTTGAACCCACTACTAATTATGCATAATGTACTAATGAACAAAAGGCTGTTGCACAAAGTATTTCTAAAGCCATGAATATGTTGTTCTGTACATTGAATAGAAATGAATTTAATAAAGTGTCAGGTTGTAAATCTGCTTTTTAAATATGGAAAACATTACAAGTTACTCATGAAGGAACCAATAAAGTTAAATAGACAAAAATATCAATGTTGATTAATCAGTTTGAGTTATTTAATTTGAACGATAATGAATCTATCTCTGATATGTATTGCAGATTCCAGGAGATGGTGAATTCATTAATAGCATTGGGAAAACTTATTCAGAAGAAGACCATGTCAGAAAAATACTCAATTCATTGACTACAGAATGGGATCAGAAATATTAGCGATCGAAGAAGCCAATAATGTCAGTGAAATGAAGATTGAGGAGTTAGTCGGAAATTTGACGTCATTCGAAGTCCAATTACAGAAAAGAAAAGAAAATAAGCCTTCTGAAATGAAATCTATAGCATTTATAGCAACAATAAATGGTTCTGATTCAAGCAGTGAAGACAATGAAGAAATTGTTTTAATGACAAGGAATTTCAGAAAATTTCTAAGATATAAAAGGAGAAATAATTTTCAGAGAAATAATCAAGGGAGTTCGGGAAGAAATGATGACGGATGTTATAACTGCAACAAAACCAGGTCATATAAAGAGAATGTGTCCATATCCAGATAAATCAAATCAAAAAACAGAAAATAATAATTCATCAAGGAAAATAAAGAAGGCACGTGCAACAACTTTAGACGATTCAGATTCATCGTCAAGTGATGAGGAGCCAGAAACCGGAAATTAAAATATATGTTTCACAACGATTCAAAATTCAGAAAATGTCGAAGAAATGGATCTAAAAACCAGGTACACCTTAATTAATTTTTAATTTCTAATTTTTTTGTTGATTTGGATGAATGGATATTTTGTTTATTTGCCTTGTTTGAATTCAAAATTTAAATTTTAAAATTCAAACTTGAACTTTAAAATTCAAATTCAAATTTGGAATTTTGAAATTCATAATAAAAATAATATATTAAAAATTACTTTTAGATATTTGTTAGGATTAATATTATTTCAGGAAATAATAAATCTGAAATATAAAAACATTAGTATAATAAAACAAAGTTAAATCAACATGTCTCTTGAAAACCAATATGTATGTCGATATACGTAAATCGACATGTCGACATATAGGCCAGAAAATGAAATTCATATTTTGAATTTCAAAAGTTCGAACTTCCAAACTTCCCTCCAAGTTTTCACGAACTCCTAAGGTCTGAAAAGGCGTCATTAATTTCAGAAAAGTTATGCTCATTCTCTCTACCTCTCATTCAAATTTCAAACAAATTTCTTCATATCTATACTCTTCAAAAACAACTCTTTATTGGCTTCCTCAAACACACCTCAAACAATGAGATTAACCAAAATCGTCAAAGGCTGTCTCTACAATGATAAAGAAGCAATCAATACCTACGTTGACTGCTAAGCAAATGCAAAAGTCAATACGGGATTTTCCCCCATCTTTGAAGATTTTCCATCTTATGATCTTCCTTCTCTTTTCAGTCAAAATGATATTCTAAGCCCGATTTATGCATGGGATAACAATGAAGTATGTTACCCGAAACTTGTCAAAATGTTCTATGCAAATTTGAATTGTGGCTTTTACGAAGGAGATGAAAATCAAGTACGGAGTAGCGTAAAAAGCACTTTAATCGTTTTGGATTGTGAAATTTTGGGTACTATGTTAAATTATAAATGTACAGGATAAGATTTTTCGGAATTCGAAATTGATGAAATGGATTTGGAAACCTTTCATCACATATTTGAAAGTGATAATCATTTGGAATTCAAAAATCGCTTTTCCACCTAAAAATAAGAATCGTCAACCTCCTCCTTCATCATACCATCACTCTTCATTCTGAAAATTTCAACAACCCCACCCTCAAAGTTCAAAAATCTCTCTTTGCTATTTTTGGTGTTTATGACATTAATTGGGCCGATATGATTTTGAAATAATTTAAGCCCAAAAAAATGTCCACAAGAGAAAACACTCTTTATTATGGAGTTTATCTTACTCGGATTTTTAAGTATTTTAGAGTGGTTCTCAAAAGAGAAGAATTTGTGTCAAGAAAGGTGCTTGATCCAAAAAATATACATCTTATGCAAATTCCAATCACCTTTCAGACTTATGAAACAATCGAAAATAAACAAGCTCGAATGCAACAAAAACAAGAAGAAAATCCAATGGAAATCGAACAAAAAGAAGAAACCTTTTCGGAAAGTATAGAGTGTCCATCTAATACTACAACCATATCCAAAAAAATGATTATTCAAAATCGAGTCAAGTTAGCCAAGAACCCAAAGAAATTAAAAAGACTCTTACCCATATGTCTAAGTTCATTGGAAAAATCAAAAGAAAACTTGGAATATCATCCTCCACCTCATCATCTGCTGAAATCTAAGCTTATCTAGTTTATGTTATCTTTCTATTTGCATGAATTTGTTTTTGAATCTCATATTTTGTATCTTGTATTGGTTGAATGTATTTGCTTTCAAGTAGTAATGGTTGTTGTTTATTTGTGTCAAAACAATATTTAACACATTAGAATTAAATAAATTAAAATAATATAATAATAATTAACTAAAATTTGAAAATAAGTATATGTCGACATACGTTGTTCAGCATGTCAACATATAACTGCCAGTTTTTCAAATTTGTTCAAAATTTAAAATTTAAATAACCAACTAATATATATTCAATTCCAACGAATATCAAACCCTATAAATACCTCTTTCTTCCAGAAAAACTTATTCTAACCTTTCTCCTTCTTCTCTAATCATTTCTCATCTAAAATACCAAATTATGGAAAATTCTATTCACAATTTGAGTGAGAATCTTGAAGAAACATTGAATTTATTCAAGAATATCATGTCTATAATTCTTCGTAATCAGAGTCATCTCGAATTGAGTCAAATGAAGATGGTTGTATATCAAGAGAAGTAGTTTGATGTCATCCGTTGGCTAATATCTACTCTTTTCAGAGACGAAGACAACAATCTCGCTAAAGCACCACCCACAAAAGAAGATGTAGATTGGGAAGTAATTTAATCATTTTACATAATGATATTGAGGTGATAAATTTGGTTTCAAAATTAGCTAGTCCAGTTTGCTAAAATGATTTTAAAGTTACTGTTTTAAAAGAAAATCCCAACACTAGTTTATTTTCAAAAGTTAAAGGTGTTGATATGGAAATAAATTTTGTATAAATGTCATGGCTTATATGGGAAGTGTTTTGACGTACTTTTATCACTAGGCATCGAGGTATGAAAACATGTTCCTATCCTAAGGAATAATAATGTCGCTAAGGCAATGGCTAGAGATAACACTACCTTCACTTAACAGACTTCATTTGGTAGTACGTGGTTTAAATCGATGAATGAAGATAAGGGAATGAAATTTAATTTCCATGTACGATCATTTTAGTTTCCCCATTAGTTGATTAGTTAACTACCAAACTAGCTTTTTTTTTGTATTGTCAATCTAAGACGACATGTGGCACATTTTAACTTTGTTATCCTTTATTGAAAATGACTAAAACTAGAAAGCGAGTGGACATCAAGCTATGTGGGATTTCTTGCATTAGGGTATTTTCGCATCTACTCTAAAGTTAGGTAAGTAATATTTGCACTAAGATGTAAAATACTCTGATACTCAAAAAAGTTGGTAGTCCAGCTTGTAAATTTTCGAGAGGTGTCGTTTGATAAAATGACCTTCTCAAGTATATTCTAAGAGGTACACTTTTAGTTGAAGGTGCATCTTCGTAGTCATTCATTAGAATTTCCTTTTACCTTTCCTTTATTTTCAAATTTCTGAATTTATCGAGTATTGTAGTTGCTTCATGAAATTATTGTGAAGACTTCTGATATTTAATTATTTGCATCCATGGTTGTGATTGGATGTTGATAGTACGAGGTTAAGCCCTCCTCATATAGCCGTGTGATCTCACATATTTGTTGTTCATTTCTACTCTTTGTTTATAATATTTCTTATACCAGACTTATTGTATGACCCTAGGGGTTTGTTATCCCTAAACTCTTGGGTACTCATTTATATTTGAGTAGTTCAGGAGTAACAAGTTCGTTAAGGATCCTTAAAATGATGGTCGATCAAGAGACTCACTTATCTAACTAGTATATATTTCCAATGTGTGTTTTATGTATGTGTATTTTGGATCAGCAACTATAAAGAGAGCTTGTATAACTGTCTAGGTTAGTGGTAGTTTGTGCAACTCTGGTAACTCCATGTTAAGAAGTGACCTGTAGTGTCCCGAATTTCCGGTACCATTTGAGCTGACCAAATAACACAAGTCCAACACAAATTGCACTGGAAACCAGAAAACTAATAGAAAGAAAACAGAAGGTGAGGATAGACAAGATAGAAACTTAGAATAGAAGAAGAACATACGACATTGTAAAGACCCGCAACTTCCCCATAAAGGAAAGCGTCGGATAGTTCGAGAACAAACCACAACAGAACACATATAAAAGAACATTTCATTGTATATTACAACAATGCATCAGATTACAAGAATATACAGAGTATAATCGAATAAATATTACACAGAAATATCAGAGATTTAAATTACATTTAAATACATAGCAGCGGAAAATAATACAATACACAACTAGAATGAGATATACGGATACAAAGCTTTCCGGATATCGTTCCAGCTGTAAACCAGGATCCTGTGAATATAAATCTGCAAAACCAAAACTACTAGCTGCCCGTGTCAAAATAAGGGCACCCAGAGTTTAGGTTAAAACAATAAACTCCAGGTCAGTCATGTGACTGGTGTGAGAACTAAAACAGTTAATCTTTATTTTAAATCATTAGGTAAATCAAGGGACCACGCCGTATGACACGGAACGGGTTTCCTCCCAAGAATACCAGTGCATAAAACAAACAGCGCAATGCTAAATAAAGAAAAATGAAGCTGTTATAAGACCCAGGTCCCATCACACAATGCAACGCAGCCGAGGATAGGGTTTTTCCCTTATAACAGCCAAAGAATGCTTGATACGTTTAAAACAAATCATTTGATACTATTATAAGTGCATAGTGTATAAAACACTTCAAATCATAAGTATCAATCATAGGCGGCATGAATGCCCCATAACACTATGTCGCCATATATAAGTTTACAATCAAAACCGCAGAATCACGTATTTGGAAATTGGGTTTCCATCTATGAACCGAGGCAAAAGATAGTCCTCAACCGATTCGAGACGCTCTAGCCCGCCCCTCAGGATCAGAGCTCGAGTGACCCTTGGATCGTCAGGGCCGGTCCACCGATGTGGATTAAAATGCCTGAACACTGCGTTTCCCCACCCTTTGGGGTGTCAATGAGCCACAAATGACTCCATCGGACCCGGATCGTCCGATCAAACCGAGGCGCCTCGCAACAGCAACAACCACACAGGTGAAAAGTATATAAATGTCAGGGCTGGTAGGTCACTGACACCACCCTAGCTAGAAAGAAACGCATGCCCTCCCTGAGGTCCTCTCCCGTTTTTGGTTCACAACCGGGGTGCGAGGCTCGCGAATTCACGTTACACAAAGCTGTGCCACACAGGCTGTGCTTTGATCATCACCACAAGACTTTGCTTTTCAACAGAAGCCTTGATCATTTGCATCTTAGCATGCCACACAGGCAAACCACTCTATGCAACCGATATCAGTCACACAGAATGAAATCCAATGTCAGACACACAGTCCATTTACAAGTCCGTTCTGGGCCTGAACGAAACCGGAGGCACCTAGTACCCCGCATATCCATCGATCTCCAAGTACGTCTGGACGATCACCAACTGTTTCCATCTTCTTGGGTGTACAGCCCAATCAAGATCATCAGTAATCACCCAAACGACGTGAAGACTTCCGGTCTTCGACCGTCGTCCTCATCTTCGACACCACGTCGAATCAGTTATTCAGAATGGGATAAACCCGGTCTTTCTGAATAACTCGCGTATATATTATAAAAGTGTTACACAAACACAACATACGCCTCATTCCAATTCAGAATATTCTTTTATTCAAATATTCCTATACTTTGGGAAAAGTTCCCATTAATTTTATCCAAGATAAATTCTTTAAATTTATTCTTTAATCACCTTTGAATATCAATTCAAACTAGTCGGGATTAGCGAACCACACCGAAGTAATCATTTATTTTATTTCCCAATCCCAACCTATTCATCCCATGAAGTAAAACTGGTGATACTTCATATCTAACACCACAGTGTTATCGGTAAATTCAATTACCATTTCACGTTCAAATCTAATTAAAGATTTAACTATCGCCTGGAGCAAAACTGGTGATACTCCATTCTCGACCATTTCAATCTAATTAAAGATTCATTAAAACTCCACTTAGTTTTAATCTTTAACTGGGTTAAAGAATCAGTGTCATTTAGAACACGGTTCACGATAAACCCAAAATCACATTCATTAATTATCGGGTTAAAGAACGGGTGTTATTTAAAACACTGTTCACGATAAACCCAAAAATCAATATCAATTCAATTCCAATTAAATATTATTTAATTGGCACACTTCATTAAATCTAAATACAAAGATTTAATCATTTCTCAACTGGGTTCAAGAACAGTGTTAGTGAAGACACCATTCACGACAAACCCAAATCACATTCGATATTCAATACAAGGCTCTGAATAGAAAATATATCGGCTTATATTCAATATCGAATTCTACGACTAACAAATGTCGTATTGGAAATAACGATATAAATATATATCTTTCAAATTTCCATAACAACACCTGTATAATCACGAATTCCAACATCGAAATATTCCGAAGACAATTTCGATTCAAATCCACTCCAATGCAATCATTGGAAATTCTGGTTATTTTCAAAACCATTCCAAATACAATTTATTCATTTAAAAATAAATAGAATTATAATTCTAGTTCAAAACTAGTTCATTTCGATAAAAATCTATTTTTATCTTTTCAAACATGAAGTTTTTCATCCCAAATCTTCACAAATCATTTCTTATGATTTTACACAAATTATTACTATTTTTAATAATTTTATCAAGGCCTGTACAGTCGATTTCCATCAATGGCCATCGAACTGCACTTACAGCGACCTTTTTCAAATTTGATTTGGACATAATTCCAAATCCAACCGTTAGATTTCAAATTTCTAACATTCGCTAGAAAGCTCTTTTCGATACGAACCCAACGGTTCCGGTTTTAGGAGAATCCGACGGTCGGATCTCCCGTAACGTCCATTTGAAATCAATGGTCGAAATTCGCGAACTGCCGCGGCGCGGCGCGTTCTATTCAGGCCATTATATTATATATATAATATATATAATATATACTTCGTCGATTTCTATTTAAAACGAATTATATAAATAGTTTTAAAATTCGTTTCAAAATCTATTTCAACTTCCATCTCAATTCAAAGCAAAATTGAATTCTTCTCTATAAATTCGTTTTAAAATTCATTTCTATTCAATTCAAATTTCAATTCAATTTGAATTCATTTCAATTTGCTTTCAATTCATTTTGAATTCGTTTTCAATTCAATTCATTTCGAAATCGTTTTCAATTCAATTCACTTTGAATTCGTTTTCAATTCAATTCACTTTGAATTCGTTTTCAATTCAATTCATTTTGAATTCGTTTTCAATTCAATTCATTTCGAAATCACTTTCAATTCAATTCACTTTGAATTCGTTTTCAATTCAATTCATTTCGAAATCACTTTCAATTCAATTCATTTCGAAATCACTTTCAATATTACTTTTTAATATTCATTTTAAAATGAATAAAATCGATATAAATATCGTTCACGTCAAAATGGCGTCAATCTAATCAACACGGCTTCATAAATTTCTATTTTCAAATATTCTATTTCAAATATTTCTATTTTAAATCTTTCTATTTTAAAACTGGAATGAGGCCCAATCAATTACCATATAAAGTTAATTATATGGATTTTCATACAACACATGTATAATAGCCTTGAAAAATAATCAACCATCAACCAAAGTGCACTACACTGTACAAGCATCAAATATAGATATCTAACGCTTATAACAGCCTGTCAATCAATCGATCGACATATTTAATCAATCAGGATGAGTGAACTTCAAATTTCATCCCAACACCCGTGTGGGGTTTCAAACAATCAAACACAGATTTTATTCGTGCAGTTGGGCGATGTGTAAAATTTATCGTCCCAATCCATATCAGTCAAATCAGTGTACATAAACAAACCGTCTGGTTTGTAAATGAATATTTTATTTATTCACATTCCCGTTAAAAATTATATTTTTAACGATAAAAACATTTTATTTCAACCTATGAATTTCTATTCAATGCATTTCTTCAATAAAATGATATTTTTATTTTTCTAACATATTTTAGAAAATTTCGGCGGCATAACGGCACGATACTAGAAACGGGACAAGGCCTAGCCTTATCCCCGGTCTAGTGAAGGCCCACGCCATTCACACATCAATCAAACCAATCAGTTTCACCAAACAATTCAATTCAATCAAATAATCTAATTAATCTATGCAACCAAACAAACAAGTCCATGGTCTGTGGACGATTGTGTCGGGTGCTACTAAGCACCGTCTGCATCCTAGTATATATATATAACTAGAAATAAAATTGAAAGGTGAGAAATTCTCACATATAGCTATCCAAGCTCCACGGCACTTCTAAGGCAGGAAATCTTCGCCAACTCGCCTTTCGTTGTTTTCGTTGTCCGCTTTCACTACCTATGTAAAAATCATATTTTTATTTCGAAGTTCAATATATAAAAACGAATTTTTAATTCGCTATTCAATATATAAAAAATCGAATTTTTAATTCGCCATTCAATATAAAAAAACTAATTTTTATTTCGTCATTCAATATATAAAAATCGAATTTTTAATTCGCCATTCAATATAAAAAAACTAATTTTTATTTCGTCATTCAATATATAAAAATCTAAATTTTCTTCTATGTAAACAATATAAAGATCATATTTTTATTTCGATTTAAACAATACAAAAATTATATTTTCAAAGCAAATTCATTTTTAAAAACCATAGTTTTATATTCAAAGCAAATTCATTTTTAAACCATAAAGTAAAATCAGTTTTTATTCTTCTACAAATATAAAGATCTGGTTTTTCCTAATACAAAAATCTGAACTTTTATAAATTAAAAATCTAAATTTTTATAACTTAAAAATCCTAACTTTTATATATTAAAAATCCTAACTTTACAGTTTTAAAAATAATATCTTTACTGATTTAACATCGCTATTCCCTGCAATTAAATTTTGAATCAAATCAAAACAAGAAAGGGATAAATCGCTCACCGATCGAAATGGAGGAGGGCCCGGATCCATGGTGGCGCGGCTGCAGCGGAAGGAGAGGTGGCCGGAGGTTGACCTGGTGGTGGTCGCGGGTCCGGTCAGTGGGGTAGCGGGCGGGGCGGTTTTGGGTCAGGGGTTAGGGCGTGGTGGGGTTCGCTTCGGGGGGGGGAGATGCTGTCGCGTCGCTTGAGGGGAGAGGGGGGGGTCGCGGCTACCGCCGGTGGAGGGAGGCGCGGTCGGTCAACCGGGAGGAGGGGCGGCGGGGTTCGACTTTGATTAGGGGATTTTTTTTTCTTTCTTTTCTTTTGAAATGATTTGTAACGGGGGGGGGCCTGATATAAGGGAAGAAGAATATATTTTTATTTATTTATTTATTTATTTAAATATTTATTTAATTATTTTATTTTCAAAGAGGTTGACTTTTACATACGACCTCTAAACGAGGCCCACCGCCTGTCGCCCATAGTGTTTTACCCCCATTCCAAACACAATGGGATATGTCTCGCAAGCTGATTCGATCGTTACAACCAGTTCCCGTTAAATTTACATTTAGATCATTATATTGAATTTTAAACGTACTTTTCAAATTACTGGGGTCACATACTAACTAGAAAAATTCCAGAAAAATATTTTCTAGCTTCGTATTGACGATACGGTCCTAACAAAACTAGTTTCGTCGAATTCTGAGACCGTATGAAAAATGGCCAATTTCCAGTCGATTAAAATCAACTGAAATGGTCAAAACACGTTTTCCTTTGCCACGCTCACATATTGAATCGAAAAATTATGAAATTTGGAATCTAACAATAATTTGACACTGCGGACCCGACAAAACTGGTTTCGTCGAAATCCGAGGTCATTTGCAAAATGTCCATTTTTAAGGGCCTGAATTCCATAGCGACTATTCAGAATTTTCAACTAGACATATCTTTTGATTCCCGCTAAGAAATTTCGATTATTCGAATTCGTTGGAAAGATATCATCAATTAGATCCTATCATTTTTGGTTTCACTAAAATCCGGATTGTTTTGCACCCGGTACATTCAATTGAAGTTTGAAATCAAATTATCGAACTACCGCGCCATTTTCAATTCTATTTATAATTATATATAAATATTTATATTCTAACGACGACGCGTAAAATATATACGTTCGAATTATATTTAAAATAAATTTCTCGTCGATTTTATTTAAAATAATTCATTTTAAATAATCAAAATTCGCTAAAATTGCCAAAATAAAAATTTCAAACTGGCCCGCATTTTACGGGTTGTTACAATCTCCCCCACTTAAAACTTTTCGTCCCCGAAAAGGAACAAAGTCGAAAGTGGTTTGATTATTCAGCCCTACGCTCAATCCGGCTTCCATTCTCCAACTTTTCAGTTTCTGAGAATTTTCTAAAATTTCAAAAATTTGGCTAACA
The DNA here is from genome assembly GCA_030737875.1 of Allium sativum. NCBI lineage: Eukaryota > Viridiplantae > Streptophyta > Magnoliopsida > Asparagales > Amaryllidaceae > Allium > Allium sativum. Next base: position 859,475,487 of record CM060915.1, on the reverse strand, counting down.
CCCTAAATTTTTGAAAAATTTCGCCATAACCTCCCCTGCACCGGGAGCATCGGGGAATTTCAAATAGCTTCCCCGGTCCTTCAGATCTCAAAAAGAAAAAGAAAAAGCCAAGCGGCTAGCCAATAGGCTCATAAAATCATCATCACCCAAACAAAACAGGAAATTATGTAGTAAACATGTACCTATTTGTCGGGCAAACAAATTTTATTCTCTGGCTCTAGCCTCCTTGCTATGACCTGTTCAATGTAAGTACATGTATGCAAGCAAATGCGACCAAATTTCAATACAATTCATTATTCGATCAAATTAGGCATAATGATTCAAAATTATCAAACAAATAAACAAACAACCCAAACATCAATCAATTAGTGAATTAGAGTTTCAAATTCATAATTTTGATACATATATAGAAAATCACGTTTTTGATGCCAATTCACAACAATGTATTCTAACTATACAAGTTTTGGTTCTCACACCAGCCTAATGGAAATATATAGATATCACACCTTCGAAACACGAATATAAATACTGATGATGTGGCCACATCACCAGAATTATCCCCGGGTGTCTAGAATGTGACTCTATATCTATCCAATATATTAAAACTTTGAATATACGTTTGCAAGGCGTATATGCAAATTCTTTATATACTGAATTGTCCAAAATCAATATAAACAAATAATCAAATACGAATAATTGATTTAAATTTTCAAAACAAAATTTGTTTTCATTTGAAAAATATACTCTTCACACTCGTTCTAGGATACTACTGATCCCATCTCTAACGAGTCATTCCCATTGGATTTTACTAACCCAATTTCTGATGAATTCTTTCGTATGGTTCTAATGTGCCTTGTTCTCTAGGCTTTGTAAACCAAGGCTCTGATACCACGTGTAAAGACCCGCAACTTCCCCGTAAAGGAAAGCGTCGGATAGTTCGAGAACAAACCACAACAGAACACATATAAAAGAACATTTCATTGTATATTACAACAATGCATCAGATTACAAGAATATACAGAGTATAATCGAATAAATATTACACAGAAATATCAGAGATTTAAATTACATTTAAATACATAGCAGCGGAAAATAATACAATACACAACTAGAATGAGATATACGGATACAAAGCTTTCCGGATATCGTTCCAGCTGTAAACCAGGATCCTGTGAATATAAATCTGCAAAACCAAAACTACTAGCTGCCCGTGTCAAAATAAGGGCACCCAGAGTTTAGGTTAAAACAATAAACTCCAGGTCAGTCATGTGACTGGTGTGAGAACTAAAACAGTTAATCTTTATTTTAAATCATTAGGTAAATCAAGGGACCACGCCGTATGACACGGAACGGGTTTCCTCCCAAGAATACCAGTGCATAAAACAAACAGCGCAATGCTAAATAAAGAAAAATGAAGCTGTTATAAGACCCAGGTCCCATCACACAATGCAACGCAGCCGAGGATAGGGTTTTTCCCTTATAACAGCCAAAGAATGCTTGATACGTTTAAAACAAATCATTTGATACTATTATAAGTGCATAGTGTATAAAACACTTCAAATCATAAGTATCAATCATAGGCGGCATGAATGCCCCATAACACTATGTCGCCATATATAAGTTTACAATCAAAACCGCAGAATCACGTATTTGGAAATTGGGTTTCCATCTATGAACCGAGGCAAAAGATAGTCCTCAACCGATTCGAGACGCTCTAGCCCGCCCCTCAGGATCAGAGCTCGAGTGACCCTTGGATCGTCAGGGCCGGTCCACCGATGTGGATTAAAATGCCTGAACACTGCGTTTCCCCACCCTTTGGGGTGTCAATGAGCCACAAATGACTCCATCGGACCCGGATCGTCCGATCAAACCGAGGCGCCTCGCAACAGCAACAACCACACAGGTGAAAAGTATATAAATGTCAGGGCTGGTAGGTCACTGACACCACCCTAGCTAGAAAGAAACGCATGCCCTCCCTGAGGTCCTCTCCCGTTTTTGGTTCACAACCGGGGTGCGAGGCTCGCGAATTCACGTTACACAAAGCTGTGCCACACAGGCTGTGCTTTGATCATCACCACAAGACTTTGCTTTTCAACAGAAGCCTTGATCATTTGCATCTTAGCATGCCACACAGGCAAACCACTCTATGCAACCGATATCAGTCACACAGAATGAAATCCAATGTCAGACACACAGTCCATTTACAAGTCCGTTCTGGGCCTGAACGAAACCGGAGGCACCTAGTACCCCGCATATCCATCGATCTCCAAGTACGTCTGGACGATCACCAACTGTTTCCATCTTCTTGGGTGTACAGCCCAATCAAGATCATCAGTAATCACCCAAACGACGTGAAGACTTCCGGTCTTCGACCGTCGTCCTCATCTTCGACACCACGTCGAATCAGTTATTCAGAATGGGATAAACCCGGTCTTTCTGAATAACTCGCGTATATATTATAAAAGTGTTACACAAACACAACATATGCCTCATTCCAATTCAGAATATTCTTTTATTCAAATATTCCTATACTTTGGGAAAAGTTCCCATTAATTTTATCCAAGATAAATTCTTTAAATTTATTCTTTAATCACCTTTGAATATCAATTCAAACTAGTCGGGATTAGCGAACCACACCGAAGTAATCATTTATTTTATTTCCCAATCCCAACCTATTCATCCCATGAAGTAAAACTGGTGATACTTCATATCTAACACCACAGTGTTATCGGTAAATTCAATTACCATTTCACGTTCAAATCTAATTAAAGATTTAACTATCGCCTGGAGCAAAACTGGTGATACTCCATTCTCGACCATTTCAATCTAATTAAAGATTCATTAAAACTCCACTTAGTTTTAATCTTTAACTGGGTTAAAGAATCAGTTCATTTAGAACACGGTTCACGATAAACCCAAAATCACATTCATTAATTATCGGGTTAAAGAACGGGTGTTATTTAAAACACTGTTCACGATAAACCCAAAAATCAATATCAATTCAATTCCAATTAAATATTATTTAATTGGCACACTTCATTAAATCTAAATACAAAGATTTAATCATTTCTCAACTGGGTTCAAGAACAGTGTTAGTGAAGACACCATTCACGACAAACCCAAATCACATTCGATATTCAATACAAGGCTCTGAATAGAAAATATATCGGCTTATATTCAATATCGAATTCTACGACTAACAAATGTCGTATTGGAAATAACGATATAAATATATATCTTTCAAATTTCCATAACAACACCTGTATAATCACGAATTCCAACATCGAAATATTCCGAAGACAATTTCGATTCAAATCCACTCCAATGCAATCATTGGAAATTCTGGTTATTTTCAAAACCATTCCAAATTCAATTTATTCATTTAAAAATAAATAGAATTATAATTCTAGTTCAAAACTAGTTCATTTCGATAAAAATCTATTTTTATCTTTTCAAACATGAAGTTTTTCATCCCAAATCTTCACAAATCATTTCTTATGATTTTACACAAATTATTACTATTTTTAATAATTTTATCAAGGCCTGTACAGTCGATTTCCATCAATGGCCATCGAACTGCACTTACAGCGACCTTTTTCAAATTTGATTTGGACATAATTCCAAATCCAACCGTTAGATTTCAAATTTCTAACATTCGCTAGAAAGCTCTTTTCGATACGAACCCAACGGTTCCGGTTTTAGGAGAATCCGACGGTCGGATCTCCCGTAACGTCCATTTGAAATCAATGGTCGAAATTCGCGAACTGCCGCGGCGCGGCGCGTTCTATTCAGGCCATTATATTATATATATAATATATATAATATATACTTCGTCGATTTCTATTTAAAACGAATTATATAAATAGTTTTAAAATTCGTTTCAAAATCTATTTCAACTTCCATCTCAATTCAAAGCAAAATTGAATTCTTCTCTATAAATTCGTTTTAAAATTCATTTCTATTCAATTCAAATTTCAATTCAATTTGAATTCATTTCAATTTGCTTTCAATTCATTTTGAATTCGTTTTCAATTCAATTCATTTCGAAATCGTTTTCAATTCAATTCACTTTGAATTCGTTTTCAATTCAATTCACTTTGAATTCGTTTTCAATTCAATTCATTTTGAATTCGTTTTCAATTCAATTCATTTCGAAATCACTTTCAATTCAATTCACTTTGAATTCGTTTTCAATTCAATTCATTTCGAAATCACTTTCAATTCAATTCATTTCGAAATCACTTTCAATATTACTTTTTAATATTCATTTTAAAATGAATAAAATCGATATAAATATCGTTCACGTCAAAATGGCGTCAATCTAATCAACACGGCTTCATAAATTTCTATTTTCAAATATTCTATTTCAAATATTTCTATTTTAAATCTTTCTATTTTAAAACTGGAATGAGGCCCAATCAATTACCATATAAAGTTAATTATATGGATTTTCATACAACACATGTATAATAGCCTTGAAAAATAATCAACCATCAACCAAAGTGCACTACACTGTACAAGCATCAAATATAGATATCTAACGCTTATAACAGCCTGTCAATCAATCGATCGACATATTTAATCAATCAGGATGAGTGAACTTCAAAATTTCATCCCAACACCCGTGTGGGGTTTCAAACAATCAAACACAGATTTTATTCGTGCAGTTGGGCGATGTGTAAAATTTATCGTCCCAATCCATATCAGTCAAATCAGTGTACATAAACAAACCGTCTGGTTTGTAAATGAATATTTTATTTATTCACATTCCCGTTAAAAATTATATTTTTAACGATAAAAACATTTTATTTCAACCTATGAATTTCTATTCAATGCATTTCTTCAATAAAATGATATTTTTATTTTTCTAACATATTTTAGAAAATTTCGGCGGCATAACGGCACGATACTAGAAACGGGACAAGGCCTAGCCTTATCCCCGGTCTAGTGAAGGCCCACGCCATTCACACATCAATCAAACCAATCAGTTTCACCAAACAATTCAATTCAATCAAATAATCTAATTAATCTATGCAACCAAACAAACAAGTCCATGGTCTGTGGACGATTGTGTCGGGTGCTACTAAGCACCGTCTGCATCCTAGTATATATATATAACTAGAAATAAAATTGAAAGGTGAGAAATTCTCACATATAGCTATCCAAGCTCCACGGCACTTCTAAGGCAGGAAATCTTCGCCAACTCGCCTTTCGTTGTTTTCGTTGTCCGCTTTCACTACCTATGTAAAAATCATATTTTTATTTCGAAGTTCAATATATAAAAACGAATTTTTAATTCGCTATTCAATATATAAAAAATCGAATTTTTAATTCGCCATTCAATATAAAAAAACTAATTTTTATTTCATCATTCAATATATAAAAATCGAATTTTTAATTCGCCATTCAATATAAAAAAACTAATTTTTATTTCGTCATTCAATATATAAAAATCTAAATTTTCTTCTATGTAAACAATATAAAGATCATATTTTTATTTCGATTTAAACAATACAAAAATTATATTTTCAAAGCAAATTCATTTTTAAAAACCATAGTTTTATATTCAAAGCAAATTCATTTTTAAACCATAAAGTAAAATCAGTTTTTATTCTTCTACAAATATAAAGATCTGGTTTTTCCTAATACAAAAATCTGAACTTTTATAAATTAAAAATCTAAATTTTTATAACTTAAAAATCCTAACTTTTATATATTAAAAATCCTAACTTTACAGTTTTAAAAATAATATCTTTACTGATTTAACATCGCTATTCCCTGCAATTAAATTTTGAATCAAATCAAAACAAGAAAGGGATAAATCGCTCACCGATCGAAATGGAGGAGGGCCCGGATCCACGGTGGCGCGGCTGCAGCGGAAGGAGAGGTGGCCGGAGGTTGACCTGGTGGTGGTCGCGGGTCCGGTCAGTGGGGTAGCGGGCGGGGCGGTTTTGGGTCAGGGGTTAGGGCGTGGTGGGGTTCGCTTCGGGGGGGGGGAGATGCTGTCGCGTCGCTTGAGGGGAGAGGGGGGGGTCGCGGCTACCGCCGGTGGAGGGAGGCGCGGTCGGTCAACCGGGAGGAGGGGCGGCGGGGTTCGACTTTGATTAGGGGATTTTTTTTTTCTTTCTTTTCTTTTGAAATGATTTGTAACGGGGGGGGCCTGATATAAGGGAAGAAGAATATATTTTTTTTATTTATTTATTTAATTATTTTATTTTCAAAGAGGTTGACTTTTACATACGACCTCTAAACGAGGCCCACCGCCTGTCGCCCATAGTGTTTTACCCCCATTCCGAACACAATGGGATATGTCTCGCAAGCTGATTCGATCGTTACAATCAGTTCCCGTTAAATTTACATTTAGATCATTATATTGAATTTTAAACGTACTTTTCAAATTACTGGGGTCACATACTAACTAGAAAAATTCCAGAAAAATATTTTCTAGCTTCGTATTGACGATACGGTCCTAACAAAACTAGTTTCGTCGAATTCTGAGACCGTATGAAAAATGGCCAATTTCCAGTCGATTAAAATCAACTGAAATGGTCAAAACACGTTTTCCTTTGCCACGCTCACATATTGAATCGAAAAATTATGAAATTTGGAATCTAACAATAATTTGACACTGCGGACCCGACAAAACCGGTTTCGTCGAAATCCGAGGTCATTTGCAAAATGTCCATTTTTAAGGGCCTGAATTCCATAGCGACTATTCAGAATTTTCAACTAGACATATCTTTTGATTCCCGCTAAGAAATTTCGATTATTCGAATTCGTTGGAAAGATATCATCAATTAGATCCTATCATTTTTGGTTTCACTAAAATCCGGATTGTTTTGCACCCGGTACATTCAATTGAAGTTTGAAATCAAATTATCGAACTACCGCGCCATTTTCAATTCTATTTATAATTATATATAAATATTTATATTCTAACGACGACGCGTAAAATATATACGTTCGAATTATATTTAAAATAAATTTCTCGTCGATTTTATTTAAAATAATTCATTTTAAATAATCAAAATTCGCTAAAATTGCCAAAATAAAAATTTCAAACTGGCCCGCATTTTACGGGTTGTTACAAACATCAGAGTAAACACGAATCTCACAGCAGAACGAATAAATATATTTCATAACATAACTTTGAAATAAAATAGTATCTGTATACAATACCATTACTAGAGTATAACACATACAACATAGGGGAAATAACAATCTATATAATCCTAAAGCCTCCTGCTCCAGCACTTCAAGTATCTGTAAAATCCCGACTACTTGACTGCCCGTACAAAATTAGGCACCCAAGAGTTTAGGGAAATAAAAAAAATAAACTTTGGGTCAGTCGTGTGACTGGTGTGAGTAAACTCAAATCATTTGTTTAACTTTTCAAAATCCTTTTGAAACAAAGGATAATCGTAAGACTGATCCATACATAAACACAGATGGTTTTTACCTTACGATAACCCAAATATTTTTCTAACGATACTTGTCTGATATTATAATAATGTCTAGATCAAGTAAATAGAAATCTAGCAGAAACGCTTGCATCTCACATTCTACATATATAAAGATACAATCAAAACCGCGGGCTCTTATTGGGGAATGGATTCAAACTATGACAAGGTATGGATCCACCTTCCAATCAGTGTACTCTAGAAGCGGTACACTGGAGTTCAACAAGAACATCTTGTAACTCGACCACACATGACCGGCCATTCAATTCGCTTGAATGTTCCGAATATATTATCACCTTATGGTTGGTATACCAACATAACCATTCCCGGGAGATACAGAAGCGAAAGAAGTAACAAATATAAATATTCTCTAGATGGTGACAATATACCCTACTTGGGTGCGACCCACTTAGCCATGCTGCCTGCCCGATTTCTGTCATTTCCCAGTTGATGAGGCTTGAGGTCATAACGTATCTTTTAACAAATCACTCCTTCATTTACTTTGAATGCCACATCGTCATACCCATCAAATCACAAATTGATTCCCCCAAAAATACCATCGGTATAAGCTAAGAGAAACGAATTCCTCTGCTACCAACGTAAAATACGTTTGAAACGATCAACTTACGCGATCTACCAGTTATACTCTGTCAGACGTTCGTCCATTCAAGTTGTCCTAGGATTGGACAATCCGAAGGCACTATTCTGTAAACGGGACAGCCCTTGCATAACTCTGTCTTCAATTATCTTCATCATATTTAATTCGCAATGCAAATGCCATACGGAGTGGTTTTCAGATAATATATCTGATCCCGGTCTCTCCGTACTGACAACGAAAATTGTCAAAATCTTTGATAGTAGGTGATTTAACTATCAAAGGAAAACATGTACGCAAACAACGGTATTATTTCTAGATGAAAATTCTATCGATCAATCATCAATCAACATTTATTCATTTCCCCATTTCTCATTCCCATATATTCATCAAATCCTTATTTTCTAATTTTAGAAAATATACATTATTAACTCTGGAAAACGTTTCCATTTCTGATTCCCGCATCACTGTCTTCTCACACATATCAGTCTCTGGCTGTAAACTAGTAAGAGAACAACCCCCTACGTATTAAATCCGAAGGCCGAAACCAACATCAGATCGATACCCAGAAAGTTATTCAATTCAACTAATTTCTAGTCAGTTTCAAATTTCAGTACTTCCATTTTAAATTCCTATTTCAAACTCCTAATTCCTTTATAATATTTTATTTGCAAAATATTTACTTTAAATCAATATCATGTTACCACCGTGTGCAAAGCACAGGTCTAAACCTTCGTAATGTAAAATTCTCTTTTTTATATATTCTATTCATTTTCCAAATGTTTCCCTTTTATAGATCTATTTACTTTCTAAATAAATATTCCTTTTATAACTCTATTTATTTTATAAACATTTTCTTTTATAAAAATTCTATTTATTCTATATAAATCCTTTTATATATTCTTTTTATTTAACAAATAAACCTTTTCAATTCTATTTATTTAACAATATAAATATTTCCTTTTCAATATACACCTTGAAAATTCCCAATATACATTCCAGTATTTCTCATGGTATTTAAAATACCAAATAACCATGATCATTATCATCCAAACACACATAATCAACAACAGATTTTATATCACATCATACATTACAATATATGAAAAAACAGTAAAATAAATGTTGAGGAATCCAGTTGGATTCCTCCAACCTGTTTCCCTGCATCCATAGATGTTAAACAATATAATAACATCGATTTCATTTCGATATGAAATATTCTGATAAACAGAATCAACATTTGATTAATGATTTATATATATATATATATACTGTTATCTGTCATTGCAACCAATACATCAGCAATTCAACCAACCAATCAACACACATCAATCAATTATCAATTATCATTACTAGATTATATTTATAAAAGTATAAATTGATTAGACTTAGTGAGATTTACTCACATTGGACGACCATCGTTAAATAACGATAACCATCTGTTGTTTCAGACAGACAATTTATTTTGCTACAAATTGTAACGAGCTCAAATTCACTCCCATTCAGTCCCGTTGTGTTGCTCCCATCCATACGATCCCAACTGATCTTGTTTCGTGAAATTTTGATAACGTATGGGTGTAATATCACATTAACAAGTTTGAAATAGTATTTAATTTAATTTTACTTTAATTAAAAATGAACTTGGGCCATTATCCAACATCCCGACCCACTACTTCATTAGACCCGCTCATGAACAGGTCTCCTTCCTCCAGGAAGAAAAGACGCGACTTCCTCCACTTCTTCGAACTACTATTTCCGCTTATTCCTTGATCCAATCACCCTTGTTCTTTCACTTAACCATCAAACTAATTATACCATTGAACTTCGCTAACCTTCCTCTCGAACTTCATACCCAAAAAGCTTAACTCGATTTCGAACTTTTCCCCTGTAGTTTTCAGAACGTCGAGCACCCTTCCAGTAACCAGCGACACCAACACCATCGCAATAACCCAAAGAAAATCGCAAAGATGCTATTTAGCACCAGGAATCCAAAAACGATGGCTAGAACATGGATCGATGCTCCATTCTCCAATTTTCGTGAACCCTAGGTTCTCGATCAAAAACCCCAACCCAAAAATAAGCATCGAACAAGTTGAAACCTATATAAAATTGTAGAGAATCTTCTTAGCAACTCACTGATATGTATCTCATGAATTTAGGATTTTTTTCCATGAATTTAAAATGAATTAGAACCTCACAAATTAGTTTTCTGAGAAAGAAAGTGGCGGCGATATTATTTCTCGGGGTTGACCACGAAGTGAAATTAGTTAGGTTTGTGGAATATGTTAGCGTATTTATAGAAAAATTTAAATGATTTTATATTCCTTATTTTATTAGATTTTAATCAATTGTTGTTTATATTTACTGTTTAAAAATCCATACAGTCACATAACATACCCAAAAATCATGAATATGGACATACGGCTAGAGTTTGACATTACGGACCCAACGAAACTGGTTTCGTCGAATTCCGACTCTGTTTGCTCATACAGCGTATTTTTAACCGTCAAAATACTGACTATTTTTCATATTAAAAATCCGTACGGCCACATACTGACTCCAAAAATCACGTAATTGAAATCTAACAATAATTATTATTCGGGATCCAACAAAATTAGTTTCATCGAAAACGGAGGTCGTTTGCAAAAGTGGCTATTTTTAAAGTTATAAATAACCCATTTAAATATATAAATATATTTAAAAATAATTAAATTAAATATTTATAAATAAATATTATCGCATATATTCACATAAAATATCATATAGCTCCATAATATTCCTATATGAATTTCTAGCTCGATATTTCAAATCCAACCTAAATCGATATTTGATTTATAATGAAATTCCTTTTATATATCGTTATAAATTGTATATGAATTCTATAGTGACTTTTCTCAATTTTGATTTGGACATAAATCAAAATCTACATGACAAAATCCCGATTTTTATCTTCCATCAGAAATATATACTTCACCTGCTCCGAACGTTTCTTGTTTCATAGAAATCCGTCTTAAAACGGATTCTGTATATTCATTTAAAGTTCGAATCGCCAAATAGCGAACTGCCGCGCCATTTCGAGCTCGGTTATAATTATAGTATAATTATATGTTCAACTGTCGTTCAAATAATATATTCGTTAATAAAATTCAACTCTATACAGAATTATATATATTATAAATGATCCAATCCGCATAGTATTGCCATTTCATCTATATTTTGATTATTTCAGAATTAAATATATTATTCTATTATTTATATTAATTGTAACGACCCGGATTTTTTGAACAGTTGATTTTAAATATTTAATATGGTTTTAAATATTGAGTTGATAATATAAATAAATTTTTATATTGGGTTATCGATTTAATAATCGAATATAATTTAATTTAGAGTATATATCGAAATATCGTAATTCTAAATATAATTAAATTGGAAGATTTAAACTGTACTGAAATAGAATTAGATAGTCAATAGAAATTCAAACTAAATAGGAACGATGATAATTATTTATTTTCGAGGAATTTATATTTTTGAGTTTAATTTGTATTGATTTAAATTAACATCTTCTTCATATGATCGAACTAGACTTCAAAACCTATCCCAGTGTATTCAGAATAGTGTTATAACGCTAGAATGCTGGTTGCTACATTCAAATAGGAGTTCAGAAACACAAGATAATTAAAATTTAATAAACACTGTACTAGTTAATACCTACCTTAATAAACCTTGTACCTATTAGAACCTACCTTTGATAAATCATACCCAGTAAACACCTACATTCATTTCCTTAACCAGGAAGTATCTCGCCTCTATAAAATCGCAACATTTCATTCCTCAGTTAATCAATTCACAAAGCTTCAACTGAAAATGGTTGTCTCCTTTTAAGATATAAGGTCGCCCCTCCCTTATAAGCCATATACATTTTCTCATTCCAATTCTATTCCTCTTTCAGCAATAAAATCGAAAGACGCTTCCATTTTTACATCAAAAGAAAAAAACAAATCAAAGCCGCTGTTTCCTTCAATTTCAGAATCACAGAATTCCTTTTTTTCTATTTTGTTATCGCGATTGTTCTTGGTTGTTACTTCTTCAAGCACAAAATTGAAAACCACGAAAAAGAAAAGATCGAACAATTCAAAACTGAGATCGACTTCAGAACAACCGAAATTGGGGGTACGATTCATATTCTGAAGTTCGAATTTTATGACTACGGGTTAGGGCATCGGTAATCGATTTAGGGGGCATTATGGTCAACATGATGGGGTTTAGGGCACTCGATGGTATTTGTTTTTCAAACGGATAATGGGTGGTAGTTCGATTTCGAACCAATGAGCGTGTTGTAGGTCGCGATGATACTGGAGGCGCTGTAATCAAATGGATGAACGAGGTGCGAAGTGGTGTAGTGATGCATATGAAAGATCGTGATGGAGGCGGGATGACCAATCAAGTTCGATTTAAGGATCTATAGGCTGATTTTTCAATTTAGGCGATTTGAGTTTAGTGGTCATTGTTGCTTGCGGATTTTGGACTGCGGCAGTTGATTGGGATTCACAGTGATTGAGAAGTCAGATTATAAGGTATTAAGGTAATGTCTGTTTTAAAATTGAGTAGTATATCATTTTAAAATATTAGTACTCCATTGGAAAGAAATATCATTAGCTAATCTGAATTTAGAAACAAAAAGGAAAAATTTAGTTAGAGTATTATTATATAAATTTTTAATTAGACGAGTGAAATATTTAAACATAAAATCATTAGCTGTTCAAAACCAGGAAGTGTAGAATAGAAAAAATTAAATTATTATACAAGATCTTGTTAAGGGAAATTCATTAACTTATTTATAAAATTCATATTTTTTCTTAGGCAAGGATAAATCGAATGAAATATTTCGTGAGGAGTTCAAAGCCTCAAAAATCGATGAAATGAAATTGGAATTGGTACAAGAGCAAAATAAAATCCCGGTGAGTAAATCTCACTCATATTTTATTTAAAATTATTTTATTCGTTAAAATAATTGTTTGTTGGTTGTTTGGATGCGTTGAAATTTTATTATGGCTATTATAAATATATATTAGTTATTTAGGATTGGTGTTTGTGGCTATTATATATATATATATATATATATATATGTATATATATATATATTGGTGGTCGGATTCCCGCAGTATCATTAGCGGATGCCCGCAGTACCATTAGCGGATGATTACCCAATACGCCCCACGCTATGATAGTGGATGACCTTCTATACCGCGATATCCTGCCTCGAAGCAGGATGGGTATTATTTATGTTAACTAACGTCTGTGGATGCAGGAAAAACAAGTTGGAGGGATCCAACTGGATTCCTCAAAAATATATTATCTGTTTGTTTGTTTGTTTGTTTGCACATATACTGTCATATATGATGTGTTAGAAAACCTGTCAATTATAATTGGTTGTTTTGATTGTTTGAAATATCACTGGGTCTTAATGTTGATTTAAAAAAAATCATGAAAGAAATTTTGAGATTTAAAAAGGAAAATTCTATTTTTCAAAAATAGAATTTGAATTTAGAATGGACTAAAAATATTTACTTGTTTTGAAAATAAATAAAACAAGTATTGAATTTATAAACGATGTTTATAAATTAAATAATACAAGACCTTGAAGTGAATTTATAAATGGTGTTTATAAATAAAATAGACTGATTTTCGTTGGATAATCAGATAATTGAAATGAAATTATAAACAGTGTTTATAGAAATAAAGTGAAAAAAATTATCATTGGATAATTTGAATATTTAAATTCAAATGTGAATTTAAAAATAGAAACGGGGAAATCATTTTAATGAAAGAAACGATGGAATTTATTCTGGTGTTCAGAATATAAATTGAACTAAAATAAATCCATAAGGATTTATGGTTTGATTTCGATTAATTCGAATTTATTTAAATAGAAAATTCAAATGGAATTTGAATATAGAAAATTCAAATAGAATTGAAAATAGAATTTGAATATAGAATTCAAATAGAATTTGAATATAGAAAATTCAAATAGAAATCGAAAATAGAATTTGAAAATAGAAAGTTGAAATCATTTCGAAGTGGGAACGGCGAAATTTATTTCAGAATGCGGATTTTTAAACAGAATAGAAATAAATCCAAAGTATTTATAATTTGTAAAATAAATTGGAATTTAATATAGAAGATCAAAGTAAACAAATTTATTTACGAGTTAGGAAAAATCGACAATTATAGATAATCGAAAATATTATGTTGAATTGGGAAAACTGATTTGATATATATTAAAAATATATTAGAATGGAGTTGGATTTATTATAAACGAGGTTTAAAATGTTTATATATATGTAAATATAATTAAAACGAACTCGCCGCAGCGCGCTAGTTCGTAAATTGGCGATTCGAATTTCAATCGAGTGTATAGAACTCAATTTAAGTCGGAATTCTTTGAAACAAGAAACATCAGGACCGATTTGATAATAATTTTCTAATGGAAGAGAAAATCTAGATTTCGTTGAATAGATTTTGAGTTATGTCAAAATCAAATTTTTAGAAAAACAGCGCTAGAACCATTATAAAACCATAACGGGTTATTTAAATAAATATAAAGATTTTAAGTAAATAAAAATCCGAATTTCAATTAGAAAATCTGGATTGGAGATGTAAAATAAATACGAACTCAAGTTGTATAAGTGAAATGATTTTTTGAAACAAAAATCATATTTTTAATAACAAGATTTACTAATTTAAAGAATAATTAGTTAAATCGAAGTTTGATAACAATTGGGCTTTGGGATAAGTGAATGTGATGTGAGAAATTATATTCAAATTCAGAAAGGAAACCTTGATTCGAATTTGGAATTAAATTAGTTTATAAGCAAGTTAAATTTTATTTGAACGTGATATGTTCAAATAGCAAGTGAAATAGGCAAAAGAGTTAATTAAAGAATAAATTAGGGAATTGAGTTTAAAATGGCTGGATTGAGTTGTAGTAAATTGGGAATGGAAAGATATGTGTTAGACAGGTATTGAATGAAGTATATGAAGAGATATATTGAAATACCCGACGAAAAGGTACACGTTTAAATTCCATATGAGATTTTATGCGCCGAATCGGCTAGCCGCTTGGCTTTTTCTTTTTCTTTTTGATTGGAGAGGCCTGTGTGGCGATTTGGGGATTTTCCCGATGCTCCTGGTACAAAGGAGGTTATGGCGAACTTTTCCGGAAATTTAAGGAGTTAGAATATTTTTAAGATAATTTTGATAGTTAGAAATCAATATATCAATATATATTGAATTCGCTAAGGAAACGAGCTAAAAATAGAATATTATAAACAAAAAGAAAATCTGTGAATTTAAATCGAGTAAGAATAGAAAGAGAAAAGTATATACATTTTAGAAATGGGAAATTGGTTTAATATGGTGTTGATTTTTCGAGTAAGCAGTCTTATCTGTTTTGAAGTTAAATGATGTTTTCAGTCAAGGTCTGAGAGGTAGTTATACCCCAACTTGATTGATTTCATTTTTATTGATAAATAGCAAGATCCAGTCTCGAAGAGAAGTATTTGAATAAGAGTTAGTTGAATAAAATAATTTGGGTTGTTCTAACGATGTTTTACACAACATTCGTTTTAACCCAAGTGGTGGAATTTTTGAAATATATAAGTAAATATTTCTTGAGTATAATTAAAATAGTCGGGAAAGAGATAAGTGATTGAAATTGTTTTCAATTGTAATAGAATATATTTTCTAAATATAGAAAATAAAAGAAGGTGATATATGGAAAAAATATATCCAAATAGCGTAAGAGACCAATAAGATTACTGAAAATATTTGGTTAACAAATATTGATAAGGAAATGGAGAAGAGTTTTAATTAATGAAATATTAATTAAGAGGCCTAGTGATTTGTTGGATGGTTGAAATGTTTGCTTATTTTTCTTCGATAGTTAAATAACCGACTATCGAAGTATTTGTCAATATCTTTGGCAATGTGGAGAGACCGGTTGGATTGTTATCCGAGAACCACTCTGTATTGGCAGTAGCGTTGTGAATCAGATTATACAAAGATAATCAAAGACGGAGTAAAGTGCAAGGGCTTTTTCTATTAATAGAAATTGTGCCTTCGGTTTCGTTCAATCCCAGAACGAACGTATATGGACAAATGTATGACAGAGTATTTCCAATGATCGAATATGTTGGTCTATATAAATATGCATGGTGGCAACGGATTTACTCCCTTAGCATAATATCCGGAATATATTTGTGCAAATCAATGAATGATTAACGGATCTGACAATGTTGCATTCAAAGTGATTGCGTTATAAATGAATGGCAAGTAAGCGTAGCCTCAGGCCTCAGCAATCGGGAAATGACAAAAATCGGGCAGGCAACATGGCTATGTGATTCGCTCCCATTAGGGTGTATAATCACCTATCTAGAGAAATTCCTTTTACTTCTTTAATCTATCGATGTTGTCCCTTTTCGGGAAACGGTTGCTGATCCCAATCGTTGGTGATATACAATCGATGCACTCAAGCGAAATGAGTGGTCGGTCATGTGTGGGCCGGGTTGCAAGATGTTCTTGTTGAACCCAGTGTATTCCCCTCTAGAGATACACTATCGGAAGGTGGTTCCATACCTTGTGGTTGGAAATCCAATCTCCAATAAGCGTCTTGCAGTTTTCGATTTTATATTATATATGGAGCGTGAGATGCAAGCGTTCCGCTAGATTCTATTTATTTGATATAGACATTATTATAATATCACTGCATTTGATATCGAAAATAATTTGTGTTATCGTAATGTAAAAACCATCCGTGTTTATGTGTGGATCGGTCTTACGATTATCATTTGTTTCGAAAGGATTTTTAAAGTTAAACAATTGATTGGAGTTTACTCACACCAGTCCCATGATTGACCTAGAGTTTATTTTGTTTGTTTTCCCTAAAATCTTGGGTGCTCAAATTTGTACGGGCATTCAAGTAGTCGGGATTTTACAGATTCACATGGAAGAGTTTGAAGCAGGAGGCTTCACTGGTTAGCTATAGACTCGTATATTCTGTAATGACCCGCATTCTACGCTTCGGGGGATCGTAGAATATTTATTTCTTTCCCGTATGAAGTCGTATGGTCATGTAACTTTGGGAAACATCCATTAGAGTCATTTCCCATGTTTATGATTTTTGTCGATTTTTAGATGACCATTTTGCCCCTAGTTGATCTTGTTTTGGCCATAACTTTTGATTGGAAAGGAATTTTGACCTGAAACCACTTCCATTGGATTCGTTTGATGGTTTACCTTTCCGTAGAGTGGTCATAATAGCCAAACGGACTTACCGTTTGGGAGATATGGCTAAAATAAAGTTTGGAAGGTGAAAAACTGCTTAACCGGGCCAAATCGGGTGATTAGTGAGTAGGCCCATAACCTATTTCGGGATTAGGGTTATGGGGAGGCTGAAATGAGATAGGGGATCATTCCATTTCAGTTTTCTAGCCTTCACTTATCACCAAGGAACCCTAAAAATGGCCTCCAACCTCTAAATCACCTCCAAATCACCTTTTTGTCAAGGATTTAGCTTAGCAACCCCTAATCAAGGAAGATCTACACCAAAGCAACATTGGAGCTGCTGTTTAGCACCACTATGGGGTCATTACGTCGATCATAGATTTATTTCAGATCTTAGTTTATTTGTGGCTAAGGTGAGTGATTGGCATAGTTTTGCACTAATTATGGCTAATTAGGGGTGATTAGTGTTAATTAGCGAATTTAAACATGATAAAATTTGGGGAAAATGTTCATAAATTCTTAAATGGTGTTTTAGACCTCTGATATGAATTTGGGTTAATTTGGTTAAGTTTTGCTAATCCTATCATTAGTTTCACCTAAACATGCTTAAGGGGAAAATATGGGATTTCGGGTATGTTTGATCCATTTTAACCTATCATATTGATGTTTTGATGTTTGTGGTTGATTATGCATGTTGCTATGACTGTATGAAATGCTTTGTGATTGGTTTCAATAGTTAGAATGGTCGAAAACGTCGTCGAATGGCGTAAACACTTGCTGGAACAGTCTCAGAAAACAGTGCAGGGTTCGGATCGGATCGGATAGGGGGCTCGGATCGGATATGTTGAACTGGGCAAGGGATTCGATCGGATCGGAGCCTAACACTTGGGAAAAGTGGCAAAAAGGAAGGCCACGCTAACTGAACTGGGATCGGATCGGATTGAGGAGGACGGATCGGAGTGGAAGCCTGAAGATGGATCGGATAGGAGCACGTAAAGGATGAGGAGGCGGATCGGAGCGGAAGCATGAACTGGAGGGGGAATGGCACCCAACCCAACCCGACCCGAAGGGAAGCACCCGACCCGACCTAAGGAGGAAGCACCCGACCCGAACCGCACCAGAAGAAGACCCGACCCGAACAGATGGAGGACACCCGACCCGAACCGATGGCTTGAAGAGGAACCCGACCCGACCCAGTATTGACCAATAACCCGAGATGCAAAGGTAGTCCAATATGGGAAGTTAGAGCTCAGGATCCTGTTGGGAACCGATGAGTTCACTTCATGGTTGGACTTTGCTGCGGGACGTGTACTAAGGAGTTGTCGACGTTCATAACTTCGATTCACCACTAAAAATGAATGATAGCTACTTATCAGTGCAGTAGGGTCATTACGACCTGAGGGGCAAGGTGATGGTAGCAAGACTACGTTATCAGTGCAGTAGGGTCATTACGACCTGAGGTGCAAGGTGATGCGTAGTAAGACTATGAGCCAGCGCAGATGGGGTGAACAACTCCATGGGGCAAGTGGACATAGTAAGGATTGGTAAGGCTATGAGCCAGCGCAGATGGGGTGAATAACTCCATGGGGCAAGTGGACATAGCGAGGAATTAGTGGCTACGTTATCAGTGCAGTGAAGCCATTTATGACTTCATGGGGCAGAGTGATCGTAGCAAGGTATGTTGGGTGATCGAAGTGGTGAACATCGTATGCTTTACGCACTGAGTGAGAGATGTGAGGATGGATGCTATGTTTGATTGTTTGTCATCATTATGACATGCACACCTCCCCCACCTCCGTATCTTTACACCGTTTGATATGGTACCTTAGAGTGTTGTACAGTATGTAGTGCTAACTCTTTGGTTGCAGGTCCAGGTTCAGGTATGTTTTAGTCTACCTGTTATTGTTCACTTTAGATGCTTATCGCTCATACCAGGCTTTATGTCTGACCCAGAGTTTTATGTCTCCTCTTATTACTCTGGGTGCTCACACGAGCAGACTAGAGACAGGTTAGCTGGTGATGCCCGAGTAGCTGATTCGGAGGCGGGCAGGAGGCTTCCGCGTATGATATATATATACACGTTCTCCCTGTGTCATTGGTGGTCGCTACTTGGGCATTAGTAGTGTACCTCATTTATATTACTTTTGCTTTGAGACAGTTTGAAAAGTTGTAATAAGCTATATTTTGGATTTCCGCTGCTATGATGCTCAGTTCTGGTTTTTAGCTTATGCACTGTCTCTCCTGTTTTATGTCAAGTATGTTATTATTATATTTTTTTCTATGCGCTGTGAGACATTCTACAGGTTCTTGTATGTTCATTTCCTTCTTCCCTTTTCCTTCTGACGACACGTTCCGTGCTAACTGGACATGTGTACAGCGCACTTTTGGAGTAAATGTCGGTTGGTACGGGGCGGGCCGTCACACTTGGTATCAGAGCCAGGTTGCTTAGTTAACCTAGGGAAAGACACCAGAGAGAGATAGTACGTATATGAGAGCGCGTATTTGTGATTACTTTGGTTTTCAAAAGCTATGTATATATATACTATTAGTAGTATAAGAATGAAGTCGCACTGCACTAGCACCACTATGGGGTCGTTAATCGTTTCCCTTTTTCAGATTGACGATGAGCCGAGACACGAGGGGTGCTGGTAGAGGGACCAACCAAGGGAATGCCGCTGACATGAGGGCGATGTTTACTAACCTCATGAGAGACATGCTTAGGGAAGTGCAAGGGGCAGTTCCCAATCCCGGAGTTGGTGTTGGCCCAGTAGTGCAGGCGCCTAGGGTCGATTTCGCCAAGTTGTGCAAAGATTACACTAATCTTGGTGGAAAGCCGTTCCACGGAATGGAGTCGGCCACAGATGTTCAGGACCGGATGGATAGCTGTGACTGTATCTTCGATGACTTGGGTCTTGAGGATGCGATGAAGAGAAGGCTAGCGTCTCGTCAGCTGCAAGGGCGAGCGATGAATTGGTGGAATGCCATTAGAACAGCTACTCCAGAGGATCAGGTTACCTGGGATCAGTTCAAGGCTCGCTTTAGCAAGAAGTTTATTCCAGCTGCCCAGAAGTCAGTGTTGTTCAAGAGGTTCTTGGAACTCAAGCAGAACGGAAGGGCAGTTTCTGATTATATTGCCTAGTTCGACACTTTGTCGAAGTATGGACTATCTCTTATCGATACTCCTGAGAAGAAGAATGAGAAGTTCATTACTGGTTTGGATGGATACTTGGGGGAAAGGCTTATCAACCACATCGATGAGACTTCTGAATCGATTGTGGGGAAAGCTTTGAGATCAGAGAGTCTTTACCCTAAGTCAAAGACTGAGGCTGCATCTGCAGAAGGGGCAAATCCGCAAGCAGGCGGTGGAGGCAAGAATAACTCTCAGAATAAGAGGAAGCAGGACCAATCAAAGGGTGGCCAGAAAAAGAGCAAGAAGGATGTTGAGTGCTTCAGCTGTGGTAAGAAGGGCCATTATGCTAAAGAATGTCGGGCCAAGCCAGCGGAAAGGAAGTGCTACAACTGTGGTCAAGTGGGACACCATAAGGATAAGTGTCCGCAACCTCTTAAGGAGAAGCAGATTGTGAAAGCATATGCTATTGATGTTGTTCCCTCTTCGTCGAATGCCCCAACTGCGGCGGAGAAAGGAAAGAATGCTGTTGTTCAAGGTATGCTTTCTATTTATGATGTACCAGTTCGAGTTTTGTTTGATACTGGGGCTTCTCGTTCCTTCAAATCTAGTGACCTGGTAGATAGGTTGGGACTGGAACCCGAGATAGTCGATAGACCATTGATTGTGACGAACCCGATTGGTGGTTCGACTAGCCTTAGTATGATTTGCAGGAATTTGGTCTTATCGAGTCATGGATGTATGTTTGTATGTGATTACTTTGTTTTAGGCTTTACTGGGTATGGCATTATATTGGGAGTCGATTGGCTCCAAAGATACGGGGTGGTGGTAGACTGTGAGGGCTTTTTGGTGACAGTGAGGGCGGATGATGGGCGGAGGGTAGTGTTTGGTAGCCTACCTAGTGATGGGGTTATGGCTAGTTTTGTAAATTCCCTCGACATCCCGCAGGATGAGTTGTCAGATGTGCCCGTGGTTGGCCATTATCCGGACGTCTTCGAGGAGGTGACCGGGCTTCCACCACACCGAGAGATTGAGTTCCGTATTGATTTGGTGAAAGATGCCAGACCTATAGTGATGCCACTTCGTCGTATGGCACCAAGGGAGCAGCGAGAGCTCGGGGTGCAAGTCAGCAATCTTTTGAAGAAGGGATTAATCAGAAGGAGTGTCTCCGAGTGGGGAGCATCAGTTGTGTTTGCCACTAAGGCAGATGGTTCCCTTCGTTTGTGTGTGGACTATCGCGAGTTGAATAAGGTGACGAGGAAGAATAAGTATCCTCTACCGCGGATAGATGATTTTTTTGATCAACTGGAAGGAGCAAGAGTGTTCTCCCAGTTGGACCTCGCGACAGGATTTCATCAGCTACGAGTAGCGGATGAGAGTGTTCCGAAAACGGCATTTAGGACGCCGTCTGGATTTTATGAGTGGTTGGTCATGCCATTTGGGTTGACCAATGCACCAGCCTACTTTGTGGATCTTATGAATCGAGTATTCAGAGATCAGTTGAATAAGTTTGTTCTTGTGTTCGTGGATGATATCCTTGTTTATTCAAGGACAGAGGAGGAACACAAGGGACACTTGAGGATAGTGATGGAGGTGTTGAGGAAACACCAATTGAAAGCGAAATTCTCTAAGTGTCATTTTTGGAGAAGGGAAGTGAGATTCTTGGGTCATGTTGTTTAAGAGAGTGGTATTGCCGTGGACCCTGCGAAGGTGGCTACGGTAGAGGATTGGCCTACGCCCAAGAATGCAACAGATGTGAGAAGTTTCTTGGGATTAGCTGGATATTATCGTAAGTTTATCCAGGACTTCTCCAAGATAGCAGCACCGTTGACTCAATTGAGTAAGAAGAATCAGTCCTTCGTCTGGGACGGAGTTTGTGAGGATGCCTTCAAGAGTCTAAAGGAGAAGTTGACGCGTGCGCCAGTGTTAGTCATTCCTAAAGGAAATGAAGAGATGACGGTATACACAGATGCTTATGGTACCGGACTAGGTGCTGTATTGATGCAAAGAGGTAGGGTTGTAGCTTATGCTAGTCGACAGTTAAAGCCGCATGAGAAGAAGTATCCTACCCATGATTTAGAATTAGCAGCGATCGTGTTTGCGCTGAAGATGTGGAGACACTATCTCTTGGGAGAAAGATTTGAGTTGTTTACCGATCATAAATCGTTAAAGTATCTCTTCTCCCAGAAGGATCTGAATCTCCGTCAGCAGAGATGGTTAGAGTTCTTGGCTTCGTATGATTTTGATATCGCATATACACCTGGGAAAGGTAATGCGGTAGCCGATGCCTTGAGTAGGAGACATGCCAGTTTAGGGGCAATGTTTCTTGAATGGAAGCAACTGAAGTATATCGTGGGGTTTGATTTCAGACCAAAGTGCGAATTGGATCCAGTTATGCTAGCTAGTTTGACGATCAGACCCACTTTGATAGAGCGGATTGGTTCCAGCCAGAGGGACGATCCTAATCTATTGGAAATCATCTCCAAGTTAGAGATGGGTATCGATGAGGAGATGAAGGCGTATGGGCTTGATCGAGATGGATGGCTTCGGAAGAATGGAAGACTAGTTGTGCCCAACGTGAATGGTTTGAGAGATGAAGTGCTTAGAGAATGTCATCACGAAAAATTGACTATACATCCCGGTGGTAATAAGATGTATCGAGACATGAAGCAAACCTACTACTGGGAAGGGATGAAAAGAGACGTTGGGGAGTTTATATCCAAATGCATGAATTGCCAGCTAGTTAAAGCCGAGCAAAAGAAGCCTAGTGGTTTGTTGCAACCATTAGAAATTCCCGAATGGAAATGGGAGCAAGTCTCGATGGATTTCATCGATGGTTTACCGAGGACTAGGTCGGGATACGATAGCATTTGGGTAATTGTGGATCGATTGACTAAGAGCGCAAGATTTATACCAGTCAAATCGACCAGAACGGCCTCCAAGTTGGCAGAATTGTATATGAAGTGGGTAGTGAGATTTCATGGAGTACCCAAAAGCATTGTGAGTGACCAAGACCCGTTGTTCACTAGTGGGTTTTGGAAGAGCTTACAAGAGGCTCTAGGGTCAGGATTACATCTCAGTACCGCATACCATCCTCAGACCGACGGTCAGACGGAGAGGGTGAATCGTATATTGGAAGATCTCTTAAGAGCTTGTATATTGGATTTTGGTGGATCATGGGATGACCATTTGCATCTAGTAGAGTTTGCATATAATAATAGCTACCAATCCAGTATCGGTATGGCTCCATATGAAGCTTTGTACGGAAGACCATGCAACTCACCATCATGTTGGATAGAGACTGGCGAGAAGTTTGTGCTTGGACCAGATGTGGTGAGGGAAACTTCCGATAAGATTAAGATCATTCAACAACGGATGAAGACTGCCCAAGATAGGCAGAAAAGTTATGCTGATAAGAGGAGAAGAGACTTGAAATTCTCCATTGGTGACTTGGTGTTTGTCAAGATCTCTCCGTTAAAGAGCGTGATTCGATTTGGCAGGAGAGGCAAGTTGGCACCAAGATTTGTTGGCCCATTCCTTGTTCTTGAACTAGTCGGGAATTTGGCATATAGAGTTGGCTTACCAGAGAAAATGGCGGGAGTTCACAATGTATTTCATGTTTCCCAACTAAGGAAGTTCGTTCACGACTCAGATATGACTATTTCACCTGATCAGTTAGAGGACTTCGAAGTAGAACCCGAGGCGGTTGAGAACCGCAAGCCGATTCGTATTGTGGGGAACGATACGAAGCAACTTCGAAGGAAGGCGGTGAAGCTAGTCAAGGTTCAGTGGGGTGAGGACGAGAATGACTGTACTTGGGAGACAGAGGAGAGCATTAGAAAGACGTATCCAGAACTCTTTGCCTGGTAAGACTTACTTCGTAATTTAGTTATTTCCGCATGCTAGGATAGACTTGTTTTGCATGTTTGATTGTTGTTTTATGATTGAAAGGCATGCGGGACCTTTGTATGTGTTTTGATTAGGGAATTTCGGGGGCGAAATTTCTTAAGGGGGGGAGAGTGTAATGACCCGCATTCTACGCATCGGGGGATCGTAGAATATTTATTTCTTTCCTGTATGAAGTCGTATGGTCATGTAACTTTGGGAAACATCCATTAGAGTCATTTCCCATGTTTATGATTTTTGTCGATTTTTAAATGACCATTTTGCCCCTAGTTGATCTTGTTTTGGCCATAACTTTTGATTGGAAAGGAATTTTGACCTGAAACCACTCCCATTGGATTCGTTTGATGGTTTATCTTTCCGTAGAGTGGTCATAATAGCCAAACGGACTTACTGTTTGGGAGATATGGCTGAAATAAGGTTTGGAAGGTGAAAAACTGCTTAACCGGGCCAAATCGGGTGATTAGTGAGTAGGCCCATAACCTATTTCGGGATTAGGGTTATGGGGAGGCTGAAATGAGATAGAGGATCATTCCATTTCAGTTTTCTAGCCTCCACTTATCACCAAGGAACCCTAAAAATGGCCTCCAACCTCTAAATCACCTCCAAATCACCTTTTTGTCAAGGATTTGGCTTAGCAACCCCTAATCAAGGAAGATCTACACCAAAGCAACATTGGAGCTGCTGTTTAGCATTGGGATTCACCTCAAATCAGAGATTTATTTCAGATCTTAGTTTATTTGTGGCTAAGGTGAGTGATTTGCGTAGTTTTGCACTAATTATGGCTAATTAGGGGTGATTAGTGTTAATTAGCGAATTTAAACATGATAAAATTTGGGGGAAATGTTCATAAATTCTTAAATGGTGTTTTAGACCTCTGATATGAATTTGGGTTAATTTGGTTAAGTTTTGCTAATCCTATCATTAGTTTCACCTAAACATGCTTAAGGGGAAAATATGGGATTTCGGGTATGTTTGATCCATTTTAACCTATCATATTGATGTTTTGATGTTTGTGGTTGATTATGCATGTTGCTATGACTGTATGAAATGCTTTGTGATTGTTTTCAATAGTTAGAATGGTCGAAAACGTCGTCGAATGGCGTAAACACTTGCTGGAACAGTCTCAGAAAACAGTGCAGGGTTCGGATCGGATAGGGGGCTCGGATCGGATATGTTGAACTGGGCAAGGGATTCGATCAGATCGTAGCCTAACACTTGGGAAAAGTGGCAAAAAGGAAGGCCACACTAACTGAACTGGGATCGGATCGGATTGAGGAGGACGGATCAGAGTGGAAGCCTGAAGTTGGATCGGATAGGAGCAGGTAAAGGATGAGGAGGCGGATCGGAGCGGAAGCATGAACTGGAGGGGGAATGGCACCCAACTCGACCCGAAGGGAAGCACCCGACCCGACTTAAGGAGGAAGCACCCGACACGAACTGCACCAGAAGAAGACCCGACCCGAACAGATGGAGGACACCCGGCCCGAACCGATGGCTTGAAGAGGAACCCGACCCGACCCAGTATTGACCAATAACCCGAGATGCAAAGGTAGTCCAATATGGGAAGTTAGAGCTCAGGATCCAGTTGGGAACCGATGAGTTCACTTCATGGTTGGACTTTGCTGCGGGACGTGTGCTAAGGAGTTGTCGACGTTCATAACTTCGATTCACCACTAAAAATGAATGATGGCTACTTATCAGTGCAGTAGGGTTATTACAACCTAAGGGGCAAGGTGATGGTAGCAAGACTACGTTATCAGTGCAGTAGGGTCATTATGACCTGAGGGGCAAGGTGATGCGTAGTAAGACTATGAGCCAGCGCAGATGTGGTGAACAACTCCATGGGGCAAGTGGACATAGTAAGGATTGGTAAGGCTATGAGCCAGCGCAGATGGGGTGAATAACTCCATGGGGCAAGTGGACATAGCGAGGAATTAGTGGCTATGTTATCAGTGCAGTGAAGCCATTTATGAATTCATGGGGCAGAGTGATCGTAGCAAGGTATGTTGGGTGATCGAAGTGGTGAACATCGTATGCTTTACGCACTGAGTGAGGGATGTGAGGATGGATGCTATGTTTAATTATTTGCCATCATTATGACATGCATACCTCCCCCACCTCCGTATCTTTACACCATTTGATATGGTACCTTAGAGTGTTGTACAGTATGTAGTGCTAACTCTTTGGTTGCAGGTCCAGGTTCAGGTATGTGATAACCCCAAACTTCCACAAGTGAAAGCAGGAGAAATCATTTTTGGAATACAACATAAATACAATAAAACAGAACACAGATACAATATAGCAAAGGAGATTCATAGAGTAATAACATTATAGCAGCGGAAAAATATAATGTCATCAATCACAGAAATTCCACAGTCACAGAAACTAAGATTATTACAACGAGTTTGCAGAAAAGAAATAAGTTTGATGTCTAAAAAGAAAAGAAAAGATGCCAATAGAAACAAAAAGTCTTCAAGCTCCAAGTCATCACCTCTTCTCCCAAGCAGAATCCAAGAGAGAGAAAATAAGCAGCTTCAAAGAAAAGCTCCAAGCAAAGAATGAACCTGTCTACTTGGCTGCCCGTGTAGAAGAGAGGGCACCCAAGTTTGCAAAAAGGTGAAACAAACTATGGGTCAGTCGTGGGACTGGTGTGAGAATTCTTAAATAACTTATACTAATAAGGCAAATCCAAAGACCACGCCGCTAACGCGGAACGGGTTGTACCAATGGATTGCCGTGCATAACTATAGTGTCAATACAGATAAGTAAAACGTAACAAAACGCAATGTCTTTTGAAAAATGGAACCACCATAAGACTCAGGTCCCATCACACAATGCAACGCACACCAAGAGGATAGAGTTTTACCTTATGGTGGTTAAACATGCTAAATACGCCAAATACGTAACTAATACTATTATTAGTGTATATGGTTTCAAAACAATTCAAATTATAAGTATCAATCCTAGGAAGCATAGGTACCATATATTATGCCTCCAATACTAGTAATACAATCAAATCCGTCGGGGTCGTATTGGAAATTTGGGTTTCCATCATGAGTCCAGGCTAGGGAGGACTCCTTACCGATTCGAGACACTCTAGTTAATGCCTCAGGATTACCCGCAGTTAACCCTTGGAAATGGCAGGGCCGGTCCTCACATACAGCTTAGAGGATTAGTTATTCCTAAGTACACGTTCCCCGGTCCTATAGGACCTATCCGAGGCGCCTCATTTCATCATCCTCCAAAAGTAAAATGACTACTAACTAGAAAGAAACGTGCTACTTTCCCTGCGTTCCCTTCCCCCTTTTTAGACTCTACCGGTTTGTGAGGCTCGTGAAGTCATGTTCTTCATACCACAAGGTTCTGCTTTTCAACAAGAAACCCTGATCATTGCATCTTAGTATGCCACACCGTCACTCCATACCGTACTATTGATCTTCCGTCACTATATAAACGGGTGTTAAGTAGAGAATAAATTCTCTACCACCAATCGTTTATATATTAACTGAATATCAACAACATAATATTTTGTAGGGTACGATGTCAGACACACCATCCATTTATACCCATGCTCTAGGTCTGAACTAGGGTCAAACCCGTGAAATCAACACGTACGTTTGGGCAATTACCCCGACCCTTGAATTGGGATCAAACCAACTCAGAGTCTTGATCGTTGTCCATTCGAGGGGAGATTTACGGTCTTCATACGCCGTCTTCATACTTGAATTCTTGAAATCGTACGATCATTTGGAATGGGATTAACCCGGACTTCCCAAATAATCTCGCATTCATATATTTTGAGAAAAACATATTTCATATCGTTATTTTATTTTATAACGATTAATTCTTGCCTTAATTATTTTAATATAATTAATTCCTTATTTAACGACGCTTCAGGTCAAGGGCGACCTTGGCGCTGTTTTCAATCAATTTTGTTTTTCACTTTCCTCAAAATCTAACCGTTGGATTTTAGCGTAGCTTATATCTTTGGAAAGATTTTTCCAAGACGGTCCTAACGGTTTCAGTTTTGGGAAAATCCGACGGTCGGATCTTCCGGTATATTCGTTTAAAAGTTCGATTTCAAAACACGAACTACTGCGCTCGATTCGTTATATTATAATTATATATATATAAATAATTCGTTTAGTTTGTCGTCCCTACGTGCAGCTTACATTTCTCTTAACTTTCACCTTTCTACTTACCTGACAATGTAGTTTAGGATTAGACGATAATTCTTCCCTTTTTAATTCATTATTATTTATTTTATACTTTATAATTTTCATTTAAGAATGTAAATTATAATGTGCCATTCCATTCATTTCTTTATATGTTTCTTTTCCAATTTCATTATGAATAATGAACACTTTCCTATGGTGTAAGTTCCCTTTTACCTACATTATAAATAATGTTAATGTTTCAATACAGTTCCTTACCTTTCATTTAACATTATAAATAATGTTATTCTTACATACGTTTCATTTCTTTTATTTAACATTATAAATAATGTTAAACCTTACATACAGTTTCATTTCTTTTATTTAACATTATAAATAATGTTAAACCTTACATACAGTTTCATTTCTTTTATTTACATTATAAATAATGTTAAACCTTACTACGGGGTGAATTCTCTTTTTATATACATTATAAAATAATGTTAATACCATACGGTATAAATTCTTATGTGTTAACATTAAAATTAAATGTTAACTTGACATACGATGAAATTTTCTCTTATATTAACATTAAAAATAATGTTAACTACATACAGTGTTATTTTCTTTTTAACATTAACATTAAAATGTTAATATCATACAATGGTGTTATTCTTATAATATAATGCATAAATAAAATGTAATCTCTTTCCTACAGTTAATCCTCTTTAAATTACCATTATAACTAATGTCGATTTCCCATGCATTGTAAATTACTTATTTTTAACATTAAAAATAATGTACTCTTCCTACGATAGAAATACTCTTTTTATTAACTTTTGAAATGATGTTACATTTACATACAATAAATGTTAATGAACCATATAGTGTTTTTCTCTTTTATTTTCCATTCCATTAACATTAGAAATAAATGTTAATGAATCATACAATGCATTTTCTATATTTTTAATATAGACAAAAATGTTAAATTATCATATGGTGGAATTTTCTATATAACATTAACAAAAAATTTCCATTCAACATACGGTGAAAATTTTCTATAATTCTAATATTAACACAAATGAATGTTAATCTCATACGGTTCATTTTCTTAGTACATAACATTAAAAATAATGTTAATGAATCATACAGTGACATTTTCATATTTAACAAAATAAGTATCAATCAATCATACGGTAAATATTTTCATTTTTTACAAAATGCTATTTTATCATACGATGCAAATTTATATTTTTATAACATGCCGAAAAATGTTATTTAACATACAATGCAAACTTATATGACCAAAAATGTTATTTAACATACAATGCAAACTTATATTTTTATAACATGACCAAAAATGTTATTTAACATACAATGCAAACTTATATTTTTATAACATTAAATAAAAATGACAAAAATTCCATTCACATACAATGCATTCTTATATGTTAAACATTAAATAAAAATGACAAAAATACCATTCACATACAATGCATTCTTATATGTTAAACATTAAATAAAAATGACAAAAATACTTTTATCTTAACATTAAAAATGATGCTAAATCATCCTTTCTTTTTATATAACAAAAATGAATGTTAATTTAATATGCATTCATTTCATTTTTAATTAACATAAAAATAAATGTTAATTTAACCTACAATACATTTTCCTTTTTATTAACATTAACAATAAATGTTAATTTTACATGCCTTACATTTCATATTCATTAACATTAAAAATAAATGTTAATTTTTCATGAAATGAAAATTCTTTTATTTCTTAACACTTAAACAAAAATGTTATTTGACTTACAATGCATTTTCTATTTTTTTTTTTTTTTAACATAACCAAAATGCTAGTTTACATAAAATGCAAATTTATATATTTTTAACATGACAAAACGCTGGTTTAACATACAGTGCATTTTTATATTAATAACAGGACAAAAATGCTGATTTAACATACAGTGTATTTTCTATGTAACATTAACAAAAATGTTATTGAATCATACGGTGTATATTTTCATATTTTTATCATAACAAAAATGTCATTCATTTCATACGATGTATATTTTCATATTTTAACATAATAAAAATGTCATTCATTTCATACGATGCATATTTTCATATTTTAACATAATAAAAATGTCATTCATTTCATACGATGCATATTTTCATATTTTAACATAATAAAAGGTTATATTATCATACGAAGTCATTTCCTATATTAATATGTACAAAATGTCACTCTAACATACAATGAACAAATTCAACATTTTCTATTTTAGTATATTAAAATGTTAATTATCATACAATGAACATTTTCAACATTTTCCACAAATGTCATTATCATAAGGTGACCGTTCTTTATATTAACATTAAATAAAAATGTTAATTTCATACGGTGAACATTATATTAACAAAAATTGCTCATTAACATACGGTGAATAATTTCTATTTTAATATTGACAAAATTTATCAATTAACATACTATGGCAATTTCTATTTTATTAATGAACAAAAATAGTGCCC
This sequence comes from Allium sativum, assembly GCA_030737875.1. Taxonomy (NCBI): domain Eukaryota; kingdom Viridiplantae; phylum Streptophyta; class Magnoliopsida; order Asparagales; family Amaryllidaceae; genus Allium; species Allium sativum. Next base: position 859,444,423 of record CM060915.1, on the reverse strand, counting down.
ATCAACATACGGTGTATAATCCCATTTCATAATGACACAAATTTGTCCATAAACATATAGTGACATATTCTATTTTATAATGACAAAAATAGTTCATTTCATACAGTGACATATTCAATTTTATACATACCAAATGTCATTGAACATACAATGAATAATTTTCTATTTTTAAACATTGACAAAAATGCCAATGAACATACCATGAATAATTTTCTATTTTAAACATTGGCAAAAATGCCAATGAACATACCATGAATAATTTTCTATTAAATATTGAACAAATTTGTTCATTAACCTAGTCAATTCTATTTACCTATGAACATGAAATCAAGGGATCTAATATTAGCCATTCAATCATATAACAAGGCATCACCAAATCATAACCAACAACAGATCAGAATCATATTATAATCGCATCATATACTGAATAGTTTATTTTAATGTAAAATTTTTAAATAAAGGATTCTCACATTGAATTTTTTGGCCAAAATTTTACTGTCTCCTTTTCAGCTGCGGTCTGCGCCATCGCGAAGCTCTTAATTTTGTGATTCCAACGCAATTTACGGTTCGTCAAACGGACCTCGTATGAAAGAGTTATGAATTTTTAAAGATCGGGTAATTAAATAATTAATTAATATTCGTGAAAATACCTAAAAATTTCACCGTCTCAAAATTGGACAAAATTAGTGTCCACGCGTCCATCTCGTCGCCACGATCCCAACGCACCTGAAATCGTCGATTTTCGACTTCGTATGAGTGAGTTATGCAATTTTAAAGTTCTGGAAATTAATTAAATAATTTAAAAATAAAATAGAAAATACCCTCAGCCCGTTGACCGAAAAACACTGTTCACCGCCGAACTTTGACCGCACTTTGCCGCTGCCTCGGGCCACCTGACGCCACGGGACCACCGCCAATGTCTTCGTCTTGGCGAGACGCACACCACCAGAAAGAGCCGCCTCTAAAGCTTCTCCGATCATCGGGAAATCGCCTAGAAAGGATTTCGCCTCGCGGGTCCCACAGGCCGCCTCACACCTCCAAACTGCCTGAAATTTGGCGAGCACCTCCACCTCACGTAGACGAAAAACTTCCGTGTTCGTGACTTCGTCTAATTCTTCCTCGATTCACGGGAATTTCTTGATTTACGTTTTGAGCTTCTGAATTTCGAAAACAGCGAGCTTTAAGACGAGATTCCGGCGAATCCGAGCGCTGTTTGACAAAACCGACTACACCATTAGCTTCGTATCGTCGAGACCTTCGAGAGGACATATAATTTGCTATGGTTTGAAGAGATTTTATTTTCGACAAATTTTAGAGGAAGAGAGAGCCGCCATGGAAATTGAGAAAAAATGATGGAAAATAGAAGTGGCTGCTGAGCATTTCGATTTTCAGCCCTAAATCTCAGAAAAAAGATAATATATACCATGGGTTTAATTTTGGTTTGGGCCCAAATATCATTACGTGCCCAATTACTCAATTTCCAACTGTTTTCTTCAATTCAGAAATTCTTATAAATACATGCTGATTTCAAAATTAATAAATTTTTAAACATAATTATTTCAGGTCATTACAAACCCAACGAACCTGATTTCGTAATTTTCCGATTCCGTATGAATTTATTATAAATTTCCGAAGTCTGAAAATAGGCTGTATTTACACTGTAAAAATTATACAGGCCACAAAATAATTCCAAAAATTATAAATTTTATAATTTAACCTTAATTTAATATTCCGAATCCATAGAAACTGGTTTCGTCGAATTCGGAGTTCGTTTGCAAAAATTCTATTTTTCAGGTGTATATTTTAATATTTAAAAATACCAAAAATAGTGGAAATTTTCCGAAACTCAAAAATATAAGTTCTTATAGTCATTTTTATATGTAAACAACATTCTAAAACCAATGGAGATGGTTTCGGGTCCTAATTCCTTATTCTGCAAAATGTAGCATTTTGGCCCTTATAAATTTCATAGCGACCTTTCTAAATATTGAATTGGCCATAACTTTTGATTCCCGTTATGAAATTTCGATTCTTCGGATTCGTTGGAAAGATATTTTTAAATAGATTCTAATATTTTTGGTTTCACTAAAATCCGTTAAATTTTGCATCCTGTACATTCAGTTAAAGTTTCAAATTAAAATTTCAAACTGCAGCGCTTGTTTTCAATTCCTTTTATATACAAATTAAATTTATTCGTTTTAACTTCGATTAAAATAAATCAATCATTTAAAATACTTTTAATTCATTAAAATTAAAATTTATTTTGGCCCTAAAATCCTGGGTCGTTACAATCTCCCCCACTTAAGAACTTTTCGTCTCCGAAAAGGAAAAAGAAAAATAGAAGAGGAAAAGAGGAAGAATAAACACAGAGAATGTTGAAACGTTTTGACAGAAATAGTACCGCCTATAACATCAGGCCTTCCACCGAAGAAGTTAGTCCTTTCGCTCCTTCGTACACATGTGCCAATTGAGCATCGCCACTTCACTTAGTCTTCTTCGAATGTATGGTCAAGGAAAGAGTCAAAACAACAGAAAAGGTGATTCTAAGAGATAGAAAAGATCGAAGGATGAATGAAAAGATGACGTTAAAGTGACTGGCTATTATGTATCTCATGAACTGTTCGCCATAGAATATAGTGATTCTATGTAAACGAATTATTATAGATATGTTGTACTCCGCTTTGTAAACCAAAGCTCTGATACCAACTGTGATAACCCCAAACTTCCACAAGTGAAAGCAGGAGAAATCATTTTTGGAATACAACATAAATACAATAAAACAGAACACGGATACAATATAGCAAAGGAGATTCATAGAGTAATAACATTATAGCAGCGGAAAAATATAATGTCATCAATCACAGAAATTCCACAGTCACAGAAACTAAGATTATTACAACGAGTTTGCAGAAAAGAAATAAGTTTGATGTCTAAAAAGAAAAGAAAAGATGCCAATAGAAACAAAAAGTCTTCAAGCTCCAAGTCATCACCTCTTCTCCCAAGCAGAATCCAAGAGAGAGAAAATAAGCAGCTTCAAAGAAAAGCTCCAAGCAAAGAATGAACCTGTCTACTTGGCTGCCCGTGTAGAAGAGAGGGCACCCAAGTTTGCAAAAAGGTGAAACAAACTATGGGTCAGTCGTGGGACTGGTGTGAGAATTCTTAAATAACTTATACTAATAAGGCAAATCCAAAGACCACGCCGCTAACGCGGAACGGGTTGTACCAATGGATTGCCGTGCATAACTATAGTGTCAATACAGATAAGTAAAACGTAACAAAACGCAATGTCTTTTGAAAAATGGAACCACCATAAGACTCAGGTCCCATCACACAATGCAACGCACACCAAGAGGATAGAGTTTTACCTTATGGTGGTTAAACATGCTAAATACGCCAAATACGTAACTAATACTATTATTAGTGTATATGGTTTCAAAACAATTCAAATTATAAGTATCAATCCTAGGAAGCATAGGTACCATATATTATGCCTCCAATACTAGTAATACAATCAAATCCGTCGGGGTCGTATTGGAAATTTGGGTTTCCATCATGAGTCCAGGCTAGGGAGGACTCCTTACCGATTCGAGACACTCTAGTTAATGCCTCAGGATTACCCGCAGTTAACCCTTGGAAATGGCAGGGCCGGTCCTCACATACAGCTTAGAGGATTAGTTATTCCTAAGTACACGTTCCCCGGTCCTATAGGACCTATCCGAGGCGCCTCATTTCATCATCCTCCAAAAGTAAAATGACTACTAACTAGAAAGAAACGTGCTACTTTCCCTGCGTTCCCTTCCCCCTTTTTAGACTCTACCGGTTTGTGAGGCTCGTGAAGTCATGTTCTTCATACCACAAGGTTCTGCTTTTCAACAAGAAACCCTGATCATTGCATCTTAGTATGCCACACCGTCACTCCATACCGTACTATTGATCTTCCGTCACTATATAAACGGGTGTTAAGTAGAGAATAAATTCTCTACCACCAATCGTTTATATATTAACTGAATATCAACAACATAATATTTTGTAGGGTACGATGTCAGACACACCATCCATTTATACCCATGCTCTAGGTCTGAACTAGGGTCAAACCCGTGAAATCAACACGTACGTTTGGGCAATTACCCCGACCCTTGAATTGGGATCAAACCAACTCAGAGTCTTGATCGTTGTCCATTCGAGGGGAGATTTACGGTCTTCATACGCCGTCTTCATACTTGAATTCTTGAAATCGTACGATCATTTGGAATGGGATTAACCCGGACTTCCCAAATAATCTCGCATTCATATATTTTGAGAAAAACATATTTCATATCGTTATTTTATTTTATAACGATTAATTCTTGCCTTAATTATTTTAATATAATTAATTCCTTATTTAACGACGCTTCAGGTCAAGGGCGACCTTGGCGCTGTTTTCAATCAATTTTGTTTTTCACTTTCCTCAAAATCTAACCGTTGGATTTTAGCGTAGCTTATATCTTTGGAAAGATTTTTCCAAGACGGTCCTAACGGTTTCAGTTTTGGGAAAATCCGACGGTCGGATCTTCCGGTATATTCGTTTAGAAGTTCGATTTCAAAACACGAACTACTGCGCTCGATTCGTTATATTATAATTATATATATATAAATAATTCGTTTAGTTTGTCGTCCCTACGTGCAGCTTACATTTCTCTTAACTTTCACCTTTCTACTTACCTGACAATGTAGTTTAGGATTAGACGATAATTCTTCCCTTTTTAATTCATTATTATTTATTTTATACTTTATAATTTTCATTTAAGAATGTAAATTATAATGTGCCATTCCATTCATTTCTTTATATGTTTCTTTTCCAATTTCATTATGAATAATGAACACTTTCCTATGGTGTAAGTTCCCTTTTACCTACATTATAAATAATGTTAATGTTTCAATACAGTTCCTTACCTTTCATTTAACATTATAAATAATGTTATTCTTACATACGTTTCATTTCTTTTATTTAACATTATAAATAATGTTAAACCTTACATACAGTTTCATTTCTTTTATTTAACATTATAAATAATGTTAAACCTTACATACAGTTTCATTTCTTTTATTTACATTATAAATAATGTTAAACCTTACTACGGGGTGAATTCTCTTTTTATATACATTATAAAATAATGTTAATACCATACGGTATAAATTCTTATGTGTTAACATTAAAATTAAATGTTAACTTGACATACGATGAAATTTTCTCTTATATTAACATTAAAAATAATGTTAACTACATACAGTGTTATTTTCTTTTTAACATTAACATTAAAATGTTAATATCATACAATGGTGTTATTCTTATAATATAATGCATAAATAAAATGTAATCTCTTTCCTACAGTTAATCCTCTTTAAATTACCATTATAACTAATGTCGATTTCCCATGCATTGTAAATTACTTATTTTTAACATTAAAAATAATGTACTCTTCCTACGATAGAAATACTCTTTTTATTAACTTTTGAAATAATGTTACATTTACATACAATAAATGTTAATGAACCATATAGTGTTTTTCTCTTTTATTTTCCATTCCATTAACATTAGAAATAAATGTTAATGAATCATACAATGCATTTTCTATATTTTTAATATAGACAAAAATGTTAAATTATCATATGGTGGAATTTTCTATATAACATTAACAAAAAATTTCCATTCAACATACGGTGAAAATTTTCTATAATTCTAATATTAACACAAATGAATGTTAATCTCATACGGTTCATTTTCTTAGTACATAACATTAAAAATAATGTTAATGAATCATACAGTGACATTTTCATATTTAACAAAATAAGTATCAATCAATCATACGGTAAATATTTTCATTTTTTACAAAATGCTATTTTATCATACGATGTAAATTTATATTTTTATAACATGCCGAAAAATGTTATTTAACATACAATGCAAACTTATATGACCAAAAATGTTATTTAACATACAATGCAAACTTATATTTTTATAACATGACCAAAAATGTTATTTAACATACAATGCAAACTTATATTTTTATAACATTAAATAAAAATGACAAAAATTCCATTCACATACAATGCATTCTTATATGTTAAACATTAAATAAAAATGACAAAAATACCATTCACATACAATGCATTCTTATATGTTAAACATTAAATAAAAATGACAAAAATACTTTTATCTTAACATTAAAAATGATGCTAAATCATCCTTTCTTTTTATATAACAAAAATGAATGTTAATTTAATATGCATTCATTTCATTTTTAATTAACATAAAAATAAATGTTAATTTAACCTACAATACATTTTCCTTTTTATTAACATTAACAATAAATGTTAATTTTACATGCCTTACATTTCATATTCATTAACATTAAAAATAAATGTTAATTTTTCATGAAATGAAAATTCTTTTATTTCTTAACACTTAAACAAAAATGTTATTTGACTTACAATGCATTTTCTATTTTTTTTTTTTAACATAACCAAAATGCTAGTTTACATAAAATGCAAATTTATATATTTTTAACATGACAAAACGCTGGTTTAACATACAGTGCATTTTTATATTAATAACAGGACAAAAATGCTGATTTAACATACAGTGTATTTTCTATGTAACATTAACAAAAATGTTATTGAATCATACGGTGTATATTTTCATATTTTTATCATAACAAAAATGTCATTCATTTCATACGATGTATATTTTCATATTTTAACATAATAAAAATGTCATTCATTTCATACGATGCATATTTTCATATTTTAACATAATAAAAATGTCATTCATTTCATACGATGCATATTTTCATATTTTAATATAATAAAAAGTTATATTATCATACGAAGTCATTTCCTATATTAATATGTACAAAATGTCACTCTAACATACAATGAACAAATTCAACATTTTCTATTTTAGTATATTAAAATGTTAATTATCATACAATGAACATTTTCAACATTTTCCACAAATGTCATTATCATAAGGTGACCGTTCTTTATATTAACATTAAATAAAAATGTTAATTTCATACGGTGAACATTATATTAACAAAAATTGCTCATTAACATACGGTGAATAATTTCTATTTTAATATTGACAAAATTTATCAATTAACATACTATGGCAATTTCTATTTTATTAATGAACAAAAATAGTGCCCATCAACATACGGTGTATAATCCCATTTCATAATGACACAAATTTGTCCATAAACATATAGTGACATATTCTATTTTATAATGACAAAAATAGTTCATTTCATACAGTGACATATTCAATTTTATACATACCAAATGTCATTGAACATACAATGAATAATTTTCTATTTTTAAACATTGACAAAAATGCCAATGAACATACCATGAATAATTTTCTATTTTAAATATTGGCAAAAATGCCAATGAACATACCATGAATAATTTTCTATTAAATATTGAACAAATTTGTTCATTAACCTAGTCAATTCTATTTACCTATGAACATGAAATCAAGGGATCTAATATTAGCCATTCAATCATATAACAAGGCATCACCAAATCATAACCAACAACAGATCAGAATCATATTATAATCGCATCATATACTGAATAGTTTATTTTAATGTAAAATTTTTAAATAAAGGATTCTCACATTGAATTTTTTGGCCAAAATTTTACTGTCTCCTTTTCAGCTGCGGTCTGCGCCATCGCGAAGCTCTTAATTTTGTGATTCCAACGCAATTTACGGTTCGTCAAACGGACCTCGTATGAAAGAGTTATGAATTTTTAAAGATCGGGTAATTAAATAATTAATTAATATTCGTGAAAATACCTAAAAATTTCACCGTCTCAAAATTGGACAAAATTAGTGTCCACGCGTCCATCTCGTCGCCACGATCCCAACGCACCTGAAATCGTCGATTTTCGACTTCGTATGAGTGAGTTATGCAATTTTAAAGTTCTGGAAATTAATTAAATAATTTAAAAATAAAATAGAAAATACCCTCAGCCCGTTGACCGAAAAACACTGTTCACCGCCGAACTTTGACCGCACTTTGCCGCTGCCTCGGGCCACCTGACGCCACGGGACCACCGCCAATGTCTTCGTCTTGGCGAGACGCACCACCACCAGAAAGAGCCGCCCCTAAAGCTTCTCCGATCATCGGGAAATCGCCTAGAAAGGATTTCGCCTCGCGGGTCCCACAGGCCGCCTCACACCTCCAAACTGCCTGAAATTTGGCGAGCACCTCCACCTCACGTAGGCGAAAAACTTCCGTGTTCGTGACTTCGTCTAATTCTTCCTCGATTCACGGGAATTTCTTGATTTACGTTTTGAGCTTCTGAATTTCGAAAACAGCGAGCTTTAAGACGAGATTCCGGCGAATCCGAGCGCTGTTTGACAAAACCGACTACACCATTAGCTTCGTATCGTCGAGACCTTCGAGAGGACATATAATTTGCTATGGTTTGAAGAGATTTTATTTTCGACAAATTTTAGAGGAAGAGAGAGCCGCCATGGAAATTGAGAAAAAATGATGGAAAATAGAAGTGGCTGCTGAGCATTTCGAATTTCAGCCCTAAATCTCAGAAAAAAGATAATATATACCATGGGTTTAATTTTGGTTTGGGCCCAAATATCATTACGTGCCCAATTACTCAATTTCCAACTGTTTTCTTCAATTCAGAAATTCTTATAAATACATGCTGATTTCAAAATTAATAAATTTTTAAACATAATTATTTCAGGTCATTACAAACCCAACGAACCTGATTTCGTAATTTTCCGATTCCGTATGAATTTATTATAAATTTCCGAAGTCTGAAAATAGGCTGTATTTCCACTGTAAAAATTATACAGGCCACAAAATAATTCCAAAAATTATAAATTTTATAATTTAACCTTAATTTAATATTCCGAATCCAAAGAAACTGGTTTCGTCGAATTCGGAGTTCGTTTGCAAAAATTCTATTTTTCAGGTGTATATTTTAATATTTAAAAATACCAAAAATAGTGGAAATTTTCCGAAACTCAAAAATATAAGTTCTTATAGTCATTTTTATATGTAAACAACATTCTAAAACCAATGGAGATGGTTTCGGGTCCTAATTCCTTATTCTGCAAAATGTAGCATTTTGGCCCTTATAAATTTCATAGCGACCTTTCTAAATATTGAATTGGCCATAACTTTTGATTCCCGTTATGAAATTTCGATTCTTTGGATTCGTTGGAAAGATATTTTTAAATAGATTCTAATATTTTTGGTTTCACTAAAATCCGTTAAATTTTGCATCCTGTACATTCAGTTAAAGTTTCAAATTAAAATTTCAAACTGCAGCGCTTGTTTTCAATTCCTTTTATATATAAATTAAATTTATTCGTTTTAACTTCGATTAAAATAAATCAATCATTTAAAATACTTTTAATTCATTAAAATTAAAATTTATTTTGGTCCTAAAATCCTGGGTCGTTACAAGGTATGTTTTAGTCTACCTGTTATTGTTCACTTTAGATGCTTATCTCTCATACCAGGCTTTATGTCTGACCCAGAGTTTTATGTCTCCTCTTATTACTCTGGGTGCTCACACGAGCAGACTAGAGACAGGTTAGCTGGTGATGCCCGAGTAGCTGATTCGGAGGCGGGCAGGAGGCTTCCGCGTATGATATATATACACGTTCTCCCTGTGTCATTGGTGGTCGCTACTTGGGCATTAGTAGTGTACCTCATTTATCTTACTTTTGCTTTGAGACAGTTTGAAAAGTTGTAATAAGCTATATTTTGGATTTCCGCTGCTATGATGCTCAGTTCTGGTTTTTAGCTTATGCACTGTCTCTCCTGTTTTATGTCAAGTATGTTATTATTATATTTTGTTCTATGCGCTGTGAGACATTCTACAGGTTCTTGTATGTTCATTTCCTTCTTCCCTTTTCCTTCTGACGACCCGTTCCGTGCTAACTGGACATGTGTACAGCGCACTTTTGGAGTAAATGTCGGTTGGTACGGGGCGGGCCGTCACATATTCCGCTATGTACTATGTGGTATCTGGAAACAGGTGTTTATAACTGTTCTAGGAATAACTGTTGTGCTCTGATGATGGTATGTATATAAAGTTACTGATTTGTATTTCAAAAGTTATGTTATATAATATATTTTACTCGTTCCGCTATGAATTTGTGATCTTCGTTTTCTTCTATTCTGATATTTCTTTCTTTCTGTTTCTCATCCTCTAACTTCTTTCTAATAATGATTCATATTTCTGTGCAATTTGGGTTGGACGTATGGTGTTATTAGTCATCTCAGATAGTACGGATTTGCGGGCCGCTACAGTTGGTATCAGAGCTTAGGTTGAGCGAATACCTAGGCTTTAGTGGTGTTGTGCTTATTAGAGATAGGGTCAGTAGTACCCTATAATGAGTTGAGTGTATATATACGAGAGAGCGTATTTGTTAATTGATATAAAAATTGTTTTAAATTGTGTTGGCAAATCTGTTGAGTGGTTTATGAATTATGATCGAATCGTGGGACGCCACGAAGTCGATATGAATTTCTAAGCACTTGACAGAGAAATTTGACACAGTATTGTTTTAAGTGGGTAAATGAAATAATTTTACCAAAATTCTATTTTTGATAGAAAAGGAATAATTTCCTAAATTATTATAATGGATGTGTTGATTGATATAATTATAATCAAATGAGATGAACTGGAATTGGATTTAAAACAGAATTTGGAATTTAAAATCTTGGGAAGTTGGAAAATATTTTCTGAAGTATATTAAAATAATATAGCTTTGTTTGGAAGGATTTTTGAATAAAAATCATTTTTGAATGGATTATAAAGGTGATAAAGCACTGAACTCACTTCAGTGGCTGGAAAGTAATTCTGATGAGGACTGCATCTTCATCAGTGTTCATTTTTGAGTTCTAAGTGATGGATTGCTACCTTAGAAAAGTTTTGATGGAAATTTGTTTGAAAGAAAACAAATTGGTTTGAATATTCAAATGTTTTGAAATTTTGATGGAAATAAATATTTGTATATATATTTATGTGATTCGAAAAGATTTGAAATAAAACCCAGGAATTTGAATTTTGGAATTTAAATTTAACTTAAGCAAGTTAAATGAATTGAAGTGAATAAATTGACTAGAATCAATTTGAATGGATTTAAATACATCTGAATGAAATATGAATTGTTGATAAATCATTCAGAATAAATGAATGTGAGTATAGATGATGTGTTATGTAAATGGAAACCAAATGTTTTGGTAGAATAAAATTTGTTGAAATATGAAGAGGTGAGTTTCAACATAAAGGAGTTTTGAAAAGTTAATGGGTTTATAGTATTTTTCCTACCTTAGTAATTTCGAGGACGAAATTCTAAGGGGGGAAGAATGTAACGACCCGGATTTTTCAAACAGTTGATTTTAAATATTTAATATGGTTTTAAATATTGAGTTGATAATATAAATAAATTTTTATATTGGGTTATCGATTTAATAATCGAATATAATTTAATTTAGAGTATATATCGAAATATCGTAATTCGAAATATAATTAAATTCGAAGATCTAAATTGTACTGAAATAGATTCAGATAGTCAATAGAAATTCAAACTAAATAGAAACGATGATAATTATTTATTTTTGAGGAATTTATATTTTGAATTTAATTTATATTGATTTAAATTTACATCTTCTTCATATGATCGAACTGGACTTCAAAACCTGTCCCAATGCATTCAGAATAGTGTTATAACGCTAGAAATGTTGGTTGCTACGTTCAAATAGGAGTTCAGAAACACAAGATAATTAAAATTTAATAAGCACTATACTAGTTAATACCTGCCTTAATAAACATTGTACCTATTAGAACCTACCTCTGATAAATCTTACCCAGTAAACACCTACATTCATTTCCTTAACCAGGAAGTATCTCGCCTCTATATAATCACAACATTTCATTCCTCGGTTAATCAATTCATAAAGCTTCAACTAAAAATGGCTGTCTCCTTTTAAGATATCAGGTCGCTCCTCCCTTATAAGCCATATACATTTTCTTGTTCCAATTCTATTCCTCTTTCAGCAATAAAATCGAAAGCCACTTCCATTTTTACATCAAAAAAACAAATCAAAGCCGTTGTTTCCTTCAATTTTAGAATCACAAAATTCCTTTTTTTTCTATTTCGTTATCGCGATTGTTCTTGGTTGTTACTTCTTCTAGCACAAAATTGAAAACCACGAAAAATAAAAGATCGAACTTCGATTTCAAAACTGAGATCGACTTCAGAACAACCGAAATTGGGGGTCACGGTTCATCTTCTGAAGTTCGAATTTTTGAACAATGGGTTAGGGCATCGGTAATCGATTTGGGGGGCGTTATGGTCGACATGATGGGGTTTAGGGCATCCGATGGTATTTGTTTTTCAAACGGATAATGGGTGGTAGTTCGAATTCGAACCAATGAGCGTGCTGTAGGTCACGATGATACTGGAGGCATTGTAATCAAATGGATGAACGAGGTGCGAAGTGGTGTAGTGATGCATATGAAAGATCGTGATGGAGGCGTGATGACCAGTCAAGTTCGATTTAAGGATCTGTAGGCTGATTGTTCAATTTAGGCGATTTGAGGTTAATGGTCGTTGTTGCTTGCGGACTTTGGACTGTGGCAGTTGATTGGGATTTACAGTGAAGGAGAAGTCAGATTATAAGGTATTAAGGTAATGTCTGTTTTAAAATTGAGTAGTATGTCATTTAAAAATATTAGTACTCCATTGGAAAGAAATATCATTAGCTAATCTGAATTTAGAAACTGAAAGGAAAAATTTAGTTAGAGTATTATTATATAAATTTTTAATTAGAAGAGTGAAATATTTAAACATAGAATCATTAGTTGTTCAAAACCAGGAAGTGTAGAGTAGAAAAAATTAAATTTTTATACAAGATCTTGTTAAGGGAAATTCATTAGCTTATTTATAAAATTCATATCTTTTCTTAGGCAAGGATAAACCGAATGAAATATTTCGTGAGGAGTTCAGAGTCTCAAAAATCGATGAAATCAAATTGGAATTGGTACAAGTGCAAAATAAAATCCCGGTGAGTAAATCTCACTCATATTTTATTTAGAATTATTTTATTCGTTAAAATAATTGTTTGTTGGTTGTTTGGATGTGTTGAAATTTTATTATGGCTATTATAAATATGTATTAGTTATTTAGGATTGGTGTTTGCGGCTATTATATATATACTGTGGTTGGATTCCCGCAGTATCATTAGCGGATGCCCGCGGTACCATTAGCGAATGATTACCCTATACGTCCCACACTATGATAGTGGATGACCTTCTATACCGCGATATCCTCCCTCGAAGTAGGATGGGTATTATTTATGATAACTAACGTCTGTGGATGCAGGAAAAACAGGTTGGAGGGATCCAACTAGATTCCTCAAAAATATATTATCTGTTTGTTTGTTTGCACATATACTGTCATATATGATGTGTTAGAAAAACTGTCAATTATAATTGGTTGTTTTGATTGTTTGAAATATCACTGGGTCTTAATGTTGATTTAAAAAAAATATCATGAAAGAGATTTTGAGATTTAAAAAGGAAAATTTTATTTTTCAAATATAGAATTTGAATTTAGAATGGAATAAAAATATTTACTTGTTTTGAAAATAAATAAAACAAGTATTGAATTTATAAACGATGTTTATAAATTAAATAATACAAGACCTTGAAGTGAATTTATAAATGGTGTTTATAAATAAAATAGATTGATTTTCGTTGGATAATTAGATAATTGAAATGAAATTATAAACAGTGTTTATAGAAATAAAGTGAAAAAAATTATCATTGGATAATTTGAATATTTAAATTCAAATGTGAATTTAAAAATAGAAATGGGGAAATCGTTTTAAAGAAAGAAACGATAGAATTTATTCTAGTGTTCAAACCATTAATTAAACTAAAATAAATGCATAAGGATTTATGGTTTGAGTTCGATTATTTCGAATTTATTTAAATAGAAAATTCAAATGGAATTTGAATATAGAAAATTCAAATAGAATTGAAAATAGAATTTGAATATAGAATTCAAATAGAATTTGAATATAAAAAATTCAAATAGAAATCAAAAATAGAATTTGAAAATAGAAAGTTGAAACCATTTCGAAATGGAAACGACGAAATATATTTGAGAATGCGGATTTTTAAACAGAATATAAATAAATCCAAAGGATTTATAATTTGGAAAAGAAATTGGAATTTAATATAGAAGATCAAAGTAAACAAATTTGTTTACGAGTTAGGAAAAACCGACAATTATAGAAAATCGAAAATATTATGTTGAATTGGGAAAACTGATTTGATGTATATTAAAAATATATTAGAATGGAGTTGGATTTATTATAAATGAGGTTTAAAACGTTTATATATATAAATATAATTAAAACGAACTCGCTGCAGCGCGGTAGTTCGTAAATTGGCGATTCGAATTTCAATTGAGTGTATAGAACTCAATTTAAGTCGGAATTCTTTGAAACAAGAAACGTCAGTACCGATCTGATAATAGTTTTCTAATGGAAGAGAAAAATTTAGATTTCGTTGAATAGATTTTGAGTTATGTCAAAATCAAATTTTCAGAAAAACAGCGCCAGAACCGTTATAAAACCATAACGGGTTATTTAAATAAATAAAAAGATTTTAAGTAAATAAAAATCCGAATTTCCATTAGAAAATCTGGATTGGAGATGTTAACTACGAACTCAAGTTGTATAAGTGAAATGATTTTTTGAAACAAAAATCATATTTTTAATGTTTGAACAAGATTTACTCATTTAAAGAATAATTAGTTAAATCGAAGTTTGATAAGAACCGGGCTTTGGGATAAGTGAATGTGATGTGAGAAATTATATTCAAATTCAAAAAGGAAACCATGATTCGAATTTGGAAATAAATTAGTTTATAAGCAAGTTAAATTATATTTGAACGTGATATGTTCAAATAGAAAGTGAAATAGGCAAAAGAGTTAATTAAAGAATAAATTAGCGAATCGAGTTTAAAATGACTGGATTGAGTTGTAATAAATTGGGAATGGATAGATATGTGTTAGACAGGTATGGAATGAAGTATATGAAGAGATGTATTAAAATGCCCGACAAAAAGGTAAACGTTTAAATTCTATATGAGATTTTATGCGCCGAATCAGCTAGCCGCTTGGCTTTTTCATTTTCTTTTTGATTGGAGAGGCCTGTGTGGCGGTTTGGAGATTTTCCCGATGCTCCCGGTACAAAGGAGGTTATGGAGAATTTTTTCCGGAAATTTAAGGAGTTAGAATATTTTTGAGATAATTTTGATAGTTAGAAATCAATATATCAATATATATATAATTCGATAAGGAAGCTAACTAAAAATAGAATATTATAAACAAAAAGAAAATCTGTGAATTTAAATCGAGTAAGAATAGAAAGAGAAAAGTATATACATTTTAGAAATGGGAAATTGGTTTAATATGGTGTTGATTTTTCGAGTTAGCAGTCTTGTTTGTTTTGAAGTTAAATGATGTTTTCAGTCAAGGTCTGAGAGGTAGTTATACCCCAACTTGATTGATTTCATTTTTCTTGATAAATAAATAGCAAGATCCAGTCTCGAAGAGAATTATTTGAACAAGAGTTAGTTGAATAAAATAATTTGGGTTGTTGTAACGATGTTTTACACAACATTCGTTTTAACCCAAGTGGTGGAATTTTGGAAATATATAAGTAAATATTTCCTGAGTATAATTAAAATAGTCGGGAAAGAGATAAGTGATTGAAATTGTTTTCAATTGCAATAGAATATATTTTCTAAATATAGAAAATAAAAGAAGGTGATATATGGAAATGTTTTTTTTTCCAAATAGTGTAAGAGACCAATAAGATTACTGAAAATATTTGGTTAACAACTATTGATAAGGAAATGGAGAAGAGTTTTAATTAATGAAATATTAATTAAGAGGCACAGTGATTTGTTTGATGGTTGAAATGTTTGTTTATTTTTCTTTGATAGTTAAATAACCGACTATCAAAGTATTTGTTAATATCGTTGGCAATGTGGAGAGACCGGTTGGATTGTTATCCGAGAACCACTCCGTATTGGCAGTAGCGTTGCGAATCAGATAATACGAAAATAATCGAAGACGGAGTAAAGTGCAAGGGCTTTTTCTATTAATAGAAATTGTGCCTTTGGTTTCGTTCAATCCCAGAGCGAACGTATATGGATGAATGTCTGTTCAATGATCGAATATGTTTGTCTATATAAATATACATGGTGGCAACGGATTTATTCCCTTAGCATAATATTTAGAATATATTTGTGCAAATCAATGAATGATTAACGGATCTGACAATCTGGCATTCAAAGTGATTGCATTATAAATGAATGGCAAGTAAGCGTAGCCTCAGGCCTCAACAACCAGGAAATGACAAAAATCGGGCAGGCAGCATGGCTATGTGGGTCACTCCCCTTAGGGTGTATAATCACCTATCTAGAGAACTTCCTTTTACTTTTTTAATCTATCGATGATGTCCCTTTTCGGGAAACGATTGCTGATGCCAACCGTTGGTGATATACATTCGATACACTCAAGCGAAATGAGTGGTCAGTCATGTGTGGGCCGGGTTGCAAGATGTTTTAGTTGAACCCGATGTATTCCCCTCTAGAGATACACTATCGGAAGGTGGTTCCATACCTTGCCATGTTGGAATTCCAATCTCCAATAAGCGCCATGCTGTTTTTGACTTTATATTTATATATGGAGCGTGAGATGCAAGCGTTCCGCTAGATTCTATTTATTTGATATAGACATTATTATAAGGGTGCATTTTTTACAGGTCCCTATTAAGTTTCAAAATATAAAAAAAAAACCGATGATAAAAATAATATAGAATACATCCCTATTTTTGAATTTCTGCTAAAAAAATTTCCAGATCTACCCTTACAAACCTAATAAACTATCCAACAACTGTTTGTCCTCATTTACTCAGTCTATCGCTCCTATTATCTCGCTCATAAACCTAATCCTACAATTCTGGAAAACTGTCAAACACTCCAGCAGCGAATTTTTTATTAATTTTTTTGATTTTTAAGAAAAACTAGACAATTAGATACATATATTATGTAAAATTGCATACATTTATGCAACTAAGTGGAATAATTGCATACATATATTAATATTATGCAGAAAAAAATTATTAGTTTTGCGCAACAATGAAGTAGACGTGCGTAAATTAATATTATATAGAAATAAATAATTACTTGAATGTAGGGACTACAATTTTTTTATTAAGATTTTTGATTTTTATGAAAAACTAGACAATTAGATACAAATATTACGTAAAATTGCATACATATATGCAACTAAGTGAAATAATTGCAAACATATACAGAACTGTACTGCATAATTGCTGAAACAAAAGAAATGACAAAAAAGTAAATACATATAATTATAAAAAGATGCATATATATATATATATATGCAAATAACAGAAATATGTGCATACTTACATGAAAATTTTCATAACATTTACATGTACTACATCAAAAAATAAGTACAGACCACATTTACATGTACTACATCAAAAATTTCATAACATTTACAAAGCAGAGATGATGGTCTTTTGAAGAACAAGTAATTTTGTTAAGACCCAGCTTATTGCGCAAACCACATGTAGTAGTCTCTGTAGAAACAACAAATGTGTTCGATCATTTGGAAAAAGATGGACGACCAAGCTTCAACAACACCAGTACACCAATATCCGCCGGAACACTGTTATCAAAAAAAGAAAATTAACATTAATAAGCTTAATGTGTAGTAACCTAAATTACAAAAACTGCTTCAGAATAATATAAATACATGCGTACAATTCAGCAAAATAACAATAATTTTTGAATATTTATATGCAAGTATTCCAGATATATGCATAGAAATATGAATATATTTGTAAAATAATATGTTTTTCTGTTTGTTTGATAAAAAATTGCATACATATATGCATATATTAAGAATATATGCATATTTGTCCGCAACTTTTTATCAGAAGTTCAGCAAAAATCAAAGATGTTTTCCTACATCTTACAGATCGCGATTTTGAATGTTTTTCTGTTTGTATTTTCCTACATCCTACAACGAAAATAATGAATGTTGTCCTTCCCATTTTCAAACCAAAAACCAAAATATATAGCTCAAATTAAAAATAAAAAATTCAGCAAGAATCAAAAGCTAAGAGAGCCTAAGAACATGGCTAAAATTAAAAACTTACATCCACAAAAATGGCTGCTACAGTTTATGGAAGAAGTGCGGCCTGCCTTTCAAGTTCTGACTCTGAAGAACGTGATTTGGATCGCCCGTCGTTGGGGTCAATTTCCGATTTTGAATCACTGTTGTTGATCTACAGATCGCGATTTCCTCCTTTTTCTTCTTTTCCATGGATCACTGACGTTGATTTGTGAATCGCAATCGATGGTGCTGGAGCGGATAGCTGGTTGCTGGAAGGGGGGCTGATCGCGATTTCCTTTGGCGGCGGATCCTGGTGCTGGAGTAGCGTCGACTGAAGGGGAGATGATCGATGGTGCTGGAGTGGCGGGTGCTGGTTGCTGCAAATAGGGGCTTACGATTTAGGTTTTTGTTCTGGAGCCGCCGCCACCATGGATTATAAAATTTTGTTTCTGCCAAAAAATAAAGCCCTAATAGGTATTTAGATCCTTACGTTCAGCCGAAATATTGAAAAGGGGCAAATTAGTCACAAATAGGAGGTTAGTTTAAAAAGAAGGATGTAATTTAAACTTTTTTTATAGGGAGGATGTGAGCTTAATTAGGATTAATTCTAAGGATGTGAGCCTAATTTTCACTTATTATAATATCACTAGATTTGACATCGAAAACAATTTGGGTTATCGTAAGGTAAAAACCATCCGTGTTTATGTGTGGATCGGTCTTACAATTATCATTTCTTTCGAAAGGATTTTTAAAGTTAAACAAATGACTGGAGTTTACTCACACCAGTCCCATGACTGACCCAGAGTTTATTTTGTTTGTTTTCCCTAAACTCTTGGGTGCTCAAATTTGTACGGGAAGTCAAGTAGTCGGAATTTTATAGATTCACTTGGAAGAGTTTGAAGCAGGAGGCTTCACTAGTTAGCTATAGACTCATATATTTCGCTGTGTACTATGTGGTATCTGGAAACAGGTGCTTATAACTGTTCTAGGAATAACTGTTGTGCTCTGATGATGGTATGTATATAAAGTTACTAATTCGTATACCAAAAGTTATGTTATATAATATATTTTATTCGTTCCACTGTGAATTTGTGATCTTCGTTTTCTTCTATTCTGATATTTCTTTCTTTCTATTTCTCATCCTCTAACTTCTTTCTAATAATGATTCGTATTTCTGTGCAATTTGGGTTGGACGTGTGGTGTTATTAGTCAACTCAAATAGTACGGATTTGCGGGCTGTTACATTAATTAAATATTCAATATTATTCAATATAACAGCCATTTAATTCTCTAAATCACTAATTAAATTAATTAATTAATTATTATACCGTAAAAATACGGGACATTACATTCTTCTCTCCTTAAAATAATTTCGTCCTCGAAATTGCTAAGGTAGAAAACAAACCCTATTGACTGGTTAAAAATTATTTGTCCACTTCTTAAATTTCAATTTCACTAAACCGATAAATTTACAACTAAAATATTAATTAATTCTTGTCAACGAAAAATTTCAAAAATGCTGAAAATTTTTCTAACCCCTTAAATTTTCGAAAAATTTCGCCAGCACTTCCTTTATACTGGTCAATAGCTCAAACTCTAACTCGCCACTCTAGGCCTTCTTCAACCCAAGAGAAAATCAAATAGCCAAGCGGCTTGCCAATTCGGCTCATAAATCTCATACCTAATAGAAATATAAACTTGTACCTTTTTGTCGGGCATATCATTATATCCTTTGCATCTGTTACAAATTCAGCATATACCAATATCATCCCAATCAATCTTCAATCAATTTTTATCTCCAACACAACCATTCGTTTATCCAAGCAAAATTCCATTATCAATCCCAAATACCATTCTTGATTTTCAATTTAGTTTCACCAATTTCCATTTAATTTTTTTTAATTCAAACAATCTGTTTCTAGGAGTTTTTAAACAACTTTGCTTTTCAAAAATCAAATATTCATTTCGGAATATCAAAACAATTCTTTTCCCCAACATAATTCGAAAGCAATCTCTTTGGTAGAAATCCGTCACTTAGCAACTCGAAAATGAACACCGATGATGCAGTTGTCATCATCAAAATCTATTTTGCAGAGATCAAAGTGAGTTCAGTACTATATCACTTTCAAAACCATTTCTAAACATTTCCATTATGAAATCAATTCAAAATATCATTCTCAAAACAATTTAAAATCTCCCAGGATTTTAAATTTCTCATATATTAAATGCATTCACAAACACCTTTCCAAAATTCCAGAGTTTTAACTTCAATTCTGGTTTAAATTCAGATTTTAATTCATCTGATTCAATATACTACATTTATAGGAATTCTGATTGGTTATTTACATAACCATTTAATTTATAATCTTACTCGATTATAATAACAACCAATATATCTAATATACTAAACTCATTCCAATATAAATCCTTTATATCAAAATATAATTTGGGTAAAATTATTTCATTTACCCTTTTTCAAAACATATTGTGCCGGTTCATTGTATTCAAGTGTTTATAAACCCCTACCGATACAATGGATCAAACTGATTGACCAGAACTCATAAACAACTCAATCAATAAATCTCCACAATATAAAATCATTTTATATTGAATATCAAATACGCACTCATATATATACACTCAAACTAAATCTAGGGTATTACTAACCCTATCTATACTGAGTCTCACCACAGAGCCGAGTAAACACTTAACCTTATGCTCTGATACCAACTGTAGTGTCCCGAATTTTCGGTACCATTTGAGCTGACCAAATAACACAAGTCCAACCCAAATTGCACTGGAAACCAGAAAACTAATAGAAAGAAAACAGAGGGTGAGGATAGATAAGATAGAAACTTAGAATAGAAGAAGAAGAACATACAACATCAGAGTAAACATGAATCTCACAGCATAACAAATAAATATATTTCATAACATAACATTGAAATAAAACAGTATTTGTATACAATACCATTATCAGTGTAGAACACTTACAACACAGCAGAAAAAACAATCTATATAATCCTGAAGCCTCCTGCTCCAGCTCTTCAAGCATCTGTAAAATCCTGACTACTTGACTGCCTGTACAAAATTAGGCACCCAAGAGTTTAGGGAAAACAAAACAAAATAAACTTTGGGTCAGTCATGTGACTGGTGTGAGTAAACTCAGATCATTTGATTAACTTCTCAAAATCCTTTTGAAACAAAGGATAATCGTAAGACCGATCTACACATAAACACGGATGATTTTTACTTTACGATAACCCAAATATTTTTCTAAAACGGTACTTGTCTCATATTATAATAATGTCAAGATCAAAACGCTTGCATCTCACGTTCTACATATATAAGATACAATCAAAACCGCGGGCTCTTATTGGGAAATGGATTCCAACTATGACAAGGTATGGATCCACCTTCCGATCAGCGTACTCTAGAAGCGATACACTGGAGTTCAACAAGAATATCTTGTAACTCGGCCACACATGACCAGCCATTCATTTTGCTTGAATATTCCGAATATATTATCACCTTATGGTTGGTATACCAACATAACCATTCCCGGGAGATACAGAAACGAAAGAAGTAACAAATATTAATATTCTCTAGATGGTGACAATATATCCTACTTGGGTGCGACCCACTTAGCCATGTTGCCTGCCCGATTTCTTTCATTTTCCAGTTGACGAGGCTTGAGGTCATAACGTATCTTTTAACAAATCACCCCTTCATTTACTTTGAATGCCACATCGTCATACCCATTAAATCACAAATTGATTCGCCCAAAAATACCACACGTATAAGCTAAGAGAAATGAATTCCTCTGCCACCAACGTAAAATACGTTTGAAACGATCAACTTACGCGATCTACCAGATATACTCTATCAGACGTTCGTCCATTCAAGTTGTCCTGGGATTGGACAATTCGAAGGCACTATTCTGTAAACAGGACAACCTTTGCATAACTCCATCTTCAATTATCTTCATCATATTTGATTCCAATGCTAACGCCATACGGAGTGGTTTTCAGATAATATATCTGATCCCATTCTCTCCGTATTGACAACGGAAATGGTCAAAATATTCGATAGTCGGTGATTTAACTATCAAAGGAAAACATGTGTGCAAACAAGGGTATTATTTCCAGATGGAAATTCTATCGATTAATCATCAATCAACGTTTATTTATTTCCCCATTTCTCGTTTCCATATATTCATCAAATCCTTATTTTCTAATTTTAGAAAATATACGTTATTAATTTGGAAAACGTTTCCATTTCTGATTCCCGCATCACTATCTTCTAACATATATCAGTCTCTAACTGTAAACTAGTAAGAGAACAACCCCCTACGTATTAACCCCGAAGGCCGAAACCAACATCAGATCGATACCCAGAAAGTCATTCAATTCAACTAATTTCCAGTCAGTTTCTAATTTCAGTACTTCCATTTTAAATTCCTATTTCAAACTCCAAATTCCTTTGTAATATTTTATTTGCAAAATATTTACTTTAAATCAACATCATGTTACCCCCATGTACGAAGCACGGGTCTAAACCTTCTAAATGTAAAATTCTCTTTTTTATAAACTATATTCATTTTCAAAATGTTTCCCTTTTATAGATCTATTTACTTTCTAAATCAATATTCCTTTTATAATTTTATTTATTTTATAAATATTTCCTTTTATAAAAATTCTATTTATTCTATATAAATCCTTTTATGTGATTCTATTTATCTAACAAATAAACCTTTTCAATTCTATTTATTTGACAATATAAATATTTCTTTTCAATATACGCCTTGAAAATTCCCATTATACATTCCAGTATTTCTTATGGTATTTAAAATACCAAATAACCATGATCAATATCATCCAAACACACATAATCAACAACAGATTTTATATCACATCATATATTACAATATATGAAAAAACAGTAAAATAAATGTTGAGGAATCCAGTTGGATTCCTCCGACATGTTTCCCTGCATCCAGAGATGTTAAACAATATAATAACATCGATTTCATTTCGGTATGAAATATTCTGATAAACCGAATCAACATTTGATTAACAATTTATATATATATCGTTATCTATAATTTCAACCAATACATCAGCAATTCAACCAACCAATCAACACACATCAATCAATTATCATTTATCATTACTAGATTATATTTATAAAAATATAAATTGATCAGAGTTAGTGAGATTTACTCACAATGGACGATCATAGTTAAATAACAATAACCATATATTGATTCGGATAGACAATTTATTTTGCTATAAATTGTAACAAGCTCCAATTCACTCCCGGTCAGTCCCTTGTGTTGCTCCAGTCCATATGATCCCAACGGATCTTGTTTCGTGAAATTCTGATAACGTATGGGTGAAATATCACATTAACAAGTTTTAAACAATATTTAAATTAATTTTAATTTAATTAAAAATGAACTTGGGCCATTACCCAACATCCCAGCCCACTACTTCACTAGACCCGCTCATGAACAGGTCTCCTTCCTCTAGGAAGAAAAGACGTGACTTCCTCCACTTCTTCGAACTACCATAGCCGCTTATTCCTTGCTCCAATCACCCTTGTTCTTTCAGTTAACCATCAAACTAATTATACCATTGAACTTCTCTAACCTCCCTCTCCAACTTCATACCCAAAAAGCTTAACTCGATTTCAAACTTTTCCCCTGCGGTTTTCAGAAAGTCGAGCACCCTTCCAGTAACCAGCGATACCAACACCATCGCAATAACCCAAAGAAAATTGCAAAGATGCTATTTAGCACCAGGAATCCAAAAACGATGGCTAGAACATGGATCGATGCTCCATTCTCCAATTTTCATGAACCCTAGGTTCTCTGTCAAAAACCCCAACCCAAAAATAAGCATCGAACAAGTTGAAACCTATATAGAATTGTAGAGAATCTTCTTAGCAATTCATTGATATGTATCTCATGAATTTAGGATTTGTTCTATGAATTTAAAATGAATTTAGAACCTCACAAATTAGTTTTCTGATAAAGAAAGTGGCGGCGATATTATTTCTTGGGGTTGACTACGAAATTAAATTAGTTAGGTTTGTGGAATATGGTAGCATATTTATAGAAAAATTTAAATGATTTTATATTCCTTATTTTATTAGATTTTAATCAATCGTTGTTTATATTTACTGTTTAAAAATCCATACAGTCACATAACATACCCAAAAATCATGAAAATGGGCATACAACTAGAGTTTGACAGTACGGACCCAACGAAACTGGTTTCGTCGAATTCCGACTCCGTTTTCTCACACAACGTATTTTTAGCCGTCAAAATACTGACTGTTTTTCACATTAAAAATCCATATGGCCACATACCGACTCCAAAAATCATGGAAATTGAAATCTAACAATAATTTAATATTCGGGATCCAACAAAATTAGTTTCGTCGAAAACGGAGGTCGTTTGCAAAAGTGGCTATATTTAAAGCTCTAAATAACCCATTTAAATATATAAATATATTTAAAAATAATTAAATTAAATATTTATAAATAAATATTATCGTATATATTCACATAAAATATCATATAGCTCCAGAATATTCCTATATGAATTTCTAGCTCGATATTTCAAATCCCGACTAAATCGATATTCGATTTATAATGAAATTCCTTTTATATATCGTTATAAATTATATATGAATTCCATAGCGACTTGTCTAAATTTTGATTTGGACATAAATTAAAATCTACGTGAGGAAATCCCGATTTTTCTCTTCCATCAGAAAGATATACTTCACCAGCTCCGAACGTTTCTTGTTTCACAGAAATCCGGCTTAAAACGGATTCTGTATATTCATTTAAAGTTCGAATCGCCAAATAGAGAACTGCTGCGCTATTTCGAGCTCGATTATAATTATAATATAATTATACGTTCAATTGTCATTCAAATAATATATTCATTAATATAATTCAACTCTATACTGAATTATATATATATTATAAATGATCCAATCCACACAGTATTGCCATTTCAGCTATATTCTGATTATTTCAGAATTAAATATATTATTCTATTATTTATATTAATTAAATATTCAATATTATTCAATTAAACAACCATTTAATTCTCTAAATCACTAATTAAAGAATTAAATAAATTAATTATTATACCGTAAAAATACGGGACATTACATGACCATAGGTACTATATTTGGTTTTATATTATAATTAACCATTCCTCTATGAGACGATTTATTTCAGTCTTGTTCTATTCCATTATATTCCTTTACTTTACCTTATGACAACTCATCTTTCGGATGCTTGGGCTATGATACACATACATTAAGGATGTGGCAAGCGTCGTTCATAAGAGTCAAGAAGCTGGGTTGTCACAAGTATGAACCTAAAACCCTAGATTAGTACACACCTATAATTCAGATCTGATCAACTTTAGAGCATATCGAAATGGAGAACTTGGGTATAGTCATCCCACTGAACTTCAAGAGTCTAGATAGACATGGATAAAATGAGGAAAAGGAAGGTAGAGTGCACGAACCCAATAGGTTCGCCCTACCAGAGCCGAACCAGAGCGTTACTGATTTAGGCTCCCAAATGTAGGCTATCTAGTCCAAAATCTCTGGACTTGGTCATCTTTACTCCCACAACTTCTTCGTGGATTTTTAGGCCAATCAGATTCATCTGCAGTTATAAATAGGAGATCTACAGCATTGGAAAAGCAATTTCATTTTTCTCTCTATATGCGGAAGTCTCCCCATTTTCTAAAGAGAACAAACAAACAACTATATTTCAGTCATCCATATAAGTAGGGTTACTACAAGTGGATGTAAGCTAGAATTTTCTGAATAACTATGAACCAATGTATTTTGCTACATCTTGCATTTGTGTATGGATCTATGTTTTGATTTATTTTTTCATTTCCATCATGGTGTTGGTGCAATATTCGATGCTAACATCTACTAATAAAAAATGGATGAAATTGTAACGACCCAAGGATTTTTGACTCCGAAAATCAACATAAAACACCATGTTGACTATTCAAATATCGAAAATACAAGATAATTAATAGAAAGGATTTAGAGGGTGAGAAATAGAAATGAAGAAATTTAGAATAGAAGAAGAAAATCACAACTAAACAAAATCTAAATAAATCGGAATCTCGAAACGAATAAAATATATTATATAAAGTAACTTTTAAATACAAAACTGTATCTGTACTTGCATGTATCATCAGAGTACATTACATATATATCACAGCGGAAATAACTCCATATATAACTAAAAGTCGAAGCCTCGTGCTCCAAGCTCTTCCAAGTATATCTGTAAAATCGCAACTACTTGACTGCCCATACAAATTTGGGCACCGAAGAGTTTAAGGTAAAAACAAAACCAAATAAACTCTAGGTCAGTCATGGGACTAGTGTGAGTAAACTCCAATCATTCGGTTTAACTTTTCAAAATTCTTTTCCAAAGAAAAGATAATCGTAAGAATGGTAAACACATAAATACGGATGGTTTTTACCTTACGATAACCAAAAACATTTTTTTTAATCAGTACTTTCATGATATTGTAATAGTTTCTAATACAAGTAAGTAACAATCTAGTAGAATGCTTGCATCTCACGTTCCACATATATAATATACAAATCAAAACCGCGGGCTCTTATTGGAGACTGGATTTCCAACTATGACAAGGTACGGAACCACCTTCTGATCAGTGTACTCTAGAGGGAACACTGGAGTTCAAGGAGAACATCTTGAAACTTAGCCACACATGACCAGCCATTCATTTCGCTTGAATGTTCCGAATATATTGTCACCTTACGGTTGGTATACCAACATAATCGTTCCTAGGAGATACAGAAATGAAAAAAAGTAACAAATATGAATATTCTTTAGATGGTGACAATATACCTTAATTGGGTGCGACCCACTTAGGCATGATGCCTGTCCGATTTTTTTCATTTTCCAGTTGATGAGGCTTGAGGTCATAACGTATCTTGACAGATCACGCCTTCATTTACTCTGAATGTCACGTCGTTATACCTGCCAAATCACAAATTGATTTCCCTAAAAATGTCACGGGTATAAAGCTAAGAGAAACGAATTCCTCCATCACCAAATGAAAATACGTTTGAAGGGATTAATTTTCGAGATCTATTAGATATACTCTGTTAAAAATTCATCCATGCACGTTGTCCTGGGACTGGACAAACTGAAGGCACTATTCTATAAATCCATCTTAGGCAATTTCTACCTAGGATTGCCAGAACAGCCCTTGTATAAACTCCGTCTTCAATTATCATCATCATGTTTTACTCGCAACACTATGCCCATATGGAGTGATTTCCAGATAATAAATCTGATCCCGGTCTCTCGGTATTGACAATGGAAAAATGGTCAAAAACTTTGATAGTCGGTTATTTAACTATCAAGGGAAAACATAGAACAAATAATGGTCGTATTTCAAAATGGAAAACTTACTGATCAATCATTAATCAGCACTGAGCTCCTTTAAATAGATTTGTCAAAAATTATTCCATTTCCCAATTTCTCTTAAATATCTTTACTCAAATATTTCTCCAAACTCACTTAGCCTCTCACGATTTCTTGGAAAACGTTTCTATACATTCACAACTTCTTATTTCCAGTATTTCGAAAATATACATTTTTAACATTGGAAAAACATTTCCATATCATATCCACACATCACTATTCTTCACATCCATCAGTCACTAATCGCAAATTAGAAAGAGAACAACCCCCTAAGTATCAACCCTGAAGGCCGAAACCAACATAAGGTTCAACACGCAAGGAACCATTCAACTAGACTAATTTCTAGTCAGTTTCTATACCTCTTTCATTTTCGAATTTCTCATCAAATCATTTCTTACGCAACTCTCGGATTCGATTTACGGATCCACTTCTCTTACGGAAAATATTGGTTATAACGACAACATTATAATACCTGTCTCCAAAATATTTAACTTTAAAATATAATTTTGACTAATTACTGAATAGATAAAACATATTTAATTAATAAATAAATAATCTTCATTTAAAAACAAAGTATATATTACTTTTCTAAATTTTTTATAATTGAATTTCAATGTATAACTCTCTTTCGAATAATCCCTATCGATTAATATTCGAACTTCGGAATAATTAACCGTTTCAGGTCAACTGAATTTCTAAATTCATTTTTTGAATTTATTATTTCCAAAACATCACAAAATTATTTTATAACCATTCCAATTTGCAAAACGCTTGCTTTTTAATCATTATTCACTTTAAAACATGAAACCATTCCTCTTACTGAAATCCAGACCACTTTTATCAAACAAATTTCGATTTAAAAAGTAATTACCATTAGTTTAATGTACCATCTATTGAGTTATTTTACAATCCATATTCATATTACACTTCATAAACCCCATCACAAGCAAACTTCTTGTTAATTATATCTCGAGTTTATAACTTCATCTTGATTACATATCCGATTATAAATTATTGGTTTTAAACCAAGTATCCATTTTCTAGTCACATTCCAAATTATATAATATATAGTTTCTAAAAATAAATTATTTTCATTTTGAACATTGAAATAATTTTCATTGTTTTCTTTGGAAAATGATTTCCATTTCCCTTTCTAATGTTCATTCTTATATTTTCAAATTATTTAATAATAACTAATCCATTTTATTCTTAACATCAACTACTTGTTTTTATATAATAAAAACAAGTTATTTTATATTCTAGTCCATTCGAAGTTCAATTTCTATTTAAAAATAGATTATTCTTTTTAAAACTCCTATTTCTTTTCCATAATATTCAAATATATTTTACGGTACTTACATACCAATTATTTCAGGTCAATGTTGTACAAACATCCCAAAACATACAATAATCAACAACAGATTATTTGTCACATAATATAAAGCAATATATGAAAATAAACAATAAAACTGTAAGGAATACGGTTGGACCCCTTCAACCTATTTCTCTGCATCCACAGATGTTAATCAATATAAATAATATCAATTTCATATCAATATGAAATATTATATGAAATAGAATCAGTATTCAACTAACGACTTATATGTACAACGGTATCTATATTTTTAAACAATTAATTAGCAAATCATCCAAACAACCATCATACACAGCATTCAATCATTTTTATCAATATTAAATAAAATTTAAAAATTTATAAAACTGAATAGAGTTAGTGAGTTTACTCACCTTGGTCGTTAACCGTTAAATAACAGTTTACATTCGGTTGATCATATCAGGTATTTAATTCTACAATAAATTGAAATGATCTTAAAATTGCTTTATCCAACTTCATAGCATAGCCAACTTCCATACGATTCCAACGTAATGGACCGTTCGTCAAACTGTGTTCGTGTGCATGAGATATTGTGTTAATCAGTTCATATGTATTATAAAAATTTAAACTTAAATTAATTTTACCGGACCTCACCATTAATCAACACCGCCCACCCAGACAAGTGTCCACACATCAGCTCGGACCCATTGTGTTTTCGGCAATTTCTTCACCAGTTCGAACCCATAAAATTTCATTCTATTTTTCTTATAAAACTCGGCTTCACCTTCTAATCAAATTTGGCCCTAAACAACCCTGATGCGCATCTCACACATCATACTTTCTCCCATATCTACTTGTGCCTACCACTGCCTTTCCATATGCCCCTACATTCCCTCCCTAGTTATTATATTAAATAATTATTATATTAAACAAATCGTTATGATTTATAAATGATTCCATAGCGACTATTTGAAAATTTGATTTGTACATAACTCATAATCTACAAGACAAAATCTCCATTTTTCTCATCCATTAGAAAAATACAGTTAATTAGGTTCCAATGTTTCTTGTTTCATAGAAATCCGACTTATAATGAATTCTATGTACTCAGTTGAAGTTCAAAACTCAATATTACAAACTACCGCGACGTTACAGGCTCGATTATAATTAATACGATCAACTATCATTAATTTAATAAATTTGTTATTAAAAC
Source organism: Allium sativum (assembly GCA_030737875.1). Lineage (NCBI taxonomy): Eukaryota > Viridiplantae > Streptophyta > Magnoliopsida > Asparagales > Amaryllidaceae > Allium > Allium sativum. Next base: position 859,414,110 of record CM060915.1, on the reverse strand, counting down.
CCATATTTAAACTCGACTGAATATCTTATATTATCCGATTTATAAAATATTGTCAATTTAACTATCTCCGAATATTTCGAAAATTTATTTTTCCAATATTTTTATAATTTGAATATTCAAAATAATTGAATTCAAACCATTTGAATTTCCCAAATCCATATTCATATCATTAAATAAATTAACTACTAAATCATTAAAAATTATGAGACGTTACATTCCTTCCCCCTTAATAGAATTCCATCCCCGAAATAACTGAGGTAGGAAAAAGGCTACAGACCATATTATATCCAAATTAAAAATCTTTTATTTTACATCTTAACTTTAGTTTCAACTGAACTAATTGATTTTACCTAAAATATTAATTTATTCGGACTAACGAAAATTTTCTAACACTTTAAATTTTCAGAAAATTTCGGTAGTGTCTCCTCTATATGGCTCAATTATTACAACAACAACACGCCTCTCTAGGCCTTCTTCCATCCAAAAGAAAATAAAACATCCAAGCGGCTTGCCAAATAGGCTCATAAATCTCATACTCCATTATAATATAAGTTCGTACCTTTTTGTTGGGCATACCATTTATTTCCCCCGTTTGCTTCCATTCAATATCTGCGTAACATATATCCTACCATTCCATTTGTTCTCTAATCAATTTATCCTCAAATCTAATCATTCGCCTATATATAAGCCAAATCCAATTCAAAATTCAATTCCAAATTCTTTCTCAACAATCTAATTCCGTTCCAGATAATCTCTAATCCAATCTAATTTTATTAAACTTTTTTTAAGTAAAATTCTAACTTGTTTATTAACCTTTACCCATTCAATCCATTTAACTTCGTAAGTTAAATTTTAATCCAATTCCTGGGTTTTTATTTCAAATCAGTTTGAAATTATATATATACATATAAAAATAGCAATTCAAAAACATTTGAATTTTAATAATCTATTTCCTCACAACAATTCAAAAATAAAATCTTTAGTAGTGATCTGTCACTTAGAATCTCGAAAATGATATTGATGATGCAACCATCATCATCAAAATTATTTTCCAGTGATCAAAGTGAGTTCAATACTATATCATTTTAAAACTTATGTTAAAACACTTATATTTGAAATTATTTCAAAATATCTTTCACACTAGGAAAATATTCCCAAATCCACCCAAGATCTTAAAATTTCCATATATTTAATTCAAAACCATTTACAAGTACTTTTCCAATTTCTAGAGTTTTAATCTTAATTTCGGTTTAAATTCAGATTTAATTCATCTAAATTTATATATCATTCTTATACGAATTCTGATTGATTATTATAAACATCTCAATCATAATCTTATTCGACCAACACATCTAATATATATATATATATTATACTAATTTTAGTATAAATACTTCTTTTATATTAAAATATACTTTAGGTAAAATCGTTTTATTTACCCCCTTTCAAAAACATACTGCGTCGGTTCATTGTATTCGAGCATTTAGAAACCCCTATCGACCTTGTGGTGTCCCATTGTCGACCAGAATTAATAAGCCGCTCAACTAATAATTCTCCACAATATAAAATTATTTTTGTACAATCTACAAATACGTTCTCTCGTATATAAACACTCAAACTCAGACTAGGGTATTACTAAACCTATCTCTAATGAGTCACGCCGTCTCTACTGAGTCATGCCACAGAGCCAAGGTAATCACTTAACCTTCGGCTCTGATACCACTGTAACGACCCAAAGATTTTCGACTTTAAAAATCCACACAAAACACAATGTTGACTATTCAAATATCGAAAATATTGGATCATTAATAGAAAGAAGTTGGAGGGTGAGGAATAGAAAGAAAGTAATTTAGAATAGAAGAAGAAAATCACAACAAAACAAATTCTGAATAAAGCCGAATCTCACGGCAGAATGAATAAAATATATTATATAACATAACTTGGAAAAACAAAACTTTATTTGTACTTATATGTATCATCAGAGTACATTATATATATATATATATATATATATATATATATATCACAGCGGAAATAACTCTATATATAACTAAAAGTTGAAGCCTCCTACTCTTCCAAGTATATCTCTAAAATCCCAACTACTTAACAGCTCGTACAAATTTGAACACCCAAGAATTTAGGGTAAAAACAAAACAAAATAAACTCTGGGTCAGTCATGGGATTGGTGTGAGTAAACTCCAAATATTCGGTTTAATTTTTCAAAAAAAATTCAAAAGAAAAGATAATCGTAAGACCGATCCACACATAAATACGAATGGTTTTTACCTTATGATACCCAACACATTTTTTAAAATCAATACTTTCCTGATATTATAACAGTGTCTAATACAAGTAAATAATAATCTAGTAGAATGCTTGCATCTCACGTTCCACATATAAAATATACAAACCAAAACCGTGGGCTCTTATTGGAGACTGGATTTCCAACTATGACAAGGTATGGAACCACCTTCTGATCAGTGAACTCTAGAGGGGAAACACTGGATTTCAACAAGAACATCTGTAACTCAGCCACACATGACCAGCTATTCGTTTCGCTTCAATGTTTCGAATATATTGTCATATTGCAGTTGGTATACCAATATAACCATTCCTGGGAGATACAGAAATGAAAATAAGTAACAAATATAAATATTCTCTAGATAGTGACAATATACACTAATTGGGTAAGACCCACTTAGCCATGTCACATGCCCAATTTTTGTCATTTCCCGGTTTATGAGGCTTGAGGTCATAACATATCTTGATAGATCACACCTTCATTTACTCTGAATGCTACATCGTCATACCCGCCAAATCACAAATTGATTTCCCCAAAAGTATCACGGGTATAAAGCTAAGAGAAATGAATTCCTCCGCCAACAAATGATAATACGTTTGAAGAGATCAATTTTCGCGATCTGTTAGATAAACTCTGTCAGATATTTATCCATACACGTTGTCCTGGGGCTGGACAAACCGAAGGCACTATTCTGTAAATCCATCTTAGCCAATTTCTACCTAGGATCGCAAGAATAGGCCTTGCATAAACTCCATCTTCAATTATCTTTATCATATTTTATTAGCCAATCCCCATATGGGGTGGTTTTCAGATAATAAATCTGATCCCTGCACTACACCAAATTAGTGATTTTGCAACACGTATATTTTTTAACCACTAACATTTATAAGTGTTACAAGCTACCAACATTAAAAAATGTTAGTATATATAAAAAAGTGATGGTAAAAATAGATAATTCAAAAAATAATCTTCCCAACACATATAAATGGTGGAAGAGATGGTAAATGCGTAAATAATTGTTAAACAGCTGGACCATTTTATAATTCTTTACATGTTCCCATTTGCCTTCTTCAGACCCTCTCATTCATCAATTTTGGCCAACATTTCGTTAATTGAAAGGGTTTTCTTTCAACCCTAAAAGGCATCGATGTTCATGCAATCCTCTAGCTGATTTCAAATCTCCTGGCATCAACATCAATAGCTCATCGCATTGTTCGTCTCCGCACCTCGCAGCATCACAACCTAGGATTTGCCTTCTCCTGCGTTCGATTTCAAGTGTGGCGGTAAAATCTTATTTTGCATTCATGTTTAAATCACGTTTTCTTAATTCCGAAAATAGTAATACCTTCTCTTGAGTTAGCTTTTGGTTTTGTTTGGCGGATAGAAGAAAGGTTCAGGACGGGAATGTAATGATGTTTTGGGGGCGATTAGGCAATCAGCAGTTGAGGGTTTTGGTTTTGGTGAGGGTGAGGGTGAGGCGGATGTTAAAGGAAGTCGCAATGGGTTGTTGCAGGTTGCGGATTGGTTTGCTTGTGTTCTTGTGGCATCAATTCACTGATCTTTTCTTCGCTGAAAACTTCTCTATGGGTACAATGGTGCTTTTGTATGTAAGCTGCAGTCAAATCAGAATTTGATCATTTATAGAAAATGCATTTATTTCGTTCAAAAATTGTTAGAATATATTATATTTTTATTGATTTACAGAGAATATTTTTATTGATTTACATTTCTTTGACAGCCACAATATTTACCAGACCACCAATAGATAACAATTCATGTCAACATATAGGCAAATATGCTTAATTTTCTAAGATGATATTTTAAGTTCATGGTGTTACCATGGCTACTCTAAATATTGTTTTAGCTTAATATGCTTACTTAATTTGTTTGAACACTAATTACATTTTGTTGCATTGTTATAGACTTTCATATATCATTTTATCATGTTTTCACTTTTTAGGCCCTTATACATCATTTCATTATAGTGCATTCGATGATGTTGCGCCCAGAATTTTTCTCTGTCGCGGCAAGTTCTACTGACCGCATGTTTGCTGGTGTAATCATCACCTAAGGAAATTCTCTAATTTTGTTGGGAATTACTGACCAACAATTACTGCTGTTGCTAAAGGAGTTTGTACTACTAATTCCAAGTAATTTTTCTTATTCGAACTAGTAAGATTTTTATTGCTTTTGTTTGGATATGAAATTGTTCAATGTGGAAAGGTACAAGATGCTAGCCTCAAAAAAATTAATCAAATGTTGAATGTGACAACCTAATTAACCGAAGTATTTACATTTGGTATATTATGACAAATAATTTTAGCGAAGTATCTTTGTGTATTTTCATTGTCATTTTTACATTGCTATACTGCTTTTGCTGCACTAGTTTCTTGTTGTCATTCCGGTGCATATAGTTAGAATAAAATAAAAATAAAAAAAGGTTTTATGTCTGTCCTTTTTGTGTCATTCATCTATTCATAATGCTTTTTTTTTTCTTTTTTCTTTGTTTTATCTTTTTTTTTTCTTGAAATCATTTTGTTCATTTTACTAGTTATCCACCATGCATGGAAGCTATTTACAGTGGAGGTTTAAACATTGTTCAGCACGTTTCAACAGAAGTGATAACACCTGTTGCCGCATCCTTCATTAGTTGAAGGCCGTGAATATTTTGAGAAGGACACTAAGAGGAGCAAGTCAAACACTGAAAGTAGGTACATTCCAAGCTGAATTGATGTTTGTTTTTAGATGTAAATGTTGCTTGATGAAATATGAATTTTTGTTTGTGGGAAAAGCTGAGCTCAACTATGCACATAATCGTTTTGAACTCGGTTTTCGAAAACGATTTGCAATTCGGTTTTGTAGAAATATTAAGGTAATTTTTTCAAACTAAATTTTGCTTAATTATTTGAAATTGAAGTTGAAATCGTCTTGTTATAGTACATCAGTAGCGTAGTAGTCAATACTGTTTGCCTCAAAGTGTGAAATTTTAAGCTGAAGCAACGTAGAGTGTAATTTTTGTCCCATTTTTAGCTAATTCTGAATCTCTGATTTTTTTAATGAAAACTATTGACCTTAGTGTTATCGATTGACTATCTCGTATTAACTCTTCATGTATCAAATGCAACCATAAAGCGAGCATCTTTAACTATGAAGTTAACCAAAACACCATTTTGTTATAAGACAAACAATTATTTGCGTGGAAATCATATGATAATATATATTGAAAGAGAAATTGCTGAAAGTTTTGATCATAAAGCGATTGTAGACAAATTTGATTTTCGTGAAGTTCGTAGAGCACGTCTTAAATGGATAATTTAATAATCGTTGTTTTTGGTATATCATGCTTGATAAAATTTTCTAAATTGATGAAAATTTATATAAACTTTTAATTTTGTGTGTGTACGACATTTGCCTATTTGTGTTCATCGATTTGATTGTTTTCATAAATACTTGAAATTTTTCTAGTTTCGCCCAACACAAACTAAAATCCTAGTTTCGTCTCTCTCTATGTGTGTGTGTGTATCAAAGGAAAATATAAAATTCTCCTTTCTTTTTCCATAGAAACATTATGGTTGCAGTATTGTTCTTACACCCACTTACTACTGTAAATACCATGAAGAAGGAGCAGTACACAAAATTGTCAACTAAGATATTCAGTTTTAAAACTAAGCCTTCAGTTTTAAACTATGCCTAGGCTCAGTTTGCACAAAACTGAGCCCCGCTCAATTTGCACAAAACTGAGCCTTGCTCAGTTTTTACAATGACATGAACTGTAACTTGTATAATCCTATTTAAGGCTGAAAGAGTAATTGACGAACATAGTTTACTTATGTTAGAATAATAAGTCAAATGATCAAAATGGAAGAATTCTTGTTACTTGGGATTCTACCATTTGGCCTTCTATTATTTTACATTATGATTGCCAATCCATTTCATGCATCTTGCATAATGCAGCGAGACTAGTCTGGTTTGTACAGTTGTTTATAGTTCAAATTCAGCAAATCAAAGCGTAGAATTGTGGAGTTACACCAATGAACAAGCTAAACAAATCAAGATACCATGGATGTTATTATTAAAAGATTTTAATACCACTCTATTTTCTCATGAAAGATCAAGAAATGGAACAAAATTCTGCCTAAGATGTTTAAGTATGGTTAGTATTAAAGGAAAATATAAAATTCTCCTTTCTTTTTCCATAGAAACATGTTGTCTGTTTTTCCCACTTGTCAAAATAAAATAAAATAAAATGAATAATTAAACCTACAGTAATATATTGGGTTGACTGCATCCCATTTCCACTATACCTCATTGACATCCCTATGATATTTTGAAGTATATAATTTCAATTTTACTACTGCTATTGCACTGTGCTACATCCCATTTCCACTATACTACACACTATACTACTAAGTGTATATAATTCAAATAATTCTAACATTTAAAGTATAATTCTTCGAATGAATGACCAGAATAAATGTTTTAGTTGGCCATTTATCAGTAATTTGGTTATGTAAACATTATTTGAGCATCAATATTGTCTTTAAAATTCTTTGAACCTCAGTACCATATAGAGGATAATATATGATTGTTGTCCTTTAAAATTTACCTTTTTATTTTAGAAATATTCTTACTTTACTGATATTGCATGTCCATTTTGACCACTTATATATAATTTGATTATTTACGTCACTGTTGATCGGTATTTATTTCTGAAGTATCCAGGACCCTACTTATATTTATATGTTTATTTCATTTAATTAATTTTTGGTCTATGCTACTGGTTAATTTAGTTGTTTAATACACATAATGTCAACAATAAGTTAACATCATGATCTTTTTGCTTTTTTTTTTGTGTGTGTAATGTATTATGTTCTGGTTATCGATGTAGCAGATAATATGTGGCTTAGAGATGTTTGGTGGCACAATCTAACAGTGATTGAAAAATCAGTTCCGTATGTTTTCACAATTGTGAAAGCTCTTTCATATGTTTTTTGCAAGATATACTCATATACAGCCAAGCATATCTTTTTATCATACATACCATCATATGTCTTGTTCTTGTCTGTGACAATAAAAACCATATACAGGTCATTTATCCACATTTTGTTTTATTTCTTAATTGAATATTGGAGAAGATTGAATATTCCGTGACATGAAACCAAATTAGTTTTACAATATGGCTACATTTCCCTCTCAAATTATAGTTTATCACTCTCATTCATGGCTTCATCGATTATATACAAAGTATTTTAATTTATTGACATATAATATTTTCTTTTCTTAAAGCATATAAACAAGGGCGAGAAGATGATGGTGTAAGAGGGTGGGCTATTTTTGGAGTGATCTCTTGCATGTAGGTTGAAAAATAATAATTAATTTTGATATTTCATTATGGTTGGGTGGTATTTATATTATGTTCCATTCAGTGTGATAGATTAATTAATATTTGATATTTCATTTAATGCTATTGACCCTTTTCAGTGTAATAGTTTTATCAACAATCTCATGTTGCGGAGCATTTATATACAGGACACGTGTACGTATTGAAAATCTGGTTCGTTTAATTGATCCTTCTCATTTTAGAGAGATAGTGCAAGGTGTTGAGAAAGTTGTTTGGATAACAGAAGTTTTAGATCTGGAAGCACCGATTTACGATGGTCCTCAAAACGAACATTACAAGCTGTGTGAATTTTCGGATGGAGGCTTTGTAATATGGTCCACGTTTCGCCTTCGCTGTATCTAAAGATTCTTTGTATCTTTAGTAAAACTTTGTATTGCTTTTTATATTTTGAACATGATATTTTAAAATTGGAAGCATGTAACAAATATTTGAGTATTATGCGAATGTGACATTGTTGAAGTTGAAATATGGAAGTGTACCAAATGTTATATTGAATTAATATGTTGAATTATATATGTGATTGGAAATAATAAAGACACGTTATACTCATTTATAAGTGTTAGCAATTTATGCATACTAACATTTATAAGTATTAGCAGGATTATGATACTGACATTTATAAGTGTTACCATATCTTATAGTTCCAACATTTATAAGTGTTAGCAATGAATATCTTTATAACACTCATAAGTGTTACCATATCGTATGGTTTCGGCATTTATAAGTGTTAGCAATGAATATGTTTGTAACACTTATAAGTGTTACAATATCGTATGGTTCCAACATTTTGTAAGTATTAGCAATGAATATGTTTGTAACACTTATAAGTGTTACAAATATGGCTAGTCAATTCCTCACATGCCATTGGTAACACTTAAAAATGTTGCAGAAATTATTTGTAACACTTGTACTTGTTGGGAATCCCCTGTTTTGGTGTAGTGCGGTCTCTCTGTATTGACAATAGAAAAATAGTCAAAAACTTTGATAGCCAGTTATTTAACTATCAAGGGAAAACATACAACCAACAATGGTCGTATTTCCAAATGGAAAACTTACTGATCAATTATTAATCAGCACTGAGCTCCTTTAGATGGATTTGTCAAAAATTATTTCATTTCACAATTTGCCTTAAATATCTTTACTCAAATATTTCTCCAAACTCGCTTAGCCTCTCATGATTTCTTGGAAAACGTTTCCATATATTCACAACCCCTTATTTTCCATATTTCGAAATTATTCGTTTTTAACATTGGAAAAACATTTCCATATCTTATCCACGCATCACTATTCTTCACAATCATGAGTCACTAACCATAAACTAGTAAGAGAACAACTCCCTAAATATCAATTCCGAAGGCCGAAACCAACATCAAGTCAACACTTAAGGAACCATTCAACTCGAGTAATTTCTAGTCAGTTTCTAATTACCTCTTTTATTTCTAAATTTCTCATCGAATCATTTCTTATGCAACTCTCGGATTTGACTTACGAATCCGCTTCTCTTACGGAAAATATTGGTTATAACGATAGCATTATAATCCTTGTCTCCAAAATATTTAACTTTAAAATATAACTTTGACTCATTAATGAATAAATAAATAATATTTAATTAATAAATAAATAATCTTCATTTAAAAAACAGAAAGTAAATATTACTTTTCCAAATTCGATATAATCGAATTTCAGCGTATAACTATCTTTCGAATAATTCTTATTCGATTAATGTTCCGGACTTCGGAATAATACACCGTTTCAGGTCAACCAGATTTCTAAATTCATTTTTGAATTTATTATCTCTAAAACATCACAAATTTCCATTATAACTAATTTAATTTGCAAAATGTTTTCTTTTAAATCGTTATTCACTTCAAAAAGTGAATATCATTTCCCTTACTGAAATCCGGACCACATTTATCAAACAAATCTCTATTTAAAAAGTAGTCACCACTAGGTTAAAATACCATCTATTGAGTTATTTTACAATCATATTCATATTACACTTCATAAACTCCGTCTACAAGAAAACTTCTTGTTAATTATATCTTGAGTTTTTACCTTCATCTCGATTACATATTCAATTATAAATTATTGGTTTTAAACCAAATATCCATTTTCTAGTCACATTCCTAATTATATAACATATAGTTTCTAAAAATAAATTACTTTGATACCATTCGACATCGTTGAATTATAATTACAAATCCCGATGGTTTTATTTAGTTATATTCACATTTTGAACATTGAAATAATTTTCATCGTTTTCTTTTGAAAACGATTTCCATTTCCCTTTCTAATATTCATTCGGGGATTTTTCCCACAAGGACAAACTCACCAAATTATTTGCCCAAAAGGACAACCACCAAAAAACTTGCCCAAAAGGACAAGTTTTAGTGCAAATGGTGAATTTCAGGGGGGTTCCATGTTTTTCCACTTTGCACTAAAACTTGTCCTTTTGGACAAGTTTTTTGCCCTTTGTACTTTTGGGCAATTTTTTTGGTTTTTTTGTCTTTCACAATTTTTTCCTGTAATTCAAACTAGTTATTTTATATTCTAGTCCATTCGAAGTTCAATTTCTATTTGTCACATCATATAAAGCAATATATGAAAATCAACAATAAAATTGTTGAGGAATCCAGTCGGATTCCTCCTACATGTTTCCCTGCATCCACCGATGTTAATCAACATAAATAATATCAGTTTCATATCAATATGAAATATTAAATTAAAAAGAATCAGAATTCAACTAACGACTTATATATAACAGTGTCTATATTTTTATTCAATTTATTAGAAAATCATATAAACAACCGTCACACATAGGATTCAATCATTTTTTATCAATATTAAATAACGTTTATAAATTTATAAAACTGGATAGAGTTAGTGAGTTTACGCACCACTGCCTAGTTGCGCGTCTCACACATCAAGCCTTCTCCCATGTCTAGTTGCGCCTACCACTGCCTTTCCATACGCCCTTACATTCCCTCAACTATAAAACCTTAATGCCGGCTCCCACTTCCTCTGATTCACGTAACTGGGCTTTTGCCCTTTTTTATTTCTTTCTTTTCTCTTGGGCTTACTCTTTAAATTTGGTCCATCTCCAAACCTTAAGAACCACACCGGCCTTTGCAGTAATCCACCTTCTCCTAAAACACATTATCACGCGAGCTCCTATACACTACTCCGCCATTTCTCGAATTCCTTTGCTCCCCTTGTTCCCACTACACGCAACCGTTTGACGAGCCAACAACTCCATCATCTTCCATCCCAAAAGCTCCAGCTACGTGGTACCTTAACTCTGAACTCGCATCCACCTAATACGCCGCGACCTGGAGAGCTCCATACTGCCTTATAGTGTACCAACGACACTAAAAATCACCCAGTATTTCCCGACGAATGCTACACCACCCTACGAGCACAATGTTAGCCTTAGTTCGACCCAGATCTTCTCAACGCCATGATATTGCCAACTCTAACCTACTGTCTTGTTTTCCACTATGTAGAATACTGCATCGCACATCATGGAAATAATGCGGAAGTGAAGAGTAGGGCTAGGGGATTCCAACGATGTATTGTTTGAATTTTCCGATGGTATTTTGATTTTCTTTTCTTTTTGGAGGCCATTAGAAATCATGGCTTTGATTTTCTGAAGAGAAAAATGATTTTATAGATTTCAGCAGCTTTGCATGCATGGAATAAACAGCTTGGGATGCAAGGATTAGGGAATGCAGAGGCTAGAGCAGGTCTGCGATATTTGTATATTTTAATTAATGCTTGAGTGTTCTTTTCACATGATTTGGAAATACACAGGGCCATATATTGTAGGTGTACATTTGATTAGGTAGGAAGGCTTATATTAAATTTTAGGTAGATTATGGGTGCATTCTTAACGAACGAAAACGGAGTATTTAAGCGGGGAAATTTGAGCGTGGTAATGTAGCGAACGGGGAATGCGTTTTTAGTTACGAACGGGGTATTTGAGCGTGATATTTGAACGGAGTATTTAATTTTTAAATTAATTGTTTTGAATTAATTTGTGTTTAATTTTAATTTATGTGTGTTATGTTAATGATAACATTATAAATATTAGTCTCACATTGCAAAAACATCATGAGTAGCTTTGTGTGTGTGTGTGTCTATATATATATATATATATATATATATATATATATATATATATATATATATATATATATATAAGCACAATTGAAATACAACTAAATGACTTGAATAGGCACGACGACTTGGTATTCATACACATATAAATTGAAAATGTCAAAGATGCTGCTTAGAATAAAGAAATCTCGCTAAAAACATCATCCAGTTAATACGCAAATTCCAATAAAACAACTAGGCAAAGGATTATATTCCCTACGTTCTTGTGCATGTATATATATACTTGTACGCGTTGTTAGTTTTGTGTGTCATTGTCTAAGCATAATCGGACCTCTAACAACAAAAATAAAAATACCGCTGTGACGAGCAATGTGCCACGACCCCAAAAGTATAATAAAATAGACAAGTTCACTTATTATGTCCAACGAAAAGTTGCTTATTTTCCCAAAATAAAAATTACAAAAATTTCTAAAAATTAAATTAATAATACGTCAAGAAAATCTTATCCGAATTCTAAATAAATAACTTATTATATTAAAAAAATCGTTATGATTTATAAACGATTTCATAACGACTATTTGAAAATTTGATTTGGACATAACTCACAATCTACAAGATGAGATCTCCATTTTTCTCTTTCATTAGAAAAATACATTTAATTAGGTTCTAACGTTTCTTATTTCACAGAAATCCGACTTATAACGAATTCTATATACTTAGTTGAAGTTCAAAACTCAATATTACGAACTACCGCGATGTTACGTGTTCGATTATAATTACATTATAATTAATACGTTCAACTGTCATTTTGTAAATTCGTTATTACAACCCGAATCTAAACTCGACTAAATATCTTACATTATCCAATTTATACAATATTGTCAATCCAACTCTCTCCAACTATTTCGAAAATTTATTATTCCACTATTTTATTAATTTGAATGTTCAAAATATTTGAAATAAACCATTTGAATTTGCCAAATCCATATTTAAATGATTAAATAAATTAATTGTTAAATCGCTAAAAATTATGGGACATTACAGAAATAGTTAACGTCCATATCACTTTATGTTCGGAAGGTGTTTTGCATTAGTATGCTTCAAGTCATTCCTATACACTTGGCATGGAAGTGGATAGTTTAACTTTATCCGAGCTTTTCAGAAATCTAAAAAATTCTTCTTACAAGCGTGCAACTATAAACTAAAAATATACTTTTGGTCATTGGTAAATATAAACTGTAAATATACATCATATTATTACAGAAAGTGGATGGTTCAACTTTTGAAAATATGTTTACATTAGAGCACTTTAGGTTGTTAGCTAAATATGTTGTTAAGATCCCAAAAACTTACTTGTGAAGGGAATGCGTTAGGATTAATTGGTACTTCCATAAAGAAATTCTTGGGAGAGAGTTCCAGGACCATTCGAAGATAAATTCTTGTAGAAAAGAAGATTAAAAATGAGATTTCCATAGTTTTTGGGAGAAAGATGTCCATCCGAACAACAGTCTGTATTTTGGCGTTCTCCTTGTTGTGTTATGATCCTTTGGAATTCCGACAAAGGATAGTAGGAGATTCTATTATTTGATTCAATGGATTTGATATCCTTTTGGTAGTACACCGTCAGATTTCTCTGAAGCCTAAACACATGGAAACTGGGTCGCAATTGTAATAAGTAATCTCAAATAACCATTGCTTTGTGTTGTTTCGGTTGACCTACGAAGGATTTATCAGATAGTTCGATCGAGGTCTAAAGTTACAGGTAAGCTAAAGTCCTTTAGAAATCATCGAGAAGCGAGTTTCGATAAGGTTTTGGACCATTCACACAAACAACGAAAGAAGGTGGTTAATCTCATTACTTGAGACCCTTGGAAAATGGACGAAAGTGGTTGTCAGTTATGTTGAAACATTTTCATACAACTCTTAGATCGAACCTCCAAAGTTAGCATTGAATAATAATGTATTGATTAGATAATATCTTACTTATTACCTTAAGGGATTGATTGAATTGTTTTATTGAGAACTTCAAGAATTATAGATACTTCTCCCCAAACTGGTTTATAAATTAGGGCGTACATCTCAGATTTACAAGTATAAGACTGAGAATGGGAAGTTGGTCCCTAATTCTGAACTCCTAGTCGTATTTATAGATGCAATTTGGCCTTTCAGCTTGCATATGGGCATCGTTCTGACATTCTATTGGGAGTAAATATGGAAGCTTTATGAGAATGTCTTGCGTCGATCTTTAAGAAAATAACTTTAGGGTTGTTACAAGAACTTTTGAAAGGAGGTTCCTGGAGGAGGAAGTCTTTGCAATATGATATAGAAGCGAATTTGCCACGACGTTCGTCAGTTAGTGATGCCAACGACATCTTTTTCCTTCATGCTTCATGACTTGTTGGTAAGGGCTCAAACTTTCCTATATTCCTGTTTTGGGTAACCGAAAGGTATACAAAGCTTGGTGATTTACGCTTGGAAAGTGCACATCTGACTGTTGCCCTTTGGGTTATGCTGAAAAATGGATTTCTTCAAGAAGTGATAACTTCTCACCTTTCTTTTATTGGTTCGAAAGCTTATAATAAGCTTTTTGGTTTCGTTTTATGTTCTGAAGTAATGTTGTCATTTGTACCCCTTCACTTCAGTTTTAGCTTTCGGCTTTATCTTGGTTATTTTTGGTGCTAACATTTACCCCTCAGCTAATGAAGGAGTTTTCTTGACTTATCAAGTCAATTTTTCTAGCTAGCATTTACCCTCAGCAACGATTCAACTTCCCACCTCCCGGTATCCTCATCCACCCATCCAGGTCTGATCGAAGGGTCAGATGATTAGGAGAAGTTTTTTTAAATAGATTTACTTTCTTCTTCATCTTCACCTTCCGACATTCAAAAATAATTTCTAGGATTTTCTAAATCATTCTAGCATTCCAAAATCAGGATATCAAGGTAACATGTCTAATTTGACTTCACAATTCAAGTCTTAAAAATCGATTAGTTATTTTATTTCCTCTCTAGATCACAATGACCTGATTTGGCCTTTGTAACAATCTGAATTTCAACAGACCCAATTTTTTTTCAAAAATCCAAATCTGCCGAAGCTTAAATTGGTTTGTTTGGCATCCTGCAGAAAGGCAAAGATAAATATATCAGAGCTCACGATAGAATATCTCATAGTGGAATGAATAAAATATAATAGTAAATACATAACTTACCAATATAATGACACCGACTAGAAAGTGACTCTAAGCCACAGAATCTTAACCACCTGTTTAACTTGCGGATTTGTTATGAGTAGGAGACCAGAACAAAAGTCCTAGTGAATGGACAAATTAAGCTTTCTACAATAACACTACATATGCCGCTCTATCACTGGTTCTTTATTTATTAAGTCATTCAGGTTTATTTCACATTATACTTTCGAGTTTTCCGCACAAATTGTACCCTCTACTCCCTAGTAGATTAAGCTAATAAGTAATATACATAGCTACAAGCCCAATAAACCGATCGACGTAATCTCCGTAGTATCCTCCTCGAGTGCTCCCCATCGTCGAACTACAAAAAATGTACTGGACCTCCTTCTTCGTGCTACGAGGGCATATCGAGTCTCTAACAATGCGCCACGAAGGCGCCCAAATACTTGTGTTCTTAACGGAACTCAGTCGAAAGCTTTACTATATCTATTAAGAATAGCCTCGATATGACCAAACAAAACATCTTCATTAGTCCCAAAATACAGATATCTGAAGTTGGTTTGTCTCTTCCATGGTTCTTCAAGGCCTCACCATCCTACCCCCTAATAAAAGACTATTCAAAAGAGATAAGCGACCAATCCTAACAACCAGTCTAAATAAACATGTGGTCCCTCATCTAGTTACCTAATAGTGAAGATTATTGGCCTCTTAGTTATATCTCTAGTCTTTCCCGTACACGCTCTAACTGACGACGACGGGCGTCCGACGACTACTATCCTTAGTTGGGTCTCCACCACGAAGCATGCTCTCCTAAGCCAAGGCATCTGCCAAACCATCCTAGAAATCATCTGATCATTCTTTAGGCTACACCACAATTAAAGGTGTAACAAATGTAGCCAAGGCATACTCATCGGATGTACCGTACATACCATATCTCTTTGGATACATCACTCGGTCTACCATAGAGAACCATCACAGAGTATTCTCACGTTCTGTAAAAGTCCTGCACATCCCTCCAGTCCCTTCGAATAAGTTGTACGTGCTCCCACCATGTCTCCCATCATCTTCGATGATCTACCTCGTTGGGTTTTTCATCTTTATGGACTGGACCTAGCGCATACCATCATTTTATTAGACCCTGTGTCTAATTAATTCTTTTGAATTTAGCTTACTTCGCTTTTTCATTGATCTATAATATTAATTAATTTATTGAATCGAATAATATTTATTTATAAATCAACTTTGCTAGTTGCCATAGAATACTGCCTAATTACGAGGCTACCATAGAATACCTTTATTAGACTTAACTCCCAATTTCACGTTTATTTATAAATCTATAATATTTATATCCAAATCTTGAATCATAAATCCTATAACTAATATATTTGTTTATTGAAGAATTTGGAGGAGAAAAGAAATGGTAAAGCTTTAGCGCCCTCTCAGGAAGTATGAATTGGAGGCCAGGTTCTGCTGGTCTATTTGAAGGTGCTCAGAATATGCACGTCCATTGGATTGAAATAAATAAAATATGAGCCATAGAAAATGATAAATCCACGTCACTCTGTCCAGCATTAGGTCGACCCAGCTCTAGGTTGGCCGACCCAACCTACTTATGGCATGGGTCGACCCATTTACTCGCTCACAAACGTTAATTTCATTCCTATTTAAATTTTCATTTAACGTTGCACTCAACATTCCTTTGCTTACCTAATATTCTTCTCTATATTAATTTCTTCTATTTATAACGCATGCTTTAGATTTCAAATTGTCAAGTATATGTTCGCGCTTAACTTCATAAGCTTTTGTTCGTTAATAGTTGTGCAATAAATGTTATTATTAATGTTATTCTCCTGCCAAAATTCTTTCTAATCTATTCAATTATTTCAAATATTTTTAATGGGCATTTATATGCATAAATAAATTGTGCATTCATTCCATTATTGTCTTCCATTTTTAATTTACGCTTTAAATTTGAATTTTGAATCTATGCTTATATATTTACACACAACCCCAAAGAATTTCAACCATTAATAGCTGCTTTATTTCTATTTCTTAAACGTTATTATTAACATTATCAATTCATTGATTCTTTAAGCTTTTAATATACATTCAAATTTAAATGTAACTATTCTTGTAATTCTCGCACATATATATCTACATACAACTCCTATTTATTTTCAAAATTCAAACGACATTATGCCGACATTTATTTCTTACTTATTTTGATTAATTGCATGTTAGTTTTGGATTTCATGCCAATATATATACACACACACACACACACACCCTATTGACATATATATACATATAAATGTGTATATATATACACACACTCAACCATATATAAACTTTTTTCCTTATATGCACATATACATAAATTTTCTCTTAGAATATGCATCCTTTTACTTGGCCCTTTGAAAATTTAAAATACGACGTTGGTAGGATTCAAACTCTTGACCTCCACCTTGGGAAGTGCATGCTCTACAAACTCACCTAACTTAGCTTTTTTTCACAAAACTAAAACATTTGTAGTTATTGATCTTATTTGTGTTCTCTTATTTCTTCTTTTTCATGTTTGTTCTAAAACTTCATTTAATGACATCTTCTTCATTTTAAATCCGTTTTCTACAAACCATAGGTCTAAGATGATTAGAAAATCTCCACGGACATGACTAAATTCTGAAAATTTATGAATTTTATTTTATTATTTAATATTTAAAATGCGGGGTCTTACATTCTCCCACCCTTAGAAAATTTCTTCCCTGAAATTTGGTATGGATAAAATTAAGTAATTCCTCTCATAATTTACAACCATTATGTGTACATCCAATTTTTCGACAATTTGTGCACTTATGCAAAGTGTAAAACGACATAAAAATACATGAATGCCTAAGCAGTACCTCCTATATGATTGTAGATTTTCTCTTAAACATTTTGAAAGCATGATGCACACATCCTAAGTATACTGGCAAATTCTGTATGAATGTAATAATTTGAAGAAAAAAAAATCCAAAAAATTTCACTCTTATAGAGTATTGTTTATCCAATTTTTGCATCCAAATTCTACAACAAACTTTAAATTTACAAATTTCAAAAAAGCTAAGTTTTTGAATTCGGTTTCTTATGTTAGAAAAACGTAGAAAATGGAATATTACAAATTTTCCATCCATTTTCTCACACCTTTCCCCCCCACTTGGAAACCTTAATTGCTAATCTTACAAAAATTCCAAATTTCTATTCCAAGTACAATTTGCATAAAAAAAAGTTTGTTTTCAGTTTTCCAAACTTATTTTGGAAGAATTCATTTTCTTTTGCTGTTCTCTATTTTTGCAATTGTTGTCTTTATTTGTTTTCTTTTAGTTGTTCATCTTTTATCTTCATTTCGTTTAATTCACAATATTACATGTTCTTGTCCTTATTGTAACGACCCAGATTTTCGAACAATTTATTTTAAATACTTAATATGGTTTTAAACATTGAACTGATAATATAAATGGATTTTTATATTGAGTTATCGATTTAATAATCGAAATACGATTTAATCATGAGTATATTGAATAATCATATACGAAAATGAAGTATAATTAAATTTAGAGTTAGAATTGAATCCAAATAATTCAGTTGATCGTTATAAATTCTATTTCAACATTGACTATAATAATAATAGTAATTTATTTTCAAGGAATTAATCGTTTCGAATTTAATTTGTCGATTTAAAATAATATCTTCTCCAGACAATTTAATTAGGTTTCAAAACCTTTCCCAGTGTATTTAGAATAGTGATTAAAGCCTAGAAATGCATTTATTATGTTCAAATAAGAGTTTGAAATCATATGATATTTTAAAATCAAATAAATCAGCCTCAGTTCAAATCAAAACTATAAATAATATAAAACTTTGTACCGAAATGTTTACTTTTACCCTAAGCTAATTTACAAAGTACACTTAAGCCTATATACCTACGTACATAGCACACAAACTAAAATCCTTCATGCCGAGGTATTCCTCATTTATATAAATCGTGCATACCCTCCCTTCTTTCCTTTTTATTTGTTTGTTCTTCGTGCTTTTTCCTGAAGGAAATAAATCGATTCCATCCCCTCAAATATTCTTCAATCAATCCCATAAAATCAAAATCAAAAATACGCTTCGAATCCGAATGGATTTATGAAGCTCAAAGGCACGTGAGAGGCACTCGCAATTTTGGTTTTGCCGAGAATTATGGGGGTTTAACGATGATCGTGGATCTCGATTTCCTCTCTGTCAAGGAAGAACGGGGTTGTGCAATGATTAGGGGTGTGGTTTGTGGGGACTGTGCTTCGTGAGTTTTGCATCGCGATTGGTTATTTGGGGGTTGCGATTGTCTCGTGATGTCGGTGGTGGTAGATTGAGGTTCGCAAGTGTTTAGGGTTTTTGATTCACGGGTTTCATGCTTCGATGGAGAAAGACGAGGTCGGAGGCAAGCATGGGTTGGTGCAGTGTAGTCGGGGTGGTTGGACGGTGACTGTCACATTATTATATGAAGTGCGATACATACAAGGAGGTGCAAGTTGAGAAACACGATGATGATGAGAAGATCGTCAGTTCAGATGTTGTTTTACTCATATTGTACCACAGTTTGATTTTGCTGAAGACAAAATGGGTTGAAGCTAAGGAGTTGACAATTGAATATTAGGGAATGCCGACACTTGAAATTGGTTTAGACAGTGAGGAGTTTATTAGTTTTGAGGTATGGCAACGACGGTTGAGACAATGAAGTATTGTGGCAGTAGTAATCTTGTTGCGGGATATTAGTCTGATGAAGATACTGGTTAGAAGGAGAAGATAGATAATATATTATATAATAAAATAAGAAGCGTGATTAAGGTATGGTAACTAACCTCAATAATAAATTAGTTTAAATTTATTTAGCTTTATAATTCATGAAGTAAATTATATAGAGTTAGTTGGAAAGGAAATAATATTTATAGATTTATCGTTGAGTATGAAATTAAGGATTAATTTGGAATTGGTTTACACATGGGTAATTAATTAAATCAAATTATTATAATTCGATAATTAGAATTTATTAATTATTGTTTTACATTGGAAAGCAGGCGTATGGAGGAATTGCTATGAAATTTATATAATATGCTTCAGTTGGTATTCAACGCAAATAAAAATCATGGTGAGTGAACTCACTCTCTGGTTCGATTATAATTTATTATAATTGAAGTTTTATTTAATATAAATATTTATATGCTTCTTGTTGGTTGATTGGTTGCATTGCTATTTATTGATAAATTATGGTTATTATATATATATTAGATATTTAGGCTTAGTGGTTGTGGCTATTATATATATTTTAGTGGTTGGATATGTGACACCCTACGTCCCACTCTTTAACAGAATGCATTAAGTTTCGTGAAGCTTTATAGGTAAACAGAAATAGAAACATCACATGACAGATATAAAATAACAATGAAATTTAAAACTTTATTATCCAAATAGAAAACATCATGGTCCAAAACCCAGATACAACATAAGTTTGAAGTACAGAAAATCCATTACATCAAATTAAAATATCTGCCTTGTACTAAAATTACCGTTGTATAGTAACATAAAAGCATAATCCTCAAAAAGAGCCATTTCAAGTAGACATGAAATCAAAGCGAACATCTAAGCAGCTCTAAGCAGAACGAAAGAGAGAATCCTAATCAAGCATGAGTATTCCCACCCTAAGAACCTGGGGGAGGAAGAGAGAAAAGAAAATAAAATGGGTTAGACATAAAGTCTGGCGAGTCCATTTACTTTTAGCATATAAATAAATAAAATCATCATGACAAGCATATAAATTGGATGAGAGAGATAACAGTATCATAAGACGGTATAACACACTGAGCTGGATAAAATGAATAAACAGAACAGAATATACTGTGCTTCTCAAGTATTTTTCTCTGCACCAATACTAGTATAACAAAAACAAGATGATCCCAATAGAAACAGAAGGTAGATTTAGGTGTATTTCTAGTGATGGGTTCTACCCCAACAATAATAACAGGCAGCCCAACAGAAATGACAGGTGTTACCCCCAACGATAATAATGGGGCCCTAAACAAGCAGAACTAGATGTTCCCTAATTACTACACCAATCGGTCGTCTCCCTATTCGTAGATACTCTGTGCTGGCCCCATAATAGGATGTATCGCTTCCTAACCCATTTTTTCGAGAGGCACAACCATATCTACTGATGCTATAGCGTCTTATTATCCCAAGCAAGAGGATTCATGCACGCACACGAGTCCACCGGAATGCGCCATCAGCACCCCCACTCAGATGAACCTCTTATAATAATTTTATTAAGCATGCCTTGATCCCTACCTAATTTAGGGTCCTCCTTTTTGATACCAAGATGGGTTACTAACTTATACGGGTCCGACACAGCAGATGATACAAGCCATCCCCTAAACTTTCATCCCCACTACAAGGATTTTGGCCGGTTATGCCTCATAGATTTAACACGCCCGTGTAACCCTACTATATAAAACAGGTTAAGTTTATCGAGTTTATATAACCCGCCCTTATAGATTTAACAGATTTACTTAACCCCTCATTGATTCAAGCAATTTTACTTAACCCTTACACAATTTTGATAGGTTCATATAACCCTCACAGATTTAAATAGGTTAAGTATTATAGGTTAACAAGTTGTTACCATTTTTCCATTCATGTCTTTTAATGCACTAGAGCTCTCACATTAAGTCGGCCACTTGTGGATGCTGGATATGCTGGGCAGTTCCGAGTATACTTCTACCACAAGTCTGACTTAACCTCGCGTGTTAGAACCGTTACGTGTACATTTACACACTAGACCCCTCACATTAGATTAACCACTTGTGGATGTTGGATTTGTCTAGCGGTACTGGGCATACTTCTACAACAGGTGTAATCTTACCTCTTTTCTAGGTGCAGTTATAGTTTCTATTTACTATAAATTTAGGAATGTTCATTCTTAAACAATTGTTTACGTTCATTACAAGTTTTTCTTGCCCCAAATCCCAGTCTGATTCACGATACAAGTTATACCCCGAAATAAAGTTTTAGATCAAGGTATAGATTATGCCCCTAGTCCTAATCATGTTTTACAGTACAAGTTATGCCCCAATATATCATTCCCAACCATTCCTAATTTCTTTTGTTCGCATGTTTCAGCGATATGCCTAGGCTCGAAGGTAGTCTGACTATAAAAATAAAATGGGAAGGAGGGAGAGAAGAGAACATAAATAGGCATAGTAACAAAAGAGGCATATGATAACAGAAATAGGCATACTAACATAATAGGCATATGGTGACAGAATGGGCATAATGATAGAAAAGGCATAATAGAGATAGGCATGCAAGAACTAAACAGAGGATCAGGTGTACAAGTAATGGCAGATCTGTTTAGTTATGATTCAGGTTATTAACAGGCACAGGTTTAGATCCAAACTTATAAACATGTCAGGATTACTTATTAAGTGTTTATATCTAAAAGCAACATAAATTCACAGGGAGTGGATCTAAAGAATAGGGAAATTACTGTTGATGTTGTAGCAGAGATTTTTGAATACATATAAGTTATTGCAGAAGAATAGGCTAATTCAATATGAGTTAGGGAAGCACCTCGTTGTCTTCATTGTTTTTGGTGAAAAAAAATGGAAATGGGGTCCTATTTATAGCCTACATACGATCAACCAATTTGGTCAAGAAACAAATTCCGGTTCACAGAATGGATTTGCCCCAATCTAGGTGAGGTCAACTCCGGGATCGACACCCCCTTTTAGGGGTCTACCCCTAACGGGCCGATTTCCCTCCCTTTCCCGCTCTTTGATTTTGATTTTTTGGACTTGATTTGTATATATATGTATATATTACTTATGCGTATACAAATTTAAACCTTAATACTTCTTCATATGATGTCCGTTTTACGCAAACTTGGAGTCTATTTTAAGTAGAATTCCAAGACGAACGCAATGGCGTAGTCCATTTTACTTAATTCCCAATATTTAATGAAGTATTCTTTAGTTTGTCATTATAGTGTTCTTTAAAATTAAGGGGTGTTACATTCTTTCATACTTAAAGGATTTCGTCCCCGAAATCTCTAAGTTAAGAAGAATGTATATCCTAACATCCATCATCCATCTGCTCATCCACTAATCACAGACAAACATGGTCCTTAACATATTTCTAATGCTTGTATGAACATATGCAAAGGTGTGTGTATATGTCCCTATACTAATGCGAAAGATTAGGCGGTCTACTGATTCAGTTGACCTCCTTAATGCAATGTATGTCAGTGCCATGAATCCATGTATGCGAATAATGCTGATATAACTTGTAAATTCTACATGTGTGTACAATTATTTATCCAAATGCAACATCCACATGATGATACACCCATTTCCATCAATAAAATAAGAAAAATGCACACACATCCATATGCAGTATGAGAGTTATTGAGCCGATCTAGTGCCTAGTGTGTGTGTATATGCATCCACGAGCAACCATTACCAAACACTTGCATCCACTTGCATCCATCAAACATAACATGTCTCAAACTCATGTTTACATCCATTGGTTCCCTACCTAAAGGTAGAAGATTCGATCGATATGATATACTTAAATGACAGAAGTAAGTACAAATAAAAAGCTTTGGAAAAGAAGTTAAGAACATACCCTTGAAAAGAAAAGGGTACGAAGCATGAATCTTGTCTTCAGTCTCCCAAGTTGCATCCTCATGGTCATCTCCCCACTGAACTTTCATCAACTGGACCTCTCGGTTACGTAGCTTCTTAACCTCTGGTCCAAGAATACGGGTAGGAACTCGTCTAATTTTCGCCTCCCGTTCCACCTTTACTTCCTCAAGCTTACTCGGCTCAACTACTTCTGTGGTATCAGGTGGGCACTTCTGTAAATGAGAAACGTGGAAAACATCATTAACGTCAGGTAGTCTCTCTGGTAGTTTTACTCTATAGGTCATTTGGCCAATCCTTTCTGTTATGGGAAATGGCCCTACAAATTTTGGTGCCAATTTCACTATTGATCCAAAGCGAACCACATTCCTCACAGGTGATACCCTAATGAAAATATTTTCACTACAGATCCATATTGTCATTCTCTCGCACTTCCACTATGGGACCTCTAAAGGATGAAGTAAACCATCAAGCTTATTTTGCTTAGATTTGACTTGCTGGTAAATCAAACATCGAGAAAAAAACTCAGCTACATCTTTCTTCATCCCAGCCCAAAACAAAACCATCTTCATATCTCTATACATCTTATCACCGCTTGGCTAGATAGTCATCCTAAAATGATGGGCTTCCTCAAGGACTGTCTTCAATAGACTCCCAACTCGGGGAACACAAAGCCTTCCATCTCGTCGCAACCACCCTCTATCATCTGTGGAATATCTGCTAATATGACTAGAAGTCTCTCCTTTACTGAACATATCCAAGATGTCTGCTATTTGTGGGTCCTCTCACTACGAAGTCCTTATCTGATCCATAAAAGTAGGCCGCACCTCTAAGGATGCCAACAAACTAGGTATAAGATCTGTAGATGGCTTAAAATCAAAGGTTGATAAATAGTCCAAGCTCCGCCTCTCTACGAATAGTGGAATCAAAGTAATCCTCTACCCACTCAGTGCGTTCGCCACCACATTACCCTTGCCAAGGATATAAGCAATCTCAAAGTCATAGTATGCTAGGAACTTCATCCATCTCTGTTGCCTCAAATTTAGATCCTTCTACGAGAACAAATACTTGAGAGATTTATGATCGTATACAACTTGAACTTCTTTCCAAGTAGATATTGGCGCCAAGTCTTAAGCGCAAATACAATGGCAGCTAACTCTAAGTCATGGGTATGGTAGTTCTTCTCATGAACTCTTAACTGTCTACCTCCATAACATACTACCCTTTCCCCTTGCATCAAAACAGCACGAAGCCCTGTACCACATACATCAGTGTATACTGTGAACACTTTGTTCCTATCAGGCAAAGTCAAGAACGAGGATGTTGTCAGAGCCCTCTTCAATCGCTGAAAAGCATCCTCACAGTCAACACCCCAAGAAAAAGTTAAAGTCTTCTTCGTCAGACGGGTGAGTGGGGATGATATCTTTGCGAAGTCCTTAATGAACTTCCTATAATAGCCTGCTAAACCAAGAAAACTCCTCACCTTCGTTGCATTCTTTGGAATCTTCCAAACTTCAACTACTTTAGCGGGATCAACTGCTATCTCATCCTTAGAGACCACATGCCCTAGAAATCTCACTTCCTTTCTCCAAAAATGACATTTGGAGAATTTTTCCTTAAGCCGATGCGCTCGGAGAGTTTTAAAAACCTCCCTTAAATGTGGGGAATGCTCTTCCTTGCTCTTCGAGAAAATCAAGATGTCATCAACCAAGACCACAACGAACTTATTTAGAAACTCCCAAAACACCCTACTCAATAGATCCACAAAATAGGCGGGTGTATTCGTCAACCCAAAAGGCATGACGAGCCACTCAAAGAAAACATCTGGAGTCCTAAAAGTAGTCTTTCCTATACTATCCTCGGCCACCCTCAACTGATGAAACCCTATGGCCAAGTCTAACTGGGAGAAAACTGACAAACCAACAAGCTGGTCAAACAAATTGTCTATCCTCGAAAGTGGGTGCCTAATTTTCTTAGTGAGCTTATTCAACTCCCTGTAATCCATGCATAAGCGAAGCGAACCATCCACCTTAGTGGTGAATACTACTGGAGCACCCCATTCAGACATGCTTCGCCTAATAAACCCTTTCTCAAGAAGCTCCCCTACTTGCTTACTGAGCTTCCTCCTTTCTCTCGGAGCTATATAGTGCACAGGCAATGCAACTGGCTTTGCATTGTTCACCAAGTATATCAAGAAATCAATCTCGCGCCTCGGAGGTAAGTCTTGAACTCCTAAAAAACATCAGGAAACTCATAGACTATGGTATAGATCATAAATCATCGATAGATGCATCGAGCGACTCTAGTAAACTAAGCATGACAGACCCCTTAGGGGTCACAATAAATCTCAAGGGTGCTCCTATGGCAAGTCAAAAGTCTAACGGCCCTCCTTTTACAATCCATAATGGCACCATACATGGCTAGCCAATCCATCCCGTAGAATCAAACCATAACCCATGAAACTAAGCACGTTTGCATTGCACTCAAACTCGACGCCTAAAATAGATATTCTCAAACCCCGACAAACCATAGACAAATGACCCGTACCACCAATGGGGTTTGAGACAACAACGAAATCCAAAACCATACTAGTTCTAAGGTGCAGAGACTCAACCACAAAATATATAAAAGAATGCGAAGCGCCAGAATCAAAAAGAGTTCTAACAAGATGAGTTCTAACAAGATGAGTTCTAACAAGATGATTGGAAAGAGAAATCAAACCTTCAACAAAAACTTTCCTACCTTTATTCGGTACACCGACCATAAGAGCATGCATTTTCCCTTTAGATGATCCTATCTTTTGGCCATGTCCTTACTTTTTCGGGAAGTCCTTAATAAGGTGTCCGACCTCTCCACATTAGAAACAAGCATTCTTCCCTTTTCTACAATCTTTGCTCAAATGATCCACGCATCCACAAGTATGGCATTTCCTCTTTTCTCGGGTTTTGTCATTCTTTCCTCCCTTCTTTTGCTGTTGTTATTCTTTCTTGGGCCATACTTTCTTATTTTGTGTTTCACCAATTTTATCCTCTTTCTTTTCACCTTTCTCTTCTTTGTGCATCAACGCCATATCCACAAGTTTCTCGAAAGTTGCACCCATCGAAATATGAGACGTATCCAATCCATGGAGGGGTTCATTTAACCCTCTTGCAAACCTCAGAGCTTTCTTGTGGGGGGTATTTACTAGCTCCAAACCTTGCCAATTGATTGAACTTATTGACATACTCTTTGACAGACATTCCTCCTTGCTTAAGTGTCAAAAACCTTTCCATTTGCATACTTTGCTCGGCTTGATAACGAAACTTCATCTTGAATCTCCGTCGGAAATCATTCCAAGTCTCAACTAGACGCCCTGCTTGCATCACTTGCCACCAGAATGAAACCGCATCTTTCAGTTTCCAAACGGCCAACTAAATCTCCCTACGGTCATCAACCTAAAAAATCCCAAACAAATCCTCCATCTCTTCAAGCCAATTACTTACTTCTACAATAGTCTTAGTTCCTCGGAATGGCTTTCCTCCCATAGCACAGAAATCCTTTGCATATCTTGGAAAAATTATCCGTTCGCGGAGGCGGAGGAGGAGGAGGAGGAACAGTGGCTGCAACCGAGGGAGGGGCGTCTGCTTGGCCTTTGGCAGGTCCTGTAGCCTCAAGATAGCTACGGAACCAAGCCGGTATCGTAACGCTCTAAGGAAGAATCGTTCCCCTAACATGTTGAAAAGAAAAGGGATTCAAATAGAGAGTCGAATGATATTTCATATGGCTTTGGGGAATATGTTTTAAAAAATAGAGTTTCCTTTAGAAAATGCTTTCTTTTAAACCTTTTGAAAACAATTTTCAAAACCTTTTTATCCGATCCGGTAACCTTCAGCTCTGACACCAAATGTGACACCCCATGCCCGTTAATGTCATCTCTAACAGAATGCATTAAGTTTCGTGAAGCGTTATAGGTAAATAGAAACAGAAACATCACAAGACAGATATAAAATAACAATGGAATTTAAAACTTTATTTTCCAAATAGAAAACACCGTGGTCCAAAACCCAGTTACAACATAAGTCTGAAGTACAGAAAACCCATTACATCAAATTAAAATATCTGCCTTCTACTAAAATCATCACAGTATAGTAATATAAAAGCATAATCCCCAAAAAGAGCCATATCAGAGTAGAAAGGAAATCAAAGCGGTACATCTAAGCAGCTCCAAGCAGAATGATAGAGAGGATCATAATCAAGTATGAGTATTCCCCCACTGAGAACCTGGGGGGAGCAAGAGAGAGAAAAGAAAAAAAATGAGTCAGACATAAAGTCTAGCGAGTCCAGTTACTTTTAGCACATAAATTAGTGAAAGCATCATGACAGGCATATAAACTAGATGAGATAGATGACAGTATCATAAGAGAGGTATAACAGACTGAGTAGGATAAGATGAATAAGAAAAAGAAAATATATTGCGCTTATCAAGTACTTTTCTCTGCACCAATACTAGTATAATAGAAACAAGATGATCCCAACAGAATCAGATGGTAGACTTAGGTGTACTTCTAGTGACAGGTTTTACCCTCAACAATAATAATAGGCAGCCCAACAGAAATAACAGGTGTTACCCCGAGCGATAATAATGAGCCCCTAAACAAGCAAGACTAGATGTATTCTAATTACTACCTGTAACACCACACCTCCGTTAAGGTCACTCACAATGGGAATGCATTAACTTCTATGGAGCGTCACAAGTGTATAGAACAGATAAATTACAAAACAGACAAAATTTATAACAACGGAAAAAAAATATAAAACTTTACTTCATTGATAAAACACCGGCTTGGTAAAACATCTTGTATAAAGATTTGTTTCATTGATAAAACAACAGCTTGGTAAAACATCTTGTACAAAGATTTGTTTTCCAATGCCAAAACACCCTTACACATTACAACAAAGCATCTGTCTTGTTTAACAAAATAAAGAAGCATAAAATAACAATGATATTCCCCAATAAAGCATGAGCCATCCATAGCAGTGGAAAAGAGAGTCCAAAGCAATACATCGTCTATCTTCGAGCTTGGAAATTAAACTGAGCTAAGTGGTGATATTCCCTCCCTGTGAACCTGGGAGATGGGGGGGGGGATGGAAGAAAAGAAGGCGAAAGAAAACGGGTCAGACATAAGTCTGGTAAGTCCAGTGATTATTTAGCATGTAAACAGGAAAAAGGATCATGACATGAATAAACTGAATACCAGACATAACCATGATGATAAGCATAGCAAGACAAAAAATGATGATCGTTAGATATGACAAGGTAAGATACACTAAATGCGCTTCGGTTCTTTCTTTGATTTCCTATTTTCTCTGCACCACCCAACTAGCATCCTAACTAGTGTCTTTTATATAACAATTCATATTCCCCACTAGTGTCCAACTAGTATCCTGTGAAAAAGGATCCGTATCCCCTACTCGTGTCCCAACTAGTATCCTGTGTTATAAAATAAGGTGATCCCAACCCCGCAATTGTGGTAGCCTTCGTGTGTACATCTAGTATGAGGATCTTACCTCAATCAACCTAATTTCCATGAAGATGTTAGATGTACCCTTACTACCCTATCGATCGGCTCTCTACTTGTATTAATTTTCCTTGTGTCTGTGTTAGTCGGCCTTCTCTTGCGTGTAGATACCCTGTGTTGGTCCCACCATAAGGTGTATCAATCCCTATGATAGCAACCCGACACGATTCAAGATGCACAGTGTATACTACTGATGCCTAGTGCCTGATTTTCCCCTCTGGAGCACGTGCACGCCCATACTCCGTCGGAACTACGCTGCTGCACACTCTGCCGCCATTTTGACTGCTTATAATCAGCCCAGTAATCGTGCCCCATCCTGCTTAGTTCAGGGTACCGTGATACATCTATGTGGGTTACTGCTGAAATAGTTCCCCATTACTAGGGTTTCCTACTGGTTAAGTTTATGGGCCTATATATACAAATATTACCCACCTACACGACATGAACTTAACCCTCCCACTGATTCAAACATGTTAATTTAATGGTTAAGTTTGTGGGCCTATATATACTACTATTACCCACCTACCCAAAGTTTACTTAACCCTCCTACTTATCAAGTCAATCTGTATTATTGGTTAAGCTTGCCTTAACCCTATCCACTTTGTTCATGTAATATTAGTTAATTGTTGTCTATTCATGTTAACTTAACCTCCCTACACATCATGCTGTATTGGTTAAGTGTCTCCTATTAACTTAACCCTGTTCATTCATCATGTTATATTGGTTGAGTGTTTCCCCCACTCGTTCATCATGTTATAACGGTTAAGTGTTCTAAATTTACTTAACCCCACCTTCTTGTCCAATTAACATGTTATAACAGTTAAGTGTTCTAAATTTACTTAGCCCCACCTTCTTGTCTAATTAACATGTTATAAGGTTTAAGTGTTCTAAATCTACTTAACCCCACCTTCCTGTCTAATTAACATGTTGTATTGGTTAAGTGTCACCTATTCATATGTTACTTAACCTTACCATTCTTAGCATGATCGTTTATTGGCATTAATTAATTTATTAATGCCCTAACCTCTCACATTAGAACTGTTGTTTGCGGTTGCTTGATGTGCAGGGCGGTTCCGGGCAGACTTCCACCTTAAACTCATTCTAACCACGGGTTTTGGGCTAAATGTGCTAACCTCTCACATTAGATCGGTGTTGTTGCGGTCACTGGATGTGCCGGGCGGTTACGGGCAGTTTTACACCGTAACTCAATCTAACCTGAGGTTAGGCATGTTCATCTTTTAGCCAAATTACATATTTACCGTACATGTCCAAGTTTAGATTTTACATGCTAATTTTCCCAATTTCACAAAACTAGTCATGTTTCAATTCTCAAGTTATACCCAACAAATTCAATTACAAGTTATTAAACAATATGCTACACCCAATCATTAAATTAATTTACATATGTTCATATGTAAATTATCCACAAGTGTTATCAATTCAAATCATGCCCCATTTACCCTCTAAATTATGTCTCTAATTCTAGGTATACAAATTCTACCATTTCATTGTAACACCCCACGTCCATTAATGTCACTCATAAAGGGAATGCATTAACTTCCATGGAGGTTTTAAGTGAATATAGAACAGAAAAATTACAACAAGACAGATATTAAGTAGTACTTGGAAATCTAAAACGTTATTTCATTGCAGCGGAAATTAAACATGTTTGTTACATCATAAAACCATAAATCAGAGTCAAGTACAATATCCATCTTGATAAAACAAAATACATAATCCCATCACATAAATAGCCATTAAAGAAGATAACAAGCTGGACTTTACTTCAACGGTCCAAGCTTTCCAAAAGAGAGAATAAGCAATCCAATCAAACTCCGCTAGAGCTGGGCCCATCCTGAGGACCTGGTGGGGGAAAAGATAGAAATGGAGGGGTCAGACATAAAGTCTGGCGAGTATGATAATTCTAACAATACTATTATCAAAATAATTAGACTGAGGCACAAGCTGGAAAATAAGGAAATGTCTATGAACTATTGGGTATGGAAGAGCCGATAAAGATAACGTTAAAGGCACACCTAATACTAACGAACAATTACTACACTGCACCACACCAGTCACCCTAAAGGTTGATCCCACTCACCGAATTAGAAATTATATAAATAGCTTTGTGTACCCCTAGCTGACTACATAGGTGCCGCCTGCCCCTATCTCCGCTAGGTGTACCCCACTACCCACTTTCGATCGGCTCCCTACTCGTAGATACCCGTGTTGGCCCCACAGTGGGGTGTATCACTCCCCTAAAGTGGCAACCCGATACAACTTGAGGATGCACGACTTATACCTACACGATGCAACAATGTCTTACCTACCAGCCCGGGTCCACACACGCATATGAAACTCGTTGGACTTGCGTTGCCACGGCTACCCCGTTTGGCCTCTTATAGTCAAGCCCAGTATGCGTGTCCCGTCCTCGACTTGGGTCGAGCCCACAAAGATACGTTTGGGTTACTGGTTGAAATGGACACCCACAGCTATCCACCTAAGCTTGTCCCCACTAGTATATCCCACTTAACCCTCTTCTTAGTCATGTTCATTTACATGTGTGTTTGGTTAAGTCTTACTAATCGTATTTCAAATGCCACTAAAGGCACCCACTAGATTCCTCATGCCACCCAAGGCACCTACTTAACCCCCATGTCCCACCTCACATGTTTATCTGGTTAAGTATTTCATAATTCATTAAGGCTATAACCTTATAAAGACCTCTCACATTAGACTGGCATTTATGGCAGCTGGTTTTGTCGGCCGGGTCCGGGCAGTCTTACACCATAAAAGAGTCTAACCTCATGTCTTTACAACTGTTATGCTTTAATTTGGGCCTAGGATCTTTCACATTGGGCTGACATTTGTGACTACTGGATTTGTCGGTCGGGTCCGGCAAATTTACGTCACAAACGATTCCAACCTCGTGTCCTAAGCATAGATTATTACTTATAATCTTTTACCCCAGTTTTAAATATATCCCTATTCAAATCATTGATTAATTCCAATTTTAATGATGTCCATAATTGACTCAATTATGGCCATCCACTTACGGTATGCAAAATCATATCAATTGAACCCCAATTTCTTAATATTAAATCCTTAATATTACCCCTACCCCACGTTATACGTTCGCTTATTCAACGCAAAATATACGTTAGACTCGAATAGTCTAACTCATAGCACAAAGATAAATTATTACAACATATAGACAAATAAAATAGATCTAATTCATAAACGGGGTGAAACTTGCATGTGTGATAGATGTCCAACACCTAAACTTGCATAGGCAAAAACTACAACTTGCATAAAGCTACACATGTCATGGATCTAAAGGTATCAACTTGTTTGGTAAAATGTCACAATTTACATAATATGATCATAATCCAAATTGCTGTATGAACTTGCATATGTGGTTTATGCAACATAATGATGGTGTAAACTAGGATTTAACCCATAGAACTCACACATGTTATAACCAAATTTTAGATCTAAATAGATGTCATAGGAAATGTGAGATTATACATACTAATCAATCTAAACTTGCATAAGTACAAGTGATTTATCATGTGAATCATCATAGCCCCAAACATATATATAATCAACATCATGATTTGATCAAGCATAAGCTAACGATAACATAAATAATAACTTCATGACTTTGTAACATCGAAACTTAGCATAGAAACTTGCAACATATATAATATCATCATAGCACGATTTACAACATATAGGATATCATCATCACATAACATAGGATTTACAACATACATGATAGCATAAGGTTTACAACAACATATATGACAATTCACATCATTTTCTTATGATCCATATCGCATCTTAAACTAATTAGTTTGCTAATAATCTTGTTAAGATCATCATACTCACAATTAGAAAAGAAAGAGAGTCTTGATTTGCTTTAGAGTTGAGTAGAATTAGAGTTTTGATTAGCTTTCTTCCTTCTTAGTTGGCCGCGGCTACACTGAGTTCCATGGCGATGGCATGACGGCGGCTATTCTATTTTTCATGTGATTTTAGAGTGAGAGACTACCTAGGTATATATAGAGTTTAGGATTTGTTTAGACCGTCAGATCAACTCAGAACTAGCCTGAACCGTTAAATTAGCCAACTCAGCCCTAAAGACACATCAACAGCTCAAGATTGGGCTCAGCCAAAACCTGGCCGACTGGACCAGGTCGACACCCAGGTCGACTGCGCAGTCGACCTGGTCTCTGGGGTGTCGACTGCCCAGTCGACTCCCCAGTCGACCTGGGTGCTGGGCGGGAAATTTCCCGCCTAGCCTGTTTGACTTCAATTTGAAATTTAAATTTTCTGAAATCTGTTTTGAATTTTCTGAAACTTTTGATGGCCATATCTCCTTCATACGAAGTCCAAATCACGCAAACTCGGACTCTATTTCAACCATAATTCCGAGACGAACACAATGGCGCAACCCGTTTCCCACAATTCTCACGTCTGTGATTAGTTATCCTTTAATTTGTGAATATTAATATTAACAGAATTACGGGGTGTTACATTCTCCCCTCCTTAAAGGATTTCGACCCCGAAATCTTCAAGTCAAGAAGAATGTGTATCCTAACATCCAATCGTCCATCTACTCAACCATCAAACACAGGCATCCATTGTCCTTATAGACTTCTAATGCTTTCATGTTTAAATGCAAAGTGTGTGTATATGTCCATATCTAATGCAAAATCAGGCGGTCCACTGATTCAGTTGACCTCCTTAATGCAAATCATGATAGTGCCATGCGTCCATTATGTATGCAAAAGTTCCTTAATGCTACATATTATCTCTATATGCGTGCACAATCATCATCTGAATGCAGCATCCATATGATAAAAAAATAAATCCTCATACATCCATTTTACTAAATACATCCATATATATGCAATACGCAATATGAAGTGACTGAGCCGATCTAGTGCCTAATAGTGTGTGTATATGCATCCACGAGCAACCACTAGCAAACACTTGCATCCACTTTGCATCCATCATACATAACATGTCTCAAACACATGTTTCAACCATAGGATTATCCTAATTAAAGGTCAAAGATACAAGCGAGAGGACATACTAAAGATAAGATAAGTACAAGCTAAGCGATAAAGGAGAAAAAGTCATACCCTCAAAAAGAAAAGGGTATAACAAACGCATCTTCGCTTCTGTCTCCCAAGTAGCGTTGCTCTCATCATCTCCCCATTGTACTTTGACTAGTCTAACCTCTCGATTCCTCAACTTCTTGATCTCCGACCCAAGAATGCATGTAGGAGCTCGTCGAATCGTCGCATCACGCTCTATCTCCACCTCTCTAAGCAAGATCGGCTCTACCACTTCCGCGGTCTCATGCAAGCACTTCCTCAAATGTGACACATGGAATACGTCGTGTACACCACTAAGTCTCTCAGGCAACTCCACTCTATACGCCATCTATCCAATATTCTCCTTAATAGGAAACGGCCCTACGAACCTTGGTGCTAATTTCCCAACGGACCCAAAGCGAACAACGTTCCATAATGGAGACACTTTGATAAAGACCACGTCCCCAACATCAAACTCAAGATCTGTCCTCCTCTTATCAGCATAAGATTTCTGCCTATCTTGCGCCGTCTTCATCCTCCTTCGAATCCAGTCGATCTTTTCCGAAGTCTCTCTAATCATATCGGGCCCAAGTAAGATCTTATCCGTAGATTCCCACCAACATGTAGGTGAACGACAAGTCGTCCATAAAGAGCTTCGAAAGGTGCCATGCCAATGCTAGACTGAAAGCTATTATTATATGCGAACTCCACCAATGGAAGATGCTCTTCCCATGTACCCCCAAAGTCTAGGATACATAGCCTCAAAAGGTCCTCTAAAATACGATTCACCCTCTCAGTCTGGCCGTCCGTCTGAGGATGATACGCGGTGCTCAAACATAACTGAGTCCCTACCACCTCTTACAAGCTCTTCCAAAATTCGCTAGTGAAGATAGGATCACGGTCGCTTACTATGCTAGAAGGAACACCATGCAAACGAACTATCTCTCGAACGTATACAGAAGCTAACCATGGAGCAGTCCCTTTACTCTTCACGGGAATAAAATGGGCGCTCTTAGTAAGTCTGTCTACTATAACCCAAATCCCCGTATTACCCTTCCTTGATCTTGGTAATCCATCCACAAAGTCCATCGAGACACTTTCCCATTTCCATAGTGGAACCTCCAATGGGTGAAGCAACCCACCGGGTTTCTTTTGCTCCGCTTTTACTTGTTGGCACACCAAGCATCTAGCGACAT
The DNA here is from genome assembly GCA_030737875.1 of Allium sativum. Classification (NCBI taxonomy): domain Eukaryota; kingdom Viridiplantae; phylum Streptophyta; class Magnoliopsida; order Asparagales; family Amaryllidaceae; genus Allium; species Allium sativum. The sequence goes on along the minus strand of CM060915.1, from coordinate 859,378,534 downwards.
ACTCGGCCACATCCCTCTTCATACCGGCCCAAAAGAAAACTCGCTTCATGTCTTTGTACATCTTGTCCCCGCCGGGATGAATGGTCATCTTCGAACAATGTGCATCATCAAGAATAGCCTTCCTCAAGTCCTCGTCTCGTGGTACACAAAGTCTACCATCCCTACGTAACCAACCCTTATCATCCAGGGTATACCATCGGAGATGGCTTGATGACTCCCCTCTTTTGAGATTTTCTACCAACTCAACCAACTGTGGGTCGTCTCGCTGTGCCTCACCAATTCGTCCCAAAAGCGTAGGTCTGACCTCCAAGGATGCTAGCAAACCGGGTACAAAGTCAACGGAAGGTCTAAAATCAAACATAGAGATGAATTCTAAGTTTCGCCATTCGACAAACAACGGACTCAAGGACAACCTTTTCCTACTTAAGGCGTCTGCCACCACGTTACCCTTGCCAGGGGTATATGTTATTTCGAGATCGTAGGACGCTAAGAACTCCATCCACCTTTGCTGCCTTAAGTTCAAGTCCTTCTGAGAGAACAAGTATTTTAAAGATTTGTGGTTAGTGAATAATTCGAATTTCTCGCCAAGAAGATAATGGCGCGAAGACTTAAGCGCGAATACAATTGCGGCTAACTCTAGGTCATGTGTAGGGTAATTTTTCTCATGCGCTCTCAACTGTCTTCCATCATAGGCTATTACCCTTCCCTCTTGCATTAAGACTGTGCCTAGTCCTGTCCCACAAGCATCGGTATAAACAGTAAATGGCTTACTCCCGTCTGGCAGCACTAAGACTGGAGCTGAAGTCAAAGCTCTCTTCAAACGTTGGAACACATCATCACAATCTACGTCCCACGCGAAGACTAGGTTCTTCTTCGTCAGGCGTGTCAATGGAGCTGATATTTTTGCGAAGTCTTTGATAAACTTCCTATAGTACCCAGCCGACCCCAAGAAACTCCTTACTTCGGTAGCATTTTTAGGGACCTTCCAATCTTGGATGGCCACCACCTTCGCGGGATCCACAGCTATCCCTTCTCTGGAAACCACGTGCCCTAAGAATCGCACTTCCTCTCTCCATAAGTGACACTTAGTAAATTTAGCTTTAAGGTTATGCGCTCTTAGAGTCTCCAACACTTCCCTAAGCTGTAGGGCATGCTCTTCTTCATTCTTAGAAAAGATCAAGATGTCGTCTACAAAGACCACCACGAATTTATTAAGGTACTCCCTAAACACCCTACTCATCAAATCAAAAAAGTATGCGGGGGCGTTTGTCAAACCGAAGGGCATCCCTAGCCATTCATAGAAACTGTCCGAAGTCCTAAAGGCAGTCTTGTCAATGCTATCCTCAGCCACTCTCAACTGATGGAAACCAGTGGCTAAGTCCAAATGCGAAAACACTGAGGCGCCAACTAACTGATCGAAGAGATCGTCAATCCTCGGCAGTGGGTGTCTGTTCTTCTTAGTAAGCTTATTAAGTTCTCTATAGTCCACACACAGTCTAAGGGACCCATCCGCCTTCGTGGAAAATACTACTGGAGCACCCCACTCCGATATACTTCGTCTTATGAACCCCTTCTCAAGCAACTCCTTCACTTGCTTATTGAGTTCCCTCCTTTCACGAGGAGCCATGTGGCATACTGGCAAAGATACTGGTTTTGCATTATCCACAAGATATATTCGAAAATCTATCTCCCGCTTCGGAGGCAAGCCCTTCACCTCCTCAAACACATCCGAGTATTCTCGGACCACTCTAACAGATCGTAGATTCTCCACAGACGCGTCAAGCGATTCTAGATAACTTAGCATAACGGAATTTATGGGATTACAAAAGATTTCGAGAGTGTTGCCAAGGCGAGTCATGAGCCTCACTACTCTCCTTTCACAATCAAGAACAGCCCCATTTCTGGATAACCAATCCATCGCTAAAATTAACCCATAGCCCGTGAAGCCCAAAACATAAGCATCACATCTAAACTCAACGCTAAGTATAGAAATTTTCAAATCCAAACATATCATGGACAAATAAGCTGAGCCCCCAATTGGATTCGAAACAACTAAGGGATCCTCTATTAAACTGTTGTTTAAGTGCAGTGATTCAACTAATGATGCAGAGATAAACGAATGCGATGCGCCCGAATCGAATAAGGTACGGACATGATGATCAAATAGAAAAACTAAGCTTTCAACAGAAATGGTTCTACCATGTTCTTGCAGCGATGGGACCGCGAGAGCCTGAACTTGTCCCCTTGCCTGCCCTGGTGCCATAAGAGCCTGCACCTGTCCTCCCGAGGTAGACCCTTCCCTCTGCCCCTTCTTTGGACAGTCCTTCACTAGATGTCCCGCTTCACCACAGTGGAAACAGCCAGTCTTCTTTTTCTTTCTACAATCCTTGCTGAGATGGCCTGGTGTCCCACAGTTAAAGCATCTTTTCTTTCCTTTTCCATTATTGTCTTTACCACCCTTCTTGTTTTGCTGTTGTGGTTTCTTCTGATCCCCTTTCTTCTCGGGTGCCTTATTAGCATTAGCACCTTTCTCCTCGTGCATGAGTTCCATGTCTACTAGCTTCTCAAAGGTGGCCCCCATAGGGACGTGGGTCATAGCCAACCCCTGCAACGGCTCATTCAAGCCTTTAACGAACCTCAGAGCCTTCTTCTCCAGCGTGTTCACTAAGTCCAAGCCAAACCAAACCTTGCTAACTGATTAAATTTGTTGACATATTCTTTCACTGATGAGCTTCCTTGCTTTAATGTCAAGAACCTTTCCATATATAGATTCTCTTCTGCCCTTGAGAGAAACTTTGCCTCAAACCTACGTCTGAAATCCGCCTAAGAATCAACAGGACGCTCCCCATTAGTGACCTCCCGCCAAAACGAGGCCTCTCCCTTCATTAGCCAAGCTGCTAATTTGACTTTCTTCCCTTCTTCTACTTCAAAGATTTCTAGCAATTCTTCCACCTCCTTAAGCCAATCTCTAGCTTCCACAAACGTTTCTGACCCCTGAAAAGGTTTTCCACCCATAGCCTTAAATTCCTTGCATGTATTTGCAAAAGTATCAGCGCGAGGAGGGGGAGGAGGAGGAGCAGGTGCAACTGGTGGTGGAGGAACATTGGCTGGACCTACAGCGGCCCTAGCCTCTAATAACCTCCTATACCATCCTGGTATCGTTACACCATCCGGAAGGTTAAGATCTTCAGCCATGCTGAAACGAAAAAAGAAAGATTCAAAATGGAGAATTCGAAAGATAAAGATATATGGCTACTGGGGATTATGTTTTTCATAAAAACTTTCCTCTTTAAATTACTCATCAAGACATGTTTTTGATTCCAAAAATACTTTAGAAAAATAGTTTTTCTAAAAAAATTATCTGTTCTGGTAACCTTAAGCTCTGATACCACGTGTAACACCCCACGTCCATTAATGTCACTCACAAAGGGAATGCATTAACTTCCATGGAGGTTTTAAGTGAATATAGAACAGAAAAATTACAACAAGACATATAATAAGTAGTACTTGGAAATCTAAAACTTAATTTCATTGCAGCGGAAATTAAACATGTTTGTTACATCATAAAACCATAAATCATAGTCAAGTACAATATCCATCTTGATAAAACAAAATACATAATCCCATTACATAAATAGCCATTAAAGAAGATAACAAGCTGGACTTTACTTCAACGGTCCAAGCTTTCCAAAAGAGAGAATAAGCAATCCAATCAAACTCCGCTAGAGCTGGGCCCACCCTGAGGACCTGGTGGGGGAAAAGATAGAAATGGAGGGGGTCAGACATAAAGTCTGGCGAGTATGATAATTCTAACAATACTATTATCAAAATAATTAGACTGAGGCACAAGCTGGAAAATAAGGAAATGTCTATGAACTATTGGGTATGGAAGAGCAGATAAAGATAACGTTAAAGGCACACCTAATACTAACGAACAATTACTACACTGCACCACACCAGTCACCCTAAAGGTTGATCCCACTCACCGAATTAGAAATTATATAAATAACTTTGTGTACCCCTAGCTGACTACATAGGTGCCGCCTGCCCCTATCTCCGCTAGGTGTACCCCACTACCCACTTTCGATCGGCTTCCTACTCGTAGATACCCGTGCTGGCCCCACAGTGGGGTGTATCACTCCCCTAAAGTGGAAACCCGATACAACTTGAGGATGCACGGCTTATACCTACACGATGCAACAACGTCTTACCTACCAGCCCGGGTCCACACATGCATATGAAACCCGTTGGACTTGCGTTGCCACCGCTACCCCGTTTGGCCTCTTATAGTCAAGCCCAGTATGCGTGTCCCGTCCTCGACTTGGGTCGAGCCCACAAAGATACGTTTGGGTTACTGGTTGAAATGGGCCCCCACAGCTATCCACCTAAGCTTGTCCCCACTAGTATATCCCACTTAACCCTCTTCTTAGTCATGTTCATTTACATGTGTGTTTGGTTAAGTCTTACTAATCGTATTTCAAATGCCACTAAAGGCACCCACTAGATTCCTCATGCCACCCAAGGCACCTACTTAACCCCCATGTCCCACCTCACATGTTTATCTGGTTAAGTATTTCATAATTCATTAAGGCTATAACCTTATAAAGACCTCTCACATTAGACTGGCATTTATGGCAGCTGGTTTTGTCGGGCGGGTCCGGGCAGTCTTACACCATAAAAGAGTCTAACCTCGTGTCTTTACAACTGTTATGCTTTAATTTGGGCCTAGGACCTCTCACATTGGGCTGACATTTGTGACTACTGGATTTGTCGGTCGGGTCCGGGCATATTTACGTCACAAACGAGTCCAACCTCGTGTCCTAAGCATTGATTATTACTTATAATCTTTTACCCCAGTTTTAAATATATCCCTATTCAATTCATTGATTAATTCCAATTTTAATGATGTCCATAATTGACTCAATTATGGCCATCCACTTACGGTATGCAAAATCATATCAATTGAACCCCAATTTCTTAATATTAAATCCTTAATATTACCCCTACCCCACGTTATACGTTCGCTTATTCAACGCAAAATATACGTTAGACTCGAATAGTCTAACTCATAGCACAAAGATAAATTATCACAACATATAGACAAATAAAATAGATCTAATTCATAAACGGGGTGAAACTTGCATGTGTGATAGATGTCCAACACCTAAACTTGCATAGGCAAAAACTACAACTTGCATAAAGCTACACATGTCATGGATCTAAAGGTATCAACTTGTTTGGTAAAATGTCACAATTTACATAATATGATCATAATCCAAATTCCTGTATGAACTTGCATATGTGTTATGCAACATAATGATGGTGTAAACTAGCATCTAACCCATAGAACTCACACATGTTATAACCAAATTTTAGATCTAAATAGATGTCATAGGATATGTGAGATTATACATACTAATCAATCTAAACTTGCATAAGTACAAGTGATTTATCATGTGAATCATCATAGCCCCAAACATATATATAATCAACATCATGATTTGATCAAGCATAAGCTAACTATAACATAAATAATAACTTCATGACTTTGTAACATCGAAACTTAGCATAGAAACTTGCAACATATATAATATCATCATAGCATGATTTACAACATATAGGATATCATCATCACATAACATAGGATTTACAACATACATGATAGCATAAGGTTTACAACAACATATATGACAATTCACATCATTTTCTTATGATCCATATCGCATTTTAATCAAATTAGTTTGCTAATAATGTAACACCCCGTGTATTCTATAACAGTGAAATTCACAAATTAAAGTATAACTAATTTCAAATCAAAGAATTAAGGGAAACGAGATACACCATTGCGTTCGTCTCGGAATTCTGCTTGAGATAGAGTCCAAGTTTGCGTAAAACGGACAACGTATGAAGGAGTTATGGCCTCCGGAAGTTTCAGAATTCAGTTTAAAATTCAAACAGACCAAAACAACTCAGAAAAACTAATTCAAAATTCAAAATCGGGCCTAATTGGCCAGGGCGGGAAAATTCCCGCCCAAGGCACCCAAGTCGACTTGGCAGTCGACCTGGGGCTAACCAGGTCGACTGGGCAGTCGACCTGGGTCACCCGTGTCGACTGGGGTGTCGACCTGGCCCCTGAGCCAGGTCCAACCCAGCCCACCCTGGCTGGCCTAGTCTGTGTTTGGTCGATTTTCTGAGCCTTGCCTTGTCACTAGGGCTAGGTGTCAGCTCCTGGTTGGTCTCTCCTTTGAATGAACGGCTATTATTAAACCAAGCTCCATCGACGGTCCGAATCAACTCAAAAACTCTACAAAAAGGACCTAAGACTCACCCTAATACACACAAACAAAAATGGAGATGAGACCGTCATGCGGCTGAGGAGAGACTAGAGATAACCGTCAGAAATTGAGAGACAATTAGGAGATAAATCAAAAGCTTAAAGCAACGTTAATTGAATCAAAGCAACGCCTACAACAAAGGATAGCATCTCCAAATTCAGAATTCAGATTCCTGAATTGAAGATTCGTCATACGTTGTAAGTAGAGTGCTATTCCGATGTGAAAAATTAATTGCGTTTGATTTGTGTAAAATGCGAAATGAAATTGTGGCGATAATAATCTATATTTGCATGTTATTTTGATTCTAAACGATTTGGGAATGTTATGGTATACGATTGGATATTTGCAAATATGTGATTTACGTTGGAAGTTAACAACGAAATGGAATTGTGGCGATAATGATCTATACTTGTATGTTATTTTGATTCTAAACGATTTGGGAAATGGTATACGATTGGATATTTGCAAGTATGTGATTTATGTTGGAAGTCAACAACCATATGTTGTGGTATTTTATTTAGGGATTCATACAAGTATATGATTCATGCTAACAACCACATGTTGTGAAATTTTAATTGGGATTCATGCAAGTATATGATTCACTATTATGCCAATATGATGTACATACTTTTATGATCACTTTTAGTATGTAATTGGACTCGATTAAGTATTATGGTTTATATGAACCTATGTTGAAATTGGCAAATCATACTTTTGTATTAAAAACAAAAGTAAGCATCTTTATGAACATGACTAAACTATGTTTGGTATTATGCCTAGTTGAAAACATGTTTTAGGCCTAAGTTGTTATTAAAACCATATGGTGATATATGTGACACAATTAAGTTAGATTTACATTCCAATTGCAAGTTTATATAAATAGAATGATTCATGTTTAAGTATTGTTCATGCCATGATTACATGAATAGAATGATTCATGTTTAAGTATTGTTTATGCCATGATTACATGAATAGAATGATTCATTTTTAAGTATTGTTTATGCCATGATTATATGAATAGAATGATTCATGTTTAAGTATTGTTTATGCCATTACAATGCAAGTTCACATGTGCCTAATTCATGTTGATTGAATCGTTATGTTGCAAGTTCAAGCGTTCACACTCCCCTTTTTATGTTACCTTATAAACACCATGTTATAAGCCTCCCCTTTTTCATATGGCTAAGTTGGGTTTAAATGTTAAACCCAACATATCTTATATTGTAGCGAACGTGTAAAACGGGAGTAATGACGTTTGGGTTAAAATATAGAACATATGTGTTGGCATGTTTGACGCATGCCAACAACCTTGAAAAAAAAACAATTAAGTGGCATAAATAAATTTTAACCAATAAAGATAAATTTGAATAATGGGCCGCAAATATTTACATATAAAAAGAAAAGAGACAAAATATGCAAATGTAGAAAATACGATGTGTTTAACCCGAGGTTGGATTAAGTTGTGATGTAAACCTGCCCGGAACCGCCCGGCTGTCCAGTAGTCACAACAATACCTATCCAATGTGGGTGGTTAAACACGGAGCCCAATAAGGACCCGAGGTTAGACTGAGTTGTGGCGTAAGACTGCCCGGACCCAACCGGCAACAGGCAGCTACAACAATACATGTCTAATGTGAGAGGTCAAGGCTTTAATAAGACAATTAAGGCTGAGTCAGGATTGATAGGATTAAGTAAATTAAATTAATACTTAATCAAAAATGGAACATGCTAAACTAAACAGACTGATTGGGGGTTAGGTTTATTAAACACTTAACCAACTTAGCATGTTGGCTAGAAATAGAAAACCTAGTAGCGGGGGACCCTTTTCAGCAGTAACCCTACAAGGTGTATCAGGATACCCTGAACTAGGCAGGGTGGGGCACGATTACTGGGCTGACTGTAAGAGGTCAAATCGACGACGGTGGTGCAGCAGTGTAGGTTCTAACGGGGTGCGGGCGTGCATACACTCCGGCACAGAAAAATAAGGCACTGGGCACCAGTAGCATGCCTGTGCATTCTAGAATTGTGTCGGGCCGCCACCATGGGACTTGATACACCCCATGGTGGGACCAGCATAGATAACTACAACATCGGGGGCCGTAAGACACATGTAACTATGCGAGTAGGAGCCGACCATCAGAAATGGATCACTTCACCCTGATTATGGGGTGCCTGTTGGGAACTAGTTTATATGGGGTACGATAGTATATTCGACCCTAGATAACTTAACTTAGTTTATGGTGCTTTCCCATTTCCAGTTTATACTTATCATACCCAGTTCTTTATTCATAGACTGAATAGTCCTAGACTTACTCAGACTTTATGTCTGACTCTACTTTTCTTTCGTCTTCTTTTCTTCCGTTTCCCCCTCCCCCAGGTCCACAGGGAGGGAATACCGCAGCTTGACCAGTTTTCGCATCCAGCTTGAAGAGAAAGAATGTATTGCTTGGATCTTTTCCGTTTTGGGCTATGGCTTTGGACAACAATTATGGGACTTTTGCAGTTTATTTATGTTTTCATTATGCTTCTTTAAATAATGTAATCCAGACAGTTATGGAGATGTTATGTTTTGGGAAGTATTGTAAAACAAATTATGACATGGTTTGTGTAACACGTATTTTGTTGAAATAAAAGTTGTTGATGTTTTCCGCTGTTCAAAAATATGTGTTCTTATATCTGTCTTGTATATCTGTGACTTATACTTATAAACCTCCACCAAAATTAGGGCATTTCCTTTGAGAGTGACCCTAACGGAGGTGGGGTGTTTCACTTGGTATCAGAGCATAGGTTTACCAGATAAGATAAAAAGTTTTGAAAATTTATTTTCAAAAAGGAAATTTAAAGAAGCATCTTTAAAAGATAAAATATTATTTTATTTTTAAAAAAAAAGCAAAGTCCCCCAAAGCCATAGGTACTATCTCTTATCCTTCGTTTTGAATCTATCCTTTTTGTTTCAGCATGTCCGAAGAACTTAACTTGCCATAGGGTGTACCAATACCTGGTTGGTTTAAACGATTCTTAGAAGCAAGGGCCACTCAGCCAGCTCCTACCGTTCCTCCTCCCCCAGCTGCAGGAAATCATCCAGCTGCAGCAGCACCTCTTCCTCCACCTCCTCCGCGGGGAAACACTTTTGCTAAGATATGTAAAGATTTTAAAGCTATGGGAGGAAAGGACTTTCATGGAACTGAGTCCTTCGTGGCAGCTAGAAATTGGCTGAAAGAGACCGAGGACTTATTCGTCATCTTTGAGGTAGAAGATAGGCAGAAGGTACAACTGGCAGTATGGCTACTTAAAGGCGAGGCTTCCTACTGTTGGGAAGTCACTAATGCAGAAAGACCGGTGGAAACATGGGAGGACTTTAGGGCAAGGTTTGAGGCTAAATTTCTCTCAGACGCTGAAAGGAGTTTGCAGTTGGAAAAATTCTTATTTCTTAAGCAAGGGAATAAGACAGTCAAAGAGTATGTTAATCAATTCGATGAGCTGGCTAGGTTCGGACTGGACCTAGTGTAACGACCCAGAAAATCTGAACCAATTTAAAAATTTTAAATTGGCTAAAATAATGGATTTTAAATATTTAAAATAAATATTTTAAATAATGGCGATGAAAACTGAGTTTGAATCGACAATTGAAAACGAATATAATTAATTATAATTATATATAGAATTGAAAATGGCGCGGTAGTTCGATAATTCGATTTCAAACTTCAATTGAAAATACCGGGTGCAAAACAATCCGGATTTTAGTGAAACCAAAAATATTTAAATCTGTAAGTGAATATCTTTCTAACGAATCCGACCAATCGAAATTTGATAGCGGGAATCAAAAGATATGTCCAGTTGAAAATTCTGAATAGTCGCTATGGAATTCAGGCCCTTAAAAATGGACATTTTGCAGATGACCTCGGATTTCGACGAAACCACTTTTGTTAGATCCGCAGTGTCAAGTTATTGCTAGGTTTCAAATTTCATAATTTTTCGAATCAATATGTGAGCGTGGCAAAGGAAAACGCGTTTGACCAGTTTCAGTTGATTTTAATCGACTGGAAATTGACCATTTTTCAAACGGTCTCAGAATTCGACGAAACTAGTTTTGTTAGGACCGTATCGTCAATACAAAGCTAGAAAATATTTTTCGAGAATTTTTCTAGTTAGTATGTGACCCCGGTAATTTGAAATGTACGTTTAAAATTCAATATAGTGATTTAAAGGTAAATTCAACGGAAACTGATTATAATGATCAAATCAGCTTACGATACATATCCCATTGTGTTCGGAATGGGGGTGAAACGCTATGGGCGACAGGCGGTGGGCCTCGTTTCGAGGTCGTATGTAAAAGTCAACCTTTTTGCAAAAAAATTAATAATTAAATAAAAAAAAAAAAATTCCCTCCCCCCTTTATCTTCGTTCTGGCCCCCCCCCCCGTAGCTCATTACCGATTCATATAAACGGAAAAAAAAAAAAAAAAACCCTAAGAAGGCGATCGACGCCCTGAAGCATCGCCGCCCCTCCGTCCGCTCTGCCTGTCCTCCCTCCCTCGATCGAAGACCCGAAGCCCCCCCCAGATCGCAATCTCCGACGAACTACAGAAACCCCCCCCCCCCCCCGTAAGTTTTTTGTTGTTTTATTATTTTATTTTTAAGGATTTAAAAACTGTTTATTTTAGAGAAAAAAAAAGTTTTTAAACAGATTTTTCTAAAGAATTTTAAACTGATTTTTATATAAAGTTAAAACTGATTTTAATTTAAAGTAAAAACTGATTTTAAAAATAGAGTAAAAACTGATTTTAGTTATGATTTCAAAACTGGATTTTAATTAGTTTAAAACTGATTTTCTTTTTAGAGTAAAAAAATGATTTTTATAAATAGAGTAAAAACTGATTTTGAAATAGAGCAAAAACTGATTTTGAAATAGAGTAAAAACTGATTTTTTATAAAGTAAAAACTGATTTTTTATAAAAGTAAAAACTGATTTTTAGAAAAAGGTTTGAACTTTAAATAGAAAAGGTTTAAACTTTAAAAAGAAAAAGGTTTTAACTTCAAAGAGAAAAAGGTTTGAGCTTTAGAATGGAAAAAGATTTGAACTTTAAAAAGTAAAAATCATATTTTTATATATTGAAAGTCGAAGTAAAAATCATATTTTTATATATTGAAAGTCGAAGTAAAAATCATATTTTTATATATTGAATAGCGACGTCAAAACTCGATTTTTATATATTGAATAACATAGTAAAAATTCGATTTTTACATATGTAGAGAATACAGGCAACGAAGCGACAAAAGGAGAGGTTGGCGAAGATTTTATGCAAGGAAGTGTCGTGCAGTTGGATAGCTATTGGTGAGATTTCTGATTTAAAAATATTATATATATGTGAAAATGAAAGTGAATTGCTATATATATATATATACGCCCCTCGTCCACAAACCATGGACGATATTTATTGGTTGAAATTGTTGTGGAAATTGATTGATAGCGACTGATTTGTTTGGGATTGTTTGTGATTGATATTGGTTGATTGTGGTTGAAAAATACCCATTTGTGGTTGAGAAATATTTGATTGAAACCACATAGGATTAGTTGTGGAAATGAAATAAATATATACATGCCGCCTGCGTGCGAACTAGATGCATGATCCCCATTGTCAAAAACCGCGAGGTTTTAAGGTAGAGCGAGGAGCCGTACTAGGGACGGTCCCGGTTTAACTACCCTGCCGTTATGCTGCCGAAATTTTGAATAATATTCGTGTGTTTGAATTATTTTCATATGCTTAAACTATATTTATTCATTGTATAGAAAACATTCATGTGTTGAATTGATATTCATTCGTTGTTTAGAAATTCATGTGTTGAATGGTATTCATATTTTGAAATAAATTGTTCGATAATAAAAATCACATTTTTATCTGTATATAGAAACTATAGAAAACATTCATGTGTTGAATTGATATTCATTCGTTGTTTAGAAATTCATGTGTTGAATGGTATTCATATTTTGAAATAAATTGTTCGATAATAAAAATCACATTTTTATCTATATATAGAAACTATAGAAAACATTCATGTGTTGAATTGATATTCATTCGTTGTTTAGAAATTCATGTGTTGAATGGTATTCATATTTTGAAATAAATTGTTCGATAATAAAAATCACATTTTTATCTATATATAGAAACTATAGAAAACATTCATGTGTTGAATTGATATTCATTCGTTGTTTAGAAATTCATGTGTTGAATGGTATTCATATTTTGAAATAAATTGTTTGATAATAAAAATCACCTTTTATCGACTATATGAACTATATAGAAAAATACTGTTTTGAAAGGAATTGTTTTACAAAAAAAAAAAATCACATTTTTATTGTATGCATAAATCGTTGAAATGTGAAGTGTCAAAAATAGCCACTTGTTCAAAATAAACATATATGAGTTGAAATATTCATTAATTAGCTAATGAAATGATTTGCACCTATTTATGTAACATTAGAATGAATGGAGTTTTTAAACCAAATAGAAATCAAATATGAAGTCGAATAGAAATTGATAAATGATAAGAACTGTATATATATGTACATGCAATATTCATTGAACATGTTATAGCAAAGGGGCTAGAGAAGAGGAATAAAATTTTGTGCCCGACAAATAGGTACACATTTACTGATTTGTTTGGGTGATGATTTTGAGCCTGTTGGCTAGCCGCTTGGCTTCTTCTTTTTCTTTTTGAGATTAGAAGGACCGGGAACGCTATTTGCGATTTCCCGATGCCCCCGGTGCAGGGGAGGTTATGGCGAAATTTTTCCAAAATTTAAGGCGTTAGAAAAATATTTGAAGTGAAAACGATATGGAAATCATTGAATGAACTATATTTATATAAATATATAAATATAAATAAAATTAAAACGAAACGAGGCCGTGCAGTTCGTATTTTGAAACCGTGATTTCAAACGACTAGTACGGGAAATCCGACCATTGGATTTTCCCGAAACCTCAACCGTCGGGTTCGCCTTGGAATAATCTTTCCAACGGCACCAACCTTGTAAAAATCCAACGGTTGGATTGTCTGCAATGTTTAATTCAAATTTGAAGAAAAACAGCGCCAGAATCGATTATATTTATATATAAATATAAATAGAATTATATTTAATCGAATAACGACGCTGTAGTTCGTATTTTGAAATCGAAACTTCAAACGATTGTACCGGGAGATCCGACCGTCGGATTTTCCCGAAACTGGAACCGTTGGATTCGTTTTGAAAAGACCTTTCTAATGATGAAAATTTTGTGAAGATCCAACGGTTAGATTTTCAGATATGTGTAAATCAAATCTGAAGAAAAACAGCGCCACGGCCGCCTTATGGCCCGAAGCGTCGTTTCGAATAAATTAGCTATTTTAAAATAAATAAAAATAGCGATAAATAGTTATAAAATATCATAAGCGATATGGAATGGAAATAAACTGAATTTGCTTGATTTATGTGATATTTGATGGTTGAATGTGTTTGGTGTGAAAATTACATTAAAGAACACAATTGGTGTTGCCGAATAATTTAACCATTGAAATAAATCGATTTGAAATTCTAAATATACGTGAATTATTTGAAAAGGCCGAGTTAATTCTCATTTCGAATAATCGACCGACGATTGAAATTCGAAGATGAAGACGATGGTCGAAGACCGGAGATCTTCACCTCGTTTGGATGGTAACCGAGGTCCTGATTGGGAGGCATCCCGAAATATGGATAATGAGTGGTGATCGTCCGGACGTACGTGGTGATCGAAGGGTTTGCGAGGTATTTAGTGCCTCCGGTTTCGTTCAGACCCAGAACGGACTTGTAAATGGACTGTGTGTCTGACATAGGATTTATTCTGTGTGGCATGCTAAGATGCAGTGATCAGGGCTTCTGTTGAAAAGCAAAGTCTTGTGGTGATGATCAAAGCACCGCCTGTGTGGCGTAGCTTTGTGTATAACGTGAATTCGCGAGCCTCACACCCCGGTATGAACCTAAAACGGGAGAAGGACCTCAGGGAGGGCATGCGTTTCCTTCTAGCTAGGGTGGTGTTAGTGACCTACCAGCCCTGACATTTATATACTTTTCACCTATGTGGTTGTTGCTGTTGCGAGGCGCCTCGGTTTGATCGGACGATCCGGGTCCGATGGAGTCATTCGTTGGCTCGTTTACGCCCCAAAGGGCGGGGAAACGTATTGTTCAGGCATTTTAATCCACATCGGTGGACCGGCCCTGTCGCTTCAAAGGCTTGACTGAGTACTTGCCTGAGACATGGGCTAGATTGTCTCGAATTCGGTAAGGACTATCTTTTGCCTTGGTTCATGGCGGAAATCCAATTTCCAAATACGTGACTATGCGGTTTTGATTGTATACCTATATATGGCGACATAGTGGTATGGGGCATTAATGCCGCCTATGATTGATAGTTATGATTTGAAATTGTTTTCAAAACATATAAACACTAGCAATAATATCAAATGCCTTTGTTTTATTCGTATCAAGCATATTTGGCTGTTATAAGGTAAAAACTCTATCCTCCGGTTTGCGTTGCATTGTGTGATGGGAACTGAGTCTTATAACGGCTTCATTTTTATAAAAAGCATAGCGATGTCTAAAAGAAAGATTTGTTTTAAAGCACTGGCAATCCAATGGAGTAAACCCGTTCCACGAAAGTGGCGTGGTCCTATGATTAGCCAATTATATATGTGTTGAGTGGATTTCTCATACCAGTCCCATGACTGACTCATAGTTTGTTTCACTCTCAAACTCGGGTGCCCCCTTTTCTACACGGGCAGCCTTGTATTCAGGTTTAGCTGGTTCTTTTCTGGAGAGCTGGAGCTGAAGATGGATTCTATCATTTATTTCTTTTCATGCTGTTCAGCTCCTATTGTACATATTTTGTTTATTTCCGCTGTAGACATTTATGTATAGCTGAACTGTATTTGTACTAAGTAAGATCCTGTATACTGTGTAACTCTGATGATTACTTTTATCCAGTATATTTTGTTGTTCATTATCTGGTGTATTTATTTAATTATGTTCTGCTATTATATGTTTCTGTGTTATATTCCAAAGATAGCCCTTGTTTCCGTGAGAACGGGAAATCGGGTCGTCTCACCTAGTCAACACCCCGCACAAGAAGGCTCTCCGTTTTGCCAAAGGGTTGAATGAGCCATTACACAGTTTGGCCATGACCCATATACCCATGGGAGCTACGTATGAAAGGTTGGTACAGATGGCATTGCTGAACGAAGAGGATAAGGGCAAGAAGGAGACAAAGGCAGAAAGCTCTCAAGGGAAGAAAGAGGGTTTACAGCCTAAGAAGACAGACTTTAAGAAGGGCGGGAAAGACAACAAAGAGAAGAGGAAGTGTAATTTCTGTGGCAAAGTGGGGCACTTAGTGAAAGACTGCCGGAAAAAGAAGGCCAAGATGAATGGTGGGTGCTTTTCTTGCGGTGAGACAGGCCACATGGCTAAGGACTGCCCAAAGAAACGAGGACAGGGGCAGAGGGCTGGATCCACCTCAGGGGCACAGGTTCATGTGCTAGAAGCGCCACCTCTGCAAACGAGGTATAAATACTTCTGTAGAAAGTGTAGTTTATCTTTATGATCACCCCCTTCGCACTTTATTTGATTCTGGCGCATCACACTCCTTTATCTCGTATGCTTTAGTAGAATACGCGCAGCCTACCCTTTCCTTTTCGAGGGTACATCTTTGATCTTTCTTTTTTCTTAAGTTGCGCTTTTATCTATCTTTTTAGGTATATCTCCTCGACCTTATCTTTTAGGAAGAAACCCTTTGGATGAAAACATGTAATTGAAACATGTTATGGATGATGGTTGCAAGTGGTTGCAAGTGATTGCCAGTGGTTGCTCGTGGTTGCATATACACACACAATCTAGGTTTTAGATCGGCTCAGTCACTTCATATTGCATATGCATATATGTTTGCATTCGTATATGGTTGAACTTTAATGTGTTGTCATATGGATGTTGCATTTGTATGAATGATTGTGCACTCATGTAGAATCATGAATAGGAGAATTTGCATACATAATGAATTCATGGCACTTACATAATTCGCATTAAGGAGGTCAACTGAATCAGTAGACCGCCTGATTTTGCATTAGATAAATACATGTACACACACACTTCGCATATGATCATGAAGCATTAGAAGTCTTTTAAGGACAATGGATGCTCGTGTTTGATGGATGAGTAGATGGATGTTTGGATGTTAGGATATACATTCTTCCTGAACTTGAAGATTTCGGGGACGAAATCCTTTTAAGTGGGGGAGAATGTAACACCCCGTGTATTCTATAACAGTGAAATTCACAAATTAAAGTATAACTAATTTCAAATCAAAGAATTAAGGGAAACGGGATACGCCATTGCGTTCGTCTTGGAATTCTGCTTGAGATAGAGTCCGAGTTTGCGTAAAACGGACTCCGTATGAAGGAGTTATGGCCTCCGGAAGTTTCAGAATTCAGTTTAAAATTCAAACAGACCAAAACAGCTCAGAAAAACTAATTCAAAATTCAAAATCGGGCCCAATTGGCCAGAGCGGGAAAATTCCCGCCCAAGGCACCCAGGTCGACTTGGCAGTCGACCTGGGGCTAACCAGGTCAACTGGGCAGTCGACCTGGGTCACCCGTGTTGACTGCCAAGTCGACATGGTGTCGACTGGGGTGTCGACCTGGCCCCTGAGCCAGGTCCAACCCAGCTCACCCTGGCTGGCCTAGTCTGTGTTTGGTCGATTTTCTGAGCCTTGCCTTGTCACTAGGGCTAGGTATCAGCTCCTGGTTGGTCTCTCCTTTGAACGAACGGCTATTATTAAACCAAGCTCCATCGACGGTCCGAATCAACTCAAAAACTCTATAAAAAGGACCTAAGACTCACCCTAATACACACAAACAAAAATGGAGATGAGACCGTCATGCTGCTGAGGAGAGACTAGAGATAGCCGTCAGAAATTGAGAGACAATTAGGAGATAAATCAAAAGCTTAAAGCAACGTTAATTGAATCAAAGCAACGCCTACAACAAAGGATAGCATCTCCAAATTCAGAATTCAGATTCCTGAATTGAAGATTCGTCATACGTTGTAAGTAGAGTGCTATTCCGATGTGAATAATTAATTGCGTTTGATTTGTGTAAAATGCGAAATGAAATTGTGGCGATAATAATCTATATTTGCATGTTATTTTGATTCTAAACGATTTGGGAATGTTATGGTATACGATTGGATATTTGCAAATATGTGATTTACGTTGGAAGTTAACAACGAAATGGAATTGTGGCGATAATGATCTATACTTGTATGTTATTTTGATTCTAAACGATTTGGGAATGTTATGGTATACGATTGGATATTTGCAAGTATGTGATTTATGTTGGAAGTCAACAACCATATGTTGTGGTATTTTATTTAGGGATTCATACAAGTATATGATTCATGCTAACAACCACATGTTGTGAAATTTTAATTGGGATTCATGCAAGTATATGATTCACTATTATGCCAATATGATGTACATACTTTTATGATCACTTTTAGTATGTAATTGGACTCGACTAAGTATTATGGTTTATATGAACCTATGTTGAAATTGGCAAATCATACTTTTGTATTAAAAAAAAAAGTAAGCATCTTTATGAACATGACTAAACTATGTTTGGTATTATGCCTAGTTGAAAACATGTTTTAGGCCTAAGTTGTTATTAAAACCATATGGTGATATATGTGACACAATTAAGTTAGATTTACATTCCAATTGCAAGTTTATATAAATAGAATGATTCATGTTTAAGTATTGTTCATGCCATGATTACATGAATAGAATGATTCATGTTTAAGTATTGTTTATGCCATGATTACATGAATAGAATGATTCATGTTTAAGTATTGTTTATGCCATGATTATATGAATAGAATGATTCATGTTTAAGTATTGTTTATGCCATTACAATGCAAGTTCACATGTGCCTAATTCATGTTGATTGAATCGTTATGTTGCAAGTTCAAGCGTTCACACTCCCCTTTTTATGTTACCTTATAAACACCATGTTATAAGCCTCCCCATTTTCATATGGCTAAGTTGGGTTTAAATGTTAAACCCAACATATCTTATATTGTAGCGAACGTGTAAAACAGGGGTAATGACGTTTGGGTTAAAATATAGAACATATGTGTTGGCATGTTTGACACATGCCAACAACCTTGAAAAAAAACAATTAAGTGGCATAAATAAATTTTAACCAATAAAGATAAATTTGAATAATGGGCCGCAAATATTTACATTTAAAAAGAAAAGAGACAAAATATGTAAATGTAGAAAATACGATGTGTTTAACCCGAGGTTGGATTGAGTTGTGATGTAAACCTGCCCGGAACCGCCCGGCTGTCCAGTAGTCACAACAATACCTATCCAATGTGGGTGGTTAAACACGGAGCCCAATAAGGACCCGAGGTTAGACTGAGTTGTGGCGTAAGACTGCCCGGACCCAACCGGCAACAGGCAGCCACAACAATACCTGTCTAATGTGAGAGGTCAAGGCTTTAATAAGACAATTAAGGCTGAGTCAGGATTGATAGGATTAAGTAAATTAAATTAATACTTAATCAAAAATGGAACATGCTAAACTAAACAGACTGATTGGGGGTTAGGTTTATTAAACACTTAACAACTTAGCATGTTGGCTAGAAATAGAAAACCTAGTAGCGGGGGACCCTTTTCAGCAGTAACCCTACAAGGTGTATCAGGATACCCTGAACTAGGCAGGGTGGGCACGATTACTGGGCTGACTGTAAGAGGTCAAATCGACGGAGGTGGTGCAGCAGTGTAGGTTCTAACGGGGTGCGGGCGTGCACACACTCCGGAGCAGAAAAATAAGGCACTAGGAACTAGTAGCATACATGTGCATTCTAGAATTGTGTCGGGCCGCCACCATGGGACTTGATACACCCCCATGGTGGGACCAGCATAGGTAACTACAACATCGGGGGCCGTAAGACACATGTAACTATGCGAGTAGGAGCCGATCATCAGAAATGGATCACTTCACCCTGATTATGGGGTGCCTGTTGGGAACTAGTTTATATGGGGTACGATAGTATATTCGACCCTAGATAACTTAACTTAGTTTATGGTGCTTTCCCATTTCCAGTTTATACTTATCATACCCAGTTCTTTATTCATAGACTGAATAGTCCTAGACTTACTCAGGCTTTATGTCTGACTCTACTTTTCTTTCGTCTTCTTTTCTTCCGTTTCCCCCTCCCCTAGGTCCACAGGGAGGGAATACCGCAGCTTGACCAGTTTTCGCATCCAGCTTGAAGAGAAAGAATGTATTGCTTGGATCTTTTCCGTTTTGGGCTATGGCTTTGGACAACAATTATGGGACTTTTGCAGTTTATTTATGTTTTCATTATGCTTCTTTAAATAATGTAATCAAGACAGTTATGGAGATGTTATGTTTTGGGAAGTATTGTAAAACAAATTATGACATGGTTTGTGTAACACGTATTTTGTTGAAATAAAAGTTGTTGATGTTTTCCGCTGTTCAAAAATATGTGTTCTTATATCTGTCTTGTATATCTGTGACTTATACTTATAAACCTCCACCAAAATTAGGGCATTCCCTTTGAGAGTGACCCTAACGGAGGTGGGGTGTTTCAAATAATCTTGTTAAGATCATCATACTCACAATTAGAAAAGAAAGAGAGTCTTGATTTGCTTTAGAGTTGAGTAGAATTAGAGTTTTGATTAGCTTTCTTCCTTCTTAGTTGGCGGCGGCTACACTGAGTTCCATGGAGATGGCATGATGGCGGCTATTCTATTTTTCATGTGATTTTGGAGTGAGAGACTACCTAGGTATATATAGAGTTTAGGATTTGTTTAGACCGTCAGATCAACTCAGAACTAGCCTGAACCGTTAAATTAGCCAACTCAGCCCTAAAGACAGATCAGCAGCTCAAGATTGGGCTCAGCCAAAACCTGGCCGACTGGACCAGGTCGACACCCAGGTCGACTGCGCAGTCGACCTGGTCCCTCGGGTGTCGACTGCCCAGTTGACTCCCCAGTCGACCTGGGTGCTGGGCGGGAAATTTCCCGCCTAGCCTGTTTGACTTCGAATTTGAAATTTAATTTTTCTGAAATCTGTTTTGAATTTTCTGAAACTTCCGATGGCCATATCTCCTTCATACGAAGTCCAAATCACGCAAACTCGGACTCTATTTCAACCAGAATTCCGTGACGAACACAATGGCGTAACCCGTTTCCCTCAATTCTCACATCTGAGATTAGTTATTCTTTAATTTGTGAATATTAATATTAACAGAATTACGGGGTGTTACATTCATGCTACTAATCATTTACATGATTATGAGCCAATCTATGCCAATAGCATGCAGTTTAATATTTTTCCCCAATGTCTCCCCCGTTATTCGTTCGCATAATTCACATAGAATGTTAGACTCGCAAATTAGCCTAACTTATAAACAAAAGGGAAAAGAAAGGGGCATGTAACATTCCAACAGGCATAAACAATATAGATCAACATGCGTAGTATAAATTTGGAATAGAATGACATAAACTTAATTAAGCACATGAACTTGATCTTACATTTAAATTAGATCCAATTAACATGCGAACTAGCATTGATCTAATTGTATAAGCATGAACTTATATAGATCTTAAACATGGGTACTAGCTTATCTAAACATGTAAGCATGTATGAACATAACATGTAACTTACATACATAAAAGAACCACAAATTTAATACAACATGATAGGTTCAATGGCACCAATCTCAATAGTCTCATAGGCAAGATAGGTTTTACTATGTCAGTCATAATAGTCCAATAGGCATGATAGGTTTTACTATGTCAGTCATAACAGTCCAATAGGCACGATAGGTTTTACTATGTCAGTCACAACGGTCCAATAGGCATGATAGGCTTTACTATGTCAGTCACAACCGTCCAATAGGCATAAGAAAATTCAGAATTGACAAGAGGATAGGCACGAATAGAATTAGGCATAGTTCTAGATCCAGTTATTACAGTCATGATTTTCTTATTAAATGTTCACATCTAAACAATAACTGTACTTACAGAAAAAAGACTGATCTTGATTTCTAGGATCTAATTTCTGAATTTGAAAAGCTATCCTTTGATGTATATGTTTGATTTGATGTTCTTCTTAATCGATTACTAGTTTTGGATTTTATGTAACAACCCGAAAATCCGAGCCAGTTTAAAATTTTTATTTTGGCGAATTTAATGAATTTTGAATATTTAAAATGAATTATTTTAAATAATAACGACGAGAAGTTTATTTAGAATATAATTCGAACGTATATATTTATACGCGTCTTCGTTAGAATATAAATAATTATTTATATTTATAAATAGAATTGAAAATGGCGCGGTAGTTCGATAATTTGATTTCAAACTTCAATTGAACATACCGGGTGCAAAATAATCCGGATTTTAGTGAAACCAAAAACATTAGGATCTAATTGATAATATCTTTCCAACGAATCCGAAAAATCAAAATTTCATAGCGGGGATCAAAAGATATGTCCAGTTGAAAATTCTGAATAGTCGCTATAGAATTCAGGCCCTTGAAAATGGAGATTTTGCAAACGACCTCGGATTTCGACGAAACCAGTTTTGTTGGGTCCGGGATGTCAAGTTATTGCTAGATTCCAAATTTCATAATTTTTCGAATCAATATGTGAGCGTGGCAAAGGAAAACGCGTTTGACCAGTTTCAGTTGATTTTAATCGACTGGAAAATGGCCATTTTTCAAACGGTCTCAGAATTCGATGAAACTAGTTTTGTTAGGACCGTATCATCAATACGAAGCTAGAAAATATTTTTCTGCAAATTTTCTAGTTAGTATGTGACCCCGGTAATTTGAAAGGTACGTTTAAAATTCAATATAGTGATTTAAATGTAAATTTAACGGAAACTGATTCAAACGATCGAATCGACCTACGATACATATCCCATTGTGTTCGGAATGGGGGTAATACGCTATGGACGATAGGCGGTGGGCCTCGTTTCGAGGTCATATGTAAAAGTCAACTTTTAATGAATAAAATAATTAAATAAAAAAAAATTAAATTCTCTCTCCCTTCTCCTCAAAACTCTTCTGCCCCCCTCCTCGTTCGTTTGAAATCAAAAAAAAAAAAGGGAAACCCAAGAAAATCGCGACGACCTAGCAGCCGCCGCCCTCCCAGAGACCACCGCCGCCTCGAGAAGACCCCCCCTCGTCGGATCGAGAGCCCCCCCCCCCTCTGAAGCCCGACGAACCCTCCTCCCTGTCCGATCGTGCACCCCCCCTGAACCCGAAACCCACCACCGCCCCTCCAGAAGCTCCACCCCCTAGCCTCCACCGCCTGCTCCTCTTCTCTCCCCTCCTCTAGCTGAATCGAATGCCGCCAGCACCCCAAGACCCACCAGACCCCCCCTTAGCGATGCAGTGTAAGTTTTCTTTTCTGATTGTTTGTTATAATTGATTTTAAATATTTAGTTTAGTTTAATCAGTTTAAAAATTTGATTTCTTTTGAGTGAATAAGAGTGTACATTGTTTTTCAAAATTGAAAAAGCTTAGATTTTTAATTTGATAAAACTTGGATTTGTATGATAGAAAGATCTGAATTTTAAAAATAGAAAGGAGATTTTTTAAAATAGAAGATATGATTTTTAGAATTGTAAAGATATGGAATAATTTTTAAAGGAATAAAAATATGATTTTTATATTTTTAAAGTATTAAAAATATAGTCTTTACTATATAGAAGAAATAAAAATATGATTTTTATATTTTTAAAGTATTAAAAATATAGTTTTTACTATCTAGATGATATAAAAATATGATTTTTGTTTAGGTAGAGAAAAAAAATATAATTTTTATCTATATAACATAGTAGTAAAAAATTCAATTTTTATATATTGAATAACGGAATAAAAATTCGATTTTTAAATGTAGGAAGCGATTATAAAAATATGATTTTTATTTTAAAGACATCAGCAAATATAAAAATGTGTGATTTTTACATATGTAGTGAAAGCGGACAACGAAGGTGACAAAAAGGCGAGAACGAAGAAGATTTCTATAAAAGAAGAGTCAAGATGATGGGATAGCTATTGGTGAGAATTTCTCACCTTTCAATTTCTTTTTCTAGTTATATATATATACTAGGATGCAGACAGTGCTTAGTAGCACCCGACACAATCGTCCACAGGCCATGGACTTGTTTGTTTGGTTGCATAAATTAGTTAGATGATTTGATTTGAATTTGGTTGTTTGGTGAATTTGATTGATGTGTGAATGGCGTGGGCCTTCACTAGACCGGGGATAAGGTTAGGCCTTGTCCTGTTTCTAGTATCGTGCCGTTATGCCGTCGAAATTTTCTAAAATATGTTAGAAAAATAAAAATATCATTTTATTGAATAAATGAACCGAATAGAATATTCATAGGTTGAATAAAATGTTTTATCGTTAAAAATATAATTTTTAACGTGAATGTGAATAAATAAATATTCATTTACAAACCGGAAGGTTTGTTTATGTACACCTATTTGAAGGACATTGATTGGGACGATAAATTTTACACATCGCCCAACTGCACAAATAAAATCTGTGTTTGATTGTTTGAAACCCCACACGGGTGTTGGGATGAAATTTGAAGTTCACTCATCCTGATTGATTAAATATGTCGATCGATCGATTGACAGGCTGTTATAAGCGTTAGATATCTATATTTGATGCTTATACAGTGTAGTGCACTTTGGTTGATGGTTGATTATTTTCAATGCTATTATATACATGTGTTGTATGGAATCCATATAATTAACTTTATATGGTAATTGATTGGGCCTCATTCCAATTTGAAAAATAAAGAATAATATAAAATAAAGGTTCATGTGTTGACAGTACTCATCCATTGAGATTGGTCATGTGGTGAACGAAATATTTTAGTAATAAAATTTACATCTTTATCAATATAAAATAAAGGTTCATGTGTTGACAGTACTCATCCATTGAGATTGGTCATGTGTTGAACGAAATATTTTAGTAATAAAATTTACATCTTTATCAATATAAAATAAAGGTTCATGTGTTGACAGTACTCATCCATTGAGATTGGTCATGTGTTGAACGAAATATTTTGATAATAACAACTATTTTGAAAAAGAAATATTTGAAATAGAATATTTGAAAATAGAAATTTATGAAGCCGTGTTGATTAGATTGACGCCATTTTGACGTGAACGATATTTATATCGATTTGAATTGAAAACGATTTCGAAATGAAATGAATTGAAAACGATTTCGAAATGAAATGAATTGAAAACGATTTCGAAATGAAATGAATTGAAAACGATTTCGAAATGAAATGAATTGAAAACGATTTCGAAATGAAATGAATTGAAAACGATTTCGAAAGGAAATGAATTGAAAACGATTTCGAAATGAATTGAATATAAAACGAATTCAAATTGAATTGAAAGCAAATTGAAATGAATTCAAATTGAATTGAAATTTGAATTGAATAGAAATGAATTTTAAAACGAATTTATAAAGAAGAATTCAATTTTGATTTGAATTGAAATGGAAGTTGAAATTGCTTTTGAAACGAATTTAAAACTATTTATAAAATTCGTTTTAAATAGAAATCGACGAAATATATATTATATATATTATATATATAATATAATGGCCTGAATAGAACGCGCCGCGCCGCGGCAGTTCGCGAATCTCGACCATTAACTTCGAACGGATATTGCGGGAGATCCGACCGTCGGATTCTCCTAAAACCGGAACCGTTGGGTTCGTATCGAAAAGAGCTTTCTAATGAATATTAGAAATTCAAAATCTAACGGTTGGATTTGGAGATACGTCCAAATCAAATTTGAAAAAGGTCGCTGTAAGTGCAGTTCGATGGCCGTTGATGGAAATCGACTGTACGGGCCTTGATAAAATTATTAAAAATAGTAATAATTAGTGTAAAATCATAAGAAATGATTTGGGGAAAAATTGGGATGAAAACTCCATATTTGAAAAGATAAAAATAGATTTTTATCGAAATGAACTAGTTTTGAACTAGAATTCTAATTCTATTTATTTTTAAATAAATAAATTGAATTTGAAAAGGGTTTTAAAAATAACCAGAATTTCCAATGATTGCATTGGAGTGGATTTGAATCGAAATTGTCTTCGGAATATTTCGATGTTGGAATTCGTGATTATACAGATGTTGTTATGGAAATTTGAAAGATATATATTTATATCGTTATTTCCAATACGACATTTGTTAATCGTAGAATTTGATATTGAATATAAGCCGATATATTTTCTATTCAGAGCCTTGTATTGAATATCAAATGTGATTTGGGTTTGTCGTGAATGGTGTCTTCACTAACACTGTTCTTGAACCCAGTTGAGAAAAGATTAAATCTTTTTATTTTACATTTAACGAAGTGTACCAATTAAATAATATTTAATTGGAATTGAATTGATATTGATTTTTGGGTTTATCGTGAACAGTGTTTTTAAATAACACTTGTTCTTTAACCCGATAATTAATGGAATGATATTTTGGGTTTACCGTGAACCGTGTTTTAAATGACACTGATTCTTTAACCCAGTTAACGATTAAAATTAAGTGGAGTTTTAATGAATCTTTAATTAGATTGAAAAGATCGAGAATGGAGTATCACCAGTTTTACTCCAGGCGATAGTTAAATCTTTAATTAGATTTAAACGTGAAATGGTAATTGAATTTACCGATAACACCGTGGTGTTAGATATGAAGTATGACCTGTTTTACTTCATGGGATGAATAGGTTGGGATTGGGAAATTAAAACCAATGATTACTACGGTAAGGTTCGCTAATTCCGACTAGTTGAATCGAAATTCAAAGGAAGATTAGAGAATAAATTCAGGAAATTATCTTGGATAAAATTTATGGGAACCTTTCCCTATGAATGTGAAATCAAAAACTAATTGTCGGTTAGCTAAGCAGAATGGTTTTCTGGATATTGATCTGATGTTGGTTTCGGCCTTCGGGGTTAATATTTGGGGAATTATTCTCTTGATTAATTTACGGTTAGTGATTGATGAATTGGAATGAGGCGTAGGTTGTGTTTGTGTAACACTTATTTAAAATATACGCGAGTTATTCGGAAAGACCGGGTTTATCCCATTCTGAATAACTGATACGACGATAAGTCGAAGATGAAGACGGTGGTCGAAGACCAGAAGTCTTCACGTTGTTTGGGTGATTACTGATGATCTTGATTGGGCTGTACACCCAAGAAGATGGAAACAGTTGGTGATCGTCCAGACGTACTTGGAGATCGATGGATATGCGGGGTACTAGGTGCCTCCGGTTTCGTTCAGACCCAGAACGGACTTGTAAATGGACTGTGTGTGTCTGACATTGGATTTTAGTCCGTGTGATTGATCTCTATTAAATATATATCTGTTTGGCGGCGGAGAATTTATTCTCTTGCTTAACGCCCTTCTCTGAGACGTACGAGCTCAGGGGTTATATATTGATGGATATCAATCGCATGGAGTGAATTGCCTGTGTGGCATGCATAAGTGGCAAATGATCAAGGCTTCTGTTGAAAAGCAAAGTCTTGTGGTTGATAATCGAAGCACGGCCTTTGTGGCGTAGCTTTGTGTAACGTTTACTTCGCGAGTTTCACATCCGGTATGAACCAAAAACGGGAGACGGACCTCAGGGAGGGCATGCGTTTCTTTCTAGTTAGGAGTGGCGTCAGTGCTTGAACTGGCTGACGAGTTTGACTCATGTGGATGTTGCTTATTATTACTTGCTGAAAAGCGAGGCGCCTCGTGATATCGGTTTCGGCCGATGCTTCTGGTCGGCTGACGGGCCAGACTTACACCCCATAGGGTGGGGAAACGTAGTGTTCAGGCATAATAATCCACATCGGTGGACTGGCCCTGTCGCTCCAAGGCTTGCCTGCGCGCTTGCCTGAGACACGGACTAGAGCGTCTCGAATCGGTGAGGATCTTGCCCCTAGCCTCGGTTCATACCATAAATGATAATCCAACTTCCAATACGACATTTGCGGTTTTATTTGTAAACCTATATATGGCGACATAGTGGCATGGGACGCTCATGTCGCCTATGATTGATACTTATGATTTGAAGTTGTTTTATACACTATGCACTTATAATAGTGTCAAATGATTTGTTTTAAACGTATCAAGCATTCTTGGCTATTATAAGGTAAAAACCCTATCCCCCGGCTTGCGTTGCATTGTGTGATAGGACCTGGGTCTTATAATAGCTTCATTTTTCCTTATTTAGCATTGCGCTGTTTGTTTTATGCACTGGTGTTCTTGGGAGGAAACCCGTTCCGTGTTAGCGGCGTGGTCCCTTGATATATCTGATTTAAAATAAAGATTAATAACTGTTTTAGTTCTCACACCAGTCACATGACTGACCTGTAGTTTATTGTTTTAACCTAAACTCTGGGTGCCCCTATTTTGACACGGGCAGCTAGTAGTTTTGGTTTTGCAGATTTATATTCACAGGATCCTGGTTTACAGCTGGAACGATATCCGGGAAGCTTTGTATCCGTATATCTCCTTCTAGTTGTGTATTGTATTATTTTCCGCTGCTATGTATTTAAATGTAATTTAAATCTCTGATATTTCTGTGTAATATTCATTTATACTCTGTATATTCTCGTAATCTGATGCATTGTTGTAATAAGCAATGAAATGTTCTTTTATATGCGTTCTGTTGTGGCTTGTTCTCGAACTATCCGCCGCTTTCCTTTACGGGGAAGTTACGGGTTTTCACATTTTATTTAGAAGATGGAAGAGGCTAGGCTAGCTTGAAGACGAACGGCATGACGACTTCATAGAATGAGTTCTAGGGTTGAGGTTTAGGGTGATTATATGGAAGTCTAGGTTTAATTCTAGCCTTTAGATTAGTCTAGGAGAAATCAGAGCCATCAAACCAAAGAGATGTGTCATCCAGCCAACCGTAGCATGACACATATGGCCTAATACCTCAGAAATCAATCATTGTCCAATCAGAGAAGGCCACGTTAAAAAAAAAACAACACTTGACAAACAAAAATGCGCTACGTGCGCCACATGATGCGTACACGTCATACATGTGTGTATATATATATTCTATATATATATATATTCTATATATATATTTATTTATTTTCTTTTTATCTATCTTCCCAATTAACCATTTTCACACTAAACCACTTTTTGAACTGCGTTCACACTAAGCCACTTTTTAGCCATTCTCCTAGAACAAAAATATGGTGCTGGCAAGGATCGAACTCTGTACCTCTTGTATGCAAGTCACATGTTCTAAGCAAATAAGCTACTAAGTCTTTTGCTTACAAACCTTAGGACAATAAAATTATTCTTTCCTCGTTCCTCTTTTTCATGTTTTGCTGCAATATTTAATTTAAAGATATCTTCTTCATTTTAATTCGGTTTTCTGCAAACCATTGGTCTAAATTGACTAGAAAATCGCCACGAATGCAATGATGCTAATTTCGTGACCAAATTCCTAAAGCTCTTCAAATTTTTCTTTTTAAATTGTTCGCATGCATTTCTTTCCATTTCATGTATTGCACTTGATTAACTTATTACATGAAATATTTATTGTCATTATTTAATTTTTCTCTTAAATATATATGTGTATATAATATGTATGCATATTTCCACTTTTAAAATTAAGTATTCTTTAATTCATTACTTTAACATTCACAGTCAATACGGGGTGTTACATTCTCCCCTCCTTTAAAGGATTTCGTCCCCGAAATCTCTAAGGTAAGAAGAATGTATCCTAACATCCAACATCCATCTACTCAACCATCAATCACAGGCATCCATTGTCCTTAAAAGGCTTTTCTAATGCTTTCATGATCGTATGCATAGTGTGTGTATATGTCCTTATCTAATACAAAATCAGGCGGTCTACTGATTTAGTTGACCTCCTTAATGCAAATTATTTCGGTGGTATGAGTCCATCGTGTATGCAATTATTCCTAATCGTACTTTATAAATTCTACATGAGTGCTTAATCATTCATCCAAATGTAACATCCGTATGATAACACATCAAGTTTCAGTCCACATATATACACATATATGCATATGCAATATGAAAGTGACTGAGCCGATCTAGTACCTAGTTTGTGTGTATATGCATCCACGAGCAACCACTAGCAACCACTTGCAACCATCAATCATAACATGTTTCAAATACATGTTTACATCCATTGGCTTCTGCCTAAGGATCAAGGATAGGATCGAGAGGATATACTTAAAAGATAAAGACTAACATCCAAATAAACTTTACAGAAAAAGAGAGATCAAGGATATACCCTAAAAAAGGGTATGATGCGCGTATCTAGTCTTCAGTCTTCGAAGTCGCATCTTCTTGAGCTTCCCTTAGATGCAAAGCATGTTCTTCCTCATTCTTAGAGAAAACCAAAATATCATCTATGCACAAGCGAAGTGAACCATCCGCCTTTGTAGCGAGAACGAATGGACCATCCCACTCAGAAATACTTTGCCTTATGAACCCTTTTTCAAGTAACTCTTTTACTTGTTTACCGAGCCCTTCCTTTCCCTTGGATTCATGTGTCGTACAGGTAATACAACTGGCTTTGCATTGTCAACTAGATATATGCGGAAGTCTACCTCGCGTTTTAGGGGACAAACCCCTAACCTAATCAAAAATATCTGCGTACTCATGGACTACTCCAACGGATCGCAAGTCGTCGATAGATGCACTAAGTGATTCTAGGTAGCTAAGAAAAACTGATCCCTTAGGATCGCACGAAATCTCGAGGGTATTCATAAGGCAAGTCAAAAGTCTAGCTACCCTCCTTTCACAATTACAAGCTAACCAATCCATTCCTAGAATTAACTCATAGCCCATGAAACCAAAAACATAAGCATTACACTTAGACTCAATAC
This sequence comes from Allium sativum, assembly GCA_030737875.1. Lineage (NCBI taxonomy): Eukaryota > Viridiplantae > Streptophyta > Magnoliopsida > Asparagales > Amaryllidaceae > Allium > Allium sativum. The sequence continues at coordinate 859,348,187 of CM060915.1, read as the reverse complement.
ATAATATAGTTATTCTCAAATCCTCACAAACCAAAGATAAATGAGCCGAACCACAAATTGGATTTGAGAAAATAATGGGATCTTCTACTATACGAGTACTAAGGTGCAGAGACTCAACTATGGAAGCAGATATAAACGAATGTGAAGCGCTAAAATCAAAAAGAGTACTAACAGGATGATCAAAAAGAAAAACTAGACTTTTTCAATAGAAACTCTACTACCTCTCTCCCAGGTATGCTGGCGGTGAAAGCATGCAATTGCCCTCCTAAAAATTCTGTCCTTTGTTCTTGCGCTTGTCCTTAATTATATGACCCGTTATACCATAATAACGACACTTCCTCTTGTCTTATATTTTTCTATTCTTTCCTCCTTTGTGAACAAAGTCCATATCCATGAGTTTCTCATCCTTGGGTTGTGTTCCCTATCCAAACTCCCTTATTCTCATCTTTTCCATCTTTGTGTAACTTGTTGACAAGTCTCTTGAAAGCTGCCTCCATCGCACGGAAAACACTACAAACCTTGAAAGAAAATTAGCCTCGGGTGAAACTACTGCGGCTATATATGGAAGTTAGGCATTTCTTCGCCCTTTGACAGGTGTCGTAGTCTCATCAAGCCTACGGAACCATGCCGCGATGAGCTTACCTCCCAGAAAGCCGGGAGCCCCGGAGACTCATTAAAGAAGGAAAACAAGGATTCAAACAGAGGATCTGTAACACCCCACACCCGCTACGGACACTCGCTAAGGGAATGCCATGGCATTGGTGGAGTATTTTAGTGAATATAGAACAGAAAAATTACAACAAGACAGATATAAATAGTACTTGAAATTTTAAAACATCATCTCATAACAGCGGAAGTAAAACATGTCTGGTTACATCATAAAACCACAATAAAAGTCAAGTACAATATCCATCAAATAAATTTATACATAATCCCACTCTCAACAATAGCCATGACAAAAGAAAAGATAACTGGATAACTGGAGCTTTACATCTACCCAAGCTCCTAAAGACTGGAACAGCAATCCGATCAAACTCCACTACTGCTAGGATCCACCGTAGGACCTGAGGGTTGGGAAAAAGATAAAAACAACGGGGTCAGACATAAGTCTGAGTGAGTCCTATAACTTTAACAATACAATCATTAAAGTAACCAGAGAAGACCTAATTTTGATATACGGTAATGTCTGGGGATGAATGGCTATACCAAGCAGTTTGGTAGACCTAGGATAAACTAAGATAACCGCAAAGACGCATCTACCCACCCAAGGGTAATTACTACGCTGCACCACACCAGTCATTCCTACTTAAAGGTTGATCCCTCCAAGGACTTAGAAAATTTTCCCGGTGGTTTCTTGTACCCCTAGCTGACTACATAGGTGCCGTCTGCCCCTATCTCCACTAGGTGTACCCACCACTCCCAAGCGATCGGCTCCCTACCGTAGATACCCGTGCCGGCCCCACAGTGGGGTGTATCACTCCCCAAAGTGGCAACCCGATACAACAACGGTGCACGGCTTATATCTACACGATGCAACAACGTCTTACCTACCAGCCCGGGTCCACACACGCATATGAAACCCGTTGGACTTGCGTTGCCACCGCTACCCCGTTTTGGCCTCTTATAATCAAGCCCAGTACGCGTGTCCCGTCCTCGACATGGGTCGAGCCCAATAAGATACATATGGGTTACTGGTTGAAATGGGCCCCCACAAGCTACCCACCTAAGCTTGTCACTTATCTAGTGTATCCCACTTAACCCTTTAATCATGTTTAATTACATGTTTCCACTTGGTTAAGTATTCTAATCGTATTTTCTATTGCCACCCAAGGCAACCCACTAGATTCCACATGCCACCCAAGGCAACCACTAAATTTCCACATGCCACCCAAGGCACCCACTTAACCCCTCATGTCCCACTACATGCTAATATGGTTAAGTGTTTCTTAATTAATTAAGACCGTGATCTCCCCTAAAGACCTCCCACATTAGACTGGCTGTTATGACCGCCTGGTTAAGCCGGTAGGGTCCGGGCAGTCTTACGTCATAACAGAGTCTAACCTCGTGTCTTTACTTTAATCACGTATTTAATTTATGCCTAAGACCTCTCACATTGGGCCAATCATTTGTAGCCGCTGGATTTGCCGGTTGGTTCCGGGCAGTCTTACGCTACAAAAGGGTCCAACCTCGTGTCTTAGTCGATTAATTACACCTAATTAATCACCCCCATAATTAATTATCCCTAATTAATTACACATTTTTCATAACATGGGTAGACCTAACTCAATAGGTAAATTCCCATGGGGTAGACCTAACTCAATAGGTAAATTCCCACTTATGTTAATTTATTTTTATGGTATGCTTAATCATACCCAATCATACTTTTATTAACATATTTATTCACCCCATCGTTCCCCACGTAAATCGTTCTCATTTCATGACATAATAAAGGGGAAGATCCATCACAAGTATCATGGGTTTCACCACATCTTAGCATATAACTTTATCATGGGTTAAGAGGATGTCAACTTGCATATATGAGCATATATTAACCCAACTACATTTAACCCAAACTTGCATATTATCATACACATGACTTGCATAACATGTTGCATATGAGCTTGCATATTATCATACACATATCTTGCATAACATGTTGAACTTGCATATAAGCACTTGCATAACATGTTAACCAAGCATTTAAGCATACACATAACTTGCATAAGCATTCACATACTTGCATAAGCATGCATAACTTGCATATCATGTTAAACTTGCATTTAAGCATATAAATAAACTTGCATAAGTATTCACATACTTGCATAAGCATGCATAACTTGCATATCATATTAATCTTGCATTTAAGCATATACATAACTTGCATATGAACTTGCATAACAACCTACACATCATACACATAACTTGCATATGAACTTGCATAATTCCCATGTTAAACATGCATAAACCCACTTATTGAATATGCATAAACCCACTTATGAAACATGCATAAACCCACTTGTTAAACATGCATAAACCAACTTATTAAACATGCATAAACCCACTTATTAAATATGCATAACCATAGGGAAACATAGAGTAACATATCATTACAAATGATTCAAACTCACTAATCCGCATTCAAGACCATAAATCTCATTACACCCAATCTACTCACTTTAGCAATTGATGTTAAAGTGATAGAAACTCACCAAACCCAATATTAGCAAACTTATGAAGTGGAATTAGTTGCTAAATATGAAGAAGATAATGATTAGAGATTGATTAGCTTGCAACTTCCTTCATAAATTAGTGGAGGCTCGTTCTAGGATTTAATTTGGCGGCATGAGGCCATCATCTCTATTTTTGGTAAGGATTAAGGGGGTTTAAGGTGTATTTATAGATTAGGTGAATGTTTTAGGCCCTTAGATTAACCCTAGATTAGATTAGGACCCTTAGATTTCGGAAATCTCTAGAACCAGCCCTCTAAGCCAGCCTAGAACCCAACCTGGTGCACCCAGGTTCACTGGACGCCGTGCCCCTGTCGACAGGCAAGTCGACAGGCAAGTCGACACCCCTGTCGACAAGCCTGTCGACAGCCCTGTCGACATGGGTAGGGCGGGAATCTTCCCGCCTGACCCTGCCTGTTCCATTCCAAAATCTGCAATTTAAATTTTTAAATCTGTTTTTAGTTTTGAATTTTCTGCAAACTTCATCGGGCCATAACTGGGCCATACGGACTCCGATTTTCGAAAACTCGGACTCTATTTTGCGTATTTTTCCGAGACGAACGCAATGACGCAGCCCGTTTCCCCCAATTCTCACGTCTGAGATTATTTATTTTGTAATTAGTGAATTTTTAGCATTAACCCAAAATACGGGGTGTTACATTCTCCCCTCCTTAAAGGATTTCGTCCCCGAAATCTCTAAGCTAAGGAGAATGCATATCCTACCATCCAAACAACCATCTACTCAATCCATCAAACACGGGCATCCATTGTCCTTAGAACAATTTCTAATGATGTATGAGCATATGCAAAGAGTGTGTGTATATGTTCCCTATCTAATGTATGAACATATGCAAACCATGATAGTGCCATGCATCCATTATGTATGCGAGAGAACCCTATCGACACATACAATATCTACATGAGTGCACAATCATTCACCAAAATGCATCATTCATATGATAACACAATCATTAGACATCCATAAATATAGCTTCCTACACACAATTTTATGCAATATGCAATATGAAGTGATTGAGCCGATCTAGTGCCTAGAGTGTGTGTATATGCATCCACGAGCAACCATTAGCAACCACTTGCATCCACATGCATCCACCAAACATAACATGTCTCAAACACATGTTTCAACCATAGGTTTACCCTATCTAAAGGTCAAAGGTACTAATGAGAGGACATACTAAAGATAAGATAAGTACTAGACAAACGATAAAGGAGAAGCTAAAAGACTTACCCTAAAAAAGGAACGGGTACAATGAACGCATCTTTACTTCCGTTTCCCAAGTTGCGTTGCCCTCGTCTTCTCCCCATTGCACTTTGACTAGATGAATCTCTCGATTCCTCAATTTCCTAGTCTCTGACCCAAGGATGCGGGTAGGAGCTCGTCGAATAGTCGCATCACGCTCTACTTCCATTTCTTTAAGCAAGCTCGGCTCTACCACCTCTGCGGTCTTATGTAAGCACTTCCTCAAATGAGATACGTGGAATACATCATGTACACCACTAAGTCTGTCGGGCAACTCCACTCTATATGCCATCCGTCCAATCCTTTCCTTAATAGGAAACGGCCCTACGAACCTTGGTGCTAACTTCCCAACAGATCCAAAGCGAACCACATTTCGTAACGGAGACACCTTGACAAAGACCATGTCCCCAACTTCAAACTCAAGGTCCGTCCTTCTCTTGTCCGCATAAGATTTTTGCCTATCCTGCGCTGCTTTCATCCTTCTTCGAATCAAATCAATCTTCTCAGAAGTCTCCCTAACCATATCAGGCCCAAGCAAGATCTTATCCGTAGATTCCCACCAGCATGTAGGTGATCGACAAGGCCTTCCATAGAGAGCTTCAAAAGGAGCCATACCAATACTGGACTGAAAGCTGTTATTATATGCGAACTCCACCAATGGAAGATGCTCTTCCCATGTACCTCCAAAATCTAAGATACAAAGCCTCAAAAGGTCTTCTAGCACACGATTCACCCTCTCAGTCTGGCCGTCCGTCTGAGGATGATATGCGGTGCTCAGACACAATTGAGTTCCCACTGCTTCCTGCAAACTTCTCCAGAACTCGCTAGTGAAGATAGGGTCTCGATCACTCACTATGCTAGAGGGTACCCCATGCAATCGAACTATCTCTCGAAGATATACTGAAGCTAGCCATGGAGCAGTCCTCTTGCTCTTCACAGGTATGAAATGGGCGCTCTTAGTAAGTCTGTCTACCACCACCCAAATTCCTGTATTACCCTTTCTCGATCTGGGTAACCCGTCAATAAAATCCATCGAGACGCTATCCCACTTCCATTGCGGAACTTCCAATGGGTGAAGCAATCCACCAGGTTTCTTTTGCTCCGCTTTCACCTGTTGACATACCAAGCATTGAGCGACATATTCGGCCACATCTTCCTTCATACCGGCCCAGAAGAAAACCCTCTTCATATCTTGGTACATCTTGTCCCCACCGGGATGAATGGTCATCCTAGAACGGTGTGCATCATCAAGAATAGCCTTCCTCAACCCTACGTCTTGCGGTACACAAAGTCTACCGTCTCTACGCAAGCACCCCCTATCGTCTAGGGTGTACCTACTCAAATGGCTGGACGACTCCCCCCTTATGAGCTTCTCTATCAACTCAACCAACTGTGGGTCGTCCCTCTGGGCTTCCCCAATCCGCCCCAGAAGAGTAGGTCGGACCTCCAAGGATGCTAGCAAACCGGGTATATAATCAATGGAAGGTCTGAAATCAAACATCGAGATAAATTCCAAGCTTCGTCGTTCCACGAACAATGGACTTAATGACAACCTCTTTCTACTCAAGGCGTCTGCCACCACGTTACCCTTGCCAGGGGTATACGCTATCTCGAAATCATAGGATGCTAAGAACTCCATCCACCTTTGCTGTCTCAAATTCAAATCCTTCTGAGAAAACAAGTACTTCAAGGATTTGTGGTCAGTGAACAATTCGAATCTCTCACCAAGAAGATAATGGCGCCAAATCTTAAGCGCAAAAACAATAGCAGCCAACTCTAAATCATGGGTAGGGTAGTTTTTCTCATGTGCCCTCAACTGCCTTCCACCATAGGCTATTACCCTTCCCTCTTGCATTAAGACTGCGCCAAGTCCTGTCCCACAAGCATCGGTATAAACAACAAATGGCTTGCTCCCATCTGGCAACACTAAAACTGGAGCAGTGGTTAAAGCTCTCTTTAACCGTCGGAACGCATCATCACAATCTACGTCCCATGTGAAAACGAGATTCTTCTTTGTTAAGCGAGTTAATGGGGCTGATATCTTCGCGAAGTCTTTAATAAACTTCCTATAATAGCCCGCCAACCCCAAGAAACTTCTTACTTCGGTAGCATTGTTTGGAACCTTCCAATCCTGAATTGATACTACCTTCGCGGGATCCACAGCTATCCCCTCCTTGGAGACCACGTGCCCCAAGAACCGCACTTCCCTCCTCCAGAAGTGACATTTAGAGAATTTAGCCTTAAGGCTATGCGCTCGAAGAGTCTTCAATACCTCCCCAAGATGTAAGGCATGCTCTTCTTCACTCTTAGAAAATACTAAGATATCATCCACAAAGACCACCACGAACTTATTAAGGAACTCCCTGAACACCCTACTCATCAAGTCAACAAAGTATGCAGGGGCGTTCGTCAACCCAAATGGCATCACCAGCCACTCATAGAAACCATCCGGAGTCCTAAAGGCAGTCTTGTCTATGCTATCCTCAGCCACCCTCAACTGATGAAACCCCGTGGCTAAGTCCAACTGAGAAAATACTGAAGCGCCAACCAACTGATCGAAAAGATCATCAATCCTCGGCAATGGGTGTCTATTCTTCTTTGTGAGCTTGTTGAGTTCTCTATAGTCTACACAAAGTATGAGGGACCCATCCGCCTTTGTAGCAAAAACTACTGGAGCACCCCACTCCGATATACTTCGTCTTATGAACCCCTTCTCAAGCAACTCCCCTACTTGCTTATGGAGTTCCCTCCTCTCACGAGGAGCCATGTGGCGCACTGGTAAAGATACAGGTTTAGCATTATCCACCAGATATATTCGGAAGTCAATCTCCCGCTTCGGAGGTAAGCCCTTCACCTCCTCAAACACATCCGGATATTCCCGGACCACTCTAACAGATTGCAAACTCTCAACCGAAGCGTCAAGCGATTCAAGATAACTTATCATAACAGAGTCTATGGGATTACAAGAAATCTCGAGAGTGTTACCCAAACGGGTCATGAGCCTAACAACTCTTCTTTCGCAATCAAGAACGGCACCATTTCTGGATAACCAGTCCATGCCCAAAATCAACCCATAGCCCGTGAAGCCCAACACAAAAGCATCACATCTAAACTCAATGCTAAGTATAGAAATCTTCAAACCCAAACATATCATGGACAAATAAGTGGAGCCCCCAATTGGGTTTGAAACAACCAAGGTTTCATCTACCAGATTGGTGTCTAAGTGCAGTGACTCAACTAATGATGATGAGATAAAAGAATGCGATGCGCCTGAATCAAACAATGTACGGACAGGATGATCAAATAGAAAAACCAGACTTTCCACGGAAATAGTTCTACCTCTCTCCTGAATCGGTGGAACCGCGAGAGCCTGTACTTGCCCCCTAGCCTGACCCGGTGCCATAAGAGCTTGCACCTGTCCTCCCGAGGTAGATCCCGTCCTTTGCCCTTTCTTAGGACAGTCTTTCACTAGATGCCCTGCTTCGCCACAGTGGAAGCAGCCAGTCTTCTTCTTCTTGTGACAATCCTTGCTTAGGTGGCCAGGTGTCCCACAATTGAAACACTTCTTCTTCTTGCCCTTGCCACCGTTGCCTTTCCCACCTTTGTTTTGCTGTTGTTGCTGAGGTCTCTTTTGATCTCCATTCTTCTCGGGTGCCTGACTAGCATTGGGACCCTTCCCTTCTTCATGCATGAGTGCCATGTCAACTAGCTTCTCGAAGGTGGCCCCCATAGGGATATGAGTCATAGCCAGCCCATGCATCGGTTCATTCAAGCCTTTCACGAACCTCAAAGCCTTCTTCTCCGGTGTATTCACCGTGTCTAGGCCAAACCTTGCCATTTGATTAAACTTGTTAACATACTCCTTCACTGAGAGATTTCCTTGCTTTAGAGTCAAGAATCTTTCCATATACAAGTTTTCCTCCGCCCTTGAGAGAAATTTTGCCACAAATCTTTGCCTAAAATCCGCCCAAGAGTCTACGGGGCGTTCTCCATTAGTGACCTCCCACCAGAATGAGGCCTCTCCCTTCATTAACCAAGCAGCTAACTTGACTTTCTTTCCTTCTTCCATCTCAAAGATATCTATCAACTCTTCCACCTCCTTAAGCCAATCTCTAGCCTCCACAAAAGTTTCTGATCCTTGAAAAGGTTTCCCTCCCATAGCTTTAAACTCCTTGCAAGTCTTAGCAAAAGTATCCGTGCGAGGAGGAGGGGGAGGAGGAAGATCGGGTGCTACGGTTGGTGGAGGAACATTTGCTGGACCCGCAGTGGTGGCCCTAGCCTCCATCAATCTCCTATACCATACTGGTACCGTCACACCCTCCGGGAAGTTAAGATCCTCAGCCATGCTGAAACGAAAAAGGAAAGATTCAAAACGGAGAATTCGAAAGACAAAGATATGACTATCGGGGATTATGCTTTTCTTTCAAAAACTTTTCTCCTTAAAGACATGTTTTTGAAAATATCTCTTCCAAAAATGTTTTTAGAAAAAATAGTTTTCTAAAAATTTTATCTGTTCCGGTAACCTTTGCTCTGATACCACGTGTAACACCCCACACCCGCTACGGACACTCGCTAAGGGAATGCCATGGCATTGGTGGAGTATTTTAGTGAATATAGAATAGAAAAATTACAACAAGACAGATATAAATAGTACTTGAAATTTTAAAACATCATCTCATAACAGCGGAAGTAAAACATGTCTGGTTACATCATAAAACCACAATAAAAGTCAAGTACAATATCCATCAAATAAATTTATACATAATCCCACTCTCAACAATAGCCATGACAAAAGAAAAGATAACTGGATAACTGGAGCTTCACATCTACCCAAGCTCCTAAAGACTGGAACAGCAATCCGATCAAACTCCACTACTGCTAGGATCCACCGTAGGACCTGAGGGTTGGGAAAAAGATAAAAACAACGGGGTCAGACATAAGTCTGAGTGAGTCCTATAACTTTAACAATACAATCATTAAAGTAACCAGAGAAGACCTAATTTTGATATACGGTAATGTCTGGGGATGAATGGCTATACCAAGCAGTTTGGTAGACCTAGGATAAACTAAGATAACCGCAAAGACGCATCTACCCACCCAAGGGTAATTACTACGCTGCACCACACCAGTCATTCCTACTTAAAGGTTGATCCCTCCAAGGATTTAGAAAATTTTCCCAGTGGTTTCTTGTACCCCTAGCTGACTACATAGGTGCCGTCTGCCCCTATCTCCACTAGGTGTACCCACCACTCCCAAGCGATCGGCTCCCTACCGTAGATACCCGTGCCGGCCCCACAGTGGGGTGTATCACTCCCCAAAGTGGCAACCCGATACAACAACGGTGCACGGCTTATATCTACACGATGCAACAACGTCTTACCTACCAGCCCGGGTCCACACACGCATATGAAACCCGTTGGACTTGCGTTGCCACCGCTACCCCGTTTTGGCCTCTTATAATCAAGCCCAGTACGCGTGTCCCGTCCTTGACATGGGTCGAGCCCAATAAGATACATATGGGTTACTGGTTGAAATGGGCCCCCACAAGCTACCCACCTAAGCTTGTCACTTATCTAGTGTATCCCACTTAACCCTTTAATCATGTTTAATTACATGTTTCCACTTGGTTAAGTATTCTAATCGTATTTTCTATTGCCACTCAAGGCAATCCACTAGATTCCACATGCCACCCAAGGCAACCACTAAATTTCCACATGCCACCCAAGGCACCCACTTAACCCCTCATGTCCCACTACATGCTAATATGGTTAAGTGTTTCTTAATTAATTAAGACCGTGATCTCCCCTAAAGACCTCCCACATTAGACTGACTGTTATGACCGCCTGGTTAAGCCGGTAGGGTCCGGGCAGTCTTACGTCATAACAGAGTCTAACCTCGTGTCTTTACTTTAATCACGTATTTAATTTATGCCTAAGACCTCTCACATTGGGCCAATCATTTGTAGCCGCTGGATTTGCCGGTTGGTTCCGGGCAGTCTTACGCTACAAAAGGGTCCAACCTCGTGTCTTAGTCGATTAATTACACCTAATTAATCACCCCCATAATTAATTATCCCTAATTAATTACACATTTTTCATAACATGGGTAGACCTAACTCAATAGGTAAATTCCCATGGGGTAGACCTAACTCAATAGGTAAATTCCCGCTTATGTTAATTTATTTTTATGGTATGCTTAATCATGCCCAATCATACTTTTATTAACATATTTATTCACCCCATCGTTCCCCACGTAAATCGTTCTCATTTCATGACATAATAAAGGGGAAGATCCATCACAAGTATCATGGGTTTCACCACATCTTAGCATATAACTTTATCATGGGTTAAGAGGATGTCAACTTGCATATATGAGCATATATTAACCCAACTACATTTAACCCAAACTTGCATATTATCATACACATGACTTGCATAACATGTTGCATATGAGCTTGCATATTATCATACACATATCTTGCATAACATGTTGAACTTGCATATAAGCACTTGCATAACATGTTAACCAAGCATTTAAGCATACACATAACTTGCATAAGCATTCACATACTTGCATAAGCATGCATAACTTGCATATCATGTTAAACTTGCATTTAAGCATATAAATAAACTTGCATAAGTATTCACATACTTGCATAAGCATGCATAACTTGCATATCATATTAATCTTGCATTTAAGCATATACATAACTTGCATATGAACTTGCATAACAACCTACACATCATACACATAACTTGCATATGAACTTGCATAATTCCCATGTTAAACATGCATAAACCCACTTATTGAATATGCATAAACCCACTTATGAAACATGCATAAACCCACTTGTTAAACATGCATAAACCAACTTATTAAACATGCATAAACCCACTTATTAAATATGCATAACCATAGGGAAACATAGAGTAACATATCATTACAAATGATTCAAACTCACTAATCCGCATTCAAGACCATAAATCTCATTACACCCAATCTACTCACTTTAGCAATTGATGTTAAAGTGATAGAAACTCACCAAACCCAATATTAGCAAACTTATGAAGTGGAATTAGTTGCTAAATATGAAGAAGATAATGATTAGAGATTGATTAGCTTGCAACTTCCTTCATAAATTAGTGGAGGCTCCTTCTAGGATTTAATTTGGCGGCATGAGGCCATCATCTCTATTTTTGGTGAGGATTAAGGGGGTTTAAGGTGTATTTATAGATTAGGTGAGTGTTTTAGGCCCTTAGATTAACCCTAGATTAGATTAGGACCCTTAGATTTCGAAAATCTCTAGAACCAGCCCTCTAAGCCAGCCTAGAACCCAACTTGGTGCACCCAGGTTCACTGGACGCCGCGCCCCTGTCGACAGGCAAGTCGACAGGCAAGTCGACACCCCTGTCGACAGGCCTGTCGACAGCCCTGTCGACATGGGTAGGGCGGGAATCTTCCCGCCTGACCCTGCCTGTTCCATTCCAAAATCTGCAATTTAAATTTTTAAATCTGTTTTTAGTTTTGAATTTTCTGCAAACTTCATCGGGCCATAACTGGGCCATACGGACTCCGATTTTCGAAAACTCGGACTCTATTTTGCGTATTTTTCCGAGACGAACGCAATGACGCAGCCCGTTTCCCCCAATTCTCACGTCTGAGATTATTTATTTTGGAATTAGTGAATTTTTAGCATTAACCCAAAACACGGGGTGTTACAGGATCAAAAATAGTGCATATGGCTTTGGGGAATATGCCTTTGAAACAAAACTTTTCTTTAGAAAATGCTTCTTTTAAAACCGTCTTGAAAATAATTTGTCAAATCTTTTATCTAATCCGGTAACCTTCAGCTCTAATACCACGTGTAACACCGTACCTCCGTTAAGGTCACTCACAAAGGGATTACATTAACTTCAGTGGAGCGTCATAAGTGTATAGAATAGATAAATTACATAACATACAAAATTTTAAACAACGAAAAAATATGAAACTTTACTTCATTGATAAAACAACAGCTTGATAAAACATCTTGTACAAAGGTTTGTTTCATTGATAAAACAATAGCTTGGTAAAACATCTTGTACAAAGATTTGTTTTCCAACACTAAAACACCCTTACACATTACAAAAAAGCATCTGTTTTGTTTAACAAAATAAAGAAGCATAAAATAACAATGATATTCCTTAATAAAGCATGAGCCGGCCATAGCAGTGGAAATGAGAGTCTAAAGTAATACATCGTCTATCTTCGAGCTTAGAAAGAAAACTGAGCTAAGTTGTGATATTCCCTCCCTGTGAACCTGGGGGGAAGGGGGAACGGAAGAAAAGTAGGCGAAATAAAATGGGTCAGACATAAGTGTGGTAAGTCCAGTGATTATTTAGCATGTAAACAGGAAAAAGGATCATAATATGAATAAACTGAATATCAGACATAACCATGATGATAAGCATAGCAAGACAACAAACGATGATCGTTAGATATGACAAGGTAAGATACACTAAATGCGCTTTGGTTCTTTCTATGATTTCCTATTTTATCTGCCCCACCCAACTAGCATCCTAACTCGTGTCTTTTATAGAAAGATTTGTATTCCCTACTAGTATCCCAACTAGTATCCGGTGAAAAAGGATCTGTATCCCCTACTAGTGTCCCAACTAGTATCCTGTGTTATAAAATAAGGTGATCCTAACCCTGCAATGGTGGTAGCCTTCGGGTGTACATCTAGTAAGAGGATCTTACCTCAATCAGCCTAATTGCCATGAAGATGTTAGATGTACCCTTACTACCCTATCGATCAGCTCCCTACTTGTATTAATTTTACTTGTGTCTATGTCAATCGGTCTTCTCTTGCATGTAGATACCCTGTGCTGGTTCCACCATAAGGTGTATCAATCCGTGTGATAGCAACTCGACACGATTCAAGATGCACAATGTATACTACCGATGCTCAGTGCCTACTTTTCCACTACGAAGCACGTGCACGCCCATACTCCGTCGGAACTACACTGCTACACCCCCTGCCGCTATTTTGACCGCTTATAATCAGTCCAGTAATCTTGCCCCACCCTGCCTAGTTCAGGGTACCATGATACATTTATGAGGGTTACTGCTGAAATGGGTCCCTGTTACTATGGTTTCCTACTGGTTAAGTTTGTGGGCCTCTATATACAAATATTACCCACCTATACGACATGTACTTAACCCTCCCACTGATTCAAACATGTTTATTTAATGGTTAAGTTTGTGGGCATAATATACTAATATTACCCACCTACCCAAAGTTTACTAAACCCTCCTACTTATCAAGTCAATCTGTATTATTGGTTAAGCTTGCCTTAACCCTATCCACTTTGTTCATGTAATATTGGTTAAGTGTTGTCCATTCATGTTAACTTAACCTCCCCACACATCATGTTGTATTGGTTAAGTGTTTCCTATTAATTTAACCCTGTTCATTCATCATGTTATATTGGTTAAGTGTTTCCCCTTAACTTAACCCCACTCGTTCATCATGTTATAACAGTTTAGTGTTCTAAATTTACTTAACCCCACCTTCTTGTCTAATTAACATGTTATAACGGTTAAGTGTTCTAAATTTACTTAACCCCAGCTTCTTGTCTAATTAACATGTTATAATGGTTAAGTGTTCTGAATTTACTTAACCCCACCTTCTTGTCTAATTAACATGTTGTATTGGTTAAGTGTCACCTATTTATATGTTACTTAACCTTACCATTCTTAGCATGTCCGTTTATTGACATTAATTAATTTATTAATGCCCCAACCTCTCACACTATAACTATTGTTTGCGGTTGCTGGATGTGCCGGGCGGTTCTGGGTAGACTTCTACCGCAAACTCATTTTAACCTCGGGTTTTGAGCTAAATGCACTAACCTCTCACATTAGATCGGTGTTGTTGCAGTCACTGGATGTGCCGGGCGGTTCCGGACCGTTTTACACTGCAACTCAATCTCACCTCGGGTTAGGCATGTTTATCTTTTATCCAATTACATATTTACCGTACATGTCCATGTCTAGATTTTACATGCTAATTATCCCAATTTCACAAAACTAGTCATGTTTCAATTCTCAAGTTATACCCACCAAATTCAATTACAAGTTTAATAGGCTACACCCAATCTTTAAATTAATTTACATATGTTCATATGTAAATTATCCAAAAGTGTAGTCAATTCAAGTCATGTCCCATTTACCCTCTAAATTATGTCCCTAATTCTAGGTATACAAATTCTACCATTTCATGCTACTAATCATTTACATGATTATGAGCCAATCTATGCCAATAGCATGCAGTTTAATATTATTTCCCAATGTCTCCCCCTTTATTCGTTCGCATAATTCACATAGAACGTTAGGCTCGCAAATTAGCCTAACTTATAAACAAAAGGGAAAAGAAAGGGACATGTAACATTCCAACAGGCATAAACAATATAGATCAACATGCGTAGTATAAATTTAGGATAGAACGACATAAACTTAATTAAGCACATGAACTTGATCTTGTATTTAAATTAGATCCAATTAACATGCGAACTAGCATTGATCTAATTGTATAAGCATGAACTTATATAGATCTTAAACATGGGTAGTAGCTTGGATCTAATCATGTAAGCATGTATGAACATATCGTGTAACTTACATACATAAAATAACCACAAATTTAATACAACATGATAGGTTCAATGGCATCAATCCCAATAGTCTCATAGGCAAGATAGGTTTTACTATGTTAGTCATAACAGTCCAATAGGCACGATAGGTTTTACTATGTCAGTCACAACGGTCCAATAGGCATGATAGGCTTTACTATGTCAGTCACAACCGTCCAATAGGCATAAGCAAATTCAGAATTGACAAGAGGATAGGCACGAATAGAATTAGGCATAGTTCTAGATCCAGTTATTACAGTCATGATTTTCTTGTTAAGTGTTCACATCTAAACAATAATTGTACTTACAGAAAAAGGACGGATCTTGATTTCTCGGATCTGATTTTTAATTTGAAAAGCTATCCTTTGATGTAGACGTTTTATTTGATGTTTTTATTAATCGATTACTAGTTTTGGATTTTATTTAGAAGATGGAAGAGGCTAGGCTAGCTTGAAGACGAACAACATGACGACTTCATTGAATGAATTCTAGGGTTGAGGTTTGGAGTGATTATGTGACGGCCTGGAATTTCGCTCGATCTGAATCAGTCGTTAAACCGATCTAGACCGTTCGAAACCCCTGAACGTTGAGAACAGGACAAATCAGAACACAAACAGAAGAACATTTCATTGTATATTACAACAATGCATCAGATTACAAGAATATACAGAGTATAAATGAATAAATTACATTCGATAAACATCAGAGATTACAATAAATTACATAGCAGCGGAAAATAATACAAAGCACAACTGAAGGTGATATACGAATACAGAGCTTTCCGGATATCATTCCAGCTGTAAACCGAGATCCTGCGAATATAAATCTGCAAAACCAAAACTACTAGCTGCCCGTGCGGAAAATAGGGGCACCCAGAGTTTAGGTTAAAACAATAAACTCCAGGTCAGTCATGTGACTGGTGTGAGAACTAAAACAGTTATTTAAAACTTTACTTTAAAAGAGAGTAATTCAAGGGACCACGCCGTATAACACGGAACGGGTTTCCTCCCAAGAATACCAGTGCATATCAATAAACAACGCAATGCTTTTTCGAAAAATGAAGCTATTATAAGACCCAAGTCCCATCACACAATGCAACGCAAGCCGGAGGATAGGGTTTTCCCTTATAATAGCCAAACATGCTTGGTACGTTTAAAACAAATCATTTGATACTATAATAAGTGTATAGTGTCAAAACAGTTTCAATCATAAATATAAATCATAGACGGCATGGGTACCATATATCATGTCGCCATACTAGTTCTACAATTAAAACCGCAATACACGTATTGGAAATTGGATTTCCGTCATGAGTCGAGGCAAGGGGCAAGCTCCTCTCCGCGTTCGAGACACTCTAGCAAATATCTCAGGATTACGCACACTGGGTAACCCCTGGATCTTCAGGGCCGGTCCTCACTTACGTTAGAGGATTGGCAATTCCTGAACACACGTTTCCCGGTCCTTACAGACCTATAATCGAGGCGCCTCATCCAACAACCACAAAGGTGAAAAGTATATAAATGTCAGGGCTGGTAAGTCACTGACACCACCAAAGCTAGAAAGAAACGTGTGCTCTCCCTGCAGTCCGTATCCCGTTTTTAACTCATACCGAGGTGTGAGGCTCGCGAATACACGCTATACACAAAGCTGCCACGTAGGCTGTGCTTTGATCATCAACCACAAGACTTTGCTTTTCAACAGAAGCCTTGATCATTGCATCTTAGCGTGCCACACAGGCAATTCATGCCATGCGACTGATGTCCATCGATATACAACCTCTGAGCTCGTACGTCTCAGAGAAGGGCGTTAAGCAAAAGAATAAATTCTCCGCCGCCAAATAGATGTATATTTAATAGAAATCAATCAACACAGAATAAAATCCAGTGTCAGACACACAATCCATTTACAAGTCCGTTCTGGGTCTGAACGAAACCGGAGGCACTTTCCTCGCATATCCATCCATCTCCAAGTACGTCTGGACGACCACCAACTATTTCCATCCTCTTGGGTGTACAGCCCAATCAGGATTGTCAGTAATTATCCAAACGATGTGAAGACTTCCGGTCTTCGACCACCGTCTTCATCTTCGACATATCGTCGAATCGATTATCCAGAATGGGTATAAACCCGGACTTTCCGAACAACCCGCGTATATTAAAACAAATGTTACACAAACACAACATACGCCTCATTCCAATTCATTAGTCACTAACCGCAAATTAGCAAGAGAACAATTTCCCAAACATTAACCCCGAAGGCCGAAACCAACATCAGATTAATACCCAGGAAACCATTCTTCTTAGCCAACCTACAGCTAGTTTCTAAATTCCACATTCTTAGGGAAAGGTTCCCATTAATTTTATCCAAGATAAATTCTTTAAAATTTATCCTGTAATCTTCCTTTGGATGTTATTTAAAACCAAATTATGGTTTTTCCAACTAGTCGAGATTAGCGAACCGTAACGAAGTAATTATTTATTTTATTTCCCAATCCCAACCTATTCATCCCATGAAGCAAAACTGGTAATACTCCATATCTAACACCGTGGTGTTATCGGTAAAACTAATTACCATTTCACGTTCAAATCTAATTAAAGATTTAACTATCGCTTTGGAGCAAAACTGGTGATACTCCATTCTCGCTCATTTTCTAAATTTGGTAATTTAGATTATCAATTCGAATTTCAATCTAATTGCAGATTCATTAAAACTCCCTTTTTTCTGGGTTAAAGAACTAGGTGTTATTTAAAACACTGTTCACGACAAACCCAAATCACATTCTATTTGTCATCGGGTTAAAGAACTAATGTTATTTAAAACACCGTTCACGATAAATCCATTTCAAATTCAATCAAATATACTAGAAATTCGATTATTTAAAACCCCTTTTTTTAAATCTAATTCATTTATTTAAAAATAATTGGGTTTTAAATTTAGTTCAAAACTAGTTCATTTCGATAAAAACCCATTTTTATCTTTTCAAACATGGAGTTTTTCATCCCAAATTTTCCCAAATCATTTATTATGATTTTACACTAATTATTACTATTTTTAATAATTTTATCAAGGCCCGTACAGTCGATTTCCAACAATGGCCATCGAACTGCACTTATAGCGACCTTTTTCGAATTTGATTTGGACGTATCTCCAAATCCAACCGTTAGATTTCAAATTTCTAATATTCGTTAGAAAGCTCTTTTCGATACGAACCCAACGGTTCCGGTTTTAGGAGAATCCGACGGTCGGATCTCCCGCAATGTCCGTTTGAAATAAATGGTCGAAATTTACGAACTGCCGCGGCGCGTTCTATTCAGGCCATTATATTATATATATAATATATATAATATATATTTCATCGATTTCTATTTAAAACGAATTATATAAATAGTTTTGAATTCGTTTCAAAAACATTTTCAACTTCCATTTCAATTCAAATCAAAATTGAATTCCTCTTTATAAATTCGTTTTAAAATTCAATTCTATTCAATTCAAATTTCAATTCAATTTGAATTCATTTCAATTCGCTTTCGATTCAATTTGAATTCGTTTTCAATTCAATTTAATTCAAATTGGTTTTATATTCGATTTAAATTCATTTTCTATTCAAATCAAATTTCGTTTCGTTTTCTATTTGAATCAAGTTCATTTTATATTCAATTTGAAATCAAATTGGTTTTCTATTCCATTCAAATCGAAATCGTTTTATATTCAATTCATTTCGAAATCGTTATATATTCAGTTCATTTCGAAATCGTTATATATTCAATTCATTTCGAAATCGTTATATATTCAATTCATTTCGAAATCGTTATATATTCAATTCATTTCGAAATCGTTATATATTCAATTCATTTCGAAATCGTTATATATTCAATTCATTTCGAAATCGTTATATATTCAATTCAAATCGAAATCGTTATATATTCAATTCAAATCGAAATCGTTATATATTCAATTCATTTCGAAATCGTTATATATTCAATTCATTTCGAAATCGTTATATATTCAATTCAAATCGAAATCGTTATATATTCAATTCATTTCGAAATCGTTATATATATCGTTCGCGTCAAAATGGCGCATCACTAATCAACACGGCTTTATATATTCTATTTCAAATATTTCTTTTTGTCAACACACGACTAGTCTCAACGAATGAGTACCGTCCACGTGTGACTATTTTTGCTATTTAATATATTTTATAAAAGTTAAGGTATCTATCGTTTGATATTGAATCAGACTTCAACCGTAATTTAGTGAGAGAACGATTTCCTGAACATTAACCCCGAAGGCCGAAACCAACATCAGATTAATATCCAGGAGGCCACTCATCTCATCTATTTTCCAGTTGATTTCTAATTCTATATATGATAAAGATGTAAATTCTATTATAAAAATATTTCGTTCAACACATGACTAATATCAACGGATGAATATAGTCAACACATGAACCTTTATTTTATATTGATAAAGATATAAATTTTATTATAAAAATATTTCGTTCAACACATGACTAATATCAACGGATGAATATAGTCAACACATGAACCTTTATTTTATAATATTCTTTATTTTTCTAAATTGGAATGAGGCCCAATCAATCACCATATAATGTTAATTATATGGATTTTCATACATCACATGTATATAATAGCATTGAAAAATAATCAACCATCAACCAAAGTGCACTACACTGTATAAGCATCAAATATAGATATCTAACGCTTATAACAGCCTGTCAATCAATCGATCGACATATTTTATCAATCAGGGTGAGTGAACTCATATTTCATCCCAACACCCGTGTGGGGTTTCAAACAATCAAACACAGATTTTATTCGTGCAGCTGGGCGATGTGTAAAATTTATCGACCCAATCAATGTCTTTCAAATAGGTGTACATAAACAAACCGTCCGGTTTGTAAATGAATATTTTATTTATTCGCATTCACGTTAAAAATTATATTTTTAACGATAAAACAATTTATCTTAACATATGAATATCTATTCAGTTCATTTATTCCATAAATGATTATTTTTATTTTTCTAACATATTTTAGAAAATTTCGGCGACATAACGGCACGATACTAGAAACGGGACAAGGCCCAGCCTTATCCCCGGTCTAGTGAAGGCCCACGCCATTCACACATCAATCAAATTCACTTTCGTTATGCAAACCACAAAATTTGGAGTAAGGGTCTAACCTAGCCTTACTCCTTCGCCTTATAACGGCGCACGTCTAATCCTAATCAATTTATCGATTCGATTTTTCACACCACAAACCACATTCAAACCAATATCGCAATCAATCACCAAACAGTCAAACAAACAAGTCCATGGTCTGTGGACGATTGTGTCGGGTGCTACTAAGCACCGTCTGCATCCTAGTATATATATAACTAGAAAAATTAAATTGAAAGGTGAGAAGTTCTCACTTATAGCTATCCAAACATCTTGACTCTTCTTTGATAGAAATCTTCATTGTTTTCGCATCTTCGTCAGCTTCGTCGTCCGTAGCCACTACATATATAAAAATCGAATTTTTACTTCGCTATTCAATATATAAAAATCCATTTTTCTATCGAAGTTCAATATATAAAAATTCTATTTTTCTATCGAAGTTCAATATATAAAAATTCTATTTTTCTATCGAAGTTCAATATATAAAAATTCTATTTTTCTATCGAAGTTCAATATATAAAAATTCTATTTTTCTATCGAAGTTCAATATATAAAAATTCTATTTTTCTATCGAAGTTCAATATATAAAAATTCTATTTTTCTATCGAAGTTCAATATATAAAAATTCTATTTTTCTCACGCTATTTTCCACATAAAGATTTCGCCTTTTCTAAAATAAAGATTTAGCCTTTTCAAAAATAAAGTTTTAGCCTTTTCAAAAATAAAGTTTTCGCCTTTATAAAAATAAAGTTTTCGCCTTTATAAAAATAAAGTTTTCGCCTTTATAAAAATAAAGTTTTCGCCTTTATAAAAATAACCACTTTATCTCAACGTATATAAAATAAAAATCAGATTTTTATTTCGTTACATACACAAAGATGATATCTTTATATTCTCTATCCTATAAAGATTATATTTTTAATCTTTCTATCATGTAAAAATTATATTTTTAATTCTCTACCTAACCAAAAATCATATTTTGACATCATCTATATAGTAAAGACTATATTTTTAATACTTTAAAAATATAAAAATCATATTTCTAATATTTCTATATAGTAAATATTATATTTTTAATACTTTAAAAATATAAAAATCATATTTTTAATCCTTTAAAAATCTAAAAATCATATCTTTTCCTTAACAAAAACTCTATATTTTCATTAACAAAAATATAATCTTTTCTAATCGTGAAAATCATAGCTTTTCTAACCTAAAGATCTAAACTTTACATATTAAAGTCTGATCTAGTTTAATTTATAAAATTCAGTTTTTAAATTTACTTTTCAAATCAGTTTTAAATTACTTTTGAAATCAGTTTTAAATTTAAAATCGAAACTAGTTTTAGACTTTAAAATTAAAAACAGTATTTAATCTTTTTTTTTCAGTTTATATAATATCAAAAATAAAATAAATAAAAAGAAGAGAAAAAAAAAACTTACAGGGGGGGGGGGAATTTGGGCGTTTTTCAGAAGAGGGGGACGGCGCCGAGGTCGAGGAGAGGGCGGAGGCGGTCAGAGGTCGGAGCGGTGGGCTGGAGGAGGGACATCGTCGTGGTTTTTGGTGATTGGGGGTCCCGGGTTCGTGTGGAGGAGAGAGGGAGGTAGGGGAAGAGAGGAGATCGATTCGGGGGGGGGGGGGCTGACTGCGAGCGGCGGCGGAGGAGGGGGTGGACGTCGGTGGCGGCGGCTCCGTCTCTTTCGTCGGCGGTTTTTTTTTTTTCCCCGAAGAAATTGATTTTAAAAGTAAACGGGGGGGGGGGGGGGGTCTGATGATATAAAGAGAATATTATTTTTTATTTAATTATTTTATTTCAAAAAAAGCAACTTTTATTTTCGACCTCGAAACGAGACCCACCGCCTGTCGTCCCTAGCGTTTTACCCCCATTCCGAACACAATGGGATATGTATCGTAGGTTGATTCGGACGTCTCGATCAGTTTCCGTTAAATTTACATTTAAATCACTATATTGAATTTTAAACGTACATTTCAAATTACCGGGGCCACATACTAACTCTAAAAATTCTGGAAAAATATTTTCTAGCTTCGAATTGACGATACGGTCCTAACAAAACTAGTTTCGTCGAATTCTGAGACCGTTAGAAAAATGGCCATTTTCCAGTCGATTAAAATCAACTTAAACTGGTCAAACGCGTTTTCCTTTACCACGCTCACATATTGATTCGAAAAATTATGAACTTTGGAATCTAACAATAATTTGACACTGCGGACCCAACAAAACTGGTTTCGTCGAAATCCGAGGTCATTTGCAAAATGTCCATTTTTAAGGGCCTGAATTCCATAGCGACTATTCAGAATTTTCAACTGGACATATCTTTTGATTCCCGCTATGAAATCTCGATTTGTCGGATTCGCTGGAAAGATATTATCAATTCGATCCTAAGGTTTTTGGTTTCACTAAAATCCGGATTGTTTTGCACCCGGTATGTCCAATTGAAGTTTGAAATCGAATTATCGAACTACCGCGCCATTTTCAATTCTATTTATAATTATATATAATTATTTATATTCTAACGACGACGTATATAATATATACGTTGAATTATATTCAAAATAAATTTCTCGTCAATTTTATTTAAAATAACCTATTTTAAATATCAAAATTCGCTAAAATTGCCAAAATAAAAATTTTAAACTGGCCCAGATTTTCCGGGTTATTACAGATTATATAGAAGTCTAGGTTTAATTCTAGCCTTTAGATTAGTCTAGGAGAAACCAGAGCCATCAAACCAAAGAGATGTGTCATCTAGCCAACCGTAGCATGACACATATGCCAATATACATCAGAAATCAATCATTGTCCAATCAGAGAAGGCCACGTTAAAAAAAAAACAATCCTTGACCAACAAAAATGCGTCACGTGCGCCACATGATGCGTACAGGTCATATATATATATATGTTTATATATATATATCCTATATAGATATATATTTTTCTTTTTATCTATCTTCCCAATTAACCATTTTCACACTAAACCACCTTTTGAACTGCGTTCACACTAAGCCACTTATTAGCCATTCTCCTAAAACAAAAATATGGAGCTGGCAGGGATCGAACTCTGTACCTCTTGTATGCAAGTCACATGTTCTAACCAAATGAGCTACTAAGTCTTTTACTTATAAACCTTAGGAAAACACTAAAAATTATTCTTTTCTCATTCCTCTTTTTCATGTTTTACTGCAATATTTAAATTAAAGATATCTTCTTAATTTTAAATCGGTTTTCTGCAAACCATAGGTCTAAATTGATTAAAAAATCGCCACGAACGCAATGACGCTAATTTCGTGACCAAAATCCTGAAGCTCTTCAAATTTTTCTTTTTAAATTGTTCGCATGCGTTTCTTCCCATTTCATGTATTGCACTAAATTAACTTATTACATGAAATATTTATTGTCATTATTTAATTTTTCTCTTAAATATATCTATGTATATAATATATATGCATATTTCCACTTTTAAAATTAAGTATTCTTTAATTCGTTACTTTAACATTCACAGTGAATACAGGGTGTTACACTACCCCAATCGATCGACTCCCTATCCTGTAGATTCCCTATGCTGAACCCACAGTAGGATGTTGTGACACCTAATGTCCGTTAATGTCACTCTTTATCAAAATACATTAAGTTTCGTGAAGCATTATAGGTAAACATAAATAGAAACATTACAAGACAGATATAAAATAACAGCGGAATTCAAAACTTTATTTAACAGAAAACATCGTGGTCCGAAACATAGTTACATCATAAGGCTGAAATACAGAAAACCCACTACATTGACTTAAAACTTATGTCTTGTAGTAAAATCATCAGAGTATATTAATAAAAGAAGCATGATTCCCCATAAATATAGCTACATCAGAGAAGACAGGAAATCAAAGCAGTACATCTAAGCAGCTCCAAGCAGAATGAAATAGAGAATCCAAATCAATCCTGAGTATTCCCACCCTGAGAACCTAGGGGTAAACAGAAGAGAGAGAAGAGGAAATAAAATGAGTCAGGCATAAAGTCTTGCGAGTCCAGTTAATTTTAGCATATAAATAAGTAAAAGCACTATGATAGGCATATAAACTGGATGAGAGAGATAACATCATACGACAGGTATAAAAGATTGAGCAAGATAAGAAGAATAAACAGAACAAAATATGTTATGCTCCTCTAATACTTTTCTCTGCACCGATACTAGCATAATAGATATGTAACAGGATTGCATACTCCCTAATTACTTAACAAAAACAAGATGATACCAACATAAATATAATGGTAGTTTTAGGTGTACTCTAGTAGCGAGTTTTACCCTAAACAGAATTAACCGGTACCTAAACAGAAATAAAGGGTGTTAATCCAAACAGAAATACAGGTACCTGACAGAAACAGACAGCACTAGATGTGCCCTAATTACTACCCCCAATCGATCGACTCCCTATCCCGTAAATACCCTGTGTCAGCCCCACGGTAGGGTGTATTACTTCCTAAAGTGGCAACCTACAAAAGGACATATACCTATATACTGGTGCTACAACGGCTTATTTTCCCAGAGGAGGCTATACTCATGAACGCACATGAGTCTGTTGGAATGTGCCAGTACACACCTCCTCCCAGATGAACCTCTTACATTCATCTCACTAAGTGTGCCCTGACCCTTACCTAGTGCGGGGTCTCCCTTTAATGCTAGAATGGGTTATTGACTATAATGGGTCCTACACAACATATGACATAAACCAACCCTTACAGATCTTGTGTCCCCAATTAACTAGGATTTTGATAGGTTATGCCTAACAGATTTAATAGATTCACACAACCCCCTATAGATTTACGGGTTAAACCTTACAAGTTAACGGGTCCATATAACCCCTACAGATTTAGCAAATTAAGTTTTCTAGATTAATAGGTTCGTATAACCCCAATAGATTTAATTGGTTTACTTAACCCCACATACTTAATAGGCTTACTTAACCCCACATACTTAACAGGCTTACTTAACCCGTCATACTTAACATGCTTACTTAACCCCACTGATTTAACAGGCCCATACAATACTGATGGATTCAAAAAGGTTAAGTATTACAAATTCATTACCATACATTCATTTATGGATATAATGTGCTAGACCTCCCACGTTAAGTCTACCACTTGTGGATGTTAGATATGCCGGTTGGGTCCGGGCAGACTTCTTCCACAAGTTGGACATAACCGCATGTCTTAGCCCCGTCATGTGTTTATGCACTTAGACCCCTCACATTAGTTTCACCACTTGTGGTTGCTGGATATGCCGGGCGGGTATGGACAGACTTCTACCACAAGTGAAATCAACCTCGTGTCTAAGCACAGTTGCAGTTTCTAATTACTGTAATTCTATGCATTTCATTCTTTAACAATTATCCCAGTTTCATTATAATTTTTCATGACTCTTTCCAAGTCATGTTCATCATGTACCATATGCCCCAAATTAAGATATAAAAAACAATTTGATTTATGTCCCAAATCCATATTCATGTTTTGAATTCAAGTTACGCCCCAAATTTCCCAAAACAGGTTATGTCCCAATATTAACTGATTAAACAGGCTTCACAGATTCTTTGCAGTTCCATTAACATGTTTCACTTAATCTTAAATTAAGCATACAGATTTATATATCCCAAACCACAAGTCATAATTTACTGTATAAATCATGCCCCAATTTTTAGTCCAATTTCACAATATAGTTTATGCCCCCAGATTCCAATCATGATTCAAAGTACATATTATGCCCCTAAATTATCACTTCCGTTCATTCCCAATTTAATCCAATTTCGTTCGCACGCATATTTCAGCGATATCGTCCCAGGCTCGAAGGTAGTCTGGCTATAAAAATAAAAGGGAATGCGAGAGAGAGAGAGAAGAACATAATAGGCATAAAGCCAAAAGTAACAAAATTAGGCATATGATAGCAGAAATAGGCATATAAGAATAGATCTGATGAAAAGGAATAAGCATATGAGAACAGATCTGATGAACATGTAATAACAGGACTGATTTGGCATAGTGACATGATCATAAACAAGCATGATGATATCTAATCAGTGAATTAGATATACAAAAAATGGCAGATCTGATATGATTTAACAAGCATAGGCTTAGATCCAATTCATAAACATGTCAAGATTAACTTTTAAATATTTGTATCTAAAAGTAATGTAGACTCACATAAAATGGATCTAAAAAAACTAAGAAAAGCATGTTGATGTTGAATCACAGATCTCTGAACTTGATTGACTTGATTGTTGAAGAAGAATAGGCTATTTTAATCTAGGCAGGGGCAACATCTAGTTCTCCATTGTTTTTGGAATGAATAAAACAATGAGAATGGGTGTCTTATTTATAGCCTAGTGTTTATGAGTCTGGTCAGAAAACAAGTCTGCATACGCAGAAGTACCAGGCTCAGATCTAGGGGTATCGACACCTCCTTATGTTGTCGACCCATGGGTCGACACTCCTAGGGCAGGGGTCAACCCCCAACGGGCCTGGTTCCTGCGTTGGTTCCTGCCTATGAATTCAAATTATTTTTTGAATTTCTGTAATGATTATTTATATATATAATTAGCTTATATATGTGCAAACTTCAAACCTTAATAACTTCTTCATACGATGTCCATTTTACGCACACTCAAAGTCTATCTCAAGCTGAATTCCGAGATGGACGAAATGGCGTAGTCCGTTTTACTTAATTCCCAATATTTAATCAAGTATTCTTTAATTTATCATTTTAATGTGTTATAAATTACAGGGTGTTACGTTCTCCCCTACTTTAAGGATTTCATCCTCGAAATCTCCAAGTTAAGAATAATGTATATCCTAACATCCATCATCCATCTACTCGTCCATCAACCACTGGCATCCATTGTTCATAAAATATTTCTAATGCTTACATGAACATATGCTAAATTATGTGTATATGTACCTATACTAATGTGAAAAATCTGGCGGTTTACTGATTCAATTGACCTCCTTAATGCAATGTATGTTAATGCCATGAATCCAACATGTATGCAAATATTCCTATTATAACATGTAGGTTCTATATGTGTGCGAAGTCATTCATCCAAATGCAACATCCATTTAATGATACATCCACTTTCATCCATTAAAAAAAATACACACACATCCATATGCAGTGTGAGAGTGATTGAGCATATCTAGTGCCTAATGTGTGTGTATATGCATCCATAAGCAACCACTTGCATTCATTAAACATAACATGTCTCAATCACATGTTTACATCAATGGGATTCCTGCCTAAAGGTTGAAGATTCGATTAGTAGGATATACTCAAATGACAGAAACAAGTATGAATAAAAGTTTGGAAAGGAAGCTAAGAACATACCCTTGAAGAGAAAAGGGTACGAAGCACGAATCTTGTCTTCGGTCTCCCAAGTTACTTCCTCTTGGTTATCTCCCCACTGAACTTTCATTAACTTGACTTCTCGGTTGCGTAGCTTCTTAACTTCTGATCCAAGAATACGGGTAGGAACTCGTCTAACTATCGCCTCCCGTTCCACCTCTACTTCCTCAAGCGTACTCGGCTCAACTACTTCTGCTATATTGTGTAGACATTTCTGCAACTGAACATCCTTTAATCTCTCTGGTAGCTTTATCTTATAAGCCATTTGAATTCTTTCCATTATGGGAAATTGTCGTACAAACCTTGATGCTAGTTTCCCTACAGATCCAAAACGAACCACATCCCTCCAAGGTGATACCTTGATGAAACCATGCCTCCTAGCTCAACTCAATATCTATTCTTCCTTTATCTACGTATGACTTCTTCTTGTCCTGAGCTATCTTCATGCGCATGTGGATAAGATCAATCTTTTCTGAAGTTTCTCTAATCTTCTCAGGTCCAAGTAGAAGCCTATCTCTGCTGCCTCAATTTGAGATCCTTTTGTGAGAACATATACTTGTGCAACTAATTTTCCATGTATAACTCGAACCTCTCTCCAAGTAGATACTGCCGCTAAGTCTTAAGCGCGAATACTTTAGTAGCTAATTCCAAAACATGGGTAGGGTATTTATTCTCGTGAACTCTTAACTGTCCACCTGCATAAAATATTACCCTTCCCTTCTGTATCATGACACCACTGAGCTCTGTTCTCCTCGCATCAGTATTTACTTTGTTTCCATCAGGCAAAGTCAAAACTGGGGCTGTTGTCAGAGCCCTCTTTGGTTGCTAAAAAGCATCCTCAAAATCAATGTTCCAAAGGTTAAATTCTTCTTCGTCATTTTGGTGAGTGGGGCTGATATCTTTGCGAAGTCCTTAATGAACTTCCTATAATAGCCCACTAAACCAAGAAATCTACTCACCTCCATTGCATTCTTTGGGATCTGCCAATCTTGAACTGTAACTACCTTCGGGGATCGACTACTATCCCATCTTTAGAGACTACATGCCCTACAAATCTCACTTCTTTTCTTAAAAAAACTGATATTTGGAGAATTTCGCTTTAAGCTGGTTTGCACGGAGAGTTTTCATAACCTCCCTCAAATGTAGGGCATGCTCTTCCTCATTCTTCGAGAAAATCAAGATGTCATCAACAAAGACCATAACAAACTTATTTAGGAACTCCCAAAACACCCTACTCATTAGATCAACAAAACAGACGGGTGCATTTGTCAACCCAAAAGGCATAATGAACCACTCGAAGAAACCATCTGGATTTCTAAAAGCGGTCTTATCTATACTGTCCTTGGCCACCCTCAACTAATGAAACCTCATGACCAAGTCTAACTGAGAGAAAATAGATGCACCAACGAGTTGGTCAAACATATCATCCATCCTCAGAAGTGGGTGCCTGTTCTTTTTAGTGTGTTTATTCAACTCTCTATAATCCACGCATAAGCGATTCCAATCATCCACCTTAGTTGCGAATACCACCAGAGAACCCCATTCATATATTCTTCGCCTAATAAACCCCTCCTCTAGTAGCTCCTCTACTTGCTTGCTAAGCTCCATCCTTTCTCTCGGAGCCGTTTGGTGCACAGGCATTGCAACTGGCTTTTCATTGTCCACCAAGTATATACGGAAGTCAATCACGCGCCTCAGAGGAAATCCTTGAATCCCCCTCAAAAATAGTAGGATACTCACATACTACTGGTACAGTAGCATATCATCGATAGATGCATCAAGTGACTCTAGGAAACTAAGCATGACAGACCCTTTAGGGTCACAAGAAATCTCGAGGGTCCTCCTATGGCAAGTCAAAAGTCTAATGACCCTCCTCTCACAATCCAGAATGACACCATATATAGCTAGCCAATCCATCCCTAGAATCAAACCATAGCAAATGAAGCCAAGCACGTGTGCGCCGCATTCAAACTCGATGCCTAACACAGATATTCTCAAACCTCGAAAAACCACAGACATATGATACGTACCACCAATGGGATTTGAGATAACAACGAGATCCAAAACCATACTAGTAATAAGGTACGGAGGTTCTGTGACGACCCCAAACCCCGTACTGACGGTGGCAAGGGTAATCTTTGGAATATAACACATAAACAGATAACAGCAGAACCGAAATAAATAAATACACCAGATAATGCACAATAGAATATACTGGATAAACGTAATCATCAGAGTTACACAGTATACAGGATCATACTTAGTACAAATGCAGTTCAGCTATACATAAATGTCTACAGCGGAAACAAACATAATATGTACAACAGGAGCTGAACAACATAAAAAGAGATAAATGATAGAATCCGTCTTCAGCTCCAGCTATCCAGAAAGAGCCTGCTAAACCTGAATACAAGGCTGCCCATGTAGAAAAAAGGGCACTCGAGTTTGAAAGTGAAACAAACTACGAGTCAGTCATGGGACTGGTATGAGAAATCTACTTAACACAATTAAAATATGGCTAATCACAGGACCACGCCACTTTCATGGAACGGGTTTACTCCATTGGATTGCCAGTGCTTTAAAACAAGTAAATCTTTAAACATCGCAATGCTTTTTATAAAAATGAAGTCATTATAAGACTCAGTTCCCATCACACAATGCAACGCAAACTGGAGGATAGAGTTTTTACCTTATAATGGACAAGATATGATTGATACGAATAAAAAAAAGCATTTGATATTACTACTAGTGTTTATATGTTTCAAAATCAATTTCAAATCATAAGTATCAATCATAGACGACATTAATGCCCCATACCACTATGTCGCCATATATAGGTATACAATCAAAACTGCACAGTCACGTATTTGGAAATTGGATTTCCGTCATGAACCAAGGCAAAAGATAGTCCTTACCGAATTCGAGACTGTCTAGCCCGAGTCTCAGGCACAGCCGCAACCGTACCTTGGATCATCAAAGTTGGTCCACACGGAGTGGATTATAATGCCTGAACAATGCGTTTCTCCGCCCTTTGGGGCGTAAATGAGCCAACGAATGACTCCATCGGTCCCGGATCGACCGATATAACCGAGGCGCCTCGCAACAGTAACAACCACATAAGTCAAACTCGTCAGGGCATGTAAAACCACTAACGCCACTTCTAGCTAGAAAGAAAACGCACGTACCCCCCGAGGTCCTCTCCCGTTTCTGGTTCATACCGGGGTGTGAGGCTCGCGAATTCACGTCATACACAAAGCTACGCAACACAGGCGGTGCTTTGATCATCACCACAAGACTTTGCTTTTCAACAGAAGCCTTGATCACTGCGTCTTAGCATGCCACACAGGCAATTCACACCATGCGACTGATGGCTATCAATCACACAGAATAAATTCCAGTGTCAGACACACCGTCCATTTGCAAGTCCGTTCTGGGTCTGAACGAAACCGGAGGCACTATATACCTCGAAACCCATCGATCTCCACGTACGTCTAGAAGATCACCACTCATTATCCATATTTCGGGATGCCTCCCAATCAGGACATCAGTTACCATCCAAACGAGGTGAAGATCTCCGGTCTTCAACCACCGTCTTCATCTTCGATTTCTTATCGTCGATTCAGTTATTCAGAATGGGATAGACCCAGTCTTTCTGAGCAACTCGCGTATATAATAAACAAGTGCAACACAAACACACATACACTATATTCCAGTTCATTAGTCACTAACCGTAAATCAGTAAGAGAACGATTTCCCAAATATTAACCATGAAGGCCGAAACCAACATCAGATCAAAATCCAGGAAACCATTCGACTTAGCCAACCTTCAGTTAGTTTCTAAATTTCACTACCATATCGTTTATAATATTCTATAACGATTTATCGCTATTTTTATTTATTTTAAAATAGCTAATTTATTCAAACGACGCTTCGGGCCATAACGCGGCCGTGGCGTTGTTTTTCTTCAGATTTGATTTACACATATCCGAAAATCTAACTGTTGGATCTTCACAAAATTCACATCATTAAAAAGATCTTTTCAAAACGAATCCAACGGTTCCAGTTTCGGGAAAATCCGACGGTCGGATCTCCCGGTGTAATCGTTTGAAGTTTCGATTTCAAAATACGAACTACGGCGTCGTTATTCGATTTAATTTAATTATATTTTTATATATATATATATATAAATACAATCGATTCTGGCGCTGTTTTTCTTCAGATTTGAATTAAACGTTCCAGACAATCCAACAGTTGGATCTTTACAAAGTTGGTGTCATTGGAAAGATATTTCCAAAGCGAACCCAACGGTTTCGGTATCGGGAAAATCCGATGGTCGGATCTCCCACACTAATCGTTTGAAATCACGGTTTCAAAACATGAACTGCAGCTTCACTATTCGATATATTTCAATTTTATTTATATATATATCGATTCTTTGATTTCAAAACTATATTCTTTTCATACATTTGATAAAAATGATATTTTTATCCAACCGACAATTATTTCAACACTTCGCTATTTTCTACTATTCGTGTATATAGTAAAAATGTGATTTTTATTGTAAAACAATTCATTTCAAACACGATTACTTTATATAGTTCATATAGATGTTAAAATTATGATTTTTATTATAAAACAATTTATTTCAAAACACGAATACCATTCAACACATGAATTTCTATTCAATGAATGAATTTCTATTCAACACATGAAGGTTTTCTATAGTTTATATATATAGATAAAAAGGTGATTTTTATATTTAAAACACGAATACCATTCAACACATGAATTTCAATTCAATGAATGAATTTCGATTCAACACATGAAGGTTTTCTATAGTTTATATATATAGATAAAAAGGTGATTTTTATATTTAAAACACGAATACCATTCAACACATGAATTTCTATTCAACGAATGAATTTCGATTCAACGCATGAATCTTTTCTATAGTATGTATATATATAGTAAAAATGTGATTTTTCTTGCAAAACAATTTATTTCAAAACTTTACTATTTTATATAGTTCATATAGATGATGAAATATGATTTTTATTATAAAACAATTTATTTCAAAACACGAATACCATTCAACACATGAATATGATTCAACGAATGAATTTCTATTCAACACATGAAGGTTTTCTATTCAACACACGAATATAGTTTCAACACAGGAAAATAATTCTAACACATGAATATTATTCAAAATTTCGGTAGCATAACGGCAGGGTAGTTAAAACCGGGGCCGTCCCTAGTACGGCTCCTCGCTCTACCTTAAAGCCTTGCAGCTTTTGACAATGGGGAATCATGCATCTAGTTCGCACGCAGGCGACATGTACATTTTTTTCATTTCCACAAACTAATCCTATGTGGTTCCAACCAAATATTTCTCAACCACAAACGGGTATTTTTCAACCACAATCAATCAATTTCAACCACAAACAATTCTAATCAACCATTCGTACTCAACCAATTTTCACACCAATCACAACCAATAAATATCGTCCATGGTTTGTGGATGAGGGGCGTATATATGTATATATTTATATAAGCATTTCACTTCTATTTCAACACATATATAATTTTTACAACGCATATATAACTTATACATTGAACGTACAACTTATACAACACTTGTACAAGAGGTGTACGATGCTTATATAACTCATACATCGACTATATAATATATACATCGTCGTTTTCCCTATCGTTTATAAATTAGAAGTCTCACATTGGGTTCCACTACACCAAAAATAGCAGAAGGCTCAGAAAAATATGCGGTCTCTTCTAGAATGTAGAAGACGTCCTCACGAGTCCACTGTCTCTTGTTTCACTGAATTTCGTTCACAAATGTAAAAGATATGATTTTTACAGTGAAATCAAAAACGGTAGCGCTTAGAAGTGCTATTATATAGTTAATTAATATAACAGCCGTACCTTTCCTTGAATGTTCGAAACTAGGTTTTAACTTTTCGCTCGATCCGTGAAGTGTTGCGTCAATCAGCCACTGCCACGCTGTAGAGGGGAGAGAGGTGCGGCGAACGATGGTGGTGCGGTGGACTCCGGTGGTCGGAGATGACGGCGGCGGCGAGATGAAGGCCCGAACTTTCGAAGTCGAATCCTCCCCCAATTGTAAACGAAAAAAATTCAAACCTTATATGGATTTGAAGATCTCGAGAAGCTCTACAAATTCCCTAACTGGAGTGTTTGATTTTGATGCGTGGATTGATCAGAAAATGAACGGGAAGCTTTTGAAGCTTTTCCGTCGTTCGTCGTGGGTGAGGGAGAGAGAAAGCGGGGAGAGAGAGTGCTGAGATGGACGAATGAGATTTATTTATTTATTTTTAAATTTCGAAAATACCCTCTTTCACCCACGAACACCAATCCAAACCCAACGACAGTCGTTCCTAGCGTTTTACCCCCATTCCGAACACAATGGGATATGTTTCGTAGGCCCATTCGAATGTTTCAGTCAGTTTTCATTCAAATTAAAATATAAAACATTCAATATTTGATTTGAATGTACATTTCAATTTGCCAGGGCCACATACTGATTCGAAAAATTCTAGAAAAATAAATCTAGCTATGTTTTGACGATACGGTCCCAACAAAACTAGTTTCGTCGAATTCTGAGACCGTTTGAAAAATGGCCCATTTCTGGTCGATCCAATTTAACTGTAATTGACCAAAATATGTTTTCCTTTGCCACGCTCCCATATTAACTTCAAAAATTATGAAATTTGAAACCTAGCACTAATTTGACATCATGGATCCAACAAAAGTGGTTTCGTCGAATTCCAAGGTCGTTTGCAAAATGGCCATTTTCACGGGTTATATGAACTCTATAGCGACCTTTCTGAAAATTCATTTGGCCATAACTTTTGCTTCCTGCTATGAAACTTCGATTTTTCAGATTCGTTAGAAAGGTATTCACTAACAGATTTAAATATTTTTGGTTTCACTCAAATCCGTTTTGGTTAGCACCCGATAAAGTCAGTCAAAGTTTGAATTCAAATTTTGAAACTACCGCGCCTTTTCAGGCCTTGTTTATAATTCAAAGTAATTATATTCGGTTTCAAATGACGATTCAAACTTACTTTTCATCATTATTATTTAAAATATT
Organism: Allium sativum; assembly: GCA_030737875.1. Taxonomy (NCBI): domain Eukaryota; kingdom Viridiplantae; phylum Streptophyta; class Magnoliopsida; order Asparagales; family Amaryllidaceae; genus Allium; species Allium sativum. Next base: position 859,313,319 of record CM060915.1, on the reverse strand, counting down.
TATTTTAAATATTTAAAATCCACTATTTTAGACAATTTAAAAAATTTAAATTGGTTCAGATTTTTCGGGTTGTTACAGGTTCAACTACAGAATCAAGTATAAGAGAATGCGAAGCACCGGAATCAAAAAGAGTTCTAACAGGATGACCGGAAAGAGAAATCGAACCTTCAATAGAAAATTTCCTAGCCCATCCAGTATACCAGCCACAAGAGCATGCATCTGCCCTCTAGAAGATCCTTACCTTTAACCCTGTCCTTGCTTCTTCTGCCACTTCCTAGTGTAGTGTCCAACTTTGCCATAGTTGAAACAAGCGTTATTCCTTCTTTTGCTTTGCTTGACCAAATGACCCAAGTGATCATGGCATTTCTTCTTGCCTTTATTTGAACTTTATCTATGTTCCCTTCCTGGGCCACCATTTTTATCATCCTTGGGTTGTGCTCCTTTGCCCTAACTCCCTTATTCTCATTTTTACCATCCTTGTGTAACAAGCTAACAAGTCTCTCGAAAGATGCTTCCATTGCATGGAAATCCTTAGGAAGCTCGAGAAAATTAGCCATAGGTGAAACTACTACGGCTACCGATGAAGGTTAGGCACTTCCTTGCCCTTTGACATGGGTCGTAGTTTTAACATGCCTACAGAACCATGCTACAATGAGGACACCTTTCGGAAAGTATCGGTTCCCCAAGCATGCTAAAAAGAAAAGGAAAAGGGGCTCAAGCGGAGAATCGAGAGATATTTTATATGGATTTGGGGAATATTTTTTTCAAAACAGGCTTTTCTTCTGAAAATGCTTTCTATTAAAACCTTTTTGAAAAAAAAAATCAAAAACTTTTATCCGGTTTGGTAAACTTCAGATTTGATACCAAATGTGACACCCCACGGTCATTTATGTCACTCTTTATCAGAATGCATTAAGTTTCATGAAGCGTTATAGGTAAACAGAAACATAAACAATACAAGACAGATATAAAATAACAGCGGAATTCAGAACTTTATTTAATAGAAAACATCATGATCCAAAACATCGTTACATCATAAGTCTGAAATGTAGAAAACCAATTACATCAACTTAAAACATTTTTCTTGTAATAAAATCATTAGAGTACAGTAATAAAAGAAGCATAGTTCCCGTTAAATATAGCCATATCAGAGAAGATAGGAAATCAAAGCGGTACACCTAAGCAGCTCCAAGCAGAATGAAAGAGAGAATCCAAATCAAGCTTGAGTATTCCTACCCTGAGAACTTGAGAGGGAAACGGAAGAGAGAGAAGAGGAAACAAAATGGGTCAGACATTGTAACACCCCACCTCCGCTAGGGTCACTCACAAAGGGAATGCACTAGTTTTGGAGAGGTATTATCGAGATAACATCACAGAATTATCACAAGACAGAACATAAATAAATAATTAAGTAAACAGCGGAAGAATTTACGAGCAAAACATAACTTCATTTCATTCCAAAATAAACCATGTCTTTTACAAACATTTCAAATAACTTCATTACAACTGTCTTGTAATAATAGCCAAAGAAGCAATAACTTAAAAACAGAAAAACAGCTTATTCCCCAAGTGCAGTAAAATGAAGCAGCCATAGCAAACCGTACATGCTGAGCCAAAACAAGTGATATCCAAGCTAAGAGCTAGTGTTTCCTCCCTGAGAACCTGGAGGGGGGGGGGGGAAACGAAAGAAAAAGAGGCGAAAGGAAAAAGGGTCAGTCATAAAGACTGAGTAAGTTCTAGTGACTTTCAGTGTAAAGACGGTTAAAACATCATGTCATGTATGAACTGGAACTAAACTTGAGAATGGTGTCAAGGTGGACAAGATAGACTAAGGTGATCATGATAAGTCAAGACAAGTCAAATAAAGCAACACATGTTCAAGATTCGTTGCATCGACCGTACTAGTATACTACGCCCATGTCACTAGTTAATCACGAAATAAATCCCACGGCCCAATATCATGAAATGACCCTGAAACGGGGTATGACCCAAGTACGGGGTCCTACGGAGCGATTATCTAGTCGATCGGCTCCCTACAAGTTCTAGCTTGTCAAGTGTCCGTGTCATACGGCTAATCACGAATGTAGTCACCTGTGCTGGGTCCACCTTCGGGTGTATCAGCCCTAGGGTGTCAACCCCTGACACGATTCAAGATGCACAGATAAATCTACGGATACCCAGTGCCTGCCCCGGAATACGTGCACGACCGTAGTCCACCGAACCTACACTGGCATACCCCACTACCGTCGTTCAACTCTTACAATCAGCCCAGTAATCGTGCCCCACCCGGCCTAGCCCCAGGGTACCTTGATACATCTAGAGGGTTACTGCTGAAAAGGGTCGTGTCTAGGGTTTCGCTTAATAGATTAGGTCATGTAATTCGTGACCTAACCCGCCTAACCGATTAAGTCATGTAATTCGTGACTTAATCCTACTCCAGTCTAGTCATGTCAAGATGGTTAAGTATGTCATTTAAATTCGTGACTTAACCCGCCTACGTGTCATGTCAAGTTGGCTAAGTGTTGTCGTTTCAAGTTCATGACATAGCCCTACAAATCGTGTTCAAGTTGGTTAAGTTGTCTTTTCATGTTCATGACTTAACCCTAATTTGGCATTAATTGATTCGTTAATGCACCGAACCACTCACATTGTATCCTATTGTTCGTAGCCACTGGATTTGCCGGGCGGTTCCGGGCAGGTTTACGCTACGAACTCAACCCAACCTCGGGTTTCAAGCGCGATGTGACTAACTACCCACATTGGGTCCTATTGTTTGTAGCAACTGGATTTGCCGGGCGGTTCCCGGCAGATTTACACTACAAACTCAACCCAACCTCGAGTTGGCCATTTTCTTGTTTTCTAAAGTCATGCCCATGTTCTTATCAGATTCGTGCTATTTTCATAGCATGTTCATATGTCAATTTTGTGCCCAACTAAGGCATGTTTCAAGTCAAGTTATGGCATGTTCAAGTCGAGTTTTCGTGCTATATTTCATGTTCTACTTATGCCAAATTTCACGGTTTATGATTATAATCAATTCAAGTTTTGCCTATTCTACCCAATCGTATCCCCAACGTATATAAACGTACTTCGTTCACAAGCATAAACAATTCAAGAGATAAAGGGGAATAACACCAAACATGTGATAGGCATACGTGACAATTCCAACATCATTTGCATAATAAACAGGCTATAACATATCACATGGTTTCAATACTAGCATGTTGATAACTTGGCATAGTAATGGTTCCAACTTAGTTCAACATGATGAATTCAACTTTACATCCTAGGCATAATAATAATTTTATTACAAACATGAAACATTAAAGGCATGGTAATTCTAATAGGCATAGTGGATTCCAATTTAGTATTTTTAACATAATGATTCTCATCTAGCATTATAAACATAATGATTCCAACTTTTCATCATGACCTAGCAATTCCCAATTTGTCATTAGCATGATAGGTATATTAACATCACAGGCATAGTTTCATTAATATCATAGACATGGTTTAATTAGCATCATAGGCATGGTTTAATCAACATGAGGATTTCAATGAACATAATGATTCCATGGACATGTATTTGTTCAACTTGCAATAAAATTAAGCCCAAGTGATTCATAACAACATCAACATCATGATAAGTTTAACTTGAAACATTAACATAGCAATATTAACAAATTTTGATTCAAAGTTAAACAATATAAACATGGATTAATAATAGTTCCTAAATCCGGTTTCAATTCATAGCATGTCCATGTTATTTCAGCGTTTTTGCCTAAAAAGTAACATAGAACTTACAATATGAAGCAAGCAATCCAAATCAAAACTCTAAATCAAATAGCCCCAAATCCGTTGTCTAAAGCGTCGTAGTTGTTGTAGCTTCTAGTTGTAGCTTTCAAGAATCATCCTTCGTCTTCTTTAATTTTTGTTCTTTGTATTTTTAATTTAGAGTTCTAGGTTTAATGGCGGCTGCATGAGGCTAAAATGAAATAGTATGATTTAGGCTAGGTCTTAGGGTCTTTTTATAGTTGTAGGAAATTGATTTCAGCCTTTAGATTAACCCTAGAATAGGTCTGAGCCATCCAAAATCGTCACAAGCCCCTAAAACAAGACCCAGGAGCCAAAACAGGTGCACCAGAAAAATTGGTCCGACCGGGGGGGTCGACCCCTGGGTCGACATGGGTGTCGACCCATTGGGGGGGGGTCGGCACTGGTGTCGACCCCTGTGTCGACCCTACCTGGGGCGGGATTTTTCCCGCCTACCCTGAATTCTGAAAATTTGAATCTGTTTTTAAATTTGAATTTTTCGTGAAACTTTGCGAGGCCATATCTTGATCATACGGACTCCGATTTACGAAATTTCGGACTCTATTTCGCGTATTTTTCCGAGACGAACGCAATGGCGCAACCCGTTTTCCCTGATTCAGATGTTAATATTTAATTCTGCCTTGATTCTTGTCTTAACACGTTGTTAAAATACGGGTTGTTACATTCTCCCCTCCTTAAAGGATTTCATCCCCGAAATCTCCAAGTTATGGAGGATGTGTCCTACCATCCAATCATCCATCTACTCAAAACATCATCCACAAGCAACCATGGTCCTTAAAAGACTTCTAATGTTTTATGAACACATGCAAAGAGTGTGTGTATATGTTCCTTAGCTTATGCTAATGATCAGGCCTGATTGATCTTCTAAATGCAAAATATGTTTAGTGAAATGAATCCAATATGTATGCAAAATTTTCCTATTATAATTCATAATTTCTACATGAGTGTACAAACATTCAATCATATGCAACAACCAAATGATAGTACAACCAATTTTCCAAAATAAACACTCATGCATATGCAAGTATGAAACTGTGACTGAGCCGATCTAGTGCCTAATGTGTATTCATGCATCCACGAGCAACCACTTGCGACCACTTGCAACCATTTCGCAATCATAACATGTTTCAATTACATGTTTACATCCAAAAAGATTCTACCTATGGTTCTCAAGATAGGATCGAGGAGATAACAAGATAAAACAAAGCATCTAGAAAAAGAAGTTAACGATGTACCTCCAAAAGGTCCGGTCTGCTTTTTAGGGCAGTCCTTGCTGATGTGTCCAGTCTCCCCACAATGAAAACATTCACCTTGCTTTCTCTTCCTCTTTCTACAATCCTTGGCTATGTGCCCTTCCGTACCACATAAATTGCATTTCCTTTTATCACGTGAGTTGTCGTTCTTGCCTCCTTTTTCGGGGTCTACCTTCTTATTCTGAGAATCATTGGGCTTGACCTCTTTCTTGCCCTTCTTATCTTCCTCAAACAGTAGGGCCATATCCACCAAGTTTTTAAAGGTCGCCCCCATGGGCACATGAGTCATGGCCAAACCATGTATGGCTCGTTCAAGCCTCGTGCAAAACGTAGCGCCTTTTTCTGAGGAGTGTTGACTAACTCCAATTCGAAGCGAGCAAGCTGATTGAAACGGTTCACGTATTCTTTAACTGTCATATTTCCTTGTTTAAGGGCCAGAAACCGTTCCATTTGGAGACTCTCCTCTGCCGATGACAAGAACTTAAGCCCAAATCTCCCTCTAAAGTCCGCCCAAGTCTCAATGGGCCTAGTAGCGTTGGTGACTTCCCACCAATAAGAAGCTTCCTATTTCATGAGCCACGCCGCCAACTGTACTTTCCTATTGTCCTCTACCTCAAAGATAACAAACAAGTCTTCGGTTTCCTTCAACCAATTCCGTGCCTCAACAAAGTCTCAGTTCCTAGGAAATCCTTTCCGCCCATGGCCTTAAAGTCCTTGCATATCTTTGAAAAAGCGGTTTCTCGCGGAGGTTGAGGAGGATGAGGAGGAGGATTGGCTGGGCCTGCTACATTAGCCCGAGCCTCGAGGAAACGACGGAACCAAGTGGGTATATTGACCCCCTCGGGAAGATTAAGGTCGTCGGCCATGATATGCTGAAAACGAAAAAGGAAAAGATTCAAACGAGGAAACAAAGATAGTGCTAATGGTTTTGGGGAATATGCCTTTTAATCAAAACAAAATTTTCTTGAAAATTTGCTTCTTTGTAAATGGTTTTGAAAAAAATTCAAAAGGTTTTCAAAAATTTTGCCCAGTCTTGGTAACCTTCGGCTCTGATACCAAATTGTAACACCCCACCTCCGCTAGGGTCACTCACAAAGGGAATGCACTAGCTTTGGAGAGGTATTATCGAGATAACATCACCGAATTATCACAAGACAGAACATAAATAAATAATTAAGTAAACAGCGGAAGAATTTACGAGCAAAACAGAACTTCATTTCATTCCAAAATAAACCATGTCTTTTACAAACATTTCAAATAAATTCATTACAACTGTCTTGTAATAATAGCCAAAGAAGCAATAACTTAAAAACAGAAAAACAGCTTATTCCCCAAGTGCAGTAAAATGAAGCAGCCATAGCAAACCGTACATGCTGAGCCAAAACAAGTGATATCCAAGCTAAGAGCTAGTGTTTCCTCCCTGAGAACCTGGGGGGGGGGGGGAACGAAAGAAAAAGAGACGAAAGGAAAAAGGGTCAGTCTTAAAGACTGAGTAAGTTCTAGTGACTTTCAGTGTAAAGACGGTTAAAACATCATGTCATGTATGAACTGGAACTAAACTTGAGAATGGTGTCAAGGTGGACAAGATAGACTAAGGTGATCATGATAAGTCAAGACAAGTCAAATAAAGCAACACATGTTCAAGATTCGTTGCATCGACCGTACTAGTATACTACGCCCATGTCACTAGTTAATCACGAAATAAATCCCACGGCCCAATATCATGAAATGACCCTGAAACGGGGTCTGACCCAAGTACGGGGTCCTATGGAGCGATTATCTAGTCGATCGGCTCCCTACAAGTTCTAGCTCGTCAAGTGTCCGTGTCATACGGCTAATCACGAATGTAGTCACCTGTGCTGGGTCCACCTTCGGGTGTATCAGCCTTAGGGTGTCAACCCCTGACACGATTCAAGATGCACAGATAAATCTACGGATACCCAGTGCCTGCCCCGGAATACGTGCACGACCGTAGTCCACCGAACCTACACTGGCATACCCCACTGCCGTCGTTCACCTCTTACAATCAGCCCAGTAATCGTGCCCCACCCGGCCTAGCCCCAGGGTACCTTGATACATCTAGAGGGTTACTGCTGAAAAGGGTCGTGTCTAGGGTTTCGCCTAACAGATTAGGTCATGTAATTCGTGACCTAACCCGCCTAACCGATTAAGTCATGTAATTCGTGACTTAATCCTTCTCCAGTCTAGTCATGTCAAGATGGTTAAGTATGTCATTTAAATTCGTGACTTAACCTGCCTACGTGTCATGTCAAGTTGGCTAAGTGTTGTCGTTTCAAGTTCATGACATAGCCCTACAAATCGTGTTCAAGTTGGTTAAGTTGTCTTTTCATGTTCATGACTTAACCCTAATTTGGCATTAATTAATTCGCTAATGCACCGAACCACTCACATTGGATCCTATTGTTCGTAGCCACTGGATTTGCCGGGCGGTTCCGGGCAGGTTTACACTACGAACTCAACCCAACCTCGGGTTTCAAGCGCGATGTGACCAACTACCCACATTGGGTCCTATTGTTTGTAGCAACTGGATTTGCCGGGCGGTTCCGGGCAGATTTACACTACAAACTCAACCCAACCTCGAGTTTGCCATTTTCTTGTTTTCTAAAGTCATGCCCATGTTCTTATCAGATTCGTGTTATTTTCATAGCATGTTCATATGTCAATTTCGTGCCCAACTAAGGCATGTTTCAAGTCAAGTTATGGCATGTTCAAGTCGAGTTTTCGTACCATATTTCATGTTCTACTTATGCCAAATTTCACGGTTTATGATTATAATCAATTCAAGTTTTGCCTATTCTACCCAATCGTATCCCCAACGTATATAAACGTACTTCGTTCACAAGCATAAACAATTCAAGAGATAAAGGGGAATAACACCAAACATGTGATAGGCATACGTGACAATTCCAACATCACTTGCATAATAAACAGGCTATAACATATCACATGGTTTCAATACTAGCATGTTGATAACTTGGCATAGTAATGGTTCCAACTTAGTTCAACATGATGAATTCAACTTTACATCCTAGGCATAATAATCATTGCGGGCATAATAATAATTTTATTACAAACATGAAACATTAAAGGCATGGTAATTCTAATAGGCATAGTGGATTCCAATTTAGTATTTTTAACATAATGATTCTCATCTAGCATTATAAACATAATGATTCCAACTTTTCATCATGACCTAGCAATTCCCAATTTGTCATTAGCATGATAGGTATATTAACATCACATGCATAGTTTCATTAATATCATAGACATGGTTTAATTAGCATCATAGGCATGGTTTAATCAACATGAGGATTTCAATGAACATAATGATTCCATGGACATGTATTTGTTCAACTTGCAATAAAATTAAGCCCAAGTGACTCATAACAACATCAACATCATGATAAGTTTAACTTGCAACATTAACATAGCAATATTCCCAAATTTTGATTCAAAGTTAAACAATATAAACATGGATTAATAATAGTTCCTAAATCCGGTTTCAATTCATAGCATGTCCATGTTATTTCAGCGTTTTTGCCTAAAAAGTAACATAGAACTTACAATATGAAGCAAGCAATCCAAATCAAAACGCTAAATCAAATAGCCCCAAATCCGTTGTCTAAAGCGTCGTAGTTGTTGTAGCTTCTAGTTGTAGCTTTCAAGAATCATCCTTCGTCTTCTTTAATTTTTGTTCTTTGTATTTTTAATTTAGAGTTCTAGGTTTAATGGCGGCTGTATGAGGCTAAAATGAAATAGTATGATTTAGGCTAGGTCTTAGGGTCTTTTTATAGTTGTAGGAAATTGATTTCAGCCTTTAGATTAACCCTAGAATAGGTCCGAGCCATCCAAAATCGTCACAAGCCCCTAAAACAAGACCCAGGAGCCAAAACAGGTGCACCAGAAAAATTGGTCCGACCGGGGGGTCGACCCCTGGGTCGACATGGGTGTCGACCCATTGGAGGGGGGACGGCACTGGTGTCGACCCCTGTGTCGACCCTGCCTGGGGCGGGATTTTTCCCGCCTACCCTGAATTCTGAAAATTTGAATCTGTTTTTAAATTTGAATTTTTCGTGAAACTTTGCGAGGCCATATCTTGATCATACGGACTCCGATTTACGAAATTTCGGACTCTATTTCGCGTATTTTTCCGAGACGAACGCAATGGCGCAACCCGTTTTCGCTGAATCAGATTTTAATATTTAATTCTGCCTTGATTCTTGTCTTAACACATTGTTAAAATACGGGTTGTTACAGACATAAAGTCTGGCGAGTCTAGTTACTTTTAGCATATGAATAAGTAATGGCACCATGATAGGCATATAAATTGGATGAGAGAGATAACATCATAAGACACGTATAACAGACTGAGAAGATAAGCTGAATAAACAGAACAAAATAGGTTATGCTTCTCTAATACATTTCTCTACACCAATACTAGCATAACAGATATGTAATAGGATTGCATACTCCTTAATTACTTAACAAAAATAGGCTGATCCTAATAGAAATATAATGGTAGTTTTAGGTGTACTCTAGTAGCGGGTTTTACCCCAATCAGGATTAAACGGTACCTAAACAGAAATAAGGGGTGTTAATCCAAACAGAAATACAGGTATTCCACAGGAACAAACCGGACTAGATGTACCCTAATTACTACCCCCCAATCGATCGGCTCCCTATCCCGTAAATACCCTATGTCGGCCCCATAGTAGGGTGTATTACTTCCTAAAGTGGCAACCTACAGAAGGACACAGACCTATTTATTGGTGCTACAACGACTTATTTTCCCAGAGAAGACCGTACTCATGCACGCGCATGAGTCCGTCGAAATGCACCAGTACACACCTTCTCCTAAATGAACCTCTTGCAATCAGCTCAGTAAGCGTGCCCTGACCCCTACCCAGTGCGGGGTCCCCCTTTAATACCAGAATAGGTTACTGATTAATATGGGTCCCACACAATAGATGACACAAGCCAACCCTTACAGATCTTGTGTCCCCAATTAACTAGGATATTGACAGGTTATGCCTAATAGATTATTAGATTTGCACAACCCCCTATAGATTTATGGGTTAAACCTTACAAGTTAACGGGTCCATATAACCCCTAAAGATGTAGCAGGTTAAGTTTTCTAGATTAACAGGTTCGTATAACCCCCACAGATTTAACAGGTTTACTAAACCCCACATATTTAATAGGCTTACTTAACCCTACATACCTAATAGGCTTACTTAACCCTACAGATTTAACAGGCTCATACAATACTTATGGATTCAAACTGGTTATGTATTACAAATTCATTACCATACATTCATTTATGGATATAATGCGCTAAACCTCCCACATTAAGTCTACCACTTGTGGATGTTGGATATGCCGATTGGGTCTGGGCAGACTTCTTCCACAAGTCGGACTTAACCTCTTGTCTTAGTACCGTCACGTGTTTATGCACTTAGACCCCTCACATTAGATTCACCACTTGTGGTCATTGGATATGCCGAGGGGTCCGGGCAGACTTCTACTACAAGTGAAATCTAACCTCGTGTCTAAGCATAGTTAAAGTTTCTAATTACTGTAATTCTAGGCATTTCATTCTTTAACAATTATCCCTATTTCATTATAGGTTTTCATGCCCCTTTTCCAAGTCATATTCATCATGTACCATATGCCCAAAATTAAGATAGAAATCACAATTTGATTTATGTCGCAAATCCATATTCATGTTTTCAACTCAAGTTACTCCCCAAATTTCCCAATACAAGTTATGCCCCAATTTTAACTGATTAAATAGGCTTCACGGATTCTTTACAGTTCCATTAATATGTTACACTTGATCTTAAATTAAGCCTACAGATTTATATGTCCCAAACCACAAGTCATAATTTATCGTATAAATCATGCCCCATTTTTTAGTACAATTTCACAATATAGTTTATGCCCCCAGATTCCAATCGTGATTCAAAGTACAGGTTATGCTCCTAAATTACGATTTCCAATCATTCTCATTTTAACCCAATTATGTTCGTACACATGTTTCAGCGATATCGGCCTAGGCTCAAAGCTAGCATGGCTATAAAAATAAAGCGAATGAGAGAGATGAACAGAATAGGCATAAAGCCAAATGTAACAGAAATGGGCATATGATAGCGGAAATAGGCATATATGAATAGATCTGATGAACTGGAATAGGCATATAAGAACGGATGTGATGAACTTGTAATAACAGGACTGGTTAGGCATGGTGTCATGATCATAAACAGGCATGATAATATCTAATCAGTGAATAAGATATATAAACAATGACAAATCTGATATGATATAATACACATAGGCTTAGATCTAACTCATAAACATGTCAAGATTAACTTTTAAATATTCATATCTAAAAATAACATAGACTTACAGAGAATGTATCTAAGAAAACTGAGAAAAGCGTGTTGATGTTGAATCACAGATCTATGAACTTGAATGACTTGATTGTTGAAGAAGAATAAGCTATTTTAATCTAAGTAGAGGCAACATCTAGTTCTCCATTGTTTTTGGAATGAATAAAACAATGAGAATTAGGTCTTATTTATAGCCTAGGGTTCATGAATCTGGTCAGAAAATAAGTCTATATATGCAGAAATGTACCAGGCTTGGATCTGGGCTTGTCGACATGGGTGTCGACACCCCCCTTATAGTGTCAACCCATGGGTCGACACCCTTAGGGTAGGGGTCGACCCCAATGGGCCTGGTTCCTGCATTGGTTCCCGCTTACGAATTCGAACTGATTTCTGAATTTCTGTAATGATTATTTATACATACAATTAGCTTATATATGTGCAAACTTCAAACCTTTATAACTTCTTCATACGATGTCCGTTTTATGCAAACTCGGAGTCTATCTCAAGTAGAATTTCGAGGCGATTGCGATGGCATATTCCATTTTATTTAATTCATGATATTTAATTAAGTATTCTTTAATTTATCATTTTAATGTGTTATAAAGTACGGGGTGTTACAAATGTATCACTTCCTAAAGTGGTAACCCCTTTTTTTCGAGAGGCACAACCATATCTGCTAATGCTATAGCGTCTAATTATCTCAAGCAAGCAGATTCAGGTACGCAGATAAGTCCGATAGAATGTGCCCTTAGCACTCCCACTCAGATGAACCTCTTATAATGAACTCAGTAAGTGTGCCTTGACCCTTGCCCAATTTGGGGTCCTCCTTTTTGATATTAAGATGGGTTATTGACTGATACGGGTCCCACACAACAGATGATACAAGCCACCTCCTAAATTTGTATCCCCACTACTAGGATTTTGATAGGTTATGCCTAACAGATTTAACAAGCCCACATAACCCCAACATATAAAACAGGTTAAGCTTGTCGGGTTTATGTTACTCGCCCCCACAGATTTAACACATTTACTTAACCACTCATTGATTCAAGCAAGTTTACTTAACCCTTACACAATTTTAATAGATTTAAAGAACCCCCATAGATTTAAACATATCAAGTATTAAAGGTTAACAGGTTGTTATCACTTTTCCATTCATGTCTATTAATGCACTAGACCTCTCACATTAAGTTAGCTACTTGTGGATGTTGGATATGTCGGGCGGTTCCGGGCAGACTTCTACCACAAGTCAGACTTAACCTCGTGTCTTAGCACCGTTACGTGTACATTTACGCACTAGACCCCTTACATTAGATTAACCATTTGTGGATGTTGGATTTGTCGGGCGGTTCCTAGCAGACTTCTACCACAAGTGTAATCTAACCTCATGTCTAAGTGCGGTTACAGTTTCCATTTACTGTAAATTTAGGCATGTTCATTCTTAAACAATTGTTCATGTTTTGTTATAGGTTTTTCATGCCGCAAATCCTAGTCTGATTCATGATACAAGTTATGCCCCAAATTAATGTTTTAGATCAAGGTATATATTATGCCCCCAAATCCCAGTCATGTTTTACAGTACGAGTTATGCCCTCAATTTATCATTCCCAATCATTCCCGATTTTGTTCGTTCGCATGTTTCAGCGATAGGCCTAGGCTCGAAGGTAGCCTGATTATAAAAATAAAAAGGGAAGGAGGGCGAGAAGAGAACAGAAATAGGCATAGTAACAAAACAGGCATATGATAACAGAAATAGGATACTAACATAATAGGCATATGGTGAAAGAATGGGCATAATGACAGAATAGGCATAATAGAGATAGGCATGTAAGAACTAAACAAAGGATCAGGTGTACAAGTAATGGCAGATCTATTTAGTTATGATTCAGGCTATTAAAAGGCACAGGTTTAGATCCAAACTTATAAACATGTCAGGATTACTTAATTAATGTTTATATCTAAAAGCAACATAAACTCACAGGGACTGGATCTAAAGAACAGAGAAATGACTGTTGATGTTGTAGCAGAGATTCTTTAGTACACATAAGTTATTATTGCAGAAGAATAGGCTAATTCAATCGGAGTTGGGGTAGCACCTCGTTGTCTCCATTGTTTTTGTTGAATAAAACAATGGAAATGAGGTCCTATTTATAGCCTATGGTCAACGAATTTGGTCAAGAACCAAGTCCCGTTCATAGAATAGATCTACCTCAAATCTAGGTCGGGTCGACCCCGGGGTCGACCCTAGGGTCGACACCCATGTGGCATGGGGTCAACCCCTAATGGGAAAATTTCCCTCCCTTTCTCGCTCTTCGATTTCGACTTTCTAGACTTGATTTATATATATATATATATATATTACTTATGCGTATACAAAATTCAAACCTTAATAACTTCTTCATACGATGTCCATTTTACGCAAACTCAGAATCTATGTTAAGCAGAATTCTGAGACAAACACAATGGCGCAGTCCATTTTACTTAATTCCTAATATTTAATGAAGTATTATTTAGTTTATCATTATAGTGTTCTTTAAAATTATGGGGTGTTACAGATATTTCCTGAAGTACCATTAGCAGATGCCCGTAGTATCATTAGCGGATGGACTTATGTGCCCGTAATATGATAGCGAATTACCTTCTATACCGCGATATCCTGCCTCGAAGCAGGATGGGTATTATTTATGTTGGCTAACATCTGTGAATGCAGGAAGACAGGTTAGAGGGATCCAACTGGATTCCTCAAAATTTATTATTGTTTGTTTATATATATATATATATTATCATATATGATGTGTTAGAAACCTATGATTGATAATTAGGTGTTTGTTGATTATTTGAATATCACTGGCCCTAAATGTTGATTTATAAAAATATCATGAAAATAGATTTTGAGATTTAAATGGGAAAATCTATTTTTCAAAAAAATAGAATTTGAATTTTGAATGGGCTAAGTAATATTAACTTGTTTTGAATAAAAAAACAAGTAAAGGAATTTATAAACGATGTTTATATGTTAAATAACGCGAGAGCTAAAGTGAATTTATAAACGATGTTTATAAATTAAATACTATGAGAAATTTAAATGAATTTATAAATGTTGTTTATAATTGAAATGAAAAAATTATCATTTGGATAATTTGGGAGTTCTAAATTCAAATGTGAATTTAAAAAGGGGATTGAAATCAGTTTTAAAGAGACACAATAAACTCTATTCTGATGTTCAGAATATAAATTGAATTAAATAAATCCGTATGGATTTGTGATTTGAATTCGATTAGATCAAATTTATTTAAATAAATATTTCCAGAACAAATATTAGGATTTCATTAATTAGAAGTATAAATTTAAAATATGAAAAATAGATTCACTGTATATATATATATATAAGTTATAATCAATAAAATGTTCCAGAATAGGAATTGGGTTTCAAATGGATTTGAAATGGAAAGAACTTAAATTTATATGCGACATTTATAAATAAAGTGAGATAAATTTATCATTAGATAATTTAGAAGTTTAAATTCAAGTATGAATTTAAAAATGAATTGGAAACCGTCTCAAAAAGGGGATGACGGATGTTATTCAGAATTTGGAATATAAACGGAATTGAGATAAATCTAAGAATTTATAAATAGAATTCGATTATATTGAATTTTATAAATAATTTATTTATAAAGGAAATTGGAATTTAATATAGCTAATTGAGTTATAAATAAATTTATAACCGAGTAATGAAAAACCGATAATTAGAGATAATCAGAAATATTAAGTTGGATTTGAAAACTAGATTTAATATATATTAAAATATATATTTGAACGGGATTGAAATTTAGATTAAACGAAGTTTAACGTTTGTATTTAAATATAATTAAAACGAGCTTGCCGCAGCGCGATAGTTTGAAAACTGGCGTTTCAAACTTTAATTGAGTATATAGTACTCCATTTAAGTCGGAATTCTTTGAAACAAGAATCCCATGACCAATTGAATAATAGTTTTCTAATGGAAAAGAAAATTTTGGATTTCGTCTTATAGATATTGAGTTATGTCAAAATCAATTTTTCAGAAAAATAGCGCCATAACCATTATAAAACCGTAGCGGTTTGTTAAATAAATAAAATTTGAAGTTCCAATAGAAAAATCCAGACTTGAGATATAAAACAAATATAAACTCAAGTGGAGTAAGTGAATTGATTTTTGAAACAAAAATCAGATTTTTAATTATTTAATAGGATTAACTAATTTGAAGAATAATTAGTTAATCGAGTTTTGGTCAAAATTGGCTTGGAATAAGTGATGGGATTTGAGAATTTATATTCGAAATCGAATAAGAAACTTGAGTTGAAAATGGAATTTAATTGGTTAATAAGTAAACTAAAATATATTTGAACTGATATGTTCACACAAGATATGGAATAGGCAAAAGAGCTACTTAACGAATAAATTAGAGAATTGAGTTAAAAACGATAGGATGGAGTTGGAATAAATTAAAATGATTAGGTAGATGTTAAGCAAGATTGGAATGAAGGATATGATGATTATAATTTAAGTGCCTAACAAAAAAGGTACACGTTTAAATTCCATATGAGATTTTATGTGTCGAATTGGCAAGCCGCTTAGCTTTTTGATTTTCTTTTTGAATGGAAAGGGCCTAGATATGCGAGTTGAGGTTTGAGCTATTGACCGTTAAAAAGGAGGTGCTGGCGAAATTTTTCGAAAATTTAAGGAGTTAGAACATTTTTGAGAAAATTGATAATTAGAAAACAATATACTGATATATATATATATATAATTCGATAAGGAAATGAACTTGAAATAGAATATTATAAACAAAAAGAAAATCAATAAATTAAATATGGTAAAAATAGAAAGAGAAACGTATACATGTTTTAAAAACGAATAACTGCTTTTCATGATGTTGATTATTTGAGGCAAGTGGACTTGTCCGTTATGAAGTTAATAATGTTTTCAGTCAAGGTCTGAGAAGTAGTTATCCACAACTCGATTGATTTCATTATTAATCGATAAATAGAAAGATTCAGTCTCGAAGATCTAATGTTTAAAGAGATTTAGTTGAATATAGTATTTTGGGTTGTTTGTAACGATGTTTTACATGATATTCATTTTAACCCAAGTAAGTGGAATTTTGGAAATATAATAATAAATATTTCCTAAGTACAGAAATGAAAGATCGTGAAAAGGAAAAGTAATTGGAAATCAAATCCAATTATTAATAGTAGATATTTTCTAAGCATAGAAAATAAAAGAAGCGATATATGAAAATGTTTTCCCAATAGCGTTAGAGGCCAAGATGATTATTAAAAATATTTTGTTAACGAATATTGTTAAGGAAATGGGGAAGTGATTTAATTAATGAAATATTAATTAAGGGGCCCAGTGATTGTTTGATATTATGTATGAATGTTTGTTTTTCTTCGATAGTTAAATAACTGACTATCGAAGTATTGACCCATATCATTGTCAATATGGAGAGATCGGTTGGATATCATCCGAGAACCACTCTGTATTAGTAGTAGTGTTGCGTATCGGATTATAAAAAACAATCGAAGATAGAGTAAAGTGCAAGGGATTTTTCTGTTAATTCTAATTAGAATTTTCCTAAGATGGATTAATGGAAATTGGACCTTCGGTTTCGTTGAGTCCTAGAACAAACGTGTATGCACGAGTGTTTGACAGAGTATTTCCAATGACCGCATACGTTGGTCTATACAAATATATGTATGGTAGCGGAGAATTTATTCTCTTAGCATATTATCCCAATTATATTTGTGACAATCAATTAGAGATTTACGGATCTGACAATGTGGCATTCAAATGCTATCAATGAATAGTAAGTAATCGTAGCCTCGGGCCTCAACAATCGAGAAATGGAGAAAATCGAGTAGGTAACATGGCTAAGTGGGTAGCTCCCAATTAGGGTGTATTATCACCTACCTAGAGAAATTTCATTTCATTATTTATTCTATTCGATGTTGTCCCATTTGGGAAAACGGTTGATGATCCCAACCATTGGTGATATACATTCGATGCATTCAACCGAAATGAGTGGTCGGTCATGTGTGGCTGGGTTACAAGATGTTCTTGTTGAACCCAGTGTATTCCTCTCTAGAGATACACTATCAAAAGGTGGTTCTATACCTTGTCATAGTTGGAAATTCATTACCCAATAAGTGCTTGCGGTTTTGGTTGTATACTACTTACGTGGAGCGTGAGATGTAAATGTTCCACAAGATTGTTATTTATTTGATTTAGACACTATTATAAAATAAGTTTTAGTATTGATTTTATAGAAATGTTTTGGTTTATCATAAGGTAAAAACCATCTTAGTTTTATGTATGGATCGGTCTTATGATTATTCTTTCTTTTAAAATGAGTTTTAAAAGTTAAACTAAGTGGTTAGAGTTTACTCGCACTAGTTGTTTTGTTTTACCCTAAACTCTTGGGTGCCCAAATTTGTATAAGCAGTCAAGTTGTTTAGATGTTTATAGATACTTAGAGGAGCTTGGAGCAAGAGGCTTCATCGTTAGATATTCACCTTTTATTTTCCATTGTGTTGTACAGTACTCTGATGATGGTATTAAAATATATACAGAAAATTTTGTATTGCAAAAGCTGTTATATAAATTATATTTTATTCCGATGCGATGTGAGATTCTGTGTTGTTTTTCTATTCTTCTTCTATCTTCTTCTTCTTTATTTCATAATGATCCGTATTTCTGTGCAATTTGGGTTGGATGCATGGTGTATTTAATCAACTTATATAGTACGGAAATTTGGGCCATTACACTTACCTAGCGATCACCACAGACACCTAGAAAAAAATTATCACACTAAACTATTCTATTTTTCTAAAGTATAACACTACATAGGAATGCAAATCTATATTTAAAGAAAATTTTCTATTCCCTCAAGAGGAACTAAAAAAGAATTCTGCTAATTACTAACCCTATCATAAATTTACTTATAAAATCTCAACTGGCTTTTTCCAATTTATTTTCTCTTTATTCTCTTCCCTTCAATCATGCATGTTTTAAATTTACTTTTTACTTCTTCTTATTAAATAGTAAACACATGAAACATGTTTTCAAAATTTACTCAAATCTTTACTAACTTCTCGTGCTGGGACTTTCCTCACTAATTTATTTTTAGTTAAATAAGATTATGTTTTGATGAACCTTTTCTAAAGAGGACTTTTATGTTCTATGGAAAGCAACATTGAAGCTTAAGACTTTTTTTTTGAAATAGGTAGCACAAAATATGATGCTTTACCTATACTTTGTACACCTTTTTTGCTGCACGTTTCCTTGCCACTTTAACAAAACATGTTTACTTACAAACTTATTGATTCATACAAACTTATCTTATAATTCTTCTTATTCCAACAAGTTAAAGTGTCACAATCTACTCCTGAAAACTTTTATATTTTATTTCACCCAAGGTCACCTATGCACCATATAAGGCCAATTCGTTTATTCACTCTTTCTCTTAACCACGTATGTCGCTTAACTCCATAACTTTCTTATGCATTTAATACTTTTGAAACCAAGTTTGTGCAATTATCTCAAAAATCCTATTAATGAAACTCTTGATATTGCAAACCGATAAATTTTTAAAATTATAAACTTTTGAATTTTTGAAATTTAAAAACTTTTCTAGAAATCTTTTTCTACGTTTACATTTTTTTCAAGTTCTTTTAAAAAGTTCCAACTGTAGGGCTAATTACAGAGTGGTTTCTAACTTTGGGATTTTCCTAATTCTTTTCATGAAATTACATTTCTTTGTCATAAATTTGTCCTTACATAAATTCCTACCAAACCTTGACTGAGCTGAAGATCAAGACCATCGCCACTTCTGCGCCAAATGTGTGTGTGTGTATATATATTCCTAATCGATTTTTCACTCTCTTAATCTTTTCTCAATTTACAAGGCCCTACTACATAGTCCACTAATCTGAAATACCAAATTTTCAAATATTAACATATGGAATATTTTTTAAAAACATTTTACATTCTTTCCACTGATGGATCTATAATCCTCAACTTCCATAACCATTTCCTTAGTGTACAAAACCAACACCCCAACTTTCTCCATGTGTTGTTTTGACTTAATAAGTGGGTTCCTCTATGGATATAGGTATGTGTAGGTATATAATATTTATATTTTAAAAGGTACAAATACGCTCACTCACTATGTATATAGGAATCATAAACCTAAGCTCAAATACCAGATGTAAAAACCCAAATTTCGACAGATCCAATTTTTTTTCAAAAATCCAAATCTACCTAAACTCAAGTCGATTTGTTTGGTATCCTGCAGAACGACAAAGATAAGTATATCAGAGCTGACGATAGAATATCTCATAGCAGAACGAATAAAATACAATAGTAAATACATAACTTAGTAATATAATGACACTAAATAGCAAATGTCTCTGAGCTGCACAATCTTAACAACCTGTCTAACTCGCGAATTTGTTACTGGGAGAGGATCAGAACAAAGTTCTGTGAACGGACAAATTATACTTTCTATAATAACACTTCATATACCGTTATATCATTGATTGTTTATTAATTAAGTTATTCGGGTATATTTCGCATTTTACTTTCGATTTTTCCACATAAATCGTACCCGTTTACTACTTAGTAGATTAACCTAACAAGTTTATATATATATATATATATATATAGCTATAAGCCCAACAAAACGATGTAATCCACGTAGTATCCTCCTTGAGTGGTCCCCATCATCATACTACAAAAATCATACTAGACCTCCTTCTCCTTGCTGCGAGGGCATATCGAGTCTCCAACGTTGCGAGGTGAAGGCACCCAAATAACTGAGTTCTCAATGAAACTCAGTTGAGGGCTTTACTAAAGTGTCAAGAATGGCCTTGGGATGGCCAAACAATGTGGTTTTATTAGGCCCAAAATACAGATATCTAAAGTTGGTCTGCCTCTTCAAGTCCCCACCAGCCTACCCACTAATGAAAGGCAATTCAAAAGTGATAAATGACCAATTCTAACAACCAATTAAAACAAACATGTGGTCCCTCGTCCAATGACCCAGTAGTGAAGATCTTTGGCCTCTTGGTTATAGCTCCAGTCTTTTCTGTACACGATCCAACTGATGACGACAGGTGTCCGATGACTATTGCCCTTAATTGGGTCTCAACCATAAAGTCTGCTCTCTTGAGCCAAGGCATCCAACAAACCACCCTAGAAGTCATCTGATTACCATAAGGATTCCCCACAACTGCAGGTATAACAAATGCATCCAAGGCATACCCACTGGAAGGAACTGTGGCGACCAGGCCTTTTTGGGTACAGCATGAATCCTACCAAAAAGGACTGTTACATAGTATCCTCACGTCCTATAGAAGTCCTGCACTTCCCTCCAGTCTCTTTGAATAATTGGATTTTCTCCCGCCATTTCTCCTAGCATCTTCAAAGAACTGCCTCATTGGGTTCTTCATCTTTACGGACTGGACCTAACGCATATCATCATTTTATTAGACCCTATGTCTAATTTATTCTTATGAGTTTAGCTTACTTCTTTTTATGATCATTTGCAATATTCATTAATCTATTCATTCAAATACTATTTATTTATAAATCTACTTTACTGGTTGCTATAAAATACTGCATGATTACGAGGCTACTATATATATCTTTGCGACTTTTAGACTGAAACTCCTAATTTCATGTATATTTATAATAAGCTTTATTCCCTTCTTTTCACTTTCTAAATTGTAGCCTTTATGCTATAGTCTTTCTCAGGCATTATTGTCACTGAACCGTACTTATCGCATTCCAATTATAAGTTTACAATAAGTCTTTAGCTTTTTATAACTTCTTTCGATTACGTTACCTCTCTCTTTCATCTTTACTATTTATACATTTTAGTTTGTTAGACATATTCCGAATTGATTGGTTATCGAAACCATAAAAAAATCCATTTCCGTAGTTATAGGTGATTATTATAATAAGAACCTATGATCGCAAAACCTTCTTTTTCTTATTTTCGAGGTCGTCAAATTAGTGTGCAAAACGGTAAATTCTCTATTACACACTAATCTTGTTCCCTATTTTTCTTTGTTCACCTAAACTATGAAAATACATTGCTATCTCTTTCCTAACCAATCAATCTAAGCTACAACTACTAACTTTCAGGTTTGATTAATAATATATATTAATTACTGTCTCTAACTCGCTTTCTTCCTAGTGCTTTGCGCAATTACGGTAAAGTTTGACGTAATTGGGTTTACATCTCTGTAACACCCCCTAATTTTAAAACATGACATAACGCATAATTAAAGAACACTTAATTTTTATAAGAAGAATTAAGGGATACGGGTTGTGCCATTGCGTTCTTCTCGGAATTCTGCTTAGAATAGAATCCGAGTTTGCGTAAATCGGTTATCATATGAAGAAGTTATGAAGCTTAGAAAATTTCAGTTTAAAGCAGAATTTAAATTAAAATAGTAATTAAAAATAAAAAAGAGTTCAAAAATCAAAATTAGAAAATCTGGGTGAGCGGGAAATCTCCCGCCTTATGGTGTCGACCCCCCTAGGGGTGTCGACATAGGTGTCGACCCCCTATAGGGTGTCGACCCCTTCGGCCCAAATCTGGGTGTGACGTGTTTTGGTTGATTAGGGCTGACGTGACCTTCTGGGATTGGCTGGATGACGTGTCTTTTGAGTTGTGTGGTTCTGAAGATCTCTAATCTGATCTAAATGCCCTAATTCACCTAATACATCTATAAAAACACACCTAGACCTATCCCTAATTTCATTACACCAATCCATGGCGCCTCCATGCTGCTCTACTCTAAATTAAACTAGCCTCTCTTCTCCAAAGCAAATCAGAATTAGAGTATTCAAATTGGAAGGTAAGAATCAAATTCTACAACAATGGTTTAGCTAATCAAATTTAGGGATCATATTCAGATCTATCCTCTCTCCTAAATCCTATTGCTGTGAGTCTAAGTTATTTTCACATATAATTAATTAAAAAGTGATTGTGATAGGATTGTAAATTGGATTTTGGGAACATGCCTGTAAGATGAATCATATCAAGTTTGTAAATTCTTATCTTTCAGATTCATATCCAAATCACTGTTATAATATGCCTAATTGGGTCTATTTTATCATTCTATGTCAGTTCATGTTCATATGTCTCTTTTATGCCAGTTTTGATGACATGATTCTTTTCCCTTCTTTTTTTATGAGATTAGGCTACTTCGAGCCTAACATATTGTGTTGAGATTTACGCACGAATAACATTTGGACGATGGGGAAAAGTTTGGGAAAATTTTGTAATAAAATAAGATTATTGGCATAAATCAATTTGGGCATAATTGTGTATAAATTATATACATGAGATTTGGCATAAGTTGGATTGGGCATAATTAGATATAATTTGTATACATGTGTTTTGGTAAGAATTGTTAATATCGATGAATGCAAATTGATTTGGGCGCAATGTGGCATAACATGTATAAATAAGATTATAGGCCTAATTTGGGTTAAAATTATGAACATAATTTAGATGGAAAATTATGGGTAATTGCGATATAATTTAATCCAAGGTTTAAAGTTGGGACTTGAATCAAGAAATTGATAATGAACGCATAAGCATGAGGTTAGATTCGAATTACGGTATTAGACTTCCCGAAACCGCCCGGCACATCCAGCAACCGCAATTTTGTAATCTAATATGAGAGGTCAAAGGAAAAAATTAAATACGTAATAATACAAAGACACGAGGTTAGATTCGGATTGCGGTATAAGACTGCTCGGAACCTCCTGACATATCCAACAACCGCAAAACGGCAATCTAACGTGGGAGGTCTTGCAAGATTACGGTTATAATGAATTAATGAACAGTTAACCAAGATAAGACATGTAGTAAGACATAGGGGGTTAAGTGGGTGACATGGGTGACATGTGAAATATAATTCGAAGCACTTAACTAAGGTAAAACATGTGATTAGACATGGGAATAAAGAGGGGTTAAGTGTGAACTCCTAGTGGGGACCAAGCTTAGGAGGGAAGGTTGTGTCAAGTGTAGGGACCATTTTCAACCAGTAACCCATTTTGTATCTATGTGAGCTCGAACTAGGTCGAGGACGGGACACGCTTACTGGGTTTGATTGAAAGAGGTCAATAAAGAGTTAGTGGTGGCAACACAAGTCCAACGGAGTCATGTGCGTGCGTGGGTCCGGGCTGGTAGGTAAGATGTTGTTGCATCGTGTAGGTATGAGCCGTGCCTTTTAGTTGTATCAGGTTGCCACTTTAGGGAGTGATACACCCTACCGTGGGACTAGCATGGGAATTTACGAGTTAGGGAGCCGATCGAATGGGGAGGGTAGTTGGTACAACTAGTGGAGATAGAGCAGGCGACACCTATGACAGCAGCTAGGAGTACACAAAACTACCATCATTATTATTATTATCATGATTAGTGAAAGGGATCATCTTTTATTATGAAACTAGTATTGGTGCGGTGTAGGATCATCTTTTCTTAAGTACCATTTTATATATCTGTCTTGTGATATTCTGTTCTATACTATTATAATACTCCATGAAAGTTAATGCATTCCCTTAGTGAGTGACATTAATGGACATGGGGTGTTACACGTGGCATCAGAGATGAAGGTTACCAAAACAGATAAAAGATTTTGAAAACCGTTTTCAAAAGAATTTTCATAAAGAGGTATTTTCAAGAGAAAAGTTTATTATGAAAAACATAATCCCCAAAAGCCATATATCTATCTTTCGATTCTCTGTTTTGAATCTCTTCCTTTTTCCTTTCAGCATGTTTACGGAACCCGTTATACCTGAGGGCGTACAGATACCAGGCTGGTTCAGAAGGTATTTGAAGGCTAGGGCTACTGCCACAGGCCCAGCAGACGTTCCTCCTCCCCCAGCTGCAGCTCCTCCTCCTCCCCGGTTAAATGTTTTTCTAAGATATGCAAAGACTTCCATGCGATGGGCGAAAAGCCATTTTATGGGACTGAGACGTTTGTTGAGGCTCGAAATTGGCTCAAGGAAGTGGAGGACTTGTTTGGTATCTTTGAGATAGACGAGGGAAGGAAAGTTTAGCTAGCTGCTTGGTTGATGAAAGATGAAGCTCCCTTTTGGTGGGAAGTAACTAATGGAGGGCGTCCAGTGGAGACGTGGATAGACTTCAGACAAAGATTCGAATTGAAATTTCTTTCACAAGCGGAGGAGAGTTTATACATAGAGAGGTTCTTGGCATTGAAACAAGGGAGTTTGTCTGCGAAGGAGTACGTTAACAAGTTTAACCAGTTAGCAAAATTTGGTATGGAATTAGTTAACACACCACATAAGAAGGCCTTAAGATTTTCCAAGGGTCTGAATGAACCATTACACGGGTTTGCTATGTCCCACATTCCTATGGGGGCTACTTTCGAGAATCTTGTTGACATGGCGCTAATGCATGAAGAGGAGAAGGGTGCTAATGTAGTTAAGGCATAGGATTAGAAAGTGGATCCAAATATAACACATCAACACTAAAAGAAAGGTGGTAATGATAACAAGGGCCAAGGTATGAAAAGATGTTTTAATTGTGGAACACCGAGACGCTTATGCAAGAACTATAGGAAGAAGAAGAAGACGAGTTGATTCCAATGTGGAGAGGCAGGACATATGATTAAAGACTACCCGACAAGGCAAGGACAAGGGCAGAGGATAGGACCTACTTCTAGAGGGCAGGTTCATGCTCTCATGGCACCAGGACAGGAGAGAAGTAGAAACATTTCTGTTGAAAGTTTAATTTTCCTTTTTGATCATCCTGTTCGAACTTTGTTTGATTCTGGCGCCTCACATTCGTTTATATCTGCTTCGTTAGTTGAAACACTGCACCTAAATACTACTTTAGTTATGGATCCTATTGTAGTCTCAAATCCTATTGGGGGTACGGCTCATCTTTCTATGTTATGTTGGGATTTGAGAATATATGTGTATGGCGTTGAGTTCGAATGCAACGCTTATGTGCTTGGCTTCATGGATTATGGGTTGATTCTAGGAATGGATTGGCTAGCCACGTATGGTGCCATTCTCGACTATGAAAAGAGGGTAGTTAGACTGTTGACTAGTTTGGGTAATACTCTCGATATTTCTTATGATCCTAAGGGTTCTGTTATGCTTAGCTACTTAGAATCTCTTGATGTGTCTATCAATGATTTGCAATCTGTTCGAGTAGTTCATGAGTATGCAGATGCCTTTGAGGAGTTTAGGGGCTTGCCTCCAAAACGCGAGATAGATTTCCGTACATATTTGGTGGACAATGCAAAGCCAGTTGCATTTCCTGTGCGCCACATGGCTCCAAGAGAAAGGAGGGAGCTTAGTAAACAAGTGAAAGAGTTGCTTGAGAAAGGGTTCATAAGAAGAAGTATCTCGGAGTGGGGTGCTCCTGTTGTTTTTGTTGATGGTTCGCTTAGATTGTGCGTGGACTATAGGGAGTTGAATAAGCTCACAAAGTAAAACAGACACCCATTGCCGAGGATAGATGATTTGTTCGATCAGTTGGTTGGTGCTTCGGTTTTCTCGCAGTTGGACTTAAATACAGGATTTCATCAGTTGAGGGTAGCTGAGGATAGTATAGATAAGACTGCTTTTAGGACTCCCGATTATTTCTTCGAATGGCTCGTCATGCCTTTAGGTTTGACGAATGCACTCGCATATTTTGTAGACTTGATAAGTAGGGCGTTTAGGGAGTTTCTAAACAAATTCGTGGTGGTCTTTGTGAATGATATATTGATATTCTCTAGAAGCGAGGAAGAACATGCCCTACATCTTAGGGAAGTCTTAGAGATCCTTCGAGCACATAAACTCAAAGCTAAGTTCTCCAAATTTCATTTTTGGAGAAAGGAAGTGAGGTTCTTAGGGCACGCTGTCTCCAAGGAAGGGATAGCTGTGGATCCCGCGAAGGTGGTAGCACTCCAAGATTGGAAGGTTCCGAAGAATGCAACAGAAGTAAGAAGTTTTCTAGGGCTGGCAGGCTATTACAGAAAGTTCATCAAAGACTTTGCAAAGATATCAGCCCACTTACATGGTTGATGAAAAAGAATTTGACCTTTTCTTAGGATATTGACTATGATGATGCTTTCCAACGTTTGAAGAGAGCATTGACGACAACTCAAGTTTTAGTTTTGCCTGATGGGAGTAAACCATTCACAGTGTATACTGATGCTTACGGGACAGGGTTTGGCGCAGTTTTGATGCAAGATGGAAGAGTAATATGCTATGGTGGAAGGCAGTTAAAGGCCCATGAGAAGAATTACCCTACCCACGACTTAGAGTTAGCTGCCATAGTTTTTGCGCTTAAGTCTTAGCGCCATTACTTGCTTGGTGAGAGGTTTGAGTTGTATACAGACCATAAGTCACTAAAGTACTTGTTCTCCCAAAAAGATTTAAACTTAAGGCAGCAGAGGTGGGCGGATTTCTTAGCATCCTACGATTTTGAGATTGCATATACCCCTGGCAATGGTAACGTTGTAGCTGACGCCTTGAATAGAAAGAAGTTGACTTTGAGTCCTTTGTTTATCGAACGACAAAGTTTAGAGTATGTCTCTACCTTTGACTTTAGACCCTCTATTGATTACCCAGTTTGTTGGCATCGTTAGAGGTACGACCTTCGCTTTTGGGACAGACAGGTGCGACACAACGAGATGACCCACAGTTGATAGAGATAGTAGACCACCTCATCAAAGGGCAGTCTTCAAGCCATCTTAGTAGGTATACTATCGATGACAAAGGTTGGTTGCGCAGGGATGGGAGACTTTGCGTATCTCGAGACGATAGTTTGAGAAAGACAATCCCTCAAGAAGCACATCGTTCTAAGCTGACTATACATCCCGGTGGTGAAAAGATGTACAGGGATATGAAGCGAGTTTTCTTTGGGGCCGGAATGAAGAAGAATGTGGCTGAGTTCGGTTCTAGATGCCTAGTTTGCCAGCAAGTCAAGGCTGAGCACAAGAAGCCTGGTGGTTTGCTTCACCCTTTAGAGGTTCCGTAGTGGAAATGGGAAAGTGTTTCCATGGATTCCGTCGACGGGTTACCGAGGTCAAGGAAGGGTAATACAGGGATTCAGGTAGTAGTAAATAGTCTTACCAAGAGCGCCCATTTCATTCCCGTCAAGAGTAAAAGAACAGCGGCATGGTTAACATCTGTTCATCACCAAGAGATAGTTCATCTACACGGCATACCCTCTAGTATCATAAGCGATCGAGATCCCATTTTCACCAGTGAGTTTTGGAAGAGGTTGCAAGAGGCGGTAGGTGTACAATTGTGTTTGAGAACCGCTTATCACCCCAGACAGACGACCAAACAGAAAGAGTGAATCAGATTCCAGAAGATCTTTTGAGGTTATGCATCTTGGACTTTGGAGGGACATAGGAGGAACATCTTCCATTAGTAGAGTTCGCCTACAACAACAGCTCTCAGACTAGTGTTGGCATGCTACCTTCTGAAGATCTATATGGATGACCTTGCCGATCACCTAGTTGTTGGTGGGAATCTACAGATAAGATTTTTCTTGGGCCTGATATGATTAGGGAAACTTCATAGAAGATAGACTTTATTCGAAGACGCATGAATATGGCACAGGACCAGCAAAAGTCATATGCTGATAAGAGAAGGACCGATCTTGAGTTCAGTGTTGGAGACATGGTCTTTATTAAAGTATCACCGTTGAGGAATGTAGTTTGTTTTGGGTCTATAGGGAAATTGGCACCAAGGTTTGTAGGGTCATTCCCCATTAAAGAGCGAATTGGATAGATGGCCTACAGAGTGAAGTTGCCTGAGAAGCTTAGTGGTGTTCATGACGTATTTCACGTGTCGCATTTGCGGAAGTGTTTACATGATACCACGAAAGTAGTAGAGCCAAGCATGCTTAAAGAAGTGGAAGTGGAGCGAGAGGCGATGATTAGACGAGCTCCTACATGCATCCTTGGATCGGAGGTCAAGAAATTACGCAACTAAGAGGTCAAGTTGGTTAAAGTCCAATGGGGAGATGATCAAGGAGACGTGACTTGGGAGACTGAAGACAAGATATGCGCGTCGTACCCTTTCCTTTTTGAGGGTATGTTCTTAACTTCTCCTTTTTCTACTGCTTTGTTTATACTTGTTCTACCATTTATTGTATCCTCTCGATTATACCTTCTACCCTTAGATAGAAAATACTATGGTTGTAAACATGTGTTTGAGACATGTTATGTTTGGTAGATGCAAGTAGATGTAGCTGTTTGCTAGTGGTTGCTCGTGGATGCATTTACACATACATTAGGCACTAGATCGGCTCAATCACTTTCATATTGCATATGAATGAGTGTGCATATTTAAGTTAATGGATGTATTTGAATGTGTTATCATACGGATACTACATTTGAATGAATGACTGTGCACTCATATAGAAATGATATGTATCATTAGGATTCTTTTGCATATAAAATGGACGCATGACACTATCATGTTTTGCATTAAGGAGGTCAACTAAGTCAATAGACCGCCTGATCTTTGCATTAGATAAGGAACATATACACACACTTTTGCATATGTCCATATAGCATTAGAAATCTTTTAAGGACAATGGATGCTTGTGGATGATGGATGAGTAGAAGGATGATTGGATGGTAGGATACATTCTTCTTAACTTGAAGATTTCGAGGACGAAATCCTTTAAGGAGGGGAGAATGTAACACCCGTAATTTCAAAACATGACATAAGGGATAATTAAAGAATACTTAATTTTTATAAGAAGAATTAAGGGAAACAGGTTGCGCCATTGCGTTCATCTCGGAATTATGCGTACTAACCCGGAAATCTGAGAGAATTTAAAATTTTTATTTTGGCAATTTTAGCGAATTTTGATTATTTGAAATGAATTATTTTAAATAATAACGACGAGAAATTTATTTTGAAAAGAATTTGAATGTATAGATTTATTTGAATTGACGTTAGAATATAAATAATTATTTATAATTACAAAAGGAATTGAAAATGGCGCTGTAGTTCGGAAATTCGATTTCAAGTTTCAAATGAATGTACAAGATTCAAAACAAACAGGATTTTGGAAAAACCAAAAATATTATAATCTATTTGAGAATATCATTCCAACGAATCCGAAAAATTGAAATTTCATAGCGGGAATAAAATGTTATGTCCAGTTGAAATTTCAGAATAGTCGCTATGGAAATTCTAGCCCTTAAAAATGGAAATTTTGCAAACGACCTCAGTTTTCAACGAAACCCCTTTTGTTGGATCTGGGATGTCAAGTTATTGCTAGGTTTCAAAATTCATAATTTTCTAAAGCAGTATGTGAGCGTGGCGAAAGAAAACGTGTTTTGTCAGTTTTAGTCAATTTTGATCGACTAGAAAATGGCCATTTTTCAAACGGTCTTAGAATTTGACGAAATTAGTTTTGTTAGAACCGTATCGTCAATACGAAGCTAGAAATATTTTTTCTGGAATTTTTAGAGTCTGTATGTGACCCCGGTAAATTGAAATATGCGTTCAAAATCAATATATATATTTATATCTTGATTTTGACGAAAAACTAATCGTAACAGCCGAACTGGCTTATGACACATATCCCATTGTGTTCGGAATGGGGGTAATTAGCTAGGAGCGACAGTCGTTGGGTCTGATTTGGGTTTCGAGGTTAAAAATTGCTTTTGGAGAAAAATAAAATAATAAATTAATTTAATTATATACCTATTCCCCCTCCCCTCAACTATCTCAGGGAGCAAAAGGAAAAAAAGATGAAGAAAAACCCCGACGTCCAGATCTCGTGCCCCTACCCCTTCTTCCATCTCGTCGTGCCTCTGCGCGCCACCATGGGGGGGTCCCACCGCCGTGCCCCTCTCCTCTGCATCCTCCTCCCTCCCCTCCTCCTTCTTCTGGAAACCGAACCCCAATCGCCAATAACCACCAAACCCTAAACCGTTCACCGCAAGCAGCCCCAACAGCCGGCGCCGGCCATCCCACATCCCCCTCCTCCGACGACAATAAGATTAGTTGTTAGTTTTTTTTAATTTTATTTGTTTACTTATTTTATTTATTTAAATGAAATTAGTTTTTTTCTTTTATATTATAGCAAAATAAAATGCTATGATTTTTGAAAATAAAAAGCTTAGATTTTTTATGATAAAAAGCTTAGATTTTTTTCTGATAAAAAGGTTCGATTTTTTATGATAAAAAGTTCTAATTTTTACTCTAGAAAAGATATGATTTATGGTTTAGCAAAGATTCGATTTTTAATCGCAGAAAGATTCGATTTTTACATTAGCAAAGAGTTGAGATTTTTATATAGAAAGAAGCGGTGTTATAAAAATATGATTTTTATTATGAAGTTAGAAAAATAGAAATTCGATTTTTATATATGAAGTAGCGATGAAAAGATTATATTTTTATCATAGGAAAGACGATATTTTTATGTATAGAAAGACGATATTTTTATAGATAGAGTAACACCCCATGTCCATTAATGTCACTCACAAAGGGAATGCATCAATCTCCATGAAGCGTTATTGTTGTATAGAACAGATAAATTACAAGAATAAATAAATAAAACAACATAGCGGAAGTTAAAACTTATTTCATAGCATCGTAACTCAAAACGAGTTTACATAAGTAGTCTCCAAAACCATTACAATAGGATTAATAGTCTTTTCCAAAAACTTCAAAGTACATAAAGAAGCAAATACTTAAATAACATAAATGCATAATTCCCCACCAAGCATAAGCCAAGCCATAATGATGAGAGAGTCCCAAGCGATACATCTACTCTCTTCAAGCAACTGAAAGAAATCGGCACTAAGCTGTAGTATTCCCTCCTTGCAAACCTGAGGGGGGAAGGAAGAAAAGAGGTGGAAAGAAAAGGGGTCAGACATAAAGTATGGCGAGTGCGATAACTTTAACAATATAATTATCAAAATAACTAGGACAAGGCATAAGCTGGAAAATAAGGAAATGACTGTGAACAATTGGGTATGACAGAACAAAACGAGGAAATAAGATGAACCAATATATCGTTAAAGGTGCCCCTAATCACTATAGGATAATTACTATACTACACCACTACTAGTCACCCTAAAGGTTGATCCCGCCTACAGAACTTAATACTGCTAATGGCAGTTTCGTGTACCCCTAGCTACCTCCATAGGTGCCGTCTGCCCCTATCTCCACTAGGTGTACCCACTACCCCCATTCGATTGGCTCCCTAACTCGTAGATACCCGTGCTGGCCCCACAGTGGGGTGTATCACTCCCCAAAGTGGCAACCCGATACTACCAAAAATGCATGGCTTATATCTACACGATCCAACAACGTCTTACCTACCAGCCCGCACACGCATATGAACCCGTTGGACTTGCGTTGCCACCGCTGACCCGTTTTGACCTCTAACAATCAAATCCAGTACGCGTGTCCCATCCTCGACTTGGGTCGAGCCCACAAAGATACTTAATGGGTTACTGGTTTGAAAAGGGCCCCCATGCATGACACAAGCTTTCCACCTATGCTTGGTCCCCTCTAAGGTTTTTCCCACTTAACCCCATTCTTATTCATGTCTTCTTACATGTTTCAATCCTGGTTAAGTGCATCTAATCGTATTTCAAATGCCACCCAAGGCACCCACTAAATTCTCCATGCCACCCAAGGCACCCACTTAACCCCTTCATGTCCCATTACATGTTTATCTGGTTAAGTGTTTCTTAATTCATTAAGACTGTAACCTTGTAAAGACCTCCCACATTAGATTGGCATTTGTGGCAGCTGGATTTGCCGGGCGGGTTCGGGCAGTCTTACACCACAATCGAGCCTAACCTCGTGTCTTTATAAATATTACACATTTAATTCATGCCTTTGACCTCTCACATTAGACTGGCATTTGTGGCAGCTGGATTTGCCTGGTGGGTGCGGACAGTCTTACACCACAAAAGAGTCTAACCTTGTGTCTTAGGCGATTAATTACACATAATTAACTATCCCCAATTTGAATTAATTTCCCTATTCAAATTGTCAATCAATTACAAATATAACTATGTCCATAATTGAATCAATTATGTCCATATATTTATGGTATATAAAATTATACCAATTAACATCACATTTAAGGCATTTATGCCAATTCTCAATATTAAATCTTTTAATGTAATCCCCTTGCCCCACGTTGTACGTTCGTTCGCTTAACGTAAAATATATGTTAGACTCGAATAGTCTTACTTATGGGATAAAGAGAAAACATCACAACATGCATAGAATAAAAACTAGATCTAAACATAAGGGGTGAACTTGCATGTGTGAATAAGGTTTTTCATCTAAAACTTGCATAGGCCAAAGTCACAAATTTGCATAAACTATGGGTGTCATAGATCTAATCATAAGGTGTGAACTTGCATAGGCATTAGTCACAAACTTACATTACATGATTCATACTCCAACATATATATACTTGCATATGTGATTTATGCAACATAAACTATGGTGTAAACTTGCATCTAACTCACACATGTCATAGCCTAACTTTTGGATCCAATCTACACATAAAATAGATGTCATGAAACATGTAAGGTTGTCTATGATTCTCACTAACTTGCATATGATTCATATCTAAATTAACATCTAAACTTGCATATAGAATTATCAAGTTAAACTTACATATGATTTAACATATGAATCAGTTCTAACAATATAACCAAACTAGCATATGAAACATCATTATGAATTGATTGTACATAAGCCAACAATTAACATAGATTTACAACATAGATGATAACATCACAGCTTTACAACATAGATAATAACATCATAGATTTACAACATAGATAATAACATAACGGTCAATGATTTACAACATAACCATATAATCCAAATCATAACTCAACCTAATTAAATTGTTAATTATCTTATTAAAGAAATCGAACTCACAACTCAAAGAAGGTCTTGAGTTCTGGAATCTGAGTTCTAAAATTGATTTAGCTCGCCTTTGTAGTAGATTCGTTATTGTTTAGATTAGAGTTGAATAGAATTGAGTTGATTAGCTTTTCTTCCTCCTAAATGGTGGCGGCTACTCTAAATTGCAAGGTGATAGCATGACGACCGTAGTTCCAATTTTTTATTTGATTTTAGGGTTTGAGTCTACACATGTTTATATAGAATTTCAATTTAATTATAGCCGTCGGATGATCTTAGGGTTAATCAAAACCATTCAGTCAGGATAAGGTGACACCTCAGCCCTAATAACTCAGCAAGGAGTTAGAAAGGATTCAGCAATGAATCACAGTATGGATCAGATCACACCAGAAAGATGTGCAGGCTTTCTACTCGGCTTGGGCGCACTTGGGAAGTGCGCCAGTGTATTTTTGTACTGGCGCACTTCCCAAGTGCGCCACTGCATTTCTTATCTTCTTTTTCTTTTCCGCCTAACTTCGTTCGTCCATATCTCCTTCATACGGTGTCCGTTTTACGCAAACTCGGACTCTATCTCAAGCAGAATTCTGAGACAAACGCAATGGCTCAACCCGTTTTCCTTAATTCCCTTATTTGAAATTAAGTATTCTTTAATTTGTTAACTTTAATATTAAAATTACGGGGTGTTACATTCTCCCCTCCTTAAAGGATTTTGCCTCCGAAATCTCCAAGTTAAGGAGAATGCATATCCTAACATCCAATCATCCATCTACTCAACCATCAAACACAGGCATCCATTGTCCTTACAAAATTTCTAATGCTGTATGAACATATGCAAGGAGTGTGTGTATATGGTCCTTATCTATTGCAAAATCAGGCGGTCTGCTGTAACGACCCGGATTTTGCCCGCCCCCAATCGATCGCGAGATCGATCAAGACCGTTCAAACCCCGCATACGTTAACTTTGGGCATACAACACATCAGAACAACAACACAGACTTTTATAACATCAATAATAAATGTTACATCAGAGTACAGAATATATCATAGTACACTTTATAAAGTACAGCGGAAGATAAATTACAACAAAAGAAATATAATGCAGCGGAACTAATCTCAGCGGAAGGCCATCAATATTCTGGACCCAGCTTCAGGCTTCAAACCAGGATCCTGCTTAACTATATCTGCAAAAAGAGCTACTCGACTGCCCGTGTGGAAAGAGGGCACCCGAGTTTGCAAAGTGAAACAAACTACAGGTCAGTCAGGGGACTAGTGTGAGAATTCTATACTCAACTTATCTAATAAGTAGGCTAATCACATGACCACGCCGCTAACGCGGAACGGGTTTACTCCATTGGATTGCCAGTGCATAAATAAAGTACATCGTCAAATAACGCAATGCTTTTTAGAAAAATGAAACCATTATAAGAACCAGGTCCCATCACACAATGCAACGCAAACCGGAGGATAGGGTTTTACCTTATAATGGTCAAAAGATGCTTGATACGTAAAAACGATATTATTATTAGTGTGTGTATATACATATATTTAAAACATTTCAAGTATAATATCAATCCTAGACGGCATAGCTACCATCTAATATGTCGCCATACTAGTTATACAATCAAAACCGCAAGGACGTATTGGAAATTGGGTTTCCATCAGGAGTCAAGGCTAGGGAGGAGTTCCTGACCGATTCGAGACACTTTAGCAATGTCTCAGGATTCAGACGCTGGCGAACCCTTGGATACAGCAGGGCCGGTCCACAAATACTTTAGTGGATTAGTTATACCTGAACAAACGCTCCCAGATCCTATCGGACCTACAAATCAGCCGTGGGCGACCGATAAGAATAAACCGAGGCCTCGCAAAATTCCAACAACCACATAAGCAAATGTCAGCCAGTTTAAGCACTGACACCACTTCTAGCTAGAAAGAAACGTGTGCACTCCCTGCGTTCCCTTCTCCCGTTTTAGACTCAACCGGTGTGTGAGGCTCGCGAAGTCACTATATACACAAAGCTATGCCTAAAGAGACTGTGCTTTGATCAACAACCACAAGGCCTGCTTTTCAACAAAGCCTTGATCATTTGCATCTTAGCATGTCACATTGTCAGACCCTACCATATTATTGATCATCTACCAATATATATATAACCTCTAAGCTCATACGTCTTAGAGAAGGGTGATAAGTAAAGAATAAATTCTTTACCACCAAACAGAAATATATAATCAGTAGCGTTCAACAAATACAGTAGAAAGGAATACAATGTCAGACACACAATCCATTTACAAGTCCGCTCTGGGTCTGAGCGAAACAACGTGTCCGTCGATCTCCAAATGCATTTGGACGATCATTACTAAATACCTTGCCTTGGAAGGCCAATCCCAATTCAAGATACCAGTCATCATCATCCCAACGATGTGAAAACCTTCGGTCTTCAATCACCGTCTTCATCTTCGACTCTTGATCGTCGTGATAATTATTCAGAATGGGTTAAACCCGGTCTTTCTGAATAACTCGCGTATTTTGTGAATAAAAAGCAAATATTGGAAAATCACACATTACACCATATTCCAACAAAAGAATATTCTTTTAATAAGACATCCATATTAGAAGATTCTCATTAATTTTATCAAAGATAAACTCTGAGAATAAAATCTTAAATCTTCCTTAAAAGATTTATTAAAACTCCAGTTTTGATTTCATATCAAAAAATCATTATTACAAGATCATTTATTTTAAGCAATAAATCTTGTCTTAAACAGGTTAAAGAACTAGTATCCTTTAAAACACAGTTCACGATAAACCCTCAAATCAATTTCCAAAATATGGAATTCCACATAAATCAAATCAATACATAATCGATATAAATTTCTGTATCGGACTAATAATATAAATGGAATAACGACAAAGCCTCTTAAATTCCATATATAATATCGGTCTTCTTTTACAGAAGCCCATTTCGATTATTACCAATCGAATTTCCACTTAATTCCTATTTAATATATTAAATTGGAAAACTTGATTTTTAGAAAATGCCTTTTTAAATCTATAAAATAGATTAATAAATTCCAAATAATAATTTCAATGTAAATTGGATTAAAGGACAAATGTCATTTAAAACACTGTCCACGATAAATCCACTTCACATCTCAATTTATTTAATATCACAAAATATAATTGCAAATCCTAATAATCCTTTTAAAAAAACATATTTTAAAAATAATCAACAAAAATATTCTTTATATAAAAGATTCTAAATGAGAAGTATTCTTTATATTACAAATTTTTATCTTTTACAAATATTCTTTGTTTTAACATATACTTGATTAACAATATTTTATGAAAATATATATACTTTATATAAAAAGGATTTCTAATGTAAAAACATTCTTATTTAAAAGAACACCTAAATCAAAATGCAACTCAATCATTTACCATATAATTTGGATTATATGGATTTCACACAAATCATATATATGATAATAACAGTATAATCATCAAATCATCCATCTACATCCAAAGTATAATTTCCACTGTGTAAGCGTTAAAATTAAATAATAACGCTCATCGCAGCCTGTCGATCTAACGATCAACTGAATATTGAGATTAGTGTATGTAAATTTTCATCCCAACACCCGTGTGGGGTTTCAACCAACAACCAAATGATAAACTAATTTGTGCACTTGGGCTATGTGTGAAAATAATCGTCCCAATCACATAAACAAGTCGGGTAACTTGTAAATGGAAGTGTAATATACAATATATAACCATGACAAGAAAATATCTCTATTGCAATGAATGGATAAGAATAATAACTTCGTCTCTATTGACAATTTCTATTCCGCTAGTTTAAACTCAAACAAAAATGGTTATATTGTTTTGACAATTCTAATGCGACAAAAATGATAATTTTTGTTTCGACAAAATAAATATTTTGATTTAACTAACCAATCTTGACAAGTATATATCTTGCCAAACATAAGATATATATATATATATATATCTATATATAAATTGCTTTAACTAATTCATTTTGACAAAAATGAATATTTTGGTCCAATTAACCTATTTGGTCAAACAATAAAAATATGACTGTGTTTTGTCGACCAATCTATTTCGACAAACAAATAAGGGTGGTCTGTTTGTTTAATCGACAATTTCAATTTATCTAAACAACTGAAGGTGATATATTTGTTTGGTCAAACTTATGTACCAAAAATGATCATGTTTGTTTTTAACTATTACAAGTTGGGAAAAGGGACCAATTTATTTT
Organism: Allium sativum; assembly: GCA_030737875.1. Taxonomy (NCBI): domain Eukaryota; kingdom Viridiplantae; phylum Streptophyta; class Magnoliopsida; order Asparagales; family Amaryllidaceae; genus Allium; species Allium sativum. The sequence continues at coordinate 859,275,585 of CM060915.1, read as the reverse complement.
TATCAAGAATAAATTGTCAAAAGAGAATAATTGGTTTCAACTAATATAAATTGACAAAAGTGTTTATTTCATTTTAACTAATCAACTTGACAAAATGACTCTTCTTATTTCATATAAAATTACAATAAGAATGCAACTCTAAAATCTATTCTTCTATTGCAATGAATGGATAAGAATAATAACTTTTATTTCTAGTTTGTTTGAAACAAGGAATGCAAATAGAGAACAAATTCTATTTTTATATTTTCATTTGTGATTACAAATAAAAGAACAACTTTGTTTTCAATATATATATGTGCATTTGTGAATGCAAATAAAAGAACAATTTTAATTTCAATGAGTATTTGCATTTGTGAATGCAAGTGTGACGATCCCAAAACCCCGTGACAAAGTGTTAAGGATAATCATTGGAATATAATGTATTAATCATCATTAGCAGATCACAGATAATAGCATAAACAGAAAATAGAATAATTTACACACATATGACAGCGGAATCATATAGACATCATCACATCAGAGAAGCACAGTACATGATACAACTTAGTGCATAATGATACATAGTCAGTCACCATCGCCTGAGGCGGAATCATACATAAAGAGTACACAAAATAAATATCAGTCTACATCGCCAATGGCGGAATCATAATATAGATACAATAATGGCGGAGAAAATCCAAGTCAGCACGGTGTAGTCAAGCCTCGCCATGAGCCAAAAGGTGCGTCAGAAACCTGTAACTAGGCTGCCCGTGTGGAAATGAGGGCACCCGAGTTTGCAAGGTGAAACAAACTACGAGTCAGTCATAGGACTGGTATGAGAAATCTACTTAATTTATTAACAACAATAATAAGGCAAATCAAAGGACCACGCCACTTTCGCGGAACGGGTTTACTCCAATGAGTGCTAGTGCATGAAATAAAGTAAATGATTAAATCATCGCAATGCTTTTTATAAAATGAAGCCATTATAAGACTCAGGTCCCATCACACAATGCAACGCAAGCCGGAGGATAGAGTTTTTACCTTATAATGTCCAAAAATGCTTCATACGAATAAAACAAAAGTGTTTGATATTATTACTAGTGTATATATGTTTCAAAAGCAAATTCAATCATAAATATCAATCCTAGGCGGCATAGCTACCATCTACTATGTCGCCATACTAGTAATACAATCACGTCCGCATATTTCGTATTGGAAATTGGATTCCTTCATCAGTCGAGGCAAGGGGCAAGCTCCTCTCCGATTCGAGACACTCTAGCAAATGTCCCAGGACCCCACTATGATCCTTGGATCTTCAGGGCCGGTCCTCCCTTACTTTTGAGGATTAATTATTCCTGAACACACGTTTCCCGGTCCTTACAGACCTATATCGAGGCGCCTCGCATTCCAACAACCACACAGGTGAAAAGTATATATAATGTCAGGGCTGGTAGGTCACTGACACCACCTTAGCTAGAAAGAAACGTCGTGCTCTCCCTGCAGTCACTCTCCCGATTTTGACTCATACCGAGGTGTGAGGCTCGCGAATTCACGTTATACACAAAGCTACGTCACACAGACCATGCTTTGATCATCAACCACAAGACTTTGCTTTGCAACAGAAGCCTTGATCATATGCCACTTAGGCGTGCCACACAGGCAATCCACTCCATGCGACTGATTTCTATCAATACATAACCTTTGAGATCGTACGTCTAAGAGAAGGGCGTTAAGCAAGAGAGAAAAAATTCTCTGCCGTCAAACAGATGTATATTTAACAGAGATCAATCAGCACAGAACAAAATCCAGTGTCAGACACACAGTCCATTTACAAGTCCGTTCTGGGTCTGAACGAAACCGGAGGCACCAATTCCTCGCATATCCGTACAATCAACAGTATGTTTGGACGGTTACTACTTCAGTTCCTTCATGGTAGCTACTCCAATCACGAGCATCAGTAGCTCCCATCCATCCAATGTGAAGATCGTCGGTCTTCAACCGTCTTCCACTCTTCGACTTCTCGACGTCGATCGATTATTTGAAATGAGATGAACTCGGCCTTTTCAAATAATCCACTTATATTTAGATTTTCAAATCAATTATTCACATGATTGGACTATTCAACATTCACATTTCAGTTCTTTAGTTATAGTTTTCATGTCAAATACATTCAACCATCACATATCAAGCAAACACAACGAAATTGGTTTATTTCCACTCTATATCGTCTATAGTATTTTATAACGATATATCGCCATTTTTATTTAATTTAAAACGGCCATATTTAATTAAACGACATTTCAGGTCGTGCCGATGCACTGGCGTTGTTTTTCACTAATTTTGTTTTACACAGATCTGAAAATCTAACCGTTGGATCTTCACAAATTTTATATCATTAGGAAGGTCATTTCAAAACGAATCCAACGGTTTCAGTTTTGGGAAAATCCGACGGTCGGATCTTCCACACTAGCCATTTGAAGTTACGATTTCAATTTACGAACTGCAGCGTCGTTATTCGATTTAATTTAATTATATTTTTATATATATATATAAATATAATCGTTTCTGGCGCTGTTTTTCTTCAGATTTGAATTAAACATTCCAGACAATCCAACTGTCGGATCTTCACAAAGTTGGTGCCGTTGGAAAGATATTTCCAAGGCGAACCCAACGGTTGCGGTTTCGGGAAAATCCAATGGTCGGATTTCCCGCACTAGTCGTTTGAAATCACGGTTTCAAAACACGAACTGCACGTCTACTTTTCGTTTTAATTTTATTTATATTTATATAAATATAGTTCATTCAAAAATTCCTATATCGTTTTCACTTCAATTATTTCACTAACGCCTTTAAATTTTGGAAAATTTCGCCATAACCTCCTTTGTACGGGAGGGGCTGGGAAAATTCCCAAATAGCCACACGGGCGTCTCATGTCAAAAAGAAAAAGAAAAAGCCAAGCGGCTAGCCAACAGGCTCATAAAATCATCACCCAAAAAAAACAGTAAATGTGTACCTATTTGTCGGGCACAAAATTTTATTCCTCTTCTCTAGCCCCTTTGCTATAACCTGTTCAATAAACATGCATATACATATATACAATTTTTACCACTTATCATTTTCCATTCAACTTCATATTTGATTTACTTTGGTTTAAAAACACCATTCATTCAAATGTTGCATGCATAGGCTAAAATCATATCATTAGCTAATTAATGTATATTTCAACTCATGCACATTTATTTGAACAAGTGGCTATTTTTAACACTTCACATTTCAAAGATGATAAATTTGGCGAACTAAAATAGATTTCAACACATGACTATTTTATTTAGTTCCTATGCATGTTAAAAATAATATTTCTTCATAAATATTTATTTCAACGTCCGCATATCTCTAGCATATCACATATATGATAAGAATGATATTTTTATCATTTAAAATATTCATTCGACAAATGGATGTTTTCAACACTTCATAGTTTCAATAAAAATGTAATTTTTATTGTTCGATCTTTTTATTCAACACATGAACTTTTCCACTACACACACTTCTCAACACATGAGCATTTCCACACATGGATATTTTATTTATGTTGTTCATATTAGAAAGATGGAATTTTTATTGTTGAAACTATTTATATATAAGGCGAATATTTTTCATACTTCATATATATTATAAAAAGGTGATTTTTATTGTTTATACACTTCATTCATTCACAAATGAATTTAATTTTCACACATCACTTTTCAACACATGAACATTTCCACACATGGATATTTTTCGACACATGACTTTAATTTCAACGCATGAAGATAATTTCAACATATGCAAATAATTCTAACACATAAAGATTATTCAAAATTTCGGCAGCATAACGGCAGGGTAGTTAAAACCGGCACCGTCCCTAGTACGACTCCTCGCTCTACCTTAAAACCTCGCGGTTTTTTACAATGGGGATTCATGCATCTAATTCGCACGCAGGCGGCATGTTTTATTTTTATTTCCACAAATATTTCCAATTCATTTCAATCACCAATGGGTATTTTTCAACCACAACCAAACAATTTCAACCACAAATAATTATTCAACCATTCGTATTTTTCATCCAATATTTCACACCAATTCACAACAATAAATATCGTCCATGGTTTGTGGACGAGGGGAGTATATATATATATATATTTATTATAATTGCTATATTTCACTTGCATTTCAACACATATATCAATTATTCTATGCATGTATAATTCATACTTCGCTCACATAGCTTACACCACGCATGTACATGACATATACAACACGTGTGTAATTTATATTTCGCTAATATAATTTATACACGTCATTTTCCATTCAAATTCAGTTAATTTAGATTTCTCACATTGGTTTTCGGAGTGCTAAAAATCGTAGATGACTCAGAAAAATCCGCGGCTTCTTCTATGTGGTAGAGAGCTTCCTTGCGGTCCCGATGTTTCCTGTTTCATCGAATTTCGTCAACACACCAAAAAGATATGATTTTTCAAAGTGCAGACATCAAAAACGACTCACCTTTCAAGATGGTTCGAAACTAGGTTTGAGGTTTTCGCGAAATCCGTGGCACGTGAGGACGATCGGGGAGTTGGACGTGGAAGAGCTTCGAGAGGGGGTCCTGTCGGTGGTGGTTTGGTGGCGTTCGGTGGCAGATCAGAGCGGTGGCGGCGATGGGAAGTGATGGACTTTGGGCGCTCGATTCAGGCAGAGGAGGCGTCGATGGCGGTCGTGGGTGGGTCGGATTTGAAGAGGAGGCGGAGATGAAGCGAACATTAGTGGCGGCAGCGATGGGAAGTGGCGGAGGCGGCGGCAATCGAGGAGGGAAGCGGCGAACGGGTTTCTCCGTTGAAATCGAGGGTTACGGGTTTTTTTTTAAATAATGAATGGAATTTTCTGATTCACCGGAATATATTTATTTCAGAAAATTAGGGTTTTCGCCAACGAACTCCTTTTCAAGCCCAACGACTGTCGCCCCTAGCTAAATACCCCCATCCCGGACACAATGGGATATGTTTCGTTGTCCAATTCGACTGTTAGAGTCAGTTATTTTTTAAATTAAAGTATAAAACATTTAATTTTAACTTTGAACGCACATTTCAATTTGCCAGGGCCACAAACTGATTCGAAAAATTTCAGAAAAATAAATCTAGCTATGTTTTGATGCTGCGGTCCCAACAAAACTAGTTTCGTCGAATTCTGAGATTGTTTGAAAAATGGCCATTTTCTGGTCGATCCAATTTAACAAAAATTGACCAAACGCATTTTCTTTTGCCACGCTCACATACTAGCTTCAAAAATTATGAAATTTGAAATCTAGCAATAGTATGACATCCCGGACCCAACAAAAGTGGTTTCGTCGAATTCCGAGGTCATTTGCAAAATATCAATTTTCCAGGGCTATATATTCTATATAGCGACCATTCTGAAAATTCATTCGGCCATAACTTTTGATTCCCGTTATGAAACTTCGATTTTTCAGATTCTTTAGAAAGGTATTGACTAACAGATTTAAATATTCTTAGTTTCGCTAAAATCCATTATATTCTCCACCCTGCACAGTCAATCAAAGTTTGAATTCAAATTTTCAAACCGACTCACTATTTCTAATTCACTATTTTATTGAAATATTCTATTTCAATTGTTCAAATTTCTTTGAAATCACCAATTTAAAAATTTTAAATTGGCTCGTATTTTCGGGTTATTACAATCTCCCCCACTTAAAAATTTTCGTCCTCGAAAAGGAAACAACAGTAAAGTAGGAAACAAAATGTAAATGCAAAGTATTGTAAAGGTACCTTGCACCGGAGTTAGTCAGAGATGTCCACTCTGCATTTGGGGTAAGCTTGCTTAATGCTTTCCTCAGTCTCCCAAGTACAGTCTCTAGGATCACTGCTCCACTGCACTTTAACTAAATGAACCTTTTTGCTTCTTAGTTCTCTAGTTTCTTTGCCAACAATCTTTAATGGCTCTCTTCTGATTGCTAATTCTGGAGTTATGTCTATATCCTGTTGCGCTGCTTCTTCTACAACAAGATCCGGATCATAAACATGTCTTCTAAGTTGAGATATGTGAAATACATCATGCACTCCAAGCAACCAATCTGGTAATTGAACCCTATAAGCAAGAGTTCCAATTCGTTCGAGTATAGCAAAGGGACCAATAAATCTCGGTGCCAACTTCCCAGTTCTGCCAAATCTGATTACTCCTCTCATCGGAGAAACTTTCAAATAAACATGATCACCAACAACAAATGTCAAATCTCTCCTTCTAGAATCTGCATAACTTTTCTGTCGGCTTTGGGCGGTTCTCAATCGCTTTTTGATGAAGTCGACTTTATCAGATGCTTCTCTAATCATATCGGGTCCTAACACAAGTCTATTGCCAGGTTCTACCCAATATGCTTGTTAGACCAAAAAATGGTCCTAACACCCAAATCGTCGTATTTTGAGCATAGGATATGAAGAAATAACTGAAAAAATATAGAAAAAGTGAGACAACAGGATTTTTATAGTGGTTCGGCGTTAACGAGCCTACGTCCACTTCATATTTTCTCATTTCACTCATAGATTACAATTACAATGAATATTGTCTTTCAATCACTTGAATTCAATGAATAATTCTCTCCGAATCAATTGAATTTATTGAGGAAGATGGTGGTTATTCATGGAGAAGTGTTGGCCATGGCAGCCATGGAAGTTGAGATGCCAAAAGTCCCCTGAAAATGCCCTCTGAAGGTGTATTTATAGCTGTAGGAAAGCTCCTGGGAGGACTGGTTCGTGATGGGGTACGTGGCAGGCGATCCAGAAAAATAGGAGAGCCAGTAGCCTTGAGAATAGGTCAAAACAAGCTGCGTGTGAACAGGTCCGAAGTTCGGATCGCGGTCATAGGTCGGAACGTGGTCATGGGTCAGATCGCGGTCATGGGTCGGATCGCGGTCATAGGTCGGATCGCAGTCATAAGTCGGATCGCGTAGGCAAGGTCGGATCGGATAGCGTAGGCAAGGGCGGATCGGATCGCGTAGGCAAGGTCGGATCGGATCGCGTAGGCAAGGGCGGATCGGATCGCGTAGGCAAGGGCGGATCAGATCGCGGTCATATGCCAGCTTACACCCGTTCACGGAAATGGGCGTAAATTTCAAACCGTAAGTCCGATTGAGCCAAACCAAAGCTCAAACTGAAGCTAATTCAAAGGGCTACGAGTATATGAGGTGAATAGATCCAAATGAGGTCATTTGATAGGGGTTTCGGGCCAGTTTATACTGATGTTGTGATTTTGACCTAACTGCCTTATGTCTTCTGATGATGCTTCCAATGCCGGAGAGCGATGTTATCCAGAGATTCCATATGAGACAGCATTTACCCAGAGGTGTGTCAACATGATCTTTGCTTTGGGTAGCCTGGTCACAAAGCAGGCTAACATTTTGCCCCCCAAAGTACATCTTATCGAGGATGAGATGTGCTTTGAATATGTTGAGCTAAATCTTTCTAGAATATCATTTGTTCTTGTGAAGGCTTTATCCAATTGTTGCATTGCTTCCATTGGATCTAATCAGGCTAAGTTCTATGAGAGGAGTATTCGAGACGATCAAGAAATTGTTTAAACCTTGTCAAATCAAAAGATCTAATTCATCCGTCAAAAGTCATGCTAAATTGTCGGCTCCCGAGCATGATCCTACACGCGTAGGTCGTCGCCAAACAACATCATCACTCTATGCAAGCCAAGCGCGTGGTAGGGTTGGACTTTCTTTTACATATGAGTCAATAAATGAAGTAGCCACCCAAATCATGGGGAGATGTAAGAATCTTTGGGCTCTGAGCTAACAACTGGACTGTTGGGATAAAGCACATCAGAATCAACATACGAATTTGCCATTTGTACTCAAGATTGGACTGGCCTGATATCTTGATATTGATTTAGGATCTTAAAATCGCATTGAATCATAACAGTAAGGAATTCAAAAGCCATGATCACTTTGGATCGTAGTCGAGAGAATCCACAACTGTTACGGATCATTTCTTAATCCAATATTCACATATGAAGTAGTCAGTAAGGGACGTTACTAAAATTATGTGGACCAGTGCCTATAGGATTGTCACCATCGCAAGGTAGTAGATAGGTTTGTCACACCTTCCATTTGGTGTAGTTTGAGTCTTTAAGTTCACATTCGATCCACAAGCTAGCTCGCTTGGTCGGCAAAGATGAGTAAGGTTGTACTCCAGAGGCATGACGTACATGTTTTGAATCCCATTTCATGCCAGGATTGTCTTTAAAGTTAGTCTATGAACCGACACTTGTGCTCTCAGTGCCATCGGAGGACAAGCGAGGTCAGTACTTATGCCCCCAGTATCGATGGGGGTTGAGTTGAGTTAATAAGGCATTTAATCTTGAAGATTTTATACTTCCTGTCGTTGCATCTGGTAAGAGTTGCAGGTTCAGCAATCTTAGCCGACCCAGATCATTCTGTACTGTTTCTCAATTTAGCAAAAATCGGAATTGTATATGCAAATGGTTGAACCACGTTTGCTTTGATATCATCTCCTCTCTTTATTCAGATTGTGAGGATTGCCTCATTGGGCATCAGCGACTTCGGTTACTCTCATCAGATCAGTTGCGGAGTCAAGTAAGGTTGTTGAATGCGAATGAATAAATGTCGTTATGAAGTTAGTTGGGCTCCATCGTTTATGCTTCAGCATAGTCCGAAATGGTTATCACAGTCTTATTGAGTCTCTTTCTCATGCTCGGTTCAATCGAGCTTGACAAACAAGATCATGGGCTCGATAAGTGGTATAGATTCTCTTTGGAATTGCACATTCTTGTCGTTGTTTTCCAGGGCTTTTCCTTTGTCCTTATCGTTTCGGGAATTAGAAGGTACTCCATTCTTTAGTCAGGAAGGCCTCTAGGTCATTCGTCTCGACGCTAACACCTTTTTGTCATGAAAGTCTATCCACTTCAGGGTTGAATTCATCAAAATCTCTGAGCAAGTCTTGTTATAGAGAAAATTTAAAGTCCGGGGGAATAACAGGGGATCCTGACGTCCCACGTGTGAGGGCTGTAATTGTTGTTATCCACATCAACTAGAGGAGTACCGCTCCTCGAGAGGTGCCGAATTAAACTGGCGACCAGATCACCGTCAAAGAATTGCTGCACATTTTCAAAATCATAGCTGGTGCCCCCAGTATTGAATCTGAAATTACAAGGGGGTCTTTGTGGATTTCTTATTTCCGCATCGATGTTACTCCCAAGTCACGGGTCGAGTCATTCGACTCGACCGGGCTTCTGTTCTTCGAATTGTTGCGTTCCATCTTGGAGTTGAGCGTACTCTAGCGCTTGAGTACCCATTCGAGCTGGAGCTGAAGTTGGTCGTGCATGACCTAAGTTCATTGTGATTCTTGCATTCTCATCTAGGAAGTTGCAGGTAGCCGTTCCATCGCCCATGTTTCCATCTACGACGTTCTGAATCGAAGCTGCACGTTGTGTGACTGCTGATTGGTTCGTGTTCATCTCGGGTGTTCCCACTTGCTTTCTGCATGAAGGGAGAGGTTGGAGGCGAAATAGCTGCATCTTGTCCAATTGCTGTATGGGATATATCCAGCCTTATATGAGCTTCCCATTCTAGAAGTCGGTTGGGATCAGCAGATGGACATTCTCTTTGCATTTGTTTCTTGGTCCTCAAGGGGGCCTGTTAGGATCACAACACAAGTTAAACACATGCACTTAAGTTATGCCGTTTGTAAATATTTTCAATAGCCATGGCCCCAGTTATAGGGTAAGTGCGAAAGACATGCGGTCGGATCACTTCCCTTTCGAATTCAGACATGTATACATGAGAAGCGGAAGTCACTTTCAGAATTCAAGCGATCATACTATCCAAGCGTGGAGTAGGACGTGTTTGGGATGGTACAAGAAGCCTGTAGTTCATAAATGTCCAGAATTCCACGATTACGTCGAATCGTATTAAGGCCAAGGAATCAATGATCGCTCAAGATCGTACGAAGGTAGGGTAGACATCAAAAAATCTCAGGGCCTCGCCAGGTCCTTCCAGTTGCGAGTATGAAGTTGTATAACATGTCGCTGAACAATTCACTATCCAGACTTCTTTTCTGTCGTCGCCGTGAGTCGCACAGGCAGCTTAGAATTATACGCCTACATCATCCTTCTGGACGCGGCCCTTTAGTTATTCCCTACTGGTCTGCTGTTGTTGTGCGAGTTCGGATCTCGCATTTTGTCCAGCTTTGTTTTGTGAGAATGTACTTAGTGAATGAAATTCCATTTCTTTTTATACTGCTGTGTTCGTGTGCTACCCCCCCCCCCATTCCCGAAAACGAGTGGTTCGAGCTCCATTTTCATTCTTGGTCCCAGTCGTGTGACGGGATAGGAGCCCTTGAGTGGCATATGTCGTCATGCATTTATACTCTCCTGTCGTAGTTCGGGATAGAGTTTGAATTTAGCTTTAAGTCTGCACCCCGATCCTTCAGCGGGGTATGAATCCTTGTGGCGCTAAGTCTCTAGCGCTTTTATACTCTCCCGATCCTTCAGCGGGCTAGAGTGCTCATGGCACTAAGTCTCTAGTGCTTTTATACTCTCCCGATCCTTCAGCGGGTTAGAGTGCTTTCTCAGTGCTTAATCATAGACGCTTTTATGCTCTCCTGGCGTTCGCCAAGGTTAGAGTTCAGACTCAGCTGTTCAGTCGCCCCCCGATCTTTCAGCGGGGTGAGAGTCCTTTCGCATTATCCTGTACCTGCGAGCATTCCATAATTAGTTATGCATTTAAACATTTGAAACGCAAATAAACAAATAAGTCATGAAACATTATAAGTTATCAGTGCAACTTATAAGTGAAAGTGCAGTAAAGTAGTATGTATGTATAGGTATGCCCCCAATCAATCATTAACTTAGTGCCTGGCCAGGTCTTGTTGAGGATTGATTAGGACCATAACTGTGTTGCCCCCATGCCCGGACATGGAGGATTTGGGATCAGCTTCCATCCTGCCCCCCGATCCTTTAACGGGGGAGGAATTTTCCCGTGGCTCTACGTCTCTAGCGCTTTTATACTCTCCCGATCCTTCAGCGGGTTAGAGTTGCTGGGGCGCTGAATCTCTAGCGCTTTTATACTCTCCCGATCCTTCAGCGGGTTAGAGTTGCTGGGGTGCTGAATCTCTAGCGCATTTATACTCTCCCGATCCTTCAACGGGTTAGAGTTCGAGCTCGGTTCATGATCTGCTCAACGATCCTTCAGCGGAGCAGAAGTTCTCAGCGCTAAATCATAGACGCTTTTATACTCTCTCTCGACTCTGGAGAGTTAGAGTTGGGACTCAGCTGTTCCATCGCTCCCCGATCCTTCAGCGGGGTAAGAGTCCTTTCTCAGCGCCAAATCATGGACGCTTTTATACTCTCTCTCGACTCTGGAGAGTTAGAGTTGGGACTCAGCTGTTCCATCGCTCCCCGATCCTTCAGCGGGGTAAGAGTCCTTTCTCAGCGCCAAATCATGGACGCTTTTATATTCTCCTGGCGGTCGCCAAGGTTAGACTTTTGCTCAGGCGGCTCCGATCATGGTACACCGCCATGCCTTGTGGACATCATCTTCGCGTCCTTTATACTCTCTCTCAGCTCTGGAGAGTTAGAGTCACGGATGAAGCGGTCTGCAATCATGCACGCTCATCAAACTCATCCTAGGTTTACATTTTAATCCAAGCTCCGAGGATTAAAACCAGTCGGACAAGCAGTTGGAGCATTTGCCAAGGCTTTGAGTTCCTCTGAACAGTCTACGGGAGGAATGGTTGGCACCAGACTTCGGGTACCTGCATTATTCACACCGCACGAATTAGTCACGTCAGTAACTCGGAAAGCATGTGAAAGCAAATTTTATGATTGAAAAGTAAGCAAATTAAGAGGCAGTGTTGCCTCCTTTATTTGAATTCATGTAATCTGGTGGCGTCGAGCATAGGATCGAGCCATGTAGGCGGTCACACCGCGTCCATCAGGAGTCGGACTATGACTTTGTAACTCAATGATTTATGTTCAATTGTCTTGTGGTCTGCCACGTGTGAGCCAAGGATTGGATGGTCATCCCGAATCCACCTTGAGCTATACAGCATTCTTTAGACGAAGAGCGTGGCTTTGTAAACGAGCAGTTCAGTCGAGCTCGTTATAGTATTGCTCTATGGCTCTATATGCGGGTGTTACAAGTTTGATCGGTAGCAAATCCTGGATACCTACACCATCCACATATTAATTCATCTGAGTTAATTAAATCAATAACTCATAAATCATGCAAATATAAGAGTCATGGTTATAGGATAATCCTGTTAAAGGAATGAGTATCATTCTGAGTGAAAAATGGCGTTGCATATTCATTGCAGGTCCATTTTACTTCGCCCTATCTCTGCCAATAAAGGGCTGCCAAAGTCCTTTAGTTGATGAGGGGTATCTTTTCAGATTATCATGGGGGTGGCAGTCCCAAAAAATGAATAGACCTTGGTTGGGGTCTTGAGATGGCAAAGGCGGCTAGGTAGGTACTATAAGCGAGTGATGAGGTCGCATCTCCTTCAAATCGTCTTTTTGCCCCCGTACTGAGGGTAAGGATGGAGTGTCAGGAAGTCATGACTGGATTGCTAATGGTAGCACATCTTTGCATTGGTGTTAGGTTGTAAATTAGCATGAGAACAATGGATTCATGCTAATAGAAATTTTTGCACTTTCCATGCTAGGAAATAGGATATTACTGCTGGTGGGATAATCATATCACATAAATTTGCTGATATACCCTCGATCCCATATCGGGGACAAGGGTTAGTGCGCCGACAATCAACCAACATTCATGCGTAAGCGTTCTAGATCTTCAACTTGCTAACTTTCAGGCAAGACTAAGTCAATTGGCCAGGCAAATTCTTGATGTATCAGCTCTGAATTAGATGATGTAATCTCGAGCAATTTATGCTCAAATCTGTAGTTGCCCCCGGCCTTAGGGGAGTGAGTCACTTGGCAGATAATCGATGAAAAGAGTGGAAGTATGAGTCTTCACTTTCTAACTTCAGAACGCCGTTCGCCAGAAGTTTCATTCATGTACATCTCCCATCTAATGGGTGGCTGACTGGTGATTTGGTCGAATCATTCAGGGCGGTGAATTCGGCAATTGCACTCGTTGGTGTTTGTTTTGGGACAATCTTCCAAGAGAAATAGGCAATGTCGAATTGCATGTCATATCTCGAGGCATAAAGAACGATTGCACGCCTTTCACTTCACCTTGTTAGATGCATTCTGTGCTGTAGGAAATTTATCATGGAGTTAACCATGACTCTTTTCCGGGTTTGGTCTCCAACGTTGGATCAACTTCCATTTTATCAATGGTTGTATTTCATAGTGTCTTGATGGGGATCATCTCTATCTTTTCTGGATTATCGGAACTTTCTTATTCGACCAGATGATTCGACTTTAGATCTTCTGTGTATGAAATATGAGGTATGTTGTAACGTTCCAATCCATCCAATAACTCTTCTGCCCATTCTAGGTAAGCTGCGAGTTGTGGTTTCTCCGACTGGAATTCCTTTCGAGTCGTCCTTCGGGGGTTATCTGCAAAACTTCGGCGTTGGATTGCCGATCATTTCTTGCACCGTCTGTATACAACTTCCAGGTGCTTGATTTCATCTTTCATTTCGAATGGCAACTCCATATAAAATCCCGCGATAGTGAACTTACTGCATACGTCTTATTTGCTTGACGGGAGCACACTTCAGGTTTATACTCAAGAAATGACTCATAATTTGGGATAAAATCCCGCAAATATTAGCACTGGTCCAAACGAACACATCCAGGCTCGCCTACAGAAAGCATATAAGTTCTCTCGTTCGGAAGAGGTCTAAAGAAGATCCGATGTGAAGACCTTAGTCAGGTCGGCGTCACCAGTCGGAACACGTGCAGTTGCGTTATTAGATGTCACCCTTCTTCATCCCGAATCACCATCCTCTCTGGAATCTATGTCTTCGGGCAGGTCGTTTGGCAATTCCTTTTGCGATGCTCCCATTATTCGCAATATTGACACCTCCTTCACACTCCATTTCATCTGGAGGGGAAGCGTCTTTGGGTTTCACGCAATCTCTGTTGCGTAGCATATTCCATCCTTCCTAATCAGTCGGCTTCTCCAATAACTTGGTCACCATAGACCAGTCTCACTCCGTCTTTGGTAGGGATATTTAATGGTTAACACCAAGATGCTATGTAAGCTCTGAATTCCGCTAGACCTGGTTGGTTGAGACCACGATTAGATAAGCTTGAATGCAATAGCATGGCTTGCAAGGCTTCAAGTAATGTTCATACATTCTGTCATAACTGTTGTATGAAGTGGATAGCTAATGGTTGGTTCATATTTGTGTTGATCTCAAGTTCTCATCTCTCAACCGAGATCGTATGGTGGCTGGTGAGCAGTCAAATTGCTATCGCCCGGGCAAGGATCCATATGCCCGATCATGGCCCACGATGGTTCAATTGGTACCTAACTCTGGGCACCAAAGTACATTGATCTACCCTTCATTCTATGGAAATCAGTCTTCCTTGATGCGGTTGACGACAAATAGGCATTGCAAATGTTAGCTAAGCTTTTCAAGGAGTGAACTGTGGGACATATATTTTTCACCACGCCATTCAAGCGAAGGGTAACTTTGTAGTGCTAGGATCCTTTCTTGCTATTGGATATCCCATCATTGAGAATCATGGCCATTGGGATCTTCTGAGTCACCTTTAGAGTAGTGTCTGGATCGTTCTATGTCAATGGCATCTGGGACTCCGCCTGTTGGACATGTTTAAGCCACGTAACTAGGTGATCACCACTCGTTCAGGAACATCATCGGTTGCATTGGGGAGATCTTTACACCATCGGAGCTCTGGAAGAGGAGGATGTTATGAGACCATCATTATTTTGTATACTGCCATAGTCAGTGTGTCGAATCTTTTCAACAACTCCTCACATTCAATAACATCGGTAGATAGAGGTCATGGCTTCTGGAGGAATTCTAATTGTTGCCATTCCGTTGTCAAATTCTTTGACAATCCGTTTATTCTTTATTGACAAGCTTTGATGAATGCTGTTGGCCAACATATATGTTGATCTGAAGATGAGCCATGCTCCGAGCCGAAGGCGAGGCCGTGCTCCGAGCCGAAGGCGAGGCCGTCAGCGGGTTCGGGCGCAGCGCCGGCGGGGGTCCGGGGCCCCGTACTCCCGGCGGCGATCGACCTAACCGGTTAGGTCGAAAATGTGGGCACCGCACGATTTTTTTGATTTTGGAACATGGAGCCTTTTCTGAAATGATCTGAAAATTGTATTTTTTCCAAAAATTGTCACTTTTTTGGATCGGGTCGTGACCCTTGTTCGTCGTCATTTTTCCGGGTCGCGGTTCGCTACTGTCCTCCGGTTCGTGGTCCAGCTTGGCGATCGGGGTACTCCAACCTTCCAGCTTCGGATCGGTTCGTGGTCTTCTCCAGTTCGTGGATATGTTCACAACAATTGCTCCAAGTCGGGTCGTGGAAGTATCACCGGGTCGGATCGCGACTTCCTTGCTCGGTCGGGTCGTGGGTTCATCTTGAGACCGGATCGTGGTCTCCCCGCGATCCGCGATCCGTGATCCGCGATCCGCGATCCGCGATCCGCGATCCGCGATCCGCTCGACCTGCTCCAGCACATTTTCTTTATTATCCTCATTTGGTCGTGAAGCTTGTGAACCCTTAGCTTTTTTTCGAAGGTATGAAGCTCTGATTTTCTGAAATCAACGAAATATTCAAAAATGGTAGAAACACGGACTGTTTTCTTCGAACTTTCAAATCCAAATAGTAGAATAGCAATCCGATAGGTTGAGAATTCGGTTCTCAGTGAAAGCACCAAAATGTTAGACCAAAAAATGGTCCTAACACCCAAATCGTCGTATTTTGAGCATAGGATATGAAGAAATAACTGAAAAAATATAGAAAAAGTGAGACAACAGGATTTTTATAGTGGTTCGGCGTTAACGAGCCTACGTCCACTTCATATTTTCTCATTTCACTCATAGATTACAATTACAATGAATATTGTCTTTCAATCACTTGAATTCAATGAATAATTCTCTCTGAATCCATTGAATTTATTGAGGAAGATGGTGGTTATTCATGGAGAAGTGTTGGCCATGGCAGCCATGGAAGTTGAGATGCCAAAAGTCCCCTGAAAATGCCCTTTGAAGGTGTATTTATAGCTGTAGGAAAGCTCCTGGGAGGACTGGTTCGTGATGGGGTACGTGGCAGGCGATCCATAAAAATAGGAGAGCCAGTAGCCTTGAGAATATGTCAAAACAAGCTGCGTGTGAACAGGTCCGAAGTTCGGATCGCGGTCATAGGTCGGAGCGCGGTCATGGGTCGGATCGCGGTCATGGGTCGGATCGCGGTCATAGGTCGGATCGCAGTCATAAGTCGGATCGTGTAGGCAAGGTCGGATCGGATCATGTAGGCAAGGGCGGATCGGATCGCGTAGGCAAGGGCGGATCGGATCGCGGTCATATGCCAGCTTACACCCGTTCACGGAAATGGGCGTAACTTTCAAACCGTTAGTCCGATTGAGCCAAACCAAAGCTCAAACTGAAGCTAATTCAAAGGGCTACGAGTATATGAGGTGAATAGATCCAAATGAGGTCATTTGATAGGGGTTTCGGGCCAGTTTATACTGATGTTGTGATTTTGACCTAACTGCCTTGTATCTTCTGATGATGCTTCCAATGCCGGAGAGCGATGTTATCCAGAGATTCCATATGAGACAGCATTTACCCTGAGGTGTGTCAACATGATCTTTGCTTTGGGTAGCCTGGTCACAAAGCAGGCTAACAATGCTGGAGATCTGCACGGTCTGCCATATAATGCTTCAAATGGCGACATCTTCAAACTTGCTTGATAGCTATTGTTATATGAGAATTCTGCCAAATGCAAGTGATCTTCCCACGACCCACCAAAGTCAATTATACAAGCCCGCAATAAATCTTCTAGAATTCTATTCACCCGCTCAGTTTGGCCATCTGTTTGAGGGTGATAAGCTATACTCATATTCAGTTTCATTCCCAATTCTGTCTGGAAAGCCTCCCAGAATTTGCTAGCAAATATCGGGTCTCTATCACTGACTATGTTGATGGGAATTCCATGCAGCTTAACGATTTCTTTGAAATATATCTGTGCTAGACTTCGAGCGGTTCTATTGGATCTGACAGGTATAAAATGGGCAGTCTTCGTGAAGCGATCTACGATTACCCAAATACTTTCATTACCTTTCCTAGTTCGCGGCAAACCATCTATGAAATCCATGGAAATCTGTTCCCATTTCCAACCTGGGACTTCCAGCGGTTGCAACAATCCAGCTAGCTTCTGTTGGTCGCTCTTGACCAATTGACAAGTAGGGCATCTGCTAACATACAAAGAAATATCCCTTTTCATTGCCCTCCACCAGAAAGTGCGTTTGATATCGTGGTACATTTTACTCACACCAGGATGGATGCAAAATTTGGATTTATGGCATTCGTCTAGCACTTCTCTTCGAAGGCCTAGAATATTTAGAATGCAAATCCTATTATTTAACCTGAGAACCCCCTTATTGTCAATACGAAAACTCGTGGTTTCACCTTCCTTGACCCTCTGACTGATTCTCTGAATGAATTCATCGTCTTTTTGAAGGGCTGAAATCCTATTAATCATTCCAGGTGTAATTATAAGATTGGCAATGATTGCGGTTTTCCTACTAAGCGCATCCGCTACAACGTTAGCCTTTCCCGGCGTATACATGATATCAAGATCATACGCTGCAAGAAATTCTAGCCAACGCTGTTGTCTCAAATTCAGATCTTTCTGGGTGTATAAATACTTCAATGACTGATGATCTGTGTACAGTATAAATTTCTCGCCCAATAAATAATGCCTCCAGATTTTTAAAGCAAAAACGATGGCTAGCAACTCAAGATCATGAGTCACATAATTCTTCTCATGTGGTTTCAGTTGGCGGCTTGCATAAGCGACTACTTGGCCTCTTTGCATTAACACTGCACAAAGACCTCTAATAGAAGCATCTGTCCAAACCGTTAAATCCTGATTGCCATCAATAATGGTTAACACTGGAGCAGTCGCCAGTTTTGATTTCAATTCCTGGAAAGCTTCTTCACAGTCGGAAGTCCACTTGAACTTCTCATGTTTCTTTGTGAGCTTCGTTAACGGACCGGATATCTTTGAAAAATCCTTAACGAACTTTCGATAATAACTAGCCAACCCCATAAAACTTCTAACCTCTGTGGGAGTAGTGGGTTGTTTCCAGTCTTGAATCGCTGTTATTTTGCTTGGGTCAATAGAAATCCCTTTCTCTGACACGACATGGCCAAGAAACTTCACTTCTTCTTGCTAGAAGACACATTTAGAGAATTTGGCTTTGAAGACGTTCTTCCTCAGAATCTCCAATACTTGTTCTAAGTGTTTTTCATGCTCGGGTTTTGATTTGGAGTAGATTAAAATATCATCGATGAATACGAGGACAAATTTATTCAGAACTCCCCTGAACACTCTATTCATTAGATCGACAAAGTATGCTGGAGCGTTGCACAGGCCGAACGGCATTACTAACCATTCATAAAATATGTCTGGACCTCTGAAAGCTGTCAAAGGAACACACTCTTCTGCTATTCTCAATTGATGAAAACCTGTAGCTAGGTCCATTCGGGAAAATACTTTCGCCCCATTCAATTGGTCTAGCAAATCATCGATGCGGGGTAATGGATATTTATTTTTGAGCGTCTGTTTGTTGAGGTCTCGGTAATCAACGCATAATCGAAGAGTACCATCTGACTTTGGGACAAACACAACAGCTGCACCCCAATTAGAAAAACTAGGTCTGATTAGACCCTTCCACAACAGTTGACGAGTTTGATCGCCTAATTCTTCTTTTTCCTTCGGAGTCATTCTGCGAATTGGATGTACCACTGGTCTGGCATTGGGAATTAGATCGATCCGGAATTCTATTTCTCTTTGCGGAGGTAAGTTTTCAACTTCTTCAAACACGTCCGCATAGTTTCTAACAATCAGAATCTTTTCCATGGAAGTGGGGATAAGTTCTAATGCCGACCAAAATTCTTTTCTATCTGGATTCGAACCATGACATGGTACCGTAATATATCCAAGCTTCGTTCGAATTTTAACGATTCTTTCTGCACAATTCACTTAGACTTCATATTTCGTTAACCATTCTAACCCAAGGATAACGTCGAATTCGGGAAAATCCATAATGATCAAATTAATGGGAAATTTGTAGGAAGAATAAGAGATTGGCACTCTACAACATGAACTGAGAATAATAGAACCACCTATCGGATTATGTACTTCAACCGATTCTTTAAGCTTTCTCTGTTTTAACTTTAATTTGTGCATTGTGTTACTAGCAATAAAACTACGTGATGCACCTGTGTCAAACAATACAGAGACAGGAATATTTTTAATTGTAAGGGTACCTCCCAAAACATCGGGTTTACCTGCTCCATCGGAAGCAGCTGGTGGGCTCGACCCGTCATATACATGAGCTACTGTGGCCTTCTTCAGCAAAGGACAGTCTTTGACTAGATGATCGGTCTTGCGGCAATTAAAGCAGGAGCGAGGGTTTTGAGAACCCTGGCTTGAACCTTGTGAATTTGTCTTCTGCCTCTTCGGGGCTGTGTACACATTAGAGTAGTGCCCCACTTTGCCATAGTTAAAGCAACTTCCTCTCGGCGGCTTGCTAGTCTGAGGTTTTGAAGATGCTGCTTGGCTTGACTCAGCTTGATTCGCAGCAGGCTTGCATTTGTTCCCGGCTTGGCTTCTAGCGCGATCCTGCTCCAGATGCCTATGGTCTAGGTCTTCGTAGTTGCATGTCATTTCCACCAGTTCGTTGAATTCCAGCTTGACATGGGCCATGGCTCTATCATGATACTGTCGCCTTAGCCCAAGGATAAACCTCTTATTTTTTGACTTTGCAGTGGCGACGAGCTCCGGAGCATAGGGCGACAAAAGTGTAAATTTATTCAGATAATCCTGCATGGAAAGATCCCCCTGCTGGAGGTTGGCGAAGTCATCGTGCATTCGTTCTAGAGCTTGTTCTGCGACATATTTCTCCTTGAAGAGTTCTTTGAATCCATCCCATGTTCTTCCAGCTTCTCTATTCCCGGCGGTGAGAGATTCCCACCATAGTTCAGCTTGTTCCTGCATAAGCCAGGCGCCCATAATAGCTTTATCTTCGTCTCCAAGCCTTAGGCCTTCAAGAATTTTCTCGCATGTTTTGAGCCATGCAAGGGCCTCTATTACTGTGCCAGTTCCCGAGAAGGTCTTGCCTCCTATGTTTTTGTATCTCTTAGCTACACGGTCTAGCTCGAAGTATTGAGCGGCCGGAGGTTGTATCAAAGGTCCTTCTTGAACTGGGGCTTCTCCCCTTCCTCGGCCTCGGCCGGCACGGCCTCCTCTAGCGGCGGCTGCTCTGGTTGCCATTTCTCAAGTTCTGTATAAGCAAGAAAAGAGTCAGCTAACAGAAATGATAGTTTATTGCATGATTAAGCAGAAAATTTACGAAAATATAACGATGGACTGATCAAATTGTTTTTGCTATTCTGCTCGGCTCATTCTAGGACTTTACTAGTCCTATCTCTAATGAGTGACTTGCCTTAGAATACTACTGATTCTATTTTGACGAAGTGTTTAATGTGTTAGACTCCAGAACTAAGGTTAACCAAAGCTCTGATACCAGCTGTGACGATCCCAAAACCCCGTGACACGGTGTTAAGGATAATCATTGGAATATAACGCATTAATCATCATTAGCAGATCACAGATAATAGCATAAACAGAAAATAGAATAATTTACACACATATGACAGCGGAATCATATAGACATCATCACATCAGAGAAGCACAGTACAGGATACAACTTAGTGCATAATGATACATAATCAGTCACCATCTCCTGAGGCAGAATCATACATAAAGAGTACACAAAATAAATATCAGTCTACATCGCCAATGGCGGAATCATAATATAGATACAATAATGGCGGAGAAAATCCAAGTCAGCACGGTGTAGTCAAGCCTCGCCATGAGCCAAAAGGTGCATCAGAAACCTGTAACTAGGCTGCCCGTGTGGAAATGAGGGCACCAGAGTTTGCAAGGTAAAACAAACTACGAGTCAGTCATGGGACTGGTATGAGAAATCTACTTAACTTATTAACAACAATAATAAGGCAAATCAAAGGACCACACCACTTTCACGGAACGGGTTTACTCCAATGAGTGCTAGTGCATGAAATAAAGTAAATGATTAAATCATCGCAATGCTTTTTATAAAATGAAGCCATTATAAGACTCAGGTCCCATCACACAATGCAACGCAAGCCGAAGGATAGAGTTTTTACCTTATAATGGCCAAAAATGCTTCATACGAATAAAACAAAAGTGTTTGATATAATTACTAGTGTATATATGTTTCAAAAGCAAATTCAATCATAAATATCAATCCTAGGCGGCATAGCTACCATCTACTATGTCGCCATACTAGTAATACAATCACGTTCGCATATTTCGTATTGGAAATTGGATTCCTTCATGAGTCGAGGCAAGGGGCAAGCTCCTCTCCGATTCGAGACACTCTAGCAAATGTCCCAGGACCCCACTATGATCCTTGGATCTTCAGGGCCGGTCCTCCCTTACTTTTGAGGATTAATTATTCCTGAACACACGTTTCCCGGTCCTTACAGACCTATATCGAGGCGCCTCGCATTCCAACAACCACACAGGTGAAAAGTATATATAATGTCAGGGCTGGTAGGTCACTGACACCACCTTAGCTAGAAAGAAACGTCGTGCTCTCCCTGCAGTCACTCTCCCGTTTTTGACTCATACCGAGGTGTGATGCTCGCGAATTCACGTTATACACAAAGCTACGTCACACAGACCATGCTTTGATCATCAACCACAAGACTTTGCTTTGCAACAGAAGCCTTGATCATATGCCACTTAGGCGTGCCACACAGGCAATCCACTCCATGCGACTGATTTCTATCAATACATAACCTCTGAGCTCGTACGTCTCAGAGAAGGGCGTTAAGCAAGAGAAAAAAAATTCTCCGCCGCCAAACAGATATATATTTAACAGAGATCAATCAACATAGAACAAAATCCAATGTCAGACACACAGTCCATTTACAAGTCCGTTCTGGGTCTGAACGAAACCGGAGGCACCAATTCCTCGCATATCCGTACAATCAACAGTATGTTTGGACGGTTACTACTTCAGTTCCTGTAATAACCCGGAAAATCTGGGCCAGTTTAAAATTTTTATTTTGGCAATTATGGCGGATTTTCTATATTTAAAATGAATTATTTTAAATAATATCGACGAGAAATTTATTTTGAATATAATTCGAACGTATATATTATACGCGTCATCGTTAGAATATAAAAATTTATATATATAATTATAAATAGAATTGAAAATGGCGCGGTAGTTCGAAAATTCAATTTCAAACTTCAATTGAATGTACCGGGTGCAAAACAATCCGGATTTTAGTGAAACAAAAAATAATGGGATCTAATTAATAATATCTTTCCAACGAATCCGAATAATCAGGATTTCATAGCGGGAATCAAAAGATATGTCCAGTTGAAAATTCTGAATAGTCGCTATGGAATTCAGGCCCTTAAAAAATGGACATTTTGCAAATGACCTCGGATTTCGACGAAACCAGTTTTGTTGGGTCCGTGGTGCCAAGTTATTGCTAGATTTCAAATTTCATAATTTTTCGAGTCAATATGTGAGCGTGGCAAAGGAAAACGCGTTTGACCAGTTTCTGTTGAATTTAATCGACTGGAAATTGGCCATTTTGCAAACGGTCTCAGAATTCGACGAAACTAGTTTTGTTAGGACCGTATCGTCAATACGAAGCTAGAAAATATTTTTCTGGAATTTTTCTAGTTGTTATGTGACCCTGGTAATTTGAAATGTACGTTTAAAATTCAATATAATGATTTAAATGTAAATTAAACGGAAACTGATTCAAACAGTCGAATCAGCTTGCGATATATATCCCATTGTGTTCAGAATTGGGGTAATACGCTATGGACGACAGGCGGTGGGCCTCGTTTCGAGGTCGTATGAAAAAGTCAACTTTTTTCGAATAAAATAATTAATTAAAAAAAAAAAAAATATAAACCCTTTCCCTTTATCTTTCTGGCCCCCCCCCCTCTTGTTATCATTTCAGAACTGAAAGAAAAAAAAAAAAGAAAAAAAAAAAAAAACGTTAGCCGCCGTTGCCCAGCCCTCCCCGCCGCCGATTCCTCCGCCACCTCCTCCCCAGGCCGGTGCGCCTCCGACCTCTCAAACCCCCACGCCCCGCCACGAAAACCCCCCCCCTTCGATCTCCTCCCCCTCGCTCCTCTGTAAAAAACCGCAACCCCCAACCCACCCAACTCCGCCGCGCCGCCTCATCGACCGCCCCTCACCACCAGGCCGCGCCGCCTCATCGACCCCCCCTTCCAGTCAGCGACGCACTCCCCCCCCTGTAAGTTTTAAACTGTTTTTTTTTTTATTATTTACTTTAGACTGTTTTTTTTATTTACTTTAAACTGTTTTTTTTATTTTATTTAAAAACTGATTTCTTTTAGTTTTAAAAACTGTTTTTTTAGAATATAGAAAACAGAATTTTTGAAAAGATTTAAAAACAGAACTGATTTAAAAGAATAATAAAGACTGCATTTTGAAAAAGGATTTAAAAACTGCATTTTTATAAAAGATTTTAAAACTGATTTTATAAGAATTTTAAAACTGATTTTAAAAGAATTTTAAAACTGATTTTTTTTTTAGGAGAATTCTGATTTTACTTTAAATAGAAAATGGGTTAAATTTTAAAAAGAAAAGGTTTAAACTTTAAATAGGAAAGGTTTAAACTGTAAAATGGAAATAAAAATTCGATTTTTATATATT
The DNA here is from genome assembly GCA_030737875.1 of Allium sativum. Taxonomy (NCBI): domain Eukaryota; kingdom Viridiplantae; phylum Streptophyta; class Magnoliopsida; order Asparagales; family Amaryllidaceae; genus Allium; species Allium sativum. The sequence continues at coordinate 859,251,596 of CM060915.1, read as the reverse complement.
GAACTTTGAAATAAAAATTCGATTTTTATATATTGAACTTTGAACTAAAAATTCGATTTTTATATATTGAACTTTGAACTAAAAATTCGATTTTTAAATATTGAATAGCGAAGTAAAAATGTGATTTTTACGTATGTAGTGAAAGCAGCAACGAAGGTGATAAAAAGGCGAAACGACGAAGACTTCTGCAAAAGAAGAGCCGTGGAGCTAGGATAGCTATAAGTGAGAATTTCTCACCTTTCAATTTATTTTTCTAGTTATATATATATATATACTAGGATGCAGACGGTGCTTAGTAGCACCCGACACAATCGTCCACAGACCATGGACTTGTTTGTTTGACTGTTTGGTGATTGATTGCGATATTGGTTTGAATGTGGTTTGTGGTGTGAAAAATCGAATCGATAAATTGGTTAGGATTAGACGTGCGCCGTTATAAGGCGAAGGAGTAAGGCTAGGTTAGACCCTTACTCCAAAGTTTGTGGTTTGCATAACGAATTGATTTGATTGATGTGTGAATGGCGTGGGCCTTCACTAGACCGGGGATAAGGCTAGGCCTTGTCCCGTTTCTAGTATCGTGTCGTTATGCCGCCGAAATTTTCTAAAATAAGTTAGAAAAATAAAAATAGCATTTTATTTAACGAATGAACTGAATAGAAATTCATATGTTAAAATAAAATGTGTTATCGTTAAAAATATAATTTTTAACGTGAATGTGAATAAATAAATATTCATTTACAAACCAGACGGTTTGTTTATGTACACCTATTTGAATGACGTTGATTGGGTCGATAAATTTTACACATCGCCTAACTGCACAAATAAAATATGTGTTTGATTGTTTGAAACCCCACACGGGTGTTAGGATGAAATTTGAAGTTCACTCATCCTGATTGATTAAATATGTCGATCGATTGATTGACAAGCTGCTATAAGCGTTAAATGTCTATATTTGATGCTTATACAGTGTAGTGCACTTTGGTTGATGGTTGATTATTCATCGTTGTTGATATATACATGTGTTGTAGAAAATCCATATAATTAACATTATATGGTAATTGATTGGGCCTCATTCCAGTTTCGAAAAAAAAAGAAATATTTGAAATAGAAATATTTGAAATAGAAATATTTGAAATAGAATATTTGAAAATAGAAATATGTGAAGCCGTGAGGATTAGATTGACGCCATTTTGACGTGAACGATATTTATATCGATTTTATTCATTTTAAAATGAATATTGAAACGTGATTTCGAAATCGAATATTTTGAAATGAATTGAATTGAAAACGATTTCGAAATGAATTGAATTGAAAACGATTTCGAAATGAATTGAATTGAAAACGATTTCGAAATGAATTGAATTGAAAACGATTTCGAATTGAATTGAATTGAAAACGAATTCAAATTGAATTGAAATGAATTCAAATTAAATTGAAATTTGAATTGAATAGAAATGAATTTTAAAACGAAATTATAGAGAAGAATTCAATTTTGATTTGAATTGAAATGGAAGTTGAAATTGCTTTTGAAACGAATTTAAAACTATTTATATAATTCGTTTTAAATAGGAATCGACGATATATATATTATATATATATTATATATAATATAATGGCCTGAATAGAACGCGCCGCGCCGCGGTAGTTCGCGAATTTCGACCATTTATTTCAAACGGACATTACGGGAGATCCGACCGTCGGATTCTCCTGAAACCGGAACCGTTGGGTTCGTATCGAAAAGAGCTTTCTAACGAATATTAGAAATTTGAAATCTAATGGTTGGATTTGGAATTATGTCCAAATCAAATTCGAAAAAGGTCGCTGTAAGTGCAGTTCGATGGCCATTGTTGGAAATCGACCGTACGGGCCTTGATAAAATTATTAAAAATAGTAATAATTTGTGTAAAATCATAAGAAATGATTTGTGAAGATTTGGGATGAAAAACTCCATATTTGAAAAGATAAAAATGGATTTTTATCGAAATGAACTAGTTTTGAACTAGAAATATAATTCTATTTATTTTTAAATAAATAAATTGAATTTAAAAAGGGTTTTAAAAATAACCAAAATTTCCAATGATTGCATTGGAGTGGATTTGAATCGAAATTGTCTTCGGAATATTTCGATGTTGGAATTCGTGATTATACAGGTGTTGTTATGGAAATTTGAAAGATATATATATTTATATCGTTATTTCCAATACGACATTTGTTAGTCGTAGAATTTGATATTGAATATAAGCCGATATATTTTCTATTCAGAGCCTTGTATTGAATATCGAATGTGATTTGGGTTTGTCGTGAATGGTGTCTTTACTAACACTGTTCTTGAACCCAGTTGAGAAAAGATTAAATCTTTTTATTTAGATTTAATGAAGTGTACCAATTAAATAATATTTAATTGGAATTGAATGGATATTGATTTTTGGGTTTATCGTGAACAGTGTTTTAAATAACACTTGTTCTTTAACCCGATAATTAATGAATGTGATTTGGGTTTGTCGTGAATGGTGTCTTCACTAACACTGTTCTTGAACCCAGTTGAGAAAAGATTAAATCTTTTTATTTAGATTTAATGAAGTGTCCCAATTAAATAATATTTAATTGGAATTGAATGGATATTGATTTTTGGGTTTATCGTGAACAGTGTTTTAAATAACACTTGTTCTTTAACCCGATAATTAATGGGATGTGACTTTGGGTTTATCGTGAACCGTGTTTTAAATGACACTGATTCTTTAACCCAGTCACAGATTAAAACTATGTGGAGTTTTAATGAATCTTTAATTAGATTGAAAAGATCGAGAATGGAGTATCACCAGTTTTGCTCCAGGCGATAGTTAAATCTTTAATTAGATTTGAACGTGAAATTTAGAAACTAACTGTCGGTTAGCTAAGCAGAATGGTTTTCTGGATATTGATCTGATGTTGGTTTCGGCCTTCGGGGTTAATATTTGGGGAATTATTCTCTTGATTAATTTACGGTTAGTGACTAATGAATTGGAATGAGGCGTATGTTGTGTTTGTGTAACACTTTTAGAATATATACGCGAGTTATTCGGAAAGACCGGGTTTATCCCATTCTGAATAGCTGATACGACGATAAGTCGAAGATGAAGACGATGGTCGAAGACCGGAGGTCTTCACGTCGTTTGGGTGATAACTGATGATCTTGATTGGGCTGTACACCCAAGAAGATGGAAACAGTTAGTGATCGTCCAGACGTACTTGGAGATCGATGGATGCGGGGTACTAGGTGCCTCCGGTTTCGTTCAGACCCAGGACGGACTTGTAAATGGACTGTGTGTCTGACATCGGATTTCATTCTGTGTGACTGATATCGGTTGCATAGGATGGTTTGCCTGTGTGGCATGCTAAGATGCAAATGATCGAGGCTTCTGTTGAAAAGCAAAGTCTTGTGGTGATGATCAAAGCACGGCCTTTGTGGCGTAGCTTTGTGTAACGTTTACCTCGCGTGTTTCACACCCGGTATGAACCAAAAACGGGAGACGGACCTCAGGGAGGGCATGCGTTTCTTTCTAGTTAGAAGTGGCGTCAGTGGTTTTACACACCCTGACGAGTTTGACTTATGTGGTTGTTGCTGTTGCGAGGCGCCTCGGTTATATCGGTTTCGGCCGATGCATTCTGGTCGGCTGACGGACCAGACTTACACCCCATAGGGTGGGGAAACGTAGTGTTCAGGCATTTTAATCCACATCGGTGGACCGGCCCTGTCGCTCCAAGGGACGATGCGTTCTGTTCCTGAGACACGGGCTAGAGCGTCTCGAATCGGATGAGGACTATCTTTTGCCTCGGTTCATAGATGGAAATCCAATTTCCAAATACGTGACGTTTGCGGTTTTATTTGTAAACCTATATATGGCGACATGATATATGGTACCCATGCCGCCTATGATTGATACTTATGATTTGAAGTTGTTTTATACACTATACACTTATAATAGTATCAAATGATTTGTTTTAAACGTATCAAGCATTCTTTGGCTGTTATAAGGGAAAACCCTATCCCCCGGCTTGCGTTGCATTGTGTGATAGGACCTGGGTCTTATAACAGCTTCATCTTCTTTATTTAGCATTGCGCTGTTGTTTTATGCACTGGTATTCTTGGGAGGAAACCCGTTCCGTGTTATACGGCGTGGTCCCTTGATTTACCTTTAAAAATAAAGATTAATAACTGTTTTAGTTCTCACACCAGTCACATGACTGACCTGGAGTTTATTGTTTTAACCTAAACTCTGGGTGCCCTTATTTTGACACGGGCAGCTAGTAGTTTTGGTTTTGCAGATTTATATTCACAGGATCCTGGTTTACAGCTGGAACGATATCCGGAAAGCTTTGTATCCTATATCTCTTCTAGTTGTGTATTGTATTATTTTCCGCTGCTATGTATTTAAATGTAATTTAAATCTCTGATATTTCTGTGTAATATTCTTTTATACTCTGTATATTCTTGTAATCTGATGTTTTGTTGTGATATACAATGAAATGTTCTTCTATATGCGTTCTGCTGTGGTTTGTTCTCGAACTATCCGTCGCTTTCCTTTACGGGGAAGTTACGGGTCTTTACAGTTGGTATCAGAGCTTTGGTTTACAAAGCTCAGAGAACAAGACACATTAGAACCATATGAAAGAATTCATCAGATATTGGATTAGTAATATCCGATGGGAATGACTCGTTAGAGATGGGATCAGTAGTATCCTAGAACGAGTGTGAAGAGTGAATTTTTAAAATGAAAATGAAAACAAATTTTTGGTTTTGAAGATTTAAATCAATTATTCGTATTTGATTATCTATTTATATTGAGTTGGACAGTCCAGTATATAAAGATTTTGCGTATACGTCTGATCCGCGTGTATTTGAAGTTTTAATATACTGGATAGATATAGAGCCACACTCTAGTCGCCCGGAGACGATTCTGATGATAGTCTAGACATCATCAGAATTGGTATTCGAGTTTCGAAGGTGTGATTATCTATATATTTCCATTAGACTGGTGTGAGAACCAAAACTTATATAGCTAGATTTATTTGTTGTGATTTGGCATCAAAAATCTGATTTTAGACTATATATCAAAGTTATGAATTTGAAACTCTAATTCACTAATTGATTGATGTTTGTGTTGTTTGTTTAATTGTTTGATAATTTTGTACCATTATGCCTAATATGATCAAATATTGAATTGTATTGAATATTGGTCGCATCTGCTTGCATATACATGTATATCATTGAACAGGTCATAGCAAGGAGGCTAGAGCCAGAGAATAAAATTTGTTTGCCCGACAAATAGGTACATGTTTACTACATAATTTCCTGTTTTGTTTGGGTGATGATGATTTTGTGAGCCTATTGGCTAGCCGCTTGGCTTTTTCTTTTTCTTTTTGAGATCTGAAGGACCGGGGAAGCTATTTGAAATTCCCCGATGCTCCCATTGCAGGGGAGGTTATGGCGAAATTTTTCAAAAATTTAGGGTGTTAGCCAAATTTTTGAAATTTTGGAAATTCTCAGAAACTGAAAAGTTGGAGAATGGAAGCCAGATCGAGTGTAGAGCTTATTAATCAAACCACTTTCGACTTTGTTCCTTTTCGGGGACGAAAAGTTTTAAGTGGGGGAGATTGTAATAACCCGGAAAATCTGGGCCAGTTTAAAATTTTTATTTTGGCAATTATGGCGGATTTTCTATATTTAAAATGAATTATTTTAAATAATATCGACGAGAAATTTATTTTGAATATAATTCGAACGTATATATTATACGCGTCGTCGTTAGAATATAAAAATTTATATATATAATTATAAATAGAATTGAAAATGGCGCGGTAGTTCGAAAATTCAATTTCAAACTTCAATTGAATGTACCGGGTGCAAAACAATCCGGATTTTAGTGAAACAAAAAATAATGGGATCTAATTAATAATATCTTTCCAACGAATCCGAATAATCAGGATTTCATAGCGGGAATCAAAAGATATGTCCAGTTGAAAATTCTGAATAGTCGCTATGGAATTCAGGCCCTTAAAAAATGGACATTTTGCAAATGACCTCGGATTTCGACGAAACCAGTTTTGTTGGGTCCGTGGTGCCAAGTTATTGCTAGATTTCAAATTTCATAATTTTTCGAGTCAATATGTGAGCGTGGCAAAGGAAAACGCGTTTGACCAGTTTCTGTTGAATTTAATCGACTGGAAATTGGCCATTTTGCAAACGGTCTCAGAATTCGACGAAACTAGTTTTGTTAGGACCGTATCGTCAATACGAAGCTAGAAAATATTTTTCTGGAATTTTTCTAGTTGTTATGTGACCCTGGTAATTTGAAATGTACGTTTAAAATTCAATATAATGATTTAAATGTAAATTAAACGGAAACTGATTCAAACAGTCGAATCAGCTTGCGATATATATCCCATTGTGTTCAGAATTGGGGTAATACGCTATGGACGACAGGCGGTGGGCCTCGTTTCGAGGTCGTATGAAAAAGTCAACTTTTTTCGAATAAAATAATTAATTAAAAAAAAAAATATAAACCCTTTCCCTTTATCTTTCTGGCCCCCCCCCCTCTTGTTATCATTTCAGAACTGAAAGAAAAAAAAAAAAAAAAAAAAAAGAAAAACGTTAGCCGCCGTTGCCCAGCCCTCCCCGCCGCCGATTCCTCCGCCACCTCCTCCCCAGGCCGGTGCGCCTCCGACCTCTCAAACCCCCACGCCCCGCCACGAAAACCCCCCCCCCCCTTCGATCTCCTCCCCCTCGCTCCTCTGTAAAAAACCGCAACCCCCAACCCACCCAACTCCGCCGCGCCGCCTCATCGACCGCCCCTCACCACCAGGCCGCGCCGCCTCATCGACCCCCCCCCCTTCCAGTCAGCGACGCACTCCACCCTGTAAGTTTTAAACTTTTTTTTTTATTATTTACTTTAGACTGTTTTTTTTATTTACTTTAAACTGTTTTTTTTATTTTATTTAAAAACTGATTTCTTTTAGTTTTAAAAACTGTTTTTTTAGAATATAGAAAACAGAATTTTTGAAAAGATTTAAAAACAGAACTGATTTAAAAGAATAATAAAGACTGCATTTTGAAAAAGGATTTAAAAACTGCATTTTTATAAAAGATTTTAAAACTGATTTTATAAGAATTTTAAAACTGATTTTAAAAGAATTTTAAAACTGATTTTTTTTTTAGGAGAATTCTGATTTTACTTTAAATAGAAAATGGGTTAAATTTTAAAAAGAAAAGGTTTAAACTTTAAATAGGAAAGGTTTAAACTGTAAAATGGAAATAAAAATTCGATTTTTATATATTGAACTTTGAAATAAAAATTCGATTTTTATATATTGAACTTTGAACTAAAAATTCGATTTTTATATATTGAACTTTGAACTAAAAATTCGATTTTTAAATATTGAATAGCGAAGTAAAAATGTGATTTTTACGTATGTAGTGAAAGCAGCAACGAAGGTGATAAAAAGGCGAAACGACGAAGACTTCTGCAAAAGAAGAGCCGTGGAGCTAGGATAGCTATAAGTGAGAATTTCTCACCTTTCAATTTATTTTTCTAGTTATATATATATATATACTAGGATGCAGACGGTGCTTAGTAGCACCCGACACAATCGTCCACAGACCATGGACTTGTTTGTTTGACTGTTTGGTGATTGATTGCGATATTGGTTTGAATGTGGTTTGTGGTGTGAAAAATCGAATCGATAAATTGGTTAGGATTAGACGTGCGCCGTTATAAGGCGAAGGAGTAAGGCTAGGTTAGACCCTTACTCCAAAGTTTGTGGTTTGCATAACGAATTGATTTGATTGATGTGTGAATGGCGTGGGCCTTCACTAGACCGGGGATAAGGCTAGGCCTTGTCCCGTTTCTAGTATCGTGTCGTTATGCCGCCGAAATTTTCTAAAATAAGTTAGAAAAATAAAAATAGCATTTTATTTAACGAATGAACTGAATAGAAATTCATATGTTAAAATAAAATGTGTTATCGTTAAAAATATAATTTTTAACGTGAATGTGAATAAATAAATATTCATTTACAAACCAGACGGTTTGTTTATGTACACCTATTTGAATGACGTTGATTGGGTCGATAAATTTTACACATCGCCTAACTGCACAAATAAAATATGTGTTTGATTGTTTGAAACCCCACACGGGTGTTAGGATGAAATTTGAAGTTCACTCATCCTGATTGATTAAATATGTCGATCGATTGATTGACAAGCTGCTATAAGCGTTAAATGTCTATATTTGATGCTTATACAGTGTAGTGCACTTTGGTTGATGGTTGATTATTCATCGTTGTTGATATATACATGTGTTGTAGAAAATCCATATAATTAACATTATATGGTAATTGATTGGGCCTCATTCCAGTTTCGAAAAAAAAAGAAATATTTGAAATAGAAATATTTGAAATAGAAATATTTGAAATAGAAATATTTGAAATAGAATATTTGAAAATAGAAATATGTGAAGCCGTGAGGATTAGATTGACGCCATTTTGACGTGAACGATATTTATATCGATTTTATTCATTTTAAAATGAATATTGAAACGTGATTTCGAAATCGAATATTTTGAAATGAATTGAATTGAAAACGATTTCGAAATGAATTGAATTGAAAACGATTTCGAAATGAATTGAATTGAAAACGATTTCGAAATGAATTGAATTGAAAACGATTTCGAATTGAATTGAATTGAAAACGAATTCAAATTGAATTGAAATGAATTCAAATTAAATTGAAATTTGAATTGAATAGAAATGAATTTTAAAACGAAATTATAGAGAAGAATTCAATTTTGATTTGAATTGAAATGGAAGTTGAAATTGCTTTTGAAACGAATTTAAAACTATTTATATAATTCGTTTTAAATAGGAATCGACGATATATATATTATATATATATTATATATAATATAATGGCCTGAATAGAACGCGCCGCGCCGCGGTAGTTCGCGAATTTCGACCATTTATTTCAAACGGACATTACGGGAGATCCGACCGTCGGATTCTCCTGAAACCGGAACCGTTGGGTTCGTATCGAAAAGAGCTTTCTAACGAATATTAGAAATTTGAAATATAACGGTTGGATTTGGAATTATGTCCAAATCAAATTCGAAAAAGGTCGCTGTAAGTGCAGTTCGATGGCCATTGTTGGAAATCGACCGTACGGGCCTTGATAAAATTATTAAAAATAGTAATAATTTGTGTAAAATCATAAGAAATGATTTGTGAAGATTTGGGATGAAAAACTCCATATTTGAAAAGATAAAAATGGATTTTTATCGAAATGAACTAGTTTTGAACTAGAAATATAATTCTATTTATTTTTAAATAAATAAATTGAATTTAAAAAGGGTTTTAAAAATAACCAAAATTTCCAATGATTGCATTGGAGTGGATTTGAATCGAAATTGTCTTCGGAATATTTCGATGTTGGAATTCGTGATTATACAGGTGTTGTTATGGAAATTTGAAAGATATATATATTTATATCGTTATTTCCAATACGACATTTGTTAGTCGTAGAATTTGATATTGAATATAAGCCGATATATTTTCTATTCAGAGCCTTGTATTGAATATCGAATGTGATTTGGGTTTGTCGTGAATGGTGTCTTTACTAACACTGTTCTTGAACCCAGTTGAGAAAAGATTAAATCTTTTTATTTAGATTTAATGAAGTGTACCAATTAAATAATATTTAATTGGAATTGAATGGATATTGATTTTTGGGTTTATCGTGAACAGTGTTTTAAATAACACTTGTTCTTTAACCCGATAATTAATGAATGTGATTTGGGTTTGTCGTGAATGGTGTCTTCACTAACACTGTTCTTGAACCCAGTTGAGAAAAGATTAAATCTTTTTATTTAGATTTAATGAAGTGTCCCAATTAAATAATATTTAATTGGAATTGAATGGATATTGATTTTTGGGTTTATCGTGAACAGTGTTTTAAATAACACTTGTTCTTTAACCCGATAATTAATGGGATGTGACTTTGGGTTTATCGTGAACCGTGTTTTAAATGACACTGATTCTTTAACCCAGTCACAGATTAAAACTATGTGGAGTTTTAATGAATCTTTAATTAGATTGAAAAGATCGAGAATGGAGTATCACCAGTTTTGCTCCAGGCGATAGTTAAATCTTTAATTAGATTTGAACGTGAAATTTAGAAACTAACTGTCGGTTAGCTAAGCAGAATGGTTTTCTGGATATTGATCTGATGTTGGTTTCGGCCTTCGGGGTTAATATTTGGGGAATTATTCTCTTGATTAATTTACGGTTAGTGACTAATGAATTGGAATGAGGCGTATGTTGTGTTTGTGTAACACTTTTAGAATATATACGCGAGTTATTCGGAAAGACCGGGTTTATCCCATTCTGAATAGCTGATACGACGATAAGTCGAAGATGAAGACGATGGTCGAAGACCGGAGGTCTTCACGTCGTTTGGGTGATAACTGATGATCTTGATTGGGCTGTACACCCAAGAAGATTGAAACAGTTAGTGATCGTCCAGACGTACTTGGAGATCGATGGATGCGGGGTACTAGGTGCCTCCGGTTTCGTTCAGACCCAGGACGGACTTGTAAATGGACTGTGTGTCTGACATCGGATTTCATTCTGTGTGACTGATATCGGTTGCATAGGATGGTTTGCCTGTGTGGCATGCTAAGATGCAAATGATCGAGGCTTCTGTTGAAAAGCAAAGTCTTGTGGTGATGATCAAAGCACGGCCTTTGTGGCGTAGCTTTGTGTAACGTTTACCTCGCGTGTTTCACACCCGGTATGAACCAAAAACGGGAGACGGACCTCAGGGAGGGCATGCGTTTCTTTCTAGTTAGAAGTGGCGTCAGTGGTTTTACACACCCTGACGAGTTTGACTTATGTGGTTGTTGCTGTTGCGAGGCGCCTCGGTTATATCGGTTTCGGCCGATGCATTCTGGTCGGCTGACGGACCAGACTTACACCCCATAGGGTGGGGAAACGTAGTGTTCAGGCATTTTAATCCACATCGGTGGACCGGCCCTGTCGCTCCAAGGGACGATGCGTTCTGTTCCTGAGACACGGGCTAGAGCGTCTCGAATCGGATGAGGACTATCTTTTGCCTCGGTTCATAGATGGAAACCCAATTTCCAAATACGTGACATTTGCGGTTTTATTTGTAAACCTATATATGGCGACATGATATATGGTACCCATGCCGCCTATGATTGATACTTATGATTTGAAGTTGTTTTATACACTATACACTTATAATAGTATCAAATGATTTGTTTTAAACGTATCAAGCATTCTTTGGCTGTTATAAGGGAAAACCCTATCCCCCGGCTTGCGTTGCATTGTGTGATAGGACCTGGGTCTTATAACAGCTTCATCTTCTTTATTTAGCATTGCGCTGTTGTTTTATGCACTGTTATTCTTGGGAGGAAACCCGTTCCGTGTTATACGGCGTGGTCCCTTGATTTACCTTTAAAAATAAAGATTAATAACTGTTTTAGTTCTCACACCAGTCACATGACTGACCTGGAGTTTATTGTTTTAACCTAAACTCTGGGTGCCCTTATTTTGACACGGGCAGCTAGTAGTTTTGGTTTTGCAGATTTATATTCACAGGATCCTGGTTTACAGCTGGAACGATATCCGGAAAGCTTTGTATCCTATATCTCTTCTAGTTGTGTATTGTATTATTTTCCGCTGCTATGTACTTAAATGTAATTTAAATCTCTGATATTTCTGTGTAATATTCTTTTATACTCTGTATATTCTTGTAATCTGATGTTTTGTTGTGATATACAATGAAATGTTCTTCTATATGCGTTCTGCTGTGGTTTGTTCTCGAACTATCCGTCGCTTTCCTTTACGGGGAAGTTACGGGTCTTTACAGTTCCTTCATGGTAGCTACTCCAATCACGAGCATCAGTAGCTCCCATCCATCCAATGTGAAGATCGTCGGTCTTCAACCTTCTTCCACTCTTCGACTTCTCGACGTCGACCGATTATTTGAAATGAGATGAACTCGGCCTTTTCAAATAATCCACTTATATTTAGATTTTCAAATCAATTATTCACATGGTTGGACTATTCAACATTCACATTTCAGTTCTTTAGTTATAGTTTTCATGTCAAATACATTCAACCATCACATATTAAGCAAACACAACGAAATTGGTTTATTTCCACTCTATATCGTCTATAGTATTTTATAACGATATATCGCCATTTTTATTTAATTTAAAACGACCATATTTAATTAAACGACGTTTCAGGTCGTGCCGATGCACTGGCGCTGTTTTTCACTAATTTTGTTTTACACATATCTGAAAATCTAACCGTTGGATCTTCACAAATTTTATATCATTAGGAAGGTCATTTCAAAACGAATCCAACGGTTTCAGTTTTGGGAAAATCCGACGGTCGGATCTTCTACACTAGCCATTTGAAGTTACTATTTCATTTTACGAACTGCAGCGCCGTTATTCGATTTAATTTAATTATATATATATATATATAATCGTTTCTGGCGCTGTTTTTCTTCAGATTTGAATTAAACATTCCAGACAATCCAACCGTCGGATCTTCACAAAGTTGGTGCCGTTGGAAAGATATTTCCAAGGCGAACCCAACGGTTGCGGTTTCGGGAAAATCCAATGGTCGGATTTCCCGCACTAGTCGTTTGAAATCACGGTTTCAAAACACGAACTGCACGGCCACTTTTCGTTTTAATTTTATTTATATTTATATATTTATATAAATATAGTTCATTCAAAAATTCCTATATCGTTTTCACTTCAATTATTTCACTAACGCCTTTAAATTTTGGAAAATTTCGCCATAACCTCCTTTGTACGGGAGGGGCTGGGAAAATTCCAAAATAGCCACACGGGCGTCTCATGTCAAAAAGAAAAAGAAAAAGCCAACAGGCTCATAAAATCATCACCTAAACAAAACAGTAAATGTGTACCTATTTGTCGGGCACAAAATTTTATTCCTCTTCTCTAGCCCCTTTGCTATAACCTATTCAATAAATATGCATATACATATATACAATTTTTACCACTTATCATTTTCCATTTAACTTCATATTTGATTTACTTTGGTTTAAAAACACCATTCATTCTAATGTTGCATGCATAGGCTAAAATCATATCATTAGCTAATTAATGTATATTTCAACTCATGCACATTTATTTGAACAAGTGGCTATTTTTAACACTTCACATTTCAAAGATGATAAATTTGGCGAACTAAAATAGATTTCAACACATGACTATTTTATTTAGTTCCTATGCATGTTAAAAATAATATTTCTTCATAAATATTTATTTCAGCGTCCGCATATCTCTAGCATATCACATATATGATAAGAATGATATTTTTATCATTTAAAATATTCATTCGACAAATGGATGTTTTCAACACTTAATAGTTTCAATAAAAATGTAATTTTTATTGTTCGATCTTTTTATTCAACACACGAACTTTTCCACTACACACACTTCTCAACACATGAGCATTTCCACACATGGATATTATATTTATGTTGTTCATATTAGGAAGATGGAATTTTTATTGTTGAAACTATTTATATATAAGGCGAATATTTTTCATACTTCATATATATTATAAAAAGGTGATTTTTATTGTTTATACACTTTATTTATTCACAAATGAATTTAATTTTCACACATCACTTTTCAACACATGAACATTTCCACACATGGATATTTTTCAACATATGACTTTAATTTCAACGCATGAAGATAATTTCAACATATGCAAATAATTCTAACACATAAAGATTATTCAAAATTTCGGCAGCATAACGGCAGGGTAGTTAAAACCGGCACCGTCCCTAGTACGGCTCCTCGCTCTACCTTAAAACCTCGCGGTTTTTGACAATGGGGATTCATGCATCTAATTCGCATGCAGGCGGCATGTTTTATTTTTATTTCCACAAATATTTCCAATTCATTTCAATCACCAATGGGTATTTTTCAACCACAACCAAACAATATCAACCACAAACAATTATTCAACCATTCGTATTTTTCATCCAATATTTCACACCAATTCACAACAATAAATATCGTCCATGGTTTGTGGACGAGGGGAGTATATATATATATATATATATATATATATATATATTAATTGTTATATTTCACTTGCATTTCAACACATATATCAATTATTCTATGCATGTATAATTCATACTTCGCTCACATAGCTTACACCACGCATGTACATGAGATATACAACACGTGTGTAATTTATATTTCGCTAATATAATTTATACACGTCATTTTCCATTCAAATTCAGTTAATTTAAATTTCTCACATTGGTTTTCGGAGTGCTAAAAATCGTTGATGACTCAGAAAAATCCGCGGCTTCTTCTATATGGTAGAGAGCTTCCTTACGGTCCCTATGTTTCCTGTTTCATCGAATTTCGTCAACACACCAAAAAGATATGATTTTTCAAAGTGCAGACATCAAAAAGGACTCACCTTTCAAGATGGTTCGAAACTAGGTTTGAGGTTTTCGCGAAATCCGTGGCACGTGAGGACGATCGGGGAGTTGAACGTGGAAGAGCTTCGAGAGGGGGTCCTGTCGGTGGTGGTTTGGTGGCGCTCGGTGGCAGATCGGAGCGGCGGAGGCGATGGGAAGTGATGGACTTTGGGCGCTCGATTCAGGCGGAGGAGGCGTCGATGGCGGTCGTGGGTGGGTCGGATTTGAAGAGGAGGCGGAGACGAAGCGAACGGTGGTGGCGGCGGCGATGGGAAGTGGCGGAGGAGGCGGCAATCGAGGAGGGAAGCGGCGAACGGGTTTCGCCGTTGAAATCGAGGGTTACGGGGGTTTTTTGTTTTTTTGTTTTTTTTAAATAATGAATGGAAATTTCTGATTCGCCGGAATATATATATTTCAGAAAATTAGGGTTTTCACCAACGAACTCCTTTTCAAGCCCAACGACTGTCGCCCCTAGCTAAATACCCCCATCCCGGACACAATGGGATATGTTTCGTTGGCCAATTCGGCTGTTACAGTCAGTTATTTTTCAAATTAAAGTATAAAACATTTAATTTTAACTTTGAACGCACATTTCAATTTGCCAGGGCCACAAACTGATTCGAAAAATTCCAGAAAAATAAATCTAGCTATGTTTTGATGCTGCGGTCCCAACAAAACTAGTTTTGTCGAATTCTGAGATCGTTTGAAAAATGGCCATTTTCTGGTCGATCCAATTTAACAGAAATTGACCAAACGCATTTTCTTTTGCCACGCTCACATACTAGCTTCAAAAATTATGAAATTTGAAACCTAGCAATAGTTTGACATCCCGGACCCAAAAAAAGTAGTTTCGTCGAATTCCGAGGTCGTTTGCAAAATATCAATTTTCCAGATTCTGAAATTTCATTCGGCCATAACTTTTGATTCCCGTTATGAAACTTTGATTTTTCAGATTCTTTAGAAAGGTATTGACTAACAGATTTAAATATTTTTAGTTTCGCTAAAATCCGTTATATTCTCCACCCTGCACAGTCAGTCAAAGTTTGAATTCAAAATTTCAAACTGACTCACTATTTCTAATTCACTATTTTATTGAAATATTCTATTTCAATTGTTCAAATTTCTTTGAAATCACCAATTTAAAAATTTTAAATTGGCTCGTATTTTCCGGGTTATTATAGCAAGGTAAATACAACTTCCATTTGTAAAGTTTATTTGCAGTAATGAATGCAAATAAAAGAAAAAAATTCATTTTTAAAGTTTATTTCATTTCAAAGCAAAATTTATTTCAAAAATATATTTTATTTCAAGGTATATTCTATTACAAAGTATATTTTAACAAATTCTATTCAATGTACAAAAATGTGTATATTTGTATTGGTGAATGTAGATAAAAAGATAGACTTTAGTTTCATTGAATATTTGCATTGATAAATGAAAATAAAAGAATAAACCTTAATTCCAATGCATATTTGCATTAATAAGTGCAAATAAAGAAATAAACTGTATTTTCAATATATGTATTTGCATTGGTGAGTGCAAATGAAAGAATAATTTGTTTCAATATATATTTGCATTGGTAAATGCAAATAAAAGAATAAATTTTATTTTTAAAATATATTAGCATCAGTGAATTCAAATAAAAGAATGAATTATATTTTAAAATATATTTGCAAACAGAATTGTAACTTCTGAAAATAATTTCTTATTTACATATAAAATGTAAACGAAATTGTGATTTCCAAAATATGTATTTTTATTTACATAAAAATGTAAACAAAGAGGTGGTTTCCAAATAGGGGATTTTTGCCACAAGGACAAAGTCACCAAAAAATTTGCCCAAAAGGACAATAGGCAAAAAACTTGCCCAAAAGGACAACTTTTAGTGCAAATGGTGAAATTCAGGGAGGTCCCATGTTTTTCCATTTTGCACTACCAATTGTCCTTTTGGGCAAATTTTTTGCCTCTTGTCCTTTTGGGCAAATATTTTGGTTTTTTTGTCCTTCACACTATATCCCTGTTCCCCAAATATAACCTTTAATTTACAAATACAATGTAAATAAAGTTTTATTTACCAATATGTTTGTAATATCAACAATAACATACATTTAGTATTTTATTGTTATACTAATCCTAGAACATCTTACGTTTAATGTGACAGTAAAAAGAAGAATTTTACTGTAGTTCATAAATCGTGTCCTAAATGTAAACAAATAAAAATAGGATTTTATTTGTTAGCCAAATTCTGTTGTAATGGAACAAATGAAAATATATTCTACTTGTTGTTCATATTCTATTGTGAGTAAACAAATAAAAATAATATTTTATTTGTCGTTCAAATTCTATTCTAAAATAAACAAGTAACAATAAGGTTTATTTGTTGTTCAATTTCTATGGTAATATCACCAAATAAAAATGAGTTTGTATTCGTCGTTCCAATTCTATAGTAGTATCAACAAATAAAGATACGTTTATTTGTCGCTCAAATTTTATTGTAACATCAACAAATAAAATAAATTTTTATTTGTCGTTCAAATTTCATTGTTCATTTTGACCAACATGACAAATTGGTAATTTTATTTAATTGACAAATTGACAAATTGTTTAAATTCAATAAAATAACATAAAATTATAAACTTGAAAATTATAATTTAATGTCATTAAACATAATAATTGTTTTGGTTTAACCCTCTTATTCAACCACTGCACTCAACATAATATTTTTGACAATTTAAAGTTAATAAAATAAACAATAAAATAAGCACAACCAATATGATATTTCCAATTGTTTTTCTTTTTTCCATGATCTAATCCAATACACAGTTAAGGTGATATTTTCAATTGGATAAATATTTCAGTTTTAATCCCATTTTATTAAGCATGAAAATTTTCACACTAATACATACACAATAACAGATCTAACACAAAACATTACAATCAATCAAAAACAAAATCTACAAATTCATCACGACGCAGATCTAATTAAACAACAATCAGATAATTATTTAACAACAGTAAAATAATTAATTAAATCTTTAAATCAGAGATTCTCACATTGATTTGGCTGAAAATTCGACTGTTTCGGTTTCAGCTCTGGTCTGCGCCACTGCGAAGATCTCTGAAAGACGAGTCCAACGCAACTTACGGTTCATAAAACGGCCCTCGTATGAAAGAGTTATTGAATTTCAAACATTGGATAAGTTAAATATTTAAATAAATAAATAATATAAAATAATAAACCTTCTTCCTCCTTTCTATCGTTATAGCCGAACCCATTCTCCATCGCCAATCCCCCCTGCGCACGCCAACCCGAGCACTGGCCGCCGATCAACTGCCGTCATCTCGTGCGCCGTCGCCCCCTTCTAGCGCCCAGAGGTGGGCCCCACTCGCCGTTCCCTAGCGCCGGAAAAAGCCACCCAAACGTCGCGCCTTTGTCTCCAAATTCCGGCCGCCACGCTCTAGTAAACCCGATCATCCCCGTACGGATGGAAAGCCCACGAAAAACTCTTCGATTTGATATATAGTTTGTTGATTTTCATAGAGCAGATTGGAAGAAATTAACGTTTGAATTTCGGAGCTTTCTGGCCATCGAATGGAGTAGGCGGCGGCTGGCCATTCTGGGTTAGGGTTTAATTTTTATTTTATTTTATTATTAAAATTCTAGTAAAACGTGTTTTAAAGGTAAAAATGCGGGTTGTCTCCGAATTAGGCTTGCTTACTGTCGATCTTAACGTTTTGAGGCCTTCTGAACGCAATGTGACAGGTCTCGGGGTCCAATTCCGAAATCTGTAGAATATTTATTTAAAATCCCATTAAAAATTACTTAATTAAATATTGACCGTACATTTAAATATGTTGGGGCCACATATTACCTCTAAAAATTCCAGAAAAAATATTTTTAGCTTTCTTATGACGATACGATTCTAACAAGACTAATTTCGTTGAATTCTGAGACTGTTTGAAAAATGGCTATTTTCAAGTCGTTTAAATTTAACTAAAATAGTCAAAACACATTTTCTTTTGCCACGCTCACATATTAATTCAAAAAATAATGAAACTTGAAATCTAGCTATAATTTGACATTCCGGTTCCAACAAAAGTGGTTTCATCGAAAACGGAGGTCGTTTGAAAAATGACTATTTTCAAGGCCAATATATTTAATATTAAAAATACATTTTTAAACAAATAAATACGAAACTAAAAATATATAAGTGTTTATACTTTTTAAATGCATAAACATTATTCCAGACTCAATGGTAGTGGTTTCTAGTCGAAATTCCTTCATATGTGAAAAGTAGCCCTTCGGGCCATATATATAATATATATAAATTCTACAGCGACCTTTCTAAAAATTGAATTGGCCATAACTTTTGATTCCCGCTATGAAATTTCAATTTTTTCAGATTCGTTAGAAAGATATGATTAAACAGATTTAAATATTTCTGGTTTCACTCAATTCTGATTTATTTTGTATCCTGTACATTCAATTAAAGTTCAAAATTAAAATTTTAAAACTACCGCACCATTTCTAACTCCATTTATCTTTAAATTAAATTTATCTGTTCTAACTTCGATTAAAATAAATTCTAGCCATCATTATTTATATAAATTATATTATATCCTCAAAATTCATTAAAATTTTCTAAGATAAAAATTTTAAATTGGTTCAGAATTTGCGGGTTGTTACAATCTCCCCCACTTAAAATCTTTTCGTCCTCGAAAAGGAAATGAAGCTAAAGTTGTTTATTTAACTAATTTAATTCTCATTCTTAAATTGTTTAATCATTTTATTAGTTGAACTCATATTCACACAACACAATCATCAATCAATTAGTTGATTAAATTTTCAAAAATATATAACTTTTATATATTCAAAATCATATTTTCTAAAATTGAATTATATATAATTACAAGTACGTTAATTATAAATTTTCCACTCTGACCCATTCTAGGGCATTGCTAACCCCATCTCTAATGAGTATTCTCATTCTAGGATACTGCTGATCCTGTCTCTAATGAGTATTCTTATTGGATATTACTAATCCAACCTCTGATGAGTCTTTTGTTTAGTCCTAATGAATTGTACCCCAAAGATTTGAGCTAACCAGAGCTCTGATACCAGCTGTAACGACCCGGATTCTGTCCGCCTCCAATCGATCGCGAGATCGATCAAGACCGTTCAAACCCCGCATACGTTAACTTTGGGCATACAACACATCGGAACAACAACACAGACTTTTATAACATCAATAATAAATGTTACATCAAAGTACAGAATATATTAGAGTACACTTTATAAAGTACAGCGGAAGATAAATTACAACAAAAGAAATATAATGCAGAGAACTAATCTCAGCGGAAGGCCATCAATATTATGGACCCAGCTTCAGGCTTCAATCCAGGATCCTGCTTAACTATATCTGCAAAAAGAGCTACTCGACTGCCCGTGTGGAAAGAGGGCACCCGAATTTGCAAAGTAAAACAAACTACAGGTCAGTCATGGGACTGGTGTGAGAATTCTATACTCAACTTATCTAATAAGTAGGCTAATCACAGGACCACGCCACTAACGCGGAACGGGTTTATTCCATTGGATTGCCAGTGCATAATAAAGTACATCTTCAAATAATGCAATGCTTTTTAGAAAAATGAAACCATTATAAGACCCATGTCCCATCACACAATGCAACGCAAACCGGAGGATAGGGTTTTACCTTATAATGGTCAAACGATGCTTGATACGTAAAAACGATATTATTATTAGTGTGTATACATATATTTAAAACATTTCAAATATAATATCAATCCTAGACGGCATAGCTACCATCTACTATGTCGCCATACTAGTTATACAATCAAAACCGCAAGGACGTATTGGAAATTGGGTTTCCATCAGGAGTCAAGGCTAGGGAGGAGCTCCTGTCCGATTCGAGACACTCTAGCAATGTCTCAGGATTCGGACGCTGGCGAACCCTTGGATACAGCAGGGCCGGTCCACAAATACTTTAGTGGATTATTTATGCTTGAACACACGCTCCCCGATCCTATTGGACCTACAAATCAGCCGTGGGCGACCGATAAGAATAAACCAAGGCCTCGCAAAATTCCAACAACCACATAAGCAAATGTCAGCCAGTTTAAGCACTGACACCACTTCTAGCTAGAAAGAAACGTGTGCACTCCCTGCGTTCCCTTCTCCCGTTTTAGACTCAACCGGTGTGTGAGGCTCGCGAAGTCACGATATACACAAAGTTATGCCTAAAGAGACTGTGCTTTGATCATCAACCACAAGGCCTGCTTTTCAACAAAGTCTTGATCATTTGCATCTTAGCATGTCACATTGTCAGACCCTACCATATTATTGATCATCTACCAATATATATATAACCTCTGAGCTCATACGTCTTAGAGAAGGGTGATAAGTAAAGAATAAATTCTTTACCACCAAACAGAAATATATAATTAGTAGCGTTCAAAAAATACAGTAGAAAGGAATACAATGTCAGATACACAATCCATTTACAAGTCCGCTCTGGGTCTGAGCGAAACAACGTGTCCGTCGATCTCCAAATGCGTTTGGACGATCATTACTAAATACCTTGCCTTGGAAGGCCAATCCCAATTCAAGATACCAGTCATCATCGTCCCAACGATGTGAAAACCATCGGTCTTCAATCACCGTCTTCATCTTCGACTCATGATCGTCGTGATGATTATTCAGAATGGGTTCAACCCGGTCTTTCTGAATAACTCACGTATTTTGTGATTAAAAAGCAAATATTGGAAAATCACACATTACGCCACATTCCAACAAAAGAATATTCTTTTAATAAGACATCCATATTAGAAGATTCTCATTAATTTTATCAAAAATAAACTCTGAGAATAAAATCTTAAATCTTCCTTAAAATATTTATTAAAACTCCAGTTTTGATTTGATATCAAAAACCATTATTACAAGATCATTTATTTTAAGCAATAAATCTTGTCTTAAATAGGTTAAAGAACCAGTGTCCTTTAAAACACAGTTCAAGATAAACCCTCAAATCAATTTCCGAAATATGGAATTCCACAGAAATCAAATCAATACATAATCGATATAAATTTCTGTATCGGACTAATAATATAAATGGAATAACGACAAAACCTCTTAAATTCCGTATATAATATCGGTCTTCTTTTATAGAAGCCCATTTCGATTATGACCAATCGAATTTCCACTTAATTCCTATTTAATATATTAAATTGGAAAACTTGATTTTTAGAAAATGCCTTTTTAAATCTATAAAATAGATTCATAAATTCCAAATAATAATTTCAATGTAAATTGGATTAAAGGACAAATGTCGTTTAAAACACCGTCCACGATAAATCCACTTCACATCTCAATTTATTTAATATCACAAAATATAATTGCAAATCCTAATAATCCTTTAAAAAAAACATATTTTAAAAATAATCATTAAAAATATTCTTTATATAAAAGATTCTAAATGAGAAGTATTCTTTATATTACAAATTTTTATCTTTTACAAATATTCTTTGTTTTAACATATACTTGATTAACAATACTTTATGAAAATATATATACTTTATATAAAAAGGATTTCTAATGTAAAAACATTCTTATTTAAAAGAACACCTAAATCGAAATGCAACTCAATCATTTACCATATAATTTGGATTATATGGATTTCACACACATCATATATATGATAATAACAGTATAATCATCAAATCATCCATCTACATCAAAAGTGTAATTTCCACTGTGTAAGCGTTAAAATTAAATAATAACGCTCATCACAGCCTGTCGATCTAACGATCAACTGACTATTGGGATTAGTGTATGTAAATTTTCATCCCAACACCCGTGTGGGGTTTCAACCAACAACCAAAATGATAAACTAATTTGTGCACTTGGGCGATGTGTGAAAATAATCGTCCTAATCATATAAACAAGTCGGGTAACTTGTAAATGGAATGTAATACACAATATATAACCATGACAAGAAAATATCTCTATTGCAATGAATGGATAAGAATAATAACTTCGTCTTTATTGGCAATTTTTATTCCGCTAGTTTAAACTCAAACAAAAATGGTTATATTGTTTTGACAATTCTAATGCGACAAAAATGATAATTTTTGTTTCGACAAAATAAATATTTTGATTTAACTAACCTATCCTGACAAGTATATATCTTGCCAAACATAAGATATATATATCTATATATAAATTGCTTTAACTAGTTCATTTTGACAAAAATGAATATTTTGGTCCAATTAACCTATTTGGTCAAACAATAAAAATATGACTTTGTTTTGTCGACCAATCTATTTCGACAAACAAATAAGGGTGGTCTGTTTGTTTAATCGACAATTTCAATTTATCTAAACAACTGAAGGTGATATATTTGTTTGGTCAAACTTATGTGCCAAAAATGATCATGTTTGTTTTTAACTATTACAAGTTGGGAAAAGGGACCAATTTATTTTTATCAAGAATAAATTGTCAAAAGAGAATAATTGGTTTCAACTAATATAAATTGACAAAAGTGTTTATTTCATTTTAACTAATCAACTTGACAAAATGACTCTTCTTATTTCATATAAAATTACAATAAGAATGCAACTCTAAAATCTATTCTTCTATTGCAATGAATGGATAAGAATAATAACTTTTATTTCTAGTTTGTTTGAAACAAGGAATGCAAATAGAGAACAAATTCTATTTTTAATGTATATTTTCATTTGTGATTACAAATAAAAGAACAACTTTGTTTTCAATATATATATGTGCATTTGTGAATGCAAATAAAAGAACAATTTTAATTTCAATGAGTATTTGCATTTGTGAATGCAAGGTAAATACAACTTCCATTTGCAAAATTTATTTGTAGTAATGAATGCAAATAAAAGAACAAATTTCATTTTTAAAGTTTATTTCATTTCAAAGCATAATTTATTTCAAAAATATATTTTATTTCAAGGTATATTCTATTACAAAGTATATTTTAACAAATTCTATTCAATGTATAAAAATGTGTATATTTGTATTGGTGAATGTAGATAAAAAGATAGAATTTAGTTTCATTGAATATTTGCATTGATAAATGCAAATAAAAGAATAAACCTTAATTTCAATGCATATTTGCATTAATAAGTGCAAATAAAGAAATAAACTGTATTTTCAATATATGTATTTGCATTGGTGAGTGCAAATGAAAGAATAATTTGTTTCAATATATATTTGCATTGGTAAATGCAAATAAAAGAATAAATTTTATTTCTAAAATATATTAGCATCAGTGAATTCAAATAAAAGAATGAATTATATTTTAAAATATATTTGCAAACAAAAATGTAACTTCTGAAAATAATTTCTTATTTACATATAAAATGTAAACGAAATTATGATTTCCAAAATATGTACTTTTATTTACATAAAAATGTAAACAAAGAGGTGGTTTCCAAATATAACCTTTAATTTACAAATACAATGTAAGTAAAGTTTTATTTACCAATATGTTTGTAATATCAACAATAACATACATTTAGTATTTTATTGTTATACTAATCCTAGAACATCTTACGTTTAATGTGACAGTAAAAAGAAGAATTTTACTGTAATTCATAAATCGTGTTCTAAATGTAAACAAATAAAAATAGGATTTTATTTGTTAGCCAAATTCTGTTGTAATGGAACAAATGAAAATATATTCTATTTGTTGTTCATATTCTATTGTGAGTAAACAAATAAAAATAATATTTTATTTGTCGTTCAAATCCTGTTCTAAAATAAACAAATAACAATAAGGTTTATTTGTTGTTCAATTTCTATGGTAATATCAACAAATAAAAATGAGTTTTTATTCGTCGTTCCAATTCTATTGTAGTATCAACAAATAAAGATACGTTTATTTGTCGTTCAAATTTTATTGTAACATCAACAAATAAAAATAAATTTTTATTTGTCATTCAAATTTCATTGTTCATTTTGACCAACATGACAAATTGGTAATTTTATTTAATTGACATACTATTTAAATTCAATAAAATAACATAAAATTATAAACTTGAAAATTATAATTTAACGTCATTAAACATAATAATTGTTTTGGTTTAACCCTCTTATTCAATCACTGCACTCAACATAATATTTTTGACAATTTAATGTTAATAAAATAAACAATAAAATAAGCACTACCAATATAATATTTCCAATTGTTTTTCTTTTTTCCATGATCTAATCCAATACACAGTTAAGGTGATATTTTCAATTGGATAAAGATTTCAGTTTTAATCCCATTTTATTAAGCATGAAAATTTTCACACTAATACATACACAATAACAGATCTAACACAAAACATTACAATCAATCAAAAACAAAATCTACAAATTCATCACGACGCAGATCTAATTAAACAACAATTAGATAATTATTTAACAACAATAAAATAATTAATTAAATTAATTAAATCTTTAAATCAGAGATTGTCACACTGATTTGGCAGAAAATTCGACTGTCTCGGTTTCAGCTCGGGTCTGCGCCACTGCGAAGATCTCTGAAAGACGAGTCCAACGCAACTTACGGTTCGTAAAATGGCCCTCGTATGAAAGAGTTATTGAATTTCAAACATTGGATAAATTAAATATTTAAATAAATAAATAATATAAAATAATAAACCTTCTTCCTCCTTTCTATCTTTACACCTGAACCCATTCTCCATCGCCAATCCCCCCTGCGCACGCCAACCCGAGCACCTAGCCGCCGATCAACTGCCGTCATCTCGTGCGCCGTCGCCCCCCCTTCTAGCGCCCAGAGGTGGGCCCCACTCGCCGTTCCCTAGCACCGGAAAAAGCCACCCAAACGCCGCGCCTTTGTCTCCAAATTTCGGCCGCCATGCTCCAGTAAACCCGATCATTCCCGTACGGATGGAAAGCCCTCAAAAAACTCTTCGATTTGATATATAGTTTGTTGATTTTCATAGAGCGGATTGGAAGAAATTAACATTTGAATTTCGGAGCTTTCTGTCCATCGAATGGAGTAGGCGGCGGCTAGCCATTTAGGGTTAAGGTTCAATTTTTATATTTTTTATTATTAAAATTCTCGTAAAACGTGTTTTAAAGGTAAAAATGCGGACTGTCTCCGAATTGGGCTTGCTTACTGTCGATCTTAACGTTTTGAGGCCTTCTGAACGCAATGGGACAGGTCTCGGAGTCCAATTCCTAAATCTGTAGAATATTTATTTAAAATCCCATTAAAAATTAATTAATTAAATATTGACCGTACATTTAAATATGCCGGGGCCACATATGACCTCTAAAAATTCCAGAAAAAATATTTTTAGCTTTCTTATGACGATATGGTTCTAACAAAACTAATTTCATTGAATTCTGAGACTGTTTGAAAAATGGCTATTGTCAAGTCGTTTAAATTTAACTAAAATAGTCAAAACACATTTTCTTTTGCCACACTCACATATTAATTCGAAAAATTCTGAAAATTGAAATCTAGCTATAATTTGACATTCCGGTTCCAACAAAAGTGGTTTCATCGAAAACGGAGGTCGTTTGAAAAATGACTATTTTCAAGGCCAATATATTTAATATTAAAAATACATTTTTAAACAAATAAATACCGAAACTCAAAATATATAATTGTTTATACTTTTTAAATGCAGAAACATTATTCCAGACTCAATGGAAGTGGTTTCTAGTCGAACTTCCTTCATATGTGAAAAGTAGCCCTTCGGGCCATATATATAATATATATATAAATTCTACAGCGTCCTTTCTAAAAATTGAATTGGCCATAACTTTTGATTCTGGCTATGAAATTTCAATTTTTTCAGATTCGTTAGAAAGATATCATTAAACAGATTTAAATATTTCTGGTTTCACTCAATTCTGATTTATTTTGAATCCTGTACATTCAGGTAAAGTTCAAAATTAAAATTTTAAAACTACCGCGCCATTTCTAACTCCATTTATCTTTAAATTAAATTTATCCGTTCTAACTTCGATTAAAATAAATTCTAGCCACTATTATTTATATAAATTATATTATATCCTCAAAATTCATTAAAATTTTCTAAGATAAATTTTTTAAATTGGTTCAGAATTTGCGGGTTGTTACATCTACTGATTCAGTTGACCTCCTTGATGCAAATCATGATAGTGCCATGCGTCCATTATGTATGCGAAAGAATCCTATCGATACATATTATTTCTACATGTATGCACAACCATTCATCAAAATGCAACATCCATATGATAACACAACCATTATGCATCCATTAACTTAAACATGCACACACATTTATATGCAACATGAAGGTGATTGAGCCGATCTAGTGCCTAAGGTGTGTGTAAATATGTATCCACGAGCAACCACTAGCAACCACTTGCATCCATTTGCATCCACCATACATAACATGTCTCAAACACATGTTCCAACCATAGGACTACCCTATCTAAAGGTCAAAGATACTAGCGAGAGGACATACTAAAGATAGAACAAGTACAAGCTAAGCGATAAAGGGGAAATTAAAAGACATACCCTCGAAAAAAAGGGTACAATGAACGCATCTTCTCTTCCGTCTCCCAAGTAGCGTCGCTCTCATCGTCTCCCCATTGCACTTTGACTAGCCTGACCTCTCGATTCCTCAACTTCTTAATCTCTGACCCAAGAATGCACGTAGGAGCTCGTCGAATCATCACATCACGCTCTATCTCCACCTCTCTAACCAAGCTTGTCTCTACCACTTCTGCGGTCTTATGCAAGCACTTCCTCAAATGTGATACATGGAAAACGTCGTGTACACCACTAAGTATCTCGGGCAACTCCACTCTATATGCCATCTATCCAATCCTCTCCTTAATAGGAAACGGCCCTACGAATCTTGGTGCTAACTTCCCAACGGACCCAAAGCGAATAACATTCCGTAATGGAGACACCTTGATAAAGACCATGTCCCCAATATCAAACTCAAGATAACTAAGCGTCACTGATCCTCTAGGGTCACAAGAAAAATCAAGGGTCTTTCCACTATGAGTCAACAATTTTACTGCCCTTCGTTCACAATCTAGGATGGCACCATATCTGGCTAGCCAATCCATCCCTAGAATTAACCCATAGCCCATGAAACCAAGCACAAAAGCATTACATTCAAAACCAACGCCTAAGATAGACAATCTCAAATCCCTACAAACCATGGATAAATGAGCCGACCCACCAATAGGATTTGAGACTACAATGGGATCCACAACAAGACTAGTATTTAGGTGCAGTGTTCCAACTAATGATGTAGAGATAAACGAATGTGATGCGCCATAATCGAATAAAGTACAGACAGGATGATCAAACAGAAAAACTAGACTCTCAACGGAAATGTTTCTACCTCGTTCTTGCAGCGGTGGGACCGCAAGAGCCTGGACCTAC
The DNA here is from genome assembly GCA_030737875.1 of Allium sativum. Lineage (NCBI taxonomy): Eukaryota > Viridiplantae > Streptophyta > Magnoliopsida > Asparagales > Amaryllidaceae > Allium > Allium sativum. The sequence continues at coordinate 859,223,606 of CM060915.1, read as the reverse complement.
TCCCTTGCCTGCCCTGGTGCCACAAGAGCCCGAAGCTTCCCTCCAGAATTTCTTTGCCCTTGTCCCTGTTTCCTTGGGCAGTCCTTAACTAGATGACCTGTCTCTCCACAGTGGAAACAACCAGTCTTCTTCTTTATCTTACAGTCTTTACTCAGATGGCCTGGTGTCCCACAATTAAAGCACTTCTTCTTTCCTTTGCCATTATTGTTATTCCTGCCTTTCTTATTTTGTTGATGTTGTTGCGGTTTCTTTTGATCCCCTTTCTTCTCGGGTGCCTTATTAGCGTTGGCGCCCTTCTCCTCTTCATGCATAAGCACCATGTCAACTAGTCTCTCAAAGGTAGCCGCCATAGGGATGTGGGTCATAGCTAACCCTTGTAGCGGCTCGTTCAAACCCTTAACAAATCTCAGGCCTTCTTTTCGGGTGTATTCACCAAGTCCAAGCCAAATCTCACCAACTGATTGAACTTGTTGACGTATTCTTTCACAGACAGATTCGCTTGCTTTAATGCCAAAAACCTTTCTATGTATAGTTTCTCTTCAGCCCGTGAGAGAAACTTTGTCTCAAACCTACATCTGAAATCTGGCCATGTATCAACTGGACGCTCTCCATTAGTGACCTCCCACCAAAACGAAGCTTCGTCCTTCATCAACCAAGCAGCCAATTGGACCTTCTTACAATCATCCAAATTGAAAATGCCAAACAGATCCTCCACTTCTTTCAACCAATTTCTAGCTTCAATGAACGTTTCAGTCCCACTAAAAGATTTCCCACCCATCGAACGGAAGTCTTTACATATCTTGGAGAAAGTATCTCCACATGGAGGAATGACTGGAGCTGGGGGAGGAGGAGGAACGTTGGCCAGACCCGCGGCAGCGGCCCTAGCCTCGAGATATTGACGAAACCAACCGGGTACATGAACACCCTCTGGTATCTTAGATGCTCCAGACAGGCTAAAAAGAAAAAGAAAGAGTTTCAAAACAAGGGAAGTGAAAGAGAGATGTATGGCTTGCGGGGATTATGCCCTTCAAAGTAAACTTTCCTTGAAAATAGCTTCTTTAAAACAAGTTTTTGAAAATACTTTCTAGGAAAATAATACTTTTGAAAACACTTTCCAAAACTTTTTATCTGTTCTTGTAACCATAGCTCTGATACCACGTGTAACACCCCATGTCCATTAATGTCACTCCCAAAGGGAATGCATCAATGTCCATGAAGCATTATTGTTGTATAGAACAGATAAATTACAAGAATAAATAAATAAAACAACATAGCGGAAGTTAAAACTTATTTCATAGCATCATAACTCAAAACGAGTTTACATAAGTAGTCTCCAAAACCATTACAACAGGATTAATAGTCTTTTCCAAAAACTTCAAAGTACATAAAGTAGCAAATACTTAAATAACATAAATGCATAAATCCCCACTAAGCATAAGCAAAGCCATAAAGATGAGAGAGCCCCAAGCGATACATCTACTCTCTTCAAGCAACTGAAAGAAATCGGCACTAAGCTATAGTTTTCCCTCCTTGCAAACCTTAGGGGTCGGGGAAAGGAAGAAAAGAGGTGGAAAGAAAAGGGATCAAACAAAAAGTCTGGCGAGTGCGATAACTTTAACAATATAATTATCAAAATAACTAGGACAAGGCATAAGCTGGAAAATAAGAAAATGACTGTGAACAATTGGGTATGACAGAACAAAATGAGGAAATAAGATGAACCAAGATATCGTTAAAGGCGACCCTAATCACTATAGGATAATTACTATACTGCACCACTACTAGTCACCCTAAAGGTTGATCCCGCCTACAGAACTTAATACTGCCAATGGTAGTTTCGTGTACCCCTATCTACCTCCATAGGTGTCGTCTGCCCCTATCTCCACTAGGTGTACCCACTACCCCCATTCGATCGGCTCCCTAACTCGTAGATACCTGTGCTGGCCCCAAAGTGGGGTGTATCACTCCCCAAAGTGGCAACCCGATACTACCAAAAATGCACGGCTTATATCTACACGATGTAACAACATCTTAACTACCAGCCCGGGCCCACACACGCATATGAACCCGTTGGACTTGCGTTGCCACCACTGACCCGTTTTGACCTCTAACAATCAAATCCAGTACACGTGTACCGTCCTCGACTTGGGTCGATCCCACAAAGATACTTAATGGGTTACTGGTTTGAAAAGGGCCCCCATGCATGACACAAGCTTTCCACGTATGCTTGGTCCCCTCTAAGGCTTTTCCCACTTAACCCCATTCTTATTCATGTTTTCTTACACGTTTCAATTTTGGTTAATTGCATCTAATCGTATTTCAAATGCCACACAAGGCACCCACTAAATTCCCTATGCCACCCAAGGCACCCACTTAACCCCCTCATGTCCCACTACATGTTTATCTGGTTAAGTGTTTCTTAATACATTAAGACCGTAACCTTGTAAAGGCCTCCCACATTAGACTGGCATTTGTGGCAGCTAGATTTTCCGGGCGGGTCCGGGCAGTCTTACACCACAAACGAGCCTAACCTCGTGTCTTTACAACTGTTACCCATTTAATTCATGCCTTTAACCTCTCACATTAGACTGGCATTTGTGGCAGCTGGATTTGCCGGGCGGGTCCGGGCAGTCTTACACCACAAAAGAGTCTAACCTCGTGTCTTAGGCGATTAATTACACATAATTAGTTATCCCTAATTTGAATTAATTTCCCTATTCAAATTGTCGATCAATTACAAATTTAACTATGTCCATAATTGACTCAATTATATCCATCTATTTATGGTATATAAAATTATACGAATTAACATCACATTTAAGGCATTTATGCCAATTCTCAATATTAAATCTTTCAATGTTATCCCCTTGCCCCACGTTGTACGTTCGTTCGTTTAACGTAAAATATACGTTAGACTCGAATAGTCTAACTTATGGGATAAAGAGAAAACATCACAACATGCATAGAATTATGACTAGATCTAAACATAAGGGGTGAACTTGCATGAGTGAATAAGGTTTTTCATCTAAAACTTGCATACGCCAAAGTCACAAACTTGCATAAACCATGGGTGTCATAGATCTAATCATAAGGTGTGAACTTGCATAGGCATTAGTCACAAACTTACATTACATGATTCATACTCCAACATATATATATATACTTGCATATGTGATTTATGCAACATAAACTATGGTGTAAACTTGCATCTAACTCACACATGTCATAGCCTAACTTTTAGATCCAATACACATAAAATAGATGTCATGAAACATGTAAGATTGTCTATGATTCTCACTAACTTGCATAAGATTCATATCTAAATTAACATCTAAACTTGCATATAGAATTATCAAGTTAAACTTACATATGATTTAACATATGAATCTGTTCTAACAACATAACCAAACTAGCATATGAAACATCATTATGAATTGATTGTACATAAGCCAACAATTAACATAGATTTACAACATAAATGATAACATCACAGCTTTACAACATAGATAATAACATCATAGATTTGCAACATAGATTATAACATAACGGTCAATGATTCACAACATAACCATATAATCCAAATCATAACTCAACCTAATTAAATTGTTAATTATCTTATTAAAGAAATCGAACTCACAACTCAAAGAAGGTCTTGAGTTCTAGAATCTGATTTCTGAAATTGATTTAGCTCGCCTTTGTATTAGATTCGTTATTGTTTAGATTAAAGTTGAATAGAATTGAGTTGATTAGCTTTTCTTCCTACTAAATGGTGGCGGCTACTCTAGGTTGCAAGGTGATAGCATGACAGCCATAGTTCCAATTTTTTATTTGATTTTAGGGTTTGAGTCTACACATGTTTATATAAAATTTCAATTTAATTATAGCCGTCGGATGATCTTAGGGTTAATCAGAACCATTCAGTCAGGATAGGGTGACACCTCAACCCTAATGACTCAGCAAGGATTCAGCAATGAGTCACAGTATGGATCAGATCACACCAGAAAGTTGTGCAGGCTTTGTACTCGGTTGGGGCGCACTTGGGAAGTGCGCTAGTGTATTTTTGTACTGGCGCACTTCCCAAGTGCGCCAGTGCATTTTTTTCTCTTCTTCTTCTGGTTTTTACGCCTAACTTCGTTCGTCCATATCTCCTTCATACGGTGTCCGTTTCATGCAAATTGGACTCTATCTCAAGCAGAATTCCGAAACGAACGCAATGGCGCAACCCGTTTCCCTTAATTCCCTCATTTGAAATTAAGTATTCTTTAATTTGTTAACTTCAATATTAAAATTATGGGGTGTTACAGATAGAAAGACGATATTTTAATATATAGAAAGGCGAGATTTTTATATATGGAAAGACGAGATTTTTGTATATGGAAAAGCGAGATTTTTATATATGAAGCGAAATAAAAATTCGATCATTATCTAAGAAGTAGAAATATAAAAATATAATTTTTTATAGAAAGAAGAAAAATATAAAAATGTGATTATTATACGAACAGTATAAAAATAAAAATGTGATTTTTATTTATAAAGATCATTGTTTAAAAACCTGATTTTTAACATACACCGCGTGAAACAGATCGATGGAAGCACAACGAAGATTTTCTACATTAAAAGAGTTCGGCGTTTGGTTTAGCTTATCGGTGAGAACTCCTCACTTTTATTTTAATTTCTAGTTTGAAACATATACTAGGATGCAGACGGTGCTTAGTAGCACCCGACACCCGTCGTCCACGGACCATGGATGACTTGGTTGTTTGATTGATGTGTTGTGAAAAATTGATTGTGTGATATTTGATGGAATAAATAAAATATTTTATAGTTAAAAATATAATTTTTAATGTGTATATAAAATAAATACGAATAAACAAATCGGACGATTTGTTTATGTACACCCATTTGAAGGATATTGATTGGGACGATAAATTTACACATCGCCTAACTGCACAAATAAAAATCTGTGTTTGTTGATTTGAAATCCCACACGGGTATTAGGATGATATTTGACGTACACTAATCCCGATTGTTTAGTTGTATGTCAATCGATGGGTTGACATACTGTGTAAGCGTTAATTATTTATATTTAATGCTTATGCAGTATTGTGGTGCACTTTGGATGATGGTTGATTATTTATCATTGCTATTATATACATGTGTTGTATAGAACCCATATAAATAACATAATATGGTAATTGAGTGGGTCTCATTCCAATTTGGAAAATAAGGAATATTATAAAAGAATATTCATGTGTCGAATAAAAATATAAATTCATGTGTTGAATAGGATAAATATTCATGTGTTGAATAGAATAAATATTCATGTGTTGAATAAAAATAAAAATTCAAGTGTTGAATAGAATAAAATATTCATGTGTCGAATAAAAATATAAATTCATGTGTTGAATAAAACAAATATTCATGTGTTGAATAAAATATATATTCATGTGTTGAATACAAATATATATTCATGTGTTGAAGAAAATATTCATTTGTTGAATAGAATAACGAAGTTATTGAAATATATAAAGCCGTTTTGATTAGATATGCGCCATTTTGACGTGAATGATATCTATATCGATTTTATTCATTTTTATAATGAATATAGAAAAGGAAGTGATTTCAAAATATAACGTTTAGAAAATATTATCATTTGTATATCGATGATGTGGAATATTCAATTTTGATTAGAAATTGAATATGAGGTTGAAATCGTTTCGAAAACAAAGTTAAAATGATTTATAAAATACGTTTTAAAAGGAAATCTACAAAATATATATATTATATATATAATGGCCTGAATAGAATGCGCCGCGCTGTGGTAGTTCGCGAATTTCGACCATTGGCTTCGAATGGACGTTACGGGAGATCCGACTGTTGGATTCTCCTAAAACCTTTGGGTTCGTATCGAAAAGAGATTTCTAACGAATATTAGAGATTTGAAATCTAATGGTTGGATTTGGAATTATGTCCAAATCAAATTTGGAAAAGGTCGTTGTAAGTGCAGTTCGATGGCCGTTGATGGAAATCGACTGTACGGGCCTTGATAAAATTATTAAAAATAGTAATAATTTGTGTAAAATCGTAAGAAATGATTTGGAAAGAATTAGGATGAAAAATTCCATATTTGAAAAGATAAAAATAGATTTTTATCGAAATGAACTAGTTTTGAACTAGAATTATAATCCATTTATTTTTGAAATAAATAAATTGGATTTGAAAAGGTTTTAAAAGTAACCAGAAATTTCCAATAATTGAATTAGAGTGGATTTGAATCGAAATTGTCTTTGGAATATTTCGATATTGGATTTCATGATTATATAGATATTGTTATGGAAATTTGAAAGATAGATTTATATCGTTATTTCCAATACGATATTTGTTGGTCATAGAATTTGATATTGAATATAAGCCAATATATTTTCTATTCAGAGCCTTGTATTTAATATCAAATGGGATTTGGGTTGTCGTGAACGGTATCTTTAATAATATTGTTCTTAGACTCAACGGAGTTAAGAAAATCAGAAACTAACTGGAGATTAGTTAAGTTGGATAGTTTCGTGGGTATTGATCTGATGTTGGTTTCGGCCTTCGGGTTAACACTTAGGGAATTATTCATTTGCTAATTTACGGTTAAAGGCTGATGGAATAGAATGTGATTTTGGGATTATCGTGAACCGTGTTTTAAATGACATTGGTTCTTTAACCCAGTTAAAGACAGGATATGATTTCCCAAGTTAAACAAACATTGATATTGATTTTTGGGAAGATTAAAACCAAGTGGAGTTTTAATGAATCTTTAATTAGATTGAAAAGATCGAGAATGGAGTATCACCAGTTCTTGTTGCAGTCATGATGGGGGTTCTCGCTTCGCGGTTTGGTGACGAACGGGAGACTCTTACCCCCACATGTCCCTTGCGGGGGTTGGTTAGGGAGTGTCCAGGAGGCTCGAGAGGGTCGCCATAAAACAAGTGTACTGGGGGACAACTGTATGCTACGGTGGGTTTTACCTGCTGCTTAGGGGGATGATGGGATGGTTCCAAAGCCTACCGGATTTCGTCGGCTACTACAGTTGGTATCAGAGCTTTGGTTACAGAGCTCGGAGAACAAGACACGTTAGAACCAAACGAAAGGATTCATCAGAGATTGGATTAGTAATATCCAATGAGAACGACTCGTTAGAGAAAGGATCAGTAGTATCCTAGAACGAGTGTGAAGAGTGATATTTTGAAAATAAAATTGAAAACAAATTTTGTTTTGAAAAATTAAATTCAATTATTCGTATTTGAATATTTATTTGTATTGATTTGGACAATCAAGTATATGAAGATTTTTCGTATACGTCTGATCCACGTGTATTCGAAGTTTTAATATACTGGATAGATATAGAATCACATTCGAGTCGCCCGAAGATGTTTCTGATGATGGCATGTCATCGTCGGCACTTGTGTTCGAGTTTCGAAAGTGGGATTTCTATATATTTCCAATTGACTGGTGTGAGAACCAAAACTAGATAGGGCTTATTGTTGTGAATTGGCATCAAAAATGTGATTTTTGACTATGTATCAAAGTTATGAATTTGAAAAGCAAATCAACTAATTGATTGCTGATTGTGTTGTTTGATTATTGGTTGATTAATTAAAATTTGAACCATTTAGCCAAATTGAACAAAATATAGAATTGTATTGAAAATTAGTCGCATTTGCATGTATATACATGTACTTACTGTAACACCCCGTAATTCTGTTAATATTAATATTCACAAATTAAAGAATAACTAATCTCAGACGTGAGAATTGTGGGAAACGGGTTGCGCCATTGTGTTCGTCTCGGAATTCTGTTTGAAATAGAGTCCGAGTTTGCGTGAATTGGACTTCGTATGAAGAAGTTATGGCCATCGGAAGTTTCAGAAAATTCAAAACAGATTTCAGAAAATTTAAAATTCAAAATTCGAAGTCAAATAGGCTAGGCGGGAAATTTCCCGCCCAGCACCCCAGGTCGACTAGGGAGTCGACTGGGCAGTCGACACCCCCCCCCCCCAGGTCGACTGGGCAGTCGACTGGGCAGACGACCTGTCCAGGCGGCTCGGGTTTGGTTGATGTGTCTTTAGGGCTGAGTTGGCAAATTAAACGGTTCAGTTTAGTTCTGAGTTGATCTAACGGTCTAAATAAACCCTAAACTCTATAAATACCTAGGTAGTCTCTCACTCTAACTCACATGAAAAATAGAATAGCCACCGTCATGCCGCCGCCACGAAACTCAGTGTAGCCGCCGCCAACTAAGAAGGAAGAAAGCTAATCAAAACCCTAATTCTACTCAACTCTAAACCAAATCAAGGCTCTCTTTCTCTTCTAATTGTGAGTATGATGATCTTAACAAGATTATTATCGGACTAATTAGATTAAGTTATGAATGGATTATAAGTAAATGATGTGGATTGTCATATATGTTGTTGTAAACCTTATGCTATCATGTATGTTGTAAATCCTATGTTATGTGATGATGATATCCTATATGTTGTAAATCATGCTATGATGATATTGTATAGGTTGTAACTTTCTATGCTAAATTGTGATAAATCATACATGTTATAAAGTCATGATGTTATTATCTATGCTAATTAGTTCATGTTAATCAAGTCATAATGTTGATATTATTTGGGCTATGTTGATGACAAATCAAGTATGCAAGTTTAGTAAAGATTATGAACATATGCCATGACATCTATTTAGACCTAGAATTATGACATCTAGAATTATTCTATGACATATGTGAATTCTATGTGTTAGATGCTAGTTCACACCACCATTATGTTGCATAAAACCCCATATGCAAGTCTATACATGAATTTGGGTTATGATCATATCATGTAAATTGTGATATTTAACAAGTTGACACCTTTAGATGCTTAACATGTGTAGTTTTATGCAAGTTTCACCCCTATTATGATTAGATTTATTTTATTTGTCTATATGTTGTGATAATTTATCTTTGTGCTATGAGTTAGACTATTCGAGTCTAACGTATATTCTGCGTTGAATAAGCGAACGTATAACGTGGGGTAGGGGTAATATTAAGGATTTAATATTAAGAAGTTGGGGTGCAATTGATATGATTTTGCATGCCATGAATGGATGGCCATAATTGAGTCAATTATGGACATCATTAAAATTGGAGTTAATTAATAATTTGAATAGGAATTATTAAAACGGGGGTAAAAGATTATAAGTGATAATCAGTGCTTAGGACACGAGGTTGGACTCGTTTGTGACGTAAACCTGCCCGGACCCGCCCGACAAATCCAGTGGTCACAAATGTCAGCCCAATGTGAGAGGTCCTAGGTCCAAATTAAAGCATAACAGTTGTAAAGACACGAGGTTAGACTCTTTTATGGTGTAAGACTGCCCGGACCCGCCCGGCAAATCCAGCTGCCATAAATGCCAGTCTAATGTGAGAGGTCTTTATGAGGTTATGGCCTGAATGAATTAAGAAATACTTAACCAGATAAACATGTAAGGTGGGACATGGGGGTTAAGTAGGTGCCGTGGGTGGCATGAGGAATCTAGTGGGTTCCCTTAGTGGCATGTGAAATACGATTAGTAAGACTTAACCAAACACACATGTAAATGAACATGACTAACAGGGTTAAGTGGGATGTACTAGTGGACAAGCTTAGGTGGGTAGCTTGTGGGGGCCCATTTCAACCAGTAACCCAAACGTATCTTTGTGGGCTCGACCCAAGTCGAGGACGGGACACGCATACTGGGCTTGACTATAAGAGGCTAAAACGGGGTAGCGGTGGCAACACAAGTCCAATTGGTTTCATATGTGTGTGTGGACCCGGGCTGGTAGGTAAGACGTTTTTGCATCGTGTAGGTATAAGCCGTGCATTCTCAAGTTGTATCGGGTTGCCACTTTAAGGGTGTGATACACCCCACTGTGGGGCCAGCATGGGTATCTACGAGTAGGGAGCCGATCGCAAGTGGGTAGTGGGGTACACCTAGTGGAGATAGGGGCAGGCGGCACCTATGTAGTCAGCTAGGGGTACACGAAGCTATAATTTCTAAGTGAAGCAAGTGGGATCGACCTTTAGGGTGACTGGTGCGGTGCAGTGTAGTAATTATTCGTTAGTAATTAGGTGTGCCTTTAACGTTATCTTTATCTGCTTTTCCATACCCAATAGTTCATAGACATTTCCTTGTTTTCCAGCTTATGCCTTAGTCTAGTTATTTTGGTAATAGTATTGTTAGAATTATCATACTCGCTAGACTTTATGTCTGACCCCCTCTATTTCTATCCTTTTTCCCCCTCCAGGTCCTCAGGGTGGACCCAGCTCTGGTGGAGTTTGATTAGATTTCTTCATCTCTCTTTGGAAAGCTTGGACCGCTGAAGTAAAGTCCAGCTTGTTATCTTCTTTAATGGCTATTTATGTAATGGGATTATGTATTTTGTTTTATCAAGATGGATATTGTACTTGACTCTGATTTATGGTTTTATGATGTAACAAACATGTTTAAATTCCGCTGCAATAAAATGAAGTTTAAGATTTCCAAGTACTACTTATTATCTGTCTTGTTATAATATTTCTGTTCTATATTCACTTAAAACCTCCATGGAAGTTAATGCATTCCCTTTGTGAGTGACATTAATGGACGTGTGGTGTTACACGTGGTATCAGAGCTTAAGGTTACCAGAACAGATAATTTTTTTAGAAAAACTATTTTTCTAAAGTATTTTTGGAAGAAGTGTTTTCAAAAACATGTCTTGATGAGTAATTTAAAGAGGAATGTTTTTATGAAAAACATAATCCCCAATAGCCATATATCTTTATCTTTCGAATTCTTCATTTTGAATCTTTCCTTTTTCGTTTCAGCATGGCTGAAGATCTTAACCTTCCGGATGGTGTAACGATGCCAGGATGGTATAGGAGGTTATTAGAGGCTAGGGCCGCTGCAGGTCCAGCCAATGTTCCTCCACCACCAGTTGCACCCGCTCCTCCTCCTCCTCCTCGCGTAGATACTTTTGCAAAGACGTGCAAGGAATTTAAGGCTATGGGTGGAAAACCTTTTCAAGGGTCAGAAACGTTTGTGGAAGCTAGAGATTGGTTTAAGGAGGTAGAAGAATTGCTAGAAATCTTTGAAGTAGAAGAAGGGAGGAGAGTCAAATTAGCAGCTTGGTTAATGAAGGGAGAGGCCTCGTTTTGGTGGGAGGTCACTAATGGGGAGCGTCCTGTTGATTCTTGGGCGGATTTCAGACGTAGGTTTGAGGCAAAGTTTCTCTCAAGGGCAGAAGAGAATCTATATATGGAAAGGTTCTTGACATTAAAGCAAGGAAGCTCATCAGTGAAAGAATATATCAACAAATTTAATCAGTTAGCAAAGTTTGGCTTGGACTTAGTGAACACGCCAGAGAAGAAGGCTCTGAGGTTCGTTAATGGATTGAATGAACCATTGCAAGGGTTGGCTATGACCCACATCCAAATGGGGGCCACCTTTGAGAAGCTAGTAGACATGGCACTCATGCACGAGGAGAAAGGCGCTAATGCTAATAAGGCACCCGAGAAGAAAGGGGATCAGAAGAAACCACAACAGCAAAACAAGAAGGGTGGTAAAGACAATAATGGCAAGGGAAAGAAGAAATGCTTTAACTGTGGGACACCAGGCCATCTCAGCAAGGATTGTAGAAAGAAAAAGAAGACTGGTTGTTTTCACTGTGGCGAAGCGGGACATCTAGTGAAGGACTGCCCAAAGAAGGGGCAGAGGGCAGGGTCTACCTCGGGAGGACAGGTGCAGGCTCTTATGGCACCAGGGCAGGCAAGGGGACAAGTTCAGGCTCTCGCGGTCCCATCACTGCAAGAACGAGGTAGAACCATTTCTGTTGAAAGCTTAGTTTTTCTGTTTGATCATCCTGTCCGTACCTTATTCGATTCGGGCGCATCGCATTCGTTTATCTCTACATCATTAGTTGAATCACTGCACTTAAACACCATTTTAGTAGAGGATCCCTTAGTTGTTTCGAATCCAATTGGGGGCTCAGCTTATTTGTCCATGATGTGTTTGGATTTGAAAATTTCTATACTTAGCGTTGAGTTTAGATGTGATGCTTATGTTTTGGGCTTCACGGGCTATGGGCTAATTTTAGGGATGGATTGGTTATCCAGAAATGGGGCCGTTCTTGATTGTGAAAGGAGAGTAGTTAGGCTCATGACTCGCCTTGGCAACACTCTCGAAATCTTTTGTAATCCCATAAATTCCGTTATGCTAAGTTATCTAGAATCGCTTGACGCGTCTGTGGAAAATCTACGATTTGTTATAGTGGTCCGAGAATACTCGGATGTGTTTGAGGAGGTGAAGGGCTTGCCTCCGAAGCGGGAGATAGATTTTCGAATATATCTTGTGGATAATGCAAAACCAGTATCTTTGCCAGTACGCCACATGGCTCCTCGTGAAAGGAGGGAACTCGATAAGCAAGTGAAGGAGATGCTTGAGAAGGGGTTCATAAGACGTAGTATATCGGAGTGAGGTGCTCCAGTAGTATTTGCCACGAAGGAGGATGGGCCCCTTAGACTTTGTGTGGACTATAGAGAACTTAATAAGCTTACTAAGAAGAACAGACACCGACTGCCGAGGATTGACGATATCTTCGATCAGGTAGTTGGCGCCTCAGTGTTTTCGCAGTTGGACTTAGCCACTGGTTTCCATCAGTTGAGAGTGGCTGAGGATAGCATTGACAAGACAGCCTTTAGGACTCCGGACGGTTTCTATGAGTGGCTAGTGATGCTCTTCGGTTTGGCAAACGCACCCACATACTTTGTTGATTTGATGAGTAGGGTGTTTAGGGAGTACCTTAATAAATTCGTGGTGGTCTTTGTAGACGACATCTTGATCTTTTCTAAGGATGAAGAAGAGCATGCCCTACATCTTAGGGAAGTGTTGGAGACCCTACGAGCGCATAACCTTAAAGATAAATTTTCTAAGTGTCACTTCTGGAGGAAGGAAGTACGATTCTTAGGGCACGTGGTTTCCAAGGAAGGGATAGCTGTGGATCCCGCGAAGGTGGTGGCTATCCAAGATTGGAAGGTCCCTAAAAATGCTACCGAAGTAAGAAGTTTCTTGGGGTTGGCTGGCTACTATAGGAAGTTTATCAAAGACTTCGCAAAGATATCAGCTCCATTAACACGCTTGACGAAGAAGAACCTAGTTTTCACATGGGACGTAGATTGTGATGATGCGTTACAACGTTTAAAGAGAGCTTTGACCTCAGCTCCAGTCTTAGTGCTGCCAGACGGGAGTAAGCCTTTTACTGTTTATACCGATGCTTGTGGGACAGGTCTAGGCGCAGTCCTAATGCAAGAGGGAAGGGTAATTGCCTATGGTAGAAGGCAGTTGAGAGTGCATGAAAGAAATTACCCTACACATGACCTAGAGTTGGCCGCTATTGTTTTCGCGCTTAAGTCTTGGCGCCATTATCTTCTTGGCAAGAAATTTGAATTATTCACTGACCACAAATCGCTAAAATACTTATTCTCTCAGAAGGACTTGAACTTAAGGAAGCAAAGGTGGATGGAATTCTTAGCGTCCTAGGATTTCGAAATAGCATATACCCCTGGCAAGGGTAACGTAGTGGCAGATGCCTTAAGTAGAAAAAGATTATCCTTAAGTCCTTTGTTTGTTGAGCGGCGAAGCTTAGAATTCATCTCTATGTTTGACTTTAGACCTTCCATTGACTTTGTACCCAGTTTGCTAGCATCCTTAGAGGTTAGACCTACGCTTTTGGGACGGATTGGCGAGGCACAGCGAGACGACCCATAGTTGGTTGAGTTAGTAGAAAAGCTCAAAAGAGGGGAGTCATCAAGCCATCTCCGTAGGTATACCCTAGATGATAAGGGTTGGTTACGTAGGGACGGTAGACTTTGTGTACCAAAAGACGATGACCTAAGGAAGACCATTCTTGATGATGCACATCGTTCGAAGATGACCATCCATCCCGGCGGGGACAAGATGTACAAAGACATGAAACGAGTTTTCTTTTGGGCCGGTATGAAGAGGGATGTGGCCGAGTATGTCGCTAGATGCTTGGTATGCCAACAAGTAAAAGCGGAGCAAAAGAAACCCGGTGGGTTGCTTCACCCATTGGAGGTTCCACTATGGAAGTGGGAGAGTGTCTCGATGGACTTTGTGGATGGATTACCAAGATCAAGGAAGGGTAATACGGGGATTTGGGTTATAGTAGACAGACTTACTAAGAGCGCCCATTTTATTCCCGTGAAGAGTAAGAGGACTGCTCCATGGTTAGCTTCTATATACGTCCGAGAGATAGTTCGTTTGCATGGTGTTCCTTCTAGCATAGTGAGCGACCGCGATCCTATTTTCACTAGCGAATTTTGGAAGAGCTTACAAGAAGTGGTAGGGACTCAGTTATGTTTGAGCACCGCATATCATCCTCAGATGGACGGCCAGACCGAGAGGGTGAATCGTATTCTAGAGGACCTTTTGAGGCTATGTATCCTAGACTTTGGGGGTACATGGGAAGAGCAACTTCCATTGGTGGAGTTCGCATATAATAACAGCTTTCAATCCAGCATTGGCATGGCACCTTTCGAAGCTCTTTATGGACGACCTTGTCGTTCACCTACATGTTGGTGGGAATCTACGGATAAGATCTTACTTGGGCCCGATATGATTAGGGAGACTTCGGAGAAGATCGACTTGATTCGAAGGAGGATGAAAGCAGCGCAAGATAGGCAGAAATCTTATGGGGATAAGAGGAGGACAGATCTTGAGTTTGACGTTGGGGACATGGTCTTTATCAAAGTGTCTCCATTACGGAACGTTGTTCTCTTTGGGTCCGTTGGGAAGTTAGCACCAAGGTTTTTAGGGCCGTTTCCTATTAAGGAGAAGATTGGATAGATGGCGTATAGAGTGGAGTTGCCTGAGAGACTTAGTGGTGTACACGACGTATTCCATGTGTCACATTTGAGGAAGTGCTTGCATGAGACCGCAGAAGTGGTTGGGCCGAGCTTGCCTAGAGAGGTGGAGATAGAGCGTGATGCGACGATTCGACGAGCTCCTACATGCATTCTTGGGTCAGAGATCAAGAAGCTGAGAAATCGAGAGGTCAGACTAGTCAAAGTACAATGGGGAGATGATGAGAGCAACGCTACTTGGGAGACGGAAGAGAAGATGCGTTCGTTGTACCCTTTTCTTTTTGAGGGTATGTCCTTTAATTTCTCCTTTATCGCTTATCTTGTACTTATATTACCTTTAGAGTATCCTCTCGCTAAAATTCTTGACCTTTAGTTAGGATAATCCTATGGTTGAAACATTTGTTTGAGACATGTTATGTATGATGGATGCAAAGTGGATGCAAGTGTTTGCTAGTGGTTGCTCGTGGACGCATACACACACACTATTAGGCACTAGATCGGCTCAGTCACTTCATACTGCATACTACATATAAATGGATGTATTTAGTAAAATGGATGTATGAGGATTTTTTTTCATATGGATGCTGCACTCAGATGATGGTTGTGCACGCATATAGAGATAATATGTAGCATTAAGGGATTTTTGCATACATAATGGACGCATGGCACTATCATGATTTGCATTAAGGAGGTCAACTGAATCAGTGGACCGCCTGATTTTGCATTAGATATGGACATATACACACGGTGCATTTAAACATGAAAGCATTAGAAGTCTATAAGGACAATGGATGTCTGTGTTTGATGGTTGAGTAGATGGACGATTGGATGTTAGGATATACATTCTTCTTGACTTGAAGATTTCGGGGTCGAAATCCTTTAAGGAGGGGAGAATGTAACACACGTAATTCTGTTAATATTAATATTCACAAATTAAAGAATAACTAATCTCAGACGTGAGAATTGTGGGAAACGGGTTGCGCCATTGTGTTCGTCTCGGAATTCTGGTTGAAATAGAATCCGAGTTTGCATGAATTGGACTTCGTATGAAGAAGTTATGGCCATCGGAAGTTTCAGAAAATTCAAAACAGATTTCATAAAATTTAAAATTCAAAATTCGAAGTCAAACTGGCTAGGCGGGAAATTTCCCGCCCAGCACCCAAGGTCGACTGGAGAGTCGACTGGGCAGTCGACACCCCCCCGGGTCGACTGGGCAGTCGACTGGGCAGTCGACCTGGGTGTCGACCTGTCCAGGCGGCTAGGGTTTGGCTGATGTGTCTTTAGGGCTGAGTTGGCAAATTAAACGGTTCAGTTTAGTTCTGAGTTGATCTGACAGTCTAAATAAACCCTAAACTCTATAAATACCTAGGTAGTCTCTCACTCTAACTCACATGAAAAATAGAATAGCCACCGTCATACCGCCGCCATGGAACTCAGTGTAGCCGCCGCCAACTAAGAAGGAAGAAAGCTAATCAAAACCCTAATTCTACTCAACTCTAAAGCAAATCAAGGCTCTCTTTCTCTTCTAATTGTGAGTATGATGATCTTAACAAGATTATTATCGGACTAATTAGATTAAGTTATGAATGGATTATAAGTAAATGATGTGGATTATCATATATGTTGTTGTAATCCTTATGCTATCATGTATGTTGTAAATCCTATGTTATGTGATGATGATATCCTATATGTTGTAAATCATGCTATGATGATATTGTATAGGTTGTAACTTTCTATGTTAAATTGTGATAAATCATACATGTTATAAAGTCATGATGTTATTATCTATGCTAATTAGTTCATGTTAATCAAGTCATAATGTTGATATTATTTGGGCTATGTTGATGACAAATCATGTATGCAAGTTTAGTAAAGATTATGAACATATGCCATGACATCTATTTAGACCTAGAATTATGACAGCTAGAATTATGCTATGAAATATGTGAATTCTATGTGTTAGATGCTAGTTCACACCACCATTATGTTGCATAAAACCCCATATGCAAGTCTATACATGAATTTGGGTTATGATCATATCATGTAAATTGTGATATTTAACAAGTTGACACCTTTAGATCCTTAACATGTGTAGTTTTATGCAAGTTTCACCCCTATTATGATTAGATTTATTTTATTTGTCTATATGTTGTGATAATTTATCTTTGTGCTATGAGTTAGACAATACGAGTCTAACGTATATTCTGCGTTGAATAAGCGAACGTATAACGTGGGGTAGGGGTAATATTAAGGATTTAATATTAAGAAGTTGGGGGGCAATTGATATGATTTTGCATGCCATGAATGGATGGCCATAATTGAGTCAATTATGGGCATCATTAAAATTGGAGTTAATTAATAATTTGAATAGGAATTATTAAAACTGGGGTAAAAGATTATAAGTGATAATCAATGCTTAGGACACGAGGTTGGACTCGTTTGCGACGTAAACCTGCCCGGACCCACCCGGCAAATCCAGTGGTCACAAATGTCAGCCCAATGTGAGAGGTCCTAGGTCCAAATTAAAGCATAACAGTTGTAAAGACACGAGGTTAGACTCTTTTATGGTGTAAGACTGCCTGGACCCGCCCGGCAAATCCAGCTGCCATAAATGCCAGTCTAATGTGAGAGGTCTTTATGAGGTTATGGCCTGAATGAATTAAGAAATACTTAACCAGATAAACATGTAAGGTGGGACATGGGGGTTAAGTAGGTGCCTTGGGTGGCATGAGGAATCTAGTGGGTGCCCTTAGTGGCATGTGAAATACGATTAGTAAGACTTAACCAAACACACATGTAAATGAACATGACTAAGAGGGTTAAGTGGGATGTACTAGTGGACAAGCTTAGGTGGGTAGCTTGTGGGGGCCCATTTCAACCAGTAACCCAAACGCATCTTTGTGGGCTCGACCCAAGTCGAGGACAGGACACGCATACTGGGCTTGACTATAAGAGGCCAAAATAGGGTAGCGGTGGCAACGCAAGTCCAACGGGTTTCATATGCGTGTGTGGACCCGGGCTGGTAGGTAAGACGTTGTTGCATCGTGTAGGTATAAGCCGTGCATTCTCAAGTTGTATCGGGTTGCCACTTTAGGGGAGTGATACACCCCACTGTTGGGCCAGCACGGGTATCTACGAGTAGGGAGCCGATCGCAAGTGGGTAGTGGGGTACACCTAGTGAAGATAGGGGCAGGCGGCACCTATGTAGTCAGCTAGGGGTACACGAAGCTATAATTTCTAAGTGAAGCAAGTGGGATCGACCTTTAGGGTGACTGGTGCGGTGCAGTGTAGTAATTATTCGTTAGTAATTAGGTGTGCCTTTAACGTTATGTTTATCTGCTTTTCCATACCCAATAGTTCATTGACATTTCCTTGTTTTTCGGCTTATGCCTTAATCTAGTTATTTTCGTAATAGTATTGTTAGAATTATCATACTCGCCAGACTTTATGTCTGACCCCCTCTATTTCTATCCTTTTTCCCCCTCCAGGTCCTCAGAGTGGACCCAGCTCTAGTGGAGTTTGATTGGATTTCTTCATATCTCTTTGGAAAGCTTGGACCGCTGAAGTAAAGTCCAGCTTGTTATCTTCTTTAATGGCTATTTATGTAATGGGATTATGTATTTTGTTTTATCAAGATGGATATTGTACTTGACTCTGATTTATGGTTTTATGATGTAACAAACATGTTTAAATTCCGCTGCAATAAAATGAATTTTTAGATTTCCAAGTACTACTTATTATCTGTCTTGTTGTAATTTTTCTGTTCTATATTCACTTAAAACCTCCATGGAAGTTAATGCATTCCCTTTGTGAGTGACATTAATGGACGTGGGGTGTTACACTTACATTGAACAGGTCATAGCAAGGAGGCTAGAGAAGAGGAATAAAATTGTTTGCCCGACAAATAGGTACATGTTTATTGTATTTTTTGGGTTTTGGATGATTTTATGAGCCGATTGGCTAGCCGCTTGGCTATTTCTTTTTCTTTTTGGATTGCTGAAGGCCATGGGAGGCTATTTGAAATATCCCGAAGCTCCCGGTGCAGGGGAGGTTATGGCGAAATTTTTCGAAAATTTAGGGTGTTAGCCAATTTTTTGAAAAAATGGAAAAGTTCTTAGAAACTGAAAAGTTGAAGAACTTTAGCCGTAATGAAAATAATGGAAGTTGAGTTGGTTTGTAAAACAAATTTCAGCTTCGCTCTTTTTCGGGGACAAAAAATTTTAAGTGGGGGAGATTGTAATAACCCGAATATCTGAGCCAATTTAAAATTTTTATTTTGGCAATTTTAGCGAATTTTGATTATTTAAAATGAATTATTTTAAATAATAACGACGAGAAATTTATTTTGAATAGAATTTGAACATATAGATTTATTTGAATCGACGTTAGAATATAAATAATTATATATAATTATAAAAGGAATTGAAAATGGTGTGGTAGTTCGAAAATTCGATTTCAAATTTCAAATGACTGTACAAGATTCAAAACAAACCGGATTTTGGCGAAACCGAAAATATTAGAATCTATTTGAGAATATCTTTCCAATGAATCCAAAAAATTGAAATTTCATAGCGGGAATAAAATGTTATGTCCTGTTGAAATTTCAGAATAGTCGCTCTGGAAATTCTGGCCCTTAAAAATGGGAATTTTGCAAACAACCTCGGTTTTCGACGAAACCACTTTTGTTGGATCCGGGATGTCAAGTTATTGTTAGGTTTCAAAATTCATAATTTTCTGAAGCAGTATTTGAGCATGGCGAAAGAAAACGTGTTTTGTCAGTTTCAGTCAATTATGTTCGACCAGAAAATGGCCATTTTTCGAACGGTCTTAGAATTTGATGAAATTAGTTTTGTTAGAACCGTATCGTCAATACGAAGCTAGAAATAATTTTTCTGGAATTTTTAGAGTCTGTATGTGACCCCATAAATGTGCGTTCAAAATTAATATATATTTATATTTTGATTTTGACGAAAAACTGATCATAACATCCGAACTGGCTTACGATACATATCCCATTGTGTTCGGAATAGGGGTAATTAGCTAGGAGCGACAGTCGTCGGGTCTGATTTGGGTTTCGAGTTAAAAAGTTGCTTTTGGAGAAAAATAAAATAGTAAATTAATTTAATTATATACCTATCCCCCCCAACTATCTCAGGGACCAAAAGGAAAAAAAGAAGAAGAAAAACCACGACGTCCAGATCTCGTGCCCCCACCCCCTCTTCCATCTCGTCGCGCCTCCACGCACCACCACGGTGGGGGGGTCCCAGCGCCGTGCCCCCTCACCTTCGCAGCCTCCTCCCTCCCCTCTCCTCCTTCTTTTGGAAACTGAACCCCAATCGCCAATAACCCCCAAACCCTAAACCGTTCACCGCGAGCAGCCCCAACAGCCAGTTCCGGCCATCCCACACCCTCCTCCTCCTCCGACAATAAGATTAGCTGTAAGTTTTTTTTTAGTTGTTTACTTCTTTTATTTATTTAAATGAAATCATTTTTTTCTTTTATATTATAGCAAAATAAAAAGCTATGAGTTTTGAAAATAAAAAGCTTAGATTTTTTATGATAAAAAGCTTAGATGTTTTTTTTTTTGATAAAAAGGTTTGACTTTTTATGATAAAAAGGTCTGATTTTTACTCTAGAAAAGATATGATTTATGGTTTAGCAAAGATTCGATTTTTAATCGTATAAAGATTCGATTTTTACATTAGCAAAGAGTTGAGATTTTTATATAGAAAGAAGCGGTGTTATAAAAATATGATTTTTATTATGAAGTTAGAAAAATAGAAATTCGATTTTATATATGAAGTAGCGATGAAAAGATTATATTTTTATCATAGGAAAGACGATATTTTTATATATAGAAAGACGATATTTTTATAGATAGAAAGACGATATTTTTATATATAGAAAGGCGAGATTTTTATATATGGAAAGACGAGATTTTTATATATGGAAAGGCGAGATTTTTATATATGAAGTGAAATAAAAATTCGATCTTTATCTAAGAAGTTGAAATATAAAAATATATTTTTTTATAGAAAGAAGCGACATATAAAAATGTGATTATTATATGAACAGTATAAAAATAAAAATGTGATTTTATTTATAAAGATCATTGTTTAAAAACCTGACTTTTAACATACACCGCGTGAAATAGATCGATGGAAGCACAACGAAGATTTTCTACATTAAAAGAGTCACGGCATTTGGTTTAGCTTATCGCTGAGAACTCCTCACTTTTATTTTAATTTCTAGTTTGAAATATATATTGGGATGCAGACCGTGCTTAGTAGCACCCGACACCCGTCGTCCACGGACCATGAATGACTTGGTTGTTTGATTGATGTGTTGTGAAAAATTGATTGTGTGATGTGAGATGGAATAAATAAAATATTTTATAGTTAAAAATATAATTTTTAACGTGTATATAAAATAAATATGAATAAAAAAATCGGACGATTTGTTTATGTGCACCCATTTGAAGGATATTGATTGGGACGATAAATTTTACACATCGCCCAATTGCACAAATAAAAATCTGTGTTTGTTGATTTGAAACCCCATACGGGTATTGGGATGATATTTGACGTACGCTAATCCCGATTGTTTAGTTGTATGTCAATCGATGGGTTGACAAACTGTGTAAGCGTTAATTATTTATATCTAATGCTTATGCAGTTGTGTGGTGCACTTTGGATGATGGTTGATTATTTATCATTGTTATTATATACATGTGTTGTATAGAACCCATATAAATAACATTATGTGGTAATTGAGTGGGTCTCATTCCAATTTGGAAAATAAGGAATATTATAAAAGAATATTCATGTGTCGAATAAAAATATAAATTCATGTGTTGAATAGGATAAATATTCATGTGTTGAATAGAATAAATATTCATGTGTTGAATAAAAATAAAAATTCATGTGTTGAATAGAATAAAATATTCATGTGTCGAATAAAAATATAAATTCATGTGTTGAATAAAATATATATTCATGTGTTGAATAAAATATATATTCATGTGTTGAATAAAAATATATATTAATGTGCTGAAGAAAATATTCATTTGTTGAATAAAATAACGAAGTTATCGAAATATATAAAGCCATGTTGATTAGATATGCGCCATTTTGACATGAACGATACCTATATCGATTTTATTCATTTTTATAATGAATATAGAAAAGGAAGTGATTTTAAAATATAACGTGTTGAAAATATTATCATTTGTATATCGATGATGTGGAATATTCAATTTTGATTAGAAATTGAATATGAGGTTGAAATCGTTTCGAAAACGAATTTAAAACGATATATAAAATACGTTTTAAAAGGAAATCGATGAAATATATATTATATATATATAAATATAATTGCCTGAATAGAAAACGCCGCGCTGCGGTAGTTCGCGAATTTCGACCATTGGCTTCGAATGGACGTTACGGAGATCCGACCGTCGGATTCTCCTAAAACCGGAACCGTTGGGTTCGTATCGAAAAGAGAATTCTAACGAATATTAGAGATTTGAAATCTAACGGTTGGATTGGGAATTAAGTCCAAATCAAATTTGGAAAAGGTCGCTATAAGTGCAGTTCGATGGCCGTTGATGGAAATCGACTGTACGGGCGTTGATAAAATTATTAAAAATAGTAATAATTTTTGTAAAATCATAAGAAATGATTTGGAAAGAATTGGGATGAAAAATTCCTTACTTGAAAAGATAAAAATAGATTTTTATCGAAATGAACTAGTTTTGAACTAGAATTATAATCCATTTATTTTTGAAATAAATAAATTGGATTTGAAATGGTTTTAAAAGTAACCAGAAATTTCCAATAATTGAATTGGAGTGGATTTGAATCAAAATTGTCTTTGGAATATTTCGATGTTGGATTTCGTGATTATACAGATATTATTATGGAAATTTGAAAGATAGATTTATATCGTTATTTCCAATATGATATTTGTTGGTCGTAGAATTTGATATTGAATATAAGCCGATATATTTTCTATTCAGAGCCTTGTATTTAATATCAAATGGGATTTGGGTTGTCGTGAATGGTATCTTTAATAATATTGTTCTTAGACTCAACGGAGTTAAGAAAATCAGAAACTAACTGGGGATTAGTTAAGTTGGATAGTTTCTTGGGTATTGTCTGATGTTGGTTTCGGCCTTCGGGGTTAACACTTAGGAAATTATTCACTTACTAATTTACGGTTAAAGGCTGATGGA
The DNA here is from genome assembly GCA_030737875.1 of Allium sativum. Classification (NCBI taxonomy): domain Eukaryota; kingdom Viridiplantae; phylum Streptophyta; class Magnoliopsida; order Asparagales; family Amaryllidaceae; genus Allium; species Allium sativum. The sequence goes on along the minus strand of CM060915.1, from coordinate 859,200,447 downwards.
ATAGAATGTGATTTTGAGATTATCGTGAACCGTGCTTTAAATGACATTGGTTCTTTAACCCAGTTAATTGTAACAACCCGAAAATCTGGGCCAGTTTAAAATTTTTATTTTGGCAATTTTAGCGAAGTTTGAACATTTAAAATGAATTATTTTAAATAATATCGACGAGAAAATTTCTTTTGAATAAAATCCAATCGTATATGGTTATATAGATTGACGTTAGAATATAAACAATTATATATAATTATAAAAGGAATTGAAAATGGCGCGGTAGTTCGATAATTCGATTTCAAACTTCAATTGAATGTACCGGGTGCAAAATAAACCGGATTTTAGTGAAACCAAAAATAATGGGATCTAATTGTGACTATCTTTCCAACGAATCAGAAAAATCGAAATTTCATAGCGGGAATCAAAAGATATGTCCAGTTGAAATTTCTGAATAGTCGCTATGGAATTCAGGCCCTTAAAAATGGAAATTTTGCAAACGACCTCAGATTCCGACGAAACCACTTTTGTTGGATCCGTGATGTCAAATTATTGCTAGGTTTCAAATTTCGTAATTTTTGAAGCTAGTATGCGAGCGTGGCAAAGGAAAACGCATTTGACCAGTTTCAGTTGATTTTAATCGACTGGAAAATGACCATTTTTCAAACGGTCTCAGAATTTGACGAAATTAGTTTTGTTAGGACTGTATCGTAAATACGAAGCTAGAAATATTTTTCTGGAATTTTTCAAGTTAGTATGTGACCCCAGTAAATTGAAATGCGCGTTCAAATTCAATATATAGAGTTATATGTTGATTTTGACGAAAACTGATTGTAACGATCGAATCAGCTTACGATACATATCCCATTGTGTTCGGAATGGGGGTAATTAGCTATGGACGACAGGCGGTGGGTCTCGTTTTGGGGTCGAAATAAAAAGTTACTTTTTGAAATTAATTAGAATAATATTATATAAACCTAACCCTAGCAAATTAATTGGTCAACCCCCCTTCATTAACTCAATCTCGTGGTCAACCCGAAAAAGAAACCCCCCCCCCCCCAGTTTTGGGTCGCGTCGCCCCCTTCCAGAGCCCACCGCCTCACCGTGGACCATCGCCTCCCCCTCCGATACCCTGTCGCCTTCTCCATCGCCTCCACTTCCCCCTCCTCCACCTGCTTCTCCTTCTTTCCTCCTCCCCCATCTTCGAATTAAACCGACGCAACCCCCTGTGGCCCACCGATGGCCAACGCCACCACCTGTCGAACCCCCAGCCGACCACCCCGAGCAGCAGCGCCCCTCCAGCGTCATCCCCCACCTCCAAGCCCCTTTGTAAGTCTTTTTATTTTTATTTTCGTTGGTTTAAACATTAAATATATGATGTTAACGTATAAAAAAAAATCTGATTTTGTTTAACGTAGGAAGTTTGGATTTTTAATCGTAGAAAGTTTTGATTTTTAATTTGGTAAAGACATGATTTTTATATAAGGGGCATATAAAAAAATTGGATTTTTATTTTATACAAAGCCGGACTTTTATAAAAGAAGGAGTTTGATTTTTATGAAAGTGTAAAAATATAATCTTTTATATTGTAGAAGTATAAAATATATTCTTTTATATTGTAGAAGTATAAAAATATAATCTTTTATATTGTAGAAGTATAAAAATATAATCTTTTATATTGTAGAAGTATAAAAATATAATCTTTTATATTGTAGAAGTATAAAAATATAATCTTTATTATATGAACACCGTTGAATAAAAATAGAATTTTTATCTATATAGTAGCGGTGTGAAAATAAAATTTATCCATATGGAGCAATTATAAAAAATTCGATTTTTATATATTGAATAGCGAAGTAAAAATTCGATTTTTATATATTGAATAGCGAAGTAAAAATTCGATTTTTATATATTGAATAGCGAAGTAAAAATTCGATTTTTATATAATGAATAACAAAGTAAAAATGTGATTTTTATATATGTAGAGAATACGGGCAAAGAAAGTGACAAGAGGCAAGAACGACGAAGACTTCTACCTAAGAAGAGTCGTGGGATCGGATAGCTATCGGTGAGAATTTCTCACTCTTTAATTTTATTTTTCTAGTTATATATATATATATACTAGGATGCAGACGGTGTTTAGTAGCACCCGACACCCGTCATCCACAGACCATGGATGGCTTGTTTGCTGAATTGTTTGGTTGTGTAGTTGGTTAGGTTATTTGGTTTGAATTGAATTGTTTGGTGAAATGAAATTGATTAGATTGATGTGTGAATGGCGTGGGCCTTCACTAGACCGGGGATACGGCTATGCCTTGTCCCGTTTCTAGTATCGTGCCGTTATGCCGCCGAAATTTTCTAAAATAAGTTAGAAAAATAAAAATATCATTTTTATTTTGTAAATGAACTGAATAAAAATTCATGTGTTAAAATAAAATATTTGATCGTTAAAAATATAATTTTTAACGTGAATGTGAATAAATAAATATTCATTTACAAACCGGACGGTTTGTTTATGCACACCTATTTGAAGGACATTGATTGGGACGATAAATTTTACACATCGCCCAACTGCACAAATAAAAATTTGTGTTTGATTGCTTGAAACCCCACACGGGTATTGGGATGATATTTGACGTACACTAATCCCGATTGTTTAGTTGTATGTCGATCGATTGATTGACAGGCTGTTATAAGCGTTGAATATTTATATTTGATGCTTATACAGTGTAGAATGCACTTTGGATGATGGTTGATTATTCATCGTTGTTGATATATACATGTGTTGTAGAAAATCCATATAATTAACATTATATGGTAATTGATTGGGCCTCATTCCAGTTTTGAAAAAGAAATATTTGAAAAAGAAATATTTGAAATAGAATAGAAATATTTGAAATAGAATATTTGAAAATAGGAATATATGAAGCCGTGTTGATTAGATTGACGCCATTTTGACGTGAACGATATTTATATCGATTTTATTCATTTTTCAACGAATATTGAAATAGAATTGAAGTTCGAATTAAATTGAAATAGAATTGAAATTCGAATTAAATTGAAATAGAATTGAAATTCGAATTAAATTGAATAGATTTGAAATTGAAATAGAATTGAAATTCGAATTAAACTGAATAGAAATCAATTTGAATTGAAATCGATTTGAAATGAATTTAAAACGAAGTTATATTGGAATATTTAATTTTGATTTGAAATTGAATATGAAATTTAAACCGTTTGGAAAATGAATTTAAAACGATTTATAAAATATGTTTTAAAGGAAATCGACGAAGTATATATTATATATATTATATATATAATATAATGGCCTGAATAGAACGCGCCGCGCCATGGCAGTTCGCGAATTTCGACCATTGACTTCGAATGGATATTACGGGAGATCCGACCGTCGGATTCTCCTGAAACCGGAACCGTTGGGTTCGTATCGAAAAGAGCTTTCTAACGAATATTAGAAATTTGAAATCTAACGGTTGGATTTGGAATTATGTCCAAATCAAATTTGAAAAAGGTCGCTGTAAGTGCAGTTCGATGACCGTTGATGGAAATCGACTGTACGGGCCTTGATAAAATTATTAAAAATAGTAATAAATTGTGTAAAATCATAAGAAATGATTTAGAAAGGATTGGGATGAAAAACTCCATATTTGAAAAGATAAAAATAGATTTTTATCGAAATGAACTAGTTTTGAACTAGAATTATAATTCTATTTATTTTTAAATGAATAAATTGAATTTGAAAAGGGTTTTAAAAAAAACCAGAATTTCCAATGATTGCATTGGAGTGGATTTGAATCGAAATTGTCTTCGGAATATTTCGATGTTGGAATTCGTGATTATACAGATGTTGTTATGGAAATTTGAAAGATATATATATATATATCGTTATTTCCAATACGATATTTGTTAGTCGTAGAATTTGATATTGAATATAAGCCGGTATATTTTCTATTCAGAGCATTGTGTTTAATATCAAATGTGATTTGGGTTTGTCGTGAATGGTGTCTTCATTAACACTGTTCTTGAACCCAGTTGAGAAAAGATTAAATCTTTTTATTTATATTTAATCAAGTGTACCAATTAAATAATATTTAATTGGAATTGAATTGATATTGATTTTTGGGTTTATCGTGAACCGTGTTTTAAATGACACTGTTTCTTTAACCCAGTTAACGATTAAAACTAAGTGGAGTTTTAATGAATATTTAATTAGATTGAAATGATCGAGAATGGAGTATCACCAGTTTTGCTCCAGGCGTTAGTTAAATCTTTAATTAGATTTGAACGTGAAATGGTAATTGAATTTACCGACAACACCGTGGTGTTAGATATGAAGTATAACCAGTTTTACTTCATGGGATGAATAGGTTGGGATTGGGAAATTAAAACAAATGATTACTACGGTAAGGTTCGTTAACCCCGACTAGTTGAATCAAAATTCAAAAGATGATTAATGAATAAATTCAAGGAATCTACCTTGGATAAAATTAATGGGAACCTTTCCCTATGAATGTGAAATTTAGAAACTAACTGTCGGTTAGCCAAGCAGAATGGTTTTCTGGATATCGATCTGATGTTAGTTTCGGCCTTCGGGGTTAATATTTGGGAAATTATTCTCTTGTTAATTTACGGTTAGTGACTGATAAATTGGAATGAGGCGTATGTTGTGTTTGTGTAACACTTATTTAAAATATACGCGAGTTATTCGGAAAGACCGGGTTTATCCCATTCTGAATAACTGATACGACGATAAGTCGAAGATGAAGACGATGGTTGAAGACTGGAAGTCTTCACGTCGTTTGGGTGATTACTGATGATCTTGATTGGGCTGTACACCCAAGAAGATGGAAACAGTTGGTGATCGTCCAGACGTACATGGAGATCGATGGATATGCGGGGTACTAGGTGCCTCCGGTTTCGTTCAGACCCAGAACGGACTTGTAAATGGACTGTGTGTCTGTCATTGGATTTTAGTCCGTGTGATTGATCTCTATTAAATATATATCTGTTTGGCGGCGGAGAATTTATTCTCTTTCTTAACGCCCATCTCTGAGACGTACGAGCTCAGGGGTTATATATTGATGGATATCAAACGCATGGAGTGAATTGCCTGTGTGGCATGCCTAAGTGGCAATTGAGCGAGCCTTCTGTTGAAAAGCAAAGTCTTGTCGTGATGATCGAAGCACGGCCTTTGTAGCGTAGCTTTGTGTAATGTTTGCTTCGCGAGTTTCACACCCCGGTTGTGAACCAAAAACGGGAGAGGACCTCAGGGAGGGCACGCGTTTCTTTCTAGCTAGGGTGGTGTCAGTGACCTACCAGCCCTGACATTTATATACTTTTCACCTGTGTGGTTGTTGCTGTTGCGAGGTGCCTCGGTTTGATCGGACGATCCGGGTCCGATGGAGTCATTCGTTGGCTCATTTACGCCCCAAAGGGCGGGGAAACGTAGTGTTCAGGCATAATAATCCACATCGGTGGACCGACCCTGTCGCTCCATGGGGCAGTTGCGGCTGTTCCTGAGGCTCGGGCTAGACAGTCTCGAATCGGTAGAGGACGATCCCTAGCCTCGGTTCATAGATGGAAATCCAATTTCCAAATGCGTGACATTTGCGGTTTTATTTGTAAACCTATATATGGCGACATAGTGGCATGGGACGCTCATGTCGCCTATGATTGATATTTATGATTGAAATTGTTTTAAACACTGTACACTTATAATAGTATCAAATGATTTGTTTTAAACGTATCAAGCATTCTTTGGCTGTTATAAGGGAAAACCCTATCCCCCGGCTTTCGTTGCATTGTGTGATAGGACATGGGTCTTATAACAGCTTCATTTTTCTTTATTTAGCATTGCGTTGTTTGTTTTATGCACTGGTATTCTTGGGAGGAAACCCGTTCCGTGTTATACGGCGTGGTCCCTTGATTTACCTAACTTTAAAAACGAATATTAATAACTGTTTTAGTTCTCACACCAGACACATGATTGACCTGGAGTTTATTGTTTTAACCTAAACTCTGGGTGCCCTTATTTTGACACAGGCAGCTAGTAGTTTTGGTTTTGCAGATTTATATTCACAGGATCCTGGTTTACAGCTAGAATGATATCCGGAAAGCTTTGTATCCGTATATCTCTTCTAGTTGGGTATTGTATTATTTTCCGCTGCTATGTATTTAAATGTAATTTAAATCTCTGATATTTCTGTGTAATATTTATTCATTTATACTCTGTATATTCTTGTAATCTGATGCATTGTTGTAATATACAATGGAATGTTCTCCCGTATGCGTTCTGATTTGTCGTGTCCTCACAGTAATTCGTTCTTTCTCTTCTCTTCGGAGACCGGGGAAGTTCGGGTCGCTTCATTTGGTATCAGAGCTTTGGTTTACAAAGCTCTGAGAACAAGACACATTAGAACCATACGAAAGAATTCATCAGATATTGGATTAGTAATATCCAATTAGAATGACTCGTTAGAGATAGGATCAGTAGTATCCTAGAACGAGTGTGAAGAGTATATTTTTGAAAGTAAAAACAAAATTTGTTTTGAAAATTTAAATCAACTATTCGTATTTGATTATTTATTCTATATTGATCGGGACAATCCGATATATAAAGATTTTGCATATATGTCTTGCAAACGTGTATTCGAAGTTTTAATATACTGGATAGTTATAGAATCATACTCTAGTGCCCGGGGATAATTCTGGTGACGGGGCACCATCGCCAGTATTTATCTTCGAGTTACGAAAGTGAGATTTCTATATATTTCCAATTGACTGGTGTGAGAACCAAAATTAGATAGGGCCTATTGTTGTGATTTGGCATCAAAAATGTGATTTGTTGACTGTATATCAAAGTTATGAATTTCAAAAGCTAATCAACTAATTGATTGATGTTTGTGTTGTTTGTTTATTTGTTTGATAATTTTGAACCATTACGCCTAATTGTATCAAATATTGAATTGTATTGAAATTTGGTCGCATTTGCTTGCATATACTTGTACTTACATTGAACAGGTCATAGCAAGGAGGCTAGAGCAGAGAATAAAATTTGTTTGCCCGACAAATAGGTACATGTTTACTAAATAATTTACTGTTTTGTTTGGGTGATGATGATTTTATGAGCCTATTGGCTAGCCGCTTGGCTTTTTCTTTTTCTTTTTGAGATCTGAAGGCCTGTATGGCAATTTCGGGATTTTCCCGTGGCTCCCGGTGCAGGGGAGGTTATGGCGAAATTTTTCGAAAATTTAGGGTGTTAGCCAAATTTTTGAAAATTTGAAAATTCTCAGAAACTAAAAAGTTTGAGAATAGAAGCCAGATCGAACGTAGAGTTGATTAGTCAAACCACTTTCGACTTTGTTCCTTTTCGGGGACGAAAAGTTTTAAGTGGGGGAGATTGTAACAACCCGAAAATCTGGGCCAGTTTAAAATTTTTATTTTGGCAATTTTAGCGAAGTTTGAACATTTAAAATGAATTATTTTAAATAATATCGACGAGAAAATTTCTTTTGAATAAAATCCAATCGTATATGGTTATATAGATTGACGTTAGAATATAAACAATTATATATAATTATAAAAGGAATTGAAAATGGCGCGGTAGTTCGATAATTCGATTTCAAACTTCAATTGAATGTACCGGGTGCAAAATAAACCGGATTTTAGTGAAACCAAAAATAATGGGATCTAATTGTGACTATCTTTCCAACGAATCCGAAAAATCGAAATTTCATAGCGGGAATCAAAAGATATGTCCAGTTGAAATTTCTGAATAGTCGCTATGGAATTCAGGCCCTTAAAAATGGAAATTTTGCAAACGACCTCGGATTTCGACGAAACAACTTTTGTTGGATCCGTGATGTGAAATTATTGCTAGGTTTCAAATTTCGTAATTTTTGAAGCTAGTATGTGAGCGTGGCAAAGGAAAACGCATTTGACCAGTTTCAGTTGATTTTAATCGACTGGAAAATGACCATTTTTCAAACGGTCTCAGAATTTGACGAATTAGTTTTGTTAGGACCGTATCGTAAATACGAAGCTAGAAATATTTTTCTGGAATTTTTCGAGTTAGTATGTGACCCTAGTAAATTGAAATGCGCGTTCAAATTCAATATATAGAGTTATATGTTGATTTTGACGAAAACTGATTGTAACGATCGAATCAGCTTACGATACATATCCCATTGTGTTCGGAATGGGGGTAATTAGCTATGAACGACAGGCGGTGGGTCTCGTTTTGGGGTCGACATAAAAAGTTACTTTTTGAAATTAATTAGAATAATATTATATAAACCTAACCCTAGCAAATTAATTGGTCAACCCCCCTTCATTAACTCAATCTCGTGGTCAACCCGAAAAAGAACCGCCCCCCCCCCCCAGTTTTTGGTCGCGTCGCACCCTTCCAGAGCCCACCGCCTCACCGTGGACCATCGCCTCCCCCTCCGATACCCTGTCGCCTTCTCCATCGCCTCCACTTCCCCCTCCTCCACCTGCTTCTCCTTCTTTCCTCCTCCCCCATCTTCGAATTAAACCGACGCAACCCCCTGTGGCCCACCGATGGCCAGCGCCACCACCTGCCGAACCCCCAGTCGACCACCCCGAGCAGCAGCGCCCCTCCAGCGCCATCCCCCACCTCCAAGCCCCTTTGTAAGTCTTTTTATTTTTATTTTCGTTGGTTTAAACATTAAATATATGATGTTAACGTATAAAAAAAATCTGATTTTGTTTAACGTAGGAAGTTTGGATTTTTAATCGTAGAAAGTTTTGATTTTTAATTTGGTAAAGACATGATTTTTATATAAGGGGCATATAAAAAAAATTGGATTTTTATTTTATACAAAGCCGGACTTTTATAAAAGAAGGAGTTTGATTTTTATGAAAGTATAAAAATATAATCTTTTATATTGTAGAAGTATAAAAATATAATCTTTTATATTGTAGAAGTATAAAAATATAATCTTTTATATTGTAGAAGTATAAAAATATAATCTTTTATATTGTAGAAGTATAAAAATATAATCTTTATTATATGAACACAGTTGAATAAAAATAGAATTTTTATCTATATAGTAGCGGTGTGAAAATAGAATTTTATCCATATGGAGCAATTATAAAAAAATCGATTTTTATATATTGAATAGCGAAGTAAAAATTCGATTTTTATATATTGAATAGCGAAGTAAAAATTCGATTTTTATATATTGAATAGCGAAGTAAAAATTCGATTTTTATATAATGAATAACAAAGTAAAAATGTGATTTTTATATATGTAGAGAATACGGGCAAAGAAAGTGACAAGAGGCAAGAACGACGAAGACTTCTACCTAAGAAGAGTCGTGGAATCGGATAGCTATCGGTGAGAATTTCTCACTCTTTAATTTTATTTTTCTAGTTATATATATATATATACTAGGATGCAGACGGTGTTTAGTAGCACCCGACACCCGTCATCCACAGACCATGAATGGCTTGTTTGTTGAATTGTTTGGTTGTGTAGTTGGTTAGGTTATTTGGTTTGAATTGAATTGTTTGGTGAAATGAAATTGATTAGATTGATGTGTGAATGGCGTGGGCCTTCACTAGACCGGGGATAAGGCTAGGCCTTGTCCCGTTTCTAGTATCGTGCCGTTATGCCGCCGAAATTTTCTAAAATAAGTTAGAAAAATAAAAATATCATTTTTATTTTGTAAATGAACTGAATAAAAATTCATGTGTTAAAATAAAATATTTGATCGTTAAAAATATAATTTCTAACGTGAATGTGAATAAATAAATATTCATTTACAAACCGGACGGTTTGTTTATGTACACCTATTTGAAGGACATTGATTGGGACGATAAATTTTACACATCGCCCAACTGCACAAATAAAAATCTGTGTTTGATTGCTTGAAACCCCACACGGGTATTGGGATGATATTTGACGTACACTAATCCCGATTGTTTAGTTGTATGTCGATCGATTGATTGACAGGCCGTTATAAGCGTTGAATATTTATATTTGATGCTTATACAATGTAAAATGCACTTTGGATGATGGTTGATTATTCATCGTTGTTGATATATACATGTATTGTAGAAAATCCATATAATTAACATTATATGGTAATTGATTGGGCCTCATTCCAGTTTTGAAAAAGAAATATTTGAAAAAGAAATATTTGAAATAGAAATATTTGAAATAGAATATTTGAAAATAGGAATATATGAAGCCGTGTTGATTAGATTGACGCCATTTTGATGTGAACGATATTTATATCGATTTTATTCATTTTTCAACGAATATTGAAATAGAATTGAAATTCGAATTAAATTGAAATAGAATTGAAATTCGAATTAAATTGAAATAGAATTGAAATTCGAATTAAATTGAATAGATTTGAAATTGAAATAGAATTGAAATTCGAATTAAACTGAATTGAAATCAATTTGAATTGAAATCGATTTGAAATGAATTTAAAACGAAGTTATATTGGAATATTTAATTTTGATTTGAAATTGAATATGAAATTTAAATCGTTTGGAAAACGAATTCAAAACGATTTATAAAATACGTTTTAAAGGAAATCGACGAAGTATATATTATATATTATATATATATAATATAATGGCCTGAATAGAACGCGCCGCGCCGCGGCAGTTCGCGAATTTCGACCATTGACTTCGAACGGATATTACGGGAGATCCGACCGTCGGATTCTCCTGAAACCGGAACCGTTGGGTTCGTATCGAAAAGAGCTTTCTAACGAATATTAGAAATTTGAAATCTAACGGTTGGATTTGGAATTATGTCTAAATCAAATTTGAAAAAGGTCGTTGTAAGTGCAGTTCGATGACCGTTGATGGAAATCGACTGTACGGGCCTTGATAAAATTATTAAAAATAGTAATAATTTGTGTAAAATCATAAGAAATGATTTAGAAAGGATTGGGATGAAAAACTCCATATTTGAAAAGATAAAAATAGATTTTTATCGAAATGAACTAGTTTTGAACTAGAATTATAATTTATTTATTTTTAAATAAATAAATTGAATTTGAAAAGGGTTTTAAAAAAAACCAGAATTTCTAATGATTGCATTGGAGTGGATTTGAATCGAAATTGTCTTCGGAATATTTCGATGTTGGAATTCGTGATTATACAGATGTTGTTATGGAAATTTGAAAGATATATATATATATATATCGTTATTTCCAATACGATATTTGTTAGTCGTAGAATTTGATATTGAATATAAGCCGGTATATTTTCTATTCAGAGCCTTGTGTTTAATATCAAATGTGATTTGGGTTTGTCGTGAATGGTGTCTTCATTAACACTGTTCTTGAACCCAGTTGAGAAAAGATTAAATCTTTTTATTTAGATTTAATGAAGTGTACCAATTAAATAATATTTAATTGGAATTGAATTGATATTGATTTTTGGGTTTATCGTGAACCGTGTTTTAAATGACACTGTTTCTTTAACCCAGTTAACGATTAAAACTAAGTTGAGTTTTAATGAATCTTTAATTAGATTGAAATGATCGAGAATGGAGTATCACCAGTTTTGCTCCAGGCGTTAGTTAAATCTTTAATTAGATTTGAACGTGAAATGGTAATTGAATTTACTGACAACACCGTGGTGTTAGATATGAAGTATAACCAGTTTTACTTCATGGGATGAATAGGTTGGGATTGGGAAATTAAAACAAATGATTACTTCGGTAAGGTTCGTTAATCCCGACTAGTTGAATCAAAATTCAAAAGATGATTAAAGAATAAATTCAAGGAATCTACCTTGGATAAAATTAATGGGAACCTTTCCCTATGAATGTGAAATTTAGAAACTAACTGTCGGTTAGCCAAGTAGAATGGTTTTCTGGATATCGATCTGATGTTGGTTTCGGCCTTCGGGGTTAATATTTGGGAAATTATTCTCTTGTTAATTTACGGTTAGTGACTGATAAATTGGAATGAGGCGTATGTTGTGTTTGTGTAACACTTATTTAAAATATACGCGAGTTATTCGGAAAGACCGGGTTTATCCCATTCTGAATAACTGATATGACGATAAGTCGAAGATGAAGACGATGGTTGAAGACCGGAAGTCTTCACGTCGTTTGGGTGATTACTGATGATCTTGATTGGGCTGTACACCCAAGAAGATGGAAACAGTTGGTGATCGTCTAGACGTACATGGAGATCGATGGATATGCGGGGTACTAGGTGCCTCTGGTTTCGTTCAGACCCAGAACGGACTTGTAAATGGACTGTGTGTCTGACATTGGATTTTAGTCCGTGTGATTGATCTCTATTAAATATATATCCGTTTGGCGGCGGAGAATTTATTCTCTTGCTTAACGCCCTTCTCTGAGACGTATGAGCTCAGGGGTTATATATTGATGGATATCAAACGCATGGAGTGAATTGTCTGTGTGGCATGCCTAAGTGGCAATTGAGCGAGGCTTCTGTTGAAAAGCAAAGTCTTGCGGTGATGATCGAAGCACGGCCTTTGTGGCGTAGCTTTGTGTAACATTTGCTTCGCGAGTTTCACACCCCGGTTGTGAACCAAAAACGGGAGAGGACCTCAGGGAGGGCATGCGTTTCTTTCTAGCTAGGGTGGTGTCAGTGACCTACCAGCCCTGACATTTATATACTTTTCACCTGTGTGGTTGTTGCTGTTGCGAGGCGCCTCGGTTTGATCGGACGATACGGGTCCGATGGAGTCATTCGTTGGCTCATTTACGCCCCAAAGGGCGGGGAAACATAGTGTTCAGGCATAATAATCCACATCGGTGGACCGGCCCTGTCGCTCAATGGGGCAGTTGTGGCTGTTCCTGAGGCTCGGGCTAGACAGTCTCGAATTGGTAGAGGACGATCCCTAGCCTCGGTTCATAGATGGAAATCCAATTTCCAAATGCGTGACATTTGCGGTTTTATTTGTAAACCTATATATGGAGACATAGTGGCATGGGACGCTCATGTCGCCTATGATTGATATTTATGATTGAAATTGTTTTAAACACTGTACACTTATAATAGTATCAAATGATTTGTTTTAAACGTATCAAGCATTCTTTGGCTGTTATAAGGGAAAACCCTATCCCCCGGCTTGCGTTGCATTGTGTGATAGGACCTGGGTCTTATAACAGCTTCATTTTTCTTTATTTAGCATTGCGTTGTTTGTTTTATGCACTGGTATTCTTGGGAGGAAACCCGTTCCGTGTTATACAGCGTGGTCCCTTGATTTACCTAACTTTAAAAACGAAGATTAATAACTGTTTTAGTTCTCACACCAGTCACATGACTGACCTGGAGTTTATTGTTTTAACCTAAACTCTGGGTGCCCTTATTTTGACATGGGCAGCTAGTAGTTTTGGTTTTGTAGATTTATATTCACAGGATCCTGGTTTACAGCTGGAATGATATCCGGAAAGCTTTGTATCCGTATATCTCTTCTAGTTGTGTATTGTATTATTTTCCGCTGCTATGTATTTAAATGTAATTTAAATCTCTGATATTTCTGTGTAATATTTATTCATTTATGCTCTGTATATTCTTGTAATCTGATGCATTGTTGTAATATACAATGGAATGTTCTCCCGTATGCGTTCTGATTTGTCGTGTCCTCACAGTAATTCGTTCTTTCTCTTCTCTTCGGAGACCGGGGAAGTTCGGGTCGCTTCATTAATACATGATATGATTTCCCAAGTTAAACAAACATTGATATTGATTTTTGGGAAGATTAAAACTAAGTGGAGTTTTAATGAATCTTTAATTAGATTGAAAAGATCGAGAATGGAGTATCACCAGTTTTGCTCCAGGCGATAGTTAAATCTTTAATTAGATTTGAACTGAAATGGTAATTGAATTTACCGATAACACCGTGGTGTTAGATATGAAGTATGACCAGTTTTACTTCATGGGATGAATAGGTTGGGATTGGGAAATTAAAACAAATGATTACTTCGGTAAGGTTCAATAATCCCGACTAGTTTGGATAAACCATAATTTGGTTTGAATTTATATTCAAAAGAAGATTAAAGAATAAATTTAAAGAATTTATCTTTGATAAAATTAATGGGAACCTTTCCCAAATATAAGAATATTTGAATAAAAGAATATTCTGGATTGGAATGAGGCGTATGTTGTGTTTGTGTAACACTTGTTTATTATATACGCGAGTTATTCAGAAAGACTGGGTTTATCCCATTCTGAATAACTGATTCGACGATGTGTCAAGGATGAAGACGGTGGTCGAAGACCGGAGGTCTTCACATCGTTTGGGTGATTACTGATGATTTTGATTAGGCTGTACACCCAAGAGGAGGGAACCAGTTGGTGATCGTCCAGACGTACTTGGAGATCGATGGATATGCGAGGTACAATGTGCCTTCGGTTTCGTTTAGACTCAGAACGAACTTGTAAATGGACTGTGTGTCTGACATTGGATTTTATTCTGTGTGATTGATTTCTATTAAATATATATCTGTTTGGCGGCGAAGAATTTATTCTCTTGCCTAACAACCTTCTCTGAGACGTACAAGCTCAGGGGTTATATATTGATGCATATCAAACGCGTGGAGTGAACTGCCTGTGTGGCATGCCTAAGTGGCAAATGATCAAGGCTTTTGTTGAAAAGAAAAGTCTTGTGGGTGATGATCAAAGCACCGCCTGTGTGTCATAGCTTTGTGTAACGTTAATTTGCGAGCCTCACACCCCGGTTATGAACCAGAAACAGGAGAGGACATCAGGGAGGGCCTGCGTTTCTTTCTAGCTAGGGTGGTGTCAGTGACCTACCAGCCCTGACATTTATTTTATTTTCATCTGTGTGGTTGTTGCTTTTGCGAGGCGCCTCAGATATATCGGTGACTATGTGGAGCCGATGGAGTCACTTGGCTCATTCACGCCCCAAAGGGTGGGGAAGCGCTGTATTTAGGCATTTTAATCCACATCGGTGGACCGGCCCTGACGATCCAAGGGTCACTCGAGCTCTGATCCTGAGGCTCGGGCAAGACAGTCTCGAATCAGTGAGGACGATCCCTTGCCTCGGTTCACAGATGGAAACCCAACTTCCAATACGTGACATTTGCGGTTTTGATTGTAGAGCCTAGTATGGCGACTTGATATATGGTACCCATGCCGTCTATGATTGATATTTAGGATTGAAATTGTTTTGACACTATACACTTTAATAGTATCAAATGATTTGTTTTTAACGTACCAAGCATGTTTGGCTATTATAAGGGAAAACCCTATCTTCTGGCTTGTGTTACATTGTGTGTTGGGACATGGGTCTTATAATAGCTTCATTTTTCCAAAAAGCATTGCGCTGTTTTGTTATGTGCACTGGTATTCTTGGGAGGAAACCCGTTCCGTGTTATACGGCGTGGTCCCTTGATATATCTGATTTAAAGTAAAGTTTTAAATAACTGTTTTAGTTCTCACACCAGTCACATGACTGACCTGGAGTTTATTGTTTTAACCTAAACTCTGGGTGCCCTTATTTTCGACACAGGCAGCTAGTAGTTTTGGTTTTGCAGATTTAAATTCACGGGATCCTGATTTACAGCTGAAGCGGTATTCGGAAAGCTCTGTATCTGTTTTCAGTTGTGCTTTGTATTGTTTTTCCGCTGCGATGTACTTAAATGTAGTTTAAATCTCTGATATTTTCTGTGTAATATTTATTCATACTCTGTAATATTCTTGTATTCTGATGGAATTGTTGTAATAAGCAGTGAAATGTTCTTCTATTTGCCTTCTGATTCGTCTTGTCCTCAAAGCAATCCGTGTTTTCCTTACCGGGGAAGTTACGGGTCACTACATACTGCTTGGAATAGAGTCCGAGTTTGTGTAAATCGGATGTCATATGAAGAGGTTATGAAGCTTAGAAGATTTTAGTTTAAAGCATAATTTAAATTAAAATAGTAATTAAAAATCAAAAACGAGTTCAAAAATCAAAACTAGAAAATCTGGGTGAGCGGGAAATCTTCCGCTCTAGGGTGTTGACCCCCCTATAGGGTATCGACCCCATCGGCGCAGAACTGGGCGTGACGTATTTTGGTTGATTAGGGCTGATGTGGCCTTCGGGGATTGGCTGGATGACGTGTCTTTTGAGTTGTGTGGTTCTGATGATCTCTAATCTGATCTAAAGGCCCTAATTCACCTAATACATCTATAAAAACACACCTAGACCTAACCATAATTTCATTACACCAATTCATGGCGCCTCCATACTGCTCTAGTCTAAATTAAACTAGCCTCTCTTCTCTTCTCCAAAGCAAATCATAATTAGAGTATTTGAATTGGAAGATAAGAATCAAATTCTACAACAACGGTTTACCTAATCAAATTCAGAAATCAGATTCAGGTCTATCCTCTCTCTTAAATCCTATCGCTGTGAGTCTAAGTTACTTTCACATATAATTAATTAAAAAGTGATTGTGATATGATTATAAATTGGATTTTGTGAACATGCCTGTAAGATGAATCATATCAAGTTTGTAAATTCTTATCTTTCAGATTCATATCCAAATCACTGTTATCATATGCCTAATTGGATCTATTTTATTGGTCTATGTCAGTTCATGTTTAATATGTCTCTTTTATGCCAGTTTTGATGACATGATTTTTTTCCCTTCTTCTTTACTCTTTTTTATGAGATTAGGCTACTTTGAGCCTAACATATTGTGTTGAGATTTACGTACGAATAGCATTTGGACGATGGGGAAAAGTTTGGGAAAATTTTGTAATAAAATAAGATTATTAGCACAAATCAATTTAGGCATAATTGTGTACAAATTACATACATGTGATTTGGCATAAGTTGGATTGGGCATAATTGGATATAATTTGTATACATGAGTTTTGGTAAGAATTGTTAATATCGATGAATGCAAATTGATTTGGGCATAATGTGGCATAACATGTATACATAAGATTATAGGCCTAATTTGGATTAAAATTATGAACATAATTTAGGTGGGAAATTGTGGGTAATTGGGATATAATTTAATAAAAGATTTAAAGTTGGGACTTGAATCAAGAAAGTGATTATGAACGCCTAAGACACGAGGTTAGATTCGAATTGCAGTATAAGACTGCCCGAAACCGCCCGGCACATCCAGCAACCGCAAATTTGTAATCTAATGTGAGTGGTCAAAGGCAAAAATTAAATACGTAATAATGCAAAGACACGAAGTTAGATTCGGATTGCGGTATAAGACTGCCCGGAACCGCCCGACATATCCAGCAACCGCAAAACGGCAATCTCATGTGGGAGGTCTTGCAATATTATGGTTGTAATGAATTAATGAACACTTAACCAAGATAAGACATGTTGTAAGACATGGTGGTTAGGTGGGTGACATGGGTGACATGTGAAATATAATTAGAAGCACTTAACCACGACAGAACATGTGATTAGACATGGGAATAAAGAGGGGTTAAGTGGGAATTCCTAGTGGGGACCAAGCTTAGGAGGGAAGATTGTGTTAAGTGTGGGGACCCTTTTCAACCAGTAACCCATTTTGTATCTACGTGAGCTCGAACTAGGTCGAGGACGGGACATGATTACTAGGTTTGATTGAAAGAGGTCAATAAAGAGTTAGCGGTGGCAACTCAAGTCCAACGAAGTCATGTGCGTGCGTGGGTCCGAGCTGGTAGGTAAGACGTTGTTGCATCGTGTAGGTATAAGTCGTGCCTTTTAGTTGTATCGGGTTGCCACTTTAGGGAGTGATACACCATACTGAGGGACCAGCACAGGTTTCTATGAGTTAGGGAGCCGATCGAATGGGGAGGGTAGTGGGTACAACTAGTGGAGATAGGAGCAGGCGACACCTATAACAACAGCTATGAGTACACGAAACTACAATCATTATTATTATTATTATCATGATTAGTGAGAGGGATGATCTTTTATTGTGAAACTAGTATTGGTGTAGTGTAGGAATTATCTTATAGTGATTAGAAGCGCAATCAACGTTATATCTTATTCTATCTCACTTACTTTGTTTACCTTGTCATATCTACTTATGCTACAGTCATCTCTTATATACAGTTTATGTTCTTATCCTGTTACTTTACTGATTATATAGTTAAAGTCACTAGACTCGCCAAACGTATGTCTGGCCCATTTTGTTTTGCCTCTTTTCTTTTCTTCCCTCCCCCCTCTACGTCATCAGGGTGGGACTAGTGGAGCTTGACATGGATTTCTTTCTTCTTAAAGTGCTTGGAAGTGTTGAAAGAAATGCTCAGCTTTATCTTTTTTTATTATGGCTATCTGGAGTGGGATTATGGTTTTACTTTTATGTACTCTGATAATAATTTTGTACAAGATTGATATTCGTGTACTTGACTCCAGTATGTGGTTTTGATTTTGTAACCAAACATGTTTTTCTTTTCTGCTACAATGAATAAATTTTGAATTTTCTTGAGTACCATTTTATATATCTGTCTTGTGATATTCTGTTATATACATTTATAATACTCCATGAAAGTTAATGCATTCCCTTAGTGAGTGACATTAATGGACTGGGGGTGTTACAATCTCTTTTTCTGTAATTTTCCATACTATTTCCATTTACGTCTAAAAAGGGATTTCTTACAAATAATATTTAAAGTCCGAAATCTTTCCATTTATTAAAATATTGACACAATATGTTCTTTTCGCCTTAAATCGCTAAATCTTCCCCTGTTTGTATATAATTTCAACTAAATTGGCCCATAACTACAATTTAATAATTGTTCTTTTGTCCACAATTCAATTACCTAATTTACGCATAACCACGATTTTATTCAATTTTCACGCATAACCAAAATTTGACATAGACTGTGTGTTTTGGCAAGGAAGAGGGGAAAGGAAGGAGAAGAAGAACATATTGTAAATTTCAGTAGTAATCAAATGATACAAAATATTATTATTGGAAAACATAATTTAATTCACTCACCTAAGATTTGCACTCTAATATTTTGGATTTGATTTGGATCTGCATTTTTTCTTTTTAATTCGGATTTGTAGATTTGTCTGGATGGAGGATCTGAGCATCTATAGCTTAAATATTTAATCCTCATCTCCAAATCTTGAATCAGAAATCCTAAAACTATTATATTTATTTTTCGAAGGATTTGAAGGAGAAAAGAAATGGCAAAGCTCTTGCGCCCTCTCAGAAAATATGATTT
Organism: Allium sativum; assembly: GCA_030737875.1. Lineage (NCBI taxonomy): Eukaryota > Viridiplantae > Streptophyta > Magnoliopsida > Asparagales > Amaryllidaceae > Allium > Allium sativum. Next base: position 859,181,277 of record CM060915.1, on the reverse strand, counting down.
GGAGGCTAGGGCTTACTGGTCTATTTATAAGTGCCCAGAAGAACCTTGTTTGTTGGATTAAGATAAATAAAATCTGAGCCATAGAAAACATTAAATCCATGTCACTCTGCCCAACATTGGATCGACCCGAGTTCCAAGTTGGTCGACCCAGTTATGGCATGGGTCGACCCATTTATTGGGTCACGGATGTTAATTTCATTCTTATTTAAATTTTCGTTTGACATTGCACTCAACATTCCTTTAATTACCTAATATTCTTCTCTATTTGAATTTCTTCCATTTATAACACATGCATTAGATTTCAAAATCAAACTTGCGCACGGAACTTCATAAACTTTTGTTTTTTAATAGTCACGCAATAAATGTTATTATTAACGTTATTTCTTGCCAAATTTCTTTCTAATCTATTTATTGTTTCCAGTCTTTTTAACGTGCGTTCACATAGGTAGATAAATGTATGCATTCATTCCATTATCATATTCCGCTTTTAATTTATGCTTTAAATTTCAATTTTGAATATATGTGCATATATTTACTCACAACCCCAAAGAATTTCAACCATTAATAGCTGCTTGATTTCTGCTTCTTAAACAATATTATTAAGGTTATTAGTTCATTGTTCCTTTACTCTTTTAATATACATTCAAATTTTAAACCTAGTTATTCTTAGAATTCTTACATCTATACATCTACATATAACTTCTATTTATTTTCAAAATTCAAATGGCATTATGCCAACATTTATTTCTTACTTATTTTGAGTAATTAGATGTTACATTTGAATTTCATGTCAATATATATATATATATATATATATATAATTTTATATATAAACGCAGACACATACATATGCATATACATACATATACATATACATATATATATAAATATATATATATATATACACGTACCCATATATATATAATTTTTCCTTTTATGCACATACACATATACTTTTCTCTTAGAAAAAGCATCCTTTTAGTTGGCCCTCTTAAAGTTCAAAACATGAGGTTGGTGGGATTCGAATTTCTGACCTCCACTTTGGGAAGTGCATGCTCTACCAACTCACCTAACTTAGCTTTTGTTCACAAGACTAAACATTGGTAGCTATTGATCTTAATTGTATTTCTATTATTATTATTTCTTCATGTTTGTTCTAAAACTTCATTTAATCATATCTTCTTCATTTCAAATCCGTTTTCTACAAACTATAGATCTAAATTGATCAGAAAATCGTTGTGGACGCAATGACGCTAGTTCCATGAACAAACTATAAAAAAATTATGAATTTTATTTTATTATTTAATTTTAAAAATGTTGGGTTGTACAACTTCTAATTGATTATCTAATAATCGATTTGAGGTAAGATCAAGAGTACCCGTTATACTCCCAGACAATCATGCCTAAATTCAAACTTTAATTGTATTATTTCTTTTTTAAAATCGAAGTTCAAAATTTTATCAATTCTTATTAGAAGTTGGGTTCGAAATAATCAGTTTTTAGGAAAATAGTAGAAAATTGTCTAAACTATTTTTGTGATTAGACCTTTTTTTCTTCCTATCGAAAATTTTCTCGGATTCGTAGATCCTTTATTAAGCTGAAATATCTTTTGTTCATACTATTAAATTCTTCTATAATATTATGTTATCATGAATAGAAAATATAACCTAGCAGTAAGTATGGCTGATAACAAGAATACAACTAAGTAGGCTAGTTCGAAAGCTCCTAGTGCTAGCGAGAGTGATCTTCTAGGTAGATTGTAGGGATTGCTCCTTCAAGGGTTGCTGCAACTGAGAAGTATTCCTTTGTTTTGTCTCAAGATGAATTCAATGCCATTCTAGATTATTTTAGGATTCCAAGATTCGAAGCCATTCCTCCGAAAGACGAAGACACCATGTATAACCCTTCGAAGGTTTTTTTTTCATATTCCGCCACCCATATTTGGCATAGAGGCTACCATCCTTTCCTGTCTTTTCTTTACGACTTCCTTCGTCACTTGACGGTCGCCTCAATTCAACTAGTCTCCAATTCCTACACATATATTATATGTTTGGAAATTCTCTCCAGAGAATCAATAGGACCTTCCCTCGACGTCGTCGTCCTTGAATAGCTAGTTCCTCTAGCAAAGCTAATTTTGGTAAATTCTCAAATTTTCAGGGCAAATCCTTTGCCCAAATTGGTCGAAGGAAGTATCAATAAGTCTTGTGAGTGGGAGCATCGATTCTTCTACATTAGGTGCCCTCCTGGCATTTCTAGGACTCTTACCCAGCCTCGTAATTTTGCAATTTTCTTAAGGATGTTAATGAATATCGGTCCTATCTATTTAGGAAACGTTATGACTTAGTTTTAAGGTAGAGCTTCCAATGTTGAAACTAAATCCATTATGAAGGAGATGGTGAAAGCTTCTTTGTAACAACCCGAATTTTAATAACCTCTTGAAACAAGAAATCAAGGCAGAATTAAATTTTAAAATAAGAATTAGGGAAAACGGTTTGTGCCATTGCGTTCGTCTCGAAATTCTGCATGAAATTGATCCGAGTTTTCGAAAAACGGAGTCCGTATGAGGGAGATATGACCCACCGAAGTTTCAGGAATTTTCAGAATCGAAAACATCTCGAAATTCGAATTCGAAATTCGAATTCGAACACCAAGCAGATTGGGCGGGAAATTTTCTGCCTAGGACCAGGTCGACCTGGGGGTCGACACTACGGTCGACCTCCCAAGGGCCCGGTCGACCCTATGGTCGACCTGGGGGTCGACCTGGTGCCAGAACCCAGTTTTGAGCCTGGGTTCATACTGATGTATCTGGTCTCGTTTTCAGTCTAGATTCGCCCCCCTAATCCTATATAAACAGCCCCTAGCCCCATTCTCTTTACACCATTCTTCTCTCCTTATGCTGTGTAACGACCCGGAAAATCCGAACCAATTTAAAAATTTTATTTTAAATTATTTGGTGGAAAAATGTGGCAGAAATTAAAATTTTCATTTTTTAAATAATATTAAAGCTAGTGAAAATAGTCAATTTTCAAACGATCTCTGTTTTCGACGAAACCACTTTTGTTGGAACCGGAATGTTGAATTATTGCTAGCTTTCAATTTTTAGAATTTTTCGAATTAATATGTGAGCGTGGCGAAGGAAAATGTGTTTGGTCGATTACAGTCAAATTTTATCGACTGAAAAATAGCCATTTTTCAAACAGTCTCAGAATTCGACGAAATTAATTTTGTTAGGACCATATCGTCATAACAAAGACAAATATATTTTTTCTGGATTTTTCTGAGTCCGTATGTGGCCTCAGTGAATTTATTTATGCAAACGAATTAAATTAATAAAGGAATTAAATATTAAATTAAATAATACAGGCCATAGACAACCGTTTGGGCTGACGGGACCTGTCCCATTGGATCCGGAATATGGGCTATTGGCCAGGGGCACTTTCTGCTGGACTGAAATTGAACCAGTTTGAAAGATATGGTTTTTTTTTACAAAAATACATTAAAATATTATAAATATAGGATTTTAAACCCTAAAGTCACTATTCAATGTCTCTGCCGCCGCCTCCTTCATAAATCCATGGCCGATATTGTCCGAACTTCTCCTCCTAATTTCTCTTTCATCTCTTCGAATTAGAACCCATTCTTTATACCAAATCGAAGCCCTTTCCTCCCTCTTTAATCTCATACGGATAGATCATCCTCACGTCGCCCGAAGTCCGAGCAGCAACACCGCAAAGACCGCCGCTTTACACCGCGTCGGCCCCCCTAGGCTCGACCGAGCTGAGCCAAACCACCTCCCCCTCCCTCCCGTGCGCCCCACTTCCCTCTCCAGTGTGCCACCGACCGATCAGTGTCTCTTACCCTGTAGTGGCCGTAATCCCGAACCCTAGTTTTGAACTACAAGTGAAAACCTACGGCCGTAATACTGAAGGAACGAGAAAGGTATTTTGACTAATTAATTTAGTAATTAATTAATTTAAATTGTTTTAAAACTTGATTTAACCATAACTGATTCGTTTCAACTCAGAATTTGACGATTTCGGAAGCGTTGGAATCGTAACAGCGAATAGAACGTGTTGAGACTGAAACGGGACCATTCTGAACTGCTTCAAATTTTGACAAAATCTGCAATGACAGTGAGATTTCTAAATTTTAATAATTAAATAATTTAATTCTATTTGTTATGTGAATCATTGTATGTTATTGTTTCTGATCTACGATGTTGTGATTGTTGTGTGGTTGATTAATATTCGTTGTGATATCATGATATAGCATGACAGTTTAAATCTGTAAAATTCTGATGTAATCTCTATAAAGTTCTCATCTTTATTGGTTTTATTTTTATTTTATTTCTATTTTTATTTTATCCCTTTATAGGAATAATAAAAATTGAATCTTGTTTGTTTTACAAACAAAAATGAAATTTTGAATCTTTATTTTGTTTTTACAAAATAAAAATGAAAAATTGAATCTTCCTTTGTTTAACAACAAGAATGAAAAGTTAAATCTTTATTTTTGGTTCAACACACATAAAATGAAAAGTTGAGTTTTTGTTTTGATTTACAAAACAAAAGAAAGTTAAATCTTTATTTTTGATTTGCAAAAAAGAACATAAGTTTGATCTTTATTTTTTATTTGCAAAATAGAACATAAGTTTGATCTTTATTTTTAATTTGCAAAATAGAATATAAGTTTGATCTTTATTTTTGATTTACAAAATAAAACAAAAGTTAAAGCTTTATTCTTGATTTGCAAAATAATAACAAAGGTGGAATCTTTATTTTGATTTACATAATAAGAACAAAAGATTTCATCTTTATTTTGTTTATGATTTATAAAATAAAGAAAGTTTAAATCTTTTTAATTTTAATTAAAAGATAAATTAAGATTAGATATTTTATTTTGATTTACAATATAAAATAAAGATTAAGTATTTTATTTGATTTACAAATAAAGATTAGATATTTTATTTGATTTACAAATAAAACAAAGATGAGACCTTTTATTGTGATTCATCAGATTTATACACCAAATCATATATTGTGTTGCATGTGTTGACATTGAAATGACGATGTTAGGTAAATATAAATGGTTAGACAAAAACCATTATTTTTTGTTATCATATTTTGACACCAAATTGAGTTGAGTTAGATAGGAAATACCCCTATAGGAACATGTGCATTATGAAGACAATTAGGAAAATTTACATTTTTCTAATGTAATGAAACAATTAGAAAATTTACATTTTTCTAATGTAATAAAGAGAAATAAAAAATTTACATTTTTCTAATGTAATAAAGAGAAATAGAAAATTTACATTTTTCTAATGTAATAAAGAGAAATAGAAAATTTACATTTTTCTAATGTAATAAAGAGAAATAGAAAATTTACATTTTTCTAATGTAATAAAGAGAAATAGAAAATTTACATTTTTCCAATGTAATCAAGATAATTAGAGAATTTACATTTTTCTAATGTAATAAAGATAATTAAAGGATTCACATTTTTCTATTTAAAAATATAAGATTTACATTTTCCTATGTGAAGATGAAAGATTTACCATTTTTTCCTTGTAACAATGGAAGGTTTACAATTTTCAATGTAAAGGTAAAAGAATTTACAATTTTCATTGTAAAAGAAAAAGGGATAAAATATTTACATTTTATAAAAACATAAAAAGTAAATCTTTATGTTATTAAAATGAATTACATTAAAAAGTACATTTTTGTGTATTTAAAATGAATTAGACAAAGTACATTTTTATGTTATAAAATATGAATTGGGAAAAAAGAACATTTTTATATAATTAAAGAAAGAGTATATTTTAAATTGTCATTTTTGTCGCATTAGAATTGGCGAACAAAAATGTTATTTTATTGAATATAAAAATATACATTATTAAAATCGTCATTTTTGTCGCATTAGAATTAGCGAACAAAAATGTTATTTTATTGAATATAAAAATATGCATTGTTGAAACTTCATTTTTATCGCATTAGAATTGGCGAACAAAAATGTAATTTCATTGAATATAAAAATATACATTATTGAAAATTGTTGTTGAAAATTGTCATTTTTGTCGCATTAGAATTGGCGAACAAAAATGTTATTTTATTGAATATAAAAATGTGCATTGTTGAAACTTTATTTTTGTCGCATTAGAATTGGCGAACAAAAATGTAATTTCATTGAATATAAAAATATACATTGTTGAAAATTGTTGTTGAAAATTGTCAATTTTGTCGCATTAGAATTGGCGGACAAAAATATTATTTTCATAGAATAAAAGGAATGGATTTTAAATAAGGGAAATCGCCAAATGGTTTATATATAAATATAAATATAAAATTTAATGAAACGAGAGCGGCAGTTCGCGTGTCGACAATCGTAACTTCAAACGATTATATAGAAAGATCCGACCGTTGGATTTTCCCAAAACTGGAACCGTTAGGACCTCTTTGGGAAGAGCTTTCCAACGATATAAATTTCATCAAAATCCGACGGTTAAATTTTAAGATATGTGTAAATCAAATTTTGGTAAAAACAGCGCCAGGGCCGCCCATTGACGCGAAACGTCATTTATTTATTTCGAGCTATTTTAAATAAATAAAAATAGCGATAAATAGTTATAAATATATATGAAATGTTTTAAACTATAATTATGCGACAATTATTTGAAAAGACCGAGTTTAACTCATTTCAAATAATTGAACGGCGATTAAATCAAAGATGTAACGGGACGGTGTAGAAGACCGGCGATCTTCACATCGAATGGACGACGACTTCTGATACCTTGGACTGACTTGCTCCCAGGACGGGGTTGAAGCAGTAATTGTCCGGACGTATGTGTTGGTCGTGCGGATAAGCGAGGGCCTTTTTGGTGTCTCCGATTTCGTTCAGACCCAGAACGGACTTGTAAATGGATGCGTGTCTGACGTTGAAATTCACTTCATGTAATTAAATCGATTTGTATTAATATATGTCTGTTTGATGGTAGAGAATTTATTCTCTACTTAACACCCTGGTACATAGTAATAGTTATCGATCTCATGGCGTTGAATTGTCAATGTGGCACACCAAGATGCAATGATCAAGGCTTTGTTGAAAAGTAGGCCTATTGGCTGATGATCAAAGCATAGCCTGTTTAGGCATAGCTTTGTGTATGGCGTGACTTCACGAGCCTCACACCCCGGTATGAATCAAAAAGGGGATATGGACCGTAGGGAGTGCACACGTTTCTCTCTAGCTAGGAGTGGTGTTTGGGCTTTAACACGGCCCGGCATTTAACTTATGTGGATTATGGATTGAGGTACCTCAGGTTTTTTTTATAGGCCAGAAGTGGTCATATTATAGGTCCAAAGGGACCGGGAAACGTGTGTTCAGGCATAACTAATCCACTACCGTTAGGTGGGGACCGTCCCTACCGCATCCAAGGGTTCACTGCGGGGGATCCTGAGGCATTTGCTAGAGTGTCTCGAATCGGAAGAGGATGATCCCTAGCCTCGATTTCATGACAGAAAACCAATTTCCAATACGACATCACGGTTTTGATTGTAAACTTATATACGGCGACATAGTAGGATGGGGTACTATGCCGTCTAGGATTGATATATTTATATTGAAGTATTTTAATACTGCTTTGTTAGACCAAAAAGTGGTTCTAACACCCAAATTTATTAAAAGAAAAATGAAACAAGATCAAAAATATAAATGAACACACAAGATTTATAGTGGTTCGGCGAAGAAATGCCTACGTCCACTTGTCTTTCACTATATTCAATGATTCAGTTGCAAATACAATGAAATATTCACTTGATTCCTCTCACAACTCACTTATAATCACTCAATTGACTAAAAAAAATAATGAAAGAAGATTTGGATTCTCCGGGAGTGCTGGAGTTCGGATTATGAAGGTGGTTGAATTCCCAAAATGCCAGAAAAAAAATCCTTTTCTTTGTCTTCAAGCAGGGTATTTATAGGTGAAAATTTGCTCAGAACTCGATCTGGATCGGAGCTACGTGTCATCCATCCCATTAGCCTCGGGTTCGGATGGATTACTGTGTTGACAACGCATCAGAGTAATGGACGTTGTGGGCAGGAACTGGTCATGGCCGATCCGGATATCCAGGCGCTTATGCAGGGGAATGATGTGAAAAATGGGTTCGGGTCGGAGGGACATGTACAAGGGGTTCGGATCGGGATATCCGATCCGACCCGGATTGACTTGGAAACAATTCTCTCTTCTCTTTATTCTGCTCCGCTCCGACCTATCTCTGCAGCAATTGGGTGGCTTTCCGATCCGACTGGAAGTAGACTGCCCACCGATCCGAACATGTGCTCTCTGTTTTCAACAGCAATAGTTCACCGATCCGAACAGAAGACTTTATCCGATCCGAGCCGATACGTTGTTTTGACCCGACCCGAATGATTGCAGCTGTCCGATCTAGGCTGTAGTGTCTTCTCCGATCTGAGTAGTGGTGGTCTCTCCGATCCGAACCGAAGTCTTCTAACTAGAAATGCTCTTCAATGCTTGACATCTTGACTTTGTGTTGCCTAGTTCACAAAGTAGGCTTACATTTTGCCCCCTCAAAGGATGCTTCTGTTGGAAACGGAGCATGCTTTGATTGCTATTGCACAATACCTTCATCCTTCCTTTTGAATTCACATGTCAAGTTGGTGTTCATCATCCTTTTCGGTTCGGGTTCCGACCCGAACGGATTTATAATTTGAGTTCCGACCCGAATGGATTTCCTATGCCTCGCAACAGACTAATGGGCCAGAAGGTGTGGGCTGTTGGGCTCGTACTCCGGACCGAGCGGAAAAATAGGAGGGGAATACGAGTAGCCACCTCCCTCCTGTATATATCCTCTGCCCCTATCTCCTTCTTTCTTTCTTCTTCTTTTATTTTCGCTGTTCTTCCAGGAATTACTCCAAAGGAAAAAAAACGAAAACCCTAACTTCCCAAAAAAATCAAAACTCCTTTTCGCATCCTTAAATCAATTGCATCGGTTGGTCATAACTTCAATTAAGCTTCTCTTTAACTGATTTCAGTTGTAATTTGCGATTTAATGTGAACGATTTGAGCATATTTACGATTCAATCTCAATGACACGGCCATCCCCTCCTCTACCACCGTCGCTGATATCTCTGCTACCACCTCGAGGCATTGATAGGTTGAAGAAGGCGTACGCTTGCTCCTAATTGGAGCTGTTGATATGGGATTGGGTTCGGAGGTGATTGAGGAAGAAGAAGAAGAAGATGAAAGACATGAGAAATCGGTTCGGGCGAGGAAACATGGAAGATGGAGGAGGAGAGCAAAGTTTTATCTTTCCGGTTCGGGTCGGAAGAGTGGAAATGGAAAACAAGGGATAGCCTATCGGATCGGATCGGAGGGTGAAAACAGATAAATAGGGGGCGTCGGTATTCAAACTCATCCGATCCGTTCCTATTACATGCCTCCGAGCCGATCCGGTTGAACATAACTTTTCATCCAGTACACAACTTTTCTTCAGTCCGCTCCTATGATGCCTGCCCGAACCGAACCGAGAACCACTCAATCTAAAGCACAAAATTTTGTCCAACTATTTAAAACAATGCTAGATATTACTTCCAACTTCATGAACAGTTAGGATAGTGCCTTGCGGACATAAATGAACATTAAGAACTACTCTGACCATCACTTTCTCTTCAAAGTTTCGCCTTACATTGTTGCATCTTTACTTTGCATTTTTCACCTTCACTGCACACATTTTAGTTCACACACATGCACAAGGGGGTACGGGCTAATTTACTCTAATTCGTGCTATTGCTTCTTCAATAGTTCTATGACCATGAGACCCAGACGCTCTTCCAGACTAGCTGAGAGGAAAGAAGCCCCGGAAACCTCTAACAAAATCACTCTCGAGGACATATCTTCTCCGTCGGATCCAGAATGGGACAATGAGGGTCCAGACTACGGGGTTGGAAATCGAGAAAGCAACGAGGTGTCTTCAGAGAAGGAAGTTTCTCTGGGTTTTGAGGAGGAAGGATGGATTGGTGACGATCGAGCCCCCGATGAATTTGAATTGGTCGTTATATTGGAATCACCTCCAGATTCCGTTGAATCAACAATCGACAATGATCGACTTACCCGAATTTGCTTAAAGTACGGAATAATGAAAAGGGACACTTTAGTGCCTTCAAGCTCTGACCGTCCCCACAACCCTCCAGAAGGATATATTGCGGTCACTCGATTGATGTGCATGGTCGGCGCTATTCCTCCATTCTCTCCCTTCATCGTTGACTTCTTAAGACAAATGCGGATTGCCCCCATGCAGCTGCATCCCAATTCGTATGCCTACTTGCACACTTTGTACATAGCATATCGTGAAATCTTAGGCATAGAGCTCACGTTCGATGACGTTCACTTCTTTTATAATTCCAAGCATCGGACTCGAGAGACTCCATCTTTCTGCTACTTCGAATCAGTTCCAAAAAGGAAGATAATCTCAGCACCATTTAGCAGTAAAGCTGGAGATTCCAGATTGGAATGGTTCTATGTGAAGCGACAGCCTGGATGTGCCAGGAGGTGGACAAAATCAAGTAAAGCACTGATTTTCTAAATCCGGGCTCTATACACTTGAATCATCACCTTAACTTGTTTTCCTCTTTGTTTGTAGTTGACAATCCAAAACAAATATCAGATCAGGTGTTTTTTGACCGGATGCACCAACTTCTTAATGGCGATCAAAAGTTCTTGACCATCGATGAAGTCCTCAAGGACGAATATCTTCACTTCCATGGGCTGTTATCCGTTTTTCGTAGCATCGGTCATGGGACTGCCCCCTACGTATATATTCCTCCAATGGAGGTAGTCCCAAAGACAGGAGAAGGCTCGGGAGTTCCTACAGTGCCTCTTCAAACTTCACCTTCTCCATCTTCTACTCAGGATGACGAATTGGCTAACCTGGTCGAAAAGCATCGTGAAGGATATACTGCCCCCGAAGAGGCTACTTCTCTGGAAAAGTCAACATCCTCCCAAGAGTCGCCACTTAATGCTTCCGAGGGGGATGTTCCTAGTACTGATGAGAAAATATTTCAGGGTTTGGGGGATCTCCCCTTACCTGAAACTATATACACTTCAGAGGATTTCAGGAAGGATCCTTTAGTCTTCACCTCTTCTGAAGAGACCACTCCCGCTAAGGCCAAAGAGCCTGCCCGTACTAGTCTAGCTTCAGACTCGGGTTGGTTGGGGGGAAACACACCACTTAGGATACACTTTATACAACGACATTAGCATTCATTGCACCTCTTTCTCCATGAATTCATTAATTCTAAATTTCGTTTGTCTTATTGTGCAGGTACGATGTCTCGATCCTACTATGATATCAGGAAGCTTCGCCGCAGCATGTCCAATCCTCCTCAGGATGTCAAGTATGATCGTCGTGATGATCGTGGTAGGGATGAGAGAAGGCCTTATGATCCCTATCGTTCTCGACCCTCACGTTCTCGCTCACCCGCTAGGCCGGAACAAGAGAAATACAAAGGTTATCAAACCCGTAGGGAAGAGGACAGACCACAATCTAAAGACTCCACTTCTTCCCATGAAAAATGCAGTAGAGAGAAAAGTCCTCCAAAAGAAACCGGGTCTCGAAGTAAGAACAAGGTCCCTGCTACTAAACGACCTAGGACAGACAAAGAAACTACCGAATCCTCCTCACAAAGGGACACCGAATTGACAATCCCCGCTCCTCCCCCACCAGATGCGGGAACTGCAATAAAGCGGGCATATTTGAAGGAGCAATTTCCCGAACACTACTTCGAAACTTTGACTTTTTTACCTGCCCTCGAACCTGTTTCTTCTAAGTGGGCAGATGAGGCCAAAGCAAAGATAGATGCGGTGGAAAAACAGTATACTGAGATGTTTAAATATTCACGCAACCTTTCCAGAATCATCCGCACTCTAATCACAAATACCGACTCAATGCAAAAGACCGCGGAGGAGGATGCCAAGGCTTTAAAAGCTCTAGGAAAAGATTTGGAAGACACTCAAGCTCAGCTAGCTGTCGCTCAAAGGGACGCTTCTAACTTCAAACAACAATTTGAGGACATGCAAAAACGTTATCATGACTTGCTTGAATCTCACACTCAAGAGCGTTCTGAATTAAAAAAGCAAGCTGATGAGGCTAAGTCAGAAGCTGCTAAGACACGCCTTGCTTATGCTGAGCTTGAAAGGAAAAACGCCGAGTTAGCAAAGAGGAGTGCTGAACTAGAAAAGAAGAATGCTGACTTGGCTTCAAAGCTGTTAGAGGCAGAGAACAGAGCTGCCCTGGCCGAGGGCAATGTGGAGTGTGCTATCAAATCTGCGGAGGAAGCCCGCAAGCAATTATCTGAGGTAGAGGGTGGTATTCAAGGTTTTGGCGAATTAATGATTGAATTCTTCGCACATATCATCCGTCGCCGAAACATTTCTTGGATCGAGGATTATCCATCCACTCTAGCTCAAGTATGGAATCAGATCGTCGAGTGGGAAAAAGAGGAACTTAAGGTCGATTCCATCGATGAAGATAAGCTAATGGAGAAATACTTGAGGGATGATGAACCGGAGCGCCTAGCCGAAGGGCGCCGCCTCATTGCCGAGGCCATGGAAGAAGAGAGACGGAAGTCTAAACAGAAAACTGTTCTCGAAGCTGGTTCCTCTTCTTCTGCCCCTGCGACTTCCGAAGTAGAGGGGTATGATCCTGAAAATCCGGGAATTCCCCGAACAACTCTGCTATCCCCTATTCCTGAAGCAGCATCAGAGGTAGTAGTCACCCCTGCCGAGAAGTCTTCGGAAGGTATCCCGACCTTTTCTCCTTAATTTGTCAAGGCTATTTCTACCTTTCGCCACGTGATTGAGCAATCGATGAAAAACCCATCGTTTTCGCCTGAGTTGATAACTGTTGCTTCTCATTCTGTAGGTGTTGAGCCATCCGAAAAGACAGATGTGACTCAGGGAGCCACCGCCGGGGCAAAGCCCGCAGAAAAGGCCAAAAGGAGGGAGGATAAGGCTGCTCCTATAGACTTGGGAGAAGGAAGTGAGCCAACTAAGGTCGCCACTCCCCATGATGAAGAAATGATAGCAGCTTTAAAGGACGATGGCGGTGACGGGGGGCATGAAGAGGAACCAGAAGTTGCTATAGTCAGGGAGTCAAAAAATGTTGATGATGTTACCTTGGCTGCAATGAAAGCTGATCAAGACAAACGCTTGCAATTAAAAGCCGAAGAACTAGACCCCGAAGCCCTCAAGCCCCTCGCAGTTGTGGATGCGGGATCAAGGTTAGTTGTTAAGCTCTCAACTAGATCTATTACAGAGGAACTCGCTAAAAATTCTTCTCTTGATTCCAGCGCTCCGCCCTCCGGGAAGAAGTCTACTGGCTCCAGCACTGCATCTTCAGGAAAGAAGAAATCTAAACGAATCTTGACAGAGGCTGAGAAAGAAGCAAAGGATGCAGAGAAAGCTGCCAAGAAGTCCAAGGTTCACCCAAAATCTAAATAGTGGATTGCCTTGTGTCGTTTTAGCATTTGGTGAACCAATAATTGCTGCTACAAGAGCGGCTCTTGCACCTTCCTTTTTAGCTACTTTCCTGTACAAATTCATTCATTCGTAAATAAATAAAGAATAATTCATTTTCTACAATGTCTGTTTGTCAGTAGTTCTGTACTTATGTAAAAATGCATGTCTTGCTATAGTTACAAAATGAAGTCACGGAGCGAGGAAATATGTGCATACATATATGCCCCCAGTTAATTCTAATAAATTATTAATGCTTAATCAAGCAATCTGAATGATCCCGATTTTCCGACGGGATAGCATTTCCTGTGTCGTCAGTGCCTGTCGTTTTTTCTGGCATTCCTTTTATACTCTCTCTCTCTGGAGAGTTAGAGTTCGGGCTCAGCAATCAATTCATTTCCCGGTCTTTCAGCGGGGAAGAATTTCTTTCTCAGCGCTCAGTCGGAGACGCTTTTATACTCTCTCTCTCTCTCTCTGGAGAGTTAGAGTTAGGAGAAGAATTTCTTTTTCAGCGCTCATTCGGAGACGCTTTTATACTCTCTCTCTCTGGAGAGTTAGAGTTAAGAATGTCGTTTTCTCATTCTTTTATGTCTTGTCGCACAAGTAGTCACTGTGCTTTTTCTTATGTTTAAACTGTCTTCAACCTTTTCAGGTTTTGAATTATCCTGTATTCCATAATCACAACAGAATAATTAATAAATGTATATATGTAATGCATAAAAGTAAATAACACACAATATTTTTATAGTGGTTCGGCTAAGTCGTAGCCTACATCCACTTTATAATCCTTTATTCATATCGTCAGATTTTCCCAAGGCAAGTCGTGCCTTATTACAGAGTTCATAAGAAAATTAACAAAAAGTACAGCATTTCTAATCCAAATATCGCATTAAGTGTTGGGCATTCCATGCTCTAGGGACTTCTTCGCCATCTACGGTCGTTAACTTGAAGGTTCCTTTTTCAAGTTTCCGTTGAATGACAAAGGGTCCTTCCCACTTTGGACCGAGGTGAGGAAGGGATGGAAAGACTCTCTTTAGCACCAAATCTCCTGGTTCGAAAGTCCTGAGGCGAACTTTTTTGTCGTAATAGCGTGCCATCTGACGTCGATGTCTTGCCGCACGCAAATCTGCTTCGTCTCTTTTTTCTTCGACTTCATCAAGAGACTCAAGTAAGAGCGCCCGATTCATCATCGGGTCATAATATGTCACCCTGTGGGAAGGAACTTCCAGTTCAACTGGAATTACTGCTTCTGAGCCAAAGGAGAGAGGGAAAGGGGTATGGCCTGTGGCCGTCTTAAATGTTGTTCGATATGCCCACAAAGCTAGGGGCAATTCGTCAACCCATTTTGCTTTTGCACGCTCTAACCGTTTCTTGAGGATGGATTTTATAACTTTGTTTATTGCCTCTACTTGCCCGTTCGACTGCGGGTAGGCAACTGCAGTATATCGCTTGTCAATCTTATACTTCTGGCAGAAATTTCTGAATTCATTACTATCAAATTGGGTTCCGTTGTCAGTTATAATCGTCCTTGGGATCCCAAATCGGCATATAATATTTCTGACCACAAAACTTATCACCTTTCTTGCCGTGATCTTGGTCAAGGGCTCAGCTTCCACCCACTTCGTAAAATAGTCCACGGCCACTATTGCATATTTAGCTCCTCCTTTAGCAATCGGTAGAACTCCAATGATATCAATTCCCCATGTGGCAAATGGCCAAGGACTCACCATTGATTTAAGTTGGGTCGACGGTGCTTTGGGGATTTTGGCGAATCTCTGGCACTTATCGCAGCGTCGTGAATAATCAGCTGCATCTTTATTAATTGTAGGCCAGAAGTATCCGTATCGCAATATCTTCTTTGCTAAAGTCTGACCTCCTGTATGATCTCCACACTCACCTTCGTGTACTTCTCTTAGTACACGCTTGATGTCGTCGTGTGTTATACATCGTAACAGGGGCATAGAAAATCCTTGCCTATAAAGAGTATCATCTTGTATGACATATCTGGTAGCCTTGCGAACTACAGCCCTTTTCCCACTCTTCTTTGATGGGAGTGTCCCATTCTTAAGGAAATTCTTAATTGGAGTCATCCACGACTCCTTCTCCGGTTCCGCTTCAAAAGCGAACTCAATTTCCATCGACTCAAAGCTTGGCGATTCCAACGTTTCAATTGGAATTATTTCAGTCTCTTCTGGATTGTCGGAACTAGCCAGCTTTGCCAGCCTATCCGCTTTCCGGTTTTCAACTCTGGGAATATGTGTTATGTTGTACCGCTCCAAGCTATTCAATAGCTCTCTCACTTTCCTGAGGTAGGCGATAAGTCGAGGTCCCCGAGCCACAAATTCCTCTCGTACTTGGCAAACAACGATTTTAGAGTCACAGAATATGTCCAATGTTTTTATTCCGAGGTCTTTAGCAAGCTTCAGGCCGGCAATCAGGGCTTCATATTCGGAATCATTGTTAGTTGCTGAAAATTCTAACCGTAGAGCATAATATAACGATCGTCCTTCGGGGGTGACTAAGACGATTCCAGCTCCGGACCTTCGATCGTTCTTGGCTCCATCTGTGTATAGTTTCCACGGATCTATCTTTAACTCATCCTCGGACTTAACCACTCTGTCATCGATTACTTCCTCCTCTTGGATGGTGAACTCCACAATAAAGTCTGCCAGAGCTTGCCCCCTGATCGACTTTCGTGGTTGAAAATTCAAATCAAACTGACTTAATTCTATATTCCATTTGATCAACCTTCCCGACGCTTCGGGTCTCTGCAGCACCTGCCTCAAGGGCTGGTCGATGTATATGGTTACTGGATGAGCTTGGAAATAGTGACGAAGTTTTCGGGATGCGATTTGGAGGCTGTAAGCGAGCTTCTCAATCTTTGGATAGTTGCGCTCTGCCGCTGCTAATTTCTTGCTTACATAATACACTGGCCTTTGTACTTTGTCTTCTTCTCGAACCAGGGCTGTGCTAACGGCGTGAGCCGAGACTGCCAAGTAAACAAACAATTCTTCGTGATCCACTGGCTTTGACAAAATTGGCGGTTTCTCTAGCAGTTCCAATAAATTTCGAAAGGCCTCAACACAGTCCGGAGTCTACTCAAAGTTTTTCTTTCCCCTTTTAATTAGATAAAAAAACGTAACACATTTATCTGTGGCTTTGGAGATGAATCTACTCAGCGCCGCTACTTTCCCTGCAAGACTTTGGACGTCTTTAATTCTCCTCAGCTCTTCAATATTTCTAATCGCTGCTATCTGGCTAGGATTGATTTCAATTCCTCAGGAGCTCACAATGAAGCCTAGGAACTTTCCCGATGCCACTCCAAATGAGCATTTCAGAGGATTCAATTTCATCCGATACTTTCGCAGGATACCAAACATTTCCGCCAAGTCTTGCGTATGGCTGGAGGACTGTTTCGATTTGACCAGCATATCATCCACATAAACTTCCATAGTCTTTCCTATTTGATTATAAAACATTCTGTTCACCAAGCGCTGATAAGTGGCTCCAGCGTTTTTCAATCCGAATGGCATTACAACATAACAATACAATCCCAAATTTGTAATGAAGCTCGTATGTTCTTGGTCTGGCACGTGCATAGGAATTTGGTTGTACCCAGAATATGCATCCATGAAAGAGAGAAGTTCATGACCTGCTGTTGAGTCTACAAGCTGGTCAATTCTGGGAAGTGGGAAACTATCTTTAGGGCAGGCTTTGTTCAAATCTGAAAAATCAATACAAGTCCGCCACTTTCCATTCGACTTCTTTACCAAGACGGGATTCGATATCCAGTCGGGATATGTCGAATCTCGAATAAATCCGTTCTGCTTCAACTTCTCCACTTCCTCTTTGAGAGCAGCCAACCTCTCTGGGCCCAGCATGCGTCTCTTTTGCTTCACAGGCGGATGTTTCGGGTTTACATTCAATTTGTGACTTATAATGGATGGTGATATCCCACACATGTCAGCGTGGGTCCAGGCAAACACGTCTAAGTTTGCCTTCAAGAAGTCCGTTAGTTCTTTGGCTCGACGTGGATCCAATTGAGAACCAATCTTCAAAACTTTTGTCGGATCAGCTTCATCAATGGGAATTTCCACTGTCGCTTCATTAGGAGTTGCATTCCTAGCCTCTGGTTCCTCGTCTTTTCTGGGATCCAGGTCTTCAGGCGTTCCTTTGGGCAACTCCTTCGGGGTCAATCTCTCTAATTGCTATGCCGAGCCCCCCTCTGAGGGAGACGAGGCATCTTTACTCTCGACGTTAAGTCCTTTCATCAACATCTTTAATTCGGCCACATAGCAGGCCCGTCCGGAAACTTGATCCCCTCTCATTACTCCAGTTCCGGCTTCGGTTGGGAACTTAAGTAATAAACACCAAGGGGCGATACAAACTCTGAATTCAGCAAGGGCAGGCCTCCCCAAAAATGCATTATAAGGCGAATCTACGTCCAATACTACGAACTGAAGCATCCGCACTCTTCTGCGTTCTCCTTGCCCCAAGGTCACGGGCAATTCTATGTATCCCATGGGAGCTGTTGACGCCCCGTTGAAGCCTCTGATCCATCCTTCACATGGCTTTAAGTCTTCAGATTCCAGCTTCATTTGATCAAATGACTTTTTAAACAAAATATTGACGGAACTTTCGTTGTCTACTAATACCTTATGAACCAAAGCCGGCCCAATAGTGGTAGTAATAACCAACGGATCATCAGTGGGTGATTGGATCCCGGTATTATCTCGGCTGCGGAATACCACGTCGTCAAACATGGTCTTCTGTTGTTTTATGGGGATGATATCTTCCAAATCATCACCTTCATTCACATCTAGGTGCTTGGCAGCATTTACATATTGATCCATTGATCTGAAACTTCGAATTGCCGGGTGAGGTCCGCCCACTATGGAGTTGATAACAATTCCTTTTCCTTTCTGCTGCGCTGTAGGCTTGGGAGCAGGTAGAATCTGTTTTGGAGCCTGCTCTCCTTGCCCCCTGTCCCTCGGGGCAACCTTGTATTCATCCAACTTCCCTTCACGCAGCAGCTTCTCAATCACATCCCTCAAATGCCGACATTCATTGGTTGAATGCCTATGAGTTCCATGAAACAAACAAAATTTCCCTGTCGCCATTTCTTTCTCGGTCGAATCACGAGGTGGCGGTCTTTTATACTGCAAAACATTGTACGTATCCAGGTAAATATTCTCCAGGGTGTCGTTCAATGGTGTATAATTCTCGTAGGTCTGGAATCGGGGTCTTTTGTTAGGATCACTTCCCCTATTTCTGTTTCTTCTGTTACCGTTCGGACTACGGTTATTGTTGTTGTTACCCCCGCTTCCAGCATTGTTGTTTCCACCCTTGTTTCCCACATTTACTTCAACCTTGCCAGAACTTTCCCCAGACTGCTTCACGGCGATATTACTCTGCACATATTCTTTTGAAGCCGCCTCAGACTTTCTCTTTCGGTTTGCCCTGGCCTCCTCTCGCCTTAAATAAATATCGGCTTTTTCATAGAACATCTCTCTTGTGGAGGGTGTCTTCCCAGAAAGGTAATCCCCGAACTCAAATTCAGGATCGACTCCTTCCTTTAATTCCATCAGAATGGTGGGCTCATGCGGGTCACTAACTTCAGTCACAGCTAGGTTAAAACGGTATGCCCTCAAAGACTCTCCTGGTGCCTGCTTGATTCTCGATAATTCAATAACACTTTTGGACTTTCAGGCATGGAGTCGGAACTGGTTCATAAAGCGTTCGCTCGGTTCCCTGTAATTTGAAATCGAACGAGGAGGAAGTCGGGTAAACCAGAACAGCGCCACATCTTCTAAGTAGATTGGGAATGCTTTGCACTTCACTTCATCAGGGGCAGCAGCAGCATTCATGAGCCACGAGTATCGCATCAAATGCTGCCCCGGATCAGTCCTTCCGTTGTACTTGTCCATCTGTGGCAAGTTAAAGCGCCGGGGAAATTGGAAGTCGAGGATATCGTCGGTGAAAGGAGTATGGCTTCGCTCAATGCCATAATCTTCATTTGTATAGTTCCGGCTCTCGGACATGATCTGGCGAACCATTGCCTGTACATCAGCATTAGTTAGGGGCCGCTCAGGTTCCCTGGACCTAGTATCCGAGTTCCTTCTGGGCTCTTGTTCAGGAGATGCCCTTCTTCTTCGAGCTGCTTCTGCTCTATTCCGTTCCCTGCGCTCCCGGTCGATCTCGGGAGGAGGGGACTGGAGTCTTTGCCCCCGAGTGGGGTCGTTGTTTCCTAGCGCTCGTGCAATATCCTCACGAGACCCCAAAGATCCAAATGTCAGCTGCTCCACATTCTGAGGTCGTTCGAGTGGCCTTCGTTCACGGGGCCGCTCTTCCTCGGAAGATGAAGACTGATCCACTGGGGTGTGACGAACCGGTGATGGGGTCCTCTGTCGACGGAGTTCGCTAATCTCCCGACTCATGAGCCTCATATTTTCCTGCATCATGAGATTAGTGCGCTCGTGGACTTTCATAGCCTCCCTTGTGCTCTCAAGCATGTCAAGTAAGCGTGAGAAATCTCCTTGAGTAATGGGCGCAGATGGATTGACCTGATCACTGACCCTGGTGGCTGGAATCGGAGCATTTGTGGGGACTCGAGTAGAAGTTCCAACTTCACCAAGAGTCGGATCGGATCGGATATAGGAGGTCGGGTCGGTTCGGAGCTGGGGAGCCTGGTCGGGTCGGTACGTGGCAAGCTGCTCGGGTCGGTTCAGATTGGGGGAATGCACTGCTTCAGAGTCTCCTACCCGGATCGGATCGGAGCTCTCCCCACGATGGCGGTTCGGGTTTCCTGCATCGGTTCGTCCTGCCGCTGAACTCTGCCCACGAGACCTTGTCACAACCGTATTTTGCTGATCTTCGCCAGCTCCATTTCCTCGAACAGATTGAATTTCTTTGCCTTTTCCTTTGGCCATAATTCTTCGACAATCACTTCAACAAATATCCAAGGGCGTTGAGATTTGAGGATTAACTTCTTTGAACTCAACGGTCCAAAAAGTAGAATGATAATCCCGGAAAACAAAGAATTCAGATGAGTTCTCAGTGAAAGCACCAAAATGTTAGACCAAAAAGTGGTTCTAACACCCAAATTGATTAAAAGCAAAATGAAACAAGATCAAAAATATAAATGAACACAAAAGATTTATAGTGGTTCGGCGAAGAAATGCCTACGTCCACTTGTCTTTCACTATATTCAATGATTCAGTTGCAAATACAATGAAATATTCACTTGATTCCTCTCACAACTCACTTATAATCACTCAATTGACTAAAACAAATAATGAAAGAAGATTTGGATTCTCCGGGAGTGCTGGAGTTCGGATTATGAAGGTGGTTGAATTCTCAAAATGCCAGGAAAAAAATCCTTTTCTTTGTCTTCAGGCAGGGTATTTATAGGTGAAAATTTGCTCAGAACTCGATCCGGATCGGAGCTACGTGTCATCCATCCCATTAGCCTCGGGTTCGGATGGATTACTGTGTTGACAACGCATCAGAGTAATGGACGTTGTGGGCAGGAACTGGTCATGGCCGATCCGGATATCCAGGCGCTTATGCAGGGGAATGATGTGAAAAATGGGTTCGGGTCGGAGGGACATGTACAAGGGGTTCGGATCGGGATATCCGATCCGACCCGGATTGACTTGGAAACAATTCTCTCTTCTCTTTATTCTGCTCCGCTCCGACCTATCTCTGCAGCAATTGGGTGGCTTTCCGATCCGACTGGAAGTAGACTGCCCTCCGATCCGAACATGTGCTCTCTGTTTTCAACAGCAATAGTTCACCGATCCGAACAGAAGACTTTATCCGATCCAAACCGATACGTTGTTTTGACCCGACCCGAATGATTGCAGTTGTCCGATCTAGGCTGTAGTGTCTTCTCCGATCTGAGTAGTGGTGGTCTCTCCGATCCGAACCGAAGTCTTCTAACTAGAAATGCTCTTCAATGCTTGACATATTGACTTTGTGTTGCCTAGTTCACAAAGTAGGCTAACATGCTTAAACACTAACAATAATATTAAAATATTACTTTTCACGTATTAAGCATATTTGATCATCATAAGGGAAAACTCTATCCTCCTATGATTTTTATGATGATTTCAAATTTTCAAAAGTCATTTCGCTGTTTTATATAAACTTTATAAAATTATGCACTGGCAATCCAATGGAGTAAACCCGTTCCGCGTTAGCGGCGTAGTCCTGAGATTTGCCACGTGGTTAGATAATTTAGTTAAGAATTCTCACACCAGTCCCATGACTGACTCGTATTTTGTTTCACTTTTGCAAACTCGGGTGCCCTCTTTCCACACGTGCAGCCAATTGACAGGTTCAGGTGATACATTCTGATTGGAGCTTGCTTGGACGGAAGAAGAAGAAGACCTTTTCTCTAGTTTTTACTTCTGCTTGAGACATTTTACCTTTTAAAGCTTTGATGTATGTGATGGAGTTTGAGACTTATTTCTTTCCATTTGAAACCTTGTTTCCCTTTTTGTTGAGACTCTTTATTTGGCTAAGTTGTATCCTGTACTGCGTACTCTGATGTATTGGATATTATAATGCTGATGACATTTATTTCCGCTGCAATGGTTTATGTGTTATGATAATTATCTGAGATCTGTTTTTGCTGTAAATATGTTGTATTCCAAAATGATTATCCTTGCTTTCGGTCCACGGAAGTTTGGGGTCATCACAGTTGGTATCTGAGCCAGGTTAGCCTTAGCTTAGGAATATAACATATTTAGAACAATTCACCTAGATATAATCCACATTATTCTAAGACGAGTAGCTCATTACAGATAGGACTAGTAATGTCCTAGAATGAGCACAGCAGAATAGCACATATTTATCAGTCATTACATCATCTTTTCACCTTGTCCTTATCTTATCTTTTCTTGAAAATTTTCATTTTTGTTGGTCTGACTCTTTCCTTGATGGTACATACTGATTTAAATGGATACCAGAGCAAGAACACCCCGAGGCGGAGCCCGAGGCGGAGCTCGAGGCGGGGCTAGAGAAGGAGCCCGAGGCGGAGCTCTAGGGCAAGCTAGAGAAGAGACCCCCATCACTCAAGAACAACATACTTCATAGGTCGTAGCCGAACCACCTCCACCTCCACAGCCCTTCGATTTGGAGAGAATGTCAAAGAAATTCAAAAACCTAGGAGGCGTACCTTTCACGGGGCGAGAGTCTGCGATTCACGTAGAAGCATGGCTTAAAGATTGCGAAAAGATCCTAGAGAGCTTGGAACTGGAAGATCAGCGAAAGCGTTACCTGGCAGTTTGGCAACTAAAAGAGGAAACAGGACATTGGTGGGATACGATCAAGATCTGCAATGATGTGGCCAATATGACTTGGGCCAGATTTAAGGAACTTTTCAATGAGAAGTATATACCCCCACAAGCTAGAGAGCGCCTGTGCGAGCAGTTGGTTAACCTACAGCAAGGGAATATGACCGTTTCTGAGTATGTGAGGAAGTTTGATGAGCTTTCACGATATGCTCCTAGTTTGATTCAAGATCCAGTAGAGAAGAATAAATTTTTTATCAAGGGTCTGTCAATGAAATATTTGAACCGAGTCACTGCCCATATCAAGCTTCCTTTCAATGAAGTAGTGGAGATGGCGTGCCGCTACGAGGAAAATGACGAGTCTGGACCGTAGGATAGAGGGAAAAGTCAAAGCAACAACCAGAAGGAACAGGCTAACAAGAAACCGGAGGCGAGCAATTCTTCTGCCGCTAAGCCCCAAGGGAAGAAGAGGGACATGAGCAAGGTGACCTGCTATAACTGCGGCAAGATTGGACATTTTGATTACGAGTGTAGAGCACCAAAAAGGGTCAAGAGAAATGATTCAGGACCTAGCCAGAACCATAACCCGAATCCTCAGAATCGTGGCCAGAGTTCTCAGGACAAGAGGGAATGCTACAATTGTCATCAAAAGGGACACATTAAGGCGAACTGCCCACTGCTAAAGAATGCTCAGCTGGCACATGTTTATGAGGGAGCAGTTGCACCAGCTTCGACCGAGGGGCCAGGTAAACCCGACGTCTTAGGAGGTACGCTTAATATTAAGAACATCCCTTTTACTGTCTTATTTGATACTGGCGCTGCACGAAGCTTTATTTCTAAAGATGCAAGTAAAAAGTTGAAACTGAAACCAAGAAAACTCAAAAATTTGATTAGAGCTAATAGTCTGATAGGAGGTTCCCTCATTCTAAATCAGTATTGTAAAGTGCTTATCTCCTATTCTCGCTATCAGTTTCCTTTTAATTTGATCATCATGGAGTTTTCTGGATATGACATCATACTGGGTATAGATTGGCTAGCAAAGTATGAGGCTGAGTTAGTATGTGCCGAAAGAATTGTCAAAGTTGAAACTAAACTCGGTAATGTATGTATCCCCTGCCATGGCTCAGCCACCGACAGGAAAACATTCTGGTCTTCTCTAGAAGTTACCCCTACTTCTATTGAGGATATCCCTGTCGTCAAGGATTACGCTGATGTATTCAAAGAAGTTGAGGGCCTACCTCCGCATAGAGAAATCAGCTTCCGAATTGATTTAGCTCTGAATGCAAGGCCTGTCGTACATCCCATTCGGAGAATGTTGCCAAAAGAAAGAGAGGAGCTGAAAAATCAAACCAAGCCGCTTTTGTGGAAGGGTCTGATCAGGCCCAGCTTCTCAGAATGGGGAGCAACAGTGGTGTTCGTCCCAAAATCTGACGGTACTCTCAGGCTATGTGTAGACTATCGTGATCTCAACAAACAAACTCTGAAAAACAAGTACCCACTGCCTCGTATAGATGACTTACTTGACCGCTTGCATGGAGAACGAGTATTCTCTAGGATGGACCTAGCTATAGGCTTCCATCAACTTCGCATTGCAGAAGAGTGTGTGCCTTTAACTGCTTTCAGAGGACCGGATATCTTTTATGAATGGCTAGTAATGCCCTTCGGTCTATGTAATGCTCCAGCATATTTTGTTGATCTGATGAATAGAGTATTCAGAGATGTTTTAAATAAATTTGTGCTCGTTTTCATCGATGACATCCTCATCTTTTCTAAATCCACTACTGAGCACGAACAGCATCTGAGAGAAGTCTTAGAGATTTTGCGAAGAAATCTGCTGAAAGCAAAATTTTCTAAATGCATATTCTAGCAAGAAGAGGTGAAATTCCTCGGCCATGTTGTATCAAAGGAAGGCATCTCAGTAGATCCAGGAAAGATCTCAGCCATCCAAGAATGGAAGCAGACTAGAACTCCCACGGAGGTCAGAAGTTTCTTGGGACTGGCTGGCTATTATCGGAAATTTGTCAAAGATTTTTCGAAGGTAGCTTGCCCATTGACAAACCTGACCAAGAAACATACAAAATTCAAGTGGACATCGGAATGCGAGACAGATTTCCAAGACCTAAAGAAGAGGTTGACCAATGCTCCTGTGTTGACCATCATAGATGGCAATCAGGATTTGAAGGTCTGGACCGACGCTTCTCAGCAAGGTTGTTTCTTTTATAAATTAACATGTCAGAGATAACATTTTTCCTTTAATGTCAAATCTCATTTTAACTGTTATCCCTTTTTTATTTAAGGTATTGGTGTGGTGCTGATGCAAAGAGGCAGAGTAGTCGCATACGCTAGCCGACAGCTGAAACCGCATGAGAAGAATTACGTCACGCATGACCTTGAGCTAATGGCCATTTTGTTTGCTCTTAAAATATAGAGGCATTATCTCTTGGGTGAGAAGTTTGAAATTTACACGGATCACAAATCCTTAAAACACCTTTTTACCCAAAAAGATTTGAATATGAGGCAGCAACGCTGGGTTGAATTTCTTGCATCATATGACTTGGATATCCTATATACTCCGGGAAAAGCCAACGTTGTAGCCGATGCGCTCAGTAGAAAGAATGCAGAATGCAACAATATCATTATCGCCAGTCTCATTATCACTCCTACTTTGATTGATAAAATTTCTGCTCTTTAGAAGAATGATAAATTTATTCAGAAGCTTTGTGAGCGAGTTCGTAAGGGTGAGGCCTCAAGCTTCCAGATAGACAATAATGGGACCCTTAGATTACAAGGGCGAATTTGTGTGCCAGACATAGCTGAGCTAAAAAGGGAAGTTATGGATGAGTGCCACAAATCTAAAATCAGCGTCCATCCAGGTGTAAACAAAATGTACCATGATATCAAGCGCACCTTTTGGTGGAAAGCGATGAAGAGAGATATTTCTATTTACGTTGCTAGATGTCCCACTTGTCAGCAAGTTAAAAGTGATCAACAGAAACTAGCAGGTTTGTTGCAACCACTAGGAGTTCCTGGTTGGAAGTGGGAGGAAATTTCTATGGACTTTATAGATGGCTTGCCCCGAAGCAGAAAAGGCAACGATAGTATATGGGTGATTGTCGACCGCTTAACAAAATCTGCCCATTTCATCCCTGTTCGGCCCAATAGAATAGCTCGAAGTTTGGCGCAGCTTTATCTTAAAGAGATAGTCAGACTACATGGGGTTCCCAAAAGCATTGTCGGTGATCGGGATCGATTATTTACCAGCAAATTCTGGGAAGCTTTTCAAGAAGAGCTTGGGACCAAGTTGAATCTGAGCTCTGCCTATCACCCTCAGACAGATGGCCAGACTGAGAGGGTGAATCGTGTTTTGGAAGACTTGTTGCGAGCTTGCATTCTTGATTATGATGGTTCATGGGAGGACCATTTGCACTTGGTGGAGTTCTCCTATAATAATAGCTACCAAGCAAGCTTGAAGATGTCACCGTTTGAATTACTTTATGGAAGGCCATGCAGATCTTCAGCATGTTGGGTGGAGTCAGGCAATCGACTAGTCTTGGGCCCCGACATGGTTCGTGAAGCATCGGATAAGGTTGACTTGATTAAGAAGCGCTTGTTGACTACTCAGAGCCGACAAAAGAGCTATGCGGACCAGCGAAGAAGAAATCTAGAATTCTCTGTGGGTGATCGAGTATACTTGAAGGTTTCTCCTTTGAGAGGCGTGATTCATTTTGGGAAGACGGGAAAATTGGCACCGAGATTCATTGGTCCATTCCCTATCCTAGAAAGGATTGGTACTCTCGCTTATAGAGTGCAGCTGCCAGACTGGTTGCCAGGGGTGCATGATGTATTTCATGTATCTCAACTCCACAAGCATGTACATGATCCAGATCTGATAGAGGATGAATTAAATCAACAGGTCCTAGATATTGCCCCAAATCTGACAGTAAGAAAGGACCCGATTAAGATCATTGGCAAAGAAACCAAAATTTTGAGGAACAAGAGGATCAACCTAGTCAAGGTTCAATGGAGTGGGGATGCTAGAGATTGTACTTGGGAGACAGAGGATAGCATCAAAAAGGCTTACCCCAACTGCAGAGTGGGTATCTCCGAGTAACTCTTGTATTGAGGTACGTTTACACTAATTTACATTTTCCGTCTTGTTTCCTACTTTACTTTGTTTCCTTTTCGAGGACGAAAAACTCTTAGGTGGGGGAGATTGTAATGACCCGGAAAATCCGAACCAATTTAAAATTTTTATTTTAAATTATTTGGTGGAAAAATGTGGCAGAAATTAAAATTTTCATTTTTAAATAATATTAAAGCTAGTGAAAATAGTCAATTTTCAAATGATCTCTGTTTTCGATGAAACCACTTTTGTTGGAACCGGAATGTTGACTTATTGCTAGGTTTCAATTTTTAGAATTTTTCGAATTAATATGTGAGCGTGGCGAAGGAAAATGTGTTTGGTCGATTACAGTCAAATTTTATCGACTGAAAAATAGCCATTTTTCAAACAGTCTCTGAATTCGATGAAATTAATTTTGTTAGGACTGTATCGTCATAACAAAGACAAATATATTTTTTCTGGATTTTTCTGAGTCCGTATGTGGCCTCAGTGAATTTATTTATGCAGACGAATTAAATTAATAAAGGAATTAAATATTAAATTAAATAATACAGGCCACAGACAGCCGTTTGGGCTAACGGGACCTGTCCCATTGGATCCGGAATATGGGCTATTAACTAGGGGCACTTTCTGTTGGACTGAAATTAAACTGGTTTGAAAGATATGGTTTTTTTTTTTTGCAAAAATACATTAAAATATTATAAATATAGGATTTTAAACCCTAAAGTCACTATTCATCGTCTATGCCGCCGCCTCATTCATAAATCCATGGCCGATATTGTCCGAACTTCTCCTCCTAATTTCTTCTTCATCTCTTCGAATTAGAACCCATTCTTTATACCAAATCGAAGCCCTTTCCTCCCTCTTTATTATCATACGGATAGATCGTCCTCCCGGCGCCTGAAGTCCGAGCAGCAACACCCCAAAGACCGCCGCTTTCCACCGGGTCAGCCCCCTCTAGGCTCGACCGAGCTGAGCCAAACCACCCCGCCTCGTGCGCCCCACTTCCCTCTCCAGCGTGCCACCGACCGATCAGTGTCTCGTACCCTGTAGTGGCCGTAATCCCGAACCCTAGTTTTGAACTACAAGTGAAAACCTACGGCCGTAATACTGAAGGAAGGAGAAAGGTATTTTGACTAATTAATCTATTAATTAATTAATTTAAATTGTTTTAAAACTTGATTTAACCATAACTGATTCGTTTCAACTCAGAATTTGATGATTTCGGAAGCGTTGGAATCGTAACAGCGAATATAACGTGTTGAGACTGAAACGGGACCATTCTGAACTGCTTGAAATTTTGACAAAATCTGCAACGACAGTGAGATTTCTAAATTTTAATAATTAAATAATTTAATTCTATTTGTTATGTGAATCATTGTATGTTATTGTTTCTGATCTACGATGTTGTGATTGTTGTGTGGTTGATTAATATTCGTTGTGATATCATGATATAGCATGACAGTTTAGATCTGCAAAATTCTGATGTAATCTCTATAAAGTTCTCATCTTTATTGGTTTTATTTTTATTTTATTTCTATTTTTATTTTATCCCTTTATAGGAATAATAAAAATTGAATCTTGTTTTTTTACAAACAAAAATGAAATTTTGAATCTTTATTTTGTTTTTACAAAATAAAAATGAAAAATTGAATCTTTGTTTGTTTAACAACAAGAATGAAAAGTTAAATCTTTATTTTTGGTTCAACACACATAAAATGAATAGTTGAGTTTTTGTTTTGATTTACAAAACAAAAGAAAGTTAAATCTTTATTTTTGATTTGCAAAAAAGAACATAAGTTTGATCTTTTTTTTGATTTGCAAAATAGAACATAAGTTTAATCTTTATTTTTAATTTGCAAAATAGAATATAAGTTTGATCTTTATTTTTGATTTACAAAATAAAACAAAAGTTAAAGCTTTATTCTTGATTTGCAAAATAATAACAAAGGTGGAATCTTTATTTTGATTTACATAATAAGAACTAAAGATTTAATCTTTATTTTGTTTATGATTTATAAAATAAAGAAAGTTTAAATCTTTTAAATTTTAATTAAAAGATAAATTAAGATTAGATATTTTATTTTGATTTACAATATAAAATAAAGATTAAGTATTTTATTTGATTTACAAATAAAGATTAGACATTTTATTTGATTTACAAATAAAACAAAGATGAGACCTTTAATTGTGATTCATCATATTTATACACCAAATCATATATTGTGTTGCATGTGTGGACATTGAAATGACGATGTTGGGTAAATAGAAATGGTTATACAAAAGCCATTATTTTTTGTTATCATATTTTGACACCTAATTGAGTTGAGTTAGATAGGAAATACCCCTATAGGAAAATGTGTATTATGAAGACAATTAGGAAAATTTACATTTTTCTAATGTAATGAAACAATTAGAAAATTTACATTTTTCTAATGTAATAAAGAGAAATAGAAAATTTACATTTTTCTAATGTAATAAAGAGAAATAGAAAATTTACATTTTTCTAATGTAATAAAGAGAAATAGAAAATTTACATTTTTCCAATGTAATCAAGATAATTAGAGAATTTACATTTTTCTAATGTAATAAAGATAATTAAAGGATTCACATTTTTCTATGTAAAATTATAAGATTTACATTTTCCTATGTGAAGATGAAAGATTTACCATTTTTTCCTTGTAACAATGGAAGGTTTACATTTTTCAATGTAAAGGTAAAAGAATTTACAATTTTCATTGTAAAAGAAAAAGGGATAAAATATTTACATTTTATAAAAACATAAAAAGTACATCTTTATGTTATTTAAATGAATTACATTAAAAAGTACATTTTTGTGTATTTAAAATGAATTTGACAAAGTACATTTTTATGTTATAAAAAATAAATTGGGAAAAAAGAACATTTTTATATAATTAAAGAAAGAGTACATTTTAAATCGTCATTTTTGTCGCATTAAAATTGGCAAACAAGAATGTTATTTTATTGAATATAAAAATATACATTGTTAAAATCGTCATTTTTGTCGCATTAGAATTAGCGAACAAAAATGTTATTTTATTGAATATAAAAATATGCATTGTTGAAACTTCATTTTTGTCGCATTAGAATTGGCGAACAAAAATGTAATTTCATTGAATATAAAAATATACATTGTTGAAAATTGTCATTTTTGTCGCATTAGAATTGGCGAACAAAAATATTATTTTATTGAATATAAAAATATGCATTGTTGAAACTTCATTTTTGTCGCATTAGAATTGGCGAACAAAAATGTAATTTCATTGAATATAAAAATATACATTGTTGAAAATTGTTGTTGAAAATTGTCATTTTTGTCGCATTAGAATTGGCGGATAAAAATATTATTTTCATAGAATAAAAGGAATGGATTTTAAATAAGGGAAATCGCCAAATGGTTTATATATAAATATAAATATAAAATTTAACGAAACGAGAGCGGCAGTTCGCGTATCGACAATCGTAACTTCAAACGATTATATAGAAAGATCCGACCGTTGGATTTTCCCAAAACTGGAACCTTTAGGACCGCTCTGGGAAGAGCTTTCCAACGATATAAATTTCATCAAAATCCGACGGTTAGATTTTAAGATATGTGTAAATCAAATTTTGGTAAAAATAGCGCCAGGGCCGCCCATTGACCCGAAACGTCGTTTATTTATTTCGAGCTATTTTAAATAAATAAAAATAGCGATAAATAGTTATAAATATATATGAAATGTTTTAAACTATAATTATGCGACAATTATTTGAAAAGACCGAGTTTAACTCATTTCAAATAATTGAACGGCGATTAAATCAAAGATGTAACGGGACGGTGTAGAAGACCGGCGATCTTCACATCGAATGGACGACGACTTCTGATACCTTGGACTGACTTGCTCCCAGGACGGGGTTGAAGCAGTAATTGTCCGGACATATCTGTTGGTCGTGCGGATAAGCGAGCGCCTTTTTGGTGTCTCCGGTTTCGTTCAGACCCAGAACGGACTTGTAAATGGATGCGTGTCTGACGTTGAAATTCACTTCATGTAATTAAATCGATTTGTATTAATATATGTCTGTTTGGTGGTAGAGAATTCATTCTCTACTTAACACCCTGGTATATAGTAATAGTTATCGATCGCATGGCGTTGAATTGCCAATGTGGCACACCAAGATGCAATGATCAAGGCTTTGTTGAAAAGCAGGCTTATTGGCTGATGATCAAAGCATAGCCTGTTTAGGCATAGCTTTGTGTATGGCGTGACTTCACGAGCCTCAAACCCCGGTATGAGTCAAAAACGGGATATGGACTGTAGGGAGTGCACACGTTACTTTCTAGCTAGAGTGGTGTTTGGGCTTTAACACGGCCCGACATTTTACTTATGTGGATTATGGATTGAGGTACCTCGGGTTTTTTTTATAGGCCAGAAGTGGTCATATTATAGGTCCAAAGGGACCGGGAAACGTGTGTTCAGGCATAACTAATCCACTACCGTTAGGTGGGGACCGGCCCTACCGCATCCAAGGGTTCACTGCGGGGGATCCTGAGGCATTTGCTAGAGTGTCTCGAATCGGAAGAGGATGATCCCTAGCCTCGATTTCATGACAGAAAACCAATTTCCAATACGACATCACGGTTTTGATTGTGAACTTATATACGGCGACATAGTAGGATGGGGTACTATGCCGTCTAGGATTGATATATTTATATTGAAGTATTTTAATACTGCTTAACACTAATAATAATATTAAAATATTACTTTTCACGTATTAAGCATATTTGATCATCATAAGGGAAAACTCTATCCTCCTGTGTGCGTTGCATTTTGTGATAGGACTTGAGTCTTATGATGATTTCAATTTTTCGAAAGTCATTTCGCTGTTTTATATAAACTTTATAAAATTATGCACTGGCAATCCAATGGAGTAAACCCGTTCCACGTTAGCGGTGTGGTCCTGAGATTTGCCACGTGGTTAGATAATTTAGTTAAGAATTCTCACACCAGTCCCATGATTGACTCGTAGTTTGTTTCACTTTTGCAAACTCGGGTGCCCTCTTTCCACACGGGCAGCCAATTGATAGGTTTAGGTGATACATTCTGATTGGAGCTTGCTTAGACGGAAGAAGAAGAAGAAGACCTTTTCTCTAGTTTTTACTTCTGCTTGAGACATTTTACCTTTTGTAGCTTTGATGTATGTGATGGAGTTTGAGACTTGTTTCTTTCCATTTGAAACCTTATTTCCCTTTTTGTTGAGACTCTTTATTTGGCTAAGTTGTATCCTGTACTGCGTACTCTGATGTATTGGATATTATGATGCTGATGACATTTATTTCCGCTGCAATGGTTTATGTGTTATGATAATTATCTGAGATCTGTTTTTGTTGTAAATATGTTGTATTCCAAAATGATTATCCTTGCTTTCGGTCCACGGAAGTTTTGGGTCATCACAGCTGCCTCTGAGATAATAGAAATAAATAAATAAAATAATGGCGTCGCTACTCTGCTGGGATCAAAACTAGAACTAGTGCATCTTCTTCCAAATCTGAATAAGATTAAAAGAGAACAAGTGCAACTCTTCTTCTATAATCCAACCAAGGCAAGTGCAATTATTTTCTGATATGAAATTTAATCGTGATCTTGACATAATTATAAATCTGAATCTGAGACTAGACCCTTTTTCTATTTATCAGATTTGTTCCTCTGTTTTATTATTCTGTTTGTTCTGTATTTCTTCCTCCTTTCTTTCTTTTTGTTTGATAGACAGGCTACCACGAGCCTGAGCCAAGTCTCATAAGAGATGAATGCATAAACGCTAAATTTGGGAAGAATATTGAATGAGGCATATTTGGGTAAAATCGATTTGTAACTAATTTGAGGACACAACGCATGTTGTAATTCTGGACATAAATTTGAGACATATTGCATAAGATGATCTATGACTTGGATGAAGAGGATTATAGTGACTTAGAACATAAAGAACATATTTCATAATTTAAGACCTGGATCTGGGCATATTAAATCTGATAGTTTGTCATTTGGAAGTAGGAGAATTAATTTGCATATGACTTAGGTGTAAAAACGTATATTAAGATTTGATGACTATTAAGTGTGAATACACCTAAGTAAGGGGGTTTTGGATATGTGAAATGCATTGTAATCCATGGCTATATTTGGCATAATTTATATGTAAGGTTTTTGGAGAATATTCTGAACTATGCAAGTTTAACTAAAATTTGGGACATATGTTATATGGTGGATTATGACCATAATTTGGGCATATAAGTTTAGGCTTACTTTATGAATTAGGCAAGATATGTGAATAGGACTTTAAGGAATGTTTAAATCGGCTGAAAATGTTATCTGCTTAATATGTTAAATTTGCCTAATCTGTTACCTGTTTAATCCGTTGAATTGCCTAAACTGTTAAATATGTTGAATCGCCTAATCTGCTAATTATGACTAATCTGCTAAATCTGTTGAGTTGCCTAATCTGCTAAATCTGTTGAACCGCCTGAGCTGCTAAATCTGCTAAATCTGTTGAAAGGCTGAATGATTGTAATTTGTGTATGAAAATCTGTAGGCTCGATCTAAGATTGAGTAAAACATGTTAATTTGATTAATCTGTTGCGACTTGAAAAGAAGTCAAATCTGTTAAATTGACATAATTAGTCTGATATTCGTATAATTTGTAATGGAATAAACTGGTTATAATAAAAATGCTGAGACACGAGGTTAGACTCATGTTTGCGGTAGAAGCCTGCCCGGACCCAACCGGCTTAACCAGCAACCGCAAACTGCTAGTCTAATGTGAGAGATCGTAGGCATAACTAAAATATGCTTAGACACGAGGTTAGGTCTGGCTTGTGGCAGAAGTCTGCCCGGAACCGCCCGTCTTATCCAGCGGGCACAAGCTACCAACCTAATGTGAGAAGTCTGCGCATTAATATTTAATTAATGCAAATCTGAGATAATTATGATGTCTAAAACGTGTTGGGTGGATAGGGCTAAACCAACTGGACTGATGAATTAATAAACCTGTTTCGTGAATCTATAGGCCCAATACAAAGTTAGACAATCTGTAAGTCTGTTAAAACTGTACATCTGATCCGTTATTCTGAAAACCTGTTGACTTGATTTTCTGATCTGTGAACTAGTTGATCTGAACTCTGCAGGTCTGAAAACTTGTAAACAAGTTAACCTGAAATCCATTAGTCTGGGGACACAAGGTTAGGAGGGAAAATACTTGTGTCATCTGTTGTTTGGGACCCATATTAGTCAGTAACCCTTTCTAGTATCAAAACTATGACCCAACAGTAGGTAGGGTCCGGGCACGCTTACTGAACTAATTATAAGCGGTTCATTCTGATAATGGCGAGGGGTGTTGATGGTGCGTTCCAACCGGGTCATGTGCGTGCATGGATCCCGGTCTGCCTCTGAGGATGTAAGATGTCGTGACATCTGTAAATAGGTCTTTTTCATTCAAAGGCTGCCACTTTAGGGAGTGATACACCCTTCTGTGGGGCTGGCACAGGGTATTTATGTATTAGGGAGCCGATCGCTTGGGGTAGATTTAGGGTACACTTAGTTCTGTCTGTTTCCGTTGGGGTACCGTCTGTTTCTGTTGGGTGGTAACACTTATCTGTTTCTGCATGGTACCGTCTGTTGGGGTGGTAAAGGCCCATTTACTAGTGTACACCTAATTCTAACATTCTATTTCCGTAGGGTTTATTCTGTTTCCGTCTCTGATTCCATTTATATACCTTCTGTCTGTTGGGGTGGTAAAGGCCCATTACTGGCATTCTGTTTCTGTATAGATTATTCTGTTCCGTTTCTGTTTCAGTTTAGACAATAGGGTAACACCTAATCATGTTATACTAGTATTAGTGCAGAGAAGTAAGATATAAGTAAGAAGTATAACTTGGGCTATATCATTCTGTTTCTTCTGTCTAGCTTAAGTATACCAGTTACTCCTGTTGTTGTTGTCTCTTATCCAGCTTTATTTTCATGTCATGATATTATTATATGTTCATATGCTGAAAGTCACTGGACTTGCGAGACTTTATGCCTGACCTTGCTTGTTTTCGCCCCTTTTCTTTCGTTCCCCCCCCCCAAGGTTTTTAGGGTGGAAACATAGGAGCTTGATTCAGATTTTCTCTGCTTGAAGTATCGCTTGGCCTTGGCTCTATCTTTCCATGGTAGTTTAAGTTGGGGATTATGACTTTAACAACTATGCATTCTGAAGGCTTTTGTACAAGACCGATATTTTTTACTTGAATTCTGATATTGTGATTTGAAAAGATGTAACCAAACTTATTTCGGTTTATGTTGTAATAAAGTTATAAATTTTTCAAGTACTGTTTTATCTGTCTTGTAAATTTCTGTTCTATCTACTAAAACGCTCCATCAAAGTTAAGGCATTCCCTTCGTGTGTGACCTTAACGGAGGTGGGGTGTTACATTCTTAGT
The DNA here is from genome assembly GCA_030737875.1 of Allium sativum. Classification (NCBI taxonomy): domain Eukaryota; kingdom Viridiplantae; phylum Streptophyta; class Magnoliopsida; order Asparagales; family Amaryllidaceae; genus Allium; species Allium sativum. The sequence goes on along the minus strand of CM060915.1, from coordinate 859,145,860 downwards.
CCCTTGGAAAAAGATACTCCATTCTGACCTTTGGCCTCCTTGCGAAACATTCCATTCTCTCAATAGGTCAAAAGATTCTTGGGCGCCCTACGGTAATGCACCGAAAGCCAATAATTGCCTGTTATATTACAGGAGGTGATTCTTATAGTTTTTATCTTTAATCACCTAACATCTTGGACTTTGCAGGTGGTTTTTGAAGTTTTCTTTAGGTCATAAGGAGGTTTTGTTGTCTTGCTTTCCTTTATCCTTGTTAAAAGCTTTTGAAACCGTGGGTGTCAGCCCTCTTGTCATGCCGCTCCCACATCCTTGCAGAAGTATGGCCTTGTGAAAGAGCTTTACAAAGCCAAATAGCGGTGTAGAAGAGGCTTTCCGAAACTCTAGAGGGAAACCAGCCAAAGAAGGTCAAAGTTACTGACTCAACTTAGGCGGTAACTACAATAGGTGAAAGTGAAATTATTATAGCCCCCACCCCACCGTCGGTTCCTCTTTACCAATACTCCGGAGGTGAAGCTTCGATCATTCATCCAACAGGGTTGACTCCCTAATTATTTCCCTCGTAACCTTTTTCTACTTCTTAGGATGAAATTTTCAAGGCATTGGGGCCTTCTCCTGGTGTCCCGATTATAACCACTCTTATTAAGGGCCCTACGTCCAGTTCAACCTCTAAAGTTCTTGTCCAGATTTAGTGAAGGCATAATGGACTCCCTTTCTTTTGTAGGTCCACCACCTCCTCCTAGCTCTCTTTTGGAGAAGAAAACAATTATTTCTCATCACCTTTCAGCAATCCCTTTGTTTTTAGTGTTGTTTTGAGCTAATTTCACTTTTTTCAAACATTCTTTTCATATTTTTACACAACTTATTAAGCAATGGTTTTCTCCCCAAAGAGATACCGTTGACTTGCTTGCCGTCATGGAAGAAAACCAAATTCTAAAAGCTTAAAATTCTGATTTGACTGTTGTGAAGGATAAAGTTTTAAAGGAACTTGATGTAGCGAAGGCTTCTCTTTTCAAGCGAGAGAACTCCGGAAGCACCTCACAAGTCAACACCTGAGCTTAAGCACTAAGTTGTAGAAATCCAAAAAGTGGCTTAAGGATCTAGGTTTGAAGTACACATCCCTACCCTTCGATCTCACGATGGATGTTAAGGCAAGGAGAGGATCCCTTGCAAATGTCCTTACTGCTTTTCATTATGCTAAAAAGAAGGTTGACAGCTTCTTGGCTCGTTCTTTTGTAGAGATTGTATCAATAGCATGGCTAATATGCTTGTGTCTACTTATGCTGAGAATAAGGGTACATCCTTTGACCTTTGCCTTCCTAATATTCCTTTAGAGATGATTAGTGGATTTTAGGAAAGTGAATTCCCTTAAGAAAAAAGGGGGGAGGTTTCACAAAAAGGAATCACGGATGCTAAGGATCTACCTTCCTTCAAAATTCTAAATGTTGATGATGATGCTTCAGATGATGACAAAGAAGTAGATCATACTCCGGATGACTCTTCTGATGATTCTTCCGATAATAATGACAGAGATGATGATAAAGACCCCAAGAATGGTCTTGGGAATCTCAAAATTTCATCTAGTGTTAGAGGATTTGGTACCCTTCCAAATACAAGTGCCAAGAAAGTTGGTAAATCTTCTGAAAGATAAGAGGCTTCTCATGTTGGGAAACATGCTTCCTAACCAGGGCTGTAGACTCATCAAAGCCTGAAGATTTTGGAGAGCTTCCCTTCATATTTAGGAATGTGGAGATTGATGAAGCCTACTCAATGACTCCTTCTCTTGTACCTGTGCTTCTAGTATGATATAGTTTCTTCCTATTCACTTCATATTGTTATTAATGGCCAAATTATGTGATAACCTCAAGTCCTTAGATTTACTAGAGGCATTCCTTATCCTCTAAAGATAAAGTTATCAATATGCAAATAGTGACATATTTTTTATGAAGAGAGCTAGATAAACAAACAAAGGATTATAACAACTTATCTGACAAGTATTTTAGGCTTGATAGGGGTATCGCTACCCTGATGTCATTTAAAAATTATGAAGCTGGTTCTTGTCTAAAGTGGGCTTATCTTCAGTATGAAAACCTTAATAATGAAAATAAAGATTTGATGGTGCTCTACTGGATGTTGATTGAGGAAAGAGACTTTTTGATGTGCTTTCTCTAGGAAGTCTGATGTTGTTATACTTGCATTTTTTGGCAATCTTAGCGAAGGTTTGCTTCAACGCTTCCACATGAGGTATTTGAGAAAATACAAGCATGACCCTTATGCAAAATGCACATGGACCCTTCTTGAAGTGTTTTCACTACCAATTGACCTTCCTTCTAAAAAACCTTACTATAGAGATAAATTTATTCCAGAGAAGTTGAAGAACTCAGTTTGGTATGAATCATCTTGAAACTTGTAAGCGTCTAATTAAAGTGGAATCATGAATTGATTCCATTTTAGAATGTATTCACACCTTTTATCGCTACATTTGTTCATACACTATCTTCCATGCATTTTCTTTAAATAATATTGTTGTATGTTTATGTATTTTGTTAGACTACCCTTCCATTCTTATCTCATTCTCTGAAGGTTCACCCTTGTCAAATTATTGCTATCATTAGAGAAGGGAAATCCATGGAGATTCAATTCCTTCAAAGTCTAAAGATGATCCCCATGCTTTTGAATGGTTCAATAATTTTCAAGAGCAAAGGTTTATCATACAGAGTCTCTGGAAAGAGAGAAGGGAATTGGAAGGAAAACTCATTCGAAAAGAAAAAGACTTGGTTACTGTAATGAACCTGATGAAGATGATAGAGATATGTATTTTCCCCAGAAGCAGCTTTATGATCTGACTTTCCAACTAGAGAGTAGCTAGGATATTTGCAAATCTCTGGAATTTATTCCAAATGATAGTTCCCTCGATTTTCGGATGCCCTATCCTATAATTTCATCTAACCCTACCAGAGCTACGAGGTATGAAAAAGAAGTAGTGGAGCGTATTCCTTATTCAACTAACCTCCCAAAATTCCTTAATTTGAGCTTGTAAACGAGTGGGTTAAAAAGGTGAAGCACGAAGTTTGGAAATACTTTGAACGGAAGGGAAAATATAATGTTAATGATCCTATTTGTGGGTACATTAACCATGCAAAAAATCTTGAATAAGGAGATATAAAATTTAAAGAAGAGTAATGCCGAATACAAAAAGGCGAGTAAACTTTTCACGAGAACTACTAAGGCATTTAATAAATCCCTTAAAACTAAGATCAACTTGATTGATGGTGTCAAAATTTCCAGAGGAAAAGAGGAAAAACTTAAGAGGATGCTTCGCACTACTCTAGCACATCTCTCACATCATGAATTTTTAAGGATCTTAGAGGATAAACTAGAACTAATTGTGATAATAATGCATGGGAATAAATACTCATTTTGTTTGTAAACTGAGTAGTTAAGCAACTCCGAAATCAATTATTTTATCATTTCTTCCTTTTAACTTATTGAATAGGCATCATGTATGTTACCGTCTTGTCCTTATTTTAAGAAGTAAGCATTACATGGCAGAACTATTATTAAAATGCCATAGTTATTAAGGTTTTGAGAAACTTCCCTTATTGAGATGTGTAAGATATATGAAGCCCTTGTTGATTTGTGCAAAATCTGGGATTTAAGCTTCAGGTAATAATCATATTTTTATAATTCTAACATTGAACAAAGTAAGTGTAAAACCCCTTCTGCTTGCTGGGAAAATGCAAAACTCAAATTCAAGTTATTCAGAAGTTTAGAAATTCCCCTATAGAAATAGATCGAACGACGCCTCCTTTGGATTAGAAAAACCGAAACCTAAATTCAAGTATTTAAGATAATAGAATCCCAGAAACTAGACGAAGCTTTTTCAGCTTAGAAGACCTAAAACCCAGATTTGGGTACTTAAGATAAAAGATTCCAAAAATCCTCTTCTAGAAGTAAATCAGACAAAGCCTATTTTGGCTTAAAAGACCTGAAACAAAAATTCAGGTATTTAAGATAGTAGAAGTTCAAAATTTCTGAACCAAATTAGATGAAGCCTCTTTCGACTTAGTAGACCTAAAACCTAGATTCAAGTATTTTAAGATAATATATGCCTAGAATTTCTTAACCAAATTAGCCAAACCTCTATTTGCTTAGAATACCCAAAATCCAAATTTAGATATTTAAGATAATAGAAGTCCAAAAATCCTTCTTTGGAACTAAATTTGATGAAGTCTCTTTCGACTTGAAAGAACCAAAACCTAGATTCGGGTATTTAAGATGATAGAAGTCTAGAAATTATGAACTAAATTAGACGAAGACTCTTTCGGCTTAGAAGACCCGAAGCGTTTATTCAGGTATATTAAGATAACAGAAGTCCATAAATTCTAAACTAAATTAGACGAAGCATCCTTCGGCTTAGAAGAACCGAAACCCAGATTCATGTATTTAAGATAATATACTCCAAAAATTCTGAACTAAATTAGATGAAGCCTCTTTTGGTTTAGAAGACCCAAAAACCAAATTATGGTATTTAGATAGGAGCTCAGAAACCTTCTTTGGAGGCCATTAGTGCAATAAATCTTTCCATTATAGCTTTTCCTAAAGCCAAAGCTTGGCATGCTTAATTGCTCACTTTGAGCTTTTGTTTCCTTCTATGGGAAGAGACATAAATAGAGGCGATGCATGTTTACATCGAAGAAGAGACATGGCTTGATCTTAAAAGGATCAGAGGCAAATCATGCTTCATTTGGAATTAGGCTCTTGCACTGACGATTACTCCTCCCTCTTTCAGATGGTGCCTTGACTTTGTCAAGGGCTGGTGGTGCACCAACTTGGCTTTAAGGCTTGGCTGAAGGCTTAACATCCTTCTTAATATGGCGCCAGGGATATACATGGGGCTTAGAGCCAGGAGAGCGATACCGTGGGCTTATCAAGGACCCAGGAGATACCCAAGAATTTTCTAAAGTTAATTCATTATGGAATGACATTTCACCCCCAACCATGTAGAATCTCTTATTTTCGATTCGATCCACTATACTTGTAGAAATTCTTTTAAATTTTTTTTGTCATTCCTATAAATTCTCAATTTCAATTTTTATGCATTCTTTCAGTATTCCTTGTTTTAAGAAATGCAATATCTTTTACTAGAGGGCTTTACACCAATTGGTTTCGTGCCCACTCATTAGGCGGTAATATCAGTAGTAGCCTCCTTCGTTCCTTTCATTTCTTAGTTCCTTTTTCTTTAAAGGCCAATAATTATACTTTTCCTTAGTCAGGAAAAAAAATTCAAGTGATGTAAACAACTCATATTCCGAGGGGAAGTTAAGTTTGGATTTTTCTTTTGAAATTACATTACCTGACTTTATATTCTCCAGTCTTGAATCTAATTATTCAGTATTTGTCTCTTTGAGCTAGCTTCTAGTGAACTTTGTGGGAAGGTTTTATTGGTAGTAGTTATCTTTCCTTTGAATTTGTTTTGGTTGCTACTCGTTAGGTGCCTCATTATGTCAAAATAACATTTTTGGGCAAAAGCCTCATAGTCTTTTATCATTTCTCTCTCAAAGTTTGTTCCTTGGGAATACGATTATATTTCCCATTTCATTTGTTAGAGTAACTCAATGCCTTGTTCCATAACCTGCTCGTTAGTAGGAAATAATGTTGATTCTGTTCAGGATGGATTAACCTTTTTAATACCCGACTCATAAGCTTCCACTTTCTTCTAGTTAATCATACCCAATTCCTTTATTTGAAACACTTATTCTTTATGGAGCCTTAAATCCACATAAGATAATTCGTTTTTAAATGTTTCGGAAGATCTTTGTTCTGATCTAACTAATTTATGTTAATGTTAGGAAACTGCTGTTTCGGATATTGGGATATTTCTTCCCTCTTCGAAAGTTGATTTAGTCTTACCCCAATTTTTTATAGCTGTTTCCATACTAATAATATGAAGTAGCCACAACCTTTTTTCCTTTGTTAGACAATAGAGGTGTCGGTGTATTTCTTCTGGGCCTATACCCTTCCCTTCGGGAATATTTTCATATTTCATAGGGATTTTTTCCTTAACATTGATGTTTGTCCATAAGTCATATGAAATTTCCTTCGATTTTTTTGCAATACTTTGAAAAAAATTCCAATTTCTTTTATACTTAATTTCCATTTGTTTTGTATTTAGAAGAAAATTACAATCAAAGTAGGGAGCTTAAAGAGGAGCAGAGGTTCAAGCCCGCCTTCAATTCCCAAAAATGTTAGCTAAATTTGTGGTCAACACCCTAACAAAATTTTCATGTAAATTTCCTTTCTTACGAAGGGAATAAGTTAGGATTAGGTGGTATTTCCATAAGGAAATTCTTAAGAGAGAGTTCCAAGACATTTTGAAGGTAAATTCATGTAGAAAAATGGTTAAATATGAGATTTCGTAGTTTTTAGGAGAAAGAAGTCCATTCGAACATTTCCCTTATAGTTTCATTATGATGCTTTGGAATTCCGACGGAGGATAGTGGGAGATTCTATTATTCATTAAGGATTTGACATCCTTTCGGTGACACATCGTCAAATTTCCTCGAAGCCTAAAGATGTGGAAACTGTGCCCCTGTTGGAATAAGTAATCTCAAATAACCATTGTTTTATGTTATTTCAATTGACCTACAAATGCTTTATTGGATGGCTGGAATGGGCTCTGAAAAAATAGGTAAGCTAAAGATCTTTTTGAACCATCGAGAATTGAATTTCGATAGTGTTTCTAATCATTCGTACCAATAACGAAAGAAGTTGGTTAATCTCATTGCTTGAGACCCTTGAGAAATGAACGAAAGGGGTTGTCGATTGTGTTGAAACATTTTTGTAAATTATTGGATAGAACCTGCAAAGTTAGCATAGAATAATAATGTATTAACTAAAAAATTCTCACTTATTACCTTAAGGCTTGATTGAATTCTTTTATTAAGAACTTCAAGAATTACAAATATGTTTCCCCAAATTGACTTGCAAACTAAGGTTTACAACTCATAGGAGTACATGATTGAGATTGGGAAGTTGGTCCCCGATTCTGGACCCCTGGGGTCGTATTTATAAGTGCGATTTGGCCCCTTGGCATGCATGTGGGCTTCGTTCTAGCATTTTGTCGGGATTGAATATGGAAGCTTTGTGAAATTGTCTTCCATCAATCTTTAGGAGAACAATTGAAGGGTTGTTACAAGAACTTTCAATAGGATGTACCTGAAGGTGGAAGTCTTAGCAAATTGCTATGGAAGCAGACTTGCCGGGGTTTTCATCGGCAAGTGATGATGACAACTTATTTTTCCTTCATGCTCAGTGACTTGCGGGTAATGGCTCAAGTTTTCCGATATTCCCATTTTAGGTAACTTGTAATAACCCGGAAAATACGAGCCAATTTAAAAATTTTAAATTGATTATTTCAAAGCAATTTGAACCATTGAAATAGAATATTTCAATAAATTAGTGAATTAGAAATAGTAAGTCAGTTTGAAAATTTGAATTCATACTTTGACTGACTGTGCAGGGTGGAAAATATAACGGATTTTAGTGAGACCAAAAATATTTAAATCTGTTAGTCAATACCTTTCTAAGAATCTGAAAAATCGAAGTTTCATAACGGGAATCAAAAGTTATGGCCGAATGAATTTTCAGAAGAGTCGGTATATAGAATATATAGGCCTGGAAAATTGATATTTTGCAAACGGCCTCGGAATTCGACGAAACCACTTTTGTTGGGTCCGGGATGTCAAACTATTGCTAGGTTTCAAATTTCATAATTTTTCGAATCAATATGTGAGCGTGGCAAAAGAAAACGCGTTTGACCAGTTTCTGTTGAATTTAATCGACTGGAAATTGGCCATTTTTCAAACGGTCTCAGAATTCGACGAAACTAGTTTTGTTAGGACCGTATCGTCAATACGAAACTAGAAAATATTTTTCTGGAATTTTTCTAGTTAGTATGTGACCCCGGTAATTTGAAATGTACGTTTAAAATTCAATATAAGGATTTAAATGTAAATTCAACGGAAACTGATTGTAACGATCAAATCAGCTTACGATACATATCTCATTGTGTTCGGAATGGGGGTAAAACGCTATGGACGACAGGCGGTAGGCCTCGTTTCGAGGTCGTATGTAAAAGTCAACCTTTTTGCAAAAATTAAATAATTAAATAATAAATAAAAAAATAAAAAAATATTATTCCCTCCCTTTTCTTCTTCTTGGCCCCCCCCCCCGATTCATAATCAGAAAACGAATAAAAAAAAAGAAAAAAAAAAAAAAAACCTAAACCTCGAAGCCGCCGCCTTACCTCGAAGCCGCCGCCTCACCCCGAAGACCCCGCCCTCACCTCGAACCCCTCGCGACGCAAATCGAAGCAGCCCCCTGAAGCCTCGACGCCGCCACCACCGAACAACACCACATCGCCGCCAACGCCTTCTTCTTCCCTCCCCTTCGCAGGCTACGGTGAGCAATTAGTTATTTTATTTTTATTTTTATTTTTGTTTTATAAAAACTGATTTATAAAATGATTTAAAAAACTAATTTCTGAATTTGTAAAAGAATTTAAAAACTGATTTTTTTTAGATTTAAAAACTGATTTTTTTTTAGACTTAAAAACTGATTTTTTTTAAGAATTTAAAAACTGATTTTTTTTTAGATTTAAAAACTGATTTATAAAATGATTTAAAAAACTAATTTCTGAATTTGTAAAAGAATTTAAAAACTGATTTTTTTTAGATTTAAAAACTGATTTTTAAAGATATAAAAACTGATTTTTAAAAAAATAAAAACTGATTTTATTTTAAGGTTTAAAATAGGAAAAAGGTTTAAACTTTGAAATAGAAAAAGGTTTAATCTTTTAAAAGAAAAAGATTTGAACTTGCAAAAATAAAGATCATATTTTTAAAAAGAGAAAAAGATGGAATTTTTATTAGGTAGAAGGAGTAAGATATGATTTTTGTATTTTTAAAGTAGTAAAAATATAATTTTTACATCATAGGAATAATAAAAATATAATCTTTATATATTTAATAGCGAAGTCAAAATGCAATCTTTATATATTGAATAACATAGTAAAAATTCGATTTTTACCTATGTAGAGAATACGGGCAACGAAAGCGACAAGAAGGCGAAATAGGCGAAGATTTCTATAAAGGAAGAGTCGTGTTATTGGATAGCTATTGGTGAGAATTTCACACTCTTCAATTTCTTTTTATATATATATATATATGTGTGGAAATAAAAGTGAATTGCTATATATAAATATTTATATATATATATATATATATACGCCCCCTCGTCCACAAACCATGGACGATATTTATTGGTTGAAATGGTTGTGAAAATTGATTGACGGCGAATTGTTGTTTGGGATTGTTTGTGGTTGATATTGAATTGATTGTGGTTGAAAAATACCCGTTTGTGATTGGAAAATATTTGGTCGAAACCACATAGGATTAGTTTGTGGAAATGAAATAAAAATAAACATGCCGCCTGCGTGCGAATTAGATGCATGAATCCCCATTGTCAAAAACCGCGAGGTTTTAAGGTAGAGCGAGGAGCCGTACTAGGGACGGTGCCGGTTTAACTACCCTGCCGTTATGCTGCCGAAATTTTGAATAATCTTTGTGTGATAGAATTATTTTCATATGTTGAAATTATTTTACATGCATTGAAATTAAAGTCATATATTGAAACTATGTCCATGTATGGAAATTGTTCATGTGTTGAAAAGTGTTGTGTGAAAATTAAATTCATTTGTGAATGAATGAAGTGCTTAAACAATAAAAATCGCATTTTTATATATATATGAAGTATGAAAAATATTCGCCTTATATATAAATAGTTTCAACAATCAAAATTTCCTCTTTCTAATAAGAACAACATAAATAAAATGTCCATGTGTGGAAATGCTAGTTTGTTGAGAAATGTGTGTAGTGGAAAGGTTCATGTGTTGAATAAAAAGATTGAGCGATAAAAATTACATTTTTATTGAAACTATGAAATGTTGAAACCATACATTGGTTGAATAAATATTTTAAATGTTAAAAATATCATTTTTATCATATGTGTGATATGCTAAAGATATGCGGACGTTGAAATAAATATTTGTGATAGAAATATTATTTTTAACATGCATAAGAACGAAATAAAATAGTCATGTGTTGAAATCTATTTTAGTTCGCCAAAAATATCATCCTTGAAATGTGAAGTGTTAAAAATAGCCACTTGTTCAAAATAAACATATATGAGTTGGAATATTCATTAATTAGCTAATGAAATGATTTGCACCTATTTATGTAACATTAGAATGAATGGTGTTTTTAAACCAAACAGAAATCAAATATGAAGTTGAATAGAAAATGATAAATGATAAGAACTGTATATATATGTACATGCATATTCATTGAACAGGTTATAGCAAAGGGGCTAGAGAAGAGGAATAAAATTTTGTGCCCGACAAATAGGTACACATTTACTGTTTTGTTTGGGTGATGATTTTATGAGCCTGTTGGCTAGCCGCTTGGGTTTTTCTTTTTCTTTTTGAGATTAGAAGGACCGGGAACGCTATTTGCGATTTCTCGATGCTCCCGGTGCAGGGGAGGTTATGGCGAAATTTTCCAAAATTTTAAGGTGTTAGAAAAATATTTGAAGTGAAAACGTTATGGAAATCATTGAATGAACTATATTTATATAAATATATAAATATAAATATAATTAAAACGAAACGTGGCCGTGCAGTTCATATTTTGAGACCGTGATTTCAAACGGCTAGTGCGGAAGATCCGACCATTGGATTTTTCCAAAACCTCAACCGTTGGGTTCGCCTTGGAGATATCTTTCCAACGGCACCAACTTTGTGAAGATCCGACGGTTGGATTGTCTGGAATGTTTAATTCAAAATTAGTGAAAAACAGCGCTAGAAACGATTATATTTATATATATATAAATATAATTAAATTAAATCGAATAACGACGCTGCAGTTCGTAAATTGAAATCGTAACTTCAAATGGTTAGTGTGGAAGATCCGACCGTCGGATTTTCCCAAAACTGGAACCGTTGGATTCGTTTTGAAAAGACCTTCCTAATGATGTAAAATTTGTGAAGATCCAACGGTTAGATTTTCCTATATGTGTAAAACAAAATTAGTGGAAAGCAGCGCCAGTGCATCGAAACGACCTGAAACGTCGTTTAATTAATTATGGTCGTTTTAAATTAAATAAAAATGGCGATGTATCGTTATAAAGTGCTATAGACGATATAGAGTGAAAATAAACCAATTTTGTTGTGTTTGCTTGATATGTGATGGTTGAATGTATTTGACGTGAAAATTATAACTAAATAACCGAAATGTGAATGTTGAATAGTTCAACCCTGTGATTAATTGGTTTGAAAGTCTAAATATACGTGGGTTATTTGAAAAGGCCGAGTTTATCTCATTTCAAATAATCGATCGACGTTGAGAAGTCGAAGAGTCGAAGACGACTGAAGACCGACGATCTCCACATTGGATGGATGGGCGCTACTGATGCTCGTGATTGGAGTAGCTACCATGAAGGAATTGAAGTAGTAGCCGTCCAAACATATTGTTGATTGTACGGATATGCGAGGAATTGGTGCCTCCGGTTTCGTTCAGACCCAGAACGGACTTGTAAATGGACTGTGTGTCTGACATTGGATTTTGTTCTGTGTTGATTGATCTCTGTTAAATATATATCTGTTTGGCGGCAGAGAATTTATTCTCTTGCTTAACGCCCTTCTCTGAGACGTACGAGCTTAGAGGTTATGTATTGACAGAAATCAGTCGCATGGAGTGGATTGCCTGTGTGGCACGCCTAAGTGGCATATGATCAAGGCTTCTGTTGAAAAGCAAAGTCTTGTGGTTGATGATCAAAGCATGGTCTATGTGACGTAGCTTTGTGTATAACGTGAATTCGCGAGCCTCACACCCCGGTATGAGTCAAAAACGGGAGAAGGACCCAAGGAGTGCATGACGTTTCTTTCTAGCTATGGTGGTGTCAGTGACCTCCCAGCCCTGACATTTATATCTACTTTTCACCTGTGTGGTTGTTGGAATGCGAGGCGCCTCGATTATAGGTCTGTAAGGACTGGGAAACGTGTGTTCAGGAATTGCCAATCCTCAAAAGTTAGAGAGGACCGGCCTTGGAGGATCCAGGGGATTGCTGTGTGCGGTCCCGAGGCATTTGCTAGAGTGTCTCGAACGGAGAGGAGCTTGCCCCTTGCCTCGACTCATGAAGGAATCCAATTTCCAATACGAAATTTGCGGATGTGATTGTATTACTAGTACGGCGACATAGTAGATGGTAGCTATGCCGCCTAGGATTGATATTTATGATTGAATTTGCTTTTGAAACATATATACACTAGTAATAATATCAAACACCTTTGTTTTATTCGTATGAAGCATCTTTGGCCATTATAAGGTAAAAACTCTATCCTCCGGCTTGCGTTGCATTGTGTGATGGGACCTGAGTCTTATAATGGCTTCATTTTAGAAAAAGCATTGCGTTGATTTAATCATTTACTTTACTTCATGCACTAGCACTCATTGGAGTAAACCCGTTCCGCGAAAGTGGCGTGGTCCTTTGATTTGCCTTATTATTGTTGTTAATAAGTTGAATGGATTTCTCATACCAGTCCCATGACTGACTCGTAGTTTGTTTCACCTTGCAAACTCGGGTGCCCTCATTTTCACACGGGCAGCCTAGTTACAGGTTTCTGACGCACCTTTTGGCTTATGGCGAGGCTTGACTACACCGTGCTGACTTGGATTTTCTCCGCCATTATTGTATCTATATTATGATTCCGCCACTGGCGATGTAGACTGATATTCCTTTTGTGTACTCTTTATGTATGATTCCGCCTCAGGCGATGGTGACTGATTATGTATCATTATGCACTAAGTTGTATCCTGTACTGTGCTTCTCTGATGTGATGTTATCTATATGATTCCGCTGTCATATGTGTGTAAATTATTCTATTTTCTGTTTATGCTATTATCTGTGATCTGCTAATGATGATTAATGTGTTATATTCCAATGATTATCCTTAACACCGTGCCACGGGGTTTTGGGATCGTCACATAATTGAAAGCTATATGAAGCTTAGACTTTTATGCTTGGAAAGTGCACATCTAATTATTTCCATTTGGGACATACCGGCAGGGGTAGGGGATTTCCGAAAGAAGTGGTAACTTTTCACTTTTCTTATCTTTGTTTGAAAGCATAATAAGCCTTTTGGTATCGTTTTGTTTCAAATGAATGTAGTCTTCTTCAACCTTTCACTTCGGTTTTGGCTTTCGGCTTTATTTGGTTATTTTTTATGCTAACACAGGTCATTATTAATGCATGGATTTATGAAATATAAATATTCTTATCACATAATGGCTATAACATATAAACATTATTTCTAAATGGTATTAATCATGTCCTTATAAATCCAAAAAGAATATAATGTTGGCATTTTTAAAAAAAAATCTAAATCTCAAATACATTTCTTGAATTAAACTAAAAGATTATGTAATTCACATATTTTTGAATTATCTAGTTAAACAAGCATTGATTTTAGACAATAGGAAATTATGGTTAGTGAACATAAAAAATTAAGATAACGAGTTATCTTTATACAATAATTTCAACAAATGCTTTAATTTAAAGAACACAAAGACAATGAAATTAAGAGCAAAGAATGAGGTTTAGTTCTATGGTAATCCATTTCAAGGAACAAAATATCAAAATGAAAAAAAAATCAACTTCAAGAAACAATAAGAAAGGGAGATTGCTTTGTGATTTGTTGGAACAGAATAACTTTATGTGCTAAGTATGGAACAATGGCTTAAGATTTGTTTTGGTACTAATACAACAATATTCGACCCATTTTCCAATAAAAAAAAGATGACATATTTAATCGCAATTTAACTAATTTGTGATAATATTTAAATCCATAACATATCTACTAGAAGTGCATTTGGCAAATTCAAGGAACGTGGTATTGTTTTGGTTTTAGTACGACTATTTACTCATAGAATTTCTAGTTAGCAAGTTTTTTCCTATGTTGTACAAAATGTAGTCTTATAAAAAATATCAAGTTTGATAGGGAAAAAGAGAATAAAGAAAAAAATCAATGTATAATATAGGTTTTTGCCAAAATAAAAAATTATATAAGATATATCAAAATACGTGCTTTGAATAAAATCATGTCAGCTAAAACATACTTAATACCACTAAATCTTTAGCAAAATAAGTGCTCAGCATGCAGTAATGGGACTCAAATAAATTTGGGTAACGTAGAAAATGTAAATTTAATTATACACTATCTTAAAACCAACAGTAATTGAAGTGATTATGTAACATTCTACATTCTAAAGCCCGAATTTAAGCTCTACAGATGCTTTAGTTACTTGTAGTATTAATTTTTGATGATCAAAGAAGGATATGCTAATGATGTCAATACTAGTAGTATATGAATACGAAATAAATTCAAACAAAATTTCCAAAACTCAATTCTCCTCTCATAAAGAAATATTTCATATTCATTACATAATATCAAATGCTTCCCAAGTTCAGGTAAAATCTAATAACATAAATACTTCAAGAGCAATGTATGGAGATGCCCCTTAATTGACTAGAGTACTAATAATAACTGACATGCAATTCAGTGTTCAAACATCAAACGTTGCAGACTCTAAAATATTTCCTAATTAGCTGGTGATACCTCATGCATATATTTGGAATTTTTAATCACCTAACCTAAAAACCTAAAAATCCTTACTCTTTACATACTCAAGTGTGTATCCAAGATTTAAAAGGAAACAACAAAAAACTTGGTTTACATAATAAGTTTGGTGTGAATAATAACCTATCACCATGGTAAATGAGTATCTAGCAAGACCATGACACCGAGCGAAATGATTTTCACCTTACTAATATCCTTAAAAACTTAACCAAACCCTTATTAAGCAATCACGATGGTCACTACTTACAATAATCATAATCAGACAAATACATGCATGACTTTGGGGTAACCTATACTATCTGTCTCTATTTTATAGATTTACCAAGTTAACTACAAATTTATATGGCTGACTTGGGACTACCAAATATAAATGCCTAATGATTTATTAGAATAACATTATACAATCTATCCGGACATAAATGCTTATCTGACTTCCTGTCTAACTCTTAGTTTTGTTTGGCTAAAGACGAACATAGTTTTAGTGGGTTCGCCAATAACCTACGCATAATGTATTTCTTTCTATATGTTATATGTTTACATTTTTACTCTAACGCCACCCTATGTATTGGAACTTTAGATGAATTCACCTGGGGACGATAATTGAACTATTATGCGTAATCCTACATCAGTCCATTTGGTTTTCTAATCGTTTAAGTCAAAACCTATTTCCATATATCAATTGGTGAAGTGATTACAAATTGATTTAGTAAAGGTTAAATACTCTTAAATATTTCTTTGAAAATGTAGGCCTTGTTAGTCTTTTAATTCTTTGAATTTGTCTTTAAAACAAAGGAATTTTTAGAATACTTTACTAAACAAAATACTATGCGAAAATGCATGCTTTCAAAAATTTTATGGATGATAATTGATATATTCTAAAAGTAAACATACTTCAAAACTAAAATCAACGAACACAAAATCTACAAAAATATGTATTTTACATAATGCGACACAAGAGTATTGCTACAAAGGCTTTGAAATTTTTATATAGATTCAAAATGAAGGTAAACGGTGATTTATAAGCTTATTGAAACAAAGCTAGCTTTGCACCAACATAGTGTTTGCAACGAAATAAAAGAGGCAGTGTTGATTTGTGTAACATCCTTAATATTTGAGAAAAAATATTTAAGAATTTAATTATGGTGAATAATGCTCTCTACTCATCGTGGTTTCGGTTATTTACGTATACCCGAAATGTGTGTTATTGTTTGTGATTATTTGAAGTTTTTCATAATTGATTCATGTTTCTCTTGATGCTACATGCTTGTTGTGAATTACCCATGTTGGTTTCATGATATATGTTTACTATGAATGAAAATGAATAAGTTGTAGATCAAAACCCATAACTAGAAATATCCAATCGTTTGAAACTTGGACATGATGTATGTTGTATATAAGCTTTGAAGTTCATAATTTTCAGTGATTGTATGAATTCATTATGGATATCTTAAGGGTCTTTTTCCTTTGGAAAGATTATATGTTAATCATAGTGTTAACATTTATGTTTGCATTTTTAAGAATTTCGTAGGTTTTGTACAATACAAAGCAATGTAAAAATAATTATACTTTGATTTGAATTCTTTTTTATAAACGAACAGAATTTTAAAAAGAATAGTGGAGTTGGTGAAAAGATATTCTTTATAAATAAGTAAATCATTTTTGACTATAATTACAGTTAGTGCCATTTCGAGATTTGGAAGTACCCATCTGAAAAAGTCGAAACCACCATTCGGTAGCGCTGAATGCTTGAAGTGTCACAAGTATGGTATATGAAATATTCAACTTGTCGCCTTTATCCTTTCAGTTTCAGTTTGGTCCTAGTACTTATAAATATTTTTGTTTTGAAAGATAGCTGCTCTACAAGCGCTTTGACCTCAACTCCTTCGGCTAGGTCGAAAGGGTATTTTCCACAAAATATTTTTTATAATGAAATATTTTTAAACTATAAATTTGAAAGGAATAGAGGCTTTCTCCTCCACACCTATCGGTGGAATCTAAAGGGGCTTATTTTCCTTAATTTATGCTTTATTAGGTCGTCACCTTTGTTCCTTTGGTCTTTGACGAGGGGATCCCTAAGGGGAAATATGTTGGAATTGAAAGGCCATTGCCATATGAATTGAAAGACGTGTTCTAACTTTATCGAATAAATAGAAAGAGGTTGTCACCTTGCTACCTTTTAGAAACAGAAAGGTGGTTCGTACTGTAAACCTTGAATGAAGTAATAAGAGACCATCCTCTTGACACCCTTCTACTATTACATATGGCGAGTTTATTAACATACGCTTTAATATTTAATTGCTTGATGATTGCTTGTTAGGGCTATTTCCCATTGAGCTTGCCGTGCAAAATATTCCGATAGGATGCTACAGTGACTCGTTGCCTTAGTAATGGATGTTGATCAGGTTAAGAAGAAAATGGGCTATTGCCATCTATCGTTCCAGTAACGGATGTCAAAGGGCTATTTTCACAAAACCATTTCATAAAATTGTTTTATAAAATGCTTTCATAACCCAGGGCTAATGCCTATGACTATGTTGACACCACTAGTATCGATATGTCCTTTTTATACTTGTTTTCGAAAATATTTAAAGATTTATCCTCTACCATTATTTGGACGATATGATCATTTTCTTAACTGTGTTTTCCAAACTGAATCCTGTACTTTCAAAACCCTTGAAGCCATTTCCTATAATGATATGACTTTAAAAACTACTTTCTATAAAATATTTCCTTCGATGTGGATGGGGTCGGTAAGGAAGTTTTCTAAAACTACATGATTTAAGGCTTCTCCTCTTTGGCTGTCAGCGTCAGTAATGATGATAAGGAGAATTTTTACAGAAATATTTTCTTAAAGGGAACATAGTCTTTTTCTCTATTGTCTAACCCCGTTTATTTGGCAATAAACATTGATTGTTGTTTATTGTGTGAAGTGGAAAGGGTTACCCTTTTGGAATAAATTAAATATGAACTTCGTCATGTATGAGGGCTCGAAAGGAGACTGGGAATAGCATAGTTACGAATGAAGCATAAACTGGACTTTGATTGAAATCATTATTAGATTTGGTAGCTAGTTATTGCTTAAGATATTATGTTTTTGTAAAACGTTGAGAGGGTCCAATGGGTGAAAAATCAGGAAACACCAATTAAATGGAATTATGGATAATGTATCCAGGCCCATTGCTTCTTGCAGTTCGTAGGATTTAGGAATGAGCTTTTGGTTTCGTGTTAGTCGGGGGTACTTGGCTAAGCGCTAAATGGGAACCAAAAGAGAAAGTTGGTTTCGTGTTAGTGGGATATGTCTCCATTAAGCATTGTAGGGAATCAAAGATGGAACAAATTTTCGACTCCATTCCTAGCAAAGCAGTTTTTTTTGCGGAACAATATGGAAGTTTAGGAAAATGAAATAATAAATAAAATGTAGAAACTGTTAAGATAGTCGGTCAGTATAATAGGGGATGGGGATCCACTGTGTATTTCATGTTATATGTTGTTATCATTATATATGTTAATTAACGTGATAATTGTACTAACCATTGACGTGTAGAGGAAAGGGTTAGCCTTGTTTTGTATCATGATTCTAGCTAGAGGAAAACTCATTCTGTTTTGTGGAGTGGTCTCGTTAGATATTAATAGTATTAGATATCAAGATTATTATTCACATTAGTGTTTTCGAATGATTGGTATTTCTCTTTACCCTTTAAACTCTTAGGTAGTCAATTAAGTAAGATGAGGGTTAAGGTCTTTCAAGTACCTTCATCGAGTAAGCTTCCGAAGGAGAGAAGAACTCTATAACTATTTAATAGTTCTGTTTTGTACTGTTCTTTTATGTTTTTCTTTAGAATGTATGTACCGGCAAGTTTATAATTGCCACTATTTAGACTCTAATCAACCAAGGGGTTTCTTCATATTCACTATCGAAGATTATATTTTGTAATAACATATATTTTATTTAAATTGGTTATGCCAAGGGTTGTATGAATGAAATATTTATATAAATGAATGTTTTATGAAAAATTTCATACCCCCGGTTTATTTGATGTTATGGTTAGTTAACATTCATTTTTAGAATTTGATTTTCTATATCTAAAAGTTGAAACTAGAGATGAATTAACTTTAATATCCTTTTCTAAAAAAAATTCTAGCTAAAACTCAAAGATTAGAAGAATATTTTAAGGGTTGGGATAATGAAACTTTGACGTATTTGTATTTGCATTATATACGTACGTATACACACCATAGTCTCAGGGTCACTCTTTAGTATCATACTAAAGTGTGTATACAGAAAAGAATTTAGATATGGAGAAAATGAGTGCAAGGATAAATATTGATGAAGGAAGCAGCGCAACTAGCAGAGATGCACGATCTGATGCTAGCTGAGGTCACGGTCCAAGGGCTAATAAGAGTCAACATTCTTCTACTCTACCAGTAGATATGGGAAAATTATTCCTGACATTTATTTCGATGTTGCAAGACGAAACGGTTGTTAGTCCCTAAGAATTTAATTCTGGAACACAAGTTGGAAACAACTATGCGAAATTGATAGGGATTATGCTGGATTGGAAGGAAAACCATTTGTTGGAATGGAAGAAGGTGCCGGCGTTGATACTTTGTTGCTACATTGTGAAGGAATCATTGGAAACATAGACTTGAAAAATGAGCTGAAGAGGAGGTTGGCGTTGAGACAGCTGCAGGGAAATGTATTACGTTTGTGTAATGGAGTTACGACAAGGAAACAGAGGAAGGAATCACTTGGGAGGACTTCTGGAGGATGCTTACTGCAAGATTTGTTTTGGAAGCTGCTCAGTCCCTGATGATGAGTTGAAGTGGGGGGAGATGCTAGTAGTGGAATATGCTGCTAAGTTTGAAGAGTTCTCTCATTATGCTCGCAGAACAGTAGAAACTATCATATTATGGAATGAGAAGTTTATAAAGGGCTTAACTTTCAGATTATGAAAGCAACTATGCCTTATTTGCATGACATTAGTGATTCTATTTTCGAGATGGCTATTCGTAATGAAGATAAGCTTAAGGGGAGTAAAAAACACAGTGGAAGCCTGAACTTTCAGGGAAGGAAAAGGAATTCTTCAAAGATAGGGAAGCACAGAAGGGAGGAAAGCCAAAGAAGAATAGAACGGAAGTGGTTTGCTTTAAGTGCCCTCGGAAAGGTCATTACTCGACCGAGTGAAAAAAAATACCCCAGATCACTATTGGGAGGCAAAATATCCAATGATATAATTATAATATGCTTGGTTATTATAAGAAAAAGTTTCCAGAAGTAGCGATGGGTAAAGTGTTTTCTTTGGATCCTTTGTTTTCTGAACCCACTGTTGACCAAAAAGGGAAAATAGTATTGGAAGGAAAGTTTTTGTTCAATAGCATATATATTAAAGTTTTATTTGACATCGGTGCATCACATTCATTTATATCTAGATTTCTAGTAGATAAGTTACCATTGGAATCATCATATCTTGTTACTTCCTTTCTAGTAGCTGATCCGATAGGAGGCTAAGTGACTCTTAGAATGAGATGTGATGACCTAGAAATTCAAATGCTAGGTTACACTTCAGTTTCTGGTTTGCATGTTTTTGATTTTGATGGTCTTGGAATTATATTGGAAATGGATTAGTTGAGTCATTATGAGGCTTAGGATATTTTCTCGAAGTTGGGAAGTGTCGTTGAAACATCCCAATAGAAATGATAAGATTGTGTACTTCATGGATATAGCAGTTTCCTGCATATCTTTATTGCTAACTGTTTTGAACTTGGAGGAAGAGGTAAGTAATGTTCCTGTTATAAGAAATTTGCTTATGTCTTCGAAGAACTAATTGGCCTATTGTCGAAGAGAGCAGAATTTTGCATTGATCTTGTACTGGAAGCAGATCCATTGAGTTGGCTACCTAGCCGAATGAACCCTTTGGACATGAAAGAGCTGAAGGCAGAACTTGTTTATTTAGAAGGAAGAAGCTTTATTCGTCCAAGTAGTCTGACATGGGGTACTACCACTATATTTTTTAAGAATCCTGATGGAACGTGGAGAATGTGTATTGACTATCGCAAGCTCAACGAAAGTTTGGTGAAGAATAAGTATCCTCTACCTCGTATTTATGAATTATTCGATCAACTAAGTAGAGAAAAAGTGTCAGATTTACCCACCATTTTTCACCAACTATGGATAGCGGAAGAGAACTTCCTGTTGATAGCCTTTCAAATGAGATATGCATCAATGGTTATGTCATTTTGATTGACAAATCTAACTCTTTCTTTTTAGATATGATGAACTATGTGTTTCGAGAGAACTTGGATAGATTTTTGCTAGTCTTTATCGATGACATATTTGAGTATTCGAAAGATACGAAGTGTAACGAACTAGAGTTTTTCGACCCTGAAAATCGACATAAAACTGATGTCAACTATTCAAGCATCGAGCATACCGGATCATTAATAGGAAGAAGTTAGAGGGTGAGAAATAGGAAGAAAGAAAGTTAGAATAGAAGAAGAGGAAAAAGATCACAACAGAACCAGAATAAACACGAATATCACAACGGAACGAATAAAGTAGAACAGAACCAGAATAAACACGAATCTCATAGCGGAACGAATAAAATATATTATATAACATAACTTTTGAAATACAAACTTATAACTGTATATACATACCATTTTAGAGTACAACACATAACATCACAGCAGAAATAAATAGTAGTTATAAAATGTTGAAGCATCCTGCTCCAAGCTCTTCCAAGTATATCTTTAAAATCCCAACTACTTGATTGCCCGTACAAATTTGGCCACCCAAAAGTTTAGGGTAAACCAAAACAAAATATACTCTAGGTTAGTCATGGGACTGGTGTGAGTAAATTCCTACCATTTGGTTTAACTTTTAAAATCCTTTTAAAAGAAAGGATAATCGTAAGACCAATCCACACATAAACACATATGGTTTTTACCTTACAATAACCCAGAACATTTCTTTAAAATAAATAGTCCTCTGATATTATAATAATGTCTAAATCAAATAAATTGCAATCTAGCGGAATGCTTTCATCTCAGTTCCACATACATAATATAAACTCAAAAACCGTGGGCACTTATTGGGTAATGGATTCCAACTGGTAAGGTATGGGACCATCTTCCAATAGTGTAACTCTAGAAAGGAATACACCGGGTTCAACAAGAACATCTTGCAACCCAGGCTAAACATGACCGGTCACTCATTTCGCTTGAGTGTACCGAATGTATTATCACCAACGGTTAGGATCAGCAACCGTTTCCCGAAAGGGACAACATTGAAATATATTAAGAGACGACCCCATTTCCCGTACAGACGGAGACAAGGGTAATCTTTGGAATATAACACAGAAACAGATAATAGCAGAACAGAAATAAATAAATACACCAGAAAATGAACAATAGAATATACTGGATAAACGTAATCATCAGAGTTACAGAGTATACAGGATCATACTTAGTACAAATACAGTTCAGCTATACATAAATGTCTACAGCGGAAAACAAACATAATATGTACAATAGGAGCTGAACAGCATAAAAAGAGATAAATAATAGAATCCATCTTCAGGTCCAGCTATCCAGAAAGAACCAGCTAAACCTGAATACAAGGCTGCCCGTGTAGAAAAGGGGGCACCCGAGTTTGAAAGTGAAACAAACTACGAGTCAGTCATGGGACTGGTATGAGAAATCTACTCAACACATTCAAAATATGGCTAATCACAGGACCACGCCACTTTCGTGGAACGGGTTTACTCCATTGGATTGCCAGTGCTTTAAAACAAATCTTTCTTTTAAACAACGCAATGCTTTTTATAAAAATGAAGCCATTATAAGACTCAGTTCCCATCACACAATGCAACGCAAACCGGAGGATAGAGTTTTACCTTATAATGGCCAAAATATGATTGATACGAATAAAACAAAAGCATTTGATATTATTACTAGTGTTTATATGTTTCACATACAATTTCAATCATAACTATCAATCATAGACGGCATGGGTACCTTATATCATGTCGCTATATATATATATATATATATATATATATATATATATATATACAATCAAAACCGCATAGTCACGTATTTGGAAATTGGATTTCCGTCATGAACCAAGGCAAAAGATAGTCCTTACCGAATTCGAGACGCTCTAGCCCGTGTCTCAGGATCAGAGCTCGAGTGACCCTAGAATCGTCAGGGCCGGTCCACCGATGTGGATTAAAATTCCTGAACACTGCGTTTCCCCGCCCTATGGGGTGTCAATGAGCCAACGAATGACTCCATCGGTCCCGGATCGACCGATATATCCGAGGCGCCTCGCAACAGCAACAACCACACAGGTGAAAAGTATATAAATGTCAGGGCTGGTAGGTCACTGACACCACCCTAGCTAGAAAGAAACGCATGCCCTCCCTGAGGTCCTTCTCCCGTTTCTGGTTCATACCGGGGTGTGAGGCTCGCGAATTCACATTATACACAAAGCTACGCCACACAGGCGGTGCTTTGATCATCACCACAAGACTTTGCTTTTCAACAGAAGCCCTGTTCACTTGCCACTTAAGCATGCCACACTAGCAATTCATGCCATGCGACTGATGTCCATCGATACACAACCTCTGAGCTCGTGCGTCTCAGAGAAGGGCGTTAAGCAAAAGAATAAATTCTCCGCCGCCAAACAGATGTATATTTAATAGAGATCAATCAACACAGAATAAAATCCAATGTCAGACACACAGTCCTTTTACAAGTCCGTTCTGGGTCTGAACGAAACCGGAGGCACTATATACCTCGCAAACCCATCGACCACCACGTACGTCTGGACGATCACCACTCATTATCCATATTTCGGGATGCCTCCCAATCAGGACCTCGGTTACCATCCAAACGAGGTGAAGATCTCCGGTCTTCGACCACCGTCTTCATCTTCGACTTTCAATCGTCGGTCAATTATTTGAAATGAGAATTAACTCGGCCTTTTCAAATAATTCACGTATATTTAGATTTTCAAATCAATTTATTTCAATGGTTAAATAATTCGACAACACCAATTTTGTTCTTTAATGTAATTTTCACACCAAACACATTCAACCATCAAATACCACATAAATCGAGAAAATTCAGTTTATTTCCATTCCATATCGTTTATGATATTTTATAACGATTTATCGCTATTTTTATTTATTTTAAAATAGCCAATTTATTCAAAACGACGCTTCGGGCCATAACGCGGCCGTGGCGCTGTTTTTCTTCAGATTTGATTTACACATATCTGAAAATCTAACCGTTGGATCCTCACACAATTTACATCATTAGAAAGGTTTTTCAAAATGAATCCAACGGTTCCAGTTTCGGGAAAATCCGACGGTCGGATCTCCCGGAACAATCGTTTGAAGTTTCGATTTCAAAATACGAACTGCAGCGTCCTTATTCGATTAAATATAATTATATATATATATATATATATAATCGATTCTGGCGCTGTTTTTCTTCAGATTTGAATTAAACATTCCAGACAATCCAACCGTTGGATTTTTACAAAGTTGGTGCCGTTGGAAAGATATTTCCAAGGCGAACCCAACGGTTGCGGTTTCAGGAAAATCCAATGGTCGGATTTCCTGCACTAGTTGTTTGAAATCACGGTTTCAAAACACGAACTGCACGGCCATGTTTCGTTTTAATTTTATTTATATTTATATATTTATATAAATATAGTTCATTCAACAATTTCAATATCGTTTTCACTTCAAATATTTCACTAACGCCTTTAATTTTTGGAAAATTTCGCCATAACCTCCTTTGTACGGGAGGGGCTGGCAAAATTCCCAAATAGCCACACGGGCGTCTCATGTCAAAAAGAAAAAGAAAAAGCCAAGCGGCTAGCCAACAGGCTCATAAAATCATCACCCAAACAAAACAGTAAATGTGTACCTATTTGTTGGGCACAAAATTTTATTTCTCTTCTCTAGCCCCTTTGCTATAACCTGTTCAATAAATATGTACGTACAAATATACAATTTTTATCACTTATCATTTTCCATTCTACTTCATATTTGATTTACTTTGGTTTAAAAACACCATTCATTCTAATGTTGCATGCATAGGCTAAAATCATATCATTAGCTAATTAATGTATATTTCAACTCATGCATATTTTATTTGAACAAGTGGCTATTTTTAACACTTCACATTTCAAAGATGATAATTTTGGCGAACTAAAACACATTTCAACACATGACTATTTTCTTTAGTTCCAATGCATGTTGAAAATAATATTTCTTCACAAATATTTATTTCAACGTCCGCATATCTTTAGCATATCACATAGATGATAAAAATGATATTTTTATCATTTAAAATATGTATTCGACAAATAGATGTTTTCAACACTTCATAGTTTCAATAAAAATGTAATTTTTGCTGTTCGATCTTTTTATTCAACACATGAACTTTTCCACTACACACACTTCTCAACACATGAGCATTTCCACACATGGATATTTTATTTATGTTGTTCATATAAGAAAGATAGAATTTTTATTTTGTTGTTGAAACTATTTATATATAAGGAGAATATTTTACATACTTCATATATATTATAAAAATGTGATTTTTATTGTTTAGGCACTTCATTCATTCACAAATGAATTTAATTTTCACACATCACTTTTCAACACATGAACATTTCCACACATGGATATAGTTTCAACATATGACTTTAATTTCAACGCATGAAAATAATTTCAACATATGAAAATTATTCTAACACATAAAGATTATTCAAAATTTCAGCAGCATAACGGCAGGGTAGTTAAAACCGGCACCGTCCCTAGTACGGCTCCTCGCTCTACCTTAAAACCTCGCGGTTTTTTACAATGGGGATTCATGCATCTAATTCGCACGCAGGTGGCATGTTTTATTTTCATTTCCACAAATATTTCCAATTCATTTCAATCACCAATGGGTATTTTTCAACCACAATCAACCAATATCAACCACAAACAATCACAATCAACCATTCGCTATCAATCAATTTTCACACCAATCACAATCAATAAATATCGTCCATGGTTTGTGGGCGAGGGGCGTATATATATATATATATATATATTTATTTTTATTTATATATAGCAATTCACTTCTATTTCAACACATATATAATTTTTACAACGCATATATAACTTATACATCGAACGTACAACTTATACAACGCTTATACATGAGGTGTACAATGCTTATATAACTCATACATTGACTATATAATTTATACATCGTCGTTTTCCATATCGTTTATAAATTAGAAATCTCACATTGGGTTCCACTCCACCAAAAATAGCAGAAGGCTCAGAAAAATATGCGGTCTCTTCTAAAATGTAGAAGACGTCCACACGGTCACGATGTTTCCTGTTTCATCGAATTTCGTCAACACAGCAAAAAGATATGATTTTTCAAAGTTCAGATGTAATAAAAGACGCACCTTTCACGATGGTTCAAAACTAGGTTTTGATCTTTCGATCAAACCGTTGCGCGATAGGAGAATCAGCTCACACAGCTTCGAAGAGCTACGAAAGACCTTCGCGCGCGTGGTGGTGAGGTGCAGTTCGGTGCACTCTGGTGGCGGCGGCGGCGCTCCAAAGGGGCGATCTTCCCGAGCTCGCAACTCGAGAAATACTGCACGATAAATGCCAAACTTCACATGGATTTGAAGAGGACGGTTAGAGCTTCAAAATGGATCCAACCTCACTTGATTTCATCGAGAAATGAAAGAGAAATTGAAGAGAGAAGTTTGGAGCTCCTTTCCGTCTTGCGCGCCTGATGATCGGGGAGAGAGAAAAGCATCTGGGCCAATGAGGGATTTTCTTTAATTTATAAATTTTTAAAATTTCAAAAATACCCCTTTCACACACGAACTCCAATCCAAACCTAACGACTGTCGTCACTAGCGTTTTACCCCCATTCCGAACACAATGGGATATGTTTCGTAGGCTCATTCGACTGTTTCAGTCAGTTTTCCTTCAAATTAAAATATAAAACATTCAATATTCAATTTGAACGTACATTTCAATTTGCAGGGCCACGAACTGATTCGAAGAATTTCAGAAAAATAAATCTGGCTATGTATTGACGATACGGTCCCAACAAAACTAGTTTCGTCGAATTCTGAGACCGTTTGCAAAAAGGCCCATTTCTGGTCGATCCAATTTAACTGTAATTGGCCAAAACACGTTTTCCTTTGCCACGCTCACATACTAGCTTCAAAAATTATGAAATTTGAAACCTAGCAATAACTTCACATCCCGGATCCAACAAAAGTGGTTTCGTCGAATTCCGAGGTCGTTTGCAAAATGGCCAATTTCACGGGCTATATAAATTCCATAGCGACCTTTCTGAAAATTCATTTGGCCATAACTTTTGCTTTCCGTTATAAAAATTCGATTTTTCAGATTCGTTAGAAAGGTATTCACTAACAGATTTAAATATTTTTGGTTTCACTCAAATCCGTTTTGTTTTGCACCCGGTACAGTCCGACAAAGTTTGAATTCAAATTTTGAAACTGCAGCGCCATTTCAGGCCTTGTTTATAATTAGAATTAATTATATTCGTTTTGAATTGTCGATTCAAACTCCGTTTTGATTGATATTATTTAAAATATTTATTTTAAATATTTAAAATCCATTATTTTAGCCAATTTAAAAAAATTTAATTGGTTCAGATTTTCTGGGTCGTTACAATCTCCCCCACTTAAAACTTTTCGTCCCCGAAAAGGAACAAAGTCGAAAGTGGTTTGATTAATCAACTCTACGTTCTATCTGGCTTCCATTCTCCAACTTTCCAGTTTCTGAGAATTTTCAAATTCTTCAAAATTTTGGCTAACAGCCGGAATTTTCGAAAAATTTCGCCATAATCCTATCGTTGATTAAATTAACTATTGTTTCAATAATTCAATTAATCAAATCTACAGTTACCCAACACAACCAACAATCAAATTGTTTTTTTTTTCTTTTCAAAATCATACAAATTAATTCCTATTCTCCTTTAAAGTCATTCATACTATAGAGTTAAAAGTGCACATCCATGGAAAGAAAATAACAATAGAATAGAGAACTAATTGGTAATGCAAAGTATGGTAAATGTACCTTGCACCGGAGTCAATCAGAGATATCCACTCGGCATCTAGGATAAGCTTTCTGAATGCTCTCCACAGTTTCCCAAGTACAATCTCGCGGATCTCCATTGCACTTTGACTAAGTGAACCTTCTTGTTCCTCAGCTCTTTGGTTTCTTTGCCGATGATCTTTAGCGGCTCTCGTCTCACAGCTAATTCTGGAGTAATTTCAATATCCTGCTGAGCTGCTTCTTCCACGATCAAGTCTGGATCATGAACGTGCTTTCGAAGTTGAGATATGTGAAATACATCATGAACTCCAGGCAACCAATCAGGCAATTTAACCCTATAAGCGAGAGTTCCGATCCGTTCCAGAATAGGGAACGGACCAATGAATTTGGGCGCCAACTTTCCAGTCTTACCGAACCGGATTACTCCTCTCATCGGCGATACTTTCAAATATACATAGTCGCCAATAGCAAAGGATATATCTCTTCTTCTTCTATCGGCATAGCTCTTTTGCCGGCTTTGAGCGGCCAATAATCGTTTCTTAATAAAATCGACTTTGTCGGCAGCTTCTCGGATCATATCGGGTCCTAACACAAGTCTATTTCCAGGTTCAACCCAACAAGCAGGAGATCGGCATGGTCTACCATACAACGCTTCGAATGGCGACATTGTCAGGCTTGTCTGGTAGCTGTTGTTATATGAGAATTCAGCCAAATGTAGATGGTCTTCCCATGATCCACCGAAATCTAGAACACAAGCCCGCAATAGATCTTCTAAAATACGATTCACCCTCTCAGTCTGACCGTCTGTCTGAGGATGATAAGCGGTGCTCAAGTTCAGCTTCGTTCCCAGCTCGACTTGAAATGCCTCCCAGAATTTGCTAGTGAATATTGTATCTCTATCACTGACTATACTGAGCGGCTCTCCATGTAGTCTAACTATTTCTTTGAAGTATATCTGCGCCAGACTCTGAGCAGTTCTATTTGATCTGACAGGTATGAAATGGGCGGTCTTCGTGAAGCGATCTACGATCACCCAAATACTGTCATTCCCTTTTCTGGTTCTGGGCAAACCATCAATGAAGTCCATGGAAATATGTTCCCACTTACAACCAGGAACGTCTAGCGGTTGTAACAATCCAGCCATCTTCTGTTGGTCGCTCTTGACTAGTTGGCAAGTAGGGCATCGGCTAACATATAAAGAAATGTCTCTTTTCATCGACTTCCACCAGAAGGTGCGTTTGATGTCGTTATACATTTTGGCTACTCCCGGATGGATACTAAGTTTAGACTTGTGGCATTCATCCAGTACTTCCTTTCGAAGCTCAGGAATGTTAGGGACACAGATTCGACCTTTCAGCCTTAGAAACCCCTCATCATCAACTTGGAAACTCGAGGGTTCGCCTTGTTGAATTATCTCTCTGATCTTCTGAATGAAGTGATCATCCTTCTGAAGAGCAGATATTTTATCTATCAATGAAGTCATGATGATAAAACTGGCGATCATTTCATTCTTTCGGCTCAACGCATCTGCCACGACATTGGCTTTCCCTGGAGTGTATATAATCTCAAAATCGAATGCTGCAAGGAACTCTAGCCAACGTTGCTGCCTCAAATTCAAGTCTTTCTGGGTGAACAGATATTTTAACGACTGGTGATCTGTAAATAGTTCAAATCTCTCACCCAGAAGATAGTGTCTCCAGATTTTCAAAGAGAATATGATAGCCAATAACTCAAGGTCATGAGTTACATAGTTTTTCTCGTGCGGCTTCAGTTGACGGCTAGCATAAGAAATCACTTAGCCCCTCTGCATTAACACTACGCGAAGGCCTTCTCTAGAAGTGTCAGTCCAGACCTTTAAATCCTGATTGCCATCGATGATGGTTAACACTGGAGTTGTTGTTAATCTTAACTTTAGCTCTTCAAAAGCCTCTTCACATTCTAAAGTCCACTTGAATTTAGAATGCTTCTTTGTAAGCTTCGTTAAGTGACCAGATATCTTCGAAAAGTCTTTAACGAATTTCCGGTAATAACTAGCCAATCCGAGAAAACTGCGGACTTCAGTGGGGGTACTGGGCTGTTTCCAATTCTGAATAGCTGTGATTTTGCTTGGATCCACAGCAATTCCTTCTTTCGATACGAAGTGGCCTAGAAATTTCATTTCATCTTGCCAGAATATGCATTTGGACAGTTTGGCTTTCAATACATTCCGTCTCAGAATTTCCAGAACCTGTTCCAAATGCTTTTCATGTTCGGCCTTTGATTTAGAGAAGATTAGAATATTGTCAATGAAAACCAGAACGAATTTATTCAAAACTCCTCTGAACACTCTATTCATCAGATCGACAAAGTAAGATGGAGCGTTACATAAGCCGAACGGCATTACTAACCACTCGTAGAATAAGTCGGGACCTCTGAATGCTATCATTGGAACACACTCTTCGGCAATTCGAAGTTGATGGAAGCCTGTAGCTAGGTCCATACGTGAAAATACTTGTGTGCCATTTAATCGATCCAACAAATCATCTATTCGCGGCAATGGATATTTGTTCTTTATGGTCTGCTTGTTCAAATCACGATAATCCACACATAGCCGTAGAGTACCGTCAGATTTTGGGACAAACACCATTGCTGCACCCCAATCAGAGAAACTAGGCCTGATCAGACCCTTCCATACTAGCTGTCGTGTTTGATTGTCTAATTTTTCTTTCTCTTTCAAGGACATTCTTCGAATAGCGTGAACTACCGGCCTTGCATTCGGAATTAAAGAAATTTTGAAATCTATTTCTCACTGCGGAGGTAAGCGAACAACTTCTTCGAACACATCCGCATAATTTTTTATGACAGGAATGTCTTTCACTAGGTCGGGAATATTCTCTGTGATTTCAGGGATATTTTCTATTTGGGCTGGAGAAACATTCAAAGCTGCCCAGAAGTCCTTCCTATTAGCATTCTGACCTTCACAGGGGATGGTTATATAATCACTTGATTTAATCCTCGCCTTAACGACTCTGTCGGCGCATTTAACCTCAGCTTCATATTTGGTCAACCAGTCTAACCATAAGATAAGATCAAACTCTGTAAAATTCATGACGGCCGCGATGGTAGGGAACCGATAACGAGAAAAGGAAACCGGCACTCCACAAACCCAACTGAGGTCAATGGAACCCCCAACCGGGTTCTGGACAGTCATTGGTTCCTTGAGCTTCTTCAAATTTAAATCCAGTTTCCTAGCTGCATTCTTTGCAACAAAGCTTCGCGACGCGCCAGTGTCAAACAGTACTTTAACTGGAATAACTTTGACAGTTAGCGTGCCTTCTAAAACATCTGGCCTTTCCTGAATAGACGAAGATGCAGGCACTTCTGCCACTTCGTTCACATGTACTGCTTCAAATTTTCTAAATAACGGGCAGGCCTTGGAAAGATGACCGGCCTCATGGCATTGACTGCACTTTCTATTCTCTTGAAATCCCTTCTTGGATTGAAACCCGCCTCTTAATCGCTTCTTTAAGGGTCCGCAGTTTATCGACAAATGCCCTGGCTTCTTACAGTTACTGCATATGGTAGTCGTTCCTTGCCCTTTCTCAGATTCAGCCCTTTTCCGATTTGCTTTGGGCTTCTTGCTGACCTCTGACATCGTGCTGGCCTCAAGACGATTAGTTTCAACCTCAATTTTATTACTAGAGCTGACTTCCTCATCGTCGCGCAACATGCCTTTCTTGTCGAGATCCTCGTACTGGTAAGCCATATAAATCATTTCTAAAAAGGGAAGCTTCACATGCCCCATTACTTTATTCTGGTATTTCCTTTGAAGCCCATTGATAAATCTCAAATTCTTCCTCTTCGGGTTTTGAATTAGATGAGGAGCAAAGTGAGAAAGTTTGTTGAATTTCTTATGATATTCCGGGATTGCCATATCTCCTTGTATCAGATAAGAAAATTCATCGCATAATCGCTCAGTCGCTTCGGGAGGAGTAAATTTTTCCAGGAAAATCACTTTGAATCTGCCCCAGGTGATATCACCTTCGGGATTATCTTTAACAACTGAATCCCACCAGAACAAAGCTTCATCTTTGAGTGCCCAGGAGGCCAGTAATCTTTTCTGGTCATCCCTCAGCTTTAAACTCTCAAAGATTTTCTCGGCAGAACGAATCCAAGCCTGTGTCTTCATAATGGATTCTTCACCAGAGAACGGTATTCCACCCATATTTCGATATTTGATTAATAGGGCCTCAATATCCGGTTCTGCATTACTTCTGTTTCTGACACTCATTTTCTAGTTCTTCTGCAAACAGCAAATCAAGTGTCAGGTCAATAGAAAAGATATTTCAAAATATAGAGACAAATACTTGAATGTAAATGTGTCTATTTAGGTGTTATTTCATTCTGCTACTCATACTAGGATATTACTGATCCTATCCGTATAGAGTTACCCGTCCTAGAACACTACTGGTTATATTTCTGACGAGTTCGTTAATATGTTATATTCCAGCACTAAGCTTAACCAAAGCTCTGATACCAGAAGAGACGACCCCATTTCCCGTACAGACGGAGACAAGGGTAATCTTTGGAATATAACACAGAAACAGATAATAGCAGAACAGAAATAAATAAATACACCAGAAAATGAACAATAGAATATACTGGATAAACGTAATCATCAGATTTACACAGTATACAGGATCATACTTAGTACAAATACAGTTCAGCTATACATAAATGTCTACAGCGGAAAACAAACATAATATGTACAATAGGAGCTGAACAACATAAAAAGAGATAAATAATAGAATCCATCTTCAGCTCCAGCTATCCAGAAAGAACTAGCTAAACCTGAATATAAGCCTGCCCGTGTAGAAAAGGGGGCACCCGAGTTTGAAAGTGAAACAAACTACGAGTCAGTCATGGGACTGGTATGAGAAATCTACTCAACACATTCAAAATATGGCTAATCACAGGACCACGCCACTTTCATGGAACGGGTTTACTTCATTGGATTGCCAGTGCTTTAAAACAAATCTTTCTTTTAAACAACGCAATGCTTTTTATAAAAATGAAGCCATTATAAGACTCAGTTCCCATCACACAATGCAACGCAAACCGGAGGATAGAGTTTTACCTTATAATGGCCAAAATATGATTGATACGAATAAAACAAAAGCATTTGATATTATTACTAGTGTTTATATGTTTCACATACAATTTCAATCATAACTATCAATCATAGACGGCATGGGTACCATATATCATGTCGCCATATATATATATATACAATCAAAACCGCACAGTCACATATTTGGAAATTGGATTTCCGTCATGAACCAAGGCAAAAGATAGTCCTTACCGAATTCGAGACACTCTAGCCCGTGTCTCAGGATCAGAGCTCGAGTGACCCTAAAATCGTCAGGGCCGGTCCACCGATGTGGATTAAAATTCCTGAACACTGCGTTTCCCCGCCCTATGGGGCGTCAATGAGCCAACGAATGACTCCATCGGTCCCGGATCGACCGATATATCCGAGGCGCCTCGCAACAGCAACAACCACACAGGTGAAAAGTATATAAATGTCAGGGCTGGTAGGTCACTGACACCACCCTAGCTAGAAAGAAACGCATGCCCTCCCTGAGGTCCTTCTCCCGTTTCTGGTTCATACCGGGGTGTGAGGCTCGCGAATTCACATTATACACAAAGCTACGCCACACAGGCGGTGCTTTGATCATCACCACAAGACTTTGCTTTTCAACAGAAGCCCTGTTCACTTGCCACTTAAGCATGCCACACTAGCAATTCATGCCATGCGACTGATGTCCATCGATACACAACCTCTGAGCTCGTGCGTCTCAGAGAAGGGCGTTAAGCAAAAGAATAAATTCTCCGCCGCCAAACAGATGTATATTTAATAGAGATCAATCAACACAGAATAAAATCCAATGTCAGACACACAGTCCTTTTACAAGTCCGTTCTGGGTCTGAACGAAACCGGAGGCACTATATACCTCGCAAACCCATCGACCACCACGTACGTCTGGACGATCACCACTCATTATCCATATTTCGGGATGCCTCCCAATCAGGACCTCGGTTACCATCCAAACGAGGTGAAGATCTCCGGTCTTCGACCACCGTCTTCATCTTCGACTTTCAATCGTCGGTCAATTATTTGAAATGAGAATTAACTCGGCCTTTTCAAATAATTCACGTATATTTAGATTTTCAAATCAATTTATTTCAATGGTTAAATAATTCGACAACACCAATTTTGTTCTTTAATGTAATTTTCACACCAAACACATTCAACCATCAAATACCACATAAATCGAGAAAATTCAGTTTATTTCCATTCCATATCGTTTATGATATTTTATAACGATTTATCGCTATTTTTATTTATTTTAAAATAGCCAATTTATTCAAAACGACTCTTCGGGCCATAACGCGGCCGTGTCGCTGTTTTTCTTCAGATTTGATTTACACATATATGAAAATCTAACCGTTGGATCCTCAAACAATTTACATCATTAGAAAGGTCTTTTCAAAACGAATCCAACGGTTCCAGTTTCGGGAAAATCCGACGGTCGGATCTCCCGGAACAATCGTTTGAAGTTTCGATTTCAAAATACGAACTGCAGCGTCGTTATTCGATTAAATATAATTATATTTATATATATATATATATAAAAATATAATCGATTCTGGCGCTGTTTTTCTTCAGATTTGAATTAAACATTCCAGACAATCCAACCGTTGGATTTTTACAAAGTTGGTGTCGTTGGAAAGATATTTCCAAGGCGAACCCAACGGTTGCGGTTTCAGGAAAATCCAATGGTCGGATTTCCCGCACTAGTTGTTTGAAATCACGGTTTCAAAACACGAACTGCACGGCCACGTTTCGTTTTAATTTTATTTATATTTATATATTTATATAAATATAGTTCATTCAACAATTTCAATATCGTTTTCACTTCAAATATTTCACTAACGCCTTTAATTTTTGGAAAATTTCGCCATAACCTCCTTTGTACGGGAGGGGCTGGGAAAATTCCCAAATAGCCACACGGGCGTCTCATGTCAAAAAGAAAAAGAAAAAGCCAAGCGGCTAGCCAACAGGCTCATAAAATCATCACCCAAACAAAACAGTAAATGTGTACCTATTTGTCGGGCACAAAATTTTATTCCTCTTCTCTAGCCCCTTTGCTATAACATGTTCAATAAATATGCACGTACATATATACAATTTTTATCACTTATCATTTTCCATTCTACTTCATATTTGATTTACTTTGGTTTAAAAACACCATTCATTCTAATGTTGCATGCATAGGCTAAAATCATATCATTAGCTAATTAATGTATATTTCAACTCATGCATATTTTATTTGAACAAGTGGCTATTTTTACACTTCACATTTCAAAGATGATAATTTTGGCGAACTAAAACACATTTCAACACATGACTATTTTCTTTAGTTCCTATGCATGTTGAAAATAATATTTCTTCACAAATATTTATTTCAACGTCCGCATATCTTTAGCATATCACATAGATGATAAAAATGATATTTTTATCATTTAAAATATTTATTCGACAAATAGATGTTTTCAACACTTCATAGTTTCAATAAAAATATAATTTTTGCTGTTCGATCTTTTTATTCAACACATGAACTTTTCCACTACACACACTTCTCAACACATGAGCATTTCCACACATGGATATTTTATTTATGTTGTTCATATAAGAAAGATAGAATTTTTTGTTGTTGTTGAAACTATTTATATATAAGGAGAATATTTTACATACTTCATATATATTATAAAAATGTGATTTTTATTGTTTAGACACTTCATTCATTCACAAATGAATTTAATTTTCACACATCACTTTTCAACACATGAACATTTCCACACATGGATATAGTTTCAACATATGACTTTAATTTCAACGCATGAAAATAATTTCAACATATGAAAATTATTCTAACACATAAAGATTATTCAAAATTTCGGCAGCATAACGGCAGGGTAGTTAAAACCGGCACCGTCCCTAGTACGGCTCCTCGCTCTACCTTAAAACCTCGCGGTTTTTGACAATGGGGATTCATGCATCTAATTCGCACACAGGCGGCATGTTTTATTTTCATTTCCACAAATATTTCCAATTCATTTCAATCACCAATGGGTATTTTTCAACCACAATCAACCAATATCAACCACAAACAATCACAATCAACCATTCGCTATTAATCAATTTTCACACCAATCACAATCAATAAATATCGTCCATGGTTTGTGGGCGAGGGGCGTATATATATATATATATATATATAGCAATTCAATTCTATTTCAACACATATATAATTTTTACAATGCATATATAACTTATACATCGAACGTACAACTTATACAACGCTTATACATGAGGTGTACAATGCTTATATAACTCATACATCGACTATATAATTTATACATCGTCGTTTTCCATATCGTTTATAAATTAGAAATCTCACATTGGGTTCCACTCCACCAAAAATAGCAGAAGGCTCAGAAAAATATGCGGTCTCTTCTAAAATGTAGAAGACGTCCACACGGTCACGATGTTTCCTGTTTCATTGAATTTCGTTAACACAGCAAAAAGATATGATTTTTCAAAGTTCAGATGTAATAAAATACGCACCTTTCACGATGGTTCAAAACTAGGTTTTGATCTTTCGATCAAACCGTTGCGCGATAGGAGAATCAGCTCACACAGCGTCGAAGAGCTTCGAAAGACCTTCGCGCACGTGGTGGTGAGGTGCAGTTCGGTGCACTCTGGTGGCGGCGGCGGCGCTCCAAAGGGGCGATCTTCCCAAGCTCGCAACTCGAGAAATACTGCACGATAAATGCCAAACTTCACATGGATTTGAAGAGGACGGTTAGAGTTTCGAAATGGATCCAACCTCACTTGATTTCATCGAGAAATGAAAGAGAAATTGAAGAGAGAAGAGTGGAGCTCCTTTCCGTCTCACGCGCCTGATGATCGGGGAGAGAGAAAAGCATCTGGGCCAATGAGGGATTTTCTTTAATTTATAAATTTTTAAAATTTCAAAAATACGCCTTTCACACACGAACTCCAATCCAAACCCAACGACTGTCGAACCAAGCGTTTTACCCCCCATTCCGAACACAATGGGATATGTTTCGTAGGCTCATTCGACTGTTTCAGTCAGTTTTCCTTCAAATTAAAATATAAAACATTCAATATTCAATTTGAACGTACATTTCAATTTGTCAGGGCCACAAACTGATTCGAAAAATTCCAGAAAAATAAATCTGGCTATGTTTTGACGATATGGTCCCAACAAAACTAGTTTCGTCGAATTCTGAGACCGTTTGCAAAAAGGCCCATTTCTGGTCGATCCAATTTAACTGTAATTGGCCAAAACACGTTTTCCTTTGCCACGCTCACATACTAGCTTCAAAAATTATGAAATTTGAAACCTAGCAATAACTTCACATCCCGGATCCAACAAAAGTGGTTTCGTCGAATTCCGAGGTCGTTTGCAAAATGGCCAATTTCACGGGCTATATAAATTCCATAGCGACCTTTCTGAAAATTCATTTGGCCATAACTTTTGCTTTCCGTTATGAAAATTCGATTTTTCAGATTCGTTAGAAAGGTATTCACTAACAGATTTAAATATTTTTGGTTTCACTCAAATCCGTTTTGTTTTGCACCCGGTACAGTCCGACAAAGTTTGAATTCAAATTTTGAAACTGCAGCGCCATTTCAGGCCTTGTTTATAATTAGAATTAATTATATTTGTTTTCAATTGTCGATTCAAACTCCGTTTTCATTGCTATTATTTAAAATATTTATTTTAAATATTTAAAATCCATTATTTTAGCCAATTTAAAAATTTTAAATTGGTTCAGATTTTCTGGGTCGTTACATATTAAAGAAGCAATTGGATTTTCTCTAGATCAGGTGACAATACACACTAATCGGTAGCTACCTACTTAGCCATGCGACCTACCTGATTTTATACCATTTCCCGGTTGTGAGGCTTGAGTCATAACATATCTTTTTGACAGATCACACCTTTATTTACTTTGAATGTACATCGTCATACCCACCAAATCACAAATTGATTTCTCCAAAAATACCACAGGTATAAAGCTAAGAGAAACGAATTCCTCTACCACCAAACATAAATATGTTTGTAGAGATCGACTTACGCGATCTACTAGATATACTCTGCCAGACATTCTTCCATACTCTGTAACCCATCTTAGGCAATTTCTACCTATAATTTGCCAGAACAGTCCTTGCATAAAAACCATCTTCAATTATCTTCATTATATTTGATTTGCAACGCTAATGCCCATATAGTGGTTTTCTGATAATAAATCTGATCCTGGTCTCTCTGTATTGATGATGGAAAAATGGTCAAAACTTGATAGTCGGTTATTTAACTATCAAAGGGAAACACCCATAGATACAAAGATTTTATTTCCAAATGGAAATTTTATCAATCAATCATCAATCAACTTTTTTCCCTTTAAATTAATTTATCATTAATTGATTCATTTACCCATTTCCATTTTCCATATATTCATACATTCTTATTTTTAAAATTTAGAAAATATGCGTTATTAGCATTGGAAAACATTTCCATTTCTTATTCACTCATCACTATCCTCCCACATCTATCAGTCTCTAACTATAAACGTAACACCCCAATGCATTAATTTTCATGGAGTATTATTGGTGTATAGAACAAAATATAACAAGACAGATACATATATTAGTACTTGAAAAATTAAAACAACTTTTATTGCAATAGAGAAATAGTTTGGTTACAACAACATCAAAAACCAACAATAAAGCCAAGTACACTTAATATCCATCTTGACAAATTATTTTCTGAGTACATAAAGTAAAAAAGCATAACCCCATCATAAGTAGCCATCAAAAAGATGAGCTGAACTTTACTTTCAGCAATCCAAGTGTTTCCAAAAGAGAGAAAGAAAGAGATTCAAATCAAGCTCCCCTAATACTGGTCCCACCCTGAGAACCTGGGGGGGAAGGAAGAAAATAGACGAAAACAAAGGGGGTGAGACATAAAGTCTGGCGAGTCCAATAACCTTTAACAATATAATTATTAAAGTAATTAGGATAAGGCATAAACTGGTGAAACAAGGAATGACTGTCAAACAAGTGGGCAAGATAAAACAAATAAGAAGAATAAGATAACGTTAATTTGCGCCTCCAACACTATAGGATAATTACTATACTGCACCATTACTAGTCACCCAAAAAGTTGATCCCGCCTACTAAACATAATAATCATAATGGTAGTTTCTTGTACCCATAGTTGTCTTCGTAGGTGTCGCCTGCCCCTATCTCCACTAGTTGTACCCACGACCCCCATTCTAATTACAATATTTATTCATAATATGGTAGTTGGACTCCTAGCTGTCTTCATAGGTGTCGCTTGCTCCTATCTCCGCTAGTCGTACCCACTACCTCCCCCATTCGATCGGCTCCCTAACTCGTAGATACCTGTGCTGGTCCCATAGTGAGGTGTATCACTCCCCAAAGTGGCAACCTGATACCACTAAAGATGCACGACTTATACCTACACGATGCAACAATGTCTTACCTACCATCCCGGGCCCACGCACGCACATGACCCCGTGGGACTTGTGTTGCCACCGCTAACCCGTTTTGACCTCTTACAATCAAACCTAGTAAGCGTGTCCCATCCTCGATCTAGATCGAGCTCACTTAGATACTAAATGGGTTACTGGTTGAAAAGGGTCCCCAAACTTGACACAAGTTTTCCACTTATGCTTGGTCCCCACTAGGATTTCCCACTTAACCCCCTCTTGTTCATGTCTTCTTACATGTTTCAAATTGGTTAAGTTTTTATAATTATATTCCACATGTCACCCATGTTACCCACTTATCAAATCAACATGTGTTATTGGTTAAGCTTATCTTAACCTTATCCGCTTATCGGATCAATGTATATTCATTTGGTTAAGCTGGTCTTAACCCTATCCACTTATATATTATTGGTTAAATTGGTCTTAACCCTATCCACTTATATATTATTGGTAAAGTTGGTCTTAACCTTATCCACTTATCAGATCAATATGTATTATAGGTTAAGTTTGTCATAACCCTATCCACTTATCAGATTAATATATATTATTGGTTAAGCTGGTCTTAACCCTATCCGCTTATCATGTTTTATGTACCACATATATATATATATATATATATATATATATATATATATATCGTATGACATGTTTTACTTAATTTATGATTAAGTGCATCTTAGTTCACAATTACATTGGTTAAGAGAATAACTCCCTAAGTATCAACCCCGAAGACCGAAATCAACATCAGATTGGTACTCAGAGAATTACTCAACTCAACCAAACTTCTGTTTGTCATTCATATTCGTCTTTGATCTGCATTAATTAATTATTAATGCACAGACCTTCCACATTAAGTCGATTTGCTTATGGCCTCTGGATAAGCCGGGCGGTTCCGGGCAGACTTCCACCTCAAGCACGACTTAACCTCGTGTCTAAGCATCTTTTAATTATGCCTACAACCTCTCACATTAGACTGCCGTTTGCGGTTGCTGGTTGCGCCGGGCGGGTCCGGCCAGTCTTATACCACAAACGAGTCTAACCACATGTCTTAGGCATTTATTACTCATTTAATTTATGCCCTGGCCTCTCATATTAGACAAACGTTTGTGGTTGCTGGATGTGCCGGGCGGTTCCGGGCAGTCTTATACCACAAACGAGTCTAACCTCGTGTCTCAGGCATTTATTATTACACATTATTATTCAACCCCAATTTGAATTAATATCCCTATTTCAAATTGTCAATAACTTCCAAATTTATCTATGTCCATAATTGTCACCTAAATTATGTCCATAATTTCTATGCATATAAATTAGGCCAATTAATGTCTCAAAATTATTATATGTTTTTGAGCCATTTTATGCCAATTTTCACAATATTAATATTTAATATTTTCCCATTGCCCCCACATTGTTCGTACGTGTAATACATCAAATACGTAGGCTAGCAAATAGCCTAACTCACAAAAACATCACTACTTGCATAACACGTAAAAATAGATCTAACTCGCAAATAAAAATAGGCTAGCATGGATCAAAACTTGCATGATTATAGTTTATGTAATCATAAATTTGCATAATCAATAACTTGCATAGGCAATAGGAATAATTTGCATAAACTACAAACTGGCATGGATCAAATTATACAAGATATGATTTGCATAGATCTTTACACATAAAGGTGAACTTGCATATATGAACATGGTTTTCACACAAACTCGCATAGTGTAACAACCCTGAATTTTGGGGCCAATTTAAAATTTATTTTAAGTGATTTTAATGAGTTTTGATATTTAAAATAATCTATTTTAAATAATAATGATCACAAATTTGATTCAAATCGAGGTTAGAATGAATAATTTAATTTTAATTATAAAAAGAGTTAGGAACAGCGCGGTAATTTGAAAAGTCAAACTTGAACTTTGACTGACCGTACAAGATGCAAAATTTAACGGATTTTAGTGAAACCCAAAATATTAGAATCTATTTAAAAATATCTTTCCAACGAATCCGAAAAATCGAAATTTCATAGCGGAAATCAAAAGTTATGGCCAATTCAATTTTTAGAAAGGTCGCTAGGTAATTTGCATAGGTCAAAAATGCTACTTTTTGCATATAAAGGAATTTGAACTCGAAACCACTTCCATTGAGTTCGAAATGATATTTCTACATTGAAAAACAGTAAACACTTATATATTTTGAGTTTCGAAAATTATTTGTTTAAAAATGTATTTTTAATATTAAATATACTAGCCTTAAAAATAGTCATTTTTCAAACGACCTCTGTTTTCGACGAAACCACTTTTGTTGGAACCGGAATGTCAAATTATTGCTAGGTTTCAATTTTCAGAATTTTTCGAATTAATAGGTGAGCGTGGGAAAAGAAAATGTGTTTTGGCTATTTCAGTTAAATTTAAACGCCTTAAAAATAGCCATTTTTCAAACAGTCTCAGAATTCGATGAAAATAATTTTTTTGGATTCGTATAGTCATAAGAAAGCTAAAAATATTTTTTTTAGAATTTTCTGAGGTCGTATGTGGCCCCGGCATATTTAAATGTACGGTAGAAATTAAATTATTTATTTAATATTGTATTTTTAAATTAAAACCGAAAAAAAAACATACAGACATCAGAATTGGAGCCCGGGACGTAGCCCATCGCGTTCTGAAGGCCTCAAAACGTTAAGATCGACAGTAAGCAGGCCCAAAACGGAGAAAGTCAGAAAATCCACCTTTTTAGCACAAATTTCGAAATTAAATATTAAAATATTATTAAATCTGAAAACCCTAACCCTAATTTGGCCAGCCGCCATGTCCAAAACCGAAGGCCAGAAAATACCCAAATTCAAACGCTAATATCTCTCAATCCGTTCAATGAAAATTAACATATGATATACCAAATCGAAGAGAATTCAGAGAGCTTCGAATCCATACGGTGATGATCGAGTTTCAGTGCATGGATTTCGCGATTTTGGGCCGCAAAGTACCGCCGTTCGCGGTGGTTCCTAGGGTGAAATAGGGGGCCGAGTTCGTCATGGTTGGCGGTGCTAGTTGGTGTTGGCGCGAGCTTCGAGGTGACGTTGTCTAATCGGGTGCTGGTGGCCTCGGGTATGGTGCGTTCAGAAGGAGGATGAAGCCGTAATGGGTTTCGGCATGTACAGAACGACGTGAAGAAGAAGGTCCTTTTTTTTATTATTATTTTATTAATTAAATATTTAATTTATACAAACTTTAAAAATCAATATCTCTCTCTTACGAGGTCCGTTTGACAAACCGTAAATTGCGTTGGAATCACAAAATTAAGATCTTCGCGATGGCGCAGACCGCAGCTGAAACGGGGACAGTTGATTTTAAGCCAAATTTCAAGGTGAGAATTCAAATTCTTATTATTTAATTAATTATAAATTATTTTCTCGCGATAAAAATAAATGTATTGTGATGTTAATTCAGATCTGGTATGTATGTGTGAGATAAATGGATGATTGTGGCATGTGATATGTTTGTTGTTCATGATTATGATAGATCCGCATTGGAAATAGCATATAGTATTGAATTTTATTCGTGATTAGAGAATAAATCTAAATTTAGATCTAAATCATATTCATTCAGATCTAGTTGTTGTAATTTATTTTATGTTTCTGAAATAAAAAATGAAATTTTGAACAACAAATAAAAATTTATTTTTATTGATATTACAATAAAGTTCGAACGATAAATAGAACATATTTGATAAAGAATTGGAACGATAAATAGAAGCATATTTTTATTTGTTGGCATTACCATAGAAATCTATTTTTATTTGTTTATTTACAATAGGATTTGATCAAAGAATAAAATATATTTTTATTTGTTCACATAAAAAGGAATGGATTAAAAAGATGACATTTTTGTATTGAAAATAAAAAGATGACATTTTCACATTGAAAATAAAAAGATGACATTTTCACATTGAAAATAAAAAGATGACATTTTCACATTGAAAACAAAAAGATGACATTTTCACATTGAAAACAAAAAGATGACATTTTCACATTGAAAACAAAAAGATGACATTTTTACATTGTAAAATAGTAAAGTTGATATTTTTACATTTGTAAAATAGAAAAGATAATATTTTTACATTGTAAAATAGTAAAGTTGATATTTTCACTTGGTAAAATAGAAAATATAATATTTTTACATTGTAAAATAGTAAAGTTGATATTTTTACATTTGTAAATAGAAAAGATAATATTTTTACATTGTAAAATAGTAAAGTTGATATTTTTACATTTGTAAATAGAAAAGATAATATTTTTACATTGTAAAATAGTAAAGTTGATATTTTTACATTTGTAAATAGAAAAGATAATA
Source organism: Allium sativum (assembly GCA_030737875.1). NCBI lineage: Eukaryota > Viridiplantae > Streptophyta > Magnoliopsida > Asparagales > Amaryllidaceae > Allium > Allium sativum. The sequence goes on along the minus strand of CM060915.1, from coordinate 859,101,992 downwards.
TTTTTACATTGTTAAATAGTAAAGTTGATATTTTTACATTTGTAAATAGAAAAGATAATATTTTTACATTGTAAAATAGTAAAGTTGATATTTTCACTTTGTAAAATAGAAAAGATAATATTTTTACATTGTAAAATAGTAAAGTTGATATTTTCACTTTGTAAAATAGAAAAGATAATATTTTTACATTGTAAAATAGTAAAGTTGATATTTTTACATTTGTAAATAGAAAAGATAATACTTTTACATTGTAAAATAGTAAAGTTGATATTTTCACTTTGTAAAATAGAAAAGATAATATTTTTACATTGTAAAATAGTAAAGTTGATATTTTTACTTTGTAAAATAGAAAAGATAATATTTTTACATTGTAAAATAGTAAAGATTACATTTTTACATTGTAAAGTAGAAAAGTTAATATTTTTACTTTGTAAAATAGAAAAGATCATATTTTTACGTCGTAAAATAGTAAAGTAAATATATTATAAATATAAAAAGATGATATTGTTGCATTATACATAAAAAGAAAATGTTTTTACATTGTATGAAATGAAACATATTTTTATATGTTATTTATGAATGATTTTTCATCGCTTGAATTATATAACATTTTATTTTGATATTTATGAATGAATTTACATCGCATGAATTACATAACATTTTATTATGTAGTTTAAGAATGAATTTACACCGCATGAACAAAAGTTACATTTTTTATATGTAATTTATATATAAATTTGCACCGTATGTTGAAAATTATATTTTTCTATGTAATTAAAATGTAAATTTACATTGCATGACGAAAATTACATTTTTTTATGTAATTAAAATGTAAATTTACATTGCATGACAAAATTTACATTTTTATATGTAAATTATAAAGTGAATTTATGTCGTATATTAAAAATTACATTTTTCTTTGTAATTAAAAGGTGAATTTCATCATATGACAAAATTTACATTTTTATATGTAAATCATAAAGTGAATTAATGCCGTATGTTAAAAATTACATTTTCCTTTGTAATTAACATGGAAATTTCATCGTATGTGAAAATTTTACATTTGTTTTACATGTAAATAAAGAATATAGGAATTTGCATAGGAATTAAATTACATTTTTATGTAAATAAAAAGGATGGAATTTACATTTTCAATGTAAGGAAAGAATGAATTTGGGATGCGGTAATATTATCTTCATTTTCAAATGAATTAAAATTTAGTAAGTATCGGTAATTGTGTGGAGTGTTGTTTTAATCAAACGACGTTATTACGATTTAATGATTATATATATATATAATTAAAATTGAACGAATAGGGTGTGGTGGTTCGCGTTTTGAAATCGTACTTTTAGACGACTATACAAGAAGATCCGACCGTCGAATTTTCTTGAAACTGAAACCGATAGGACCGTCTTGGAAAAATCTTTCCAATGATATATATTACGTAAAGATCCAACGGTTAGATTCTGAGAAATGTGAAAATCAAAATTGGTTGAATGCAGCGCCATAGTCACCCATGGACGTAAGGCGTCGTTATATAAAAATTTAATTAATTTAATTAATTAAAATAGGAAGGAATCGTTAATAAAAGTAATTATTAATATGTAAGAAGGATTTTAAATATATATATGTATATATACGAGGATTATTTGGAAAGTCCGAGTTTATCTCATTCCAAATAATTAAACGACGTTTAAAAATCCAAGATTGGAAGACGGCGATTGAAGACCGTCAAATCTCCACATCGAATGGACGATGATGACTGTTGCCTTAGAATGGCTCGCTACCATGATAAGGTAATAGTAAGAGTTGCCCAGACGTAGTGTTGATTTGTACGGGTTTGGCTTTTGCTCAGACCCAGAGCATAAGCTTATAAATGGATTGTGTGTCTGACATCGTACTCCATTATATATCATGTTATTAATCTTCTGTCGAATGTATGGATGTTTGGTGGCGGAGAATTTATTCTCTTGCTTAACACCCGTTCATATATTTCGGCAAAGGATTGGTAGTGTGATATGGAGTGATGATGTGGCATGCTAAGATGCATATGATCAAGGCTTTGTTGAAAAGCAGGCCTTGTGGGACGATCAAAGCATAGTCTGTTTAGGCATAGCTTTGTGTATAGCGTGACTTCGCGAGCCTCACACACCGGCGGAGTCTAAAACGGGAGAAGGGAACGCAGGGAGAGCAGCACGTTTCTTTCTAGCTAGAGTGGTGTCAGTGACCTACCAGCCCTGACATTTTACTTATGTGGATGATGGAATGAGGCGCCTCGGATGATAGGTCCTATAGGACTGGGAAACGTGTGTTCAGGTATAACTAATCCGCTAAGCTGTATTTGCGGACCGGCCCTGCAGCTATCCAAGGGTTCTCCGCGGGGAATCCTGAGACATTAGCTAGAGTGTCTCGAATCGGTAGGAGCTCCTCCCTAGCCTTGACTCATGATGGAAACCAATTTCCAATACGCCCCATTCGGATTTGATTGTATTACTAGTACGGAGGCATAATATATGGGTACCTATGCTTCCTAGGATTGATACATTATGATTGAAATTGTTTTTAAAACATATACACACTAATAATAATATCAAATTCGTTTTTAACGTATCAAGCATGTTTAATCACCATAAGGTAAAACTCTATCCTCTGGTGTGCGTTGCATTGTGTGATGGGACCTGAGTCTTATGGTGATTTCATTTTTCTAAAAAGCATTGCGTTGTTTTACGATTTACTTCAAGTTATGCACGACAATCCATTGGAAAAAAACCCGTTCCGCATTAGCGGCGTGGTCCATGGATTTGCCTTATTACTATTAGTTAAATTATTTAAGAATTCTAACACCAGTCCCACGACTGAACCGTTGTTTGTTTCCACCTTTGCAAACTCGGGTGCCCTCTTTTCCACACGGGCAGTCGAGTAGTTTGTCTACAGGTTTATCTCGAGCAGGATTCTGGATTGAAGCTTAAAGCTGTGTCCAGAGCATAGTTGTCTTCCGCTGTATCTATTTTATTTCCGCTGCACTGTATTAAATTTATTGTAAAATTTTCTTCCACTGTATTTTAATTTCGATGTACTCTGATATATTCTGTACTCTGATGTTATATTATTATGATGTAATAAAAGTCTGTTGTTGTTGTTCTGATGTGTTGTATTCCCAAAGTTAACGTAGGCGGGATTTGTACGGTTTTGTTTGATTTTGCGATCGATTAAGGCCCGGCAAAATCCGACTCGTTACAGTTGGTATCAGAGCTTTGGTTAGCTCAAATCTTTGGGGTACAACTCATTAGAACTGAACAAAAGGCTCATCAGAGATTGGATTAGTAATATCCAATAAGAATACTCATTAGAGATAGGATCAGCAGTATCCTAGAATGAGAAAACTCATTAGAGATAGGGTTAGTAATGCCCTAGAATGAGTTGAGAGTAGCAAGCCTATAATATACGTATTTGTGATTAATTGTACTCTATTTTGGAAAATATGATTTGTGAATATATAAAAAGTTATATATTTGGAAGTTAATCAACTAATGAAATTATTTAAACCAATAGAGAATATATATATATAAATTAGTTAGTTAATTAATCAACTTTTAGCTTCGTCCCTTTTCGAGGACGAAAAGTTTTTAAGTGGGGGAGACTGTAACAACCCTGAATTTTGGGGCCAATTTAAAATTTATTTTAAGTGATTTTAATGAGTTTTGATATTTAAAATAATCTATTTTAAATAATAATGATCACAAATTTGATTCAAATCGAGGTTAGAATGAATAATTTAATTTTAATTATAAAAAGAGTTAGGAACAGCGCGGTAATTTGAAAAGTCAAACTTGAACTTTGACTGACCGTACAAGATGCAAAATTTAACGGATTTTAGTGAAACCAAAAATATTAGAATCTATTTAAAAATATCTTTCCAACGAATCCGAAAAATCGAAATTTCATAGCGGAAATCAAAAGTTATGGCCAATTCAATTTTTAGAAAGGTCGCTAGGTAATTTGCATAGGTCAAAAATGCTACTTTTTGCATATAAAGGAATTTGAACTCGAAACCACTTCCATTGAGTTCGAAATGATGTTTCTTCTTTGAAAAACAGTAAACACTTATATATTTTGAGTTTCGAAAATTATTTGTTTAAAAATGTATTTTTAATATTAAATATACTGGCCTTAAAAATAGTCATTTTTCAAACGACCTCTGTTTTCGACGAAACCACTTTTGTTGGAACCAGAATGTCAAATTTTTGCTAGGTTTCAATTTTCAGAATTTTTCGAATTAATAGGTGAGCGTGGGAAAAGAAAATGTGTTTTGGCTATTTTAGTTAAATTTAAACGCCTTAAAAATAGCCATTTTTCAAACAGTCTCAGAATTCGACGAAAATAATTTTGTTGGATTCGTATCGTCATAAGAAAGCTAAAAATATATTTTTTAGAATTTTCTGAGGTCGTATGTGGCCCCGGCATATTTAAATGTACGGTAGAAATTAAATTGTTTATTTAATATTGTATTTTTAAATTAAAACCGAAAAAAAACGTACAGACATCAGAATTGGAGCCCGGGACGTAGCCCATCGCGTTCAGAAGGCCTCAAAACGTTAAGATCGACAGTAAGCAGGCCCAAAACGGAAACCCTAACCCTAATTTGGCCAGCCGCCATGTCCAAAATCGAAGGCCAGAAAACACCCAAATTCAAACGCTAATATCTCTCAATCCGTTCAATGAAAATTAACATATGATATACCAAATCGAAGAGAATTCAGAGAGCTTCGAATCCATACGGTGATGATCGAGTTTCAGTGCATGGATTTCTCGATTTTGGGCCGCAAAGTACCGCTGTTCGCGGTGGTTCCTAGGGTGAAATAGGGGGCCGAGTTCGTCATGGTTGGCGGTGCTAGTTGGTGTTGGCGCGAGCTTCGAGGTGACGTTGTCTGATCGGGTGCTGGTGGCCTCGGGTATGGTGCGTTCCGAAGGAGGATGAAGCCGTAATGGGTTTCGGCATGTACAGAACGACGTGAAGAAGAAGGTCCTTTTTTCTTCTTTTTTTAATTATTTTATTAATTAAATATTTAATTTATACAAACTTTAAAAATCAATATCTCTCTCTTACGAGGTCCGTTTGACAAACCGTAAATTGCGTTGGAATCACAAAATTAAGATCTTCGCGATGGCGCAGACCGCAGCTGAAACGGGGACAGTTGATTTTAAGCCAAATTTCAAGGTGAGAATTCAAATTCTTATTATTTAATTAATTATAAATTATTTTCTCGCAATAAAAATAAATGTATTGTGATGTTAATTCAGATCTGGTATGTATGTGTGAGATAAATGGATGATTGTGGCCTGTGATATGTTTGTTGTTCATGATTATGATAGATCCGCATTGGAAATAGCATATAGTATTGAATTTTATTCGTGATTAGAGAATAAATCTAAATTTAGATCTAAATCATATTCATTCAGATCTAGTTGTTGTAATTTATTTTATGTTTCTGAAATAAAAAATGAAATTTTGAACAACAAATAAAAATTTATTTTTATTGATATTACAATAAAGTTCGAACGATAAATAGAACATATTTGATAGAGAATTGGAACGATAAATAGAAGCATATTTTTATTTGTTGGCATTACCATAGAAATCTATTTTTATTTGTTTATTTACAATAGGATTTGATCAAAGAATAAAATATATTTTTATTTGTTCACATAAAAAGGAATGGATTAAAAAGATGACATTTTTGTATTGAAAATAAAAAGATGACATTTTCACATTGAAAATAAAAATATGACATTTTCACATTGAAAATAAAAAGATGACATTTTCACATTGAAAATAAAAAGATGACATTTTTACATTGAAAACAAAAAGATGACATTTTCACATTGAAAACAAAAAGATGACATTTTCACATTGAAAACAAAAAGATGACATTTTTACATTGTAAAATAGTAAAGTTGATATTTTTACATTTGTAAAATAGAAAAGATAATATTTTTACATTGTAAAATAGTAAAGTTGATATTTTCACTTGGTAAAATAGAAAAGATAATATTTTTACATTGTAAAATAGTAAAGTTGATATTTTTACATTTGTAAATAGAAAAGATAATATTTTTACATTGTAAAATAGTAAAGTTGATATTTTTACATTTGTAAATAGAAAAGATAATATTTTTACATTGTAAAATAGTAAAGTTGATATTTTTACATTTGTAAATAGAAAAGATAATATTTTTACATTGTAAAATAGTAAAGTTGATATTTTTACATTTGTAAATAGAAAAGATAATATTTTTACATTGTAAAATAGTAAAGTTGATATTTTCACTTTGTAAAATAGAAAAGATAATATTTTTACATTGTAAAATAGTAAAGTTGATATTTTCACTTTGTAAAATAGAAAAGATAATATTTTTACATTGTAAAATAGTAAAGTTGATATTTTTACATTTGTAAATAGAAAAGATAATATTTTTACATTGTAAAATAGTAAAGTTGATATTTTCACTTTGTAAAATAGAAAAGATAATATTTTTACATTGTAAAATAGTAAAGTTGATATTTTTACTTTGTAAAATAGAAAAGATAATATTTTTACATTGTAAAATAGTAAAGATTACATTTTTACATTGTAAAGTAGAAAAGTTAATATTTTTACTTTGTAAAATAGAAAAGATCATATTTTTACGTCGTAAAATAGTAAAGTTAATATATTATAAATATAAAAAGATGATATTGTTGCATTGTACATAAAAAGAAAATGTTTTTACATTGTATGAAATGAAACATATTTTTATATGTTATTTATGAATGATTTTTCATCGCATGAATTATATAACATTTTATTTTGATATTTATGAATGAATTTACATCGCATGAATTATATAACATTTTATTATGTAGTTTAAGAATGAATTTACACCGCATGAACAAAAGTTACATTTTTATATGTGATTTATATATAAATTTGCACCGTATGTTGAAAATTATATTTTTCTATGTAATTAAAATGTAAATTTACATTGCATGACGAAAATTACATTTTTCTATGTAATTAAAATGTAAATTTACATTGCATGACAAAATTTACATTTTATATGTAAATTATAAAGTGAATTTATGTCGTATATTAAAAATTACATTTTTCTTTGTAATTAAAAGGTGAATTTCATCGTAGACAAAATTTACATTTTTATATGTAAATCATAAAGTGAATTAATGCCGTATGTTAAAAATTACATTTTCCTTTGTAATTAACATGGAAATTTCATCATATGTGAAAATTTTACATTTGTTTTACATGTAAATAAAGAATATAGGAATTTGCATAGGAATTAAATTACATTTTTATGTAAATAAAAAGGATGGAATTTACATTTTCAATGTAAGGAAAGAATGAATTTGGGATGCGGTAATATTATCTTCATTTTCAAATGAATTAAAATTTAGTAAGTATCGGTAATTGTGTGGAGTGTTGTTTTAATCAAACGACGTTATTACGATTTAATGATTATATATATATATATATAATTAAAATTGAACGAATAGGGTGTGGTGGTTCGCGTTTTGAAATCGTACTTTTAGACGACTATACAAGAAGATCCGACCGTCGAATTTTCTTGAAACTGAAACCGATAGGACCGTCTTGGAAAAATCTTTCCAATGATATATATTACGTAAAGATCCAACGGTTAGATTCTGAGAAATGTGAAAATCAAAATTGGTTGAATGCAGCGCCATAGTCACCCATGGACGTAAGGCGTCGTTATATAAAAATTTAATTAATTTAATTAATTAAAATAGGAAGGAATCGTTAATAAAAGTAATTATTAATGTGTAAGAAGGATTTTAAATATATATATATGTATATATACGAGGATTATTTGGAAAGTCCGAGTTTATCTCATTCCAAATAATTAAACGACGTTTAAAAATCCAAGATTGGAAGACGGCGATTGAAGACCGTCAAATCTCCACATCGAATGGACGATGATGACTGTTGCCTTAGAATGGCTCGCTACCATGATAAGGTAATAGTAAGAGTTGCCCAGACGTAGTGTTGATTTGTACGGGTTTGGCTTTCGCTCAGACCCAGAGCATAAGCTTATAAATGGATTGTGTGTCTGACATCGTACTCCATTATATATCATGTTATTAATCTTCTATCGAATGTATGGATGTTTGGTGGCGGAGAATTTATTCTCTTGCTTAACACCCGTTCATATATTTCGGCAAAGGATTGGTAGTGTGATATGGAGTGATGATGTGGCATGCTAAGATGCATATGATCAAGGCTTTGTTGAAAAGCAGGCCTTGTGGGACGATCAAAGCATAGTCTGTTTAGGCATAGCTTTGTGTATAGCGTGACTTCGCGAGCCTCACACACCGGCGGAGTCTAAAACGGGAGAAGGGAACGCAGGGAGAGCAGCACGTTTCTTTCTAGCTAGAGTGGTGTCAGTGACCTACCAGCCCTGACATTTTACTTATGTGGATGATGGAATGAGGCGCCTCGGATGATAGGTCCTATAGGACTGGGAAACGTGTGTTCAGGTATAACTAATCCGCTAAGCTGTATTTGCGGACCGACCCTGCAGCTATCCAAGGGTTCTCCGCGGGGAATCCTGAGACATTAGCTAGAGTGTCTCGAATCGGCAGGAGCTCCTCCCTAGCCTTGACTCATGATGGAAACCAATTTCCAATACGCCCCATTCGGATTTGATTGTATTACTAGTACGGAGGCATAATATATGGGTACCTATGCTTCCTAGGATTGATACATTATGATTGAAATTGTTTTTAAAACATATACACACTAATAATAATATCAAATTCGTTTTTAACGTATCAAGCATGTTTAATCACCATAAGGTAAAACTCTATCCTCTGGTGTGCGTTGCATTGTGTGATGGGACCTGAGTCTTATGGTGATTTCATTTTTCTAAAAAGCATTGCGTTGTTTTACGATTTACTTCAAGTTATGCACGACAATCCATTGGAATAAAACTCGTTCCACATTAGCGACGTGGTCCATGGATTTGCCTTATTACTATTAGTTAAATTAGTTAAGAATTCTCACACCAGTCCCACAACTGACCTGTTGTTTGTTTCCACCTTTGCAAACTCGGGTGCCCTCTTTTCCACACGGGCAGTCGAGTAGTTTGTCTATAGGTTTATCTCGAGCAGGATTCTGGATTAAAGCTTAAAGATGTGTCCAGAGCATAGTTGTGACGGCCCGCCCCGCACCAGCCTGCATTTCCTCCGAAAGTGCGCTGTACACATGCCCAGCTAGCACAGAACGGTCGTCAGAAGAAAAGAAAGAAGGGAATGAACTAATCAAGGAACCTATAGAATGTCTCACAGCGCATGGAATAAAATATATTAACAACATACTTGACATAAACAGGTGAGACAGTGCATAAGCTGATAACTAAAATCAACATCAATCATCAGAGCAGCGGAAATCCATATACAGCTTATTACAATTTTCCAAATTTACTGTCTCTAAACAAAAGAAAGCTAAAGTAGAAGATGCACCACCAATGCCCAAGCAGTGATCTTCAACAACACAGGGAGAATATTATATATATATATATTACGTGGAAGCCTCCTGCTCGTCTCCGGATCACCTACCCGTGCATCACCAGCTAACCTGTCTCTAGTCTGCTCGTGTGAGCACCCAGAGTAATAAGAGGAGACATAAAACTCTGGGTCAGACATAAAGCCTGGTATGAGCGATAAGCATCTAAACAGAACAATAACAGGTATACTAAACCATACCTGAACCTGGACCTGCAACCAAAGAGTTAGTACCACATACCGTACAATACTCCAAGGCGCCATAATGAATAGTGTAAGAATACGGGGGTGGGGTGTGCATGTCACAATGATAGCAAACTAATCATCTATAGCAACCATCCTCACATCTCTCACTCAGTGCGTAAAGCGTACGGCATCTACCACTTTGGAACACTAGACAAACTGAGGTAACGACGAATCCCGACTTGTAGAAACCCTGCTATGACCAAGCTAAACATATGGAGTCACGACCAAACATTTCAATGACCCACTTTATTGGTTGTAGCCCTTGGTCCTACCTATGCCATAATGGCCCTGGATCCGCCTTCGTACCTCCTACCATAGTGGTCCAAAGCTATAGACGTCGATAACTCCTTGGCACGCGTCCCGCAGCAAAGCCCAACCATGAAGCGAACTCGTTGATTCCCATCTGAATCTTGAGCTCTAACTTCTCATTTGGACTTCCTTTGCATCTCGGGTTATAGTCTTCACTTCCGGATCGGTCTTCATTCAGTTTTCTCCTCGGATCGTGCTCCCTTGGATGGTTCGGTTCATGACGCGCCTCCCCAGTCGGATCGGATCGTTCTCCCTTTGTCGGATCGGGTCGCACCTCTCCAGGTCGTGCCCTTCAGCTCGCGGCGTCCTCTCAAGTGCATAACTCCGGTTCAGATCGTGCTTCTGAAGTGGATCGGGTCGGAAAGCCAGTTCAGTTCGTGCCTTCTATTTGGATCGTGGTCTCCAGTTTCCATCGGATCGGATCGTGAACTTCAGACGCGAGGGATCGGTTCGTGGTCACCATCCATAGGCGGATCGGGTCGTGTCGTGGCGCGAGCTCCAATCGGATCGGTTCGCATGGGGTAGGGGGGCGATCCGATCCGGGTAAATTCCTGCATTTCGTTCCAGCGACAGTCTTTCGCCATTCGACGGCGTTTTTGACCAAACTAACACTTCTAAACAATCACAAAACATCTTATACAGTCATAGCAACGTATAGTATCGACCACGAACACCATAACACAAATCATAGCATGTAAAGTGGATCAAACATGGTCAAAACCCCAAATTTTCCCTTAAGCATGTTTAAGCAAATCAAGTGATATACTTAGCAAAACTTAATCAAATCGAACCAAACTTCTATCAGAGGTTTTAAATAACATTTAAGAATTTTAGAGTATTTTTCCAGAATTTATTAGTGTATGAATTCGCTAATCTTCACTAATTACCCTTAACTACCGTAATTAGTGCAAAAACTATGCAAATCACTCACCTTTGCCACAATAAAACTTTCAGATCTGAAGTGAACCTCTGATTTGCACGAATTCCAATATATAACAGCAGCTCTACCTTGGTCCTTGTGCTAATCCTCCTTGATTTGATGCCTCTAAGCCTTAATCCTTTATTAGGAAGTGATTTTGGGTGTTTTAGAGAGATTTAGAGAGTGGAGGCCATGGCTAGGTTAAGAGAAATGAAAGTGGCGGCTGGAAAATGTCTAAAGAAATGTTTTCTAACCCTAATCAGCCCCTATATACCCCTAAACCCGAAATCCCCCTCTGGGCCTAGCTGCTAATCACCCGGTTAGGCCCAATTAAGCTGTTTTTCACCATCTGAAACTTGTTTTAGCCATATCTCCCAAACGGTGAGCCCGTTTGGCTATTGTGACCACTCTACGGAAAGAGAAACCATCATCCGGAGCCAATGGAAGTGGTTTCAGGTCAAAATTCCTTTCCAGTCAAAAGTTATGGCCAAAACAGTGCCAACTAGGGGTAAAATGGTCATTTAAAAATCGGGAAAAATCATGAACATGGGAAATGATCCCAATAGTCGTTCCCCAAAGTTACATGACCATACGACTTCGTATGTGAAAGAAATAAATATTCTACGATCCTATGATGCGTAGAATGCGGGTCGTTACACTCTCCCCCCCTTAAGAAATTTCGTCCCCGAAATTCCTTAACCCAAAACATACAAGGGATCCCGCATGCCTAACAAACACATACAACAATCAATCATGCAAAACAAGCAAACAAGCCTATCCTAGCATGCAGAAAAAACTAGATCGAAGCCAAAATCTTACCAGGCAAAGAGTTCTGGGTGTGACTTCCTAATGTTCTCCTATGTCTCCCAAGTACAATCATTCTCGTCCTCGCTCCACTGTACCTTGACTAACTTCACCGCCTTCCTTCGAAGTTGCTTCGTGTCGTGCTTGATAATACGGGCCGGCTTGCGGTTCCCAACCGCCTCGGGTTCTACTTCGAAGTCCTCTAACTGATCAGGTGAAATAGTCATATCTGAGTCGTGAACGAACTTCCTTAGTTGGGAAACATGAAATACGTTGTGAACTCCCGCCATCTTCTCTGGTAAGTCAATTCTATATGCTAAATTCCCGACTAGTTCAAGAACAGGGAATGGGCCAACGAATCTTGGTGCCAACTTGCCTCTCCTGCCGAATCGTATTACGCTCTTCAACGGAGAAGTCTTGACAAACACCAAGTCACCAACGGAGAATTTTAGGTCTCTTCTCCTCTTATCAGCATAACTCTTCTGCCTATCTTGGGCTGCCTTCATTCGTTGTTGAATGATCTTGATCTTATCTGAAGTTTCCCTCACCACATTTGGTCCAAGCATAAACTTCTCGCCAGTCTCTATCCAACATGATGGTGAGTTACACGGCCTTCCGTACAAAGCTTCAAACGGAGCCATACCGATACTGGATTGGTAGCTATTATTATATGCAAACTCTACTAGATGCAAATGGTCATCCCATGATCCACCAAAATCCAATATACATGCTCTCAAGAGATCTTCCAAAATACGATTCACCCTCTCCGTCTGACCGTCGGTCTGAGGATGATATGCGGTACTGAGATGTAATTCTGACCCTAGAGCCTCTTGTAAGCTCTTCCAAAACCCACTAGTGAACAACGGGTCTCGGTCGCTCACAATGCCTTTAGGTACTCCATGAAATCTCACTACCCACTTCATATACAATTCTGCTAACTTATCTGCCGTTCTGGTCGATTTGACTGGTATAAACCTTGCACTTTTAGTCAGTCGATCTACAATTACCCAAATGCTGTCATATCCCGATCTAGTCCTTGGTAAACCATCGATGAAATCCATCGAGACTTGCTCCCATTTCCATTCGGGAATTTCTAAGGGCTGTAACAACCCACTAGGCTTCTTTTGCTCGGCTTTAACTAGCTGGCAATTCATGCACTTGGATATAAACTTCCCAACGTCTCTTTTCATCCCTTCCCAGTAGTAAGTCTGCTTCATATCTCGATACATCTTGTTACCACCGGGGTGTATAGTCAGCTTTGAGTGATGACATTCTCTAAGCACTTCATCCCTCAATCCATTGACATTGGGTACAACAAGCTTTCCATTCTTTCTAAGCCATCTATCTCGATCAAGCCCATACTTGTTCATCTCCTCATCGATACCCATCTCTAACTTGGAGATGATTTCCAATAGGTTAGGATCGTCCCTCTGACTAGAGCCGATCCGTTCAATCAAAGTGGGTCTGATCGTCAAACTTGCTAACATTTCTGGATCCAATTCGCACTTTGGTCTGAAATCAAACCCCGCGATAAACTCCAGTTGCTTCCATTCAAGGAACATAGCCCCTAAGCTGGCATGTCTTCTACTCAATGCATCAGCCACCGCATTGCCCTTTCCCGGTGTGTATGCGATGTCAAAATCATAGGAAGCTAAGAACTCTAACCATCTCTGCTGACGGAGATTTAAATCCTTCTGGGAGAATAGATACTTCAACGACTTATGATCAGTAAACAGCTCAAATCTTTCTCCCAAGAGATAGTGTCTCCACATCTTTAACGCGAACACGATCGCTGCCAATTCTAAATCATGGGTAAGGTATCTTCTCTCGTGCGGTTTTAATTGCCGACTTGCGTAAGCTACAACTCTACCGCCTTGCATCAATACAGCACCCAGTCCGGTACCACAGGCATCCGTGTATACCGTCATCTCTTCATCCCCCTTAGGAATGACTAACACTGGTGCGCTTGTCAACTTGTCCTTTAGATTTTTAAATGCATTCTCGCACCTTTCATCCCAGACAAAAGCTTGATTCTTCTTGGTCAACTGGGTCAATGGTGCTGCTATCTTGGAGAAACCTTGGATAAACTTACGATAATATCCGGCTAATCCCAAGAAACTTCTTACATCTGTTGCGTTCTTGGGCGTAGGCCAATCTTGTACCGTAGCCACCTTTGCCGGGTCCACGGCAATACCATTCTCTGATACAACATGGCCCAAGAACCTCACTTCCCTCTTCCAGAAGTGACACTTAGAAAACTTTGCTTTCAATTGGTGTTTTCTCAACACCTCCATCGCTACTCTTAAATGTTCCTTGTGTTCTTCCTCTGTCCTCGAATAGACCAAAATATCATCAACGAACACAAGGACAGACTTATTCAACTGATCTCTGAATACCCTATTCATAAGATCCACAAAATATGCCGGGGCATTAGTCAGCCCAAATGGCATAACCAACCACTCATAAAATCCAGACGGCGTTCGAAATGCCGTTTTAGCTATACTCTCAGCTTCCACTCTAAGCTGATGAAAACCTGTCGCGAGATCCAACTGAGAAAATATCCTCGTGCCACTCAACTGATCGAACAAATCATCTATCCACGGTAGAGGATACTTATTCTTCCTCGTCACTTTATTCAACTCGCGGTACTCTACACACAAACGAAGGGAACCATCCGCCTTGGTAGCAAACACAACTGGTGCTCCCCATTCAGAAACACTCCTTCTGATAAATCCCTTCTTCAAAAGATCGCTGACTTGCACCTCGAGCTCTCGCTGCTCCCTTGGTGCCATACGACGAAGTGGCATCACTATAGGTCTGGCATCTTTTACCAAATCAATACGAAACTCAATCTCTCGGTGTGGTGGAAGTCCGGTCACTTCTTCGAAAACATCCGGATACTGGCCAACCACGGGCAAACCTGACAACTCACTATGCGGAATGTCGTGGGAGTTTAGAAAACTAGCCAATACCCCCTCACTGGGTAGACCACCAAACACTATCCTTCGCCCATCTTCCGCTCTAGCTGTCACCAAAAAGCCCTCACAGTCTACCACCACCCCGTATCTTCGGAGCCAATCTACTCCCAAAATAATGCCAAACCCAGTAAAGCCCAAAACAAAGCAATCACAAACAAACATGCATCCATGACTCGATAAGATCACATTACGACAAATCATGCTAAGGCTAGTCGAACCACCAATCGGGTTCGTCACTACTAAAGGTCTATCGACAATCTCGGGCTCCAGTCCCAACCTATCTACCAGGTCACTAGATATGAAAGAACTGGAAGCTCCGGTATCGAACAAAACTCTAACAGGAACATCATAAACAGAAAGCATACCTTGAATGACGACATTCTTTCCTTTCTCCGCCGCAGTTGGGGCATTCGACGAAGAAGGAATAGCATTAAGAGCATATGCTTTCACCATTTGCTTTTCTTTAGGGGGCTGTGGACACTTGTCCTTGTGATGTCCCATTTGGCCACAGTTGAAACACTTCCTATCTGCTGGCTTGGCCCGACAATTACTAGCATAATGGCCCTTCTTACCACAGCTGAAGCACTCCACATCTTGCTTATTCTTTTTCTTCTGGCCATCCTTAGCCTGATTCTGCTTTCTCTTATTCTGGGAACCACCTTTGCCTCCACCACTTGCTTGTGGCTTTGGCTCATCTGCGGATGCAACCTCAGTCTTCGGCTTAGGGTAGAGACTTTCTGACCTTAACGCTTTCCCCACAATCGATTCAAACGTCTCATCGATGTGGTTAATAAGTTTTTCCCCCAAGTACTGATCCAAACCAGTTATGAATTTCTCATTCTTTTTCTCGGCAGTATCAATAAGAGATAACCCATATTTTGACAAAGTGTCAAATTCAGCAATATACTCCGAGACAGCTCTGCCATTCTGCTTGAGCTCCAAGAATTTCTTAAACAGCACTGACTTCTGAGCAGTTGGAATGAACTTCTCGCTAAAGCGAGCCTTAAACTACTCCCAAGTAATCTGATCTTCGGGAGTAGCTGCCTTTATAGCATTCCACCAATTCATTGCCCGCCCTTGCAGCTGACGGGACGCTAGTTTTCTCTTCATCGCATCCTCGATACCCAAATCCTCGAAGATACGTTCGCAACTATCCACCCAATCCTGAACATCCGTAGCCGACTCCGTTCCATGGAACGGCTTCCCACCAAGGCTAGTATAATCCTTATTCAGCTTGGCGAAGTCGACTCTTGGTGCCTGCACTATTGGACCACCACCATTCCCACCATTGGGAGCTGCCCTCTGTACATCTCTAAGCATCTCTCTCATGAGGTCAGTAAACATCGTCCTCATGTCAGCAGCATTCCCATTATTGGCCCCTCTACCGGTACCTCTAACATATCGGCTCATCGTCAATCTGAAAAAGGAAACGATTAACGACTCCATAGTGGTGCTAGTGCAGTACGACTTCATCCTTATACTAGTAATAGTATATATATATATATAGCTTTTTAAAAATCAAAATAATCACAAATACGCTCTCTCGTATACGTACTAACTCTCCCTAGTGTCTTTCCCTAGGTTAACTACGCAACCTAGAGCTCTGATACCAAGTGTGACGGCCCGCCTCGCACCAGCCTGCATTTCCTCCGAAAGTGCGCTGTACACATGCCCAGCTAGCACCGAACGGTCGTCAGAAGAAAAGAAAGAAGGGAATGAACTAATCAAGGAACCTGTAGAATGTCTCACAGCGCATGGAATAAAATATATTAACAACATACTTGACATAAACAGGTGAGACAGTGCATAAGCTGATAACTAAAATCAACATCAATCATCAGAGCAGCGGAAATCCATATACAGCTTATTACAATTTTCCAAATTTACTGTCTCTAAACAAAAGAAAGCTAAAGTAGAAGATGCACCACCAATGCCCAAGCAGTGATCTTCAACAACACAAGGAGAATATTATATATATATTACGTGGAAGCCTCCTGCTCGTCTCCGGATCATCTACCCGTGCATCACCAGCTAACCTGTCTCTAATCTGCTCGTGTGAGCACCCAGAGTAATAAGAGGAGACATAAAACTCTGGGTCAGACATAAAGCCTGGTATGAGCGATAAGCATCTAAACAGAACAATAACAGGTATACTAAACCATACCTGAACCTGGACCTGCAACCAAAGAGTTAGTACCACATACCGTACAATACTCCAAGGCGCCATAATGAATAGTGTAAGAATACGGGGTGGGGTGTGCATGTCACAATGATAGCAAACTAATCATCTATAGCAACCATCCTCACATCTCTCACTCAGTGCGTAAAGCGTACGGCATCTACCACTTTGGAACACTAGACAAACTGAGGTAACGACGAATCCCGACTTGTAGAAACCCTGCTATGACCAAGCTAAACATATGGAGTCACGACCAAACATTTCAATGACCCACTTCATTGGTTGTAGCCCTTGGTCCTACCTATGCCATAATGGCCCTGGATCCGCCTTCGTACCTCCTACCATAGTCGTCCAAAGCTATAGACGTCGATAACTCCTTGGCACGCGTCCCGCAGCAAAGCCCAACCATGAAGCGAACTCGTTGATTCCCATCTGAATCTTGAGCTCTAACTTCTCATTTGGACTTCCTTTGCATCTCGGGTTATAGTCTTCACTTCCGGATCGGTCTTCATTCAGTTTTCTCCTTGGATCGTGCTCCCTTGGATGGTTCGGTTCGTGACGCGCCTCCCCAATCGGATCAGATCGTTCTCCCTTTGTCGGATCGGGTCGCACCTCTCCAGGTCGTGCCCTTCAGCTCGCGGCGTCCTCTCAAGTGCATAACTCCGGTTCGGATCGTGCTTCTGAAGTGGATCGGGTCGGAAAGCCAGTTCAGTTCGTGCCTTCTATTTGGATCGTGGTCTCCAGTTTCCATCGGATCGGATCGTGAACTTCAGACGCGAGGGATCGGTTCGTGGTCACCATCCATAGGCGGATCGGGTCGTGTCGTGGCGCGAGCTCCAATCGGATCGGTTCGCATGGGGTAGGGGGCGATCCGATCCGGGTAAATTCCTGCATTTCGTTCCAGCGACAGTCTTTCGCCATTCGACGGCGTTTTTGACCAAACTAACACTTCTAAACAATCACAAAACATCTTATACAGTCATAGCAACGTATAGTATCGACCACGAACACCATAACACAAATCATAGCATGTAAAGTGGATCAAACATGGTCAAAACCCCAAATTTTCCCTTAAGCATGTTTAAGCAAATCAAGTGATATACTTAGCAAAACTTAATCAAATCGAACCAAACTTCTATCAGAGGTTTAAAATAACATTTAAGAATTTTAGAGTATTTTTCCAGAATTTATTAGTGTATGAATTCGCTAATCTTCACTAATTACCCTTAACTACCGTAATTAGTGCAAAAACTATGCAAATCACTCACCTTTGCCACAATAAAACTTTCAGATCTGAAGTGAACCTCTGATTTGCACGAATTCCAATATATAACAGCAGCTCTACCTCGGTCCTTGTGCTAATCCTCCTTGATTTGATGCCTCTAAGCCTTAATCCTTGATTAGGAAGTGATTTTGGGTGTTTTAGAGAGATTTAGAGAGTGGAGGCCATGGCTAGGTTAAGAGGAATGAAAGTGGCGGCTGGAAAATGTCTAAAGAAATGTTTTCTAACCCTAATCAGCCCCTATATACCCCCAAACCCGAAATCCCCCTCTGGGCCTAGCTGCTAGTCACCCGGTTAGGCCCAATTAAGCTGTTTTTCACCATCTGAAACTTGTTTTAGCCATATCTCCCAAACGGTGAGCCCGTTTGGCTAATGTGACCACTCTACGGAAAGAGAAACCATCATCCGGAGCCAATTGATGTGGTTTCAGGTCAAAATTCCTTTCCAGTCAAAAGTTATGGCCAAAACAGTGCCAACTAGGGGTAAAATGGTCATTTAAAAATCGGGAAAAATCATGAACATGGGAAATGACCCCAATAGTCGTTCCCCAAAGTTACATGACCATACGACTTCGTATGTGAAAGAAATAAATATTCTACGATCCTATGATGCGTAGAATGCGGGTCGTTACAATAGTTGTCTTCCGCTGTATCTATTTTATTTCCGCTGCACTGTATTAAATTTATTGTAAAATTTTCTTCCACTGTATTTTAATTTCGATGTACTCTGATGTTATATTATCATGATGTAATAAAAGTCTGCTGTTGTTGTTCTGATGTGTTGTATTCCCGAAGTTAATGTAGGCGGGATTTGTACGGTTTTGTTCGATTTTGCGATCGATTAAGGCCGGGCAAAATCTGACTCGTTACACATAGGATCTACATACAAACTTGTATTAAACTTGCATAAGCAATTTAGATATGTAAATTAAGACTTAAATATGATTCGCATACAATCTTACATATAAACTAGCATATGATTCACATCCAAACTTATATATAAACTTGCATATATAATTTAGACATGTAAATTAAGATTTACATTTACACTTGCATATGATTTAGACATGTAAATGCCACAAAATGAATCAAATCTGGCATATGTGTTTAGACATATGAACCAACATCTTGGATTTAAACATGTAAGGTAATATCACACGTTTTACATATAAACTCGCATGTATATATATGTACTTGATTCACATATAAACTTGTGTATAATTCACATACAGACTTGCATAAGATTGACATACAAATTAGCATATGTAAAAACAGACTTGCATAAGATTCACATACAAATTAGCATAAGATTTAACATCCCAAACTTGCATAAGATTCTCATATGAACTAGCATATGATTTAACATCCCAAACTTGCTTAAGATTCACATACGAACTAGCATATGATTTAACATCCCAAACTTGCATATGATTCTCATACGAACTAGCATATGATTTACATCCCAAACTTGTGTATAAACTGATGTCATAAAATGAATCAAGTTAAACATATGTGATTGGACATATGAAATAGATCTTCCAACATAAGTTAACAAAACTGTCATATGTTCACCAACAGACGATAACAAAGTTAAGCAACATCGCATGATTCAACAGACATGTTCTCATAATCCCAATTATAACTCATTATAATTAATTTATTAATTATTTTGTGAAAGAAATTGTACTTACAAAGATAGGTTAGAGAAGAGAATAATTCGTTCATCGTTTGTATTAGAATTCTGACTTGCAAATCCCTAAGCTTTAGGAAGAAGAGCTATCCTAGCAGCAGCATGGAGGCCATGAGACTAATTTAGTTTTAGGTTTATAGCTTGAGTCTATGCGTGTTTATATAGAAGTTTAAATCAATATAAGCCGTTAGATTATCATAGGAGCAAATCAGAAACATTCAGACTAGATGGAGTTATCCAGAATTTCATCCTATGCCCTAGTGACTCAGCAGCAGGTCAGAAAAGACTCAGCAACAAGTCAGGATCGTCTCATTTCAGATCTACCCCCGGGGGGCAGGTCGACCCCCAGGTTGACATATGTCGTGGAGGTCGACCCCCTGGTCGACCTTGCCTTGGGCGGGACAAATCCCGCCCAGCCCGCTTCCTCGTTTGAATTTTGAATTTTGAATTTTAATCTAAGCTGTTTTTTATTTGTTTAAACTACTGAAACTTCCCAGGGCTATAACTTTCTCATACGAAGTCCGATTTATGAAAACTTGTAATCTATTCCAAGCAGAATTTCGAGACGAACGCAATGGAGTAACCCATTTCCCTTAATTCTCACTTTAACAATTAAGTATTCTTAAAATTGTTAATTTTAATATTTAAAGTTACTGGGTGTTACATTCTCCCCTCCTTAAAGGATTTCGCCCCTGAAATCTCTAAGTCAAGGAGAATGTATATCCTAACATCCAATCATCCATCTACTCAACCATCAAACACAGGCATCCACTGTCCATACAAGATTTCTAATGTCGTATGAACATATGCAAAAAGTGTGTGTGTATTTTCCTTATCCAATAGGCGGTTCACTGATTCAGTCGATCTCCTTAATGCAAATCATGATAGTGCCATGCGTCCATTATGTATGCGGAAGAATCCTAACGATACATATTACTTCTATATGTGTGCACAACCATTCATCAAAATGCAGCATCCATATGATAATACAACCATTATACACCCATTAATTTAAATATGCACACATATTTATATGCAATATGAAGGTGATTGAGCCGATATAGTGCCTAATGTGTGTGTACATGCATCCACGAGCAACCACTAGCAACCACTTGCAACCACTCGTAGCCATCAATCATAACATATTTCAAATACATGTTTACATCCATTGGTTTCTACCTAAGGATAAAGGATATGACCAAGGAGATATACTGTGATAACCCCAAACTTCCACGGAATGAAAGCAGGAGTAATCATTTTTGGAATACAACATAAATACAATAAAACAGAACACAGATACAATATAGCAAAGGAAATTCATAGAGTAATAACATTATAGCAGCGGAAAAATATAATGTCATCAATCACAGAAAATCCACAGTCACAGAATCTAAGCTATTACAACAAGTTTTGCAGAAAAGAAATAAGTTTGATGTCTAAAAAGAAAAGAAAAGATGCTATAGAAACAAAAGATAAATGTCTTCAAGCTCCAAGTCATCACCTCTCCACAAAAGCAAATCCAAGAAAAATGATAAGCGGCTCCAAAGAAAAACTCCAGGCAAAGAATGAACCTGTCTACTTGGCTGCCCGTGTATAAGAGAGGGCACCCAAGTTTGCAAAAAGGTGAAACAAACTATGGGTCAGTCGTGGGACTGGTGTGAGAATTCTTAAGTGAAATAACTATTAGATATAAGGCAAATCCAAAGACCACGCCGCTAACGCGGAACGGGTTTACTCTAATGGATTGCTGTGCATAATTTAAAGTGTCATAACAAATAAATAAGTACATCGTAAACAACGCAATGCTTTTTGGAAAAAATGGAATCACCATAAGACCCAAGTCCCATCACACAATGCAACGCACTCCAGAGGATAGGGTTTTACCTTATGGAGATTAAACATGCTAAATACGGCAAATACGCATCTAATATTATTATTAGTGTATATGAAAGCATTTCAAAGTAAATGTATTAATCTTAGGAAGCATAGGTACCATATACTATGCCTCCGTACTAGTAATACAATCAAATTCGTCGGTTCGTATTTGGATTTTGGTTTCCATCATGAGTCAAGGCTAGAGCGGAGCTCCTTACCGATTCGAGACACTCTAGCTAGTGCCTCAGGATTCCCCGCGGAGAACCCTTGGAAATGGCAGGGCCAGTCCGCAAATACAGCTTAGCGGATTGGCAATTCCTAAGCACACGTTTCCCGGTCCTATAGGACCTATCCGAGGCGCGCCACATTCCATCATCCACATAAGTAAAGTATCAGCGCTGGGAGGTCCCTGACACTACTTCTAGCTAGAAAGAAACGTGCTGCTTTCCCTGCGTTCCCTTCGCCCATTTTAGACTCTACCGGTTTGTGAGGCTCGTGAGGTTACGTAATACACAAAGCTCTGCTTATTCAAGCAGTGCTTTGATCGTCACCACAAGGTTCTGCTTTTCAACAAGAAACCTTGATCATTGCATCTTAGTATGCCACACTGTCACTCCATGCCATACCATTGCTTCTCCATCAATACATAAATGGGTGTTAAGTAGAGAATAAATTCTCCACCACCAATATTTATATATTAACAGAAAATCAACAATATGATATATAACGAAGTACGATGTCAGACACACCATCCATTTAAACTTATGCTCTGGGTCTGAACGAAAGTCAAATCCGTGAAACCAACACGTACGTCTGGGCAATGACCTTGACCCATGAATTGGTAGCAAGTCAATTCAGGGTCTCGATTGCTGTCCATTCGAGGGAAGGTTTACAGTCTTCATGCTTCGTCTTCTACTTCGATCTTTAACGCCGCTGGATTAATTTGGGATGAGAATATCTCGGACTTCCCAGACAATCCTCGTATGTATATACATATATATATCTTGAAAATCCTTCTTATTTGTTAATAATTATTTTTATTAACAATTCATTTTATTTTAATTATTTAAAATAGTCAAACTTCTTATTTAACGACGCATTCTCAAAATCATATTTTTATTTACATTAATTAAAATGTAAACTTTCATTACATATCGCATTCTTGTTTTCTTTACATTTAATAAAATGCAAACTTGAAATTACATGTCACATTCTTACCTATTTACATTGAATAAAATGTAAACTTTCATTACATATCGCATTCTTGTTTTCTTTACATTTAATAAAATGCAAACTTGAAATTACATGTCACATTCTTACTTATTTACATTGAATAAAATGTAAACTCATCCTACGGTGGAATTCCTTTATTTTAACATTAAAGATAATGTTGACCTATCCTATGGTTAAATTACCCTTTATTAACATTAAAAATAATGTTAACTCACCCTATGGTGTTATTCCTTCTTAATTTCATAAAAAAAATGTAACATTCCTACGGTCAATTCTCTTTTATGTTGACATTATAAAATAATGTAAATTTTATCCTACGAAGTAATTCTCTTAATATTAACATTAAAAATAAATGTATATTAACCCTATGGTTAAATTATCCTTTATTAACATTAAAAATAATGTAATCTCATCCTATGTTAAATTACTTTATTACTTTACATTAAAAATAATGTAGCTCGATCCTACGGTTAAGTTACTCTTTAATTTAACATTAAAATTATGTTAATTCAACCTACGGTTGAATTTCCTTTATTTTAACATAAACAAAATATAATGTTAATTCATACTACGGTGGAATTCACTATATATTAACATTAAAAACAATGTTAATTCATCTTACGGTCAAATTCCTTATATACTAACATTATAAATAATGTTAATTACCCTATGGTGAAATTCTTTTATTTAAACATTAAAAATAATGTTAAATCCTTCTACGGTGAAATTCTTTTACTTTAACATTAAAAATAATGTTAATCATCCTACAATGTAAATTCTTTTTATTTAACATTAAAAATAGTGTTAATCTTATCATACGTTTAAATTACGCATCATTAACATTAAAAATAAAGTTAATTTTATCATACGGTTAAATTTTCTTTATATTAACATTATAAATAATGTTAACTAAATCCTACGGTTGAAATTTCTAGTTAATTTACATTAAAAATGTCCATTTCATCCTACGGTAAAATTACTATTTAATTGACATTAAAAATGTCCATTTTTCATGCATTGTAAATTACTTATTTTTAACATCAAAAATAATATTAATTCCTCATACAACGTAAATTCTTATTTGTATCATTAACAAAATTGTTAATTTTCATTCGATGTGAATACTTATTTTTAACATTGACAAAAAATGTTAATTTATCATACGTTGTAAATACTTTTATATTAACATTAAAAATATTAATGACATCCTACGGTTAAAGTTTTATTATATTAACATTAAAAATGTTAATTACATCATACGGTGTTATCTTTAACATTAAAAATGTTAATTTACACATGCGGTGAAATTACTATTTAATTAACATTAAAAATAATGTTAATTGCTCATGCGGTGTAGTTTCTTATTATTAATATTTAAAAATAATGTTACTGTCTCATACCATGTAAATTCCTTATATTTAACATTAAACAAAATGTTAATTTCTCATCACTTTAATTTTACATAATTCAATGTAAATTTCATGTTAACACAAATTCCTACTTTGGTTTTACATAATTAAATGTAAATTTATGTCATTCCAAATTTCATACCTTAATTTTACATAATTAAATGTAAATTTAATGTTAACACCAATTCCTACTTTAATTACATTGATAAAAATGTAATATTTTTCCTACGGTGAAGTCCTTGAATATATTACATTAAAAAAATGTAAACTTTATTTACATATCACATTCTTAATAAAATAAAACGTAAACTTTAGTTACATTTCACATTCTCAATTTGTTTACATAAAATAAAAGGTAAACTTTAGTTACAATTCTAAAAATTTAAATTTCACCTGCGGAGTAAATTCTTATATATATTACATTAATAAGAATGTATATTGTGCATACAGTTAAAATTACCATTTTATTCACATTACAATTTATTCACATTAATAAAAATGTGTTACATGTCTAATAATTTATTTCATTCACATAAGTAAAAATGTGAAATTTTACATGTCCAATATTTAATTTATAATATTAACATTAAAAATGTTAATGTCATCATACGGTTGAATTTTTATAATATTAACATTAAAAATGTTAATTTCATCCTACGTATTATTTCTTTTGAAATTAACATAAAAAAAATGTTAATGTACACTTGCGGTAAAATTACTATTTAATTAACATTAAAAATGTTAAATTTTCATGCATTGAAAATTACTTATTATTAACACCAAAATAAATGTTAATTTTTCATACAACGTAAATTACTTATTGTTAACATCAAAATAAATGTCAAATTTTCCCTATTTCAATTTTACAAAAAAAAAAAGGATATGTAAATTTCATCACAAGTCGCGTTCTTATTTACATCAAATAAACTGTAAATTCTCATCACATCGCATAACAACATCCAAATACAACAATAGGATCAGATTTGATACTAACATCGAGGTAAATTGCAAGATGGGGTTTTACACAGCATATGTAAAATCAACATGGCATGGTTAAATAAATAACACATAACTAATTTTAATTAATTATGAATTCAGATTTAAGCCTAAAATTTCAGATCTAATCACATAGCACTATAGGCAATTTAGATTCCACATCATATGTTATGAACGGTTTAGAACTATGTTTAAACATCGTGTCATATTAATTCTACTGTTAATAATCATACAAATAATAATTAAATAAATTAAATTAAAATTTAAAAATAAAATTCTCACCCTAATCAGTCTCAGCAAAGCCTACTCGTCGCCACGGTCCTGTCGGATCTGAAATTTTCAGATTCGGGGTGCATACGCATTAGTTATCAATGTTTGAATAATTCTGACTTTTAACAACTGCTGCAGCAACGCTTAAAAGCGTCGCAAAATCTGAAGCATACCTTATTTTCAGAATTTGTTCAAAACTTCAAATCCGATTTTCTGGAGTTGTAGTTGACGAAACGACGAGCCGTTTGTTGGAGGTTGTCCGTCTACGAGAGGTGCATCCACGCCGGGAAGGGGGGAGGCCGCGCGCTGACGTGGTGGGCCCAGGGGGGTGCGTTCGGCGCTGGTTCGGGGGCCTGGTGGCGGAGCTACGGGGCACGGGGAGGGATGCTCCTTATCTAGAATCGAAGAGCTCGCGAAGAGCTTCGAAATGAGTATTTACACGAAGTTTTTCGTTGAGAAATGAGGTTGGAATCGGAGTTTGAAATTCTGAGTAGTGATGGGTTTCAGCGGCTCAGCAAAGAGGAAGAAGACGTACTGTTCATCCGTATTTATACGGTATTTCTAGGGTATTTTAATTATTATATTATTTAATAATTCCAAAAAAAAGTGATTTTCCATCCGAACTCCGATTCGCGCTCAACGACTGTCGATCTTAATGTTTTGACGTCTTCTGAACGCGATGGCGCTATCCCCAAAGTCCAATTCTGAAGTTATACGCATGTTTCTTTTATTTTCAAAATAAATCCTTTATTTTCAATTCAAACGCACACATAAATTCACCGGGACCACATACGGACCCAGAAAAATCCAGAAAAATTATTTTTGGCTTTCTTATGACGATACGATCACAACAAAATTAATTTCGTTCGATTCTGAGACTTTTTGAAAAATGGCTATTTTCAAGGCGAATATATTTAATATTAAAAATGCATTTTTAAACAAATATTTTCTGAAACTCGAAACATATAAGTGTTTACTGTTTTTCAATGCAGAAACGTCATTCTGAAACCAATGGAAGTGGTTTCGAGTTCAAATTCCTACATATGTGAAAAGTAGCATTCTTGTCCTATGCAAATTACCCAACGACCTTTCTAAAAATTGAATTGGCCATAACTTTTGATTTCCGCTATGAAATTTCGATTTTTCGGATTCGTTGGAAAGATATTTTTAAATAGATTCTAATATTTTTGGTTTCACTAAAATCCGTTAAATTTTGCATCCTGTATGGTCAGTCAAAGTTCAAGTTTGACTTTTCAAACTACCGCGCTATTTCTAGCCCTTTTTATAATTAAAATTAATTTATTCATTCTAACTTCGATTAAAATAAATAAATCATCAAAAATACTTTAAATTCATTAAAATAAAAATTTTAATTTGGCCCTAAAATTCCGGGTCGTTACAATCTCCCCTCCTTAAGAACTTTTCGTCCCCGAAAAGGAAAAAGAAAAATAGAAGAGGAAGAATAAACACAGAGAATGTTTTTAACAGAGATGGTACCGTCTATAACATCAGGCTTTCCACCGAAGAAGTTGGTCCTTTCGCTCCTTCGTACACATGTGCCAATTGAGCATCGCCACTTCTCTTAGTCTTCTTCGAATGCACGATCAAAGGGAGAGTCAAAACAACTGAAATGGTGATTTAAGAGATAGAAAAGATCGAAGGATGAATGAAAAGATGACGATAAAGTGACTGGCTATTATGTATCTCATGAACTGTTCGCCATAGAATATAGTGATTCTACGTAAATGAATTATTATAAATATGTTATATTCCGCTTTGTAAACCAAAGCTCTGATACCAACTGTGATAACCCCAAACTTCCACGGAATGAAAGAAGGAGTAATCATTTTTGGAATACAACATAAATACAATAAAACAGAACACAGATACAATATAGCAAAGGAAATTCATAGAGTAATAACATTATAGCAGCGGAAAAATATAATGTCATCAATCACAGAAAATCCACAGTCACAGAATCTAAGCTATTACAACAAGTTTTGCAGAAAAGAAATAAGTTTGATGTCTAAAAAGAAAAGAAAAGAAAAGAAAAGATGCTATAGAAACAAAAGATAAATGTCTTCAAGCTCCAAGTCATCACCTCTCCACAAAAGCAAATCCAAGAAAAATGATAAGCGGCTCCAAAGAAAAACTCCAGGCAAAGAATGAACCTGTCTACTTGGCTGCCCGTGTATAAGAGAGGGCACCCAAGTTTGCAAAAAGGTGAAACAAACTATGGGTCAGTCGTGGGACTGGTGTGAGAATTCTTAAGTGAAATAACTATTAGATATAAGGCAAATCCAAAGACCACGCCGCTAACGCGGAACGGGTTTACTCTAATGGATTGCTGTGCATAATTTAAAGTGTCATAACAAATAAATAAGTACATCGTAAACAACGCAATTCTTTTTGGAAAAAATGGAATCACCATAAGACCCAAGTCCCATCACACAATGCAACGCACTCCAGAGGATAGGGTTTTACCTTATGGTGATTAAACATGCTAAATACGGCAAATACGCATCTAATATTATTATTAGTGTATATGAAAGCATTTCAAAGTAAATGTATTAATCTTAGGAAGCATAGGTACCATATACTATGCCTCCGTACTAGTAATACAATCAAATTCGTCGGTTCGTATTTGGATTTTGGTTTCCATCATGAGTCAAGGCTAGAGCGGAGCTCCTTACCGATTCGAGACACTCTAGCTAGTGCCTCAGGATTCCCCGCGGAGAACCCTTGGAAATGGCAGGGCCGGTCCGCAAATACAGCTTAGCGGATTGGCAATTCCTAAGCACACGTTTCCCGGTCCTATATGACCTATCTGAGGCGCGCCACATTCCATCATCCACATAAGTAAAGTATC
This sequence comes from Allium sativum, assembly GCA_030737875.1. Taxonomy (NCBI): domain Eukaryota; kingdom Viridiplantae; phylum Streptophyta; class Magnoliopsida; order Asparagales; family Amaryllidaceae; genus Allium; species Allium sativum. The sequence goes on along the minus strand of CM060915.1, from coordinate 859,073,357 downwards.
AGCGCTGGGAGGTCCCTGACACTACTTCTAGCTAGAAAGAAACGTGCTGCTTTCCCTGCGTTCCCTTCGCCCGTTTTAGACTCTACCGGTTTGTGAGGCTCGTGAGGTTACGTAATACACAAAGCTCTGCTTATTCAAGCAGTGCTTTGATCGTCACCACAAGGTTCTGCTTTTCAACAAGAAACCTTGATCATTGCATCTTAGTATGCCACACTGTCACTCCATGCTATACCATTGCTTCTCCATCAATACATAAATGGGTGTTAAGTAGAGAATAAATTCTCCACCACCAATATTTATATATTAACAGAAAATCAACAATATGATATATAACGAAGTACGATGTCAGACACACCATCCATTTAAACTTATGCTCTGGGTCTGAACGAAAGACAAATCCGTGAAACCAACACGTACGCCTGGGCAATGACCTTGACCCATGAATTGGTAGCAAGTCAATTCAGGGTCTCGATTGCTGTCCATTCGAGGGAAGGTTTACGGTCTTCATGCTTCGTCTTCTACTTCGATCTTTAACGCCGCTGGATTAATTTGGGATGAGAATATCTCGGACTTCCCAGACAATCCTCGTATGTATATACATATATATATCTTGAAAATCCTTCTTATTTGTTAATAATTATTTTTATTAACAATTCATTTTATTTTAATTATTTAAAATAGTCAAACTTCTTATTTAACGACGCATTCTCAAAATCATATTTTTATTTACATTAATTAAAATGTAAACTTTCATTACATATCGCATTCTTATTTTCTTTACATTTAATAAAATGCAAACTTGAAATTACATGTCACATTCTTACCTATTTACATTGAATAAAATGTAAACTTTCATTACATATCGCATTCTTGTTTTCTTTACATTTAATAAAATGCAAACTTGAAATTACATGTCACATTCTTACTTATTAACATTGAATAAAATGTAAACTCATCCTACGGTGGAATTCCTTTATTTTAACATTAAAGATAATGTTGACCTATCCTATGGTTAAATTACCCTTTATTAACATTAAAAATAATGTTAACTCACCCTATGGTGTTATTCCTTCTTAATTTCATAAAAAAAATGTAACATTCCTACGGTCAATTCTCTTTTATGTTAACATTATAAAATAATGTAAATTTTATCCTACGAAGTAATTCTCTTAATATTAACATTAAAAATAAATGTATATTAACCCTATGGTTAAATTATCCTTTATTAACATTAAAAATAATGTAATCTCATCCTATGTTAAATTACTTTATTACTTTACATTAAAAATAATGTAGCTCGATCCTACGGTTAAGTTACTCTTTAATTTAACATTAAAATTATGTTAATTCAACCTACGGTTGAATTTCCTTTATTTTAACATAAACAAAATATAATGTTAATTCATACTACGGTGGAATTCACTATATATTAACATTAAAAACAATGTTAATTCATCTTACGGTCAAATTCCTTATATACTAACATTATAAATAATGTTAATTACCCTATGGTGAAATTCTTTTATTTAAACATTAAAAATAATGTTAAATCCTTCTACGGTGAAATTCTTTTACTTTAACATTAAAAATAATGTTAATCATCCTACAATGTAAATTCTTTTTATTTAACATTAAAAATAGTGTTAATCTTATCATACGTTTAAATTACGCATCATTAACATTAAAAATAAAGTTAATTTTATCATACGGTTAAATTTTCTTTATATTAACATTATAAATAATGTTAACTAAATCCTACGGTTGAAATTTCTAGTTAATTTACATTAAAAATGTCCATTTCATCCTACGGTAAAATTACTATTTAATTGACATTAAAAATGTCCATTTTTCATGCATTGTAAATTACTTATTTTTAACATCAAAAATAATATTAATTCCTCATACAACGTAAATTCTTATTTGTATCATTAACAAAATTGTTAATTTTCATTCGATGTGAATACTTATTTTTAACATTGACACAAAAATGTTAATTTATCATACGTTGTAAATACTTTTATATTAACATTAAAAATATTAATGACATCCTACGGTTAAAGTTTTATTATATTAACATTAAAAATGTTAATTACATCATACGGTGTTATCTTTAACATTAAAAATGTTAATTTACACATGCGGTGAAATTACTATTTAATTAACATTAAAAATAATGTTAATTGCTCATGCGGTGTAGTTTCTTATTATTAATATTTAAAAATAATGTTACTGTCTCATACCATGTAAATTCCTTATATTTAACATTAAACAAAATGTTAATTTCTCATCACTTTAATTTTACATAATTCAATGTAAATTTCATGTTAACACAAATTCCTACTTTGGTTTTACATAATTAAATGTAAATTTATGTCATTCCAAATTTCATACCTTAATTTTACATAATTAAATGTAAATTTAATGTTAACACCAATTCCTACTTTAATTACATTGATAAAAATGTAATCTTTTTCCTACGGTGAAGTCCTTGAATATATTACATTAAAAAAATGTAAACTTTATTTACATATCACATTCTTAATAAAATAAAACGTAAACTTTAGTTACATTTCACATTCTCAATTTGTTTACATAAAATAAAAGGTAAACTTTAGTTACAATTCTAAAAATTTAAATTTCACCTGCGGAGTAAATTCTTATATATATTACATTAATAAGAATGTATATTGTGCATACAGTTAAAATTACCATTTTATTCACATTACAATTTATTCACATTAATAAAAATGTGTTACATGTCTAATAATTTATTTTATTCACATAAGTAAAAATGTGAAATTTTACATGTCCAATATTTAATTTATAATATTAACATTAAAAATGTTAATGTCATCATACGGTTGAATTTTTATAATATTAACATTAAAAATGTTAATTTCATCCTACGTATTATTTCTTTTGAAATTAACATAAAAAAAATGTTAATGTACACTTGCGGTAAAATTACTATTTAATTAACATTAAAAATGTTAATTTTTCATGCATTGAAAATTACTTATTATTAACACCAAAATAAATGTTAATTTTTCATACAACGTAAATTACTTATTGTTAACATCTAAATAAATGTCAATTTTTCCCTATTTCAATTTTACAAAAAAAAAGGATATGTAAATTTCATCACAAGTCGCGTTCTTATTTACATCAAATAAACTGTAAATTCTCATCACATCGCATAACAACATCCAAATACAACAATAGGATCAGATTTGATACTAACATCGAGGTAAATTGCAAGATGGGGTTTTACACAGCATATGTAAAATCAACATGGCATGGTTAAATAAATAACACATAATTAATTTTAATTAATTATGAATTCAGATTTAAGCCTAAAATTTCAGATCTAATCACATAGCACTATTGGCAATTTAGATTCCACATCATATGTTATGAGCGGTTTAGAACTATGTTTAAACATCGTGTCATATTAATTCTACTGTTAATAATCATACAAATAATAATTAAATAAATTAAATTAAAATTTAAAAATAAAATTCTCACCCTAATCAGTCTCAGCAAAGCCTACTCGTCGCCACGGTCCTGTCGGATCTGAAATTTTCAGATTCGGGGTTCATACGCATTAGTTATCAATGTTTGAATAATTCTGACTTTTAACAACTGCTGCAGCAACGCTTAAAAGCGTCGCAAAATCTGAAGCATACCTTATTTTCAGAATTTGTTCAAAACTTCAAATCCAATTTTCTGGAGTTGTAGTTGACGAAATGACGAGCCGTTTGTTGGAGGTTGTCCGTCTACGAGAGGTGCATCCATGCCGGGAAGGGGGGAGGCCGCGCGCTGACGTGGTGGGCCCAGGGGGGTGCGTTCGGCGCTGGTTCGGGGGCCTGGTGGCGGAGCTACGGGGCACGGGGAGGGATGCTCCTTATCTAGAATCGAAGAGCTCGCGAAGAGCTTCGAAATGAGTATTTACACGAAGTTTTTCGTTGAGAAATGAGGTTGGAATCGGAGTTTGAAATTCTGAGTAGTGATGGGTTTCGGCGGCTCAGCAAAGAGGAAGAAGACGTACTGTTCATCCGTATTTATACGGTATTTCTAGGGTATTTTAATTATTATATTATTTAATAATTCCAAAAAAAAGTGATTTTCCATCCGAACTCCGATTCGCGCTCAACGACTGTCGATCTTAATGTTTTGACGTCTTCTGAACGCGATGGCGCTATCCCCGAAGTCCAATTCTGATGTTATACGCATGTTTCTTTTATTTTCAAAATAAATCCTTTATTTTCAATTCAAACGCACACATAAATTCACCGGGACCACATACGGACCCAGAAAAATTATTTTTGGCTTTCTTATGACGATACGATCATAACAAAATTAATTTCGTTCGATTCTGAGACTTTTTGAAAAATGGCTATTTTCAAGGCGAATATATTTAATATTAAAAATGCATTTTTAAACAAATATTTTCTGAAACTCGAAACATATAAGTGTTTACTGTTTTTCAATGCAAAAACGTCATTCTGAAACCAATGGAAGTGGTTTCGAGTTCAAATTCCTACATATGTGAAAAGTAGCATTCTTGTCCTATGCAAATTACCCAACGACCTTTCTAAAAATTGAATTGGCCATAACTTTTGATTTCCGCTATGAAATTTTGATTTTTCGGATTCGTTGGAAAGATATTTTTAAATAGATTCTAATATTTTTGGTTTCACTAAAATCCGTTAAATTTTGCATCCTGTATGGTCAGTCAAAGTTCAAGTTTGACTTTTCAAACTACCGCGCTATTTCTAGCCCTTTTTATAATTAAAATTAATTTATTCATTCTAACTTCGATTAAAATAAATAAATCATCAAAAATACTTTAAATTCATTAAAATAAAAATTTTAATTTGGCCCTAAAATTCCGGGTCGTTACATATACTTAAAAGATAGATATAAGCATGAATAAACTTATGGAAAAAGAGATCAAGGAGGTACCCTAAAAAAGAAAAGGGTAGGATGCGCGTATTTTTCTCTCAGTTTCCCAAGTCGCGTCTTCCTCAGCATCACTCCATTGAACTTTAACAAGCTTGACTTCACAGTCGCGTAGCTTTTTGACTTCCGTACCCAACATACGAGTTGGAACTCTTCTCACAGTCGCTTCTCGCTCCACTTCTACTTCCTCTAGTGTACTTGGCTCCATAAATTCCGCAGACTCATGTAAGCACTTACGCAAATGCCAAACGTGAAACACATCGTGAACACCACTAAGCTCGTTGCCTCTTCTCATGTCCCTCCAAAATCTAGGATACATAACCTTAAAAGATCTTCAAGGATTCTATTCACCCTTTTTTGTCCGTCCATCTGTCAGTGGATGATAAGCGATGCTCGTACTTGCCGCCTTTTGCATATCACCTTTTCCTCTTGCATCGAAGGCTACTCCAAGCCTTGTCCCGCAAGCACCGGTATGCACTGTGAATGGGTTACTTCCATCTGGCAAAACTAAAACTGGAGCTGTCGTCAAAACCCTCTTCAAACGTTGGAAAGCCTCGTCACAGTCAACATCCCAAGCAAAGTCAAGTTCTTCTTCGTTAACCGAGTAAGTGTGGCTGATATCTTTGCGAAGTCCTTAATAAACTTCCTATAATAGCCTGCCAGCCCTAAAAAGCTTCTTACTTCTGTTGCGTTCTTAGGAATCTTCCAATCTGGGATTGCCACCACCTTTGCGGGATCCACAGCTATCCCTTCCTTAGAGACCACGTGTCCTAAGAACCTCACTTCTTTTATCCAAAAATGGCATTTGGAGAACTTAGCTTTGAGTTGATGCGCTCGTAGGGTCTCTAAGACTTCCCTAATATGTAGGGCATGCTCTTTCTCGCTTCTAGAGAAAATCAAGATATCGTCTACAAAGACTACCATAAACTTGTTTAGAAACTCCCTAAACACCCTACTCATTAAGTCAACGAAGTATGCGGGTGCATTCGTCAAACCAAAAGGCATGATGAGCCACTCGAAGAAACCGTCAGGAGTTCTAAATGCAGTCTTCTCTATGCTGTCTTCAGCCACCCTCAGCTGATGAAATCCTGTAGCCAAATCTAGCTTCGAAAAAACCGAAGCGCCAACCAACTGATCGAATAAATTGTCTATCCTCGGCAATGGGTGTCTGTTCTTCTTGGTGAGCTTATTCAACTCTCTATAGTCCATGCACAGTCTAAGTGAACCATCAGCCTTTGTAGCAAAAACAACTGGAGCATCCCATTCCGAAACGCTTCTTCTTATGAACCCCTTCTCAAGCAACTCTTTCACTTGCTTACTGAGTTCCCTTCTCTCTCTCGGAGTCATGTGGTGCACTGGTAATGCAACTGGCTTTGCATTATCTACTAGGTATATAAGAAAGCCTATCTCGCGCCTCGGGGTAAACCCCGAACTTCATCGAAGACATCACCATATTCACGGATCACATGAACAGATTCCAAATCATCGTTGGACGCGTTAAGAGATTCTAGGTAACTAAACATTACCGGACCTCTAGGATCGCAAGAAATATCAAGGGTCTTTCCATAACGATTCAACAATTTAACTATCCTTCTTTCAACAATTTAACTCCTCTCTTTATTTCCTTTATCTCGAAGTATCACTATTTATACTGGCATAGGTTTAATTATAAATTTTATACGGCTAAAAGAATGTCAAGCTACATACTCTTTATAATATAACCCTAATTGGTTTCATTAACTTTAAAACTTTATCAATTAAAGTTTACAATCCCGCCTATGAAAATTGATATTATATTTCCAAAATCCAATTCCATTTCGAAACCAATATAACCTCTTATTCTCATTTTCTCAAAAACCAAAGCCATTAATTTATTTATTCAAATAAGTATATTCACCAAAACATGCTAATTTCATTGCTTAGATAATAGTGTTATATCCCTAATCAAATGGTATAAATATAGCCACACTTCATATTTGGGCTAAATAATGTCACACAATGTATAGTTTAGTTAAGACCCAATGGGTTTATTAAATTTATGAATCTTTGCAAATTAATATCGTAATATTCTTCTTATGGAAATGAAAAATTATTTCCAACATCTTTACCATTACAAACAAATACCATCCCTTGATTATAGTGAAGTCGTTCAAGTTTGGGTATTTTATTCACCTCTCATTTGGGCTAAACAAATATCATCCCTTGATAATATTGTAATAAACTATTCTTACATTTGAAAGTCCCTTCCAAATATTTTTTTTTTTTACTTAATTCATTTATTAAGTAAAATCTAATTAAACACTCTTCCTTTGGTTTAAACCTTTTTAATACAATCATTTACAAAATCTTGGGTTTGTTACAAGAGTACGGTTACCAAATACTTTTCTATTTGGAAACTTCTTTCAAACTCAATCATTTACTTAATTCTATTGTTAAGTAATACCTATTTAAAACCCTTCACATTTGATTTTAAGCCCCTTTTATAAGTTTTGTTTGTCATACTTGGATTTATTATCATATCCCTATAAAAACCCTTTTTAAGTTCAAGTAAAATCTTATTACAACTCAATTACATTTTGAATGAGGTTCATTTAAAAACATCCTTCAATTATTATTAATTAGATAATTATTAACTTCATCATTAACTAAAATAAAATAGTTAACTTCGTTATTTACTTAAAATAGAATAATTAATTTCTTCTAAAAGGTTATTTAAATAATAATTAATTTTATTAGTAATAAACTTCTCGATGATTATCCTAAAATATAGTTAATTAAAAGATTTATTAACCTTTAAGAACATTCGTTAAGTTTAACGATTGTTCATAAAAACTATTTCTTTTTGATTAATTAAAAAAAGATTAATCTAAAAATCAATTTCAATTAAAACAGTTTTGGCTTGGTAAACTTGTAAACATCAATTAACTTGTTAACTGATTTCCAATAATTCTTCCTCTTAAATTAATTAATAACTCAATTAATTAAGTAATACCACTTAATTGTTTTATCAAAACAATTATTTCAAATCATTAACCATTGGGTTAATTTCTGACTTCCTTACTTATTAAAAACATAAGAATTTGCTATATAAATCATTTTGTAGTTACTTTATAAAAATATAGTTATAAATATTTAATTATTTACTAACTTCTATTTATACAAAATATACCTTAAATTTTTCTTTAGTTATAAGAATAGAGTTTTATAACTTCAATTGCGTCAATTCGCCTAACGATAAATCACTGCCTAAAAATATGAGTTTTAGGCCATTCACTTCCAACCACTTATTCAATACTATCTACTGATTAAAAGCACGACAATTATTGAATTAAAATTCAACAATTAACATCTAATCAACAATAAACGTCCAACCAGGATATAACATACTTGGGATAACAATTCATACATATGAATAAGATGAAAACAAAATACATACAACTTATTTGAGGAATCCAATTGCAACCCTCCAACTTGTTCTACCCCGATCACAGTTCATCACAGAAGCCCCTCCTCCTTCCCACCCATTCTTCTTTAGGGCCCAACTCTCCTCGACGCCTCTAGCTCCACCAATCAATAAAAAATCTGATATTATATCCTAAATCAACCAGTCTCCATTCATCTCCATCTCCCAATGTAGCAACCCGAACTCCCCCGTGAAGGAAAGCCTGGATTGAATTGAGAAAACCACAAATCAGAACACAAACAGAAGAATATTTCATTGTCTATTACAACAATTTCATCAGAATACAAGAATATACAGAGTATAAATAAATATTACACATTTACCAAATACCAAAGATTTACAAGTTACAATGCAGTGGAAAATAATAAAAAGCACAACTGAAAAGACTATACGGATACAGAGCTTTCTGAACATCATTTCAGCTGTAAACCAGGATCCTGTGAATATAAATCTGCAAAACCAAAACTACTAGCTGCCCGTGCGAAAATAGGGGCACCCAGAGTTTAGGGTAAAATAATAAACTCCAGGTCAGTCATGTGACCGGTGTGAGAACTAAAAAATTTATTAATCTCTATTTCAAAGTTCGGTAAATCAAGGGACCACGCCGTATAACACGGAACGGGTTTCCTCCCAAGAATACCAGTGCATAAAACAAATAGCGCACTGCTAAATAAAGAACAATGAAGCTATTATAAGACTCAGGTCCCATCACATAATGCAACGCAAGCCAGCGGATAGAGTTTTTACCTTATAATAGCCAAAAATGCTTGGTACGTGAAATTTCATATTTTATTATTACTATAAGTGTATAGTGTCAAAACAATTTCAATCATAAGTATCAATCATAGACGGCAAAAGTGCCCCATACCACTATGTCGCCATATATAAGTTTACAATTAAAACCGCAAAATGTCGTATTGGAAGTTGGATTTCCATCTGTGAACCAAGGCAAGGGATCGTCCTAACCGCTTCGAGACGCTCCAGCCCATGTCTCAGGTCAGAGCTCGAGTGACCTTTGGATCGTCAGGGTCGGCCCATCAAGTGCAATGTGGATTAAAAAACCTTGAACAATATGTTTCCCCACCCATGAGGCGTAAATGAGCCAAATGACTCCATCGGCCCCGGATCGACCGATATAACAGAGGCGCCTCGCAATCCATCATCCACATAAGTAAAATGTCAGGGCTAGTTAAACGTTGACACCTCTCCTAGCTAGAAGGAAACGCATGCCCTCCTTGATGTTCTCTCCCGTTTCTGGTTCACACCAGGGTGTGAGGCTTGCCAATTAACGCTACACAAAGCTACGCTACGTTAAAGCCGTGCTTTGATCATCAACCACAAGACTCTGCTTTTCAACAGAAGCCCTGATTATTTGCATCTCAGCATGCCACACAGGCAATTCACGCTCTGCAGTCGATGTCTATCAATCACATAGAATGAAATCCGATGTCAGACACACATCTATTTACAAGTTCGTTCTGGGTCTGAACGAAACCGGAAGCACCTTATTCCTCCCCCATATGTCCAATACAGGGGAGAGGTCATCGCATATCCGTCGATCTCCAAGTACGTCTGGCCGATCACCACTTATTACCTCGTCTTGGGTGTACAACCCAATCAAGACATTAGTAATCATCCAAACGATGTGAACACCTCCGGTCTTCAACCACTGTGTTCATCTTCGACACATCGTCGAATCTGTTATTCAGAATGGGATAAACCCGGCCTTTCTGAATAACTCGCGTATATGATAAACAAGCGCTATAAAAACACAGCATACGCCTCATTCCAATCCAGAATATTCCTTTATACCAATATTCCAATACTTTGGGAAAGGTTCCCATTAATTTTATCAAAGATAAATTCTTTAAATTTATTCTTTAATCTTCCTTTGGATATCATTTCAGTCTAGTTAAAGATGCATTAAAACTCCACTTGGTTTTAATCTTCCCAAAAATCAATATTAACGATTGTTTAACTTGGGAAATCATATCCTTTCTTTAACTGGGTTAAAGAACCAATGTCATTTAAAACATGATTCACGACAAACCCAAAATTACATTCCATTATCCTTTAACCGTAAATTAGCAAACGGACAATTCCCTAAGTATTAACCCCAAAGGCCGAAACCAACATCAAATCAATACCCAGGAAAACATTCAACTTAACTAATCTCCAATTAGTTTCTGATTTTCATAACTCCATTGGGTCTAAGAACAATATTATTAAAGATACCATTCATGACAACCCAACATCACATTCCATTAACAATGGAATCTTCATGGAAAACAAATCAATATAAACTTCCATATCCAACCGATAATATAAATGGAATAACAACAAAGCCTTTTAAATTCCATATATATTAACCGACTTCCTCTACAAAAGCTTACTTCGATTATTACCAAATTGAATTCCATTCAATTCCAATTTACTATGTTAAATTGGAAAACTTTACTTTGGAAAATCTCCTTTAAATCTTAACAAAAGATTTATAAATTCCAAATCCCATTTAACTGTAAATCGGGTTAAAGAACGAATGTCGCTCAAACACAGTTCATAACAAACCCAATTCACATTCCATCAGTCTCTAACCGTAAATTAGTAAGAGAACAATTCCCTAAGTGTTAACCCCGAAGGCCGAAACCAACATCAGATCAATACCCAGGAAACCATTCAGCTTAACTAATCTCCAGTCAGTTTCTAATTTTCTTAACCCCATTGGGTTTAAGAACAGTATTACTAAAGATACCATTCACGACAAACCCAAAATCCAATTTGATATTAAATACAAGGCTCTGAATAGAAAATATATCGGCTTATATTCAATATCAAATTCTGAAATCAACAAATATCGTATTGGAATAATGATATATCTATATCTTTCAAATTCCTCCACAATATCCGTATAATCACAGGATCCAATATCGAAATATTCCGAAGATAATTTCGATTTAAATCATTCCAATTCATATATTGAAAATACTGATTATTTTTAAAACCATTACAAATACAATTTATTAATTTAAAAATATTGGATTATAATTCTAGTTAATAACTAGTTCATTTCGATAAAAATCTATTATCATCTTTTCAAATATGGAATTTTTTTCAACCCAATTCTTTTCAAAACATTGATTATGATTTTACAAAAATTATTGATATTTTTAATAATTTTATCAAGGCCCGTACAGTCGATTTCCATAAACGACCATCGAACTACACTTATAGCGACCTATTCCAAATTTGATTTGGACATACTTCCAAATCCATCCGTTAGATTTCTAATTTCTTGCATTGTTAGAAAGCTCTTTTCGATACGAGCCCAACGGTTTTGGATTTAGGAGAATCCGACGGTCGGATCTCCCGTAATGTCCGTTCGAAATCAATGGTCAAAATTCGCGTACTGCCGCAGCGCGGAGCGTTCTATTTAGGCCATTATATTATATATAATATATTTCGTCAATTTCCATTTAAAACGTATTTTATAAATCGTTTTAAATTCGTTTTCAAAATGATTTCAACTTCATATTCAATTTCAAATCAAAATTGAATATTCCATATCATTGATATATAAATGATAGTATTTTCAAAACATTAGATTTGGAAATCAATTCCTTTTCTATATTCCTTATATAAATTAATAAAATAGATATAAATATCGTTCACGTCAAAATGTCGTTAATCCAATTAACACAGCTTTATATATTTAAATATTTGCGTGTCCATCCCAAATCGGACATTAAAATCATATTTTGATTCTTTTCTGAATATTATTTAAAAATATTCGTTATTTTAAAATAATCATTATTTTAAATTATTCATTCTTTCTAACTTGGAATCAGACACAGTCAATTACTATAAAATATTGATTATATGGATTTCATACAACACATGTGTATAACAACAATGATAAACAATCAACCATCATCCAGAGTGCATTCTATACGGCATAAGCATCAAATATAAATATTTAACGCTTACAATAGCCTGTCAATCCATCGATCGACATACAGCTAATTATCGGGACTAGTGTATGTCATATATCATTCCAATACCCGTATGGGGTTTCAATCAACAAATAATGAATTTTATTTGTGCAGTTGGACGATGTGTAAAATTTATTGTCCCAATCAATATCAGTCAAATGGGTGTGCATAAACAAATCATCTGATTTGTAAATGAATATTTATTTTATTCATATACACGTTAAAAATTATATTTTTAACGATAAATTATTTTATTCAACATATGAATATTATATTCAGTTCATTTACACATTAAAATGATATTTTTATTGTTCTAACATATTTTAGAAAATTTTGGTGGCATAACGGCACGATATCAAAATCGGGTAATGTCTAGCATTACCCCTCTCCTAATATTGGCTCGCGCCATACACACATAACAATTCTAATCAATTCATTTCACACAAAAAACCAAATTCAACCAAATAATCTAATTAACTAAACAATCAAACAATTCGTCCATGGTCTGTGGACGAAGGGGGAACAGTTACATATGTAGTTATAAAATAAATAACTGTATGAGAAAATTATAGTGAGGAGTTCTCACCTTTAGGATCCACTCCGCCATTTTTATTTTTGAATTTCATAATAGTCCCGACTTGCCTAAAATTCCAATGCAATCTTCTTCACGCTGTTCATAGTAAAAATCACATTTTTATTTCAGTTCTAAAATTTATATTTTTACTTCGCTAAAAATTATATTTTTAATACTCTACATATATAAAAATCATATTTTTAATGTCGCTACATGTACATAAAAATCATATTTTTATAACGCTACTACATAGGTATAAATCATATTTTTATCTTTCTAAAAACATTTCCATGCCATACACTAGTTAAAAATTACATTTTTAATCTCGCCATAAATATTTCCTTCCTACGATAAAAATTCTATTTTTAACTAACCAAAAATGATATTTTACATAACCAAAAATCATAAATTTATGTAATTAAAAATCATAACTTTGTATAAATAAAAATTGTAACTTTATATAAATAAAAATCATAACTTTACATACTTCATACGTCAAAAACCATAGAAGCTTCAAAGCGGAGAAAACTCACATATTTTCTATCGCCCTAATTTGCTGTTCCGGTCCCAGAATTTGCAAACGAGCTCCAATCTTCACACCATCTTTTTTCTAGCTTAAACACGACATTCCGGACAACTTTCTCCTAGTGATCTTCCTTCCAAAAATGTGACATTTCGCCAGAAATCGCGAAAAGACAGTATTTTAATAGTATTTGGACAGCAGACTTCGGACGCGTTTTCCCAACAGCTCCGCAATCCAAAATAGGACTATCATATACCAAATCAAAGAGAAAATCGTCCTCTTCGAATTTGGTACTATGGAGTTTTGGCCAAAAGCACACGGTTTGGGAGTTATGCTGTAACACCCCACGTCCATTAATGTCACTCACAAAGGGAATGCATTAACTTCCATGGAGGTTATAAGTGAATATAGAACAGAAAAATTACAACAAGACAGATAATAAATAGTACTTGGAAATCTAAAACTTCATTTTATTGCAGCGGAAATTAAACATGTTTGTTACATCATAAAACCATAGATCATAACCAAGTACAATATCCATCTTCATAAAAACAAAATACATAATCCCATTACATAAATAGCCAATAAAAAGATAACAAGCTGGACTTTACTTCAACGGTCCAAGCTTTCCAAAGAGAGATGAAGCAATTCAATCAAACTCCACTAGAGCTGGGCCCAACCTGAGGACCTGGAGGGGGAAAAAGGATAGAAATAGAGGGGGTTAGACATAAAGTCTGGCGAGTATGATAATTCTAACAATACTATTATCAAAATAACTAGACTAAGGCATAAGCTGGAAGACAAGTAAATGTCTATGAACTCTTAGGAAGATAAAGATAGCGTTTAAGATAACGTTAAAGATAACGGTAAAGGTACACCTAATTACTAACGAATGATTACTACACTGCACCGCACATTACTACACTGCACCACACCAGTCACCCTATTGTTTGATCCCACTTGCTTCACACAGAAACTTTATAAATAGCCTTACGTACCCCTAGCTGACTACATGGGTGCCGTCTGCCCCTATCTCCACTAGGTGTACCCCACTACCCACTTTCGATCGGCTCCCTACTCGTAGATACCCGTGCTGGCCCCACAGTGGGGTGTATCACTCCCCTAAAGTGGCAACCCGATACAACTTGAGAATGCACGGCTTATACCTACACGATGCAACAACGTCTTACCTACCAGCCCGGGTCCACACACGCATACGAAACCCGTTGGACTTGCGTTGCCACCGCTCCACGTTTTGGCCTCTTACAGTCGAACCCAGCATGCGTGTCCCGTCCTCGACTTGGGTCGAGCCCACAAAGATACGTTTGGGATACTGGTCGAAATGGGCCCCCACAAGCTACCCACCTAAGCTTGTCACTAGTATATCCCACTTAACCCTCTTAGTCATGTTCATTTACATGTGTGTTTGGTTAAGTCTTACTAATCGTATTTCACATGCCACTAAGGGCACCCCCTAGATTCCTCATGCCACCCAAGGCACCTACTTAACCTCCATGTCCCACCTTACATGTTTATCTGGTTAAGTATTTCTTAATTCATTCAGGCCATAACCTCATAAAGACCTCTCACATTAGACTGGAATTTATGGTAGCTGGATTTGCCGGGCGGGTCCGGGCAGTCTTACACCATAAAAGAGTCTAACCTCGTGTCTTTACAACCGTTATGCTTTAGTTTAGGCCTAGGACCTCTCACATTGGGCTAACATTTGTGACCACTGGATTTGCCGGGCGGGTCCGGGCAGGTTTATGTCACAAACGAGTCCAACCTCGTGTCCTAAGCATTGATTAACACTTAAAATCTTTTACCCCAGTTTTAATAATTCCCTATTCAAATTATTAATTAAGTCAACTTTTAATGATGTCCATAATTGAATCAATTATGGCCATCCACTTATGGCATGCAAAATCATATCAATTGCACCCCAACTTTTTAATATTAAATCCTTAATATTACCCCTACCCCACGTTTATACGTTCGCTTATTCAACGCATAACATAGGCTAGACTTGTATAGTCTAACACCTAGCACAAAGATAAATTATCACAACATATAGACAATTAAAATAAATCTAATCGTAATAGGGGTGAAACTTGCATAAACTACACATGTTAAGGATCAAAAGGTGTCAACTTGTTAAATGTCTCAATTTATATGATATGATCATAGCCCAAATCTATACATAAACTTGCATATGGGGTTTTTAGGCAACATAATGATGGTGTGAACTAGCATAGGATATCACATATGTCATAGCATAATTCTAGATGTCATAATAGATGTCTTGGTATATGTTCATAACTTTTCTAATCAATCTAACTTGCATATGTGACTTGTCATATAGATCAACATAACCCAAACATGATAATTTAATTAATATGAACTAACTAGCATAGATGGTAACATCATGGCCTTTTTAACATGTATGATTCATCACAACTTAGCATAGAAACTTTCAACATACATAACATCATCATAGCATGATTTACAACATATAAGATATCATCATCACATAACATTGGATTTACAATATACATGATAGCAAAAGGGGTTTACAACAACATATATGATAATTCACATCATCTACTCATAATCCATTCATAACTCAACCTAATTAAAATGATAATAATCTTGTTAAGATCATCATACTCACAATTTAGAGAAGAAAAGAGAGAGTTTTGCTTTGCTTTAGGGTTGAGAGAATTAGAATTGAATTTGCTTTTCTTCTTTCTTAGTTGGCGGCGGCTCCATTGATTTCCATGGCGATGGTAACTATTCTATTTTAATTAGGTTTAGGGTTAGCATTAGGATGTATTTATAGGTGTAGGAAGTTATTCAGGACCATTAGATTAACCCTGAACCATGAGAACCAATCAAATGCAAAATCTGCATTTGAGCGAATCGGCCCACGGGTTGACAGCCAAACACCCTGGATTAACCCCTAGTCGACCCAGCAGAGCTCGGGTCGACCTCAAAAATGGGCCGGTTCGGCTATTCCCCCTCCCAATTCGCTGTTTTGAACTTTTCGCATATTTATTTATTTAATTTTTAATTTATATATATATATATATCAATATATATATATATTTCTCTGTGCAACCCATTTCACTTAATTCTTTTCTAAAAATTAAGTATACTTTAATTTGTGAATTTTAATGTTATAAAATTACGGGGTGTTACATTCTCCCCTTCTTAAAGGATTTCGTCCCCGAAATCTCCAAGTCAAGAAGAATGTATATCCTACCATCTAATCGTCCATCTACTCAACCATCAAACACCAGCATCCATTGTCCTTAAAAGACTTCTAATGCTTTAATGTTTATATGCACAGTGTGTGTATATGTCCATATCTAATGCAAAATTAGGCGGTCTACTGATTCAGTCGACCTCTTTAGTGCAATTCATGATAGTGTCATGCGTCCAATATGTATGCAAAAGATTCCTAATGATACATATTAATTCTATATGCGTGCACAACCATCCACCTGAATGCAGCAACTATATGATAATACAACCATTATACATCCATTTTACTAAATACATCCATATATATGCAATATGCAATATGAAGTGACTGAGCCGATCTGGTGCCTAATAGTGTGTGTATATGCATTCACGAGCAACCACTAGCAAACACTTGCATCCTCTTTGCATCCACCATAAATAACATGTCTCAAACACATGTTTCAACCATAGGATTATCCTAACTAAAGGTCAAAGATACTAGCGAGAGGATATACTAAAGATAAGATAAGTACAAGCTAAGCGATAAAGGAGAAATTAAAAGACATACCCTCAAAAAGAAAAGGGTATCGTGAATGCATCTTCTCTTCTGTCTCCCAAGTAGCGTTGCTCTCATCATCTCCCCATTGCACTTTGACTAGTCTGACCTCTCGATTCCTCAACCTCTTGATCTCCGACCCAAGAATGCGCGTAGGAGCTCGTCGAATTGTCGCATCACGCTCTATCTCCACCTCTCTAAGCAAGCTCGGCTCTACCACTTCCGCAGTCTCGTGCAAGCACTTCCTCAAATGTGACACATGGAATACGTCATGTACACCACTAAGTCTCTCGGGCAACTCCACTCTATACGCCATCTGTCCAATTTTCTCCTTAATAGGAAACAACCCTACAAACCTTGGTGCTAATTTCCCAATGGACCCAAAGCGAAAAACGTTCCATAATGGAGACACTTTGACAAAGACCATGTCCCCAACTTCAAACTCGAGATCTATCCTCCTCTTATCCGCATAAGATTTCTGCCTATCCTGTGCTGCTTTCATCCTCCTTCAAATCAAGTCGATCTTCTCCGAAGTCTCCCTAATCATATCGGGCCCAACTAAGATCTTATCCGTAGATTCCCACCAACATGTAGGTGAACGACAAGGTCGTCCATAAAGAGCTTCGAATGGTGCCATACCAATGCTGGACTGAAAGCTGTTATTATATGCGAACTCCACCAATGGAAGATGCTCTTCCCACGTACCCCTAAAGTCTAGGATACATAGCCTCAACAGATCCTCTAGAATGCGATTCACCCTCTCGGTCTGGCCGTCCGTCCGAGGATGATATGCGGTGCCCAAACATAACTGAGTCCCTACCGCCTCTTGTAAGCTTCTCCAAAATTCGCTAGTGAAAATAGGTTCGCGGTCGCTCACTATGCTAGAAGGAACACCGTGCAAACAAACTATTTCTCGAACGTATACGGAGGCTAACCATGGAGCAGTCCTCTTACTCTTTACGGGAATGAAATGGGCGCTTTTAGTAAGTCTATCTACTATAACCCAAATTCCCGTATTACCCTTCCTTGATCGCGGTAACCCATCCACAAAATCCATCGAGACACTTTCCCACTTCCATAGTGGAACCTCCAATGGGTGAAGCATCCCACCGGGTTTCTTTTGCTCCGCTTTTACTTGTTGGCACACCAAGCATCTAGCGACATACTCAGCCACATCTTTCTTCATGCCGGCCCAAAAGTAAACTCTCTTCATGTCTTTGTACATCTTGTCCCCGCCGGGATGAATGGTCATCTTCGAATGATGTGCTTCGTCAAGAATAGTCTTCCTTAGGTCATCGTCTTTTGGTACACAAAGTCTACCGTCCCTACGTAACCAACCCTTATCGTCTAGGGTATACCTACGGAGATGGCTTGATGACTCCCCTCCTTTGAGTTTTTCTACTAACTCAACCAACTGCGGGTCGTCTCGCTGTGCCTCGCCAATCCGTCCCAAAAGCGTAGGTCTGACCTCCAAGGATGCTAGCAAACCGGGTACGAAGTCAACGGAAGGTCTAAAGTCAAACATCGAAATGAATTCTAAACTTCGCCGCTCAACAAACAAAGGACTTAAGGATAATCTTTTTCTACTTAAGGCGTCTGCCACCACGTTACCCTTGCCAGGGGTATAGGCTATTTCGAAGTCGTAGGACGCTAAGAACTCCATCCACCTTTGCTGCTTTAAGTTCAAGTACTTTTGAGAGAATAGGTATTTTAAAGACTTGTGGTCAGTGAATAATTCGAATTTCTCGCCAAGAAGATAATGACGCCAAGACTTAAGCGCGAAAACAATACCGGCCAATTCTAGGTCATGTGTAGGATAATTTTTCTCATGCGCTCTCAACTGCCTTCCACCATAGGGTATTACCCTACCCTCTTGCATTAAGACTGCGCCTAGTCCTGTCCCACAAGCGTCAGTATAAACGGTAAACGGCTTACTCCCATCTGGCAATACTAAGACTGGGGCTGACGTTAAAGCTCTCTTCAAACGTTGGAACGCATCATCACAATCTACGTCCCATGTGAAAACTAGGTTCTTCTTCGTCAAGCGTGTCAATGGAGCTGATATCTTTGCGAAGTCTTTGATAAACTTCCTATAGTAGCCAGCCAACCCCAAGAAACTTCTCACTTCAGTAGCATTTTTAGGAACCTTCCAATCTTGGATGGCCACCACCTTCGCGGGATCCATGACTATCCCTTCTTTGGAAACCACGTGCCCCAAGAACCGTACTTCCTTCCTCCAGAAGTGACACTTAGAAAATTTAGCCTTAAGGCTATGCGCTATTAGGGTCTCCAACACTTCCCTAAGATGTAGGGCATGCTCTTCTTCATCCTTAGAAAAGGTCAAGATGTCATCTACAAAGACTACCACGAATTTGTTAAGGTACTCCCTAAACACCCTACTCATAAAATCAACAAAGTATGCGGGGGCATTTGTCAAACCGAAGGGCATCACTAGCCATTCATAGAAACCGTCCGGAGTCCTAAAGGCAGTCTTGTCTATGCTATCCTCATCCACTCTCAACTGATGGAACCCAGTGGCTAAGGCCAACTGCGAAAACACTGAGGCGCCAACTAACTGATCGAAGAGATCGTCAATCCTCGGCAGTGGGTGTCTGTTCTTCTTAGTAAGTTTATTAAGTTCTCTATAGTCCACACAAAGTCTAAGGGCCCATCCGCATTCGTGGCAAATACTACTGGAGCACCCCACTCCGATATACTTCGTCTTATGAACCCCTTCTCAAGCAACTCCTTCACTTGCTTACCGAGTTCCCTCCTTTCACGTGGAGCCATGTGGCGTACTGGCAAAGATACTGGTTTCGCATTATCCACAAGATATATTCGAAAATCTATCTCCTGCTTCGGAGGCAAGCCCTTCACCTCCTCAAACACATCCGAATATTCTCGGACCACTCTAACAGATCGTAGATTTTCCTCAGACGCGTCAAGCGATTCTAGATAACTTAGCATAACCGAATTTATGAGATTACAGAAGATTTCGAGAGTGTTGCCAAGGCGAGTCACGAGCCTAACTACTCTCCTTTCACAATCAAGAACGGCCCCATTTCTGGATAACCAATCCATTCCTAAAATTAGCCCATAGCCCGTGAAGCCCAACACATAAGCATCACATCTAAATTCAACGCTAAGTATGGAAATTTTCAAATCCAAACACATCATAGACAATTAAGCTGAGCCCCCAATTGGATTCGAAACAACTAAGGGATCCTCTACTAAACTGGTGTTTAAGTGTAGTGATTCAACTAATGATGTAGAGATAAACGAATGTGATGCGCCCGAATCGAATAAGGTACGGACAGGATGATCAAACAGAAAAACTAAGCTTTCAACAGAAATGGTTCTACCTCGTTCTTGCAGCGGTGGGACCGCGAGAGCCTGAACTTGTCCCCTTGCCTGCCCTGGTGCCATAAGAGCCTGCACCTGTCCTCCCGAGGTAGCTCCTGCCCTCTGCCCCTTCTTTGGGCAGTCCTTCACTAAATGTCCCGCATCGCCACAATGAAAACAGTCTGTCTTCTTTTTCTTTCGGCAATCCTTGCTGAGATGGCCTGGGGTTCCACAGTTAAAGCACTTCTTCTTTCCCTTGCCATTATTGTCTTTTCCACCCTTCTTGTTTTGCTGTTGTGGTTTCTTCTGATCCCCCTTCTTCTCGGATGCCTTATCTGCTTTAGCGCTTTTCTCCTCATGCATGAGCGCCATTTCTACTAACTTCTCAACGGTAGGGCTGTCAACGGATGCTTTCGGATACGGATAGTGCCATATCCGTATCCGTATCCGAAATTATTTTCGGATATCGGATATCCGTATCCGTTTTATTTTCGGATATCAGATATCCGTATCCGCTTAATTTTCGGATACGGACGGATATCGGATATTTATCCGCTCCGCCTGTGATTAATAAATTTAAGAGTAAATAAAAAAATTTGAATCAACATAAAATAATTTTTATACTAATGTTTATAAAAAAACCAGAAAATAAAGAAATGTGATAATGAAACATTGTTTTTTACTAATATCCATAGGCATACCCAAAAATATTCCAAAATTAAACACTAAAACTACAATTTTTCACTAAAAATGGACAAAAATTTATATCCTAGTAACATCCAACAGTTACAAAATAATCATTAACTCTATTTTTCTGTTTTGATACATCAATTTGTCGGACGGATATTTTTCGGATACGGATAGCACTATAACCATATCCGTATCCGAAAAGCTTTTCAGATATCGGATATCCGTATCCGCTTTTCGGATAATGCCGGATAACGGATATTTCGGATACGGATTCGGACGGATATCGGATTTTTCGGGTATCCATTGACATCCCTACTCAAAGGTGGCCCCCATCGGGATGTGGGTCATAGCCAACCCTTGCAATGGTTCATTCAAGCCATTCACGAACCTTAGAGCCTTCTTCTCTGGCGTGTTTACTAAGTCCAAGCCAAACCTTGCTAAATGATTAAATTTATTGACATATTCTTTCACTGATGAGCTTCCTTGCTTCAATGTCAAGAACCTTTCCATATATATATTTTCTTCCGCCCTTGAGAGAAACTTCGCCTCGAACCTACGTCTGAAATCCGCCCAAGAGTCAACAGGACGCTCCCCATTAGTGACCTCCCACCAAAACGAGGCCTCTCCCTTCATCAACCAAGCTGCTAAACGAACTCTCCTCCCTTCTTCTACTTCAAAGATTTCTAGCAATTCTTCCACCTCCTTAAGCCAATCTCTAACTTCCACAAACGTTTCTGACCCTTGAAATGGTTTTCCACCCATAGCCTTGAATTCCTTGCACGTCTTTGCAAAAGTATCTACGCGAGGAGGAGGAGGAGGAACGGGTGCAACTGGTGGTGGAGGAACATTGGCTGGACCTGCAGCGGCCCTAGCCTCCAATAGCCTCCTATACCATCCTGGTATCGTTACACCGTCGGGTAGATTAAGATCTTCAGCCATGCTGAAACGAAAAAGGAAAGATTCAAAATGGAGAATTCGGAAGATAAAGATATGTGGCTACTGGGGATTATTTTTTTCTTAAAAACTTTTCTCTTTAAATTTCTCATTAAAACATGTTTTTGAAAACACTTCTTCCAAAAATAACTATTTTTCTAAAGTATTTTTGTCTGTTCTGGTAACCTTAAGCTCTGATACCACGTGTAACACCCCACGTCCATTAATGTCACTCACAAAGGGAATGCATTAACTTCCATGGAGGTTATAAGTGAATATAGAACAGAAAAATTACAACAAGACAGATAATAAATAGTACTTGGAAATCTAAAACTTCATTTTATTGCAGCGGAAATTAAACATGTTTGTTACATCATAAAACCATAGATCATAACCAAGTACAATATCCATCTTCATAAAAACAAAATACATAATCCCATTACATAAATAGCCATTAAAAAGATAACAAGTTGGACTTTACTTCAATGGTCCAAGCTTTCCAAAGAGAGATGAAGCAATTCAATCAAACTCCACTAGAGCTGGGCCCAACCTGAGGACCTGGAGGGGGAAAAAGGATAGAAATAGAGGGGGTCAAACATAAAGTCTGGCGTGTATGATAATTCTAACAATACTATTATCAAAATAACTAGACTAAGGCATAAGCTGGAAGACAAGTAAATGTCTATGAACTCTTAGGAAGATAAAGATAGCGTTTAAGATAACGTTAAAGATAACGGTAAAGGCACACCTAATTACTAACGAATGATTACTACACTGCACCGCACATTACTACACTGCACCACACCAGTCACCCTATTGTTTGATCCCACTTGCTTCACACAGAAACTTTATAAATAGCCTTACGTACCCCTAGCTGACTACATGGGTGCCGTCTGCCCCTATCTCCACTAGGTGTACCCCACTACCCACTTTCGATCGGCTCCCTACTCGTAGATACCCGTGCTGGCCCCACAGTGGGGTGTATCACTCCCCTAAAGTGGCAACCCGATACAACTTGAGAATGCACGGCTTATACCTACACGATGCAACAACGTCTTACCTACCAGCCCGGGTCCACACACGCATACGAAACCCGTTGGACTTGCGTTGCCACCGCTCCCCGTTTTGGCCTCTTACAGTCGAACCCAGCATGCGTGTCCCGTCCTCGACTTGGGTCGAGCCCACAAAGATATGTTTGGGATACTGGTCGAAATGGGCCCCCACAAGCTACCCACCTAAGCTTGTCACTAGTATATCCCACTTAACCCTCTTAGTCATGTTCATTTACATGTGTGTTTGGTTAAGTCTTACTAATCGTATTTCACATGCCACTAAGGGCACCCCCTAGATTCCTCATGCCACCCAAGGCACCTACTTAACCCCCATGTCCCACCTTACATGTTTATCTGGTTAAGTATTTCTTAATTCATTCAGGCCATAACCTCATAAAGACCTCTCACATTAGACTGGCATTTATGGTAGCTGGATTTGCCGGGCGGGTCCGGGCAGTCTTACACCATAAAAGAGTCTAACCTCGTGTCTTTACAACCGTTATGCTTTTGTTTAGGCCTAGGACCTCTCACATTGGGCTGACATTTGTGACCACTGGATTTGCCGGGCGGGTCCGGGCAGGTTTACGTCACAAACGAGTCCAACCTCGTGTCCTAAGCATTGATTAACACTTAAAATCTTTTACCCCAGTTTTAATAATTCCCTATTCAAATTATTAATTAAGTCAACTTTTAATGATGTCCATAATTGACTCAATTATGGCCATCCACTTATGGCATGCAAAATCATATCAATTGCACCCCAACTTTTTAATATTAAATCCTTAATATTACCCCTACCCCACGTTTATACGTTCGCTTATTCAACGCATAATATAGGCTAGACTTGTATAGTCAAACACCAAGCACAAAGATAAATTATCACAACATATAGACAATTAAAATAAATCTAATCATAATAGGGGTGAAACTTGCATAAACTACACATGTTAAGGATCAAAAGGTGTCAACTTGTTAAATGTCTCAATTTATATGATATGATCATAGCCCAAATCTATACATAAACTTGCATATGGGGTTTTTAGGCAACATAATGATGGTGTGAACTAGCATAGTGTAATAACCCGGAAATTCTGAGCCAGTTTAAAATTTTTATTTAGGCAATTTTAGCGAATTTTGAATATTTAAAATAGATTATTTTAAATAATATCGACGAGAAAATTTATTTTGAATTGAAATTCGACGTATATATTATATACGGCGTCGTTAGAATATAAATAATTATATATAATTATAAATAGAATTGAAAATGGCGCGGTAGTTCGATAATTCGATTTCAAACTTCAATTGAATGTACCGGGTGCAAAACAATCCGGATTTTAGTGAAACCAAAAATAATAGAATCTAATTGAGAATATCTTTCCAACGAATCTGACAAATCAAAATTTCATAGCGGGAATCAAAAGATATGTCCAGTTGAAAATTCTGAATAGTCGCTACGGAATTCAGGCCCTGAAAAATGGAAATTTTGCAAACGACCTCGGATTTCGACGAAACCACTTTTGTTGGATCTGCAGTGTTAAATTATTGCTAGATTCCAAATTTCATAATTTTTCGAATCAATATGTGAGCGTGGCAAAGGAAAACGCGTTTGACCAGTTTCAGTTGATTTTAATCGATTGGAAATTGGCCATTTTTCCAACGGTCTCAGAATTCGATGAAACTAGTTTTGTTAGGACCGTATCGTCAATACGAAGTCAGAAAATATTTTTCTGGAATTTTTAGAGTTAGTATGTGACCCCGGTAAATTGAAATGCGCGTTCAAATTCAATATATTGAGTTATATGTTGATTTTAACAGAAACTGATCGAAACGATCAAATCAACCTACGATACATATCCCATTGTGTTCGGAATGGGGGTAAAATGCTATGGACGACAGGCGGTGGGCCTCGTTTCGAGGTCGTATGTAAAAGTCAACTTTTTGCAAAATAAATAAAAAATTAAAAATTAAAACCCTCCCTTTTCCCTCTTCCCCTTAATCCCGTTCTGCCCCCCCCATTTCGATTGAAATCAGAATAATGAAAAAAAAAAGACTGCGTCCCTAATCACCTCGATGCAGCGCCTCCAGGTGGCTGCCGCCACCACCGACCGCATCCCCCTCCTCATCTCCGACCTCCCCTTCCCTCCACCCTCTTCCGCTCCCCTCCGACGAGGCACAGCTCGCCCCTTCCTCTTTCCATCACGGAGCCCTGGCCAGAAAACCCTCTCCGCCTCCAGTAGCCTCCACCGACGCCCCTCATCCTCCCATTGCTCCGATCCGCCGCCCCACTCCGGTGTTCACCCTTGGCCTCACGCGCAACAGCCTCCAACCCACCCAACTCCGACGCTTACACCCCTGTCGCGCCCTCCTCAAACCACATCCGACCCACTCAGCTCCACTCCGACGCAAAGCAGCCTTCTCCGGTGATCCGACGACTGCAAACCCCCCCTGTAAGCTCTTGCCCTCCTTCGGTTTTAGTTTTTTTTGTTGTTTATCTATTTAGAGTAATTGATTTCAAAAAGAGATTTAAAATCAGAGTTTATTTATGAAGAAAATATATACGTTGTTAAGAATTTTTAACATTTGAAAGGAAGAATTTTTAACCTTAAAAAGGCGAGATCTTTATATGTAAAAAGGCGAAATCTTTATATTAAGGAAAAGGCGTATTTTTAATGAATGAAAGACGATATTTTTAAAGGTGAAAAGATCGTATTTTTATGTGAATGTAGAAAGTAGAAATATCGGATTTTGATATAGTGGTGAGGATAAAAATATAATTTCTATATTATACAAAGGATAAAGATATAATTTTTATTCAAGTGGTAAGTTAGAAATTAGATTTTTATATATTGAATAGTGAAGTAAAAATTCGATTTTTATATATTGAATAGTGAAGTAAAAATTCGATTTTTATATATTGAATAGTGAAGTAAAAATTCGATTTTTATATATTGAATAGTGAAGTAAAAATTCGATTTTTATATATTGAATAGTGAAGTAAAAATTCGATTTTTATATATTGAATAGCATAATAAAAATTCGATTTTTAAATATATGAAGCGATTATAAAAATATGATTTTTAAATTGAAAGTTAATAAATAAAAATGTGATTTTTATTTTAAAGAAATCAGTATATAAAAATGTGATTTTTGCATATGTAGTGAAAGCGGACAACGAAAGCGACAAAAGGCGAGAATGGCGAAGATTTCTATCAGTGAAGAGTCGTGATATTGGATAGCTTTCGGTGAGAATTTCTCACCTTTCAATTTCTTTTCTAGATATATATATATACTAGGATGCAGACGGTGTTTAGTAGCACCCGACACAATCGTCCACAGACCATGGACTTGTTTGTTTGATTGCAAAAATAAGTTAGATTATTTGATTGAAATTGAATTGTTTGGTGAAATGAATGGATTTGATTGATGTGTGAATGGCGTGGGCCTTCACTAGACCGCGGATAAGGCTAGGCCTCGTCCCGTTTCTAGTATCCTGCCGTTATGCCGCTGAAATTTTCTAAAATAAGTTTGAAAAATAAAGATAGCATTTTATTTAATAAATGAACTGAATAGAAATTCATATGTTAAAATAAAATATTTTATCGTTAAAAATATAATTTTTAACGTGAAGTGAATAAAATAAAATATTCATTTACAAACCGGACGGTTTGTTTATGTACACCTATTTGAAGGACATTGATTGGGACGATAAATTTTACACATCGCCCAACTGCACAAATAAAATCTGTGTTTGATTGTTTGAAACCCCACACGGGTGTTGGGATGAAATTTGAAGTTCAGTCATCCTGATTGGTTAAATATGTCGATCGATTGATTGACAGGCTGTTATAAGCGTTAGATATCTATATTTGATGCTTATACAGTGTAGTGCACTTTGGTTGATGGTTGATTATTTTTCAATGCTATTATATACGTGTGATGTATGAAAATCCATATAATTAACATTATATGGTGATTGATTGGGCCTCATTCCAATCTAGAAAATAAAGAATATTATAAAATAAAGGTTCATGTGTTGACTGTACTCATCCGTTGAGATTAGTCATGTGTTGAACGAAATATTTTAACAATAAAATTTACATCTTTATTAATATAAAATAAAGGTTCATGTGTTGACAGTACTCATCTGTTGAGATTAGTCATGTGTTGAACGAAATATTTTGATAATAACAAATATTTTGATAATAGGAAATATTGGAAATAGAATATTTGAAAATAGAAATATATGAAGCCGTGTTGATTAGATAGACGCCATTTTGACGTGAACGATATTTATATCGATTTTATTCATTTTGAAATGAATATTGAAAAGTGATTTCGAAATGAAATGAATTGAATATAAAGTGATTTCGAAATGAATTGAATATAAAGTGATTTCGAAATGAATTGAATATAAAGTGATTTCGAAATGAATTGAATATAAAGTGATTTCGAAATGAATTGAATATAAAGCGATTTCGAAATGAATTAAATATAAAGCGATTTTCAATTGCATATATAAGGAATTTGATTTGAATAGAAAAACAATTTGAATTGAATCGAATAGAAAACCACTTTGAATTGAATTGAATTGAAAACGAATTCGAATTGAATTTAAAACGAATTGAAATGAATTCAAATTGAATTAAAATTTGAATTGAATAGAAATGAATTTTAAAACGAATTTATAAGGAAAAATTCAATTTTGATTTGAATTTGAAATGGAAGTTGAAAATGTTTTTGAAACGAATTTAAAACGATTTATAAAACTTCATTTTAAATAGGAATCGACGAAATATATATTATATATATTATATATATAATATAATGGCCTGAATAGAACGCGCCGCGCCGCGGCAGTTCGTGAATTTCGACCATTTATTTCAAACGGACATTACGGGAGATCCAACCGTCGGATTCTCCTAAAACCGGAACCGTTGGGTTCGTATGGAAAAAGCTTCCTAAAGAATATAAGGAATTTGAAATCTAACGGTTGGATTTGGAGTTACGTCCAAATCAAATTTGAAAAAGGTTGCTGTAAGTGCAGTTCGATAGCCATTGTTGGAAATCGATTGTATGGGCCTTAATAAAATTATTAAAAATATCAATAATTTGTGTAAAATCATAAGAAATGATTTGATAAAAACTGGGGTGAAAAACTCCATATTTGAAAAGATGAAAATGGATTTTTATCGAAATGAACTAGTTTTGAACTAAATTTAAAACCCAATTATTTTTAAATAAATAAATTAGATTTAAAAAGGGTTTTTAAATAATCGGAATTTCTAACATATAATGATTGGATTTGAAATGGGTTTATCGTGAACGGTGTTTTAAATAACACTAGTTCTTTAACCCGAAAATAAATAGAATGTGATTTGGGTTTGTCGTGAACTGTGTTTTAAATAACACCTAGTTCTTTAACCCAGTAAAAGGAGTTTTAATGAATCTGTAATTAGATTGAAATGTGAATCTATAATCTAAATTATCAAATTTAGAAATGAGCGAGAATGGAGTATCGCTAGTTTTGCTCCAAAGCGATAGTTAAATCTTTAATTAGATTTGAACGTGAAATGGTAATTAATTTTACCGATAACACCATGGTGTTAGATATGGAGTATCACCAGTTTTGCTTCATGGGATGAATAGGTGGGGATTGGGAAATAAAATAAATAATTACTTCGGTGTGGTTCGCTAATCTCGACTAGTTCAGAAAACCATAATTCTGTTTGAAACGACATCAAAAGGATGATTAAAGGATAAATTTTAAAGAATTTATCTTGGATAAAATTAATGGGAACTTTTCCCAAAAGATGTGGATATTTAAATAACAGAATATTCAGAATTGGAATGAGGCGTATGTTGTGTTTGTGTAACATTTGTTTTTAATATACGCGGATTGTTCGGAAAGGCCGGGTTTACACCCATTCTGAATAACCGATTCGACGATATGTCGAAGATGAAGACGGTGGTTGAAGACCGGAAGTCTTCACATCGTTTGGATAATTACTGACGATCCTGATTGGGCAGTACACCCAAGAGGATGGAAATAGTTGGTGGTCGTCCAGACGTACTTGGAGATGGATGGATATGCAAGGAAAGTGCCTCCGGTTTCGTTCAGACCCAGAACGGACTTGTAAATGGATTGTGTGTCTGACATTGGATTTTATTCTGTGTTGATTGATTTATATTAAATATACATCTGTTTGGCGGCGGAGAATTTATTCTTTTGCTTAACGCCCTTCTCTGAGACGTACGAGCTCAGAGGTTGTATATTGATGGACATCAGTCGCATGGCATGAATTGCCTGTGTGGCACGCTAAGATGCAATAATCAAGGCTTCTGTTGAAAAGCAAAGTCTTGTGGTTGATGATCAAAGCACGGCCTTTGTGGCGTAGCTTTGTGTATAGCGTGGATTCGCGAGCCTCACACCTCGGTATGAGTCAAAAACGGGATAAGGACCCAAGGAGTGCATGACGTTTCTTTCTAGCTATGGTGGTGTCAGTGACTTACCAGCCCTGACATTTATATACTTTTCACCTATGTGGTTGTTGGAATGCGAGGCGCCTCGATTATAGGTCTGTAAGGACCGGGAAGCGTGTGTTCAGGAATAACTAATCCTCTAACGTAAGTGAGGACCGGCCTTGGAGGATCCGGGGTTGCCCAGAGTGCGTAACCCTGAGGCATTTGCTAGAGTGTCTCGAACGCGGAGAGGAGCTTGCCCCTTGCCTCGACTCATGACGGAAATCCAATTTCCAATACGTGTATTTCGGCTTTATTTGTAGAGCCTAGTATGGCGACATAGTGGGATGGGGCACTCATGCCGTCTATGATTTATATTTATGATTGAAATTGTTTTGACACTATACACTTATTATAGTATCAAATGATTTGTTTTAAACGTATCAAGCATGTTTGGCTGTTATAAGGTAAAACCCTATCCTCCGGCTTGCGTTGCATTGTGTGATGGGACCTGGGTCTTATAACAGCTTCATTTTTCGAAAAGGCATTGCGCTATTTATTCTATGCACTAGTATTCTTGGGAGGAAACCCGTTCCGTGCTATACGGCGTGGTCCCTTGAATTACTCTCTTTTAAAGTAAAGCTTTAAATAACTGTTTTAGTTCTCACACCAGTCACGTGACTGACCTGGAGTTTATTGTTTTAAACCTAAACTCTGGGTGCCCCTATTTTCCGCACGGGCAGCTAGTAGTTTTGGTTTTGCAGATTTATATTCACAGGATCCTGGTTTACAGCTGGAATGATATCCGGAAAGCTCGGTATCCGTATATCACCTTCAGTTGTGCTTTGTATTATTTCCGCTGCTATGTAATTTAATGTAATCTCTGATATTTATCGAATGTAATTTATTCAATTATACTCTGTATATTCTTGTATTCTAATGGAATTGTTGTAATAGCAATGAAATGTTCTTCCGTCTGCGTTCTGTTTTGTCCTGTTCTCAACGATCAGGGGTTTCGAACGGTCTAGATCGGTTTAACGACTGATTCGGATCGAGCGAAATTCCTTGCCGTCACATTTGGTATCGGAGCTTTGGTTTACAGAGCTCGAGAACAAGACACATTAGAACCATACGAAAGAATTCATCTGATATTGGATTAGCAATATCCAATTAGAATGACTCGTTAGAGATGGGATCAGTAATATCCTAGAACGGGTGTGAAGAGTATATTTTTCAAATGAAAACAATTTTGTTTTGAAAATTTAAATCGTTTTATACGTATTTGAATATTTATTTATTTGGTATATAGACAATCCAATATATAAAGGTTTTGTATATACGCGTCATGAACGTATATTCGAAGTTTTAATATACTGGATAGATATAGGATTACACTCTAGTCGCTCGGAGATGATTTTGATGATGGAGCTCCATCACCAAAATTTATGTTCGTGTTTCGAAGGTATGATATCTATATATTTCCATTAGACTGGTGTGAGAACCAAAACCAATATAGCTAGAACACATTGTTGTGAATTGGCATCAAAAACATGATTTTTTGTATATATGTATCAAAATTATGAATTTGAAACTCTAATTCACTAATTGATTGATGTTTGTATTGTTTGTTTAATATTTTTGAACCATTATGCCTAATTGTATCAAATATTGAACTATATTGAAAATTGGTTGCATTTTCTTGCATATACATATACTTACATTGAACAGGTCATAGCAAGGAGGCTAGAGCCGAAGAATAAAATTTGTTTGCCCGACAAATAGGTACATGTTTACTATAATTTACTGTTTTGTTTGGGTGATGATGATTTTATGAGCCTATTGGCTAGCCGCTTGGCTTTTTCTTTTTCTTTTTGAGATCAGAAGGCCTATATGGCAATTTCGGGATTTTCCCGTGGCTCCCGGTGCAGGGAAGGTTATGGCGAAATTTTTCGAAAATTTAGGGTGTTAGCCAAATTTTTGAAAATTTGAAAATTCTCAGAAACTGAAAAGTTGGAGAATGGAAGCCAGATCGAACGTAGAGTTGATTAATCAAACCACTTTCGACTTCGTTCCTTTTAGGGGACGAAAAGTTTTAAGTGGGGGAGATTGTAATAACCCGGAAATTCTGAGCCAGTTTAAAATTTTTATTTAGGCAATTTTAGCGAATTTTGAATATTTAAAATAGATTATTTTAAATAATATCGACGAGAAAATTTATTCTGAATTGAAATTCGACGTATATATTATATACGGCGTCGTTAGAATATAAATAATTATATATAATTATAAATAGAATTGAAAATGGCGCGGTAGTTCGATAATTCGATTTCAAACTTCAATTGAATGTACCGGGTGCAAAACAATCCGGATTTTAGTGAAACCAAAAATAATAGGATCTAATTGAGAATATCTTTCCAACGAATCCGAAAAAACGAAATTTCATAGCGGGAATCAAAAGATATGTCCAGTTGAAAATTCTGAATAGTCGCTATGGAATTCAGGCCCTGAAAAATGGAAATTTTGCAAACGACCTCGGATTTCGACGAAACCACTTTTGTTGGATCCGTAGTGTTAAATTATTGCTAGATTCCAAATTTCATAATTTTTCGAATAAATATGTGAGCGTGGCAAAGGAAAACGCGTTTGACCAGTTTCAGTTGATTTTAATCGACTGGAAATTGGCCATTTTTCCAACGGTCTCAGAATTCGACGAAACTAGTTTTGTTAGGACCGTATCGTCAATACGAAGCCAGAAAATATTTTTCTGGAATTTTTAGAGTTAGTATGTGACCCCGGGAAATTGAAATGCGCGTTCAAATTCAATATATAGAGTTATATGTTGATTTTAACAGAAACTGATCGAAACGATCAAATCAACCTACGATACATATCCCATTGTGTTCGGAATGGGGTAAAATGCTATGGACGACAGGCGGTGGGCCTCGTTTCGAGGTCGTATGTAAAAGTCAACTTTTTGCAAAATAAATAATAAATTAAAAATTAAAACCCTCCCTTTTCCCTCTTCCCCTTAATCCCGTTCTGGCCCCCCCCATTTCGATTGAAATAAGAATAATGAAAAAAAAAAACTGCGCCCCTAATCACCTCGATGCAGCGCCTCCAGGTGGCTGCCGCCACCACCGACCGCATCCCCCTCCTCATCTCCGACCTCCCCTTCCCTCCACCCTCTTCCGCTCCCCTCCGACGAGGCACAGCTCGCCCCTTCCTCTTTCCGTCACGGAGCCCTGGCCAGAAAACCCTCTCCGCCTCCAGTAGCCTCCACTTACGCCCCTCATCCTCCCATTGCTCCGATCCGCCGCCCCACTCCGGTGTTCACCCTTGGCCTCACGCGCAACAGCCTCCAACCCACCCAACTCCGACGCTTACACTACTGTCGCGCCCTCCTCAAACCACATCCGACCCACTCAGCTCCACTCCGACGCAAAGCAGCCTTCTCCGGCGATCCGACGACTGCAAACCCCCCTTGTAAGCTCTTGCCCTCCTTCGGTTTTAGTTTTTTTTGTTGTTTATCTATTTAGAGTAATTGATTTCAAAAAGAGATTTAAAATCAGAGTTTATTTATGAAGAAAATATATACGTTGTTAAGAATTTTTAACATTTGAAAGGAAGAATTTTTAACCTTAAAAAGGCGAGATCTTTATATGTAAAAAGGCGAAATCTTTATATTAAGGAAAAGGCGTATTTTTAATGAATGAAAGACGATATTTTTAAAGGTGAAAAGATCGTATTTTTATGTGAATGTAGAAAGTAGAAATATCGGATTTTGATATAGTGGTGAGGATAAAAATATAATTTCTATATTATACAAAGGATAAAGATATAATTTTTATTCAAGTGGTAAGTTAGAAATTAGATTTTTATATATTGAATAGTGAAGTAAAAATTCGATTTTTATATATTGAATAGTGAAGTAAAAATTCGATTTTTATATATTGAATAGTGAAGTAAAAATTCAATTTTTATATATTGAATAGTGAAGTAAAAATTCGATTTTTATATATTGAATAGTGAAGTAAAAATTCGATTTTTATATATTGAATAGCATAATAAAAATTCGATTTTTAAATATATGAAGCGATTATAAAAATATGATTTTTAAATTGAAAGTTAATAAATAAAAATGTGATTTTTATTTTAAAGACATCAGTATATAAAAATGTGATGTTTGCATATGTAGTGAAAGCGGACAACGAAAGCGACAAAAGGCGAGAATGGCGAAGATTTCTATCAGTGAAGAGTCGTGATATTGGATAGCTTTCGGTGAGAATTTCTCACCTTTCAATTTCTTTTCTAGATATATATATACTAGGATGCAGACAGTGTTTAGTAGCACCCGACACAATCGTCCACAGACCATGGACTTGTTTGTTTGATTGCAAAAATTAGTTAGATTATTTGATTGAAATTGAATTGTTTGGTGAAATGAATGGATTTGATTGATGTGTGAATGGCGTGGGCCTTCACTAGACCGGGGATAAGGCTAGGCCTCGTCCCGTTTCTAGTATCGTGCCGTTATGCCGCCGAAATTTTCTAAAATAAGTTAGAAAAATAAAGATAGCATTTTATTTAATAAATGAACTGAATAGAAATTCATATGTTAAAATAAAATATTTTATCGTTAAAAATATAATTTTTAACGTGAAGTGAATAAAATATTCATTTACAAACCGGACGGTTTGTTTATGTACACCTATTTGAAGGACATCGATTGGGACGATAAATTTTACACATCGCCCAACTGCACAAATAAAATCTGTGTTTGATTGTTTGAAACCCCACACGGGTGTTGGGATGAAATTTGAAGTTCACTCATCCTGATTGATTAAATATGTCGATCGATTGATTGACAGGCTGTTATAAGCGTTAGATATCTATATTTGATGCTTATACAGTGTAGTGCACTTTGGTTGATGGTTGATTATTTTTCAATGCTATTATATACGTGTGATGTATGAAAATCCATATAATTAACATTATATGGTGATTGATTGGGCCTCATTCCAATCTGGAAAATAAAGAATATTATAAAATAAAGGTTCATGTGTTGACTGTACTCATCCGTTGAGATTAGTCATGTGTTGAACGAAATATTTTAACAATAAAATTTACATCTTTATTAATATAAAATAAAGGTTCATGTGTTGACAGTACTCATCCGTTGAGATTAGTCATGTGTTGAACGAAATATTTTGATAATAACAAATATTTTGATAATAGGAAATATTTGAAATAGAATTTTTGAAAATAGAAATATATGAAGCCGTGTTGATTAGATAAACGCCATTTTGACGTGAACGATATTTATATCGATTTTATTCATTTTGAAATGAATATTGAAAAGTGATTTCGAAATGAAATGAATTGAATATAAAGTGATTTCGAAATGAATTGAATATAAAGTGATTTCGAAATGAATTGAATATAAAGCGATTTCGAAATGAATTAAATATAAAGCGATTTTCAATTGCATATATAAGGAATTTGATTTGAATAGAAAACCAATTTGAATTGAATCGAATAGAAAACCACTTTGAATTGAATTGAATTGAAAACGAATTCGAATTGAATTTAAAACGAATTGAAATGAATTCAAATTGAATTAAAATTTGAATTGAATAGAAATGAATTTTAAAACGAATTTATAAGGTAAAATTCAATTTTGATTTGAATTTGAAATGGAAGTTGAAAATGCTTTTGAAACGAATTTAAAACGATTTATAAAACTTCGTTTTAAATAGGAATCGACGAAATATATATTATATATATAATATAATGGCCTGAATAGAACGCGCCGCGCCGCGACAGTTCGTGAATTTCGACCATTTATTTCAAACGGACATTACGGGAGATCCGACCGTCGGATTCTCCTAAAACCGGAACCGTTGGGTTCGTATCGAAAAGAGCTTCCTAACGAATATTAGTAATTTGAAATCTAACGGTTGGATTTGGAGTTACGTCCAAATCAAATTTGAAAAAGGTCGCTGTAAGTGCAGTTCGATAGCCATTGTTGGAAATCGATTGTATGGGCCTTAATAAAATTATTAAAAATATCAATAATTTGTGTAAAATCATAAGAAATGATTTGAGAAAAACTGGGGTGAAAAACTCCATATTTGAAAAGATGAAAATGGATTTTTATCGAAATGAACTAGTTTTGAACTAAATTTAAAACCCAATTATTTTTAAATAAATAAATTAGATTTAAAAAGGGTTTTTAAATAATCGGAATTTCTAACATATAATGATTGGATTTGAAATGGGTTTATCGTGAACGGTGTTTTAAATAACACTAGTTCTTTAACCCGAAAATAAATAGAATGTGATTTGGGTTTGTCGTGAACTGTGTT
The DNA here is from genome assembly GCA_030737875.1 of Allium sativum. NCBI lineage: Eukaryota > Viridiplantae > Streptophyta > Magnoliopsida > Asparagales > Amaryllidaceae > Allium > Allium sativum. The sequence goes on along the minus strand of CM060915.1, from coordinate 859,037,203 downwards.
TTAAATAACACCTAGTTCTTTAACCCAGTAAAAGGAGTTTTAATGAATCTGTAATTAGATTGAAATGTGAATCTATAATCTAAATTATCAAATTTAGAAATGAGCGAGAATGGAGTATCGCCAGTTTTGCTCCAAAGCGATAGTTAAATCTTTAATTAGATTTGAACGTGAAATGGTAATTAATTTTACCGATAACACCATGGTGTTAGATATGGAGTATCACCAGTTTTGCTTCATGGGATGAATAGGTGGGGATTGGGAAATAAAATAAATAATTACTTCGGTGTGGTTCGCTAATCTCGACTAGTTCAGAAAACCATAATTTGGTTTGAAACGACATCAAAAGGATGATTAAAGGATAAATTTTAAAGAATTTATCTTGGATAAAATTAATGGGAACTTTTCCCAAAAGATGTGGATATTTAAATAACAGAATATTCAGAATTGGAATGAGGCGTATGTTGTGTTTGTGTAACATTTGTTTTTAATATACGCGGATTGTTCGGAAAGGCCGGGTTTACACCCATTCTGAATAACCGATTCGACGATATGTCGAAGATGAAGACGGTGGTTGAAGACCGGAAGTCTTCACATCGTTTGGATAATTACTGACGATCCTGATTGGGCAGTACACCCAAGAGGATGGAAATAGTTGGTGGTCGTCCAGACGTACTTGGAGATGGATGGATATGCGAGGAAAGTGCCTCCGGTTTCGTTCAGACCCAGAACGGACTTGTAAATGGATTGTGTGTCTGACATTGGATTTTATTCTGTGTTGATTGATTTCTATTAAATATACATCTGTTTGGCGGCGGAGAATTTATTCTTTTGCTTAACGCCCTTCTCTGAGACGTACGAGCTCAGAGGTTGTATATCGATGGACATCAGTCGCATGGCATGAATTGCCTGTGTGGCACGCTAAGATGCAATAATCAAGGCTTCTGTTGAAAAGCAAAGTCTTGTGGTTGATGATCAAAGCACGGCCTTTGTGGCGTAGCTTTGTGTATAGCGTGGATTCGCGAGCCTCACACCTCGGTATGAGTCAAAAACGGGATAAGGACCCAAGGAGTGCATGACGTTTCTTTCTAGCTATGGTGGTGTCAGTGACTTACCAGCCCTGACATTTATATACTTTTCACCTATGTGGTTGTTGGAATGCGAGGCGCCTCGATTATAGGTCTGTAAGGACCGGGAAACGTGTGTTCAGGAATAACTAATCCTCTAACGTAAGTGATGACCGACCTTGGAGGATCCGGGGTTGCCCAGAGTGCGTAACCCTGAGGCATTTGCTAGAGTGTCTCGAACGCGGAGAGGAGCTTGCCCCTTGCCTCGACTCATGACGGAAATCCAATTTCCAATACGTGTATTTCGGCTTTATTTGTAGAGCCTAGTATGGCGACATAGTGGGATGGGGCACTCATGCCGTCTATGATTTATATTTTTGATTGAAATTGTTTTGACACTATACACTTATTATAGTATCAAATGATTTGTTTTAAACGTATCAAGCACGTTTGGCTGTTATAAGGTAAAACCCTATCCTCCGGCTTGCGTTGCATTGTGTGATGGGACCTGGGTCTTATAACAGCTTCATTTTTCGAAAAGGCATTGCGCTATTTATTCTATGCACTAGTATTCTTGGGAGGAAACCCGTTCCGTGCTATACGGCGTGGTCCCTTGAATTACTCTCTTTTAAAGTAAAGCTTTAAATAACTGTTTTAGTTCTCACACCAGTCACATGATTGACCTGGAGTTTATTGTTTTAAACCTAAACTCTGGGTGCCCCTATTTTCCGCACGGGCAGCTAGTAGTTTTGGTTTTGCAGATTTATATTCACAGGATCCTGGTTTACAGCTGGAATGATATCCGGAAAGCTATGTATCCGTATATCACCTTCAGTTGTGCTTTGTATTATTTCCGCTGCTATGTAATTTAATGTAATCTCTGATATTTATCGAATGTAATTTATTCAATTATACTCTGTATATTCTTGTATTCTGATGGAATTGTTGTAATAGCAATGAAATGTTCTTCCGTCTGCGTTCTGTTTTGTCCTGTTCTCAACGATCAGGGGTTTCGAACGGTCTAGATCGGTTTAACGACTGATTCGGATCGAGCGAAATTCCTTGCAGTCACACATAGGATATCACATATGTCATAGCATAATTCTAGATGTCATAATAGATGTCTTGGTATATGTTCATAACTTTTCTAATCAATCTAACTTGCATATGTGACTTGTCATATAGATCAACATAACCAAAACATGATGATTTAATTAATATGAACTAACTAGCATAGATGGTAACATCATGGCCTTTTTAACATGTATGATTCATCACAACTTAGCATATAAACTTTCAACATACATAACATCATCATAGCATGATTTACAACATATAAGATATCATCATCACATAACATTGGATTTACAATATACATGATAGCAAAAGGGGTTTACAACAACATATATGATAACTCACATCATCTACTCATAATCCATTCATAACTCAACCTAATTAAAATGATAATAATCTTGTTAAGATCATCATACTCACAATTTAGAGAAGAAAAGAGAGAGTTTTGCTTTGCTTTAGGGTTGAGAGAATTAGAATTGAATTTGCTTTTCTTCTTTCTTAGTTGGCGGCGGCTCCATTGATTTCCATGGCGATGGTAACTATTCTATTTTAATTAGGTTTAGGGTTAGCATTAGGATGTATTTATAGGTGTAGGAAGTTATTTAGGACCATTAGATTAACCCTGAACCATGAGAACCAATCAAATGCAAAATCTGCATTTGAGCGAATCGGCCCACGGGTTGACAGCCAAACACCCTGGATTAACCCCTAGTCGACCCAGCAAGGCTCGGGTCGACCCCAAAAATGGGTCGGTTCGGTTATTCCCCCTCCCAATTCGCTGTTTTGAACTTTTTCGCATATTTATTTATTTAATTTTTAATTTATATATATATATATATATCAATATATATATATTTCTCTGTGCAACCCATTTCACTTAATTCTTTTCTAAAAATTAAGTATACTTTAATTTGTGAATTTTAATGTTATAAAATTACGGGGTGTTACATATGCGCTGTGGAAGCTCAGGGTGTTATTTGCAAAAACGGGATTTTTGTTGAAAATGATTTTTTGGACTTGGCGGGGCCCACGCCGGAGCTGGGTGGCCAGAGGGTGGAGGCGGGCCTGACTGAACGTGGGGAGGTGGCTGATGGGTGGCGACAGCAGTGGTGGTGGGCGTGGTGGCTAGGGTGGTGGTGATTTGGGGGTTGGGTTTGTAGATCTAAAGAGGGAAAGAGGAGGAGAGAAAGGAGAGGAGGAAGAGGAGGAAGAGGAGGAGAAGGAGGTGGAGGAGGGGTGCAGCGGCTGCTGGTGGCGGGAAGGAGGAGGAGCGGCTGAAGAGGGAGCGATGGGTTCTGCTCTATTTTTTTTATCGTGCGTTTTGAATGAGGAGAGATAATGGAGGGTTGACCAAGTATATATTTATTTAATTCTCCAAAAAGTTAATTTTTCATTCGAACTCCAAACCAGACCCACCGACTGTCGTCCCTAGCTAATTATCCCCATTTCGGACACAATGTGATATGTCCCGTAAGCCAATTCAACTGTTACGATAAGTGTTTCTTTAAATTAAAATATAAATCAATATATTGAATTTTAAACGTACATTTCAATTTACTAGGGCCACATATGTACCCCAAAAATTCCAGAAAAATTATTTCTAGCTTCGTATTGACGATATGGTCCTAACAAAACTAATTTTGTCAAATTTGGAGGCCGTTTGAAAAATGGTCATTTTCCAGTCGATCCAAATTGACTAAAACTGTCAAAACACGTTTTCATTCGCCACGCTAACATACTAATCTGAAAAATTATGAATTTTGGACTCTAACAATAATTTGACATCCTGGATCCAACAAAATGGTTTCGTCGAAAACAGAGGTTGTTTGCAAAATTTCCATTTTTAAGGGCTACATTTCCATAGCGACTATTTTGAATTTTCAAATGGGCATAACTTTTTATTCCCGCCATGAAATTTCAATTTTTTGGATTCGTTGGAAAGATATTTTCAAATAGATTCTAATATTTTTGGTTTCACTAAAATCGGGTTTATTTTGAATCCTGTACATTCATTTGAAATTTGAAATCGAAATTTCCAACTACCGCACCATTTCCAATTCCTTTTATAATTAAAAATAAATATTTATATTCTAATGTCAATTCAAATAAATATATACGTTCTAATTCTATTCAAAATAAATTTCTTGTCGTTATTATTTAAAATAAATCATTTTAAATATTCAAAATTCATTAAAATTGCCAAAACAAAAATTTTAAATTGGTTCAGATTTTCCGGTTTGATACAATCTCCCCCACTTAAAATCTTTTCGTCCTCGAAAAGGAACGGAGAAGAAAGTTGTTTAACTAACCAACTCAACTTCCAGTTTGGCTTTCATTCTTCAACTTTCCAGTTTCTAAGAATTTTCCAATTCTTCAAACATTTGGCTAACACACTAAATTTTCGAAAAATTTCGCCATAACCTCCTTTGTACGGGAACATCGGGAAAATCCCCAAACCGCTACGCAGGCCCTCTCATCTCAAAAAGAAAAAGAAAAGGCCAAGCGGTTCATAAAATCATCATCACCCAAGAAATTAGTAAACATGTACCTATTTGTCGGGCATACAATTTTATTTCTCTGCTCTAGCCTCCTTGCTATGACCTGTTCAATGCATGTATATGTACATGTATGCCAATGCGATAAATTTTTCAATACAGTCCAATATTTGATACAATTTGGTTATTTGTACTGTTCTTTCACATAATGGTTTATTAGATAACAAATAATCATACAACCATCAATCAATTAGTGAATTAACGTTTCAAATTCTTAATTTTGACATATATACAGAAAATCTTGTTTTTGATGCCGATTCACAAAAAATAAGCCCTATCTAGTTTTGGTTTTCACACCAGTCAATTGGAATCATACAGACATCCCACTTTCGAAACTCGAACATAAATGCGGATGATGGTATACCGATCATCAGAATCATCTCCGGGCGACTAGAGTGTGATTCTATATCTATCCAGTATATTCGAGGCTTCGAATACACATGGATCAAATGTATATTCAAAATCTCTATATAGTTGATTGTCCAAATCAATGTAAAAATAACATTCAAATACAAATAATTGATTTAAATTTTCAAAACAAAAATTTGTTTTCATTTTTATTTTTAAAAACAACACTCTTCCCACTCGTTCTAGGATACTACTGATCCTATCTCTAACGAGTCATTCTCATTGGATATTACTAATTCAATCTCTGATGAATTCTTTCATTTAGTTCTAATGGGTCTTGTTCTTCGAGCTCTGTAAACCAAAGCTCTAATACCAAATGTAGCGACCCGAACTCCCTCGTGAAGGAAAGCCCGGATTGAATTGAGAACACGACAAATCAGAACACAAACATAAGAATATTTCATTGTATATTACAACAGTTTCATCAGAATACAAGAATACACAGAGTATGAATAAATATTACACATTTACCAAATATCAGAGATTTACAAGTTACAATGTAGCGGAAAATAATACAAAATGCAACTGAAAAGAATATACGGATACAGAGCTTTTCGAATATCATTCCAGCTGTAAACTAGGATCCTGTGAATATAAATCTGCAAAACCAAAACTACTAGCTTCCCATGCGAAAATAGGGGCACCCAGAGTTTAGGTTAAAACAATAAACTCCAGGTCAGTCATGTGACTGGTGTGAGAACTAAAACAGTTATTAATATTTATTTTAAAGTACGGTAAACCAAGGGACCACGCCGTATAACACGGAACGGGTTTCCTCCCAAGAATACCAGTGCATAAAACAAACAGCGCAATGCTAAATAAAGAACAATGAAGCAATTATAAGACTCAGGTCCCATCACACAATGCAACGCAAGCCGGAGGATAGAGTTTTTACCTTATAATAGCCAAAAATGCTTGGTACGTGAAATTTCATATTTTATTATTAACATAAGTGTATATTGTCAAAACAATTTCAATCATAAGTATAAATCATAGAAAGCATAAGTGCCCCATACCACTATGTCGCCATATATAGGTTTACAATTAAAACCGCAAAATGTCGTATTGGAAGTTGGATTTCCATCTGTGAACCAAGGCAAGGGATCGTCCTTACCGCTTCGAGACGTTCTAGCCCGTGTCTCAGGTCAGAGCTCGAGTGACCTTTGGATCGTCCGGGCCGGCTCATCAAAGTGCAATGTGGATTAAAAAACCTTGAACAATACGTTTACCCACCCTATGGGGCATAAATGAGCCAAATGACTCCATCGGCCCCGGATAGACAGATATAATAGAGGCGCTTTGCAATCCATCATCCACAAAAGTAAAATGTCAGGTCTAGTAAAACGCTGACACCACTCCTAGCTAGAAGGAAACGCATGCCCTCCCTGATGTCCTCTCCCGTTTCTGGTTCACACCGGGGTGTGAGGCTTGCGAATTAACACTACACAAAGCTACGCTATATTAAAGCCGTGCTTTGATCATCAACCACAAGACTCTACTTTTCAACTGAAGCCTTGATCATTTGCATCTCAGCATGCCACACAGGAAATTCACGCTATGCAACCGATGTTTATCAATCACACAGAATGAAATCCAATGTCAGACACACATCCATTTACAAATTCGTTCTGAGTCTGAACGAAACCGGAGGCACCTTATTCCTCCCTCATATGTCCAATACAAGGGAGAGTCCCTCGCATATCCGTCGATCTCCAAGTACATCTGGACGATCACCACTTATTACCTCGTCTTGGGTGTACAGCCCAATCAAGACATCAGTAATCATCCAAACGATGTGAAGACCTCCGGTCTTCAACCACTGTCTTAATCTTCGACACATCGTCGAATCAGTTATTCAGAATGGGATAAACCCAATCTTTCTGAATAACTCGCGTATATAATAAACAAGTGCTATAAAAACACAGCATACGCCTCATTCCAATCCAGAATATTCCTTTATTCCAATATTCTTATACTTTGGGAAAGGTTCCCATTAATTTTATCAAAGATAAATTCTTTAAATTTATTCTTTAATCTTCCTTTGGATATCATTTCAATCTAGTTAAAGATGCATTAAAACTCCACTTGGTTTTAATCTTCCCAAAAATCAAAATTAACGATTTCTTAACTTGGCAAATCATATCCTGTCTTCAACTGGGTTAAAGAACCAATGTCATTTAAAACCCGGTTCACGACAAACCCAAAATTACATTCCATTCCATCAGCCTTTAACCGTAAATTAGTAAGTGGACAATTCCCTAAGTATTAACCCCGAAGGCCAAAACCAACATTAGATCAATACCCATGAAACCATTTAACTTAACTAATCTCCAATTATTTTCTGATTTTCTTAACTCCATTGGGTCTAAGAACAATATTGTTAAAGATACCGTTCCCGACAACCCAAAATCACATTCCATTAACAATGGAATCTTAATGGAAAACAAATCGATATATATATATATAATCGATATAAACTTCCATATCCAACTGATAATATAAATGGAATAACGACAAGGCCTTTTAAATTCCATATATATTAACCATCTTCCTCTATAGAAGCTTACTTCGATTATTACCAAATCGAATTCCATTCAATTCCAATTTACTATGTTAAATTGGAAAACTTTACTTTAGGAAATCTCCTTTAAATCTTAACAAAAGATTTATATATTCCAAATCCCATTTCACTATAAATCGGGTTAAAGAACGAATGTCGCTAAAACACAGCTCACAACAAACCCAATTCACATTCCATCAGTCTCTAACCGTAAATTAGTAAGAGAGCAATTCCCTAAGTGTTAACCCCGAAGGCAGAAACCAACATCAGATCAATACCCAGAAAACCATTCAACTTAACTGATCTCCAGTCAGTTTCTAATTTTCTTAACTCCATTGGGTTTAAGAATAGTATTATTCAAGATACCATTCATGAAAAACCCAAAATCCAATTTAATATTAAATACAAGGCTCTGAATAGAAAATATATCCGCTTATATTCAATATCGAATTCTGAAATCGACAAATATCGTATTGGAATAATGATATATCCATATCTTCCAACTTCCTCCACAATATCCGTATAATCACGGTATCCAATATCGAAATATTACAAAGATAATTTCAATTTAAATCCATTCCAATTCATATATTGGAAATCCTAGTTATTTTTAAAACCATTTCAAATCCAATTTATTTATTTAAAAATATTGGGCTATAATTCTAGTTAATAACTAGTTCATTTCGATAAAATTCAATTTTTATCTTTTCAAATATGGAATTTTTTCATCCCAATTCTTTTCAAATCATTTATTATGATTTTACACAAACTATTGATATTTTTAATAATTTTATCAAGGCCTGTACAGTAGATTTTCATAAACGGCCATCGAACTGCACTTACATCGACCTTTTCCAAAAAAAATTTGGACATAATTCCAAATCCAACCGTTAGATTTCTAAGTTCTTGCATTCTTTAGAAAGCTCTTTTCGATACGAACCCAACGGTTTTGGTTTTAGGAGAATCCGACAGTCAGATCTCCCGTAATGTCCGTTCGAAGTCAATGGTCGAAATTCACGAACTGCCGCAGCGCGGCGCATTCTATTCAGGCCATTTTATTATATGTATAATATATATATATATATAATATTTCATCGATTTCCATTTAAAACATAATTTATAAATCGTTTTAAATTCGTTTTCAAAACGATTTCAACTTCATATTCAATTTCAAATCAAAATTGAATATTCCGTATCATCGATATATAAATGATAGTATTTTCAAAACATTAGATTTGGAAATCAATTCCTTTTCTATATTCCTTATATAAATGAATAAAATCGATATAAATATCATTCACGTCAAAATGGCATTAATCTAATCAACACAGCTTTATATATTTAAATATTTTCATGTCCATCCCAAATCGAACATCAAAAATCATATTTTGATTCTTTTCTGAATATTATTTGAAAAAATACGTTATTTTAAAATAATCGTTATTTTAAAATAATCGTTATTTTAAAATATTCATTATTTCTGAACTGGAATCAGATACAGTCATATACCATATAATGTTGATTATATGGATTTCATACAACACATGTATATAACAACAATAATAAACAGTCAACCATCATCTGGAGTGCATTCTATACTGCATAAGCATCAAATATAAATATTTAATTCTTACAACAGCTTGTCAATCCATCGATCGATATACAGCTAATTATTAGGACTAGTGTATGTCATATATCATCCCAATACCCATGTGGGGTTTCAATCAACAAATAATGAATTTTATTTGTGCAGTTGGGCGATGTGTAAAATTTATCGTCCCAATCAATATCAGTCAAATGGGTGTACATAAACAAATCATCTAATTTGTAAATGAATATTTATTTTATTCATATACACATTAAAAATTATATTTTTAACGATAAATTATTTTATTCAACATATAAGTATTCTATTCAGTTCATTTACACAATAAAAATGATATTTTTTTGTTCTAACATATTTTAGAAAATTTCGACGGCATAACGGTACGATATCAAAATCGGGTGTCTAGCATTACCCCTATCCTGATATTGGCTCGCGCCGTACACACATAACAATTCTAATCAATTCATTTCACCCAAAAAACCAAATTCAACCAAATAATCTAATTAACCAAACAATCAAACAAGTCGTCCATGGTCTGTGGACGACGGGGGAACAATTCACATATGCAGTTATAAAATAAATAACTGTATAAGAAAATTATAGTGAGGAGTTCTCACCTTTGGGATCCACTCCAACATTTTTATTTTTGAATTTCAGAATAGTCCTGACTTGCCTGAAATTCCAATGCAATCTTCTTCACGCTATTCATAGTAAAGTCACTTTTTTATTTCAGTTCTAAAATTTATATTTTTACTTCGCTAAAAATTATATTTTTAATACTCTACATATACAAAAATCATATTTTTAATGTCGCTACATGTACATAAAAATCATATTTTTATAATGCTACTACATAGGTAAAAATCCTATTTTTATCTTTTTAAAAACATTTCCATGCCATACAATAGTTAAAAATTATATTTTTAATCTCGCCAAAAATATTTCCTTCCTACGATAAAAATTCTATTTTTAACTAAGCAAAACTGATATTTTACATAACTAAAAATCATAACTTTATGTAATTAAAACTCATAACTTTGTATAAATAAAAATTATAACTTTATAAAAGTAAAAATCATAACTTTACATACTTCATACGTCAAAAACCATAGAAGCTTTAAAGCGGAGAAAACTCACATATTTTCTATCGCCCAGATTTGTTGTTCTGGTTCCTGAATTTGCAAACGAGCTCCAATCTTCACACCATATTTTTTCTAGCTTAAACGCGCCATTCCGGACAACTTTCGCCTAGTGGTCTTCCTTCCAAAAATGTGCCATTTCACCGGAAATCGTGAAAAGACAGTATTTTGACAGTGTTTAGACAAAAGACTTTGGATGCGTTTTCCCGACAGCTCCACAATCCAAAATAGGACTATCATATACCAAATCGAAGAGAAAATCGTCCTCTTCGAATTTGGTACTGTGGAGTTTTGGCCAAAAGCGCTCGGTTTGGGAGTTATAGGCTTTGTAAGCTCAGGGTGTTATTTGCAAAAACGGGATTTTTGTTGAAAATGACTTTTTGTACTTGGCAGGGCCCACGGCCGGAGCTGGGTGGCCAGACAGTGGAAGCGTGCCTGACTGGACGTGGGGAGGTGGCTTAGGGGTGGCGGCGGCAGTGATGGTGGCCGTGGTGGCTAGGGTGGTGGTGATTTGGGGGTAGTGTTTGTAGATCTAAAGAGGGAAAGAGGAGGAGAGAGAGGAGAGGATGAAGAGGAGGTGGAGGAGTGGTGCGGTGGCTGCTGGTGGCAGGAAGGAGGAGGAGCGGCTGAGGAGGGAGCGATGGGTTCTGCTTTTTTTTTATCGTGCGTTTTGAATGAGGAGAGATAAAGGAGGGTTGACTAAGTATGTATTTATTTGATTTAATTCTCCAAAAAGTTAATTTTTGATTCGAACTCCAAATCAAACCCACTGACTATTTCGATTAGTTTTTCTTTAAATTAAAATATAAATCAATATATTGAATTTTTAACGTACATTTCAATTTACTGGGGCCACATACGGACCCCAAAAATTCCAGAAAAATTATTTCTAGCTTTGTATTGACGATACGGTCCTAACAAAACTAAATTCGTCAAATTTGGAGGCCATTTGAAAAATGGCCATCTTCCAGTCGATCCAAATTAACTAAAACTGTTAAAACACATTTTCATTCGCAACGCTAACATATTAATCCCAAAAATTATGAATTTTGGAATCTAACAATAATTTGACATCCCGGATCCAACAAAAGTGGTTTCGTAAAAAATGGAGGTCGTTTGCAAAATTTCCATTTTTAAGGGCTACATTTCCATAGCGATTATTCTGAATTTTCAACTGGGCATAACTTTTTACTCCCGCTATGAAATTTCAATTTTTCGGATTCGTTAGAAAGATATTTTCAAATAGATTCTAATATTTTCGGTTTCGATAAAACCCGGTTTATTTTGAATCCTGTACATTCATTTGAAATCGAAATTTCAAACTACCGCGCCATTTCCAATTCCTATTAAATTAAAAATAAATATTTATATTCTAATGTCGATTCAAATAAATATATACGTTATAATTCTATTCAAAACAAATTTCCTGTCATTATTATTTAAAATAAATCATTTTAAATATTCAAAATACATTAAAATTGCCAAAATAAAAATATTAAATTGGTTCAGATTTTCCGAGTTGTTACACCCAGCCACCGTAGACTACCATTCGCTACTGCACCACCGCCGAAACTTCCGCCTCACTTTTCTTTATTGCCGATCTTCAGGGTCGATCTCCTGTAATGGACAACACTACCTCGAAATTAGCAAAATACGTAACGACCATTATCATTATTCATGGTGATTATCAACCACCACGATGCACCGAGTGCCACCAAATTTCACCATTAGGACGACCTCACTATGCTCTTCAACTTTGTAGTTGATGACTTTCCAAATTCGCTATGGTATTAGAGAAAAAATAAACTTTAAATTGAGCTAAAATATAAAATAGTTGGTATTGATTTAGGGATTTAAGCTTACGGTTAATTTAGGGTGATTATATAAAGTGTATATTTTAGGTTTATTATTATTTTATTCGATTATTTTATTACTACAGGCCTATCGCTAATTCCGTTTGTCATTTATTTATTCGTACAATCATATACGAACTCTAATTGGGATGAAAATGGACATCATGCTATAGTTTGACATTTCGGACTCAATGAAACTGGTTTCGTCGAAATCCGAGTCATTTGTGCAAGTAATGCTAGTTTGAGTTCAAATTATTGATTTATTCATATTTTAATTTGCATATGCTCACAAAATAATTTTGACGATTCGAAACTTGAAATCTAGCAATAATTAGCAATTACGGATTTAATAAAATTTGTTTCGTTGAAATTCGAGGTCGTTTGAAGAATGGCTCTTTTAAAGGTCTAAATTAAATCGATTTCAAAACACTTCAATATAGTAATAATTTGTTACTAACGTACATATTCAAATAAAATTTCATTTAGCTTCAAAATAAATTGTTTTAGATTTTAAACTTAACATATTGAATTTTAAGCTAAATTGATAGTCGATATATTAAAAATCCTTTTATTTTATTAGATAAACCATTATGGTTTATAAACGATTCCATAGCGACTTTCTGTAAATTTGATTTGGACATAACTCAATATCTACAAGGTGAAATCTCGAATTTTCTCTTTCATTAGAAAATTATAATTAAATTAATTCAGACGATTTTTCTTCAAAGAATTCCAACTTATACTGGATCCAGTATATTAATTTGAAGTTCAAAACGTAAAACTACAAACTAGCGCGACGCTGCGGCTCATTTTATAATTAAATATAATTATACATTCAATCTTCGTTAAATAAACGAATTCCTTATTAAAATTCAAATCTAAATTTAATTAAACCCTTTTATATTGTCTAATTCATACTATATTGCAAATTACAACATATCTTGATTATTACAAAATTATTATTTTATTTCTTATATTAATACAATATTCAAAACCATTGAATTCAAGTTGTTTATATTTCATATACCATCTAAACTAATTTTAAATATTCAACTAAACAATTAAAAATCCAGGTCGTTACAACTATTGTGTTGTTTGAAGACAGATGGAAGGTTGGTTTTTAGTCTTGAATTCGTAAGAGAATCCACAGAGAAGATTGAGATCATCTAAAGTGATTGAAGAAGCTCAGTCCAAGCAGAAGAGTTACATGGACAGGAGTAAGGATTTGAAATTTTTGTTGGAGATAGAGTCCCTATCAAAGTGTCATAGATGAAGGGCATGTTCAATTTTGGAAAATCCCAAAAGCTTGCATCAAGGTTTATTGGACCTTTCCCTACATCGTAAAGGATTGAAAAGCTTGCCTATAGAGTAGAGCTACCTATAATTTTACGGGAATCCACAACGGGTTTCACATACCACATTTACGAAAGTATGTGTATGCTTCGATAGTACGTGGATTTATAGGCACTGGGAGGACTGGTGGTGGAATCTAACTTAACTATCGTAATACTACTAGTTGGGAGGACTGGTAGCGGAACCTTATTTAACTATTGTAATACAACCAATGAGAGTTGTAGATAAAGATAAAAGGAAATTGAGAAACAAGACGGCTAAACAGAAGAAGTGCTGATAATAGAGACCACAACTGGGAAACCGAAGGCAAAATTAAAGAGGCTTATCTTGATTTGCTTTTGGTATGATCTATATTGATGTATAGGTCAGAAACTAGTACGGTATGCTAGTTTAGATAACATTGTTTGCTTGATTGCTTATTTCTATATGATTTTTTAGTCTTTGTTTAAATTTCGAGGACGAAATTCCCTAAGGGGGGAGAATGTAACTTCCTTAATTTTTGGGAAACATTATTCAAGAATTTAGCTAAAGGTAAATAAATGGAAGTAATATATTTGATCAAGGAATGAGATTTGTGCTTAATAGATTAATTAGAAGGGTTTCCTTAGAAAGAATTTAACTAACCAAATGTGCATATAATAGGGAGATACTGTAATACCTCATAATTTTAAAGGACATTAGTAATAATAAACTAAAGGATACTTAATTAAATATTGGGAGTTAAATAAAACGAACTGTACCATTGCATTTGTCTCGGAATTCTGGTTAAGATAGACTCCGAGTTTGCATAAAACAGATATCATATGAGGAAGATATAAAGGTTAGAAGTTCGTATACATATAAGTAGGATATATGTAAATAAAACAACCTAGAAATTCAAAATAAATCAAAGTGACGAAGCGGGAAAAAGGGACGATAGCAGGCGAGAATTGGACCCGTTATGGGTCGACCCATGCCCGGTCTGGGTCGATCTGTGGGCTGACCTAAGGTCTGGTGGATCGACCCAGGGGTCAACCCTGGTGGGGGTGGGTCGACCCATCCCCGATCCGGCGCAGTGCATTCTTCTGTTTTTGAACGTGTTTGTTGGCCACGTTCATGGAGGATAGTCTGCATAAATGCCAGCATTTCTATTATTTCCTATACCTAAATTATCTTCATTCTTCCACCTCCAAACTTAATTCTGAAATATAACAATGGAGACAAGGAAATTCTGCCTTAGCTTGGATCGAATTAGACTATCTTCTACAACACCAGTCTATACATATATCTAAGACATTTTTTGTGCACCGATCCAACCTCTGTGAGTTCATGTTACTTTTAGACATAAAGTTTAACAGTAACCTTGACATATTAATAAACCTAGATCTGAACCTATGCCTGTTAAGAAACTGATTCATATCTAAACATTTCTATTATTACATGTATTCTTCTATACTCCTATTCTGCTATTCGATTCTTATATGCCTATTTCTGTTCTTCTCCCTCTCCTATTCCCTTTTTATTTTACAAGCCTAGGCTATCTTCGAGCTTAGGCCAATATCCCTGAAACATATATACAAACGAAATTGGGATAATATGGGAATGATAACAATATGACTGAAATTTAGGGGCATAACTTGTACTATGGAATATGAATGAATTTTTGTGCATATATATATATATATATATATATATATTGTATTATGACTGGAAATTTAGGGGCATATAAATCTGTAGGCTTACTTTAAAGATTAAGCGAAACATGTTAATGAAACTGTACGTAACCCGTGAAATCTGTTTAATCCATAGGCTTAAGTAAATCTTTTAAAATGGTGGGGTTAAGTAATCCTTAACCTGTTTAATCTGTTGGGGTTATATGAACCTGTTAACCTGTTAATCTGTGGGGGTTATGCGAACCTGTTAATCTAGAAGGCTTAACCTGTTAAAAATCCTAGTTAATTGGGGACACAGGTTTAGGGGTTTGACTTGTGCCATTTGCTGTGTGTGGCCCATATCAGTACATAACCCATTCTGGTATTAAAAGGGGACCCCGTACTAGGTAGGGTCAGGGCACGCATACTGAACTGATTATAAGAGGTTTATCTAAAAAGGGGGTGTGTACGGGCGCATTCCAACGGAGTCACGGGCGTGCATGAGTCTGGTCTGTGATGGGAAAATAAGCTGATGTAGCACCGCTAAACAGATCTGTGTCCTTCTGTGTTGCCACTTTAGGGAGCAATACACCCTACTGTGGGGCCGACACAGGGTATTTACAAGTTAGGGAGCCGATCGCTTGGGGGGTAGTAATTAGAGTACATCTACTCCTGTCTGTTTTCTGTTGAGGTACCTATTACTTCTTTTTACGTTAACACCCGTTATTTCTGTTGAGGTGCTTGTTATTTGTGTTTGGGTAAAACATGTTACTAGAATACACCTAGAACTACCATTATGTTTCTGTTGGGATCATTCTGTTTTTGTTAAGTAGTTAAGGGTTACCTAAACTTGTCACATAACTATTATACTAGTATTGGCCCAGAGAAAAGTAACATAGAAGAGTACTTGGTCCATATTATCCTGTTCATCCTGTTTATACATGTTATATGATACTGTATCTCTCATCCAGTTTTATTTGCCTATCATGATACTTTTACTTCTTTATATGCTTAAAGACACTGGACTCACCAGACTTTATGTCAGACCCTTTTTGTTTCCCTTTCTCTCTTTCCTTTCCTTCCCCTAGGTTCTCAGGGTAGGAATGCTCAGTCGTGGTTAGGACTCTCTCTGTTTCTGCTTGGATCTGCTTTGATGTATCACTTCGACTACTGGTCTACTCTGTTATGGCTATTATTGGGGATTATGATTTTACATTTCTATACTCTAATGGTTTTTAGCGTAAGACAGCTGTTATGGTTTCATGTATTTGGTTTCAGTATTTTAACCTGATGTTGTAACTGGTTTTGAGATTACGATGTTTTTCTACTAAGTAATGAAGTTTTAAATTTCCACTGCTATTTTTATATCTGTCTTGTTAGATTCTGTTTCTGTTTACCTATAACGCTTCATGGAACTTAATGCATTCTAATAAAGAGTGTCATTAACGGACGTGGGGTGTCACATATAAGAGGAGGGAAAAGTTGGAACTTTCGGCCTTATATGTTTATATATCATATTCTCTAGCACTGTCTTCATTTTCATTCACTTCTAAAACATACAAGAAGAACTAAAGAGAGGCCGACCATTAAGCTTAGGAGAAGAAGAAAGTAAAACTAGGAAATTTAGAGTACAAACATTCACGTCAACAAGTACCACAACCTCAATCTGATCAAGGTGAATAATACTCTCTACCCATTTTGGTTTCTGTTATTTAGGTATAACCAAAATATATATTATTGTCTATGATTATTCATAGTTGTTCATGATTGATTCCATGTTATTATTGATGCTACATACTAGTTGTGAATTACCTATATTGGTTTTGTGATATATGTTTACTATGAATGAAAATGAATATTGGAATTATTATAAACATGTTTGTGGAGATGGGTTTCGAATTCCATGATTTTCTATGATTGTATGAATTTATTATGAATTTCCTCAGGGTTTTATTCTTTAGGAAAAATTTCACTTTAATAATAGTGTTAACATTTATATTCATATGTTTATGAATTACGTATGCTTGTATAGTACAAAGTACAGGAAATTATATATACTTTGGTCAAAATACTTTTTATAAACTAACAGGATTTCAATAAAAATAGTAGGGTTGGAAAAAAGATATGCTTCATGAAGAAATAAATTAGTTTTACCTAAAATTACGATTGGTGATATTTCTAAATCCGAAAGCACCCTTTCGACAAATTCGGAACCCCTATTCTGTAGCATTGAAGGCTTGAAATATCACAAGTATGGTATATGAAGTATTCAAATTGCCACCTCTGTCCTTTGGGTTTTGGTTTGGTCCTGATCCTTATGGTTATTTTGGTTTTTGAAGACAACCGCTCCAAAAGAGGCTTTTGCCTCGACTCCTTCGGCTAATTCGAAGAGGTGCTTTCCTTAAAAGAACTATTTTATTAAGAAGGATTTTTAAACTACAAGTTTGGAAAGATTAGTGGCTTTAGCCTCCACACTTTTTGGTGGAATCGAAAGGGGTTTGTTTTCCTTAATTCATGCTTTATGAGGTCGCTGCATCTATTTCTTTTGGTCTCGGATGAAGGGATCCCTTAAGAGGAAAATATGTTTGAATTGAAAGGCTATTGCCATATAACTCAAAAGTTGTTTTATAACTTCATCATATAAGGAGAAAGAGGTTATCACCTTGCTACCTTTTGAAAGTCGAAAGGGGTTATCATATTATAAATCTTAAATGAAGAAATAAGAGACTATCATCTCAACATTCTTCTACTACTGCAGGGTGAGTTTATTAACATAGGATTCAGTATCGAATTGCTTGAAGATTGCTTGTTAGTTTTGTTTCCCATTGAGCCTGCCAATGTAAAATATGCCAAGAGGATATTGTAATGACTCGTTGCCTTAGAGTTAGATTGTCACAGTAGATGTTGAACAGGTTAACAAGTAAGATGAGCAATTTCCATCTATCATTCCGTCAAAAGATGTCGGAGGGGCTATTTTCATAAAATTGTTTTGTAAAATGCTTTTGAAACCCAGGGCTCATGCCTATGACCATGGTGACATCCCTAGTGTCAGTATGAACTTTTTATACTTGTTTTCCAAAATACATAGAGGTTTATCCTCTATCCTTATTTGGACGATAGGATCATTTTATAAACTAGGTTTTCTAAACCGAAGCCCATGCTTTTAGAACCCATGAAGCCATTGCCGATGACGATATTCCTTTATAAACCTATTTTCTATAAAATTTTCCTTCAATGCCTATGAGGTCTGTAAGGAAATTTTCTATAACCAAATGTTTTGAGGTTCTACCCCATTGTCTATCAACAATGAAAATGACAACAAGGTGAATTTTTAAAAATATTTTCTAACAGGGAATAAAGGCTTTGCTTCTATTTCTTATCGACGTTGGTTGATGATGGGCATTGATTGTCATTTGTTGTGTGAAGCTGGAAGGGTTACCCCATTGGAATAAATTAAATATGAACTTTGACGTCTACAAGGGAGTCGAAAAAGATTGGGAATGACACAAGTATTGTACCCACTGTAGTGTAAATTGGACTATGATTTAAACCATTGAAATGTTTTTGTTGTTTGGTAATTGGCTATTGGTTTAGACATTGCATTTATGTGAAACATTGAGAGGGTCCATTGGGTGAAAAATAAGGAAGCACTAATTAAATTAAATTATTGACAATGGTATCTAGACCCATTGCTTCACATAGTATGTGGGATTTAGGAATGAGCTTCCGATTTCGTTTCAACAAGGAGATGGTTTAGTAGTGATGAACCCGATTGGTGGTTCGACTAGCCTTAGCATGGTTTGCCGTAATGTGGTCTTATGGAGTCATGGATGCATGTTTGTTTGTGATTGCTTTGTTTTGGGCTTTACTAGGTTTGACATTATTCTGGGAGTCGATTGGCTCCAAAGATATGGGGTGGTGGTAGACTGTGAGGGATTTTTGGTGATAGCTAGAGCGAATGATGGGCGGAGGGTAGTGTTTGGTGGTCTACATAGTGATGGGGTAATGTCTAGTTTTCTATATTCCCTCGACATCGCGCATGATGAGTTGTCAGGTTTGCCTGTGGTTGGCCAATATCCGGATGTAACACCCCACCTCTGCTAGGGTCACTCACAAAGGGAATGCACTAGTTTTGGAGGAGCGTTATCGAGGTAAACAAATACAAAAATATTACAAGACAGAACATAAATAAAACAGCGGAAGAATCAAAAGATAAATTTCATTACTTTCAAAATAGTCAAAGCCTTTTTCATTCAAAGTACCAAATAGCCAAAGTCATTATTTTCCATTACAATAAATTCTGTCTTGCATAAACAAAGAAGCATAAACTTAAAACATCAAAAGTAGCTTAATTCCCCCAAGGTAGCAGAAAATGCAGCCATTGCGTAGCTCAAGATCAAACCGTACATGAGCTGAACCGAAAGCAAGTGGAATCCAAGCTAAGTGCTAGAGTTTCCTCCCTGAGAACCTGGGGGGAAACGGAAGAAAAAGAGGCGAAAGAAAACGGGTCAGTCATAAAAACTGGTAAGTCCAAGTGACTTTCAGCATAAAAACAGATAAAGGTAACATGACATGTATAAACTGAAAGTAAACATAAGGATGCTGTCAAGATGGGCAAGATAGACTAAGATAACATGATAAATCAAGTATAAATCAAGTATAGCAACACATATTCAAGGTTTGCTGCATCAACTGTACTAGAATTCCAAACCCATGTCTTATATAAATCATGAAACAATCCCTTGGCCCAATATCATGAAATGACCCATTTCTAGGTCCAACAAAACGATCCACTAGTCGATCGGCTCCCTACAAGTTCTAGCTCGTCATGTGTCTGTGCCATACGGCCCTATCACGAATGAAGTCACCCGTGCTAGGTCCACCATAGGGTGTATCAAGCCCTATGGTGCCAACCACCGACACGAATCAAGAATGCACAGATAAACCTATTGATGCCCAATGCCTGCTTTTTCAACTCCGGACCACGTGCACGACCATAGCCCACCTGAACCTACACTGGCGCACCAACACAGCCGTCGTTCTGGTCGCTTACAATAAGCCCAGTAATCGTGCCCCCACCCTGCCTAGTTCCAGGGTACCATGATACATCTAGTGGGTTACTGCTGAAATGGACCGCATAACTAGGGTTTCCGTCCAGCAAGTTAAGTGTTGTCATTTAAATTCGATACTTAACCCTTATCAGTCTAGCATGTCAAATTGGCTAAGTGTTGTCATTTAAGTTCGTGACTTAGCCCTACAATTCATGTGTCAAGTTGGTTAGGTGTTGTCGTTCAAGTTCATGACTTAACCACACCAATCATATCTCAAGTTGGTTAAGTGTTTTCTTTCAGATTCATGACTTAACCCTATCATGTGGCATTAATTCATTAATTCACCCCAACCTCTCACATTAGACCTGTTGTTGTGGTCACTGGATATGCCGGGCGGTTCCGGGAAGATTTACACCACAACTCAGTCTAACCTCGGGTTTCAAGCGCGATATGACCAACTACTCACATTGGATCCTATTGTTTGCAGTCACTGGATTTGCCGGGCGGTTCCGGGTAGATTTACACTGCAAACTCAACCCAACCTCGAGTTGGCCATTTTCAGTTTCATTCTAGTGTCATGTCCATGTTCAAGTTTTCATGTCGAGTTTGTGTCAAGTTTTCAAGGCAAGTTTCGTGCCAAGTCTCCTATAATTTCCAATTTTTCCCAACGTTACCCCATCTAAATATTAGGCTAACAAACTTAGCCTAATTTTTCGTTCGCATGATTTTTGGAATATAATATTAGGCTAAAAACTTAGCCTAATTTAACGTACACAAAATTGGCATAAAGCAATTTATTAACATAAGCATGACATAGGTGTAAACTTGGCATCATCGGCATAGTCAATATGAACATCATAGGTGTGAACTTGCAAAATAATCAACATGAATATCATAGGTGTGATCTTGTAGCGTAGATTGAACCAACATACATATATGTGAATTTGTAACATAGACTAAATCAACTTACATATATGTGAACTTGCAAATCAATCACGAACATATGAATAAGTGTGAACTTGAAATATGACATAGGTTTAACATATACACATAAACATGTAGATCTAACATTTGGTCACATATGTGATATGATTTCACAACCTAAAACTTGCATAACATGATAAACTGCTCAACTTGTCATCACGGGTTATATTTCAAGTTCATATACATATGAATAGACTTGTTCATTAATTCCCAATTCAATATGATAATAAAATAGAACCACAGGCATAGATCAATATCATTCAATTCCACATATAACATAATAAACATTATTCTATTATCAATCTATTTTCAAGGAATAACATAACTAAATTGACTAAAACATCGCAGGCATATAGATCTGATAACATTATTGATCATGAAAAGGTTTGAATAATAATCTAGTTTCAAGAACATGGATAGATCTAAAATAGAAAAATCCCCAAAATCAAGATCCAAGAACAAATAAGGAAAAGGTCTGAATAGAAAATCAAGCTTAGGTCTGATTTCATAGTTATAATCCTTGGTAATAACCTCACGATCATGAATCTTAGGTGATTAGTCACGATTGTCCTTGTCATAGTTATAGGCAATAGTCTTATATTCACAGTCATATGCATATGCATTGTCTTATGTTCACCATCATAGTCATAGGCATAGTCTTATGTTCACCGTAATAGTCATAGTCATAGGCATAGGCATAGTCTTATGTTCACCGTCATAGTCATAGGCATAGGCATAGTCTTATGCCATTAACAATAGTTTTAACGTCGTAGACAATATTCCCAATAGTCAAGATCTAAGAAGAAAACAAGAATAGATATGAATCATACATAAATCACTTCCAATTTATACAATGCTCATATTAGATTTATAGTTTTTATCTAAAAGTAACTGGAACTTACAGATCGTGGTCTAAGAAATTTAGATGCAGAAGTCAAGTCTAGAAATTTGTCATAGAACGTTGCGATGTCGCTGATCTATTCTCTTGAATTGTTGTAGAAGCGTTGATCTTTGATTTGAATCGAGTTTGAATGCTTAAGCTTTAATTTGGAGGCGGCGACCATGGTTCAAGAGGTATTTAAACAGCATTTTGATGTAAGAATGATTTGTTATGAATTAGGTTAGGCCTTAGGGTGTATTTATAGGGGTAGCAACTAGTTTAGGCCCTTAGATTAACCCTAGAATCAATCCGGACCATCAAGACACGTCTCAGGATTCAAAAATGGGTTCTGGGTCAAAACAGGCCGACCAGGTCGACCTGTAAGGGAGGAGGTCGACCACATGGTCAACCTGGGGGGTAGGTCGACCACATGGTCGACCTGGCCCCCAGATCGACCTGCCTGGTCCTATGCTGCCTAAAATTTGCTGAATCTTCTACAGGCCATAACTTCTTCATCCGGACTCCGATTTTCGAAAACTCGGACTCTATTTCATGTAAAATTTCGAGGCGAACGCAATGGCGTAACCCATTTCCCTTAATTATTATTTTAAAATTTAATTATACCCTGATTTCTAGTTTCAACATGTTATTAAAATTCGGGTTGTTACATTCTCCCCTCCTTAAAGGATTTTGTCCCCGAAATCTTCAAGTTAAGAAGAATGTGTCCTACCATCCAATCATCCATCTACTCAATCATCAATCACAGGCATCCATTCTCCTTAAGTGATTTCTAATGCTGTATGAACATATGCAGAAAGTGTGTGTATATGTTCCTTATCTAATGCAAATGATTAGGCCTGATTGATCTTCTTAATGCAAAATATGTTTGGTTCCATGAATCCAACATGTATGCAAATAGTCCTAGTAACATAAACACTATATGTGTGCACAAACATACACCCATATGCAAAATTCACATGATAACACATTCAATTTTATCCATAAACAGGTATAAACACTCATGCAGATGCAATATGAAAATGTGTCTGAGCCGATCTAGTGCCTAATGTGTGTTATGAAACCACGAGCAACCATTTGCAAACATCAACCATAACATGTTTTCAAGCACATGTTTACATCCAAAAGGGTTCTACCTAAGGTTCTCAAGATAGGATCAAGGAGATAAGCAAGATAAATCAAAGTATCTATGAGAAGAAGTTAAAGATGTAACCCCAGAAGGTCCTGCTTGCGAGCCTTGCCCTTGCTTCTTAGGGCAGTTCTTGCTGATATGTCCAGTTTCACCACACTGGAAACATGCTCCCATCTTCATCTTCTTTTTTCTACAATCTTGGGCGATATGGCCCTCAATACCACAGAAGTGGCATTTTCTTTTCTCGTGTGTCTTGTTATCATTCTTGTTGTTGTTGTTCTTGCCTCCTTTCTCGGAGTCTACCTTCTTGTTTTGAGATTCATTCGCCTTGACCTCCTTCTTGCCATTCTTGTCTTCTTCACTTAAGAGCACCATGTATACTAGCTTTTCATAAGTAGCCCCCATAGGTACGTGAGCCATGGCCAATCTGTGAAGTGGCTCATTCAATCCTTTGACAAAACGAAGAGCCTTCTTATGAGGGGTATTTACTAAGTCCAGTCCAAACCGAGCCAGCTGATTGAATTGATTGACGTACTCTTTGACCGTCATACTTCCTTGCTTAAGAGATAAGAACTTTTCCAGCTGTAGACTTCGTTCAGCTTGTGAGAGGAATTTCGTCTCGAACCTTATTCTGAAATCCATCCATGTTTCAACCGGCCTCTCAGCGTTAGTGACTTCCCACCAATAGGAAGCTTCGTCTTTGAGCAACCATACCGCCAACTGTACTTTCTGCCTATCGTCCACCTCGAAGATAACGAACAGATCCTCAGTTTCTTTGAGCCAATTCCTCGCATCTACGAATGATTCAGTTCCCTTGAAATCCTTTCCACCCATGGCTCTAAAATCTTTACAGATCTTCGAGAAAGCAATTGCACGAGGAGGGGGCGGAGGAGGAGGAATCGCTGCAGCTGGAGGAGGAATATTTGCTAGGCCTGCATCGTTGGCCCTAGCCTCTAAGTACCTCCTAAACCAGCCAGGTATTGGCATGCCCTCTGGAAAGTTAAGATTCCCAAACATGCTGAAATGAAAAAGAAGAGATTCAAATGAGGAAACAAAGGATAGTGCTACTGGCTTTTGGGGAATAGCCTTTAAATAAAACAATATTTTTCTTGAAAAATGCTTCTTTGTAAACGGTTTTGAAAATAATTTCAGAAGGTTTTAAAAAAAAATTGCCCAGTCTGGTAACCTTCTGCTCTGATACCAAATGTAACACCCCACCTCTGCTAGGGTCACTCACAAAGGGAATGCACTAGTTTTGGAGGAGCGTTATCGAGGTAAACAAATACAGAAATATTACAAGACAGAACATAAATAAAACAGCTGAAGAATCAAAAGATAAATTTCATTACTTTCAAAACAGTCAAAGCCTTTTTCATTCAAAGTACCAAATAGCCAAAGTCATTATTTTCCATTACAATAAATTTTGTCTTGCATAAACAAAGAAGCATAAACTTAAAACATCAGAAGTAGCTTAATTCCCCAAAGGTAGCAGAAAATGTAGCCATAGCATAGCTCAAGATCAAACCGTACATGAGCTGAACCGAAAGCAAGTGGAATCCAAGCTAAGTGCTAGAGTTTCCTCCCTGAGAACCTAGGGGGAAACGGAAGAAAAAGAGGCGAAAGAAAACGGGTTAGTCATAAAGACTGGTAAGTCCAAGTGACTTTCAGCATAAAAACAGATAAAGGTAACATGACATGTATAAACTGAAAGTAAACATAAGGATGCTGTCAAGATGGGCAAGATAGACTAAGATAACATGATAAATCAAGTATAAATCAAGTATAGCATCACATATTCAAGGTTCGCTGCATCAACTGTACTAGAATCCCAAACCCATGTCTTATATAAATCATGAAATAATCCCTTGGCCCAATATCATGAAATGACCTATTTCTAGGTCCAACGAAATGATCCACTAGTCGATCGGCTCCCTACAAGTTCTAGCTCGTCATGTGTCTGTGTCATACGGCCCTATCACGAATGTAGTCACCTGTGCTAGGTCCACCATAGGGGGTATCAAGCCCTATGGTGCCAACCACCGACACGCATCAAGAATGCACAGATAAACCTACTGATGCCCAATGCCTGCTTTTTTAACTCCGGACCACGTGCACGACCATAGCCCGCCTGAACCTACACTGGCGCACCAACACAGCCGTCGTTCTTGTAACAACCCGGAAATTCTGTGCCAATTTAAAAATTTTATTTTGACAATTTCAATGAATTTTGAATATTTAAAATGATTTATTTTAAATAATAACGACGAAAAAATTTATTTTGAATAGAATTAGAACTTATATATTTATATAGATTATCGTTAGAATATAAACAATTTATTTTAATTATAAAAGGAATTGAAAATGGCGCGGTAGTTTGAAAATTCGATTTCAAAGTTCAAAAGAATGTACATGATTCAAAATAAATCGGATTTTAGAGAAACCAAAATTATTTGAATCTGATTGAGAATATCTTTCCAACGAATCCGAAAAATTAAAATTTCATAGCGGGAATCAAAAGATATGTCCCAATGAAAATTCAGAATAATCGCTATGGAATTTTAGCCCTTAAAAATGGGAATTTTGCAAATGACCTCGATTTTCGATGAAACCACTTTTGTTGGATCCGGGATGTCGAGTTATTGCTAGATTCCAAAATTCGTAATTTTTCGAATCAATATGTGAGCGTGGCAAAGGAAAACGTGTTTTGACAGTTTCAGTCAATTTCGATCGACCAGAAAAAGGCCATTTTTCAATCGGTCTTGGAATTTGACGAAATTAGTTTTGTTAGGACCGTATCGTCAATGCGAAGCTAGAAATAATTTTTCAGTAATTTTAGAAGTCAGTATGCGGCCCCGGTAAATTGAAATGCGCGTTCAAATTCAATATATAGAGTTATATTTTGATTTTGACGAAAACTGATCGAAACAATCGAATCATCTTATGATAAATATCCCATTGTGCCCGGAATGGGGGTATTTAGCTAGGGGAGATAGTCGTTGGGTTTGATTTGGAGTTAGGATCAATTGACAGATAATTTTTGAATAAAAAGAATAATAAAATATTCTCTATAAAGCCCCCCATCGTTCGCGAAACCCTAGCTGCCATCTATCCTTTGAACGGCTAAAAAATTCCAAATTTAAATCCCTAAATTCTCCTAAATGATCGCGAATTAGAATAGGGTGATTAAACAAAAATCAAAATACGTTCTATCCCCTTTAAATCTAGAGAAGGTTGATCGGATTTGGCTGCCTGGGTCATGAGAAATAGCACCACAAAGGGCTGCGCTTCGGAGTGGTTTTTGTCACCATCGAGGAGGGCGAGTTTGTCGAGGTGGGTGCCAGGGGGAAGCTCGAGCGAAGGCGTTTCAGGGGGTAGCCGTTGATCAGAGGCCGACGGCCTGAGGCTTCCTGCGGCGGTGGATTTAGGTCTGAACGGATGGGTTCATGGAACGGCAGTTCAACGTGGAAGAAATGGTTTGTTTCTTTAGTTTATTTAAACAAATTCTTTTGTTTAACTTAAACAATGAGAAGAAAAAAAATCAGTTTAATTTATATAAATACTTTGTTTGAATTCAGTTTTTAATTTATATAATAAATAACATTGTGTAAATATATAAATTAGCATTGTGAAAAAAATATAAATTAGTGTTGGTTTAAAAATATAATTTGCATCATTTTAGAAGATATAATTTGCATTAGTTTTGAAAATATAAAAAGACATTAGTTTTGAAAATAAAATTAGAACTGTTTTGAAATTAAAATTAGAATTGTTTTGAAATTAAAATTAGAACTATTTTGAAAATAAAATTAGAACTGTTTTGAAATTAAAAAAAATAGAAATAACACATTTTTAAAATATAAACATAGTGTAAGAATGTGATTATATATATATATATGTATAGCGGTAAAAATATGATTTTTATCGTATGTTGAAAATATTTTTATGAAAATAGATATATGATTTCTTATATAGGACGCTGAGTTATAAAAATACGATTTTTAAATATACAATTGCAAAATATAAATGTGATTTTTATTTATATCTGAACAGTATAAAAATGTGTTGTTTAATATAAAAATCATTCGAAACAGACTGCGATGAAACCGACTAAAAACGAATACAAATCCAGACCGTTCAGAAACAAAGAATGGAGGAGTGGAACCCTCGGTGAGAACTCCTCATGTAATAACCCGGAAAATCCGAGCCAGTTTAAAATTTTTATTTTGGCAATTTTAGCGAATTTTGAATATTTAAAATAGATTATTTTAAATAAATACGACGAAAAAATTATTTTGAATGGAATTCGAACGTATATATTATATACGTCGTTGTTAGAATATAAATAATTATATATAATTATAAATAGAATTGAAAATGGCGCGGTAGTTCGATAATTCGATTTCAAACTTCAATTGAATGTACCGGGTGCAAAACAATCCGGATTTTAACAAAACCAAAAATAATAGAATCTATTCGTGAATATCTTTCCAACGAATCCGAAAATTTGAAATTTCATAGCGGGGATCAAAAGATATGTCCAGATGAAAATTCTGAATAGTCGCTATGGAATTCAGGCCCTTAAAAATAGACATTTTGCAAACGACCTCGGATTTCGACGAAACCACTTTTGTTGGATCCGTGATGTCAAATTATTGCTAGATTCCAAATTTCATAATTTTTCGAATCAGTATGTGAGCGTGGCAAAGGAAAACGCGTTTGACCAGTTTTAGTTGATTTTAATCGACAGGAAAATGGCCATTTTTTAAACGGTCTCAGAATTCGACGAAACTAGTTTTGTTAGGACCGTATCGTCAATACGAAGCTAGAAAATATTTTTCGGGAATTTTTAGAGTTGGTATGTGGCCCCGGTAAATTGAAATACACGTTCAAATTCAATATATAGAGTTATATGTTGATTTTAACGAAAACTGATCGAAACAGTCGAATCAGCTTATGGTACATATCCCATTGTGTTCGGAATGGGGGTAATACGCTATGGACGACAGGCGGCGGGCCTCGTTTAGAGGTCGAAAATAAAAGTTACTTTATGGAGGATAAATTAAATAAATAAAAAATCCTTTTCCCTTCTCTTCCTTAGTCAACACCCCCCCCACCCCGTTATTTTCATTTTCCCCCTTTTTCCTTCTATAATCGGGAAAACCCGATTCCCTCCTCCCCGCCACCAAATCGTCCACCGCGCCGACCTCAGCCCTTCCCGCCCCCCTCGCGCACCACCCACCTCCTTCCCCCTTCCTCCTCGTGTAAGCCCCAAGCACCAAACCCCCCTGCTGGCGTGCGACGCGACACCGCCCCCCCCCCCCCCCCTTGAAAACCCTGCCGCCGCCGCTTCTTCCACCTTCCCCACCCCCCTTCCTCCAGCGAGCTGCAGACCCCCTCCCTCCATCGAGAATCCAATTCCTGCAAGAAATGTGAGTTTAAATTTTAATTTTAATTTTAATTTACATTTACTTTGTTTTCTGATTTAACATATGATAGCATGGATAAAGTAGCGATTTTTATCATAGAGGAGAAGTAATTTTCATATGAACGATATTGATTTGAAAATACGATTTTTATTAATGTAAGAGGTTAAAAATATAATTTTTATATTATAGGAAGGGTAAAAATATAATTTTCATATTATATAGGTAATAAAAATATAATCTTTTATATGGTAGGAGTATATAAATATAATTTTTATATAGGTAAGATAGTAAAAATATCATCTTTATATAAGTAGCGTAATAAAAATCTGATTTTTATTATATACGTTGAAATAAAAATGTGATTTTTATAGTGATGAAAGAAGAAAAGGAGAAATCTTTATATTTGAAAAGGAGAAATCTTTATATTTGAAAAGGAGAAATCTTTATAGTTGAAAAGGCGAGATCTTTATATAGAGAATAGCGAAGTAAAAATAGAATTTTTATCTATATGATAACGATGTAAAAATAGAATTTTTATCTATATAGTAGCGGTGTGAAAATAGAAATTTTATCCATATAGCGTGATTATAAAAATAGGATTTTTATATACATAATAACAAAGTAAAAATAGGATTTTTATATATTGAATAGCGAAGTAAAAATTCGATTTTTATATACTGAATAGCGAAGTGAAAATTCGATTTTTATATATGGAATAGCGAAGTAAAAATTCGATTTTTACATATGTAGTGAATACGGGCAACGAAGGTGACAAAAAGGCGAGAACGACCAAGACTTCTACAAAAGAAGAGTCGAGATGATTGGATTAGCTATCGGTGAGAACTTCTCACCTTTTAAAATTCCTTTTTCTAGTTATATTATAATATATGCTAGGATGTAGACGGTGTTTAGTAGCACCCGACACCCGTCATCCACAGACCATGGATGGCTTGTTTGTTTGATTGATGTGTTGTGAAAATTGGTTGTGATGTTGATGTGAAATCGATAATAAATGTAGATAGTTGAAATAAATTAATTATCGTTAAAAATATAATTTTTAACATGAAGGTGAGTAAATAAATATTTATAAACAAATCGGCCGATTTGTTTATATACACTGATTTGACTGATATTGATTGGGTCGATAAATTTTACACATCACCCAACTGCACAAATAAAAATCTGTGTTTGTTGATTTGAAACCCCACATGGGTATTGGGATAAAACACGGCATACACTAATCCCAATAATTAGTTGTATGTCGATCGATTGATTGACAGGCTGTTATAAGTGTTAGATATCTATATTTGATGCTTATATAGTGTAGTGCACTTTGGATGATGGTTGATTATTTATCGTTGCTATTATATACATGTGTTGTATGGAATCCATATAATTAACTTTATATGGTAATTGATTGGGCCTCATTCCAATTTAGAAGATAAAGAATATTATGAAGTAAAGGTTCATGTGTTGACATTACTCATCCGTTGAGATTAGTCATGTGTTGAACGAAATATTTTAACAATAAAATTTATATCTTTATCACTATAAAGTAAAGGTTCATGTGTTGACCGTACTCATCCGTTGAGATTAGTCATGTGTTGAACGAAATATTTTAACAATAAAATTTACATCTTTATCATATATAAAATTAGAAACTAACTGGAAAATAGATAAGATGAGTGGTCTCCTGGATATTAATCTGATGTTGGTTTCGGCCTTCGGGGTTAATATTCAGGGAATCGTTCTCTTACTAATTTACGGTTGGAGTCTGATTTAAATCAAACGATAGATGCCATAATTTTTATAAAATATATTAAATAACAAAAATTGTCACACGTGGACAGTACTCATTCGTTGAGATTAGTCATGTGTTGACAAAAATATAGATTCACGTATTGAATAGGATAAATATTCATTTGTTGAATAGAATAACGGAATTATTGAAATATATAAAGCCGTATTGATTAGAGATGCGCTATTTTGACGCGAACGATATTTATATCGATTATATTCGTATTTATAATGAATTGAAAAGAAAACGAATTTGAATTGAATTGAATAGAAAATGAATTCGAATTGAATTGAAATTAAAACGAATTTATAAGGGAAAATTCAATTTTGATTTGAATTTGAAATGAAGGTTGAAATTGTTTTAGAAACAAATTTGAAACTATTTACAAAATTCGTTTTAAATAGAAATCGACGAAATATATATTATATATATAATATAATGGCCTGAATAGAACGCGCCGCGCCGCGGCAGTTCGTAAATTTCGACCATTGACTTCGAACGGACATTACGGGAGATCCGACCGTCGGAATCTCCTAAAACCGGAACCGTTGGGTTCGTATCGAAAAGAGCTTTGTAACAAATATTAGAAATTTGAAATCTAACGGTTGGATTTGGAGATACGTCCAAATAAAATTTGGAAAAGGTCGGTGTAAGTGCAGTTCGATGGCCGTTGATGGAAATCGACTGTACGGGCCTTGATAAAATTATTAAAAATAGTAATAATTTGTGTAAAATCATAAGAAATGATTTGGGAAAAATTGGGATGAAAAACTCCATATTTGAAAAGATAAAAATAGATTTTTATCGAAATGAACTAGTTTGAACTAAAATTACAGCCCATTTATTTTTAAATAAATAAATTGGATTTGAAATGGGTTGTAAATAGGATTGATTTGTGGGTTTATCATGAAGGGTGTTTTAAATGACACTTGTCCTTTAACCCGATAAATAAATAGAATGTGATTTGGGTTTGTCGTGAACTGTGTTTTAAATGACATTAGTTCTTTAACCCAGTAAAAGGAGTTTTAATGAATCTGCAATTCAATCGAAATGTGAATTGGTAATTTAAATTATCAAATTTGGCAAATGAGCGAGAATGGAGTATTACCAGTTTTGCTCCAAAGCGATAGTTAAATCTTTAATTAGATTTGAACGTGAAATGGTAATTAATTTTACCGATAACACCGTGGTGTTAGATATGGAGTATTACCAGTTTTGCTTCATGGGATGAATAGGTTGGGATTGGGAAATAAAATAAATAATTACTTCGGTGTGGTTCGCTAATCCCGACTAGTTTGGAAAACCATAATTTGGTTTGAAATGACATCCAAAGGAAGATTAAAGAATAAATTCAAAGAATTTATCTTGGATAAAATTAATGGGAACCTTTCCCTAAGAATATGAAATTTAGAAACTAGCTGTAGGTTAGCTAAGAAGAATGGTTTCCTGGTATTAATCTGATGTTGGTTTCGGCCTTCGGGGTTAATATTTGGGAAATTGTTCTCTTGTTGATTTACGGTTAGTTGCTACTGAATTGGAATGAGGCGTATGTTGTGTTTGTGTAACATTTGTTTTTAATATACGCGGGTTGTTCGGAAAGGCCGGGTTTATCCCCATTCTGAATAACCGATTCGAAGATAAGTCGAAGATGATGACGGTGGTCGAAGACCGGAAGTCTTCACATCGTTTGGATAATTACGGATGATCCTGATTGGGTTGTACACCCAAGAGGATGGAAATAGTTGGTGGTCGTCTAGACGTACTTGGAGATCGATGGATATGCGAGGAAAGTGCCTCCGGTTTCGTTCAGACCCAGAACGAACTTGTAAATGGATTGTGTGTCTGACATTGGATTTTATTCTGTGTTGATTGATTTCTGTTAAATATATATCTGTTTGGCAGCGGAGAATTTATTCTCTTGCTTAACGCCCTTCTCTGAGACGTACGAGCTTAGAGGTTATATATCGATAGATATCAATCGCATGGCATGAATTTCTTGTGTGGCACGCTGAGTTGCATGGATCAAGGCTTCTGTTGAAAAGCAAAGTCTTGTGGTTGATGATCAAAGCATGGCCTACGTGGCAGCTTTGTGTATAGCGTGGATTCGCGAGCCTCACACCTCGGTATGAGTTAAAAACGGGATACGGACTTTTGGGAGAACACGACGTTTCTTTCTAGCTTTGGTGGTGTTAGTGACTTACCGGGCCTGACATTTATATACTTTTTACCTTTGTGGTTGTTGGAATGAGGCGCCTCGATTATAGGTCTGTAAGGACCGGGAAACGTGTGTTTAGGAATTGTCAATCCTCAAACGTAAGAGAGGACCGGCCCAGCCGATCCAATGGTTACCCAGAGTGCGTAGTCCTGGGACATTTGCTAGAGTGTCTCGAAGCAGAGAGGAACTTGCCCATTGCCTCGACTCATGACGGAAATCCAATTTCCAATACGTGATATTGCGGTTTTAATTGTAGAACTAGTATGGCGACATGATATATGGTACCCATGCCGTCTATGATTGATATTTATGATTGAAATTGTTTTGACACTATACACTTATCATAGTATCAAATGATTTTTTTAAAACGTACCAAGCATGTTTGGCTATTATAAGGGAAAACCCTATCCTCCGGCTTGCGTTGCATTGTGTGATGGGACCTGGGTCTTATAATAGCTTCATTTTCCGAAAAAGCATTGCGTTGTTTATCTATATGCACTGGTATTATTGGGAGGAAACCCGTTCCGTGTTATACGGCGTGGTCCCTTGAATTACTCTCTTTTAAAGTAAAGCTTTAAATAACTGTTTTAGTTCTCACACCAGTCACATGACTGACCTGGAGTTTATTGTTTTAACCTAAACTCTGGGTGCCCCTATTTTCGACACGGGCAGCTAGTAGTTTTGGTTTTGCAGATTTATATTCACAGGATCCTGGTTTACAGCTGGAATGATGCTCGGAAAACTCTGTATCCGTGTATTACTTTCAGTTGTGTTTTGTATTATTTTTTCGCTGCAGTACTGTATTTAAATCTCTGATATTTATCGAATGTAGTTTATTCATTTATACTCTGTATATTCTTGTATCTGATGGAATTGTTGTAATAGCAATGAAATGTTCTTCCGTCTGCGTTCATTTGTGTGTTGTTCTCAAAGTATCCGCTCTTTCCTTCAAGGGGAAGTAACGGGTTCTCACAGTTGGTATCAGAGCTTTGGTTTACAGAGCTCGAGAACAAGACACATTAGAACCATACGAAAGAATTCATCAGATATTGGATTAGTAATATCCAATTAGGATGACTCGTTAGAGATAGGATCAGTAGTATCCTAGAACGAGTGTGAAGAGTATATTTTTCAAATGAAAACAATTTTGTTTTGAAATTTAAACCATTCTAAACGTATTTAATTATTTATTTATTTTGAATTTGGACAATCTAGTATATAAAGTTTTTGCATATACGCGTCATGAACGTATATTCGAAGTTTTAATATATTAGATAGATATAGAGTCACACTCTAGTCGCCCGGACATGGTCCTGATGATGAAGTATACCATCACCAGTATTTATTTTCGAGTGACGAAGGTGTGATATCTATATATTTCCATTAGACTGGTGTGAGAACCAAAACTTATATAGATAGATTTATTTGTTGTGATTTGGCATCAAAAACATGATTTTCTGTATATATGTATCAAAATTTATGAATTTGAAACTCTAATTCACTAATTGATTGATGTTTGTGTTGTTTGTTTATTTGTTTGATAGTTTTGAACCATTTAGTCTAATTGAACCAAATATTGAATTGTATTGAAAATTGGTCGCATTTGCATGCATATACATGTACTTACATTGAACAGGTCATAGCAAGGAGGCTAGAGCAGAGAATAAAATTTGTTTGCCCGACAAATAGGTACATGTTTACTATAATTTACTGTTTTGTTTGGGTGATGATGATTTTATGAGCCTATTGGCTAGCCGCTTGGCTTTTTCTTTTTCTTTTTGAGATCAGAAGGCCTGTATGGCAATTTCGGGATTTTCCCGTGGCTCCCGGTGCAGGGGAGGTTATGGCGAAATTTTTCGAAAATTTAGGGTGTTAGCCAAATTTTTGAAAATTTGAAAATTCTCAGAAACTGAAAAGTTGGAGAATGGAAGCCAGATCGAACGTAGAGCTGATTAATCAAACCACTTTCGACTTTGTTCCTTTTCGGGGACGAAAAGTTTTAAGTGGGGGAGATTGTAATAACCCGGAAAATCCGAGCCAGTTTAAAATTTTTATTTTGGCAATTTTAGCGAATTTTGAATATTTAAAATAGATTATTTTAAATAAATACGACGAAAAATTTATTTTGAATGGAATTCGAACGTATATATTATATACGTCGTCGTTAGAATATAAATAATTATATATAATTATAAATAGAATTGAAAATGGCGCGGTAGTTCGATAATTCGATTTCAAACTTCAATTGAATGTACCGGGTGCAAAACAATCCGGATTTTAACGAAACAAAAAATAATAGAATCTATTCGTGAATATCTTTCCAATGAATCCGAAAAATTGAAATTTCATGGCGGGGATCAAAAGATATGTCCAGATGAAAATTCTGAATAGTCGCTATGGAATTCAGGCACTTAAAAATAGACATTTTACAAACGACCTCGGATTTCGACGAAACCACTTTTGTTGGATCCATGATGTCAAATTATTGCTAGATTCCAAATTTCATAATTTTTCGAATCAGTATGTGAGCGTGGCAAAGGAAAACGCGTTTGACCAGTTTTAGTTGATTTTAATCGACTGGAAAATGGCCATTTTTCAAACGGTCTCAGAATTCGACGAAACTAGTTTTGTTAGGACCGTATCGTCAATACGAAGCTAGAAAATATTTTTCGGGAATTCTTAGAGTTGGTATGTGGCCCCGGTAAATTGAAATACATGTTCAAATTCAATATATAGAGTTATATGTTGATTTTAACGAAAACTGATCGAAACAGTCGAATCAGCTTATGGTACATATCCCATTGTGTTCGGAATGGGGGTAATACGCTATGGACGACAGGCGGTGGGCCTCGTTTAGAGGTCGAAAATAAAAATTACTTTATGGAGGATAAATTAAATAAATAAAAAATAATTTTCCCTTCTCTTCCTTAGTCAACAGCCCCCCCCCCCCCCGTTATTTTCATTTTCCCCCTTTTTCCTTCTATAATCGGGAAAACCCGATTCCCTCCTCCCCGCCACCAAACCGTCCACCGCGCCGACCTCAGCCCTTCCCGCCCCCCTCGCGCGCTGCGCCACCACCCACCTCCTTCCCCCTTCCTCCTCGTGTAAGCCCCAAACCCCCCTGCTGGCGTGCGACGCGACACCCCCCCCCCCCCCCCCCAGAAAACCCAGCCGCCGCCGCTTCTTCCACCTTCCCCCCCTTCCTCCAGCGAGCTGCAGACCCCCTCTCTCCATCGAGAATCCAATTCCTGCAAGAAATGTGAGTTTAAATTTTAATTTTAATTTTAATTTACATTTACTTTGTTTTCTGATTTAACATATGATAGCATGGATAAAGTAGCGCTTTTTATCATACAGGAGAAGTAATTTTCATATGAACGATATTGATTTGAAAATACGATTTTTATTAATGTAAGAGGTTAAAAATATAATTTTTATATTATAGGAAGGGTAAAAATATAATTTTCATATTATATAGGTAATAAAAATATAATCTTTTATATGGTAGTAGTATATAAATATAATTTTTATATAGGTAAGATAGTAAAAATATCATCTTTATATAAGTAGCGGAATAAAAATCTGATTTTTATTATATATACGTTGAAATAAAAATGTGATTTTTATAGTGATGAAAGAAGAAAAGGAGAAATCTTTATATTTGAAAAGGAGAAATCTTTATATTTGAAAAGGAGAAATCTTTATAGTTGAAAAGGCAAGATCTTTATATAGAGAATAGCGAAGTAAAAATAGAATTTTTATCTATATGATAACGATGTAAAAATAGAATTTTTATCTATATAGTAGCGGTGTGAAAATAGAAATTTTATCCATATAGCGTGATTATAAAAATAGGATTTTTATATACATAATAACAAAGTAAAAATAGGATTTTTATATATTGAATAGCGAAGTAAAAATTCGATTTTTATATATTGAATAGCGAAGTGAAAATTCGATTTTTATATATGGAATAGCGAAGTAAAAATTCGATTTTTACATATGTAGTGAATACGGGCAACGAAGGTGACAAAAAGGCGAGAACGACGAAGACTTCTACAAAAGAAGAGTCGAGATGATTGGATTAGCTATCGGTGAGAACTTCTCACCTTTTAAAATTCCTTTTTCTAGTTATATTATAATATATGCTAGGATGTAGACGGTGTTTAGTAGCACCCGACACCCGTCATCCACAGACCATGGATGGCTTGTTTGTTTGATTGATGTGTTGTGAAAATTGGTTGTGATGTTGATGTGAAATCGATAATAAATGTAGATAGTTGAAATAAATTAATTATCGTTAAAAATATAATTTTTAACGTGAAGGTGAGTAAATAAATATTTATAAACAAATCGACCGATTTGTTTATATACACTGATTTGACTGATATTGATTGGGTCGATAAATTTTACACATCACCCAACTGCACAAATAAAAATCTGTGTTTGTTGATTTGAAACCCCACACGGGTATTGGGATAAAACACGGCATACACTAATCCCAATAATTAGTTGTATGTCGATCGATTGATTGACAGGCTGTTATAAGCGTTAGATATCTATATTTGATGCTTATACAGTGTAGTGCACTTTGGATGATGGTTGATTATTTATCGTTGCTATTATATACATGTGTTGTATGGAATCCATATAATTAACTTTATATGGTAATTGATTGGGCCTCATTCCAATTTAGAAGATAAAGAATATTATAAAGTAAAGGTTCATGTGTTGACAGTACTCATCCGTTGAGATTAGTCATGTGTTGAACGAAATATTTTAACAATAAAATTTATATCTTTATCACTATAAAGTAAAGGTTCATGTGTTGACTGTACTCATCCGTTGAGATTAGTCATGTGTTGAACGAAATATTTTAACAATAAAATTTACATCTTTATCATATATAAAATTAGAAACTAACTGGAAAATAGATAAGATGAGTGGTCTCCTGGATATTAATCTGATGTTGGTTTCGGCCTTCGGGGTTAATATTCAGGGAATCGTTCTCTTACTAATTTACGGTTGGAGTCTGATTTAAATCAAACGATAGATGCCATAATTTTTATAAAATATATTAAATAACAAAAATAGTCACACGTGGACAGTACTCATTCGTTGAGATTAGTCATGTGTTGACAAAAATATAGATTCACGTATTGAATAGGATAAATATTCATTTGTTGAATAGAATAACGGAATTATTGAAATATATAAAGCCGTATTGATTAGAGATGCACTATTTTGACGCGAACGATATTTATATCGATTATATTCGTATTTATAATCAATTGAAAAGAAAACGAATTTGAATTGAATTGAATAGAAAATGAATTCGAATTGAATTGAATTTAAGACGAATTTATAAGGGAAAATTCAATTTTGATTTGAATTTGAAATGAAGGTTGAAATTGTTTTAGAAACAAATTTGAAACTATTTACAAAATTCGTTTTAAATAGAAATCGACGAAATATATATTATATATATATAATATAATGGCCTGAATAGAATGCGCCGCGGCAGTTCGTAAATTTCGGCCATTGACTTCGAACGGACATTACGGGAGATCCGACCGTCGGAATCTCCTAAAACCGGAACCGTTGGGTTCGTATCTAAAAGAACTTTCTAACAAATATTAGAAATTTGAAATCTAACGGTTGGATTTGGAGATACGTCCAAATCAAATTTGGAAAAGGTCGGTGTAAGTGTAGTTCGATGGTCGTTGATGGAAATCGACTGTACGGGCCTTGATAAAATTATTAAAAATAGTAATAATTTGTGTAAAATCATAAGAAATGATTTGGGAAAAATTGGGATGAAAAACTCCATATTTGAAAAGATAAAAATAGATTTTTATCGAAATAAACTAGTTTGAACTAAAATTACAGCCCATTTATTTTTAAATAAATAAATTGGATTTGAAATGGGTTGTAAATAGGATTGATTTGTCGGTTTATCGTGAAGGGTGTTTTAAATGACACTTGTCCTTTAACCCGATAAATAAATAGAATGTGATTTGGGTTTGTCGTGAACGGTGTTTTAAATGACATTAGTTCTTTAACCCAGTAAAAGGAGTTTTAATGTATCTGCAATTCAATCGAAATGTGAATTGGTAATTTAAATTATCAAATTTGGCAAATAAGCGAGAATGGAGTATTACCAGTTTTGCTCCAAAGCGATAGTTAAATCTTTAATTAGATTTGAACGTGAAATGGTAATTAATTTTACCGATAACACCGTGGTGTTAGATATGGAGTATTACCAGTTTTGCTTCATGGGATGAATAGGTTGGGATTGGGAAATAAAATAAATAATTACTTCGGTGTGGTTCACTAATCCCGACTAGTTTGGAAAACCATAATTTGGTTTGAAATGACATCCAAAGGAAGATTAAAGAATAAATTCAAAGAATTTATCTTGGATAAAATTAATGGGAACCTTTCCCTAAGAATATGAAATTTAGAAACTAGCTGTAGGTTAGCTAAGAAGAATGGTTTCCTGGTATTAATCTGATGTTGGTTTCGGCCTTCGGGGTTAATATTTGGGAAATTGTTCTCTTGTTGATTTACGGTTAGTAGCTACTGAATTGGAATGAGGCGTATGTTGTGTTTGTGTAACATTTGTTTTTAATATACGCGGGTTGTTCGGAAAGGCCGGGTTTATACCCATTCTGAATAACCGATTCGAAGATAAGTCGAAGATGATGACGGTGGTCGAAGACCGGAAGTCTTCACATCGTTTGGATAATTACGGATGATCCTGATTGGGTTGTACACCCAAGAGGATGGAAATAGTTGGTGGTCGTCTAGACGTACTTGGAGATCGATGGATATGCGAGGAAAGTGCCTCCGGTTTCGTTCAGACCCAGAACGAACTTGTAAATGGATTGTGTGTCTGACATTGGATTTTATTCTGTGTTGATTGATTTCTGTTAAATATATATCTGTTTGGCGTCGGAGAATTTATTCTCTTGCTTAACGCCCTTCTCTGAGACGTACGAGCTTAGAGGTTATATATCGATAGATATCAATCGCATGGCATGAATTGCTTGTGTGGCACGTTGAGTTGCATGGATCATGGCTTCTGTTGAAAAGCAAAGTCTTGTGGTTGATGATCAAAGCATGGCCTGCATGGCAGCTTTGTGTATAGCGTGGATTCGCGAGCCTCACACCTCGGTATGAGTTAAAAACGGGATACGGACCGTTGGGAGAACACGACGTTTCTTTCTAGCTTTGGTGGTGTCAGTGACTTACCGGGCCTGACATTTATATACTTTTCACCTTTGTGGTTGTTGGAATGAGGCGCCTCGATTATAGGTCTGTAAGGACTGGGAAACGTGTGTTTAGGAATTGCCAATCCTCAAACGTAAGAGAGGACCGGCCCAGCCGATCCAAGGGTTACCCAGAGTGCGTAGTTCTGGGACATTTGCTAGAGTGTCTCGAAGCGGAGAGGAACTTGCCCCTTGCCTCGACTCATGACGGAAATCCAATTTCCAATACGTGATATTGCGGTTTTAATTGTAGAACTAGTATGGCGACATGATATATGGTACCCATGCCGTCTATGATTGATATTTATGATTGAAATTGTTTTGACACTATACACTTATCATAGTATCAAATGATTTTTTTAAAACGTACCAAGCATGTTTGGTTATTATAAGGGAAAACCCTATCCTCCGGCTTGCGTTGCATTGTGTGATGGGACCTGGGTCTTATAATAGCTTCATTTTCCAAATAAGCATTGCGTTGTTTATCTATATGCACTGGTATTCTTGGGAGGAAACCCGTTCCGTGTTATACGGCGTGGTCCCTTGAATTACACTCTTTTAAAGTAAAGCTTTAAATAACTGTTTTAGTTCTCACACCAGTCACATGACTGACCTGGAGTTTATTGTTTTAACCTAAACTCTGGGTGCCCCTATTTTCGACACGGGCAGCTAGTAGTTTTGGTTTTGTAGATTTATATTCACAGGATCCTGGTTTACAGCTGGAATGATGCTCGGAAAGCTCTGTATCCGTGTATTACTTTCAGTTGTGTTTTGTATTATTTTTCCGCTGCAGTAATGTATTTAAATCTCTGATATTTATCGAATGTAATTTATTCATTTATACTCTGTATATTCTTGTATCTGATGGAATTGTTGTAATAGCAATGAAATGTTCTTCCGTCTGCGTTCATTTGTGTGTTGTTCTCAAAGTATCCGCTCTTTCCTTCAAGGGGAAGTAACGGGTTCTCACAGTTGGTATCAGAGCTTTCGTTTACAGAGCTCGAGAACAAGACACATTAGAACCATACGAAAGAATTCATCAGATATTGGATTAGTAATATCCAATTAGGATGACTTGTTAGAGATAGGATCAGTAGTATCCTAGAACGAGTGTGAAGAGTATATTTTTCAAATGAAAACAATTTTGTTTTGAAATTTAAACCATTCAAAACGTATTTGATTATTTATTTATTTTGAATTTGGACAATCTAGTATATAAAGGTTTTGCATATACGCGTCATGAACGTATATTCGAAGTTTTAATATATTAGATATATATAGAGTCACACTCTTGTCGCCCGGACATGGTCCTGATGATGAAGTATACCATCACCAGTATTTATTTTCGAGTGACGAAGGTGTGATATCTATATATTTCCATTAGACTGGTGTGAGAACCAAAACTTATATAGATAGATTTATTTGTTGTGATTTGGCATCAAAAACATGATTTTCTGTATATATATATCAAAATTTATGAATTTGAAACTCTAATTCACTAATTGATTGATGTTTGTGTTGTTTGTTT
Source organism: Allium sativum (assembly GCA_030737875.1). Taxonomy (NCBI): domain Eukaryota; kingdom Viridiplantae; phylum Streptophyta; class Magnoliopsida; order Asparagales; family Amaryllidaceae; genus Allium; species Allium sativum. Next base: position 858,995,657 of record CM060915.1, on the reverse strand, counting down.
ATTTGTTTGATAGTTTTGAACCATTTAGTCTAATTGAACCAAATATTGAATTGTATTGAAAATTGGTCGCATTTGCATGCATATACATGTACTTACATTGAACAGGTCATAGCAAGGAGGCTAGAGCAGAGAATAAAATTTGTTTGCCCGACAAATAGGTACATGTTTACTATAATTTACTGTTTTGTTTGGGTGATGATGATTTTATGAGCCTATTGGCTAGCCGCTTGGCTTTTTCTTTTTCTTTTTGAGATCAGAAGGCCTGTATGGCAATTTCGGGATTTTCCCGTGGCTCCCGGTGCAGGGGAGGTTATGGCGAAATTTTTCGAAAATTTAGGGTGTTAGCCAAATTTTTGAAAATTTGAAAATTCTCAAAAACTGAAAAGTTGGAGAATGGAAGCCAGATCGAACGTAGAGCTGATTAATCAAACCACTTTCGACTTTGTTCCTTTTCGGGGACGAAAAGTTTTAAGTGGGGGAGATTGTAATAACCCGGAAAATCCGAGCCAGTTTAAAAATTTTATTTTGGCAATTTTAGCGAATTTTGAATATTTAAAATAGATTATTTTAAATAAATACGACGAAAAATTTATTTTGAATGGAATTCGAACGTATATATTATATACGTCGTCGTTAGAATATAAATAATTATATATAATTATAAATAGAATTGAAAATGGCGCGGTAGTTCGATAATTCGATTTCAAACTTCAATTGAATGTACCGGGTGCAAAACAATCCGGATTTTAACGAAACCAAAAATAATGGAATCTATTCGTGAATATCTTTCCAACGAATCCGAAAAATTGAAATTTCATGGCGGGGATCAAAAGATATGTCCAGATGAAAATTCTGAATAGTCGCTATGGAATTCAGGCACTTAAAAATAGACATTTTACAAACGACCTCGGATTTCGACGAAACCACTTTTGTTGGATCCATGATGTCAAATTATTGTTAGATTCCAAATTTCATAATTTTTCGAATCAGTATGTGAGCGTGGCAAAGGAAAACGCGTTTGACCAGTTTCAGTTGATTTTAATCGGCTGGAAAATGGCCATTTTTCAAACGGTCTCAGAATTCGACGAAACTAGTTTTGTTAGGACCGTATCGTCAATACGAATCTAGAAAATATTTTTCAGGAATTTTTAGAGTTGGTATGTGGCCCCGGTAAATTGAAATACACGTTCAAATTCAATATATAGAGCTATATGTTGATTTTAACGAAAACTGATCGAAACAGTCGAATCAGCTTATGGTACATATCCCATTGTGTTCGGAATGGGGGTAATACACTATGGACTACAGGCGGTGGGCCTCGTTTAGAGGTCGAAAATAAAAGTTACTTTATGGAGGATAAATTAAATAAATAAAAAATCCTTTTCCCTTCTCTTCCTTAGTCAATAGCCCCCCCTCCCCCCCACCCCCGTTATTTTCATTTTCCCCCTTTTTCCTTCTATAATCGGGAAAACCCGATTCCCTCCTCCCCGCCACCATATCGTCCACCGCGCCGACCTCAGCCCTTCCCGCCCCCCTCGCGCGCTGCGCCACCACCCACCTCCTTCCCCCTTCCTCCTCGTGTAAGCCCCAAACCCCCCCTGCTGGCGTGCGACGCGACACCGCCCCCCCCCCCCCCCTGAAAACCCTGCCGCCGCCGCTTCTTCCAACTTCCCCCCTTCCTCCAGCGAGCTGCAGACCCCCTCCCTCCATCGAGAATCCAATTCCTGCAAGAAATGTGAGTTTAAATTTTAATTTTAATTTTAATTTACATTTACTTTGTTTTCTGATTTAACATATGATAGCATGGATAAAGTAGCGATTTTTATCATAGAGGAGAAGTAATTTTCATATGAACGATATTGATTTGAAAATACGATTTTTATTAATGTAAGAGGTTAAAAATATAATTTTTATATTATAGGAAGGGTAAAAATATAATTTTCATATTATATAGGTAATAAAAATATAATCTTTTATATGGTAGGAGTATATAAATATAATTTTTATATAGGTAAGATAGTAAAAATATCATCTTTATATAAGTAGCGGAATAAAAATCTGATTTTTATTATATATACGTTGAAATAAAAATGTGATTTTTATAGTGATGAAAGAAGAAAAGGAGAAATCTTTATATTTGAAAAGGAGAAATCTTTATATTTGAAAAGGAGAAATATTTATAGTTGAAAAGGCGAGATCTTTATATAGAGAATAGCGAAGTAAAAATAGAATTTTTATCTATATGATAACGATGTAAAAATAGAATTTTTATCTATATAGTAGCGGTGTGAAAATAGAAATTTTATCCATATAGCGTGATTATAAAAATAGGATTTTTATATACATAATAACAAAGTAAAAATAGGATTTTTATATATTGAATAGCGAAGTAAAAATTCGATTTTTATATATTGAATAGCGAAGTGAAAATTCGATTTTTATATATGGAATAGCGAAGTAAAAATTCGATTTTTACATATGTAGTGAATACGGGCAACGAAGGTGACAAAAAGGCGAGAACGACGAAGACTTCTACAAAAGAAGAGTCGAGATGATTGGATTAGCTATCGGTGAGAACTTCTCACCTTTTAAAATTCCTTTTTCTAGTTATATTATAATATATGCTAGGATGCAGACGGTGTTTAGTAGCACCTGACACCCGTCATCCACAGATCATGGATGGCTTGTTTGTTTGATTGATGTGTTGTGAAAATTGGTTGTGATGTTGATGTGAAATCGATAATAAATGTAGATAGTTGAAATAAATTAATTATCGTTAAAAATATAATTTTTAACGTGAAGGTGAGTAAATAAATATTTATAAACAAATCGGCCGATTTGTTTATATACACTGATTTGACTGATATTGATTGGGTCGATAAATTTTACACATCACCCAACTGCACAAATAAAAATCTGTGTTTGTTGATTTGAAACCCCACACGGGTATTGGGATAAAACACGGCATACACTAATCCCAATAATTAGTTGTATGTCGATCGATTGATTGACAGGCTGTTATAAGCGTTAGATATCTATATTTGATGCTTATACAGTGTAGTGCACTTTGGATGATGGTTGATTATTTATCGTTGCTATTATATACATGTGTTGTATGGAATCCATATAATTAACTTTATATGGTAATTGATTGGGCCTCATTCCAATTTAGAAGATAAAGAATATTATAAAGTAAAGGTTCATGTGTTGACAGTACTCATCCGTTGAGATTAGTCATGTGTTGAACGAAATATTTTAACAATAAAATTTATATCTTTATCACTATAAAGTAAAGGTTCATGTGTTGACCGTACTCATCCGTTGAGATTAGTCATGTGTTGAACGAAATATTTTAACAATAAAATTTACATCTTTATCATATATAAAATTAGAAACTAACTGGAAAATAGATAAGATGAGTGGTCTCCTGGATATTAATCTGATGTTGGTTTCGGCCTTCGGGGTTAATATTCAGGGAATCGTTCTCTTACTAATTTACGGTTGGAGTCTGATTTAAATCAAACGATAGATGCCATAATTTTAATAAAATATATTAAATAACAAAAATAGTCACACGTGGACAGTACTCATTCGTTGATATTAGTCATGTGTTGACAAAAATATAGATTCACGTATTGAATAGGATAAATATTCATTTGTTGAATAGAATAACGGAATTATTGAAATATATAAAGCCGTATTGATTAGAGATGCACTATTTTGACGCGAACGATATTTATATCGATTATATTCGTATTTATAATGAATTGAAAAGAAAACGAATTTGAATTGAATTGAATAGAAAATGAATTCGAATTGAATTGAATTTAAAACGAATTTATAAGAGAAAATTCAATTTTGATTTGAATTTGAAATGAAGGTTGAAATTGTTTTAGAAACAAATTTGAAACTATTTACAAAATTCGTTTTAAATAGAAATCGACGAAATATATATTATATATATAATATAATGGCCTGAATAGAACGCGCCGCGCCGCGGCAGTTCGTAAATTTAGGCCATTGACTTCGAACGGACATTACGGGAGATCCGACCGTCGGAATCTCCTAAAACCAGAACCGTTGGGTTCGTATCGAAAAGAGCTTTCTAACAAATATTAGAAATTTGAAATCTAACGGTTGGATTTGGAGATACGTCCAAATCAAATTTGGAAAAGGTCGCTGTAAGTGCAGTTCGATGGCCGTTGATGGAAATCGACTGTACGGGCCTTGATAAAATTATTAAAAATAGTAATAATTTATGTAAAATCATAAGAAATGATTTGGCAAAAATTGGGATGAAAACTCCATATTTGAAAAGATAAAAATAGATTTTTATCGAAATGAACTAGTTTGAACTAAAATTACAGCCCATTTACTTTTAAATAAATAAATTGGATTTGAAATGGGTTGTAAATAGGATTGATTTGTGGGTTTATCGTGAAGGGTGTTTTAAATGACACTTGTCCTTTAACCTTATAAATAAATAGAATGTGATTTGGGTTTGTCGTGAACTGTGTTTTAAATGACATTAGTTCTTTAACCCAGTAAAAGGAGTTTTAATGAATCTGCAATTCAATCGAAATGTGAATTGGTAATTTAAATTATCAAATTTGGCAAATGAGCGAGAATGGAGTATTACCAGTTTTTCTCCAAAGCGATAGTTAAATCTTTAATTAGATTTGAATGTGAAATGGTAATTAATTTTACCGATAACACCGTGGTGTTAGATATGGAGTATTACCAGTTTTGCTTCATGGGATGAATAGGTTGGGATTGGGAAATAAAATAAATAATTACTTCGGTGTGGTTCGCTAATCCCGACTAGTTTGGAAAACCATAATTTGGTTTGAAATAACATCCAAAGGAAGATTAAAGAATAAATTCAAAGAATTTATCTTGGATAAAATTAATGGGAACATTTCCCTAAGAATATGAAATTTAGAAACTAGCTGTAGGTTAGCTAAGAAGAATGGTTTCCTGCTATTAATCTGATGTTGGTTTCGGCCTTCGGGATTAATATTTGGGAAATTGTTCTCTTGTTGATTTACGGTTAGTAGCTACTGAATTGGAATGAGGCGTATGTTGTGTTTGTGTAACATTTGTTTTTAATATACGCGGGTTGTTCGGAAAGGCCGGGCTTATACCCATTCTGAATAACCGATTCGACGATAAGTCGAAGATGATGACGGTGGTCGAAGACCGGAAGTCTTCATATCGTTTGGATAATTACGGACGATCCTGATTGGGTTGTACACCCAAGAGGATGGAAATAGTTGGTGGTCGTCCATACGTACTTGGAGATCGATGGATATGCGAGGAAAGTGCCTCCGGTTTCGTTCAGACCCAGAACGAACTTGTAAATGGATTGTGTGTCTGACATTGGATTTTATTCTTTGTTGATTGATTTCTGTTGAATATATATCTGTTTGGCGGCGGAGAATTTATTCTCTTTCTTAACGCCCTTCTCTGAGACGTACGAGCTTAGAGGTTATATATCGATAGATATCAATCGCATGGCATGAATTGCCTGTGTGGCACGCTGAGTTGCATTGATCAAGGCTTCTGTTGAAAAGCAAAGTCTTGTGGTTGATGATCAAAGCACGGCCTACGTGGCAGCTTTGTGTATAGCTTGGATTCGCAAGCCTCACACCTCGGTATGAGTTAAAAACGGGATACGGACCGTTGGGAGAACACGACATTTCTTTCTAGCTTTGGTAGTGTCAGTGACTTACCAGCCCTGAAATTTATATACTTTTCACCTTTGTGGTTGTTAGAATGAGGCGCCTCGATTATAGGTCTGTAAGGACTGGGAAACGTGTGTTTAGGAATTGCCAATCCTCAAACGTAAGAGAGGACCGGCCCAGCCGATCCAAGGGTTACCCAGAGTGCGTAGTCCTGGGACATTTGCTAGAGTGTCTCGAAGCGGAGAGGAGCTTGCCCCTTGCCTCGACTCATGACGGAAATCCAATTTCCAATACGTGATATTGCGGTTTTAATTGTAGAACTAGTATGGCGACATGATATATGGTACCCATGCCGTCTATGATTGATATTTATGATTGAAATTGTTTTGACACTATACACTTATCATAGTATCAAATGATTTGTTTTAAAACGTACCAAGCATGTTTGGCTATTATAAGGGAAAACCCTATCCTCTGGCTTGCGTTGCATTGTGTGATGGGACCTGGGTCTTATAATAGCTTCAATTTTCCGAAAAAGCATTGCGTTGTTTATCTATATGCACTGGTATTCTTGGGAGGAAACCCGTTCCGTGTTATACGGCATGGTCCCTTGAATTACTCTCTTTTAGAGTAAAGCTTTAAATAACTGTTTTAGTTCTCACACCAGTCACATGACTGACCTGGAGTTTATTGTTTTAACCTAAACTCTGGGTGCCCCTATTTTCGACACGGACAGCTAGTAGTTTTGGTTTTGCAGATTTATATTCACAGGATCCTAGTTTACAGCTGGAATGATGCTCGGAAAGCTCTGTATCCGTGTATTACTTTCAGTTGTGTTTTGTATTATTTTTCCGCTGCAGTACTGTATTTAAATATCTGATATTTATCAAATGTAATTTATTCATTTATACTCTGTATATTCTTGTATCTGATGGAATTGTTGTAATAGCAATGAAATGTTCTTCCGTCTGCGTTCATTTGTGTGTTGTTCTCAAAGTATCCGCTCTTTCCTTCACGGGGAAGTAACGGGTTCTCACACCTCACTTTTAATTTATTTCTAGTTTAAAATATATACTAGGATGCAGACGGTGTTTAGTAGCACCCGACACCCGTCGTCCACAGATCATGGACGACTTGTATGCTTGTTTGTTTGATTTTGATGTGTAGTTGATTGTGTGATGTAATGTGAAATAAAGTAAAATATTTATGTAGTTAAAAATATTTTATAGTTGAAAATAGAATTTTTAACGTGTATTTAAAATAAATATTTATAAACAAATCGGAGATTTGTTTATATACACTGATTTGATTGATATTGATTGGGACGATAAATTTTACACATCGCCCAACTGCACAAATAAAATCTGTGTTTGATTGTTTGAAACCCCACACGGGTATTGGGATGATATATGACATACACTAATCCCAATAATTAGTTGTATGTCGATCGATTGATTGACATACTGTTATGAGCGTTAAATATTTATATTTGATGCTTATACAGGGTAGAATGCACTTAGGATGATGGTTTATTATTTGTCATTGTTGATATATACATGCGTTGTATGGAAATCCATAGAAATAAAATCTATGTTAATTGATTGGGCCTCATTCCAGTTTTGAAAAAGAATATTTGAAAAAGAAATAACTGAATAGAAATATTTGAAATAGAATATTTGAAAAAGAAATATTTGAAATAAAATATTTGAAAATAAAAGTATATGAAGTCGTGTTAAGTAGTTACACGCCATTTTAACCCGAACGAGAATTTTGTCGATTTTATAATGAATATGGGAATAATTTCAAAATCGAATATTTTGAAATGAATTCGAATTGAAATTGAATAGAAATGAATTCGAATTGAAATTGAATTGAATTGAAAACGAACTGAAATTGAATTAAAAATCGATTTGAATTGAAATCGATTTGAAATGAATTTAAAACGAATTTATATTTGAAAAAAATTTAATTTTGATTTGAATTTGAAATGAAGTTGAAATCGTTTTGAAAACGAATTTAAAACGATTTATAAAATACGTTTTAAAAGGAAATCGACGAAGTATATATTATATATATATAATATAATGGCCTGAATAGAACGTGCCGCGCCGCGGTAGTTCGCGAATTTCGACCATTAACTTCGAACGGATATTACGGGAGATCCGACTGTCGGATTCTCCTAAAACCGGAACCGTTGGGTTCGTATCGAAAAGAGCTTTCTAACGAATATTAGAAATTATAAATCTAACGGATGGATTTGGAATTATGTCCAAATCAAATTTGGAAAAGGTCGTTGTAAGTGCAGTTCGATGGCCGTTGGTGGAAATTGACTGTACGGGCTTGATAAAATTATTAAAAATATCAATAATTTGTGTAAAATCATAAGAAATGATTTGGGAAGAATCGGGATGAAAAACCCCATATTTGAAAAGATAAAAATAGATTTTTATCGAAATGAACTATTTTTGAACTAGAATTATAATTCTATTTATTTTTAAATAAATAAATTGGATTTGAAAAGGGTTTTAAAAGTAACCAGAATTTCCAATAATTGAATTGGAATGGATTTGAATCGAAATTGTCTTTGGAATATTTCGATGTTGGATTTCGTGATTATACAGATGTTGTTATGGAAATTTGAAAGATATATATATATATATATATATATATATATATATATATATATATCGTTATTTCCAATAAGATATTTATTGGTCGTAGAATTTGATATTGAATATAAACCGATATATTTTCTATTCAGAGCCTTGTATTTAATATCAAATGTGATTTGGGTTTGTCATGAATGGTGTCTTCATTAACACTGTTCTTAAACCCAGTTGAGAAAAAGGTTAAATCTTTTTATTTAGATTTGATGAAGTGTACCAATTAAATAGTATTTAATTGGAATTGAATAGGTATTGATTTTTGGGTTTATCGTGAACAGTGTTTTAAATAACACTTATTCTTTAACCTGATAATTAATGAAATGTGATTTTGGGTTGTCGTGAACGGTATCTTCAATAATATTGTTCTTAAACAAAAAGGAGTTAAGAAAATCAGAAACTAACTGGAGATTAGTTAAGTTGAATGGTTTCTGGGGTATTGATTTGATGTTGGTTTCGGCCTTTGGGGTTAATACTTAGGGAATTGCTCACTTGTTAATTTACGGTTAGGGACTGATTGAAATGTGATGTGAATTTGGGGTTTATCATGAACCTTGTTTTAAATGACACTGATTCTTTAACCCAGTTAAAGATTAAAACTAAAGGGAGTTTTAATGAATCTTTAATTAGATTGAAATGATCGAGAATGGAGTATCACCAGTTTTGCTCCAGGCGATAGTTAAATCTTTAATTAGATTTAAACGTGAAATGGTAATTGAATTTACTGATAACACAGTGGTGTTAGATATGAAGTATGACCAGTTTTACTTCTAGGGATGAGTAGGTTGGGATTGGGAAATTAAAACAAATGATTACTTCGGTAAGGTTCGTTAATCCCGACTAGTTGAATCGATATTCAAAAGAAGATTAAAGAATAAATTTAAGGAATTTATCTTTGATAAAATTAATGGGAACCTTTCCCTAAGAATGTGAAATTTAGAAACTAACTGTAGGTTAGCTAAGTAGAATGGTTTCCTGGGTATTGATTTGATGTTGGTTTCGACCTTCGGGGTTAGTATTTGGGGAACTATTCTCTTGTTAATTTACGGTTAGTGACTGATGAATTGGAATGAGGCGTATGTTGTGTTTGTGTAACACTTGTTTATTATATACGCGAGTTATTCGGAAAGACCGGGTTTATCCCATTCTGAATAACTGATACGACGATAAGTCGAAGATGAAGACGGTGGTTGAAGACCGGAGGTCTTCACGTTGTTTGGATAATTACTGATGATCTTGATTGGGCCGTACACCCAAGAGGAGGGAATCAGTTAGTGATCGTCAAGACGTACTTGGAGATCGATGGATATGCGGGGTACTAGGTGCCTCCGGTTTCATTCAGACCCAGAACGAACTTGTAAATGGACTGTGTGTCTGACATTGGATTTTATTCTGTGTGATTGATTTCTATTAAATATATATCTGTTTGGCGGCGGAGAATTTATTCTCTTGCTTAACGCCCTTCTCTGAGACGTACGAGCTCAGGGGTTATATATTGATGGATATCCATCGCATGGAGTGAATTGCCTGTGTGGCATGCCTAAGTGGCAAATGATCAAGACTTCTGTTGAAAAGCAAAGTCTTGAGGTTGATGATCAAAGCACGGCCTTTGTGGCATAGCTTTGTGTAACGTTTAATTCGCGAGTTTCACACCCGGTATGAACCAGAAACGGGAGAAGGACCTCAGGGAGGGCATGCGTTTCCTTCTAGTTAGAAGTGGCGTCAGTGGTTTTACACGCCCTGACGAGTTTGACTTATGTAGTTGTTGGTTTGCGAGGCGCCTCAGATATATCGGTGACTATGTGAAGCCGATGGAGTCATTCGTTGGCTCAATTACGCCCCATAGAGCGGGGAGACATATTGTTCAGACATAATAATCCACTCCGTGTGGACCGGCCCTGACGATCCAAGGGGCAGCTGCGGCTGTTCCTGAGACACGAGCTAGAGCGTCTCGAATCGGTAGAAGACGATCCCTAGCCTTGGTTCATACCATAATTGATAACCCAACTTCCAATACGACATTTTGCAGTTTTGATTGTATACCTATATATGGCGACATGATATATGGTACCCATGCCGTCTATGATTGATACTTATGATTTGAAGTTGTTTTATACACTATGCACTTATAATAGTATCAAATGATTTGTTTTAAACGAACTAAGCATGTTCGGCTATTATAAGGGAAAACCCTATCCCCTGGCTTGCGTTGCATTGTGTGATAGAACCTGGGTCGTATAATAGCTTCATTGTTCTTTATTTAGCATTGCGCTATTGTTTTATGCACTGGTATTCTTGGGAGGAAACTCGTTCCGTGTTATACGGCGTGGTCCCTTGATTTACCTAACTTTAAAAATAAAGATTAATAACTGTTTTAGTTCTCACACCAGTCCCATGACTGACCTGGAGTTTATTGTTTTAACCTAAACTCTGGGTGCCCCTATTTTCGACACGGGCAGCTAGTAGTTTTGGTTTTGCAGATTTTATATTCACAGGATCCTGATTTACAGCTGGAACGATACTCGGAAAGCTCTGTATCCGTGTATTACTTCTAGTTGTGTTTTGTATTATTTTCCGCTGTGATGTATTTAAATGTAATTTAAATCTCTGATATTTCTATGTAATATTTATTCATACTCTGTATATTCTTGTAATCTGATGGAATTGTTGTAATAAACAATGAAATGTTCTTCTGTCTGCGTTCTATTGTGGCTTGTTCTCAACTCAATCCGCGATTTCCCGTAAGGGGGATTTCGAGTCGTTTCATCGTGGTATCAGAGCTTTGGTTTACAAATCTCAGAGAATAAGACACATTAGAACCAAACGAAAGAATTCATTAGAAATTGGATTAGTAATATCCAACGGGAATGGCTCGTTAGAGATGGGATCAGTAGTATCCTAGAACGAGTGTGAAGAGTATATTTTTAAAATGAAAACAAATTTTGTTTTGAAAATTTAAATCAATTATTCGTATTTGAATATTTATTTAAATTGATTTGGACCATCCAATATATAAAGATTTTGCATATACGTCTGATCTGCGTGTATTCGAAGTTTTAATATACTAGATAGATATAGATTCGCACTCTAGTCGCTCGGGGATAATTCTGGTGACGTCCGGACATCATCAGTATTTATATTCGTGTTTCGAAAGTGTGGTGTCTATATATTTCCTATTGACTGGTGTGAGAACCAAAATTAGATAGGGCTTATTGTTGTGACTTGGCCTCAAAAATGTTATTTTTAGACTATGTATCAAAGTTATGAATTTGAAAAGCTAATCAACTAATTGATTGATGGTTGTGTTGTTTGATTACTGTTTAGATTAATTGAATGTTGAACCGTTAGCCAAATTGAACCAAACATTGAATTGTATTGAAAATTAGTCGCATGTGCATGCGTATACATGTACTTACAGTGAACAGGTCTAGCAAGGAGGCTAGAGCAGAAGAATATAATTGTTTGCCCAACAAATAGGTACATGTTTACCATAATTTACTGTTTTGTTTGGGTGATGATGATTTTATGAGCCGATTGGCTAGCCGCTTGGCTTTTTCTTTTTATGTTGGATTGAAGAAGGCCATGGGAGGCTATATGAAATATCCCGAAGTCCCCGGTGCAGGGGAGGTTACGGCGAATTTTTTTGAAAATTTAGGGTGTTAGCTAAATTTTTGAAAATTTTGAAAAGTTCTTAGAAACTGAAAAGTTGAAGAACTTAAGCCGTAAAGAAAATAATGAAAGTTGAGTTGATTTGTAAAACAACTTTCAGCTTCGTTCCTTTTCGGGGATGAAAAGTTTTAAGTGGTGGAGATTGTAACAACCCGGAAATTCTGAGCCAATTTAAAAATTTTATTTTGGCAATTTCAATGAATTTTGAATATTTAAAATGATTTATTTTAAATAATAATGACTAAAAAATTTATTTTGAATAGAATTAGAACGTATATATTTATATAGATTGTCGTTAGAATATAAATAATTTATTTTAATTATAAAAGGAATTGAAAATGGCGCGGTAGTTTGAAAATTCGATTTCAAAGTTCAAAAGAATGTACATGATTCAAAATAAATCGGATTTTAGCGAAACAAAAAATATTTAAATCTAATTGAGAATATCTTTCCAACGAATCCGAAAAATTGAAATTTCATAGCGGGAATCAAAAGATATATCCAGATGAAAATTCAGAATAGTTGCTATGGAATTCTGGCCCTTAAAAATGGGAATTTTGCAAACGACCTCGATTTTTGAAGAAACCACTTTTGTTGGATCCGAGATGTCGAGTTATTGCTAGATTCCAAAATTCGTAATTTTTCGAATCAATATGTGAGTGTGGCAAAGGAAAACGTGTTTTGACAGTTTCAGTCAATTTCGATCGACCAGAAGAAGGCCATTTTTCAAACGGTCTCGGAATTTGACGAAATTAGTTTTGTTAGGACCGTATCGTCAATGCGAAGCTAGAAATAATTTTTCTGTAATTTTAGAAGTCAGTATGCGGCCCCGGTAAATTGAAATGCACGTTCAAATTCAATATATAGAGTTATATTTTGATTTTGACGAAAACTGATCGAAACAATCGAATCAGCTTACGATACATATCCCATTGTGCCCGGAATGGGGGTATTTAGCTAGGGACGACAGTCGTTGGGTTTGATTTAGAGTTAGGATCAATTGGCAAATAATTTTTGAATAAAAAGAATAATAAAATAATAAAATATTCTCTATAAAGCCCCCCATCGTTCGCGAAACCCTAGCCGCCATCTATCCTTTGAATGGCTGAAAACTTCCAAATTTAAATCCCTAAATTCTCCTAAACGATCGCGAATTAGAATAGGGTGATTAAACAAAAATCAAAATACGTTCTATCCTCTTTAAATCTAGAGAAGGTTGATCGGATTTGGCTGCCTGGGTCACGAGAAATAGCACCACAAAGGGCTGCGCTTCGGAGCGGTTTTTGTCACCATCGAGGAGGGCGAGTTTGTTGAGGTGGGTGCCGGGGGAAGCTCGAGCGAAGGCGTTTCAGGGGGTAGCCGCTGATCAGAGGCCGACGGCCTGAGGCTTCCTGCGGCGGTGGATTTAGGTCTGAACGGATGGGTTCGTGGAACGGCAGTTCAACGTGGAAGAAATGGTTTGTTTCTTTAGTTTATTTAAACAAATTCTTTTGTTTAACTTAAATAATGAGAAGAAGAAAAATCAGTTTAATTTATGTAAATACTTTGTTTGAATTCAGTTTTTAATTTATATAATAAATAACATTGTGTAAATATATAAATTAGCATTGTGAAAAAAAAAATAGTGTTGGTTTAAAAATATAATTTGCATCATTTTAGAAGATATAATTTGCATTAGTTTTGAAAATATAAAAAGACATTATTTTAGAAAATAAAATTAGAACTGTTTTGAAATTAAAATTAGAACTGTTTTGAAATTAAAATTAGAACTGTTTTGAAAATAAAATTAGAAATGTTTTGAAATTAAAAAAAATAGAAATAACACATTTTTAAAATATAAACATAGTGTAAGAATGTGATTATATATAAATATATATATATATATGTATAGCGGTAAAAATATGATTTTTATCGTATGTTGAAAATATTTTTATGAAAATAGAAATATGATTTCTTATATAGGAAGCTGAGTTATAAAAATACGATTTTTACATATACAGTAGCAAAATAAAAATGTGATTTTTATTTATATCTGAACAGTATAAAAATGTGTTGTTTAATATAAAAATCGTTTGAAACAGACTGCGATGAAACCAACTGGAAACGAATACAAATCCAGACCGTTCAGAAACAAAGAATGGAGGAGTGGAACACTCGGTGAGAACTCCTCACTTTTAATTTATTTCTAGTTTAAAATATATACTAGGATGCAGACGGTGTTTAGTAGCACCCGACACCCGTCGTCCACAGACCATGGACGGCTTGTATGCTTGTTTGTTTGATTTTGACGTGTAGTTGATTGTGTGATGTAATGTGAAATGAAGTAAAATATTTATATAGTTAAAAATATTTTATAGTTGAAAATAGAATTTTTAACGTGTATTTAAAATAAATATTTATAAACAAATCGGAGATTTGTTTATATACACTGATTTGATTGATATTGATTGGGATGATAAATTTTACACATCGCCCAACTGCACAAATAAAATCTGTGTTTGATTGTTTGAAACCCCACACGGGTATTGGGATGATATATGACATACACTAATCCCAATAATTAGTTGTATGTCGATCGATTGATTGACAGACTGTTATGAGCGTTAAATATTTATATTTGATGCTTATACAGGGTAGAATGCACTTTGGATGATGGTTTATTATTTGTCATTGTTGATATATACATGCGTTGTATGGAAATCCATAGAAATAAAATCTATGGTAATTGATTGGGCCTCATTCCAGTTTTGAAATAGAATATTTGAAAAAGAAATATTTGAATAGAAATATTTGAAATAGAATATTTGAAAAAGAAATATTTGAAATAAAATATTTGAAAACAAAAATATATGAAGCCGTATTAAGTAGTTACACGCCATTTTAACTCGAACGAGAATTTTGTCGATTTTATAATGAATATGGAAATAATTTCAAAAAATAATATTTTGAAATGAATTCGAATTGAAATTGAATAGAAATGAATTCGAATTGAACTTGAATAGAAATGAATTCGATTTGAAATTGAATTAAATTGAAAACGAACTGAAATTGAATTAAAAATCGATTTGAATTGAAATCAATTTGAAATGAATTTAAAACGAATTTATACTAGAAAAAAATTCAATTTTGATTTGAATTTAAAATGAAGTTGAAATCGTTTTGAGAACAAATTTAAAACGATTTATAAAATACGTTTTAAAAGGAAATCGACGAAGTATATATTATATATATAATATAATGGCCTGAATAGAACGCGCCGCGCCGCGGCAGTTCGCGAATTTCGACCATTGACTTCTAACGGATATTACGGGAGATCCGACCGTCGGATTCCCCTAAAACCGGAACCGTTGGGTTCGTATCGAAAAGAGCTTTCTAAGAATATAAGAAATTAGAAATCAAACGGTTGGATTTGGAATTATGTCCAAATCAAATTTGGAAAAGGTCGTTGTAAGTGCAGTTCGATGGCCGTTGGTGGAAATTGACTGTACGGGCCTTGATAAAATTATTAAAAATATTAATAATTTGTGTAAAATCATAAGAAATGATTTGGGGAAAATCGGGATGAAAAACTCCATATTTGAAAAGATAAAAATAGATTTTTATCGAAATGAACTAGTTTTGAACTAGAATTATAATTCTATTTATTTTTAAATAAATAAATTGGATTTGAAAAGGGTTTTAAAAGTAACCAGAAATTCCAATAATTGAATTGGAATGGATTTGAATCGAAATTGTCTTTGGAATAATTCGATGTTGGATTTCGTGATTATACAGATGTTGTTATGGAAATTTGAAAGATATATATATCGTTATTTCCAATACGATATTTGTTGGTCGTAGAATTTGATATTGAATATAAACCGATATATTTTCTATTTAGAGCCTTGTATTTAATATCAAATGTGATTTGGGTTTGTCGTGAATGGTATCTTCATTAACACTGTTCTTAAACCCAGTTGAGAAAAAGGTTAAATCTTTTTATTTAGATCTGATGAAGTGTACCAATTAAATAGTATTTAATTGGAATTGAATTGGTATTGATTTTTGGGTTTATCGTGAACAGTGTTTTAAATAACACTTATTCTTTAACCCGATAATTAATGAAATGTGATTTTGGGTTGTCGTGAACGGTATCTTCAAAAATACTGTTCTTAGACCCCAAAGGAGTTAAGAAAATCAGAAACTAACAGGAGATTAGTTAAGTTGAATGGTTTCTGAGGTATTGATTTGATGTTGATTTCGGCCTTCGTGGTTAATACTTAGTGAATTGCTCACTTGTTAATTTACGGTTAGGGACTGATTGTAATGTGATGTGATTTTGGGTTTATCGTGAACCGTGTTTTAAATGACACTGATTCTTTAACCCAGTTAAAGATTAAAACTAAAGGGAGTTTTAATGAATCTTTAATTAGATTGAAATGATTGAGAATGGAATATCACCAGTTTTGCTCCAGGCGATAGTTAAATCTTTAATTAGATTTAAACGTGAAATGATAATTGAATTTACCGATAACACCGTGGTGTTAGATATGAAGTATGACCAGTTTTACTTCAAGGGATGAATAGGTTGGGATTGGGAAATTAAAACAAATGATTACTTCGGTAAGGTTCGTTAATCCCGACTAGTTGAATCGATATTCGAAAGAAGATTAAAGAATAAATTCAAGGAATTTATCTTTGATAAAATTAATGGGAACCTTTCCCTAAGAATGTGAAATTTAGAAACTAACTGTAGGTTAGCTAGGTAGAATGGTTTCCTGGGTATTGATCTGATGTTAGTTTCGGTCTTCGGGGGTTAGTACTTGGGGAATTATTCTCTTGTTAATTTACGGTTAGTGACTGATGAATTGGAATGAGGCGTATGTTGTGTTTGTGTAACACTTGTTTATTATATACGCGAGTTATATGGAAAGACCGGGTTTATCCCATTCTGAATAACTGATACGACGATAAGTCGAAGATGAAGACAGTGGTTGAAGACCAGAGGTCTTCACGTCGTTTGGATAATTACTGATGATCTTGATTGGGCCGTACACCCAAGAGGAGGGAATCAGTTAGTGATCGTCCAGACGAACTTGGAGATCGATGGATATGCGGGGTACTAGGTGCCTCCGGTTTCGTTCAGACCCAGAACGAACTTGTAAATGGACTGTGTGTCTGACATTGGATTTTATTATGTCTGATTGATTTCTATTAAATATATATCTATTTGGCGGCGGAGAATTTATTCTCTTGCTTAACGCCCTTCTCTGAGACGTACGAGCTCAGGGGTTATTTATTGATGGATATCCATCGCAAGGAGTGAATTGCCTGTGTAGCATGCCTAAGTGGCAAATGATCAAGACTTCTATTGAAAAGCAAAGTCTTGTGGTTGATGATCAAAGCACGACCTTTGTGGCATAGCTTTGTGTAACGTTTAATTCGCGAGTTTCACACCCGGTATGAACCAGAAACGGGAGAAGGACCTCAGGGAGGGCATGCATTTCCTTCTAGTTAGAAGTGGCGTCAGTGGTTTTACACGCCCTGACGAGTTTGACTTATGTGGTTGTTGGTTTTCGAGGCGCCTCGGATATATCGGTGACTATGTGGAGGCGATGGAGTCATTCGTTGGCTCATTTACGCCCCATAGGGCGGGGAGACGTATTGTTCAGGCATAATAATCCACTGCATGTGGACCGGCCGTAACGATCCAAGGGGCAGTTGCGGCTGTTCCTGAGACACGGGCTAGAGCGTCTCGAATCGGTAGAGGACGATCCCTAGCCTCGGTTCATACCATAAATGATAACCCAACTTCCAATACGACATTTTGCGGTTTTGATTGTATACCTATATATGGCGACAAGATATATGGTACCCATGCCGTCTATGATTGATACTTATGGTTTGAAGTTGTTTTATACATTATGCACTTATAATAGTATCAAATGATTTGTTTTAAACGTACTAAGCATGTTTGGCTATTATAAGGGAAAACCCTATCCCCCGGCTTGCGTTGCATTGTGTGATAGGACCTGGTCCTTATAATAGCTTCATTGTTCTTTATTTAGCAATGCGATGTTGTTTTATGCACTGGTATTCTTGGGAGGAAACCCATTCCGTGTTATACGGCGTGGTCCCTTGATTTACCTAACTTTAAAAATAAAGATTAATAACTGTTTTAGTTCTCACACCAGTCCCATGACTGACCTGGAGTTTATTGTTTTAACCTAAACTCTGGGTGCCCCTATTTTCGACACGGGCAGCTAGTAGTTTTGGTTTTGCAGATTTTATATTCACAGGATCCTGATATACAGCTGGAACGATACTCGGAAAGCTCTGTATCCGTGTAATACTTCTAGTTGTGTTTTGTATTACTTTCCGCTGCGATGTATTTAAATGTAATTTAAATCTCTGATATTTCTGTGTAATATTTATTCATACTCTGTATATTCTTGTAATCTGATGGAATTGTTGTAACAAACAATGAAATGTTCTTCTGTCTGCGTTCTGTTGTGGCTTGTTCTCAACTCAATCCGCGATTTCCCGTAAGGGGGATTTCGGGTCGTTTAAGTTCTGGTTGCTTACAATCAGCCCAATAATCGTGCTCCACCCTGCCTAGTTCCAGGGTACCATGATACATCTAGTGGCTTACTGCTGAAATGGACTGCGTAACTAGGGTTTCCGTCCAGTAGGTTAAGTGTTGTCATTTAAATTCGAGACTTTACCCTTATCAGTTTACCATGTCAGATTGGCTAAGTGTTGTCATTTAAGTTCGTGACTTAGCCCTACAATTCACGTGTCAAGTTGGTTAGGTGTTGTCGTTTAAGTTCATGACCTAACCCTACAAATCATATCTCAAGTTGGTTAAGTGTTGTCTTTCATGTTCATGACTTAACCCTATCATGTGGCATTAATTCATTAATGCACCCCAACCTCTCACATCAGACCTGTTGTTGTGGTCACTGGATATGCCGGGCGGTTTCAGGCAGATTTACACCACAACTCAGTCTAACCTCGGGTTTCAAGCGCGATATGACCAACTACTCACATTGGATCCTATTGTTTGCAGTCACTGGATTTGTCGGGCGGTTCCGGGCAGATTTACACTGCAAACTCAACCCAACCTCGAGTTGGCCATTTTCAAGTTCATTTTAGTGTCATGTCCATGTTCAAGTTTTCATGTCGAGTTCGTGTCAAGTTTTCAAGGCAAGTTTCGTGCCAAGTCTCCTACAATTTCCAATTTTTCCCAACGTTACCCCGTCTAAATATTAGGCTAACAATCTTAGCCTAATTTTTCGTTCGCATGATTTTTGGCATATAATATTAGGCTAAAAACTTAGCCTAATTTAACGTACACAAAATTGGCATAAAGCAATTTATTAACATAAGCATGACATAGGCGTAAACTTGGCATCATCGACATAGTCAATATGAACATCATAGGTGTGAACTTGCAAAATAATCAACATGAATATCATAGGTGTGATCTTGCTGCGTAGATTGAACCAACATACATATATGTGAATTTGTAACATAGACTAAATCAACTTACATATATGTGAACTTGCAAATAAATCACGAACATATGAATAAGTGTGAACTTGAAATATGACATAGGTTTAACATATACACATAAACATGTAGATCTAACATTTGGTCACATATGTGATGATTTCACAACCTAAAACTTGCATAACATGATAAACTGCTCAACTTGTCATCACGGGTTATATTTCAAGTTCATATACATATGAATAGACTTGTTCATTAATTCCCAATTCAATATGATAATAAAATAGAACCACAGGCATAGATCAATATCATTCAAGTCCACATATAACATAATAAACATTATTCTATTATCAATCTATTTTCAAGGAATAACATAACTAAATTGACTAAAACATCGCAGGTATATAGATCTGATAACATTATTGATCATGAAAAGGTTTGAATAATAATCTAGTTTCAAGAACATGGATAGATATAAAATAGAAAAATCCCCAAAATCAAGATCCAAGAACATATAAGGAAAAGGTCTGAATAGAAAATCAAGCTTAGGTCTGATTTCATAGTTATAATCCTGGGCAATAACCTCACGGTCATGAATCTTAGGTGATTAGTCACGATTGTCCTTGTCATAGTTATAGGCAATAGTCTTATATTCACAGTCATAGGCATAGGCATAGTCTTATGTTCACCGTCATAGTCATAGGCATATTCTTATGTTCACCGTCATAGTCATAGGCATAGGCATAGTCTTATGTTCACCATCATAGGCATAGGCATAGTCTTATGCCATTAACAGTAGTTTTAACGTCGTAGACAATATTCCCAATAGTCAAGATCCAAGAAGAAAACAAGAATAGAAATGAATCATACATAAATCACTTCCAATTTATACCATGCTCGTATTAGATTTATAGTTTTTATCTAAAAGTAACTGGAACTTACAGATCGTGGTCTAAGAAATTTAGATGCAAAAGTCAAGTCTAGAAATTTGTCATAGAACGTTGCGGTGTCGCTGATCTATTCTCTTGAATTGTTGTAGAAGCGTTGATCTTTGATTTGACTCGAGTTTGAATGCTTAAGCTTTAATTTGGAGGCGGCGGCCATGGTTCAAGAGGTATTTAAACAGAATTTTGATGTAAGAATGATTTGTTATGAATTAGGTTAGGCCTTAGGGTGTATTTATAGGGGTAGCAACTAGTTTAGGCCCTTAGATTAACCCTAGAATCAATCCGGACCATCAAAACACGTCTCAGGCTTAAAAATGGGTTCTGGGTCAAAATAGGCCGACCAGGTCGACCTATAAGGGGGAAGGTCGACCACATGGTCGACCTGGGGGGTAGGTCGACCACATGGTCGACCTGGCCCCCAGGTCGACCCCCAGGTCGACCTGCCTGGTCCTGTGCTGCCTAAAATCTGCTGAATCTTCTACAGGCCATAACTTCTTCATCCGGACTCCGATTTTCGAAAACTCGGACTCTATTTCATGTAAAATTCCAAGATGAACGCAATGGAGTAACCCGTTTCCCTTAATTCTTATTATAAAATTTAATTATACCCGGATTTCTAGTTTTAGCATGTTATTAAAATTCGGGTTATTACACCGGACGTCTTCGAGGAAGTGACCGGGCTTCCACCACACCGAGAGATTGAGTTCCGTATTGATTTATTGAAAGATGCCAGACCCATAGTGATGCCACTTCGTCGTATGGCACCAAGGGATCAGAGAGCTCAGGGTGCAAGTAAGCGATCTTTTGAAGAAGGGATTTATCAGAAGAAGTGTTTCTGAGTGGGGAGCACCAGTGTGTTTGCTACCAAGGCAGATGGTTCCCTTCGATTGTGTGTGGACTACCGCGAATTGAATAAAGTGACGAGGAAGAATAAGTATTCTATATCGCGGATAGATGATTTGTTTGATCAGTTGATTGGCACGAGAGTATTCTCCCAGGTGGATCTCGCGACAGGTTTTCATCAGCTTAGAGTGGAAGCTGAGAGTATAGCTAACACGGCCTTTCGGGCGCCGTCTGGATTTTATGAGTGGTTGGTCATGCCATTTGGGTTGAGCAATGCGCCAGCATATTTTGTGGATCTTATGAATAGGGTATTCAGAGATCAGTTGAACAAGTTTGTTCTTGTGTTCGTGGATGATATTTTGGTTTACTCAAAGAACGAGGAAGAACACAAGGAAAATTTGAGGACAGTGATGGAGGTGTTGAGGAAACACCAACTGAAAGCAAAATTTTCTAAGTGTCACTTCTGGAGAAAGGAAGTGAGGTTCTTGGGCCATGTTGTTTCAGAGAATGGTATTGCCGTGGATCCTGCGAAAGTCGCTACGGTACAAGATTGGTCTACGCCTAAGAATGCAACAGACGTAAGAAGTTTCTTGGGGTTAGCTGGATATTATCGTAAGTTTATCCAAGACTTCTCCAAGGTAGCGGCACCGTTGACTTAGTTGACCAAGAAGAATCAAGCTTTCGTCTGGGACGAAAAGTGCGAGAATGCATTCAAGAGTCTAAATGAAAAGTTGACGCGCGCACCAGTGTCATTCCTAAGGGGAATGAAGAGGTGACGGTATACACGGATGCCTGTGGTACCGGACTAGGTGCTGTATTGATGCAAGGAAGTAGGGTTGTAGCTTATGCAAGTCGGCAACTGAAACCGCATGAGAAAAGATACCCTACCCATGATTTGGAATTGGCAGCGATCGTGTTTGCATTGAAGACGTGGAGGCACTATCTCTTGGGAGAAAGATTCGAGTTGTTTACTGATCATAAATCGTTAAAATATCTTTTCTCTCAAAAGGACCTAAATCTCCGACAGCAAAGATGGTTAGAATTCTTGGCTTCTTATGATTTCGATATCGCATATACGCCGGGGAAGGGCAACGCGGTAGCTGATGCATTGAGTAGAAGACATGCCAGTTTAGGGGCTATGTTTCTAGAATGGAAGCAACTGGAGTACATCGCTGGGTATGATTTCAGACCAAAGTGCGAATTGGATCCAGAAATGTTAGCAAGTTTGACGATCAGACCCACTTTGATTGAGCGGATTGGTTCCAGTCAGAGGAACGATCCTTACTTATTGGAAATCATCTCAAAGTTGGAAATGGGAATCGATGAAGGGATGAACAAGTATGGGCTTGATCGAGACGGATGGCTTAGAAAAGATGGAAGACTAGTTGTACCCAATGTCAATGGATTGAGAGATGAAGTGCTTAGAGAATGTCATCACTCAAAACTGACTATACACCCCGGTGGTAAAAAGATGTATCGAGACATGAAGCAGACCTAATATTGGGAAGGAATGAAAAGAGACGTTGGGAAGTTTATATCCAAATGCATGAATTGCCAGCTAGTTAAAGCTGAGCAAATGAAGCCTAGTGGTTTGTTGCAACCATTAGAAATTCCAGAATGGAAATGGGAACAAGTCTCAATGGATTTCATTGATGGGTTACCAAGGAATAGATTAAGCCATGATAACATTTGGGTTACTGTGGACCGATTGACTAAGAGCGCAAGGTTTATACCCGTCAAGTCCAGTAGAACGGCAGCTAAGTTAGCTGAAGCGTATATGAAGTGGGTAGCGAGATTTCATGGAATACCCAAAGGCATTGTGAGTGACTGAGATCCGTTGTTCATTAGTGGATTTTGGAAGAGCTTAAAAGAGGCGTTAGGATCAGAATTACATCTCAGTACCGCGTATCATCCTCAAACCGATGGTCAGACAGAAAGGGTGAATTGTGTATTAGAAGATCTCTTAAGAGCTTGTCTATTGGATTTTGGTGGATCGTGGGATGACCATCTGCATCTAGTAGAGTTTGCCAATAATAACAGTTATCAATCCAGTTTTGGTATGGCTCCATTTGAAGCTTTGTACTGAAGACCGTGCAACTCACCGTCATGTTGGTTACAGACCGGTGAGAAATATGTTCCGGGACCAGAAGTAATAAGAGAAACATCGGACAAGACTAAGGTTATCCAACAGCGAGTGAAGGCTGCCCAATATAGGCAGAAGGGTTATGCTGATAAGAGGAGAAGAGAATTAAAGTTCTCCATTGACAACTTGGTGTTTGTCAAGATTTCTCCATTGAAGAGCGTGATATGATTTAGTAGGAGAGGCAAGTTAGCACCAAGATTTGTTGGTCCATTCCCAGTTCTTGAGCAAATTGGGAATTTGGCATATAAAGTTGAATTACCAGACAAGATGGCAGGAGTTCACAACGTATTTCATATTTCCCAGTTAAGGAAGTTCGTGCACGACCCCGATGTGACTATTTCACCTGATCAGTTGGATGATATCGAGGTTGAACCCGAGGCGGTTGGAAACCGCAAGCCTATGCGTATTGTTGGGAATGATACGAAGCAACTTCGAAGGAAGGCGGTGAAATTAGTCAAAGTTCAGTGGGGAGAGGAAGAGAATGACTATACTTGGGAGACAGAGGAAAGCATTAGGAAGACGTATCCAGATTCTTCGCCTGGTAAGATTTCCGTTTCGATTTAGTCTTTCCGCATGCTAGGATAGGTTTGTTTTGTTTTTTTTACATGTTTGACTGTTGTATACGGCTGGTAGGCATGCGGGATCCGTTGTATGTTTTGGGTTAAGGAATTTCGGGGATGAAATTTCTTAAGGGGGGAAGAATGTAACGACCCGAATTCTACGTATCGAAGGATCGTAGAATATTTATTTTTTCAAATACGATGTCGTATGGTCATGTAACTTTGGGAGACGACTAGTGGGGTCATTTCCCATGTTCATGATTTTTGTCGATTTTTAAATGACCGTTTTGCACCTAACTGATCTTGTTTTGGCCATAACTTTTGATTGGAAAGGAGTTTTACCTGAAACCACTTCCATTAGGTCCGGATGATGGTTTACCTTTCCGTAGAGTGGTCACATTAGCCAAACGGACTCACCGTTTGGGAGATATGGCTGAAACAAGTTTTAGATGGTGAAAAACAGCTTAATTGGGCCCAACCGGGTGATTAACAGCTAAGCCCACTGGGGTATTTCGAGATTAAGAGTATAAGAGGGCTGCTAGGGTTTAGACATTCCCCTCAACCTAGAAATGGCCTCCACTTGCTAAAACACCCAAATCACCTTTTAATCGCTAATTAAGCCAAATCTATATCAAATCAAAGCGGATTAGCACAAGAATCGAGGTAGAACTGCTGTATAGCCTTGGGAACAGCGCCAAACAGAGAATCATTTCAGATTTGATATTTTATTTATGGCAAAGGTGAGTGATTTGCATAGTTCCTCACTAATTATGGTTAATTAAGGTAATTAGTGATAATTAGTGAAATTATACATGTTAAAAATCTGGAAAAATATTTATAAAATTCGAAATAATGTTTTAGACCTCTGTTAGAAACTTGGGTTAATTTGGTTAAGTTTTGCTAATCCTATCATTAATTATACTTGAACATAATTAAGGGGAAATATGGGGTTTTTGTTATGTTTGATCCATCTTAACCAATCAAGTTATTATTTTGGTGTTTGTGATCACTTCTATTTGTTGCTATGACTGTATGGTATGCTTTATGATTGTCTAAAATAGTTAGAGTGTCGAAAATGCCGTCGAGTGGTGCATAAACAGTCGCTGGAAGTTGCGGGAAAAGTGCAGGAAAGTACCCGAACCGGATCGGATCGGATGGGAACCCGAATCGAACCGCATTGAGGAGGGAACTCGAACCGAACCGTGTTGAGGAGGGAACCCGAACCGAACCGCATTGAGGAGGGAACCCGAACCGAACCGCATTGAGGAGGTGAACCCGAACCGAACCGCATGGAGGAGGTGAACCCGAACCGTGGCGAAGGAGGGGAAATAAGCTGAACTAAACGGGGAGCCTGAGCACCACAGACCGAACCGAACCGAGTTTGGACCTCTACTCCTACTACGCGATGACTCTTCTGAAGACCAACACCAACTCAACCAAAGACCCGAGATGCGAAGGTAGTCCAAATAGGAAGTAGAACTCAGGATCCAGTTGGGAACCAATAAGTTAATTTCATGATTGGACTTTGCTGCGGGACGTGTCCTAAGGGGTTGTCGATGTCTAGGACTTTGGATCACTATGTATGGGAGGTACGTGGACGGATTCAGGGCCACAGTGGCCTAGGTACGACTAGTGGGCTATAAACCAATGAAGTGGGTCATTTGAAAAGGTTTGGTCATGATCCCATGGGATATGCTTGGTGGTAGCAGTAGTTGTACAAGTCGAACTCCGTCATTACCTCGATGGGTCTAGTGATCGAAGTGGTGGACATCGTATGCTTTACGCACTGAGTGAGAGATGTGAGGATGGTTGCCATGCTTGATTTGTTTGCCATCACTATGGCATGCACACCTCCACCCCCGTATTCTTTACACCATATGTTAGTGGCCCTTAGAGTATTGTACAGTATGTAGTGCTAACTCTTTGGTTACAGGTCCAGGTTCAGGTATGGTTTAGTATACCTGTTATTGTTCTGTTTTGATGCTTATCGCTCATACCAGACTTTTGCCTGACCCAGAGTTTTATGTCTCTTCTTATTACTCTGGGTGCTCCTAAACATGCAGACTAGAGACAGGTTAGCTGGTGATGCAGGAGTAGCTGTACCGGAGACGAGCAGTGTAACACTCCCCCTCCGTTAAGGACACTCACAAAGGGAATGCCTTAACTTTGGTGGAGCGTTTTAGTAGACAGAACAGAAATTTACAAAACAGATAAACATACTTGAGAAATTATAACTTTATTACAGCGGAAAACAGAAATCAGTTTGGTTACATCTTTCCTAAAAACTCAAGTACATAAATATCAGTCTTGTTCAGAAAATCATCAGAGTACAAAACTTTAAAATCATAATCCCCACAGAAGTTGCCATAAGGAGTCAAGCCATACTTTAAGCACTCTAAGTACTTCAAGCAGAAGAAATCCGGATCAAGATAAAGTGTTCCCTCCTTGGAAAACCTGGGGGGGAACGGAAGAAAAGGGGGCGAAAACAAGCAAGGTCAGACATAAAGTCTGGCAAGTCCAGTGACTTTCAACATATGAACAGATAATAATAATCATGGCATGCAAATAAAACTGGATGAGTTAACAGTAACAGGAGTAGCAGATGTACTTAGGTTAAACAGAAGGAACAGAATAATGTTACTTTTCGTTTCTCTGCACTAATACTAGTACAACAGGATTAGGTGTCACCTTAATGTCTAAACTGAAAACAGAAACGGGGAACAGAATGATTTCCACAGAACGGAATGCTAGTAATGGGCCTTTACCACCCGAACAGAAACAGACAGAAACAAAATGCTAATAATGGGCCTTTATTGCCCGAACAGAGACAGACAGAAACATAATGCTAATAATGTTCCTTTACCACCCGAAAAGAGACAGCCAGAAACAGAATGCTAATAATGTGCCTTTACCACCCGAACAGAAGGTACAGAAACAGATTAATCCTTACGAAAACAGACTGTAGAATTAGGTGTACACTAGTAAATGGGCCTTTACCACCCAATCAGACGGTACCACGTAGAAACAGACAGGTGTTGCCACCCAACAGAAACAGACGGTACCAACAGAAACAGACATAACTAAGTGTACCCTAAAACCCTACCCCAAGCGATCGGCTCCCTAATACATAAATACCCTGTGTCGGCTCCACAATAGGGTGTATCACTCCCTAAAGTGACAACCAATTGGCACAGGCCTATTTACAGATGTCCCGGCGTCTTACATCCTCAGAGGCAGACCGGGATCCATGCAAGCACATGACCCGGTTGGAACGCACCATCAACACCCCTCCCCATTATCAGAATGAACCACTTATAATTAGTTCAGTAAGCGTGCCCGGACCCTACCTACTGTTGGGTCCAAGTTTGATACCAGAAAGGGTTACTGACTAATATGGGTCCCAAACAACAGATGACACAAGTAATTTCCCTCCTAACCTTGTGTCCCCAGACTAACAGATTTCAGATTAACTTGTTCACAAGTCCAGACATACAGAGTTCAGATCAACTAGTTCACAGATAAGACAAGTTTTCAGACTAACGGACCAGATATACGGATTTAACAGATTTACAGATTTGTCTAACTTTGTAATTGGTCCTACAGATTCACGAAACGGGTTTGTTAAATTCATTAGTCCAATTGGTTTAACCCTATCCACCCAACACGTTTTAGACATCATATTTATCCCATATTTGCATTAATTAATGCACAAACCTCTCACATTAGGTCGGTATCTTGTGGCCGCTGGATATGCCGGGCGGTTCCGGGCAGACTTCTGCCACAATCCAGACCTAACCTCGTGTCTAAGCATATTTTAGTTATGCCTACGACCTCTCACATTAGACTGACAATTTGCGGTTGCTGGTTAAGCCGGTTGGTTCCGGGCAGGCTTCTACCGCAAACAGAGTCTAACCTCGTGTCGTAGCCAATTCATTCCAATATAGATTTTTTCAGATATCAGACTAATTCTGTTTATTCAACAGATTAAACTTCTGTACGAGTTATAGCAGATTATTTGAGGTTCTATTAACCAGTTTTGCTCAATTTTAAGTCGAGCCTACAGATTCACATACTTCAAACTTCAGCATTTCAGTTCCAACAGATTACGTCATTCAATAGATTAAACAGATAACAGATCTTGCAGATTAGGCTATTTAGCAGATTTAGCAGATAAGGCAATGTAACATAATTAGCAGATTAGGCAATTCAATCTAATTAGCAGTTTAGGCAATATAACAGAACTAGCAGATTAGGCAATATAACAGATTTAGCAGATTATATATATCATATCTTGCCTAATCATAAATTTAGCCTAAACTCACTTGCCAAATCATGGTCATAATTCATAATACCACATATGCTCCTAATTTTTAGTTAAACATTACACAGTACAAAATATTCTCCATAAATCACGATAAACAATATGAATTATGCCAAATTATAGCCTATGATGTCGGATATCCAAAACCCTTATTTAGGCGCATTCACATTAATAGTTATCCTATTTTTGTATAGGTCTTTACGCCTAAGTCGCCTATCCCTTTTTCAAGTCATGAATTTTTACATAAAAGAATATGTCCAAAAATCTAGATTTTTAAACTATAACATGTAGTACGTCCTCAACATGCATTACCATTCATGCATAACATGTTGTAAATTATCTTTAATACTCTAACATCAGACCCTGATTTAAAACATGCATTATGCCCCCAAGTTTCAAGTTGTCCTATAATTCCCCTTCTCCCAAATCACAGATTATTATACCTAGTATGAACAGATCTAGATCTAACATATGTTTATTTTTCAAATTAACTACAGATCTAGATTACAACATGTACTATGTATCTAAATTAGTTTCATGTTTACGGTTAAATCTACGCCCCGAATCCCAAGTCATAAGTCCAATATATTTTATGCCTCAATCTCAAGTCATATGTTAAATATGCCACATGTCCAATTGTATGCCTCATATTTTATGTCATGTCCTCGAATCAGTCCTGTCCAATTATGCATCATTCATTATTTGTCCTAAACATTTTAGCGTTCGCGCGTTAATATCTTATGAGATTTGGCCCAGGCTCGTGGTAGCCTGGCTATAGAACAGAAAGAAGAAAGAGATACGGAATAAGATAGATCTAAACAGAACAGAACAGACATAACCTCAAATTCAGATTTACAATTCATGTCACAATCATAATTAACGTTTATAGCGGAAAATAACTGTACTTGCCTTTCGTTGTTTTAAGAAAGGATAATAAACTGTTGTTGATGCAGAATTGCTGAATTATTCCTCTTTAATTGTCGTAGCTCTAAACTTGGATTCGAGATTTGATTTAGCTTTTAATTCTATTCAGGTTGGAAGAAGATTCATCAGTCCAGGTTTTGATTCCAGCAGGGTAGCGATACCATTTTTAGTTTTAATTAGAATAGAGGCAGAATATAGACAGAATGAAATGGTGTGGAGAGAATGAGGCTAGGGGCGAGTTTATATAGGATTAGGTGGACGAATCTAGACAGAAACGAGACCGGATACATCAGAATGAACCAGGTTAAAAAAACTGGGTTTCGGGAGCAGGTCGACCCCCAGGTCGACATGGTCTGGGGGAGGTCGACTACCCAGTCGACCTTGCCAGAGGAGGTCGACTACCCAGTCGACCACCCAGTCGACCTGGGTCCTGGGCGGGAAATTTCCCGCCCTGCCCGCTTCTGGGTTTAAATTCGAATTTCAAGCTATTTTATTCTATTCAAATTCCTGAAACTTCTGAAGGTCATAACTTGGTCATACGGACTCCGTTTTTTGAAAACTCGGACTCGTTTTCAAGCAGAATTTCGAGACGAACGTAATGGAGCAACCCGTTTTCCCTGATTCTTATTTTAAAAATTAATTATTCTCTGATTTGTTACTTATAC
This sequence comes from Allium sativum, assembly GCA_030737875.1. Taxonomy (NCBI): domain Eukaryota; kingdom Viridiplantae; phylum Streptophyta; class Magnoliopsida; order Asparagales; family Amaryllidaceae; genus Allium; species Allium sativum. Next base: position 858,965,747 of record CM060915.1, on the reverse strand, counting down.
GTTCACAGAAAATACGGGGTGTTACAAGCAGGAGGCTTCCACGTATGATATATATATATATTCTCCTTGTGTCGCTGCTGGTCACTACTTTGGGCATTAGTAGTGTGCCTTTCCTTTCTTTTGCTTTTGAGACAGTTTTAAAGTTGTAACAATGATGATGTGGAACATAAGTTGTATTTGGATTTTCCGCTGCTACGATGTTTAGTTTTTAGCTTATGCACTGTCTCGCCTGTTTTATGCCAAGTATGTTGTTATTATATTTTGTTCCGTGCGCTATGAGACATTCTACAGGTTCTTTATTAGTTCACTCTCTTCTTTCCTTTCTTTGGCGACTGTTCCGTGCTAGTCAGGTATGTGTACAGCGCACTTTCGGAGGAAATGCCGACTGGTTCGGGCGGGCCGTCATAGTAACTCAATTGAAAGATGTAATGAAAGGTAAAAGGAAAATGTGAGATTTATTATAAACCTAGAACCGCAACTTATATTTGCATAAGTATGAAAATTGGGGAAACCATAATAGACATGATTCATTTGCAAATATGAATAAGACATGAATTGATTATAAGGATATTTAAGGCTTTAATATGAACAAATTGACTAAAATGGATTAAATTATGAGCATAAAGGCATTAGGCTTTGATATGAACATATTGATTTACAAAGTGTAAGTTACAAGCCCAAAATTCTATGTTAACCTGTAAAGTTAGTTTATAAATAAATAATATTTAATTAAATAGATTAACGAATGTTATAAATCAACGGAAGGGAAAGTGAGTGGAACACACTATAGTACATTAAACATAGGGTCTAATTAATATAATGATATGCACTTAGACCAGACTGTGGGGATGAAGAGCCTAATGGGGCAAATCATCATAGGCCTTCGTAGATACGGTGGAAGCACGTTTAACTTATTTGATGGGATTGGATGGAAGTTCAAGCCTTTGACGGGATGTGAGGATAATCCATGATGGACCTCTTTGGTAGACCTAACGAAGCTGTACCCATAGATGCATGGTCTGTATGGTTCCACCCGGTGAGTATGCCTTGACTGCATTTATCCTTGTAGGCAGCCTAAAAACTAATTGGGATGATTTTAGGTGATTCAACGATTGCCTCGGCTCGTAAGCGGGGAGGCTTCGTAGTGAAAACCCAATAAAGGATAGTAGGTCGTCAGATACATGTCATCGTCAGTCAGAGTGAGTACATGGAAGACTAGAGCTAAACTAAGATGCCAATGATTTTTCACTATTGGGTCATTGGATGAAATACCACGTGGATATTTAGATTGGTTACTAGGACGGTCACTTAGCTCTTCGGATGATCTTTCATTAGTTGGGGGCCATGTGGGGCCATAGCCACCATAAAGAGACAGATAAAATTTTGATATCTATATTTTGGGCTTAACGAAGCCATTATTTTGGACCTAACGAGGCCATTCTTGACATATATAGAAAGCCTCCGCCTAAATTCCATGGAACAAGTCAGGTTCATGGCGCCTTTATGACACAGCAGTAGAAGCTTATTCACTTTCGTAGCATAACTTAGAATGCTTTTGTGGCATAGTGATGTAGACACAATGTGCCTTTGTAACTTGGCCTAGTACGCTTTAGCGTGACGATGGATGTGTCGTACATTTTTGTAGTACAGCGATGGAGACGTCTCGAGAAGTGTACTATGGGGAGTACCTCGATATATTGGGAAAATAGCTACATACATATAAGTTATTAGGTTAATCTACTTGGGAGTAGATGAGTACGATTTATGCATGAAATTAGAAGTGTGATGTGTAATAAACACAAAATAACTTAATAAAGATAAACAAGTGAAAAAACAATATATGTAGTGTTATTTATAGAAAGTATAATTTGTCCATTCACCAAAACTTTTGTTCTAACCCCCTCCTCATAACAAACCCGCATGTTAGACATGTGACATAGATTATTCAGATTAGAGACACTTTTTAGACAATGTCATTATTAGGATAAGTATTTTCTTATTATCATACTTTATTCGCTCAGATGTATGATATTTTATTATGAGCTCTGATATATTTTATCTTTACCCTTTTTGCAGGAAACAAGAAAAACCAACTCGGGTTTCCGTGAACTTGGATTTTTAGCATTTTGCGAAAATAAATTTGGGCTTGCTAAAATTTGGGTTGTTACACATTTTTCGTATTAACTAACATCGTTCTATTCAATTTACCAAACTATATATTTTAAATGATGTCGAACAAATTTTGGGATATTACAGGTTTATAGATAACATGTGTATAACTTATGGTGCAAACATGAAATATAAATAAAAGCACCCATTATTGTTTACTTTTCGACATCGTTAATTTTTTTGAATTTCAAGTTTATCTTATGTTAAAAAAAATAAGCACGTAATTAGCATTATCAAAAGCGAGTTGATCACATAATCGTTCATTCTCTACCGTAGTTTTATATTAAAAGTACGTACGACTACAAGTCAACCTTGTACACCCAAAGCTATTCCAACCTGTGTTATATTAAGCGTTAAGTGAGGAGACACGACAAAAGCCTCGGTTCGCTTAATGGTGCTTAAGCGGAACTTAAGCATTATCTAAACGTTGGACCCATGCACAATCCAACTACGCTTAAAGGAACTTAAGAAGCTCCTAAGAGTAGAACTTAAGCAGTGCTCAATTATTATATAAATAATCCATTTCTTAATAACGCCACATAAATATTTAAATTTAAATAAGGCACTTTTAAGCACTAGACCGATGCACAACTCAGCTATGCCTAAAGGAACTTAAACAACCCTTAAGAGTAGCACTTAAGCAGCGCTTAGTTATTATATAAATAAGTCATCTCTTAATACTGTTACAAAATATTTAAATTTAAATAAGGCGCTTTTAAGTTCTAAAAAAAATCCCGCTTAAGCGCTAATCTCTTAATGTCTTCTGCTTTTTAGGAAATTAAGCGATGTAGTTGCTGAAATTGCTTAAGCCGTGCTTAAGCATTTTCATAACATAGGCTTCAACATCATTATTTTTTCTTATATCAAACAACAATTCTTTTGTTTGTGTTGATTGAATCAAATGTTTTCTTATAACATGTAATTTGATAAAAGGCATAATTTATCCCATTCAAATTCACAAAAAAAATAAAACATAGGACACTAAACAAATAATTGTTTGCTTAGAATTACATTAAAATAACAAAAAACCGACAAAATATTTAAGATATTTTAAAATGTAAATTATACCTTGAGACAATAAGACTGCAAAGTCACTAATATTTGTAAATAGTCTGCACAAAAGCATATCCAACAATGTATGATTAAACTTCTAAATGTTGAACATGAGGAAAGAATAGCGTCCAACAGGCTTAATTCTTTTGAATATTCTGGGTAAATTCAGGGATTAATTCGGTATTCTGAATTGGCCTGGACGCTAATTAAATCAACGCATTTCCCTAGGTCTTTTTTTAATCAGAGCCTAACGTTAGAGGCTGATTAAATCAGCACCCAAATATTGGGGAAAAAAATACAATTTAAGGCAAAAGATTTAGAATATAATACTACGTTTCTGAGTTTGGTGGACTTGCTCTACCAATTCAAAGCACTTTGATTATAGCATTGGATCCAGTGTAACATAGGCATGGATTTATTCACATTGTAGCGATGGTGCTGCCTTCATAATTAAAGGCATTGCAAGAAACAAAAAACCTGTAAACATTTATTTTAAGAATGGGAATTTATTTTGAAGAACAAACTTCATATCTTTTTCAAGTTCAAGGACTACCCATCAAAAATTTATTTTCAAGGACAATACACACTATAAAACTGATACCGTACACACCATAAAACTGATACTTAAAAACTGATAGTTAAATTCTGATATCATACACAATGTAAAACTGATACTTAAAAATTGGTAGTTAAATTGTAATATCATGCACACAGTAAAACTGACACCTATAACATGATTCTTTGTCCTTTAGAATAAAATTTCAACAAGCCGTCCTTAAGGCTAAAAAAACCGTAAATTTGCCCTTGACACTGTTTTCCTTTTTTAAGAAATCTTTAAACATAATTAATATAATTTCTCAAAGCTAATACTAATTTTCGATAGTGTAACAACCTAGTAATTTTGGAACCTATTTAAAATTTATTTTTAATTTATTTTAACGAGAAATTAAATATTTTATATGATTTATTTTCAGAATAAATGACTTAAATTAATTTAAAACGAAGTTTGAGCGTATAGATTTAAAATTTAATTAAAATGAGTTTGAAATGGCGCGGTAGTTTGAAAATTTGGCTTTGAACTTTAAAGGAGTATGCAGAATTCGTTATATGTCAAAATTTGATGAAACAAGAAATACTAGGATCTATTTAATTATATCTTTCTAACGAATGTAAGATATTGAGATTTAACTTTATAAATTGTAAGTTATATCCAAATTAAAATTTCAAATAGTCGCTATGGAATTTATATATATTTTAATATTATATATAACCCTTAAAATGGCCATTTTGCAAAAAAGACCCCGAACATTAAATAATTTATATCTTCCAATCCGTAAACATTAAGCAAAAACTCAATGCACGAAAGTTGTAGCATATGATGATCTCTAGCTACCACAAAGTTTTCATGACCAATCATTGCACGGATTCGCCGGAAATTTAGTTCAAAGTCAGAAAACTGAGTTTGGTATTGGTGAAATTATATCCAAACGATCGAGTATTAGATGATGGCAACAATGGAAAAGTTATAGAGGGGAGAGTGCTTGACAAGTATGCTTTAGAGTGTTTTGTTTGAAGGTGGTCGTGGTTGCCTGAAATGGGGAACGAACATCGATATCGATTTGGGTGAAGCAACGAACTATGTTTGCCATTTTCTAGCCAAGGTCGATGTCGACCGGCGATGGTCACTAAAGGAGATTGGTTTGGGGTGGCAAGACGCAGAGGTTGGTGGTGGTCCATGATCCAATGGTGGAGGGCAGCGGAGAAATTTTGGTCGATCGAAATAGGTGCGTGGCCAATTTCTGGCGAACGACAACGGATTGGGTGGCACCGCTTCAGGCGCAAGCGCGTGGTGGATGGGTGAAGAGGCGGCGACGGTCGCCCTTGGCTTCGGTGGTCCAGATCATCGGCGGCGAGCTGTCGATGCGGGTGAACGATGTGAACGTGAGTTTTAAGGTTAATTAGGGTTTCAATTAATTAAATAATTATTTAATTCATATGTTTAAACTTTGGATGTTAATAACCTTTTTGCCACGAATTCAGAATCACGTGAAACTTGGTCTGTTGCGATCATGGAGTCGTGAGCTTCGCAACAAATTTGGTCAAATTTGGAGCTAGTTGGAAATTTTGGTTAACTTAAACCCGCGTTTAATTTAAATCAAAAGCGATTGTTATTATAACGATCAAAAATCTCTGTGAGAACTGTCTCACTCAAATATTTTGTTATGTTATTAGATCATATATAAAAATATATCGATTATCTATGATGATTTTTATTTGTTATATGCGATATCCCTTGAGTTCAACACATGAACTATTCTGAGTTTATTTATTATTAGAAGCGTTGTTTGAGTAAACGACACTCGTATTTCAAACAATCTGGATGGACACTTTGTGGCGCCATAAATGGCAACGGATGAATTATTGATTGATATTGCGGTTAATATATTGATTGATGAACCCATATAAGCATTAATTGTTTAGTGCTTATATGTTATGTATCACGATATGTGGACTGCATGCTATCTTGGATGTTGATAGTTGTTTACAACTATTGTTGGATGCATATGATGAATGAAATCCCTATAAATTTATTTATGTGGATATTGGTTGAATATTATTCCAATTCGGAATAAAACATGAATAGTTTAATAATATGATATTCAATGAAATTTGAAATTTGGTTTTGATGTCCAATTTTGGATGGACACGAAAATATTGAAATATATGAAGCCGATTTAAGTAGATATATACCATTTTAACTCGAGCGGACTTTGTATCAATTTTATTCGTTTTTAATGAATATCCAAAAGATTTTTTTTCAAAATCTAATGTTTTGAAAATATTATTGTTTTAAGATTATGATAATATGGGATTTTCAATTTTAATTTAAAATTGAAATGGAAGTTGGAATCATTTTTAAACGAATTTATAAATGTTTTATAAAATACATTGTGAATGGAAATCGACGAAATTTTATGTATATATATACATATATATATATATATATTTAAATGGTTTGAATAGAACGTGGCGCGCAACCACCGTTCGCGAATTTCGACCGTGAACTTCGAATTAACATAATGGGAGATTCGACCGTCGGACTTTTCTAAAACCGAAACCATTGGGTTCGTATCGAAAAGATATTTCAAATGAATATAAGAGGTTTAAATTTTAACATCTAGATTTTAATTTGGAAAATGTCGTTATGGATGCAATTCGGTGACCGATATTGAAAACCGACTGTAAGGGCCTTAAAATAATTAAAAATATGAAATAAACTAGGTTGGAACCCGTGCTTCGCACACGGACATTGTTGGATTGTAGTTTGAAAATATAAGTAGTTAATCTTTGTTTTAAGGCATACTAACTAAGCGTTGAAGAATTACTCGGAAAATTAGGAATGTGCTCTACAGTCTATAAAAAAAAAATCATTTTTCTATTAAGTGTTATTTCGTTGATTAGTGTGACGCTTTTGTAATGCTGATATTTTCTATCCAATTGAAGCAAAGGACAATGAACGCAAGGTTTTGTAGTCATTATATATATTCAGTTGTGTTGTTGTAAACATATGTTTATAACAGGCATAAAATGCAAGCAGTAAATATTATATGCCCATAGTTGAGTCAATTTGTTGTACAAAAGAAGTTGTAATTAAAATATATCCCATATTATTTAGGGAAAGATACAATATTTGACATATGTTACAAAAGTAATCAAAACATATATCATTCAACTATGCACACGCCAGAGAATGCATTATTGTTATAATGTTTGAATGATAAGGTAGTTGAATTAATATGGTTATATAATGTTTGAATGATAAGGTAGTTGAATAAATATGGTTAAATGTAGAAGCAAAGCTCAGCGAAAGAGATTGTAGTTATGTCAAAGTTGGCAAAAACAACCAATAGTAAGAAGTAAAGTGGGAGTTAGAAAGTGAACACAAGGCCAATGTAGAGTTTGACAATCAATGAGGTGACCCGTTATCTCATTGTCTAAACTATGTAATCAATAAGTCAACCTTCTTGGCATCATATTTAGTTAATCTATTTGCTGTCAGATAATACAATTTCACATCAACCTAAACATGTAAGCTATTACAACTTTATATCTATATTTGATTTTGTATATAAAATATATTAATCTAATTTCATGCAAACTATACTTCATATCTAGCTATTTTCCACATAAATAATGATCAATTATAAACGGGAAGCAAATGTTTTTCACCAAAAAATAGTGAAAAGTGCTTTTTTATCTTTCATTTGCAGAATTGACTACCAAGTTATTAATATGAACAATGAAATGGAGTCAGCAATTAATTTCATAGAAAAATATGTGTTTATATTTTGACAAAAACCAGGTAAAACCTTGTAAATCTCAAACTTTCAGTTGTTAATCTAAACAGAGATGACAATGCACAAAGGAACAAAAATCCAATATAAATAGTACATCCTTATAATAATTTATGGAAACTAAAACAAATGCAGTAGGATGATTCTTGTAATCTTCAGCTCAAGCACAATTGCATTAGCATTATACTTTGTGTATCGTGTCAATTGAAATAGATTATCACCATGGACATACAACACTTTCAACAGACAACATGATCAACATTTATGCGAGTTTACAGTGAAATATCAGCAATGATTCTATCTTGGCATTTTGATTTGATGCCATGTTAGGCATACATTATCCGCTACTGCTCTTAGTGCACCAGTAGGATAACGCCATTAAGAGTTTAGAAAATGTTAATGGATAACACATCAATGAATGATAATGCAGGAAAAAAGTTCGGTATAATATATACAACAAAATATGAACATACCATAATCCAATAAGTTACCATGCAACGCAGAACGATACAAGTTCAATGACAAAATTAATGAACATGGTAAATTTCGCACTTGGCCAAATTTATCTTTTTTTAAACATGTGTGAAGCTTAAAAGCAAAGATAACATTCTATATGAAATAAAAACAGAAACTGGTGAGGCAAAATTTTGTTCATAAGAGAGCCAAATGAAAGGAAAAGCCTAAGAAAAAAAGCAAGCAGACAAATATATACTAAAATATGTATTAAAAGCTCCTGATTTACATCATATATTCTTCAATAATTCTGACGATATGAATTGTATGACCTGCCACATGGATATGATCAGGAGGGCAAAGTTGGTGATAGCATAATGGTACACAAGATTCTCGATTTTCCCTCTCTTTATGCGATTCAATCTCAGTGCCTAAAGCCACAGAAAATTCTATTAATATAATCCCCTAGAGGTTTATAAGCATGTGGATTAGATTGTAAGCATACAACTTTAGAACCCAACCATGTGTTCTATTGATGCTACTTTTGGTATTAATTATTCCTAGCCTTCAAGTTATACCTCAACTCTTTTAATATCCTAATCTAGGTGTCTTCAATTTCAATTGAAGTAACCTTGTATGTAGTATAAAAAAATTATCTGGAAATATTTCTTCACATATATGGAGTCTTTATGATTAAAATATACAACATGCAATTTCAGTGTGCTATTTAGACATTATATTTGTCTAATTTTGCTTGCTTCACTCTCAAATGTTCACTTTAGTGGTCATTCCCTACGATTACATCCTGCGTCATAGATGTAAACATTCTATATATATTTTTTCACACTGAAATAACTAAGAAAGATAAACTAAGATAATATGATCATCATGGTCCCAAAAACGTTTCATTTTGGGTATTTATTTACTAACAAAAAATAAACATACAGAGATTTTTCACTTTGTAAATACTTTGACGGTCAATTAGGGAGATGAAATGATGTTCAAAGGCAGTTTATAGCTACGCTTACCTTCTTATCCACATGTAGAATGGTAAGTTGCTTGAATTAAGAACAGAAATTTACAATATGGCCTTTGGATGGAGTTAGTATAAAAAATAGTGGAGACAAAGTCAAATAAAATGCAGCAAGCATGATTTCCACGGGCAATCTGAACATGCATCTCTACGATCATTGGATTTTATCACGTCCTTTTTTCCTTCACTTACTGTAGTCCTTGTTGGATGATGGATATGAACAAATGACAATATCTCCAGTTTCCTATTATTGACAATATAGAGTGAATAAGTCTATATTACGGGAATATGATAATTTGATTGGAATATTTGATTGGAATATAATATTTGATTGGAATATTCCCTAGAATATCTTTTGGGAATATTTAATTGGAATATAATCTTTTGGTAAATATCTTGTAATTAGGCATAATTGATGTAATTGGTAGTTGTTTCCTTATTTTCTAGAATATCCTTGATTCTAGGGAATATTCCTGTATGTAAACATATAAATGCTTGGTATCATGAATGAGAAGATCAAGCCTTCATTGTTAATTCCTTCATGGTATCAGAGCATGGCCGGCGATAACGATGCTCCACCACCGCCACCATCAAAAATCGAAATCAATAACCCGTTTTACCTCGGCGCACATGATAGGCCGGGGGATTTCATAACACCTATCATGGGATTTTTTGGTAATTCTAATATACCGGAAAATCGCTTAAGTGGTAAGTTTGATAATACTTCTTGGATCATTGATACAGGAGCAACTCATCATGTAACTGGAGAAAAATCTTGGTTGTTTGACATTAAACAATTGAATTGTCCTGTTGGTTTACCTAATGGGGACACTGTTATTGCATCTATGGAGGGATCAGTTTATTTGTCAGATATGATCACTCTGAATCATGTTCTTTATGTTCCTAACTTAAGTTGTAATTTACTTTCGGTTTCGCAACTAAATGATAATTTACAATCAATTGTCACATTTAATTCTGATGTGTGTTTGATACAGGACCAAATGAAGGCTCTGATTGGAATGGGAGTTAGGCGAGATGGACTATACTACTTCAGCAAACCAGAGGTGGTGTCTGCAATTGATGCTCCATCTGATGTGGAATTGTGGCATAGGCGATTGGGACATCCTTCTGAGAAAGTAGTTAAGTTACTACCCCCTGTTAGTAGGTCTAAGAATAGTTTGAATAAAGGATGCGAAGTGTGTTTTCGGGCTAAGCATCATAGAGACAAATTTCCTTTGAGTAATAATAATAGTTCTAGAATTTTTGAAAAAGTTCATTGTGATTTGTGGGGTCCATATAGACATGAGTCCTCATGTCGTGCTCGTTATTTTTTGACTATCGTGGATGATTTTTCAAGAGCTGTATGGCTTTATTTGATGGTGGATAAAATAGAAGTTTTTCATATGTTTATGACTTTTGTGGCTATGGTTGATAGACAATTTGGTCAAAAGATTAAGATTGTGCAAAGTGATAACGGTACTGAATTTAAATGTTTGTTTGATTTTTTTCGTGCCACTGGTATAATTTTTCAATCTTCTTGTGTTGGTACACCTCAACAAAACGGGAGGGTTGAAAGGAAACATAAACACATTTTGAGTGTGGCGAGAGCATTGCGTTTTCAAGCCAATTTGCCTATTTATTTTTGGGGAGAATGTGTCCTTGCAGCAGCCCATCTCATCAACCGTACACCAACTCCTATCCTACAAAAAAAAACACCTTTTGAAATCCTTTTCAATAAATTACCCAATTTTGATGCTATACGCACATTTGGATGTCTTTGCTTTGCACACAATCAGAAAACACAAGGGGACAAGTTTGCTAGTAAGAGTAGGAAATGCGTGTTTGTGGGGTATCCATTCGGGCAAAAAGGTTGGAGAGTGTATGATTTAGATGCAACAGAGTTTTTTGTTTCTAGAGATGTCAAATTTATTGAAGATGTGTTCCCTTTTGGCTCTCCCGATGATGTGAATATTGAGTCTAATGTGGATTGTGTGGGTGAAATACATGAAGACTTTGCGGAATTGAGTGTATGTGATGAGGATTGTGGTGTAGAGATACATAGTCATGATCAAAGGGGGAAATCAATGAGGCATGAGCAGCCTAGCCACGGGAATTTGCAGCCCTCAATTGCCAGCGGTCCGCCCCAGACCACAGCACCAGCCACGCACGTTGATGCTGGCAGCGAAGAACAACAGCAAGTCGAGGCTCCCGACAACACAAATCAGACCACCGAAAATATGGGCCGTGGATTTCGTACCAAATATCCATCAGTTAAGCTTCGTGATCATGTTACCCACACTGTTTTTGCTAATAGTCCATCTCTCCCGACTTCCGTTTCTGATCATCCTTCAGGTACTCCGTATCCTCTTGCACATTATATACATTGTGATAATTTTTCTGTAAATTACCGAAAGTTTGTTGCAGCTATAGTTGGTAACAATGATCCTAAATCATTTAAGGAGGCGGTGAAATGTGAGGGTTGGAGACAGTCAATGCAGGAAGAAATACGAGCTCTTGAAAACAATGGCACATGGACCTTGGAGCCACTTCCACCTGGAAAAAGGGCTCTTGGCAGTCAATGGGTTTACAGGACAAAATTTTTGTCCAATGGTGATATTGAAAGACTGAAATCCAGACTGGTTGTACTTGGGAATCATCAGCAAGCAGGTATTGATTACACTGAAACTTTTGCTCCAGTCGCTAAAATGACTACTGTTCGCACTTTTTTAGCAATTGCTGCATCTAAGAACTGGGAACTTCATCAAATGGATGTTCACAATGTCTTCTTGCACGGTGATCTTGATGAAGAAGTCTACATGAAATTGCCTCCCGGATTTGAGTGTTCTGATCCTAATATGGTTTGCAGACTGCGAAAGTCCTTGTATGGATTAAAACAAGCTCCCAGATGTTGGTTTGCAAAGTTAGTCACAGCCTTGAAAGAGTATGGCTTTCTTCAATCTTACTCTGATTACTCTTTATTTACATATACTAAGACAGGTATACAGATTAATGTCTTAGTCTATGTTGATGATATTGTTATTTCTAGGAATGATTCCGCTGCTTTGTGTACTTTCAAGTCTTATCTTAGTGACTGTTTTAAAATGAAGGACTTGGGTCCTTTGAAATATTTTCTGGGGATAGAGGTTGCTAGAAGTTCTGCAGGGTTGTTTTTATGTCAAAGGAAATATACTCTGGATATTGTTTCTGAAGCAGGATTGTTAGGAGCAAAGCCAAGTGGATTTCCCATTGAACAAAATCATAAGCTTGGCTTAGCTAGTGGAGATTTACTTAAAGATCCGGAATCATATCGCAGGCTTGTTGGTCGATTGATATATCTTGCGGTTACTCGTCCGGATTTGGCATATTCTGTTCATATCTTGTCTCAATTCATGCAGGAACCCAAAACTGAGCATTGGGAGGCGGTCTTAAGGGTCGTTCGATATTTGAAAGGGACACCAGGTCAAGGCATCCTTTTGAGTGCAAATTGTGATTTAACTCTACAGGGTTGGTGTGATTCGGATTGGGCAGCATGTCCACTCACTCGACGCTCTCTTACGGGTTGGCTCGTGTTTCTTGGTAAATCTCCTGTGTCTTGGAAGACAAAGAAACAGCATACAGTCTCCAGGTCCTCGGCTGAAGCCGAATACAGGTCTATGGCAGCCATCACTTGTGAGTTAAAATGGTTAAAAGGCTTGTTGTTGAGTTTAGGTGTGAATCATCCAAAGGCAATTAAGTTGTTTTGTGACAGTCAATCCGCTTTGCATATTGCGAAGAATCCTGTTTTTCATGAAAGAACGAAGCACATAGAAGTTGACTGTCACTTTGTTCGAGATGCAATCAATGAAGGCCTCATTTCTCCATCTCATGTCTCTACCTCTTCTCAATTGGCAGACATTTTTACTGAGGCGCTTGGTAAAATGCAGTTTGATAATTTACTCTCTAAGTTGGGCATTCATGATCCTCATGCTCCAACTTGAGGGGGGGTATTACGGGAATATGATAATTTGATTGGAATATTTGATTGAAATATAATATTTGATTGGAATATTTCCTAGAATATCTTTTGAGAATATTTGATTGGAATATAATCTTTTGGTAAATATCTTGTAATTAGGCATAATTGATATAATTGGTGGTTGTTTCCTTATTTTCTAAAATATCCTTGATTCTAGGGAATATTCCTGTATGTAAACATATAAATGCTTGGTATCATGAATGAGAAGATCAAGCCTTCATTGTTAATTCGTTCAGTCTATCTAAATATCTGTTTGTGTAAAGCGATATTGCATTTGCAACACTTTTATTTTAGCTGGAAGTAAAGGTTGTTGTAAGTAAGAGAAATCAATAATATAACATACAGGTGGACGACAACAAAGTATAAAGAACAATATTCCTTTAAAATCAGTCCATCGTCATTGTGCATCACATATAATTCAAGTTTACAACATTAATCAAACTTCATTGATATAACTGTCTCACTGGGTTTTATTCTACTGAAGTGAGAAGGAAATACCTAGCAACATCAGCACAACAATCTTGAAACTTTTAACAGTAATCTATGATGGTGTAGCAAGTATTACAGTCACATTTTTGACATTCATTATAAAGATTTCCATCCACAAAAGCTCTTTCACTGCCCGAACAGTCAATAGTAGCCACCACCTTTGTCTCTTCTGCTGCACCCATACCCCGTATCACCTTCACTTAAAAAATATTATTGTTAATAAGATATGATTATACATATGAACTTAAGTAGGCATCGCATTTTATTACTGCGAACTGTGCTATGGATATAGCTAATTAGCTTCGCTGTGGGCGGATAATGTTCAACTTACTTATTTGCTTAGTTTATCATACTGTAGCCTCTTATGATGGAGAAAAGGAAAATTTTGCTAGAGGAATAAGGTGAGTAATGCTATGTGAACATTTCTGATCGCATTAAAACCTACTATACTTGTTTGCCTGCTACCCTATGGAATGGAAGTACTATATTTGTAAAAAATTGTTAACTTTATTCCAGGTGCATATCTCTAAGACAACAATTCATATGCAAACATGTAATATATGCATTTATACGCATACATTTTATTATGCATCACTGATTAGCAAGATTTTTTGAACGTTAACCGGCTCAACCATATGTAAATCACGGGAAAAAATTGGGATCCATAAGATCAAAATTTGGATGCTAACTAAACTTGCTATGGTTAATATTTTATGAATACTTTTAACTATTTAGTATTACCACCATGGATCTCACTGCTAGTGTACCAATTTAGAAAGGATTTTTTTTAGATTTAGCCACCTTTTATAAACTTATAACACTTTTAGTCTAGTTTCAAAACTTATTACGGCCGTAGCCTGATTTATGTCACATCAGCGCAAAACAGTTATTAACACAAGCAGCATTTAAGATGACGCTAACTGCGGCATCTTAAATGACGCCCAGAAGTGAGTTCTATGTGTCATCCCAAATAACGCTCTACGCGTCATCTCAAATGCCGCTGTGTTGATAACGGTTTTGAGCTGATGTGACATAAACCAGGCTATGTTCATAATAAGTTTTGAAACTAGGCTAAAAGTGTTATAAATTTATAAAAGACAGCCAAATCGAAAAAAAATCCATTTAGAAATGCTAGTAAAATTGTGCACTACAGTAACATATACAGGGTCTGAAAGCTGGTTTATACAAAGTCGATGCACAATTTTCAATGTTTAAAAGTGAAGTACATTTTTTTACAATAATATAAAATAACATATAACTGAAGCAAAAAAAAAAAAAAAAAGTTGGTTCATTTAGTTAATGACAAAACCTTTTGACAACCAATAAAATATGGACACACGGGTTGAATTCTCATTAAGTTGAGAATTTTATTTTGTCAACTATTTTTTGCAGAATGACGTGCTTTAATTAGTTCATATCAGTTTGGCCCATCACATTGCTTACAACATGATGGGAAAATGCGATTTGAATCTTTAACCGTGTGTATAAACATTAATAGTATGTCGAAACTAAAACAATGGTAAATAATGTACCTTAGTTTGGTTGAAATGCGGACTTCATTTTAAAGTACTCCTAACATTGGTTGAACTGATACACAAACTTAAAAGTAACATGGTACTATACCTTGCTGCGTTTGTTATAAACCATACTTAGATTTTAATACGTAAATATCAAATTCTAACTCCACATGAAAAATCGTCTATTAACATAAAGCGAAAATGAAGTTACACGTTGTTACAAATTCATTATGTACAGATTTTACCAACGTAAATTATATTCACCATTGATCAGTATGTTGAAATATATTTTGGTTCCTATGTTCAATATGTTATTTACGAATTTTATCCAAGTAAAATACAACACACCATTCATAGTTTATACAAACCTGCAATTTGTTAGAGCAGTACAAATGGCCATGGACTTTAATTTCCCACCCGACCTGCACACATAGAAAAGATGAAAAAAAAAAAAAAAATTATGTATTGTAGCAACTCAAGTATCATTGATGTTAGACCATCGAACTTTAAATAGAACCTTACAATAAAATTGAATTAAAGTTAGCCACAGACGTACCAACCGAGGAATCACCAATTTCAACATTTGACGTAACATCAGAAAAGAATAAATGACTATAAAGTACGGTTAATTCACAGCAAATGTAAGTAAACACTATACCATAGTGATGAATGCGTTAATCTCGGCTAATAATCCAAAGAAAAAGTTGGTCTCGATCGAAAATTAAGTAGTTATACGGGAGATTATGGTGGAATTTCACGTGAAAACAATCATGAGATTGTAATAAAAAGTGAAGCGTCAAATGAAATGCAAAGGTAGAGAATCTTAAGAAATTGTAAGAAATGAGAATGCATATACGATGATTAGGAGCAGTTACACGGTAAGTTAATTGAACTGGGATAAAGGTGAAAATATCCACAATAGTTGGTTAGTGAATAAAGAATAAAATGATAGTTGTATAAGCCTAATTCATGCTTATTCAAATTTGAAAAAAGACCAATGATATTTTGAACAAATTATTGCTATGTCTAAGGTAAAGTTGATCAAAGGTGAATGTTTTTAAGCACCTTTCAACAAACACAGATTATCACCTTGAATGTAATATTGTTTTGCTTACACTATTTTCCCATTCTGTTGGTGAAAATATCTTTTTAAATTATGCCTACAGTAAAATGCTAATAACTAAGGTGATCTTAAAAGTCCTTAATAAAAATATTATTCGTTTTTGACATTTGTATTAGAAACCCGTTGAGGAACTTAGCGGATTGTGTTACACAGATAACTTCAGTTATACCAAATCTGTCATATAATATTTTAATAATTTTCTTACTAAGTAATGGTAATGTTTGCATAACCTTTTCTCACTGGCCATACCGGCTGCATGAGATTGTTTAAACATGTAAGAATGTAAGCCTTGATGATTGTTCTATAAAATATTACGTGCACGTAACTAAGTTGATATATGTTGTTTCATATAACAATGGGAAAGATGCTAATTAAAAAAAATCACACGCATACGCTACTCTAAATATGTTGTATATAACAATCTTGGCAATGGCAACTTGCTTCCATTCAAAAATAAATAATTAAACATGATTAATCATTAAGATATCCAAGGCATTTGACTATATCCAAAACATCTGATCATATCCCTTAAAAGAAAAATAAATGAAACTATTGTACAAAAGTAAAAGATTTAACTTTAATCCGTATACATCATCAATGGAACATCTAATAAAAAACATAGAAAACATCATCACTCAATAAGAACCCAATCTTAGGAACTTGACAACTATTCGTGTGCGTAGGATGGGTCTGATTTAATTATACTCTTGCATCCAATTATGCTAAGCCAGCTCCTTTGTCCAATAGCTGATATTCACTCTCGAGGAACCTAGTTTGAAACAAATTGAAATTTTGCACTGTTTGGCAATTTCGCTTTAGTTTGTTTCTGTCTTATTAGCTGGTTTCAATTTAGATCACAATGAAACTGGTAATCATTTGTACCTAGCACACACGAAGCCTGAGATGAATTGCACGTTAATTTGATTTCAAGGCCATTGATTATTTGTGTCCCCTTCATAGCTTCAACAAATCCATCAAACTCAGACTTCGGTAACTTATGATCTTTTCCTCAAGATTATGTAACAACTTGTTCAGACACGGTGCAAAATTAGGATATACTGAGGGGTAACTTGTGATTTTTTGAGCATGTACTCCATCAACTGAACTGAATCCCGAGAAGGATTCAACATAAATTCAAATTGTATACATTACCATCACAAAGAAGGCCAATGGCATTCCCATTATATACAACATCAAAATATTTTTCTATTTTGCATGACTTCTCGTAGGAATAAATATTAAGCAGCTTACTGTCCATTTCATTGGATGACATTGCTTGAAGCTGTTTACGATTTTATGTAGCCACCTAAAATAAAACCACACACTGTATCATAATTACATAGGGTTAATAAGGAATTGAGAACATGGGGCTATGTGTCATAATTAGGTAGTCATATTCAGATTAGGCAGAATAAAGCACGCACTGTATTGACCTGGCTTAAAAAATCAATATGAAAGTTGAATTGTCAAGTTGTTAACAGCTCTTCAAAGCAAAGCTAGTTTTGTTAAGGCAATTGAAGGGGTGATTATAAATGGCCTTTACAAACCTGCAAATCTGCAAAAGATAACTGTTAATGATTTATTCACAATTGTACATGTAAATTGCAGTCCTGAAGAGTGTAAACACAATTAAAGGTGTTAGAAAAACAACATAAAAACATGATAAATGAGTTAGGTTTAGTGGAAGAATAATTAAACATGGAAAATAACGCATTGTAATGGAAAAAAAAGCATTAGCTCATGTCTAAGATTCATACATAATGTCGTTTACTATCAGTATAGAATATCTACCAGTAAACAAACTGCAACTAAAGTTCATTTATATCAAATAGACAAATTATTACAGTTAGTTTGGTTTCTAAGACTGTTTAGTAAATTATAAAGATTTGAAGTCTTAATATTCATGACTGAATATTAATTTCTCTGTTTCTAAGTCAAACTTCATCAAATTTTCATATTTTTATACACCATCGCTAATTCATCAACATCAAAACATATAAAATCGACATTAAAATAATTTTTTGCTTAATAACAGAAATAACGTCTAATTTTAAATAAGATATTTACCTTCCTATGGTTTCTTTAAATTAAAATTAGACCTTTCTAAATGAACCCATTCAACAAAACATGAAAATAAACATATATGATACATAATTTGGTTGAATTTATCAACTTTTCATGCTTCTATAGTTCCAAAAGTGATTAAGATTTTCCAATTTAAGTAATATGTAGTATTTTGACACTCAGAACATTGTGAAATTCAAAATAAAAACAAAAGGTAAATGACTTTGCACGTACGAAAATAAATACAATAAAACATATTGAAGTTTTTCATTAAATACCTGAGTAGCGGGCTTTAGGATGAAATATAGACTACTGTGTAGTCGATGCATTCATGACTGCTATGCGCTTAGTTCAAAAAAAATGCCATGTAGTTACTGTTGAATCATACAAAGAGGAGGGGTTTGCTTTATTAATGTCAACCACTGAAGAAGTCAAAGGGCAAACCATATCAAGTGAATATGATAAAGATGAAGGAATAATATTTTTTAGCATATATAAAAAATATTTTTGAAACTTGATCATGATGCATAATTCTAACATTTGGTAAATCATCCAAACTTGCTTAATTATCTGTTTATCCTCACTGAATATTTTTGGTATCATTATTAATGGGTGGATATTTTACCAAATAGAATAATGTTATATGGAAGCTTGGAATGCAACTTTACAAATCTAAATGCATACTGACAGTGGATTAACAAATTATAATTTTCGCTAAAACATAAATTCATTTATCATCAGAATAGGAATTTTCATTGCATGAACCATGCTCTTCTCAGAAAACCAATTTGAATGATTAACAATCAATAGTATAATAAATATTACATTGGTACAATACCTTTCTATGGGGTTGCAAATTTAACTGGAATATTGGGGTATGTATTGCCTTTTACTGCTACAAGTACTATCTCATTGAATTGGGAAAG
The DNA here is from genome assembly GCA_030737875.1 of Allium sativum. Taxonomy (NCBI): domain Eukaryota; kingdom Viridiplantae; phylum Streptophyta; class Magnoliopsida; order Asparagales; family Amaryllidaceae; genus Allium; species Allium sativum. Next base: position 858,946,550 of record CM060915.1, on the reverse strand, counting down.
AAATCATTCGCAGATATTGGTTACATGTGATATATATAGTGTTTCTATCTTCATAAAAAAAGCTAATCAACATCCTATTATAAATTCTTAGAAATAAAATTGAAAAATAGAAGTGTAGCAATGACTAATTAGGCAACTGAAGATCATTATTTTGTACTACGATGGATAATCTTAAGCAGAAACAAATTAAATTAGTACACTGAAGATTGAAAGCACAAATTATGTAGAAGTTTCATGAAAAAATTAAAAACTGAATCCAAGAAAATCATTGAGTTAATCAGAGCTTATACTATGCTTCAACAATAATGGTATGATGAAGTACATGATGCATGGATCAATACCACAAACAGAACTTGAAAACTTTTTTCTTTTCTTTATCATAGACGTAATAATTATGTGATCATTATTAATCTCCAATGAATTGGTGCCTTCTAGCTACCAGTAGAAAGTTGAATCTCCATACTTCCTAACATCTCTAAATCATTCTACTCGTATTGTTGTTTGTTACTTTTTTGACAATGTTCAAAACTACAGAAAATGTTCGTCAAGCTCCAAAAGTATTAGAAGGTTCACATTCACTTAAATTGGAGATATATTTAGGCAATTCCAATCCTATTATATTTTCATATTAATCTATTGTCTCATTTATGTGTCTTAAATTGTATTGCATTCTACTTAGACACATGATAATTCAATGGTATCTAAAAAAAATTGTAAACAGCGTAATGCTGCATTCTACCCGTGAAATTTAATATGAAGATACTACAAAACATGTAAAATGTGCAGTCAAAACCAGAAACCACGATTTTGAACAACCAATACACAGGAAACTCTGGATACTAAATCATGTATAAGTATAAATAGTTGGCAGAGTTTAAACAATGGCTAAAATATACAATAAAACTGCAATGCAAATCTTATTTTTGAAGAAGTGTATCAATATTACAGTCAAATATGTAAGATGTGAAGTCTAGCATGACATCGGATAATGATTATGTGTCACGAGATCTAGTTAACAAAGGTTAAAGATTCAAAGTGCAAAAAGCAATCACATATCAAAGCAGGGGCACGTATTATTTCGGTATCATAATTGTTACAGTTGTGACACGACACTCTGATTTCAACAATTTCATCATAGTAAACGATGTTGTTAATTTTCAAACTCGTCACTTGTATTTCTTCTAAAAAACTCAATTTTGAAAACCTTGAATTGAATGTTAAAAGTTAATTGAAATGTGCATCTGAAGGTGTAAGTACATTCTCCATCGCATTATACCAACAAACATTTGTAATACTATACAATATCTCATGTAGCTATCTTTCTAGTTAATTTTAATTGTATCCCCATAATTGTATACAAATTTCTAACACATCTTAGTTTAGCAATTTCATTTTACTATGTGTCATTTTGATTATATTATATGAATTTGTCTATTTTAGGAGATTAAAGGCTTATAACCATGTATGTTTATCGTTTCGTATGTAACGTACAACACATTTTGTAAATTATTACGGATAACAATTTATTTATTCACAGTTATGCAACTTAACCATTTTATGCCATTGTTAACAAAAAAATATAGTACGACAGATTTATAAATGTAAACATCTAACCTTTTTAGTTCAATTATCATCGTAATGAGAAACTGCTCAAGGAAATGGTTGTCAACCTGTTTAGATGTTAATCTTAATTACCATGTAGACTCATTTTGAAATCATAATATCATAGCAGTTTTACTTTATACAACATACATGGGTACGAATCAACTATTATCCATTACAATGTAACAATTATAGATGGCGATGTACATGTAATATAAAAATACATACAATTAAAAAAAATATGCAAAATTGAATTTAAGAATTACATAATTCAGACAGTAATATCTAAATGCAAGAGCTTATAAAAATAATAACGGAAGTTTTGAAAGTCAATGTAAACTACGTCAACCTAGGCTTGACATATACTAAAAAGTACATGGAAGTGAACAATGAAAATTATACCTTTATGACACGAATTCCGTGAGGCGCACATGAGCCGGCCATATAGGAATGTTTAATATGTCACAGATTCAACTCTTTAACCTGCTGATATGTGGAAAGAAAAAAAGACAACATCAAAATCTTGGTACTGTAAACCATGTTAAAATATAACAAATAAAATCAAAGTAATCATTCCATATTGGGAGTTCATACCACAAATCAAGTCGTAATATGTATAATAGACTTAAAGTTACATCAAAACTACTAAAATTAAATTAATGCAATCTACAATAACGACAAATTTGAGGTACGAATGATAATTCATAAATGCATCAATGTAAAACATTGAAATATAAGAATACTGACTATGGAATTAGAAAGCAGTTAATTAATTATAGTGTACAAATCAATGATAAAATAATAAGCTACAAGTGAATTGTGGGAATGAAACTAAAAGTGAATTGTGGGAATGAAACTGAAATCGAAAGCGGGAAGAAATTAAATTAAAAGCTCAAAATAAGGTTGTAGAATAGAAATCAAGAGCACGAGTGTGAAATTGGGGCAGGAAGTTAATAGCGGAAGAGAAAAAAAAAATAGAAAAAAAAAAAAAAAAATAGGAGAAGAGCGAACGTAATTTGGTGTAGGGGAGAAAGGGGAAGAACGTGGGGTAGGGACCCTTTTTTTTTCGTTTGGAAGAAATGAAAAAAATATTGGAAGGGGGTGCGTAAAGGGGAGTAAGAATTGATTTCGGAATATCCACGTCATCAATTTTTGTTTTCTGTTTTCTATTATAGGTAATAGACTATTACAGGTAATAGATTATGTAAAATCATAATAAATAATTTGGAAAGATTTTTTGATGAAATACTCCAAGTTTGGAAGATAAAAGATATATTTTTATCTAAATGAACTAGTTTACAACTAGATTAGAAATCCAATGATTTTAAATTAATAAATTGGATTGAGAATGATTTTTAATATAAGCAGAGTTTTCAAATGAATAAATTGGAATGGATTTGAATGGAAATTATATTCAGATATTTTGATATTGGATTTTGTAATTATACGGATATCGTTGAGGAATTTGAAAGATATCGATATTATTATTCCAAAACGATATTAATCAGTTGTAGAATTTGGTATTGAATGTAAGTTGACATGATTTCCATTTAAGATTTTATATTGAATATCAAATTGTATTTTGGGTTTGCTGTGATCGGTATCTGAAATAATACTATTCTTGAACCCACTTGTGAAAGAATTAATCTTTTAAATAAGATTTAGAGAAGTTTTCCAGTTTGTTTAACTAAATTGGAATTGAATGGATTCGATTAATAATAATTGAAATGAGCTTCTATGAAGGAAGTCGTTTACTATTTATTAATTTAAAAAGACCTTTCTGTTATTCCACTTATAGTATTAGTCTGATATGGAAATTTATATCGGCTATGACTTGTTCAGATTTCCGTGAAGATTCCATATTAATGGAAGGTACTTTTGGATTCATTATGAATGGCGTTTTTATATGATATTTTTTCTTTAACCCAGGTAAATACAAGATTAATTTCCAAAGGTGAATAATCATTAAGTAATGAATTTTGGGATTAAAATTAAGTTAGAGTTTTAACGAATCTTTAATTAGATTGAAATGTGAATGAGGTTATTAAATTTACCAAAATCAAGAAATGTTCGAGAATGAAGTACCACCATTTTTACTCCATGCGATAGTTAAATCTTTAATTAGAATTGAACGTTAAATGGTAATTAGATTTACCGATAGCACTATGTGTGTTAAGTTTGGAGTACCACTCGTTTTTCTCCATGGTATGAATAGGTTGAGACTGAGAATAATAAAATAAATGATTACTTCGATAAGGCTCGATAATCCCGACTAGTTTTTAAACCTTAATTTGGTTTAAGTGGTGAAAAGATAAAATAAAATCTTTTGAAAATGATATCTAAAGGAAGATTAAACTATAAGTTTAAAAGAATTTACCTTTGATAAAATTAATTGGAACCTTTCCCAAAAGATATGAATATACGAATAAAAGAATATTCTGGATTGGAATGAGATGTTTTCTATCTTTTTGTATTTATCACATGATTATAAAGATTTGTCAGTTATTCAGAAAAAATGGTTTAACCCGTTGTAAATGATGTTATGACGATTAAAAGTCAAAAATGAAGACGGTAGTTGAAGATCGGAGATCTTCACATCGTTTGGGCTATTGCTGATGTCTCACTTCGAAAGTACACCCAAGTAGCGGTGATCATCCAGACGTACTTGGAGATCGATCGGATATGCGAGGACATCTCTCCTGTATTGGACATATAGGATGTGGAATAAGGTGCCTCTGGTTTCGTCCAGACCCAAAACGAACTTGTAAATGGATTATACGTTTGACATTGTACTTCGCGCTGCATTCATTGATCTCTACTAAATGCATATATATATATATATATATATATATATATATATATATATTTGGTGGAGGAAAATTTATTCTCTTGCTTAACACCTTTCTCTGAGATGTACAAGCATAGAGGTTATACATTGGTGAAAATCAAAGGTATAGTATGGACTACCAATGTGGCATGCTGAGATGCAATGATCAAGGCTTTTGTTGAAAAGCGGGGCCTTGTGGATGATGATCAAAGTATGGCTTTAATTAGCACAACTTTGTGTATAGCGTTATTCGAGAGCTTCACACCCTGGTATAAGTCAAAAATGGTATAATGACTGTAGGGAGTGCATGCATTTCTTTCTAGCTAGAAGTGGTGTCATGGAATGGAGCCCAAACATTTTTATTTATGTGGACGATGGATTGCGAGGCACCTCGGATATAGAGCCGACTAAAAGGCTCATATGTTCGACGTACTGACCTGGTTGTAGGTCCGACAGGACCGGGAAACATATTGTTCAGGAATAACTAATCCACAAACGTTAGGTGTGGATCCCTAAAGATCCAAAGGTTGCCCATAGGTGTGATCCTGAGGCATTTGCTACAGTGTCTCAAAACCGGTAAGGAGACATCCCCTGCCTTGACTCATGATGGAAATCCAATTTCCAATACGACATTGTATGGTTTTAGTTGTAAACCTAAATGGCGACATAATATATGGTACTCATGCCGTCAATGATTGATACATTTATATTCAAAGTTGTTTTCTACACTACGCACTTAGAGTAATATAAAAAGACTTGTTTTAAAACGTACCAAGCATGTTTGGTTATTATAAGGAAAAACTCTATCCTCCAGTTTGAATTGCATTGTGTGATGGGACCTAAGTCTTATAATAGCTTCATTTTTCAAACGCATTGCATTGTTCTGTTTTTAAGCTAGTATGCATGTGGAGTAAACCTGTTTCGTGTCACACGGTGTGGTCCCATGATTTACCCTGTTTCAAAGTAAGTTTTAATAACTTTTTTAGCTCTCATACCAGTCCCATGACTAACTAGGAGTTCATTGTTTTTCACCTAAACTCTGGTTGCCCTTATTTTCAGCACAGGCAATCAGTAGTTTTGGTTTTGCACATTCTTTTCTTTTCATTGGATCCTGGATTATGGCTGGAGCCCTATTCGGAAAGCTGTGTATTTGTGTATTTCTTTCAGCTGTGTTTGTAGATGTTTTCCACTGCATTGTATTTACTTTATATCGCTGTTATGTAATTTATTTTATTCTCGAATAATTGTATTTCCGTCGTATATTTGTTTTCCGCACTCCGTCATTCCTGTACTCTGACGTAAATTGTTGTAGAAGCAATGAAAAATTCCATTGTTCATTGTTCCGATGCATCATGTTCTCAAACAATACGCATTTTCCGTCGCTTCGGAAATCGGGAAAATTCGGTGCATGACAGATAGAGTAAGGACTAAATCTGAATTTAGTTATAGTGCATGAGCCATTTAAGAATGCGGATGGTACTCAAATTATAAGGAAACTAAAAAATAAAAAAGGGTTAGTTATAGTTCTTGAATCATTAAGGGACACAGATAGTACTTAAATAATAAAGGAACTAAAATAAATCAAAAAATGGGTTACCTGAGATTGAAGTGTAATTAATGGATACCGGGTTAATGATGATTGAGCTTTATTGTTAACAAACTCAAGTTAATAAAAAGGATTAAATTACCGAATTATTGAAAAATAGTAGGTGGGCTGCACTATTTGTTTTTGTTTGATGTGAAAGAGTATAATACCGGGTATCCAACCCAAGACTCTAACTTTGAGCATCCTATGCTGAAATATAATTTTGTAATATATATGGAAAATAGGATATTTATAAACATCTTAGAAATAAATCAGTACAGATGACTAATTTTGAGTTTAAGCATAATAATAAACTCATATGAATAATAAATTGTAGTTTATAATGTAATTCAATTGCTTACTATACTAAAATAACATGAATTGTTAATGGTAATATGATGAGAAACTTTCATTGTGTCTGCACGGATTAGAGCACCACACTAAAGCGAACATAGCAGCAGAAACTAAAACTTATTACAACAGCTTTGTTCAATCGTAGAGTTAAGTGACATGAACATTATACATAAGCTCATCCACCGTCCAAGCCATCCACTTACAGCACCTTGTTCAATCATCAAATCAGTTCAAACATTAAAATTATATATATGAGTTCACTTATTTAGATGCCATTAATTTTTTTACATAATGTAGAAATTTTATTATACAAATATAATTCACTAATGAATATGACACAACAAGAAAATGTTGATTTTGCAGCCAGAATATCCGCTCGCCTTTTCTGATTTCGTGATGGGTTTCCGATAGATATAAGCAGTGGCAAATTTTAAATCAATAATCGAGTGTTAATTTTACGATGGAAATTAACATGAGTTCTCCTATCTTTTTCCGTCATAATACTAAATTTAAATTTTAAATTCTAAATTAATTTACCGACCATTTACTGATGTATAAATATTTCCCAACAATTTATTATTTATATAAAAACATTTGTAAACCCTCGCTAATTTGCAATGGATTAGCGGCGAATAATATTTTAATTGTTTAATCAATACGACTATATCTACGGGTAATCGGTCTATAAGCCTTACAAATTAGCAAGGGTATATCGACATATATTATTTTAGGTATATAAAATAATTCTAAACACATCTTACAAATGCATAAAGATGCATGTAAGCAGCAAGAAAAGGTAAATATATATTCAAAGTCATCATAATCAAGTCATAAAGAAGAAATCATAACTTTATATTCAAAATACAAGCTAAAAATCAATCATTATCGCAACGTTATATTCAAAATACAAAGTGTTAACCATCTTTTGGCAAAAGCCATCACAAATCGGATCGAAGCCCAATATCTAGAAACGTATCCATCAACATTGCGCAACAAGCCAATCCGGGCAATTCATACTCCGAAAGGCCCAGTCAAAGCTCGGGCCAAACAGGCCCTCTTCAGGAGCCAGCCCGAGCCAGTTCCTTTTGGCTAATAACTCGGTCACCCCGTGTAAGACTCCGTAATTTTAAAACATGACATTAGGGATAATTAAAGAATACTTAATTTTTATAAGAAAAATTAAGGGAAACGGGTTACGCCATTGCGTTCGTCCTGGGATTCTGTTTAGAATAGAGTTCGAGCTTGCGTAAATCGAATATCGTATGAAGAAGTTATGAAGCTTAGAAGATTTCAGTTTAAAGAAGAATTTAAATTAAAATAATAATTAAAAATAAAAAACGAGTTCAAAAATCAAAATCAGAAAATTTGGGTGAGCGGGAAATCTCTCGCTATAGGGTGTCGACCCTCCCTAGGGGAGTCGACATAGGTGTCGACCTCCCCCCTATAGGGGTGTCGACATAGGTGTCGACCCCCCTATAGGGTGTCGACCCCTACCTGTCCAGATCTGGTCAACGTATTTTTAAGGCCTAGGGATGATGTATCCTTTTGGGATTGGCTGGATGACGTGTCTTTTGAGCTATGTGGTTCTGATGATCTCTAATCTAATCTGAAGGCCCTAATTCACCTAATACATCTATAAAAATACACCTAGACCTAAACCTAATTTCATCACACCAATCCATAGCGCCTCCATGTTGCTCTAGTCTAAATTAAACTAGCCTCTCTTCTCTTCTCCAAAGTAAATCAGAATTAGAGTATTCAAATTGGATGATCAGAACCGAAATTCTACAACAACGGTTTAGCTAATCAAATTCAGAAATTAGATTCAGATCTATCCTCTCTCCTAAATCCTATCGCTGTGAGTCTATGTTACTTTCACATATAATTAATTAAAAAGTGACTGTGATAGGATTGTAAATTGGATTTTATGAACATGCATGTAAGATGAATCATATCAAGTTTGTAAATTCTTATCTTTCAGATCCATACCCAAATTACTGTTGTCATATGCCTAATTGGATCTATTTTATTGTTCTATGCCAGTTCATGTTTCATATGCCTCTTTTATGCCAGTTTTGATGACATGATTCTCTTCCCTTCATCTTTTCCTTTTCTTTTATGAGATTAGGCTAACTTCGAGCCTAACATATTTTGTTGCGATTTGCGTACGAATAACGTTTGGACGATTGGGAAAATTTTGGGAAATTTTGTAATAAAATGAGATTATTGGCATAAATCAATTTGAGCAAATTGTATACATGAGATTTGGCATAAGTGGATTGGGCATAATTGGATATAATTTGTATATATGAGGTTTGGCATAAATTGTTAATAACAATGAATGCAAATTGATTTGGGCGTAATTTGGCATAACATGTATACATAAGATTATAGGCCTAATTTGGATTAAAATTATGAACATAATTTAGATTGGAAATTATGGGTAATTGGGATAAAATTTAATCCAAGATTTAAAGTTGGGACTTGAATCAAGAAAGTAATAATGAACGCCTAAGACACGAGGTTAGATTCGAATTGCGGTATAAGACTGCCCGGAACCGCCCGGCACATCTAGCAACCGCAATTTTGTAATCTAATGTGAGAGGTCAAAGGCAGAAATTAGATACATAATAATGCAAAGACACAAGGTTAGATTCGGATTGTGGTATAAGATAGCCTGGAACCGCCCGGCATATCCAGTAACCGCAAAACGGCAATCTAATGTGGGAGGTCTTGCAAGATTACGGTTATAATAAATTATTGAACAATTAACCAAGATAAGACATGTAGTAAGACATCAGGGTTAAGTGGGTAACATGTGAAATATAACTAGAAGCACTTAACCAAGGTGAAACATGTGGTTAGACATGGGAATAAAGAGGGGTTTAGTGGGAATTCCTAGTGGGGACCAAGCTTAGAAGGGAAGCTTGTGTCAGGTGTGGGGACCCTTTTCAACCAGTAACCCATTTTGTATCTATGTGATCTCGAACTAGGTCGATGACGGGACCGCTTACTGAGTTTGATTGTAAGAGGTCAATAAAGAGTTGGCGGTGGCAACGCAAGTCCAACGGAGTCATGTGCGTGCGTGTGTCCGAGATGGTGGGTAAGACGTTGTTGCATCATGTAGATATAAGCCGTGCCTTTTAGTAGTATCGGGTTGCCACTTTAGGGACTGACACACACTACTGTGGCACCGGCACAGGTATCTGCGAGTTAGGGAGCTGATCGAATGGGAAGGGTAGTGGGTACAAATAGTGGAGATAGGGGCAGGAGGCACCTATGGCAGCAGCTAGGAGTACACGAAACTACCATTATTATTATTATGTTTAGTAAGAGGGATCAACTTTCAGTATGGAACTAGTATTCGTGCAGTGTAGGAATTATCTTATAGTGATTAGAAGCGCAATCAACATTATATCTTGTTCATCTTGTTTACCTTATCATATTTGCTTATGTTACAGTCATCTCTTATATCCTGTTTATGTTCTTATCCTGTTACTTTACTGATTATACATTTAAAGTCACTATACTCGCCAAACATATGTCTGACTCTTTTTGTTTCGCCTCTTTTCTTTCCTCCCCCCTAAGGTCGTCAGGGTGGGACTAGTGGAGCTTGATTTAGATTTCTTTCTTCTTGAAGTGCTTGTAAGTGTTGAAAGTAATGCTTAGCTTTATCTCTTTTTCATTATGGCTATTTGGAGTGGGATTATGGTTTTACTTTTATGCACTCTGATAATAATTTTGTACAAGATGGATATTTGTGTACTTGACTCTAGTATGTGGTTTTGATGTTGTAACCAAACATGTTTTGCTTTTCCGCTACAACGAATAAATTCTGAATTTTCTTAAGTACCATTTTATATATCTATCTTGTGATATTCTGTTCTATACTCTTATAATACTCTATGAAAGTTGATGCATTCCCTTAGTGAGTGACAATAACGTACGTAGGGTGTTACACATGGTATCAGAGCTGAAGGTTACCAAAATAGATAAAACATTTTGAAAACCGTTTTCAAAAGCATTTTTAGAAAGAAGTATTTTCAAAAACATATTTTAAAGAGGGTATTTTCAAGAGAAAAGTTTATTATGAAAAACATAATCCTAAAAGTCATATAGTATCTTTCGATTCTCTGTTTTGAATCTCCTCCTTTTTCCTTTCAGCATGTCTGGGGAACCGGTTATACCCGAGGGCGTACAAATACCAGGCTGGTTTAGAAGGTATCTGGAGGCTAGGGCACTGCCGCAAGTCCAGCAGACGTTCCTCCTCCCCCAGCTGTAGCTCCTCCTCCTCTTCCCCGTGTAGATGTTTTTTCTAAGATATGCAAAGAATTCTATACGATGGGCATAAAGCCGTTTTATGGGGCTGAGACGTTTGTTGAGGCTCGGAATTGGCTCAAGGAAGTGGAGGAATTGTTTGGTATCTTTGATATAGACGAGGGAAGGAAAGTTCAGCTAGCTGCTTGGTTGATGAAAGGTGAAGCTTCATTTTGGTGGGAAGTAATTAATGGAGGGCGTCCAGTGGAGACGTGTGTAGACTTTAGACGAAGCTTCGGGTTGAAATTTCTTTCACAAGTAGAGGAGAGTTCATACATGGAGAGGTTCTTGGCTTTGAAGCAAGGGAGTTTGTCTGTGAAGGAGTACGTCAACAAGTTTAACCAGTTAGCAAGATTTGGTATGGAATTAGTTAATGCACCACATAAGAAGGCCTTGAGATTTGCCAAGGGTCTGAACGAACCATTACACGGGTTGGCTATGTCCCACATTCCTATGGGGGCTACTTTGTTGACATGGTAGTGATGCATGAAGAGGAGAAAGGTGCTAATGTAGGTAAGGCATAGGATAAGAAAGGGGATCCAAAGAAGGCACAACAACAACAAAAGAAAGGTGGTAAGGATAACAAGGGCCAAGGGAAGAAAAGATGTTTTAATTGTGGAACACCGGGCCACTTAAGCATGGATTGTAGGAAGAAGAAGAAGAAGGCGGGTTGCTTCCAATGTGGTGAGGCAGGACATATGATTAAAGACTGCCCAAGGTGGCAAGGACAAGGGCAAGGACAGAGGACATGACTACTTCTGGAGGGTAGGTTCATGCTCTCATGGCACCAGGACAGGAGAGAGGTAGAAAAATTTCTGTTGAAAGTTTGATTTTCCTTTTTGATCATCATGTTCGAACTTTGTTTGATTCTGGCACTTCACATTCGTTTATATCTGCTTCGTTAGTTGAAACACTGCACCTAAATACTAGTTTAGTTATGGATCCCATTATAGTCTATTGGGGGTACGTCTCATCTTTCAATGTTATGTCAGGATTTGAGAATATATGTGTATGGCGTTGAGTTCGAATGCAACACTTATGTGCTTGCCTTCACGAGCTATGGGTTAGTTCTAGGAATGGACTGCTAGCCAGGTATGGTGCCATTCTCGACTGTGGAAAAGAGGGTAGTTAGACTGTTGACTAGTTTGGGTAATACTCTCGATATTTCTTTTGACCCCAAGGTTTCTGTTATACATAGCTAGCTAGAATCTCTTGACGTGTCTATTGATGATTTGCAATCTGTTCGAGTAGTCCGTGAGTATGCAGATGTCTTTGAGGAGGTTAGGGGCTTACCTCCAAAACACGAGATGGATTTCCGTATATATTTGGTGGACAATGCAAAGCCAGTTGCATTGCCTGTGCGCCACATGGCTCCAAGAGAAAGGAGGGAGCTTAGTAAACAAGTGAAAGAGTTGCTTGAAAAAGGGTTCATAAGAAGAAGCATCTCGGAGTGGGGTGCTCCTATTGTTTTTGCTACAAAGGCTGATGGTTCGCTTAGACTGTGCATGGACTATAGGGAGCTGAATAAGCTCACGAAGAAAAATAGACACCCATTGCCGAGGATAGATGATTTGCTCGATCAGTTGGTTGGTGCTTCAGTTTTATCGTAGTTGGACTTAGCTACAGGATTTCATCTGTTAAGGGTAGCTGAGGATAGTATAGATAAGACTACTTTTAGGACTCCCGACGGTTTCTTTGAATGGCTCGTCATGCCTTTTGGTTTGACGAATGCACCCGCATATTTAGTAGACTTGATGAGTAGGGTGTTTAGGGAGTTTCTAAACAAGTTCGCGGTGGTCTTTGCGGATGATATATTGATATTCTCTAGAAGCTAGGAAGAGCATGCCCTACATCTTAGGGAAGTCTTAGAGACCCTTCGAGCACATCAACTCAAAGCTAAGTTCTCCAAATGTCATTTTTGGAGAAAGGAAGTGAGGTTCTTAGGGCATGTGGTCTCTAAGGAAGGGATAGTGTTGGATCCCGCGAAGGTGGTAGCAATCCAAGATTGGAAGGTTCCTAAGAATGCAACAGAAGTAAGAAGGTTTCTTGGTTTGGCGGGCTATTACAGAAAGTACATCAAAGAATTTGCAAAGACATCAGCCCCACTTACACGGTTGACGAAAAAGAATTTGACCTTTTCTTGGGATGTTGACTGTGACGATGTTTGAAGAGGTCATTGATGACAGCTCTAGTTTTAGTTTTTCCTGATGGGAGTAAACCGTTCGCAGTGTATATCGATGCTTGCAGGACAGGGCTTGGCGCAGTTTTGATGCAAGAGGGAAGGGTGATATGCTAAGGTGGAAGGCAGTAAAAGGCCCATGAGAAGAATTACCCTGCCCACGACTTAGAGTTAGTTGCCATAGTTTTTGCGCTTAAGTCTTGGCGCCATTACTTGCTTGGTGAGAGGTTTGAGTTGTATACAGACCATAAGTCACTAAATTACTTGTTCTCCCAAAAAGATTTAAATTTAAGGCAACAAAGGTGGATGGAGTTCTTAGCATCCTACGATTTTGAGATTGCATATACCCCAGGCAAGGGTAACGTTGTAGCTGAAGCCTTGAGTAGAAAGAAGTTGACTTTGAGTCCTTTGTTTGTCGAGCGGCAGAGTTTTGAGTATATCTTTACCTTTGACTTTAGACCCTCTGTCGATTATGTACCCAGTTTGTTGGCATCGTTAGAGGTACGACCTACGCTTTTGGGACAGATAGGTGCGGCACAGCGAGATGACCCACAGTTGATAGAGATAGTAGACTAGCTCATCAGAGGGGAGTCTTCGAGCCATCTTAGTATGTATACTATCGATGACAATGGTTGGTTGCATAGGGATAGGAGACTTTGCGTATCTCGAGACGAGGGTTTGAGGAGGACGCTCCTTGAAGAAGCACATCATTCTAAGCTGACCATACATCCTGGTGGTGACAAGATGTATATGGACATGAAGTGAGTTTTCTTTTGGGTCAGAATGAAGAAGGATGTGGCTGAGTTCACTTCTACATGATTAGTGTGCCAGCAAGTCAAGGCTGAGCAAAAGAAGCCTGGTGGTTTGCTTTACCCTTTAGAGGTTCCACAGTGGAAATGAGAAAGTGTTTCCATGGATTTCGTTGACGGGTTGCCAAGGACAAGGAAGGGTAATACGGGGATTTGGGTAGTAGTGGATAGACTTACCAAGAGCTCTCATTTCATTCCCATCAAGAGTAAAAGAACAGCGGCATGGTTAGCATCTGTTTATCTCCGATAGATAGTTCGTCTACACGGCATACCTTCTAGTATCGTAAGTGACCGAGATCCCATTTTCACTAGTGAGTTTTGGAAGAGCTTGCAAGAGGCGGTAGGAACGCAATTGTGTTTGAGTACCGCTTATCACCCTCAGACGGACGGCCAAACAGAAAGAGTGAATCAGGTTCTAGAAGATCTTTTGAGATTATGCATCTTGGACTTTGGAGGAACATGGGAGGAAAATCTTCCATTAGTAGAGTTCGCCTACAACAATAGCTATCAGACTAGTATTGGCATGGCACCTTTTGAGGCTCTGTATGGATGACCTTATCAATCACCGACTTGTTGGTGGGAATCTACGGATAAGATTTTGCTTGGGCCCGAGATGAATAGGGAAACTTCAGAGAAGATAGACTTGATTCGAAGACGCATGAAGACGACACAGGACTGGAAAAAGTCATATGCAGATAAGAGAAGGACCGATCTTGAGTATAGTATTGGAGACGTGGTATTTGTTAAAGTATCACCGTTGAGGAATGTAGTTCGTTTTAGGTCTGTAGGGAAATTGTCACCAAGGTTCGTAGGGCCATTCCCCATTACAAAGCGAATTGGACAGATGACCTACAGAGTGAAGTTACCCGACAAGCTTAGTGGTATTCATGACGTATTTCATGTGTTGCATTTGCGGAAGTGTTTACATGATACCGCGGAAGTAGTAGAGCCAAGCATGCTTAGGGAAGTGGAGCGAGATGCCACAATTAGACGAGCTCCTACATGCATCCTTGGATCGGAGGTCTCAAGAAGTTACACAACCGAGAGGTCAAGTTGGTTAATGTCCAGTGGGGAGATGATCAAGGAGACGCGACTTGGGAGACTGAAGACAAGATATGTGCACTGTACCCTTTCCTTTTTAAGGGTATGTTCTTAACTTCTCCTTTTTCTACTGCTTTGTTTATACTTGTTCTATCGTTTAGTGTATCCTCTCGATTATATCTTCGACCCTGAGGTAGAAAATCCTATGGTTGTAAACATGTGTTTTAGACATGTTATGTTTGGTGGATGCAAGTGGATGTAAGTGTCTGCTAGTAGTTGCTCGTGGATGCATTTACACACACATTAGGCACTAGATCGGCTCAATCACTTTCATACTGCATATGAATGAGTGTGCATATTTAAGTTAATGGATGTATATCGAATGTGTTATCATATGGATGATGAATTTGAATGAATGGTTGTGCACTCATATAGGAATGATATGTATCATTAGAATTCTTTTTCATACATAATGGATGCATGGCACTATCATGTTTGCATTAAGGAGGTCAACTGAATCAGTAGACTGCCTGATCTTTGCATTAGATAACAAACATATACACACACTTTTTCATATGTTTATATAGCATTAGAATTTTTTTAAGGACAATGGATGCTTGTGGATGATGAATGAGTAGATGGATGATTGGATGGTAGGATACGTTCCTCTTAACTTGAAGATTTCCGAGACGAAATCATTTAAGGAGGGGAGAATGTAACACCCCGTAATATTAAAATATAACATTAGGGATAATTAAAGAATACTTAATTTTTGTAAGAAAAATTAAGGGAAACGTGTTACGCCATTGCATTCGTCTCGGAGTTCTGTTTGGAATAGAGCCCGAGTTTACGTAAATCGGATATCATATGAAGAGGTTATGAAGCTTAGAAGATTTCAATTTAAAGCAGAATTTAAATTAAAATAATAATTAAAAATCAAAAATGAGTTCAAAAATCAAAATCAGAAAATCTGGGTGAGCCGAAAATCTCCCTCTATAGGGTGTCGACCCCCCTAGGGGTGTAGATATAGGTGTTGACCCCCTGTCGGGGTGTCGACGTAGATGTCGACCCCCCTATAGGGTGTCGACCCCCCATAGGGTGTCGACCCCTACCTGTCCAGATCTAGTCGACGTATTTTTGAGGCCTAGGGCTGATGTGTCCTTCTGGGATTGGCTGGATGACGTGTCTTTTGAGTTATGTGGTTCTGATGATCTCTAATCTAATCTAAAGGCCCTAATTCACCTAATATATCTATAAAAACACACCTAGACCTAACCCTAATTTAATCACACCAATCTATGGTGCCTCCATGCTGCTTTAGTCTAAATTAAACTAGCCTCTCTTCTCTTCTCCAAAGCAAATCAGAATTAGGGTATTCAAATTGGAAGATAAGAATCAAATTCTACAACAATGGTTTAGCTAATAAAATTCAGAAATCAGATTCACATCTATCCTCTCTATTAAATCCTATCACTGTGAGTCTATGTTGCTTTCACATATAATTATTTAAAAAGTGATTGTGATAGGATTGTAAATTGGATTTTACGAACATGCCTGTAAGATGAATCATATCAAGTTTGTAAATTCTTATCTTTCGAATCCACACCCAAATTACTGTTGTCATATGCCTAATTGGATCTATTTTATTGTTCTATGCCAGTTCATGTTTCATATGCCTCTTTTACGCCGGTTTTGATGACATGATTCTCTTCCCTTCTTCTTTTCCTTTTCTTTTATGAGATTAGGCTAACTTCGAGCCTAACAAATTTTGTTGCGATTTGCGTACAAATAACGTTTGGACGATTGGGAAAAGTTTAGGAAATTTTGTAATAAAATGAGATTGTTAGCATAAATCAATTTGAGCAAATTGTATACATGAGATTTGGCATAAGTGGATTGGGCATAATTGGATATAATTTGTATACATGAGGTTTGGCGTAAATTGTTAATAACAATGAACACAAATTGATTTGGGCGTAATTTGGCATAACATGTATACATAAGATTATAGGCCTAATTTGGATTAAAATTATGAATATAATTTAGATTGGAAATTATGGGTAATTGGGATATAATTTAATCCAAGATTTCAAGTTGGGACATGAATCAAGAAAGTAATAATGAATGCCTAAGACACGAGGTTAGATTCAAATTGCGGTATAAGACTGCCCGAAACTGCCCGACACATCCAGTAACCACAATTTTGTAATCTAATGTGAGAGGTAAAAGGCAAAAATTAGATACGTAATAATGCAAAGACACGAGGTTAGATTCGGATTGCGGTATAAGACTGCATGGAACCACCCGGCATATCCAGCAACCGCAAAAGGGCAATCTAATGTGGGAGGTCCTGTAAGATCATGGTTATAATAAATTAATGAACACGTAACCAAGATAAGACATGTAGCAAGACATGGGGGTTAAGTGGGTGACATGGGTGACATGTGAAATATAACTAGAAGCACTTAACCAAGGTGAAACATGTGATTAGACATGGGAATAAAGAGGGGTTAAGTGGGGACCAAGCTTAGGAGGGAATCTTGTGTCAAGTGTGGGGACCCTTTTCAACCAGTAACCCATTTTGTATCTATGTGAGCTCGAACTAGGTCGAGGACAGGACATGCTTGCTGAATTTGATTGTAAGAGGTCAATAAATAGTTAACGGTGGCAACGCAAGTCTAACGGAGTCATGTGCGTGCGTGGGTCCGGGCTGGTAGGTAAGACATTGTTGCATCGTGTAGATATAAGCGTGCCTTTTAGTAGTATCGGGTTGCCACTTTAGGGAGTGATACACCCTACTGTGGGACTAGCATGGGTATCTACGAGTTAGGGAGCCGATCAAATGGGAAGGGTGGTGGGTACAACTAGTGGAGATAGGAGCAGGAGGCACCTATGGCAGTAGCTAGGAGTACACAAAGCTACCATTATTATTATTATTATTATTATTATTATGTTTAGTAAGAGGGATCAACTTTCATTATGGAACTAGTAGTGGTGCGGTGTAGGAATTATCTTATAGTGATTAGAAGTGCAATCAACGTTATATCTTGTTCATCTTATTAACCTTGTCATATCTGCTTATGTTACAGTCATCTCTTATATCCAGTTTATGATCTTATCCTGTTACTTTACTGATTATATAGTTAAAGTCACTAGACTCGCTAGACGTATGTCTGACCCTTTTTGTTTTGCCTCTTTTCTTTCCTTTCCCTTCCCTACCCCCCTTAGGTCCTCAGGGTGGGACTAGTGGAGCTTGACTTGGATTTCTTACTTCTTGAAGTGATTGGAAGTGTTGAAAGTAATGCTCAGCTTTATTTCTTTTTCATTATGGCTATTTGGAGTGGGATTATGGTTTTTTACTTTTATGTACCCTGATAATATTTTTGTACAAGATGGATATTTGTGTACTTGACTCTATCTGGTTTTGATGTTGTAACCAAACATTTTTTCTTTTTCGCTGCAATGAATAAATTTTGAATTTTCTTAAGTACCATTATATATATCTGTCTTGTGATATTCTGTTCTATACTCTTACAATACTCCATGAAAGTTAATACATTCCCTTAGTGAGTGACATTAATGGACGTAGGGTGTTACACCCGGATGAGCCGCTCTCCCCAATCGACCGAGTAAATCGCTTCATTAAATATGCATCGACCGAATATCTCGGATCCACGTGGAAATATCCAGCTAAGTCCATTAAATCCTCAGCCTGACTCTCAAGGCAATAAAGGCGGTCAACCATATCCGGACAAAGCTCTATTTTTGATATACCTCACCGTGATGGCCACGTAAGCTGCTATTTCCGAGGATACTATTAACGAGCAGTGGAATGGGTCCCATTGCCACAATTTCTATTAGTGATCGAGCTCCACGTGTCTAAGCTCCGAAAAAGAGGAAGGCCACGTGGAGGCCCGTTCAATCCATTACTTCACCTATAAATACTTGAAATCTCAAAGAGGAAAGGGACCTTTCAGAGGGACTTCTCTGGCTGAATTCTTCCCAGGCATTCTTATCTCTACTAAAAGCTCTCTCCTTCAAGCTTCCCCTACGGCTAACTCCAAAAGTAGCCATCTCTTTTTCTTTCTCAAAATAGAAAAAGCTTTGTACTTGTAATCAAAAAGAAATAATCAACATATATAAAGTGGACGTATGCATAGTCTTTTGCCGAACCATAAAAAGCCTAACGTGTTCCTTGTTTTCTTTACTTTTTTGCATTATTCGTATGTCACTCACATGATTGGGGATTGACTGTCACTAGTTACCAGCTTTTGACATCAACACTTTGGCATGCCAGGTAGGGGGGCACGCACCGACATACCCTACGACCCTCAGCAAATTTCAATCCATGGTGAACAAGTGGAAGAAAGATGCAACATCTTCCCATCCCATAAATGTTGATGCAGCCAAGACAAACACTGTAGAAGCAAGTCTGGAAGCCTCCTCTCATGAAGATGTGTCCTAATATGTTACTAAGGATGACATGGACAAGATTTTGACCAGGTTCATCCACCAAGTGACATCTCAGGATGAACTCCTCGAACAACAACAACAGTTGATGGATCACCTTCTCCGTCGAGCGAAGATGGGCTTAAACGCTTCAATATCAATTCCTCCACTGATCGGAACTGAGGCAACAACCAATCTTCCGTCTGCACAGAATCAAGCCACTGATCAGATCACACCTTTGTTAACTCCTGGCTCGGCTCCGCCTCCCGAACAATCATTACCAGGGGTATCGCTTCCAACGACCAGCATAACCGCAGCTGTAGATTCAAAGGAGTCTCGTGATCAAGATCTAGATCGTTTGAACATTTTTCCTCCACTCCTAGGGATAGCTCGACCCCCCGGACCAATCGAGCGATTATTGAGCCCATCAGAATCAATGTCATTCCTATTACAACCCGGAATCTTACCGCAGGCCATTCTAACCACTCTTCTCCTTCAACGAAGAGCTGGTGGGGTCTTCCCTTCAAACCAGGGAGACCATCTACCATACCGGCTCTTACCAGGGTGGAGAATAACGCTACCGTAGACCCTTCTAACCTCGCCCCGACTGGGGCAAAACCGCCCCGAACATCACATGCTATGCTGGATCAGCTCGGACCTTTGGCCATGGGTACGGCTCGATCCAATCCTCATCACATTCAAGAGGGGTCATTCTTTCTAGAACCACCAGCCGAAGCTCATCCTCGCCCTCACCTTCACTGAACACTCGAAGGTCGATCCTCGCCAACGACCACCCTTCGAAGCATGCTTTTGTCGGATCCTCATACTGGAGTTCTCCCAAATGCAGATATAGATTCATGGCAACGACTCCTAGGAGATGGGAGCCAGCTTGCAAGCATCATCCGACATTTAACTTGGGGCACCTCTTCTCAGCAGGATATAGATAATATCCACCGTAGTCCTTTCACCAGGGAAATCAGAAACTCCCGAAACCCTCCGGACTTCAAGTTTCCACCTATCGAACCATACAATGGTCGGACTGACCCGATCATACACCTTATACGATACATGAGCCATATAGAAGTGCTCGACGCATCTACCAATGTTATGGCCAAGTTATTCCCACTCTACCTCACCGATATAGCCGACATGTGGTTTCGACAGCTAATAACAGAGTCGATCGGCAGTTGGAACACACTGGTCACCTGCTTCATTGAGCAGTTCAGAGTTAATATCTCCCAACCGAAGAGCGTCATGTTCTTGACCTCCATCAAGCAACGACCAGGAGAGACACTTCGATCTTTCCTCGAAAGATTCAACATGGCCGTAGCATCAGTCGATCAACCGGAGCCATAGATGGTGCTTATGGCCGCCATTGCAGGTGTCCAGAATTGATCATATTTCTCAATCTCTTTGACCAGAGATCACCCCTAAGGATATTGAAGATTTCTATTCCGAGGCCAAGTGATTCCTTCAACAAGAAGATGCCAGCATTGAGATGGAGAGCCTCGAGGTCCTTTCCACCAAACAAGAAGGTCCATCCAATACCAATGGCCAGAATAAAGGAAGTGGAAAAGCCTCAGAAAAGAATGAATGCAATGTATGACCTTGGAGAGAAAATAAGTATGACCAGTATACCGAGCTCAGTTCTTCTCTTCTCGACATCTACCTTGACATACGAGGGTCCCTGCCTTTCCTAAGACCTCCTCAAAGGGAGCTAAACCGAAAAGAACTCAACTCCGGAAAGCACTATATGTTTCACAACATCGCTGGCTGCAGCACCAATGAATTCAGGCATCTGTGCGATCTCATCAAGGATAGGGTCAGGCAAGGAGAACTTCCTTAATATGTCAAGGGAAACACACCAGTCATGCCACCACAGTCTTCTGCCCAAGCTCCTCAGATTGTTCATCGTGCTCCTGGATTTAGATTTAGATTTAAATTTCTTGTTTTTTATTTTCTTTCAATAAAAGGGATATGTTGATGTATACATGTACGGGGTTAGGATTAAGCTCCTAGGCTTGCTCTGGAATCGATAATCATCCTCTTAGAATTTATTTCTGTTTCCTTGTAATAATTCTTTAGCAGCAATAATTTTTCTTTTCCGCAAACATGGATTATGTTTGAATGATTTAAGTCGAGTATGACTAGCGCTTACTAACTCAAATATGGTCTGTGTTAAGACATTGAATATAGCGCACGATCAAAGCCTACCACCATATCCAAACCTACTCCATAAGCCAAGTATGGTAAAACTTCTCTAACCTGGGTCTGGATTATACTCGCCCCCTTTTTTGAACTAAGCGCGTCCACCGCTTGTTGGGCTTCACAAATAATCTTACATGAGTCAAGCATAATTAACATTTACCACAAGTCGAGTATGGTCAATACTCTCCATCTCCATAAGCTGAGTATGGTTAATACTCGCCATCTCCATAAGCCTGAGTATGGATAATACTCGCCACTTCCGTAAGGCGAGTATGGTTAATACTCGTCATCCTTCAAAGCCAGGTGTGATGACTGCTCGTCCATAACTTTAAGTCGAGTATGGTTAATACTCACCCAATCAAGGTCGAGGCCTTCTTTAGACCAAGAATGGCCCATACAGTTTTTGCAGGTACTTGATCTCACAACCAAGATCTATGATCACTATCTCGACCTTAATACGGTCCTCGATGGTTTGTGGTTTTCTGGCCTTAATACGATCTGCTTTGATCATCAGTTTTCCGGCCTGAAAACAACCATCGGGACTATCGTATTTACGGCCTTAATATGGTCTGGTGTGACATAGCTACCCGAGCAATTGTGCTTTGAATCACGTTTCAAAACACACCTCCCTTTACTGAAGAAGATGTATTCCAAGGGGCAAAGTGTTAACTATCTTTTTGGCAAAAGCTGTCGCGAATCGGATCGAAGCCCAATATCTAAAAACACTCCCTTCAACATTGCGCAACAAGCCAATCCGAGCAATTCATACCCTGGAAGGCCAATCATAGCTCGGCCTAAACAGGCCCTCTTCAGGCGCCAGCCCGAGCCAGTTCCTTTTGGCTAATAACTCGCTCACCCCAGAAGAATCGCTCTCCCCATTCGACCGAGTAAATTGCTTCCACTAAAGATGCTTCGGTCGAATATCTCGGAACCACGTGGAAATATGCAACTGAGTCCATCTAGTGCTCAGCCCAACTCTCGAGGCAATCAAGGCGGTCAACCATATCCGGACAAAGCTCTACTTTTGATACACCTCACCGCGATGGCCATGTAAGCCGCTATTTCCGAGGATACTATTAGCGGCCCGTTCAACCCATTACTTCACCTATAAATACTTCAAAGCTCAAAGAGTAAAAGAATCTTTCGAACGAACTTCTCTAACCGAATTCTTCACAGGCATTCTTATCTCTATTAAAAGCTCTCTCCTCCAAGCTTCCCCTATGATTAACTCCAAAAGTAGCCATCTCTTTTTCTTTCTCAAAATAGAAAAAGCTTTGTACTTGTAATAAAAAAGAAAGAATCAATATATATATAAGGTGGACGTAGGCATAGTCTTTTGCCGAACCACAACTAAAATCCTTGCATGTTCCCTATTTTCTTTACTTTTTTGCATTATTCGTGTGTCACTCACACGATTGGGGGTTGACTATCACTAGTGACCAACTTTTGACGTTAACACATAGTGCAAACCATATATCATCATGGTAATGTATCAATTCTTTATTGTTAACGATGATTGCTAAAACTAACATCCCCTCGAAGGCATCTACTTATTCAGATTTTGATGCAATAAGTAACCTGAAAAAATTGGTAAAAGTTGTAAACAAATGTTTTTAATTTAGTTGCTTATGATATTTCAGAAATTGTATATAGGAGAAATATTATGTCTTTTGGAGAATTCTTATCAAGACAACGGCAAACTCACCGTAAGTATTGTATATCATTAGACCGTAGTATCCAATAAGAAAATATGCAAAAAGAGGGGTGGTAGTACTATTATCAGCATGTCAAGGTGTTCGTTGACATTGTATAGAGAAAAATATGCAGAATTAATCTACAAGATTATCTAAGTTGTAAGGTACAAATATAAATATTGATTTCAACAATATAGAAATCAAAACAATTTTTTTAGTGCAACAAATAGAAACGTAATAAAAATACAGTAGTCAAAATACATGTACAATGCTCCAAATTCATAAGAGGCAAGCCAAAATAGTAATAAGTGTGATGTAGTATTTTTCACCAATATTATGAAGTTCATCATCTTTGGCATCGAAAAAAGAATTAGATTCAACTGAATCCCGTGAAACATCCTTTGTATCATCATCATCCTCTTCATTAAAATATGTAAGGCTCTAATTGGTTCTTCGGACATGGCACTGGATAGAATAAAGTGTGCAGGTTGTTAACTTGAATTTATAAAAGAAATAGGAGGTAAGAGAGGGTAGAAAAGGAATGTCGGAGGAGTTATGGTGGTTTCTTGAACTAAGCAGAAGGATTAGGAGGGAGAAAGGAAGTAGGTGATTGGGGAAGAAAGGGTAAAGGAGAACGCGAGAAGTGATTAGAAGGTAGAAGGAAAGAACGTAGAAGCATAACATAAGCAAAGTGGCATGAGGAAATTCTCTTATTCAATCATGCACGCAATTACATTCACTTCACTACTATATATACGGGTAATAGTAATAGCTATATAGCCAGATCACACCTAATTTGACTTGGCCAACTTTATACAACTTTCACTAGACATTTATACACATAGAAACAATTCCATGTATACATGAACATTGATACACATACATGAATACGCTTAAGTAGCTCTTGTATTATCATTTTCAACCCTTGAGCCCTTACCATCTAGACCTGCATTATCATTAAAATGTATAATAACCACGTCCTATGATCTTGTTACAGAATCCAATGAAACCATTTGGAGCTAAAATTCTTCAAGTTGTTGCAATTTGAAGCCATGGTATTGTTTGTTGAAATGTTTCTATATACTGTTGAAGTATTTGTTGAATTTCCACTACAAAAACAACCTTGTCCTAAAGGTTGAAGTTTAAAATCTTCATATTTATGAATCAATTTTTAACCCACCTGGATCAAACACCAACACAATTCATTCTTGATTATCTATGCTCATAGTGATAGGTCTGCATTCATTATTAACCAGAATGATATGTTGAAAGCTTGAGTTAGTGACATCTTTTATTATTTCCCACTTAACTGGAAAACATCCACCTCATTTATCTTGGAAGCAGAATTGATTCATGTTATTGTTAAATTCAACAGGCTTTGTTATCTCAGTTATACCGCTAAAATGGCCACTGGCAATGACAGAAAAGAAAATGAACACTTGACATTTTCTTTGTTTTCCAACAGATAACTTTTGAATCTCTTTATATAAATAATTCAGCTTCTTGTTCCCACTAATTATGCATGTCCCTAAATTATATTTAATGCTTTTATGCACATCGTCCTTGCCACAAGAATTAATAATAATGATCTTAGCATTATGATAGTCAACAGAAATCAATTCATAATCTATACAATTTATTTTATGCTCCCAGTCATTATATATATCTACTTTAGTGATAATCTCTATCTCATGTGATTCATCATCAATTTTTGGAATAACATGCTTATCATCTACCTTAAGCTTAGCACTCTCAACCTCAAACTCAGTAACTGGAGAATCGAGATTCTTGGGTTTGAACGATGAACCATTGGTGTATGAACCGAAATTTTAGAGATATGCACAGGGTGATTGGGGTATGCAACAACTTGATCATTTATTTGCTGCAAAACATGGGATACTATTTGTGGTTCAATAGCATATTTATTTTTGATTTCCTAAAACCTTGAACATAAGATGGAAGACCATGCACTAACACCACAAGTAGCATCAGCCAGTGTAAAATTAGTAGGAAAATCAGTCACATATGAATTCTTTAATATTTCATCCAAGATCACAACATAGAATCCAAATTCATCGATTTCTGAGTCATAACTCATAGGGTAATGATTTGTCAATTCAATGCAAATATTCCAAATCCTATAAGGAAGCTTAATGATTCTTTCTTTCTCCAACTTCGTAAGATTCACTGCTAATAGTATGAATCAGTCTTTCCACAGAGGTAAATCTTTGCCTGCTAGGCAAGAGGGAAGCAAGTTACAAATTCTGTCTCGGTAGGACATGTATTTTCTAGTCTGAAATCTATTCTTTGTGATGCTAATGCCGAAAATAATTGTTTGAAGGGAAGTGATAATTTCCGCAATCTTTTTGTTAATAGATTGAATGAACATAATTATGGTGCTAAACTCGATTGATTCCAAGACTTTGACTGAATTCTTTAATTCATATATCAGCCAGGTCAATTATTCAAATTCTTGGGTTTGAGGGATGTTGAGGGTAGTTTTTGAAGAATTTTTTTATTTTGGAAACTTTTTTTTTGAAATTATGGGCTGGTACCCGTGAATGTTCTAGATGGTTTACGGGCACTCGTTGTTGTTCCTGAGAGTATAAAAGGGAATTCATGTAATATGAAGCATTTCTTTGCTGTGGAAAGGAAGTTTTATTGCAATTTTAATGGTTCTTACATATGGCCATCTTTGAGGTGTGTGATTGGAGTATGGATCCGACTAGTCTTCAATGGTTACCCCGGCCACTAGCTCCAATACCATTTGTATGGCTCCAATTGGGTTTTTGGCCATGGTAGTGGATATGATAAAGTGTGTAGGCTATTAACTTGAATTTAGAAAAGAAATACGAGGTAAGAGAGGGTAAAAGAGGAATTCAGTAGGAGTTAGGTTGGTTTCATGAATTAAGAAGGAGGTTTGGGAGGGAGAAAGGAAGTAGGTGATTGGGGAAGAAGGGGTAAAGAAGAAGAACAGAAGAAGTTGATTAGTAAGCAGAAGAAAAGAATGTAGAAGCAGAATATAAGAAAATCAAAAGGAGGAAATTCTCTGATTCAATCATGCACGTAATTGCATTCACTTCTCTACTATATATATAAGTAATAGTAACACCGCTTTATAGCCAGCTCACACCTAATTTGACTTGGCCAACTCCATACAACTTTCACCAAACATTTATACACATAGCAATGGTTTAATGCATATGAAAACATTGATACACATGTGTGCACACACTTAAATAGCTCTTGTATTATCATTTTCAACCCTTGAGCCTTTACCATCTGGAACTGCATTATCATTAAAAAGTATAATAACCACGTCCTATGAACTTTTGGTCAGAATCCAATGAACTTGTTCAGAGCTAATATTCTTCAGGTTGTTGCAACTTGAAGCCATGGTATTGTTTGTTGAAATGTTTCTAAAGACTATTGAATTATTTGTTGAATTGCCACTACAAAAAACATCCTTATCCTCAAGGTTGAAGTTTAAAATCTTCATATTTATAAATCAATTTTTGTCCCACCTTGATCAAGCACCAACACAATTATTTCTTCAGTATCTATGCTCATAGTGATAGGTCTGCATTCATTATTAACCAGAATGATATGTTGATAGCTTGAGTTGATGGCATCTTTTATTATTTTCCACTTAACAGGGAAACATCCACCCCATTTATCTTGGAACCAGAATTGATCCATGTCATTGTTAAATTCAACATGCTTTGTTATCTCAGCTACACCACTAAAATGGCCATTGGAAATGACATGAAAGAAAATGAACACTTGACATTTTCTTTGTTTCCTAATAGATAACTTTTGGGTCTCTTTATATAAATAATTCATCTTCTTGTTCCCACTGATTATACATTCCCTGCATTATATTTAATGCTTTTATGCACATTTTTCTTGCCATAAGAATTGATAATCACAAACTTAACATTACGATAGTTAATAAAAATCAATTAATCAACTGTACAATTCATTTTATGCTCCCTGTTATCATATATATGTCTACTATAGTGATAATCTTTATCTCATGTGATTCATCACCAATTTTTGGAACAACATGCTTATCATCTACCTTAAGCATAGAACTCTCAACCTCAAACTTAGTAATTGGAGGATCGAGAATTCTTAGGTTTGAACGATGAACCATTGGCATAGGAACTGAAATGTTAAAGGTATACACGGGGTGATTAGGGTGTACAGCAGCTTGATCGTTTATTTGCTGCAAAACTCAGGCTACTATTTATGGTTCAGTAGTATATTTGTTCTTAATGTCATGAAAATCTTGAACATAAGATGGAACAGACCCTGCATTAACACCGCAAGTAGCAGCAGCCAGTGTAAAATTAGTAGGACAATCAGTCACATATGAATTCTTTAATATTTACTCCAAGATCAAAGCGTAGAATCCAAATTCACTGATTTCTAAGTCATAACCTGTAGGATAATGATTTGTCAATTCAGTGAAAATATTCCAAATCCCATAAGGAAGCTTGACGATTCTTTCTTTCTCCAAATATTCACTGCTAGTAGTCTTCTTTAAAGGGAAGTGATAATTTGCATAATATTTTTTGTCAATAGATTGAATGAACATAATGATGGTGCTTATCTTGGTTGATTCTAAGACTTGTCAGCCATGTCATTGCTTCAAATTCTTGGGTTTGAGGGATGTTGAGGGTAGTTTTAGGAGCAGTTTTCAATTTTGGAAACTTATTTTTGGAATTACGGGCTAGTACTCATATGTTCTTGACGGTTTACGGGAATTCGTTGTTGTACCTGAGAGTATAAAAAGGAATTTGAGCATTTCTTTGCAGTGGAATGGAAGTTTTGTTGCAATTTTTGTGGCTCTTGCATCTAGTGATGTTTGAGGGGTGTAACTGGAGTATGGATCCAACTAGTTGTCAATGGTTACCCCAACCACTAGCTCTGATACCATTTGTAAGGCTCCAACTGGTTCTTGGACCTTGGTAGTGGATATGATAAAGTGTGGATGTTGTTAACTTGAATTTATAAAAAAAATAGGAGGCAAGAGAGGGTAGAAAAGTAATGCAGTAGGAGTTAAGTTAGTGTCTTGAATTAAGCAGGAGGTTTGGGAGGGAGAGAGGAAGTATGTAATCGGGGAAGAAAGGGTAAAGAAGAAGAACGGGAGAAGTTGATCAGAAGGCAGAAGGAAAGAATGTAGAAGCAGAATATAAGCAAAGTGGGAGGAGGAAATTCTCTTATTCAATCATGCATGCAAATACATTCACTTCTCTACTATATATATGCAGGTAATAGTAACACGACTATATAGCATGGTCATACCTAATTTGGCTTGGCCAACTTTATATAACTTTCACCAAACATTTATACACATAGCAATAGTTTCATGCATAAGTGAACATTGATACACATGCTCGTAATGGGTATTTCGGAGTTTGAAAATAATATGTAAACGTTCTGCATAACAGTCTTCACAACAAATCATCCAAAACCAGCCTCCGCTCTTCCAGGCTCCCTCCATCTTAATATGTAAGATCCATCTAGAAGGAGAACGACTCTAAATCCTGTAGGCGAAAATGGAAAGAAGAGTAAAAAGGAATAGGGAATTTTTTGAAGTAGAGATTAGATTTGGGGTTAGCGTTGATTTACCGAGGAGCTGGAAAATTAATTGAAAAGTAGAAGCGAAAAAGTAGGTGGTGCAGAGGGAAAAAAAATTAAGGTGAGCCAAAATTTTCAATTTTAGGGAACAAAGATTGCGTTTGGAGCCAAAAGCAGTGCTATGGAGTGAAAGGCAGACTTTGGTATCGTGCAATGCCATTTCGAAACAGTGAGTAAAAAATGCCAACTAAAGTGAAAATAGAACATTATCAATAAATAAAACAAATGAAATTATTATGTTAACCATTAAATATTTTTATATTAGATAAGAAATATTTTTTCTTAATTATAATTTAATTTCTTGTAATGATTGGTAAACTTGTCTAGACAATTAAATGAATTTTGTTATTATGGGTCAAATCGGTTATATCATTTAAATATTCACATTGTCCTTGAAGTTCATTTACTGTAAGAAATAAAGAGTTAATTTAATGCTAAAATTTTGCAAAAGTGGAAAACAAGAAGTTTTCTAAAATTATGAATATTTTATAAAATTTCAAATTTATTTAAAATTTTATTTTTTATATTTTGAATTTATAAAATTCCAAGGTTGATTTTTTTAATTTAGTTAAACTTTCTATACCTTAAATATAATTATCAATTAAAATTTTTATATTAATTATTATATTTTAATAAAAAAATAAAAGTTGTTAAATATAGTCATCTATTACAACAGTCACAAAATAAAAGCTGTAACAAATATCTATTACAACTGACAAAACAGAAAAGTTGTTGAAAGTACGTTTATTACAACTTTTGGAAAAAATGTTGTAAAAACCCTTTATTACAACGGTCATTTTGTGATAGTTGTAAAAATACAGTTGTAATAAGGTCATTTTGTTGTAGTGGATGTTCCTCTCCTTCTGCTCTTTGTTGGAGGGACCGCTATCCTTAGTAAGAGTTTCAGCTGGATCTTGAGTGGTACGAGCACCCAAAGGATCGGGGTTTACCTTATGGAAACCACGAGTATCACCAGCAGAAGAAGGAGCGATGTCATCTCCTCCATCAAAGTTATCATGGCGGCTCTCGTCCCAGGACCAAAATCATTGGCGTCATCATCATCATCTTTTTCATTGTCAACAACAACATAATTAATTTCTTCCTCTCCATCACACGAATCAAATTCATCAGGAAAATCTTCAATATACAAAAGCTTCTCGAGATTCATTATATCTCTCTCAGGAAATTGAATCCTCTGCTTGGCTTGCTCAATCTTATTCATAACCATACCCATAATAGAAGAATCGAATAAAGGATATTCAATCCTAGGATATTTCTGACAATTATCAGAGTTCTCTAAGAAGAGAGCGTCTTTAAAAGAATTCAACATTTCCTTTGGAAAATAATTAAGAGTCTAAAGTTGAATAGATTCTTTCTTTGGCTTTAAAAATAATTCACTTAGCATTGGAGAGCGCATCTTGAAGTCTAAGGCGGTTATCCTCTCTTTAACTTATTGGCATAGTTAGTTGTCATTCTTGTCTTTTCTTCCTCAAGTTCTTATTTAGACAACTCAAGAGCAAAAACTTTATCAGGCATGAGGTTTTTATCCTTCTTCTCCTCCTCAAGCTCTGACTTAGCCTTCTCGAGAGATGTCTTTAAATCCACATACTCTCTTTCTCATGCTCCTCCTTCATTGTATTCAGAGCATTAACTTTGGACTCTAAGGAAGCCTTCTCTTCTTTAAGTTTAGTGACCTCAAAAGAAGATGAAGTAGCTACTTCCTGAAGGGAGAACCATATCTTAGTTATCTGGAAAGAAAAAACAAGATCAACATTTATGTAAGAATAAAAGACAACAAAAATTAAGAAAAAAAAGGTTGTAGCAAAAGCTGTTGTTTAACAAGAGATTGTCGCAAATTCACAAATCTGAAGATAGGGAAGGCTACGTGATGCTGATCATGCTCTCAGAAGAAAGAGCAATCCTTATAATCTCCTCAAAATCTTAGGTCTGTGGAGAAGGCCCAAATGGACTAGCATGCTAGAGAGATGAAGTCAAATTTACTTTGTGATCTGTTAAGCTAAAGGTCTTTGGAGTATCAAAAAACAAAATTTGATCAACAAAATCATTCTTTGTTGTCGTTGTATGGGAAGAACCTATAGCAAGAGCAGCACCAGCAAGAGGAACAACAGGGCCAAGAGTATGCTGCTTAGCAGGCGTAGCAACAATTTCCTTGGGAGTAGGGGAGGAGTAGAAGCTTTGCCTTTTTGCTTTTCGGAGGTGATTCATCAATAGATGCGGCTTCAAGCCTTCTCTTAGCCGCGGCCTTAGATCAGGATAAGGCTACCAAAGTAGATTCCCGATCATAAGCTTCGGTAGCTAATTAAAGAAATAACATCAAAAACAAATTCCGATAGATCGAGTGTGAAATAAGATTTTGAAATCATATTAGAAGAGAAATCGTACTCGAAGTTCCTAAAAACATAGGGGTTAACGGTGTTAATACACTGGAGCCCAAAGACAAATGCTTTGCACGAAAGAAATGGAGGGGTGGTTGCCCCAAAATCTTTTTCATTAGAGGCGGAAAGGCGTGCTTCCGGAGATTGTCCAGAGTTAGCAAAACAGATCGTTTTCCCGATTTCTTGGAAGCCTTTAAAATTGCTTCAAAGATCCTAGTCTCCTCATCGTTCAAGCTTTTCTTTGAGGGAGTACAAGATGGAAGTAAACAAAACTAAACGAAGCTCAGAGACGACACAATAAACCTAAAAAGAAATTGAAAGCTCACCAGGAGTAACAAAAATGCCCAAGATACTGGGGGGAACCTGATACAGAAAATTTGTGTTTTCGAGTCTTGATATTTATCGATACCATCGCCGATCACTTTCTGTGTAGGATTCGCGCGAATGATAGGCGAATCCACTCCTTTAGCTACAAACTGTCATAGAAAATGGTGAAGAATACGGGCACTAAGGAAAGATTCCCCTGACTCAAGTGCTAGCAACTCGAGACATAAAAGATGGGTGTATGTGTTCGGAGTCAGTTGAATTGGAGCTAGCCGCAAGCGTTGTAGGAGCCTAGAGATAAAATGTGGGAACGGGAAGAAGCCAGCCACCATGCCAAATATGGATGGCCGAGTATGCAAAGAATCCTTCTGGTGGATTCTGAATAGTATCCTTTTGAGAAGCAGGGATGGCATATACCCTAGTCATACCAAAGCTTTCAAGAATTACATTCACTTCATCTTTGTCCAGATGAGAGAATGTTGTTGAACCATTTGAATTTTGTGCTAGGAAATAAAGGAACTCGATGGGTTTGATTCGACAACATTTTGCTTCTTGGTCATGATTATGCAGGTGATGTTATTCCATAAAAATGCATTAGCATGGTGATTTGACAAGACTTAGAAAAAATAAAAAACAAGTGATTTATTCGAAACCAATATAAACCATTCGCATGCTTAGGACAATAGTTGAAGCCCATCATAATCATTTAACAAACCTTATAAGATGTTGAAGTATGTCACTAAACACTAAAGTCAAGCTTTTAACAAAGTTCACATAATATCATGGTATAATGCTCATTTAAAATAATGTTAAGTTTTATTTACTGATTGCATTGGCAATGGCGAAACTGAAACCAGGGACAACTCAAAATCTTGGTACCGGTGATGCCGAAACCAAATAATACATTATCGATGCCAAATTTTACCAGTACCAAAGAAACTTAAAGTTCGATACCAATGAGATCAAAACCAAGAATACCTCTATCTCGGTAATGGTCTAAGTGACGATAAAACTACAAGCTTCGCTAATACCGAAACAAAGAAATTATGACTTCGATGTCAATTGAACACGAACTCGGTATTGATTAAGTCGAAACCAAAAGTAAAAATTAATTTTAGTATTGGAAAGCCGAAAGAAGCTAGCAACATTTAATCTTGATTTCATTGGTGTCGAAGAGGATTTCACCCTTATAGCAGAAATTAAAGTTCCTCATCTCTAACACAGCAGTTTGGCATTTCAAACCCTGAAAAGCATATAACTTCGGATAATAAGGAATGATAGATGATAGATCCTTATGATTCACCATTAATGTCTATTTAGGCTAATTGCAGTTTACTCGATTTGTTTCATTCTAATAAGAAATCATAGTTTATTTAACCTTGATCGAATTCCTAATCGAGCTCAGGAGACAACGATTGTTGGACCTTATCTTGAAATCAATTCATAAAATAATATAAACTTACAAAGAAAGGATCAGACCTCTAGTTCTGGAAAGTTTATGAGATTTCGAAGAACAATGATTTTGTTTAAGTTTAATTTCTTGCATGAGTAGAAAATAAAGAAGGAAGAAGGAGAATCTTTATACTACAACGTGTCTTATCAAGACTGTACAAACGGTTACAAATCAAATGGTCCAGATCAATCCTAGAAGGCCAAGAGGCAGGAAAATCATGTACTTTCAAGACAACATAGAGAAAAAGCCAAAACTATTGACTTGAAAAGTTGAAAATACCCCTTCACTAGGAGGGAAAATGTTACTACCAAAATTCGATACCGAAACTAAAGAAAATGTGAAGGAGGGTCGTATTGATTCAATGCCATAACAAAATCCTGAAGAGATAAAGGCAGAGGCAAAGAGATGTAAAGGAAATCAGAGGATACTGAAAGAAAAAAGAATGAGAGCCAAGTTGACACCGAAATAAGAGAATAATAGGATAGCACCAAGACATAGTTTACATGCTAATGGCACGAACATCAATGTGCAAGCCGCTTGATGCTGATACTAGGGAAAGATACATTACCGAAACCAACATGCGCAAGCAGTTGGCTTGGTTTCTATATCGGACAATGAAGATGAAGCACGGGACCAATATAGGAACAAGTAAAGTGCTATAGATACCAACAGGCTTGGTATCGATACCGATCCCCAAAGAGGAATCAAAGCTATAAAGAAAGTACCCAGAAGATCTGAAGCGGACTGCCACTCAGAAACACAAAGCCAATAGTAGCACTGGTACAGGAAGAAGCTATCTGCACCAATATACTTGGTATCAATACCACCATACTAAGTCGACACTCACTACGCCATAGATTACATGCTACAACACCAGGGAAGTGATGCAGGAAGTGCCAAAAAATGTTGTTATAGGAAAAAAATGATATGTGGCAACACTTTCCTGATGTTGCATTTTGTCGCATTGCCATAGAGTCAAAGACAACACCTTTGCGACCCTATGGCAACAACGGTACATTTTTTCCAAAAGTACTAAATTTACTAAAATTTGGGACTCGCAATCTAGGCCCCAACGTGTGGGGCCTACATTGTGTGGCCCACTAAAATCTACAGCCCGGGTTTATGGAATCCTATTGTGGGATCCACATTCATTAATCTATGCAACACTTTTACCATTCAATGGCAAAACTATATCATAGCTATGGCAACATTTAACATCACATACTGCAACATTATATTATGGCTATGGCAACATTACATAACATACTGCAACATAACAGCAATTAACATCCACACTGAAATTAACAAAGAACTTTTCATTTCAAATTAACCAGTAACACAAGTACTACTTAGTCAACTACAAAATAACAAAACATAGCCAGTAAATTCAGTTTTACAGACAATACTTACAAAAACAGCCAGTACTAAATTCATGTTTACATCAAACTAAAATAGTTTCAAAATACAGCGCGAGACTCCGGTGCGTTCGGTGCCTTAACTGCCTCCAGTACCTCTAGTGGCTTCAGTAACAAGTTCTTGATCAATGTCATCACTGCCTCCTTCACCTGCAAAATAAAGTAGTTTCAAAAGTCATACATTTCAATTGCATAACTGAGTTTCATTTTCAATTCAGCACAAACTGAGTTTCATTTGCATTTCGGTTGCATAACTGAGTTTCATTTGCATAACTGAGTTGCATTTCTGTTCCATAACTAAGTTTCAATTGCAGTTCAAGTACAAACTCAAATTCTGAGTAAATGCCATAGTATATTTGAGGCACTGCCTCAGTCTGATACAAGTGTATACTGAGTAAATTCTGGATGATAAAAGTATACACTGAGTAAAGTTTGATACAAGTGTATACTGAGTCAAATGCCTTAATTACTAAATGTGACAAAAATTCATGATGTCCTATAACAGGGAAAAAATTCTATAACAAAATTTATAATATACCTGAAAACTGTCCATGCATGTTATTTCATCTTGCTTTGTTGCACTACATTGTCATGGAAACACACAAAAGAATTCCAAACATGATCCAGGACAAAGATAAAGCTGTTGCAAAGAAGCTTTCTCCTTTCTCGTGTTTTCCATATTCAATGTGCCAATTTTTCCTTCATACCAGCCACAAATTCATCGGCTTTTCCCCTCTTGTGCTTTTGCTTCAGCAGCTTTTCTTCAATTGTCTTCTTTTCCACTAGCAATTGTGATATAGTCTTTTCTTTTTCCATCAATTTAATAGTAGTATCATCCAATTCAGCACTGCTATTGATTTCATACACTTCGTCATGCCACATAAAATACCCACAATCGTCATTCTGCATATATCTTAAATTCTTGACTAAAACATCACTGAAAAATATGATAATCGACAAAGCAACCAAAAAACTTCTTCCTTGCATTTGAAACTACCTTCACAGTCCTTATCTTCGCTGGGATTTTGTGGTGGCAGTTCTTTCTTGCAGCCGTTGTTGATGAATTTGAAGTAGAAATTGATTGAGCGGCCATTGAACTCGAATTGAAGGAAAAATTAAAGTGACATCACAAACTGCAAATCATTTCAATAATATCACAAACTACAAATCATTTGAAGTAGGCATTTAGGCATGCATGTATTTCATGCACTCAGTATTTGTGTGTATAACCAAAACAAAACATGCATGTATATCATTGTATGGCCTTTTAAGAATATCCAAGTATTACTTAGACAATGCTTGGTTAAGTGGCATACAATGATGTCAATGGTGATGAACGCATCAATGTACAGCAGGTGTAAACTGTTACGACCCGAATTCGCTAGCCTCCGAGGAGACTGGAAAACATGGATTGTAATGACAACACGACAAATTCAAGCGTAAAAAATAGAACATTTCATTGCTGTTACAACAATTTACATCAGAGTACAACAATATAACAGAGTATGAATAAATAATATACAGCAGAAAAATATCAGATATTTAAATTACAAAGCAACGGAAAAATATTACATAACACAACTGAAAGAGACACACGGATACAAAGCTTTCGGAATATAGCTCCAGCTGTAGCTTCAGGATCCTGGGAAAGTAATATCTGCAAAAACCAAAACTACTAGCTCCCCATTACAGAAAATACGGGCACCCAGAGTTCAGGTTAAAACAATAAACTCCAGATCAGTCATGGGACTGGTGTGAGAACTAAAATAGTTATTTAAAACTTTACTTTAAAAATAAAGTAAATCAAGGGACCACGCTGTATAGCACAGAACAGGTTTTTTGCCAATAATACTAATGCATAATATAGTTTATAAATAGCGCAATGTTTTTCGAAAAATGAAGCTATTATAAGACTCAGGTCCCATCACATAATGCAACTCAAGCCGAATGATAGATTTTTACCTTATAATAGCCAAACATGCTTGATACGTTGTAAAACAAATCATTTTGATATTACTATAAGTGTATAGTGTCAAAATCACTTCAAATATAAATGTATCAACCATAGACGGCATAGTACCCCATCCTACTATGTCGCCATACTAGTTCTACAAATAAAACCGAAAAATCACATATTGGAAATTAGATTTCCATCTTTGAGTCAAGGCAAGGTATGGCTCCTCACCGATTCAAGACACTCTAGCAAATGCCTTATTATCGCACCCTTAGCAACCCTTGGATCTTCAGGGCCGGTCCTCTCTTACTTTTGAGGATTAGTTATTCCTGAACACATGTTTCTCGATCCTATCGGACCTATCTTTGAGCCACTAGGAACTCAATATCTGAGGCACCTCGCAATCCATCATCCACATAAGTAAAAATGTCTGGGCTCCATACCATGACACCACTTCAAGTTAGAAAGAAACATCATGTTCTCCCTGTAGTCACTATCCTGTTTTTGACTCATACCGGGTGTGAGGCTCGCGAATTAACGCTATACACGAAGCTATGCTAATTAAAGTCGTGCTTTGATCATCAACCACAAGACTCTGTTTTCAAAAAAAACCTAGATCATTTGCACCTCAGCATGCCACAATGACAATTCACGCCATGTAACTGATGTATATCAATATATAACCTCTAAGCTCATACGTCTCAGAGAAGGGTGATAAGCAAGAGAATAAATTCTCCACCGCCAAACAGATATATATTTAATAGAACTCAATCAACACAGAATAAAATCAAATGTCATACACACATCCATTTACAAGTCCATTCTAGGTCTGAACGAAACCGGAGGCACCTTATTCCTTGTCCCATATGCCCAATACAAGAGAGAGGTCCTCGCATATCCAGTCGATTTCCAAGTACGTCTAGACGATCACCATTTATTAACTTTTCTTGGGTGTATAGCCCAATCAAGACATCAGTAATCATCCAAACGATGTGATGAACTCCGGTCTTCAACCACCATCTTGATCGTCGACTTTTAGTCAACGTATTAATTATTCAGAATGGGTTAAACCCGGTCTCCCCGAATAACTCGCGTATTTTATAATCAAGTGCTATAAAACACAACATACACCTCATTCTAATCCAGAATATTCTTTTATTCAAATATTCCCATCTTTATGGAAATGTTCCCATTAATTTTATCAAAGATAAATTCTTTTAAATTTATTCTTTAATCTTCCTTTGGATATCAATTCAAAACCAAATTAAGGTATATCAACTAGTCGAGATTATCGAGCCTTACCAAAGTAATCATTTATTTATTATTCCCAATCCCAACCTTTTCATCCCATGGAGCAAAATTAGTAGTACCACATATCTAACACTACTGTGCTATTGGTAAAATTAATTACCATTTCACGTTCAAATCTAATTAAAGATTTAACTATCGCCTAAAGAAAAACTGGTGGTACTCCATTCTCGATCATTTTCTAAATTTGATAATTTAAACTATCGCATTCTCATTTCAATCTATTTAAAGATTCATTAAAACTCCATTTAGTTTTAATCTCATAAATCATTACTCAATGATAATTTAACTTTGGGAAATCAAACATGCTACACTGACAATCTACACCATACCATTGATTTCTACCGATATATAACCTCTAAGCTCATACGTCTCAGAGAAGGGTGTTAAGCAAGAGAATAAATTCTCTGCCACCAAACAAATATATATTTAATAGAGATCAACATTACAGTTTGAAATACAATGTTAGACATGTAATCCTTTCTTTAACTGGGTTAAAGAACCAATGTCATTTAAAATACAGTTCACGGTAAACCAAAAATTACATTCCATTAATTATGGAATCTTCACGAAAAACAGATAAATATACAATCAATATCCATTTCTGTATCCGACTAATAATATAAATGGAATAATGACAAAGCCTTTTAAATTCCATCTGTATTAACAGTCTTCCTCCACAGAAGCTCACTTCGATTATTACCAAATCAAATTCCATTCAATTCTAATTTAATATATTAAATTGGAAAACTTTACTTTGGAAAATTCCATTAATCTTAATTAAAATATCTATAAATTCCAAATCACATTTCACTGTAAATTGGGTTAAAGAACGAATGTCGTTAAAAACACAGTTCACAATAAACCCAATTCACATTCCATTTTATTCCAATTACTAAATATAACTGGAAACTCTAATAATCTTAATTAAAAGATTTATTCTTTTCACATAGGGTTTAAGAATAGTGTTATTTAATACATCATTCACCACAAAACCAAAATCTAATTTGATATTAAATACAAGGCTCTAAACAGAAATTATATCGGCTTATATTCAATATCAAATTTTGAAACCAACACATATCGTGTGGGGAATAACGATATATATCCATATTCCAAATTCCTCCACAATATCTGTATAGTCAAGGAATCCAATATCGAAATATTCTCGAGATTATTTCTATTCAAATCCATTCCAATTCATACATTGGAAAATTCTGGTTTTAATCACAAATCCAATTTATTTATTTAAAAACGTTGGATTATCTTTCTAGTATTAGTAACCAGTTCATTTTGATAAAAATATATTTTTATCTTTACAAAATTGGAATTTTTCATCCAAATCATTAATTATGATTTTACACAAATTACTAATATTTTTAATAATTTTATTAAAGCCCTTTTAGTCGATTTCCATAAACGGTCATCGAATTACATTTACAATGACCTTTTCCAAAATTGATTTGGACATAATTCTAAATCCAACCGTTAGATTTCAAAACTCTTATATTTGTTTGATAGCTCTTTTCGATACGAACCCCAAAGGTACCGGTTATAGGAGAATCCGATGGTCGGATGTCCCGTAATGTCAATTCGAAGTCAATGGTCGAAATTCGCGAAAGGTCGCAACGCGGCGCGTTCTGTTCAAGCCATTAATATATATATATATATCATTCAAAATGTATTTTATAAATTTGTTTTAAAAACGATTCCCACTTTCATTTCAATTTTAAATCAAAAAATACTCCTTATCATTATAATATTTAAATGATAATATTTTCGAAATATCTGATATTGAAATCATTTTCTTTTCGATATTCATTATAAAAATGAATAAGATCGATATAAATATCGTTCACGTTAAAATGACGCATACTTGATGAACACGGCTTCATATACTTCAATATTTTCTTGTCTATCCAAAATTGGATATCAAATTCACATTTTAATCCTTTACTGAATATTATTTTAAAATATTTGTTATTTCCGAATTAGAATTAGACCCAATCAATTACCATATAATGTTAGTTATATGAATTTCATAAAACACATGTGCACAACAATAATGATACTTAATCAACCATCATCCAGAATGCATTATACAACTGCATAAGCATTAAATATAAATAATTAACGCTTACAACAGTCTGTCAACCAATCGATTGACATACAACTAAACAATTGGGATTAGTGTACGTCAAATATCATCCCAATACCCGTGTGGGGTTTCAACCAACAAATATTGAATATTATTTGTGTAGTTGGGCGATGTGTAAAATTTATCGTCCCAATCAATGCAGTTAAATGGGCGTACATAAACAAATCGTCTGATTTGTAAATGAATATTTATTTTCATTTCAGGATAATTTTATGCCATTCACATATAAGTTAAAAATTATATACTTAACGATAAGATATTTATTTCAACACTTAGACTATTTTATATAGTTCATACATTCAATAAAAATGATATTTTTATTGTTCAAACATTTTATTCAACACATGAATATTTTATACAATTCATATACACATTAAAAATTATATTTTTAATGAACAGTATTTATTTCAAAAAAAAATCGGCATTATAACGGGCGCAATATTAGAACCAGAGTAATGTCTAGCATTACCCCTCTCCTAATACTAGCTCGCGCCATACATAACCATCAGTCCAATCAACAAAACCACAATACAATCATTTCTCAACACAACCAAATTTACAACCATAATTCAATCCTTACCAAAAAACAACCATGATTTGTACAAATAAATAGTGTCAGGAGCTACTAAGCTCCGTCTGCAACCTAGGATATATTTAACAGTAAAATAATTTGAGTGAGAAGGTGTTCTCACATTGGGATCCACTCCCCAATATTTTCTAACATTCTGATTCGCTACTCTGATCCCAGAATTTGCAAACGAGCTTAAACGCGCCATTCCAGACAACTTTCGCCTAATGGACTTTTTCCGGAAAATGCTCCATTTCGCCGAAAATTGCGAAAAGATAGTATTTGGACAGCAGACTTTGGACCCGTTTTCCAAACAACTCCGCAGTCCAAA
Source organism: Allium sativum (assembly GCA_030737875.1). Lineage (NCBI taxonomy): Eukaryota > Viridiplantae > Streptophyta > Magnoliopsida > Asparagales > Amaryllidaceae > Allium > Allium sativum. The sequence continues at coordinate 858,905,932 of CM060915.1, read as the reverse complement.
ATATGACTTCCATATACTCAAATCGAAGAGAACATCGTGCTCCTTGATTTTGGTACTATGGAGTTCTGGCCAAAAGTGCACGGTTTGGGAGTTATTGGCTAAACAAGGTCAGGGGTGTTTTTGCAAATAAGGGAATTTTGTTGAAAATGAGTTTTTGGGTGATGGGGGCCCCACGGCCCGAGTTGGGTGGTCAAAGGCGGCGGCAGGACCTGACTGGGCTGGGGGGAGGCGCGGTGGTCGGGGTGTGGGCTAGTGTGGCCGGCGGCGGCGGATTCAAGCGCTTTGGGGGATTTTTGAACAGAGAGAAGGGGGTGGCGGTTTGGCGGTGTGCGGGCTGAGGGGGAGTGGCGGCGGCGTCGCGGTGGCCTGTGGGGGGGATGGCGACGGCTGGCGATTTGGTGGAGGGAGCGCATTTTGAACGACGGCCCCCTTTTTTTAATTTTTTATAAAATCCTAGGGTTAAAATTTCTATTTATAATCTTTCCAAAAATAGGATCTGATCCGTTCAAACTCCAAATCGAACCACCGACTATCGTCCCTAGCTAATTACCACCATTTCGAACACAATGAGATATGTCCCATAAGCCAATTCGACTGTTTCGATCATTTTTCGTTAAAATTAAAATATAAATTAATATTACGGTCGATATTGAATTTGAAGTACATTTTAATTTATCGGGGCCACATACTGACTCCAAAAATTCCAAAAAAATAAATCTAGCTATGTTTTGATGATACGGTCCTAACAAAACTAATATCGTCGTATTTGGAGACCATTTGAAAAATGGTCATTTTCAAGTTGATTAAATTCAAACTGAAATTACCAAACACATTTAAATTCACCAGGCTCACATATTAAAACCAAAAATTATGAAAATTTGGAATCTAGCAATAATTTGACATTACAAATCCAATAAAAGGGGTTTCATTGAAAATGAAGGTTGTTTGCAAAATGGATATTTTTAAGGGATATATATTATATAAAATATATATAAATTGCATAGCAACTATTTCAAATTTTAAACTGGACATAACTTTCAATTTATATTACGAAATCTAAATTTTTCACATTTGTTAGAAAGATATAGTTAAACAGATCCTAACGTTTCTTGTTTCGTCCAATCCTGATTTAAAATGAATTCTGTGTATTCTATTGAAATTAGATATTGAATTTTCAAATTACCGCGCCATTTCAGGCTCGTTTTATAATTAAAATAAATTTATACGTTCTAACTTCGATTTAAATAAATTTTTAGTCGTTATTATTTAAAATAAATCATTTTAAATATTCAAAATCCATAAAAATAGCTAAAATAAAAAATTTAAATTGGCTTTGAAAATCCAGGTTGTTACATAAACATTCATAGATTAAGTGAATTTGCACATAATTTCTAACTATGCATACAGATTTTATCTGATTGGGAATTTGGTGAAAAATCATGCATATGACAAACATGAAAATGCTTAAGAAACGAATACTATCATGTATATGTAAGCATTCTTATGAAACCTTTTTCATAAACCATTGTATATCTTATTAAAAGAGCTAGCAGCATCATGTCTCAATCATCACTGGCAACAGCAACCTGGGAAACCTGAGTAGTTGTTTAGAACATGCAACTCATATAAGGTCGATGGTCTAATTGTTCACAACCACACTTCACTAGGAACTAAAGTTCTGTGTCATTAAATTGATTAACAACCCAACAGCTGCTCAAAGAATATTTCAACGAATCAACATACAATAGAATCGCAAAATAACACCACCAACCAAACTAAATGATGTACACATTCTTCTAGCATGATATATGAACTAGGAAGTCACTGCAAATAACACCATTTATAGGTCTAGTTTCATTGGTATACAACTTCAAACTGAAAAAAGTGTTGATTCATTTACAAATAACAGGCAAGAATTGTTAATCACCTAACACCACACTTATGGTGATAATAATTTCCGTTTCTCGGTAGGCTAATTAATAGCGATGATTAAAAAAACCAACAGAAACGTACATGAGAAACACATGATAAAAAGCTAGCTCCTTTCTTCTTGGATTGACTGTCGTTTGATGACGGGGAAGGGAGAAGTGGGTGCGTTTGGAGTTGAAGTCGAGGACTAGCTGGAAGAAGTGGAGGACGCAGAGAGGGTTGGAGTGAAAGAAGTAAGTGAATGAAAATTAGGGATTGGAATTGGGAATTTGGGGGTGAGAACGAACAGATCTACAAAGTTGAGAAAGAGGAATGAAATGAGTAATGTAAGTTAATTTCCTATTAGTGGTGTAGGATTTTGACGTATTAGTGAGGTGTCAACTACATATGTACGGTTTTATAGGTGCAGAATGATGACGTGGCAAATTAAACTGATAAGTTTATAACTATAACTACTGCAACATAATTTGATATTTATGATAACACATTGAAGAGTGCGTCGCAATATACAAAAATCAGCATAACTGTGGCAACATTTTAGCTGACAACACCTTGGATTTTCATTGCAGTAGGTCATGTTGTATATAACGGTGTTGTATACACAATTATATAATTTTTGTTTAATGATAACAACCAAATAAATATTATTTTAAATGTGTTTGTTATTGTACTGATATATCACATCACAGACAGGAATATAATATTTATATTTGAATGAAATACTACTGCACAAGAATTATACATTCAAACAGTATTTTATTTGAATACAATATTTTATTTCAACGTTTAAAATAGAACAAATTTATAACTCCAACTATTTGTACACTTCACTGATAATTTTCATTCCAATATTTTTCAGTACATATCAAGTCCTCACTACAACTCTCACACTCAGTTATACATTTTTCATCTATACATACATTTACTGTTACATTTACATTCACTGACACTACACTGTCTTCACAGCACTGTCAGTCCAGTCATCCATACCTGTCATATACCGAAACACACACAATATATGGAATAGAAATAATATTCTAAATTCTAGCGAATATAAATATTAATTTAAAATTTTATTTGCCTCAGTTTTCCGGTGTGTTTTCTCATCATTTTTCATGACTTGTTCTGATTCATTTGTGTCTAGTCAGTTTGTATGTATATTATCGGGACAGGAAAATAGTCTGATCGACTGCATATACAAATGTGTATAATATATACACGTATGTACTGCCTCGCTAATCAACGAGCAACTGAGGAGTAGCCACATGGACCATCTCGACTCAGTGCACTTGCACATGAAAATATCTCAAGAGCATGAAAAACAACTCAATGTAAAGTCAACAAGTTCAAAGGTGGTCAGCAAGTCCAAAAAAAAAACTCAAAATGGTCGAGGCAAGACTACAATGATATGGAGCCAAACAGCCAAGACAAGTGATCTAGCAAAAGTAAGCACTGGTCGTGCAGCTCAAATGTCATTCTCAAGTTGGCACAACAAAACATTCAAGCATGGGAACAGCATCTACAAGTTCACGAATCATGTCTAAAGCGAGATGGCACAAGCACATGTTCATACATGTTGGAACAATCAATTATAGAATGGTGCAGCAATAGTGGTCAGATTTTGGACAGTGGAAAAAAAACTATTATCAGAGCCAAGCATTACCCTTTGGAAGTCGTTGGTCAGGTGAGCACAAACCATATTATTATTAGTTACTTACATTTTTATTACACTGAGGAAAATAACCAAAATAACTTGAGCACTGTAAGGCAAAATATAATATTTTTTTCTACTTTCCCCAATGTTTTGAAGCTTCAGTTTCTCATGCTATGAAAACCCCATCAGTCCCCTCTTTGGGTACATTTTTCTTCTTTATTATTGGAATACATATACCGTTTAAAGTAATCAATTAAGAATCCTCTCCTTACATTGATTAAATTATATGTAAATAATCATGAATTTGCGTTTTCGTGACCGTGCATAGCAGAATCTCCAATGTTTGTATGTTTTTTCTTCTTCTTCCTCCATGTCTAGATATTCATGAGACCCTCATCTGTTAAGCTAATAATATAGAACATTGTTTACCGTTTTCTTTATCGCATCTTCATGATGTTTAACTCAAATTATTTGGATATTTTGACTCAAATTTTGATATGTAATTTTGTTTGTGAATGTCAAGCCCTTTATCCCCATCATTTTCCCTAAGCTTTGTTGTTTTGCATGAAACATAACTGAATGCACTACGAGAATGCATTTTTCTCTATTTTGTGATGGTGCACAGTATAATCTCACATGGTTTAAATTTCTTTTATTCTTCTTACCGTATGTGTAAATATTCACGGGACCCTCGCCTATTCTGCTAACTTTAGCCTAATCATTTTTTGTTGTTGTGCATGTAGCATACATGAATGCCAAACCAGACTAATATCCTCCTACTGAATTATCAACATAATGATGATATGTGATAAGTTGATTAACCAATTTTTTTATATTAGTCATTAGGCTTCTGTTAACATTTTGGTTCGAGTTACTGCTTTAACATTTAATCTATACTAGCCTTTGATTGTACCTGTAACTATTTTACTATTGATTTCTAATTTGTTGTAAGATTTCAAACACGACACAACATGAGATTTAGGCAAATCTATTCAGATTGTAGTTGGAGAGCTGATAACTGCATAAATTTGCTTTACTTATCCTTATTTGTAAAATTGTTGTACAGGTTTTAAGTTTTCCAACTGTTCGATTCTTAGTAATGACCACTCTTCATTCACAGTTATAATTTATTTGCTCACAGATAAATTTATTTATTACCATGACCATCATTTTAAAATTTCTGCTCATAAATGAAGTTTTAATTGTTATATGCATGGTTACACTCCTAAAATTGACTATAAACTCTTTGTAAAAATGTTTTAACTTGGATGTAGTTCAAGCTGCCTACCTTTTTGTTATACAATGTAGCACCCTTATTAGCAGGTAAGATTCAATATGTCTTGATATGGCATGGCCCCACTTTGCTGCACATTCAATACTATAACGTCTTTTGGATAGTTCTAGCAATTATGCTACATTCAATAATCGTAAGGTGCGTAAAAATTAAATTCAAGATAATTAGACTGATTATTAATTATAAATAGCATTACTTTATTTCACGGGAAAATAATAGGAACGATGAGTACTTAAGACCTCTAATGAATGGCAAAAATAACAACTGCCAATTTCCCTTAGAAGACAATGACCAATTATCGACTTTGAATTTGCAGTTACCATTTACTAATGAAATTGTTATTGATTGAGATACATTATTATTTGATTGTTAACATCTAAAAATAATCGAATTAACGTAGTTGTTTGATGTTCTGTTCTATGACACTGACATCTGCATTATGGTAGGTAAGAAATGGTCCGCTCAAGCAATATCTGAGCTACCAACTCCTTTATTTGCGTTGACCATCAGTCCATCACAAGCTAAGACATGATCATCAGTTATATTTGCGAGCCAAGTTAGGCTGGATTTGACTGTTGTTTCTCCCTAAATTCATTGATCAAGAAATCAATATGAATCCGTAAATGCTCAGGCATATATTAAAATAAAGCGATATGGTTTTTACTGTAACAATTTTTAGTAATGTTTTTCACCTTTTTTACTTATCTAGGGAAAATGGGTACATTGTTTTGTTTCATGAATAAAATTGATTTTAACGTTGGGCTGGGATTTATATTTTGATTTAAAGATAGATACTATTGTTTTCTTTGAAAGCATCATACCTAGAAATATATGATAGGTTTGCTATGGATAGGTTGGGATTTCATATCAAGTTTTCTTGCTTGGAAAATTCTAGGAACGACTTGATTGTCTGCTTATTCCATAGGTCCGAGTCCCTGCTTATTGGACCATGTCAATTAAATTGCTTATTTTTGTTAAATCTCATTTGCTAGGATAAATGCTTTAGAATATTTATTTATATTTGATATCTATTTATTATCTTATTAGTTTGTCCTTGCATAATTATAATTCTAACTATATTCATTTTCAAAATTAGTCATGTTTATTTAATGTTTTCAATTTTCTTGAACACAGCATAGATCCAGATAGTTTCTAAAAATCAAGTGAAGAAAGCAGCATAGATCCAGGTAGTTTCAACGAATCAAGCAAACAAAGCAGCATAGATCTAACTAGAAGTTTCTTAGCAAACCACTTTCTTTACTGTAGTCTAATTCTACCCTTTTTTATTTCTTTCTAGACTTTTTTTTGCTTACCTGTATTGCTTTTGCATAAGAATAAATAGTTGCAAAAAGATTGTATGGCTTGACAACATCAACTTATTTTTGTCATCGTATATGTCTTCACTATGTTCTGGATTTGATCTTTTTCTGTTTTCTCCCACCTTTGTGATTGATATCTTCAACCATTTCTCATGTTAAATCTGGTAATAATGATTCGGTATTCACAAACTGTGGACGCATGCTATTTGAATTTTTTCATATACCTTCTTTGTACGTGAAGAAACGTTTTGTTTCCATGTTCCTTTTCCAGAAAACCTTTGTATAAGTAGGCGCTAAATTTAAGATAATTATTATTCGTCTAGACGCTGTCATAGTCTGCTGCTTGAATATATTGTTGCTTGGATTACATTGGCACATATGTTGCTTGCTTAATTTATAACTGACATACTACGATCCACACATTGCTTCATTACGTAGTGGAAACTTAACTGAAAACTTGCATGTGATCTGCATGCAATTGTTGAATTAAATTTTCAAACTCACATTTTTAAAATTGTTGCTTGTATTAGCGGCAACTCCTCTTGACATGGCAGAATAATATTTGAGCTAATATTATTAAATCACTGGCCTACAGGTTAATTTTAATTGCAAAAGAGTTTACTGAGAGACAAAGATTCATGTGATACTTGCAAATAGAACATGTGCAGAGCTAACTGAGCATATGCTGAAACAAATGTAGTCAAACTATAAAAAAGACTTTTATAATGCAAGATTTAAGCAACACAAAGTGAATGCAGGCTTTAAAAAATTAATTTGACGTTATACTGCTGAGAAATATAAATGATGTAGGTTTTGTTCATTTTTCTTTAATGCAAGTGTTTACATACTTGAAAATCATATATTGTATTTATATTGTTTATTTATGGTTGGCGAATTGATCTATGTAAGCCAATCGGTTGCTACTGCTTATATGGTTTAAAATCATACAATGCTAACAAATAGCATGACACGGTGGTTGGGGGTTTATGGGATTATCCTACCAAAATTTATGGCATTAATTTCTCTTTGCATTTATGGTTAATAGTTTCATTATAGCACATTAATTTTTCAAATGGCTGAAACATAACTGACGGGAATGGACATTCAACATGTATAAAGAAATCATGAATACAGTTGCATAATTGATTGAGCAACGTGTAATAATTTCCCAGTCTTAATTAGTTTTTCGATATTTGTAGTTGGAGCTGCTTAAACTAGGGGGTTGCCTAAGACATGGAAAGATAGGCTCAACCATCATGTTAAGGAACATAGAGAGGAGGAATCACAAAGACCTTATGGTGTAGTTGTTGGACGATTGGACTCAATTGGCTGTTTCGATCAAAAGGGTGCTCAAACCAAGGTACAACCAGATGGATACCTTCAGAAACATGTCTATAAAACTTTACAAGAGGGCTATGACCATCCAGAAATCAGTTTCTAGTAATAAGATATATCCATACATATACAATTAATGCCTCGCTGTAATCCGGTAGCGGATTTCTACAGTTACGACTCCAAATAACCTGAAAAATTAACATTCTAGACTCACCAAAACTGCCTTAAACAGTAGTACTGCCCTTCCACCACCAAAAATCACTGCCAATTCAGTTAAACCATCAACCAATACACCTTCACAACTAAATTCCTGCATCGAACAACCTACTTCAGCCTTGGAAACTCTGCCAAAACATTTCACATTCAACACCCTACTTCATAAAGCCTTCAACCATCACCTGAACAACACCCATCCCATAACAAGCCTTCAGCAAACCTGCTGCACATCCAACTTCAACACTTCTACCGATTACCATTAATAATTCACACCTCAGAAATCCATCAACTTCAACTGCGAACAGACCAGTCTCCAGTCTTTAATCAAGCCTGATACATTTTTCTATCTTTAATTTAGTCTCCAGTCTTTAATCATGATAAGATTAATGGATGTCTAGCTATGAAATAAAAAACAAGTTTATTTTGCTTTTTATATTTTGGGAGATAATAAAAACGCAAAAAGCAATTAAACTCTTTCGTTTGATATGATATTGTTATCTGTTCAATTAAATTTGATGAAAAACTACAGTACTTTTTCTTGTTTTTTAAAATTATATAAACCAGCAATTGGTTATTCTTAGTTTCAAGGTTATCATGCCCTAACTGGTTTCATTAACAGCGTAATCTCATGATTTATAATCAATATTATAAGACCGAAACCCGGTAAGATCTAACCTTTAATAACTTGATCCATGAACAATTTTACACTTTTGAAACTGTTTTAAACTTCAGATCTTATATAATCAGCATAATTTAAACTGCTTTAAACTGATTTATACAATCAGCATAATTTCATTCACAACACAGTTTATTTTAAACTGTTGAAACTTATTTACACTTCAACCTATAAATTATATTCCAACAAGTAGAATATTAATTTAATTCAATACTTGTTTATTTTTATTTAATTATTTATCGTACAACCACAAAATAGTAACCACGAAATAGATCAAAATTTTCTATTATTTCAATGCCATAAAAATCATTAACACTACTAATTGTTATCATTTTTTTCATAGAATAATCTCAAAATTCACAAACGTTATTTATTTTACAAATGGATTTAAATGGCTTTTGAGTTCATAGAACACATATAAAATGCTGAATTAAATTTTGAATCACTTTATTTCTTTTTTATTCCCATACAATTACAAAAATCAAAACATCCACTACTTAGCACATCTCCTCCATCCACCACATCATTGTCAATCCCTGTATTCACCAACCAGAACCTGACCCTCAAGTGTGGTACTCCAATCACTAGAACAACTCAATGCAAATACAACCAGAAACACGTGGCATTCATATCACAATCCAAAACTACAGCCAGCACAACCTAATACACTCTAACAACATCAGCGGCCTGCCATAGACCTTAACTCTTCATTTAACAACATGATCATCTCCCTACCTTAATCACCTCCATTTCAGCGAAATTAACAAGCAAACAAACAAATTCAGGTGTGACCTAAGGCCCATTAATAAAAAAGAATAGTATATTAAAGCATTTTCATTGTTTCAACTATATAAAACAATCACAGTTTGAAAACTGAAAAATGTGACCTAAGGCCCACTTAGCATGCTGTTTGTATAGGCTGGATAGTTTGCCTAACTTGTGTGTCAAAAGTCAGTATCATATATGATACATTTTTCTAATTCCACTAACATTAACATGAAAAACTTACATTAAAGGATCCAAGTTGAGGAAGTCATGGTTTGGAAACACACGTTAACATGCACATGCATTTTCATTTCATTTGAACTCAAAATATTTGATATAAAACGAAGTCTAGCGCAACATAAATACATAGACATGGTAACCATAAAATAATAAGATGAGACAATAAAAGATACATGATTTTTACAGCAGTCATGCATTCTTTTGTTACACGAGGATTTTCGGAGGAGTGTTACAACTAGAATTAAAAGTGTATGAGATTTTAGCCATTGTATTATCAATGAAATTCTTACAAATATATATATGTTTATGTTTATCATTTGCACTTGCCCTGCTATGTTTATCAATGAAATTATGAGGACTGTTACAACTAGTGTCTATTTGGGATACTTGGTGATTTTTATATTTTTTATAATATATAATATTTTTTATTTATTGGAGGAAGAGGAACATCATCTTCTCTGCTTTCTCTAAGTTGCAATGCGTTACTGCAGCTAGCCGACATTCTGTGCTAGTATATAATAAATAAATCCGATTTTGCAAAACTTTTGCTATCACACATAAGAATATAATAAAAACAACACAACAATTCAAACTAAGTGGGCATGCAGCAGAGTAATTTGTAACTAAAGTGGTGGGATGAGATTATTTTGTAATTAATAATAACATAATTCACAGTTATTTATTATATTTATGATATGAATATGGCATGCATAAGCACTTTATATAAAACGAAATATCGGATCTAAGCAGTAAAAAAACACAAATGAATGTAGGATATGTTTGAAATATACCATTGTCCTCTGGTAGACAGAAGCTCGTGGTAACAAAAATGAAGCATAGTTAAAAAAGAGACATTGTTCTAAGATGGATCGTGTTAATAAAGGATAGACGATCGAGTTAGAAACATCTATATGAATGCATTTAAAGGCAACAAATAAAATAATGAAAACATATCAGTTAAGTTTACTATTCTGGATAAATAAGGTTGGCAGTGGCATTATACTTTAAGTCCGAGAAAACTGAACTATAACATGTAAATTGAAGTACTTTTATCTGCTTCATGTAGACATCTATGAATCATGAGTGTTGCAAGTTATCATCATTAAATAATGATATTAGGCCGTGACTTCTAACATTTAGATTTAAATGACATCTTCTACTTGAACTAAAATTTTATTATGTCAAAAGCTAAGCATAAATCCCTAACGAGGAACGCTAAGTAATTTTCATGAAAAAAATAAAAATACTGTTTGTCTGTTAAAGTTTGAGAATTCAGTAGTAAAATTTTGGTAGAAAGAGCAAGCAAACAAGAGAAAACACTAAAAATTGCAAACTATAATAAGTTGGACATGTAATTTATGTAGGCTTTGGAGTTAAATTTAAGTAACTGAAAACAAGCAGATTTCCAATGAAATATACTAAAATATATAGAAATTTGAGCTTACTAAAATATACTAAAATGAACAGTATACGGTCCCTTAAAAATAAAATATCATCTTCATAAACCTATAAATCAACAGATGTAAGGGAAAAATGCTAGGCATTTAGGCTGTTGGAAGAAAATGGTTAATACTAAAAGCTGGGCTGTTGGCGGAAATGGTACTAACAAGTAAGCTTGTAAAAACAATTGACAACAAATTAATTTGTGGTTTACAAAATCTAAGTCGTATTGCCTATAAATAAACTACGTTCAGATTTCTAATTAATAAAACTTGCTTCCAGCAACACACCATCATCTACATAAGGTAGCTTTGAATCTAAATAATAAAATGACATAACCAGCATATAGAGAAACCATATTACAGATTTCTAATGACACAATCTACCCAAGGCATGGATTAACTTAAATTCAAGCATTAATATTTCGCAACTTCATGGATTAACTTCAATTCACAGCTTCGTGCATTATACTTAAGAACCACAGTGAATTTACTGAACCGCTTATCGGCTAAACGAATATTGTTTTTTTATCCTATGTTTCTTATCTATAATTTCATTTAATATCATGTGGAATGAACTTTGTTCCTCCTTTTTCTTAAATTAATCCATTATACAATATTCAGTAGCAATCAGAACTTGGAATTTAACTAAGTACCATATGCAATTTTCACTTGTTGATACTTTGACATAAATATGAAATGTCTGAAGCATTATTTGCCACTGTATGCTACAATTATTAAATTACCTACATACCTCAGATTTAGGACATTTTGTATTTGTTTGAAATCATTGTGTGTCCAAATTCTAAAACATAAAATAGCTATAAAACTGCAGTAATTTCATTTTGCACTAACAAAATTAATCACGTATCATTATATTCAAGCATTAACTTAAATTCATGCATTAACGTTTCACAATTAATGAAAAGAAGGAAATTTTACCTAATTCAGGGCTTCGTGCTTTTCGGGGCTTCGACGAGCGTTTCATCTTGTAGAGGAATCGCGACCACAAGATCCAATTTGAGTCAGACTTCGAGCGTTTCACAGCATATGGAGGAATCACGATTCGGAGATGCTTTCTTAAGACCCAATTTGAATCGGGGAAAGGAATCGGAGTGGAAAGAAGAGGAGATTCGTAGGGCAGATGATGAAAGGAGATTCGTAGGGAAAACGATTCGAAGTGGAGATGGGATTGACGGTGGTTTTTGGAATTGGGAAAGGCAAAAATAATTAACGTCTGGCAAGGAGGAAAAGCAATTAACGTCTGCGAAGGAGGGAAACGAAAAAATTTCCGCGCTCAACCCTGCATTAGGTCAAAAAGAAGGCGTCTAAGCAAGCTATCTTTTCTCTAAATAACCAGTGGTCCATCTAAGTATAGCAAGTCAACTTATCGTGCTATCCTACATTGCTGTTAATTAAACATTTTCTTGCAGTGCATGCTAGTGAAATTTTAGCATGTACATACAAGTAGCAATACAAACTGAAATGGGACAAAGCAAAGTGATCAGTGCATATGAAACATGAACAAGCCATACACAAATGAAGTGGAGCAGCAGTAAACTCAGATGCAAGTTACAAAGCACAAGCAAGTGCATATATGTGTGCATGTACATTTACAGTGTCAAGTGAACCAGATGCAAACAGGTATACAGGCATATAAGCAAGACAGAGCAAATGGAGGTGGAGCATGTATATATATGAAGCTCAATTACACATTAGCATGATCAGCAGTGCATGCATAGGGATAACATAATGCGGCAATTTTTCAGATTCATGGGGTCAAGTTCAATAGTGCAGTCAGCGTATATACAGGAAATGGTGTACAGCAGCTCGAAGATGAACAATGGAGCAAAGTACATTACACCATGAATGTTAAGTAAGCACAAGGCAGGGTTATTAATGGTACATGCAACAATGATTCAACATCAAAGCATTGTGATGGATACATGCATCAAAACAGAAACATGAAGTATAAATGGTGATATACCTATAGCTAAACTCGAATTCAAATATTCCAAAAATGACCAAACAAATCTGCACATTTTTGGTAATGTATTCTGTCAAGTATACATGCAGAAAATTTGTGGAGTGACATGAATGTGCAGATTTATTCATTGGGCCAAAGAAATGTTTTGCCAAAAATTTAATACCAGTTTTTTTCATGGAAAGAATTTTCATGGAATCAGTGAAACATATTTGGCAATCAATCAGAAAATTCAAACTCGATAGAAAATGTTTATCTCCAAAATTTTAGCAAGCTAAATCCTTGGAAATCTTTTCAGGAATATTTGGCAAGTGTTAAATTGTCTCAAGAAATCTCACTGTGTATTTGTGGCAAAGTTTTTTAATCGGTTCAAAATTTTCAGCAAACATTTTTGGCAAGAAAAGTTTTCCTGGATTTTTTTTTTCAAATGAAAATCCAGAAGCTAAAATCCATTCAAGGAGAAAATCCGTTTGAAAGCAAAAATCTCGCAAGCCATTTCAAAGCCAAGATAGCCGAAATTCATTCAAGTCAACCAAAAGGGAAAGCCATGCAAAATCAGAACAGCCACATACGAAATCAGAGAGGGATATTAGGGTTTTCTACAACCCTATAAATTAACACCCATACCCTCATTGGAAAAAATCGAAAAATCCAACACAATCATTTCAAAGAAAAACAGAAAAATCAAAATTCTTTTTACTCGCAAGGTTTCGATCGAGAACAACTTCCAAATCGAATGACAAGGAGAAGCCAAAAACAACTAATAAAAGCCTCAGAGAACAATTTTGCATTCCTTTCAAAAGACCCGAATTGGTTTGGAGCCAACGTTGGAAAACCCTAATTTCAATCTCCATTTTCCAACCGCCATTGCCTAAAATAAAAGAGATCGGGCGAAAGCAAATAGGAGTGGCCGACCTACTTTACTCTTGGCTAAACCAAGTTTATTTCAAAGGGGATGAGGGTTTTATTTTATTGTCTTCATTTTTATCTTTGTTATTGAATTCAATCAATATTCTGAAACAGTTCTAGAGTCTGTAAAATCTAGGGAGAACCAGTTAGGGTTTAGCTGGCAGTTTACTAGGGTCTGTAAAATCTAGGGTTACGGATTACGGGTTTGTAATTCGGGAAAATCTGATCGAGGGGATATCGATCAGTCTAGGGTTTTGAGCGTAGGGTTAGTACAGGAGCACGGAGTGCGAGTTTACTGGGTCTGTAAGCGGGATCTGTTATTAACTCCAAGTGGAAACCTTAGTGAATGTAGTAGTAGGCAGAGTCTGCTGAAGCTGGGTATATCTGTGAGTTATTTATTTACTGCATTTATTTTCCTGTTGATTATCTATGCTGCGATTTATTTTAATAACACTTCAAAGCTGTAATAAACCCTATTCACCCCCCTTTCCCACTAGGGTTAATCTAGATCCAACAGGTGGTATCAGAGCCTGGTAATTTCATTAACCCTAGATTCATGGATCCTAGTTGTCAGAGTCAGTCCAGTGATATTCTAATTTTCAATGGAATAGAGTTTTTAATTTGTAAATCAAAAGTCGAATTATATTTAAAATCTGTTAATTTTGAATATTGGAATATCATTGAAAATATAGGAGATATGCTAGAGAAGAAAATTAAAGTTGTCAATGCTCGTGTTATGCATATTCTCTATTCTTATCTCAGTAATAATCAGCTTGATTTTATCTCTCATTGTTTAACTGCGCAGGATATCTGGAGAACACTCGACGCACGGTATGGAAAATCTGACAACTTGTAACGACCTGGAAAATCTGAACCAATTTAATTTTTTTAAATTGGCTAAAATAGTGGATTTTAAATAATAGAAATGAAAAGTGAGTTTGAATCGATGCTTGAAAATAAATATAATTAATTTTAATTATAAATAAGGCCTGAAATGGCCGTGCAGTTTCAAAAATTGAATTCAAACTTCAAACGACTGTACCGGGTGCAAAATAAAACGGAATTTAGTGAAACCAAAAATATTTAAATCTGTTAGTGAATATCTTTCTAATGAATCTGAAAAATCGAAGTTTCATAGAGGGAATCAAAAGTTATGGCCAAACGAATTTTCAGAAAGGTCGCTATAGAAATTATATCGCCCTTGAAAATAGGCATTTTGCATACGACCTTAGAATTCGACGAAACAACTTTTGTTGGATCCGGGATGTCAAGTTATTGCTAGGTTTCAAATTTCATAATTTTTGAAGTTAGTATGTGAGCGTGGCAAAAGAAAATGTGTTTGGTCAATTTCTGTTAAATTGGATCAACCAGAAAAGGGCCATTTTTCAAACGATCTCAGAATTCGATGAAACTAGTTTTGTTGAGACCGAATCGTCAAAACATAGGTAGGTTTATTTTTCTGGAATTTTTCGAGTTAGTATGTGGCCCTGGCAAATGGAAATGTACGTTCAAATTAAATATTGAATGTTTTATATTTTAATTTGAAGGAAAACTGACTGAAACATTCGAATGGGCCTTCGAAACATATCCCATTGTGTTCGGAATAGGGGTAAAACGCTAAGGGCGACAGTCGTTGGGTTCGGATTGGAGTTAGTACGTGTGGAGGGGTATTTTTGGATTTTAAGAATATATAAATAAATGGAAAAATCCTATTAGCCACCTCACTCCTGCGTTGACCTTCTCTCTCCCCGACGATCCTCAAACCCGATGGTGCCTTCTGCTCCCACCTTCTCTCCTCTTTTTCTCCTCCTCCACGCAACAAAACCCCATAGTCCTTTGGAGATTTTTGTAGAGCACAACCCCCTCTTTGCATCCATACCTGGTTTGTCCTCCACCATGCCCTGTAGAGCGAGATCGAGCGCCTAAAAGGCGGCAACTTCATTTTTTCGCCGCCACTAATTCTGGCCAGCGAACTGAGCGCCGCCACCTGGCGCGTGGAGCCCTCCCAAGCCCTTCGACGTTGTGTATCCTGATCGACCTACAGCTACACGGATTGGAAGCAATAATCGAACCCTACTTTGAACCACTTCTGAAAGGTAAGGGTTTGGCCATTTAAAACTATTTTTAATAGTTTAAAACCGTCGTGAATTATGATTTCACGATAAAAATCATATCTTTTTACTATGCGATCGAAATGCAGTGAAACAAGAGACACCGGGACCGTGAGGACGTCTTCTACATTTTATAAGAGACCGCGTATTTTTATGAGCCTTCTGCAATTTTTGGTGTAGTAGAACCCAATGTGAGATTTCGAATTTATAAACGATATGGAAAACGACGATGTATAAATTATATAGTCGATGTATGAGTTATATAAGCGTTGTACACCTCTTGTATAAGCGTTGTATAAGTTGTACGTTCGATGTATAAGTTATATATGCGTTGTAAAAATTATATATGTGTTGAAATAGAAGTGAAATGCTATATATAAATATATATATATATATATATATATATATATATATATACGCCCCTCGTCCACAAGCCATGGACGATATTTATTGGTTGTGATTGATGTGAAAATTGATTGATAGCGAATGGTTGATTGAAATTGTTTGTGGTTGGAATTGATTGATTGTGGTTGAAAAATACCCAATTGTGGTTAAGAAATATTTGGTTGAAACCACATAGGATTAGTTTGTGGAAATGGAAAAAAATATACATGCCGCCTACATGAGAACTAGATGCATGATTCCCCATTGTCAAAAGCTGCGAGCTTTAAGGTAGAGCGAGGAGCCATACTAGGGACGGTCTCGGTTTTAACTACCCTGCTGTTATGTTGCCGAAATTTTGAATAATATTCATGTGTTAGAATTATTTTCATTTGTTGAAACTATATTTATTCGTTGAATAGAAAACCTTCATGTGTTGCATCGATATTCATTCGTTGAATTGAAATTCATGTGTTGAATGGTATTCATATTTTGAAAGAAATTGTTTTATAATAAAAATCCTATTTTTATCATCAATATGAACTATATAAAATAATCTTGTTTTGAAATAAATTGTTTTATAAAAAAATCCTATTTTTATCATCAATGTGAGCTATATAAAATAATCTTGTTTTGAAATAAATTGTTTTACATAAAAAAATCACATTTTTATTATATACATGAATTGTTAAAAATAGTGAAGTGTTGAAATAGAAAACAGTTGGATAAAAATATCATTTTTATCAAATGTATGAAAATCATATAGTTTTGAAATCGAAGAATCGATATATATATAAATAGAATTGAAATATATCGAATAACGAAGCTGAAGTTCGTATTTTGAAACCGTGATTTCAAACGATTAGTGCGGGAGATCCGACCATCGGATTTTCCCGAAATCGCAACCGTTGGGTTCGCTTTGGAAATATCTTTCCAACGACACCAACTTTGTAAAAATCCAACGGTTGGATTGTCTGGAATGTTTAATTCAAATCTGAAAAAAAACAGCGCCAGAATCGATTATATATATATATATATATAATTATATATAATCGAGTAACGATGCTGTAGTTCGTATTTTGAAATCAAAACTTCAAACGATTATACCGGGAGATCCGACCATCGGAATTTCCCGAAACTGGAATCGTTGGATTCGTTTTGAAAAGATCTTTCTAATGATGTAAATTTTGTGAAGATCCAACGGTTAGATTTTCAGATATGTGTAAATCAAATCTGAAGAAAAACAGCGCCACGGCCGCGTTATGGCCCGAAGCGTCGTTTTGAATAAATTGGCTATTTTAAAATAAATAAAAATAGCGATAAATCATTATACAATATTATAAACGATATGGATGTGAAATTTAGAAACTAACTGAAGGTTGGCTAAGTCGAATGGTTTCCTGGGTGTTGATCTGATGTTGGTTTCGGCCTTCGGGGTTAATATTTGGGAAATCGTTCTCTTACTGATTGACGGTTAGTGGCTAATGAATTGAAATGATGCGTATTTATGTTAGTGTTGCACTTGGTTATTATATACGTGAGTTGCTCAAAAAGACCGGGTTTATCCCATTCTGAATAACTGAATCGACGATAAGAAGTCGAAGATGAAGACGGGGGTTGAAGACCGATCTTCACCTCGTTTGGATGGTAACTGATGTCCTGATTGGGAGGCATCCCGAAATATGGATAATGAGTGGTGATCGTCCAGACGTACGTGGAGATCGATGGATATGCGAGGTATTTAGTGCCTCCGGTTTCGTTCAGACCCAGAATGGACTTGCAAATGGACTATGTGTCTAACATTGGAATTCATTCTGTGCGATTGATAACCATCAGTTGCATGGTGTGAATTGCCGGTGTGGCATGCTAAGATGCAGTGATCAGGGCTTTTGTTGAAAATCAAAGTCTTGTGATTGATGATCAAAGCACCGCCTGTGTGGCGTAGCTTTGTGTATAACGTGAATTACCGAGCCTCACACCCCGGTATGAACCAGAAACGGGAGAAGGACCTCAGGGAGAGCATGCGTTTCCTTCTAGCTAGGAGTTGTGTCAGTGTTTTTACACGGCCTGACATTCTACTTATGTTGATGATGGATAGCGAGGCGCCTCGGATATATCGGTCGATCCGGGACCGATGGAGTAGTCATTCGTTGGCTTACTCACGCCCCATAGGGCGGGGAAAAGCAGTGTTCAGGAATTTTAATCCACATCGGTGGACCGGCCCTGACGATCCAAATGCTTGACTGAGTACTTGCCTGAGGGGCGGGCTAGAGCGTCTCGAATTCGGTAAGGACTATCTTTTGCCTTGGTTCATGACGGAAATCCAATTTCCAAATACGTGACTGTGCGGTTTTGATTGTATATATATATATATAGCGACATGATATATGGTACCCATGCCGCCTATGATTGATAGTTATGATTCGAAATTGTTTGTGAAACATGTAAACACTAGTAATAGTATCAAATGCTTTTGTTTTATTCGTATCAAGCATATTTTGGCCATTATAAGGTAAAACTCTATCCTCCAGTTTGCGTTGCATTGTGTGATGGGAACTGAGTCTTATAATGGCTTAATTTTTATAAAAAGCATTGCTATGTTTAAAAGAATTATTTGTTTTAAAGCACTGGCAATCCAATGGAGTAAACCCGTTCCACGAAAGTGGCGTGGTCCTGTGATTAGCCATATTTCAAATGTGTTGAGTAGATTTCTCATACCAGTCCCATGACTGACTCGTAGTTTGTTTCACTTTCAAACTCGGGTGCCCCTTTTTCTACACGAGCAGCCTTGTATTCAGGTTTAGCTGGCTTTTTCTGGATAGCTGGACCTGAAGATGGATTCTATTATTTATCTCTTTTTATGCTGTTCAGCTCCTATTGTATAGATTATGTTTGTTTTCCGCTGTAGACATTTATGTATAGTTGAACTGTATTTGTACTAAGTATGATCCTGTATACTGTGTAACTCTGATGATTACGTTTATTCAGTGTACTATTTGTACATTATCTGGTGTATTTATTTACTTCTGTTCTGCTATTATCTGTTTATGTGTTATATTCCAAGGATTACCCTTGCCACCGTCAGTACGGGGTTTGGGGTCGTCACATTTGGTATCAGAGCTTTGGTTAAGCTTAGCTCTGGTATATAACACATTAACGAACTCGTCAGAAATAGAACCAGTAGTGTTCTAGGGCGGGTAACTCATTACAGATAGGATCAGTAATATCCTAGTATAAGTAAAGCAGAATCAGAACAACTCGTTAGAGATGGGGTCAGAAGTGCCCCAGAACGAGTCAAGAGTTATATGTTTATAAATAACGTATTTGTGATTATATATGTAGTCTGGTTTTAGAAATATAATTTTTGAATATATAAAAGATATATATTTGAAAAGTTAAAAACCAATTGCTTGTTGTTTGCATTGTGTGATAGTAGATTTGATTAATTAAATTATTAAAACAATAGTTAATTTAATCAATAAGAGAATGAATGGTAGGATTTATTCGATTAAATCACACATTGAACTGATTTAAAAATAGATAGAAATATATACTTGTGCATTATATATGTTTGAACAGGTAAATGGATAGCTTTTGAGTAAAGATTTTATTTGCGTGCCCGACAAATAGGTAAACCTTAATGAGTTGGATGCGAAATATTATTATATCAACTCCTGTGAATGCCATTGGATGCGAAGTGCTGGTTGTTCTGTGTGAAATAATAAACGTCGCCATAGGATAGTAACAATTAATTTTGAACTGCATCACATGGCATACTTCTGAAGATAGGCATACTTCATCATATACCACATAAGCATTTGGAGCTTGTGTGACGAGGTGGAAGATTTACCATACGAGCAAGAGGCTTGTATGGCGATGACTATATTTTACAAGTTGAACTGATGACGGATATGGATTATTTAAATTGTAACGATAAAATTGCCAGATTAATAAAAACCCCACACGGGTCTGGAGTTGACAATAATCACGTCTCTCAAGTTATTAGATACGGCACATGGACTATTTATTTCCCACACGGGACGAGGTGACGAGGATTTATCCTCTGAAGCAATTAAAATACACACTCCCTCAGGCTTTGACAAGGTGACGAGAATTTATTCTCTGGAGTTATTATCTATACACGCTCCCCTGTAAACACCAGATTATATGACTATAAATATGTGTATGCTTTATAGGATTTATTGGGTACCTAATACATCCCAATAAATTTCCAAACCTCTCCCCATACAAAGGAGGTTGTCGCGAAATTTTTCGAAAATTCCGGGTGTTAGCCAAATTTTTGAAGAATTTGAAAATTCTCAGAAACAGAAAAGTTGGAGAATGGAAGCAAGATTGAACGTAGAGTTGACTAATCAAACCACTTTCAACTTTGTTCCTTTTCGGGGACGAAAAGTTTTAAGTGGGGGAGATTGAAACGACCCAGAAAATCTGAACCAATTTAAATTTTTTAAATTGGCTAAAATAGTGGATTTTAAATATTTTAAATAATAGCAATGAAAAGTGAGTTTGAATCGATGCTTGAAAATAAATATAATTAATTTTTATTATAAACACGGCCTGAAATGGCCCTGCAGTTTCAAAAATTGAATTCAAACTTCAAACGACTGTACCGGGTGCAAAATAAAACAGAATTTAGTGAAACCAAAAGTATTTAAATCTGTTAGTGAATATCTTTCTAACAAATCTGAAAAATCGAAGTTTCATAGCGGGAATCAAAAGTTATGGCCAAATGAATTTTCAGAAAGGTCGCTATAGAAATTATATCGCCCTTGAAAATAGACATTTTGCATACGACCTCAGAATTCGAAGAAACCACTTTTGTTGGATCCGGGATGTCAAGTTATTGCTAGGTTTCAAATTTCATAATTTTTGAAGTTAGTATGTGAGCGTGGCAAAAGAAAATGTGTTTGGTCAATTTTTGTTAAATTGGATCGACCAGAAAAGGGCCATTTTTCAAACGATCTCAGAATTCGACGAAACAAGTTTTGTTGAGACCGTATCGTCAAAACATAGCTAGGTTTATTTTTCTGGAATTTTTCGAGTTAGTATGTGGCCCCGGCAAATGGAAATGTACGTTCAAATTAAATATTGAATGTTTTATATTTTAATTTGAAGGAAAACTGACTGAAACATTTAATGGGCCTTTGAAACATATCCCATTATGTTCGAAATGGGGGTAAAACACTAGGGGCGACAGTCGTTGGGTTCGGATTGGAGTTAGTACGTGTGGAGGTGTATTTTTGGATTTTAAGAATATATAAATAAATGGAAAAATCCTATTTGCCACCTCACTCCTGCGTTGACCTTCTCTCTCCCCAACGATCCTCAAACCTGACGGCGCCTTCTGCTCCCACCTTCTCTCCTCTTTTTCTCCTCCTCCACGCAACAAAACCCCATAGTCCTTTCGAGATTTTTGTAGAGCACAGCCCCCTCTTCGCATCCATACCTGGTTTGTCCTCCACCATGCCCTGTAGAGCGAGATCGAGCGCCTCAAAGGCGGCAACTTCATTTCGCCGCCGCCACTAATTCTGGCCAGCGAACTGAGCGCCTCCACCTGGCGCGTGGAGCCCCTCCCAAGCCCTTCGACGTTGTGTATCCTGATCGACCTACAGCTACACGGATTGGAAGCAATAATCGAACCCTACTTTGAACCACTTCTGAAAGGTAAGGGTTTGGCCATTTAAAACTGTTTTTAATAGATTAAAACCGTCATGAATTATGATTTCACAATAAAAATCATATCTTTTTGCTATGCGATCGAAATGCAGTGAAACAAGAGACACCAGGACCGTGAGGACGTCTTCTACATTTTAGAAGAGACCGCGTATTTTTCTAAGCCTTCTGCAATTTTTGGTGGAGTAGAACCCAATGTGAGATTTCTAATTTATAAACGATATGGAAAACGACGATGTATAAATTATATAGTCGATGTATGAGTTATATAAGCGTTGTACACCTCTTGTATAAGCGTTGTATAAGTTGTACGTTCGATATATAAGTTATATATGCATTGTAAAAATTATATATGTGTTGAAATAGAAGTGAAATGCTATATATATATACGCCCCTCGTCCACAAGCTATGGACGATATTTATTGGTTGTGATTGGTGTGAAAATTGATTGATAACGAATGGTTGATTGAAATTGTTTGTGGTTGGAATTGATTGATTGTGGTTGAAAAATTCCCATTTGTGGTTGAGAAATATTTGGTTGAAACTACATAGGATTAGTTTGTGGAAATGGAAAAAAATATACATGCCGCCTGCGTGCGAACTAGATGCATGATTCCCCATTGTCAAAAGCTGCGAGACTTTAAGGTAGAGCGAGGAGCCGTACTAGGGACGATCTCGGTTTTAACTACCCTGCCGTTATGCTGCCGAAATTTTGAATAATATTCATGTGTTAGAATTATTTTCATTTGTTGAAACTATATTTATTCGTTGAATAGAAAACCTTCATGTGTTGCATCGATATTCATTCGTTGAATTGAAATTCATGTGTTGAATGGTATTCATATTTTGAAAGAAAATGTTTATAATAAAAATCCTATTTTTATAATCAATATGAACTATATAAAATAATCTTGTTTTGAAAAAATTGTTTTATAATAAAAATCCTATTTTTATCATCAATATGAGCTATATAAAATAATCTTGTTTTGAAATAAATTGTTTTACATAAAAAAATCACATTTTTATTATGTACATGAATTGTTAAAAATAGTGAAGTGTTGAAATAGAAAACAGTTGGATAAAAATATCATTTTTATCAAATGTATGAAAATCATATAGTTTTGAAATCGAAGAATCGATATATATATATAAATAGAATTGAAATATATCGAATAACGAAGCTGCAGTTTGTATTTTGAAACTGTGATTTCAAACGATTATTGCGGGAGATCCGACCATCGGATTTTCCCGAAATCGTAACCGTTGGGTTCGCTTTGGAAATATCTTTCCAACCGATCCAACTTTGTAAAAATCCAACGGTTGGATTGTCTGGAATGTTTAATTTAAATATGAAGAAAAACAGCGCCAGAATCGATTATATTTATATATATATATATAATTATATATAATCGAGTAACGATGCTGTAGTTCGTATTTTGAAATCGAAACTTCAAACGATATACCGGGAGATCCGACCGTCGGAATTTCCCGAAACTGGAACCGTTGGATTCGTTTTGAAAAGATCTTTCTAATGATGTAAATTTTGTGAAGATCCAATGGTTAGATTTTCAGATATGTGTAAATCAAATCTAAACAAAAACAGCACCACGGCCGCGTTATGGCCCGAAGCGTCGTTTTGAATAAATTGGCTATTTTAAAATAAATAAAAATAGCGATAAATCATTATACAATATTATAAACGATATGGATGTGAAATTTAGAAACTAACTGAAGGTTGGCTAAGTCGAATGGTTTCCTGGGTGTTGATCTGATGTTGGTTTCGGCCTTCGGGGTTAATATTTGGGAAATCGTTCTCTTACTGATTGACGGTTAGTGACTAATGAATTGAAATGATGTGTATTTATGTTAGTGTTGCACTTGGTTATTATATACGTGAGTTGCTCAGAAAGACCGGGTTTATCCCATTCTGAATAACTGAATCGACGATAAGAAGTCGAAGATGAAGAGGGGGGTTGAAGACCGATCTTCACCTCGTTTGGATGGTAACTGATGTCCTGATTTGGAGGCATCCCGAAATATGGATAATGAGTGGTGATCGTCCAGACGTACGTGGAGATTGATGGATATGCGAGGTATTTAGTGCCTCCGGTTTCGTTCAGACCCAGAACGGACTTGCAAATGGACTGTGTGTCTGACATTGGAAATCATTCTGTGCGATTGATAACCATCAGTTGCATGGTGTGAATTGTCGGTGTGGCATGCTAAGATGCAGTGATCAGGGCTTCTGTTGAAAAGCAAAGTCTTGTGATTGATGATCAAAGCATCGCCTGTGTGGCGTAGCTTTGTGTATAACGTGAATTACCGAGCCTCACACCCCGGTATGAACCAGAAACGGGAGAAGGACCTCAGGGAGGGCATGCGTTTACTTCTAGCTAGGAGTTGTGTCAGTGTTTTTACACGGCCTGACATTTTCCTTATGTTTATGATGGATAGCGAGGCGCCTCGGATATATCGGTCGATCCGGGACCGATGGAGTAGTCATTCGTTGGCTTAATCACGCCCCATAGGGCGGGGAAACGCAGTGTTCAGGAATTTTAATCCACATCGGTGGACCGGCCCTGACGATCCAAAGGCTTGACTGAGTACTTGCCTGAGGGGCGGGCTAGAGCGTCTCGAATTCGGTAAGGACTATCTTTTGCCTTGGTTCATGACGGAAATCCAATATCCAAATACGTGACTGTGCGGTTTTGATTGTATATATATATATATATGGCGACATGATATATGGTACCCATGCCGCCTATGATTGATAGTTATGATTCGAAATTGTTTTTGAAACATGTAAACACTAGTAATAGTATCAAATGCTTTTGTTTTATTTGTATCAAGCATATTTTGGCCATTATAAGGTAAAACTCTATCCTCCGGTTTGCGTTGCATTCTGTGATGGGAACTGAGTCTTATAATGGCTTCATTTTTATAAAAAGCATTGCGATGTTTAAAAGAATTATTTGTTTTAAAGCACTGGCAATCCAATGGAGTAAACCCGTTCCACGAAAGTGTCGTGGTTCTGTGATTAGCCATATTTCAAATGTGTTGAGTAGATTTCTCATACCAGTCCCATGACTGACTCGTAGTTTGTTTCACTTTCAAACTTGGGTGCCCCTTTTTCTGCACGGGCAGCCTTGTATTCAGGTTTAGCTGGATTTTTCTGGATAGCTGGAGCTGAAGATGGATTCTATTATTTATCTCTTTTTATGATGTTCAGCTCCGATTGTACAGATTATGTTTGTTTTCCGCTGTAGACATTTATGTATAGATGAACTATATTAGTACTAAGTATGATCCTGTATACTGTGTAACTCTGATGATTACGTTTATTCAGTGTATTATTTGTACATTATCTGGTGTAGTTATTTACTTCTGTTCTGCTATTATCTGTTTATGTGTTATATTCCAAGGATTACCCTTGCCACCGTCAGTACGGGGTTTGGGGTCATCTCACAACTGCTCAAAACCCTCAGTTGCCAACTCAGATTCAGATTTGTGCTTAACTATAGCTATTAATGATGATCCAGATGATGGAAATTTTTCGTATGAAGAATTGGTTTCTTGTTGTAATGATTTAACTAAAACTGTTAATCGTCTCCAATGGAAAAATAAAATTCTGAAATCTGAAAATTCTGAGTTGCGATGCAAAAATAATATGTTGAAATTAAAATTTGAAAACTTTGATTGCAAGAATTGGTTCAATTTGAAAAATGATTTAACTCATCTCAATATGAATCTTCAGAAATTGGAAAAAGAAATTATCATTTTGAAACAAAATGAAGATGAGTTAATTTATAAAAATGATTCTTTGCAAAAAGAGTTGGATAATATTAATTCCAAACATAAAAATTTTGAAAAACAAAGTTTGCCGAAAAGTTAGTCAATTTTGAAAGATTTTGAAAATTGAAAAATTCAAAGATTTTGAAAAATCCGAATTTGAAAAGAAAACTAAGTTTGAATCTGAAATTGTTGAGTCCCAAGCCAAAATAAAATTACTTGAAACTGAAAATTTGGTTTTGAAACAACATGATACTGAAAGAAAGATCACTAACAATCACTGTTCAGATTTAATGAAAGAAAACAGTGATCTTAAATCCAAAATTCAACAATTAGAATCAACTTTGGATAAATTCTCTAATGGAGAAAAATCGTTGAATATGTTGTTGCAAAATCAAAATCCTATTGGAAATAGGTGTCGTCCTGGCTTCGGGAAAAACATTGTTTTTGAAAAACGGAGTTCTAATGATTTTAAAAATCCTTCAAATTACTTTGAAAAGAATCGATTTGAAAATTTGAACTCTGATAATTTCAAAGGATTTTTAAATCACAAAAGAGATGTGAATTTGTTTTATAAGAATCTATCTAAACAATCCTGGATCCCAAAAAGAAATAAAACAAACTTCGTTAAATTCAAACAGTTTTGGGTCGCAAAGGGTACAAAGCTAAATATATAAACAAGTCTGGGTACCAAAACAAATGAATACAACTGTGAGTGGTTTTACTGCCTTTGTTAGACCACTCAATACTTTTAACAGTTAGGTACCGAAGAAGGCTGAGAAACTGCATTCCTAAAGAAAAATTGGATTCAAAATGCTATGTATCACAGAATCATTCACAGTTCCTTAGCCACATCTGCTGAGTCGGAGATTCTGGTTTACATGGATTTCAGGCATAATCTCTGAACTCATCTTTGTAAATATTTATTCTCTTTGTTTATTCCTTCTTCTACCCCCATCTGTTTTTTGTTTTTGACTTGTCACTGCTATAATTTTCTTCTCTATGTTGTCTTAACTTCCAATTGCAGAACCTTTGATTTTATGGAAATTTTCCATTTGAATAAAACTCTGATGTTTTAATCTTTTCCAGATCTTGAATTTAATTTTGTAAATATCTGCAATTGATTTGAAGTTTGTTTTCTGATTCTTTGAATTCATAACAGTGATGAAGTATTCATGTCATATCTTGAACATTATTAATTTGGATTCTAAATTTGTGAAGATCTGAATATTTAATGAAATTTCACACATCTCTGCTGTTTTGAGTTTCTTCTAATTCATTTTAGAAAAGCTTGAAAACTTATACTCATTACAGCACTCTGTTATTTATCAGTTGGGATAATTTCAGAAATTTCCAGATTGGCTTGAATATTTTGAATTGTATTGAATCAGTGATACATCTTCAATTTCACTTTTATTCATGATCATTATGGTTGAAATTTGTTTGTTTGGAATCATGCGGAACTCTTGATATTTTGAATCTCACACACCTCTTAAGTTTGAAATTATCAATCTTGTGTGACTGATTCATTGTATCTCAAAACTTGATATTGATTCAAGTGCTTTCAAATAAATTATTTTAAATTTTTTGGATCATGAATATCTCTCAAACTTGATGTAAATGATCTGAGACTTCTCTTATGCTTGTCAGAGAAAATTGTGAAAAATTCTTTTGAAATACAGGTATTGAAACTCTCTGTTATTTCATGGTTATTTGATTTAAATGTTTGTTTGTTTAAAATCATTCGAAATTATTGATTTATTGAATCTCACACATATCCTGAAACTAAAATTTAAAATCTGGTGTGACTGATTCATTGAATCTCGATCTTTCCGTATTCCTTCAAATGATTTAAAACAAACTATATCTTTAAATCTTGGATCATGAATCATCTTTTGTGACCATCTGAAATATCTGTGAAAAATTTCCTTGACAAGTCTGCCTTAAATTTGTTTGTTTGTGCTACTCTGATAAAAAGGAATCCCTTTGAAAATGGTTTTGTTGACTGCTAGTTTATTGAATAAAATTGGTTGATGGAATTATTATGCCTGATTTGTTAATTGTCTGCTTGGGCTTTGGACTTAAAATTCTTTCATCTGTGATACTCTTATTTTGTCTCATGTGCCTTGTTACATTCCTCATTAATTTAGACACCAATTGGTGTCAGAAGTGCTGAATTTTTATGTATATATATTTTTTTCTTATCCCTCTTGGCATGTGTACATCTTCAAATCCCTCTTGTAATTGATTTTCAATTTTAAAATTATATATTGATTATTCATTCAGAAATTGAAATCAATGTCCAAATTGAACTGTATTTACAATTCATCAAAATCATTATCAGATTTTAAAATTGTGATGAATCGTGACTACAATATATTTCACAACAAGAGGAGATTTTATTTAGATTTTCATGATGGTCGAAAATTTATTATAATATCTTTGAATTGGCAATTATTTCACGACCATCTCTTTTATCTATCATCATTCTGCCATCCATGATAATTTTATATTAATGTAGAGAGTTCAATATTTTTAAAAAATCTTTTTGAATAAATAGTGAAAAATATTTATGATAGAAATTGGACTATGTTATTATTCAGAGTTAGTGATAATTGAAAATTTTCAATGATCCCAATACCGTCGAGCATATTTCATAATATAATTAATTTAGAAATTTATTTCACAGTCCATTTCTGTACCAACCACATTTCTATCATTCAAATTGGTTTTATATACCGAGGAGTTTTTCTTTTGAGGTTGAAATCGATAAATAAATATAATTAATGCATAAGTGTATCTCTAATCTCATTTAAAAATCCAAGCTTTGCTCATGCATGGTTATGAGACAACTTATAATTTAAGCTGTGACTGACCTCATTTAAAAATCCAAGCTCTGGTTATGCGTGGTCAGGTCAGTGTGCTCTTAAACAAAATAAAAAGAAAAAGGAAATATTGTGCTATATATCTGAAATTCTCCTTGGTGTATAAAAACCAGCCTATCAATCCATGTTCTAATCCGTGAAATGTGTTAATATCTTATGACGTATTATGATATGTTGATTGATAGCTATTGGGATTTGAGATTACTTTTTGTCACTTAAATTGAAATTATCAATTATAGTCCAAATCCATCACTGTTTTGTGCTTCAAGTTTTTTTTGAAAATAATTGGAAAATATTCATATTTTTATAACTCTCTCCATTTTATATAAAATTCATCGTAAATCCATCATTCTCTACAATGTGAAATAAGACACTAATTCTCAGTTTATTATGATTTTTGTTTGTTTGATTGAGATTTATGTTGACTGTTCTTCCTCTTATGCTGAAATTACATTTTTAGTCATTTTTTTCATCTATATTTTAAAATTTGAATTCTTTTGATGATAACAAAAGGGGGAGAATGGATTGAGATTTTGATTTATGAGTGAATATTTTATAAATATTTTTAATTTTGAAAATTCATTCAATTTTCATTTTTTTAACTCATTCACAGTTATAGGGGGAGTCTCTGTTGTAAGGGGAGCATTCAAATAGTGGGAGTTCCATTTTTCACTGTCAAACACATTTATTATATTCAAAATCTTAATATTTGTTTGTCATCATCAAAAGGGGGAGATTGTTGTATATATCGGTGTTGTATACACAATTATATGATTTTTGTTTGATAATAACAACCAAATAAATATTAGGGTGCGTTTTTTACAGGTCCCTGTTATAGTTTCAAAATAGAAAAAAAAACCGGTCATAAACTTATTGTAAATTAGGTCCCTATTTTCTGAAAATTCATCAAAAAAATATTAAAAAAAATATAAAAAAATCATGTAAATTCGTATTTAAATAAAACATGTAAACGCTAAAAAATTCAGAACAAAAAATCATCAAACAAGGCGTTAAAAATAAAAAAAACAGAAAAAAAAGAAATTTCCAGTTAAATGCATAATAGTATGCACATATATCATTTTCCTGCATACATCCGTGCTTATTTTTCACTGCATTCATCTTCGTTGATTTTTCTTCATGCAAATACGTGCATACATGTGTGCAAATATTTCAAATACTTGCACACATTTGTGCAGGTTTATTTTCAGATTTTAATCCAAACACAGCTTACGGAAAAGTTGCATACACAATTATCAGTAATAATTGCATAAATGTATGCAACTATTTTTTTTTTTCGTACAATCCTGATATTATTTCCAGATTTTAGAATTTTTTTTTTATGAACGAAAGCACATTTTTTAAAAAAAAATAAAAAAAGGCGGAAGTAATAAAATAGGGGGCGGGTTTAAAATTTTCAAAACTTTTTTTATATATATAAATTAGGTCCCTACTTTTAGCCAGTGTGTTATCCTATAAAAATGTTGCACACATGTGTGCATGTTTTCTGAGAAATTTGCACATTTGGATGCAAATATAAATGAACTGAAATATTAACTTAAATCTATGCGCTGGAAGAACTGCAATAATTGCACATATGCATGCAATAAAATCAAAAACGTGCATAATATTATGCATTTAACTGCAGTTTTTTCTGTTTTTTTGCTGTTTTCTTCTTTCTGACATTATTTTTGTTGTTTTTTTAACTGAATTTTTCGTATAATGCATAATATATTTTATTACTAATTTACGATTTTTTTTTATTTTTTTTAATTATTATTTTATAAGTTTTGAAAACAGGGACCTAATTTATATTAAGTTTATGACCGGATGTGAGCCTAATTAAGTTTCAAAATAGGGATGTGAGCCTAATATTCACTAAATATTATTTTAAATGTTTTTGTTATTGTACTTATATATCACATCACAGGCATGAATATAGTATTTATATTTGAGTGAAATACTACTGCACAAGAATTAAACATTGAAACAGTATTTTATTTGAATATAATATTTTATTTCAACACTTAAAACAGTACAAATTTAT
The DNA here is from genome assembly GCA_030737875.1 of Allium sativum. Lineage (NCBI taxonomy): Eukaryota > Viridiplantae > Streptophyta > Magnoliopsida > Asparagales > Amaryllidaceae > Allium > Allium sativum. The sequence continues at coordinate 858,875,268 of CM060915.1, read as the reverse complement.
AACCCCAACTATTTGTACATTTCACTGATAATTTTCATTTCAATATATTTCAGTACATATCAAGTCCTCACTACAACTCTCACACTCAGTTGTACATTTTTCATCTATACATACATTTACTGTTACATTTACATTCACTGACACTACATTGTCTTTTGTCTTTTGTCTTCTGTCTTCACTGCACTGTCAGTCTAGTCATCCATACCTATCATATACCGAAACACACACATAGTATATGGAACAGAAATAATATTCTAAATTCTAGCCAATATAAATTTTAGTTTTTAAATTTTATTTGCCTCATTTTTCTGGAGTGTTTTCTCATCAATTTTCATGAATTGATTTGATTCATCTGTGTCTAGACAGTTTGGTTGTATATTACAGGGACAGGAAAATAGTCTGATCGACTGCATACACACACATGTATAATATATACACGTGTGCACTGCCTCGTCAATCAGCAAGCAACTGAGGAGTAGCCATGTGGACCAACTCGACTCAGTGCACTTGCACATGAAAATATCTCAAGAGCATGAAAAACAACTCAATGTAAAGTTAACAAGTTCAAAGGTGGTCAACAAGTCAAAAACAACACAAAATGGTCGAGGCAAGACAACAGCAATGATATGGAGCCAATGCAAGGACCCGAAACTTCCCCGGTCTCCGAAAAGAAGAGGAAGAACGGATTGCTTTGAGAACACGAAAAATCAGAACACAAACAGAAGAACGTATTATTGCTTATTACAACAATTTACATCAGAATACAAGAATATACAAAGTATGAATAAATATTACACACTTACTAAATATCAGAGATTTACAAGTTACGATGCAGCGGAAAATAATACAAAACACAACTGAAAAGAATAAACGGATATAGAGCTTTCCGAATATCATTCCAACTGTAAACCAGGATCCTATGAATATAAATTTACAAAACCAAAACTACTAGCTGCCCGTGTGGAAAATAGGGGCACCCAGAGTTTAGGTTAAAACAATAAACTCCAGGCCAGTCATGTGACAGGTGTGAGAAATAAAACATTTATTAATTTGATTTTAAAGTTAGGTAAATTAAGGGACCACGCCGTATAACATGGAACAGGTTTACCCCCAAGAATACCAGTGCATAAAACAAACAGCGCAATGCTAAATAAAGAACAATGAAGCTATTATAAGGCTCAGGTCCCATCACACAATGCAACGCAAGCCGGAGGATAGAGTTTTTACCTTATAATGGCCAAGATATGCTTGATACGTACAAAACAAAAGCATTTGATATTATAACTAGTGTTTATATGTTTCAAAAACAAATTCAATCATGAATATCAATCATAGATGGCATAAGTGCCCCATACCACTATGTCGCCATATATAGGTTTACAATCAAAACCGCACGATGTCGTATTTGGAAATTGGACTTATGTCATGAACCAAGGAAAGGGATCATCCTTACCGCTTCGAGACAATCTAGCCCATGTCTCAGGATCAGAATGCATCGACCCTTAGGAGCCACAGGGCCGGTCCACATGGAGTAGATTAAAATGCCTGAACACTGCGTTTTCCTGCCTTATGGGGCATAAATCTGGTCTGTATAAAGACCATCCATCGGCTCCGCAGAGACCGAAATAACCGAGGCGCCTTGCTATGCATCATCCACATAAGTAAAACGCCATGGCATGTAAAACGCTGACACCACTCCTAGCTAGAAGGAAATGCATGCCCTCCCTGGATCCTTCTCCCGTTTCTGGTTCATACCGGGATATAAGGCTCGCAAATCAACGCTATACACAAAGCTAGTTGTATTAAAGCCATGCTTTGATCATCAACCACAAGGCTCTGCTTTTCAACAAAAGTCTTGATCATAGCATCTCTGTATGCCACGTTGTCAATCTACAACGTTAGACACACATCCATTTGCAAGTCTGTTCTAAGTTTAAACGAAACCGGAGGCACCTTATTCCTCGTTCCGTATGTCCAATACAGGAAAGAGGCCCTCGCATATCCGTCGATCTCTAAGTACATTTGGACGATCACCGCTTATTACCTCGTCTTGGGTGTACAGCCCAATAAAGACATCAGTAATCATCCAAACAATGTGAAGACCTCCAGTCTTTAACCACCATCTTCATTTTCGACTTATCGTCGAATCAATTATTCAGAATGGGTATAAACCCGACCTTTTCGAATAACTCGTGTATATATTATAATCAAGTGATATAAACACAACATACGCCTCATTCCAATCCAGAATATTCTTTTATTCAAATATTCACATACTTTGGGATTAATTTTATCAAAGATAAATTCTTTAAATTTATTCTTTAATCTTCCATTGGATGTCAATTCAAACCATATAAAGGTTTTCCACACAAGTCGGGATTAGCGAACCCTACCGAAGTAATCATTTGTTTAATTTCCCAATCCCAACCTATTCATCCCATGAATAAAAACTGGTAATACTTCATATCTAACACCCCGGTGTTATCGGTAATTTCAATTACCACTTCACGTTCAAATCTAATTAAATATTTAACTATCGCCTGGAGTAAAACTGGTGATACTCCATTCTCGATCATTTCTTGAATTTGATAATTTTAGTTATCAAATACACCTTTCAATCTATTTAAAAATTCATTAAAACTCTGATTCAGTTTTAATTTCCAAAAATCATCACTTAATGATTATTCAATGTTAGGAAATTAATCTTATTTTAAATGGGTTAAAGAACTAATGTCATTTAAAACACAGCTCACGATAAACCCAAAATAACATTCCATTAACAATGGAATCTTCATGAAAAACAAATCGATATATATATATATAATCGATATGAACTTCCATATCCAACTGATACTATAAATGGAATAACGGCAAAGCCTCTTAAATTCCATATAAAGTAACAGTCTTCCTCCACAGAAGTCCATTTCGATTATTACCAAATCGAATTCCATTCCAATTTATTCGATTAAATTGGAAAACTTCACTTTGGAAAATTTCCTTTAAGTCTTAACAAAAGATTTATAAATTCCAAATCACATTTCCCTGTAAATCGGGTTAAAGAATGAAACACAGTTCACGATAAACCCAAATCACATTCCAATTTTAATCGGGATAAAGAACAAGTGTAACACCCTGTATTTTCTGAGAATATTAAAAAAATGGTTAATTATGAAGAAGTTATAAAGCCTTCAAGTTTGTATTCATATGAGAGAAATATATATAGATATATAAAAAAATTAAATAAATAAACATGCAAAAAAGGTTCAAAACAGCGAATTGGAGGGGGAATAACCGAACCGGCCCATTTTTGAGGTCGACCCGAGCCTTGCTGGGTCGACCCGAGCCTTGCTGGGTCGACTAGGGGTTAATCTAGGGTGTTTGACTGTCATCCCTTGGGCCGATTCGCTCAAATGCAGATTGTGCATTTGAATGGTTCTCATGATTCAGGGTTAATCTAATGGTCCTAAATAACTTCATACACCTATATATACATCCCTAACCTAAACCTAAATCTCATATACAATTCTCTAGCCTCCATTGCTCTCTTCCTCTCTAAAAATAAATAAATCAATGGCGTCTCTACTCTGCTGAAACCTAAGCTAGGACTTGTGTTTCTTCTTCCTCCAATTCTGATTAGGATAAAAAGAGAACAGCTACAACACCTTTTTCTTTTAGAATCCAACCAAGGCAAGTGCAGTTATTTTCCGATATAAACTTTAATTATAATTGTGACATGATTGTAAATCTGAATTTGAGATTGCGTATGTTCTATTCTGATCTATTTTATTCTATATCTCTTTCTTCTTTCTGTTCTATAGCCAGGCTACCCCGAGCCTGCGCCAAATCTCATAAGAGATTAACGCACGAACGTTAAACTTTGGGATAAATAATGAATGATGGCATAATTGGACATGGCTAATCTGTGACTAAAAGGACATAGGTTGTAAACTAGATTTAGATCTGTGCATATTCTGTGAATTGGAAGAAGAGGAACCATTGTATATTAACATGTGACTTGAGACATTGGACATAACGCATATTTTTGAATTAAAGATCTGTTATAATTTAAAGTTCTAGATTATTGGGCATATTGTTTATATAGAAATTCATGATTTGGGATAAAAAGGGAATATGACTTAGGTGTGAAGATTTATGTTAAGATTTGATAATTATTAAATGTGAATAACACCTAAGTGGGAGATTTTTGAATATATGACATGCATTGAAATCGATGGCTATATTTGGTATAATTTATATGTGAATCTTTTGTACTAGGCAAGTTTAACTAAATTTGAGACGTGTGTTATATGGTAAATTATGACCATAATCTGTGCCATGTAAATTCAATGCAAACGTGGGGTATATGATCATAATGTAAATCATGACAACTATTTAGGCATGCAAACTTAGGCCAAATTTATAATTAGGCAAGATATGTTTATGAAACTTTAAGGAATGATTAAATCTGTTATATGGCCTAATCTGCTAGTTCTGTTATATTGCCTAATTTGCTGGTTTTGTTATATTGCCTAACCTGCTAGTTCTGCTATAATCTGCTATATCTGTTCATATACCAAATCTGTCATCTGCAAAGTCTGCTGAAGATGCCTAAACTGTTATATGCTAAATCTGCTAAACTGCTTAATCTACTGAATCCGTTAAGTCGCCTAATCTGCTAAATCTGTTATCTGCCATATCTGTTGAGTTGATATATTTAGTTTGTTATTGACATAATATGAATTGGCTATAATTATGAAAATTGACATGTATATTAGGCGTGGGCATAAATGGTAAATTAATAATTAATTGGCCACAAAGATAAACATGGCTGACTCGAGGTTAGAATGAGTTTGCGGCGTAATCCTGCCCGGAACCGCCCGGCACATCCTGTGGCCGCAAACAATAGGTTCTAATGTGAGAAGTTAGTCATAACGTGCTTGAAACCCGAGGTTAGACTCAGTTTGCGGCAGAAATCTGCTCGGAACCAACCGGCCTAACCAGTAGCCGCAAACTGTCAGTCTAATGTGAGAGGTCTTGGCATTAATATTTAATTAATGAAAATCTGAGATAAATATAATGTCTAAAACGTGTTGGGCGGATAGGGTTAAACCCACTAGACTGATGAGTTTAATAAATCTGTTCCGTGAATCGGTAGGCCCAATTACAAATTTAGACGAATCTGTAAATCTGTTAAATCCGTATATCTAATCCGTTAGTCTAAAACTTGTCTGACCTGTGAACTAGTTGATCTGATTTCTGTATGTCTGAACTTGTTAATCTGAAATCTGTTAGTCTGGGGACACAAGGATAGGAGGGGAATTACTTGTGTCATCTGTTGTTTGGGACCCATATTAGTCAGTAACCCTTTCTGGTATCAAAACTTTGACCCAACAGTAGGTAAGGTCCGGGCACGCTTACTGAACTAATTATAAGCGGTTCATTCTGATAATGGCGAGGGGTGTTGATGGTGCGTTCCAACCGGGTCATGTGCGTGCATGGATCCCGGTCTGCCTCTGAGGATGTAAGACGCCGTGACATCTGTAAATAGGTCTGTGTCATTCAAAGGTTGCCACTTTAGGGAATGATACACCCTTCGGTGGGGCTGGCACAGGGTATTTATGTATTAGGGAGCCGATCGCTTGGGGTAGGGTTTTAGGGTACACTTCGTTCTGTCTGTTTCTGTTGGTACCGTATGTTTCTGTTGGGTGGAAACACCTGTCTGTTTCTGCGTGGTACCGTCTGTTCGGGTGGTAAAGGCCCAATTACTAGTGTACACCTTATGCTACATTCTGCTTCTGTCTGTTTCTGATCGGGTGGTAAAGGCCCATTACTAGCGTGGAAATTATTCTGTACCTGTTTCTGTTTCAGTTTAGACATTAGGGTGACACCTAATTCTGTTATACTAGTATTAGTGCAGAGAAGTGTAAAGCAATAGCTTATATCATTCTGTTCTTCTGTCATATCTGCTACATCTGTTACAGTTATCTCTCATTCAGTTTTATTTTCATGTCATGTTATTATTATCTGTTCATAACTGAAAATCACTGGACTTGCCAGACTTTTGTCTAACTCTTGTTGTTTCGCCTCCTTTCTTCCGTTTCTCCCCCCCCCCCAGGTTTTGTAGAAGGGAATACTCTAGCTTGATCCAGATTTCTTCCGCTTGCAGTGCTTAAAGTATGGCTTGTCTTCTTCTGTGGGGATTATGATTTTAAACTATGCATTCTGAAGGCTTTTGTACAAGACTGATATTTTGTACTTGAATTCTGATATTGTGATTTGAAAGGATGTAACCAAGCTTCTGTTGAAATAAAGTTATAAATTTTTCAAGTACTGTTTTATCTGTCTTGTAAGCTTCTGTTCTGTTTACTAAAATGCTCCACCAAAGTTAAGGCATTCCCTTGTGAGTGACCTTAACGGAGGTGGGGTGTTACACTTGGTATCAGAGCTGAAGGTTACCAGATTTGATAAAAAGTTTTTGAAAACTATGTTTTAAAAAGGAAGTATTTTCAAAAGTAAAGCTTATTTTGAAAAAAAAACATAATCCCCAAAAGCCATATATCTTTCTTTCGATTCTTTGTTTCGAGTTCCTTCCTCTTTCCCTTTTGAATCTCTTCCTCCGCGTATAGATGCTTTTTCTAAGATATGTAAGAACTTCCGAGCGATGGGTGTAAAACCGCTTTATTGGACTGAGACGTTGTCGAGGCTAGAAGTTGGCTCAACGGAGTAGAGGACTTGTTGGTACCTTTGAGATAGACGATGGGAGGAAGGTTCAACCAACTGCTTGGTTAATGAAAGATGAAGCTTCAGTTTGGTGGAAGGTCACGAATGGAGAATGTACATGGGAGATATGGATAGGACACACGATAAGAAAGTGGATCCAAAGAAGGCCGCTTGCTTCAACTGTGGTGAGATACGACACTTCACTAGGGACTGCCCGAAGAAACAAGGGCAAGGGCAGAAGATAGGACCTACTTCTGGAGGGCAGGCGAACACTCTCGAGGCTAGTGGATAGGATAGAATTAGGAAAACTTTCTGTGAGAGGTTTAATTTCTTTATCTGGTTGTTGAGTTAAAACTCTTTCTGATTCTGGCATTTTGATTCTGTAATCGATACTCTGCACTTTAATACTAGTATTGTTTCTGATTCCGCTATAGACTCAAACCCAAAAGGGTTATGACTCATCTGCTTGTGATAAATTGGGGTTTGAGAGATATCTGTGTTAGGCGTCAAGTAGGACGCATACATTCTGGGTTTTATCATGCTTAGTTTTCTAAGAATCATTTGGTAATCTGATCTGTACTAGTAGTCTGTAAATATCTGAATATCTCTGATAAGGTTAAGATTTCCAGTTTTGACATTGTCTAAAGAGGGTAGTCCTCTGAGTGTCAATCTGATATTGATTTCGGTCTTTGGGGTTGATACTTAGGGGAATTATTCTCTCAACCAATGTCTAATGGGAACCAAGTTTTTGTTTTATCTGTACTCGCTTCCATCGTTCGATTGTATCCTATCGATCGAATCTTCGAACTTTAGGTAGAAACTAATGGGTGTAAACATGTGTTTGAGACATGTTATGTTTGATGGTTGCAAGTGGATGCAAGTGGTTGCTAGTGGTTTCTCGTGGATGCATATACACACACTAGGCACTAGATCGGCTCAAAAACACTCTCATACTGCATATGGATGTGTGTGCATTTTTCAATTTTTGTGGATGTAGAATGATTGACTCCTCACATGGATGTTGCATTTGGATGAATGGTTATGCACTCATATAGAAATGATGTGTATCAAATAGGATTTCTTGCATACATATTTGGACTCATGACACTAACATGATTCACATTAAGGAGGTCAACTGGATCAGTAGACCGCCTGATTTTGCATTAGATAAGAAACATATACACACACTTTGCATATGTTCATACAACATTAGAAACCTTTTAAGAACAATGGATGCCTGTGATTGAATGGTTGAGTAGATGGATGTTGGATGTTAGGATACATTCTTCTTAACTTGAAGATTTCGGGGACGAAATCCTTTAAGGAGGGGAGAATGTAACACCCCGTATTTTCAGAGAATATTAAAAAAAAATGGTTAATTATGAAGAAGTTATAAAGCCTTGAAGTTTGTATGCATATGAGAGAAATATATATAGATATATATAAAAATTAAATAAATAAACATGCAAAAAAGGTTCAAAACAGCGAATTGGGAGGGGGAATAACCGAACCGGCCCATTTTTGAGGTCGACCCAAGCTTTGCTGGGTCGACTAGGGGTTAATCTAGGCTGTTTGGTTGTCATCCCGTGGGCCGATTCGCTCAAATGCAGATTTTGCATTTGAATGGTTCTCATGATTCAGGGTTAATCTAATGGTCCTAAATAACTTCCTATACCTATATATACATCCCTAACCTAAACCTAAATCTCATATACAATTCTCTAGCCTCCATTGCTCTCTTCCTCTCTAAAAATAAATAAATCAATGGTGTCTCTACTCTGCTGAAACCTAAGCTAGGACTTCTGCTTCTTCTTCCTCCAATTCTGATTAGGATTAAAAGAGAACAGCTACAACACCTTTTTCTTTTAGAATCCAACCAAGGCAAGTGCAGTTATTTTCCGATATAAACTTTAATTATAATTGTGACATGATTGTAAATCTGAATTTGAGATTGCGTATGTTCTGTTCTGATCTATTTTATTCTATATCTCTTTCTTCTTTCTGTTCTATAGCCAGGCTACCCCGAGTCTGCGCCAAATCTCATAAGAGATTAACGCACGAACGTTAAACTTTGGGATAAATAAAGAATGATGGCATAATTGGACATGGCTAATCTGTGACTAAAAGGACATAGGTTGTAAACTAGATTTAGATCTGTGCATATTCTGTGAATTGGAAGAAGAGGAACCATTGTATATTAACATGTGACTTGAGACATTGGACATAACGCATATTTTTGAATTAAAGATCTGTTATAATTTAAAGTTCTAGATTGTTGGGCATATTGTTTATATAGAAATTCATGATTTGGGATAAAAAGGGAATATGACTTAGGTGTGAAGATTTATGTTAAGATTTGATAACTATTAAATGTGAATAACACCTAAGTGGGAGATTTTTGAATATATGACATGCATTGAAATCGATGGCTATATTTGGTATAATTTATATGTGAATCTTTTGTACTAGGCAAGTTTAACTAAATTTGAGACGTGTGTTATATGGTAAATTATGACCATAATCTGTGCCATGTAAATTCAATGCAAACGTGGGGTATATGATCATAATGTGAATCATGAAAACTATTTAGGCATGCAAACTTAGGCCAAATTTATAATTAGGCAAGATATGTTTATGAAACTTTAAGGAATGATTAAAACTGTTATATGGCCTAATCTGCTAGTTCTATTATATTGCCTAATTTGCTAGTTCTGTTATATTGCCTAATCTGCTAGTTCTGCTATAATATGCTATCTCTGTTCATATACCAAATCTGTCATCTGCTAATTCTGCTGAAGATGCCTAAACTGTTATATGCTAAATCTGCTAAACTGCTTAATCTGCTGAATCCGTTAAGTCGCATAATCTGCTAAATCTGTTGTCTGCCATATCTGTTGAGTTGATATATTTAGTCTGTTATTGACATAATCTGAATTGGCTATAATTATGAAAATTGACATGTATATTAGGCGTGGGCATAAATGGTAAATTAATAATTAATTGGCCGCAAAGATAAACATGGCTGACTCGAGGTTAGAATGAGTTTGCGGCGTAATCCTGCCCGGAACCGCCTGGCACATCCCGTGGCCGCAAACAATAGGTTCTAATGTGAGAAGTTAGTCATAACGTGCTTGAAACCCGAGGTTAGACTCAGTTTGCGGCAGAAATCTGCCCGGAACCAACTGGCCTAACCAGTAGCCGCAAACTGTCAGTCTAATGTGAGAGGTATGGGCATTAATATTTAATTAATGAAAATATGAGATAAATATAATGTCTAAAACATGTTGGGCGGATAGGGTTAAACCCACTGGACTGATGAGTTTAATAAATCTGTTCCCTGAATCGGTAGGCCCAATTACAAAGTTAGACGAATCTGTAAATCTGTTAAATCCGTATATCTGATCCGTTAGTCTAAAACTTGTCTGACCTGTGAACTAGTTGATCTGAATTCTGTATGTCTGAACTTGTTAATCTGAAATCTGTTAGTCTGGGGACACAAGGATAGGAGGGGAATTACTTGTGTCATCTGTTGTTTGGGACCCATATTAGTCAGTAACCCTTTCTGGTATCAAAACTTTGACCCAACAGTAGGTAGGGTCCGGGCACGCTTACTGAACTAATTATACGCGGTTCATTCTGATAATGGCGAGGGGTGTTGATGGTGCGTTCCAACCGGGTCATGTGCGTGCATGGATCCCGGTCTGTCTCTGAGGATGTAAGACGCCGTGACATCTGTAAATAGGTCTGTGTCATTCAAAGGTTGCCACTTTAGGGAATGATACACCCTTCGGTGGGGCTGGCACAGGGTATTTATGTATTAGGGAGCCGATCGCTTGGGGTATGGTTTTAGGGTACACTTAGTTCTGTCTGTTTCTGTTGGTACCATCTGTTTCTGTTGGGTGGCAACACCTGTCTGTTTCTGCGTGGTACCGTCTGTTCGGGTGGTAAAGGCCCAATTGCTAGTGTACACCTTATGCTATATTCTGCTTCTGTCTGTTTCTGATCGGGTGGTAAAGGCCCATTACTAGCGTGGAAATTATTCTGTACCTGTTTCTGTTTCAGTTTAGACATTAGGGTGACACCTAATTCTGTTATACTAGTATTAGTGCAGAGAAGTGTAAAGCAATAGCTTATATCATTCTGTTCTTCTGTCATATCTGCTACATTTGTTACAGTTATCTCTCATCCAGTTTTATTTTCATGTCATGTTATTATTATCTGTTCATAACTGAAAATCACTGGACTTGCCAGACTTTTGTCTGACCCTTGTTGTTTCGCCTCCTTTCTTCCGTTTCTCCCCCCCACAGGTTTTGTAGAAGGGAATACTCTAGCTTGATCCAGATTTCTTCCGCATGCAGTGCTTAAAGTATGGCTTGTCTTCTTCTGTGGGGATTATGATTTTAAACTATGCATTCTGAAGGCTTTTGTACAAGACTGATATTTTGTACTTGAATTCTGATATTGTGATTTGAAAGGATGTAACCAAGCTTCTGTTGAAATAAAGTTATAAAATTTTCAAGTACTGTTTTATCTGTCTTATAAGTTTCTGTTCTGTTTACTAAAATGCTCCACCAAAGTTAAGGCATTCCCTTGTGAGTGACCTTAACGGAGGTGGGGTGTTACACTTGGTATCAGAGCTGAAGGTTACCAGATTTGATAAAAAGTTTTTGAAAACTATGTTTTAAAAAGGAAGTATTTTCAAAAGTAAAGCTTATTTTGAAAAAAAAACATAATCCCCAAAAGCCATATATCTTTCTTTCGATTCTTTGTTTCGAATTCCTTCCTCTTTCCCTTTTGAATCTCTTCCTCCGCGTATAGATGCTTTTTCTAAGATATGTAAGAACTTCCATGCGATGGGTGGAAAACCGCTTTATAGGACTGAGACGTTGTCGAGGCTGGAAGTTGGCTCAACGGAGTAGAGGACTTGTTGGTACCTTTAAGATAGACGATGGGAGGAAGGTTCAACCAACTGCTTGGTTAATGAAAGATGAAGCTTCATTTTGGTGGAAGGTCACGAATGGAGAACGTACATGGGAGATATGGATAGGACACACGATAAGAAAGTGGATCCAAAGAAGGCCGCTTGCTTCAACTGTGGTGAGATGCAACACTTCACTAGGGACTGCCCGAAGAAACGAGGGCAAGGGCAGAAGATAGGACATACTTCTGGAGGGCAGGCGAACACTCTCGAGGCTAGTGGATAGGATAGAATAAGGAAAACTTTCTGTGAGAAGTTTAATTTCTTTATCTGATTGTTGAGTTAAAACTCTTTCTGATTCTGGAATTTTGATTCTGTAATCGATACTCTGCACTTTAATACTAGTATTGTTTCTGATTCCGCTGTAGACTCAAACCCATAAGGGTTATGACTCATCTGCTTGTGATAAATTGGGGTTTGAGAGATATCTTTGTTAGGCGTCAAGTAGGACGCATACATTCTGGGTTTTATCATGCTTAGTTTTCTAAGAATCATTTGGTAATCTGATCTGTACTAGTAGTCTGTAAATATCTGAATATCTCTGATAAGGTTAGGATTTCCAGTTTTGACATTGTCTAAAGAGGGTAATCCTCTGAGTGTCAATCTGATATTGATTTCGGTCTTTGGGGTTGATACTTAGGGGAATTATTCTCTCAACCAATGTCTAATGGGAACCAAGTTTTTGTTTTATCTGTACTCACTTCCATCGTTCGATTGTATCCTATCGATCGAATCTTCGAACTTTAGGTAGAAACTAATGGGTGTAAACATGTGTTTGAGACATGTTATGTTTGATGGTTGCAAGTGGATGCAAGTGGTTGCTAGTGGTTTCTCGTGGATGCATATACACACACTAGGCACTAGATCGGCTCAAAAACACTCTCATACTGCATATGGATGTGTGTACATTTTTCAATTTTTGTGGATGCAGAATGATTGACCCCTCACATGGATGTTGCATTTGGATGAATGGTTATGCACTCATATAGAAATGATGTGTATCAAATAGGATTTCTTGCATACATATTTGGACTCATGACACTAACATGATTCGCATTAAGGAGGTCAACTGGATCAGTAGACCGCCTGATTTTGCATTAGATAAGAAACATATACACACACTTTGCATCTGTTCATACGGCATTAGAAACCTTTTAAGAACAACAGATGCCTGTGATTGAATGGTTGAGTAGATGGATGTTGGATGTTAGGATACATTCTTCTTTACTTGAAGATTTCGGGGACAAAATCCTTTAAGGAGGGGAGAATGTAACACCCCGTATTTTCTGAGAATATTAAAAAAAATGGTTAATTATGAAGAAGTTATAAAGCCTTGAAGTTTGTATGCATATGAGAGAAATATATATAGATATATATAAAAATTAAATAAATAAACATGCAAAAAAGGTTCAAAACATTGAATTGGGAGGGGGAATAACCGAACCGGCCCATTTTTGAGGTCGACCCGAGCTCTGCTGGGTCGACTAGGGGTTAATCCAGGGTGTTTGGTTGTCATCCCGTGGGCCGATTCGCTCAAATGCATATTTTGCATTTGAATGGTTCTCATGATTCAGGGTTAATCTAATGGTCCTAAATAACTTCCTACACCTATATATACATCCCTAACCTAAACCTAAATCTCATATACAATTCTCTAGCCTCCATTGCTCTCTTCCTCTCTAAAAATAAATAAATCAATGGCGTCTCTACTCTGCTGAAACCTAAGCTTGGACTTGTGCTTCTTCTTCCTCCAATTCTGATTAGGATTAAAAGAGAACAACTACAACACCTTTTTCCTTTAGAATCCAACCAAGGCAAGTGTAGTTATTTTCCGATATAAACTTTAATTATAATTGTGACATGATTGTAAATCTGAATTTGAGATTGCGTATGTTCTGTTCTGATCTATTTTATTCTATATCTCTTTCTTCTTTCTGTTCTATAGCCAGGCTACCCCAAGCCTACGCCAAATCTCATAAGAGATTAACGCACGAACGTTAAACTTTGGGATAAATAAAGAATGATGGCATAATTGGACATGGCTAATCTGTGACTAAAAGGACATAGGTTGTAAACTAGATTTAGATCTGTGCATATTCTGTGAATTGGAAGAAGAGGAACCATTGTATATTAACATGTGACTTGAGACATTGGACATAACGCATATTTTTGAATTAAAGATCTGTTATAATTTAAAGTTCTAGATTGTTGGGCATATTGTTTATATAGAAATTCATGATTTGGGATAAAAAGGGAATATGACTTAGGTGTGAAGATTTATGTTAAGATTTGATGACTATTAAATGTGAATAACACCTAAGTGGGAGATTTTTGAATATATGACATGCATTGAAATCGATGGCTATATTTGGTATAATTTATATGTGAATCTTTTGTACTAGGCAAGTTTAACTAAATTTGAGACGTGTGTTATATGGTAAATTATGACCATAATCTGTGCCATGTAAATTCAATGCAAACGTGGGGTATATGATCATAATGTGAATCATGAAAACTATTTAGGCATGCAAACTTAGGCCAAATTTATAATTAGGCAAGATATGTTTATGAAACTTTAAGGAATGATTAAATCTGTTATATGGCCTAATCTGCTAGTTCTGTTATATTGCCTAATTTGCTAGTTCTGTTATATTGCCTAATCTGCTAGTTCTGCTATAATCTGCTATATTTGTTCATATACCAAATCTGTCATCTTCTAAGTCTGCTGAAGATGCCTAAACTGTTATATGCTAAATCTGCTAAACTGCTTAATCTGCTGAATCCGTTAAGTCGCCTAATCTGCTAAATCTGTTATTTGCCATATCTGTTGAGTTGATATATTTAGTTTGTTATTGACATAATCTGAATTGGCTATAATTATGAAAATTGACATGTATATTAGGCATGGGCATAAATGGTAAATTAATAATTAATTGGCCGCAAAGATAAACATGGCTGACTCGAGGTTAGAATGAGTTTGCGGCGTAATCCTGCCCAGAACCGCCCGGCACATCCTGTGGCCACAAACAATAGGTTCTAATGTGAGAAGTTAGTCATAACGTGCTTGAAACCCGAGGTTAGACTCAGTTTGCGGCAGAAATCTGCCCGGAACCAACCGGCCTAACCAGTAGTCGCAAACTGTCAGTCTAATGTGAGAGGTCTGGGCATTAATATTTAATTAATGAAAATCTGAGATAAATATAATGTCTAAAACGTGTTGGGCGGATAGGGTTAAACCCACTAGACTGATGAGTTTAATAAATCTGTTCCGTGAATCGGTAGGCCCAATTACAAAGTTAGACAAATCTGTAAATCTGTTAAATCCGTATATCTGATCCGTTAGTCTAAAACTTGTCTGACTTGTGAACTAGTATATCTGAATTCTGTATGTCTGAACTTGTTAATCTGAAATCTGTTAGTCTGGGGACACAAGGATAGGAGGGGAATTACTTGTGTCATCTGTTGTTTGGGACCCATATTAGTCAGTAACCCTTTCTGGTATCAAAACTTTGACCCAACAGTAGGTAAGGTCCGGGCACGCATACTGAACTAATTATAAGCGGTTCATTCTGATAATGGCGAGGGGTGTTGATGGTGCGTTCCAACCGGGTCATGTGCGTGCATGGATCCCGGTCTGCCTCTGAGGATGTAAGACGCCGTGACATCTATAAATAGGTCTGTGTCATTCAAAGGTTGCCACTTTAGGGAATGATACACCCTTCGATGGGGCTGGCACAGGGTATTTATGTATTAGGGAGCCGATCGCTTGGGGTTGGGTTTTAGGGTACACTTAGTTCTGTCTGTTTCTGTTGGTACCGTCTGTTTCTGTTGGGTGGCAACACCTGTCTGTTTCTGCGTGGTACCGTCTGTTCGGGTGGTAAAGGCCCAATTACTAGTGTACACCTTATGCTACATTCTGCTTCTGTCTGTTTCTGATCGGGTGGTAAAGGCCCATTAATAGCGTGGAAGTTATTCTGTACCTGTTTCTGTTTCAGTTTAGACATTAGGGTGACACCTAATTGTGTTATACTAGTATTAGTGCAGAGAAGTGTAAAACAATAGCTTATATCATTCTGTTCTTCTGTCATATCTGCTACATCTGTTACAGTTATCTCTCATCCAGTTTTATTTTCATGTCATGTTATTATTATCTGTTCATAACTGAAAATCACTGGACTTGCCAGACTTTTGCCTGACCCTTGTTGTTTCGCCTCCTTTCTTCAGTTTCTCCCCCAGGTTTTGTAGAAGGGAATACTCTAGCTTGATCCAGATTTCTTCCGCTTGCAGTGCTTAAAGTATGGCTTGTCTTCTTCTGTGGGGATTATGATTTTAAACTATGCATTCTGAAGGCTTTTGTACAAGACTGACATTTTGTACTTGAATTCTGATATTGTGATTTGAAAGGATGTAACCAAGCTTCTGTTGAAATAAAGTTATAAATTTTTCAAGTACTGTTTTATCTGTCTTGTAAGTTTCTGTTCTGTTTACTAAAATGCTCCACCAAAGTTAAGGCATTCCCTTGTGAGTGACCTTAACGGAGGTTGGGTGTTACAACAAGTGTTATTTAAAACACCATTCATGATAAACCCAAAAATCAATTTCAATTCAATTCCAATTAAATATTAATTAATTGGTATACTTCATTAAATCTAAATAAAAAGATTTAATCTTTTCTCAACTGGGTCTAAGAACAGTGTTTATGAAGACACCATTACGACAAACCCAAATCCCATTTGATATTAAATACAAGGCTCTGAATAGAAAATATATTGGCTTATATTCAATGTCAAATTATGAAATCCACAAATATCGTATCGGAATAACGATATATATATCTTCCAAATTCCTCCACAATATCCGTATAATCAGGGGATTTAATATCGAAATATTCCGAAGATAATTTCGATTCAAATCCATTCCAATTCATATATTGGAAATTCCGGTTATTTTTAAAACCATTTCAAATCCAATTTAATTTAAAAACATTGGATTTATTATTCTAGTTCATAACTAGTTCATTTCGATAAAAATGCATTTTTATGTTTTCAAATATGGAATTTTTCATCCCAATTCTTTCCAAATCATTTATTATGATTTTACACAAATTATCGATATTTTTAATAATTTTATCAAGGCCCGTACAGTCGATTTCAATAAACGGCAATCGAACTGCACTTACAGCGACCTTTTCCAAATTTGATTTGGACATAATTCCAAATCCAACCATTAGATTTCAAATCTCTGATATTCTTTAGAAATCTCTTTTCGATACGAACCCAATGGTTTCGATTTTAGGAGAATCCGATGGTCGGATCTCCCGTAATGTCCATTCAAAGTCAATGTTCGAAATTCGCGAATTGCCGCAACGCGGTGCGTTCTACTCAGGCCAATATATTATATATATATAATATATTTTTCATCGATTTCCATTTAAAACGTATTTTATAAATCGTTTTAAATTCGTTTTCAAAACGATTTCAACTTCATATTCAATTTTAAATCAAAATTGAATATTCTGTATCATTAATATATAAACGATAACATTTTCAAAACATTAGATTTTGAAATCACTTCCTTTTCAATATTCATTATAAAAATGAATAAAATCGAAATAAATATCGTTCATGTCAAAATGGCATTAGTCTAATCAAAATGGCTTTACATATTTAAATATATTCATGCCCATCCTAAATCGGACATCAAAATCGTATTTTGATTCTTTACTGAATATTATTTTAAAATATTCGTTATTTTAAAATATTTCTATCTTCAGATATTTTTAAATTGGAATCAGACACAGCCAATTACCATATAATATTATTTATATGGATTTCATACAACACATGTATACAACACCAATCAAAATCAATCAACCATCATCCAGAGTGCATCACACAACTGTATATGTAACAACCCGCACCTCCGTTCACGCAAGATATTGTCCCCAACTTAGCCACCGTATAGGCTCTATTTTGGAAAATATGATTTTGAATATATAAAAAGTTATATATTTGAAAGTTAATCAACTAATGAAATTATTTAAACCAATGGAGAAAATAAATATATATATATATAATTAGTTAGTTAATTAACCAACTTTTAGCTTCGTTCCTTTTCGAGGACGAAAAGTTTTTAAGTGGGGGAGACTGTAACAACCCTGATTTTTGGGGCCAATATAAAAATTTATTTTAAGTGATTTTAATGAGTTTTGATATTTAAAATAATTTATTTTAAATAATAATGATCACAAGTTGATTTAAATCGAGGTTATAATAAATAATTTAATTTTAATTATAAAAGCAGTTAGAAATAACGCGGTAGTTGGAAAAGTCAAACTTGAACTTTGACTGACCATACAGGATGCAAAATTTAACGGATTTTAGTGAAACCAAAAATATTAGAATCTATTTAAAAATATCTTTCCAATGAATCCGAAAAATTGAAATTTCATAGCGGAAATCAAAAGTTATGGCCAATTCAATTTTTAGAAAGGTCGCTGTAGAATTTATATATATATATTATATATGGCCCGAAAGGCTACTTTTCACATACGAAGGAATTTCGACTCGAAACCACTTCCATTGAGTTCGGAATGATGTTTCTACATTGAAAAACAGTAAACACTTATATATTTTGGGTTTCGAAAATTATTTGTTTAAAAATGTATTTTTAGTATTAAATATATTGGCCTTAAACGGGCTAATTAATTAATTAATTAACCTAGAAATACATGTATAATACGGGATGAACAGTACCATCTTCCCCAAAACATCATACCGCAGCCGCCAATGAACCCATGAACATCAAATTTTCAAACCCTCAACTCTTTCATTTCTCAACGAAATTCAACGCCGTAGTACAACTTTTTGTAGGATTTTTCAAGAGCTTCGATTCTAGACAAGTTTCAACCCTTCTCGTTGCCTGTAGCTCGCGCACGAACCTCGAGAACGCAGCACGTTCTCAGCCCCGCCACCCATGTACATGCCGTCGCACCCCCCTTGGTTCCCGGCATGGATGCACCTCTCGTAGCTCTCCAATCTCCTGCAAACCGTTCGCAAAACCATCGACTATAGCTCCCGAAATCTGGATTCAAAGTTTTGAACATTTCTGAAATTTAAGGTATGAATATTTCAGATTTTGCGACGCTTTTAAGCGTTACAACGACAGTTGTTAAAAGTCAGTCCTGATTTATTTGTATGAACTTCGAATTGAAATCTTTCAGATCCGTAACTGCCGTGACTTTGAACAGGAGATCTGATTGAATCCGAACCTTCCTTTCAAATCCGAGCTAGGTGAGAATTTATTTTTAATTTATTTAATTATTAATTCTTAGTTATTAAAAATATTTATTGATAGATCTGCTATGTCGTGATATTTTAAATATGGATCTGAATTGTTTATACCGTATGATGTTAGACCTGCAAATCTAAATATTAGATCTGAATTTATTGACTAATTAGAATTAATTATTTGTTAATTTTATTGAATCATGCCTCGTTAATTTGTCATATGCCAATATAAACATCGCCCTGTATATTACCTTGATGTGAATCGTTAGATTTAGTCATGTTGGTTTATTTGAATGTTGTTGTTGATTGGATGTGACATGAAATACGATGTGGTAAATGGTAAAGGCTTAATCTTTACATTGTAAATAGAAAGACTAACTTTTTTTTTTTTGAATTTTTGATTGAAATTATTAAAGGCTGAATTTTCAATTGAAATATTAAGGATGTACATTTTCATGAAAATATTAAAAGATGAAATTTTACATGTAAATATTAAAGGATGGAAAATTTACATTGTAAATTAAGAATAAAATTTACATTGTAATTTAAGAATAAATTTTACATTGTAAATGAAAGATGAATTTTTTTATATTAAAGGTTAAAATATATGTTTCATTGTAAATAATAAAAGATATGATTTTTCATTGTCTATGAAAAGAAAGAATTTTTGTAATGTATTATTAAAGAATGAATTTTTCAATGAATCATTAAAGAATAGATTTTTCATTAAATTATTAAGTAGGATTTACTTTGAATATAAAAGTAGGACTTTTAATGTATAATTGAACGTTGGAATAAAGATGACATTTTTATATGTTATTTTAATGTAAAATGGAACGATGAATTAAAAATGACATTTTTATATGTTATTTTAATGTAAAATGGAACGATGAATTAAAGATGACATTTTTATATGTTATTTTAATGTGAAATTGAACGATGAATAAAGATGACATTTTTATATGATTATTTTAATGTAAAATTGAACGATGAAATAAAGGTGACATTTTTACATGTTATTTGAATGTAAATAGGAACGATGAAATAAAGATGACATTTTTATATGTTAATTTAATGTAAATTAGAACAATAAAGTATAAATGACATTTTTAGATGTGATTATAATGAGAATATTCACCATATAAAAAGTTCACATTTTTATTAATGTGAATATATAGAATATTCACCGTATGAAAGGTTAACATTTTTATTAATGTAACTATATAGGAATTTCACCTTATGTAAAGTATTTTTTTTTTCTTAATGTAAAGTAAATAAGAATTTCACCGTATGAAATTTACATTATTTTTAGTGTGAATAAAATAGAAATCCATCGTATGTTAAAATTTACATTTTTATATGTAAATTATAAAGTGAATTTATACCGTATGTCAAAAATTACATTTTTCTTTGGAATTAAAAGGTGAATCTCATCGTATGTCAGAATTTACATTTTTATATGTAAATTATAAAGTGAATTAATGTCGTATGTTGAAAATTACATTTTTCTTTGTAATTAACAAGTGAATCCCATCGTATGTTAAAATTTACATTTTTATATGTAAATTATAAAGTGGATTAATGCCGTATGTTGAAAATTACATTTTTCTTTAACATGTTAAAATCTACATTTTTATATGTACATCATATAGGGAATTACACCGTAGGATAAAATTTACATTTTTTATATGTAATTAAAACATGAATTTACATTGTGTGTTAGATATTACATTTTTATATGTAATGTCTATAGGAAAGTATACCGTATGACAAAACTACATTTTTCTATGCAATTAAAAGATGCAATTTCATGGTATGATAGAATTTGCATTTTTCTTATATATATATGTAACATAAAATGAGAATGCACATTAGAAATAAAATTGATTTATTTCATATGTAATTTAGATGTAGAAATGTGACATTGTAATTAAAACTTATATTTTTACAATGTAAATTAGATGTAGTGTTTGCATTGTAATTAAAAATTATATTTTTACAATGTGAATTAGATGTAATGTTTGCATTGTAATTAAAAATTATATTTTTACAATGTGAATTAGATGTAATGTTTGCATTGTAATTAAAAATTATATTTTTACAATGTGAATTAGATGTAGTGTTTGCATTGTATTTAAAAATTATATTTTTGCAATGTGAATTAGGTGTAGTGTTTGCATTGTAATTACAAATCATGTTTTCACAATGTGAATTAAGAGTAGAGTTTGCATTGTCATTAGAAATTATATTTTTATATGTAATTTAAAGATTTTGAGTGTATCAAAATTTACATTTTCAATATAAGGAAAGAATGAATTTAGGATGCGGTAATATTATCTTCATTTTCAAATAAATTAAAATTTAGTAAGTATCGGTAATGTGTGGAGTGTTGTTCTAATCAAACGACGTTATTACGATTCAATGATTATATATATAACCAAAATTGAACGAATAGGGCGTGGTAGTTCGCGTTTTGAAATCGTACTTTTAAATGACTATACAAGAAGATCCGACCATCGGATTTTCTTGAAACTAAAACCGTTAGGATCGTCTTGGAAAAATCTTTCCAACGATATATATCACGTTAAGATCCAACGGTTAGATTCTGAGAAATGTAAAAATCAAAATTGGTTGATTGCAGCGCCATAGTCGCCCATGGACTTAAGGCGTCGTTATATAAAAATTTAATTATTTTAAATAATTAAAATAGGAATGAATCGTTAATAAAAATAATTATTAATGTGTAAGAAGGATTTTCAATATATATATATATATATATACGAGGATTATTTGGAAAGTCCGAGTTTATCTCATTCCAAATAATTAAACGACGTTTAAAAATCCAAGATTGGAAGACGGCGATTGAAGACCGTCAAATCTCCACATCGAATGGACGATGATGACTATTGCCTCAGAATGGCTCGCTACCATGATAAGGTAATAGTAGGAGTTGCCCGGACGTAGTGTTGATTTGTATGGGTTTGGCTTTCGCTCAGACCCAGAGCATAAGCTTATAAATGGATTGTGTGTCTGACATCGTACTCCGTTATATATCATGTTATCAATCTTCTGTCGAATGTATGAATGTTTGGTGGCGGAGAATTTATTCTCTTGCTTAACACCCGTTCATATATTTCGGCAAAGGATTGGTAGTACGATATGGGGTGATGATGTGGCATGCTAAGATGCAATGATCAAGGTTTCTTGTTGAAAAGCAGAACCTTGTGGGATGATCAAAGCATAGCCTGTTTAGGCATAGCATTTTGTATAGCGTGTCTTCGCGAGCCTTACACACCGGCGGAGTCTAAAACGGGAGAAGGGAACGCAGGGAGAGCAGCACGTTTCTTTCTAGCTAGAGTGATGTCAGGGACCAACCAGCGCTGATATTTACTTATGTGGATGATGGATGACGAGGCCTCGGATAGGTCCTATAGGACCAGGAAACGTGTGTTCAGGAATTGCCAATCCACGAAGCTGTATGTGTGGACCGGCCCTGCAGGATCCAAGGGTTAATTGCGGGGAATCCCGAGACATTAGCTAGAGTGTCTCGAATCGGTAAGGAGCTCCTCCCTAGCCTTGACTCATGATGGAAACTCAATTTCCAATACGCCCCATTCGGTTTTGATTGTATTACTAGTATGGAGGCATAGTAGTATGGGATACTATTCTTCCTAGGATTGATATATTATGATTGAAATTGTTTTTAAAACATATACACACTAATAATAATATCAAATCCGTTTTTATCGTAACAAGCATGTTTAATCACCATAAGGTAAAACACTATCCTCTGGTGTGCGTTGCATTGTGTGATGGGACCTGAGTCTTATGGTGATTTCATTTTTCCAAAAAGCATTGCGTTGTTTTGACGATTCACTTTAAGTTATGCACGACAATCCATTGGAATAAACCCGTTCCGCATTAGCGGCGTGGTCCTTGGATTTGCCTTATTACTATTAGTTAAATTAGTTAAGAATTCTCACACCAGTCCCATGACTGACCCGTTGTTAGTTTCCACCTTTGCAAACTCGGGTGCCCTCTTTTCCACACGGGCAGTAGAGTAGTTTGTCTACAGGTCTTTATCTCTTGAGCAGGATGCTGGATTGAAGCTTAAAGCTGTGTCCAGAGCATAGTTATCTTCCGCTGTATCTATTTTATTTCCGCTGCACTGTATCGTATTAAAATCTTGTAATTTTTCTTCCGCTGTATTTATCGATGTACTCTGATCTTCTGTACTCTGATGTAGCATTTGTATAATGTTTATAAAAGTCTGTTGTTTATTGTTCTGATGTGTTGTATGCCCAAAGTTAACGTATGTGGATTTTGAACGGTTTTAGTCGATCTAGCGATCGATTAAGGTCGGGTAAAATGTGTGTCGTTACAGTATAAGCGCTAAGTATAAATAATTAACACTTACAACAGTCTGTCAACCCATCGATTGACATACAACTAAACAGTTGGGATTAGTGTACGTAAAATATCATCCCAACACCCGTGTGGCGTTTTCAAACAACAAACACGGATTATTATTTGTGCAGTTGGACGATGTGTAAAATTTATCGTCCCAATCAATATCAGTCAAATGGGTGTACATAAACAAATCATTCGATTTATAAATGAATATTTACTTCCATTCAAATATACGTTAAAAATTATATTTTTAACGATAAAATATTTATTTCAACACATGAATATTTTATACAGTCCATTTTACATCACAATACAATTTTCAAACAACACAATACAATCAAGCAAACAAGTAATCCATGGTCTGTGGACGACAGGGAGCAGTTCATATACGTAGTTATAAAATAAATAACTGTTCAAAAATTATAGTAAGGAGTTCTCACATTGGGATCCACTCCGTCAGTTTTATTTCTGAATTTCTGAACTGTTTGGATTTGAATTTGCTTGAAATTCCAACGTGCTCCATTTTGGACGCGGTCATTTTTGTTGTGAAGTTCTCGTCTCCACGATCGCAACAGATCCAGATTCGCTCAATTTCGACCTCGTATGGAAAAGATATGATTTTTATTATGTTATGACATTTTTTTAAAATTAATTAACGAAGGAATTAATTAAAATTAACCATCACCTTTCTCTGTATACACTGGTCGTCGAAACCCCTAGTTGCTCAAAACTAGGTTTAGATTTATCTCTCCAACCGCGCCACTTGAGGACGATCCGACCTCACCTCGTCGAGGAGCTACGTGCGGGCAACTGGGGTGCTAATGGCGTTGAACTCGAGTGGGGCTGGAGAGGGTATTTCCGGGGCGAACTGCGGCGCTTTGGAGGCGCGATTCTCGCGATACTCGCGACGATGAAGGGTGAGACCGGTATGGATTTGGACATGCTGAAGTTCTCTACCAATTTTTCTTCGGAACTAGGGTCTAATTCCTCACGGATTTCGCGAGAATTGAGGAGGAAAATTTGAGCCCCTTTCCGCCTTCGATTTGGAATAGCGGCGGCAACGATGATAGTGGTCTAGGATTAGAGCTTGTTTAATTTATATACACATATATATATATATATTATAATATTTTAATAAGAAAATAATTCGTTTACTCTCCGAACTCCAATTCAAGCCCAAAACTGTCGACCCTAGCTAATTACCCCCATTCCGAACACAATGAGATATGTTTCGTAAGCCAATTCCATCGTTTCGATCAGTTTTCATTTAAATTAACATTTAAATCATTATATTGAATTTTAAACGTACCTTTCAATTTACTGGGGTCACATACGGACCCCAAAAATTTCAGAAAAATTATTTCTAGCTTTGTATTGACGGTACGACCCTAACAAAACTAATTTCGTTAAATTTGGAGACCGTTTGAGAAATAATCATTTTCTAGTCGATCCAAACTGACTAAAACTATCAAAATACATTTTACTACGCCACGCTCACATATTAATCCCAAAAATTATGAATTTTGGAACCTAGCAATAACTTGACATCCCAGATAAAAAAAAAAGTGGCTTCGATGAAAACGGAGGTCGTTTGCAAAATTTTCATTTTTAAGCGCCCAAAATTCCATAGCGACTATTCTGAATCTTCAACTGGGCATAACTTTTTATTCCCGCTATGAAATTTTGATTTTTTGGATTCATTGGAAAGATATTCTCAAATAGATTCAAAAAAATTTAGTTTCACTAAAATTCGGTTTATTTTAAATACTGCAAAATTGAATTTTCAAACTACCGCGCCATTTTCAATTCCTTTTATAATTAAAAATAAATATTTATATTCTAACTTCGATTTAAATAAATATATACGTTCTAATTCTAGTCCAAATAAATTTCTAGTCGTTATTATTTAAAATAAATCATTTTAAATATTCAAAATTCACTAAAATTGCCAAAATAAAAATTGGTTTTGATTTTTTAGGTTGTTATAATCTCCCCCACTTAAAATCTTTTCGTCCCCGAAAAGGAACGGAGCTGAAAGTTGTTCAACTAATCAACTCAACTTTCATTATTTTTATTATGGCTTAAGTTCTCCAACTTTTTAGTTTCTAAGAACTTTTCAAAAATTTGGCTAACACCCTAAATTTTCGAAAAATTTCGCCATAACATCCTTTGTACGGGAGCATCGGGAAAATCCCCAAACCGCCTCATAGGCCTCTCCAATCAAAAAGAAAAAGAAACAGCCAAGCGGCTCATAAAATCGTCAAAAACCCTAAGAAATACAATAAACATGTACCTATTTGTCGGGCAAACAATTTTATTCCTCTGCTTAGCTTCCCTGCTATGACCTGTTCATTGTATATATATATATATATATATATATATATATATATATATATATATATATATATGCATGCAAATGCAATAAATTTCAATGCAGTTCAAATTTGACTTGATTTGGCCAAATTTACCTTTCATGTACATATTAGTTTCAACGATCTCATTAGTTAAACTAATAATCAAACAACACAACCATTAATCAATTAATTGATTAACGTTTCAAATTTATAGCTTTTATGTATCCAAAAATCATGTTTTCGATGCCAAGTCACAATAAGTAAGCCCTATCTAGTTTTGGTTCTCACGACATTCTATGGAAATATATAAATATCCCACTTTCAAGACTCGAACACAAATGTTGGTGATGACATGCCATCATCAGAATCATCTCCGGGCGACTAGAGTGTGATTCTATATCTATCCAGTATATTAAAACTTCGAACACACATGGATCAGATGTATACGCAAAATCTTTATATACTTGATTGTCCAAATTCAAAATAAAATAAATAATCAAATACATATAATAAAATTTAAAATTTCAAAACAAAATTTGTTTTCATTCTTATTTGAAAACAACACTCTTCCGACTCATTCTAGGATACTACTGATCCCATCTCTAACAAGTCATTCTCATTAGATATTACTAATCCAATCTCTGATGAATTCATTCATTCGGTTCTAATGTGTCTTGTTCTCGAGCTCTATAAACCAAAGCTCTGATACCACTGTAAGGACCCGAAACTTACCCGATCTCCAAAGAGAAGAGGAAGAACGGATTGCTTTTAGAACACGACAAATCAAAACACAAACAGAAGAACATTTCATTGCTTATTACAACAATTTACATCAAAATACAAGAATATACAGAGTATGAATAAATATTACACATTTACTAAATATTAGAGATTTACAAGTTACAATGCAGTGGAAAATAATACAAAACATAACTGAAAAGAATATACGGATACAGAGCTTTCTGAATATCATTCCAGCTGTAAACCAGGATCCTGTGAATATAAGTCTGCAAAACCAAAACTACTAGCTGCCCGTGTGGAAAATAGGGGCACCCAGTGTTTAGGTTAAAACAATAAATTCCAGGTCAGTGATGTGACTGGTGTGAGAACTAAAACAGTTATTAATTTGATTTTAAAGTTAGGTAAATCAAGGGACCACGCCGTATAACACGGAACGGGTTTACCCCCAAGAATACCAGTGCATAAAACAAACAGCGCAATGCTAAATCAAGAACAATGAAGCTATTATAAGACTCAGGTCCCATCACATAATGCAATGCAAGCCGAAGGACAGAGTTTTTACCTTATAATGGCCAAGATATACTTGATACGTATAAAACAAAAGCATTTGATATTATAACTAGTGTTTATATGTTTCAAAAACAATTTCAATCATAAGTATCAATCATAGACTGCATAAGTGCCCCATACCACTATGTCGCAATATATAGGTTTACAATCATAACCGCACGATGTCGTATTTGGAAATTGGACTTCCGCCATGAACTAAGGCAAGGGATCATCCTTACCACTTCGAGACAATCTAGCCCTTGTCTCTGGATCAGAACGCATCGACCCTTAGGAGCCACAGGGCCGGTCCACACGGAGAGGATTAAAATGCCTGAACACTGCGTTTCCCCGCCCTATGGGGCATAAATCTGGTCTGTATAAAGACCATCCATCGGCTCCGCAGAGACCGAAATAACTGAGGTGCCTCGCTATCCATCATCCACATAAGTAAAACGTCAGGGCTTGTAAAACGCTGACACCACTCCTAGCTAGAAGGAAATGCATGCCCTCCCTGGATCCTTCTCCCATTTCTGTTTCATACCGGGGTGTGAGGCTCGCGAATTAACAATATACACAAAGCTAGCTGTATTAAAGCCATGCTTTGATCATCAACCACAAGGCTCTACTTTTCAACAAAAGTATTGATCACAGCATCTCTGCATGCCACGTTGTTAATCTACAACGTTAGACACACATCCATTTACAAGTCTGTTCTGGGTATGAACGAAACCAGAGGCACCTTATTCCTCGTCCCATATGTCCAACACAGGAGAGAGGCCCTCGTATATCCGTCGATCTCCAAGTACTTTTGGACGATCACCACTTATTACCTCGTCTTGGGTGTACAGCCCAATCAAGACATCAGTAATCATCCAAACGATAACATTTTCAAAACATTAGATTTTGAAATCACTTCCTTTTCGATATTCTTATAAAAATGAATAAAATCGAAATAAATATTGTTCACGTCAAAACGGCGTTAGTCGAATCAACACGGCTTTATATATTTAAATATATTCGTGCCTATCCCAAATCGGACATCAAAATCATATTTTGATTCTTTAATGAATATTATTTTAAAATATTTGTTATTTTAAAATATTTCTATTTTCAAATATTTCTAAATTGGAATCAGACACAACCAGTTACCATATAATATTGTTTACATGGATTTCATACAACACATGTATACAATACCAATCAAAATCAATCAACCATCATCCAGAGTACATCACACAATTGTATAAGTGTTAAGTATAAATAATTAACGCTTATAACAGCCTGTCAACCCATCGATTGACATACAACTAAATAGTTGGGATTAGTGTACGTCAAGTATCATCCCAACACCCATGTGGGGTTTTCAAACAACAAACACTGATTATTATTTATGCAGTTGGACGATGTGTAAAATTTATCGTCTCCATCAATATCAGTCAAATGAGTGTACATAAACAAATCGTTCGATTTATAAATGAATATTTACTTCCATTCATATATACATTAAAAATTATATTTTTAACGATAAAATATTTATTTCAACACATGAATATTTTATATAGTTCATTTCACATCACAATACAATTTTCAAACAACACAATACAATCAAGCAAATAAGTCGTCCATGGTCTGTGGATGACGGCGAGCAGTTCATATATGTAGTTATAAAATAAATAACTATACAAAAATTATAGTGAGGAGTTCTCACATTAGGATCCACTCCATCAGTTTTATTTCTGAATTTCTGAGCGGTTTGGATTTGAATTTGCTTGAAATTTCAACCTGCTCCATTATGGACGTGGTCATTTTTGTTGTGAAGCTCTCGTCCCCACGATCGCAACGGATCCATATTCGCGCGATTTCGACCTTTGGAAAATATATGATTTTTATTGTGTTATGACATTTTTAAAAATTAATTAACGAAGGAATTAATTAAAATTAACCCTCACCTTCCTCTGTATACACTGGTCGTCGAAACCCCTAGCTTCTCAAAACTAGGTTTAGATTTATCTCTCCAACCGCGCCACTTGAGGACGATCTACCCTCACCTCGTCGAGGAGCTACGTGCGGCGCACCTGGGTGTTAACGGCGTTGAACTCGAGTGGGGCTGGAGGGAGTATTTCCAGAGCGAACTGTGGCGCTTTAGAGGCGCGATTCTCGCGATACTCGCGACGATGAGGGGTGAGACCGGTATGGATTTTGAGATGGTGAAGTTCTCTATCGATTTTGCTTCAGAACTAGGGTCTAATTCCTCATGGATTTCGCGAGAATTGAGGAGGAAAATTTGAGCCCCTTTCCGCCTTCGATTTTGAACAGCGGCGGCAACGATGATAGTGGGCTAGGGTTAGGGCTTGTTTAATTTATATATATATTATAATATTTTAATTCGAAAATAATTCGTTTACTCTCCGAACTCCAATTACCCAACAACTATCACCTCTAGCTAATTACCCCCATTCCGAACACAATGGGATATGTTTCATAAGCCAATTCCATCGTTTCGATTAGTTTTCATTTAAATTAACATTTAAATCATTATATTGAATTTTAAACGTACCTTTCAATTTACTAGGGTCACATATGGACCCCAAAAATTCCAAAAAAATTATTTATAGCTTCGTATTGACAGTACGACCCTAACAAAACTAATTTCATCAAATTTGGAGACCGTTCGAAAAATGGCCATTTTTTGGTCGATTCAAATTGACTGAAACTGTCAAAACACGTTTTACTTCGCCAAGCTCACATATTAATCCCAAAAATTATGAATTTTGGAATCTAACAATAACTTGACATCCCAGATCCAAGAAAAGTGGTTTCATCGAAAACGGAGGTTGTTTGCAAAATTTCCATTTTTAAGGGCCCAAAATTCCATAGTGATTATTCTGAATCTTCAACTGGGCATAACTTTTTATTCCCACTATGAAATTTTGATTTTTCGGATTCGTTGGAAAGATATTCTCAAATAGATTCTTGGTTTCACTAAAATCCGATTTATTCTGAATGTTGTACATTCAGTGAAACTCGAAATCGAATTTTAAAACTACTACGCCATTTTCAGTCCCTTTTATAATTAAAAATAAATATTTATATTCTAACTTCGATTTAAATAAGTATATACGTTCTAATTCTATTCCAAATAAATTTCTAGTCATTATTATTTAAAATAAATCATTTTAAATATTCAAAATTCATTAGAATTGCCAAAATAAATTTTTTAAATTGGTTCTGATTTTCTGGGTTGTTACAGCCAAGACAAGTGATCTAGCAAAAGACAACATTGGTAGTGCAGCTCAAATGTCATTCTCAAGTTGGCACAGCAAAACATTCAAGCATGGGAACAACATCTACAAGTTCATGAATCATGTCTAAAGCAAGATGGCACAAGCACATGTTCATACATGTTGGAACAATCAGCTATAGAATGGTGCAGTAATAATGGTCAGATTATGTCCAATTACATGCTAGTGAAATTTTAGCATGTACATACAAGTAGCAATACAAACTGAAATGGGACAAAGCAAAGTGATCAGTGCATATGAAACATGAACAAGCCATACACAAATGAAGTGGAGCTGCGGTAAACTCAGATGCAAGCTATAGAGCACAAGCAAGTGCATATATGTGTGCATGTACATTTACATTGTCAAGTGAACTAGATGCAAACAGGTATACAAGCATATAAGCAAGACAGAGCAAATGGAGGTAGAGCATGTATATAGATGAAGCTCAATTACACATTAGCATGATCAACAGTTCATGCACAGGTAGGGCTGCACACAACCCATATCCAATTCGACCCGACCCAACCCACATAAACCCAACCCAACTCATCCTAGTTCGGGTCGGATATGGTTTATAATTTGTAACCCACACTATATACGAGTCGGGTTTGATATTTTGTTCAACCCAACCTTATTTTAACCTAACCCAACCATATATTAAAAACTAATTTAATATCAGCCCACTTAAAATTATAATAGTATACTCCTAGAATAATGTTTATGTATTCTATAGTAAATATACAAAAAAACATATTTCATGTCAATCCCAACAAGATAAAATTTGACAAATATATTTTTAAAAGCATTTTAATGTATTTCAAAATAAAATACTTATCATACTGTGTAGTAAATTAATTTCATACGATGTGTTTTACAATGAAACTTTAATTAAATATGTCTTATAATGAATAAGTTATTTTACATGCATTATGCTAACTAAAATCTGATATATTATGCTGAATATTTTAATATTATTTTGAAAATTTTCCCTTATATTCTCACTTTTATTATATTCAAGCAACCCAACCCTACTAAACCCTACTCAACCCATACTTCAATCCAACTCATATCCAACCTCAAATAGGGTCGGATACGGGTTGAACTACCTTAACCCCATACCTATGCAGGTCGGATGAAGTATTTGGTCTAACCCGACCTAACCCATACTTTGTGCAGCCCTATGCACAGGGATAACATAATGCGGCAGTTTTTCAGATTCATGGGGTCAAGTTCAATAGTGCAGTCAGCGTATATACAGGAAATGGTGTACAACAGCTCGAAGATGAACAATGGAGCAAAGTACATTACAACATGAATGTTAAATAAGCACAAGGCAGGGTTATAAATGGTACATGCAGCAATGATCCAACATCAAAGCATTGTGATGAATACATGCATCAAGACAGAAACATGAAGTATAAATGGTGATATCTCTATGGCAAAAATCGAATTCAAATATTCCAAAAATGACCAAACAAATCTGCACATTTTTGATAATGTATTCTGTCAAATATACATGCAGAAAATTTATGGAGTGACATGAATGCGTAGATTTATTCATTGGGCCAAAGAAATGTTTTTGCCAAGAATTTAATTCCAATTTTTTTCAATGTACAAGTATGGCAAGAATTTTCATGGAATCAGCGAAACATATTTTGCAATCAATCAGAAAATTCAAACTCGACAGAAAATGTTTATCTCTAAAATTTCAGTAAGCTAAATCCTTGTAAATCTTTTCAGGAATATTTGGCAAGTGTTAAATTGTCTCAAGAAATCTCACTGTGTATTTGTGGCAAAGTTTTTTAATCGGTTCAAAATTTTCAGCAAACATTTTTGGCAAGAAAATTTTTCCTGGATTTTTTTTTTCAAATGAAAATCCAGAAGCTAAAATCCATTCAAGGAGCAAATCCATTTGAAAGCAAAAATCTCGCAAGCCATTTCAAAGCCAAGATAGCCGAAGTTCATTTAAGTCAACCAAAAGGGAAAGCCACGCAAAATCAGACCACCCACATACGAAATCAGAGAGGAATATTAGGGTTTTCTATAACCCTATAAATTAACACCCATATCCTCATTGGCAAAAATCAAAAAATCCAACACAATCATTTCAAAGAAAAACAGAGAAATCAAAATTCTTTTTACTCACAGGGTTTCGATCGAGAACAACTTCCAAATCGAACGATAAGGAGAAGCCAGCAACAACTAATAGAAGCCCCAAAGAACAATTTTGCATTCCTTTCAGAAGACCCGATTTGATTTGGAGCCAACATTGGAAAACCCTAATTTCAATCTCTATTTTCCAGCCGTCATTGCCTAAAACAAAAGAGATCGGGCAAAAACAAATAGGAGTGGTCGCCCTACTTTACTCTTGGCTAAACCAAGTCTATTTCAAAGGGGATAAGGGTTTTATTTTATTTTATTTTAGTTTTTCTTTGTTTTTGAATTCAATCTGTATTCTGAAACAGTTCTAGAGTCTGTAAAATCTAAGGAGAACCAGTTAGGGTTTAGCTGGCAGTTTACTAGAGTCTGTAAAATTTAGGCTTACGGATTACGGGGTTTTAATTCGGGAAAATCTGGTCGAGGGAATATCGATCAGTCTAGGGTTTTGAGCGTAGGGTTAGTACAGGAGCACGGAGTGCGAGTTTACACGGTCTGTAAGCGGGATATGTTACTAACTCCTAGTAGAAACCTTAGTGAATACAGCAGTAGGCAGAGTCTGCCGAAACTGGGTATATCTGTGAGTTATTTATTTACTGCATTTATTTTCCTATTGATTACCTGTGCTGCGATTTATTTTAATAACATTTCAAAACTGTAATAAACCCTATTCATCCCCCCCCCCCTCAAGGGTTAATCTAGATCCCACAGGTCATCTATGGTGTAGTGACTGGAACTTGAAACCACTAGAGCGGATTGATACTCGGAGTTGACTACCGACACCATTAGATTGTCACCGAAGCCAAGCAGGCCGACACCGGAAACCACAAAGGCGTGACGGTACCAGAGGTTTGAGGAGGAACCGGGCTTTCTACTGGACCACTACCGAAGGAGGTCCAATTTATCTATAAATAAGACCTCAGAGATCACGTTTTGGGGGACTTCTCCTCATTCTAAAATCTTGTTATCATTTCTAATAGACAAAACCCTAATTTATAAATTGATTTGGGGAATTCTTATGTAATCATCTATGTACTCAATCAAGTGAGTTGTAAAGAGGAATACTTAACCATTTCTACCGATTATACATGTCTTTCATCCAGTTTCTTGAATTCAAGCCTCCTATTTGAAGATGATTACCAATTTACCCTCAATGAGCCATCTAGCTTTCTATTCATGTCGAGCTTATGAATCTCTTATCTCAAGATAACTGTTTATCTTTTAAGTCCCCTAAGCGTTATACCCTCCTCTTCTCGAATGATGAGTAACTAATCTTCAGGCTAAGGGTATTGATATTTAGAAAACGGTGGATTAACACGTACTTGTATGAATCAGATCATCCATAGGTTCCCCTAGGACCACAATCAAACCCTACATTATGGTGTTGACGAAAAGCAGCGTTAACAATAGCTATGACCTGGATATGAATCATGTGAATTTCTCATTTTGCCACAAACTTTCTTTAGTTTCTACTTGGTGTTTTCTAAGTGTTTCAATGAAGTTTGGTTCTAATTAGACCAACTTCGAATTTTCTAGGTTCTGTGCTCAAAAACGGATTAACAAACTATAATTTTATCCATTAGTTCATTATTACTTTTGGCACTCTGTTTAATTTTGGTAAGCTGTTATTTATGGCTAAAGATATAAGCAAATATTTTGGCAGTACCTTCGCTTGGCATCTTCCCAAAATTCCTTTGATGTACTGAAGTACATCGGTATATTTGAAATCTATGGGTGCGTTCTTAACCAACGCGAGCGGGGTATTTGAGCGTGGTACTGTAGCGAACGGAGAATGTGTTTTTAGCTGCGAACGGAGTGTTTGAGCGTGACATCTGAACGGGGTAATTAGTTGTTAATTTGTTTGTTTTGAATTAATTAACACTAATTTTTAAATAGAGGGTACTTAGTTGTTAATTTATTTGTTTTAAATTAATTAAAAATTAATTTTTAAATGGGGTTAATTAGTGTTCTTTACCAATGTTAGCATTAACAAATAGGCCAAAACTTCGAAACAATGAAAAATAAGCATGTAGGACTTGAACCTATGTCTATGTGCAGCAAAGCAAATACATTGACCAACTGAACTATAAACATTTTCATTCATAAATAGGTTTAGGCATTTTAATATCTTTGCGTCGGACGTGTCCGACGCATACACCTCATTTTCTCACTTCCAGCAAACGTTCCAGTTGGACGGGGAGAAATGTGTTGGCGTTCGACGCGTCGGACGCCACTGAAATCGCCAGCGTGCCAAAATCTTACTGCGAATGCACCCTATGTTTCAAGCCGGCCTAACCCAGTTGATGCCCCAGCCAATTATGTAGGTATAGGGTAGAAAATTTTAACAATATGCCCCCAGCCGAGCATGTAGGTATAGGTAGAAAATTTCAGAAAAATCAGTAGTGTATAAGCCAGATGCAAACCTAGCAACACCCAGTTGAAGCTAATACATTACCATAGCACTAGAGCTTCCAATATTCACAATCACTTATCTTTTCTTTGTATTCAAATGTACTTGTACTAACATACTAATCCGGGTTGCTCCGACCCAGTAGGTTGCCCCAGTCCATACCACACCGCACCGAAGCTGAAATTAAATCATGTTTAACATTTATTTTTATTTTAATTCTCTAGCTCCTCACGGCAAAATGCACACAGCTGCTATAAGTGCTCTAATCTTGTTAGAGTTCACACTTTTGGAAAAATCCATATGCCAATACCACATTCATTTGCAAAAAATAAATAAATAAACACAATCGGTTACAGAAAACAACACACAATCAGTTGCGAAAAAATATATACAAGCATGCTACGCACGGTCTAGCCAAACCGTGGCTGGTGTATACATACTTAAAAAGATACATGTTTTAAAACATCAGTTTGCATTCTTACATCAATCGATCAGAAATCAAAACCAGCATCATCGAATCCGGCGTCATATCCAGCATCATAGCTACCCGCGTCCGACACCATATCACCGATTATCATACCTCCTAAGGCACCTCCAAGCAAACCCGCACCCAAACCCAAACCTGCTCCGCCAAACTTGTTCTTCCTACCCTGTTGTTGCTGTTGAGGAGGGTAATACCCTCCTTGCTGGGGTGGTGGATACCCATATCCGGCTTGTTGAGGGGGCGGTGGATATCCATACCCAGCTTGTTGACCTGGGTATCCGTACCCAGTCTGCTGAGGTGGGTAGCCAGTAGGTGCAGCTTGGCCATACCCGGATTGATGGGGTGGGGGGTATGCGTACCCAGGTTGAGGTGGGTACCCTGAGTAGGACTCAGATGGGCCTGTGACAGGGTATGCGGTTACCGGTTCAGCCTTCTTGGATGGCTTCGTGTCTTGAGAGGGGTATAAAGCTGGGGCTGAATAGGACCCAGATGGGCCTGTGACAGGGTATGTGGTTACGGGTTCAGCCATCTTGGTTGGCTTTGTGTCTTGAGTGGGGTATAAAGCCGGAGCGGCACCCTGAGGAGGCGGAGGAGCAGCCACCATCATTGGTTCTTTGAACTTGTAGGAGAAGTTAAGAGTGCCTTTCGCTTTACCAGAAGGTTTTCGCACCTGAATGCATGTACAAGATCATGTAAGTAAACTTTAATTCTGCATCTTTGCCACAAGTATTAATTAACAGTTTGATCATATCATCATATTACTTTTAGGGCTGCCAATGCATATCCAAAAATTTTGAAATCCGTCCGCATATATATCCGTAAAACGGATAAATATCTGATATCCGAAAAAACGGTATGCACATCCAAAAATTATCCGTCCTTTTTTGCAATATGCTCAAATCATATGTATTTTAGTATAGCGAATGAGATTTATTTATTGTTTTACTAAATCGAAAATTTATATTATATACACTAAATACATATTAGCTACTCAAATCTATTTAATTTCTTCGTACATGTTTATTTTTAATACATGTTTATTTTTAATATTTTTTTGATCAATGGAATTAAAAAACACTAATGTTAAACTAAAAAAAATCATTTGTCTTTTATTATTTACTGATTGTTAGCGGATAGGATAATTATCCAATATCCCTAGATTCGGATACCAGATATGCGAATATAATTTCGAATGCAAATGCGGATAAGATATAACAGTAACCATATTTGAAAGTATCCGTTGACAACCATAATGTTAGAGAAAAATTCACAAATCTGTGATGTTAGCACTGACCATGCGAAAAAAAAAGTACCATGTTCTACAACTATTCAAAATCCAAAAAAAAACAATTTTTTTTTTTTTTCAATTTACATGTATGTTAATAGAAAGAACAGCCCCCAAATGATGAAACACAGATTGCTATTTTAAGACACATCAATTCCCCCCAATTTAGTTAGCATGCCATATGAAATCCACAATATCCATTTTCAATATAGATTTAACAGTAGAAAAATCTAGAGATGTCGAACTGTAGTAAGAAAAACATCCCATATTAATTAATTTACTTGCAAAGGTAGACTAAAAAACCGTCCCCCCATGCTTTTGAGTTTGAGAAATCTAAAAAGCTACCTGATAACTCAAATATTGAACTCCAACATCCTTTTTCCATCCACTCAACAACTCCTTGACAGGCACGTGAACCTCACCGATCTCCCGGTCGCCAAAAGCCTTCTCCGCCTTCAACACCACCTGCAACACGCACCTTTCAAGATCGGACTCCATGACGTTGAAATTGAACGTTGCGTTCCAGTTAGGGTTCCTGCCGCCATCCCGATCCGTATGCGTTTTCTTCTTCGATCTCGGATCGCCAGCGATCATGGCGATGGCGTAGACCTCCATTTTTGAGAAGAGGTTGACTTTGTCCAGATCTTTTGCCGATATAAGGGTCAGCTCGAGCGGTCTGTACGACATGATGAGTTTACAACTAGGGGACTCTTTTCGATTTTTGAAGCACGAGTTTCAATTTCAATTTGTGAAAAAGAGAGTAATGGGATGTTAGGGCGAAGAGCCGGATGTTATATAAAAGGGAGGGCGAGAGGAAGCAGCTGAGAAACTAGGATGGTTGATTCGAAAGAGACGCGGTTTTATATAGTTCTAGTTTATTCGTTTTCTTATGCGCGTTTGCTGTAGGCTTTAGAAGATTCTTTTATTCCCAAACTTTGATAGAGTTTATCCGATATTTCTATATTCTATTCGAGAATGCGTAAGCATTGACCATGTAGACATGTTAAATTAAAAAACAAACGGGGAGCAGGTGTATGCGTCTAAGTATGTGCGTACCACACGTGTCCGTCGACTAAGTTTATGTGCAAGTGTTTCAGTTTCGAAATTAGTTATGTTAATTTGTGTGTAATTTGTGTTTTTAAATTTGTGTCTTCAAATTTGTCCGCTAAATTCCACTTTTCACAAAAAGACAAATAAATGACTCACAATTTGTACACAAAGAGAAAGACACAAAGCCTCCACCGTTTGATTTGTTTGTCTTTATGTGGAGAGTGAAATTCATATAAACATCCAGTGATTGAGATTTATTATGTGCAATTTTATGTCCCCATTTTGTGTTTAAATAGAGATTTATTATGTATATATATATATATATATATATATATATATATGTGTGTGTGTGTGTGTGTGTGTGTGTGTGTGTACGTATGTATATATACATACATATTTTATTTTATTTTTGAAAATTACATAAATACATATACATATATACATATATATATATATATATATATATATATATATATAGACACACACACGCGCGCACACACACACACACTTTGTGACTAGGCCACACAAAGTTCACACATCACGATCGTGTGCACGAGAGACTAAGGATCAAGCTGATCCAATAACATAGCATCAGGTAGAATGGATTAAGGGAGCATCGGGTCGAATGAACTCGACTCGACCTGGACGTTAGCTTCGACACTACGTACCACGACTTCACACTACCTCTACCTTCTCCTATATGATCAGTGTGCTTGCCATGAGGCGACGTTCGGAACCGTCTCCACTACACAGCTATAAATCCGAGCATGTTGCCACGTGTTCATGTAACCGTTTCCATCGAGACCACGTACTGTTCACTATATATACCCGATCTAACCCAGAAGAAAGGATGTTTTGGCCACTTGAATTTCTGAACTCTCATACTACGTCCGCTATTCCAATTCGACTCACACCCAGCTTTATCCATTTCAAGTACATTTCCATCTATTTGGGAGAGAATCAATTGTATTTCGAGTACTTGAGTGATTACAAACATTGTATCTGTAATTCTCTATTGAATTGAAGGATTATAAAGTGAATGTAGGCTCGTTAACGCCGAACCACTATAAATTATGTGTGTTTGCTTTTTCTTGTTCTTAGTCCATATTTCTTCATTAATCTCTACAAAATCTTGTCTATTGGTTGTTAGTGTCATATTTTGGTCTAACATTTTGGTGTTTTCACTAAGAACTTTGAGTTCTCAACTTTCTGAATTATTATTCTACTGTTTGGACCAAGTCCGAAAAAATAATCCATATTTTCAACATTTTCGATGTTTTCTTCGATTTCAACAAGTTTGGCTACCATGACTCCGAGTAAAGATAAGAACCAACAAGCCTTTCGAAGAAACTAGGCTAATGAAGAGCAACCGAAAGACCTGCAGATTGCAACAGTCGTGTAGGCCTTCAGGTCGAATGTACTCGGGTCGGATTCGACCCGACCCGAAGTAGACACATCTGAGCCAGCTGAAGTGCCAAACAACAAAGCTCCTGCTTCAATGCCAATTAATGTTGGTTTCACACTTGAACCGCACCTCATTCCTTAATTTTAGCACGTGACCGTTGCTCCTTATTTCAGCATGTGAACATTGGGTCTTTATAGGAAAGTTCCTTAATTACAGCACAAATGTTGCTCCTTGATTTTAGCATGTGACCGTTGAGCAATCTTCTATTTATGTAACAACCCGAAAATCTGGGCCAGTTTAAAATTTTTATTTTGGCAATTTTAGCGAATTTTGATTTTTTAAAATGAATTATTTTAAATAATATCGTCGAAGAATTTATTTTGAATATAATTCGAACGTATATATTATATACGTCGTCGTTAGAATATAAATAATTATTTATAATTATAAATAGAATTGAAAATGGCGCGGTAGTCCGATAATTCGATTTCAAACTTCAATTGAATGTACCGGGTGCAAAACAGTCTGTATTTTAGTGAAACCAAAAACATTAGGATCTAATTGATAGTATCTTTCCAATGAATCCGAAAAATCAAAATTTCATAGCGGGAATCAAAAGATATGTCCAGTTGAAAATCCTGAATAGTCGCTATGGAATTCAGGCCCTTAAAAAAATGGGAATTTTGCAAACGACCTCGGATTTCGACGAAACCACTTTTGTTGGATCCGTGATGTAAAGTTATTGCTAGATTTCAAATTTCATAATTTTTCGAATCAATATGTGAGCGTGGCAAAGGAAAACGCGTTTGACCAGTTTTAGTTGATTTTAATCGACTGGAAATTGGCCATTTTTCTAACGGTCTCAGAATTCGACGAAATTAGTTTTGTTAGGACCGTATCGTCAATACGAAGCTAGAAAATATTTTTCGAGGATTTTAAGAGTTAGTGTGTGGCCCCGGTAATTTGAAATGTACGTTTAAAATTCAATATAATGATTTAAATGTAAATTCAACGGAAACTGATCGAAACGGACGAATTGACTTACGTTATATATCCCATTGTGTTCGGAATGGGGGTAATTAGCTATGGACGACAGGCGGTGGGTTCGGTTTCGAGGTCGAAATAAGAAGTTGCTTTTTGGGATAATTAAATAATAATAAAATAAAATCAAAGGCCCCTACCCTCCCCTTATTCCCCTAGTCAACACGCCCCCCTTTTCATTCCAATCCCGATGCCAGAAAATCGAAAAAAAAAAGAAATATTTAAAAAAGAAATATTTGAAAAAGAAATATTTGAAATAGAAATATTTGAAATAGAAATATTTGAAAAAGAAATATTTGAAAAAGAAATATTTGATATAGAATATTTGAAAATAGGAATATATGAAGCCGTATTGATTAGATTGACGCCATTTTGACGTGAACGATATTTATATCGATTTTATTCATTTTATAATGAATATCGAAAGTGATTTCAAAATCTGATATTTTGAAAAGAATTGGACATAAATTCGAATTGAAATTGAATATAAATGAATTTGAATTGAAATCATTTTGAAATGAATTTAAAACGAATTTATATTGGAATATTCAATTTTGGTTTGAAATTGAACATGAAGTTGAAACCGTTTTGAAAATGAATTTAAAACGATTTATAAAGCACGTTTTGAATTGAAATCGATGAAGTATATATTATATATATAATATAATGGCCTGAATAGAACGCGCCGCGCCGCGGCAGTTCGCGAATTTCGACCATTGACTTCGAACGGACATTACGGGAGATCCGACTGTCGGATTCTCCTAAAACCGGAACCGTTGGGTTCGTATCGAAAAGAGCTTTCTAACGAATATTAGAAATTCGAAATCTAACGGTTGGATTTGGAATTATGTCCAAATCAAATTTGAAAAAGGTCGTTGTAAGTGCAGTTCGATGGCCGTTGATGGAAATCGACTGTACGGGCCTTGATAAAATTATTAAAAATAGTAATAATTTATGTAAAATCATAAGAAATGATTTAGAAAGAATTGGGATGAAATACTCCATATTTGAAAAGATAAAAATAGATTTTTATCGAAATGAACTAGTTTTGAACTAGAATTATAATTCTATTTATTTTTAAATAAATAAATTGAATTTGAAATGGTTTTGAAAATAACCAGAATTTCCAATGATTGCATTGGAATGGATTTGAATCGAAATTGTCTTCGAAATATTTCGATGTTGGATTTCGTGATTATACAGATATTGTTATGGAAATTTGAAAGATATTTATATATCGTTATTTCCAATACGATATTTGTTGGTCGTAGAATTTGATATTGAATATAAGCCGATATATTTTTTATTCAGAGCCTTGTGTTTAATATCAAATGTGATTTGGGTTTGTCGTGAATGGTGTCTTCATTAACACTGTTCTTGAACCCAGTTGAGAAAAGATTAAATCTTTTTATTTAGATTTAATGAAGTGTACCAATTAAACAATATTTAATTGGAATTGAATTGATATTGATTTTTGGGTTATCGTGAACAGTGTTTTAAATAACACTTGTTCTTTAACCCGATAATTAATGGAATGTGACTTTGGGTTTATCGTGAACCGTATGTTAAATGACACTGATTCTTTAACCCAGTTAGCGACTAAAACTAAGTGGAGTTTTAATGAATCTTTAATTAGATTGAAATAATCGAGAATGGAGTGTCACCAGTTTTGCTCCAAGCGTTAGTTAAATCTTTAATTAGATTTGAACAGGAAATGGTAATTGAATTTACCGATAACACCGTGGTGTTAGATATGAAGTATAACCAGTTTTACTTCATGGGATGAATAGGTTGGGATTGGGAAATTAAAATAAATGATTACTTCGGTAAGGTTCGTTAATCCCGACTAGTTGAATCGAAATTCAAAAGTAGATTAAAGAATAAATTTTAATGATTTATCTTTGATAAAATTAATGGGAACCTTTCTCTATGAATGTGAAATTTAGAAACTAACCGTCGGTTAGCTAAGCAGAATGGTTTTCTGAATATTGATCTGATGTTGGTTTCGGCCTTCGGGGTTAATATTTGGGGAATTATTCTCTTGATTAATTTACGGTTAGTGACTGATGAATTGGAATGAGGCGTATGCTGTGTTTGTGTAACACTTATTTATAATATACGCGAGTTATTCGGGAAGACCGGGTTTATCCCATTCTGAATAACTGATACGACGATAAGTCGAAGATGAAGACGGTGGTTGAAGACCGGAAGTCTTCACGTCATTAGGGTGATTACTGATGATCTTGATTGGGCTGTACACCCAAGAAGATGGAAACAGTTGGTGGTCGTCCAGATGTACATGGAGATCGATGGATATGCGGGGTACTAGGTGCCTCCGGTTTCGTTCAGACCCAGAACGGACTTGTAAATGGACTGTGTGTCTGACATTGGATTTTAGTCCGTGTGATTGATCTCTATTAAATATATATCTGTTTGGCGGCGGAGAATTTATTCTCTTGCTTAATGCCCTTCTCTGAGACGTACGAGCTCAGGGGTTATATATTGATGGATACCAAACGCATGGAGTGAATTGCTTGTGTGGCATGCCTAAGTGGCAATTGATTGAGGCTTCTGTTGAAAAGCAAAGTCTTGTGGTGATGATCAAAACACAGCCTGTGTGGCACAGCTTTGTGTAACGTGAATTCGCGAGCCTCGCACCCCGGTTGTGAACCAAAAAACGGGAGAGGACCTCAGGGAGGGCATGCGTTTCCTTCTAGCTAGGGTGGTGTCAGTGACCTACCAGCCCTGACATTTATATACTTTTCACCTGTGTGGTTGTTGCTGTTGCGAGGCGCCTCGGTTAGATCGGACGATCCGGGTCCGATGGAGCCATTCGTTGGCTCATTTACGCCCCAAAGGGCGGGGAAACGTATTGTTCAGGCACTATAATCCACATCGGTGGACCGGCCCTGTCGCTCCAAGGGGCAGTTGCGGCTGTTCCGGAGACATGGGCTAGATTGTCTCGAATCGGTTGAAGACGATCCCTGGCCTCGGTTCATAGATGGAAATCCAATTTCCAAATACGTGACATTTGCGGTTTTGATTGTAGAGCCTAGTATGGCGACATGATATATGGTACCCATGCCGCCTATGATTGATACTTATGATTTGAAGTTGTTTTATACACTATGCACTTATTATAGTATCAAATAATCTGTTTTAAACGTATCAAGCATTCTTTGGCTGTTATAAGGGAAAACCCTATCCCCCGGCTTGCGTTGCATTGTGTGATAAGACCTGGGTCTTATAACAGCTTCATTTTTCTTTATTTAGCATTGCGCTGTTGTTTTATGCACTGGTGTTCTTGGGAGGAAACCCATTCCGTGTTATACGGCTTGGTCCCTTGATTTACCTAACTTTAAAATAAAGAATAATAACTGTTTTAGTTCTCACACCAGTCCCATGACTGACCTGGAGTTTATTGTTTTAACCTAAACTCTGGGTGCCCTTATTTTCGACACGGGCAGCTAGTAGTTTTGGTTTTGCAGATTTATATTCACAGGATCCTG
This sequence comes from Allium sativum, assembly GCA_030737875.1. Lineage (NCBI taxonomy): Eukaryota > Viridiplantae > Streptophyta > Magnoliopsida > Asparagales > Amaryllidaceae > Allium > Allium sativum. Next base: position 858,831,602 of record CM060915.1, on the reverse strand, counting down.
GTTTACAGCTGGAATGATATCCGGAAAGCTTTGTATCCGTATATCTCCTTCTAGTTGTGTATCGTATTATTTTCCGCTGCTATGTAATTTATTGTAATCTCTGATATTTCTGGGTAATATTTATTTGTTTATACTCTGTATATTCTTGTATTCTGATGCATTGTTGTAATATACAATGAAATGTTCTTCCGTTTGCGTTCTATTTTGTCGTGTTCTCAAAACAATTCGTTCTTTCTCTCTCTCTTCGGAGACCGGGGAAGTTCGGGTCGTTTCAATTTATTCTCTCGTTTTGTATCTCTTTCACATATCAGAGAAATTACAATTAATAATATATTTCTACTGCGTCTCTCCTCTTTATCTCCATTACTTTTCTTTATACTTTCAATATGGTATCAGAGCACCACCGCCGAAAGGCTTAAACACTGAACTGAAAGTCCTATTTCTCCATTGTCAGTTGCATCACTCTTTTCCTCAGTTTTTCAGCTGCAGTTCCGTGCCTCGCAGACCTCTGAACAGCCATGGCAAATAACAATGAATCCACCTCTAATGTCTCTGGTAGCGTGGCCCATGATGCTCCGCCAAACTGGCACAACCTAATCAAACCAAAAAGCCATGTCATTACCACATCTCTGGATGAAGACAATTACATATTGTGGAAATATCAAATTGAAATTGCACTCAAAGGATACGGTTTACAAAATTACATAAAAGGTACGCTATCTATTCCACCAATTATGATTACTGATCAAGGGGGAAACACCATACCAAACCCCGACTACACAAATTTTCAAAAACAAGATAGTTTGCTATCGTCATGGCTCCTATCATCTATTAGTCTGAATATACTGTCACAAATCGTGGGGTGCAATTCATCATATGAAATATGGACCACTATAGAGCAGATTTTCAACTCACAATCCGCCGCACGTGTGATGCAATACAGAAGGGAATTACAAAACTCAAGAAAAGAGGAAATGAGCATGCAAGAATACTTAAGCAAGATAAAAAATTTGTGTGACAAACTGAATGCAGTGGGACACAAAATAAGTGACAATGAACAAATTCTCTTCATTACCGGCGGATTAGATGAAGAGTACGAGTCATTAGTTACGGTTATTGCAACTCAACAAACATTACCTGACTTACAGTTCGTTAGATCTGTGCTCCTCGCCCATGAAGGGAGAATAGACCAAAGGAAAACTGTACAAGGGGTTTTCTCTGCAAATTATGCTGTGGCTAAAAACAAGCAAATTCAAAGGAACAATAATTCAAATAAACAAGAAAGCCAGTATCAGAGAGGATACCAACCCCAGAGGGCATATCAACCACAGAGAGGTCGTGGACGAGGCAGATGGAACAACAACAACAGGGTAAAGTGCCAAATTTGTCAAAAATTTGGACACATGGCGAACCGCTGCTATTTCAGATACAATAGCGACCACAGTGAACCACAAACAGACCAAAACAGCCAAACACCAAGAGCAAACATGGCTGCCATGGACAATCAAAACAAAAGCGCTATTGGGGACAAAGGCAAAGGTCAAACCAGCAATGAAGGCAAGACTGATGAGGATGAACTGGACGACTGGTACCCAGACTCTGGAGCCACACATCATGTCACAAACAGGCTTCAGAACTTAAACATTGGAAGCAAAAGCTATACAGGTACGAAATCACTACACATGGGTAACGGCAACACTGCCAACATCACACACATAGGTAAAGGTACCATGCAGGGAAAAAGGCAACTTATGCTAAAAAATTTACTTAGAGTTCCCACTATTAACAAAAATTTATTTAGTGTTTCTAAGTTTGCTAAAGATAATAATGTTTTCTTCGAATTTCACCCCAAGTTTTGTCTAGTCAAGGACCTCCTAAGTCGAGAAATATTACTACAGGGTGACCTTCACGATGGTCTTTACAAATTTGGCAACTTGAAGACTGGGAATGCGTTGAATAAAGAAATATGGTGCAACAACGTAGACATCAGTAGCAGTTGCAATTATGATTCTCTTAATAATAGGAACAATGGATGTAATGATGATAACAATAATATAGTTGATTCTTGGCATATGAAACTTGGTCATCCCAGTTTGGAAACTGTTAGAAATGTTTTAAATAATAATGGAATTTATTTTGAAAATGTACCTGTGAAACACATTTGCACACACTGCCAACTTGGCAAAAGCCACAAACTGCCTTTTAGTAAGTCTGAAACCACGTACAACAAACCCTTGGAGCTTGTCGCAGCTGATTTGTGGGGACCAGCACCACTAAACTCATATCAAGGACACATGTACTATCTATCCCTTGTTGATGCTTATTCAAGATACACGTGGATATACATGCTAAAAAACAAATCAGAAACATGCAGTACAATCATTCAGTTTATAACTTTTATTGAAAAGCAGACCAACTGTAATGTAAAAGCTATACAAACAGATGGTGGGGGTGAGTTCAAACCACTCACAAATTTCTTCATCCAAAAGGGGATAAGACATAGGCTAACCTGCCCCCACACATCTGAACAAAATGGTTTGGTCGAAAGAAAGCACAGACATATAGTTGAAACTGGTTTAACATTGCTATCACAAGGGGCATTACCAATGAAATATTGGAACGAAGCATTCAACACTTCTGTGTATCTCATAAATAAATTACCCACAAAAGTGTTGAACAATAGAACCTCGCATGAAATGATATTCAATGAAAAACCAGACTATAAAATATTGAAAAACTTTGGGTGCCTATGCTTTCCATGCCTAAGGGACTACAACACGCACAAACTTAGCATGAGATCATGCCCATGCACTTTTATTGGTTACCCACAAAATCAAAAGGGTTATAAATGCTTGGCCAAAAATGGAAAAATCTATATATCAAGGCATGTCATATTTGATGAAAATGTTTTTCCACATGCAGATAAACAAGCCACAAAGGAAGAGTGCAGACAAGATCATGGAATCAAAGTTATCAATATGCCACCACTAATGGAGCAAGAGACAAACAATAACAACAACAAAGAGGGACACGACACATGCAACATACACACACATACAAGCAATAATCAAACAAACACAGACGATGGTAACAATGAAGAAACTTACAGTAATCAGCAAGAACATGAGAACGAGGAAAGCAACAGTGACAGAATCAGCCCAGACCATCAACCTCAAGCACAAGAAACACAAACCGGACATCATATGGTGACCAGATCAAAGCATGGGATTTTCAAACCCAAGGTATATAATCTATCAATGAATGAGGTTGAACCTGGAAATTATAGTGAAGCAGCCAAATCTGGAAAGTGGAAACACGCTATGAATGATGAATACAAGGCATTGATGAAAAATAAAACTTGGAGCTTGGTTGCACCACCCACTCACAAGAACATCATAGGATGCAGATGGACTTACAAAATAAAAAGGAAGGCGGATGGGACCACAGACAAATACAAGGCCAGACTTGTTGCTAAAGGATACGCTCAACAGTTTGGATTTGACTTTAACGAGACTTTTTCACCAGTCATAAAACCCACAACCATTAGAATCATTCTGACTATAGCTTTGTGTAAAAAATGGAATATCAAGCAATTGGACGTGAACAATGCTTTTCTAAACGGCGAGTTAACTGAAGAAGTTTATATGCAACAACTAGAGGGATATGAGGTTAACAATGGCGACAAACCTTTAGTATGCAAGCTGCACAAAGCTATATACGGCCTCAAGCAAGCGTCGAGGGCATGGTATGAAAAGTTAAAGCTAACCTTATCTAGAATTGGTTTCTCACAAATAAAATCCGACAACTCCCTATACATGAAAAAGGATAATGAAAATGTCATATACATCCTTGTATACGTGGATGACATGCTAATAACAGGGAATGACACACGGGAAATCAACAGGATCATAAAAGTTCTCGACCAAAGCTTTGCCATCAAAGATCTTGGCGAATTAAACTATTTCTTAGGGATTCAAATCAAAAGAAATGAAAATGAAATGTTCCTATCTCAACAGAATTATATTGCTGAAATCTTACAAAGGACCAACATGCATCAAGCTAAATCGCCACCAACACCTATGACCAGCAGTTCCCGCCTATCTAAATTTAAAGGTGAAGCCAATAATAACGCTACTCAATACAGAAGTATAATTGGAGCATTGCAATATGCAACAATTACACGACCAGACATATGCTATAGCGTAAATAAACTAAGCCAATACATGCAAAATCCTTTGTCTGAACATTGGATAGCCGTCAAGAGGTTATTGAGATACTTGCAAGGAACCAGACACCATGGAATAACAATAAGTGCCGATAAAGAAATGAACTTACAAGGATTTAGTGATGCGGACTGGGCTAATGACATTGATGACAGAAGATCCGTATCAGGATACTGCGTGTTTCTTGGCACAAATCTTGTCTCATGGTGCATCAAGAAACAGACAACCACATCGAGGTCAAGTACTGAAGCGGAATACCGTGCCCTTGCTAGCGCCACCGCTGAAATCTCATGGATTGAGTCGCTATTACACGAATAAGGTTTCACTCCTAAAAGAAAACCAGTCATCTGGTGCGACAATAGAGGGACAGTATCCTTGTCTCTCAATCCAACTCAGCACTCAAGATCAAAACACCTCGAGATAGACCTACACTTCGTACGAGAACGAACCCAAAGTGGAAAGTTAATGGTATGCCACATCCCATCATATTATCAGAGAGCTGATGTGCTTACAAAGCCACTATCGACAAAGAATTTTATGAGATTAAAAGAGGAATTAAGGGTGAGCGACAACGGCGGAATGAAGAAGACAGAAAAACCCAGTTTTGTTTGAGGGGAGCTAATGTTGGTTTCACACTTGAACCGCACCTCATTCCTTAATTTTAGCACGTGACCGTTGCTCCTTATTTCAGCATGTGAACATTGGGTCTTTATAGGAAAGTTCCTTAATTACAGCATAAATGTTGCTCCTTGATTTTAGCATGTGACCGTTGAGCAATCTTCTATTTATTCTCTCGTTTTGTATCTCTTTCACATATCAGAGAAATTACAATTAATAATATATTTCTACTGCATCTCTCCTCTTTATCTCCATTACTTTTCTTTATACTTTCAATACCAATCTCATCCGATGACTTTGCGTGTTTGTACTCTAGAGTGGAAGACACTAATGCAGCCTTAGAAGCTCAAAGACGGGATAGTGTCGTAATCCGTAATGATATAAATACAATGGCTAGACAAATGGATGAACTTCTTTTTAAACGAACTTTTTTTTAGTCTCCCGAATTGACAAGCGTCGCATAACTTATTTACCTTAAATTTCATTTTGGGTAATCCTCTAATTGAATCTAACTTTGAAATCCTAGAAATCTGTTTGAAATTTATATGGCCAAATCTCTTATGCCAAATCCAAGGGTCACTTGTATTAGCCATAAGACATAGGTTAACATCAGAAATTTTCAAACTTAATATATAGATATTTTTCTTTCTATGTCCTTCGAATATTATTTTTGAATTCATATCTTCTATAAAGCATTTATCTTTTTCAAAATTGATTTTATAGCCTTTATCGTAAAGTTGGCTTATACCCAGTAGGTTATGTTTTAAATTCCTAACTAATAAAACATCAGAAATAGTTGGGGCTTCAGAATTACCGACATTGCCAATGCCAACTATATATCCTTTAGAGTTATTACCAAAGTTGACCATTCCTCCATCATCATATTCTAGATTATTCAGTAATTCTGGATTTCCCGTCATATGCCTTGAACAATCACTATCCAATATCCATTTTTCCTTTTTGATCTCCATCATTTGTCCATTAGAATTTGAATTTTCAACATCCATGTAACATACCTTTCATGTATTGAACAACAATTTAGTAGATTACTTGATTTTTCAACATAATTGAATGCATACTGTTTTAACATTGATACAATACATGAATTAAAACTAGTATTATGAATTTTTTTCAAGATTTTCCATTTAATATTTTCAGAAATCAGATTATGAACTTTTTGAAAACCTATGCTCTGATACCAATTGTTAAGGATGTGGAATGCGGATCTTAAGGAAAAACTAACACTAGAGAGGGTGAATAGTGTTTTAAAGAGATTATGGAAAATTTAAACAATCTAGAATAACTATATAAATCACACAATGATGATCACATCAGAAATGATCACAAACACAGAAATAATCACAGACACAGATATTAGTAAATATAAAATGCAGAAAATGAAAGAACACACTGATTTTATGCTAGTTCGGGTTACTCCTACGTCTTGTCCCACGCAACGCTGGATTGGGCAGAGTTTTGTTATTATCAATATCCAAGTACAACACCCTTGATTTCACGGCTATAAGGTTAACACCGATTCCACCACCCTTGATTTCACGGCTACAAGGTTAACACCGCTCTCTTTCCTTGATTTTTGAGCAACAAGGAACACACCCTTTCCCAGACAATTACAATATCCCTAGAACTCTTCAATTAGCACTTCAAACAGAGAGTAGATGATAGAGAATGAAAAAAGAAGAAGAATGATATAAATTTTGTGGAAATCAGCAGAGTATAAGTGTAGAAATCAAGAAAATTAAGAATTTTAGTGGTGGTACGTAATGGGGTGAAGAAGAATGATAAAATTTCCAAATCAGCCGCTTTTTATAGTGTCTCAAGGTTTGCAACGCTTATGCAACGTTACAAATAGTGAAAAGACACTTCCTTTGAAAATTGAAAAAATAACGGTTATATGTCGACATGTCACTATGTCTATGTCGACATACCCCTTGTATATTTATTTTTAAAATCAAATTTCAAGTGTTTAAACTAATATATATATATATATATATATATATATTCTGGAAATTCTTGAATCAGAACTAACTTACAAATGAAGTTTCTAAAGTATAAAAACATAGTGATATAAATATATTTATAAAGTTATATGATTTAAAACTATATATATTATAAACATATTATTATAAAAATTTATAAACTATATATATTTGAAATCATTAAGTAAAATACCTATAATAATTTGAAATCATTTAGAAAATAAATTTAAGAATGCTTTGAAAAGGAATTTAAAAAGGAATTTGAAAACATAATTTGAAAGTGCTTACCCGAGTTTTACATATAAACTAAACTCTATTTACTTGATGATCTTGAGCTCTGGAAATCTTGATACTCATGAGTCTTGGATCTTTTTGAATCTTGAATCTCTTGGAACTCTAAAACTGTGCAGTCTTTAGAAATTTATCATGGATACAAAACCTGCATATATATGTATATATATATATATTCTAGATAAAGATGTCATTATATATTTTATAATTAATTAATAATGATAATTGAATTTAGGTTGTTGTCATCAAAACTCAATATTTCAACAATCTCCCCCTTTTTGACGATGACAACCTTGATTTATTAAATATTCATACGTGTTTACCTGTTTAATGCATGTTGATCTAATTCTTCGAATACTCCCCCTTTCACCATGAATCATATATATAAATTCTACATACTCCCCCTTAAACTAAGCCTAACTAATCCCTATTTTATAATATTCCCCCTTTGTCATCAACAAAAAGAATCTCTAAATATACAACCCTTAGATCTATATAAATGTCCTTAATTTACTAAGATACTTATGATTCCTTCTAAGTTTTTACCTATATATATATATATATAACTTAAGATTATGCTATTATAGTCTCTAAAACTATGCTATAATACTTATTCTATATTTCTATATCTATACTATTAAATCAGAAAAGTATTGAACATAAACACTAAAATAACCATACAAAGCAAACATTGTACATAATATAAAAATTAAAACGTCTACGAATACATGGATTAACGAATAAACGAGAAAGCATAAACGTTTAATTATTCTTAACTATTGGGGATTTGTGAATTGGGCAATGCAGATAATGGAGACATAATTCCCCGCTTTGCTCAACTACATTCCCTTCTCTATCGGAACAAACTTTGCCAACGCATATGACTTGATCCTCCTCCTCCGTGCCTTCAGTTTGTGCTTATTCTTCCTCCTCTTCAACCATTTCTTCCTCTTTCACTATTGGATTATCATCTTCGATGATAATCAGATTAGTGTGATTATCCATAACAAATTTTTGTAGATTTCGCATGATTTTTCCTTGTTTCACATGCTCTTGATTCATCCTTATTTGTAATAGTTGAATTTTAGCGAGCATTTGTAGTACATTCTCCTTTTCTTCTTCAAATTTCATCACATGAGCAAGAGTAGTATGTTGAAACGGACCTTCGGATGGTCCGACGAACAAATCAGGATTGATTTGATCGTTATAATTAGTGGAGGCCAGTATTTCATTTGGTTTTTAATTTTTTCAGAAATGAAATGAGAAGATGAAGAAGAAAAATTGAAATAAGAAGTTTAAATAGATGTTGTAACTACCTTTTGATGGGAATTAATTTTAAAAAATTAATAGTTATATGTCGACTTGTCAAAATGGGTATGTTGACATATGCTTCTTTTTTATTTTAATTTTTCTGATTTTTATTATATTTTATATTATACTAATATATTAAATTATTCTATTTCACTTAAAGAACAAATGCCTAATTCTCTTCTAAATTTAGTAAATATTGCTTCATTTAAAGGTTCTATTAACATGTCTGCTATTTATTTTTCTATTTCTACAAATTCAAGCGAAATTTTCTCTTTACTTACATTATCTCTCAGAAAACGATGTCATATATCTATATATTTAGTTCTTAAATGATGAGTTGGATTTTCAGATATATTTATAGCGCTTGTATTATCGTAGTATATTGGTGATTTATTTATTTTTAATCCAAAATCATTTAGAGTTTGTTGCATATATATTACTTGTGAATAAGCCAAAGTAGTTGATATATATATAGCTTCGGTTGTTGAGAAGGATACTGTATTTTGCTTTTTACTAAACCAGGAAACTAGTGAATGTCCTAAGAAGTGACTTGTTCCACTAGTACTTTTACGATCATATTTACATCCCGCATAATCAGCGTCACAATAAGAGATTAAATCAAATGAATAATCCTTAGGATAATATAATCCAAAATGTAATGTATGTTTTACATATCTGAGAATACGGTTACGACTTCCAAATGTGTTCCCTTTGGTTGCGATTGATATCTTGCATAGAGGCATATACTATGCATTATATTTGGTCTACTAGCGGTTATATATAATAATGATCGTATCATACCTTTATATAATTTTTGATCAACGTCTTTTGATGTATCATCTTTACTTAGGGCTATATTGGTTCCCATTGATGTTGGTCTCCCATTAGTTGTAGTTAAATTATATTTATTGATTAAATCTCTTGCGTATTTTTCTTGATTAATAAATATTCTATTCTTCAATTGACAAATTTGTAAACCTAATAAGAATATTAGCTCTCCCATATGACTCATCTCAAATTCCTGGGTCATAATATCTAAAAATTCTTTATTCATTTGGTTATTGGTTGATCCAAACATTATATCATCAATGTATATTTGTAATAACTGAATATCGTTTTTATTTCTTTTAATAAACAGTGTATTATCTATCTTACCAATCTCAATGTTTGATTGTAATTAATATGTTCTTAATCAATCATACCATGCTTTAGGAGCCTATTTTAATCTATATAATGCTTTCTTTAATTTATATACATGATTTGGTAACTTTTCATCTTCAAAAAGAGGTGGTTGCTCTAAATATACGTCTTCTTTAACATATTCATTTAGAAAAGCATTTTTAACATCCATATATAATTTGAAATTATTACTATTAGCAAAAGCTAATAATATCCTAATTGCTTCTAATCTTTCGACGGGGGCAAACGTTTCATCATAATCTATTCCCTCTTCTTAAGTATAACCTTGTGCTACTAATCGTACTTTATTTCTTAGACCTCATAGTTTTATCCTCTGGTCTAGGAACAAGTTCCCATACGTCTAGGTAAACTGATTCAATTCTTCTTGCATAGAAAGTATCCATAAATCGTCAAATGATTCTTCCTTTGGATTCTTAGGTTCGATAGTTAAAATAAAGGCTGAATTACTCATATTATTTAGTTGGTTTCTAGTTCTAACAACAAATTCAATATATCGTTAGATATTTTCTACAGGATGATCTCTTAAAAATCTAATTCTTTTATTTGGTTGATTATTTTCATTAATTTCATTTTCACATTCATCTTCATTGTGTTGTGTTATATTTTTATAGTTTTCGTCAAAGGATACATTTAAGGTTTCTTCTATAGTATTAGTTCTTAAATTTAAAACTCTAAATGCTTTTCTTCTCTTTGAGTATCCAATAATATTCCTTCATCAGATTTAGAGTCAAATTTGTCTAAATTTTCTTTAGTATTAATAATAAAACTTTTGCTTCCAAATATTTTAAATATGATACTTTTGGTTTCTTATTATATAAAAGTTCATATGGTGTTTTATGAGTTAAGGGTCTTATTAAAATTCTATTTAATATATAACAAACTGTTGCAACTGCCTCATCCCAAAAATTCCTTGGTAAATTATTATCAGATAACATAGTTCTCGCACACTCTTGAAGTGATATATTCTTACATTCAACTACTCCGTTTTGTTGAGGGGTTCTTGGGAAAGAAAAATTATGGGTTATCCCCTTTTGATTACAAAACTTTTCAAAATTTTGATTTTCGATCATCCAACTTGATCATTACGTATCGTTTTGATTTTTAAAGATAACAAATTTTGAATTCTTTTAATATAGGCTTTTAATTGATCAAAAGCATCTCTTTTATTTTTAAGAAACAAGGTCTAGGTAAATCTAGAAAAATCGTTGACTATTACGTAAACATATATGTTGTGATTTATTGATTGAGTTTAGGATGGACCAAATAGATCCATGTGAATTAACTCTAATGGTTTCAAGGTTGTAATTTCCTCATTTGATTTAAATGAACTTCCTCTTAATTTCTCAAATTGACAAGCGTCGCATAACTTATTTACCTTAAATTTCATTTTGGGTAATCTCCTAATTGAATCTAACTTTGAAATCCTAGAAATGTATTTGAAACTTATATAGCCAAATCTCTTATATCAAATCCAAGTGTCACTTGTATTAGCCATAAGACATAGTTATCATCAAAAAAATTCATATTTAATATATAGATATTTTTTTCTATCTCATTCGAACATTATTTTTGAATTCCTCATTCTATAAAGCATTTATCTTTTTCAAATTTGATTTTCTAGCCTTTATCGTAAAGTTGGCTTATACCTAGTAGGTCATGTTTTAAATTCCTAACTAATAAAACATCAGAAATAGTAGGGGTTTCAGAATTACCGACATTGCCAATGCCAACTATGTACCCTTTAGAGTTATCACCAAAGTAGACCATTCCTCCATCTTCATATACTAGATTTTTTAGTAATTCTGGATTTCCCATCATATGCCTTGAACAACCACTATCCAATATCCATTTGTCCTTTTTGATCTCCATCATTAGTCCATCAGAATTTGAATTTTCAACAGCCATGTAACACACCTTTCATGTATTGAACAACAATTTAGTAGATTACTTGATTTTTCAACATAATTGAATGCATATTGTTTGAACATTGATGCAATGCATGAATTAAAGCTAGTATTTTGAATTTTATTTCTCGCGAAACTCTTTTTGTAAATGTATATTATCATGCATACATTTTCGGATGGATATCATACCTACTAGGTTTGAAGGATATGATGAAATAGGTTTTAAAATGGGTATTGTTATTGACACTTCAACTATTGTTAAGAGGGGGTCATTTTTTAAAAACACTCCACTCTTTGAAAAATTGTTAAGGGGCTACACAAACATATTATTTCACACTACTCAATATTCCTGGATTGCCCCTTTAAATTAGATTTAAAAAAAAACTTATTCGATAAGGGAAACTGAATTAAAATAGGCAATTCGTCACCGCTGCACCGAATGCAGCACGTAATCCATTATATATGAATTCGATAGTGTTATGTCGAAAATTAATAACCATTTTAGTGCATTGCCTCCGTAATAATAAAATTGGCATATTTATGTCAATCAAAAAAAAATGTTCGATCTTATTCCCCCGCAAACGATTATCCTTTAGGGTTTTTTTTTGATATATGTGAATCGAAAAAAAATTACTACGGGCCTTGCAATATTTGTTAAGCTAAATTACCATTATTTGTTGTGGAGCTAAATGGATAATAAGGTAAAATTACATTTATTTGTTAAGGGGTTACTTTTATAATTGGTACTCCCCTTAACCATTTTTGAAGAAAAAAAAAATTAGTCCCCCCCTTAACAAAATTTGGAGTGTCAATAACAATGCTCTTTAAAATAGAATTCGTACCAAGACTAAAAGTGGAAGCAGTCAGAGGGAAAAAGAACGCGCCAGTTAGGGGTCGAACCTACGACCTTCTGCTTAGGAAACAGACGCTCTATCCACTGAGCTACAGGCGCTTTTTATTAAAAGATTTTGCAAAAGTTTAAATAATAAGAATCCAACATATAAAAAATAAGGAGCATTCCAATAATTGAACTTGGGACCTCTCACACCTTAAATGATAATTATACCACTAGACCAAATTCCTTAATGAAAATTAAAGAAAAATTGAATTTATTTATTTAGTTTTCACTGTAGATCATAAATTTAAAGATTTTTCCTTGTATGTTCCTCTATAATGCAAAATTCACGGAGTTAGCAAGGTATGTCAAAGCATAACTAGCAAAGCAATTACTGTTATAAGTAGATGAAATACTGATAAGTGTATATTAGCATAAAATGCTTTTTTCACATCATAATAAACTGATCTAGTATTATCCGTCTAATTTCTAATAACTTATATTAGTGCAAATTCGTGCTACGTACACGAGGTGCACCACATAGATTATTTAATAACACATTTTTAGAATATTTTATATGGATATAGAAGTGTATGTATGAATATTAGTTTTGCATTGGTCCTTTCCTTTGACAAATATTTGTTGATAAATATTTGTAAGTAAACAAAATATAGAAATATTTTGAGCATAATAGCCTAAAAAATTCCAACACAACTTCCATTCTCTAAGCATGCTTACTGCTTTTTGAATTTAAGATATGCATTCAACATGGGTTTATCCTATAGTTAGTAAATAAATTCAAATATACATGTAGTTTGGGGGTATAATGATGTTTCAAACCCAAAAGAAGGAAGTTATGTTTAAAATGTTTCATCCTTGGTTGGACCTAACAACATTTCAACATTTGAATTAATACTTTCTAATATCATCAAAAACTAAAATTATCTAGGAGAATATTAAAATACCTTTGAAATATCATATTCTTTTGTACCCCAACATAATACGACATAAGGAAAATACATATAATAAATACAATATGTACTCTAATTTTTGGAAAAACTGAATAATAATATCTCTCCATTAGGTATTCATGCCAACTTCATGGACGAACAATATATCATCCATCACAATTCAAAGAGAAATTACATGTCACCATAACTAAAAATACTTAAGGATACATTTAAGAGTATTTTGGATAACATTTTATTAAAAATAGCAATAAATCTGAATGCTATAAGAAAACACATTGGATAAAGTAAACTATAAAATATAATTCATTATTATCTAGAAAGAATAATTATAATTATATTGAATTTAACAATTTCATAATAATTTAATTTTACTAAATAACGGAATGGATTTGTTATATTATAGTGCATGAAACAAATATTTTTAATTAGGGTGCTTACATGTAAAAGTAGTAAATATTGAAATTGAATTTGGAGTGATATATAGTGAAGAAACTGGTATTAGAAAATGCACGAAGGAGATAAATATTACGAATTAAGAGTTGTAAGAAATACGGTTTACTTAAAAATACATTATATGTTTTCTTAAAATTTGATTTACAAAAAAATCAAATAAATAGTAAAATTGAAACAATTATTATACTTCTCCTCGTTCATCAAACAAATATTCCTTAATGACTAAAATATATTTTCTTCTAAATTTGATTCTTTATCATTAATTTCTTACTTTCACTTAATACAATATTGACAAATGTAGTTTTGACTATAATTTTAGTAATTTGAACTAAAAATAACAGCTGGAATTATACAATAATAGAACTGCTATCTGTGAAACAATACTTATACATAAGAACCTAATAGGAGTTGACTTTTAATCGCTGGAATATATATATATATATATATATATATATATATTCAAAAATTACAAAGATAAAGTAGAATTGAAGAAATATCACTGAATTGAAATAAAATGTCAGAAAAAAAGGGCAATCATTTTTGCATAGAATCCTTGTACTAGACCCAATGGTCATGGGAAACAACCGAATAAATACAAAAAACTTGTATTGAAAATGGGGGAAAAGGAAAAGATTTTTTTAAATATAAAGGGATAATAAATGCAAGATTACTACGTATAGAAATGTGAATGCTACAAATAGAAACATACGAAATGAGGATCTATATGTAATAAATCCGATAACCTACTTAATAATAACCAAGCTCGTAACCCTACAGATCAAAATAAAATCGTAAATTACATAATTTTAGGAACATATTTAGAAAAAGGTCAATAATCTTAAATCTTAAATAGAATAATAAATTTAACACTGAATTAAGGGGGAAAAAATAGAATATAATTCAAACCTTTAAATCATGTTTCATGGATCTAATTATCCAAGATTTTTAGGTATCCTAAGATCTGCAACTTTGAAAGCAAGGTAGAAATACCATGCCATACGTCAGCAAAATCATAAATAATTTTATAATATACCAAAGTTAAGAACTATTTGTGAATGAAATCGAATTATAAATTTTATAAAAATTCAAAAGATCGATCATACCAGAATTATCATGGAGATAAAATCAAAACTACTTATTTTCAACTAAATAAAAACTACTAGAGTAACCTTTTCGAAGAATGATATCTATTAACCTTATTTGTATAACCATGATCTATAAATGAACCATTTCCTAAATATTGAGAAACATTTTGTTAAACATGTTAATTTCTTTTAATGCAAATAAAAGAGTAGTCCAATTCTTATAAACAAACCTGAAATTAAATAGAAAGTCAAAAGAATGAAGCATAATATAAAATATGGAAGAAGGAATTCTATTATTAGATCTAAAGAATTAAAATTTCCACTTCGATTCAAAGGAAAAAACGTAGGATATGATAGTATCTACGAAATTTAAATATTACTATATAAGTTAATAAAATTAAAGCATAAGGGAATAATTATGCATGGAACATTTCTAAATATCCAAAATAGAAAATGATTATCTAGTAAAGAAATTGTGAAAAAAAAGTAAGAAATAAAGATGGAATTGGGACAATTTAAAATAGCATAAATATAAAATGAAAGAGATATTTAATAAAACAGAATTTGAAGCATTCCATTTTCATTGAAACCCACCATATTTAATGGTCACTAATTCTATTGATTAACATCTGAGTGCAAATTCTACAAGTGGAATGGCTAAAAGGAAAAAATGCAAAATTATAGCTGTAGTTTTAATCAACCTAAAATTAAATAAAAAACCAAAAGAATGAAGCATGCGATAAAGCATGGAAGAATAATAAAGTTTCGACTTTGATTCAAAGGAAAAAAATCTAGGATATGATAGTATTTATGAATTTTAAATTTTACTTTAGATAATAAGTTAATAATATAAAAGCAAAAAAGAAAAAAAAAGCATGGAACAATTCTGAATAACTAAAATAGAAAATGATTATCTAGTTAAGAAATTTTGAAAAATAAAATTAGAAGAGATGATGAAAGTGGAACATTTTAGAATAGCTGAAATAAAAAATGAAAGTGATGTTTAATAAAGCAGAATTTTAAGTATTGAAGCCGCCATATTTTTATGATGACTTATTCTATATATTAACATCTAAATGTAAATTCTAAAAATGGAATCGCTAAAAGGAGCTAAATGTAAAATTATAGCTCCAATTGCTTTGAGAGATTCATTTGGACTAAGAATGAATATGGAGTAGGAAGGTAAAAATTCAAGTACTAAACTTAGTATAGATAAGTGATTTGCAGTTATGCATAATTTCATGATATAAATAGTGTAACGACCCAGATTTTTGGTCGATTTTTTTTTTGAATATTTAAATATTTATTTTAAATATTGAGTTGATAGTATAAATAGATTTTTATATTGAGTTATCGATTTAATAATCTAAATACGATTAGTTCGAATATATATATGTAATTGTCATAATACGAGAATCTGAAAATTTCAATTCGAAATTTTATTCAGAGTCAAAATGATTCAAATGATTAATAGAAATTCTATCTGAATAGAAACAATAATAATAGTAATTTATTATAAAAGAGTTGATTCGTTTTGAATTTAAATCAAATTATATCGATTTAATATGGTATTTAATACATCGAATTTAAATTTTATAATTTATCCCGTTAAGTTTAGAATAGTGTTATGAAATTGAAACGACAGTCGTTACGTCAAAGTAGCGGTTCGTGAGTTCAAATTGTGTAACAACCCAGATATTCTGAGCCAATTTTAAATTTTTATTTTGGCAATTTTAGCGAATTTTGATTATTTAAAATTAATTATTTTAAATAATAACGACGAGAAATTTATTTTTGAATAGAATTGGAACATATATATTTATTTGAATTGTCATTAGAATATAAATAATTTATTTTAAATATAAAAGGAATAGAAAATGGCGCGGTAGTTTGAAAATTCGATTTTAAATTTCAAATGAATGTACCGGGTGCAAAATAAACCGAATTTTAGTGAAACCAAAAATATTTGAATCTAATTGAGAATATCTTTCCAACGAATCCGAAAAATTGAAATTTCATAGCGGGAATCAAAAGATATGTCCAGTTGAAAATTCAAAATAGTCGTTATGGAATTCTGGCCCTTAAAAATGGGAATTTTGCAAACGACCTCGGTTTTCTACGAAACCACTTTTGTTGGATCCGTGATGTCAAGTTATTGCTAGGTTTCAAAATTCGTAATTTTTCGAATCAATATGTGAGCGTGGCGAAGGAAAATGCGTTTGACCAGTTTCAGTTGATTTTAATCGACTGGAAAATGGCCGTTTTTCAAACGGCCTCAGAATTCGACGAAATTAGTTTTGTTAGGACTATATCGTCAATACAAAGCTAGAAAATATTTTTTGGGAATTTTTAGAGTTCATACGTGGCCCCGGTAAATTGAAATGCGCGTTCAAATTCAATATATAGAGTTATATTTTGATTTGAACGAAAACTGGTCGAAACAGTCGAATCAGCCTATGATACATATCCCATTGTGTTCGGAGTGGGAGTAATTAGCTATGGACGATAGTCGGTGGGTTTGATTTCGAGTTAGAAAATAAAAGTTACTTTTTGAAATTAAAATAAATAATAAAACATATATAATTCCCTTATACTCTTCCCCCTCTGTCTTCTCAGTCCCCTACATCTGATTTTTTTTTTTAAAAAAAAAGAGAAGAGGGAGGAGGAGGAGTCGCTCCTCCGATCAGGGAACCGTCGCGCCTCAGGCGCTGGCCACCCGCCCCTCCTCTCTCCAGCTACCCTCGCTCTCCTCGAACCCCTAAACACCCCCAACCGAAACCCTAGCCGCTCCTCTGACCAAGACGGCCACCGCCCCTTCCCCGAGACCACCTCCGATGGCCAGCAGCCCGGCGCCGCCCCTAGCCGCCATCCCGACTCCCACCGGCCTCAGTGGACCCCCCCTCCAATATCCAAGACCCGATTTCTACACTGATATGTGAGTTTTCTTGTTTATCTTTTTTTATTTATTTATTTTTGCTATTAAAATTTTGTATGAACCACTATGATTATAAAGATATTTTTTTATGAAAGGATTTTTAATGTGAAAAGCTCGGTTTCTTAATGAGAAAAGCTCAGATTTTATATTTGAAAAGCTCGGATTTTCATATAACAGAAGTATAGATTTTTATATAAAGAAAGTCAAGATGTTTGATTATAAAAAGGATTTGACTTCTGCTTTTGAAATGGTAAGATTTTTAAGGAAGTAAAGTTTTGATTTTTAATTTAGAAAAGGTTAAATCTTTAATCTAGAAAAGTTTATATTTTTAATAATAAAATGAGATTTTAATATAGTAGAGATAATAAAAATTTTATTTTTATAGTATAGAAAGATTAAAAATATGATTTTTATATTATATAACTAATAAAAATTTGATCTTTATATATGTAGCGAAATAAAAATATAATTTTTATTATATATATGTTGAAGCAAAAATGTGATTTTTATATGAGTGGCGATATAAAAATATAATTTCTATTATGAAGTTGGCGTGACAAAAATATAATCTTTGTTATGAAGAGAGGAAAATAGAATTTTTATCTATATAATAACGGTGTAAAAATAGAATTTTTATCTATATAATAGCGGTATAAAAATAGAATTTTTATCTATATAATAGCGGTGTAAAAATAGAATTTTTATTTATATAGTAGAAGTGTAAAAATGTGATTTTTATATACATAGCAATACTATAAAAATGTGATTTTTATATATGTAGTGGCAACGGACAATGAAATTGACAAAAAGGCGAGCACGACGAAGATTTCTACATAAGAAGAGTCGTGGCGGTTGGTTTAGCTAATCGGTGAGAACTTCTCACTTTAAATTTCATTTTCTAGTTAAAATATATACTAGGATGCAGACGGTGCTTAGCAGCACCCGACACCCGTCGTCCACAGACCATGGACGGCTTGTTTGTTTGATTGATGTGTTGTGAAAATTGATTGTGTTGTGAAATGATTGATAATAAAACGTTCAGGTGTTGAAATAATTAATTATTGTTAAAAATATAATTTTTAACGTGAATGTGAATAAATAAATATTCATTTACAAACCGGACGGTTTGTTTATGTACACCTATTGGAAGGATATTGATTGGGACGATAAATTTTACACATCGCCCAACTGTACAAATAATATTCAGTGTTTGTGGATTGAAACCCCACACGGGTGTTGGGATGATATTTGACGTACACTAATCCCAATTGTTTAGTTGTATGTCGATCGATTGGTCGACAGACTGTGTAAGCGTTAATTATTTATATTTAATGCTTATGCAGTTATGTGGTGCACTTTGGATGATGGTTGATTATTTATCGTTGCTATTATATACATGTGTTGTATGGAATCCATATAATTAACATTATATGGTAATTGATTGGGCCTCATTCCAATTGGGAAAATAAAGAATATTATGAAATATATATTCATGTGTTGAATCGAATAAATATATATTTATGTGTTGAATAGAATAAAGAATATTCATGTGTTGAATAAAATATATATTCATATGTTGAGAAAAATATTTTAAACGATAAAATTTACATCTTTATCATAATTTTATAAAATATATTAAATAGTAAAAATAGTCATGTGTTGAGAATATTCATGCGTTGAAAGAAATATAGATTCCTATGCTGAATAGAATAAATATTCATTTGTTGAATAGAATAACGAAGTTATTGAAATATACGAAGTCGTGTTGATTAGAGATGCGCCATTTTGACGCGAACAATATTTATATCGATTATATTCGTTTTTATAATGAATATAGAAAAAGAAGTGATTTCAAAATATAACGTTTTGAAAATATTATCATTTATATAGTAATGATATGAAATATTCAATTTTGATTCGAAATTGAATATGAAGTTGAAATCGTTCCGAAAACGAATTTAAAACGATTTATAAAATATGTTTTGAAAGGAAATCGACGAAATATATATAATATATATATTATATATACAATGGCCTGAATAGAACGCGCCGCGCCACGGTAGTTCGCGAATTTCGACCATTGACTTCGAATTGACGTTACGGGAGATCAGACTGTCAGATTCTCCTGAAACCGGAACCGTTGGGTTTGTATCGAAAAGAGCTTTCCAATGAATATTAGAAATTTGAAATCTAACGGTTGGATTTTGAATTATGTCCAAATCAAATTTGGAAAAGGTCGCTGTAAGTGCAGTTCGGTGGCCGTTATTTAAAACCGACTGTACGGGCCTTGATAAAATTATTAAAAATATTAATAATTTGTGTAAAATCATAATATACGAATTGGAAAGAACTGGGATGAAAAATTCCACATTTGAAAGAATAAAAATATATTTTTATCGAAATGAACTAGTTTTGAACTAGATTTGAAATGGGTTTTGAAAATAATCAGAATTTATCTTCGGAATATTTCGATGTTGGATTTCGTGATTATATAGATATGGTTGTGGAAATTTGAAAGATATATTTTATATCGTTATTTCCAATATGATATTTTTTGGTTTCAGAATTTGATATTGAATATAAGCCAGTATATTTTCTATTTAGAGCCTTGTATTTAATATTAAATGGGATTTTGGGTTCGTCGTGAATGGCGTCTTAAATAACACTGTTCTTGAACCCAGTTTAGAAAAGAATAAATCTTTTAATTAAGATTTAGTGAAATTGTCCAGTTAATTAGTGTTTAATTGGAATTGAATTTGAATTGGTTTTTGGGTTTTATCGTGAGCGGTGTTTTGAATAACACATGTTCTTTAACCCGATTAACAATAAAAAGTGATTTTGGGTTTATCGTGAATCGTGTTTTCGGAGACATTGGTTCTTTAACCCAGTTAAATGTAGGATATTGATTGTTGAGAAGATTAAAACTAAGTGGAGTTTTAATGAATCTGTAATTAGATTGAAATGTGAATTGATAATTTAAATTATCAAATTTGGAAAGTGATCGAGAATGGAGTATCCCTATCGAGAATGGAGTATCCCTAGTAATTGGAATTGAATTTGAATTGGTTTTTGGGTTTTATCGTGAGCGGTGTTTTGAATAACACATGTTCTTTAACCCGATTAACAATAAAAAGTGATTTTGGGTTTATCGTGAATCGTGTTTTCGGAGACTTGGTTCTTTAACCCAGTTAAATGTAGGATATTGATTGTTGAGAAGATTAAAACTAAGTGGAGTTTTAATGAATCTGTAATTAGATTGAAATGTGAATTGATAATTTAAATTATCAAATTTGGAAAGTGATCGAGAATGGAGTATCCCTATCGAGAATGGAGTATCCCCAGTTTTGCTCCAAAGCGATAGTTAAATCTTTGATTAGATTTGAACGTGAAATGGTAATTAATATTTACCGATAACACCGTGGTGTTAGATATGAAGTATTCCCAGTTTTGCTCCATGGGATGAATAGGTTGGGATTGGGAAATAAAATAAATAATTACTTCGGTGTGGTTCACTAATCTCGACTAGTTTGGAAAACCATAATATGGTTTGAAATGATATCCAAAGGAAGATTAAAGAATAAATTTAGAAGAATTTATCTTTGATAAAATTAATGGGAACCTATTCCCTAATGATGTGAAAATTTGAATAAAGGAATATTCTGAATTGGAATGAGGCGTATGTTGTGTTTGTGTAACACTTATTTATTTTATACGCGGGTTATTCAGAAAGGCCAGGTTTATACCCATTCTGAATAACCGATTCGACGATAAGTCGAAGATGAAGACAGTGGTTGAAGACCGGAAGTCTTCACATCGTTTGGATGATTATTAATGATTTTGATTGGGCTGTACACCCAAGATGAGTGTAACACCCCACGTCCATTAATGTCACTCACGAAGGGATTGCATTAACTTCCATGGAGGTTATAAGTGAATATAGAACAGAAAAATTACAACAAGACAGATAGTAAATAGTACTTGGAAATCTAAAACTTCATTTTATTGCAGCGGAAATTAAACATGTTTTTTACATCATAAAACCATAGATCATAACCAAGTACAATATCCATCTTCATAAAACAAAATACATAATCCCATTACATAAATAGCCATTAAAAAGATAACAAGCTGGACTTTACTTCAATGGTCCAAGCTTTCCAAAGAGAGATGAAGCAATTCAATCAAACTCCACAAGAGCTGGGCCCAACCTGAGGACCTGGAGGGGGAAAAAAGGATAGAAATAGAGGGGGTCAGACATAAAGTCTGGCGAGTATGATAATTCTAACAATACTATTATCAAAATAACTAGACTAAGGCATAAGCTGGAAGACAAGTAAATGTCTATGAACTCTTAGGAAGATAAAGATAGCATTTAAGACAACGTTAAAGATAACGGTAAAGGCACACCTAATTACTAACGAATGATTACTACACTGCACCGCACATTACTACACTGCACCACACCAGTCACCCTATTGTTTGATCCCACTTGCTTCACACAGAAACTTTATAAATAGCCTTACGTACCCCTAGCTGACTACATAAGTGATGTCTGCCCCTATCTCCACTAGGTGTACCCCACTACCCACTTTCGATCGGCTCCCTACTTGTAGATACCCGTGCTGGCCCCACAGTGGGGTGTATCACTCCCCTAAAGTGGCAACCCGATACAACTTGAGAATGCACGGCTTATACCTACACGATGCGACAACGTCTTACCTACCAGCCCGGGTCCACACACGCATACGAAACCCGTTGGACTTGCGTTGCCACCGCTCCCCGTTTTGGCCTCTTACAGTCAAACCCAGCATGCGTGTCCCGTTCTCGACTTGGGTCGAGCCCATAAAGATAAGTTTGGGATACTGGTCGAAATGGGCCCCCACAAGCTACCCACCTAAGCTTGTCACTAGTATATCCCACTTAACCCTCTTAGTCATATTCATTTACATGTGTGTTTGGTTAAGTCTTACTAATCGTATTTCACATGCCACTAAGGGCACCCCCTAGATTCCTCGTGCCACCCAAGGCACCTACTTAACCCCCATGTCCCACTTTACATGTTTATCTGGTTAAGTATTTCTTAATTCATTCAGGCCATAACCTCATAAAGACCTCTCACATTAGACTGGCATTTATGGCAGCTGGATTTGCCGGGCGGGTCCGGGCAGTCTTTGTAATAACCCGGAAATTCTGGGCCAGTTTAAAATTTTTATTTTGGCAATTTTAGCGAACTAAAAATTCGATTTTTATATATTGAATAGCGAACTAAAAATTCGATTTTTATATATTGAATAGCGAACTAAAAATTCGATTTTTATATATTCACAGGATCCTGGTTTACAGCTGGAACGATATCCGGAAAGCTTTGTATCCGTATATCTTCTTCTAGTTGTGTATTGTATTATTTTCCGCTGCTATGTATTTAAATGTAATTTAAATCTCTGATATTTCTGTGTAATATTTATTCATTTATACTCTGTATATTCTTGTAATCTGATGCATTGTTGTAATATACAATTAAATGTTCTTCTGTATGTGTTCTGTTTTGTCCTGTTCTCAAACGATAGGGCGTTTCGAACGGCCTGGATCGGTTTAGCGACTGGTTCGGACCGAGCGAGATTTCCATCTCGTCACAGTCTTACACCATAAAAGAGTCTAACCTCGTGTCTTCACAACTGTTATGCTTTAGTTTAGGCCTAGGACCTCTCACATTGGGCTGACATTTGTGACCACTGGATTTGCCGGGCGGGTCCGGGCAGGTTTACGTCACAAACGAGTCCAACCTCGTGTCCTAAGCATTGATTAACACTTAAAATCTTTTACCCCAGTTTTAATAATTCCCTATTCAAATTATTAATTAAGTCAACTTTTAATGATGTCCATAATTGACTCAATTATGGCCACCCACTTATGACATGCAAAATCATATCAATTGCACCCCAACTTTTTAATATTAAATCCTTAATATTACCCCTACCCCACGTTTTTACATTCGCTTATTCAACGCATAATATAGGCTAGACTTGAATAGTCTAACAAATAGCACAAAGATAAATTATCACAACATATAGACAATTAAAATAAATCTAATCATAACAAGGGTGAAACTTGCATAAACTACACATGTTAAGGATCAAAAGGTGTCAACTTGTTAAATGTCTCAATTTACATGATATGATCATAGCCCAAATATATACATAAACTTGCATATGGGGTTTTTAGGCAACATAATGATGGTGTGAACTAGCATAGGATATCACATATGTCATAACATAATTCTAGATGTCATAACAGATGTCTTGGCATATGTTCATAACTTTTCTATTCAATCTAACTTGTATATGTGACTTGTCATATAGATCAACATAACCCAAACATGATGATTTAATTAATATGAACTAACTAGCATAGATGGTATCATCATGGCCTTTTTAACTTGTATGATTCATCACAACTTAGCATAGAAACTTTCAACATACATAACATCATCATAGTATGATTTACAACATATAAGGTATCATCATCACATAACATTGGATTTACAATATACATGATAGCAAAAGGGGTTTACAACAACATATATGATAATTCACATCATCTACTCATAATCCATTCATAACTCAACCTAATTAAAATGATAATAATCTTGTTAAGATCATCATACTCACAATTTAGAGAAGAAAAGAGAGAGTTTTGCTTTGCTTTAGGGTTGAGAGAATTAGAATTGAATTTGCTTTTCTTCTTTCTTAGTTGGCGGCGGCTCCATTGATTTCCATGGCGACGGTATGACAGTAACTATTCTATTTTAATTAGGTTTAGGGTTAGCATTAGGATGTATTTATAGGTGTAGGAAGTTATTTAGGACCATTAGATTAACCCTGAACCATGAGAACCAATCAAATGCAAAATCTGCATTTGAGCGAATCGGCCCACGGGTTGAAAGCCAAACACCTTGGATTAACCCCTAGTCGACCCAACGAGGCTCGGGTCAACCTCAAAAATGGGCCAGTTCGGTTATTTCCCCTCCCAATTCGCTGTTTTGAACTTTTTCGCATATTTATTTATTTAATTTTTAATTTATATATATATATATATATCAATATATATATTTCTCTGCGCAACCCATTTCACTTAATTCTTTTCTAAAAATTAAGTATACTTTAATTTGTGAATTTTAATGTTATAAAATTACGGGCTGTTACATTCTCCCCTCCTTAAAGGATTTTGTCCCCGAAATCTCCAAGTCAAGAAGAATGTATATCCTACCATCTAATCGTCCATCTACTCAACCATCGAACACCAGCATCCATTGTCCTTAAAAGACGTCTAATGCTTTAATGTTTATATGCACAGTGTGTGTATATGTCCATATCTAATGCAAAATTAGGCGGTCTACTGATTCAGTCGACCTCCTTAGTGCAATTCATGATAGTGCCATGCGTCCAATATGTATGCAAAAGATTCCCAATGATACATATTAATTCTATATGCGTGCACAACCATCCACCCGAATGCAGAAACTATATGATAATACAACCATTATACATCCATTTTACTAAATACATCCATATATATGCAATATGAAGTGACTGAGCCGATTTGGTGCCTAATAGTGTGTGTATATGCATCCACGAGCAACCACTAGCAAACACTTGCATCCACTTTGCATCCACCATACATAACATGTCTCAAACACATGTTTCAACCATAGGATTATCCTAACTATAGGTCAAAGATACTAGCGAGAGGATATACTAAAGATAAGATAAGTACAAGCTAAGCGATAAAGGAGAAATTAAAGGACATACCCTCAAAAAGAAAAGGATATCGTGAACGCATCTTCTCTTCCGTCTCCCAAGTAGCGTTGCTCTCATCATCTCCCCATTGCACTTTGACTAGTCTGACCTCTCGATTCCTCAACCTCTTGATCTCCGACCCAAGAATGCGCGTAGGAGCTCGTCGAATTGTCGCATCACGCTCTATCTCCACCTCTCTAAGAAAGCTCGGCTCTACCACTTCCGCGGTCTCATGCAAGCACTTCCTTAAATGTGACACATGGAATACATCATGTACACCACTAAGTCTCTCGGGCAACTCCACTCTATACGCCATCCGTCCAATCCTCTCCTTAATAGGAAACGGCCCTACAAACCTTGGTGCTAATTTCCCAACGGACCCAAAGCGAACAACGTTTCGTAATGGAGACACTTTGACAAAGACCATGTCCCCAACTTCAAACTCGAGATCTATCCTCCTCTTATCCGCTTAAGATTTCTGCTTATCTTGCGCTGCTTTCATCCTCCTTCGAATCAAGTCGATCTTCTCCGAAGTCTCCCTAATCATATCGGGCCCAAGTAAGATCTTATCCGTAGATTCCCACCAACATGTAGGTGAACGACAAGGTCGTCCATATAGAGCTTCGAATGGTGCCATACCAATGCTGGATTGAAAGCTATTATTATATGCGAACTCAACCATTGGAAGATGCTCTTCCCATGTACCCCCAATGTCTAGGATACATAGCCTCAACAGATCCTCTAGTATGCGATTCACCCTCTCAGTTTGGCCGTCCGTCTGAGGATGATATGCGGTGCTCAAACATAACTGAGTCCCTACTGCCTCTTGTAAGCTTCTCCAAAATTCGCTAGTGAAAATAGGATCGCGGTCGCTCACTATGCTAGAAGGAACACCGTGCAAACGAACTATCTCTCGAACGTATACAGAAGCTAACCATGGAGCAGTCCTCTTACTCTTCACGGGAATGAAATGGGCGCTCTTAGTAAGCCTATCTACTATAACCCAAATACCCGTATTACCCCTCCTCGATCGCGGTAATCCATCCACAAAATCCATCGAGACACTCTCCCACTTCCACAGTGTACCTCCAATAGGTGAAGCAACCCACCGGGTTTCTTTTGCTCCGCTTTTACTTGTTGGCATACCAAGCTTCTAGCGACATACTCGGCCACGTCTTTCTTCATGCCGGCCCAAAAGTAAACTCTCTTCATGTCTTTGTACATCTTGTCCCCGCCGGGATGAATGGTCATCTTCGAACGATGTGCTTCGTCAAGAATAGTCTTCCTTAGGTCATCGTCTTTTGGTACACAAAGTCTACCGTCCCTATGTCACCAACCCTTACCGTCTAGGGTATACCTACGGAGATGGCTTGATGACTCCCCTCCTTTGAGTTTTTCTACTAACTCAACCAACTGCGGGTCGTCTCGCTGTGCCTCGCCAATCCATCCCAAAAGCGTAGGTCTGACCTCCAAGGATGCTAGCAAACCGGGTACGAAGTCAACGGAAGGTCTAAAGTCAAACATCGAAATGAATTCTAAACTTCGCCGCTCAACAAACAAAGGACTTAAGGATAATCTTTTTCTACTTAAGGCGTCTGCCACCACGTTACCCTTGCCAGGGGTATAGGCTATTTCGAAGTCGTAGGACGCTAAGAACTCCATCCACCTTTGCTGCCTTAAGTTCAAGTCCTTTTGGAGAGAATAGGTATTTTAAAGACTTGTGGTCAGTGAATAATTCGAATTTCTCGCCAAGAAGATAATGACGCCAAGACTTAAGCGCGAAAACAATAGCGGCCAACTCTAGGTCATGTGTGGGGTAATTCTTCTCATGCGCTCTCAACTGCCTTCCACCATAGGCTATTACCCTGCCCTCTTGCATTAAGACTGCGCCTAGTCCTGTCCCACAAGCGTCAGTATAAACGGTAAACGGCTTACTCCCGTCTGGCAATACTAAGACTGGGGCTGAAGTCAAAGCTCTCTTCAAACGTTGGAACGCATCATCACAATCTACGTCCCATGTGAAAACTAGGTTCTTCTTCGTCAAGCGTGTCAATGGAGCTGATATCTTTGCAAAGTCTTTGATAAACTTCCTATAGTAGCCAGCCAACCCCAAGAAACTTCTCACTTCGGTAGCATTTTTGGGAACCTTCCAATCTTGGATGGCCACCACCTTCGCGGGATCTACAGCTATTCCTTCTTTGGAAACCACGTGTCCTAAAAACCGTACTTCCTTCCTCCAAAAGTGACACTTAGAAAATTTAGCTTTAAGCTTATGCGCTCGAGGAGTCTCCAACACTTCCCTAAGATGTAGGGCATGCTCTTCTTCATCCTTAGAAAAGATCAAGATGTCATCTACAAAGACTACCACGAATTTGTTAAGGTACTCCCTAAACAGCCTACTCATCAAATCAACAAAATATGCTGGGGCGTTTGTCAAACCGAAGGGCATCACTAGCCATTCATAGAAACCGTCTGGAGTCCTAAAGGCAGTCTTGTCAATGCTATCCTCAACCACTCTCAACTGATGGAAACCAGTGGCTAAGTCCAACTGCGAAAACACTGAGGCGCCAACTAACTGATCAAAGAGATCGTTAATCCTCGGCAGTGGGTGTCTGTTTTTCTTAGTAAGCCTATTAAGTTCTCTATAGTCCACACAAAGTCTAAGGGACCCATCCACCTTCGTGGCAAATACTACTGGAGCACCCCACTCTGATATACTTCGTCTTATGAACCCCTTCTCAAGCAACTCCTTCACTTGCTTACCGAGTTCCCTCCTTTCACGTGGAGCCATGTGGCGTACTGGCAAAGATACTGGTTTCGCATTATCCACAAGATATATTCGAAAATCAATCTCCCGCTTCGGAGGCAAGCCCTTCACCTCCTCAAACACATCCGAATATTCTCGGACCACTCTAACAGATCGTAGATATTCCTCAGACGCGTCAAGCGATTCTAGATAATTTAGCATAACCGAATTTATGGGATTACAAAAGATTTCGAGAGTGTTGCCAAGGCGAGTCACGAGCCTAACTACTCTCCTTTCACAATCAAGAACGGTCCCATTTCTGGATAACCAATCCATTCCTAAAATTAGCCCATAGCCCGTGAAGCCCAACACATAAGCATCACATCTAAATTCAATGCTAAGTATGGAAATTTTCAAATCCAAACACATCCTAGACAAATAAGCTGAGCCCCCAATTGGATTCGAAACAACTAAGGGATCCTCTACTAAACTGGTGTTTAAGTGCAGTGATTCAACTAATGATGTAGAGATAAACGAATGTGATGTGCCCGAATCGAATAAGGTACGGATAGGATGATCAAACAAAAAAACTAAGCTTTCAACAGAAATGGTTCTACCTCGTTCTTGCAGCGGTGGGACCGCGAGAGCCTGAACTTGTCCCCTTGCCTGCCCTGGTGCTATAAGAGCCTGCACCTGTCCTCCCGAGGTAGCTCCTGCCCTCTGCCCCTTCTTTGGCCAGTCCTTCACTAAATGTCCCGCATCACCACAATGAAAACAGCCTGCCTTCTTTTTCTTTCGGCAATCCTTGCTGAGATGGCATGGGGTTCCACAGTTAAAACATTTCTTCTTTCCCTTGCCGTTATTGTCTTTACCACCCTTCTTGTTTTGCTGTTGTGGTTTCTTCTGATCCCCCTTCTTCTCGGGTGCCTTATCAGCTTTAGCGCTTTTCTCCTCATGCATGAGCGCCATTTCTACTAACTTCTCAAAGGTGGCCCCCATCGGGATGTGGGTCATAGCCAACCCTTGCAATGGTTCATTCAAGCCATTCACGAACCTTAGAGCCTTCTTCTCCGGCGTGTTTACTAAGTCCAAGCCAAACCTTGCTAACTGATTAAATTTATTGACATATTCTTTCACTGATGAGCTTCCTTGCTTCAATGTCAAGAACCTTTCCATATATAGATTTTCTTCCGCTCTTGAGAGAAACTTCGCCTCGAACCTACGTCTGAAATCCGCCCAAGAGTCAACAGGACGCTCCCCATTAGTGACCTCCCACCAAAACGAGGCCTCTCCCTTCATCAACCAAGCTGCTAATCGAACTCTCCTCCCTTCTTCTACTTCAAAGATTTCTAGCAATTCTTCCACCTCCTTAAGCCAATCTCTTGCTTCCACAAACATTTCTGACCCTTGAAATGGTTTTCCGCCCATAGCCTTGAATTCCTTGCACGTCTTTGCAAAAGTATCTACGCGAGGAGGAGGAGGAACGGGTGCAACTGGTGGTGGAGGAACATTGGCTGGACCTGCAGCGGCCCTAGCCTCTAATAACCTCCTATACCATCCTGGTATCGTTACACTGTCGGGTAGATTAAGATCTTCAGCCATGCTGAAACGAAAAAGGAAAGATTCAGAATGGAGAATTCGAAAGATAAAGATATGGGCTATTGGGGATTATGTTTTTTTTTCTTAAAAACTTTTCTCTTTAAATTTCTCATTAAAACATGTTTTTGAAAGCACTTCTTCCAAAAATAACTATTTTTCTAAAGTATTTTTATCTGTTCTGGTAACCTTAAGCTCTGATACCACGTGTAACACCCCACGTCCATTAATGTCACTCACGAAGGGAATGCATTAACTTCCATGGAGGTTATGAGTGAATATAGAACAGAAAAATTACAACAAGACAGATAGTAAATAGTACTTGGAAATCTAAAACTTCATTTTATTGCAGCGGAAATTAAACATGTTTGTTACATCATAAAACCATAGATCATAACCAAGTACAATATTCATCTTCATAAAACAAAATACATAATCCCATTACATAAATAGCCATTAAAAAGATAACAAGCTGGACTTTACTTCAACGGTCCAAGCTTTCCAAAGAGAGATGAAGCAATTCAATCAAACTCCACTAGAGCTGGGCCCAACCTGAGGACCTGGAGGGGGAAAAAGGATAGAAATAGAGGGGGTCAGACATAAAGTCTGGCGATTATGATAATTCTGACAATACTATTATCAAAATAACTAGACTAAGGCATAAGCTGGAAGACAAGTAAATGTCTATGAACTCTTAGGAAGATAAAGATAGCGTTTAAGATAACGTTAAAGATAACGGTAAAGGCGCACCTAATTACTAACGAATGATTACTACACTGCACCGCACATTACTACACTGCACCACACCAGTCACCCTATTGTTTGATCCCACTTGCTTCACACAGAAACTTTATAAATAGCCTTACATACCCCTAGCTGACTACATAGGTGCCGTCTGCCCCTATCTCCACTAGGTGTACCCCACTACCCACTTTCGATCGACTTCCTACTCGTAGATACCCGTGCTGGCCCCACAGTGTGGTGTATCACTCCCCTAAAGTGGCAACCCAATACAACTTGAGAATACACGGCTTATACCTACACGATGCAACAACGTCTTACCTACCAGCCGGGTTCACACACGCATACGAAACCCGTTGGACTTGCGTTGCCACCGCTCCCCGTTTTGGCCTCTTACAGTCAAACCCAGCATGCGTATCCCGTCCTCGACTTGGGTCGAGCCCACAAAGATACGTTTGGGATACTGGCCGAAATGGGCCCCCACAAGCTACCCACCTAAGCTTGTCACTAGTATATCCCACTTAACCCTCTTAGTCATGTTCATTTACATGTGTGTTTGGTTAAGTCTTACTAATCGTATTTCACATGCCACTAAGGGCACCCCCTAGATTCCTCGTGCCACCCAAGGCACCTACTTAACCCCCATGTCCCACTTTACATGTTTATCTGGTTAAGTATTTCTTAATTCATTCAGGCCATAACCTCATAAAGACCTCTCACATTAGACTGGCATTTATGGCAGCGGGATTTGCCAGGCGGGTCCGGGCAGTCTTACACCATAAAAGAGTCTAACCTCGTGTCTTTACAACTGTTATGCTTTAGTTTAGGCCTAGGACCTCTCACATTGGGCTGACATTTGTGACCACTGGATTTGTCGGGCGGGTCCGGGCAGGTTTACGTCACAAACGAGTCCAACCTCGTGTCCTAAGCATTGATTAACACTTAAAATCTTTTACCCCAGTTTTAATAATTCCCTATTCAAATTATTAATTAAGTCAACTTTTAATGATGTCCATAATTGACTCAATTATGGCCATCCACTTATGGCATGCAAAATCATATCAATTGCACCCCAACTTTTTAATATTAAATCCTTAATATTACCCCAACCCCACGTTTTTACGTTCGCTTATTCTACGCATATTATAGGCTAGACTTGAATAGTCTAACACATAGCACAAAGATAAATTATCACAACATATAGACATTTAAAATAAATCTAATCATAATAGGGGTGAAACTTGCATAAACTACACATGTTAAGGATCAAAAGGTGTCAACTTGTTAAATGTCTCAATTTACATGATATGATCATAGCCCAAATCTTTACATAAACTTGCATATGGGGTTTTTAGGCAACATAATGATGGTGTGAACTAGCATAGGATATCGCATATGTCATAGCATAATTCTAGATGTCATAATAGATGTCTTGGCATATGTTCTTAACTTTTCTAATCAATCTAACTTGCATATGTGACTTGTCATATAGATCAACATAACCCAAACATGATGATTTAATTAATATGAACTAACTAGCATAGATGGTATCATCATGGCCTTTTTAACATGTATGATTCATCACAACTTAGCATAGAAACTTTCAA
Organism: Allium sativum; assembly: GCA_030737875.1. NCBI lineage: Eukaryota > Viridiplantae > Streptophyta > Magnoliopsida > Asparagales > Amaryllidaceae > Allium > Allium sativum. The sequence continues at coordinate 858,799,293 of CM060915.1, read as the reverse complement.
CATACATAACATCATCATAGCATGATTTACAACATATAAGATATCATCATCACATAACATTGGATTTACAATATACATGATAGCAAAAGGGGTTTACAACAACATATATGATAATTCACATCATCTACTCATAATCCATTCATAACTCAACCTAATTAAAATGATAATAATCTTGTTAAGATCATCATACTCACAATTTAGAGAAGAAAAGAGAGAGTTTTGCTTTGCTTTAGGGTTGAGAGAATTAGAATTGAATTTGCTTTTCTTCTTTCTTAGTTGGTGGCGGCTCCATTGATTTCCATGGCGATGGTATGACGGTAACTATTCTATTTTAATTAGGTTTAGGGTTAGCATTAGGATGTATTTATAGGTGTAGGAAGTTATTTAGGACCATTAGATTAACCCTGAACCATGAGAACCAATCAAATAAAAAATCTGCATTTGAGCGAATCGGCCCACGGGTTGACAGCCAAACACCCTGGATTAACCCCTAGTCGACCCAGCAAGGCTTGGGTCAACCTCAAAAATGGGCCGGTTCGGTTATTTCCCCTCCCAATTCGCTGTTTTGAACTTTTTCGCATATTTATTTATTTATTAATTTATATATATATATATATCAATATATATATATATATTTCTCTGCGCAACCCATTTCACTTAATTCTTTTCTAAAAATTAAGTATACTTTAATTTGTGAATTTTAATGTTATAAAATTACGGGGTGTTACAATGAGGGAATCAGTTGGTGATCGTCCATACGTACTTGGAGATCGATGGATATGCAAGGAAAGCGCCTCCGGTTTCGTTCAGACCCAAAACGAACTTGTAAATGGACTGTGTGTCTGACATTGGATTTTATTCTATGTTGATTGATCTCTATTAAATATACATCTGTTTGGTGGCGGAGAATTTATTCTCTGTCTTAACGCCCTTCTCTGAGATGTACTAGCTCAGAGGTTGTATATCGATGGACATCAACTGCATGGAGTGAATTGCCTGTGTGGCACGCCTAAGTGGCAAATGATCAAGGCTTCTGTTGAAAAGCAAAGTCTTGTGGTTGATGATCAAAGCATGGCCTGTGTGGCATAGCTTTGTGTATAACGTGAATTCGCGAGCCTCACACCTCGGTATGAGTCAAAAACGGGATACGGACTGTTAGGAGAACGCGACGTTTCTTTCTAGCTATGGGTGATGTCAGTGACCTACCAGCCCTGACATTTATATACTTTTTACCTGTGTGGTTGTTGGAATGCGAGGCGCCACGAATATATGGTCGATAACTGGCACTATGTGAGCCGACGTACAGACCATTATATATAGGTCCTATAGGACTGGGAAATGTGTGTTCAGGGATAACTAATCCTTCAAAGTTAGGTGAGGACCGACCCAACCGATTCCAAGGATCGCTGTGTGTGGTCCTGAGACATTTGCTAGAGTGTCTCGAATGGAGAGGAGCTTGCCCCTTGCCTCGACTCATGATGGAATCCAATTTCCAATACGTGATATTTCGGTTTTATTTGTAGAGCCTAGTATGGCGACATAGTGGTATGGGTCACTTATGCAGTCTATGATTTATACATTATGATTGAAGTTATTTTCTTCACTTATAGTAATAATAAAATATTAAATTTCATGTACCAAGCATTTTTTGCTATTATAAGGTAAAAAACCTATCCTTCGGCTTGCGTTGCATTGTGTGATGGGACCTGGGTCTTATAATAGCTTCATTTTTCTATATTTAGCATTGCGCTGTTTGTTTTATGCACTGGTATTCTTAGGAGGAAACCCGTTCCGTGTTATACAGCGTGGTCCCTTGATTTACCTAACTTTAAAATACAGATTAATAACTGTTTTTAGTTCTCACACCAGTCACATGACTGACCTGGAGTTTATTGTTTTTACCTAAACTATGGGTGCCCCTATTTTCTGCACGGGTAGCAAGTAGTTTTGGTTTTGCAGATTTATATTCACAGGATCCTGATTTACAACTGGATCGATGCTCGGAAAGCTCTGTATCCGTGTATTACTTTCAGTTTTGTTTTGTATTGTTTTCCCGCTGCTATGTAATTTATTGTAATATCTGATATTTATCGAATGTGCAATATTTATTCATACTCTGTATATTCTTGTATTCTAATGGAATTGTTGTAATAAACAATGAGATGTTCTTCTGTTTGTGTTCTGATTCGTTTTGTCCTCAAAGCAATTCGTGCTTTCCTTACCGGGGAAGTCACGGGTTACTACATTTGGTATTAGAGCTTTGGTTTACAGAGCTCGAGAACAAAACGTATTAGAACCAAATGAGAGAATTCATCAGAGATTGGATTAGTAATATCCAATGAGAATAACTCGTTAGAGATAGGATCAGTAGTATCCTAGTCGAAAGAGTGAAAATTTTGAAATAAAAGTTTGAAAACAAGTTTTGTTTTGAAAAATTAAACCATTTGGTGCGTATTTGATTATTAATTTATATTGAATTTGGACAATCCAATATATAAAGATTTTGGATATACGCGTCATGAACGTATATTCGAAGTTTTAATATACTGGATAGATATAGGATCACACTCTAATTGCCCAGGGATGATTCTGATAATGCTGCAGCATTACTAGTATTTATTTTCGAGTATCGAAAGTGAGATATCTATATATTTCCATAGACTGGTGTGAGAACCAAAACTAGGTAGGTTTATTGTTGTGATTTGGCATCAAAAACATGATTTTCTATATATATATATATATCAAAATTATGAATTTGAAACGATAATCCACTAATTGATTGATGGTTGTGTTGTTTGATTATTGGTTTGAAATTTTGAACCATTGTGCCAAATTGTACCAAAAAGTGAACTGTATTGAAAATTGTTTGAAATTGCATGCATATACATGTACTCACATTGAACAGGTCATAGCAAGGAAGCTAGAGAAGAGGAATAAAATTGTTTGCCCGACAAATAGGTACATGTTTACAAATTTATTGGGTTTGGATGATTTTATGACCCAATTGGCTAGCCGCTTGGCTGTTTCTTTTTCTTTTTGGATTGATGAGGGCCATGGGAGGCTATTTGAAATATCCCGAAGTCCCCGGTGCAGGGGAGGTTATGGAGAACTTTTTCGAAAATTTATGGTGCTAGTCAAATTTTTGAGAAATTTGAAAAGTTCTTAGAAACTGAAAAGTTGAAGAACTTAAGTCGTAAAGAAAATAATGAAAGTTGAGTTGATTAGTTAAACAACTTTCGGCTTCGTTCCTTTTCGGGAACGAAAAGTTTTAAGTGGGGGAGAATGTAACAACCCAGAAACTCTGAGCCAATTTAAATTTTTTATTTTGGCAATTTTAGTGAATTTTGATTATTTAAAATGAATTATTTTAAATAATAACGACGAGAAATTTATTTTTGAATAGAATTGGAATGTATATATTTATTCGAATCATCGTTAGAATATATATAATTTATTTTAAATATAAAAGGAATAGAAAACAGCACGGTAGAAAATTCGATTTTAAATTTCAAATGAATGTACCGGGTGCAAAATAAACCGGATTTTAGTGAAACCAAAAATATTTGAATCTAATTGAGAATATCTTTCCAACGAATCCGAAATATTGAAATTTCATAGCAGGAATCAAAAGTTATGTCCAGTTGAAAATTCAAAATAGCCGCTATGGAATTCTGGCCCTTAAAAATGGGAATTTTGCAAACGACCTCGGTTTTCGACGAAACCACTTTTGTTGGATCCGTGATGTCATGTTATTGCTAGGTTTCAAAATTCGTAATTTTTCGAATCAATATGTGAGCGTGGTAAAGGAAAATGCGTTTGACTAGTTTCGGTTGATTTTAATCGACTGGAAAATGGCCGTTTTTCAAACGGTCTCAGAATTCGACGAAATTAGTTTTGTTAGGACCATATCATCAATACGAAGCTAGAAAATATTTTTCTGGAATTTTTAGAGTTCATATGTGGCCCCGGTAAATTGAAATGCGCGTTCAAATTCAATATATAGAGTTATATTTTGATTTGAACGAAAACTGGTCAAAAAAGTCGAATCAGCCTACGATACATATCCCATTGTGTTCAAAATGGGGGTAATTAGCTATGGACGATAGTCAGTGGGTTTGATTTCGAGTTCGAAAATAAAGTTACTTTTTGAAATTAAAATAAATAATAAAATATATATAATTCCCTTATACTCTTCCCCCTCAGTCTTCTCACTACCCGACATCTGATTTAAAATAAAATAAAAAAAGAAAAGAGGAAGGAGGAGGAGTCGCTCCTCCGATCAGGGCGTCGTCGCGCCTCAGGCGCTAGCCACCCGCCCCCTCCTCTCTCCAGCTACCCTCTCTCTCCTCGAACCCCTAAACACCCCCTACCCGAGACCCTAGCCGCTCCTATGACCAAGACGGCCACCGCCCCTTCCCCGAAACCACCTCCGATGGCCAGCAGCCCGGCGCCGCCCCTAGCCGCCATCCCGACTCCCATCGACCTCAGTGGACCCCCCTCCAATATCCAAGACCCGATTTCTACACTGATATGTGAGTTTTCTTATTTACCTATTTTTATTTATTTATTTTTGCTATTAAAATTTTGTATGAACCACTATGATTATAAAGATATTTTTTTATGAAAGGAATTTTAATGTGAAAAGCTCAGTTTCTTAATGAGAAAAGCTCGGATTTTTATATTTGAAAAGCTCGGATTTTCATATAACAAAAGTCTAGATTTTTATATAAAGAAAGTTAAGATGTTTGATTATAAAAAAGATTTGATTTTTGCTTTTGAAAAGGTAAGATTTTTAAGGAAGTAAAGTTTTGATTTTTAATTTAGAAAAGGTTAAATCTTTAATCTAGAAAAGTTTATATTTTTAATAATAAAAATGAGATTTTTATATAGTAGAGATTATAAAATTTTGATTTTTATTGTATAGAAAGATTAAAAATATGATTTTTACATTATATAACTAATAAAAATTTGATCTTTATATATGTAGCGAAATAAAAATCTGATTTTTATTATATATTTGTTGAAGCAAAAAATGTGATTTTTATATGAGTGGCGAAATAAAAATATAATTTCTATTATGAAGTTAGCGTGATAAAAATATAATCTTTGTTATGAAGAGAGGAAAATGGAATTTTTATCTATATAATAACGGTGTAAAAATAGAATTTTTATCTATATAATAGCAGTGTAAAAATAGAATTTTTATCTATATAATAGCGGTGTAAAAATAGAATTTTTATCTATATAATAGCTGTGTAAAAATAGAATTTTTATCTATATAGTGGTAGTGTAAAAATGTGATTTTTACATACATAACAACAATTAAAAATGTGATTTTTATATATGTAGTGGCTACGGACAATGAAATTGACAAAAAGGCGAGCACGGCGAAGATTTCTACATAAGAAGAGTCGTGGCGGTTGGTTTAGCTAGTCGGTGAGAACTTCTCACTTTAAATTTCATTTTCTAGTTAAACTATATACTAGGATGCAGATGTGCTTAGCAGCACCCGACACCCGTCGTCCACAGACCATGGACAGCTTGTTTGTTTGATAGAGGTGTTGTGAAAATCGATTGTGTTGTGGAATGATTGATAATAAAACTTTCATGTGTTGAAATAAATTAATTATCGTTAAAAATATATTTTTTAACGTGAATGTGAATAAATAAATATTCATTTACAAACCGGACGGTTTGTTTATGTACACCTATTTGAAGGATATTGATTGGGACGATAAATTTTACACATCGCCCAACTATACAAATAGTATTCAGTGTTTGTGGATTGAAACCCCACACGGGTTTTGGGATGATATTTGACGTACACTAATCCCAATTGTTTAGTTGTATGTCGATCGATTGGTCGACAGACTGTGTAAGCGTTAATTATTTATATTTAATGCTTATGCAGTTGTGTGGTGCACTTTGGATGATGGTTGATTATTTATCGTTGCTATTATATACATGTGTTGTATGGAATCCAATAATTAACATTATATGGTAATTGATTGGGCCTCATTCCAATTGGGAAAATAAAGAATATTATGAAATATATATTCATGTGTTGAATAGAATAATTTTATATTCATGTGTTGAATAGAATAAAGAATATTCATGTGTTGAATAAAATATATATTCATGTGTTGAGAAAAATATTTTAAATGATAAAATTTACATCTTTATCATAATTTTATAAAATATATTAAATAGTAAAAATAGTCATGTGTTGAGAATATTCATGCGTTGAAAGAAATATAGATTCATGTGTTGAATAGAATAAATATTCATTTGTTGAATAGAATAACGAAGTTATTGAAATATATAAAGCCGTGTTGATTAAAGATGCGCCATTTTGACGCGAACGATATTTATATCGATTATATTCGTTTTTATAATGAATATAGAAAAATAAGTGATTTCAAAATATAACGTTTTGAAAATATTATCATTTATATAGTAATGATATGAAATATTCGATTTTGATTCGAAATTGAATATGAAGTTGAAATCGTTTCGAAAACGAATTTAAAACGATTTATAAAATACGTTTTGAAAGGAAATCGACGAAATATATATAATATATATATATATATATATTATATATATAATGGCCTGAATAGAACGCGCCGCGCCGCGGCAGTTTGCGAATTTCGACAATTGACTTCGAATTGACGTTACGGGAGATCCGACTGTCGGATTCTCCTGAAACTGGAACCGTTGGGTTTGTATCGAAAAGAGCTTTCCAATGAATATTAGAAATTTGAAATCTAATGGTTGGATTTGGAACTATGTCCAAATCAAATTTGGAAAAGGTCGATGTAAGTGCAGTTCGGTGGCCGTTATTGAAAACCGACTGTACGGGCCTTGATAAAATTGTTAAATATATTAATAATTTGTGTAAAATCATAATATATGAATTGGAAAGAAATGGGATGAAAAATCCACATTTGAAAGAATAAAAATATATTTTTATCGAAATGAACTAGTTTTGAACTAGATTTGAATTGGTTTTGAAAATAATTCGAATTTCCAATACGTGAATTGGAATGGATTTGAATCGAAATTATCTTTGGAATATTTCGATATCGGATTTCGTGATTATACATATATGGTTGTGGAAATTTGAAAGATATATTTTATATCGTTATTTCCAATACGATATTTATTGGTTTCAGAATTTGATATTGAATATAAGCCGGTATATTTTCTATTCAGAGCCTTGTATTTAATATTAAATGGGATTTTGGGTTCATCGTGAATGGTGTCTTAAATAACACTGTTCTTGAACCTAGTTTAGAAAAGAATAAATCTTTTAATTAAGATTTAGTGAAATTTTCCATTTAATTATTATTTAATTGGAATTGAATTTGAATTGGTTTCTGGGGTTTATCGTGAGCGGTGTTTGAATAACACTTGTTCTTTAACCCGATTAACAATAAAAAGTGATTTTGGGTTTATCGTGAATCGTGTTTTAGGTGACATTTGTTCTTTAACCCAGTTAAAGGCAGGATATTGATCGTTAATAAGATTAAAATTAAGTGGAGTTTTAATGAATCTGTAATTAGATTGAAATGTGAATTGATAATTTAAATTATCAAATTTGGAAAGTGATCGAGAATGAAGTATCACCAGTTTTGCTCCAAAGAGATAGTTAAATCTTTGATTAGATTTGAACGTGAAATGGTAATTAATATTTACCGATAACACCGTGGTGTTAGATATGAAGTATTACCAGTTTTGCTCCATGGGATGAATAGGTTGGGATTGGGAAATAAAATAAATAATTACTTCGGTGTGGTTCGCTAACTCCGACTAGTTTGGAAAACCATAATATGGTTTGAAATGATATCCAAAGGAAGATTAAAGAATAAATTTAGAAGAATTTATCTTTGATAAAATTAATGGGAACCTATTCCCTAATGATGTGAAAATTTGAATAAAGGAATATTCTGAATTGGAATGAGGCGTATGTTGTGTTTGTGTAACACTTGTTTATTTTATATGCGGGTTATTCAGAAAGGCCGGGTTTATCCCCATTCTGAATAACCGATTCGACAATAAGTCGAAGATGAAGACGGTGGTTGAAGACCGGAAGTCTTCACATCGTTTGGATGATTATTGATGATCTTGATTGGGCTGTACACCCAAGATGAGGGAATCAGTTGGTGATCGTCCAGACGTACTTAGAGATCGATGGATATGCGAGGAAAATGCCTCCGATTTCGTTCAGACCCAGAACAAACTTGTAAATGGACTATGTGTCTGACATTGGATTTTATTCTGTGTTGATTGATCACTATTAAATATACATCTGTTTGACGACGGATAATTTATTCTCTTGCTTAACGCCCTTCTCTGAGACGTACGAGCTCAGAGGTTGTATATCGATGGACATCAGTCGCATGGAGTGAATTGCCTGTGTGGCACGCCTAAGTGGCAAATGATAAAGGCTTCTGTTGAAAAGCAAAGTCTTGCGGTTGATGACCAAAGCATGGCCTGTGTGGCATAGCTTTGTGTATAGTGTGAATTTGCGAGCCTCACACCTCGGTATGAGTCAAAAACGGGATACGGACCGTTTGGAGAACACGACGTTTCTTTCTAGCTATGGGTGATGTCAGTGACCTACCAGCCTTGGCATTTATATACTTTTTACCTGTGTGGTTGTTGGAATGCGAGGCGCCTCGAATATATGGTTGATAACTGGCACTATGCGAGCCGACGTACAGACTATTTTATATAGGTCCTATAGGACCGGGAAACGTGTGTTCAGGAATAACTATTCCTCCAAAGTTAGGTAAGGACCGGCCCAACCAATTCCAAGGATCGCTGTGTGTGGTCCTGAGACATTTTCTAGAGTGTCTAGAATGGCTAGGAGCTTGCCCCTTGCCTCGACTCATGATGGAATCCAATTTCCAATATGTGATATTTCAGTTTTATTTGTAGAGTCTAGTACGACAACATAGTGGTATGGGTCACTTATGCCGTCTATGATTTATACATTATGATTGAAGTTGTTTTCTCCACTTATAGTAATAACAAAATATGAAATTTCACGTACCAAGCATTTTTGGCTATTATAAGGTAAAAACCCTATCCTCTGGCTTGCATTGCATTGTGTGATGGGACCTGGGTCTTATAATAGCTTCATTTTTCTTTATTTAGCATTGCGCTATTTGTTTTATGCACTGGTATTCTTGGGAGGAAACCCATTCCGTGTTATACGGCGTGGTCCCTTGATTTACCTAACTTTAAAATAAAGATTAATAACTGTTTTTAGTTCTCACACTAGTCACATGAATGACCTGGAGTTTATTGTTTTAACCTAAACTCTGGGTGCCCCTATTTTCCGCACGGGCATCTAGTAGTTTTGGTTTTGCTGATTTATATTCATAGGATCCTGATTTACAACTGGAACGATGCTCATAAAGCTCTGTATCCGTGTATTAGTTTCAATTGTGTTTTTTATTGTTTTCCCGCTGCTATGTAATTTATTGTAATCTCTGATATTTATCGAATGTGTAATATTTATTCGTACTCTGTATATTCTTGTATTCTGATGGAACTGTTGTAATAATCATTGAAATGTTCTTTTGTTTGTGTTCTGATTCGTCTTGTCCTCAAAACAATTCGTGCTTTCCTTACCGGGGAAGTCACGGGTTACTACAAATTGTGAACACTGAGATATGGTTAGTGAATAAGCTTAAAATGAAATCAGAAACCATTTAAATAAAATAAAGATATCTTTATTTCAAATCGCATTTAATTAAAATCAAATCGAATTTATTTTGTGGTACTTTACTAATCACCTACCTTTGTACCTTTAACAGACATAAATTCCTTAATGATGAAGGCTCTCCATCTATAAAAAACGCAAACCCCACTTTATTCGTCCCATTTGGTTCCTATGCTAAATCAAAAGGGAAACAAAAATCACGTCTTCTCCCTGTTTTAAAAATGGCCCATATTCTATTTAATTTAGAAATCAAAATTTCAAATTGTAAATCGCGATTCAAAACCACCGTCTCGCTTGATGCTCGACGATGTTATGAAAACACTCGGGGTTGTAGGAACCAATGGATCTTGTTATAGGTGGTTCAAAGAAGTTCAGAAAGGTGTGAGGTGGTATGGGGGCTCCGTGAACTGCTGTAGATTGGTAAAGGATTGTCGATGTGGAGTTCGACATTGTTGTGGAGTCACAATATCTTATTGGGGGCGAGTGCAGTTGAATGGCATCGGAGAAGTGCTTGCGAATGTAGATTTGGATTTGAGATTTTTATTGAAGTAAGGATATAGGGAGGGGAGGCCGATGTCAAGCGGATGATGCTGGGTATTTTGAGGATTAGAACAAGGAAAAAGTGAAGGTCGAGACAAGGTCAGAAATGGTGGAATGGGTCAACTGCGATGTAGTTGAGGGCGATACTGGTTCGGGATTCGATGCATAGGGTTTAAATGCCGATAGTTAATGAGTGAGGAGGTCTAGAGTTCGGATTAAATCTATAATGGTGCGATGATTTAGGGATGACGAGGTGGAATAGGAGTATATAGATGGAGTTTGTAACGATCTGGGTTTTCGCGATCCTGAGTAACCGACATAAACTCAATGTCGACTATTCAAGCATAAGAAATACCGGATAGTTAATGAATGAAAACAGAGGGTGAGAATAAATAAGATAGAAAGTTAGAATAAAAGAAGAAGAACATACAACATCAGAGTAAACACGCATCTCACAGCGGAACGAATAATATATAATAGATACATAACTTTGAAATAAAATCAGTGTATGTATACAGTAATATTATCAGAGTATAACACTTACAACACAACGGAAATAAACAATATCTATATTCCTGAAACCTCCTGCTCCAAGATCTCTAAGTATATCTGTAAAACCTGACTACTTGACTGCCCAAACAAATTTGGGCACCCAAGAGTTTAGGGTAAAACAAAACAAAATAAACTTCAGGTTAATCATGGGACTGGTGTGAGTAAAACCATTTAAAACAGTATGAGAAACTAAACGTTATCTCATAAGACCATGCCGTATAACGGAACGGGTTTTTCCCTTAAGAGAATCCAAAACACTTGGTCCAACATTCAAAAACCTTTTGAAATGAACGATAATCTTTATATCAAACTCATTTGATATTATAATAATGTCTATAAACCACAATATAATAATCATCTAGCAGAATGCTTTCATCTCATGTTCCATATACATAATATAAAATTAAAAACCGCGGTCGCTTATTGGGTAATGGATTCCAACTAGCAAGGTATGGGACCACCTTCCGACAGTGTATCTCTAGAGAGGAATACACCAGGTTTAACAAGAACATCTTGTAACCCAGGCTAAACATGACCGGTCACTCATTTCGCTTGAGTGTACCAAATGTATTATCACCAACGGTTGGGATCAGCAACCGTTTCCCCGAAAGGGACAGCATCGAAATAGATTATAGAAGTAAAAATGGAATTTCTCTAGATCAGGTGACAATACACCTTAATTGGCAGCTAACCACTTAGCCATGTGACTTACCCAATTTTATACCATTTCCTAGTTGTGAGGCTAGAAGCCATAACATACCCTTTACAAACCACATCTTCATTCACTTTGAATGTCACATCATCATACCCACTAAATCACAAATTGATTTCTCCAAGTATATCACGGGTAAACAGCTAAGAGAAACGAATTCCTCCGCCACCAAATGTAAATACGTTTGAAGAGATCAACTTACGCAATCTATTAAATATACTTCATCAGACATTCTTCCATACAGGTCGTCCTGGGACTGGACAGACCGAAGGTACTATTCTATAAATCCATCTTAGGTTGTTTCTACCTAGGATTTACTGAACATCCTTTGCATAAATCCGTCTTCAATTATCTTCATCATATTTGATCGCAACGCTAACGCCCATACATAGTGGTTTTCAGATAATATGTCTGATCCCAGTCTTTCCGTATTGACAACGGAAAGGTCAAAATCTTTAATAGTCGGTGATTTAACTATCAAAGGAAAACATGTGTACAAACAACGGTCGTATTCCCAAATGGAAATCTTACCGATCAATCATCATTTCATTTCCCAATTTCCCATTTATCGTTTCCATATATTCATAAATTCCTTATTTTCTAAAATTAGAAAATATACGTTATTAACTTTGGAAAACGTTACCATTTCTGATTAATGCATCAATATCTTCCCACATCTATCGGTATCTAACTGTAAACTAGTAAGAGAACAACTTCCCAAGCATAAACCCCGAAGGCCAAAACCAACATCAGATCGATACCCAGAAAGCCATTCAACTCAACTAATTTCTAGCAGTTTCTACTTTCAGTAATTCCATTTAAATTCCTAATTCAAACCCCAAAATCCTTTATAATATTTTATTTGCAAAATATTTACTTTAATCTATTTTTTCACATAGAATGTGAATAATATTTCTTTATATAATCAAAACAGTTTGATTTTGTATTTAAAACCAAATATCCAAATTCTATTTATATTTTTATTTGCAGAATTATTCATACAAATCTCCTTTTATTTCTAACACTTAAATCTCATTTATAACTCCCTTTATATAATTCTATTTATTCTGTGTATATCCTTTTATATAATTCTATTTATTTTATATAATCCTTTTATATAATTCTATTCATTTTATATAAATACTTTTATATAATTCTATTCATTTTATATAAATCCTTTTATATAATTCTATACATTTCCCAAATATTTCCTTAATTATATTTTCCAAATATTACCTTTTATAATATCCTATTTATTTCATATTTAAATATTTCGTTTTCAATATTCACTTTGAAAATTTCATTTTTACCTTCCAGTATTTCATATGGTATTTAAAATACCAAATAACATGACCAGTGTCATCATAATCAATCACAGATTATGTATCACATCATATATCACAATATATGAAAAACAAACAGTATTATAAATATTGAGGAATCCAGTTGGATCCCTCCAACCTGTTTCCCTGCATCCACAAATGTTAAACAATATAAATAACATCCATTTCATTTCAGTATGAAATATTCTATTAAACAGAATCAATTTTTAATTAACGAACTAAATATATATATATATATATATATTTCTTTGAAAATTGGTACGCTTTTATTAATGACGAAAAAACATTACAAAAACATGCAGAAAAAAATACAAGTAAAACATAGAAAATAAGCTAACTAAGACCCATGATGAGGTCGACTTCATCCCGCTAGCTGCACTATAGTGCACTTCAACACAGCAGCCATGTATTACTAGTAGCATCACCAAACTAGTTCACCGGATCAACCATTCTAATAGAAGTATGTGAAATACCAAAGAAAAACAAGATCTAAATCTGTCGTGCTTCATGTGGGGTACCATTTACCGTCAGCTGAAGTTCAGCAACTCTGAAATCTGCTTCTCGACAATAATGAAGCAACCATATAAATTCGAGTGGCTATAACAGTGAAATGCTTTGAACAGCCTTTACTCATCATACAGACATCCAGTATATAAACACATTTTCATAAAAAAAACCACTAGAAACTACATTTCATCAAAAACCAAAGTCTGGATGTAATTTTGAATACTGCATAATTCCAGTAGCGTGAATCGAAGATGACAAAATGTAAAACCATTCAACTGTTGATACCTCTAAATCCAGATATATATCAATTATCAACAGAAGCCTGTCGCTGTTAGGAACAACAGTGAAGCTTTTCACCACTCATTGCTTACTAACTGGAACCATTTAGAGATCAACATACAAGTATGAGCACTCCATTTTAGCCCTTATACAAAATAGTCTTCATTATGCAGATAATTGTCTTTCAGATCTTCAGCCCTTATTCATTAAGCAAATTCCTCCGTCCAAGCCAAACTAGATATTTTGCATCTCGTACTATAACTTTTGATGTCCAAACCAGTTCTAGGCTCCTGATGTAATAAGGGATTCACTCTTTACTAGCTTGAAGAAGACAACTGCTTCTTTGAAAAACCAGATCTCTTATGGAACAGAAACCAAAACTTAACCAGTCAAGGGGTTGAACAAACATGAAAAGAAAAGAATCACTAGTTTAAATCAGAAAAAACTACATGAAGATAAATGCTTATTCAAATCTCTCGCCTTCATGCTCAAATAACACAATCTTCAACATAAACTTCAGACCAAAAAAAATCCCCAAATCAGGCGCACAAAAAGAAACAGATCAAACAAACATACCAGATGTGCGGACAAGTTAAAGATCCAACAGATTGGTTATGAGGAATCGGAAGTGATTCAACACTTTCGCCGGCTATGCCAGACCCCGACTCCCCCAAAGTCTTAATCTCCAGATCTCTAACAAATCCACATCGGATCTGAAAGATCTGTGGTTACGCACGATGCATAGATCTGGAATAAGTTTGGCCATCCGCTATTGTTGAGGAAAATACAGATCTAATTTATAATTGTAGAAGTAAAATGAAGTAAATCAAAAGGCATATCAATGAGAAACCTCGCTGAAGTTTGCAGATAGAAAGTAATAGAAAAAATGGAGAAACGATAGGAGCTAGGGATCGCTCACGCATGGCGAAAACAGGAGAAAAAATTTCTCCTGTTGCCATTAACGAGCTCTCTACATACCTACGTATTCAGTATATATATATTTATATGCATATAAATCGATCTAAATATATATATATATATATATATCGTTATCTATAATTTCAATCACTAAATCAGCAATTCAACCAAACAATCATCACACAACAATCAATCATCATTTATCAACACTAGATTATATTTATAAAAATATAAACTAGTAGATTTAGTGAGTTTTACTCACATTAAATGATCATCGTTAAATAAGGATAACTATAGGTTGATTCAGACAGACAATTTATTTCGCTATAAATTGTAACGAGCTCCAATTCACTCCCGGTCAGTTCCATATATCACGATCATCTGTTGAAAACACACGGTACTGTCACCCTACCGAACTCATTAACTGTAATGACCCGGATTTTGGCGACTTTGGTTATCGACATAAACATGATGACGACTAACCAAACATCGAAAAATCCCGGTAATTAATGAAAAAAAACAGAGGGTGAGGAAAGATAAGATAGAAACTTAGAATAGAAGAAGAAGAAGAACACAATATCAGAGTAACACGAATCTCACAGCGGAATGAATAAATATATTTCATAACATAACTTTGAAATACAAATCTATACTTGAATATACATATCATTATCAAAGTACAACACTTACAACACAGCGGAAATAACTATAGTTATATGATCCTGAAGCCTCTTGCTCCAAGCTCTTCCAGTATATCTGTAAATCCCGACTACTTGACTGCCCATACAAATTTAGGCACCCAAGAGTTTAGGGAAACAACAAAATAAACTCCGGGTCAGTCATGGGACTGGTATGAGTAAAACAGTTTAAAACAGTTCGAGCATTAAACGATATCTCATAAGACCACGCCGTATAACGGAACGGGTTTTTCCCTTATGAGAATCCAAATTATCTTTATATCAAAAACCTTTTGATATTATAATAATGTCTATCAACACAATATAATAATCATCTAGCAGAAACGCTTTCATCTCACGTTCTACATATATAGTATACAATCAAAACCGCAAGCACGTATTGGTTAATGGATTTCCAACTATGACAAGGTATGGAACCACCTTTCGCTAGTGTACTTCTAGAAAGGAATACACTGGGTTCAACAAGAACATCTTGCAACCCGGCCACACATGACCAACCACTCATTTCGCTTGAGTGTATCGAATGTATATCACCAACGGTTGGGATCAGCAACCGTTTCCCGAATGGGACAACATCAACAATAGATTTTTAGAAGTAAATGAAACTCTAGATCAGGTGATTATTCACACTACTTTGGTGCGACCGACTTAGCCATGTTGCCTGCCCGATTTCTGTCATTTACCGGATGTGAGGCTATAAGCTAAGCTTTATCATCACACTAGATTCACTTTGAATGCCACATCGTCAAATCCATCAAATCACCGATTGATGTCCTCAACCATACATTATGTGTTAGCTAAAAGAAGTTTCCTTCTCCGCTTCCACTCTTGGTACGGTTGGAGAAATCAATATACGTGATCGTCTGGAAATACTCTGTCAGACATCCATCCATACAAGTCATCCAGGAACAAGATGAACCGAAGGCACTATTCTGTAAACAGAATAGCCCTTGCATAACTCCGTCTTCAATTTCCTTTAGCATATATGATTCGCAACGCTTATGCCAATACAGAGTGGTTCTTTGGATAATAATCCAACCGGTCTCTCCATATTAACAACGTTAAAATGGTCAAAACTTCGATAGTCTGTGATTTAATTAACGAAGAAAAACAGGTGTGCAAACAACGATATTATTTCCAAATGGAAATTTATATCGATCAAACATCATTTAACATATATCTCTTTATTTCATTAATTTACTTATCTCCTGTTTCCCTACATTCAATATTTATTATTTTCTAAATTTGGAAAATATACGTTATTAACAATGGAAAACATTTCCATTTCTTGTTTTCTTTATTTAAAAACATTTCTGGTTTCTTATTTGGAAAACATTTCCAAAGCTTATTCATTGGACTTAGACAGATGTTTAAACAAACCATCGCGATGCCAACTCAAACCATTTCCTTTAATTACTAAATTCACTTAACCATCCTTTACTATCGAACCTTAACCATTCATTAGTTAAAAATGAAGTCAATCAAGTTAGGGTAATACTACCTCTCAGACCTTAACTGAACAACGTTTCTAACCTTGAAATAGACAAAGTTCACCTTTCTAATTCTTTAACAACTTCCTTACGTAACTCTCTTTCTTTCGAATAACTATATTCGATAACTCTATTCAATTTGTTCTATTCACTTAACTCTTTTGATTTAACTTTAACTCTATTCACTTAACTCCTATCGAATAACTATATTCGATAACTCTTTTAATTCTATTTGAATAAACTATATATTCGATTAACTCCTTTATTCTATTCGAATAAACTATATATTCGATTAACTCCTTTTACTCTATTCGAATAAACTATATTCGATTAACTCCTTTATTCTATTCGAATAAACTATATCCGATTAACTCCTTTTACTCTATTCGAATAAACTATATTCGATTAACTCCTTTATTCTATTCGAATAAACTATATCCGATTAACTCCTTTATTCTATTCGAATAAACTATATTCGATTAACTCAATTGATTCTATTCGAATAAACTATATTGGTTTAACTCTTCTAACTCTATTCGAATAATCTATATTCTATTTACTAACTTTCGAATACCTTATTCGATCACTCCCTTCGAATACCATATTCGATTTAACTAAATTTCGAATACCATATTCGATCACTTTATTGATTTATAAAGATTTCCCTTTTTATATCGTTTATCCATTTTAGAAAGATTTTCCTTTTAACAATGTTTATTCATTTATAAAGATTTACTTTTAGTAACGGTTCTTCACTTCATAAATGATTTCCTTTATCTTTCTATTTATAAGTGCTTTTCAAATATCTCCTATTCGATTTCATTTGTAAAGGGTTTTACAAATATTTCTCTTTCTATTTGATTTGTAAAGGTTTTACAAATATTTCTCTTTCTATTCTATTTGCAAATGGTTTGCAAATAATTCCTTTAGAGTTTTATTTCTAAGTATTTTCTATTTATAAAAATCCATTTATAAATAAATTTCTATCTATTTATAAATATTCTCTTTTATAAAATCCTCTGATTTTATAAATAATCTATTTTCAATATTCATTTTGAAAATTCTATTTTCACCATTTTGGTATGTTATGGTATTCAACATATCAAATCACAATGATCAGTATCGTCCAAACACATATAATCGACAACAGATTATATATCACATCATATATCACAATATATAAAAAACAGTAAAATAAATGTCGAGGAATCCAGTTGGATTCGTCCAACCTGTTTCCCTGCATCACAAATGTTAAACAATATAGATAACATCACTTTCAGTTCCATATGATATATTCTGTTAAACAGAATCAATATAGAAATTCAACTAACTGACTAGCAGTTCAATCAAACAGTCAATACACAGTCAATCAGCTAATATCTAACAGTTCTAAAAATACAACACGAAATTATAAACTGTTCAGAGTTAGTGAGATTTACTCACATTACGCGTTAACCATTATATATAACGATTGCGTTAGTCAATTCTGATCAGACAAATTATTTCGCCATAATTGTAACGAGCTCCGATGGATTTCCAGTCAGTTCCATGATGTTTTCCTCGTCCATACGATCCTGATGGATCTTGTTTCGCTAAATTTCGATATCGTATGACCGAGTTATGGCTTATACAAGTTTTGCACAATATTAAATTAAATAAAAACTTTATTTAAATACTTAATTTGGGCCAAACCTCTTCAACCCAGCCCATCCAACGTGTTTAAACCTGACCCACTTCCTAACATTTCTTCCACAATCCAGCTCACTCCTCCGAACTCACCATTAGAATCTCCTTCGAGTCCTCTTCAATCCTACCCCCTAAACGTCGAACTCGCACCCCACTGATAAAATCCGACGTCGCCTCCTTTCAGGAACCACCGAACAAAACCACAACCGAATACCCAAAATTACCACAACAGAAACTGAATCCAACAACTACTCAATAACCAAACTCGAATTCGCAAATCACCCCTTTAATTTGCTAAAGAGCGAAACACTAGTTTTACTGTAAGATTTTGCATCGAACTACTTGCGATCGATCCCAACCAAATTTACATGAGCTCGAAGGGAATGGTGTCAGAAATTCATATACATATGTTTTATGATTTTTGAGAATTTGTTTGGTTTTGTTTTGATTTTTGAAGTGGGTGGTATTCACGTTCTAATAAGAACTGAGGGCGACGCAGATTTTTGACCAGAAGAATTAGGTTAGGAGTTGGAAAAAAAATAGTCGGATATTTGTAGGAAAAAGAAAATATTTTATTTTATTTTTAATTGATTATTTAATCCAATTATAATCAATCGCTGTTTGTATTTACCATTTAAAAATCCTCATGATCACACACGATACCCAAAAATCCTAAAAATGGTCATGCAGCTAGAGTCCGACATTATGGTCCCAACGAAACTGGTTTCGTCGCATTCCGACTTCGTATCCTCACACATTGTATTTTTAACTATCAAAATACTGACTGTTTTCCACTCTAAAAATCTGTACAGCCACACAGTGACCCTAAAAATAACAAAACTGGAAATCTAACAACTATTTGACATTGCGGATCCAACAAAATTAGTTTCGTCAAATTCCGACTTCGTTTGCAAAAGTGGCCATTTTTAAAGCTCTGGATGACCCATTTAAATATATAAATATAATTAAATATAATATTAATAAATTAATATTATCGTATATATTCACAGTGGAATACCATATAGCTCTAGAATATTCCTATATGAATTTCTAACTCGATATTCACTTCGGGGTCAACCCGATATTCGATTTATATTGAAATTCCTTTTTAAAATATAAATAATTCCTTTATAAATTATAAAGGAATTCCTTCCACAGCGACTTTTCTGAAATTTGATTTGGACTTAAATCAAAATCTACACGATGAAATCCCGATTTTTCTCTTCCACTAGAAAGATATATTCCACCAGCTCCCAACGTTTCTTGTTTCACAGAAATCCGGCTTAAAACGAATCCTGTACATTCAGTTGAATTTCGAATCGCCAATTTACGAACTGCAGCGCCATTTCGAGCTCGATTATAATTATATTATAATTCTATGTTCAAACTGTCGTTTATATAATATATTCGTTATTCAAATTCGATTCCAATCTGAATTAAATATCACAGATGATCCAGTTCACACCATATCGCCATTTCAGCCAATTCTGATTATTTCAGAATTAAATATATTACTTAATTTATTATTTTAATTAAATATTCACCATTATTTAATTAAACCACCATTTAATTCACTATATCACTATTTATATAATTAAATAAATTAATTATAATACCTCTGCCAATCCGGGTCATTACATTAACCACCAAAATTACCCAGATTTTGCGCGCAACCACTATTCAAACCCCCAAATCCAACGATGATAACCAATTTAAAAACCGATCAACGTACACTTAAAGAACTCAAACCCTAGGCGACGGTTCAAACGAACAGCGAACATTTCTGGAATTCGCACAGAATGAAACCCATTCAGAAATGAAGAGCAACCCACCAGTATTCCAAATATTTAAGTATTATATTTTATAGTATTGATTTTGATTTCTAAGAATTTTACAAGTCTCGAATTTTTTTCCTGAGAAGAAGAAAAGAAGAGCGGCGCATTCTTTGACCAAAAGAAAATCAAAATTAGGTTTAGAAATAAGGTATGATATTTATAGAAAGATTTAAATAATTTTTTATTCGATTTTTATATTAATTTCTATTGAACCGTTACTTGTATTTGCATTCTTTAAATGTGTATGATCACACACGATACGCAAAAATCACGAAAATTGGCATGCAGCTACAGTTCAACATTACGGACCCAACGAAACATGTTTCATCGAATTCTGAGTCCGTTTGCTCACACAACGTATTTTTAAAGTCGAAGTATTGACTGTTTTTCACATTAAATTCCTGTACGGCCACCTACTGTCTCCAAAAATCACGAAAATTGAAATCTAACAATAATTTAATATTCCGGATCCAAAAAAAATTGTTTCCTCAAAAATGGAGTTCATTTACAAAACTGGCTATCTTTAAAGCTTTAAATAAACCAATTTAAATATAAATATATTTAAAATTAATTAAATTAAATATTAATAAATCAATATTATCGTATATATTCACATAGGATATCATACAACTCTAAAATATACATATCTGGATTTATAAATCGATATTTAAAAATCCCATATTGAATCGATATTCAATTTATATTAAAACGCTATTATATTAATTAATAAACGTTATATTTTAATAACGATTTTCATAGCGACTATTTCAAAAATTGATTTGGCCATAACTAATAATCTATAACACGAAATCTGAATTTTTCTCTTTTATATGATAATTATTATCAACATGATTCCACCGTTTCTTGTTTCAAAGAATTCTAACTTATACCAGATCCGTTATATCACGTTAAAGTCCGAATCGCCAAATTACGAACTACCGTGCCATTACGGGCTCGATTATAATTTATATTATAATTAATACATTCAACAGTCATTCAAATAATATATTCGTTATTATAAATAAAATTCTAAACTGAATTATATGTTATAGATAATCCAATTCACACCATATTGTGAATTCAGATATTCCGACTATTTCAGAAAATAATATATTATTATATTATTTATTTAAATTAAATATTCAGTATTATTTAATTAAACAACCATTTAAATCTCTAAATCACTATTTAAATAATTAAATTAATTAATTATTACACTGTAAAAATACGGGACGTTACGGAGTTTAGTGGGGAAGTGGGTCTGTGAAATTGGCAAATCTTTAGTTGTGTATATAAGGAAGTTGGAAGAAACCGAGCTTGTGATATTCTACCACTTTGTTGCATTTTCAAAAGGGAAGATTGGGATGGTGTCTGATGTTCAACATGGATGAACTAGGGTGCAGGGTTGAAAATTGGATGCTGGGAAGTTCGAACAGTGCGATAAGGTATAATTAATTATTTTATTAACTGGTTAATATTAACTCAATTTGTTTAACAATATATATAAACTAGTAAAGCTAATATATACGACATATGAAATCAGATTCAAATGCCATCAATTTTGTTAAGCTCATAAGGACGCGGGTTAGGAGTTGGTTTGGGAATTTTCGGATAAGGTGTGAATTTTAATCTAAATCGAACATTTGTTTGATTTAATTTAAAATTTGAATATTCGACAAAATAAAATCATGGTGAGTAAATTCTCTCTTTGAAATTTATTTAAATTTATTTTTTATCATTAAAAAAATTGTTGGCAGCTTGGGTGCATTTAAATATTTTTGTGGCTATTCTATATAAATATATTAGTTATTTAGGCTTGGTGTTTGTGGTTATTATATATATTGATGATTGGATTGTTCCCAACGTACCATTAGCGGATGCCCATAGTATCATTAGCGGATGACCCTATACGCCCTACAATATGATAGTGTATGATCTTCTATACCGCGATATCCTGCCTCGAAGCAGCGTGGGTATTAATAATGTTGGCTAATGTCTGTGGATGCAGGAAAAATAGGTTGGAGGAATCTAACTGGATTCCTCAAAATTTATTATTGTTTGTTAATATATACATAATCATATATGATGTGCTAGAAAAACTATAATTGATACTTGAGTGTTTTGGAAGTTTAAAATATCAATGGGGCTAAATGTTGATTTATAAAAATATCGTGAAAAGGGAATTTTGAGATTTAAACAGGGAAATCTATTTCCTAAAATAGAATTTGAATTGTGAATGGACTATAAAGATATTAACTTGTTCTGAATAAATAAGACAAGTATTAAATTTATAAACGATGTTTATAAATTGAATAATCAGGGAATTGAAGCAAATTTATAAACGATTTTATAAATAAATGGAATGATTTCCATTGGATAATCAAGGAACTGAAGTGAATTTATAATCGATGTTTATAAATGAAGTGAAATGAATTATCATTGGATAATTGGGGAAATGTAAATACAAGTGTGAATTTAAAAAGGGTATTATTTTTCCATGGTAGAAATTAAATTTCAAATGAATTTGAAATCAATTCTTGTTTAACTACATAAACAAGTAATGTAAATGGTGTTTGTAAATAAAGGTGAAAAATTATCATTATTATAATTTAAATATTTAAATTCAAAATATGAATTTAAAATAAGAAACTGGGAATAGTGTTAAAATGGGAAACAATGAAATTTATTCCGATGTTCGGAATATAAACTGAATTGAAATAAATACATATGGATTTATGATTTGAATTCGACTATGTCGATTCTATAAAAATAAATTAGTTTCAGAAAGGATATTGGAATGATATTAAATAGTAATTTAGATTTTGAAGCAAATATAAAATAGACCCTATGTTTATGTGTATTAGTTATAAAAATTAATTTTCTAGAAAAGGAATTGGGTTTCAAATAGATATTTGAAAGGGAAGCTTGTTTTAAATTTTAAAACAAGAAAATAAATTTATAAACGATGTTTATAAATATAGGGAATAAATTCTCGTTGATAATTTAGAAGTTTATATTTCAAGTATATATCGAAAAGTGAATTGGAAAACGATTTGAAATAGGACGATAAATTTTATTCGGAATTTGAAATATAAATTGAACTAAGAAAAATCCAATAGATTTATAATTAGATTCAACTATATCGAGTTTTATAAATAATTTATTTATAAAAGAACTAGAATGCAATATAGAAGATTCAATTATAAATAAATTTATAACTGAGTTACGAATAATCAACGGATATGGATAATCAAGAATATTAACTTGGATTTGGTAAATGGGTTGAATTAATATTAAAATATATAAGAATGGAATTAAAATTTATTATAAACAAAGTTTAACGTTTATATTTAAATATAATTAAAACGAACTTGCCACAGCACAGTAGTTCATAATTTTGCGTTTCGAACTTCAATTGAGTATATAGAACTCAATTTAAGTTGGAATTCTTTAAAACAAGAATTGTTAGGACCGTTTGAATAAAAATTTTCTAATGAAAGAGAAAAATTAGGATTTCATCTTATAGATTTTGAGTTATGTCAAGATCAAATTTTCAGAAAAACAACGCCATAACCATTATAAAACATAACAGTTTATTTAAATAAATAAAAGGATTTTAAGTAAATAAAATCAGAGTTTCCATTAGAAAAATCCATACTTGAGATATAAAATAAATATGAACTCAAGTGGGTTAAGTGAACTAATTTTTGAAATAAAATTAAAATTTTAATTATTGAATAGATTTAACTATTTGAAGAATAATTAGTTAGTGCAATTTTGAAGTGAAATTGGACTTAGGATAAGCGAAAAGGGTTTGTTAACTTACATTCGAAATCAAATATGAAACTTAAGTTATAAATGAAACTCAACGTATTTATAAGCGAATTAAAATATATTTGAACATGATACGTTAAAACTAAAAGGATTTGGCAAAAGAGCTAATTAAAGAATAAATTAGCGAATTGAGTTAGGAATGAATGGATTTAGTTGGGATAAAATTGGAAAAAGGTGAACATGTGTTAAATAGATATGGAACGAAGTGTATGATGCTTTTAAATCGATTGCCCAACATAAAGGTACACAATAAATTCCATATAAGGTTTTATGTGCCGAATCGGTAAGCCACTTGGCTTTTTGATTTTCTTTTTGAATGGAAAGGGCCTAGGGAGACGAGTTGAGGTTTGAGCTATTGACCAGTACAAAGGAGGTGCTGGCAAAATTTTCCGAAAATATAAGGAATTAGAATATTTTTAAGAAAATTTGATAACTAGAAATAAATATATCGATATATATATAATTCGATAAGAAAACAAACTTAAAAATAGAATATTATACACAAAAAGGAAATCTATAATTAAATCTAGTAAAAATAGAAAGAGAAACGTATATACGTTTTAAAAATGAGTAATTGGTTTATATATGTTGATTATTCGAGATAAGTAGTCTTGTCCGTTTTGAAGTTAACAATGTTATTCAATCAAGATCTGAGAGGTATTTATACTCCAACTTGATTAATTTCATCATTAACCAATAAATAGCAAGATTCAGTCTCAAAGATAAATGTTTTGAATAAGATTTAGTTGAATGCAGTATTTTGGGTTGTTGTAACAATGGTTTGCACAACATTCGTTTTAACCCAAATAAGTGGAATTTTGGAAATATAATAATAAATAATTCCTAAGTTTAGAAATGAATAGCCGTGAAAGAGAGAAGTACTTGGAATGTTTTCCAATTATTAATAGAAATTATTTTCTAAGTATAGAAAATAAAAGAAGGTGATATATGGAAATGTTTTTCCGAATATCGTAAGAGGCTAAGATGATTGTTTAAAATATTTGGTTAACAAATATTGATAAGGAAATGGAGAAGTGATTTAATTAACGAAATATTAATTAAGGGCCCCAGTGATTGTTTGATGCTTTTAATGGATGTTTGTTTTTCTTCGATAGTTAAATAACCGACTATTGAAGTATTTGCCAATTTCGTTGTCAACATGGAGAGACTGGTTGGATTATTATCCGAGAACCACTCTGTATTAGCAGTAGCATTGCGAATCAGATTATATGAAGATAATCAAAGACAGAGTATAGTGCAAGGGCTTTTTCTGTTAATCCCAGGTAGAGATTGCCTAAGATGGATTAATGGAAATTGTGCCTTCGGTTTCGTTCAGTCCCAGAACGAGGTTGTATGGATGAATGTCTAATAGAGTATTTCCAATGATCGCATATGTTGGTCTGTATAAATATATGTGGTGCCAGAGAATTTATTCTCTTAGCATAATATCCAGATTATATTTGTGCAAACTAATTAATGATTAATGGATCTGACAATGTGGCATTCAAAGTGATTGTGCTATTAATGAATGGTAAGTAATCCCAGGCTCAGGCCTCAACAGCCGGGAAATGACAAAAATCGGGCAGGCAGCATGTCTAAGTGCGTAGCTCCCAATTAGGGTGTATTATCGACTATCTAGAGAAATTCATTTCAATGTTTATTCTATTCGATGTTGTACCATTCGGGAAAACGGTTGCTGATCCCAACCGTTGGTGATAAACATTCGATATACTCAACCGAAATGAGTGGTCGGTCACGTGCGGTCGGGTTACAAGATGTTCTTGTTGAACTGTAATGACCCGCATTGTCAGGGGTATTATAATAAATTTAATTAATTATATAAATAGTGATTTAGGGAATTAAATCGTCGTTTAATTAAATAAAGTGAATATTTAATTAATTTAAATAATAGAGTAATATATTTAATTCAGAAATAATCAAAAATGTTGAATATCACAATATTCTGTGAACTGGGTCATCTCTAGGATTTAGTTCAGCTTAGAGTTGAAATATATTAGCGAATATATTTAAATAACAACAGCTTGAACGTAGAATTATAATATAATTAAAATAGAGCACATAACGATGCGGCAGTTCGCTATTTGGATATTTGAACTTCAAGTGGATGTACAGGGTTCGTTTTAAATCGGATTTCTGTGAAACAAGAAACGTGTGGAGCTGGTGAAGTATATCTTTCTAGTGGAAGAGAAATATCGGGATTTCGTCGTGTAGATTTTGAGATATGTCCAAATCAAATTATCAGAAAAGCAGCGCCCTGACCATTTTGATTTAATTAAAAGGAATTAAATATAAATCGAATATCGGGTCGACCCCGATTGAAATATCGAGTTGTAAATACATACAGGGATATTCTGGAGCTGTATGGTATTCCTCTGTGAATATAGACGTTAATATTTATTTTTAAATATTAAATTTAATTATATTTAAATATATTTATATATTTAAATAGGCTATTGAGAGCTTTAAAAATAGCCACTTTTGCAAACGAAGTCGGAATTTGACGAAACCAATTTTTATTTGATCCGCAATATTAAATTATTGTTAGATTCCAAGTTTGGTGATTTTTAGAGTTAGTGTGTGGCCGTACGGATTTTTAGAGTGAAAAACAGTCAGTATTTCGATGGTTAAAAATACGCTGTGTGAGCATACGGAGTCGGAATTCGACGAAACCAGTTTCGTTGGGACCGTAATGTCAAACTCTAGCAGTGTGTCCGGTTTGGTGATTTTTGGGCATCGTGTGTGATCACACGGATTTTTAGGAAGCAAAACGAATATTTAAAATAAAAATATCTTCACAAAAATATCTAAAAATATTTTACTATAAATTACCCTTAACTCTCTAACCCTAAACCATTCTCATTTCCTCTGAAAAATCCGTCGTTTTCATTTGTTCTTCCAACAGTAAAACATCCACTTTGCAAAATCCAAAACAATAAAAATAAAAGCCAATAAAATGGGAAATCAATTCCTTTGTGTTTGCATAGGGTAGTTCTTCGGATTTATACCCGTTCTGTCTCATTCGATTTCAGTTTTGGTGTGCTGAAAGTGTACAGCGGAGACTAGGGTTTTGGGTAAACTCGGATTTGGAGCATCGTTTGAGATTTTTGATCTTAGACTTGAGTTCAGGAGGGTGAGGAGAGGTTGCGATCAAAACCTAAGGTGAATTGGTGACTACAAAGTGTCGCACGATCTCTGGAACGGGCGAGGGTCAATTGCGTCGTGACTGGAAGAATGGAGTTCGAACTCCATGCGATGGAGCCGAGATGGAAGAGGAGATGGAGAGGAGTTCGACGCTGGTTTCGTTGTGGCTGATGGGTGGTGAATAAGAGGGGCGGTGGAGCTTTGAAGGGTTGGAAATGTCCTCGTTTTGTTTACTGGAGTCGCGTTCTGTTTGGGAGAGAAAGAAGGTGTAGACATGGGCGGGTCAGGTTATGAAGGGTAGTGGGCCGTTACATTTGGGGTGAGGCCCATTCAAATATTTATGAAGTTATTTATATTTCAAATTAGTATATGAACTTGTAATATTAATATCTGCTCTGTACGAAATCAGAATTTCAAACCGTAAGTTGCGTTGGGATCGTATGGACGTGAGCAACACAATGAGACTGACCGGGAGTGAATCCGAGCTCATTACAATTTATGGAAAAATAAATTGTTCGACTAAATCAAAGAACGCAAACCAATTATTTAACGGTTAAAGCGCAACTGTGAGTAAAACTCACCAACTCTGAACAGTTCTATTTTTACAACGTATTCTTAGAACTGTTAAATATTGTCTGTTTGACTGTGTGTTGACTGTTTGATTGAACCGCTAGTCAGTTAGTAGAAATTATATATATATGTATATATATATATATAAACCGTTAAATATTTATATGTGATTCTGTTATCAGAATATTTCACAGTGAAGTGAAATCGATGTTAATTATATTGTCTAACATCTGTGATGCAGGGAAACAGGTCGGAGGAATCCAACTGGATTCCTCAATAGTTATTTTACTGTGATTTATATATTGTGATATATAATGTGATATATAATCTGACGCTGATTATGTGTGTTTGGACGATAGTTATCCTTGTTATATGGTCTGTTAAATACCATAAGAAATACCAGAATGTGATAAAGGGATTTTCAAAGTACAATTTGAAAATAATTTACTTATATAAAATCAATGGGTTGTATATTATAAAAGAAAAAGGATTTTGGATAAAAGAAATATATTTGTAAATCAAATATAAAAGAATATATTTGTAAAACGAATATAAATGGATTATATTTGTAAATCAAATATAAAGGAAATATATTTGAGAAATCAAATATAAAGGAAATATATTTGAGAAATCAATTATAAAGGAAATATATTTGAGAAATCAAATATAAAGGAAAAATATATTTTAGAAATCAAATATAAGGGAAATATATTTGTTAATCAAATATAAAGGAAAATATTTGTCAATAAATTAGAAAGAGAAATATTTGTAAACCATTTACAAATAGAATAGAGATCAAAAGAGAATATTTGTAGAACATTCACAAATAGATTAAATGGGACTATTTATTTATTAAGGAAATAAATAAAAGTATAATGGATTTATTTATTTAGAAAAATAAATAAGATTACAAGGAACATTTATTTAGAAAAATAAATAGGATTATAAAGGAGTATTTATCTAGGAAACAAATAGAGTTAAGCAAGTAGAGTTAATCAAATAAAGTCATTCGATTAAAGTAAATCAAAGGAGTAGTTAATCGAATATAGTTTATATTTGAAGGAGTTAATCGAATATAGTTTATATTCGAAGGAGTTAATCGATATTAGTTATTCAAAGGAGTTAGTCGATTATAGTGGTTCAAAAGGAGTTAGTCGATTAAAGTTAATCGAATATAGTTAGTCAAATCGAGTTAACCAGACCAAGTTAGTCGAGTTAATCGAATATGGTCAGTCGAACCAAGTTAGTCGAGTTAATCAATTATGGTCAGTCGAGCCAAGTTAGTCGAGTTAATCGAATATGGTCAGTCAAACCAAGTTAGCCGAGTTAATCGAATATGGTCAGTCAAACTAAGTAAGTCGAGTTAGTCGAGCCTAGTTAATCGAGTCGGATTGGTCGAACCAAGTAAATCAAAAGGAGTTAACCATGTTGAATTAGTCAAGATGAGTTAATCAAACCGAGTTAATGCAAAGGAGTTAATCGAATATAGTTTATTCGAATAGAGCTAGATGAGTTAACCGAATATAGTTTATTCGAATAGAGTTAGAGGAGTTAACCGAATATAGTTTATATTCGAAGGAATCAATCGAATATAGTTTATATTCGAAGGAGTTAATCGAATATAGTTTATTCGAATAGAGTTAGAGGAGTTAATCGAATATAGTTTATTCGAATAGAGTTAGAGGAGTTATCGAATATAGTTTATTCGACAGGAGTTAAGTGAGTAGAATAAATTAAATAGAATAAATCAAATAGAGTAAATCAAATAGAGTTAAGCAAGCAGAGTTAATCCAAAGGAGTTAATCGAATAGAGTTAAGTGAAAAGAGTTAATCGAATATAGCTAGTTGAAAGAAAGGTTAAGCAAGGAAGTTAGTTAAAGAAATTTAAAGTGAACTTTGCCTATTTCAAGGTTAGAAATGTTGTTCAGTTAAGGTCCGAGAGGTAGTTATACCCTAACTTGATTGGCTTCGTTTTTAACTAAGGAATGGTTAAGGTTCGGCAGTAAAGGATGATTAAGAGAATTTAGTAATCAAAGGAAATGGTTTGAATTGGCATCGCAATGGTTTGTTTAAACCATCTGTCTAAGTCCAATGTAAGAGTTTTGGAAATGCTTTCCAAATAAGAATCAAGAATGTTTTCTAATATAGAAAACAAGAGATGGGAATGTTTTCCAGTGTTAATAACATATATTTTCTAAATTTAGAAAATAAGGAAATGTTGAATATAGGGAAACAGGAAATGACAAATAAGATAAATAAACGATAAATTAATTAGAAGGATAAAAGTTGTTTGATGATGATCGATATAATTTCCATCTGGAAATAATATCGTTGTTTGCACACTTGTTTTTCTTTGATAGTTAACTCACAGACTATCGAAGTTTTTGACCATTTTAACGTTGTTAATATGGAGAGACCGGTTGGATTATTTTCCAAAGAACCACTCTATATTGGCATAAGCGTTGCGAATCATATATGCCAAAGATAATTGAAGACGTAGTAAAGTGCAAGGGCTGTTGTATAAGTCTTAGATAACAGTGCCTAAGATGGATATACTGAATAGTGCCTTCGGTTTGTCTAGTCCCAGGACAACGTATATGGAAGAAGGTCTGACAAAGTATATCCAAGGGATCGCGTAAGTTGATCTGTTCAAACGTATTCACGTTTGGTGGTGGAGGAATTCGTTTCTCTTAGTTGTATACCCGTGTTATTTTTGGATAAGTCAATTTGTGATTTGGCGGGTATGACGATGTGACATTCTAAGTGAATGCAGATGTGGCATGTAAACCTGGATGACTTGTATGGATGAATGTCTGACAGAGTATTTCCAGAAAGGTCACGTACATTGATTTCTTCAACTGTACCAAGAGTGGAAGCGGAGAAGGAGACTTCTTTAGCTAACACGTAATGTACGGTGGTAGACATCAATTAGTGATTTTCGATGGATCTGACAATGTGGCGTTCGAAGTGAATCTGATGTGATGATAAAGCGTAACCTCAAGCCTCATCAACCGGTAAATGACAGAAATCGGGCAGGCAGCATGGCTATGTAGGTCGCACCTATTAGGGTGTATAATCACCTGATCTAGAGTTTCATTTACTTCTAAAAATCCATTGTTGATGCTGTCCCATTCGGGAAACGGTTGTTGATCCCAACCGTTGGTGATATACATTCGATACACTCAGCGAAATGAGTGGTCGGTCATGTGTGGCCGGGTTGCAAGATGTTCTTGTTGAACCCAGTGTATTCCTCTCTAGAGGTACACTAGCGAAAGGTGGTTCCATACCTTGTCATAGTTGGAAATCCATTATCCAATACGTGCTTGCAATTTTGATTGTATACTATGTATGTAGAACGTGAGATGAAAGCGTTCTGCTAAATTGATAGCTATTTGTATTTAGACATTATTATAATATCAGAACAATATTGCTATGTCAAAGATGTTGGATTCTCATAAAGGAAAAACCCGTTCTGTATTCACGGCGTGGTCTTATGAGATATCATATACATGTTCAACTGTTATAAACTGTTTTACTCACACCAGTCCATGACTGACCTGGAGTTTACTTTGTTTTGTTTCCCTAAACTCTTGGGTGCCTAAATTTGTACGGGCAGTCAAGTAGTCGGGATTTACAGATACACTTGGAGAGCTTGGAGCATGAGGCTTCAAGATTTTATAGCTATTGTTTTTCCGCTGTGTTGTAAGTGTTGTACTCTGATAAGTGCTATTGTATACATAACTGTTATATTTCAAAGTTATGTTATATATTGTATGTTATTCATTCCGCTGTGAGATTCGTGTTACTCTGATGTTGTGTTCTTCTTTTCTTCTTCTATTCTAAGTTTCTATCTTATCTATCCTCGGCCTCTAATTTCTTTCATTAACCACCGGGAGTTTTTGATGTTTGGTTAGTCGTCATCGTGTTTATGGCGATAACCAAAGTCGCAAAAATCCGGGTCGTTACAGTTGGTATCAGAGCTTAAGTTAAGAATCACCTTAGCTCTATGGCGTGACTCGATAGAGATAGGGTTAGTAACACCCTAGATTGAGTTTGAGTGTATATATATGAGTGCGTATTTGTTATTTGATATAAAAATGGTTTTATATTGTGGAGATTCATTGGTTGAGTAGTTTATGGGTTCTGGTCGATCAGTTTGATCCACTGTATCGGTAGGAGTTTCTAAACACTCGAATACGATGGGTCATCGCGATATGTTTTTAAAAGAGGATAAATGAAATAATTTTATCCAAATTATACTTTGATATAAACAAAGTATGGATATGTGATATATTATCATATATAGGTTGTGATTATAATTGAGTAAGATTATAACATGTGGAATGGTTATATATAACCAATCGGAATTCATATAAGTGAAATATGTGAAATTAGATGAGTTAAATCTAAATTTAAATCAAAATTAATTGGAATTAAAATCCCAGAGATTGGAACGGTGTTTGAAAATGAAACTGGTTAAGTATAAGGGAATTTTATAATCCTGGGAGATTTTAAATTGTTTTACAAGCATGGTGAATGGTATTTTGATAAGATTTCAAATTAGAAATGTTGAAAATGGGTTTGAAAAGTGATATAGTATTGAACTCACTTTGATCGCTGGGAAATAGATTCCGATAATGAGCTAGACATCATCGGTGTTCATTTTCGAGGGTGTAAGTGACGGATTGCTACCAAAGAGATTGTTTTTAAATTTGTTTTGGGAAAAACAAGTTGTGTTGAAATTCAAAAAGGAAAATTTGATTTTTGAAAGAGGTAAACTATTTAAAAACTTCCAGGAAGAAAAGGTTGTTTGAATTTAAACAAATTAAAGTAAAATTTGTAAAATCCAATAGAATTGAGATTGAATAAAAAGCCAGTAAGTGAAAATCATTTGAAATAGATTAGTGTCAAGTAGAATTAGACTTGATTAGAGATAATTAGGAATTATATTGGACTGGTGAATTATGGATTTGAAATCAAGAATAGTGCTCGAGTTTGAAATGAAATTCGACTTAGGTATAAGCGAATGGTTGTGTTAAAGATAAATTGATTTGGGATCAAGTTGGAATTGCATTGGTATAAGCGAAAGGTACAAGTTTATATTTGATATAAGCATGAGATTTATGAGCCGAATTGGCAAGCCCCTTGGCTGTTTGATTTTCTTTTGGGTGGGATGTAACACCACACGTCCATCAATGTCACTCACAAAGGGAATGCATTAACTTCCATGGAGGTTATAAGTGAATATAGAACAGAAAAATTACAACAAGACAGATAATAAATAGTACTTGGAAATCTAAAACTTCATTTTATTATAGCGGAAATTAAACATGTTTGTTACATCATAAAACCAAGTACAATATCCATCTTCATAAAAACAAAATACATAATCCCGTTACATAAATAGCCATTAAAAAGATAATAAGCTGGACTTTACTTCAATGGTCCAAGCTTTCTAAGAGAGATGAAGCAATTTAATCAAACTCCACTAGAACTGGGCCCAACCTGAGGACCTGGAGGGGGAAAAGGATAGAAATAGAGGGGGTCAGACATAAAGTCTGGCGAGTATGATAATTCTAACAATACTATTATCAAAATAACTAGACTAAGGCATAAGCTGGAAGACAAGTAAATGTCTATGAACTCTTAGGAAGATAAAGATAGCGTTTAAGATAACGTTAAAGATAACGGTAAAGGCACACCTAATTACTAACGAATGATTACTACATTGCACCGCACATTAATACACTGCACCACACCAGTCACCCTATTGTTTGATCCCACTTGCTTCACACAGAAACTTTATAAATAGCCTTACGTACCCCTAGCTGACTACATAGGTGCCGTCTGCCCTTATCTCCACTAGGTGTACCCCACTACCCACTTTCGATCGGCTCCCTACTCGTAGATACCCGTGCTGGCCCCACAGTGGGGTGTATCACTCCCATAAAGTGGCAACCCGATACAACTTGAGAATGCATGGCTTATACCTACACGATGCAACAACGTCTTACCTACTAGCCCGGGTCCACACACGCATATGAAACCCGTTGGACTTGCGTTGCCACCGCTCCCCGTTTTGGCCTCTTACAGTCAAACCCAGCATGCGTGTCCCGTCCTCGACTTGGGTCGAGCCCACAAAGATACGTTTGGGATACTGGTCGAAATGGGCCCCCACAAGCTACCCACTTAAGCTTGTCACTAGTATATCCCACTTAACCCTCTTAGTTATGTTCATTTACATGTGTGTTTGGTTAAGTCTTACTAATCGTATTTCACATGCCACTAAGGGCACCCCCTAGATTCCTCGTGCCACCCAAGGCACCTACTTAACCTCCATGTCCCACCTAACATGTTTATCTGGTTAAGTATTTCTTAATTCATTCAGGCCATAACCTCATAAAGACCTCTCACATTATACTGGCATTTATGGCAGCTGGATTTGCCGGGCAGGTCCGGGCAGTCTTACACCATAAAAGAGTCTAACCTCGTGTCTTTACAACCGTTATGCTTTAGTTTAGGCCTAGGACCTCTCACATTGGGCTGACATTTGTGACCATTGGATTTGCCGGGCGGGTCCGGGTAGGTTTACGTCACAAACGAGTCCAACCTCGTGTCCTAAGCATTGATTAACACTTAAAATCTTTTACCCCAGTTTTAATAATTCCCTATTCAAATTATTAATTAAGTAAACTTTTAATGATGTCCATAATTGACTCAATTATGGCCATCCACTTATGGCATGCAAAATCATATCAATTGCACCCCAACTTTTTAATATTAAATCCTTAATATTACCCCTACCCCACGTTTATACGTTCGCTTATTCAATGCATAATATAGGCTAGACTTGTATAGTCTAACACCTAGCACAAAGACAAATTATCACAACATATAGACAATTAAAATAAATCTAATCATAATAGGGGTGAAACTTGCATAAACTACACATGTTAAGGATCAAAAGGTGCCAACTTGTTAAATGTCTCAATTTACATGATATGATCATAGCCCAAATCTATACATAAACTTGCATATGGGGTTTTTAGGCAACATAATGATGATGTGAACTAGCATAGGATATCACATATGTCATAGCATAATTCTAGATGTCATAATAGATGTCTTGGCATATGTTCATAACTTTTCTAATCAATCTAACTTGCATATGTGATTTGTCATATAGATCAACATAACCCAAACATGATGATTTAATTAATATGAACTAACTAGCATAGATGGTAACATCATGGCCTTTTTAACATGTATGATTCATCACAACTTAGCATAGAAACTTTCAACATACATAACATCATCATAACATGATTTACAACATATAAGATATCATCATCACATAACATTGGATTTACAATATACATGATAGCAAAAGGGGTTTACAACAACATATATGATAATTCACATCATCTACTCATAATCCATTCATAACTCAACCTAATTAAAATGATAATAATCTTGTTAAGATCATCATACTCACAATTTAGAGAAGAAAAGAGAGAGTTTTGCTTTGCTTTAGGGTTGAGAGAATTAGAATTGAATTTGCTTTTCTTCTTTCTTAGTTGGCGGCGGCTCCATTGATTTCCATGGCGACGGTAACTATTCTATTTTAATTAGGTTTAGGGTTAGCATTAGGATGTATTTATAGGTGTAGGAAGTTATTTAGGACCATTAGATTAACCCTGAACCATGAGAACCAATCAAATGCAAAATCTTCATTTGAGCGAATCGGCCCACTGGTTGACAGCCAAACACCCTGGATTAACCCCTAGTCGACCCAACAGGGCTCGGGTCGACCTCAAAAATGGGCCGGTTCGGTTATTTCCCCTCCAAATTCGTTGTTTTGAACTTTTTCGCATATTTATTTATTTAGTTTTTAATTTATATATATATATATATATATATCAATATATATATATTTCTCTGTGCAACCCATTTCACTTAATTTTTTTTCTAAAAATTAAGTATACTTTAATTTGTGAATTTTAATGTTATAAAATTACGGGGAGTTACATGGGAGATGGCCCAGAGAAGCGAGTGGTGGTTTTACCGATAGGGCTGTACAAAGGAGGTTATGGAGAAATTTTCCGAAAATTTCAAGTGTTAGAAAATTTTCAGAATTTTTGAAAATTTTAGTTAGTCGTAATGAATAAATATTTTGGCAATATTAATTGGTTCTATTGAAATCAGAAATAAGGGGTAAACAAATCTTAGGAATTCCAATATATAGGGTCGTCCTCTACCTTAGCAATTTTGAGGACGAAATTATTTTAAGTGGGGAAGAATGTAGTGACCCGCATTGTCAGGGGTATTATAATAAATTTATTTAATTATATAAATAGTGATTTAGGGAATTAAATCGTCATTTAATTAAATAAAGTGAATATTTAATTAATTTAAATAATAAAGTAATATATTTAATTCAGAAATAATCAAAAATATTGAATATCACAATATTTTGTGAACTGGGTCGTCTCTAGGATTTAGTTCAGCTTAGAGTTGAAATATATTAGCGAATATATTTAAATAATAACAGTTTGAACGTAGAATTATAATATAATTAATATAGAGCGCGTAACGACGAGGTAGTTCGCTATTTGGCGATTTGAACTTCAAGTGGATGTACAGGGTTCGTTTTAAATCGGATTTCTATGAAACAAGAAACGTGTGGAGCTGGTGAAGTATATCTTTCGAGTGGAAGATAAATATCGGGATTTCGTCGTGTAGATTTTGAGATATGTCCAAATCAAATTATCAGAAAAGCAACGCCCTGACCATTTTGATTTAATTGAAAGAAATTAAATATAAATCGAATATCGGGTCGACCCCGATTGAAATATCGAGTTGTAAATACATACAGGGATATTCTGGAGCTGTATGGTATTCCTCTGTGAATATAGACGTTAATATTTATTTTTTAAATATTAAATTTAATTATATTTAAATATATTTATATATTTAAATAGGCTATTTAGAGCTTTAAAAATAGCCACTTTGGCAAACGAAGTTGGAATTCGACGAAACCAATTTTTATTGGATCCGCAATATTAAATTATTGTTAGATTCCAAGTTTGGTGATTTTTAGAGTTAGTGTGTGGCCGTATGGATTTTTAGAGTGAAAAACAGTCAGTATGTTAAAAATACGTTGTGTGAGCATACGGAGTCGGAATTCGACGAAACCAGTTTCATTGGGACCGTAATGTCAAACTCTAGCAGTGTGTCCGGTTTGGTGATTTTTGGGCATCGTGTGTGATCACACGGATTTTTAGGAAGCAAAACGAATATTTAAAATAAAAATATCTTCACAAAAATATCTAACAATATTTTACTATAAATTACCCTTAACTCTCTAACCCTAAACCATTCTCATTTCCTCTGAAAAATCCGCCGTTTTCATTTGTTCTTCCAACAGTAAAACATCCACTTTGCAAAATCCAAAACAATAAAAATAAAAGCCAATAAAATGGGAAATCAATTCCTTTGTGTTCGCATAGGGTAGTTCTTCGGATTTATACCCGTTCTGCCTCGTTCGATGTCAGTTTTGGCGCACTGAAAATGTACAGCGGAGACTAGGGTTTGGGTAAACTTGGATTTGGAGCATCGTTTGAGATTTTTGATCTTAGAATTGATTTCAGGAGGGTGAGGAGAGGTTGCGATCAAAACCTGAGGTGAATTGGTGACTACAAAGTATCGCACGATCTCTGGAAGGGGCGAGGGTCTGTTGCATCGCGACTGGAAGAATGGAGTTGGAACTCTATGCGATGGAGCCGAGATGGAAGAGGAGATGGAGAGGAGTTCGATTTTGGTCTCGTTGTGGCTGATGGGTGGTGAATAAGAGGGGCGGTGGAGCTTTGAAGGGTTGGAAATGTCCTTGTTTTGTTTACTGGAGTTGCCTTCTGTTTGGAAGAGGAAGAAGGTGTAGACGTGGGCGGGTCAGGTTATGAAGGGTAGTGGGCCGTTACATTTTGGGTGAGGCCCATTAAAATTTTTATGAAGTTATTTATATTTCAAATTAGTATATGAACTTGTAATATTAATATCTGCTCCGTACGAAATCAGAATTTCAAACCGTAAGTTGCGTTGGGATCGTATGGACGGGAGCAACACAATGAGACTGACTGGGAGTGAATCCGAGCTCATTACAATTTATGGAGAAATAAATTGTCCGACTAAATCAAAGAACGCAAACCGATTATTTAACGGTTAACGCGCAACTGTGAGTAAAACTCACCAACTCTGAACAGTTCTATTTTTACAACGTATTCTTAGAACTATTAAATATTGTCTGTTTGACTGTGTGTTGACTGTTTGATTGACTGCTAGTCAGTTAGTAGAAATTATATATATATCTATATCTATATATATATAAACCGTTAAATATTTATATGTGATTCTGTTATCAGAATATTTCACAGTGAAGTGAAATCAATGTTAATTATATTGTCTAACATCTGTGATGCAGGGAAACAGGTCGGAGGAATCCAAAACAGTTATTTTACTGTGATTTATATATTGTGATATATAATGTGATATATAATCTGACGTTGATTATGTGTGTTTGGACGATAGTTATCATTGTTATATGGTGTGTTAAATACCATAAGAAATACCAGAATGTGATACAGGGATTTTCAAAGTACAATTTGAAAATAATTTATTTATATAAAATCAATGGATTTTATATTATAAAAGAAAAAGGATCTTTGGATAAAAGAAATATATTTGTAAATCAAATATAAAAGAATATATTTGTAAAACGAATATAAAGGGATTATATTTGTAAATCAAATATAAAGGAAATATATTTGAGAAATCAAATATAAAGGAAATATATTTGAGAAATCAATTATAAAGAAAATATATTTGAGAAATCAAATATAAAGGAAAAATATATTTGAGAAATCAAGTATAAGGGAAATATATTTGTTAATCAAATATAAAGGAAAATATTTGTCAATAAATTAGAAAGAGAAATATTTGTAAACCATTTACAAATAGAATAGAGATCAAAAGAGAATATTTGTAGAACATTCACAAATAGATTAAATGGGATTATTTATTTATTTAGGAAATAAATAAAAGTATAAAGGATTTATTTATTTAGAAAAATAAATAAGATTACAAGGAACATTTATAAAGAAAAATAAATAGGATTATAAAGGAGTATTTATCTAGGAAACAAATAGAGTTAAGCAAGTAGAGTTAATCAAATAAAGTCATTCGATTAAAGTAAATCAAAGGAGTAGTTAATCGAATATAGTTTATATTCGAAGGAGTTAATTGAATATAGTTTATATTCGAAGGAGTTAATAGATATTAGTTATTCGAAGGAGTTAGTCGATTATAGTGGTTCAAAAGGAGTTAGTCGATTAAAGTTAATCGAAAGAAGTTAATCGAATATAGTTAGTCAAATCGAGTTAACCAGACCAAGTTAGTCGAGTTAATCGAATATGGTCAGTCGAACCAAGTTAGTCGAGTTAATCGAATATGGTCAGTCGAGCCAAGTTAGTCGAGTTAATCGAATATTGTAACAGCCCGCAATTTTACGTATCGAAAGATCGTAAAATATTTTTATTTTATTCCCTGAGGGTTGGATCATTCTCATTTTTGGTATGTTGCTTATGGGGATGTGAGACATGTCCGTAAATTTTACCGATTTTGTTTGTGACCATTTTTCCCCCGTCAGTCTTGTACAAGGCATAACTTTTGACTCAGGTCGAATCAGAGGGTGAGACCTGTGCCATTGGAAAGGAATTGATGATTCTCTTTCCGTAGAGTGGTTACATGAAAGATTTGGTTCAGCGGTTTGGGAGAAATCGCTGTTTTAAGGTTTTTCAGTTGGCTGTTCAGGTTTTGGAAGGCTAATGGGCTGATTTGGAGAAGGCCCATTAAGGGGTTGGTGGAGGCTATAAATAGAGGGTAAGGGATATGGAGAAAGGTTGGAATTTTCCATTCTCTTATGGGGAGGCTTTGATCTGCTTCTTCCTCTAACACCTTTCCACCATTAAAATTCCAAATCCAAGGAGGGAAATCGAAGATCTATACCATTCAAAGCTAGATCAACATCGTTTCAAGGGCGAATTCATCGGATTGAAGGGTTTGATTCGAAGTGTTCGCTGTCCGGATTGCTTTTTCATTGCTTTTGCATTGTTTTGGATAGTCGGTGAGTGATTTACATCTCTCATTCGGATTCATGCAAGTATATGGGTTTTATGTTGTTAATTTCATCATTTCCGTGTTCTTTTCCTTAGATCTACACCATGCTATGTTTATATTACATATGAATCATCTTAGGATCTGATCTAGACAATTTAAATGGTTAGTTTCATGATTTTTCACAAGTTTATGCAAGTTAGATCCGTTTTTATGTTCATATGATTCACTTATCATGTTTTGGGAAATGTATGTGTTTTGATGGAAATTGTTAGATTAATGATATTGTTGGTTGCATAACATGTTTGTGGTTGCGTTTGGATGAATTGGATAAGCCGGTTTCGTCGTTTGGCGAAGTTTTGGTCGAAATCGAAGTCGAAATGGAGCTATGCAGGAATCGGGTCGGTCCAGGGGGGTCGGTCCTAGACTGGTCGATCAAATCGTGGCTTGGGAAGCAAGACAGGGATTGGGTCGGCTAAGAGGGAGCAGGCTAGTCGGATCGGTCGCAAGGAAGTGGTTGGTCGGTCTATACTGGTCAGGTCGAGCAAATCTGGAGTTCTGATTTGGAGCAGGCGGGTCGGTCATGTTCCAGGAAGGGGGTGATCAGGTTGGGTCGCTCTAGGGTGGTTGGTCGAGCAGGTGGTCCGTCGGTCTCAGGTGATAAAGGCTGGTCGGTCTTGGAGCTGGTCGGTCTGATCGGTCCAGAAGGTTGAGAAGGGAGTCTGGTCGGTTCAGAAGGATTCTGGTCGGTCCAGAAGGAGCTGAGGGAGGTCGGGTCGGTTCAGGAGGGGTCTGATCGGTCCAGAAGGACCAGATGGGGTCTGGTCGGTCCAGGATGGGTCTGGTCGGCATTTCTAGTGGAAATTTCTGATCGGAAACTTCCAGTGATGTTGTAACTTCGAAGTGGTTCAAGTAGGAAGGTTCGAAGTGTTGAATGTGTTCGTTGATCAAGGTGGAACAACGAATGAGGTGACAACTCAAAGGTCGTGAGTTGATGGATAATGGTGGCTCGAAAAGGTTGCTTGAGCTATGGAATATCGTCAAGGTTGGACCACTAGAGATGCGAAGGCCGAGAGGTCATCGTTGTCGTAAGTTCTAGCAGGCTCAAAGCAGGGGTACGATGGGGGCACCCAAAAGATCAGAAGGTTGCTGGTCGAGTACCCGGGGTCTTGGGGAAAGGCCTAGTGTCAAGGTTGGACATTGTCAAGGTTGGACATATGGAGTTCATGCTGGTACTAGGGTTACCATTAGCCCTTGACATATGGCAAGGTTGGCCGTCATACGATAATGATGGTTTCGAAGCAGGATTGGCGGTGATAGCCAGAGTCTGTCATGTATGCTGGATGTTTTGCTTGCGCCATCTCACGTGGGCTATCCAATATCGAAGTAGATGTTCCTTGAGTGCTTGTATGATATTGGTTTCGGCCTCTGGGGCTTGTATTCGAGGGATGTTGAATTCGACTAGGATGATTTGCGTGAGATATATATAATCTTGATCCCATGATTGCTATTGTTGATTGTTTCTGTTTGCTATGAACAAATGGTTGTTCTGGTTTCTACGGATTAATGGTTGAAATGCTTGGTGTAAAGGATATCACTGTCCGATGTGGGGAAGATAAGGTTGAGTTCTTCTCTGGTGATGTGGGTAGATAAGTTGTTCATTTACCAATTCTCATATACTTTCTTGTTGAAGTTTGTTAGCTGTTTTATCGCTCACTAAGACTATTGTCTGACTCAAGGTTTTATGTCTCCTCTTATTACCTTGGGCTGTTCATCCGGTTGTGGATGGGCAGACTAAGTAGCAGGTTACAGGTAATGGAGCTTAGTGAGACGGGGAAGCTGAGCGAAGACGAGCAGGAGGCTAGGTTACCAGTTTTATTACTATACAGTATTTCTGTTTCCGCTGTTTGAGTTGCTTGAGAGTTATAGTGAGGCCTTATGTACAAACTTTGATATCAGTTGGATAACCTTTCTGGATGTTGAGAAAGTTTCAAAAGTTTGCTATATGATACCTCATTACTATTACCTGTTGTATATGTTCTATTATATTTCATCCTTGCGCTGTGAGTTCTACGATAGGTTTCGATATGTTTACCTACTCTGATGATCGTCCATAGCAGCCTGGCACACCTTTCAACGCATTATTCCACTTGTTTAGTGCGGCGGTTATGGGCGGTCTTCACATTTGGTATCAGAGCTCTAGTCAACGATTTTGGCCAAAGTTCAAAAGACGTAATCGCGTATGAGGGACGTATTTGTATATTTCAGTTGGATGTTTACTATATATATATTAATATATATAGTAGTAGCGGTTGTATCTCTTTAGCAGTTTTTCTTTGAAGTGGCTAATTATTCTAGATTGCAGATTTAGAATGAGTAGACGACCATCAAGACACGCTGCTAGGAGAGCTAATACTGGAGAGGGAAATGGTGATGAACCAGATTACCCGGCCATGTTTCAAGCCATGGCAGTAGCAATTATGCGAAGGGAACCCGCTCCAGTGGCGGCTACGGTAGATGTAGGTGTGCGAGTTCCTAGAGTAGATTTTGCAAAGATGTGCAAGGACTTTATATCTCTAGGAGGGAAACCATTCAAGGGAACTGAACCAACTGAAGAGGTTCAGAGGTGGATGGATTCATGTGTTCGAATCTTTGGAGACTTGGGTATTGAAGATGCAATGAAGAGAAAGCTTGCATCAAGGCAGCTTCAGAGCAGAGCGATGGAATGGTGGAATTCTGTTATACTCGAGACTCCGGAAGAGGAGATTTCATGGGAGCAATTCCAAGGTAAGTTTGAAGCAAAGTTTATCTCCACTGCTCAGAAGTCCGTTATCTTCAAGAAGTTCGTAGAGTTAAAGCAGAATGGCAGATCAGTTCTTGACTACATTTCTGATTTTGAGGCTTTGTCTAGATATGCTCGTTCATACA
This sequence comes from Allium sativum, assembly GCA_030737875.1. NCBI lineage: Eukaryota > Viridiplantae > Streptophyta > Magnoliopsida > Asparagales > Amaryllidaceae > Allium > Allium sativum. Next base: position 858,756,338 of record CM060915.1, on the reverse strand, counting down.
TTGATACACCCTATCAGAAGAACGAGAAGTTTGTCTTGGGTTTGGATGCTCATATTGGAAAACCGCTTGTGGACCATCTTGATGATTCATTTGAGAAAATTGTGGAAAAAACTATTCGCCATGAGAGCTTGTTTCCCAAGGAAGCAAATGCCGTCACTGCAACCAAGGAAGCTCAGAAACCACAGCAAGGTGGTAATAAAAAGAGGAAGCAGCAACAACAGAAAGGAAAGGATGGCCAGAAGAAACCCAAGAGTGAGGTGGTTTGCTTTAACTGCCAACAGAAGGGTCATTATTCAAATGAGTGCAAGAATCCCAAAGCTGAGAAGAAGTGCTTCAAGTGTGGAAAGCCTGGGCATGAGAAGAATGATTGCCCAGAATTAGCTAAGGGCAAACAGATTGTGAAGGCATATGATTTAGAAGCCGTGCCATCTTCTTCAAGAGCTCCTACTGCAGAGGAGAAGGGAAAGGGTGTCGTGGTGCAAGGTACTTTTTCTGCTAACGGTGTTTCAGTTCGAGTTTTGTTTGATACTGGAGCATCACATTCATTCATCTGCAATGAGCTTGTGTGTCGCTTGGGTTTGGAACCCGAGATTTGTGATAGACCATTGATTGTGACTAAACCAGTTGGGGGTTCATCCAGTTTGTGCATGATTTTTCGTGGTCTAGTGTTATCGAGTCATGGTTGCTCTTTTATGTGTGATTGCTTTGTTCTTAACTTCACTGGGTATGGGATCATCTTGGGCATGGATTGGCTCAAGTGATATGCGGCAAGGGTGAATTGCGAGAAGCTAGAGGTGAGGGTCGGGGATGTGGAAGGGCGAAAGGTGTTGATTAGATGTAAGCGCGAAGACGGGGTCTTCGTGAGTTATCTATATTCGCTTGGGATTCCACAGGAAGACCTATCATCAGTGTTGATCGCTAATGAGTATGTAGATGTCTTTGACGAGGTCAAAGGGTTGCCGCCGCATCGTGAGATCGAGTTTAGGATCGATTTGGTCGAAGGTGCTAGACCAATTGTTATGCCCCTTAGGCGGATGGCGCCTAGGGAACAGCGAGAGTTAGAGGTGCAAGTTCGTGACCTTTTGGGAAAAGGATTCATTCGGAAGAGTGTTTCCGAGTGGGGTGCACCAGTCGTGTTTGCAACTAAGGCAGATGGCTTGTTAAGATTGTGTGTGGACTATCGTGAGCTGAACAAGGTGACTAAGAAGAACAAGTATCCGTTGCCAAGGATTGATGACTTGTTCGATCAGCTTCACGAAGCCAAAGTGTTTTCTCAGATGGATTTGGCAACGGGATTTCACCAGTTGAGAGTGGCTAAGGATAGTGTGCCAAAGACTGCTTTTAGGACACCGTCCGGGTTCTTCGAGTGGTTGGTGATGCCATTCGAGTTGACTAACGCGCCAGCGTATTTTGTGGATTTTATGAATAAAGTGTTCAGAGATCAGTTGAGTAAGTTCGTGCTGGTATTCGTGGATGATATACTGGTTTACTCCAGAAATGTGGAAGAACATAAGACGCACTTGAGAGTTGTGTTAGAGATCTTGCGAAAGCATCAGCTTAAGGCTAAGTTCTCAAAGTGTCACTTCTGGAAGGATGAAGTGAGGTTCTTAGGTCATGTTGTTTCTGGAAATGGTATAGCGGTTGACCCCGCTAAAGTTGCAGCAATCCAGGACTGGGATAGACCTAAGAATGCGACGGATATCCGGAGTTTCCTTGGGTTGGCTGGTTATTACCGAAGGTTTATCAAGGATTTCTCCAAGATAGCTGCACCATTAACAGGATTGACAAAGAAGAACCTAGTGTTCGCATGGGATGCGAAGTGTGAACAAGCGTTCGAAATCTTGAAGGAGAGATTGACGAGTGCACCTGTGTTGACCATTCCAAGTGGGAATGAAGAGATGGTGGTGTATACTGATGCATGTGGTACTGGACTTGGAGCAGTGCTAATGCAGAAGGATAAGGTAGTGGCTTACGCAAGTCGACAGCTAAAGTCGCATGAGAGAAAATATCCAACTCATGTTTTGGAGTTGGCAGCGATTGTGTTTGCTCTGAAGATGTGGAGATATTACCTGTTGGGGGTACGATTCGAGTTGTTTATGAATCACAAGTCATTGAAGTATCTTTTCTCCCAAAAGGATTTGAATCTTCGGCAGCAACGATGGTTAGAGTTTCTAGCATCGTATGATTTTGGGATAGCCTATACTCCTGGCAAAGGCAATGCAGTTGCAGATGCATTGAGTCGAAGACACGCAAGTTTGGGAGCGATGTTTTCGGAATGGAAGGGCCTCGAGTACTTGGCAAGGTTCGATTTCAGGCCAAGGTGTGAGTTGGAACCTGAGACATTGGCAAGCTTGTCGATAAGGCCTACTCTTATCGAAAGGATTGGCGAGGACCAAAAGAAAGATGCGAAGCTTGTCGAGTTCATTCAGAAACTGGAGCCAGAGGGTAAAGAGTTCGAGGTCGACCGAGAAGGTTGGCTTCGAAAGCAAGGGCGATTAGTTGTTCCCGATGTCGATGGATTGAGGGATGAGGTTCTGAGAGAATGTCATCACTCGAAGCTAACGATTCATCCCGGTGGTAATAAAATGTATCAGGACATGAAGCGAGCCTACTACTGGGAAGGGATGAAAAGAGATATTGGAAAATTCATTTCCAAGTGTATGAACTGTCAGTTGGTGAAAGCTGAACAGAAGAAGCCGAGTGGTTTACTTCAGCCATTAGAGGTTCCTACATGGAAGTGGGAGCAGATATCGATGGATTTTATCGATGGACTACCAAGAACTAGGACAGGGAATGAAGGGATTTGGGTCATTGTGGATCGTTTGACCAAAAGTGCAAGGTTCATTCCTATCAAGACGACTAGGACATCATCAAAATTGGCTGAGCTTTATGTGAAATGGATAGTTCGATTCCATGGTGTCCCAAAGAGTATAGTAAGTGACCGGGATCCATTGTTCACGAGTGGATTTTGGAAAAGTTTGCAAGAAGCTTTGGGAACCGAATTGTGCTTAAGTACGGCATATCATCCCCAAACTGATGGTCAGACCGAGAGAGTCAACCGAGTTTTAGAAGATCTCCTGAGGGCTTGTGTGTTAGACTTCGGAGGATCATGGGAGGACCATCTACATCTAGTTGAGTTTACATATAATAATAGCTACCAGTCGAGTATTGGGATGGCACCATACGAGGCGTTGTATGCAAGGCCATGCAATTCTCCAGCTTGTTGGTTAGAAACTGGAGATAAGTTGGTACTTGGGCCTAAAATGATTAGAGAAACCTCGGATTGTATCAAGATTGTTCGACAACGAATGAAGGCGGCCCAAGATCGTCAGAAGAGTTACGCCGATAAGCGTCGTAAGGATTTGGAATTTGACGTAGGAGATATGGTTTTCGTGAAGATTTCACCGTTGAAGCATGTGGTTCGATTCGGAAGTAAAGGGAAGTTGGCTCCTAGGTTTGTTGGACCGTTTCCGATAGTCGAGCGAATAGGAAAGCTCGCATATAGGTTGGAGTTACCCGAGAAGATGTCGAGTGTGCATAATGTTTTCCATGTTTCGTTTCTACGGAAGTTTGTGCATGACTTGAATGTGGTGGTATCTCCAAAATAGTATGAAGATTTAGAAGTGGAGACCGCAGTTACGAAACCTCATAGGCCACTTCGTGTTGTGGGAAATGAGACGAAACAGCTTAGGAGAAAGACGGTTAAGCTAGTCAACGTACAATGGAGTGAAGATGGCGACGATTGTACATGGGAGACGAAAGAGAGCATGAGGGCGACTCATCCAGAACTCTTCGTCGGTAGGACCCTTTGATTGTATTATCGTTATAGCGTTGTATCTTGTTGTTGTTTGATAGAATTCCGCGTGCTAGGATAAGGCTATGGATGCATGGCTTGATGGTTGCTAGTTTGGATGATAGGATTTGCTTCTCATGGATGATAGGCATGCGGAATTGTTGTGGTTGCTTGGAATTTCGGGGACGAAATTCTTAAGGGGGGGGAGAATGTAACAGCCCGCATTTTACGTATCGGAAGATCGTAAAATATTTTTATTTTATTCCCTGAGGGTTGGATAATTCTCATCTTTTGGTATGTTGCTTATGGGGATGTGAGACATGTCCATAAATTTTATCGATTTTGTTTGTGACCATTTTGCCCCTGTCAATCTTGCATAGGGCATAACTTTTGACTCAGGTCGAATCAGAGGGTGAGACCTGTGTCATTGGAAAGGAATCGATGATTCTCTTTCCGTAGAGTGGTTACATGAAAGATTTGGTTCAGCGGTTTGGGAGAAATCGCTGTTTTAAGGTTTTTCAGTTGGTTGTTCAGGTTTTGGAAGGCTAACGGGCTGATTTGGAGAAGGCCCATTAAGGGGTTGGTGGAGGCTATAAATAGAGGGTAAGGGATATGGAGAAAGGTTGGAATTTTCCATTCTCTTATGGGGAGGCTTTGATCTGCTTCTTCCTCTAACACCTTTCCACCATTAAAATTCCAAATCCAAGGAGGGAAATCGAATATCTATACCATTCAAGGCAAGATCAACATCGTTTCAAGGGCGAATTCATCGAATTGAAGGGTTTGATTCGAAGTGTTCGCTGTCCGGATTGCTTTTTTATCACTTTTGCTTTGTTTTGGATAATCGGTGAGTGATTTACATCTCTCATTCGGATTCATGCAAGTATATGGGTTTTATGTTGTTAATTTCATCATTTCCGTGTTCTTTTCCTTAGATCTACACCATGCTATGTTTATATTACATATGAATCATCTTACGATCTGATCTAGATAATTTAAATGGTTAGTTTCATGATTTTTCACAAGTTTATGCAAGTTAGATCCGTTTTTATGTTCATATGATTCACTTATCATGTTTTGGGAAATTTATGTGTTTTGATGGAAATTGTTAGATTGATGATATTGTTGGTTGCATAACATGTTTGTGGTTGCGTTTGGATGAATTGGATAAGCCGGTTTCGTTGGATTCGTCGTTTGGCGAAGTTTTGGTCGAAATCAAAGTCGAAATGGAGCTGTGCAGGAATCGGGTCGGTCTAGAGGGGTCGGTCCTAGACTGGTCGGTCAAATCGTGGCTTGGGAAGCAAGACAGGTATTGGGTCGGCTAAGAGGGAGCAGGCTAGTCGGATCGGTCGCAAGGAAGTGGTCGGTCGGTCTATACTGGTCAGGTCGAGCAAATCTGGAGTTCTGATTTGGAGCAGGCGGGTCGGTCATGTTCCAGGAAGGGGGTGATCAGGTTGGGTCGCTCTAGGGTGGTTGGTCGAGCAGGTGGTCAGTCGGTCTCAGGTGATAAAGGCTGGTCGGTCTTGGAGCTGGTCGGTCTGATCGGTCCAGAAGGTTGAGAAGGGAGTCTGGTCGGTTCAGAAGGATTCTGGTCGGTCCAGAAGGAGCTGAGGGAGGTCGGGTCGGTTCAGGAGGGGTCTGATCGGTCCAGAAGGACCAGATGGGGTCTGGTCGGTCCAGGATGGGTCTGGTCGGCATTTCTAGTGGAAATTTCTGATCGGAAACTTCCAGTGATGTTGTAACTTCGAAGTGGTTCAAGTAGGAAGGTTCGAAGTGTTGAATGTGTTCATTGATCAAGGTGGAACAACGAATGAGGTGACAACTCAAAGGTCGTGAGTTGATGGATAATGGTGGCTCGAAAAGGTTGCTTGAGCTATGGAATATCGTCAAGGTTGGACCACTAGAGATGCGAAGGCCGAGAGGTCATCGTTGTCGTAAGTTCTAGCAGGCTCAAAGCAGGGGTACGATGGGGGCACCCAAAAGATCAGAAGGTTGCTGGTCGAGTACCCGGGGTCTTGGGGAAAGGCCTAGTGTCAAGGTTGGACATTGTCAAGGTTGGACATATGGAGTTCATGCTGGTACTAGGGTTACCATTAGCCCTTGACATATGGCAAGGTTGGCCGTCATACGATAATGATGGTTTCGAAGCAGGATTGGCGGTGATAGCCAGAGTCTGTCATGTATGCTGGATGTTTTGCTTGCGCCATCTCACGTGGGCTATCCAACATCGAAGTAGATGTTCCTTGAGTGCTTGTATGATTTTGGTTTCGGCCTCTGGGGCTTGTATTCGAGGGATGTTGAATTCGACTAGGATGATTTGCGTGAGATATATATAATCTTGATCCCATGATTGCTATTGTTGATTGTTTCTGTTTGCTATGAACAAATGGTTGTTCTGGTTTCTATGGATTAATGGTTGAAATGCTTGGTGTAAAGGATATCACTGTCCGATGTGGGGAAGATAAGGTTGAGTTCTTCTCTGGTGATGTGGGTAGATAAGTTGTTCATTTACCAATTCTCATATACTTTCTTGTTGAAGTTTGTTAGCTGTTTTATCGCTCACTAAGACTATTGTCTGACTCAAGGTTTTATGTCTCCTCTTATTACCTTGGGTTGTTCATCCGGTTGTGGATGGGCATACTAAGTAGCAGGTTACACGTAATGGAGTTTAGTGAGACGGGGAAGCTGAGCGAGGACGAGCAAGAGGCTGGCGTACCAGTTTTATTACTATTTAGTATTTCTGTTTCCGCTGTTTGAGTTGCTTGAGAGTTATAGTGAGGCCTTATGTGCAAACTTTGATATCAGTTGGATAACCTTTTTGGATGTTGAGAAAGTTTCAAAAGTTTGCTATATGATACCTCATTACTATTACCTGTTGTATATGTTCTATTATATTTCATCCTTGCGCTGTGAGTTCTACGACAGGTTTCGATGTGTCTACCTACTATGATGATCGTCCATAGCAGCCTGGCACACGTTTCAGCGCATTATTCCACTTGTTTAGTGCGGGGGTTATGGGCGGTCTTCACAAATATGGTCAATCGAACCAAGTTAGCCAAGTTAATCGAATATGGTCAGTCAAACTAAGTAAGTCGAGTTAGTCGAGCCTAGTTAATCGAGTCGGGTTGGTCGAACCAAGTAAATCAAAAGGAGTTAACCAAGTTGAATTAGTCAAGATGAGTTAATCAAACCGAGTTAATCCAAAGGATTTAATCAAATATAGTTTATTCGAATAGAGTTAGAGGAGTTAACTGAATATAGTTTATTCGAATAGAGTTAGAGGAGTTAATCGAATATAGTTTATATTCGAAGGAGTTAATCGAATGTAGTTTATATTCGAAGGAGTTAATCGAATATAGTTTATTCGAATAGAGTTAGAGGAGTTAATCGAATACAGTTTACTCGAATAGAGTTAGAGAAGTTATCGAATATAGTTTATTCGACAGGAGTTAAGTGAATAGAATAAATCAAATAGAATAAATCAAATAGAGTAAATCAAATAGAGTTAAGCAAATAGAGTTAATCCAAAGGAGTTAATCGAATAGAGTTAAGTGAAAAGAGTTAATCGAATATAGCTATTCGAAAGAAAGGTTAAGCAAGGAAGTTAGTTAAAGAAATTTAAAGTGAACTTTGCCTATTTCAAGGTTAGAAATGTTGTTCAGTTAAGGTCTGAGAGGTAGTTATACCCCAACTTGATTGGCTTCATTTTTAACTAAGGAATGGTTAAGGTTCGGCAGTAAAGGATGGTTAAGAGAATTTGGTAATTAAAGGAAATGGTTTGAGTTGGCATCGCGATGGTTTGTTTAAACCATCTATCTAATTCCAATGTAAAAGTTTTGGAAATGTTTTCCAAATAAGAATCAGGAATGTTTTCTAATATAGAAAACAAGAGATGGGAATGTTTTCCAGTGTTAATAATATATATTTTCTAAATTTAGAAAATAAGGAAATGTTGAATATAGGGAAACAGGAAATGACAAATAAGATAAATAAACGATAAATTAATTAGAAGGATAAAAGTTGTTTGATGATTGATCGATATAATTTCCATCTGGAAATAATATCGTTGTTTGCACACTTGTTTTTCTTTGATAGTTAACTCACAGACTATCGAAGTTTTTGACCATTTTAACGTTGTTAATATAGAGAGACCGGTTGGATTATTATCCAAAGAACCACTATGTATTGGAATAAGCGTTGCGCATCATATATGCCAAAGATAATTGAAGACGGAGTAAAGTGCAAGGGCTGTTGTATAAGTCTTAGATAACAGTGCCTAAGATGGATATACCGAATAGTGCCTTCGGTTTGTCCAGTCCCAGGACAACGTATATGGAAGAAGGTCTGACAGAGTATATCCAAGGGATCGCGTAAGTTGATCTGTTCAAACGTATTCACGTTTGGTGGCGGAGGAATTCGTTTCTCTTAGCTGTATACCCGTGTTATTTTTGGATAAGTCAATTTGTGATTTGGCGGGTATGACGATGTGACATTCTAAGTGAATGCAGATGTGGCATGTAAACCTGGATGACTTGTATGGATGAATGTCTGACGGAGTATTTTCAGAAAGGTCACGTACATTGATTTCTTCAACCGTACCAAGAGTGGAAGCGGAGAAGGAAACCTCTTTAGCTAACACGTAATGTACTGTTGTAGACGTCAATTAGTGATTTTCGATGGATCTGACAATGTGGCATTCGAAGTGAATCTGATGTGATGATAAAGCGTAACCTCAAGCCTCATCAACCGGTAAATGACAGAAATCGGGCAGGTAGCATGGCTATGTAGGTCACACCTATTAGGGTGTATAATCACCTGATCTAGAGTTTCGTTTACTTCTAAAAATATATTGTTGATGTTGTCCCATTCGGGAAACGGTTGTTGATCCCAACCGTTGGTGATATACATTCGATACACTCAGCGAAATGAGTGGATGGTCATGTGTTGTCGGGTTGCAAGATGTTCTTGTTGAACCAGTGTATTCCTCTCTAGAGGTACACTAGCGAAATGTGGTTCCATACCTTGTCATAGTTGGAAATCCATTATCCAATACGTGCTTGTGATTTTGGTTGTATACTATGTATGTAGAACGTGAGATGAAAGCGTTCTGCTAAATTGATAGCTATTTGTATTTAGACATTATTATAATATCAGAACGATATTGCTATGTCAAAGATGTTGGATTCTCACAAGGGAAAAACCCATTCCGTATTCACGGCGTGGTCTTATGAGATATCATATACCAGTTCAACTGTTTTAAACTGTTTTACTCACACCAGTCCATGACTGACCCGGAGTTTACTTTGTTTTGTTTCCCTAAAATCTTGGGTGCCTAAATTTGTACGGGCAGTCAAGTAGTCGGGATTTACAGATACACTTGGAGAGCTTGGAGCAGGAGGCTTCAAGATTTTATAGCTATAGTTTTTCGGCTGTGTTGTAGGTGTTGTACTCTGATAAGTGCTATTGTATACATAACTGTTATATTTCAAAGTTATGTTATATATTATATGTTATTCGTTCCGCTGTGAGATTCGTGTTACTCTGATGTTGTGTTCTTCTTTTCTTCTTCTATTCTAAGTTTATATCTTATCTATCCTCACCCTCTAATTTCTTTCATTAACCACCGGGATTTCTTGATGTTTGGTTAGTCATCATCGTGCTTATGGAGATAACCAAAGTCGCAAAAATCCGGGTCATTACATGAACCCAGTATATTCTCCTCTAGAGATACACTATCGGAAGGTGGTTCCACACCTTGTCATAGTTGGAAATTCATTACCTTATAAGTGCCTGTGGTTTTGATTGTATATTATATATATGTGGAACATGAGATGCAAATGTTCCAGTAGATTGTTATTTATTTGATTTAGACACTATTATAATATCAAATAGTTTTGATATAAAGATTATCGTTTCTTTCAAAAGGATTTTGAAAGTTAAATCAAGTGTTTTTTATTCTCATAAGGGAAAAACCCGTTCCGTGTTATACGGCGTGGTCTTATGAGATATCGTTTATTTTTCTCAAACTGTTCTAAATTGTTTACTCATACCAGTCCCATGACCAACCCAGAGTTTATTTTGTTTTGTTTTACCTAAACTCTTGGATGCCCAAATTTGTACGGGAAGTCAAGTAGTTCAGGATTTTACAGATTTATCTAAAGGAGCTTGGAGCAGGAGGCTTAAATGTTAGATATTTAGAGTTTATTCCGCTGTGTTGTATTTGTGATATACTCACATATTATGAGTCCAAATACAGTTGTATTTCAAAAGTGATTATTTATATATTATGTTTTATTCCACTGTGATTGTGAGATTCTGTGTTGTTGTTTCTGTTCTTCTTCTATTTTTTCTTCTTATTTCATAATGATTCGTATTTCTATACAATTTGGGTTGGACGTGTGGTGTATTTAGTCAACTCATATAGTACGGATCTGCGGGCCATCACAGTTGGTATTAGAGCTTATGTTAAGCGAATACCTTGGCTTTGGTGGGGGTATACTCATTAGAGATAGGGTTAGTAATACCCTAGAATGAGTTGAGTGTATACGAGAGCACATATTTGTTAATTGATTAAAACAATTGGTTTATATTGTGCTGGCTAGTCTATAATGGCTTATGAATTCTACATGAATCATGGGACGCCACGACATCGATTAGAGTTTATTAACACTTGAACATAAGATTGGACACGATATTGTTTTAAAGAGGGTAAATGAATTAATTTTACCCAAAACTATATTTTTATATAGAAATGAATAATTTTCTTAAGTTATTATAATATATAGATGAATTGGTTGATATTATAATCAAATAAGATTTTAAAATTGAAATGGTTGTCTATAACCAAATATAACTTGTATATGAATGAAATGTACAAATGTGATGAACTGAAATTGGATTCAAAATCAGAATTAAGATTTTAAAATCTTGGGTGTTTGAAAAATATTTTCCAAAGTGTATTAAAATAATATAGCTTTGTTTTGGAAGGGTTTTTGAATAAAAATCATTTTTGAATGGATTTTAAAAGTGATAAAGCACTGAACTCACTTCAGTCTCTGGGAAATAGTTCTAATGATGACTGCAGCATTGTTAGTGTTCATTTTTGAGTTTTTAAGTGATGGATTGCTACCTTAGAAAAGTTTTAGTGCAAATTTGTTGGAAAGAAAACAAATTGGTTTAAAAATTCAAATGTTTTGAATTTGAGATGGAAATAAATATATATATATATATATATATATATATATATATATATATTTATGTGATTTCAGAAGGATTTGAAATGAAAACATAGGAATTTAAATTATGGAATTTAAATCAAACGTAAGCAAGTTAAATGGATCAAAGTAAATAAACTGATCAAAATCAAATTGAATGGAAATGAATTGATTGTAAATCATTCAAATTAAATGAATATGAGTATAAAAGATGTGCCATGTAAATGAAAACCAAATGTTTTTGTGAAATAAAATTTGTAGAAGTATGGAATGTTGAGTTTCAAAATAAGTGGGTTTTTTTAAAAAAAATGGATTCGTAGCATTTTCCTACCTTAGTAATTTCGGGGACGAAATTATTTTAGGGGAGAGAATATAACGACCCTGATTTTTGGTCGATTTATTTTGAATATTTAAATATTTATTTTAAATATTGAGTTGATAATATAAATAGATTTTTATATTGAGTTAGCGATTTAATAATCTAAATACGATTAATTCGAATATATATATAATTGTCGTAATACGAGAATCTGAAAATTTCAATTCGAAATTTTATTCGGAGTAAAAATGATTCAAATGATTAATAGAAATTCTATTTAAATAGAAATGATAATAATAATAATAATAATTTATTATTGAAGAGTTGATTTATTTTAAATTTAAATTAAATTATATCGATTTAACATGGTATTTTATACGTCGAATTTAAATTTTATAATTTATCCCGTTAAGTTAAGAATAGTGTTGTGAAATTGAAACGAAAGTCATTACGTCAAAATAGCGGTTCGTGAGTTCAAATTGTGAACCCTGAAATATGGTTAGTGGATAAGCTTAAAATGAAATCAGAATCCGTTTAAACAAAATAAGGATCTTTTTATTTCAAATCGCATTTAATTAGAATCAAATCGAATTTATTTTATGGTACTTTACCTATCACCTACCTTTGTACCTTTAATAGACATAAATTACTTAATGATGAAGGCTCTCCATCTATAAAGAAACGCAAACCCCCCTTTGTTCATCCCATTTGGTTCCTGTGCTAAATCAAAAGGGAAACAAAAATCACGTCGTCTACCTATTTTAAAAAGGCCCCTTCTCTATTTAATTCGGAAATCAAAATTTCAAATTGTAATCGCGATTCAAAACCGCCATCTCCCTTGATGCTGGACAACGTTCTGAAAACACTCGCGATTGCAGGAAGCAATGGATCTTGTTATAGGTTGTTTGAAGAAGTTCAAAAAGGTATGCGAGTGGTTTGGGGGCTCCATTGAAAGAGGATATATAGTAGTAGGATCGTGTAGATTGGAGAATAGGATGTAATGTTTATAGCAGAGTAGTAAGTAATAAATCACACAGTCGATTTATACTGGTTCGGACCACTGTCCTATGTCTAGTCCGAGACTCACTTTTGGTATTTTACTAACACTAAAAACCCTCACTTCACCCGGAGGAATAGGTTCACAATTACCTGAACAACTGAATGGGATTTCTTGCCTCAACCGTTGAAGAGGTCTTAATATTGGATAATTGATGACTTATTTGTGTTCTTGTTAACAAGGATATGTAAATATATAGTACACCCTTCCTATAGTCTTTCCTTGATGATAAACGTGAAGCTTGTGAAAGATTATGGAAGATTATATTGTAAATAGTGTGGTTTTTGAAAACTAGAGAGCTTTGAATAATATAGGGAGTGATAGAATGAAATTCGGTGATTTGATAAGTAAATCAAGTCTCTATTTATAATGTACAAAGAGTTGTAGCTCGTCACGAAGAGATTCCATCAAGAGAAATGATTTAGATAGTTGTGACTCTTCATAATAAGTTGCAACTCTTTGTAATCAGATGTCTGAATATTAATTTCAGATGTATGTTTTGAATTTGAAATTTAAATAGCAAGGAAATATTACATTTCATAGCAGATTCAAACGTCTCAAAAATTAAGAACAGATGTCTGATTATTATGGACATTTTATTTTTGACTCAGCAAACAGACGTCTATCTGATTTATTTCAGACGTCTGTTTTCTGGGCAAAACATATGCCTTGCCTCTTTTAAATACGAAAACATATATATATATATATGATATGTGTGTATGTGTAACCATCAAGGAAGACATTAACATAAAAATCTAGGACTAACAGACTCTTACAACATATTCAATCTTTATTTTGGTGTTATTGAATCTGCTTGTCTAATCTCTTCCTGCAAAACAAAGTTAGTCGACAATATATATGCTTATGCACAGTTGTCATATTCAAAATACTTATGTAGCGAGATCCAACATTCTCCCCTTTTTTGACTAATGACAACTATATAAGCTCCCCCTGTCAATATGCATATATTGTTGCTAGTTTCCCCCATTTGTCATTCGACAAAAAGGAATACTTATGGAAAAGTGAAAGCATGTATAAATTACACACAAACATATCATAGAAAAAGACATCATAATATATAAATAAGCATACCATCAGACATTAGCACATATTAGAGTTTTGTGCTAAACATAAAGAGATAAGTACCAAAATATTACACACCATTTAGATAATTAAAGAGTTTTTAGGTAAAATACGTAGATCAGCATACCATCAACATGCTTACCATCCCTCTGAAGTAGATGCCTCAATAATTGTCCCACCATCTTTGGGAGAGCCTTATTCGAAATCGGGAACTTCTTGGGCGAAACTTGAAGACCATTGAAATGGAGATGGAGCTTGAGCTTGGCTCGAAGAAGTGCTGGTGCAAAAAACTTCTTCCCAAATTTTGTTCAAGAATCCTTTGAAGACTCAAACTTCTTATTTGTTTGTTTTTGATAATGCCTTAGTTCTTTATGAAGTTTAGATTGGTTTTGGGATATCATTACTAAGGCTTGTTTGGAAGAAGTTTCGGGAGAAATAATTTGAATATCGTCATCTTATTCTTTCCTAACTTGACGATGGTGAGAAGGCTCGGGTATGATTGCTTCTTGGTTCGAGGCTACATTTTCAGTCCAAGTTTCGAGAGATATATACTCTAAAGTAGGGGGATCTGGAGTAATATCCATAAGTTTCAAAAGCCTTCGGACCAATTTCTTTGATGCATAAGGAGGGAGTATTAGGTATATTTATTTCACAAGCAGCAAGGATCCGAGTAATATACGCACCATAGTGTAACGTCTTATACTTTCGCTTGAACATGATATCGGTCCATTCGTCCATGATAATTTTTGCCCAATTGATTTTCTTGTTGGAGTAGAGGGCATAAAGAGCTTGAAAATCTCTTTTGTAAACTTTTTCATAGCTTCGTTTGCGGGATTGAATGGTTCCGACTAGTATGCGATTAAGTAAACGAGCTACTGGTCGAAGATGAGTAGAAGTGAAATCATTCATGTTAATGAGACTATCGGAAAGGAATTTGTTTGAAGTCTCATCCCTTGTAGACATATCCACTTCTATTGTATCTATATCTAGACCTTGCCAAGCACATTCTAAAATTTGACCTAGTCGTTGCATTGTGAGAAGCACACGTTTTCCACAAACCCATGACCAAACGGTATCCTTTTTGACTTGAGGTTTAGTGTGGTCGAGATTTAAATTTGCTAAAAACAACTTCATTAGTAGAGGATAAATTTTGGCATCATTTTTATTATAATCAACTAGTTATTCGAAGTGGAAGTGTCTAGCATATTGTTGAATTCGATAATTTGAAAAAGCATCAAATTTTACGAAAGTACCTTCGAAGAATTTGTAGTCATTCATTGCTTTACATTTTGCCTTGGCGGTATCATCCCATACCCACTTTTGGATTAATTCTTCGGAAGGAGGAAGTGATTCTTCTTCTCTTGTTCTTTTGCCTAAATTTGCCATGATTTGGTTTTGAAAAGATGAAGTTTTGTGGTAATTTTTTGATTTTGGGGGCTAGGGTTTTATAGATGGTAAAAGAGATGAAGAGGTAAAAGAGAAAAGATGAAGAGATGAATAGTTATGATGGTTGGGAGGAGTCATATGCCCTATAAGAAAACATGTCATGTATTGGTCAGATGTTTGAATTTTAAAAACCAGAAGTCTGTTTTGTGTACAAATCGAACCCGAGAGGAAATAGTTCAAAAATGGGGTAATTCAGACATTTGGACTTTTAATGTCAGACGTTTGATCCTGGGGATGAAATTTTTTGCCTTGGGAGACAGACTTCTGAAATTTTTGGGAAGATGTCCGTTTTAAGAAAATTTTCAACCCGCAAGAATGTAGTTCATTTTAAACCCGTTTCAGACGTCTGTATTATTACCTTCAGACAACTGTTTTAAGGGTAAAATTTATTGAAACTGTAACACCCCACTTCCATTAAGGTCACTCACAAAGGGAATGCCTTAAATTTGGTGGAACGTTATAAGTAAACAGAACAGAAATTTACAAGACAGATATGTAAAGTAGTACTTGAAAATTTTATGACTTTATTACAGCAAAAACAGAAACAATTTTGGTTACATCACAATACCAAAACCCAAGTACACAAATATCAGTCTTATACAAAATCCTTCAGAATGCATAATTTTAAAGTCTTAATCCCCAACAGAGAATGCCATAGGTAGAATCAATGACAAGCAATACTTTAAGCACTTCTAGCACTTCAAGGCCTCCAAGCAGATGGAATCTGAATCAAGCCCCTATGTTTCCACCCTGAGAACCTGGGGGGGGGGGAGGGAAGGAAGAAAAGAGGCGAAACAAACTATGTCAGACATAAGTCTGGTGAGTCCAGTGACTTTTAGCATATAAACAGATAACAGTATCAAGACATGTAAATAAAACTGGATGAGAGATAACCGTAACAGGAGTAGCAGGTTAACAGAAGAGACAGAATGATTTAGGCTAAACTAAGCTTCTTACTTCGTTTTCACTTCTCTGCACTAATACTAGTATAACAGAATTAGGTGTTATCCTAAAATATAAATAGAAAACAAAACGATCTCTTCATAAACACGATGCTAGTAGTAAGCCTTTACCACCCTAACAGAGACAGACGTTGTAGAAACAGAAGCAGAAACGGAATAAGAGACGAATACAGAATATTCCCTACAGAAATAGAATGTTAGAATTAGGTGTACACTAGTGACGGCCTTTTGCAACCCCAGCAGATGGTACCACGCAGAAATAGACAGGTGTTACCACCCCAACAAAAACAGACGGTACCCCAACAAAAACAGATAGAACTAGGTGTACCCTAAATTCTACCCCAAACGATCGGCTCCCTAATACAGAAACACCCTGTGCCGGCCGCACAGACCTATTTACAGATGCCACGGCATCTTACATCCTCAGAGCAGACCGGATCCATGCACGCACATGACCCGGTTGGAATGCACCATCAACACCCCTCGCCATTATCAGAATGAACCTCTTACAATTTGTTCAGTAAGCGTGCCTGGACCCCTCTTAGTGTTGGGTCATAGTTTTGATACCAGAAAGGGTTACTGACTATATGGGTCCCAAACAACAGATGACACAAGTAATTACCCCTCCTAACTTGTGTCCCCGGACTGATAGATTTCAGATTAACTTGCTTACAGATTTTAGATGTAAAAGGTTTAGATTAACTAGTTCTTAGATCATACATACGGGTTAACAAGTTTTCAGACTAACGGATCAGATATACAGGTTAACAAGTTTTCAGACTAACGGATCAGATATACAGATTAACAAGTTTTCAGACTAACGGATCAGATATACAGATTAACAGACTTACAGATTGTTTCACCTAACCTTGTATTGGGCCTACAGATATTCAAACGGGTTTATTAGATTCATCAGTCCAGTTGATTTAACCTTATCCACCAAACACGTTTTACGCATCATATTTACCTTAGATTTGCATTAATTAAATATTAATGCACAGACCTCTCACATTAGGTCGGTAGCTTGTGGCCGCTGGATGTACCGGGAAGACTTCTGCCACAAGCCAGACCTAACCTCGTGTCTGAGCATCTTTATGCCTATGACCTCTCACATTAAACTAACAGTTTGCGGTTGCTGGTTAAGCCGGTTGGGTCCGGGCAGGCTTCTACCGCAAATAGAATCTAACCTCGTGTCTCAGCATTCTTATTTTAGCAAAAGTATTCATTCACAAATTATGCTAATATCAGACTAATTACGCCAATTCAACAAATTAACTTCTTTACGAGTTACAACAGATTATCCAAAGTTCTATTAACATGTTTTGCTCAATTCTAGATCGAGCATACAGATTTTCATACCCCAAATTACCGTATTCAGTTTCAACAGATTTAGCAGATTAGACAATTTAACAGATTTAATCATCCCTTAAAATTCCATTGACATACCCCGCTTAATCATAAAATTAAGCCTAATTTTACATGCCCAATTTATGGTCATAATTAAAAATATAACATACTCCCCAAATTTTTGTTAAATTTACACAGTACAGAATATTCTCCAAAAACCCCAAATCATGATATACAATATGAATTATGCCAAATTATAGCCATTGATTTCAGCGTATGTCAAATGTCCAAAAATCCCCATTTAGGCGTGTTCACGTTTACTAGTTATCCTATTTTAATATAGATCTTTACGCCTAATTCATATACAAAATAATTCTCCTTCTCCCAAATCACAGACTATCATATATAGTATGCCCATATCTAAATCTTAAATTATAATATATGCCATTTTTTTTAGATTAGTCAAAAATCAGTCATGTCCAATTATTCATCATTCATTATTTTTCCCAAATTTAGCGTTTGTGTATCAGTCTCTTATGAGATTTGGCTCAGGCTCATGGTAGTCTGGCTATAGAACAGAAGGAAGTAAGAGATACAGAATAGTTACAATAATATTAATAAGATAGATCTACACAGAAAAACAGATCTGATAAACAAGAATAAGATAGATCTACATAGAAAAACAGATCCGATAAACAAGAATATGCATAATCTCCAATTCAGATTTATAACCATGTCAAGATCATAATTAAATTTCATATCTGAAAATAACTGTGCTCACCTTGGTTGGATTCTAAAAGAAAAAGGGTTGTAGTTGTTCTCTTTTAATCCTATTCAGATTGGAAGACGGAGCACTTGTTCTAGCTTAGGTTTCAGAAGAGTAATGACGCCACTGATTTATATTAATATGAATTAGCGCAGAGTATAGGCTTAATGAAATTGTGTGGAGAGAAAGTGAGGTTTGGGGGTGTTTAAATAGCTTAGGAGCAACGAATCTGGTCAGAACGGGCGTCTAAATACAGAAAAACGAATCTGTCCACGGATCTGGAAAAGGGGGGAGATCGACCCCCAGGTCGACCTGTTCTACCCAGGTCGACCCCCTGGTCGAGCTGGGTCCTGGGCGGGAATTTTCCCGCCCAGCCCGGGTGTGTGTTTTGAATTTCGAACTTTTAAATTTTGAATTCGGGCTGGTTTTTATTTTAAATTCCTGAAACTTCTAAGTGTCATAACTTCTTCATACGAAGTCCGATTTACACAAACGCGGACTTTATCTCAAGCAAAATTCCGAGATGAACGCAATGGCATAACCCGTTTCCCTTAATTCTTCTCTTAAAAATTAATTATAATTTGTTTTGTTACTTTATGTTCATAGAAAATACGGGGTGTTACAGAAACCGTATAATCAGACGTCTGTTTATTTTCGGTCAGACGTCTGTTTTGGCAATTTTCTATAAAAAGAACTTTATTTTTATTTATATTGATGATAAAATAACAATGTGAATAATAATAAAAATTTAAGCGAAATTATGAAACGATATTTTAATTTTTAGATGGTGGAGTCTTCTTTGGTGTTGATGAACTCTTTTATTCATTAGCTTGGAAATTCTTACCCCACGAGTTTGGACTATACGATGATCGTTGAGGTAAGAAAGTGTAGTATTTCATTGTGGGATTCACTGGATCTTTCTCAGTTCGGTAGGAGGAAGTTGGATCAATAGGATTTGGTAGAATTGGTAAAGGTGAAGTAACATCTTTATCTTTTGAACCACAAAATTTGTAGATCATTTTTTCGAGAAGACATAAGAGAGTATGTTCAAAGTATAACTCTTTCTATAGAGATACTTGTTCTGCCTGATAGTGATGAAGATCGTCTATTTTTCGTTTTGTATCTCGTGATGAGAATAAAGCTCTTTTAGCCTTCTTTGCTTCAGGAGTATATCCAGTGTGATAGTTTCCCCAACGATATTGCGGTTCATATCTAGGAGTTGGTGTTGGAAATTGAGGAGAATTGGAAGAACTATCCGATGTGAATGTAATATTGGTTGAAGAGATCGAGTTATTTGATGACATAGTGTATCTAGTTGAGCTTCTTTAGTTTTGAATTTTGTGTTTTTAGATTTGTGGTAAAGAAAACATAGGTTTATACAAGAAAACAAGCAAGGAATATGTGGTTAGAATCTTAGAAGTCATTAGCCAGAGAAGAACTTGAGTATTGTGAGGATTTTTAGGAAATAGGCTAAATATAGTTAGTAGATTAAAATACAAATACATACTTGGTTTTGTTAAAGAAAATATTATACTAATTCATATATCTTTTACTGATACAATCCCTAATTCTCGTCGTAATTTAATAAAAGAATTTTCTAACAGAGGTTTAGTGAAGATATCTGCAATTGTGTTTTCAGTCGAGATATATTCTAAATTAATAATATATTTTTCTATGTTGTCACGTAAGAAGTGATGTCGGTTATCTATATGTTTGGTTCTGGAGTGATTTATTGGATTTTTAGATAAATTTATCGCATTAGTATTATCACAATATATCGTTGATTTATTTAGATGTACTCCAAAATCTTTGAGTGTTTGTTGCATATAAATTACTTGTGCACATGCTAAAGCAGTAGATATATATTCGGCTTCACATGTAGAGAGTGATACACAATTTTGTTTCATACTAAACCAAGATACAAGTGATTTTCCAATGAAATGGCACGTACCACTTGTACTTTTTCTATCTGTCCGCGATCCACCAAAATCAACATCACTGTTAGATACTAATTCGAATGGACATCCTTACAGATAAAAAAAGACCGAAGTCCTTAGTATTATTAAGATACCTTAAATCCATTTCACTGCTCTTAAGTGTGACTCTTTTGGATTTGATTGAAATCGTGCACACAAGCATACACTCATCATAATGTCATGACAGCTTGCAGTTAAATATAATAACGAACCGGTCATACTTCTATATATTTTTTTATCAACACTTTTTCCTTTTTCATCTTTTTCAAGATGAATAGAAGTACTCATTGAAGTTGGCTTTCCCGAAGTGTTATCTAGACCAAAACGTTTAACTAAATTATTACAAAAAAATTCATGATAAATAAAGATACCATTTGAAATTTATTTGATTTGTAATCCTAAAAAATATGATAATCCTCCCATATGAGACATTTCAAATTCATTTGTCATTATTATAGAAAATTCTTTACATAGGTTTTCATTGGTTGAACCAAAAATTATATCATCTACATGAATTTGTACAATTAAAATATCTTTATTTGTATTTTTAATAAATAAAGTTTGTTCTGCTTTTCCTCTTTGAAAACCAGAATTTATTAAATAACTTTTAAGTCATTCATACCAAGCACGAGGTGCTTGTTTTAAACCATATAAAGCTTTTTTAAGTTTATATACATAATCTGGATGTATTTCATATACAAATAATGGTGGTTATTCTAAATAAACATTTTCTTTGATAAAACCATTCAAGAAAGCGCTTCTAACATCCATTTGATAAAGTTTAGAATTATGAAAACTCGCGTATGTGAAGAGAATCCGTATATCTTCTAGTCTTGCTATGGGTGCAAAGATATCTTCGTAATCAATACCTTCTTCTTGATTATACTCTTGAGCTATCAATCTGGCTTTATTTCTTGTAATATATCCAAGTTCATCAGCCTTGTTTTTATATAGCCATTTTGTACCAATAACTCATTGATTGTTAGGTCGAGGTACTAGTTCCCATACATTATTACGTTCGAATTGATTTAATTCCTCTTGCATAGCTATAATCCAATAGTCATCTATAGAGGCTTCTTTCAGATTTTTGGGTTCAGTAGTTGAGAGAAATGCTACATGAACCATTTTGTTTAGTTGACTTCTTGTCTGAACATGTGAGTCAATTTCACCAGTAATGTTATGTGTAGGGTGGTCTCTCAGAGTTCTAGGAGGTGATCTAGTATGTTCTATGGAATTATTTTCTGTATTTTCAAGACTAGCATTATCAATTATTTCATCATCATCTTTGTTCTTTATATTTTTATCAAAATTTTCATTAAAAGATACGTGTAAAGATTCTTCTATAACATTAGTACGTTTGTTAAAAATACGATATGCTTTACTACGGTCTGAATATTCAATGAAAATTCCATAATCAGCTTTTGCGTCACATTTTCCAAGTTGATATTTAGTATTAAGAATAAAATATTTAGAACCAATATAAGTGTATAGTGTCAAAACAATTTCAAATATAAATGTATCAATCATAGATGGCATGAGTGGCCCATCCCACTATGTCGCCATACCAGGCTCCACAATCAAAACCGCAAAGTCACGTATTGAAAGTTGGATTTCCATCTGTGAACCAAGGCAAGGGATCGTCCTTACTGCTTCGAGACGCTCTAGCCCGCCCCTCAGGACCTAGACTCGGGTGGGCCCTTGGATCGTCAGGGCCAGTCCACACGGAGTGGATTAAAATGCCTGAATAATGCGTTTCCCCGCCCTATGGGGAGTAAACTGGTCATATCCCGACCAAACCATCGGCCCCGAAACGACCGATATAATGGAGGCACCTCGCTATCCACATAAATAAAACGTCAGGGATTGCAAAATGCTGACACCACTACTAGCTAGAAGGAAACGCATGTCCTCCCTGAAGTCCTCTCCCGTTTCTGGTTCACACCAGAGTGCGAGGCTCACGAATTAACGCTACACAAAGCTATGCTATATTAAAGCCGTGCTTTGATCATCAACCACAAGACTCTGCTTTTCAATAGAAGCCTTAATCATTTGCATCTCAGCATGCTACATAGGTAATTCATGCTATGCAACCGATGTATGTCAATCACACTGAATGAAATCCAATATTAGACACACATCCATTTACAAGTTCGTTCTGGGTATGAATGAAACCGGAGGCACCTTATTCCTCATCCCGTATGTCCAATCCAGGAGAGAGGTCCTCGCGTATCCGGTCGATCTCCAAGTACGTCTGGACGATCACCACTTATTACCTTATCTTAGGTGTACAGCCCAATCAAGACATCAGTAATCATCCAAACGATGTGAAGACCTCCGATCTTCCACCACCGTCTTCATCCTTGACTTATCGTCGAATCAGTTATTCAGAATGGGATAAACCTGGTCTTTCTGAATAACTCGTGTATATAATAAACAAGTGCTACAAAAACACAACATACGCCTCATTCCAATCCAAAATATTCCTTTATTCAAATATTCTTTTACTTTGGGAAAGGTTCCCAATAATTTTATCGAAGATAAATTCTTTAAATTTATTCTTTAATCTTCTTTTGGATATCAATTTAAACCAGTTTATGGTTTTCCAAACTAGTCGGGATTAGCGAAACTTACCGAAGTAATCATTTGTTTAATTTCCCAATCCCAACCTATTCATCCCATGAAGCAAAACTGGTAATACTTCATATCTAACACCACGGTGTTATCGGTAAATTCAATTACCATTTCACGTTCAAATCTAATTAAAGATTTAACTATCGCATGGAGCAAAACTAGTGATACTCTGTTCCCGATCATTTCAATCTAATTAAAGATTCATTAAAACTCCACTTGGTTTTAATCTTCCCAAAAATCAATATTAATGATTGTTTAACTTGGGAAATCATATCCTGTCTTTAACTGGGTTAAAGAACCAATGTCATTTAAAACATGGTTAACTATAAACCCAAAAACACATTCCATTCCATCAGCCTTTAACCATAAATTAGCAAGTGAACAATTCCCTAAGTATTAACCTTGAAGGCCGAAACCAACATCAGATCAATACCCAGGAAACCATTCAACTTAATTAATCTTTAGTTAGTTTCTGATTTTCTTAACTTCGTTGGGTCTAAGAACAGTATTATTAAAGATACCATTCACGACAACCCAAAATCTCATTCCATTGTTGATCGGGTTAAAGAACAAGTATTATTTAAAACACCATTCACGATGAACCCAAAGACCAATTTCAATTCAATTCCAATTAAATATTAATTAATTGGTACACTTCATTAAATCTAAATAAAAAGATTTAATCTTTTATCAACCAGGTTCAAGAATAGTGTTAATGAGGACACCATTCATGACAAACCCAAAATCACATTTTATATTAAATACAAGGCTCTGAATAGAAAATATATCGGCTTATATTCAATATCAAATTCTGGAATCAACAAATACCGTACTGGAATAACGATATATATATCTTCCGAATTCCTCCACAATATCCATATAATAAGGGAATCCAATATTTAAATATTCCGAAGATAATTTCGATTCAAATCCATTCCAATTCATATATTGGAAATTCTGGCTATTTTTAAAACCATTTCAAATCCAATTTATTTATTTTAAAAATAATTGGATTATAATTCTAGTTCAAAACTAGCTCATTTCGATAAAAATCTATTTTTATCTTTTCAAATATGGAATTTTTCATCCCAATTCTTTCCAAACGATTTCTTACGATTTTACACTAATTACTGATATTTTTAATAATTCTATCAAGGCCTGTACTTCCATAAACGGCCATCGAACTGCACTTACAACGACCTTTTCCAAAATTGATTTGGGCATAATTCCAAATCCAACCACTAAATTTCTAATTTCTAATATTCGTTAGAAAGCACTTCTTGATACGAACCCAACGGTTCCTGTTTTAGGAGAATCTGATGGTCGGATCTCCCGTATTGTCCATTCGAAGTCAATGGTCGAAATTCGCGAACAGCTGTAGCGTGGCGCATTCTATTCAGGCCATTAAATATATATAATATATATTATTATATATTTCATCGATTTCCATTTAAATCGTATTTTATAAATCGTTTTAAATTCGTGTTCAAAACGATTTCAACTTAATGTTCAATTTCAAATCAAAATTGAATATTCCACATCATCGATATATAAATGATAGTATTTTCAAAACATTGTATTTTGAAATCTCTTCCTTTTCATTATTCATTATAAAAATGAATAAAATTGATATAAATATCGTTCACATCAAAATGGCGTTAATCTAATCATCACGGCTTTATATATTTATATATATTCGTGTCCATCCCAAATCGGACATCAAAATCAGATTTTGATTCTTTTACATATATTATTTTAAAATATTTTTTATTTTAAAATAATCGTTATTCTTTCCGAACTAGAATCAGACACAGTCAATTACCATATAATTTGATTTATATGGATTTAATACGACCCATGTACACAACAACAACCAAACACAATCAACCATCATACAGAGTGCATTCTACACTGCATAACCATTAAATATAAATATTTAACGCTTACAACAGCCTGTTAATCAATCGATCGATATACAGCTAATTATTCGGACTAGTGTATGTCATATATCATCCTAATACACGTGTGGTGTTTTCATACAAAAACACAGATTTTATTTGTGCAGTTGTGCGATGTGTAAAACTTATTGTCCCAATCAGTATTAGTCGAATGTGTGTACATAAACAAATCGTCCGATTTGTAAATGAATATTTATTTTATCAACATACACTTTAAAAATTATATTTTTAACGATAAAATATTTTATTTCAATTGATGAACATTTTACATTCCATTCCACATCACAATCAGTCACACCAACTCAATACAATCAAACAAACAAGTCGTCCATGGTCTGTGGACGACGGGGAGCAGTTCATATATGCAGTTATAAAATAAATAACTGTACAAAAAAATATGGTGAGGAGTTCTCACCTTTGGGATCCACTCCGCCATTCTCTATTTCTGAATGGTTCGTATTTTCCCAAAGTTCCAATGCGATCTTTTCCCGCTGTTCATAGTAAAAATCACATTTTTATTATTTAGTTTTATATACAAAATCGTATTTTTACATTGCTATTTCGTTATTAAAAAATTTATTTTTATAACGCTACTTTCTATATAAAGATATATTTTTATATCGCTGCTTTTATAAAGATCACATCTTTATCTCGCCTTCATATATGTAAAAATCATATTCTTATTTCTAATCTATATATATAAATCGAATTTTTATTACCATACATATATAAGAATCATAATTTTATCCTATGTTCTTATACATAAAAATCAGATTTTTATGCTATGTTATTATATATAAAAATTGTATTTTTAATTCAAATCTATATATAAAAATCCATCTTCTTCACGTCAGTATATATATATCCAATCTTTTTCATTTTTCTAAAACCATGCTATTTTTGTTTTTAAAAACAATGCTTTATTTATTTATAAAAATCTAAAATTTAACCAATGTTATTATAGTTTAAAAATTCACTTATATATATAATCAAATTTTTGTTATTGCTATATATATAAAGAAAATCATATTTTTATGTATGGTTATATATAATAAAAATCAAATATAAAATCAATGTTCAAACTTAAAATCAATGTTATTTACATTTAATAATGCCACTATTTTAATCATAATTAGTAAAAAAAAAAATTACCTTGCTTTCGAAATTCGACAGACCTCGTCGCACATGTATTCAAAGTTAAGGTTGGATTTTTCTTCAAATCTGTGTAGCTAGGCGATAATCGGGTAGCATCACGTGGTAGAGCTCGGAAAACCACACCCATCCCTCCCCCTCCAGTTGAACTCGACGCCGGCAGTAAGGAGCAGTTCATCGTCGATCAGCGGATCTTTTAGGTGATGGTTCGAGCTAAATACATGGTTATAGGTGCTATATCCCGTATGGATTTGTAGAAGGGGAGAACCTCTACAAAATTGCCTTCATAATCGAATGATTTCATTGTGTAGATTTGTGGGGAAAGGGATTTAAAATATTGAGCAAATTTCGCCGTCAGACGGTGAAGAGAGAGGCGGGTTCTTACGTTTGACTGTGGATGTATGGTTGACTTGGGTTTTATAAAGAAAAATTAATATATATATATATATATTATTTTTATATTATTTAATTTGAAAATTAGGGTTTTATTGCATTTGGATTCCAAATCAAACCCAACGACTGTCGCCGCTAGCCAATTACCCCCATTCCGAACACAATGGGATATGTCCCGCAAGCCAATTCGACTATTTCGATCAATTTCCGTCAAAATCAAAATATAAATCAATATATATTTAATTTGAGCGCACATTTTAATTTACCGGGCCCACATACTGACTTTGAAAATTCCACAAAAATTATTTCTAGCTTCGTATTGACAATACGAACCTAACAAAACTAATTTCGTCGAATTTGGAGACTGTTTGAAAAATGGCCATTTTTTGGTCGATCCAAATTAACTAAAACTATTAAAAAAACGTTTAACTTTGACATGCCCACATATTAATCCCAAAAATTATGAATTCTTAAATCTATCAATAACTTGACATCCCGGATCCAACAAAAGTTGTTTCGTCGAAAACGGAGGTCGTTTGCAAAATGGCTATTTTTAAGGGCCATATATATATATATTAAAATATATGTAAATTCCACAACGACTTTTCAGAAATTTAATCTAGACATAACTTTCACTTATGAAACGGAATCTCACTTTCTTACATCCCTTAGAAAGATATAGTAAAACAGATTCAAATATTTCTTGTTTCGTCCAATTCTGACTTATATTGAATTCTATGTATTCATTGGAAATTTGAAATCAAATTTTCGAATTGCCGTGCCATTTCAGGCTCGTTTTATTATTAAAATAAATTTATTCGTTCTAACTTCGTCGAAATTAAATTTTTTCGTCATTATTATTTAAAATAATTCATTTTAAATATTCAAAATTCATTAAAATAACCAAAATAAAAATTTTAAATTTGTTCTTATTTTCTGGGTTGTTACAACCAAAAACTTTAAAATATGAAATGTTTGGTTTCCTTCCATTAAAGAGCTCGCAAGGAGTATTTTTAGTTAAAGGACGAATAGAAATTCGTTTTAATACGTAATAAGCAGTTGCTACAGCTTTTTCCCAAAATTGTTTAGGTAAAGTACTTCCTTTAAGTAGAGTTCTAGCACATTAGTTTAAAGTTCTATTCTCTCTTTCTACAACTCCATTTTGTTGTGGAGTTCTAGGAAATGAAAAATTATGATTTATTCCTTTCTTTTTACAAAAATTTTCAAAAGATTCATTCTCAAATTCTCCACCGTGATACTTCAAATGTTTTTAACTTTTAAATCTTTAGAGTTTTGAATCTTTTTGATGAAATCTTTAAAGTGTTCAAAGGTATCACTTTTATTTTTCATAAAGATAGTCCATATATATCTTGAGAAATCATCAACTATTACAAATACATTACGATTGTGATTTAATGATTGAACTTGAGTAGGACCATATAAGTCCATATGTAATAGTTCCAATGGTTGTAAAGTTGAAATAACCTTTTTTGATTTAAAAGATGATTTGGTTAATTTACTTGTTTGAAAATCTTCACACATATTGTTTATTTTAAAATTTATTTTTGGTAGACCTTTTACTAACTCATGTTTCGAAAGTTTTTGTATAGTTTTAAAATTTATATGACATAAACGCTTGTGCCATAAACAAGAATCTTTGTTATTAGCAATCAAACACGGTTCTTTGTTGTTATTTACTTTCATATTTAAAGCATAAACATTTCTATCTCGGTTTCCTTCAAAAATAATATTTTGTTCTTTGTCAAAAATACTGCATTTGTTTTCAGAAAACATTATTTTAAAACCTTTGTCACATAATTAACTAATACTAAGTAAATTATTTTTTAAATGTTTAACTAAGGAAACATTAGTAATACGAGGTAAATTTGAGATATCATAGTTGCACACATCTCCTTTGCCAATGATAAAGCCTTTTGAGTTACTCCGAAGGTAACCGAGGCACCATCAAATTATGAAATAATGGTTAGCATATCTTTGTCTCCGGTCATGTGTTTTGGGCAACCACTGTCTAAAATCCATTTTCTCTTTTTGAGTGGGACCTGCAAAAAATATTAATAAGCACATTAGTACCCACTTTTTGATAGGGTCATAAGAGTTAGGTCTTAGGAAGCCAAACCCAAGTGGGTTTAGTATCTCTTTTATATAAATAATTTTTATTATTATTCACAGATTCTATAAATGAGTTAATATGTTTGTTTCTAACCAAACTATTATTAGTTTTTGGAATCCATATTTTAATTTTATTTATGGATTTTGATTTGTCTTTAATTTTTGAATCAATTTTCCTCTTTAGTTTAGCATTTTTTATTAGAGGAATTTTTGATTCTTTTTTAAATCCTAATCCATGTTTGTTTGAAGATAGTTGAGAACTTTCTATAATTTTTGATAAATTTTCTCTAGCCTTTTTAAAGTTAGAAACATTTTTAGAGATGCTTTCTAACTTAGTTTGAATACTTTTATTTTCTAATTCTATTATTTTAGTTTTCAACATGTGATTCTCAGATCTAATTTCATCAGTCTTTGTCTTTTGAGTTTCGATTTCTTGACTCAAAAGAGAAAGCTGATTGTCTGAATTTGTAAGAGTGTCTTGAACTTTTTCAAGTTCTTCTTCCAAAATTGTTTTTCATCTTTCAACATGTCTCTTTCAAATTCAGCTTTATTCTGATTTTTACGAGTTTCTTTAAGCTTTTTCTCTAGAGTTTTTATAATATTTAAAAGTTCAACATTAACATCTATTAATTCTTCATAAGATAATTCACTTACTTCAGATTCTTGAGCCATGAAACACACATTTGCTTGTTCATTTTTGCTTTCACTATCACTATCACTATCTGATGAATCTGAGTTTGAGTCATCCCATGTAATAGAAAAAGCCTTCTTCTTGAATTTATCTTTCTTACTTTTGTTGAAGTTTTTCTGATTTTCTTTATTTCTAGACAGTCTTTTACCATATGACCCTTCTTATGACAATTGAAACATTCCAATTTTGAGGATGAAGGTTTGTTTGAGGAACTCTTTTTGAAATTTCTTTTTCTATATTTTAGAAATTTCTTAATTTTTTTTGGCAATAAAGGCTAAATCTTCGTCTTCTGATTCAGATTCCTCTTTATCAGCATGAAAGGCCACATTCTTCTTTTCTTGAGCTAATTCCTTTTTTGCTTGAAGGTTTACTTCATAAGACATTAGATTTCCTATTAGCTCTTCTAGTTTCATAGCTGATAAGTCATTTGCTTCTTCAATGGCTAAGACTTTTCTTTCCCAGTCGTCAGTTAGAGAATTTAACACTTTTGAAACGAAGTCAAAGTCTCTATATTTTTCTCCTAGTCCTATTAATGTATGTAAAATGTCTTGAAATCTTGAGTACATTTCATTGATAGTTTAATTTTGTTTCATCTTGAAGTTCTGGAACTGGTTTTTGGGCATTGAAATTTTTGTTTACTTGACTTTGTTTGTTCCTTCATGGATAGTTTTGAGTGTTTCTCATATTGATACACTAATGTACAAATGCTAACACGGTTGAACTCATTTCTATCTAGAGCACAGTATAGCATGTTCATAGCTTTTGCATTTGTCTCCTCTTTTTGAACTATTGTCCAAGTTGAATACTCTGTTGTAGGTGCCGTAAATTCTTTTTGAATAGCATTCCATGCACTAAAACCACTTTCTTGCACATAATTCTCATTCTCATAGCCTAGTAGTTGTAGTGTAATCCGTTGAATAGAGGTGGTCTTTGACTAGATTGTCCTTCGGCAAAAGTAATTGAGCTAGTACTTGGGTTATTCTCCATTTTATCAAAGTATCAAATAACAGTGTTACGGTTATAGGATGGCCTTGCTCTGATTCCAATTGAAAGAGGCTATATAACCGTTGGATCATGTAGATTGGAGAATAGGATGTAATGTATATAACAGAGTACTAAGTAGTAAATCACACAGTCAATTTATACTAGTTCAGACCAATTTCCTACGTCCAGTCCCAGACTCACTTCTGGTATTTAACTAACACTAAAAACCCTCACTTCACCCGAAGGAATAAGTTCACAATTACTTGAACAGTTGAACGAGATTTCTTGCCTCAACTACTGAAGAGGTCTTCCTTAATACAAGATAATTGATGACTTATTTGTGTTCTTGTTAACATGGATATGTCAATATATTGTACACCCTTCCTATAGTCTTTCCTTGATAATAAACATGAAGCTTGTGAAAGATTATGGAAGATTATATTGTAAATAATGTGCTTTTTGAAGACTAGAGAGCTTTGAATAATGTAGAAAGAGATAGAATGAAATTCGGTGATTTGATAAGTAAATCAAGTCTCTATTTATAATGTACAAAGAGTTGTAACTCGTCACGAAGAGATTCCATCAAGAGAAATGATTTAGATAGTTGTGACTCTTCATAATAAGTTGCACCTCTTCGTAATCAGATGTCTGAATATTAATTTCAGATGTCTGTTTTGAATTTGAAATTTAAATAGCAAGTAAATAGTACATTTCATAGTAGATTTAGATGTTTGAAAAATTAAGAACATATGTCTGAATATTATGGAGATTTTATTTTTGACTCAGCAAATAGACGTCTGTCTAATTTATTTCAGACGTCTATTTTCTGGGCAAAACATATTCCTTGCCTCTTTTAAATATGAAAACATATATATATATATATATATATATATATGATATGTGCGTGTGTAACCATCGAGGAAGACTTTAACATGAAAATCTAAGACTAACAGACTCTTACAACATATTCAATCTTCATTTTGGTGTTATTGAATCTGCTTGTCTAATCTCTTCCTGCAAAACAAAGTTAGTCGACAATATATATGCTTATGTATAGTTGTCATAGTCAAAATACTTATGCAGTGAGATCCAACATCCGTGTACTGTTGTAGATTGGGAAAGGGTTATCGATGTGGGGTTCAACATTGTTGTGGAGTCACGTTTTCTTATTGGGCGTGAGTGCAGTTGAATGGCATCGGAGAAGTGCTTGCGAATGTAGTTTTGGATTCATGATTTTTGTTGAAGTAAGAATATAGGGAGGGGAGGCCGATGTTGAGTGGATGACGCTGGGTATTTAGGGGATTCGAACAAGGAAAAAGTGAAGGTCGAGACAAGATTTGAAATGGTGGAATGGGTCAAATGCGATGTAGTGGAGGGCGATACTGGTTCTGGATTTGACTGCATAGGGTTTGAATGTCGATAATTAATGAATGAGGAGGTCTGGAGTTCGAATTAAATCTATAATGGTGCGTAGGGATGACGAGGTGGAATAGGAGTATACAGATGGAGTTTAGTAGGGAAGTGGGTCTGTGAAATTGGGAAATCTGTAGTTGTGTATATAAGGAAGTTGAAGAAACCAGTCTTGTGATATTTTGCCACTTTGTTGCATTCTCAAAAACGGAGATTGGGATGGTGCCTGATGTTAAACGTGGATGAACTAGGGTGCAGGTTTGAAAGTTGGATGCTGGGAAGTTCGAACAGTGGGATAAGGTATAACTAATTAATTATTTTATTAACTAATTAATGTTAATTCAATTTTTTTAACAATATATTTAAACTAGTAAAGCTAATATATACGACATATGAAATCAGATTCAAATGCCATCAATTTTGTTGAGCTCATAAGGATGCGGGCTAGGAGTCGTGTGACGGCCCGCCCCGCACCAGCCGACATTTCCAATGAAAGTGCGTTGTACCAATGTCCAACCAGCACGGGACGGTCGTCAAAGAAAGGAGAGAAGGGAATTTGAACTAGCAAGGAACTTGTAGAATGTCTCACAATACACGGAATAAAATATAATAATAACATACTTGACATAAAATAGGCGAGACAGTGCATAAGCTGAAAATTAAACCATCATAGCAGCGGAAAATCCAAATACAGCTTATGTTCCACATCATCGTTATTACAACTTTTAAAAACTGTCGCTAAAGCAAAATAAGGAAGGTGCACTACTAATGCCCAAAGTAGTGACCAGCAGCGAAACAAGGAGTATATCTATATATATCATACGTGGAAGCCTCCTGCTCATCTCCGGTATAGCTACTCGTGCATACCAGCTAACCTGTCTCTAGTCTACCCGTTTAAGAGCACCCAGAGTAATAAGAAGAGACATTAAACTTTGGGTCAGACAAAAGTCTGGTATGAGCGATAAGCAGCAAAACAGAACAATAACAGGTATACTAAACCATACCTGAACCTGGATCTGCAACCAAAGAGTTAGCACAACAAGATGCACAATACTCTAAGGTGACACTAACATATGGTGTAAAGATACAGGGGTGGGGGTGTGCATGTCATAGTAATGTCAAGCAATCAAGCATAGAAACCATTCTCACATCTCTCACTCAGTGCGTAAAGCATACGATATCCACCGCTTTGATCACCTATATCCTTGCTATGATCACTCTGCCCCATGGAGTTAGGGCGACTCCACTGCACTGATCCATAGCCACTAGTCCTTGCTATGTCCACTCTGCCCCATGAAGTCATAACGACTCCATTGCACTGGCTTATAGCCATGCTACGATCACTCTACCCCATGGAGTAATAACTACCCCACTGCACTGATCCATAGCCTAACAATCGTCTCTCGGTGGTGAATCAAAGCTATGGACGTCGACAACTCCTTAGCCCACGTCCCGCAGCAAAGCCCAACTCATGAAGTTAAATCATTGGTTCCCAACTGGATCCTGAGTTCTACTTCCCATTTGGACTACCTTTGCATCTCGGATTTTGGCCCCCTCCGGATCGGTTCAGTATTTTCTCTTCACCTTGTCTCAGATCGATTCGTGAGTCATGTGTTCCCCAGTTCGGTTTGGCCTCCTTCCGCTCGTGGTCAAGCTCCAGGTCATTGTCCACGTCCCCTGGAGGTTCGGTTCGTGACTCTCCTCCAGCTCGTGCTCATCAGGTCGGCTCATGGGAGGCTCCCTATTTGGATCGGTTCGCGACAAAGCTCTGGTTTGGGTCGCGGCTTCAGATGCGAACTGTTCGCGAGCTCCTGGTCGGATCGGGATCTCCAAGCGGTTCGGTGTCGATGATCTAGCTTGTGGTGCAGCAGTTCGGAGGAACGATTCGTGGTGCAGCAGCTTGGAGAAGCGGTTCGTGGGGTGGGCTACACGATCGGGTCGGTTTGTGTAGGGGCGATCAGATCCGATCCGGCTGCTGCATACTTTTCCTGCAACTTCCAGTGACTGTTTTTACGCCACATGCCAGCGTTTTCGACCATTCTAACTATTCTAAACAATCACAGAGCATACCATACAGTCATAACAACATGTATAATCAACCACAAACACCAAAACAACAATTTGATATGTTAAAACGGATCAAACATGCCAAAAAACCCATATTTTTCCCTTACTCATGTTTAACAATAACTGATGATAGGATTAGCAAAACTTAACTAAATTAACCCAAACTTCCAACAGAGGTCTAAAATAATATTTAAGAATTTCTAATTATTTTTCTATATTTTTAACATGCATAATTTCGTTAATTAACACTAATCACCCTAATTAACTATAATTAGTGTAAAAACAATGCTAATCACTCACCTTTGCAACAATTAAAACTTTCAAAACTGAAACTCCTCTGATTTGGGTGAATACCAATGTCTAACAGCAGCTCTAACTCTGAAATGGTGCAATTTCTCCTTGATTCGATGTTGCTAAGCTTAATCCTTGATTAGAGAGCGATTTGGGATGAAATTAGAAGGTAGAGGCCATTGTTAGGGTTTCTAAGAGGTATATGGAGGCTAAAAAACTGAAATAGAATGAAAACCTAACTCAATTCAGTGTCCCCATAACCCTAATCCTGAAATGGGTTATGGGCCCATTCATTAATCACCTTATTTGGCCCGGTTAAGCAGTTTTTCATCTTCTAAACCTTATTTTAGCCATATCTCCCAAACAGTAAGTCCGTTTATCACCTATGACCACTTTAAGGAAAGGTAAACCATCATCCGGATCTAATGGAAGTGGTTTCAGGTCAAAACTCCTTACCAATAAATTGTTTTGGCCAAAACAAGATCAGCTAGGGGGAAAATGGTCATTTAAAAATCAGCAAAAAATCATGAACATGGGAAATGACCCCAATAGTCGTCTCCCAAAGTTACATAGCTATATGACTTTTCATGAGAAAGAAATAAGTATTCTACGATCCCCTGATGCGTAAAATGCGGGTCGTTACATTCTTCCCCCCTAAGAAATTTCGCCCCTGAAATTCCTTAACTAAGAAACAAGTAAAGGATCCCACATGCCTACCAACCATTCACAACAATCAAACATGCAAAACAACAATCTATCCTAACATGCGGAAAACTAAATCGCAATTAAAATCTTACCAGGCAAAGAGTTCTGGATACGACTTCCTAATGCTCTCCTCGGTCTCCCAAGTACAGTCATTCTCATTCTCGCCCCACTGAACTTTGACTAGATTCATCGCTTTCCTTCGAAGTTGCATCGTATCATGCTCGACAATACGAATCGGCTTGCGGTTCTCAACCGCCTCGGATACTACTTCGATATCATCTAACTGATCAGGTGAAATAGTCATATCGGGGTCGTGCACGAATTTCCTTAACTGGGAAACATGAAATACGTTATGAACTCCTTCCATCTTCTCTAGTAATTTAACTTTATATGCCAAATTCCTTACTTGCTCAAGGATTGGGAATGGACCAACAAATCTTGGTGTTAACTTGCCTCTTCTACCAAATCGTATCACGCTGTTTAACGGAGAAATTTTGACAAACACCAAGTCGCCAATGGAGAATTTTAAATCTCTCATCCTCTTATCAACATAACTCTTCTGCCTATCTTGGGCAGCCTTCATTCGTTGTCGGATAACCTTGATCTTATCTAAGGTTTCTCTTATCACATCTGGCCCAAGCACAAATTTCTCATCGGTTTCTAACCACATGATGGTGAGTTGTATGGTCTTTCGTACAAAGATTCATATGGAGCCATACCAATACTGGATTGATAACTATTATTATATGCAAACTCTACTAGATGCAAATGGTCATCCCATGATCCACCAAAATCCAATATGCAAGCTCTCAAGAGATCTTCTAATACTCGATTCGCCCTCTTTGTCTGACCATCAGTTTGAGGATGATATGCGGTACTGAGATGTAATTCTGATCCTAACGCCTCTTGTAAGCTCTTCCAAAATCCACTAGTGAACAACGGATCTCGATCACTCACAATGCCTTTGGGTATTCCATGATATCTCACTACCCACTTCAGATACAGTTCTACTAACTTAGTTGTTGTTCTATTCGACTTGACGGGTATAAACCTTGCACTCTTGGTTAATCGGTCCAAAATCACCCAAATGCTATCATGGCCCGATCTAGTCCTTGGTAACCCATCAATGAAATCCATTGAGACTTGTTCCAATTTCCATTTTAGAATTTATAATGGTTGCAACAAACCATTAGGTTTCTTTTGCTCGGCTTTAACTATCTGGCAGTTCATGCATTGGGATATAAACTTCCCAACGTACTTTTCATTCCTTCCCAGTAGTAGGTCTGCTTTATGTCTCGATACATTTTGTTACCACTGGGATGTATAGTCAGTTTGGAGTGATGACATTCTCTAAGCACTTCATCTCTCAATCCATTGACATTGGGCACAACTAGTCTTCCATTCTTCCTAAGCCATCCATCTTGATCAAGCCCACACTTGTCCATCTCCCTATCGATACTCATCTCTAACTTGGAGATGATTTCTAATAAGTTAGGATCGTCCCTTTGACTGGAATCAATCCGCTCAATCAAAGTGGGTCTGATCGTCAAACTTGCTAATACTTTTGGATCCAATTCGCACTTTGGTGTGAAATCATACCCAGCGAGGTACTCCAGTTACTTTCATTCTAGAAACATAACCCCTAAACTGGCATGTCTTCTACTCAGTTCATCAGCTACTGCATTGCCCTTTCCTGGTGTATATGTGATATCGAAATCGTAGGAAGCCAACAATTTTAACCATCTTTGCTGTCGGAGATTTAGATCCTTCTGAGAGAAAAGATACTTTAACGATTTATGATCGGTAAACAAATTGAATCTTTCTCCCAAGAGATAATGTCTCCACATCTTCAATGCGAACACGATCGCTGCCAATTCCAAATCATGGGTAGGATACCTTTTCTCATGCGGTTTCAGTTGCCGACTAGCATAAGCTACAACCCTACCTCCTTGCATCAATACATCACCTAGTCCGGTACCACATGCATCTGTGTATACCATCATCTCTTCATTCCCTTTAGGAATGACTAACACTGGTGCACATGTCAACTTTTCCTTTGGAATCTTGAACACATTCTCGCACTTTTCATCCCAGACAAAAGCTCTAATTTTCTTGGTCAACTGAGTTAACGGTGCCGCTACCTTGGAGAAGTCTTGGATAAACTTACGATAATATCCAACCAATCCCAAGAAACTTCTTACGTCTGTTGCACTCTTGGGCATAGACCAATCTTGTACCGTAGCCATCTTTGCAGGGTCCACGGCAAACCATTCTCTGAAACAACATGGCCTAAGAATCTTACTTCTCTGCTCCAGAAGTGACACTTAGAAAACTTTGCTTTCAATTGGTGTTTTCTCAACACCTCCATCACTATCCTTTGATGTTCCTTGTGTTCTTCCTCTGTCCTCGAATAAACCAAGATATCGTTTATGAACACAAGAACAAACTTATTCAATTGATCCCTGAATACCCTATTCATATGATCCACAAAATATGCTGGTGCATTGGTCAACCCGAATGGCATGACCAACGACTCATAAAATCCAAACGGCGTCTGAAAGGTCGTTTTAGCTATACTCTCAGCTTCCACCCTAAGCTGATGAAAACCTATAGCGAGATCCAACTGGGAGAACACTCTCACGCCACTCAACTGATCAAACAAATCATCTATCCACGGATACTTATTCTTCCTCGTCACCTTAATCAAATCGTTGTAGTCCACACACAATCGAAGGGAACCGTCTACCTTGGTAGCAAACACAACTGGTGCGCCCCACTCGGAAACACTTCTTCTGATAAATCCCTTCCTCAAAAGATCTCTTACCTGCACCCCGAGCTCTCGCTGCTCCCTTGGTGCCATACGACGAAGTGGCATCACTATAGGCCTGGCATCTTTCACTAAATAAATTAAGAACTCAATCTCCCGGTGTGGTGGAAGTCCGGTCACTTCCCCGAAGACGTCCGGATACTGGCCAGCCACAGGCATATCTGACAACTCATCATGCGAGATGTCGAGGGAATTTAGAGAACTAGCCATTACCCCCATCACTAGGTAGACCACCTGTTAGCCTACTTTGTGAACTAGGCTACACAAAGAGCAAACAATGAGAAAGACACTAATCGGTTTGGATCGGAGGAAGATAGCGCAAGAGTTAAGTAAAGATCAAGAATGCAGAGAATACATCGGATCAGATCGGAGGAGTATGGCAGCAACATCATAAAGCAGATGGCTTCGGTGGTTCAGATCGGAGGAACACTTCAGCGGCATCAGAAGAAAGCAAGAAATCCCATCGGTTCGGATCGGATGAGTACGTCAGCATCATCAAGGGAAAGCAAGTTGCATCACCAGATCGGATTAGAGGCACCGAACGGAACCCCTTTTTCCCCTTGAACCTGTGACCGTTGTTGCGCATATCCCCTGAAGACTCGGACAAGGTCTGACCATTTCTCCCACGATTTCCTACTAAATCAATGCGTTGTAGCCATCTTGGAGCCTCTGAACCCGTCTCTCAAGGGATGGATGCCATGCAATTCCGAACCGGAGCCACTTCGAGGAGATTTTTCACCTATAAATACATCCTCCAGGGGCATTTGAAAGGATCTTTTGGCAAATTCTCAGTCCATATTTCCTCCATAGCTGAATTCTACAATCATATTCAGATCGAAATCATCTCTTAAAGTCCATTTTTGATAGAGTTGAGTGAGTTTATGCATTGTAATTGTGAAGAGGAGTGAGAATCATTGTTGTATTTGTATTCAAATCATCAATTAAAAGAAAACAAAGTGGATGTAGGCTCGTTAATGCCGAACCACTATAAATTGCATGTTCTTTATTGCTTTTTGATTCTATTTCATTGAATTCATATCTAGTTTGGGTGTTAGAGCCAATTTTTGGTCTAACATTTTGGTGCTTTCACTGAGAATCTTCAAATTCTAAGCCTTTTTGGGATTATCATTCTACTTTTTAGACCTTCAAGTTCAAAGAAGTTAATCCCCTTTCTCTGACATCTTTCAGTACTGTTGACTAACCGTTGAAGAATCAAGTATTATGGCTAAGACCAAAGGAAAGGAAGTGCAAGGTGCTAGGGGAAATGATGCTAGAGAAAATCAGCAAGCTATCGTGTTAACAAGGTCACGCGCTCAAAGCTCTGGAGCAGATCACTCTAACCAGGAGGATCCGAACCGGATCAGAGGGCCCGATCCGAACCGAGAGGAAACGAACCGGATCGTGTTAACACCGATCCGACCTGAGGATCCGATCCGAACTGATGGTGTCGGAAGCTCTCACTATCTTCATCCGAACTGCCCCGAACAGGCTGCTGTGGTCCGATCCGATCCGAATCAGAATGAAGCTGGAACTTCTACTCGAGCTTCCTCCAATGCTCCAATTCCAGCCACGATGACTAGTGTCCAGCCTGATCCATCTGCACCCATTACACAGGGAGATGTTTCACATTTTCTTGACATGCTTCAGAGCACTAAAGAAACAATGGAGGCCCAAAGGCGTGACAATCTTCGCATGCAGGAAAACATGATCACCATGGATAGAGAACTAAAAGAGCTCCGAAGGCAGAGGACTCCTTCCCCACCACACCGTATTGCTACAGATGATTCGTCTTCTTCAGAGGAGGAATGTCCTCGCGAGAGAAGGCCGCTTGAACGACCTCAGAACCTCGATCAATTGACTTTTGGATCTTTAGGATCCCGAGAAGATGCTGCTCGTGTATTGGGCCCTGATGACCCAAGTCTGCAACAACCTATGTTGCTACCCATGCGCGGATCCTACGTCTTACCCAGGGATCCTAATATTACTAATCCAACACAGCAACAACTTCTCCAACCTTTACCTCCAGAGATTGACCGGGAGCATAGAGAGCAACGTAGAGCAGCTGTCGCCAGAAACAGAAGGTTATCCCGTGATCAGGAACCTAGGGGTAATCCGAACATCATATCTAGGGAGCCTGTGCAGACATTAACCAATGCCGATGTATGGGCAATGGTGCGCCAGACTATGTCTGAAAGCCAACGATATACTAATGAAGATTGGGGCATTGAGCGAAGTCATACCCCTTTCACAGATGACATCCTGAATTTCCAGTTCCCCCAACGATTCAACTTGCCTCAGATGGATCGATATTCAGGAAGAATAGACCTATGGCAGCACCTGATGAGATATGCATGGTTCATGAATGCAACAGCAGCTCCAGATGCCGTAAAATGCAAAGCTTTTCCCATCTATCTTGAAGATGTAGCATTAATGTGGTTCACTCGACTTCCTCCTCGGTCGGTATCAAATTTCGCAGAATTGAGTGAGCGCTTCATGAATCAGTTTCGACTCCATGCCCAGAAGTCCAAGACCATTATAGAGTTGTCACGAATTAAACAAGTCCCAGGAGAATCTTTGAAGTCATATCTGGATTGCTTCAACCTGGCCGTCACCGAAGTTAGTGATCCCCATGAGCCTACTATCCTAATGGCCTTAATAGAAGGGGTAGATCCTGACATAGAGTTTGGGGATTACTTAGCCAGAAAACCACCTCCTACTAGAGAACTGTTCTGTGAAAATGCTAATGTCCGTTTACGGCGAGAAGAAGCTAAGGCAAATCGAAAGAGAAAGTCCGAAGGGGCCTCGAAGGAGGGTGTCTAGAGTAACATTGCTGTGAAACAATCTGGTGACAGTTCAGGGAAGGTAGAAGTAAATGTTGGCAACCAGAGTGGTGGTAATAGCAATAGGAATGGAAAAGGCAATAGAAGGAACAGAAACCGAGGGAATAGTTCTAATAAAAGACCCAGATTCCAGACTTTTGAGAATTACACGCTGTTTAATGATACGTTGGAGAACATTTATTTGGATACATACAGCATATTGCAGTACAAAAAACCACTGCCCAGAGATTCTACTGAGAAAGTGATTGAAACAGGAAAGTTTTGCTTGTTTCATGGTACACACGGTCATTCTACCAATGAGTGCCGTCATTTGAGGGATATCGTCAAAAAATTGCTGCGAGAAGGGAAGTTGGATGAGTACAAAGCCGCCCCAAGGGACGGGGGCAAGGGGGACAAGCCCCGAACCAAGAACAGCCTGCTTCAAAACCCACAGCTCAGCAAAAAGGTAAGAGGATCATCATTAGCTCTATCATAGGCGGACCTCACTTAGTTGGTCATAGCTTTAAAGCAATGGACCAGTACGTCAATGTCGCCAAGCATTATGAAGTGGGAGAATACAACAGCCTTGAAGACGTCACTCCTGTAAAGCAGCAAAAAACGATGTCCGATGATGTCATATTCCGCAATAGAGACGAGTTTGGAGTTCAATCCCCAACCGACGATCCGCAAGTGATAACCACGACAATTGGCCCTGCTCTGGTCCATAAGGTGTTAGTGGACAACGGAAGCTCGGTCAATATCCTCTTCAAGAAAGCCTTCGAACAAATGAGGCTCGAAGCAAAAGACTTAAAGCCATGTCAAGGATGGATACGTGGTTTTAACGGAGTATCCACAGCTCCAATGGGTTTTGTGGAATTACCAGTCACACTAGGACAGGGGGTCGCTAGAGAGTAAGGACACTGCCGTTTGTAATTCTGGATTTGGAGTCGCCTTATAATGCCTTCCTAGGCCGACCAGCCCTTGCCGAATTTAGGGTATGTATTGCGCCTTGGTGTTTGCTACTAAAATTCCGGACTGACTCGGGAGTTGGGATGATGAGAGGCGACCAAGCTACGGGACGACCTTGTTACGTGGTAGAGTTAAAGATGCTAATGAAGGGGCTGAATATAGATGCTAAAGACGATTCCGCCTCTCCAAAAGGGGCTTCAGCATAGCAACTAAGGGGTCCTGCCCCAAGAGAGTCGCCCTCAGATGTGCTCGAGGATATAGATCCCAGAGAGGATAGAGAACCTGGGGACATGAAGGCAACTACCAACGAAATAACAATCGACATACCTATTGATGAAACTGATCCAACAAAAGTACTAAAGATCGGCTCGCAACTTGATCCAGTTAGAGCAAGGGAATTGGCTGATTTCTTGAAGGCAAATCTGGATGTATTTGCCTGGACTCACGCTGACATGTGTGGGATTTCTCCTACCATCATGAGCCACTCCTTGTGTATCAATCCAAAGCACCCACCAGTCAAGCAGAAGAGATGGATGTTAGGCCCAGAGCGGTCAGCAGCTTTGAAAGAAGAAGTAGAAAAATTAAAAGGTAATGGATTCATTAAGGATTCAAAATATCTCGACTGATTATCGAATCCTGTCCTGGTTAAAAAGTCCAATGGGAAGTGGAGAACGTGCATTGACTTTTCTGATTTGAACAAGGCTTGCCCGAAGGATAGCTTTCCTCTCCCCAGAATTGATCAACTAGTAGATTCAACTATCGGGCATGAACTCTTCTCTTTTATGGACGCCTATTCCGGGTACAATCAAATTCCCATGCACATACCAGATCAAGGGCATACAAGCTTTATCACAGAATTGGGATTGTATTGTTACGTGGTAATGCCATTCGGGTTAAAAAGTGCGGGAGCCACATACCAGCGCCTAGTCAACCGCATGTTCTATAATCAAATCGGGAAAACCATGGAAGTGTACATAGATGATATGCTCGTGAAGTCCAAGCAATCTCCCGATCATACGAAGGACTTGGCAGAAATGTTTGGCATACTACGAAAGTATGGGATGAAGTTGAACCCCTTGAAATGTTCTTTTGGCGTGGCATCAGGCAAGTTCCTCAGCTTTATCGTGAGTTCCAGAGGAATCGAAATCAATCTGGAGCAAATAGCAGCAATCCGAAATATAGAGGAGCCATGAAAGATTAGGGATGTTCAAAGCTTAGCTGGAAATGTTGCAGCACTGGGCAGGTTCTTCTCCAAAGCAACAGACAAGTGTGTGCCTTTCTTCGATCTTATAAAACGGGGAAAGCAAAATTTTGAGTGGACTCCCGACTGTGTGGAGGCGTTCCAGAATCCGTTAGACTTCTTAGAAAAGCCTCCAATATTATCAAAGCCCGTGCAACATGAGGATTTGTTCGTCTACTTGGCGGTACCATTCCACGCCGTCAGTGCAGCACTAGTACGTGAAGAGGATAAAGTCTAGAAACCTGTGTATTATGTAAGCAAAAAACTAGCCGCTGCAGAACGTAACTACCCAAAAATGGAGAAGCTTGCTTATAGCCTCCTGATTGCTTCCCGCAAACTTCACCATTATTTTCAGGCACACCCAATAGTTGTGTATACCGGCCAACCATTGAGACAAGTGTTGCAGAAACCTGAAGCATCAGGGCAGCTACTTAAATGGAATATCGAGCTGAGCCAGTTTGATTTGAACTTTCAGTCGCGAAGATCAACAACTGGGTAGGCCTTGGCTGACTTTATTGCAGAATTTACAATTCCTTAAGAGTAAACGGTGGGTGATAAGGTAGTTGCTTTGGATCAAGAATTAGAGCTTAGTCCGTGGAAATTATATACGGACGGAGCCAAGAATGATAGAAAGTCCGGCGCCGGAGTTGTTTTAATAACTCCTGAAGGACGATCTATCTACTATGCGTTGCAGTTAGAGTTTGCTGCTACTAACAACGACTCCGAGTATGAAGCCCTGATTGCCGGGCTGAAACTCGCCAAAGATTTAGGAGTGAAGACAATAGATATATATTGTGATTCCAAGATAGTTGCATGTCAAGTTCGAGAAGAATTTGCTGCTAAAGGACCTCGACTCATCACTTATCTCAAGAACGTAAAGGAGTTGTTGGAGGATTTGGAGCATTATAGCATAACACACATTCCGAGAGCGGAAAATAAGAAAGTAGATCGATTGGCCAAGCTAACAAGTTCAGATATCTTAAAGAATCCGAAATGGTTCCGATAGAGGTGTTGTATTCAACAATTTTCGATCTAATGGAAACAGAGCTAGCCCTGGAAGTTGAACTAGAAAGAGAATCCTGAATGACATCAATTAAGAATTTTCTC
Source organism: Allium sativum (assembly GCA_030737875.1). Classification (NCBI taxonomy): domain Eukaryota; kingdom Viridiplantae; phylum Streptophyta; class Magnoliopsida; order Asparagales; family Amaryllidaceae; genus Allium; species Allium sativum. Next base: position 858,713,001 of record CM060915.1, on the reverse strand, counting down.
AAAAATGGAACCCTCCTATTGAAAAAGAGCGAAAGACGAGCTGTAAGATGTAAGGCCACAAGATACGTTTTACAGGACAACGTCCATTATCGTCAAGGGTTTTCAATGCCCCTGCTACGATGTATCGCACACGACGACATCAAACATGCAGCAAAGAAAGTGTTACGGTACGGATATTTCTGGCCTACCGTGAACAAAGTCACGGCTGCTTATTCACGATGTTGCGATAGATGTCAAAGATACGCCAAAGTTCCCAGAGCGCCTCCGACTCAACTCAAGTCAATGGTAAGTTCGTGCCCATTTGCCATGTGGGGAATTGACATTATTGGAGTGCTACCCATTGCCAAAGGAGGAGCTAAGTACGCGATCGTTGCCGTGGACTACTTCACAAAATGGGTGGAAGCTGAACCTCTAACAACAATCACGGCAAGGAAGGTGATCAGTTTTGTGGTCAGAAACATTATTTGTCGATTTGGGATTCCAAAGACCATCATAACCGATAATGGGACACAATTTGACAGCATTGAGTTCAAAAACTTCTGCCAGAAATATAAGATTGATAAACGATATACTGCAGTAGCTCATCCGCAGTCAAATAGACAGGTCGAAGCCGTAAATAAAGTCATTAAATCAATTCTAAAGAAGCGTCTGAAGCAGGCCAAAGCCAGATGGGTAGATGAGTTGTCGTTAGCTTTATGGGCCTACAAGACGACCTTTAAGACGACTACCGACCATACTCCCTATTCACTTTCCTTTGGGTCTGAAGCGGTGATCCCGGTAGAATTGGAAGTCCCATCTCATCGAGTTGCATACTATGACCCAATGACAAATAAAGCGCTCCTCCTAGAGTCTCTTGATATGATTGAAGAAAAAAGAGATGAAGCCGACTTGCGTGCCTCAAGACATCGACATCAAGTAGCATGTTATTATGACCGGAAGGTTCGCCTCAAAACCTTTGAGCCAGGAGATCTAGTACTGAAGCGAGTCTTCCCAACTTCAACCCAATTGGGTCCAAAATGGGAAGGGCCATACACCATCCAATGGAAGCTTGATACAGGAGCATTCAAGCTAACGACCGTGGACGGTGAGGAGATTCCCAGAGCATGGAACGCTCAGCACCTACGACGATATCTGAGCTAAATATGAAATGTCATTTCTTTTGTTTTCATAAGCTATGTAAAAAGGCACCACTTGCCTTAAAAAGTCTGTTTATGTGAACAAAAGAATATAAAGTGGTTGTAGGCTACGACTTAGGCGAACCACTATAAAAATATCGTGTGTCATTTACTTTCCTGCATTATTTATATCTTCAACAATTATTCTATTATGATTGTGAAACACTAAATGTTAAGTTAAATTAAAGTTGGAAAGTTAGGGATGACCTATGTGCAGGAACAAACAAAACGACTGTTTGTACGATAAGACATAGAAGAATGGGAAGACGACATTCTTAACTCTAACTCTCAAGAATCGAGAGAGAGTATAAAGGATGGGAAGACGACGTCCTCTGAGGTGTGAAGGTGCACCCAGATGAGAGACCGCCTCAGCTAAAACTCTAACCTGGATATGAGACAGGAGAGTACAAAGATGCCAGAAAGAATAGGCATCAATGACGAAAGGAATATGGCCCCCGTCAGAGAATCGGGGACATTTGGACTTTTTAATTTAATTTAATCTTGAATAGTTCTTGCTCAGTTATTCAAGATTGACTGGGAGCATATATGTGCACACATATTTCCCTCCACCATGACTTCATTACATAACTTTAGTATGACATACTTTTGTATTTTTACCTAAGTGCTGAACTAACGTCTATCAGGCATTGTAGGAAATAAACTATTTTATTTACAAACGTGTGAGTTTGTACATGGAAAACAAGCAAAAAAGAAGATGCAAGGGCCGCACTCGCTACAGCAATTACGAACCAATTAAATGCCAAAATAAAATGAAGCACTTCATCATTTGGGCTTCGGATCAGACTTGGACTTTTTGGCAGCTTTCTGAGCAGCCTTATCTTCCTTTTCGGCTTCGGTCATAACGCGTTTCAACTTTTTCTTCCCTGTAGCCAAAGTGCTAGAATCAGTTGGTTTCTTTCCAGGAGATGGAACGCTGGAATCAAGAGAAGACTTTTTAGCAAGCTCTTCTGTGATAGATCTAGTTGAAAGCTTAACAACTAACCTAAATCTAGGGTCCACCATTGCAAGAGGCTTAAGGCTTTCGGGGTCCAGGACTTCAACCTTTAGCTGCATACGTTTATCTTGTTCGGCTTTCATTTCAGCCAAAGTGTTGTCATCAGCGCTTTTTGGATCCTCGACTATAGCCACATCAGGGTCTTCCTCATGCCCCTCACTACCGCCATCATCTTTCAAGGCGTCTATCATCTCGTCATCATGAGGAGCATCAGCCTTATCCTTTTCTCCTTCAGCCTTCTCCGCTGACTTGGCTCCGGCGGTGGTTCCCTGAGGCACGTCTATCTTATCGGACGGTTCAACACCTACAGAATGAGAAGCAACAGTTATTAACTCAGGAGAAAATAAAGGACCCTTCATTGATTGCCCGATTATGTGCTGAAAAGTGGAGACAACTTTGACAAATCGGGGTGAAAAGGTAGAGATACCTTCTGATGATTTCTCAGCTGGAGTAACTGCCTTCTCTGACGCCGTCTCGGGTATGGGCGATAAAAGAGATGCCTGAGGGATCTCCGGGTTTTCAGGGTCATATCCCTCAACTTCAGGAGTTTCAGCGGCAGTAGAAGAAGAACCAACCTCGGAGATATACTTTTGTTTGGCCATCCTCTTTTCCTCCTCCATAGCAGCAGGGATGAGGCAACGCCCCTCATCCAGACGTGACGGCTCATCATCTCTTAGATATTTTTTCCATGAGCTTGTCTTCGTCGACGGAATCTTCCTTGAGTTCTTCTTTCTCCCATTCAATAATTTGGCTCCACACATGAACCAAGGTAGTCGGATAATCTTCAATCCAAGAGATGTTTCGGCGACGAGTTATATGCGCAAAAAATTCGATCATTAATTTGCCGAAACCATGCACATCCTCCTCGGCCTCTGACAGCTGCTTGGGGGTCTCTTCGGCGGACTTAACAATACTTTCAACATTACCCTCCGCTAGGGCAGCCCTATTCTCGGCCTCCATCAACTTGGAAGCCAAGTCTGCATTACGCTTTTCCAATTCAGCGTTCTTCCTCGCTAACTCGGCCTTTTCTCGCTCAAGAGCAGCGTAAGCAAGTTGCATTTTGGCGTTATCCGACTTAGCATTTTCTGCTTGCTTTTTCAGCTCCGAGCACTCTTGACTATGAGACTCGAGCAAGTCGTGAGAACGTTTTTGTAGCTCTTCAAATTGCTGCTTGAAGTTGGTAGCATCCCGTTGAGCGATGACAAGTTGGGCCCGTGTATCCTCAGGATCTTTCCCCAATTTTTTCAAGGCTTTTGCATCGGGTTCTGCAGTCTTTTTCATCTAGTTAATATCCGTGATTAGAGTTCGGATGATTCTGGAGAGGTTACGTGAATACTTGAACATCTCTGAATATTGTTTTTCGACTGCGTCAATTTTTGCTTTGGCCTCGTCTTCCCACCCCGAGGAAATAGGCTCGAGAGCAGGTAAGAAAGTCAGATTTTCAAAATAGTGTTCGGGGAATTGTTTCTCCAGGTATGCCCGCGTAACTTTAGCTTCAGCATCCAATGGTGGAGGTGCGCTATATGTTAGCTCAGTATCCTTATGATGAGCGGGCACAATGGCCTCCTCACCCTTCCTAGGCCGCTTAGCCGAAACCTTATGCTCGCCTCGTGAGTCGATATCTTTCGGCGGGCTCCTTTCCCTACTGCATTTTTCTTGAGGAGAGGTTTGATCTTTTGACTGCGACGTGTCTTCTCCTCGACGACCTTGGTAGCTTTTGTATCGTTCTGGATCTGACCGAACGGGAGAGAGAGAGCGTGAAGTCCGCGACTGATAAGAGTAATAAGGCCTTCTATACTCTCTACCCCGGCTTTCGCGGTGATCATGCTCTACATCAGAAGGGGGTCTAGTCATGCTGCGACGAATTTTCCTGATGTCATAATGAGGGCGAGACATTGTACCTACGCAACAATGCAAGTGGAATTCAGAATCAGTATTCTCATGAGAAGTAAGTGTTGTGAAGTGTGGTGCTATTGTATTAAGTGCATCCTAAGTGGTGTGCTCCCCGACAAACCCGAGTCCGAAGCCAAGCTAATGTGAGTGGGCTCTTTGGCCTTAACAGGAGTAGTCTCCTCTGAAGTAGTAAAAACTAAAGGATTTGTGCCAAAAACCTCGGAAGTATAGATAGTTTCAGGTAGAGGGAGATCTCATAAGCCCTGAAATGTAGGATCATCGGTAGTAGGAGCATATCTTTGGGAAGCGTCTGTTGGCAGCTCTTTAGGAGATAAAGATTTCTCAGGGGAAATAGCATCCCCAGGGGCGATGTACCCTTCTCGGTGTTTTTCGGCTATGTTGGCTAGCTCATCATCTTGAGTCGAAGATGGCGAAGGTGAAGTTTGAAGTGGCATTGTGGGGCTTTTCGAGCTCTCGCCCGTTCCTGGAATAACATCCACTGGTGGGATGTATACATATTTACCCGACCCATGACCTATGCTACCGGTAATGGACAATAGCCCGTGATGATGAAGGTATTCATCCTTAACGACTTCATCGATGGTTAGAAATTTTTGGTCGCCATTAAGTAGCTGATGCATCCGATCAAAGTACACTTAACCTGATATTTGTTTTGGATTATCAACTGCAAACAAAAAGAAAACGGATTAATGTGTTGGCATGAACGTTCAGAGTTGAGATTTAGAAAACCAATGCTTTACTTGATTTCGTCCATCTCTTGGCACATCGCTGCTGTTGACTTATATAAAACCATTCTAGCTTGGAATCGCCGGCGTTGCTGCTGAACGACGCTAAAATTATTTTCCTTTTTGGGACTGATTCGAAGTAAGAGAAAAAAGGAGTTTCTCGAGTCTGATGCTTGAAGTTATAAAAGAAATGAACGTCATCGAAAGTGAGCTCTGTACCTAAAATCTCGCGGTATGCTACATATAAGGTATATTGGTAAGCATAGGAGTTGGGATGTAACTGCATGGGGGCAATCCGCATCTATCATAGAAAGTCAATAACAAAAGGCGAAAAAGGTGGAATAGCCCCAACCATGCACATCAATCGGATGATTGCCATAAATCCTTCTGGAGGACTGTGAGGACGGTCAGTTTTCGACGGCACCAAAGTATCCCTTTTTAATATCCTATGCTTTAGGCACATGCAGACAAGTCTGTCGTTGTCAATCTTCGATTCAACAGAGTCCATGGGTGATTCCAAGATAATGGCAGACTCAAATTCGTCAGGAGCTCGATTATCTCCAATCCCTCTTTCCTCCTCATAACCCAGAGAAACTTTGCTGTCAGAAGGCGTTTCGTTGTTATGCGCTCTTACTTCATAATCTGGGCCCTCGTCGTCCCATTGAGGGTCTGAAGAAGAAGATATGTCATCAATGGTAACTCTCTCAGAAGTTTTCGCAACTTCCATCTTCTTTGCCAATCTAGACGAGCGTCTTTCGGCCATGATCACTAGACTATCAAAGAAAAAATAGCAAGAATTAGAGTAAAATTGCATGGGTCTCCCGTGTGTGTATGTGAACTAAAGTGCGTGCTATGTGCGACAAAGATGCAAAGCAAACACATGAAAGTGTGATATGAAGATTTAAAGACGTAATAATGTTCTGAATGGATCTTGATATTTTTTATGTTCGCAAGGCACTATCCTAACTGTCCATTAAGTTGAAGATTATATTAAGAATTGGTTTAACTAGCTAAGCAAGGTATTATGTGCAATCTTGGGCTGTTTTTTGGTTCGGTTCGGATACACGCACTAGGGTCGGATCGGGGAGAAAGCCTTGCGCTAGCCTGGGACGAAAGTTGATGCCCAGTGACCAAAGTCGGATCGGTTCGGAGGTGAGTACTTGGGCGGTCCGGATCGAATTGAGCAGCCATGCTTCTCCCCTTCTTTGTTTCACATTCCGATCTGGTCCGGTCAAGTAAGTTTTGTTCTTCTCTTGGCTTGCAAGACCGACCCGAACCGGTCAGTTGAACCCCATTTTTGTCTCTGTCTTGTCATCCGAACCGATCCCCTGCACTTCACCTCTTCCTTTTTCCTCGTCTCTGTCTTGTCACCCGAATCGATCCCCTGCACTTCTCCTCTCCCTTTTTTCCTCCTCTTTGGGGTCAAGCTCGATCCTACGTTGAAAGTCCCAACTGAAATCAAGTACTGATGCATTTAAATGATCAACAAAAAATCTTAACTCCCTCCACCGTCGCCTCGAGAAAAATTTAACGCCATTAACGACGATGGCGGAGTAGAAGAGTTCACGGCGACGAAATCCATTGGATACCCCGCTTGAATCGTTCAAGGAAACCGTGAACCTAAGCTAAAAGCAATTATAAAGATAAGATTCAAGGTTATAAAAATACCTATGTGTTAGATTTGTGGATTAAAACGAGAGAGTTTCAGAGTTTTTGAAATTCTAGGGTATTGAAGCAAATTTCGTTGGAAGAGGATAATAAAAGAGGAAGAGGAAGAGGAAGAAGGAGACGGGGGCGGGGGGGTACATATATGAAATCATAGTGACCACTCATATTCCCTGTTTCCCCCAACCTGTTCGGACTGGGAGTCAAGCCCACAAAGGCCCTATGGCCTGTTGATCCATGGTGAAGCGATACCGGTGTGTCTGTTCGGATATGCCACTGGAGGAAATCCATTCGGATCGGAATCCGAACCAAAGGGGGCTATATACACTGATTTGACACACGGGGAGAATTTAAGGAAAAGTAAAGAAAAAGCTTACCTGGAAGAATCACTGGACGTTAAATAAAAGTTCTCAAAGTTGTTTGAAAATGAAGAAAGTAATTCATATGGATTATGGATATATACAAGCAGCAAAAGCCAGAATGTTATGAAGCGACACGACACTACAAGTAAATGGAGGTGATCATTCAATGGCTCTAATTCAAAGGATATTTTGTAAATTGCTTCGAAGCACACTTTATCTTAAATAAGAGTGTACTTCGAGGGGGCAAAATGTTAGCCTACTTTGTGAACTAGGCTACACAAAGAGCAAATAGTGAGAAAGACACTAATCGGTTCGGATCGGAGGAAGATAGCGCAGGAGTTAAGTAAAGATCAAGAATGCAGATATTACATCGGATCGGATTGGAGAAGTGTGGCAGCAACATCATAAAGTAGGTGGCTTCGGCGGTTCGGATCGGAGGAACACTTCAGTGGCATCAGAAGAAAGCAAGCAACCCCATCGGTTCGGATCGGATGAGTACGTCAGCATCATCAAGGGATAGCAAGTTGCATCACTAGATCGGATTGGAGGCACCGATCCGAACTCCTTTTTCCCCTTGAACCTGTGACCGTTGCTGCGCATATCCCCTGAAGACTCGGACAAGGTCTGACCATTTCTCCCACGATCTCCTACTAAATCAATGCGCTGTAGCCATCTTGGAGCCTCCGAACCCGACTCTTGAGGGATGGATGCCACGCAATTCCGAACCGGAGCCACTTCGAGGAGAGATTTTTCACCTATAAATACATCATCCAAGGGCATTTGAAAGGATCTTTTGGCAAATTCTCAGTCCATACTTCGTCCATAGCCGAATTCTACAATCATATTCAGATCGAAATCATCTCTTAAAGTCCATTTTTGAGAGAGTTGAGTGAGTTTATGCATTGTAATTGTGAAGAGGAGTGAGAATCATTGTTGTATTTGTATTCAAATCATCAATTAAAAGAAAACAAAGTGGACATAGGCTCATTAACACCGAACCACTATAAATTGCGTGTTCTTTATTGCTTTTTGATTCTATTTCATTGAATTCATTTCTAGTTTGGGCGTTAGAGCCAATTTTTGGTCTAACACCACCAAACACTACCCTCCGCCCATCATCCGCTATAACTGTCACCAAAAAGCCCTCATAGTCTACTACCACCCCCGTACCTTTGGAGCCAATCGACTCCCAAAATAATGCCAAACCCAGTAAAGCCCAAAATAAAGATATCCCAAACAAACATGCATCCATGACTCGATAAGATCACTATACAAAAAATCATGCTAAGGCTAGTCGAATCACCAATCGGGTTCGTCACCGCTAAAGCTCTATCGAATATCTCAGGTTCCAATCCCAATCTATCTACAGGTCAGTAGAAATGAAGGAACGGAAGCTCCGGTATCAAACAATACTCGAATAGGAACATCATAAACAGAAATCATACCTTAAATGACGACATTCTTTCCTTTCTCCACCGCAGTTGGGGCATTCGACGAAGAATGAACAGCATTGATAGCATATGCTTTCACAATCTGCTTTTCTTTAGGGGGTTGCGGACACTTATCCTTGTGATGTCCCACTTGGCCATAGTTTAAGCACTTCCTGTCCGCTAGCTTCGCTCGACATTCTTTAGCATAATGGCCCTTCTTGCCACAGCTAAAGCACTCCACATCTTTCTTATTCTTTTTATTTTGGCCATCCACGGTTTGATTCTGCTTTCTCTTATTATGAGAACCATTCTAGCCTCCACCGCTTGCTTGCGGTTTTGGTTCATCTGCAGATGCAACCTCATTCTTCGACTTAAGGTATAGACTCTCTGATCTCAAAGCTTTTCCCACAATTGATTCAAACGTCTCATCGATGTGGTTAATAAACCTTTCCCCCAAGTACTGATCTAAGCCTGTTATGAACTTCTCATTCCTCTTCTCGGGGGTGTCAATAAGAGACAATCCATACTTCGATAAAGTATCGAACTCAGCAATATACTCCGAGACTGCCCTACCATTCTGCTTAAGCTCTATAAATTTCCTAGATAATTCTGACTTCTGAGCAGCTGGGATAAACTTATCACTGAATCGGGCCTTGAACTGATCCCAAGTAACTTGATCCTCTGGAGTAGCTGCCTTAATAGCATTCCACCAATTCATCGCCCGTCCTTGCAGCTGACGGGATGTTAGCTTTCTCTTCGTCACATCCTCGATACCCAAGTCTTCGAAGATACGCTCACAGCTATCAAACCAATCCTGAACTGCTGTAGCTGATTCCGTTCCGTGGAAAGGCTTCTCACCAAGACTAGTGTAATCCTTGCATAGCTTGGCGAAATCGGGTCTAGGCGCCTGCACCGCTGCACCACCATGAGTTGCCCACTAAACATCCCTAATCATCTCTCTCATAAGGTCAGTGAACATCTTCCTCATATCAGGAACATTCCCATTATTAGCTCCTCTACTAGTACCCTAGTACATCGGCTCATCGTTCAATCTGTAAGGAGAAAACAATTAACCATCTCTTCAGTGGTGCCAGTGCAATGCGGCTTCATCCTTAAATATACTAATAGTGTATATATATATAGCTTTTGAAATCCAAAATATCACAAATACGCGCTCTCATATACGTACTATCTCTCTCTGGTGTCTTCCCTAGGTTTACTACGTAACCTAGAGCTCTAATACCAAATGTGACGGCCCGCCCAACACCAGCCGACATTTCCAATGAAAGTGCGTTGTACCAATGTCCAACCAGCACGGGACGGTCGTCAAAGAAAGGAAAGAAAGGAATTTGAACTAGCAAGGAACCTGTAGAATGTCTTACAGTGCATGGAATAAAATATAATAATAACATACTTGACATAAAACAGGCGAGACAGTGCATAAGCTGAAAACTAAACCATCATAGCAACGGAAAATCGAAATACCGCTTATGTTCCACATCATCGTTATTTCAACTTTTAAAAACTATCGCTAAAGAAAAATAAGGAAGGTACACTATTAATGCCCAAAGTAGTGACCAACAGCAACACAGGGAGAATATCTATATATATCATACGTGGAAGCCTCCTGCTCGTCTTCGGTACAGCTACTCGTGCATACCACCTAACCTATCTCTAGTCTGCCTGTTTAAGAGCACCCAGAGTAATTAGAAGAGACATAAAACTCTGGGCCAGACAAAAGTCTGGTATAAGCGATAAGCAGCAAAACAAAACAATAACAGGTATAATAAACCATACCTGAACCTGGACCTGCAACCAAAGAGTTAGAACAACAAGATGCACAATACTCTAAGGTGACACTAACATATGGTGTAAAGATATGGGGGTTGGGGTGTGCATGTCATAATGATGTCAAACAATCATGCATAGCAACCATACTCACATCTCTCACTCAATGCGTAAGCATACGATATCTACCGCTTTGATCACCTATATCCTTGCTATGATCACTCTGCCGCATGGAGTCATGGAGACTCCACTGCACTGATCCATAACCACTAGTCCTTGCTATGTCCACTTTGCCCCATGAAGTCATAACGACTCCATTGCACCAGCTCATAGCCATGCTACGATCACTCTGCCCCATGGAGTAATAACTACCCCACTGCACTGATCCGTAGCCTAACAATCGTCTCTTGGTGGTGAATCAAAGCTATGGACGTCGACAACTCCTTAGCACACGTCCTGTAGCAAAGCCCAACTCGTAAAGTTATCTCGTTGTTTCCCAACTGGATCCTGAGTTCTACTTCCCATTTGGACTACCTTTGCATCTCGGGTTTTGGTCTCCTCCGCATCGGTTCAATATTTTCTCTTCACCTTGTCTCGGATCGATTCTTGAATCATGTATTCCCCAGTTCTGTTCGGTCTCCTTCCGCTCGTGGTCAAGCTCCAGGTCATGGTCCATGTCCCCTGGAGGTTCGGTTCATTACTCTCCTCCAGCTCGTGCTCATTAGGTTGGCACATGGGAGGCTCCCTGTTCGGATCGGTTCGCGACTAAGCTCTAGTTCGGGTCGGGGCTTCAGATGTGAACTGTTTGCGAGCTCCTGGTCGGATCGGGATCTCCAAGCGGTTTGGGCTCGATGATCTAGCTCATGGTGCAGTAGATCAGGGGAACGATTCGTGATGCAGCAGCTTGGAGAAGCGGTTCATGGGGTGGGCTGCACGATCGGGTCGGTTCGGGTAGGGGCGATCCGATCCGGCTCCTGCATACTTTTCCTGCAACTTCCAGCGACTTTTTTTATGCCACAAGCCGGCATTTTCGACCATTCTAACTGTTCTAAACAATCACAGAGCATACCATACAGTCATAGCAACATGTATAATCAACCACAAATGTAACGACCCGCATTCTACGCATAGCAGGATCGTAGAATATTTATTTTTTTCACATACGAAGTCGTATGGTCATGTAACTTTGGGAGACGACTATTGGGGTCATTTCCCATGTTCAAGATTTTTTCCGATTTTTAAATGACCGTTTTGCCCATAGCTAGTCTTGCTTCGGCCATAACTTTTGATTGGAAAGGAGTTTTGACCGGAAACCACTTCCATTAGATCCGATGATGGTTTACCTTTCCGTGGAGTGGTCAACTGTGGAAAACGGACGTACCGTTTGGCAGATATGGCTGAATTAGGTTTAGAAGGTGAAAAACTGCTTAACTGGGCCAAATGAGGTGATTAGTAAATGGGCCCATAACCCATTTTGGGATTAGGGTTATGGGGAGGATGAAATGAGTTAGGTTTTCATTTCATTTCAGTTTTCTAGCCAACATTTACCTCCTAAGAACCCTAATAATAGCCTCCAACCTCTAAAACATCTCCAAATCACTTTCTAATCAAGGATTAAGCTTAGCAACATCAAATCAAAGAGGATTAGCTGCTGTGTTGCATTGGGAACATCGCCAAACAGAGATTCATTTCAAATTTGGTATTTTATTTGTGGCCAAGGTGAGTGATTTCATAGTTCCCCACTAATTATGGTTAATTAAGAGTAATTAGTGTTGATTAGCGAATTTATACATTAATAAATTCTCGAAAAATATTCATAAATTTTGAAATATTGTTTTAGGCCTCTATTAGAAAATTTGGTTAATTTCGTTAAGTTTTTCTAATCATATCATTAGTTTTGCTTAAAATGCTTAGGAGAAAATATGGGATTTGGGCTATGTTTGATCCATTTAACCTTGTCATATTATTGTTTTGGTGTTTGTGGTCACTTCTATTTGTTGCTATGACTATATGGTATGCTTTGTAATTGATTAGAACTGTTAGAATGGTCGAAAATGTCATCGTATGGTGTAAAACAATCGGTAGAAAAGTTATAGGAAAATGTGCACGGTTCTGGATCGGATCGGGATAGGGGGCTCAGATCGGATGGTGGACTGGGCAGAGAAACCGAACCGGATTGGAACTTTGCACTAAAGGAGACTTGGCAGGAAGGACATTTGCATAAAAATTGGAGTTGGGTTCGGATGGGGAACAAGGAAGGGGCTGCAGATCGGATCTGAGAAGAGGAGATGGAGCAACGGATGGGACCAGGTGGTCATAACCGAACCGAATCCAGATAGTGAGATAGCTGAACCCAAGTGACATGGAAGCACCGAACTGAACCGAGGGTGGAGCTCCGAACCGAACCAGATGGCCAGGAAGTGGAGCAAGTCGAGCCGAAAAAGGGAAGGAAAACCGAACCGAACCGGATTGGAGCTGCGATTACGCGATGACTTTTCTAAAGACCAACTCCAATTCGACCAAAACCCAGAAGCAAAGGAAGTCCAAATAGGAAGTAGAGCTCAAGATCTTGTTGGGAACCAACGAGTTAACTTCATGAGTTGGGCTTTGCTGCGGGATGTGTGCTAAGTGGTTGTCGATGTCTATAACTTTGGGTCACTATGTGTGGGGGGTACGTGAATGGATTCAGGGCCACAGTGGCTTAGGTATGACTAAAGAGCTATAGACCAATGAAGTGGGGTCATTTGTAAAGATTTGGTCATGACTCCATGGGGCAAGCTTGGTAGTAGCAGTAGTTGTACAAGTCGAACTCCGTCACTACTTCGATGGGTCTAGTGATTGACAGTGGTGGACATCGTATGCTTTACGCACTGAGTGAGGGATGTGAGGATGATTGCTATGTTTGATTTGTTTGCCATCATTATGACATGCACACCCCCACCCCCATTATTTTTTTACACCATATGTTCAGTGGCACCTTAGAGTAATGTACGGTATGTAGTGCCAACTCTCTGGTTGCAGGTCCAGGTTCAGGTATGGTTTAGTTTACCTGTTATTGTTCTGTTCAGCTGCTTATCACTCATACTAGACTTTTTGTCTGACCCAGAGTTTTATGTCTCTTCTTATTACTCTGGGTGCTCTCACGAGCAGACTAGAGGCGGGTTAGCTGGTGATGCACGAGTAGCTGTACCGGAGACGAGGAGGAGGCTTATACGTATGATATATATATATTCTCCCTGTGTCGCTGCTGGTTACTACTTTGGGCATTAGTAGTGCACCCTTCCATTCTTTTTTACTTTAGAGACAATTTTAAAGTTGTAATAATAATGATGTGAAACATAAGCTGTATCTGGATTTTCCGCTACTATGATGTTTAGTTTTCAGCTTATGCACTATCTCGCCTGTTTTATGTCAACTATATTGTTATTATATTTTATCCCATGCACTGTGAGACATTCTACAGGTTTTCGATTAGTTCACTCTCTTCTTTCCTTTCTTTGGCGACCGTTCCATGCTAGTCGGGCATGTGTACAACACACTTTCGGAGGAAATGACGGCTGGTGCGGGGCGGGCCGTCACACTTGGTATCAGAGCTCTAGGTTGCGTAGTTAACCTAGGGAAAGACACCAGGGAGAGATAATACGTATATGAGAGCGCGCATTTGTGATTATTTTGGTTTTCAAAAGCTATATATATATATACTATTAGTATAGTTAAGGATGAAGTCGCACTGCACTGGTACCACTATGGAGATGGTTAATCGTTTTCTCTTTACAAATTGAACGATGAGCCGATATGCAAGGGGTACCGGTAGAGGAGCCAATAATGGGAATGTTGTTGATATGAGGATGATGTTTACTGACCTCATGAGAGAGATGCATAGGGATGTGCAGAGGGAAGCTCCCAATGCCGGTAATGGTGGTGGTCCAATAGTGCAGGCGCCTAGGGCCGATTTCGCCAAGCTGGACAAGGATTATACTTGTCTTCGTGGGAAGCCGTTCCACGGAACGGAGTCGGCTACAAATGTTCAGGAATTGTTTGATAGCTTTGAGCGTATCTTCGAAGATTTGGGTATCGAGGATGCGATGAAGAGAAGGCTAGCATCCCATCAGCTGCAAGGACGGGCTATGAATTGGTGGGATGCTATAAAAGCAGCTACTCCCGAGGATCAGATTACTTGGGATCAGTTTAAGGTTCGCTTTAGCGATAAGTTCATTCCAGCTGCTCAAAAGTCAGTGATGTTTAAGAAATTCTTGGAACTCAAGCAGAATGGTAGAGCTATCTCGGAGTGCATTGCCGAATTCAACACTTTGTCGAAATATGGGTTATCCCTAATAGATATTGCCGAGAAGAAGAACGAGAAGTTCATAACTGGCTTGGATCAATACTTGGGGGAAAGGCTTATTAACCACATCGATGAGACGTTTGAATCGATTGTGGGGAAAGCATTGAGGTCAGAGAGTCTTTAACCTAATTCGAAGACTGAGGTTGCATCTGCAGAGGAGCCAAAGCCGCAAGCAAGTGGTGGAGGCAAGAGTCGTTCTCAGAATAAGAGGAAGCAGAACCGAAATAAGGATGGCCAGAAAAAGAACAAGAAAGATGTTGAGTGCTTCAGCTGTGGTAAGAAGGGACATTATGCTAGTAATTGTCGGGCCAAGCCAGCGGATAGGAAGTGCTTCAACTGTGGCCGAGTGGGACATTACAAGGACAAGTGTCCGCAATCCCCTAAAGAAAAGCAGATGGTGAAAGCATATGCCCTTAATGCTACTCCTTCTTTGTCGAATGCCCCAACTGCGGCGTAGAAGGGAAAGAATGTTGTTATTCAAGGTATGCTTTATGTTTGTGATGTTCCTGTTAGAGTTTTGTTTGATACTGGGGCTTCCAGTTCTTTATATCTAGTGACCTGGTAGATAGCTTGGGATTGGAGCCCGAGATCGTCGATAGACCTTTAGTAGTGACGAACCCGATTGGTGGTTCGACTAACCTTAGCATGATTTGTCGTAATGTGGTCTTATCGAGTCATGGATGCATGTTTGTTTGTGATTTCTTTGTTTTGGGCTTTATTGGGTTTGGCATTATTTTGGGAGTCAATTGGCTCCAAAGATACGGGGTGGTGGTAGACTGTGAGGGCTTTCTGGTGACAACTAGAGCGGATGATGGGCAGAGGGTAGTGTTTGGTGGTCTACATAGTGATGGGGTAATGGCAAGTTTTCTAAATTCCCTCGACATCCCGCATAGTGAGTTGTCAGGTTTTCCCGTGGTTGGCCAGTATCCGGACGTCTTCGAGGAAGTGACCGGGCTTCCACCACACCGAGAGATTGAGTTCTGTATTGATTTAGTGAAAGATGCCAGATCTATAGTGATGCCACTTCGTCGTATGGCACCAAGGGAGCAGCGAGAGCTCGGGGTGCAAGTCAGCAATCTTTTGAAGAAGGGATTTATCAGAAGGAGTGTTTCTGAATGGGGAGCACCAGTTGTGTTTGCTACCAAGTCGGATGGTTCCCTTTGATTGTGTGTGGACTACCGCGAATTGAATAAAGTGACGAGGAAGAATAAGTATCCTCTGCCACGGATAGATGATTTGTTTGATCAGTTGAGTGGCGCGAGAGTATTTTCTCAGTTGGATCTCACGACAGGTTTTCATCAGCTTTGGGTGGAAGCTGAGAGTATAGCTAAAACGGCATTTCGGACGCCGTCTAGATTTTATGAATGGTTGGTCATGCCATTTGGGTTGACCAATGCACCAGCATATTTTGTGGATCTTATGAATAGAGTATTCAGAGATCAGTTGAATAATTTGTTCTTGTGTTCGTGGACGATATACTTGTTTATTTGAGGACAGTGGAAGAACACAAGGAACATTTAAGAATAGTGATGGAGGTGTTGAGAAGACACCAATTGAAGGCAAAGTTTTCTAAGTGTCACTTCTGGAGGAGGGAAGTGAGATTCTTGGGCCATGTTGTTTCAGAAAATGGTATCGCCGTGGACCCTGCGAAGGTGGCTACGGTACAAGATTGGTCTACACCCAAGAATGCAACAGGCATAAGAAGTATCTTGGGGTTAGCTGGATATTATCGTAAGTTTATCCAAGACTTTTCCAAGATAGCAGCACCGTTGACTCAGTTGACCAAGAAGAACCAAACTTTCGTTTGGGACGAAAAATGCGAGAATGCATTCAAGAGTCTAAAGGAAAAGTTGACATGTGCACCAGTGTTGGTCATTCCTAAAGGGAATGAAGAGATGATGGTATATACGGATGCATGCGGTACCGGACTAGGTGCTGTATTGATGCAAGGAGGTAGGGTTGTAGCTTATGCAAGTCGACAACTGAAACCGCTTGCGAAAAGATACCCTACCTATGATTTGGAATTGGCAGCGATCGTGTTTGCATTGAAGATGTGGAGAGATTATCTCTTGGGAGAAAGATTCGAGTTGTTTAATGATCATAAATCGTTAAAGTATCTCTTCTCTCAGAAGGATCTAAATCTCCGACAGCAAAGATGGCTAGAATTCTTGGCTTCCTATGATTTCAATATCGCATACACACCAGGAATGGGCAACGCGGTAGCTGATGCATTGAGTAGAAGACATGCCAGTTTAGGGGCTATGTTTCTTGAATGGAAGCAACTGGAGTACATCACTGGGTATGATTTCAGACCAAAGTGCGAGTTGGATCCAGAAATGTTAGCAAGTTTGACGATCAAACCCACTTTGATTGAGCGGATTGGTTCCATCCAGAGGGACGATCCTAATCTATTGGAAATCATCTCAAAGTTAGAGATGGGGATCAACGAAGAGATGAACAAGTATGTGCTTGATCGAGATGGATGGCTTTGAAAGAATGGAAGACTAGTTGTACCTAATGTCAATGGATTGAGAGATGAAGTGCTTAGGGAATGTCGTCGCTCAAAACTGATATACATCTCGGTGGTAACAAGATGTATCGGGACATGAAGCAGACCTACTACTGGGAAGGGATGAAGAGAGACATTGGGAAGTTTATATCCAAATGCATGAACTGCCAGCTTGTTAAAGCTGAGCAAAAGAAGCCTAGTGGTTTGTTACAACCATTAGAAATTCCAGAATGGAAATGGGAACAAGTGTCAATGGATTTCATTGATGGGTTACCAAGGACTATGTCGGGCTATGATAGCATTTGGGTGATTGTGGACCGATTGACTAAGAGTGCAAGGTTTATACCCGTCAAGTCAAACAGGAGGGCAGCTAAGTTAGCGGAACTATATATAAAGTGGGTAGTGAGATTTCATGGAATACCCAAAGGCATTGTGAGTGACCGAGATCCGTTGTTCACTAGTGGATTTTGGAAGAGCTTACAAGAGGCGTTAGGATCAGAACTACATCTCAGTACCGTGTATCAACCTCAAACTGATGGTCAAACAGAGAGTGTGAATCGTATATTAGAAGACCTCTTGAGAGCCTATGTATTGGATTTTGGTGGATCATGGGATGACCATTTCCATCTAGTAGAGTTTGCATATAATAATAGTTATCAATCCAGTATTGGTATGGCTCCGTTTGAAGCTTTGTACGGAAGACCGTGCAACTCACCGTCCTGTTGGTTAGAGACCATTGAGAAATATGTACTTGGACCAGAAGTAATAAGAGAAACATCAGACAAGATCAAGGTTATCCAACAACAAATGAAGGCTGCCCAAGATAGGCAGAAAAGTTATGCTGATAAGAGGAGAAAAGAATTAAAATTCTCCATTGGCGACTTGGTGTTTTTCAAGATTCCTCTGTTGAAGAGCGTGATACGATTTGGCAGGAGAGGCAAGTTACCACCAAGATTTGTTGGTCCATTCCCAGTTCTTGAGCAAATTGGGAATTTGGCATACAAAGTTGAATTACCATAGAAGATGGCAGGAGTTCACAACGTATTTCATGTTTCCCAGTTAAGGAAGTTCGTACACGACCCAGATGTGACTATTTCACCTGATCAGTTGGATGATATCGAGGTTGAACCTGAGGCGGTTGGGAACCGCAAGCCTATGCGTATTGTTGGGAACGATACGAAGCAACTTCGAAGGAAGGCGGTGAAATTAGTCAAAGTTCAGTGGGGCGAGGATGAGAATGACTGTACTTAGGAGACAGAGGAGAGCATTAGGAAGACGTATCCAGAACTCTTCGCCTGGTAAGATTTCAGTTTCGATTTAGTCTTTCCGCATGCAAGGATAGGTTTGTTTTATTTGTTTTGCATGACTGATTGTTGTATATGGCTGGTACGCAGGCGGGATCCTTTGTATGTTTTGGGCTAAGGAATTTTGGGGACGAAATTTCTTAAAGGGGGGGGGGGAAGGGGAGAGTGTAACGACCCGCATTCTACGCATCGTAGGATCGTAGAATATTTCTTTCTTTCACATACGAAGTCGTATGGTCATGTAATTTTGGGAGACGACTATCGGGGTCATTTCCCATGTTCATGATTTTTGCCGATTTTTAAATGACCGTTTTGTCCCTTGCTAGTCTTGCATTCGCCATAACTTTTGCTTGCGAAGGAGTTTTGACCTGAAACCACTTCCATTAGATCCGGATGATGGTTTACCTTTCTATGGAGTGGTCATATGTGGAAAACGGACTTACCGTTTGGGAGATATGGCTGAAATAGGGTTTAGAAGGTGAAGAACTGCTTAACCGGGCCAAATGAGGTGATTAGTAAATGGGCCCATAACCCATTTCGGGATTAGGGTTATGGGAATGCTGAAATGAGTTAGGTTTTCATTTCATTTCAGTTTTCTAGTTACCATTTACCTCCTAAGAACCCTAATAATGGCGTCCAACCTCTAAAACAACTCCAAATCACTTTCTAATCAAGGATTAAGCTTAGCAACATCAAATCAAAGAGGATTAGCACAAGAATCGAGGTAGAACTGTTGTGTTGCATTTGGAACAGCGCCAAACAGAGATTCATTTCAGATTTGGTACTTTATTTATGGCCAAGGTGAGTGATTTGCATAGTTCCCCACTAATTATGGTTAATTAAGAGTAATTAGTGCTGATTAGCGAATTTATACATTAATAAAATCTGGAAAAATATTCATAAATTTCGAAATATTGTTCTAGACCTCTGTTAGAAAATTGGGTTAGTTTGGTTAAGTTTTGCTAATCATATCATTAGTTTTGCTTAAACATGCTTAGGGGAAAATATGGGATTTTGGCTATGTTTGATCCGTTTCACCTTGTCATATTGTTGTTTTGGTGTTTGTGGTCACTTCTATTTGTTGCTATGACTGTATGGTAAGCTTTGTGATTGATTAGAACTGTTAGAATGGTCGAAAACGCCATCGTATTGCGTAAAACAGTCGCTGGATTAGTTGCAGGAAAATGTGCAGGGTTCCGGATCGGATCGGGATAGGGGCCTCGGATCGGATGGTGGATTGGGCAGAGAAACCGAACCGGATCAGAACTTTGCACTAAAGGAGACTTGGCAAGAAGGAAGGCCATTTGCATAAAAGCCGGAGTTGGGTTCGGATGGGGAACAAGGAAGGGGCTGTAGATCGGATCAGAGAAGAGGAGATGGAGCAACGGATGTGACCGGGTGGTCATAACCGAACCGAGTCAAGATAGTGAGATAGCTGAACCCAATTGACATGGAAACACCGAACTGAACCGAGGGTGGAGCTCCGAACCGGATGGCCAGGAAGTGGAGCAAGCCGAGCCGAACCAGGGAAGGACAACCGAAGCAAACCGGATTGGAGCTGCGATTACGTGACGACTTTTCTGAAGACCAACTCTAACCAATACCCGAGATGCAAAGGAAGTCCAAATAAGAAGTAGAGCTCAGGATCCATTTGGGAACCAACAAGTTAACTTCATGAGTTGGGCTTTGCTGCGGGACGTGTGCTAAGGGGTTGTCGATGTCTATAACTTTGGATCACTATGTGTGGGGGGTACGCGAACGGATTCAGGGCCACAGTAGCCTAGGTACGACTAAAGAGCTATAGACGAATGAAGTGGGGCCATTTGTAAAGATTTGGTCATGATTCCATGGGGCAAGCTTGGTAGTAGCAGTAGTTGTATAAGTCGAACTCCGTCACTACTTCGATGGGTCTAGTGATTGACAGTGGTGGACATCATATGCTTTACGCACTGAGTGAGAGATGTGAGGATGATTTCTATGTTTGATTTGTTTGCCATCATTATGACATGCACACCCCCACCCCCCGTTATTTTTTTACACCATCTGTTTAGTGGCACCTTAGAGTATTGTACGGTATGTAGTGCTAACTCTTTGGTTGCAAGTCCAGGTTCAGGTATGGTTTAGTATACCTGTTATTGTTCTGTTTAGCTGCTTATCGCTCATACCATACTTTTTGTCTGACCCCGAGTTTTATGTCTCTTCTTATTACTCTGGGTGCTCTCACGAGCAGACTAGAGACAAGTTAGCTGTTGATGCACGAGTAGCTGTACCGGCGACGAGTATGAGGCTTCTACGTATGATATATATAGACATTCTCCCTGTGTCGCTGCTGGTCACTACTTTGGGTATTAGTAGTGCACCCTTCCTTTCTTTTACTTTAGAGACAGTTGTAAAGTTGTAATAATAATGATGTGGAACATAAGCTGTATCTGGATTTCCCGCTGCTATGATGTTTAGTTTTCAGCTTATGCACTGTCTCGCCTATTTTATGTCAACTATGTTGTTATTATATTTTATCCATGCACTGTGAGATATTCTACAGGTTTTCAATTAGTTCACTCTCTTCTTTCCTTTCTTTGGCGACCGTTCCATGCTAGTCGGGCATGTGTACAACGCACTTTCGGAGGAAATGCTGGCTGGTGCTGGGAGGGTCGTCACAACAAACACCAAAATAACAATTTGATATGTTAAAACGGATCAAACATGCCCAAAACCGATATTTTTCCCTTAATCATGTTTAACAATAACTAATGATAGGATTAGCAAAACTTAACCAAAGTAACCCAAACATCCAATAGAGGTCTAAAATAATATTTAAGAATTTCTAAACATTTTTCCATATTTTTAAGATGTATAATTTCGTTAATTAACACTAATCAACCTAATTAATTGTAATTAGTGTAAAAACAATGCTAATCACTCACCTTTGCCACAATTAAAACTTTTAGAATTGAAACTCCTCTGATATAGGCGAATACCAATGTCTAATAGCAGCTCTAACTCTGAAATGGTGCAATTTCTCCTTGATTTGATGTTGCTAAGCGTAATCCTTGATTAGAGAGCAATTTGGGATGAAATTAGAAGGTGGAAGCCATTGTTAGGGTTTCTAAGAGGTAAATTGCAGCTAGAAAACTGAAATAGAATGAAAACCTAACTCATTTCAGCCTCCTCATAACCCTAATCCCGAAATGGGTTATGGGCCCGTTCACTAATCACCTCATTTGGCCCGGTTAAGCAGTTTTTCACCTTCGAAACCTTATTTCAGCCATATCTCCCAAACGATAAGTCCGTTTTTCACATGTGACCACTCTATGGAAAGGCAAACCATCATCCGGATCTAATGGAACCAGTTTCAGGTCAAAACTTGTGAAGACCCGCAACTTCCCCGTAAAGGAAAGCGTCGGATAGTTCGAGAACAAGCCACAACAGAATGCATACGGAAGAACATTCAATTGTATATTACAACAATGCATCAGACTACAAGAATATACAGAGTATAAATGAATATAACATTCGATAAATACCAGAGATTTAAATTACATTTAAATACATAGCAGCGAGAAATAATACAATACACAACTAGAAGAGATATGCGGATACAAAGCTTTCCGGATACCGTTCCAGTTGTAAACCAGGATCCTGTGAATATAAAACTGCAAAACCAAAACTACTAGCTGCCCGTGTCAAAATAAGGGCACCCAGAGTTTAGGTTAAAACAATAAACTCCAGGTCAGTCATGTGACTGGTGTGAGAACTAAAACAGTTATCTTTATTTTTAAAGTTAGGTAAATCAAGGGACCACGCCGTATAACACGGAACGAGTTTCCTCCCAAAGAATACCAGTGCATAAAACAACAGCGCAATGCTAAATAAAGAAAAATGAAGCTATTATAAGACCCAGGTCCTATCACACAATGCAATGCAAGCCGGGGGATAGGGTTTTTACCTTATAATAGCCAAGAATGCTTGATACGTTTAAAACAAATCATTTGATATTATTATAAGTGTATAATGTATAAAACAACTTCAAATCATAAGTATCAATCATAGGCGGCATGAATGCCCCATAACACTATGTCGCCATATATAGGTTATACAATCAAAATCGCAAAGTCACGTATTTGGAAATTGGGTTTCCATCTATGAACCGAGGCTAGGGATCGTCCTCACCGTCTTCGAGACTCTCTAGCCCGAGCCTCAGGGTCAGAGTGCATCGACCCTTGGATCGTCAGGGCCGGTCCACCGATGTGGATTAAAATGCCTGAACACTGCGTTTCCCCGCCCTTTGGGGCGTAAATGAGCCAACGAATGACTCCATCGGACCCGGATCGTCCGATCAAACCGAGGCGCCTCACAACAACAACAACCACATAGGTGAAAAGTATATAAATGTCAGGGCTGGTAGGTCACTGACACCACCCTAGCTAGAAAGAAACGCATGCCCTCCCTGAGGTCCTCTCCCGTTTTTGGTTCACAACCGAGGTGCGAGGCTCGCGAATTCACGTTACACAAAGCTATGCCACACAGGCTGTGCTTTGATCATCACCACAAGACTTTGCTTTTCAACAGAAGCCTCGATCCATTGCCACTTAGGCATGCCACACAGGCAATTCACTCCATGCGTTTGATATCCATCAATATATAACCCCTGAGCTCATACGTCTCAGAGAAGGGCGTTAAGCAAGAGAATAAATTCTCCGCCGCCAAACAGATATATATTTAATAGAGATCAATCACATGGACTAAAATCCAATGTCAGACACACAGTCCATTTACAAGTCCATTCTGGGTCTGAACGAAACCGGAGGCACCTAGTACCCCGCATATCCATCGATCTCCAAATACGTCTGGACGATCACCAACTGTTTCCATCTTCTTGGGTGTACAGCCCAATCAAGATCATCAGTAATCACCCAAACGACGTGAAGACTTCTGGTCTTCGACCACCGTCTTCATCTTCGACTTATCGTCGTATCAGTTATTCAGAATGGGATAAACCCGGTCTTTCTGAATAACTCACGTATATTTTAAATAAGTGTTACACAAACACAACATACGCCTCATTCCAATTTATCAGTCACTAACCATAAATTAATCAAGAGAATAATTCCCCAAATATTAACCCCGAAGGCCGAAACCAACATCAGATCAATATCTAGAAAACCATTCTGCTTGGCTAACCGACAGTTAGTTTCTAAATTTCACATTCATAGGGAGAGGTTCTCATTAATTTTATCAAAGATAAATTCCTTGAATTTATTCTTTAATCTTCTTTTGAATTTTGATTCAACTAGTCGGGATTAACGAACCTTATCGAAGTAATCATTTGTTTTAATTTCCCAATCCCATCCTATTCATCCCATGAAGTAAAACTGGTTATACTTCATATCTAACACCATGGTGTTATCGGTAAATTCAATTACCATTTCACGTTCAAATCTAATTAAAGATTTAACTATCGCCTGGAGCAAAACTGGTGATACTCCATTTTCGATAATTTCAATCTAATTAAAGATTCATTAAAACTCCACTTAGTTTTAATCGTTAACTGGGTTACAGAATCAGTGTCATTTAAAACACGGTTCACGATAAACCCAAAATCACATTCCATTAATTATAGGGTTAAAGAACAAGTGTTATTTAAAACACTGTTAACGATAAACCCAAAAATCAATATCAATTCAATTCCAATTAAATATCATTTAATTGGTACACTTCATTAAATCTAAATAAAAAGATTTAATCTTTTCTCAACTGGGTTCAAGAACAGTGTTAGTGAAGACACCATTCACGACAAACCCAAATCGCATTTGATATTCAATATAAGGCTCTAAATAGAAAATATATCGGCTTATATTCAATATCAAATTCTACGATTAACAAATGTCGTATTGGAAATAACGGTATAAATATATATCTTTCAAATTTCCATAACAACATATGTATAATCACGAATTCCAACATCGAAATATTCCGAAGACAATTTTTATTCAAATCCACTCCAATGCAATCATTGGAAATTCTGGTTATTTTTAAAACCCTTTTCAAATTCAATTTATTTATTTAGAAATAAATAGAATTATAATTCTAGTTCAAAACTAGTTCATTTCGATAAAAATCTATTTTTATCTTTTCAAATATGGAGTTTTTCATCCCAATCCTTTCTAAATCATTTCTTATGATTTCACACAAATTATTAATATTTTTAATAATTTTAGCAAGGCCCGTACAGTAGATTTCCATCAACGGCCATCGAACTGTACTTACAGCGACCTTTTCCCAATTTTGATTTGGACGTATCTCCAAATCCAACCGTTAGATTTCAAATTTCTAATATTCTTTAGAAAGCTCTTTTCGATACGAACCCAACGGTTCCGGTTTCAGGAGAATCCGACGGTCGGATCTCCCGTAATGTCCGTTTGAAGTCAATGGTCGAAATTCGCAAACTGCCGCGGCGCGGCGCGTTCTATTCAGGCCATTATATTATATATATAATATATATAAGATATACTTCGTCGATTTCTATTTAAAACGAATTATATAAATAGTTTTAAATTCGTTTCAAAAGCAATTTCAACTTCCATTTCAATTCAAATCAAAATTGAATTCTTCTTTATAAATTCGTTTTAAAATTCATTTCCATTCAATTCAAATTTCAATTCAATTTGAATTCATTTCAATTTGTTTCCAATTCAATTCGAATTCGTTTTCAATTCAATTCGAATTGGTTTTATATTCAATTCAATTCAAATTCGTTATCTATTCAATTCATTTCGAAATCGTTATATATTCAATTCATTTCGAAATCGTTATATATTCAATTCATTTCGAAATCTTATATATTCAATTCATTTCGAAATCGTTATATATTCAATTCATTTCGAAATCGTTATATATTCAATTCATTTCGAAATCGTTATATATTCAATTCATTTCGAAATCGTTATATATTCAATTCATTTCGAAATCGTTATATATTCAATTCATTTCCAAATCGTTATATATTCAATTCATTTCGAAATCGTTATATATTCAATTCATTTCGAAATCGTTATATATTCAATTCATTTCGAAATCGTTATATATTCAATTCATTTCGAAATCGTTATATATTCAATTCATTTCGAAATCTTTATATATTCAAATCGTTATATATTCAATTCATTTCGATTTCATTATATATTCAATTCATTTCGAAATCGTTATATATTCAATTCATTTCGATTTCATTATATATTCAATTCATTTCGAAATCGTTATATATTCAATTCATTTCGAAATCGTTATATATTCAATTCATTTCGATTTCATTTCAAAATATGCGTTTTCGAAATCACTTTTCAATATGCATTTTAAAATGAATAAAATCGATATAAATATCGTTCACGTCAAAATGGCGTCAATCTAACCAACCCGGCTTCATATATTTCTATTTTCAAATATTCTATTCAACAAATGAATATTTATTTTTGTCAACACCCGACTAATCTCAACGAATGAGTACTGTCCACGTGTGACAATTTTTGTTAAATTATTTCGTTCAACACATGACTAATCTCAACGGATGAGTACAGTCAACACATGAACCTTTTATGTTATAATATTCTTTATTTTCTAAATTGGAATGAGGCCCAATCAATTACCATATAAAATTAATTATATGGATTTTCATACATCACACGCATATAATAGCATTGAAAAATAATCAACCATCAACCAAAGTGCACTACACTGTGTAAGCATCAAATATAGATATATAACGCTTATAACAGCCTGTCAATCAATCGATCGACATATTTAATCAATCAGGATGAGTGAACTTCAAATTTCATCCCAACACCCGTGTGGGGTTTCAAACAATCAAACACAGATTTTATTTGTGCAGTTGGGCGATGTGTGAAATTTATCGTCCCAATCAATGTCCTTCAAATAGGTGTACATAAACAGACCGTCCGGTTTGTAAATGAATATTTTATTTTATTCACTTCACATTAAAAATTATTTTTTAACGATAAAACATTTTATTTTAACATATGAATTTCTATTCAGTTCATTCTTTAAATAAAATGATATTTTTATTTTTCTAACTTATTTTAGAAAATTTCGGCGGCATAACGGCACGATACTAGAAACGGGACGAGGCCTAGCCTTATCCCCGGTCTAGTGAAGGCCCACGCCATTCACACATCAATCAATCCATTCATTTCACCAAACAATTCAATTTCAAATCAAAATTATCTAACTAATCTATGCAACCAAACAAACAAGTCCATGGTCTGTGGACGATTGTGTCGGGTGCTACTAAGCACCGTCTGCATCCTAGTATATATATATATGACTAGAAAAGAAATTGAAGAGTGAGAAATTCTCACCGAAAGCTATCCAAACATCTTGACTCTTCTTTGATATAAATCTTCTTCGTTCTCGCCTTTTTGTCACCTTCGTTGTCCGCTTTCACTACATATGTAAAAATCGAATTTTTACTTCGCTATTCAATATATACAAATCATATTTTTACTTCGATGTTCAATATATAAAAATCACATTTTTACTTCGATGTTCAATATATAAAAATCACATTTTTACTTCGATGTTCAATATATAAAAATCACATTTTTACTTCGATGTTCAATATATAAAAATCACATTTTTACTTCGATGTTCAATATATAAAAATCACATTTTTACTTCGATGTTCAATATATAAAAATCACATTTTTACTTCGATGTTCAATATATAAAAATCGAATTTTTACTTTCTTCTACTATATAAAAGATTATATTTTTAACCTAATAAAAATCGTTTCTTTGTATATTTAAAAATTCAAACTTTAACTAAATAAAAATTCGATTTTTCTATAATAAAGATATCAACTTTACAAAGTAAAGCTTAAAAAAAAACTGATTTTAACTAATTAAAACTGAATTTAAAATCACTAAAAAAAACCCTATTTTTAATTACATTAAATAAATAAAACAAAGTAGAAAACAGAACAAAACTTACAGTAGGAAGGAAGGGGGGTGGGAGTGTCTCGCCGGAGTTTGTCGGCGCCGGAGCAGTCGGAAGCAGTGGCTCAACTTGGGGGTGTCTGCGTCGGAGCCTACAGGCGTCAGGGGAGGTGCATCGGAGGTGGTCAGGTGGTCTGGCGTGGGTCCAAGGGGTGTGTCGATGGTCGTTTGAGGGGATTTGGGGGTTTGTTGAAGGGGACGCCGGAGCAGTTGGCGCTGGCAGGGAGAAGGCGTCGGCGATGGGGGAGGTCGGCTGGAGGTGTCGGAAGCGGTGGTGGCCTGGCTGGAGGGGCGGCGCGTGGTAGTGAATGGGGGCGACGGGTTGATTAGGTCACGACATTTTTTTTCCACTTTGACTGCGTTTGACTGTGAAGGGAGAGAGAGTGGTGGGTAAAAAGGAATTTTATATTTAAATTTATTTTTAAATTCAAAAAGTTGTTTTTTCAATTCTAACTCAGAATCGAACCCAACGACTGTCGCCCCTAGCTAATTACCCCCATTCCGAACACAATGGGATATGTATCGTAGGCTGATTCGACTGTTTCGATCGGTTTTTGTCAAAATCAACATATAACTCTATATATTGAATTTGAACGCACATTTCAATTTACCGGGGTCACATACTGACTCGAAAAATTCCAGAAAAATATTTTCTAGCTTTGTATTGACTATTCGGTCCTAACAAAACTAGTTTCGTCGAATTCTGAGACCGTTTGAAAAATGGCCATTTTCCAGTCGATTAAAATCAACTGAAACTGGTCAAACGCGTTTTCCTTTGCCACGCTCACATATTGATTCGAAAAATTATGAAATTTGGAATCTAGCAATAACTTTACATCACGGATCCAACAAAAGTGGTTTCGTCGAAATCCGAGGTCGTTTGCAAAATTTCCATTTTTAAGGGCCTGAATTCCATAACGACTATTCAGAATTTTCAACTGGACATATCTTTTGATTCCCGCTATGAAATTTTGAATCTTCGGATTCATCGGAAAGATATTCACAATTAGGTTCCACTATTTTTTGTTTCACTAAAATCCGGTTTGTTTTGCACCCGGTACATTCAATTGAAGTTTGAAATCGAATTATCGAACTACCGCGCCATTTTCAATTCCTTTTATAAATATAAATAAATATTTATATTCTAACGACGACGAATATAAACATATTCCTTCGAATTATATTCAAAATAAATTTCTCGTCGATATTATTTAAAATAATTCATTTTAAATAATCTAAATTCGCTAAAATTGCCAAAATAAAAATTTTAGACTGGCCCAGATTTTCGGGTTGTTACAATCTCCCCCACTTAAAACTTTTCGTCCTCGAAAAGGAACGAAGCCGAAAGTTGTTTTCTAACCAACTCAACCTTCATTGTTTTCATTACGGCTTAAGTTCTTCAACTTTTCAGTTTCTAAAAACTTTTCCAATTTCTCATAAATTTGGCTAACACCCTAAATTTTCGAAAAATTTCACCATAACCTCCCCTGCAATGGGAGCATCGGGAAATCTCAAATAGCTTCCCCGGTCCTTCAGATCTCAAAAAGAAAAAGAAAAAGCCAAGCGGCTAGCCAATAGGCTCATAAAATCATCATCACCCAAACAAAACAGTAAATTATGTAGTAAACATGTACTAATTTGTCGGGCAAACAAATTTTATTCTCTGCTCTAGCCTCCTTGCTATGACCTGTTCAATGTAAGTACTTGTATATGCAAGCAAATGCGATCAATTTTCAATATAATTCAATATGTGATTCAATTAGGCTAAATGGCTAAAAATTAGCAACCAAATAAACAAACAACACAAACATCAATCAATTAGTGAATTAGAGTTTCAAATTCATAATTTTGATACATATACAAAAATCATGTTTTTGATGCCAAATCACAACAATAGGACCTACCTAATTTTTGGTTCTCACACCAGTCAATAGGAAATATATAGATATTACACGTTCGTCACTCGAATATAAATTCTGATGATGATATATCAATCATCAGAATCACCCCCGGGTGACTAGAGTGTAACTCTATATCTACCCAATATATCAAAACTTCGAATACACGCTAGCTAGGCGCATACGCAAAATCTTTATAAATTGGATTGTCCTAATCAATATGAGATAAATAATCAAATACGAATAATTGATTTTAAGTTTCAAAACAAACTTTGTTTTCATGTTAAAATTTACTCTTCACACTCGTTCTAGGATACTACTGATCACATCTCTAACGAGTCATTCTAATTGGATATTACTAATCCAATATCTGATGAATTCTTTCGTATGGTTCTAACATGTCTTGTTCTCTGAGCTTTGTAAACCAAAGCTCTGATACCAACTGTGAAGACCCGCAACTTCCCCGTAAAGGAAAGCGTCGGATAGTTCGAGAACAAGCCACAACAGAATGCATACGGAAGAACATTTCATTGTATATTACAACAATGCATCAGACTACAAGAATATACAGAGTATAAATGAATATAACATTCGATAAATATCAGAGATTTAAATTACATTTAAATACATAGCAGCGGAAAATAATACAATACACAACTAGAAGAGATATGCGGATACAAAGCTTTCCGGATATCGTTCCAGCTGTAAACCAGGATCCTGTGAATATAAATCTGCAAAATCAAAACTACTAGCTGCCCGTGTCAAAATAAGGGCACCCAGAGTTTAGGTTAAAACAATAAACTCCAGGTCAGTCATGTGACTGGTGTGAGAACTAAAACAGTTATCTTTATTTTTAAAGTTAGGTAAATCAAGGGACCACGCCGTATAACACGGAACGGGTTTCCTCCCAAGAATACCAGTGCATAAAACAACAACGCAATGCTAAATAAAGAAAAATGAAGCTATTATAAGACCCAGGTCCTATCACACAATGCAACGCAAGCCGGGGGATAAGGTTTTTACCTTATAATAGCCAAGAATGCTTGATACGTTTAAAACAAATCATTTGAGATTATTATAAGTGTATAGTGTATAAAACAACTTCAAATCATAAGTATCAATCATAGGCGGCATGAATGCCCCATAACACTATGTCGCCATATATAGGTTATACAATCAAAATCGCAAAGTCACGTATTTGGAAATTGGGTTTCCATCTATGAACCGAGGCTAGGGATCGTCCTCACCGTCTTCGAGACTCTCTAGCCCGAGCCTCAGGGTCAGAGCGCATCGACCCTTGGATCGTCAGGGCCGGTCCACCGATGTGGATTAAAATGCCTGAACACTGCGTTTCCCCGCCCTTTGGGGCGTAAATGAGCCAACGAATGACTCCATCGGACCCGGATCGTCCGATCAAACCGAGGCACCTCGCAACAGCAACAACCACATAGGTGAAAAGTATATAAATGACAGGGCTGGTAGGTCACTGACACCACCCTAGCTAGAAAGAAACGCATGCCCTCCCTGAGGTCCTCTCCCGTTTTTGGTTCACAACCGAGGTGCGAGGCTCGCGAATTCACGTTACACAAAGCTGTGCCACACAGGTTGTGCTTTGATCATCACCACAAGACTTTGCTTTTCAACAGAAGCCTCGATCCATTGCCACTTAGGCATGCCACACAGGCAATTCACTCCATGCGTTTGATATCCATCAATATATAACCCCTGAGCTCATACGTCTCAGAGAAGGGCGTTAAGCAAGAGAATAAATTCTCCGCCGCCAAACAGATATATATTTAATAGAGATCAATCACACGGACTAAAATCCAATGTCAGACACACAGTCCATTTACAAGTCCGTTCTGGGTCTGAATGAAACCGGAGGCACCTAGTACCCCGCATATCCATCGATCTCCAAATACGTCTGGACGATCACCAACTGTTTCCATCTTCTTGGGTGTACAGCCCAATCAAGATCATCAGTAATCACCCAAACGACATGAAGACTTCTGGTCTTCGACCACCGTCTTCATCTTCGACTTATCGTCGTATCAGTTATTTAGAATGGGATAAACCCGGTCTTTCTGAATAACTCACGTATATTTTAAATAAGTGTTACACAAACACAACATACGCCTCATTCCAATTTATCAGTCACTAACCATAAATTAATCAAGAGAATAATTCCCCAAATATTAACCCCGAAGGCCGAAACCAACATCAGATCAATATCTAGAAAACCATTCTGCTTGGCTAACCGACAGTTAGTTTCTAAATTTCACATTCATAGGGAGAGGTTCTCATTAATTTTATCAAAGATAAATTCCTTGAATTTATTCTTTAATCTTCTTTTGAATTTTGATTCAACTATTCGGGATTAACGAACCTTATCGAAGTAATCATTTGTTTTAATTTCCCAATCCCATCCTATTCATCCCATGAAGTAAAACTGGTTATACTTCATATCTAACACCACGGTGTTATCGGTAAATTCAATTACCATTTCACGTTCAAATCTAATTAAAGATTTAACTATCGCCTGGAGCAAAACTGGTGATACTCCATTTTCGATCATTTCAATCTAATTAAAGATTCATTAAAACTCCACTTAGTTTTAATCGTTAACTGGGTTAAAGATTCAGTGTCATTTAAAACACGGTTCACGATAAACCCAAAATCACATTCCATTAATTATAGGGTTAAAGAACAAGTGTTATTTAAAACACTGTTCACGATAAACCCAAAAATCAATATCAATTCAATTCCAATTAAATATCATTTAATTGGTACACTTCATTAAATCTAAATAAAAAGATTTAATCTTTTCTCAACTGGGTTCAAGAACAGTGTTAGTGAAGACACCATTCACGACAAACTCAAATCGCATTTGATATTCAATATAAGGCTCTAAATAGAAAATATATCGGCTTATATTCAATATCAAATTCTACGATTAACAAATGTCGTATTGGAAATAACGGTATAAATATATATCTTTCAAATTTCCATAACAACATATGTATAATCACGAATTCCAACATCGAAATATTCCGAAGACAATTTCGATTCAAATCCACTCCAATGCAATCATTGGAAATTCTGGTTATTTTTAAAACCCTTTTCAAATTCAATTTATTTATTTAGAAATAAATAGAATTATAATTCTAGTTCAAAACTAGTTCATTTCGATAAAAATCTATTTTTATCTTTTCAAATATGGAGTTTTTCATCCTAATCCTTTCTAAATCATTTCTTATGATTTCACACAAATTATTAATATTTTTAATAATTTTAGCAAGGCCCGTACAGTCGATTTCCATCAACGGCCATCGAACTGCACTTACAGCGACCTTTTCCCAATTTTGATTTGGACGTATCTCCAAATCCAACTGTTAGATTTCAAATTTCTAATATTCGTTAGAAATCTCTTTTCGATACGAACCCAACGGTTCCGGTTTCAGGAGAATCCGACGGTCGGATCTCCCGTAATGTCCGTTTGAAGTCAATGGTCGAAATTCGCGAACTGCCGCGGCGCGGCGCGTTCTATTCAGGCCATTATATTATATATATAATATATATAATATATACTTCGTCGATTTCTATTTAAAACGAATTATATAAATAGTTTTAAATTCGTTTCAAAAGCAATTTCAACTTCCATTTCAATTCAAATCAAAATTGAATTCTTCTTTATAAATTCGTTTTAAAATTCATTTCCATTCAATTCAAATTTCAATTCAATTTGAATTCATTTCAATTTGTTTCCAATTCAATTCGAATTCGTTTTCAATTCAATTCGAATTGGTTTTATATTCAATTCAATTCAAATTCGTTATCTATTCAATTCATTTCGAAATCGTTATATATTCAATTCATTTCGAAATCGTTATATATTCAATTCATTTCGAAATCGTTATATATTCAATTCATTTCGAAATCGTTATATATTCAATTCATTTCGAAATCGTCATATATTCAATTTCATATGAAAATCTTTATATATTCAATTCATTTCGAAATCGTTATATATTCAATTCATTTCGAAATCGTTATATATTTAATTCATTTCGAAATCGTTATATATTCAAATCGTTATATATTCAATTCATTTCGATTTCATTATATATTCAATTCATTTCGAAATTGTTATATATTCAATTCATTTCGATTTCATTATATATTCAATTCATTTCGAAATCGTTATATATTCAATTCATTTCGAAATCGTTATATATTCAATTCATTTCGATTTCATTTTGATTTCATTTCAAAATATGCGTTTTCGAAATCACTTTTCAATATGCATTTTAAAATGAATAAAATCGATATAAATATCGTTCACGTCAAAATGGCGTCAATCTAACCAACACGGCTTCATATATTTCTATTTTCAAATATTCTATTCAACAAATGAATATTTATTTTTGTCAACACCCGACTAATCTCAACGAATGAGTACTGTCCACGTGTGACAATTTTTGTTAAATTATTTCGTTCAACACATGACTAATCTCAACGGATGAGTACAGTCAACACATGAACCTTTTATGTTATAATATTCTTTATTTTCTAAATTGGAATGAGGCCCAATCAATCACCATATAAAATTAATTATATGGATTTTCATACATCACACGCATATAATAGCATTGAAAAATAATCAACCATCAACCAAAGTGCACTACACTGTGTAAGCATCAAATATAGATATATAACGCTTATAACAGCCTGTCAATCAATCGATCGACATATTTAATCAATCAGGATGAGTGAACTTCAAATTTCATCCCAACACCCGTGTGGGGTTTCAAACAATCAAACACAGATTTTATTTGTGCAGTTGGGCGATGTGTGAAATTTATCGTCCCAATCAATGTCCTTCAAATAGGTGTACATAAACAAACCGTCCGGTTTGTAAATGAATATTTTATTTTATTCACTTCACGTTAAAAATTATTTTTTAACGATAAAACATTTTATTTTAACATATGAATTTCTATTCAGTTCATTCTTTAAATAAAATGATATTTTTATTTTTCTAACTTATTTTAGAAAATTTCGGCGGCATAACGGCACGATACTAGAAACGGGACGAGGCCTAGCCTTATCCCCGGTCTAGTGAAGGCCCACGCCATTCACACATCAATCAATCCATTCATTTCACCAAACAATTCAATTTCAAATCAAAATTATCTAACTAATCTATGCAACCAAACAAACAAGTCCATGGTCTGTGGACGATTGTGTCGGGTGCTACTAAGCACCGTCTGCATCCTAGTATATATATATGACTAGAAAAGAAATTGAAGAGTGAGAAATTCTCACCGAAAGCTATCCAAACATCTTGACTCTTCTTTGATATAAATCTTCTTCGTTCTCGCCTTTTTGTCACCTTCGTTGTCCGCTTTCACTACATATGTAAAAATCGAATTTTTACTTCGCTATTCAATATATACAAATCATATTTTTACTTCGATGTTCAATATATAAAAATCACATTTTTACTTCGATGTTCAATATATAAAAATCACATTTTTACTTCGATGTTCAATATATAAAAATCACATTTTTACTTCGATGTTCAATATATAAAAATCACATTTTTACTTCGATGTTCAATATATAAAAATCACAATTTTACTTCGATGTTCAATATATAAAAATCGAATTTTTACTTTCTTCTACTATATAAAAGATTATATTTTTAACCTAATAAAAATCGTTTCTTTGTATATTTAAAAATTCAAACTTTAACTAAATAAAAATTCGATTTTTCTATAATAAAGATATCAACTTTACAAAGTAAAGCTTAAAAAAAACTGATTTTAACTAATTAAAACTGAATTTAAAATCACTAAAAAAAACCCTATTTTTAATTACATTAAATAAATAAAACAAAGTAGAAAACAGAACAAAACTTACAGTAGGAAGGAAGGGGGTGGGAGTGTCTCGCCGGAGTTTGTCGGCGCCGGAGCAGTCGGAAGTAGTGGCTCAACTTGGGGGTGTCTGCGTCGGAGCCTACAGGCGTCAGGGGAGGTGCATCGGAGGTGGTCAGGCGGTCTGGCGTGGGTCCAAGGGGTGTGTCGATGGTCGTTTGAGGGGATTTGGGGGTTTGTTGAAGGGGACGCCGGAGCAGTCGGCGCTGGCAGGGAGAAGGCGTCGGCGATGGGGGAGGTCGGCTGGAGGTGTCGGAAGCGGTGGCGGCCTGGCTGGAGGGGCGGCTCGTGGTAGTGAATGGGGGCGACAGGTTGATTAGGTCACGACATTTTTTTTCACTTTGACTGTGAAGGGAGAGAGAGTGGTAGGTAAAAAGGAATTTTATATTTAAATTTATTTTTAAATTCAAAAAGTTGCTTTTTCAATTCTAACTCAGAATCGAACCCAACGACTGTCACCCTTAGCTAATTACCCCCATTCCGAACACAATGGGATATGTATCGTAGGCTGATTCGACTGTTTCGATCGGTTTTTGTCAAAATCAACATATAACTCTATATATTGAATTTGAACGCACATTTCAATTTACCGGGGTCACATACTAACTCGAAAAATTCCAGAAAAATATTTTCTAGCTTCGTATTGACTATACGGTCCTAACGAAACTAGTTTCGTCGAATTCTGAGACCGTTTGAAAAATGGCCATTTTCCAGTCGATTAAAATCAACTGAAACTGGTCAAACGCGTTTTCCTTTGCCACGCTCACATATTGATTCGAAAAATTATGAAATTTGGAATCTAGCAATAACTTTACATCACGGATCCAACAAAAGTGGTTTCGTCGAAATCCGAGGTCGTTTGCAAAATTTCCATTTTTAAGGGCCTGAATTCCATAGCGACTATTCAGAATTTTCAACTGGACATATCTTTTGATTCTCGCTATGAAATTTTGAATCTTCGGATTCATCGGAAAGATATTCACAATTAGGTTCCACTATTTTTAGTTTCACTAAAATCCGGTTTGTTTTGCACCCGGTACATTCAATTGAAGTTTGAAATCGAATTATCGAACTACCGCGCCATTTTCAATTCCTTTTATAAATATAAATAAATATTTATATTCTAACGACGACGAATATAAATATATACCTTCGAATTATATTCAAAATAAATTTCTCGTTGATATTATTTAAAATAATTCGTTTTAAATAATCTAAATTCGCTAAAATTGCCAAAATAAAAATTTTAAACTGGCCCAGATTTTCGGGTTGTTACAAAACTCCTTACCAATCAAAAGTTATGGCCAAAAAAAGATCAGCTAGGGGCAAAACGGCCATTTAAAAATCAGCAAAATTCGTGAACATGGGAAATGACCCCAATAGTCGTCTCCCAAAGTTACATGGCTATACGACTTTGCATGAGAAAGAAATAAATATTCTACGATCCCCTGATGCGTAGAATGTGGATCGTTACAAGTTGGTTTAGGAATTTTCGGATAAGCTATGAATTTTAATTTAAATCGAACATTTGTTCGATTTAATATAAAATTTGGATGTTCGGCAAAATAAAATCACGGTGAGTAAATTCTCACTATGAAATTTATATGAATTTATTTTTTATCGTTCAAATAAATTGTTGGCTGCTTGGATGAGTTTAAATATTTTTGTGGTTATTCTATATAAATATATTAGTTATTTAGGCTTGGTGTTTGTGGTTATTATATATATACATACACACATTGATGATTGGATAGCTCCCGCAGTACCATTAACGGATGCCCGCAGTATCATTAGCTGACGACCCTATACGCCCCACAATATGATAATTGATGACCTTCTATACCGCGTTATCCTGCCTCGAAGCAGGATGGGGATTATTTATTGGCTAACGTCTATGGATGCAGGAAAAACAAGAATCCAACTGGATTCCTTAAAATTTATTATTGTTTGTCCATACACACACACACACACACACAAATATATATATATATATATATTATCATATATGTTGTGTTAGAAAATCTGTATTTGATACTTGAGTGTTTTGGATGTTTAAATTATCAATGGGGCTAAATGTTGATTTATAAAAATATCATGAAAAGGGAATTTCGGGATTTAAACACGAAAATCTATTTTCCGAAATAGAATTTGAATTTTGAATGGACTAAGATATTAACTTGTTTTGAATAAATAAAACAAGAATTAAATTTATAAACATTGATTATAAATTGAATAATCAGGGAACTGAAGTAAATTTATAAAAGGTGTTTATATATAAATGGAATGATTTTTATTGGATAATCAGGGAACTGAAGTGAATTTATAAACGATGTTTATAAATAAAGTGAAATGAATTATCATTGGATAATTGGGGAAGTGTAAATACAAATGTGAATTTAAAAAAGGAAATTTATTTTTCCAAGGTAGAAATTAAATTTCAAATGAATTTGAAATCGAGTCTCGTTTAGCTATATAAAGAAGTAATATAAACGTTGTTTGTAAATAAAGGTGAAAAATTATCATTTGGATAAATTAAATATTTAAATTCAAAATATTAATTTAAAATAAGAAACTGGGAATAGTGTTAAAAAGGGAAACAACGGAATTTATTCCGATGTTCGGAATATAAACTTAATTGAAATAAATCCATACAGATTTATGGCTTGAATTCGACTATGTCGATTCTATAAAAATAAATTAGTTTCAGAAAGGATATTGGAATGATATTAAATAGAAATTTATATTTTGAAGTAAATATAAAATAGACCCTATATTTATGTGTATTAGTTATAAAAATAAATTTTCCAAAAAAGGAATTGGATTTCAAATAGATATTTGAAAGGAAAGCTTGTTTTAAATTTTAAAACAAGAAAACTAATTTATAAACGATGTTTATAAATATAGGGAAATAAATCATTGTTGATAATTTAGAAGTTCATATTTCAAGTATGAATTGAAAAGTGAATCGGAAAACAGTTTGAAATAGGACATAATTTTATTCCAGAATTCGGAATATAAATTAAAGTGAGAAAAATCCAACGGACTTATAATTAGAATTCAATTATATCGAGTTTTATAAATAATTTGTTTATAAAGGAACTAGAATGCCGTATAGAAGATTCAGTTATAAATAAATTTATAATTGAGTTATGAAATAATTAACGGATAGGGATAATCAAGAATATTAACTTGGATTTTGAAAATGGACTGAATTTATATTAAAATATATAAGAATGGAGTTGAAATTTATTATAAACAAAGTTTAACATTTATATTTAAAAACAATTAAAACGAACTCGCCGCAGCATAGTAGTTCATAATTTGGCGTTTCGAATTTCAAATGAGTATATAGAACTCAATTTAAGTCGGAATTCTTTGAAACAAGAATCATCAGGACCGTTTGAATAATAGTTTTCTAATGGAAGAAAAAAATCGGGATTTCATCTTATAGATTTTGA
The DNA here is from genome assembly GCA_030737875.1 of Allium sativum. Classification (NCBI taxonomy): domain Eukaryota; kingdom Viridiplantae; phylum Streptophyta; class Magnoliopsida; order Asparagales; family Amaryllidaceae; genus Allium; species Allium sativum. The sequence continues at coordinate 858,674,468 of CM060915.1, read as the reverse complement.
GTTATGTCAAAATCTATTTTTCAGGAAAACAACGCCATAACCATTATAAAACCATAACAATTTATTTAAATAAATAAAAGGATTTTAAGTAAATAAAATTAGAATTTCCATTATAAAAATCTAGACTTGAGATATAAAATAAATATAAACTCAAGTGGGGTAAGTGAACTAATTTTTGAAACAAAAATCAGATTTTTAATTATTGAATAGAATTAACTAATTTGAAGAATAATTAGTTAATGGAATTTTGAATCGAAATTGGACTCGGGATGAGAAAAAGGGGTTTGTAAATTTATATTTGAAATCGAATATGAAACTCAATTTAGAAATGAAACTCGACGTGTTTATAAACGAATTAAAATATTTTGATCACTATATGTTAAAACTAAAAGGATTTGGAAAAAGAGCTAAATAAAGAATAAATTAGCGAACTGAGTTATGAATTACTGGATTTAGTTAGGATAAAATTGGAAATAGGTGAACATGTGTTAAATAGATATGGAATGAAGTGTATGAAGATTTTAATTCAAGTGCCCAACATAAAGGTACACGTTTAAATTCCATATGAGGTTTTATGTGCCGAATCGGCAAGCCTCTTGGTTTTTTTTTATTTACGTGTGGAACCTAAGACTTCACTCAAGCCATTGGTTGTCTCCCTTAGTAAACCCCACGAGTAGTGATATACCCCGATTTTTCAATGCCTTCACACTACCTAGGTAGTCACCCCTAGAAATTTGTTAGAGGTGGCCCCGAACCTGAGACCTATGTATCATCCCAATTCGCCCACCTCTACCAAAGCCTCTTGGCTTTTTGATTTTCTTTTTAAATGGAAAGGGCCTAGAGAGACGAGTTGGGGTTTGAGCTATTAACCGGTACATAGGAGGTGCTGGCAATTTTTTTCGAAAATATACGGAGTTATAATATTTTTAAGAAAATTTGATAACTAGAAATCAATATATCGATATATATATATATATATATATATATAATTCGACAAGAAAACGAACTTAAAAATAGAATATTTTACAAAAAAGGAAATCTATAATTAAATCTGGTAAAAATAGAAAGAGAAACGTATACACATTTTAAAAATGGGTAATTTGTTTATATATGTTGATTATTCGAGATAAGTTGTCTTGTCCATTTTGAAGTTAGCAATGTTATTCAATCAAGGTCTGAGAGGTATTTATACCCCAATTTGATTAATTTCATTTTTAACCAATAAATAGCAAGATTCAAGCTCGAAGATAAATGTTTTGAATAAGATTTAGATGAATGCAGTATTTTGGGTTGTTGTAACAATGTTTTACACAATATTCGTTTTAACCCAGATAAGTGGAATTTTGGAAATATAATAATAATTATTTCCTGTGTTTAGAAATGAATGGTCGTGAAAGAGAGAAGTAGTTGGAATGTTTTCCAATTATTAATAGAAAATATTTTCTAAGTATAGAAAATAAAAGAAGGCGATATATGGAAATGTTTTTCTGAATAGCGTACGAAGCCAAGATGATTATTGAAAATATTTGGATAACAAATATTAATAAGGAAATGGAGAAGTGATTTAATTAACGAAATATTAGTTAAGGGGCCTAGTGATTGTTTGATGCTTTTAATGGATATTTGTTTTTCTTCGATAGTTAAATAACCGACTATCAAAGTATTTGCCAATCGTTGTCAACATGGAGAGAATGGTTGGATTATTATCCGAGAACCACTCTGTATTGGCAGTAGTGTTACGAATCAGATTATATGAAGATAATCAAAGACGAAGGAAAGTGCAAGGGCTTTTTCTTTTAATCCTAGGTAGAAATTGCCCAAGATGGATTAATGGAAATTGTGCCTTCGGTTTCGTTCAGTCCTAGAACAAAGTTGTATGGACGAATGTCTGACAGAGTATTTCAATGATCGCATATGTTTGTATGTATAAATATATATGGCTGCGGAGAATTTATTCTCTTAGCATAATATCAAGATTATGTTTGTGCAAACCAATTAATGATTAATGGATCTGACAATGTGGCATTCAAAGTGATTGTGTTATTAATGAATGGTAAGTAATCGTAGCCTCAGGCCTCAACAACCAGGACATGACAAAAATCCGGCAGGCAACATGGCTAAGTGGGTAGCTCCCAATTAGTGTGTATTATCGCTTATCTAGAGAAATTCATTTCAATATTTACTCTACTTGATGCTGTCCCATTCGGGAAAATAGTTGTTGATCCCAACCGTTGGATATAAACATTCAATATACTCAACCGAAATGATTAGTCAGTCATATATGGCCAGGTTACAAGATGTTCTTGTTGAACCCAGTGTACTCTACTCTTGAGATACACTATCAGAAGCTGGTTCCATACCTTGTCATAGTTGGAAATTCATTACCCAGTAAGTGCTCGTGGTTTTTATTGTATATAATATATATGTTGAACGTGAGATGCAAACGTTCCACTAGATTGTTATTTATTTGATTTAGATACTATTATAATATCAAAGAGTTTTGATATAAAGTTTATCATTTCTTTCAAAAGGATTTTGAAAGTTAAATCAAGTATTTTTTTATTCTCATAAGGGAAAAACCCCGTTCCGTGTTATATGGGCTCGGTTCTGGGCTCGGTAGTCTTATGAGATACCGTTTATTTTCTCGAACTGTTCTAAATTGTTTACTCATACCAGTCCCATGACTGACCCAGAGATTATTTTGTTTTGTTTTACCTAAACTCTTAGGTGCCCAAATTTGTACGGGCAATCAAGTAGTTCAGGATTTTATAGATTTATCTGAAGGAGCTTGGAGCAGGAGGCTTCAATGTTCGATATTTAGAGTTTATTCCACTGTGTTGTATTTGTGACATACTTTGATAATGTGAGTCCAAATACAGTTGTATTTCAAAAGTGATTATTTATATATTATGTTTTATTCCGCTGCGATTGTAAGATTCCGTGTTGTTGTTTATGTTCTTCTTCTATGTTTTTCTTCTTATTTCATAATGATTCGTATTTCTATACAATTTGGGTTAGACGTGTGGTGTATTTAGTCAACTCAGGTAGTACGGATTTATGGGCCATCACAAATAGTTATATTTGCAAAGAAATGGAAATGAATTCAATGTGCATAAGAAGTATATAATTTTCCCTGGTAAAACATTTTTTCTAACGATGTAACAATATAATAACGCATATATTGAGCAGTAGGCAAAGTGATAAAAACATGAACCAAAAATTGAAAAAAAAAGTCCAATACAAAACAAACTAAATTCAGGACATTTTTTTGTACAAACGTTCACGTAAAATTATACTTATAGAAGGGAATGTGGAACACGTATCTGAAATATGGGTTTGCATATTGATTTAAAAAAGGAAATAAAAATAAAGACGAAGATTAAAAGGTAAAGGAGATGCATTCTTAAAAGATGTCAAGATCAAACAATTTCATCGTCTCTTTTCTTTGCTTAACTTTGTTCATGTTGGCTGACAGATATATGAGGATCAAAGCATCCTCATCTTTCTATTATCTATATTGGGTATGTCACATGACCTTTTAGCCCGGCTATAAAAATCAATCTAGATTGGCATGATTCGACCATCGCATGGCTAAACGGATCAAAAGTGTCAGTCGAACACCTAGAGATCAAGTCTAAATAGAGCCGTGCAATTAAGATTATTCCAGATCATCAAAACAACTCTCGGATGCAAAAGTATTTGGGGATTAACAATAATCCCACTCCGAGATTGGTATGACTCCCTCACACCCCAAACAGTTCAACAAACAAGTTTAAGGCATTGGGGATCAGTACGACTCCCTAGCTTCACAAAATCTATCTCAACTCATCGACGATCGGTATAACTCAGCAATTCGAACTTCAAGAGTTCATACCCATTTTTTCCACCAAAAATAACCTAATTTCACCAAAAGACGAAGTAAAGCAAGGGAAGCATCCCTATGGAAAACCATCTCTAAAACGGCAAAAAAGTCATTGGGGTTCAGTACTGATCTTGGGTTCGGTACTGATCTCGGTACAAATTGTTTTGGGCCATTATGGGCCATCATTCCCGTGCACTCACCGGCTTCATTCCAGATTCGCAGCCATAAATATCTCTTTCTTGAGCAAGTGAAGGACTTTAAGCACTTGGTTTTTCTCATTACTCTTGTATTCCCATGAATAATAACAATCCCGCTTTGTAACTTGTGACGTTGACCAATAAAGTACTAAATCTGGGAAGTTTGATGTTGGCTTCGACAAGCCGAGCCACTATAAACCTTCATCACTACAACAAAAAGGCATTTTTATAGCATTTAAAAACCAATATTAAAGCTTTCTATAGCGATTCTATAAATGACATAGATCAACATGGTGTAATAAGTCTGATAGATACTTCAAACTTGCAACAGAAAACGTACTCCTGTTGCCATCTTAAAAAGGTCGTATCAGTGTAACTACTTTTCTATAGCATTCTGAAACGTGCTATAGAATGTTTATGACATCATTTAATTGTTATAACATGTTGGCATGTCATATTATTATAGCACCAGGGAGCGGTATGAAATGTATCATACCATTTTTTTATGATGCATTGAAAAGCTATAGAAAATTCATTACTATCTATTATAGCATTGTTTTCTCACTATAAAAACAGTTTAATCCCTGAAAAATATTTTGTATAGCATAACATTATGCTACAGTATAACAAAGTTGTAAAAATTCTTCCCATAGCATAGTTAGACCGCTATTAAAAAAATTCTATTGCATTTTGTTTACTTCCATATAAATTCAAGCTTACCATTTTAAATTTTAATAATATGATATACCAATTTAAACAACCACATACATTACAATATACTGTAAGTACACAAACGGAGTCATAAGCTAAACCACAAAACATATATATCCATAGTATTTCATACACGAAGAATTGAACATATAAATATTTCTGATATACCATGCACAGAAATAATTTGGAATACCCGCTGAACAACTTGGATAAAAACACAACCTGCAACTTATTCAACAACTCACCCATTGGTTCCCTCCACAATCGCCCACTGATCAGAACTACTGTATCACATCACCTCTACAACTTCACATCACTCCACATATAAGACTGAACCAAACAACTCCATCACCACAACTCTACCAATCTGCTTTCATCGCTACAATCACCCACTGACCAGAACTGCTACAACACCATCATTCCTACAAAACTAGCTCCTCCTTCCTCCCTCAAACCACTTCAAGAGCATTCTTCAATACCCACTGACACTGTTACATAGTTCCTACCTCACTAAAGCCATCACAAATTCCTTTACAGTATCATCAAAATTGCACACTTCAGCACTAACAACAAATTAACGTAAAAATACGTACAATCTACTTGAAAACGTCGACCCCTTGAATTTCTACCTTGCATAAATCCAAATCCTAATTTAATCACATCAATATAAGCTTCTGCTACAACCCGCCATTCAACGACCGTCTCCATTGTCTTCTGCCTACTACCACGAGACCTTTCACTGTCTCATCCAACACATTACCCACTACTCCTACAACTAACATCAATAACCTGCACTGCCATGCTTCTACCTACAACCAGCATGTCAAGCTCACCAGAGCAACCAAACAACACCCTCCTGCAACTCAATCCAACCTGAACCAGAATATCACTGCAACTCCATAATTAGCAAAACCCTTCACCCAACCTACTACCTTCAACAAGGATCGCCTCCCCAACGCTCAACCCAAACACTACAACACAAAACCAACTACTAACAAGGACCTTCCATTGTGCAATTCCCCGAATATTCCTCTATCCAATCAACCAACATCACCTTAATCCCTTGAACACCCAAAACTGCATCTCCTGCACATGGCGACCGAACACCAATAGAATCGCCATCACCACATGAATGCCTGAATTAATTTTTTGATACTGATATACCAAGATCAAAACCTAGAAAGTCAGTATAAACATAATATTAGTTTTTGTAGTGTATGAGAAATATGGGAAATCCAAATATATTTTATCTCACATTCAGATATTTTAATGTAAAAACTTTCAGGTAAAGTAGAAATTGCAAACTTATAAACATGTGCATTGTAAGATATATATATATATATATAATAGTTGATACATAGGTAAGAAAAAAAGAGTTGGCTTATATTTTTGTGTGGAAATAAAAACAATTGCAAATTGATGTTTTGAACCAATTTGGCTTATAACAATAAGTCAAAGCTTGGCAACTAAGTCATGTTCCTAGGAAATAAGTTTAATATAAAGTCTCTTTGTTGTTTATCAACTCCACGTTATATGACTTCCTTCTTACATCCAGCATTCTATTAGGAAACAATAGTATGCTTACCCTTCATTAAACTGACATTACTTTTAACTCAAGTCTTAGGTCCACGTGAAATAAATACGTCAGGCCTATTACTTCTTTTCTTATAAAATACATTTAAGTTGTAAATGTTTTTTTTACATAAAGTGGCGGGTTAGTCCTAAAATGGAACAAACAATAGTAAATTGTTTCTTCACGGTTTATTTCTTAAAAACATGATATAACATTAGGAAAGTTTTGTTGTGAGAAAAGGGTTGCACGGGTGCGGAAGAACAATAAACAAGATCTAGATTTGCCAATTGAACATCAGTCTAATTTGGTAGCAATAATTCCATTGCATCAAACAAATAATAAATAACTATAACGAAGAAACAAAGAGAAGCAAAATGTTTATACTGCTTCCACTACCATCGAGATAGCTTACGTCCAGCCCAAAGGAGAGAGATAGAGCTTTTATTCCATATGAGAGAACTACAAGAGAATACAAAATAGGAGTTTACATATGCAAACCTAAAATTAGGCTTAACAAGAAGTGACACTCCATTTAGGGATCACTGGCTTCATGCTAGGATGAGTTTACAATGAAGTCTACCCACAATATATAGCCAGTGAAATCTATGTGAGTCATCAATCTAATTACTAAGATATGGTAATAAATAATAGAGGCAAATTGCAGAGGAAACAAGTTCTGTAAACATGACAAGTAAATCAATCATTCTCTTCCTTTGCAAAGATAGTAGAAAATAATCCTGCATTTATTTCATTACCATCTCATGCAAATGCAATTAATGATTTATGCATTTTCATATTAAAAAATTCTTTCCATTTTGCATATTTGTTTTCACCTATTAGTGATTTTGTATCACTAAAATTTAACACTCCACCCTAATGGAAAATCACATATCTCCAACACCCCACCTCAAATCAAATTCTCTTTTCAACATAAAACTCTTCAAAAGAACTCCACCTTAAACCAAAATCTCATGGTAAGACAGAAACCAAAATTGAATATTTACCTAATGGGTTCCAACAAAGCTACCCCCCATAACATTTTATTAACGAGCTCAGACAATGTCCCCGCCTGTCAACAAAATGTAGCTAATATCCAAAATCAAGAAAGGCAGATACCAAAGTAATCTCAACACCACCAAAACCAAAAATAATTATCACCAATTCAAATATAGAGCCAAAATTTAAATATTTGTATGCAGCATAAACCTCTCTCCTTCTACATACATACATGTAGCACCAATCATTTAAGATGACACCACAAAATCGATGATGTATCACAATGAAACCAAATCCGCCAAAATTAACTATATGAATTGAATTCCCCAAGATGGCATCACAAGTCGATAAGCCTCAACGACGTCAAATCCGTCTCCAAAATCAGCTACATCAGATATAATTTCTAAATTCAATGGTTCCTTCTACATACTAACCTCTTTATCACCTAATTCTCATACAAGGCGAGCCACACATAACAGATCTTCACCTCGGTGAGCATTTCTCAACTGAACTTGAAGTTATACAAAGTCCCCAAACACTTGGAAAGGTCTCTATAACCTCCAACGGTTTGTCTTTTGTCGCTACCATGTCTAAGCGTTTTCGCCAAGCTATTTTCAATAAAAAGGTCTCTTTTTAACGGTTGGTCAGGTCGTGTTCTAACATATAACTCCACCTTAATGAGAATCCGGATATTAAACTACATCAAAGTTCCAAGTCTGAAACTCTCTTCTCTCTCAATATACTCTTCTCCACCAAAGTCTCCTTTTCCCTCAAAATAGTAATAACATAATCACCACTGAATCCACCAACCTTTGTAGAAATAATTGATGCACAATTTAAAAACAAATTGCCTTGCTCTGATACCAATCTGTTGTGCAAAAAGGGTTGCACAAGTGCGGAAGAACAATAAACAAGATCTAGATTTACCAATTGAATATCAATCTAATTTGGTAGCAATTATTCTATTACATTAAACATATAGTAAATAACTATAACAAAGAAACAAAGAGAAACACAATATTCATACTGATTCCACTACCATCGAGATAGTGTACGTCTAGTCTAAAGAAGAAAAAATTTATTTCATATGAGAGAAATTCAAGAAGTTACAAAATAAAAGTTTAGATATCCATACTCAAATTAGGCTTAACAAGAAGAGACACTCCATTTGGGTACCACTGACTCCATGCAAGAATGAGTTTATAATGAAGTATAGCCACAATATATAATCAGTGAAATTTATGTGAGTCATCAATCAAATTACCAAGATGTGGTAATAAATAATGGAGGCAAATTGCAGAAGAAACAAGTGGCGCAAACATTGCAAGTAAATCAGTATTTCCCTTCCTTTGCAAATATGGTGGAAAATAATCCTGCATTTATTTCTTTACCATCTCATGCAAACGTAATCAATAATTCATGCATTTTCATATTAAGAATTTTTTTCCATTTTGCATATTTGTTTCCACCTATTTATGATTTTGTACCACTAAAATTTAACAAGTTTTGGTTATTACACAAATCAAAGAAAAAGCAATCCACCTCCATTAGTCAGGAGGACGAAAATTAATTTAAAAATCATCCTAAGTAACATGGTAAAAAAATCATACTACATTTGAGATAATAGTGTAAGACACTTTGACATTGGCCCCTGTTATTTCCATAAAGAACACAAAACACAACAATGAATATAGAAAAAAAATTGAATTATAATGAACAGTTACATAACCTATTACTAGTTAGTTACTTTTTATAAAATTCAATCAACTTAATTAATTTTTATATACCTTAAGTCAAATGTTTTCTCATTTAAGCAGTATTGGAGGCTGAGTTTTATGACCATGTATAAATGTGCCTTTTTTGTGCTTATGTGAAGTTGTTGCTGAGAGAAGACAATTTAATAGGGCTAATGCTTTTTCTTTTGGGTCAACGAATAGTATAATTGCAACCTCTAACAGTGAAGCTAAATTCGTTTTCCTTAATCGCTCCAATGGACAAATTTATGTTGGTTCTTCAAATCTACTATTGAAAGGTCAAATGCTACCATATGTACCTCAATTATTAGTGAGTCCATCGCCTGATGCCATTTATGATATGCCTGAAGATGCACCACTATTATGGTTTGAAGAGCACGTCATACATTTGCTTAGTGATTTAATCCGGTGGGAATTATAAGAAAATCAAAGACTTTAAGTTTGTTCCCAAAATCCCCTCTAGTTTGTTCAGTCGCAGTAAGGGCAACTCCAGTGGCTTAAGGGTAGAATATTCAGTCTCCTGAATATTCAGCCCTGAAGGGGGACAAATGGCCCAGTGGTTCTGGCGCCTATTTTATACGTGCCATAACCTAGCGCCTATTTTTTAGGCGCTAGAATCCTGGCGCCTAAAAAATAGGCGCCAGAATTCTGGCATATATAATCGCCCCTTCACTTCATTTGATCTCCTTGCCAAACTTCTTGTTTTAATTTTTTTTAAAAGGAAATTGAGTTGAAATGCCGCCGCGTCGTACTAAATGTGCTAGGAGAGTTGCTTGAAAGCTGTCAAACGAGCAAGTGGGTCCATTGCACACACCTCCGGCTCCTGGACTATTAGCTGATGAGCTTCGTGTTCTTCATGATCTCCCCAAGGGCTACAAGCATAGAGCTGAGACTGCATTGTCCATGATACAGGTATTATTTAAACGTTATTGATTTCTTGTATTACGCCCGTTATATCTTCGTACGAGCTAAATAGCAGTCATTGAATTGAAAAACAATGTTTATTTCATTATATATAGGACAAGTACATTCATTGTTGAGGTAGTTGGCCGAAATGCATTACATTTTACGATGCACTTCCCTCTCCTATTAAAGAGAGGCTGCAGCACAGTCCCTTCGGTCATTTTTTACCGATTAGACCCCTTTAGTCGTTCGAAAGACCCCTGCTATAGGCACTATGTGAGCGATGGTGGCCAACCACACATACGTTCCATTTTTTTGAATTTGAGCTTGGTATTACTCCTGTTGATTTCTACATGCTGACTGGTATAAAGATTGTTCGTCTTGATCGTAGACCGGTTCCTTTTGATGATTTGTATGAGTCACCCCACTTGTTTTCCGTGTTCTTACCCCATTTTGATCCTACCAAAGTTACTAGTGGTGCTACTACGTTGGCATGCCTGTAACATTACATCACTTCATATTCGAGTCGACCAGATATTGCAGACGGGGTGACTAAGGCATTTTTATTATACTTGTTTGGATCGACCTTTTTTTCAAACCACAAAAGTACCGTTTAGTTGGGTTATCTAGCTTCGATTACTATGTTGGATCGGCTTGATATGATTGGTTGGGGCACATCTATACCAGGTACTCTCTACACGGCTTTAGATTCATATGTGCTGCGAGACGTCAGAGAGATGCAGGCTTTTTGGTATATTTTGCCCATTTGGTATTATGAGTTCACGGCTAACATGCATCCACGCATGGTAGAGATAGCTGCTCAGGTAGGTGAGCGGTTATTCCCGTGGAAGACGGTGGGAGAGTATTCATTATGTGTCTCATGCGCCTTTGGGTGTACGTCATGATTTGATGGAGTCTAGAGCACAACTTGTCATGCAGAGCAGGGGAAATCTCATACGAGCTCATTGGACATCACATTTGTTCCATCTGACAGTTGCGGGGCCTCTAGTCGATGACCACCCGATGGTGATAGCATATACACTTTCTACACATAGGTTGGCTTTACATACACCCGCTTATATGCCCATTTGTTATTTGAGCGATAGATGTGTGTATCAGATCATCAAGGATTTACATATACCCAGAGATCCGTTACCTTGCGAGGACATGTTTGGCAGATGTAGGTTCATTGGGGTGCAGTACATACAGGCCCTACGGGAGGGGGTGGGTTGATATTAGCCCATTCTTCATTGATGGAGATTACGATTCTTACTAGGCTAGGGTTGCTCCATATAGAATGATATGTCCTGATTATGCCCGGGGGGTTAACTCCGATCATTTAGGACCTCATCTGGCAGACAGTAGAGTTCAGGTACCTCAGGTTTCTTTTATCCTATTCCATCCCAATTTTCACAGCCTCCTATGCAGATTGAGCCAGGTTATACTTTCAGAGCTTACGACATTACACGTACCGTTATTGAGCAACCAATAGTGTTTCCAGATCCACTCGACTTTCCAGGAGTACCCTCAGCCGGCTTGTACCCTCCATACCAGGTAACTTCAAAACATATGTCCATTTATGTACATTATTTCGTTATGGTACGTTATGTAACGCTGATTACATGTCTTTATAGTACGCACATTGGTTGGACCAGTCTCGAGCAACCTTTGGCATTTATCGTGATATGACTCTTGCACACAGCTACACTACGCATGATTTGTACCTTAGTCATACACGCATGTTGGAGTCTCAGATTGATCAGTTATCAGCCAGACTGGTAGTGTATGAGCCATTTGCACCCGCCGATGGTGCACCTAGTGGGTCTAGGACTAGAGACGTTAGTGAGGACATTGGTCTTGATGACTTGCCGAGCCATGATGCTAATGAGTATGACGATGTTGCTCAGGACGACGATGTTGATAATGATGACGACGAGGATGTTGATGAGGACGACGACGTTGATGTTGATGAGCATGACAGAGATGATGATGGAGGCATTCCGACGTAGTGGTATTGATGTATTATTAGCGGACTGCTGTATTTTGTCTTTTCTGCACTTTCGTATTTCTTTTGTGGTAGATATGTATTATTAAGGCGACTGTTCTATTCCTATGTAGTGGTATTGATGTATTATTAGCGGACTATTGTATTTTTTCTTTTATGCACTTTCATATTTCTTCTGTGGTAGATATGTATTATAAAGGGGACTGTTGTATCTTGTCTTCATATTAGCATACTGTTGTATTCCTATGTATTGGTATTGATGTATTAGTACTGTTGTATTACTGCAAAGTATCAAAATGTTTTAGTACAACGCCATACCAAGTTAAATTGTGTTTATAAGTAATTGTACTATTGTGGATAAATGTCTATTAGTCTAAATAAAAATGAGAGATAACATAACGATAAAGGATACATCATTATAACAAAATATAGGATACGACATAATTACAACATACAACCTACAGCATTAATTGGGGGCGACTAGTCAACTCATTTGTATTTCTCCATGGCGCGGTTTGTACGAATGATGGACAGTTAGCAGAGATTCCTTGTCTCATTTGTACTAGGGATGTCGACTTTATTCCGAAGGTAGGCCTAGCAGAGATTCCATATCTCGTGTGTATTAGTATAATGATGGATAGGTAGCAGAGATTCCCTATCTACTTGACAAACAGGATAGGTTGCATAGATTCCCTATCTCATGTGTAACGATACAATTATCATTAAACATTAAAGATACAATTAACATTAAACATAAAGCTACAACAGATCCTAAAGATACATGCCTTACAGATACATGATGCCAACTAAAACATCAAAGAAGGAAACGTAGGAAATATCTTGGTTGAGCATGAGGTCTCATTACGTTGAAACTCAAGGGAGTCTCATTATGTTAAATCGTAACTGCTCAATTTCATTTTCGAGACGTCTAATCTCTTGTTCAAGTTCGTTTGCATAGGTTGTTCCCCTTGGGCAAAGAGGCTCATCTATCCATTCCGTGTAATCGCATCCATTAGGATACAATGGACATTTCTGTATGCGGCGGCCTATATTGTTTCCCTCGGCTCAAACAATGACTTTAACTACATGACCACAATAGCAAAATACTGGATACGAGTAAAATCCCTGTTCAGAAGGTGGTACTCGATACACCTCTGCTTCTTGGTGTCGTTGAGGGACCGACTATTCGTGTGAAGGTTGAACATGGGGCACTTGAGCTTCTGGAGGTACTTGAAATTATGGGTTGTTCAGAAACTGTAATTTGTCTTCCATCTCTTGACGTGTAATCGCTTCGTATGCCTTTTCCTCAGAGTCTGTAGCTGAAGGCCACGAAGGCATTGTTGTGAGAATGGTAAGAGGAGTAGGAAAATTATGTTTTTTGCGTGTCTTAAGTTAGGAGTGTTTTGGGAGAGTTTTATAGCTGCCCGTCAGAAAATAATGTTTAATGCGTATGTGGACGACCCACAATTTTTAAATTCTTATGTGTAAAATATTGTTTCCAAAGCCTGCTACAGTCATTTAAATGACTCGACATAGAGACATATTTCGTAATCAATGTAGAAAGGAAGCAGAAGAGATCACATGTTAACTTAAAGACTTAACCACAACTGAGACACTGACTACACACTAAGACACCGATTACACACTGAGACACTGACTACACATTGAGACATTGACAAGCCTACTACAATCTATCACAATGATACACACTGATACATAGTACAAAAACACTTATGAGAGATAGTACGATACAACTACTGTTGTTACACAGGCTAACATGAATAATAGCGCGAACACATCTACCACTCATAACCGAAGCGCATTAGCCAGCTGTAATGAAGTTCATATGCTTCTTGGCCTACAAATTCTGTTCCATGTTCGAAAAGATAATGTGAATCGAATGTGGCACGATAAGCTTTGAAAATATCTTCCTCTTCAACCGCCTCGACTATCTGGCGGTATCGGGCACAATCATCCTAGAAGGTTCTATGTTTGTTGTGAATCTCTTCTTTAGACCTCCACGACGGACACTTGGGGTTGTCGTTGTACTTTTTTTGAACCAATTTCCAGTACATTTCATGGGTTACTCCGCCACCTCCTTGCAAGATTTTTTCATGCATTTCTTGAAACTCAATATATGCTTCGACTAGTATTAGTAACTCAAAGGGAGACCAACTACCAGTGAACATGAATACAGGAGAGTGACGGGGAAAGAGAAAATGTTCACTATGTGAAAGTAAGGAACCAAAGCACCCTTTATTTGTAGCCCAAAGATTTAGCAATAGTTCTATGCCTTTTGTTACAAGTCACATGTATTCGTAACATACCATTCACATGGGTCTGGACATGATTAGACCGTTCACTAAATACAAAACAGTAAGGTTACTGTGCTTGAATTGACCCATCATTAAGGCAATCAAAAGTGAGGATACCATGCATGATTTATTAAACATGGCTACAGTGCCAGATTTATCAAACTTGGTTACAGTTCTTACTTTATCAAACATGGCTACAGTGCCTGCTTTATTAAAAAGATAATAAAGGACTAACGTTGATTATAGTGCCATAACTTTTCCTAACCATATAAGGACATGCATATCATATTTTAACTCCACAATTCAGAAATAAACTACAACTTATCATTAAAAATGTCTGGCCATCTGCTCAAAGCAATTATGTTGTGCGATAGCGACTCTAAGGATGAAACCTATGCAAAAGCACACCAACAAGAAGAAGGGGAACTTATGGAGATATATCATGAAACTTACAGTTCATCTAGTGGACAACATTGTGTTTCAACAATGGGACGAAGATACTTCCACCGGGATCATGAAGCATTTCATAAAACACTGGTGAACGATTATTTCATTTCTAATCCAACTTATACTCCTATGCTTTTTCGTAGACGCTTTAAAATGAGTCAACCATTATTCTTAAGAATCCTTAAAAGTATTCAGGCCTCTAATAAGTACTTTGTTTATAAGAAGGATGCTGCCAAAAAACAAGGTCTGACTGGACATCAGAAGATGACCACGGCTTTGAGAATGTTAGCATATGGCGCACCAGCCGACGCTCTGGATGACGCTTATCATATTGCAGAGAGTACTGCTTTGGAAAACCTAGATGAATTCTGCCAATCAGTGGTCAACATATATGGGGATGGATATCTTCATTCTCCAAACGAGGCTGATGTAGCTAGGTTGCGTGAAATGCATGAAAGTAGAGGGTGACCTGGAATGATAGGGAGTCTAGATTGTATGCACTGGGAGTGGAAGAACTGTCCTAAAGCTCATCATGGAGCGTACAATGGTAAAGAAATAAGGCCAACCATCATCTTAGAAGCAGTTGCATATCATGATCTTTGGATATGGCATTCTTTTTTTGGTATGCCTGGTTCCCTTAACGACTTAAATGTTCTAGAACGATCACATTTGTTCAGCGGTTTGGCGAAGGGTAAATCCGTCCCTGTATCATTTATGATTGGACATAACACATACGATCACGGGTACTATCTGGGGGATGGAATTTATCCGAAATGGAGCACGATTGAAAAGACTTTTACGAACCCGCTTACACCAAAACAGAAATTATTTTCTTTTATGCAGGAGGGTCAGCGAAAAGATATGGAGAGAGCATTCAGAGTTCTTCAATCAAGATTCGCAATGGTAAGTAGTCCATGTAGGATATGGAAAAGGTCGAAAATGGCAAAATTATGTTCTGTTGATAATCGAAGATGAACGCGACATCGTGCAACTAGATTATGAGTACAAAGGATCCAGACAACCCCCACAAATTTACCGATCTTCCGTTGATGAAATTGAAGGAAAATTCGATATGTTTCACGTGGATCAACAGGGAATATATCTAAATTCAGCACTGCATAATTGGCTTCAAAAAGATCTCATGGATCACAATTGGAGCGCATACGACAACCAGTAGATTATATTTTAGAGTCTATGTTTTATTATGCTTGTTTTGATTTGTATTTCAGAATCTTTGTTTTACTATGTGTGTTTGCATTGAAGTGTGTTAGCTTTGTCGTACGTAATACATTGAATTATTTTTAATTATTCGATACCTACACACTGTCTTAAAGAAAATAAGTTACCATTAATTAATTCAAACTAGAAAACAATACATAGATGAAAACAAATAAGGCAATACAACACTACATAATAAAACTAATACGCCTAGATCCAACATGACTATCAACAATACGCTGTTTATAATCCATTCAGTACTGTGTAGATAGTGGGTCCATTCCGGTGACATCCATTTGCATTACTAAAGACTATTTTTGTTGCCGCTCCAACTCAAACCTACTACGTTCAATCTCGGTTAACTGTTGTAAGACCTCAAGTTTTTCTGCATTATGTTTTTGACATTCTTCATTTTCTCTGGACATGCATCTGCACCAACCGAGAATCAAATTAGGTTTGAACGGCATTTTTCTTCTTTGCAGCACGCTGGCCCATATGTCTTGCATCTTCATCACATTCAAGAGTTGCATCTTCACCGGTATTAGAATCTCTCTATGAAACATTCTCCTGGACTCAACGTATAGGAATTTCAGCTTTCTTTTTTCTTTTCTTTTGCATTCTCTGAACATCTCTTAAGCTCTTCGCGTTGCTAGAACTCCATTTCAGATGACTAATGAGCAATTCATAGCAGTTAGCAAACTGGTAGAAATGCGGTTTTTTCGCTCCATTTTCCCTAGGAAATAATTTCAAGAATTGGTCGTTCGCCATCCGCTTCTAAAAACGATAAAATAATGAATATTGGTATGCTTTCGTGGTAGCTAAATAAAATTTCGACAAGCGAATTAGAGAGTTACAAATTAATACCAATTCGGCTTCTCCACCCATTTTGCTAGGATTTGCGATTCTAATTTTGTGAACTTGAGACTAAAAGAATTAGGTTTGTCGATTAATCTTCCCAAATCGACCGGAAAGTGCAGACACTGATTTTGTCCTTTCTACATGATTTTTTGTTGTAAGAAGATATAACTTTTGACCAAAATGCCTCCGCACTTTGATCATTTCCCTTGACCGAATCGTTTGAAAAGTGGTAGTACATTAAACAGAGATCTTTATCTTCGTCCCTAATTTACGGCGCAGATGAATGAAATGAGAGTGTTGGAGATGAATGAGGGGTAAGATCTTCGGTTGTTTAAGAATTGAAATCCCAACTATTCGTATTCACTGCTTCTTTGTTGAATTGGAATGGATATGACATTATTTACTAGTAGATAAAGAGTATGGTGGATTTAAAGAAGTTTGTGTGTTTTACAATGAGCTTCTCATACCAAATATTTATAGAGAGGAAAAAATTATGACCGTTTATGGCCGTTGTAACTTCTATATGACCGTTTATAGCCGTTGTAGTTCAAAAATGTGACTGTTTTTAGACATCGGAAGGGGGTAGCAAGGTCAGATTGGAGCAGCAGGTGGTTGGGGAGGGGGAATCCTGGCGCCTATTTTATAGGCGCCTGATCCTGGCGCCTATAAAACAGGCGCCATGATGGGCTTCAGGATTCTGAACGGGATCCTGAAGATTAGCATTAATATTAAGGCTGAAGCGAGCCACTGGCTCGCTTTCCCTTAATATTAAAGGCTTAACTCCAACCACTGGAGTTGCCCTAACAAATGGTGTTCAGTTTCGTGCATCTTCAATGTTTGTTCCTGAGATGTGTGATATGGAAGGGGAAAATAAGATCTACTATGCATACTCAATATGCATGTCTCAACTTCCAAAAGGGTGCGCATTGGGTGATGTACACTACTCATCTTGTCAACTTTATTCAAGGTACTGCCGAAGATAATGTTGTATCAAAGGTCAATGGAGAAGCTGTTATTGGTCAGTATCCCTTCCTGACTCTTGGAAAAGAAGAATTTGAGAGTTGCACACCTCTTCATGAGAATCCTGTATACGTTGAAGGCCACTTCACTTTTGTACCTTGCAGCTCAGGAAAGCCTGAAGGGAAGCAATTTAATGTTAGAGTGCCACAATTTCCACTTGAAGCACCAGGGTACCTCTTTTAAATTATCCCTGTGTCTATATATTTTTAGGTAAGTCGTGGTTTTGCTTTGGTGCTGTAGTATATAACGCATGTTTTAGAAAATCAAGGAAGAAAAGGATTTGACTGTTGGAACCACGGGGGAAATTTTTATGTTTTCACTACGAACTGGTTAATGTATAATGATTCTCAATCTGTGGAAAGAGTATATTATTGCAATAGAAATATGTTAAAATTAAGAAAAGATTTCAAAATAAATAACATGATTTTTATAAAACTCACTTAGTTAACTTAGTTAAATATTTATAAAAATTAGCTAATAAATTAGTTTAATAACTTTAGTAAATTTATATCATATATAACAAAAAATACCTCATAATTGCGTACATATTTAAATGCATAAAAACATACCTTTTATTAGCAATTTTAACTAACAATCTTTCATACAGCAAAGCAATGTTTTGTGCACCTATACAACAAAGTAAAAAAGAATAATCGGAATGCAAAATAATGACGCGCCATATATGAATGAATTACATGTTTGGCATAAGTAAATTTAAGCTTGCCATGTGTAAGCAAGAGTTCACCACTAGTATAAATATATAGTTGGCTATTGTGTAGTCAAGGTTCACCATTACTAAACAAACCAAAATTACTAAATAGCTTCCAACAACATTCATTATTGAAATTTATTACTAAATATCTACCAACTGCATTCTCCCTTAGTCTTGCACCTGTAAATTTAGTTATTTCTTTGTAAAGTCCAATTGAAATACAATCTACAATCCAAATTAATAGAAATCCATATGAAATAATCATTCATGTATGAAACCCTTAAGATGGTGGCTATGCATATGCGATAAACCATTTATACTTAGAACTTCAAATTAAAAAAACAGAAAATGTCCAGATTTTCTATCACTTTGGAGCAAAGTTCAAATCTAAAAGATGTGAAGTCAAAATTTGCGAATATATGCATATCTTACTATATACTAAAGCAGAAGCCACTGAGCCTATGTGGAAGCATCACGTCCATTCATCACTCCATTTTCCCACCAAAACACTCCTCCCTTTGCTTCTCACGTTAATTTTTCACATTAATCTAGTGTAATTATTACTGTTTCGTGGAGACTGTGGAGCCTCTTTTTTTAATACAGTGTAATTATTACTTATCTTAGGGTGCATTCTTGACGAACGGAAACTTGGTATTTGAGCGGGGTATTTGGGCGGGGTACTATAGCGAACGGGGAATGTGTTTTTTGCTGCGAACGGGATATTTGAGCGGGGTAAATAAGCGGCGTATTTGAGCATGGTATTTTTAAAATGAGATATAAACAGATAGGATTTGGCTTGCTTAAACCTTCTTATAGATACAAATACAGCTACAAATACAAATACAGTTACAACTACAGATTCAAATACAAGTACAGTTACGAATACAAATAAAATTAGTGTAGCCCAGCAGCAGCCAACTCATCTTTAATGGTATCTCGAAGTAATGACATTTCCTGGTACCCATTTCGATATACCCTTTCAGTGCCTCTATTCGTCGTATTTCTCATAGCGTAATATTCCTCCAAATACTGATCGGGGATTTTTTTTCAGGATCATCATCAAAAGCCATAAAATCTAGGCCACCACTATTATATTTGCGTATGAAGCTGTGTAAGGCCATTGTAGATACGACAACTTTGACTTGAGTTTTAAATTGATACATAGGCATACGGTTCAGAATGATAAAAAAAAATCAGATCCCAAAGGTTCTTTCTACGGCCATCCGTAAACTCGAATGGCAGAAATTAAACACTTCATTGGCTGATGTTTGTTGATCCACGGTTTCACGGAAATGCGGAATATGATACCTCATATTCCGATATGGTGGTAAGTATCCAGTCTGTAGTGAATAACGGGAGTCAACCAAATAATACTGTACAGCTGGAGCTTTAGGGAAGGTATAGTTTCTATCATTTGTAACATCATTAAAAATTATACTATCGTGTGCAGTCCCTTCCCAACCAACCACAACATACGTAAACTGTAAATCGAAATCACAAACCTCTAATATACTTTGAGTTGCAAACCCCTTTCTTTCGATATAAGGGATAATTTGATCAGCAGGTAAATGTGCAGATACGTATGTACCATCTATAGCACCAATACAGTTTTTGAAATGGGAATAATATCGGTTTGAAGTTCTAATGTGTTATGAACGGTATGAAATCATTGATCCCCTGGATTTATTTTATCAGCAGCTAGTAATTGAAAAGTGTTAAGAACTGCATGAAAACAAACGGAAATTGTGCTACTTGACCGTTGAAACCTTTTGCTAAGTTGTCTGTTTGAAAGCCCAGTAACCATTGTGTAAATGAAAATTCCAACCATTTCGAGGACACAAATATCTCGCGTGGAAGATAGACCATGATGCTCCAGTTTTTCATATAATGAGTAAAAAAAAAGTCTTTTCATTCGAAAATTAACTTGACAACGTTGTTTGTGACCATTTAGAATATCGTTGATCCAAGCTAACCTAGTAATCTCTGAAGTATTAATTCGGGTCATACGATTTCTACTGGCATTCAGATACAATGATATCCTGTAAAGATCAATAATATCGTCGTAATCGGAGCATGAGTCCGAAGAAGACATTACTTATGTTGAAGAAGAAGAAGTAGGTGAAGAAGGTAAGGAGGTGAAGAAGGTAAGGTTTTGGGGTTGTTTTATAGGCAAAGAAGGGAGATATTGGAATTCAAGCCATTGGCGTCCGACGCGTCGGACACCAAGGGTTTGAATTCCAACGTCTCCCCAGCGCTCTTCTCGAGCGTGGAGATTTCAGCTGGCGTCCGACGCATCGAACGCGAACACCACGCCAGACATGGCACATTTCGGCTGCGAACGGACCCTTAATTTCAAAGATGCAGAACCTCTATTTCACTATCATTCTCCAGAACCATCTTTAATATTTTAAGATAAAAAATTTTGTTCTCCTTTTTTGTTTGACTATCTCTCACTTTTTTTTCCTCCTCCAAATTCTACGTACCTTCATCATGGCATCTTCGGCTTTTTACAACCTCCAACTGTTTTGATCTTTAAAATCCTAATCCAGCAGTCTTAATCCACATCGAATTACAATGGAATTGGCTTTGGAATTGCTATTTTTCGCCGCGACCATTCAATTGATTTCGACCGAGTTGCCGCTGTTACAAGTTCGATTTTGATCAGCCGATTGAAGGTACCCTAATTTCTACCTTTCTTATCATCCATTTGCATCATTTTGCAACTTATCTTAGTTAACAATTTGTTTTCTAGTTCTTTAATTTGCAAATTGGGTTTCTTTGCTGTTTTCCATCCCACGAAATTGAGGTCATCGATGGGAGTAAGTCATCAATATTATTACTCTTCAAGGTTAATTTGCTAATTAGCGTGAAAACTTTTAGTTATTGTATAAATTAGGCTAATTTGCAAATTAGTAATGATTTCGGTCAATTCCAGGTTCATTTTTTTGTTGTCGATTCATTCCTTGATGCTGATGGGAAGAACATCAATAAGACTTATGTGTAGAAAACTTTTGGATCTGGTTCCCTTTCTCTTTCTAATGCAGATTTCTGATCCAACTTCTCTTTTTTTATAATGGTTCGTATCTTAACTTTGTCACATAATTTATTTGCACTTGATATTTTTAAATTAACTCTAATAGATAATGGTTTGTTATTTTTTATGTTACCATTTTTTTCTTCATATTTTCTGACAAATTCAATTCACGTATAGTTGTAAAATATGTTGAAAGATGAAGTGTTTAAGTTCTGAAAGATAATTTTTTTACATGTATATGCATGTATGCAGTATCATGTTTATTTTTACTGGATTTTCAACGTTTATTGCTTTTTTTCCTCCTTATCATATGTGGACTGAACTAGAATTTTACAAAATAATATGGGATAAATTTTTTTGAACCGTCTTATTTATTTTTGAGAATATTTAGGCTTTTTTTAACACTGGATTGGATCTGAGTTGATTCAATTAGTCTGTGTGCTATAGATATGCTTCATTGAACCCAGTACTGGACAGGTTTGTATTATTATTTTTCAACCAAAGTACTTTTTTTATTTAATGTTCAACTGAAACTCAGCACCATGGTATGCAGTAGGCTTTGATAAACTTTTCAACAGGGAAACTTACAGTTTCAAATTTTTGCTACTGACAGAGATAGGTTTGTTTCTAAGATGAAGGTACCGTTGGAGATTCTTAATACTATCTAAAAGTGTAGATGACCTTGCTATACAACTACATTCATTTGAAGGGATGATGCATGTATCAATATCTCATTTTAGGTATTGTTTTTATTTTTTCCTCTTACTGTTATTAACTTATAACTACATAAATTTACATATGATTATACAAACAGACACAAGTCATTCATTTGTTGTTAGCATGCAATCAGATGTGCTTACATTGCATTTATTAGGATCAAAAGCTTACTCCCTGTAAAATATAACATTTCAACTATTGCAGTTTTCTTCCTTTCTTTTAACAAGATGATTATGCAAACGCATACAGGTCATTCATTTGTTTGTAATAACAAAGCGGGTTGTCGATTATGTTTGTTTATATTTTGATTTTTATTCAAATAACAGAGTTTAAATCTTATAGATGGAGTAAGCTCCTTCTGACCTTTCTTACAGGAAAGATGTAATTTAAGTGGTAAGAGTTTATATTTTTTATTGCTGAATTTTAGATTTAAGTAAAAATTAATATTTAATTTTGTCTTGCTTTATTTCCCTTTAAATTTATAAAGAGATAGATTCACACTTCTCTCTACATTGCAGATAAGTTTCTCCATAGCAAACATGCATCTTTCTTCTCATTTCTCTTCATCTGTCTTCCACGGCTATTCTCTTTCCTTCATCGTCGGCGGTAATTATATGACCTTAATTCATTAATAAAATTAAGAAGAATTCCTAACTTATTTTTAACACCCCGTATTTTCAGTGAACATTAAAGTAACAAATTAAAGTATACCTAATTATAAATGTGAGAATTAAGGAAAACGGGTTACGCCATTGCGTTCGTCTCGAAATTCTGCTTGGGATAGATCCGAGTTTGTGTAAATCGGACTTCGTATGAAGAAGTTATGACCTTCAGAAGTTTCAGAGATTTAAATAAAACAGCTCAGGTTTGATATTCGAAATTCAAATCACACACCCGGGCTGGGCGGGAAATTTCCCGCCCAGGACCCAGGTCGACCAGGGGGTTGACTTTCCCCCTTCCCCCCCCTTTCCAGATCCGAGGACAGATTCATTTTTCTACATCTGGACGCCCATTCTGACCAGATTCGTTGATCCCTATGCTATATAAACACCCCTAAGGATACAGTTTTCTCTATACAACTTCACTTTTCCTATACTCTACCCTAATTCATATAAAAATAAATCAAAGACGGGGTTATGCTGCTCAAACTCTTCGTAGAAACCAAGTTTAGAATTCAAGTAGAGATTCAAAGGCTAATTCAACTGTAACACCCCACCTCCGTTAAGGTCACTCACAAAGGGAATGCCTTAACTTTGGTGGAGCATTTTAGTAAACATAACAGAAACTTACAAGACAGATAAAACAGTACTTGAAAATTTTATAACTTTATTACAACAGAAACCGAAATAAGCTTGGTTACATCCTTTCAAATCATAATATCAGAATTCAAGTACAAAATATCAGTCTCGTACAAAAGCCTTCAGAATGCATAGTTTAAAATTATAATCCCCATAGAAGAAGACAAGCCATACTTTAAGCACTTCAAGCAGAAGAAATATGGATCAAGCTAGATTATTCCCCTCTACAAAACCTGGGGGGAAACGGAAGAAAGGAGGCGAAACAACAAGGGTCAGACAAAAAGTCTGGCAAGTCCAGTGATTTTCAGTTATGAACACATAATAATAACATGACATGAAAATAAAATCTGGATGAGAGATAACAGTAACAGGTGTAGCGGATATTACAGAAGAACAGAATGACATAAGCTATTCTTTTACACTTCTCTGCACTAATACTAGTATAACAGAATTAGGTGTCACCCTAATGTCTAAACTGAAACAGAAACGTGTACAGAATAATTTCCACAGAAGAGAGTGCTAGTAATGGGCCTTTACCACCCGAACAGAAACAGACAAAAGCAGAAACAGATTAATCCCTACGGAAACAGAATGTAGAATTAAGTGTACACTAGTAATGGGCCTTTACCACCCCCAACAGATGGTACCACACAGAAACAGACAGGTGTTACCACCCAACAGAAACAGACAGAACTAAGTGTACCCTAAAACCCTACCCCAAGCAGTCGGCTCCCTAATACATAAATACCCTGTGTCGGCCCTACGGTAGGGTGTATCACTCCCTAAAGTGACAACCAATTGGCACAGACCTATTTACAGATGTCACGGCGTCTTACATCCTCAGAGGCAGACCGGGATCCTTGCACGCACATGACCCGGTTGGAACGCACCATCAACACGCCTCGCCATTATCAGAATGAACCGCTTATAATTAGTTCAGTAAGCGTGCCCGGACCCTACCTACTGTTGGGTCAAAGTTTTGATACCAGAAAGGGTTACTGACTAATATGGGTCCCAAACAACAGATGACATAAGTAAATTCCCTCCTAACCTTATGTCCCCAGACTAACAGATTTTCAGATTAACTTGTTTTACAAGTTCAGACATATAGAAATTAGATCAACTAGTTCACAGACAAGTTTTCAGACTAACGGATCAGATATACAGATTTAACAGACTTACCGATTAACCAGTTACAGATTAACAGACTTACATATTTGTCTAACTTTGTAATTGGGCCTACAGATTCACGGAACAGATTTATTAAATTCATCACTCTAGTGGGTTTAACCTTATCTACCCAACACGTTTTAGACATCATATTTATCTCAGATTTTCATTAATTAAATATTAATGCCCAGACCTCTCACATTAGACTGACAGTTTGCGGCTACTGGTTAGGCCGGTTGGTTCCGGGCAGATTTCTGCCGCAAACGGAGTCTAACCTCGGGTTTCAAGCACGTTATGACTAACTTCTCGCATTAGAACCTATTGTTTGCGGCCACTGGATGTGCCGGGCGATTCCGGGCAGAATTACGCCGCAAACTCATTCTAACCTCGAGTTAGCCATGTTCATCTTTGCGGCCAATTAATTAATAATTTACCATTTATGCCTACGCCTAATATACATGTCAATTTTTCATAACTATAGCCAATTCAGATTATGTCAATAACAGACTAATTATATCAACTCAACAGATATAGCAGATAACAGATTTTGCAGATTAGGCGACTTAACGGATTTAGCAGATTAAGCAAACTAGCAGATTTAGGAGATAACAGATTAGGCATCTCAACAGATTTAGCAGTTTAGGCATCTCAACAGATTTATCAGTTTAGGCATCTCAATAGATTTAGTTTAGCAGATTTGGCATTTTCAACAGACTTAGCAGATGACAGATTTGGCAAATGAACAGATCTAGCAGACTAGGCAGTCGAGCAGAACTAGCAGATTAAGCAATATAACAGAACTAGCAGATTAAGCAATATAACAGAACTAGCAGATTAGGCAAATATAGCAGAACTAGAAAATTAGGCAAATATAACAGATTTAATCATTCCTTAAAGTTTCACAAACATATCTTGCCTAATTATAAATTTGGCCTAAGTTTGCATGCCTAAATAGTTGTCATGATTCACACTATGATCATATACCCCACGTTTGCATTGAATTTACATGTCATAGATTATGGTCATAATTTACATGTCCCAATTTAGTTCAACTTGCCTAGTACAAAAGATTCACATATAAATTATACCAAATATGGCCATCGATTTCAATGCATGTCATATATTCAAAAATCTCCTACTTTGGTGTTATTCACATTTGATAGTTATCAAATCTTAATATAGATCTTCACACCTAAGTCATATTCTCTTTCAAATCATGAATTGTTATATAAACAATATGCCCAACGATCTAGTTATAACAGATCTTAATTCAAAATATGCGTTATGTCCAATGTCTCCAGTCACATGTTAACATACTATGGTTCCTCTTCTTCCAATTCACAGAATATGCATAGATCTAAATCTAGTTTACAACCTATGTCCTTTTTCTTAAATCAGTCATAGATTAACCATGTCCAATTATGCCACATTCATTATTTGTCCCTAACATTTTAGCGTTCGTGCGTTAATCTCTTAGGAGATTGGCGCAGGCTCGTAGTAGCCTGGCTATAGAACAGAAAGAGGAAGGGATACAGAATAAACTAGATCAGAGCAGAACATACACAATCTCAAATTCAGATTTACAATCATGTCACAACTATGATTAAAGTTTATATCGGAAAATAACTGCACTTGCCTTGATTGGATTCTAAAAGAAAGATAGTTGTAGCGACGTTAGTTGATTCTCTTTAACCGTTGTTGAAGCTTTCAGCTTGAATTGAGTTGCTTAGGTTGATGTTGATTATCTTCTAGTTTTGATTCCAACAGAGTAGCGATGCCATTATTATTTTTATTTAGAACAGAGGCAGAGTAGAAACAGAATAGAATTATGTGTAGAGAAGGCTAGGTTTGGGGCTATTTAAATAGGTTTAGGCAAACGAATCTAGGCAAAAAACAAGACCAGATACATAAGAATGCACCCAGGCCCAAAACCAGGTTCGGGGACCAGGTCGACCCCCAGGTCGACTGCCCAGTCGTCCTAGTCGGGGGGGAGGGGGGGAGGTCGACTGTCCAGTCGACTCCCCAGTCGACCTGGTCGGGGGGGTCGACTGCCTAGTCGACTCCCCAGTCGACCTGGGTTCTGGGTTTTGAATTCGAAATTTGAATTCAAATTCGAGCTGTTTTGAACTCTGGAAATTCCTGAAACTTTGGAGGGCCCTAACTTGGTCATACGGACTCCAATTCTTGCAAACTCGGACTCATTTTCAAGCAGAATTCCGAGACGAACGCAATGGCGCAACCCGTTTCCCTTGATTCTTAATTTAAAAATTGATTATTCTCTGGTTTATTACTTATACGTTCACAGAAAGTACGGGGTGTTACATTCTCCCCTCCTTAAAGGATTTCGTCCTCGAAATCCTTAAGTTAAGAGTGTCCTACCATCCAACATCCATCTACTCAATCATCAATCATTGGCGTCCATTGTCCTTAGAAACTTCTAATGTTGTATGAACATATGCAAAACTGTGTGTATATGTTCCTTATCTAATGCAAAGATCAGGCGGTCCACTGATTCAGTTGACCTCCTTAATGCGAATTATGCCAGTGCCATGAGCCCAACATGTATGCAAATTTTCCTATTTGATACATATCATTTCTATATGAGTGCACAACTATTCAGTCATATGCAACATCCATGTGCTGAGTCAATCATTTTGCATCCACAAAAATTTAAAATGCTCACACGTCCATATGCAGTATGAGAGTGTTTTCGAGCCGATCTAGTGCCTAGTGTGTGTATATGCATCCACGAGCAAACACTAGCAACCACTTGAATCCAATTGCAACCATCAAACATAACATGTCTCAAACACATGTTTACACCCATTAGTTCCTACCTAAATTTCGAAGATTCGATCGATAGGATACAGTCGAATGAGGGAAGCGAGTACAGATAAAACAAAAACTTGGTTCCCATTAGACATGGGTCCTAAGTATCGGCCCCGAAGACCGAAACCAACATCAAATTGACACCCAGTGGATTACCCTCTTTAGATAATGTCAAAACTTGGAAATCTTAACCTTATCGGAAGTATTCAGATATTTACAGATTACTGGTATAGATCAGATTACCGAATGATTCTTAGGAAACTAAGCATGATAAATCCCAGAATGTATGCGTCCTACTTGACGCCTAACACGAGTATCTCTCAAACCCCAATCACAAACAGATGAGTCATAACCCTTATGGATTTGGGTCTACAGCGGAATCAGAAACAATACTAGTATTAAAGTGCAGAGTATCGATTACAGAATCAAAATGCCAGAATCAGAAAGAGTTTTAACTCAACAATCAGATAAGAAAATTAAACCTTCTACTTAAATTTTCTTATTTCTACCCTATCTACCAGTCCCTTGAGCATTCGCCTGTCCTCCAGAAGTGGGTTCTTCCCTCTGCCCTTGCCCTCGTTTCTTCGGGCAGTCCCTAGTGAAGTGTCCCATCTCACCACAGTTGAAGCAAGTGGCCTTTCTTTTTCTGCAATCCTTGTTCAGATGAGTCGAGCTTCCACAAGTAAAGCACTTTTTCCCCTTCCTATCTTCAGACTTCTCATCCTTCTTTTGTGTTTCCTTTTTGGGCCATGCTTTCTTATTCTGTGGTTCTTCCTTCTTTGTCTCTTTCGGGCCCTTGTGTTCCTCGTGTTGTGCCATGTCCACCAATTTCTCGTAAGTCGCTCCCATGGGTACATGAGTCATGGCTAGGTTGTGTAGTGGCTCGTTCAATCCTTTAACAAAGCGGAGAGCCTTTTTATGCTGAGTGTTGACTAAATCCAATCCGAACCTAGCCAGTTGGTTGAACTAGTTGACGTATTCCTTGACCGTCATACTTCCTTGCTTAAAAGATAAGAACTTTTCCAGTTGTAAACTTCGTTCAGCTTGCAAGAGGAATTTTGTCTCAAACCTTGTTCTGAAATCCATCCATGTTTCAACTGGCCTCTCGGCGTTAGTGACTTCCCACCAATACGAAGCTTCGTCTTTGAGCAGCCATACCACCAACTGTACCTTCTGCCTATCGTCCACCTCGAAGATAACGAATAGATCCTCAGTTTCTTTGAGCCAGTTCCTCGCTTCTACGAATGATTCAGTTCCCTTGAAATCCTTCCCACCCATGGCCCTAAAATCTTTACAGATTTTTGAGAAAGAAATTGCACGAGGAGGGGGTGGAGGAGGGGGATCATTTGCTGGACCTGCGGCGGCGGTCCTAGCCTCAAGATATTGACGAAACCAACCGGGTACATGAACACCCTCTGGTATCTCAGATGCTTTAGACATGCTGAAACGAAAAAGGAAAGATTCAATTACAAAAAGGACTGAAGGTAAGATATATGGCTCTTGGGGATTATGTTTTTCAAAAATAGGCTTTACTTTCGAAAATACTTCCTTTTAAAACCTTTTTGAAAATAGTTTTCAAAACTTTACCCAATATGGTAACCTTCAGCTCTGATACCAAGTGTAACACCCCACCTCCGTTAAGGTCACTCACAAAGGGAATGCCTTAACTTTGGTGGAGCATTTTAGTAAATAGAACAGAAACTTACAAGACAGATAAAACAGTACTTGAAAATTTTATAACTTTATTACAACAGAAACCGAAATAAGCTTGGTTACATCCTTTCAAATCACAATATCAGAATTCAAGTACAAAATATCAGTCTCGTACAAAAGCCTTCAGAATGCATAGTTTAAAATCATAATCCCCGCAGAAGAAGACAAGCCATACTTTAAGCACTTCAAGCATAAGAAATCTGGATCAAACTAGATTATCCCTTCTACAAAACCTGGGGGGTGGAAATGGAAGAAAGGAGGCGAAACAACAAGGGTCAGACAAAAAGTCTGGCAAGTCCAGTGATTTTCAGTTATGAACAGATAATAATAACATGACATGAAAATAAAATCTGGATGAGAGATAACAGTAACAGGTGTAGCGGATATTACAGAAGAACAGAATGACATAAGCTATTCTTTTACACTTCTCTGCACTAATACTAGTATAACAGAATTAGGTGTCACCCTATTGTCTAAACTGAAACAGAAACGAGTACAGAATAATTTCCACAGAAGAGAGTGCTAGTAATGGGCCTTTACCACCCGAATAGAAACAGACAGAAGCATAAACAGATTAATCCCTACGGAAACAAAATGTAGAATTAGGTGTACACTAGTAATGGGCCTTTACCACCCCAACAGATGGTACCACACAGAAACAGACAGGTGTTACCACCCAACAGAAACAGATGGTACCAACAGAAACAGACAGAACTAAGTGTACCCTAAAACCCTACCCCAAGCGATCGGCTCCCTAATACATAAATACCCTGTGTCGGCCCTACAGTAGGGTGTATCACTCCCTAAAGTGACAACCAATTGGCACAGACCTATTTAAAGATGTCACGGCGTCTTACATCCTCAGAGGCAGACCGAGATCCATGCACGCACATGACCCGGTTTGAACGCACCATCAACACCCCTCGCCATTATCAGAATGAACCGCTTATAATTAGTTCAGTAAGCGTGCCCGGACCCTACCTACTGTTGGGTCAAAGTTTTGATACCATAAAGGGTTACTGACTAATATGGGTCCCAAACAATAGATGACACAAGTAAATTCCCTCATAACCTTGTGTCCCCAGACTAACAGACTTTCAGATTAACTTGTTTTACAAGTTCAGACATACAGAAATCAGATCAACTAGTTCTTAGACAAGTTTTCAAACTAACGGATCAGATATACATATTTAACAGACTTACCGATTAACTAGTTACAGATTAACAGACTTACAGATTTGTCTAACTTTGTAATTGGGCCTACAGATTCACGGAACAGATTTATTAAATTCATCAGTCTAGTGGGTTTAACCCTATCCACCCAACACGTTTTAGACATCATATTTATCTCAGATTTTCATTAATTAAATATTAATGCCCAGACCTCTCACACTAGACTGACAGTTTGCGGCTACTGGTTAGGCCGGTTGGTTCCGGGCAGATTTCTACCGCAAACTGAGTCTAACCTCGGGTTTCAAGCACGTTATGACTAACTTCTCACATTAGAACCTATTGTTTGCGGCCACTGGATGTGCCGGGCGTTTCCGGGCAGAATTACGCCGCAAACTCATTCTAACCTCGAGTTAGCCATGTTCATCTTTGCGGCCAATTAATTAATAATTTACCATTTATGCCCATGCCTAATATACATGTCAATTTTTCATAACTATAGCCAATTCAGATTATGTCAATAACAGACTAATTATATCAACTCAACAGATATAGCAAATAACAGATTTTGCAGATTAGGCGACTTAACGGATTTAGCAGATTAAGCAAACTAGCAGATTTAGCAGATAACAGATTAGGCATCTCGACAGATTTAGCAGTTTAGGCATCTTAACAGATTTAGCAGTTTAGGCATCTCAATAGATTTAGTTTAGCAGTTTAGGCATTTTCAACAGACTTAGCAGATGACAGATTTGGCAGATGAACAGATTAGCAGACTAGGCAGTCGAGCAGAACAAGCAGATTAAGCAATATAACAGAACTAGCAGATTAGGCAATATAACAGAACTAGCAGATTAGGCAAATATAGCAGAACTAGCAAATTAGGCAAATATAACAGATTTAATCATTCCTTAAAGTTTCACAAACATATCTTGCCTAATTATAAATTTGGCCTAAGTTTGCATGCCTAAATAGTTGTCATGATTCACACTATGATCATATACCCCACGTTTGCATTGAATTTACATGTCACAGATTATGGTCATAATTTACATGTCCCAATTTAGTTCAACTTGCCTAGTACAAAAGATTCACATATAAATTATACCAAATATGGCCATCGATTTCAATGCATGTCATATATTCAAAAATCTCCTATTAGGTGTTATTCACATTTGATAGTTATCAAATCTTAATATAGATCTTCACACCTAAGTCATATTTTCTTTCAATTCATGAATTGTTATATAAACAATATGCCCAACGATCTAGTTATAACAGATCTTAATTCAAAATATGCGTTATGTCCAATGTCTCCAGTCACATGTTAACATACTATGGTTCCTCTTCTTCCAATTCACAGAATATGCATAGATCTAAATCTAGTTTACAACCTATATCCTTTTTCTTAAATCAGTCACAGATTAACCATGTCCAATTATGCCACATTCATTATTTGTCCCAAACATTTTAGCGTTCGTGCGTTAATCTCTTAGGAGATTGGCATAGGCTCGTAGTAGCCTGGCTGTAGAACAGAAAGAGGAAGAGATACAGAATAAAATAGATCAGAACAGAACATACACAATCTCAAATTCAGATTTACAATCATGTCACAATTATGATTAAAGTTTATATCGGAAAATAACTGCACTTGCCTTGATTGGATTCTAAAAGAAAGATAGTTGTAGCGACGTTAGTTGATTCTATTTAACCGTTGTTGAAGCTTTAAGCTTGAATTGAGTTGCTTAGGTTGATGTTGATTATCTTCTAGTTTTGATTCCAGCAGAGTAGCGATGCCATTCTTATTTTTATTTAGAACAGAGGCAGAGTAGAAGCAGAATAGAATTGTGTGTAGAGAAGTCTAGGTTTGGGGCTGTTTAAATAGGTTTAGGAAGACGAATCTAGGCAGAAAACGAGACTAGATACATAAGAATGCACCCAGGCCCAAAACCAGGTTTGGGGACCAGGTCGACCCCCAGGTCACTGCCCAGTCGACCTGGTCGGGGGGGTCGACCGCCCAGTCGACCTGGTCGGGGGGGGGGGGGGTCGACTGCCCAGTCGACTCCCCATTCGACCTGGATTCTGGGTTTTGAATTCGAAATTTGAATTCGAATTCGAGCTGTTTTGAACTCTGAAAATTCCTGAAACTTTGGAGGGCCATAACTTGGTCATACGAACTCCGATTCTCGCAAACTCGGACTCGTTTTCAAGTAGAATTCCGATACGAACGCAATGGCGCAACCCGTTTCCCTTGATTCTTAATTTAAAAATTAATTATTCTCTGCTTTATTACTTATACGTTCACAGAAAGTACGGGGTGTTACATCAACGACTTCAACAACTATTTTCTAAGAATCAAATCAAATCTAAATTAGAAGAACAAATTGTCTACTTCAAGGGAGAGCTATTCAGTTTCAGAATACAGATCCCAGAATTCAAGACCATTTTATAATTTGTAAGTTCATGTTACTTTCAGAAATAAAAGTTAGTTGGGATTCTAACATTGTAATAAATCTGGATCTGAGATTATGTTTATTTCTCTCTGTCTTTCTATATCCTTTGGATCTATCTCATTGATAATATTATGTCCATTCTTTGTCTCTTCTTTCCTTCTTTCCTTTTTGTTTTATAGCCAGGCTACTACGAGCCTGAGTCAGATCTCATGAGAGATGAATGTACATTGGAAATAAAATTGGGCATAAAATATGATTTGGACATGAGTAGCGCTAAAACTTGGGAAAAGTATTAAATTGTGTATAAATGGGCATAATTGAGTTGTAACTGATTTGAGGACTTAACACATGTTGTATTCAAAACATAAAGTGTTGGACATATGGCTTGAGATTTGAGGCATAAAGTATTGGACATATGACTTGAGATTTGAGGCATAAAGTATTGGACATATGACTTGAGATTTGAGACATAAAGTATTGGACATATGACTTGGGATTTGGGGCATAAATTGAACTGTAAATATAAGGCATAGTACATGTTGTGGTTTAAGATCTAAAATTGGGGCATATATATATATATATGATAGTTTATGATTTGGAAGAAAAAAATTAGGGTGTATAGTGATGTATGGCTTAGGCATGAAAACAAGATTTTCCTTTGTTTTGTAAGTCAGTTACTTTTTAGATTTGAACACCTAAATCTAATTATGACATGTAATAAAATGGATATGAGAATATGCCTGATGTAAGCTATCCTTTCATTGAAATCTGTACTTGAGTATGTATATCTTTAGGAATCATTTTTTACTATGAAATTGGTCCAATCATATCTATCCTTGTTGTATATCGAAATTGTAATCCTTTTTAAGTTCATGATATAATTCTTATCATATCTATATGACTACAATGTATTCCTTGCAAAACTTGTCTTTTTAGTACATCAAGTTTATTGGACCAGTAGTTCTTATCATCATATGACTATGCCTATCCTTACGATGTTCCATCTTGCTTCTGGCCTTATATTATGAATCTTGAGTTGAATCTTGAAATACGTACGTTATGAATGCGGGGGAAATTGGGTATAACATGAAATTGACATTATTTGGCATAATTTTGGAACATGTAATATAACTTGATTTGTGGTAGGGTTAAGTTGACACAAGAAGGAAACACTTAACCAAAGTAACATGACAAGTAGGTGGGTTAAGTAACTTGAATTGATTGATGACACTTAACCAATACAACATGATGAACACGTGGGGTTAAGTTAACAAGAAACACTTAACCAATACAACATGATGAACACGTGGGATTAAGTTAACAAGTAACACTTAACCAATACAACGTGATGAACACGTGGGGTTAAATTAACAAGAAACACTTAACCAATATAACTTGATGAACGATCGGGGTTAAGTTAATAAGAAACACTTAACCAACATTACACGATGAATGGGTGGGTTAAGTTAACATGAATGGACAACACTCAAGCAATATGACATAATGTGTGGGAGGTTAAGTATGTATCGGGTCGGTGGGCAATATTCGTAAATATAGGCCCACAAACTTATTAAATAAACATACTTGAATCGATGGGAGGGTTAAGTACATCTCGTGTAGGAGGGTTATATTAGTATATATAGGCCCACAAAACTTAACCTTAAATAAACATGCTAGAGTCGGTGGGAGGGTTAAGTACATCTCGTGTTGGTGGGTAATATTTGTATATATAGGCCCACAAACTTAACCAATAGGAAACCCTAATAACGGGGACCCTTTCAGCAGTAACCCACATAGATGTATTATGGTACCCTGAAACTAGGCAGGGTGGGGCACGATTACTGGGCTGATTATAAGCGGTCAAAACAGCGGCAGGGGGTACATCAGTGTAGGTTTCGACGGTTTACGGGTGTGCACGTACTCCGGAGCAGGAAAAAGCAGGCACTGGGTACCAGTAGTTATACACTGTGCATCTGGAATCGTGTCGGGTTGCTATCATAAGGATTGATACACCTTATGGTGGGACCAGCATAGGGTATCTACACGCAAGAGAGGGCCGATTGACACAGACACATAGAACATTAATGCAAGTAGGGAGCCGATCGATAGGGCAAGGGTACGTCTAACATGTTCATGGCGATTAGGCAGATTGAGGTGGAATCCTCACAATAGATGTACACCTGAAGGCTACTACAATTACGAGGATTGGGATCGCGTTATCATTTTATACAAATTACTAGTTGGGACACTTGTTAGGTGGTGCAGAGATAGATATAGAAATCAGAATAACAAAGTAGTAGCGAAGCAGAGAAAGAGTAGGGGCGCATTCAGTTTATCTTGCCTTATCATACCTTGTGCTTATCCTATGTTATCTTGTTATCCCTGTTATCACGGTATTGTCTTATATTCAGTTTATTCATGTCATGATGCTTTTGCCTGTTTATATGCTAAAAGTCACTGGACTTACCAGACGTATGTCTGACCTAGTTTTGTTTCGCCTCTTTTCTTCCGTTCCCCCTAGGTTCATAGGGAGGAAATGTTACCACTTAGCTCAGTTTTATTTTCAAGCTCGAAGATAGTCAATGTATTGCTTTGGACTCTCTCTTCCACTGCTATGGCTGGTTCATGCTTTATTGGGGAATATCATTGTTGTTTTTGCGCTTCTTTTATATTTCGAAGTTTTTAGATCAAGACAGAAGTTCTATGTATTACTTTTAAGTATGATTGAGACAACTGTTGTAAAAGCTTAACTAAACCATATTGTTTATAAAATGACTTTATTTTTCCGCTGCTTTATTTGTTTGTCTTGTAATTTATCTGCATCTTTTACCTAAAATGCTCCACCAAAGTTAAGGCATTCCCTTTGTGAGTGACCTTAACGGAGGTGGGGTGTTTCCTTATTTCTCACCAAATTCTTAATTTGATCTTCTATAATTTTCTGATTCTAGAGTTTCGATCTGTTGAGTGATGCTCCAATAATCAGATGACGAACTAAAAGTGATGAATGGCAATAATGAATCGAAAGACAGAAGTCTTAAGTCAGATAATTAAAGAGTTTGATGAAGACAAATCGGTATCATTTTAGTTGAAGTTTCACTGTTTACTATTATTTTCCTTACTTACTAATTTAGGACTATGGATTCATTCGTATTGTTCAATAAAAATAATGCAATTAAACTGCGTTAATTTTCTACTTTAATATAAAAAAAATATGTATTTATGTATCTAATGATGTATATGTATTTGTGCAAACAATAGGGAGGAAGACATATTTATGTTTTTATAAATTCTGTCATTTCTGCTAATTTTGTGAATAAAAATATAGTCATAATGTTTGTTCCTTTCATTTGCAGAGGACGGCACAACATGAGGCGTAGGGAGAGAGGAAGGAAACGATATACAACGCTGCATTTAGAAACTCTCCAGAGTTGGTGTCTTTCCTGTAAGCGAAGGGGACAACATCAGACTATTGCATTATAGGTAAACATGAGTTTCTCGCTTATTCTGGCTTGCTAGATTAATAGCTCATATTACTAAACTGGAACAAGTCAAGGAACATATTTCAAACTGGAATTTGCTTAGTTATTAGATATATGAGATCTATGTTTCTTTACTAAACTGGAACAAGTTTGTCGTGGTCTTCGTAGATGATATTCTGATCTTCTCTAAGGATGAGGAAGAGCACGCAAGGCATCTCATGGAGGTGATGGATACGCTTAGAGCGCATCAGTTGAAGGCCAAGTTCCCCAAGTGTCACTTTTGGAGAAGGGAAGTTAGATTCCTTGGGCATATAGTATCTAAGCAAGGCTTAGCGGTGGATCCCGCTAAGGTAGTGGCAGTTCAGGATTGGAAGACTCCAAGGAATGCAACCGAAGTGAGAAGTTTTCTAGGTCTTGCGGGTTTTTACCGGAAGTTCATCAAGGACTTCGCAAAGATATCCGCTCCTCTCACTAAATTGACGAAGAAGAATTTAGTTTTTGCTTGGAGCATAGAATGCGAGCTTGCTTTTCAGAAGCTCAAGAGAGCCCTCACATCAGCACCTGTTCTAGCTTTGCCCGATGGAGGGAAGTTATTTACCGTATACACCGATGCATGTGGCACGGGGTTAGGAGCTGTTCTTATGCAAGAAGGAAGAGTGATATGCTTTGGCGGTAGACAACTCAAAGTGCATGAGAAGAATTATCCCACTCATGACTTAGAGTTGGCAGCAATAATATATGCACTCAAGGCTTGGCGCCATTATCTTCTGGGAGAAAGATTTGAGCTTTATACCGATCACAAGTCATTGAAGTATCTCTTTTCTCAGAAGGATCTGAATCTGAGGCAACAAAGATGGATGGAATTCTTGGCGTCCTACGATTTTGAGATAGCTTATACCCCTGGCAAGGGGAATGTGGTAGCAGATGCATTGAGTAGAAGAAGGTTGACCCTAAGTCCTCTATTCGTTGAGATAAAGAATTTAGAGTATGTGGCAACCTTTGATTTCTCTTTGGCGATTGAGTCGATGACCGGTTCTTTAGCATCTCTGGAACTCAGACCTACCCTTCTTGATCAAGTTGGGGCTTCGCAGAGAGAAGACCCTCAGATAGTTGAGATTATGGATAAGCTAATTCGAGGAGAGACGTCTAGTCATCTCGCTCGATATTCTATTGATGACAAGGGTTGGCTGAGGAGAGACGGAAGGTTATGTGTTCCAATGGTAGAAGATCTAGTAAGAAGAGTTCTTGAGGAAGCGCATCGCTCTAAGTTGACTATACATCCGGGCGGAGATAAGATGTATAAAGATATGAAGCGCATTTTCTTTTGGCCTGGGATGAAGAAGGATGTGGCAGAATTTGTCTCTAGATGTATCATTTGCCAGCAAGTTAAGGCCGAGTCGAAGAAGCCCGGTGGGCTATTGCATCCTCTAGACGTTCCACTATGGAAGTGGGAGAGTATTTCCATGGATTTTATCGATGGGCTACCAAGGTCAAGGAAAGGGAATACGAGCATTTGGGTTATTGTGGATAGACTTACGAAGAGTGCTCATTTCATTCCGGTGAAGAGCAAGAGGACCGCATCTTGGCTAGCGTCTGTATATCTTCGTGAGATTGTGAGACTACATGGAGTCCCTTCTAGTATAGTCAGTGACCGTGACCCAATCTTTACAAGTCAATTCTGGAATAGCTTGCAAGAAGCTATGGGCACAAGGTTGAATCTAAGTACGGCTTATCACCCACAGACGGACGGTCAAACCGAAAGGGTGAATAGGGTACTCGAGGATCTGTTGAGGCTTTGTATTCTGGATTTTGGTGGTACTTGGGAAGACCATCTTCCTCTTGTTGAGTTTGCA
The DNA here is from genome assembly GCA_030737875.1 of Allium sativum. Lineage (NCBI taxonomy): Eukaryota > Viridiplantae > Streptophyta > Magnoliopsida > Asparagales > Amaryllidaceae > Allium > Allium sativum. Next base: position 858,636,181 of record CM060915.1, on the reverse strand, counting down.
TATAATAACAGTTATCAGGCAAGCATAGGGATGGCACCATTTGAAGCTTTATATGGGAGGCCGTGCAAGTCGCCTACATGTTGGTGGGAGACTACAGATGAGCTTATACTTGGGCCTGATATGATCAGAGATACATCCGAGAAGATCGAGTTGATTCGGAGACGGATGAAAGCGGCCCAAGACCGACAGAAATCCTATGCTGATAAGCGAAGAACGGATTTGGAGTTTGATGTTGGGGATATGGTTTTCGTGAAGGTTTCTCCTTTGCAGAATGTGGTCCGATTTGGAGCTGTTGGGAAGTTGGCACCGAGGTTTGTTGGACCATTCCCTATTATAGAGAGGATCGGGCAGATGGCTTATAGAGTGAAGTTGCCCGAGAAGCTTGCTGGAGTACACGATGTTTTTCATGTCTCGCATCTCCGGAAGTGTTTACATGAATCAACAGAGGTTGTTGAGCCAAGTGTTCTAAAATATGTAGAAGTGGAGAAAGAGGCTACCTTGAGGAGAGCTCCGATTCGTATCTTGGGGACGGAGACCAAGAAGCTAAGGAATCGAGAGGTCAAATTGGTGAAGGTTCAATGGGGTGAAGCCGAAGAAGACGCAACTTGGGAAACCGAGGAGAAGATGCGTGGGCTTTATCCATTCCTTTTTGAGGGTACACTCTCAATCTCTTTTCTTTGTTAGCATATCTTTCTCTTTGCTATCCATGTTTATCTAGTTTATCGTGTTAATCTTGTCATGAGAACCTTAGGTAGAAACCCTTTGGATGAAACATGTGTTTGAAACATGTTATGCTTGATGGTTGCAAGTGGTTGCAAGTGTTTGCAAGTGGATACTCGTGGATGCATAATACACGTTAGGCACTAAGATCGGCTCACACACTTTCATACCGCATATGCATGAGTGTTTATGCTTATTCATGGATGAAAACTTGTTATGCTATCACATGGATGTTGCATATGGATGAATGTTATGTGCACTCATGTAGAGATTATAAATTATGTTAGGAATTTGCATACATATGGACTCATTTCACTAACATATTTTGCATTAAGGGGGTTTACTGAATCAGTAACCTCCTGATTTTCGCATTAGATAAGTACATATACACACACCTTTGCATATGATCATACAGAATTTAGAACCTTTTAAGGACAATGATTGCTCGTGGATGATGTTTTGAGTAGATGGATGATGGATGGTAGGATACGTTCTTCCTAACTTGGAGATTTCGGGGACGAAATCCTTTAAGGAGGGAAGAATGTAACAACCCGTATTTTTGAATAACATGTTATAACATAAATGGAGGCAGAATTAAATTGTAAAATCTGAATCAAGGGAAACGGGCTATGCCATTGCGTTCGTCTCGGAAAAATACGCGAAATAGAGTCCGAGTTTTCGAAAATCGGAATCCGTATGACCAAGATATGGCCTCGCGAAGTTTCACGAAAAATTCCCAAATTAAAGTATACTTAATTAAGTGAAATGGGTTGCGCAGAGAAATATATATATATTGATATATATATATATATAATTGAAAATTAAATAAATAAATATGCAAAAATGTTCAAAACAGCGAATTGGGAGAGGGGAATAACCGAACCGCCGATTTTTGAGGTCGACCCGAGCTCGCTGGGTCGACTAGGGGTTAATCCAGGGTGTTTGGATGTCAACCCGTGGGCCGATTCGCTCAAATGCAGATTTTGCATTTGAATGGTTCTCATGGTTCATCTTTAATCTAAAGGCCCTAGATGGTTCCTACACTTGACTTCTTCCCCAAGACATGCTTTGATGGCTTGGATTGAATCTAGGTTTAATCCTATGGCCTAAAACACTTGCCTAATCTATAAATAAGACCCTAACCTACCCTAAATCATCATTATTCATTCATACAACTAAACTATGGCAAAATCAATCCTCTCATGGCCTCCACTCTCTTCATAAAATTCCTAAATAAATTCCTAAGTGATTTTCCATGCATACAAGTGTTTTCAAACTTGTATGAGCATCATTAGCTTGCATTCAAGTCAAGTTTATATATTTGCATCATAAAGAAAGAGTCTTGATCATTTTGGCTCAAGGATTTTGCTTGCATTTTGGGTTTAATTGATTTCATAAGGGCTTTGTCATATTTTTGTGACTTCTTAAGCATTGTAAGCCCTATTCTACTTTCATACTTAAACTCTAAAGTTAAATGTATGATATGCAAGTTTATCATGTTGTGATATGCAAGTTTATATGCAAGTTTATCATGTTGTGATATGCAAGTTTATATGCAAGTATGCCAAGTTATGTTATGCAAGTTTGGGTTGAACATTTTGTTCATGCTATCATGTTATGCAAGCTTATTTTGGGTTTATGAACATAAAGCTTTAAGCTTTATGCCAAAGGTTGCATTTTAGCAACATGTAAGTTATCATATCTCTTATGATAACTTGCATGTGAGGCTAAATGCGAACTTATGGCCATCTCTACATGTCATTTAGCACCATGTATCACCAATATGCTAAGTTTGGTTTTATGCATGCTTTTGAGGCCTAAAAATGTAATATGCAAGTGTATGAACATATGAACATTTCATATGCCACCATGTTAAGCTTGTGGCTTCAATACCTTTATGTCATGATTATGCCAAGTTCCCTCTTTCTATCCTTTATGCGCTATTGCGATATGTAAGCGATGGGATTGCGTTTGGGGTTGGGTAAACTTAAAAGACATAAAACATAAGCTTGGGAATTTACCTATTAAGTTAGGTCTACCCATTGGGAATTTACCTATTAAGTTAGGTCTACCCAATTGCTTGAAAACTTGTAACATGTTTTGGAAACATGATGGACATGACACTTAGAAAAGATAAGTGTGGCCAACTCGAGGTTGGGTTGAGTTTGTAGCGTAAACCTACCCGGAACCGACCGGCTTAACTAGTTGCTACAAACAATAGGACCCAATGTGAGAAGTTGGTCATGTTGTACCTTGAACCCGAGGTTAGACCAAGTTGTGGTGTAAAGCTACCCGGACCCGCCCGGCTTAACTAGTAACCACAACAAGGTCTAATGTGAGAGGTTAAGGCGCATTAAATTAATTAATGCCTCGTGATTAGGGTTAAGTCATGGTCCACTTAATACTTAACCAATTTGGGCTTGGTAGATTAATCGGGGTTAAGTCGTGAACTCATCGTTACACTTAACCAAGTTAATCCAGGATTAGCAAGAGGGTTAAACCGTACCTAACCCACTAGAAAAATCCTAGCAATGGGGGCCCACTCCAGCAGTAATCCCAAGTTAGTATCATCATGACCCTAGGGACTAGGCTAGGGTGGGGGCACGATTACTGGACTGGAGGTAAGTGACCAAAAGCGACGGCAGAGGGTACGCCGGTGTAGTTCCGGGCGGACTCTGGTCGTGCACATAGTCCGTAGCCGGAGAAAACATGCACGGGTACCAGTAGATCGGGACTGTGCACTCATGTTCATGGTGTCCAGGGGTTGACACCCTAGGGCTTGATACACCCGAAGGGTGGACCCGGCACAGTTCGACTACAATTATGATTGGGCCGTATTGACACCAACACGTGACGAGTTAGGCTTAGGGAGCCGATCGACTAGACCGTTTGGTTGGACCTTGATTAGGGTCATTTCATGTTATTGGGCCAAAGCTTGGGCCAAGGGATCAATACTTGTTTATTCAAGTCATGTTAGTTTGCTAGTACACCTGTGGTGCAAAACCTTAATCCTGATTATGCGATGACACCTTTATCTACCTTGTTAGTTAATCATCATGCTAGTATATTGTTATCCTTATGCTCATCCCTGCTGCTCATGCCAGTTAACTTTATCAGTTTACATTGATTGTAGTAGGGCTTACTCAGTCTTTTTGACTGACCTGTTTTCTTTCGCCTCTTTTCTTCTGTTCCCCCCCCAGGTTCTCAGGGAGGGAATACTGGAGCTTAGCTTGGATTTCGGATTGCTTGCTTGTGGGATTTCAACTCATGTACGGTTTCGACATGAAGCTAGCTATGGTTACCACTTAATTGGGGATAGCACTTATTTATTTCAGTTTTTCAGTTGAAGTTGTTTTATCTAGACTTGTTTATTTGGAAAGCTATGTTGTACCAGACTTGTTTTGAAATGTTTTGAAATCTTCCGCTGTTTTATCTATGTTATTTACTCTGTTTACATATATACATATGTTCTTGTTCTGCCTTGATATATCATTATGCATGTTTACCTGATTCAAACGCCCCTCCAAAGTCAGAGTGCTTGCAAGAGCCACCCTGGTGGAGGTGGGGTGTTACATTTGGTATCAGAGCATATGGTACGAGAAGGAACAAAAAGGCTTTTAGAAAACTTTTGGAAAACTATTTTCAAAACCAAGTATAAAGTATTTTCCAAAGAAAAGTCTAGTTTATTTTAAAGGCTATTCCCCAAAAAGCCATTAGCAAAATTCCTTCGTTTTTCTCCATTCTGAATCTGTCTTTTTCTTCGTTTTCAGTATGGCCGATAACTTTGCTATTCTGGTGGGAGTACACGTACATGTTTGGTATAGGAGACTTTTGGAGGCTAGGGCGACCGAAGCCGGCCCCGCAGATGTTCCTCCACCTCCTCCTCCGGTAGTTAATGTTCCTCCTCCTCCTCCTCCGGTGGTTAATGTTCCTCCTCCTCCTGTCCCTGAGGTTCCTCTTCCTCCTCCCCCTCAGCATCCTCAAGTGGACTTCGCAAAGACTTGCAAAGATTTCAAAGCAATAGGTGGCAAGAACTTTCAAGGCACTGAGACTTTTGTAGAGGCCAGAAATTGGTTGAAAGAGACCGAGGATTTGTTTGCTATCTTTGGGTTAGACGATCAGAGGAAGCTCTTGTTGGCGGTTTGGCTTATGAAGGATGAAGCCGCTTATTGGTGGGAAGTCACCAATGGTACTAGGCATGTTGAGACTTGGGCCGATTTCAGGGCAAGGTTCATGCTTAAGTTTCTATCTTCTGCTGAGGAGAATCTGCAAATGGAGAGGTTCATAACTTTGAAACAAGGAGATATGTATGTCAAAGAATATGTGAACAAGTTCAATCAGTTAGCTCGTTTTGGCTTGGATATGGTGAATACTCCTCAGAAGAAGGCTCTTCGTTTTGCTAGAGGATTGAATGAGCCGTTGCAGGGATTGGCTATGTCACATATTCCCCATGGGGCCACGTTTGAGAGTTTGGTTGATATGGCGTTACTTCAGGGAGATGTCAAGAAAGAAACCAAGATGAATGATACTCAAGCCAAGAAGACTGATTCCCAGGGAAAAGGAAATCAGGGTAATCCAAGTGGTCAGAGCAGTCAAGGCAATCAGAACAAGAACAAGAGTCAAGGCAACAAGGGGAACAACAACAAGAGCAATAACAACAAGGGCAAGAACAACAAGGGGAAGTGCCATTATTGCGGTTCAGTTGGGCATCTTATTAAGGATTGTAAGAAGAGGAAAAGGAAGAATGGTGAATGCTTCTTCTGCGGTGAGACTGGACATTTCAGTAAGGACTGCCCGAGGAAGCAAGGGCAAGGCCAGGGTCAGACTCAACGTGCTGGACCTTCAGGAGGGCAAGTTCATGCTCTCAATGTCGCTCCATTTCCCGATCGAGGTAGTATTTCTGTTGAGAGCCTTGTATATATTTCTTATTTTCCAGTTCGTACCTTGTTTGATTCTGGTGCATCGCATAGCTTTATCTCATCTGATCTTGTTGATAGTTTGCACCTTAGTACTAGCTTGGTAGATGATCCCGTCTGTGTCTCAAATCCTATTGGGGGTTCCGCCCATTTGTCTATGATATGTGGGGATTTGAGGATCCCTATACTGAGTGTAGAGTTCTTGTGCAGTGCTTATGTTCTTGGTTTTAGGGGATACGGATTGATATTGGGCATGGATTGGCTGTCCAGATATGGAGCCATTCTTGATTGTGAGCATAGGGTTGTGAGGCTCGTGACTCGCCTCGGAAACACCCTAGAGATTTCTTGTGATCCGAGAGGTCCCGTCATGTTGTGCTATCTGGAATCACTCGACTCGTCAATGGAAACTCTTCAGTCTGTGAGAGTGGTTCGAGAGTATCCGGATGTTTTCGATGAAGTTAGGGGGTTGCCCCCTAAGCGAGAGATTGATTTCCGCATTTATCTGGTGGATAATGCAAAGCCTGTTTCTTTGCCCGTTCGGCACATGGCTCCGCGTGAAAGGCGGGAGCTAAGTAAGCAAGTGAAAGAGTTGCTTGAGAAGAACTTCATTAGACGAAGTATATCTGAATGGGGAGCGCCTGTGGTATTTGCTACCAAGGCGGATGGTTCTCTCCGACTTTGCGTTGACTATCGAGAGTTGAATAAGCTGACTAAGAAGAACAGACACCCGTTACCGAGGATTGATGATCTCTTTGACCAGCTTGTCGGTGCTTCTGTTTTCTCTCAGCTTGATCTTGCTACGGGGTTCCATCAGCTCAGGGTAGCTGAAGATAGTATAGACAAGACTGCGTTCAGAACTCCAGATGGATTCTTCGAATGGCTTATCATGCCGTTCGGCTTGACTAATGCACCCGCATATTTCGTGGACTTGATGAGTAGGGTGTTCAGGGAGTTCTTGAACAAGTTTGTCGTGGTCTTCGTAGATGATATTCTGATCTTCTCTAAGGATGAGGAAGAGCACGCAAGGCATCTCATGGAGGTGATGGATACGCTTAGAGCGCATCAGTTGAAGGCCAAGTTCTCCAAGTGTCACTTTTGGAGAAGGGAAGTTAGATTCCTTGGGCATATAGTATCTAAGCAAGGCTTAGCGGCGGATCCCGCTAAGGTAGTGGAAGTTCAGGATTGGAAGACTCCAAGGAATGCAACCGAAGTGAGAAGTTTTCTAGGTCTTGCGGGTTTTTACCGGAAGTTCATCAAGGACTTCGCAAAGATATCCGCTCCTCTCACTAAATTGACGAAGAAGAATTTAGTTTTTGCTTGGAGCATAGAATGCGAGCTTGCTTTTCAGAAGCTCAAGAGAGCCCTCACATCAGCACCTGTTCTAGCTTTGCCCGATGGAGGGAAGTTATTTACCGTATACACCGATGCATGTGGCACGGGGTTAGGAGCTGTTCTTATGCAAGAAGGAAGAGTGATATGCTTTGGCGGTAGACAACTCAAAGTGCATGAGAAGAGTTATCCCACTCATGACTTAGAGTTGGCAGCAATAGTATATGCACTCAAGGCTTGGTGCCATTATCTTCTGGGAGAAATATTTGAGCTTTATACCGATCACAAGTCATTGAAGTATCTCTTTTCTCAGAAGGATCTGAATCTGAGGCAACAAAGATGGATGGAATTCTTGGCGTCCTACGATTTTGAGATAGCTTATACCCCTGGCAAGGGGAATGTGGTAGCAGATGCATTGAGTAGAAGAAGGTTGACCCTAAGTCCTCTATTCGTTGAGATGAAGAATTTAGAGTATGTGGCAACCTTTGATTTCTCTTTGGCGATTGAGTCGATGACCGGTTCTTTAGCATCTCTGGAACTCAGACCTACCCTTCTTGATCAAGTTGGGGCTTCGCAGAGAGAAGACCCTCAGATAGTTGAGATTATGGATAAGCTAATTCGAGGAGAGACGTGTAGTCATCTCGCTCGATATTCTATTGATGACAAGGGTTGGCTGAGGAGAGACGGAAGGTTATGTGTTCCAATGGTAGAAGATCTAGTAAGAAGAGTTCTTGAGGAAGTGCATCGCTCTAAGTTGACTATACATCCGGGTGGAGATAAGATGTATAAAGATATGAAGCGCATTTTCTTTTGGCCTGGGATGAAGAAGGATGTGGCAGAATTTGTCTCTAGATGTATCATTTGCCAGCAAGTTAAGGCCGAGTCGAAGAAGCCCGGTGAGCTATTGCATCCTCTAGACGTTCCACTATGGAAGTGGGAGAGTATTTCCATGGATTTTATCGATGGGCTACCAAGGTCAAGGAAAGGGAATACGAGCATTTGGGTTATTGTGGATAGACTTACGAAGAGTGCTCATTTCATTCCGGTGAAGAGCAAGAGGACCGCATCTTGGCTAGCGTCTGTATATCTTCGTGAGATTGTGAGACTACATGGAGTCCCTTCTAGTATAGTCAGTGACCGTGACCCAATCTTTACAAGTCAATTCTGGAATAGCTTTCAAGAAGCTATGGGCACAAGGTTGAATCTAAGTACGGCTTATCACCCACAGACGGACGGTCAAACCGAAAGGGTGAATAGGGTACTCGAGGATCTGTTGAGGCTTTGTATTCTGGATTTTGGTGGTACTTGGGAAGACCATCTTCCTCTTGTTGAGTTTGCATATAATAACAGTTATCAGGCAAGCATAGGGATGGCACCATTTGAAGCTTTATATGGGAGGCCGTGCAAGTCGCCTACATGTTGGTGGGAGACTACAGATGAGCTTATACTTGGGCCTGATATGATCAGAGATACATCCGAGAAGATCGAGTTGATTCGGAGACGGATGAAAGCGGCCCAAGACCGACAGAAATCCTATGCTGATAAGCGAAGAACGGATTTGGAGTTTGATGTTGGGGATATGGTTTTCGTGAAGGTTTCTCCTTTGCAGAATGTGGTCCGATTTGGAGCTGTTGGGAAGTTGGCACCGAGGTTTGTTGGACCATTCCCTATTATAGAGAAGATCGGGCAGATGGCTTATAGAGTGAAGTTGCCCGAGAAGCTTGCTGGAGTACACGATGTTTTTCATGTCTCGCATCTCCGGAAGTGTTTACATGAATCAACAGAGGTTGTTGAGCCAAGTGTTCTAAAAGATGTAGAAGTGGAGAAAGAGGCTACCTTGAGGAGAGCTCCGATTCGTATCTTGGGGACGGAGACCAAGAAGCTAAGGAATCGAGAGGTCAAATTGGTGAAGGTTCAATGGGGTGAAGCCGAAGAAGACGCAACTTGGGAAACCGAGGAGAAGATGCGTGGGCTTTATCCATTCCTTTTTGAGGGTACACTCTCAATCTCTTTTCTTTGTTAGCATATCTTTCTCTTTGCTATCCATGTTTATCTAGTTTATCGTGTTAATCTTGTCATGAGAACCTTAGGTAGAAACCCTTTGGATGAAACATGTGTTTGAAACATGTTATGCTTGATGGTTGCAAGTGGTTGCAAGTGTTTGCAAGTGGATACTCGTGGATGCATAATACACGTTAGGCACTAAGATCGGCTCACACACTTTCATACCGCATATGCATGAGTGTTTATGCTTATTCATGGATGAAAACTTGTTATGCTATCACATGGATGTTGCATATGGATGAATGTTATGTGCACTCATGTAGAGATTATAAATTATGTTAGGAATTTGCATACATATGGACTCATTTCACTAACATATTTTGCATTAAGGGGGTTTACTGAATCAGTAACCTCCTGATTTTCGCATTAGATAAGTACATATACACACACCTTTGCATATGATCATACAGAATTTAGAACCTTTTAAGGACAATGATTGCTCGTGGATGATGTTTTGAGTAGATGGATGATGGATGGTAGGATACGTTCTTCCTAACTTGGAGATTTCGGGGACGAAATCCTTTAAGGAGGGAAGAATGTAACAACCCGTATTTTTGAATAACATGTTATAACATAAATGGAGGCAGAATTAAACTGTAAAATCTGAATCAAGGGAAACGGGCTATGCCATTGCGTTCGTCTCGGAAAAATACGCGAAATAGAGTCCGAGTTTTCGAAAATCGGAATCCGTCTGACCAAGATATGGCCTCGCGAAGTTTCACGAAAAATTCCCAAATTAAAGTATACTTAATTAAGTGAAATGGGTTGCGCAGAGAAATATATATATATTGATATATATATATATATAATTGAAAATTAAATAAATAAATATGCAAAAATGTTCAAAACAACGAATTGGGAGAGGGGAATAACCGAACCGGCCGATTTTTGAGGTCGACCCGAGCTCGCTGGGTCGACTAGGGGTTAATCCAGGGTGTTTGGCTGTCAACCCGTGGGCCGATTCGCTCAAATGCAGATTTTGCATTTGAATGGTTCTCATGGTTCATCTTTAATCTAAAGGCCCTAGATGGTTCCTACACTTGACTTCTTCCCCAAGACATGCTTTGATGGCTTGGATTGAATCTAGGTTTAATCCTATGGCCTAAAACACTTGCCTAATCTATAAATAAGACCCTAACCTACCCTAAATCATCATTATTCATTCATACAACTAAACTATGGCAAAATCAATCCTCTCATGGCCTCCACTCTCTTCATAAAATTCCTAAATAAATTCCTAAGTGATTTTCCATGCATACAAGTGTTTTCAAACTTGTATGAGCATCATTAGCTTGCATTCAAGTCAAGTTTATATATTTGCATCATAAAGAAAGAGTCTTGATCATTTTGGCTCAAGGATTTTGCTTGCATTTTGGGTTTAATTGATTTCATAAGGGCTTTGTCATATTTTTGTGACTTCTTAAGCATTGTAAGCCCTATTCTACTTTCATACTTAAACTCTAAAGTTAAATGTATGATATGCAAGTTTATCATGTTGTGATATGCAAGTTTATATGCAAGTTTATCATGTTGTGATATGCAAGTTTATATGCAAGTATGCCAAGTTATGTTATGCAAGTTTGGGTTGAACATTTTGTTCATGCTATCATGTTATGCAAGCTTATTTTGGGTTTATGAACATAAAGCTTTAAGCTTTATGCCAAAGGTTGCATTTTAGCAACATGTAAGTTATCATATCTCTTATGATAACTTGCATGTGAGGCTAAATGCGAACTTATGGCCATCTCTACATGTCATTTAGCACCATGTATCACCAATATGCTAAGTTTGGTTTTATGCATGCTTTTGAGGCCTAAAAATGTAATATGCAAGTGCATGAACATATGAACATTTCATATGCCACCATGTTAAGCTTGTGGCTTCAATACCTTTATGTCATGATTATGCCAAGTTCCCTCTTTCTATCCTTTATGCGCTATTGCGATATGTAAGCGATGGGATTGCGTTTGGGGTTGGGTAAACTTAAAAGACATAAAACATAAGCTTGGGAATTTACCTATTAAGTTAGGTCTACCCATTGGGAATTTACCTATTAAGTTAGGTCTACCCAATTGCTTGAAAACTTGTAACATGTTTTGGAAACATGATGGACATGACACTTAGAAAAGATAAGTGTGGCCAACTCGAGGTTGGGTTGAGTTTGTAGCGTAAACCTACCCGGAACCGACCGGCTTAACTAGTTGCTACAAACAATAGGACCCAATGTGAGAAGTTGGTCATGTTGTACCTTGAACCCGAGGTTAGACCAAGTTGTGGTGTAAAGCTACCCGGACCCGCCCGGCTTAACTAGTAACCACAACAAGGTCTAATGTGAGAGGTTAAGGCGCATTAAATTAATTAATGCCTCGTGATTAGGGTTAAGTCATGGTCCACTTAATACTTAACCAATTTGGGCTTGGTAGATTAATCGGGGTTAAGTCGTGAACTCATCGTTACACTTAACCAAGTTAATCCAGGATTAGCAAGAGGGTTAAACCGTACCTAACCCACTAGAAAAATCCTAGCAATGGGGGCCCACTCCAGCAGTAATCCCAAGTTAGTATCATCATGACCCTAGGGACTAGGCTAGGGTGGGGGCACGATTACTGGACTGGAGGTAAGTGACCAAAAGCGACGGCAGAGGGTACGCCGGTGTAGTTCCGGGCGGACTCTGGTCGTGCACATAGTCCGTAGCCGGAGAAAACATGCACGGGTACCAGTAGATCGGGACTGTGCACTCATGTTCATGGTGTCCAGGGGTTGACACCCTAGGGCTTGATACACCCGAAGGGTGGACCCGGCACAGTTCGACTACAATTATGATTGGGCCGTATTGACACCAACACGTGACGAGTTAGGCTTAGGGAGCCGATCGACTAGACCGTTTGGTTGGACCTTGTATTAGGGTCATTTCATGTTATTGGGCCAAAGCTTGGGCCAAGGGATCAATACTTGTTTATTCAAGTCATGTTAGTTTGCTAGTACACCTGTGGTGCAAAACCTTAATCCTGATTATGCGATGACACCTTTATCTTCCTTGTTAGTTAATCATCATGCTAGTATATTGTTATCCTTATGTTCATCCCTGCTGCTCATGCCAGTTAACTTTATCAGTTTACATTGATTGTAGTAGGGCTTACTCAGTCTTTTTGACTGACCTGTTTTCTTTCGCCTCTTTTCTTCCGTTCCCCCCCCCCCCCAGGTTCTCAGGGAGGGAATACTGGAGCTTAGCTTGGATTTCGGATTGCTTGCTTGTGGGATTTCAGCTCATGTACGGTTTCGACATGAAGCTAGCTATGGTTACTACTTAATTGGGGATAGCACTTATTTATTTCAGTTTTTCAGTTGAAGTTGTTTTATCTAGACTTGTTTATTTGGAAAGCTATGTTGTACCAGACTTGTTTTGAAATGTTTTGAAATCTTCCGCTGTTTTATCTATGTTATTTACTCTGTTTACATATATACATATGTTCTTGTTCTGCCTTGATATATCATTATGCATGTTTACCTGATTCAAACGCCCCTCCAAAGTCAGAGTGCTTGCAAGAGCCACCCTGGTGGAGGTGGGGTGTTACATTCAGTACATCACCGAAGATAAGTTTAATTTCTTTAAATATTATCAGTGTAACTTATATTGGTCGATCATAGTCTATGTCATGAAATTGAGAAGTGCAGAACGTGGAAAGTTGGGATCTCAAGTCATCTCTATAAATAGCTTGAAAGAACTTCCTAAAAGCTTGTGTGCAGTAGAAGCTCTAACACTATTGATTTCTTTTGTCTACAATTTTTTTTCCAATAAAATGCTGCCATGCATGTTTAGAAAGTGAGATAGTTAACTTCACAAACTTTTCGCTAGCACATGTCCTACTATTTACATAATCATATTGCTTTAACCCCGGGTGTGTGTGTGTGTGTGTGTTTATAAAATGAATTAGAGTGTTTAGTTTTGACCATATTTGGTTTTGAAAGTATTTAGTTTTCATCCTCTCAGTCATTATCCATTTGTTTTACATGAAATAATAACTCATTGATACTTCATAATATTTACACCCTTTACGATTCCATTATTGATTATTTTACCAATGATAATGTTGTTTAATAGGTTATTAACTGTATGAGTGACATAAAATCGGCTTTTTAAAAAAATTGTCTATTATTCTTTCCGTAGATGTAGTGTATAATTTATGAAATATTATTTTTGTAACTTTGTACAAATTACAAGATCATTAAAGTACCAATTTTCAAAAGTGAAAGCTCTATGTTATATGATATTACAATCAAACTAGTGCGAACCCGTGCTACGCACACGGGTATAGTTACAAATGTTAGTAGAAGTAAAGAATAAGCTTAACTTATTTTTATTATCATTATATAAAGCACTCATTATTTGATCATATGGAAGTGTTTTTACTTCAGAAAAAAATCAAACGTTAAGCAGGCCCTTTTCGTTCAGAAAGTAATAATATCGTATATTTTGTTGATGGTAGACTAAAGAATGATGTTTAAGCCTTTGAAAGAAAGAAAAAGAATAAAATTACTCAACTGCGTGTTTTTTTATTTCATATCTTCATCAGTTAAGAATGGTTTTAGAAGTAAAAAATAATTCAGCTACCAATAACAAATAACATTAACAGACTGAAACACTATTTGGTGCATATACATTAGCAAGTTTACCATTTTAGCATGTAAGGGAAAGTTATAAATCTAATCAATATTTCATTAAAGGGATATAAATCAGAATAGTCAAAGACAAACAATGTTAGCTTCATAAGATACACACACTGCACACACAAAAATTGCATTATTAATTTGTGAATTTTTTTTCAAGTATATGTAGCATAAACTGAAACTTGAACATAAAAGTAAAATAATAAATTTGAAGCTGCTGCATAATTCATTCATTTATAATGCAGTTACACACTTCACTCGTGAGTTTATTTTGAAACAAATGCCAAGGTCCAAGGGCAATGTAAACTTAACGTTGCAAAAGAAAATAAATGTACATTGGTAAAACAAAAGTACAATTGAATGGTTTGATTAGAGAAAAACGTCATGCAGAGGCCTTCTTTTTCCAAATCAGACGTAACATGCATTGCATGTGTACTACATCGATGAGTCCCATTCCATGTTAAACACAAATAACTGATCTGAATTGTATTCATGATGGATACTCGCTTGACTTTCCAAATTTTCTTGGGTCTGATAACTGGATGTTCTTCCGTTCCTACTGATTTTAATAACTTGGGCTCCAAAATGGAGGGCCTTCCAAACGATGATGATTCCATAGATGTGTCACCTGCAGAAATACCAATAGGATTTATGGAAGTTTGGGATAGACCAGGTCAAGATCATGGAAAGTTCTCTTGATCTGCCTGGTTTTCCAAAGGTCATAACTTAGCTTATTATACCTGAATTTAATAATGATCCATATCTATATCATACATGGATATACGTCACTGAGATTTATTCTCAACATACATCACTGAGATTTATTCTCAATATACTTGGATGGTGTTTGGTAAAAAAAATACAATCAACTAATCGCCGGCCCCGAATATTCCTTCTCAGTCGAAACTTTCCTTATGCCATCTCCAATACCTATTTGCATAAAAGCAACCAGTAAATAGTAAATGAATTATTATTTTTCAAAAGCTAGAAAATTATTACTATAAAAGCTTTGAACCCCATTTTTGCAAAGCTAAACAAAACCTTAGAAAAGTCAAAATGAATAGGCTGAAATACTTGCCTAGTTTGAAACTGAATTTTTTGCTTTAAATACTATTTGTTTTAAAATGTAAATTCACCATGGATGTCTGACCACTTTTGCTCTTTAAATACAAAATGATTTAACTTCATCACAACATGTTCATTCGAATTTGCAATAGTGTTCGTTTAATCCAAATGCAGTGGTACATTCTTTACTCACTAATTAAGTGCTGAATTTGACGACTGTTCAGACTTGTGGGTAGAACTATGATAACTTCCATTGACATTCTTAAAAGCTATATTTTGTTTTGATCTTACATGCTTAGGTGCATATTTTAACTATGATAACTTCCATTGACATGATTCCTTTTTTATTATTGCATCGGCAAATAGCTGTACACACTTCCAAGGCAATAAACATATCTACGAAATCCGGAATTCCTCGGTTACACTCAATTTTCATTCTTTATTTATATGCAACAAAAAAACCCAATCCATATAATGGATAGTATCATTTAGTTAATGAAAATGGTAAACGTCAAATGGATTCTAAATTTATTTGGACTGCCTCAATCAAAAGTCATAGAAGGCAGCAACCATGTTGATGGAAAAAGTAAAAAAAAATGCTGTGTACCTTTGAGGTTAAAGTGGTGCGGGGTCATTAAGCTGTAAAAGCATTCTGTGTCCATTGCAAGGAATAGGCCATTTGCATCAGTGTCGATGATTATTTGGAATGAAGATAATATAGGTGAAACAACGCTAATTCTCAAATTTCACTACTATATAATGATTCTAAAAGGAGGAAAAAAATAATATAAAAATGATTTAAAAAGGAAAACAAATTTGTAATTTTGTAGTCTGATAGTTGGCATCATGATTCATCTGAGAAAACTACCACTTAATATTTCTATTAGATCAAACTGCACTTTTTACATTACAAAAATCTTTACTTTGCAAACCAAATGCTTGATGAAATATTTTCATTAACCAAAACTGTAATGACCCGCATTGGCAGAGGTATTATAATTAATTTATTTAATTATATATATAGTGATATAGTGAATTAAATGGTCGTGGAATTAAATAACTGGGAATATTTAATTAAATTAATTAATTAAATTATATATTTAATTCAGAAATAAGCAAAAATATTGGATATCACAATATTCTGTGAACGGGGTCGTCCCTTAGAATTAATTCATCTTAGAGTTGAATTAGATTGACAAATATATTCAATCGACGACAGTTTGAACGTATAATTATATTATAATTAAAATCGAGCTTGAAATGGCGCTGCAGTTCGCGATTTGGCGATTTGAACATCAACTGAATGTACAGGATTCGTTTAAAGCCGGATTTATGTGAAACAAGAAACGTGTGGAGCTGGTGGAGTATATCTTTCTAGTGGAAGAGAAAAATCGGGATTTCGTCATGTAGATTTTGATGTACGTCCAAATCAAATTTCAGAAAAGTCACTGTGGAATTCCTTTATAATTTGCGACGCTTTATTTACGTTATAAAAGGATTTTCGATATAAATTGAATATCGAGATAAATCTAAAATCTGAAATATCAAACTTTATATTCTGATATGATATTCTGGAGTTTTACGATATCATATGTGAAGATATACGATAATATAAATTTATTTATATTTAATTTAATTATATTTAAATATATTTATATATTTAAATGGGTCATCCAAAGCCTTAAAAATAGCCGGTTTTGCAAACGAAGTCGGAATTCGACGAAACTAGTTTTGTTGGATCCGCAATGTCAAATAGTTGTTAGATTTACAGTTTCGTGATTTTTAGAGTCACTGTGTGGCCATACGGATTTTTAGAATGTAAAACAGTCAGTATTTTGACGGTTAAAAATACGCTGTGTGAGCATATGAAGTCGGAATTCGACGAAACCAGTTTCGTTGGGACCGTAATGTCGAACTGTAGCTGCATGTCCAATTTGGTGATTTTTGGGTATCGTGTGCGATCGCAGGGATTTTTAAACACGAATTAACGATGGAGAATAAACCGGGAATATTCCTTCTACAAGATATCTAGATATTTATCCCCTTATAAATACAATCCCTACCCTCATTAACCTAATTCACTCGCTCATTTCTTGCTGAGAAACAACAGCCACCACAAACAACTTTCACCGTGAAACAAATGAGAATGGAAAAATCAAAAGAAAACATAATAAAATCATATAAATCCTATTGTATACATATTTGGATTCTATGAGAGTTTATCTTCAATCTGGTATGAGTTTTATCCAACTCGAAGTGATTTCTGGGATCGGGTTTTTTCAGCAAAACCTAGGGCTTGGGTTTGACGTCGATATGGTGGAGGAGGGACCACGGTGAGGTCAGCGTGTGGTTCTGGAAGGCTAGGCGCCACTGATGGTCAGTGTTTGGCGGAGTTCGGTGCCACTATGGCAGGTGCGACGCAGCAGTTCAGGGTTCTGGAGGGTCCGTCGAGCTGGGTGTTTTTGGTAGGAGAAGGGAGAGAATTGGGTGACGAGTTGATTGGTGGTGACAGCGTCGGAACCGGGTGGCCGACGTGAAGGGAGGAGGAGGTCAAAGCGCGGTCAAACGGTGAGATTGGGGTTTGGAATACTGGAATCGATTTAAGTAATTGAGGAAGAAAGGGGATTGGCCTTTTAAGGAGCGGACGGGTTAGTGGTAAATGGGCTGGAGAGTAAAGCAAAAGGTTGGGCCCAATTATATAATTAAAACGAAGTTAGTTTTTATTTAAAATTCGTACAAACTTCTTAATATCATATCTTGATCATATGTGATCGAAATTCAGCGAAACAATTTGCGTTGGGATCGTATGGACAAGAGCTTCACAATGAAGCTAACTAGAGGTGGATTGGGGCTCATTTGAATTTATGGCGAAATAAATTGTTTGATTCAAATCAAACAAACAGTTTATCGTTCTTTAACGATGAACTGCCAAAGTGGGTAAATCTCACCAACTCTGAACAGTTTATAATTTCATGTTGTATTTTTAGAACTGTTAGAAATTGTCTGATTGACTATGTGATGACTATTGATTGAACTGCTAGTCAATTAATGAAATATTATATATATATATATATATAAATATATATATATATAATATATAAACAGTTAGATAGTTATATATATTGATTCTGTTTATCAGAATAATTCATATTGAACTGAAAGTTATGACAATCATGTTGTGTAACATCTGTGGATGCAGGGAAACAGGTTGGAGGAATCCGACTGGATTCCTCAACAGTTATTTTATTATTTTTCATATATTTTAATATATGATGTGAATTATAACCTGTTGTTGATTGTGTGTGTATGGACGATATTGGACATCGAAATTTGATATGTGAAACACATAACATACTGGAAGGGTGATAAGGGAATTTTCAAAGTGATATTGAAAACAGAATATTTATAATCTGGAATATTTATAAATAAGAAATATTTATAAATTTGAATATTTATAAATAGGAGATATTCAAAAAGGAAATAATTTCAAACCATTTTCTTTTTGAATGGAAAGGCCTGTGTGGCGGGTTTGGGGATTTTCCCGATGCTCCCGTTACAAAGGAGGTTATGGCGAATTTTTCAGAGAATTTAAGGAGTTAGAATATTTCAAGAATAAATTTGAAAAGAAATATTTGTAAACCATTTACAAATAGAATTGAAAAGGAAACGTTATTAAAAGGAAATCATTTTTAAAGTGTAGAACCGTTATTTAAAAGTAAATCTTTTCAAATGAGTAAAACGTTGTTAAAAGGAAATCTTTATAAAGTGAATAAAGTAAGTCGAATATTAGTTATTCGAAAGGAGTTAAATCGAATATGGTATTCGAAGGGAGTAAATCGAATATGGTATTCGAAAGTTAGTAAAACGAATATGCTATTCGAAAGGGGTTAGTCGAGTCGAGTTAGTTGAATAGAGTTAACTAGTTCAGTAGAGTTAACCAGTTCAATAGAGTTAACCAGTGAGTTAAGTAAGTCAAGTTAACCAGTTGGGTTAAGTAAGTCAAGTTAACCAGTGAGTTAAGTAAGTCAAGTTAACCAGTGAGTTAAGTAAGTCAAGTTAACCAGTTGAGTTAAGTAAGTCGAGTTAATCAAGTCGAGTTGATCGAGTTAGAGTTACTCAGTTAGAGTTAATCGATTAGAGTTAAATCGAAGGAGTTAATCGAATATAGTTTATTCGAATATAGTAAAGGAGTTAATCGAATATAGTTTATTCGAATAGAGTTAGAGGAGTTAATCAAATATAGTTTATTCGAATAGAGTTAGAGGAGTTATCGAATACAGTTTATTCGACAGGAGTCAAGTGAATGGGGTTAATCAAATAGAGTTAATCAAATAGAGTTAATCAAATAGAGTAAATCAAATAGAGTTAACCCAATAGGGTCAGTCCTATAGAGTTAATTGAAAAGAGTTAATAGAATATAGTTATTCGAAAGAAAGGTTAAGTAAGGAAGTTAGTTAAAGAAATATAAAGTGAACTTTGCCTATTTCAAGGTTAGAAGTTTTGTTCAGTTAAGGTCTGAGAGGTAGTTCTACCCCAACTTGATTGGCTTCGTTTTTAACCGAGGAATGGTTAAGGTTCGGCAGTAAAGGATGGTAAAGTGAATTTAGTAATTAAAGAAAATGGTTGAGTTGGCATAGCGATGTTTTATCTAAACATTTGTTTAATCCAAACGTAGGAGTTTGGAAATGTTTTCCAAACAAGAATCAGAAATTTTTTCTAAATACAGAAAACAAGGAATGGAAATGTTTCCAGTGTTAATAACGTATATTTTCTAAATATAGAAAATAGCAAATGTTGAATATAGGGAAACAGGAGATGTAAAATGAACTAAAGAGATAAATGTTAAATGATGTTTGTTTGATATAATTTCCATCTGGAAATATTATCGTTGTTTGCACACTTGTTTTTCTTTGATAGTTAACTCACAGACTATCGAAGTTTTGACCATTTTAACGTTGTTAATATGGAGAGACCGGTTGGATTATTATTCAAAGAGCCACTCTGTATTGGCATAAGCATTGCGAATCATTT
Organism: Allium sativum; assembly: GCA_030737875.1. Taxonomy (NCBI): domain Eukaryota; kingdom Viridiplantae; phylum Streptophyta; class Magnoliopsida; order Asparagales; family Amaryllidaceae; genus Allium; species Allium sativum. The sequence continues at coordinate 858,616,388 of CM060915.1, read as the reverse complement.
ATGCCAAAGATAATTGAAGACGGAGTAAAGTGGAAGGGTTGTTGTATAAGTCTTAGATAACAGTGACTAAGATGGATATACTGAATAGTGCCTTCGGTTTGTCCAGTCCCAGGACAACGTGTATGGACGAAGGTCTGACAGAGTATATCCAATGGATCGCGTAAGTTGATCCCTTCAAACGTATATACGTTGGTGGCGGAGGAATTCGTTTCTCTTAGCTGTATACCCGTTGTATCTTTGAGGAAATCAGTTTGTGAGTTTGCTGGTATGACGATGTGACATTTCTAAGTGAATGAAGATGGATGTCTGACAGAGTATTTCCAGACGATTACGTACATTGATTTCTTCAACCGTACCAAGAGTGGAAGCGGAGAAGGAAACTTCTTTTAGCTAACACATAATGTATTGTTGAGGACGTCAATCGGTGATTGGATGGATTTGATGATGTGGCATTTAAAGTGAATATGATGTGAAGATAAGCATAGCTTCTAGCCTCACATCCGGTAAATGACAGGAATCGGGCAGGTAGCATGGCTATGTAGGTCGCACCTATTAGGGTGTATAGTCACCTGATCTAGAGTTTCATTTATTTCTAAAAATCTATTGTTGATGCTGTCCCATTCGGGAAACGGTTGCTAATCCCAACCGTTGGTGATATACATTCGATACACTCAAGCGAAATGAGTGGTCGGTCATGTGTGGCCGGGTTGCAAGATGTTCTTGTTGAACCCAGTGTATTCCTCTCTAGAGGTACACTAGCAGAAGGTGGTTCCGTACCTTGTCATAGTTGGAAATCCATTATCCAATACGTGCTTGCGATTTTGATTGTACACCATATATGTAGAACGTGAGATGAAAGCGTTTCTGCTAGATTGATATAGATTTGTACTTAGAGATTATTATAATATCAGAATGATATTGCTTGTCAAAGATATTGGATTCTCATAAGGGAAAAACCCGTTCCGTATTCACGGCGTGGTCTTATGAGATATCATATATATGTTAAACTGTGTTAAACTATTTTACTCACACCAGTCCCATGACTGACCCGGAGTTTACTTTGTTGTTTTCCCTAAACTCTTGGGTGCCTAAATTTGTACGGGCAGTCAAGTAGTTCAGGATTTTTCAGATCTATCTAAAGGAGCTTGGAGCAGGAGGCTTCAGCGTTAGTTACCTATAGTTTATTTCCGCTGTGTTGTAAGTGTTGTACTCTGATAAGTGATATTGTATACATAACTGTTATATTTCAAAGTTATGTTATCTATTATATGTTATTCGATCCGCTGTGAGGTTCGTGTTACTCTGATGTTGTGTTCTTCTTCTTCTATTCTAAGTTTCTATCTTATATATTCTCACCCTCTAATTTCTTTCATTAATTACCGGGATTTTTCGATGTTTTGGTTATCGACATCGAGCTTATGTCGATAACCAAAGTCACCGAAAATTCGGGTCGTTACAGTTGGTATCAGAGCTTAAGTTAAGAATTACCTTGGCTCTGTGGCGTGACTCGGTAGAGATAGAGTTAGTAATACCCTAGATTGAGTTGAGTGTATATATACGAGTGTGTATTTGTATTTGATATAAAAATGGTTTTATATTGTGGAGATTCATTGGCTGAGTTGTTTATGAGTTCTGGTCGATCAGTTTGATCCACTGTATCAGTAGGAGTAAATAAATACTTGAATACGATGGACCGACACAGTATGGATATGTAATATATTATCATATATTAGATATATTGGTTGTAATTATAATCGAATGAGATTATAAAGTGAAATGGTTATATATAACCAATCAGAATCATATATGTAAAGTATATGAAATAAGATGAATTAAATATGAATTTAAATCAGATTTGGAATTAAAATAAGGAAATTTTAAGTTCTTGGGAGATTTTGAGATGTTTTCAAAATGGATATATTTAGTAAGGGTTTTGAAATGATATAGTATTGAAATCACTTGGGTCGCTGGAAAATAATTCCGATGATGACTGCACAGTATCATCGGTGTGATTTTCGAGTTATAAGTGGTGGATTACTACCAAAGATTTTAATTTGAATTGTTTTGAGTAAACAAGTTGTTTAGAAAATTCAAAGGTTTTGAATTGGCAGTAAGATTTCAAATTGATTTGAAATTTACCCAGAAATTTAAGTTCTAGAAATTAAAATTTAACTTGTGAAGTTAATTCGAATGGGATGGTAAAAGTAAATAATAAACCAGAATTTAGCTTGAGATGATAGGTTAAGAAAAACTGGAAGTGATTAGAGAATAATATGGTTTTGGATTTGAAATGATAAGTTGAGAGTTTGGAATTTGAAACTCAAATTTGAAATTGAATTCGGCTTGAATAAGCGAATGGTTGTGTTAAGAATAACTTGGTTGGAGTTGATTGGGATGGCATTTGTATATGCCGAGTTGATAATAGATGGTAGGGATATAATGATATGCCCAACAAAAAGGTACGAGTTTATATTTTATATGAGTTTGGGATTTATGAGCCGAATTGGCAAGCCGCTTGGCTGTTTGATTTTCTTTTTGGTTGAAGAAGGCCTAGAGAGGCGAGTTGTGGTTTTACCGATAGGGCTGTACAAAGGAGATTATGGCAAAATTTTCCGAAAATTTAAAGTGTTGGAAAATTTTCAGAATTTTTGAAAACTTTAGTTAGTCGGAAGGAATTAATATTTTAGTCGATATTAATTGGTTCAGTTGAAATCAGAAATAAGGGGTAAACAAATCTTAGGAATTCCAATAGGTAGGGTCGTCCTCTAACTTAGCAATTTCGAGGATGAAATTATTTTAAGTGGGGAAGAATGTAATGACCCGCATTGGCAGAGGTATTATAATTAATTTATTTAATTATATATATAGTGATATAGTGAATTAAATGGTCGTGGAATTAAATAACTGGGAATATTTAATTAAATTAAATAATTAAATTATATATTTAATTCAGAAGTAAGCAAAAATATTGGAAATCACAATATTCTGTGAACGGGGTCGTCCCTTAGATTTAATTCAGCTTAGAGTTGAATTAGATTGACAAATATATTCAATCGACGACAGTTTGAACGTATAATTATATTATAATTAAAATCGAGCTTGAAATGGCGCTGCAGTTCGCGATTTGGCGATTTGAACTTCAACTGAATGTACAGGATTCATTTTAAGCCTGATTTCTGTGAAACAAGAAACATGTGAAGCTGGTGGAGTGTATCTGTCTAGTGGAAGAGAAAAATCGGGATTTCGTCGTGTAGATTTTGATGTACGTCCAAATCAAATTTCAGAAAAGTCGCTGTGGAATTCCTTTATTATTTGCGACGCTTTATTTACGTTATAAAAGGATTTTCGATATAAATTGAATATCGAGATAAATCTAAAATCTAAAATATCAAACTGTATATGCTGATATGATATTCTGGAGCTTTACGATATCATATGTGAAGATATACGATAATATAAATTTATTTATATTTAATTTATTTATATTTAAATATATTTATATATTTAAATGGGTCATCCAAAGCCTTAAAAATAGCCGGTTTTGCAAACGAAGTCGGAATTCGATGAAACTAGTTTTGTTGGATCCGCAATGTCAAATAGTTGTTAGATTTCCAGTTTCGTGATTTTTAGAGTCACTGTGTGGTCGTACGGATTTTGAGAGTGTAAAACAGTCAGTATTTTGATGGTTAAAAATACGTTGTGTGAGCATATGAAGTCGGAATTCGACGAAACCAGTTTCGTTGGGACCGTAATGTCGAATTGTAGCTGCATGTCCAATTTGGTGATTTTTGGGTATCGTGTGCGATCGCAGGGATTTTTAAACACGAATTAACGATGGAGAATATATCGGGAATATTCCTTCTACAAGATATCTAGATATTTATCCCCTTATAAATACAATCCCTACCCTCCTTAACCTAATTCACTCGCTCATTTCTTGCTGAGAAACAACAGCCGCCACAAACAACTTTCACCGTGAAACAAATGAGAATGGAAAAATCAAAAGAAAACATAATAAAATCATATAAATCCTATTATATACATATTTGGATTCTATGAGGGTTTATCTTCAATCTGGTATGAGTTTTATCCAACTCGAAGTGATTTCTGGGATCGGGTTTTTTCAGCATAACCTAGGGCTTGGGTTTGACGTCGATATGGTGGAGGAGGGACCACGGTGAGGTCAGCGTGTGGTTCTGGAAGGCTAGGCGCCACTGATGGTCAGTGTTTGGCGGAGTTCGGTGCCACTATGGCAGGTGCGACGCAGCAGTTCGGGGTTCTGGAAGGTGCGTCGAGCTGGGTGTTTTTGGTAGGAGAAGGGAGAGAATTGGGTGATGAGTTGATTGGTGGTGACAGCGTCGGAACCGTGTGGCCGACGTGAAGGGAGGAGGAGGTCAAAGCGCGGTCAAACGGTGAGATTTGGTTTGGAATACTGGAATCGATTTAAGTAATTGAGGAAGAAAGGGGATTGGGCTTTTAAGGAGCGGACGGTTAGTGGTAAATGGGCTGGAGAGGAAAGCAAAAGGTTGGGCCCAATTATATAATTAAAACGAAGTTAGTTTTTATTTAAAATTCATACAAACTTCTTAATATCATATCTTGATCATACGTGATCGAAATTCAGCGAAACAAGTTGCGTTGGGATCGTATGCACAAGAGCTTCACAATGAAGCTAATTGGAGGTGGATTGGGGCTCGTTTGAATTTATGGCGAAATAAATTGTTTTATTCAAATCAAACAAACAGTTTATCGTTCTTTAACGATGAACTGCCAAAGTGAGTAAATCTCACCAACTCTGAACAGTTTATAATTTCATGTTGTATTTTTAGAACTGTTAGAAATTGTCTGATTGACTGTGTGATGACTGTTGATTGAACTGCTAGTCAGTTAATGAAATATTATATATATATAAATAAATATATATAATATATAAACAGTTAGATAGTTATATATATTGATTCTGTTTATCAGAATAATTCATATTGAACTGAAAGTGATGACAATCATGTTGTGTAACATCTGTGGATGCAGGGAAACAGGTTGGAGGAATCCGACTGTATTCCTCAACAGTTATTTTATTGTTTTTCATATATTTTAATATATGATGTGAATTATAACCTGTTGTTGATTGTGTGTGTATAGACGATATTGGACATCGAAATTTGATAAGAGAAACACCATAACATACCGGAAGGGTGATAAGGAAATTTTCAAAGTGATATTGAAAACAGAATATTTATAAACTGGAATATTTATAAATAAAAATATTTATAAATTTGAATATTTATAAATAGGAGATATTCAAAAAGGAAATAATTTCAAACCATTTTCTTTTTGAATGGAAAGGCCTGTGTGGCGGGTTTGGGGATTTTCCCGATGCTCCCGTTACAAAGGAGGTTATGGCGAATTTTTCAGAGAATTTAAGTAGTTCGAATATTTCAAGAATAATTTTGAAAAGAAATATTTGTAAACCATTTACAAATAGAATTGAAAAGGAAATGTTATTAAAAGGAAATCATTTTTAAAGTGTAGAACCGTTATTTAAAAGTAAATCTTTTCAAATGAATAAAACGTTGTTAAAAGGAAATCTTTATAAAGTGAATAAAGTAAATCGAATATTAGTTATTCGAAAGGAGTTAAATCGAATATGGTATTCGAAGGGAGTAAATTGAATATGGTATTCGAAAGTTAGTAAAACGAATATGCTATTCGAAAGGGGTTAGTCGAGTCGAGTTAGTTGAATAGAGTTAACTAGTTCAGTAGAGTTAACCAATTCAGTAGAGTTAACCAGTTCAATAGAGTTAGCCAGTGAGTTAAATAAGTCAAGTTAACCAGTTGGGTTAAGTATGTCAAGTTATCCAGTGAGTTAAGTAAGTCAAGTTAACCAGTGAGTTAAGGAAGTCAAGTTAACCAGTTGAGTTAAGTAAGTCGCGTTAATCAAGTCGAGTTGATCGAGTTAGAGTTACCCAGTTAGAGTTAATCGATTAGAGTTAAATCAAAGGAGTTAATCGAATATAGTTTATTCGAATATAGTAAAGGAGTTAATCAAATATAATTTATTCGAATAGAGTTAGAGGAGTTAATCGAATATAGTTTATTCGAATAGAGTTAGAGGAGTTATCGAATATAGTTTATTCGACAGGAGTTAAGTGAATGGGGTTAATCAAATAGAGTTAATCAAATAGAGTAAATCAAATAGAGTTAATCAAATAGAGTAAATCAAATAGAGTTAACCGAATAGGTTCAGTCCAATAGAGTTAATTGAAAAGAGTTAATCGAATATAGTTATTCGAAAGAAAGGTTAAGTAAGGAAGTTAGTTAAAGAAATATAAAGTGAACTTTGCCTATTTCAAGGTTAGAAGTGTTGTTCAGTTAAGGTCTGAGAGGTAGTTCTACCCCAACTTGATTGGCTTCGATTTTAACTGAGGAATGGTTAAGGTTCGGCAGTAAAGGATGGTAAAGTGAATTTAGTAATTAAAGAAAATGGTTGAGTTGGCATAGCGATGTTTTATCTAAACATTTGTTTAATCCAAACGTAGGAGTTTGGAAATGTTTTCCAAACAAGAATCAGAAATGTTTTCTAAATACAGAAAACAAGGAATGAAAATGTTTCCAGTGTTAATAACGTATATTTTCTAAATATAGAAAATAGCAAATGCTGAATATAGGGAAACAGGAGATGTAAAATGAACTAAAGAGATAAATGTTAAATGATGTTTGTTTGATATAATTTCCATCTGGAAATAATATCGTTGTTTGCACACTTGTTTTTCTTTGATAGTTAACTCACAGACTATCGAAGTTTTGACCATTTTAACGTTGTTAATATGGAGAGACCGGTTGGATTATTATCCAAAGAACCACTCTGTATTGGCATAAGCATTGCGAATCATTAATGACAAAGATAATTGAAGACGGAGTAAAGTGCAAGGGCTGTTGTATAAGTCTTAGATAACAGTGACTAAGATGGATATACTGAATAGTGCCTTCGGTTTGTCCAGTCCCAGGACAACATGTATGGACAAAGGTATGATAGAGTATATCCAATGGATCGCGTAAGTTGATCCCTTCAAACGTATATACGTTGGTGGCGGAGGAATTCGTTTCTCTTAGCTGTATACCCGTTGTATCTTTGAGGAAATCAATTTGTGATTTTGCGGGTATGACGATGTGACATTTCTAAGTGAATGAAGATGGATGTCAGACAGAGTATTTCCAGATGATTACGTACATTGATTTCTTAAACCGTACCAAGAGTGGAATCGGAGAAGGAAACTTCTTTTAGCTAACACATATTGTATTTTTGAGGACGTCAATCGGTGATTGGATGGATTTGATGATGTGGCATTTAAAGTGAATCTGATGTGAAGATAAGCGTAGCTTCTAGCCTCACATCCGGTAAATGACAGAAATCGGGCAGGTAGCATGGCTATGTAGGTCGCACCTATTAGGGTGTATAATCACCTGATCTAGAGTTTCATTTATTTCTAAAAATCTATTGTTGATGCTGTTCCATTCGGGAAACGGTTGCTAATCCCAACCGTTGGTAATATACATTCGATACACTCAAGCGAAATGAGTGGTCGGTCATGTGTGGCCGGGTTGCAAGATGTTCTTGTTGAACCCAGTGTATTCCTCTCTAGAGGTATACTAGCAGAAGGTGGTTCCATACCTTGTCATAGTTGGAAATCCATTATCCAATACGTGCTTGCGATTTTGATTGTATACCATATATGTAGAACGTGAGATGAAAGCGTTTCTGCTAGATTGATATAGATTTGTACTTATACATTATTATAATATCAGAATGATACTGCTTGTCAAAGATATTGGATTCTCATAAGGGAAAAACCCGTTCTGTATTCACGGCGTGGTCTTATGAGATATCATATATATGTTAAACTGTGTTAAATTATTTTACTCACACCAGTCCCATGGCTGACCCGGAGTTTACTTTGTTGTTTTCCCTAAACTCTTGGGTGCCTAAATTTGTACGGGCAGTCAAGTAGTTCATGATTTTTCAGATCTATCTAAAGGAGCTTGGAGCAGGAGGCTTCAGCGTTAGTTAGCTATAGTTTATTTCTTCCGTGTTGTAAGTGTTGTACTCTGATAAGTGCTATTGTATACATAACTGTTATATTTCAAAGTTATGTTATCTATTATATGTTATTCGATCCGTTGTGAGGTTCGTGTTACTCTGATGTTGTGTTCTTCTTCTTCTTCTATTCTAAGTTTGTATCTTATCTATTCTCACCCTCTAATTTCTTTCATTAATTACCGGGATTTTTCGATGTTTTGGTTATCGACATCGAGCTTATGTCGATAACCAAAGTCGCCGAAAATCCGGGTCGTTACAAAAACATATACGGACAGTAACCGCATATTAACAAAATATCAAATAATAAAATGGTTGAGAAGGCACTTATAACAGCTAGAAAAATAAATATCTGATCATATCATAAAACAATTTTTTCCCTATACACACACACACACACACACATATATATATATATATATATATATATATATATATATATAGGGGAGAGTTCCGCTACACCTCTTATATTGCACGTGAACTCTCCCCCTGAATATCAGCCACCCATTCCCCCACTTATTCTCTCTCTTCGAATATTCAAATGGGAAGAGAGAGAATAAGTGGAGGGAATGGGTGGTATATATATATATATATATATATATATAAGAGTAATCTTCCAAATATATACACCTTCCAGATTAACATACCACCCCTTTCAAATTAGCATACCACCATCAAAAGAAATAAGGACATATATGAAATAATAGTTTTTTTTATTCATATGCATGTACATATATTTAAAAATTATTGTTAAAAATCAAATACTTTTCACTACAAATCCAGCGGCATTCCTAACTATTAGTTGCATTATAGTTCAAAGCCACCTCACGTGGCCTGCAAATGCATAACTTTTTTGTGTTAATGTAAAGTGTGCTTATAGTGTGTAAACAGAATGTAAGAGCAATCATAAAGCTGACCATATGATAATATAATGACTACCATGTGAACTGCTAATACATGGAAATGGTGTTTAAGCAAGTAAAATGAGATTGAAATGTGTAGTTAATGTCTCTCATTTTGAATTCGAAGAACATATAGTTTGCGTAATATGTGCATACAAAATGTTAATGGATTCAAAATTATGTCAATTATTCTTACAGCACACCCCATAAATTTTCTAAAATTTTATATTCTATGAGGGGTGTAAATCATACAGGCTATCGCAAATTATTTATGCTATAATTTTATTTTTAAATAATTATAAGTGTTTACGGTACATTAAGTTTGCAATAACAAAATTTTGAATACTAAATAAGAAGTCAAAATTTTAATACATCGTATATTACTAATAGAGATAATCTAATTTCATATTAGTAGTAAATATTAGGATATATACACACACAAATAAATATTATACAGTTGCAAAGGGAAAGATTGAGTTAGGATGAGTTAATCCAAGATTGAAAATAATAACAATAAATAACCATTGGATGCACAATCTAACAATTTTATCATATGCAAATTATCTCATTGTTTATAGTTATGATCATCACTACTATACCTGTGTACACATATGTTTTTTCATTGAAAGGCAAAGTTACAAACTGAAATAGCATAAGTTATTATAAATTTATGCCCAACCAAACTTGTATTCGACAATGTAGCTTAATAACTTACAGCCTTATTTAAAAAAATGTTTGTCAGGAATTTAATAGCTAAGGCTATAAGAATTCATGAAACACATAAACAAATGGAATTTATCAAATATAATGTTGAATAAAGCAAGTAGAAACCATCTTGAAACCAATTCAACAAAGAGCTGGCATAGATACATAACTATACATAGCTTAATTTGGAAATATGAATTAACAGATATTAGTAAAAACCTAAAAAATTAAATTGTACTGACCATTATATTCTCATGATAAATATACCTTTCACTTGTTCTAATATGTTAGAATGAAAATAATAGAAATCTTTAAAATTGCATGTGAATATAATCAACTTTTAAATTTTTAAGTTTTAAATATACACTTCCAGTGTTAGATATTGTTACAATAATAAATTGTTGTTTTTTATGCTACAAAATACTCAAATATAATTTAGTTTTGGAATCGCATATAAATTTGTCTTTCATGCACCAGTATATAAAATTTCTTTGTTTGCTACTTTTCTTATATCTAATATTGGAATGAAAAAGTCTTCCAATTTGGTAAGAAAAAGAAAATAAACAAAACACAATTCACCTAAAAGGTCAGAATGTTGTTTGTTTTTTGGTTTGGTATGTTCAGAAGCAAATTAGACATATTAAACCACTGTACTACTATATTAAAACATATTTACATATAAACAGAAAATGAAAACGAAAATTTTACCTTAAACGAAATATACAAAAAAAAATACAATAGGCATAACCAATTTAAATTCTTATCGACCGCTAGACAAAAACTTCATCTCCTCTAATTCTACATATTTACAAACAATAATGTAAGGAGAAATTAGCATCAAAGCTTTGACTCAATAGGTTAAAATCAATATACGAGTGAGTTAAATAGTATAATACACTACAAAACATAAATGTAATGGGAAAAACCTACAATTTGTTTTTTCACATAACTCTATTCTAGTTTTTGCACATCTTGATGCTGTTGTTTAGTTTAAAAAATCATTTACTTACGCGAGAGATAAATTTATGTATTGATCTCTATCCCTTTATGAAATGAAATGGAGTAGGAGCAGGTTAGAGTTAAAGAACGATGGATAATACATTACTTACATAATGGAAGATAGAAATAAATAGCTAATCGTTAATGATATTAAATACATAAATAAAGAAGCAAATGCATGGTTAAAGAAAACGTGGAACAGTGGACATGTTGAACAACTAACAACGTAAGAACAACCATATACGTTTCGGCAAAGTTCAATGGTTTGATAGTTCCTAAAACACTTAATGCTTTGCAGATGAAATATACTTCTTGAAAGCTTCTAGCGACTTATTATACCCATCTATAGGTCTACACACACTATAAAATAGTTTCATGAGATGATAATACTGGATAAAAATATTAAAAAAACTTGAGAATAAATAAAAATTGATTAAATAAATATTTAAAATATCATTTGACAGAGGTAGACCGTTGTCCAATAATTTAGTTAGATGCAAATAATTTTCCTTCTCCATTTAGAGAAAGGAGCACATATGTGATAAGGTTCATCAGTAACTTTCATATTGTAAAGGTGTAAGGGCTTCAGCTCATCCATTATTATGAAAATGATACATAACCAAATCAAAACCAAGCAAATAAACTTCATAAATATTCTACAAAGCGGAGTAAGAACCCAATTTCATTATTTAATGGTGCAAACCAAATTAATTGTAACATTAGCTCATATTTACACATGGAAAAATTGTGCATAGATGCATAAAGCATAAAACTTATCCATGGCATTAAAGGAAAAGGAAAAGGAAAATGATGGAATGGTTACCTTACATCTCGTAGATTAAATGTCATATAGCATCATAACTATGACCGCTAAAGTACCATCATATCCACATGCTTATGTATCCTGCAATTTGGAAAATAGGGAAATAGAAGTAGAATGAAACACATAATTAACTAAGATCCTAATGACACCAAGATTAATATTTAACAACTTTCACACTCATGATACCCAATCCAAATTGAAATAAATTCCCTATCTGAAAGCAGTAAATGCTCAGACTATCGCCAGCTGTATGAAGTATTGGAAAAGATGCAATACCTGAGCTAGAGGTAATAGCTTAATGAGGAAACATGTTTTTGCACTACATAAGTTCCAATTTAAAATTACAAAATATTTAATAGACAACAGTAATATGCATAAACAAAATCATATAATATGCACAAAATCTAAAAATAATAACTTGATTTAGGCAACACACAAAACAGACCTATAAACTATAATGTAAAGTTTAATCATATCACTGGAACTGCATAACTTTACAAATATAAGGAAAAAACAATTCAAAATTAAAGCCTACGTCCTGAAGAGTGGATATTTTATAACTTTTCATTAAAGATAATCTGTAACATAATACGTGTTGCAATTATGTTATTAAGTATCATCACCATTAGTCTACTTAAAGCCGCTTTCATTATTATATATCGTCATCTGATGGCTATAAGTATATTCAAATGTGCCCTACTAAAATAACTATGACCAAATAATTGTTGTGTTTATTCAAGTACTTATAGTTTATAGGACAATAATTTCGTTACAATATTTGAATTTACCAGTTCGGATCCAGTTTAGTTTAAATGGTACAGGAAATCAGTACTTGAATCAATGAGGCGCTTGCAGATCCAAATGCGGCAAGCAGAAGAAGGTACATCACGGGGTGAACTGAAATAGGTTAAGATCAGTAGGAAAAAGAACGAAAAGGGAAAGAGGGAAAAGAGGAAGCTAACTGTCTCATCCCAGGGTGAGCTAGTTGACTGTGTAGCCGGCGTGAGGCAGAAGAGCGACAGTGGAACCAGCAAGGGGGGAAAGAATGGAAATAATATTGGTATATGTCATTATAGAAACGGCAATTTCAAATGAATATTTTGGTTTGGGTGAAACATGTCATAAACTGTTTTTTTTACATATATAGTAAAGAGGCTTTACTCTTACGTAGGGACCAAACTATACAAAAAAGTTCTAACATAAACTATTAGCTTCAATAAATAGGCAATATTAGCATACTACCTTGTAGTTGAACTTCTTGATCAAAGTACTTCACATATGGCCTGCTGTATGCCGTAGAAGAGGTTAGAACATACAAATAGCATGCACTTGTTAACTGAGTTCTAAGCGAACAAAAAAGTAGAAAAATGCTATAAAAAGGTAATAGGATAAATTTAGAGCAAAAAGTTGTACTGGTGTTAGTCAATCGCTTAGAATGCCTTAAAGAATATTTTGTTTGAAAGCAACTCCATATCTGTTAAGAAAAGAACACATGAGCTGTGTTGTTTATAAATAAAGTAATGTACCATGAATCCAAGCAAAGGAAGCAAAAAAAAAAAAAGGCTTGCAAATAGTAGTCTATCTGAACATGTAAACAAACAACAAATAATATAAAGCCTGGTTCATTTAAATATGAGTTTTCTAAAATAAGAAAGGAGGTACATGAAAAGCTTATTGGAAAGATAGTCATGTAATGCGATTACACATACATTACCATGTAGTTTGGTGAACAATTATACAAGTTATTAAGAAAGTGGTAAATAGATGCTGAACTATTGTAAAAAACAAATAACAAAAATAAGATTAAATTACTTGCTCATAAAAACATATATGCTTGGACAACAAAGATACCAAAACAAATATTAAATTAAGGTATATAAAAAAGAGTGAAAGTAGCGTGTTTTTTTTGTCAACTGGATTTGATATATCAGCAATGATATCCAGCTGAAATAAAATGTAATCTATGTTTGTTGGTCCAAGGGGTTCAAAATTCATCAACTAAAATGTCACTCATTAAGGGGAAATTTTGAGTTAATTTGATTGACTGAGATATATGCTATACAAAAGAAAATCGTAACAATGGCAACACAAATATTCCCTTAGTTGTGGTTAATATTACTAAACAGTAAACACATAAACAAATAAGTAAATGAAAGCTTGAGTAAATGGGAAAGACAGTTATCCAAAATACTTTATTATTCCTAATAATCATAAATGTAAACAAATAAAGGATTTTTATTCACGGGATGCGAGAGAAGATCAACTGGACATTGATTTTCCGAATTAGTAAAATGCGAGGGTGGGTGAACATCATGCTAGTTCGTAATTTCCTGTTAACAACAGCATGAAAACATACAATGAGAAATTTTCATGTTTGATTTCTTTGGTTTATGCACATTATGGCTCTTACCAAACAACATTAAAATCTTATCCTCCAGCGTATGTTTAGAAGTGTATTAAGGATGCCCCAACTACCTCTACAGAACGGAATGAAATAATAAGTCAACAACATACAAATTGGTGCACATTGGTAGTTTGACTTCTACAAAAAAGGTAAGCAGCCAAAACATAAGGTTGATGTATATGAAATAAGTCATGTTTAAACCAATTTTATAATATTAATAATGTTTATTTTTTAAGGTGATTTATCTCTAACATTTTCTATTAACAATATATCATTATTTGCATTCTGGTTGCGACTAAATTATTCAAATTTTCCAATTTATCTACATTTATTGCCAATTTATCGCTTGTATTTGTTATTTCATTGCTCAAAGGATATCATAGATCAATTTGAAGTTGTACCTATATCACTGAAACTCAATATTCATATCTCTACGAACGCTTAGTTTGAAGAAACATATGTCATGATTAGTCGATCTTAGATCACTTAAACTAAGTAGTTGCCTAAATGTGGCTAGTAATAATATATTAGTAAAAAATGGGTAACAGAATCAAAACAAAGCATGGAAAAGACCATTGTAAAAAACACTTCTGCACATCAGCCGCAATTCAGATTGCAAATTTGGTATTTTACAATTTACAACATAGGCATAAAAGAGTAAAACCCAAGGTAAGAGTAAAGAAGGGAGATGTTTGTTCATGCTCATATGTGTAACAGAGTAAATTGGCAATTACGTAGTTTTTATTTTACAACATAGACATAACAGAGTAAAACCCAAGGTATCAGAGCAAAAAAAAAAAGTTCAATCTCATAGGCGCAAAACATGTAAAACTCAAATTTATAATTCTGGCATGCTAGCGTGAATACTCATTTGTCATTTATAAGCACAAAAAACAAAACAAATTCTAAAGCAAGCAATTAATTTTTATATAGTGAATGTGAATTAATCATGCTGACCTGTACAGTGTCCATATGATGCGGCGAGAGGCAGTGGAGAGAAATCAGGTTAATTGCAGCACGTCATGCGGATGAAGGAAGTAAGATTAAGAATGAGATGCCATCAGACCTGGTGACTAAACCAACTAAATCAGGAAATAAATATGTTATCAAAATTTTCAACTAACCAAAGCACACAATTTCTCCATTAAGTCAGTACGAATTATTTTTTGTACTTCAGGAATTTAGGTCCAAAATAAATGAATAAAAGAAGAATTAACTAAATGTAGGTGTAAACTTCAAAATTAAAAATTAAGTCATTAGATTTTTTTTTTTTACTTTTAAGTTAATAAATTTTTTAATCTTCAACTTGAATTGTATCACAATGTGAGTTAGCATAAGAGCAGCAGTCGTCTATTAAATTTAGCCCACTCAAAGCCAAAGTGTTAAAATGTGTTGTTGCTACAAATTTCATGGCTTGCTTTTCTGAGTTGAAACTATTTGGAATCTGAAACCATGCTAAATCAAGAAAATGAAGACAGTCAATGCCACTTAAATCAAAATCATGGTGCAGGAACTTGATTACAAACATTCATCTAATAAGTAAAATCATTTGCCTCTATACTATCAAAGTTAAAATTAGCAACTAATCATCTAATCCATATACCTTGATGAGTTGAACCTTGGCCAGATTATTCCCTTTGTAGTTACGTATACGTACATACAAATATACATGTATACATACACAAATATGTTTTCATACGGCATAATATGGGCATAGTAGATGTATGTGTGTTAAGTGGAGGGAGCCAATTTTCCCTAAAAATTAATAGCCTGGTTTCATCTCAACAGCATACTAAGTTTATCTCCAGCCAGCTAACATTAAAAGCAAAGATATATAATAGCAGGTGCAAGAAAATGTCTCTAGAATTTCCATTAATTAAAGCTTTAGTTCTCAACCCTCTATAGTTACATCTGAAGCAAAGTGGACTAATATTCTCAAACGCAAGGCGGCACCGAGTCCTCCTTAACAGATTGAGCCTCTAAATATGAATACAAACACGAATACTTAGGCAACATTAGCTGAAATCTAGATTATTAAAAAAAAGTTAGATTTGATAAAATTATTTGAGTGATCACTCAAATGATAATAATTACGATTTCATAACGGTCGGGGATGAACATCTAATGCATGTATAAAACCATCGAAGGAAAGTCAGCATGCACAAAGGTCGGAGATCAAGCACAAACAATATCGGGTAAATCGGGAGAAGAAGCATTTGTACCTGTCGCAGGGTGGAGGAGGAGGGCAGCCATGGCAAAGAGAGCAGGTGATCGACGGCGCGGTCTGGGAAGCAGCCATCCTCTGAAGGTAGAGAACGGTAGCTACCAGAATCGAGGCACAATGGAAGTTTGGTTCGCACCGACGACTGGGTAGATCGAAACGGGGCGGACCGGCACTTGCGGCGCAGGCAATGAGAAGGGAAGCGGAGCGATTTTTGGGTTCTAAAACGAAAAGGGGAGGGGAGCCATTTTTGGATAAAAAAGATCTGCAGGTAAAATGAGAAGAGAAGGGGAGCAGCTGATGTTGTATACGGTAAATGGTAATGCGCGTCGCCTGGTATTAGATTTGTCATGGAACTGAGGCTGAACGATTGAATTTTCGGACAGATGGCTCAATCATATTTTTTTTGACAAAAGTGAAACTGAAAAACCTTCAAGCAAAGATTGTGCTTTCATATAAGATAATAGATATTAAACTTTATCACTATAATGAAATTTAGTCGTTCTTAAAGAAAAGACCATAGAACTATATAAAGTAAACAACGCAAATCTTCAGTATATAGTTACTGGATTGGTTCTTGGTTCTGTTATTTAAAAGCAGGAGTAGCTCAAAAATTCAAATCGTTGATGCTATGGCTATCTTCAGTTAGCTGCTCAAATTAATATTGATTGTCATTATTCTTCTTCGTTTGGCTTCCACTTTAACTTTTTCTTACAAAGCCACTCCTTTTCGACCAATCTACTTCGGTTAGATCCCTTCATTTCTCTTTAGTCTTCAATCTTCTTCATTTGCAAAAGGGGACTTTTAAGTACACTCTTTGGGTTATGGAGCAACATCGAAAGGTTCTCATTGATGAGGGTAGTCATTCATTAGTTTGTGTTATGTTCGGTTGTTAGTATGGTATTGTTAAATATGACAACGAGTGCTTCTTTTTTTGATTGTAAAGAGGGATATATCTGACTGAGAAGAAAGAACAGGAATGCATTTTAAGTTTCCCAATTCAATGTAATTACTACATTATTATTTTTAAATTGTAAACTTTTGAATTTTACAGTTAATTAGTCCTATGATTCCAAGTTATAGATTGATTCTATGAACCTATCTTCCATTATATTTTATGTTTTGTTTAAATTTAATCCAAGTAATAACATGGTCTTATGAATAATTTCGTATGGTTCATTCTAAACCGGGAAAGGTCAAGGATTTAGGAGCTTATCATGAAATCTGTATTTTTATCATATTGCGTTTGTTAATTGATTTTACTATTTCATCCAAACTCCTGTAACTGCAATTTTTATCATGAGATAGTAGATGTCACCAAAAGATTTATCTGTGAGTTTATGAATTCAGATGTATGTATCTTTTAAAGAATTTTGGCATATTTGTGCTTCCCTTCTCTCATTTTTGTTTATCACGTATTCTTATTATGTTTTCTTCATATACTTTTCTTCTTAAGCGAAATCTAAAACTTTAGAAAGAAAATGCTCTCTCTGACATCAGAAAACTTATGATGATGGAATACTCTGGGATTTGTAAGCAAAAAACTCTTTCCTGTATCCCAAACATGTTCTAAATGTCGTGCTCAAACGTCATTGGATTTGAATACATGCATTGCTTCAAATTTTATGTGAATGCATTCTGAAAAGAAATTAAAGAAAAACACATAAACATATGAGCTAATTCTACACCATAAATACATGCATTGAGTCAATCTTTTGTACTTCTTCAGGGCATGCGTTCTACACCATCTCCATTTGAGGTTTCACTGGGCAGCAACACGTGTTTGTATTGCAACAAATACAAGAATATTCGAATATTCTTGACTATAAAGCAGCGGAAAGGCAATGAAAGCAGATAATACATGTTCAGTGTGAGTTTTTTTATGAATTGATAGAGTTGAGTTACATAGTCAGTGATTGGAGTGACATTTTGTATAGTAAGATCTAGGATGTCTAACTTAGTTGTTAATAAATCCAATTTTTGTAGGAGGAGTTCATGACTATGTTTTACCAACAATTTTCAGAACTGGTTTTGTTATTCACATTCCTTTTTCAACTTGTCATTTTTGTTGATTTATATCTTCTTATGATCATATTTATGAGATACTTCTGTCTAGCATAGCCATAAAAGGATCGTCTAATCCTAATTTATTTATTTTTATTTTTTATACATCAAAAGAGTGCACAAATCTAAGATGGATATGCATTATACTATGAAACTACCACGTATGATGCTATTTTGTCTATTGCAGGTTCTTCCATGTTACATTTTTAAAGCTATAGCCAGGGCATTTTTATCAAGTTTAGCAAAACCAATCCATAAAGGAATATATAGCATTCCCTGTTAATCCTTATGCATATAAATTTACCTAAATTGTCTTCTATTAATTGTATCTAAAAAATGTCATTTTAAATGACTGTACAATTTTATTTGTGTTAAGCTAAAATTTCATGGGTGGCAATGCAACATTATATTTTGTTTGATGTTTGTTCTTTGAATAATAAGTCAATTATGTTTGAATCTGTGAGATCTTTTTGCTTTATGATCTCATTGCACATTTTACTACATATGATGTTTATTGGGTTAATAAATAGCAATTTGTAATATGCCAGTTATTGTGCGCGTTATTACTTGGATGTTTGGTTGAAGGCAGCCGTGCAACTGTAGAGACTGATCTAATTTGAAGCTAAATGTATTTGGAACCAACTACTTTTGGAATCATGTGTGTATATGGAAATAAATTTGAAAAAGGTGTACATAAACTAAGATATATCCATGGTCCACTCATGTTGTTGAAACTAAGCTATCTATTTTTCCGTTTTTATAAAATCGTAAAAACTGTGTGAAACTAGAAATTGGGAACGAATATACAGACATAAGCTTACCGAAACTCAGTTCACTTAAAGTCTTAATGCACATGAAACTATGTCCATTGAAAGCTTTCACATGATTTCGTACATCTTCTGTTCATTAAAACATTATTTATCTTAAAATCGGCAGGTATTTTGTAAATATTTGAAAATTTGTACATACACATTTGAAGTTCACATTTTTTCATTTTTTTCTCTCAGGAGTGGCTTGCTTTGGCTTTGGCGCATTTCATGTAACAGGCTTATATGGTCCTGGAATATGGGTGTCTGATCCTTATGGACTAACTGGAAAAGTACAATCTGTAAGTCCAGCGTGGGGCGCGGAAGGTTTTGATCCTTTTGTTCCCGGCGGAATCGCCTCTCATCATATTGCAGCAGGTACACTGGGCATATTGGCAGTCCTATTCCGTTCAAAATTTACATATTTAAGAAACTGATATATTTAAAACCTTCGCATGTTTGACATTCAATGCAATTAATCAACATGTGGTGACACAAAACTCAAATATGTATATGAAATAAGTTGGTGATGAAGTAGCGTAAATTTTCAAACTTACAATATGCATCATCTAACCAGTGCCCTGCCAAGAATAAGTAACAACATGTGATTTAATTTTGGTTTATACCATCTATATAATAAAATCCCCCCTTGGACAAACAACAAGACAAAGAGTGATTCAGATTTAATCCCGCAAAAACAAATCCACCGTCCTAATTTAAACACATCCCCTGATATTTTGATTGCCACCTCATCCGCATTTGCCTTATATTTAGTTATCACGCGTATCAATAACTTTGCTCTCCCACTTTCACATTCTTTAACTGTTTGACTATGGGAAGAGATTTGGATACCAGGATATAAATTAAATATTGGTTGACATATTTGCTTAACCACTGTTTTTATATTAAGCAATCTCATGGACACTCATATTTATGGTGACAAATTGTGGCCAGTAATTTGTATTTGACTTTAACGTAAAATAATTGCATGATTCGGTAAATCTATAATACCATAAATTATAATATGACATGGCTTTTTGACCCACTAAAATCAGCTCACATCTGACCTTTTTTTTCTTTTTGACTAAAATATTAACAAATAAGGCATAATGTTAATTCTATATTTACACAGTGCATCCGTTATTATAAGGTATAAAAAAAGAAACTATGTGAACCCATCGCTTATTAATATTGAACTACCTTTAAATTCAGAAAAAAACATGAAAAATTAAATATTAAACATCAGATATGCATGATTTCAATATGTACACTTCTGCTTGCAGCATATACACTAAAAGAAATGTATCATGTAAACATTGATGGTAAAATACATATTAACTGCAATTAGATAATTAATTCAATAGTTATATTACAGCTTATTTACAACATAAATATGCCTTTTCATGTCACATTTCCATTCAAAATCTTTCCAAACTATTCTATAAAAATGCGTAATGTTCAAAATTCCACTTATGAAGAATATAATAAAATTCCCCCTTGGACAAACAACAAGACAAAGAGTGGTTCAGATTTAATCCCGTAAAAACAAATCTACCGTCCTAATTTAAACACATCCCCTGATATTTTGATTGCCACATCATCCGCATTTGCCTTATATTTAGTTATCACGCGTATCCGTAACTTTACTCTCCCACTTTCACGTTCTTTAATTGTTTGACTATGAGAAGAGATTTGGATACCAGGAAATAAATTAAATATTGTTTGACATATTTGCTTACCCACTATTTTTATATTAAGCAATCTCATGGACACTCATATTTATGGTGACAAATTGTGGCCAATAATTTGTATTTGACTTTAACGTAAAATAATTGCATGATTCGGTAAAACTATAATACCATAAATTATAATATGAAATGGCTTTTTGACCCACAGCTCTCATCTAACCTTTTTTATTCTTTTTGACTAAAATGTTAACAAATAAGGCATAATGTTAATTCTATATTTATATAGTGCATTCGTTATTATAAGGTATAAAAAAAAGAAACTATGTGAACCCATCGCTTATTAATATTGAACTACCCTTACGTTCAGAAAAAACATGAAAAATTAAATATTAAACATCAGATATGCATGATTTCAATATGTACACTTCTGCTTGCAGCATATACACTAAAAGAAATGTATCATGTAAACATTCATGGTAAAATACATATTAACTGCAATTAAATGATTAATTCAATAGTCATATTACAGCTTATTTACAACATAAATATGCCTTTTCATGTCACATTTCCATTCAAAATCTTTCCAAACTATTCTATAAAAATGCGTAATGTTCAAAATTCCATTTATGAAGAAATGTGGGTACCAGTGAACAAATTCGTATATTAGTTGACACAATAATGTTATCCATAACAACTATATCCAAACAACTATTATATTAATAATAATACATACTTCATATCCTGTAATTTTAAATATTTTGTCATAGCTAAATTTTTTAATACATGATAAGCATCTTATTATTCTACACTTCAACTGGACTAGACTTTCTTGAAATGCAAAAATTGAATAAACAAATTAGATATTGAAATAGTGAGACTGCCCAAATGTAACAGATATTGAACAAGTAAAATTATCTTTATCATTGTTTATGTCTCAATGTCCGGCGACAAATAAGTTGTATTGATATGAGTACTAACCTATATGCCTTCTATACGTATACAGATTAATTTAGTGATTAATTCTCTTCATCATTCTAATATGAGTAAAACTCTCCTTATCATTCTAATGTTTTGATTAATTCTAAAAGCTTGCTGTGTGTATCATATGGGTTGGGTTTTAATTTTTATTTTATGACCTTTTTATGGTGCAGTATAGACAAAGTTTTAAGAAAATTAGTTTATCATGACAAATTTAGCATCTTTTCTGCATAACCAGTGAGTTTTCTTAATTGATTTTGATTTGAATCTTGTGGGCCATATTAGAATTTAGTGATTGAAACAATTATATAAAATTGAATTTGGTCATATAGACCTTTAACAGTTGTCATTGTTGATCCTTCATTATACAAATCATCTTTGAGTTAAAAAAAAGTAAAGTTTGATATCCTTTTATCACATTTTCCTTGCCTCAAGTTAATGTTTTCCAAATTAATTTTCTTAGTTGATGTTTAGTGAAGGATATAAAGAAACGCTGCATATTTTCCATATGCTTAAGTAAGAAACGCAACAGACAACTAATATACACATAAACATTGTTTTTATGCTCTTTTTTGTTGTGTAGGATAGATAAATATTGAAGTTTCAACAAATCTAGCTAATAACGGAAAATTTAGCATATTTTCTCTGTATCCATTGAATTTTTTAATTGATTCAGCTACCATAGTGATTTGTCGGCATCATTTTAGTTCATGAATACCACTGCCTTTTATCATTGCAATAATCAATATATTTTTAGAGTTTCAATTCATAAAAATGTACATTAGTTAGCATTTTGAAAACGATTATGAAATTACGTTATTCATGAATATATTAATTTATTGACAAGAGTATCATCGAAGGTAACTTTTACTGCTTTTTCAATTATTTATATAAAAGAATACTGTCTTTTGTTATAGCCAAATGCAGCTAAATTATATGTTATTAATACTGTATTATATTTCCTTAACCACATCATTCCCTGATGACGTTAAATCTCCTTAATTTTATTTTATTTCCATATGATATTTGTTATTTCTTGCAGTTTTAAATGATCAATAGTAAAGTAATTGCATTCACATTTAAGAAACTAATGTGAAAATTAGGCATAATTATGGATTGCTTTCTATAAAAATCTTTGTTAATTTAGCGTTAAGTCAGTATGAAACAATTTCAATCTCATGGGTAACTGACTACCTGCAAATCAACTTCAAATTCATTTTTGGTTAATGCGTTTTTTTTAGTAGAACAGTAAATGGTATTACAATTTTTGATTAGACAATTGTAATTTAAAGCAAGAAGATCCAGTTACATATTATAAAAGAGCAACACACCAAATTTACATTACATACTACTTAAATCTTGGTGGATCAAATGTACAGAAGTAAATTTTGTGCAAATAGCATCCTATAAAATTATCACCAATCATTGTAATATCAATGAATATTAAATGTTTACACGTGTTCATATTGAAAAGATGTTAACAAAAAAAAGAATTAATTGAAACCCATAATTTAACAAGTTTGAAAAATAATAATAATGAAATAGATGTATTCATAAAACATTCTATGGCAGTAGAACTTCTATGAAAAACAAGTCTAATTATTTGGGATGAGTGCCTATTCAACATAGATTTTATTTTGAGACAGTTGACCGTACTCATATTTCTATCATTATTGTGTTCAACCAATGCAGGTTAATACATATATGGTTGTTTAATTCATCATTTCGTACATATATCTTTTCATCAACCCAATAGAGATACATAAAATTTGATACTGTTTACACTACGTGCAAGCTGTACCTACTCGCTGTACATGCATCATTTACTTCTTGCTATAAAATTTAGTTTCTATAGTAGAATCCTAACACATACATATATCACTTACATTATATATTTTGCTATTATATGATATGTTCTCACCGCTTATTCATAAATGCAAACTACAACACTCGAAAGTTTATGCTTCCGTGCATCACAGGGGTTTCCACTCATGATACTATAAAATAGACCTCGCTATAAAATGGACAGCTTACTCAGTCTTCTGTTTGCTGTAGGTCTATAAAATTGATGGAGCTTATTAGCCCCAATTTACTCAGCAACTCAAGTATTCTCCAACTGTAACAATTTTTGGTTATAAGTTTTTATAATCCTTATTCATTTATAACAGTGTAGTCAATAGCGAATAGTGCAAAATAGCGCAAGGCTTGCGCTATTTTGCGCTATGCAATATAGCACGTGTTATTTAATCCACTTTTTTAAAAAAATAACTAATCAAGTATATTATATTTAACTGAAATTTAATTCTATGTTTTTGCATATTTCATGCCATATCCAAACCCTTCAATACTCCAAGCACAACAACTATCGTACTTTATGCGTGTACTAAATATTTGTTGATGTAAAATGCAATTATATTAGAGAAAATTTAATAATTATATATTACAAATTAAAAATAATTGA
This sequence comes from Allium sativum, assembly GCA_030737875.1. Classification (NCBI taxonomy): domain Eukaryota; kingdom Viridiplantae; phylum Streptophyta; class Magnoliopsida; order Asparagales; family Amaryllidaceae; genus Allium; species Allium sativum. The sequence continues at coordinate 858,592,242 of CM060915.1, read as the reverse complement.
TGGTTGTTTGTATTATAGAATTTAAAATCTAGTCTTATATGTGTGAATTATGATAAAATTTATTCTTGTTTTGTGAGTAATGATGATAAAATTATACAAACAAAATGCATAAAAAATACAATTTTGCATAAATTGTAAAATATTTTCTAAGGACAAGAATTAAGTAAAAATATAAACAACAAAAAGCAACAAAGTCAAAAACTATCATTATAAGTAAGTTATTTTGTGTTTAGAGATCTCCCTTAGAAGAGAAGGAAATATTTTGATGATTTAAGGGTAGCAAAAAAAAATTTGTCCAACATACTAGACATATTGGAATTGCTTTTAGATATTGCATGCATCTTTTTTCTGATAATGCTCAAACAAATAAAAGAGTCCCTATTGTTTCTAGATATTGGATCTAATAGCCTAAACCAAAGAACATAGATATAGAATGGTATATCAGGAAAATGGTCCAACCAAGTCAAGCTCTCAGTTTAAAAAAAAAATGTTAAATGCATTGATAAAACTTGATGGAACACCAGCTAAAGCAATATGCAAACCATAGAAGGAAAAAGCATACATGTAGAAATAGAAAACATTGTAGATATGGTTGCATATCAATGGGTCGGGGATTTAATTACTATACAAAATTAAAAATCAAATAGCACGCTATTATGCGCTATTCTGCGCTATGCTCTGTTTTGCCCTTCAATAAAATAACGCGTTATTTATGCACTATAGGGAACCCATGCGCTATTTTAGGCTCCATAGCGCAAAGCTTGCGCTATGTGCTATTTGGTGCTATAGCGCGCGCTTTGATAACATAGATTCATAAATTGTGATGTGTTGGACTTATCGAAAATTTAAACTGATCAAGCTTTGATAGTGAATGCACCATTAACTTGATGACTACCAACAATGAAGTACAATAGTTAATCTTAATATATTTTTTAAACATTGATGTAAATAATTTATATGTAATAAGAAACCTAAATACTTATCATTTGTTTTATTGATACTAACTAAATTTCTATTTAGCACTATGAAGTATGAACCATTTAGAATATTATACAGGGCCACCTGCCTAATAGAGCGCAAAGAAGAATTCTTGAGAGTTTTATAAATATGAACATTTTTTTCTGTAACAAAATGTGTACCTAGGGAGAAAGATTAAATTATTTTCACAGTGGATTACTCTACGGTAATATCTGCACTAAGTGGAGGTTGTTTTGACTTCTTTGTGGCTCTTTTCCTTTTCTTCTCAATTGCAGGTTCCTTGCCTTTCTGCACCTGGGCAAATGATCAAAGCACGCCAACTAGGTGCTCATTCCTATAAGCTAAATAAAATGCTTTAATCTTGAGTATTCAACTAACATGATTTGTATGCAACGTATCATATAATACTAAAATATTTTAAGAGTCATTTTCTGTTTAAAAATAAATAAATATCACTTGATATTATAACATCTTCCATACGTATTGATTTTCTACCAGCATGTTGTGAAAATAACTCTACATCTTTAGCTAGTTGTTCTGTGTCAAAAATCAAAAAATAAAAACAAAATTAACCTGTAAACAGGCAAAAGGAAAAATTGGGTATAACTTTATTGTGAAGTGCACAAGCAAAATTAATATATATTTTTGCGCCCTTCAAAATACAAGTAAGAGTGGCAAACGATTAGTATTATGAGATACCTTTCAATAGCTTTTTCACAAAGTTCTTCATTTTTCTAGTCAAATGAAAGAAATTCAGTTGTATGGGCTTCTACAGTTTCTAATTCTGGTGTTTCTTGCAAAGTAGGAAGCCATATAAACCTTAAGCATGAAATTCTGAGGAGTGGAAAGGAAAATTTCCACTAAAACCAATGTCATAATTCATATGCTTCCAATTCAGTGTCACCTTTAGGATCGCGTTTGACAAGAATTTTCACTTCTTATTTAGCCTAAGCACGTTTATTGTTGGTTCCAGTAGAAACTACAACATTAGAAACCCTATGTGAGTTTGATTGCATTTAATTCCATCCATTAAAACAGGAAACCGAAGGTATATAAATAGTGAGATACTGTAATCTAAAATAGGATATACCTTAGTTTCATCGTATTTTACTATGTAATGAATGTGACACTAATCTTAGGATTTTATAAAACATTCAACTGAAAGCATACGGTGTAATATATTGATCTTTGTACAAGGGTTTGGGCTAAAGCCCAATAACCAATTATTTCTTTTTTCAATTGTTGTCGTGTCCATATATACACACGGTAATAATTCAATAAAAATTCAATTCATTCTAACGGCAATAATAACAAAGTTTACTCCTCTGTTTCAATACTATTTCCTTCTGCAATAAATCTTTACATGGTATCAAAGCAATTCTAGCTTAACAGCATTCAAGAATCCTGAATACAATTCATCAGAGTAGCTATAACTCTGCTTTTGAAACAGAAGATTCGTCAGTTTTATTTCATCATCTGAATCCCTCCTATCAAAGACAGAAATTCTTGTCTCATCATTTAGGAGTTGCTACCCAATTACAACAGTTTGTGCCTTGCCATACCAACTCAAGTAGGCTGCATCAAACTGTTATATCAAGTTGAACCAAGAAAATACTGAAATCTTTGAAACTGATCAAGAAATCCAAGAAAAGAGAAATAGTTGTAAGAAAGTGCCATACCAGAGTGCTTCATTGGACAGGTAATCACTTAAAAATGTTATAATCATCATTTGAAGCTCTTCAGGTTGCAACATCAACAGCTACATAATCTTTTCAAGTATTCTCAATTCTAAAGTTTCAAGAATTAGTGTTTGTTACCTTCTTTTCGGTCAAGTATCCATAATTGTCATCATCATGGTGGATGATCACAATTCCTCGACGAATCCCCTTGGAAATTCATCAAATCCCCCTGGAAATTCATCTGCAAATCAAAACCAGATAACATTAGTGAATCAAAACATGTCCAGTGCAGAATCTCTTGTTAAAACAGGTATAGATCCACAAACCCAATTAATCACTATCCATCTTGAAGAGAATAACTACTTGCTATGGAAATTGCAAGTAGAAACAGCTATTCAAGGTTATGGTCTCGAAGGGTACATTCTTGGTTCCATTGCTATCCCACCTAAGTTCATAACTGATGCTGATAACAGGGTAGTTAGTAATGATGATTATGTCAAATATCATCAATATCATAGGCAGGATAGATTGATTTGTGCATGGTTATTGTCACCTATAAGCGAAAAGATCTTATCTCTAGTAATTGGATGTAAAACAGCTAATGATATTTGGACAACCATAGAAAAATCTTTTAATACCCAATCATCAGCCAAGACAATGTTTTATAGAAATCAATTACAAACTGCTAGGACAGATAATTTGTCCATCATAGAATACTCACTACACCATGTATGTTGATTAGGCTATGTTTTTAGCCGTATCTAAAGCTGTTGGGTATGGTAAATAGCCGTATCAAAAAGTGGCATGTTAAATTATTAGATACGGCTTTAACCCGTATCTCGATGGATTAACATACGGCTATTAGCCGTATCTAAAGATACGGCTAAAAACCGTATCTTATATATATATATATGCACACACACACACATATATAAATATATATATAAGTAGAAACTACAGCACATATTATTTGTAACACAAAGCACATAAAACACAGGATACACTAGTTCATAATTGTAACAGCAAACGAAACATTTATATGAAATATTTCATTACATTACAATATATAATGATACATGTTATTTGATTACATTACAATAAATAAGTACACACTGTTTCATTACACTAAAGAAGATACATAATGTTATATTACAATAAGCTGTGATAAATACCCGAACCGGCGACGTGAGCTTGTTGAATCAATGTTTCCTTCAAGATGAACATCACCAAAACATTGCATTCTATCCAAGACATGAAGGAACCCTTCAGGAAGATCAACACACTATTCTATCCAAAGTCTGGTAATAAGTTAGCTTGGATAGCATATAGCATGTACACTACAAAGACCTGTAAAAAAGTGCAAACCGCATAGTTTAGGATAGGATATATGTCCACATTATTATTTTCATTAGTAGCTGAATATTGCAAGTCTACAACATTTTTACTTGCTCAGTCGAGACTGAGTCTCGATTAAAGACAGTTGTTATAGCCTAATTAAAGAGCAATATAGAGGATATGTCCACATTATTATAATTCTCATTATTGTCACTTGGCTGCAATGTAGATATAACATTGCATTAGCAAGTTCTACGAGTGGTCGCCCTTAACCAGCCCTATTCAGAGCTTCAAACATGGACTCATACTCTAGTTTTGACCTGATCTAAAATCGATTTTGGTTACGACTTTGAGGCTAAAAGAATTAATGAATTCCGACTTGATATGAAAGAGTTATGGACACTCAAAAATGGACTCAGGCCATGTTTGCAGCAACAAAACGTGCACTTGCAAAATCTTGTGGCCGAACTGATCTCGCCACAAAGGTTATAGATATCAAACGAAGTATTTTTGCACATAAATTTTCATGTATCTATACCATAACACATAAATTTTCATAGAAAAAGCGAGATATTACCTAAAGTTTAGATCAACAAAGTCACATCCATGCTTATTAGCTTCGTCTAAATGACGGAGGCTGCATGCTTCACACACATGTTATATTAATAGTCAGCTTCTATTTTTGCACGTAAGTTGACTAACAAAAATGATTTGTTACATGAGCACAAAGCAACTTGGTTCAATGCAGTAAGTCATAAATGGAAAACAGTTTTACGCCTTTACTCACACGCAGTGTGACACACATGACACACCAAACAAATTGACTAAATCTCAACCTATAAATGTCATTCTATTTTCATTCATGCATCCATCACCGGCTTTTCTACTCAATCACACAAATTTCCCAATATCAATTACCAGATACATGCAGCTCAATAAACAGAACTAGTATGCTTTAGTTCTCAAATCAAATCATACACATGCACTTCAAATCAGTTATATGGATCAGTGTACATGGTGCAATAATATACACAAATGAGCAGGGCAGCACAATCAAAAGTGTCTGAATTCAAGGTAGACAAATACAGCACAAGTAAATGACAGCAAATACACCGCCACACTATAATACTGGGGATAATACCCAATTTAAACACAATAGCAGCATATTAAACCTAATTTAAACCCAATTCGAATTCAGATTAAACCCAGATTAAACCCAATTCATATTTAAATTTAACAGTGATCTAGTACTCACCTCCAGAGGCGATGAGAAGGATGGACAGCGGTGGACTGAGGCTTCGTCGGTCAGCTGAAGGCATCGGGAGATGATGATAACTCATGGACTGCGGTGGATCGATTATTGACAAAGGAAGTCGGTCGAGTACCAAAACCCTAATTTGGGTATTCGGTGGTCGCCATTGCAAAATATAAAGAGGGATTATTCGGCCGAAAGTTTTGATAAGGCAAAACTCGATCGTGCCTATGTACAGGTACGGGGGGTGGGGGGGGAGGGGGGGAGGGGGGAATTTGATACGAATTTCATACAGTCCAAAGTTGCATCAAATGAACTAATCCGGGACTTCATTGATGGACGGTCAGATTAAGGGTGTTTGGGGTGGTGCGGATCGCAAAATTTAGTTTGATACGGATTTGAGCACTGTCAAATTTGATACGACTTATAGCCCAATTTTACGCCCATATCCTGGTGTGCTAAATTGGCTGATATGGTGTAGTGACTTAACAAAAGTCAAAGCCATATGTGATCATCTTGAAGCAACAGGTCAAAAAATTAGTGACTCCGAGCACATTTTATCAATTTTAAATGGACTGGGCGAGGAATATGAGGCTGTTGAAGCAGTTATTACATCTCAAAAGGTGACCAGTTCTATGCAAGATGTACACTCTATTCTTCTTGCTTATGAAGCAAGAATTGAAACAAAAAGGTCACAGTTAAATGAATTATCTGCTAATGTTGCTGAAGTTAAAAACAAGAATCAAAACAGAGGTGATTCTTTTAATCAAAGAGGGGGTTCCTCCAGCAGAGGCAGAGGAAGAGGAAGATGGAGCAATAGTAACAACAGACCTAAGTGTCAAATTTGTGAAAAAGTGGGTCATGCTGCTGTAAAGTGTTATTTTAGATTTAATAACAACTATGTTGCTGGTCAGACACAAAATAGTCAAAGAAAATCAAATCCTACAGCAAATCCAGCAAATGTTGAAGCTGACAGTCAAAGCAACACTTCAAGAAATAGTCAAACCGATGATATTGGTGATGATAATTGTTATCCAGATTCAGGTGCCACTACTCATATCACAAATAATCTCAATAATCTCAATCTAGGCCAAAGGGAGTACAAAGGTATGAATTCTTTACTTATGGGTAATGGTGATAGTGTAAATATTACACATATTAGCTTTGGTAGCATAAAAGGTAAAAAGCAACTATACCTTAATAATCTACTTATGGTTCCTCACATAAAAAAGAATCTACTCGGTGTATCATAGTTTGCTAAAGACAATTATGTGTACTTTGAGTTCCATCCATATCATTGTCTGGTTAGAGATTTATTGACTAATGAAATTATTTTGCAGGGTAAAACATGAAAAGGACTGTACAAATTCAGTTCTGTGAATTCTGCAAACAACGGCGAAGAGAAAAATAGTTGCTACTTATCAGAAATTAATGATAAAATCAGCGTATTTGATCTATGGCATATAAAACTTGGTCATGCTAGTGTGAACGTTGTTAAGAAAGTTTTAGCTACTAATAATATCTCTTATGATAATATTCCTATGCCATATGTCTGTACCTTCCGCCAAATGGGTAAAAGCCACAAGTTACCTTTCACCAATTCTCTAAATACCAATACAAAACCACTTGAACTTGTTGCTGCAGACCTGTGGGGTCCAGCATCAACAAATTCTGATTATGGGTTTAACTATTATATTTCTTTTGTTGATTCCTATTCAAGATATACATGGATATATTTTCTGAGATCTAAGTCTAAAACTAGCAAAGTTGTAATTCACTTCATTAATCAAGCTGAAAAGCAGACAGGTGAGAATTTAAAGGTTATACAAACTGATGGAGGTACAGAATTCAAACCTCTAAGTGAATTTTTCCAAAAGATAGGTATAATTCATAGATTAAGTTATCCGTACACCACTGAGCAAAATCGTTTAGTTGAAAGGAAACATAGACATATTGTGGAATGTGGTCTTACTTTACTAGCTCAGAGTAATTTAACTATGAAGTTTTAGGCTGATGCTTTTAATACTTCTGTATACCTAATAAATAGACTGCATACTAAGACATTAAATGATAAAAGTCCTCTGGAAATTTTATATAATGTTGAACCTGATTATGATAGACTCAAAGTCTTTGGATGTCTATGCTATCCCTATCTAAGGCCATATAATGCTCATAAGTTAAATTTTAGATCCTCATCATGTACATTTATAGGGCATGCTAGAGATCAGAAAGGCTATAAATGTCTTGACGAAAAAGGCAAAGTATATATTAGCAGACATGTTGTATTCAATGAAAAGGTATTTCCTTTCAACAGTAAAGATATTGCTATCACACAAAAAGTATACAATCCAAGGAAATCAATACCAGGAATACCTCTCTATTCTGACAATGTTACTGAAGATACTGGTGATGGTAGCTCAGACTCTCATCAACAGCCTATGTCGTCATCAAGTAGTGACTCATCTGAGCCTTCCAATCAGCCTAGTAGCAATCAGCAACAACATGAATATTACAACATGAATCGGGTTCAGAAGTCAGGAGTAATCAATCAAATATCAGAAATGATAACACTGAAACTCATGAACAGCAGAGTGAACAAGTTCAAGCAGGTCACCCAATGATCACTAGATCAAAAAGGGGTATTTTCAAGCCTAAAGTCTATAGTGTCATTTGTGACTTTGATGAACCAATAAACTATAATCAAGCCATTAGCAATCAAAACTGGAAACAGGCTGTGGATGATGAGTATCAAGCTTTGATAAGAAACAAAACGTGGACACTTGTTAAAGCTTCAATAGACAAGAACATAATAGATAACAAGTGGACATACATGTTAAAAAGGAATGCTAATGGATCTATACACAGATACAAGGCTAGACTCGTTGCAAGGGGCTTTACACATCAATATGGTTTTGACTTTGAGGAGACATTCTCTCCAGTTGTTAAACCAACAACTATAAGAATAGTTCTTACTATAGCTCTACATAACAACTGGAAAATACAACAATTGGATGTCAACAATGCATTCCTGAATAGTGATCTAAAAGAGAAAGTATATATGAGTCAACTTCAAGGATATCAGAAGAATAAAGAGCTTGTTTGTAAACTAAATAAAGCTATTTATGGGGCTTAAGCAGGCTCCTAGGGTCTGGTTTGATAAATTGAAACTTGTATTAACAAAGCTAAAGTTTCAATCTACCAAATCAGATCATTCACTGTTTGTCAAATTTGCTGATAACATAACCATTTTTATTTTGATACATGTGGATGACCTGATCATTACAGGAAATAGTGAAGCTGAAATAAGAAGACTCATTCAAATTTTGGACAAACAGTTTCCAATTAAAGACTTGGGTGAACTCAACTATTTTCTAGGCATTGAAGTAACAAAAGCATCCAAGTCAGAGTTATTTTTAAATCAAAAGAAGTACATCAATGAAATTCTTGTAAGAGCAAATATGGATGCTGCTAATGCTTTGCCAACACCAATGATCACAAATCATCAATTGTCTAAATACAATTGTCTAAATACATGGGAGAAAACATAGTCAATATCAGACAACATGGAAGTCTAGTTGGAGCATTACAATATGCTACCATCACTAAACCTAAAATAACCTACTGTGTTAACAAACTCTCACAATTCATGCAGGAACCAAAAGAAGACCATTGGAAGGCAATGAAGAGAGTGCTAAGATACTTTTTTTTTTTAAAAAAAATGTGTGATCTTCTGATGAGAAGAGAGCACACATATATATAATAAAATCAAAAATACAGACTGGGCAGTCAACTCAATATGGAACTGTGGACTATGGATTACATTTTACACAAGGCAGTCAACTCAATATTACTGGATATAGTGATGCAGACTATGCAACTGACCCTGATGATAGAAGATCAACATCGGGCTACTGTATTTACTAGGGAAATAACCCTATATCCTGGTGTGCTAAGAAACAACCTACAATCTCAAGGTCTAGCACTGAAGCTGAGTTTAGAAGCATTGCAAACGCTACGGCTGAAATCATGTGGGTACAGTCACTTCTCAGTGAACTTAAAATAACAATTCAAAGACCACCAATAATATAGTGTGACAACTTAAGTGATGTGTCACTTTCATCTAATCCTATACTGCATTCTAGAACCAAGCATATGGAAATTGATTTATATTTCGTTCGAGAACAAGTAATCAAATGAAAGCTGCAAATAAATCATGTTCCAGCAAGTTATCAGATAGCAGACATACTTACAAAGCCATTATCAAGTAAAAAAATTACCAGGCTTAGATCTGAACTTAAAGTAATTGAAAGATCAAACCTTGGAGAGAAAGCAAAGCACACAAGTTCAGATTCGAAACCTTTAATGTCTGAAAACCCTATATGGAGGCCAAAACGTGTTACTAATCTTAGTATTGAAGAATCAAAGCTTGCAAGAAGACCATCAGCTCGCATCCAAGGAATCGAGGACAATTTGAAGTAGATGCTAACCAATTGAAGCAAGTTTGAGCCCTCATAGGTCCAAATCCTCGCCATCGACTACTTTGCTAGTTGAACTGAAGCTGATTCGAACTCAATTTTGGAAGATTTCTCTTGGATTTCATCATTACTGCTCGTGGCGGTGGAGACCATAAACCCTAGCTTTCATTTGCTGGGAGATAAAACATTCAACTGAAAGCATACGGTGTAATATATTTATCTCTGTACAAGGGTTTGTGCTAAAGCCAAATAACCAATTATTTCTTTTTTCAATTGTTGTCGTGTCCATATATATACACGGTAATACTTCTGTAAAAATTCAATTCATTCTAACAGTAATAATAACAAAGTTTACTCCTCTGTCTCAATACTATTTCCTTCTGCAATAAATCTTTACAGATTTTCACCACAATGAATAAAACTATATAATAATCTTGGTGTGCATATATTATTCGCTCAAACTTATATCATATTCAAATTTTAGGAAGAATATGAGAAACTGATACAACTTATTAAACTGTAATTGCAGAACACCAACACCCTTGTATGTTGTAATTGCAGAAATCTTAGTGCTAAACAGAAACTATATCTGTTAGTTGTTTAATTTTAGTACAGGCCGGTGTACCATTAGTACTAATCGGAAAATACAAGAGCCATAGACCATTCCCTCCTAACAGCCTTAATACCGAAATCTAAGGCAACCTCAGTCATCAACCTTCATATATAATATCACCCTCGACTTCACTACATCCATCGGATTCGAGATAACAGATTCCACTCTTCCTGCCACAAAACTTGCTGCTACATGGGTTCCATTGCATCTTCCATTAACCTCCTCATTTGTATTCCTTCCTTGGTCTCATCTGCCAGCTGCCACGCTGCATCAGTCATTGCCAAGCTTATACTCAAACCGGATCCTCTGTTGGAAAGAGAAATTTATAGGTACGGGTTTGTTTGTATTATGTAAAACTCGAACTCATATTTCAGCTATAGCTGATTCCACTTTGGTTAAATAGCTTATGGGAAAATGAATGACTTATGAAACTAAATTTTGGTAAGAATTCAAACTAGAGCTGATTGTTGCGAGATAGCTGGCTGCGGTTGATTCAACTCCAAAATCCTTGTTAAATAAGGTTTTTTTTGGACTAATCATTGCAATATAAATTGTAAAATTACACGATCATGATATAAATTTTTTGCTATAGTTCTCTAAGTTTAACTATGATTTTTTGACTCCAATGAGAGTCATAAGACCGTCAAACCTACACATTAGCACAAGAGCACTTTTATTGTGAATGAATGCTTTTGGTATTGTAATTATTCTTGATCCAAAATTCGCTTAGCTACAAGAATAACTCCGTTAATAAGTGTTCATCAAGAAATATTGTCTGGCTAAAATTTATTGGCTGACTGCAAATTTCATCACAATCGAACTGCTCTCCTAACTAATCTTGATTATGGAAAGTATGTAGAACACATTATTTGCTTGCTAGTTACAGGAAATATATGATTTAATCATAAAAGTTTGCTTTATGTAGCCTAATTTCATTCGAATAAAAGAGAAACTTACAAAGCTAGCATACAAGGTCCATCTGCCATGATCAAAAGCTCCCCTTGCTACTCTTACTGCAATATCGACATCCTCCTGTTCACCTTCTACAATGTTGGCTATGACATTGCCTGTGTGTGGGTCCCTTATCTTGAATGTCTTCCTTTTGATGCATTACTTCACTTAATGGAAAATAATTCGGAAATTTAATGCTATTATTTCTCTCATTCCCCTATCATGCAGTTTACAAATTTAAAAAGACAAATTATTAACATTTCGTTCTACCATGAAGAGTGATTATATACCTTCGAAGATAGTAATCTAACATTACAATACTTTCATTACATACTTTTGTTGTTTTGTTAAGTGTCTTCTGATCATCCATAGTGGCAATACTTTCATATCGGTAGGTTTGTCAGCAGTTCCAGTGCTTTCTGTGGGAAATGAATAAGTGGATGTGACAAAGTCACTAAGTCCCACATTGGGAAAAATTGTGCCTTAATCCACTACATATACAAAAGCTTGATATGTTATATCAAAAGAAAGAGGAAGAGAGAGAGAGGCAATGGAATAGCATGCACATATTTAATATTAAATAAAATAGGTCAAAGATTAGGGCCTTGGGGTTCTTGGGGTCTCGTGATCGTATAGGGCCTCCGGAAGCCGCCAGGCCTGCTTGCGCTGTTCAAACGGCTGTTTTTTTTAAATCCGGCCGCGTAAATACCAACAGAACTAACTGTTGGTAAAGGGTCGCAACCTTTCCAACAGTCGTTGTCGTTGCAATTCGAACAGTGGCACCCTTTCGCGAATAAAAACCTCTTCACAGCCTATATAAGGGCTAGCGAAAAATCAAATCATCATCGATTTTCTTGCTTTTGCCCTCTTCTTCCTCATACTCTCTGTTCTGTACATACAACTCTCTTGAGTTCGCCGTTGCTTCAACTGCTGCACTGCACGTCGAAGTTGATCCGTTTTATCTTGGGAATCGATTTGCATCACAACCCTCCAGTGCTACCAACGGGCGCAAATACGATTTAAAGAAACAGTCGATTTGGACTGGACTCGGATTACTACATATTTTCTGATCAACTACGACGGTATTCTTTCCTCCCTTTTGATCTCTATTGCATTCATATTGCAAAGTTTCCAGATTATTTTTATATAATCTGCAGGTTACTGTACCGACACAGTTTTCACTGTCGTTGGTGATAACAATTTTAAATCGTAATTTTTGTTGTGGTTGTTTGTACAGGTGAATATGTCTAAACAAACCGACACCGCGGCACCAGTGCTGGCTGTGACTCAGCCTCTGATAATCCATCCACCTACGGCCCTTCCAACGCTGTCCCACGGCGAAAAGCCCGAAAAATTCACAGGGATGGATTTCAAGAGGTGGCAGCAAAAGATGTTGTTCTATTTGACAACTCTGGGCCTAGCGAAGTATCTGACAGAAGATGCTCCGACGGTGGCTGAATTGGAGCCAGATGCAACGAAGGTTGAAGCCCTCAATGTCTGGAAGAATGCAGATTTTATGTGCAAGAATTATATACTCAATGGCCTTGATAATTCTTTGTATAACGTCTACTGTACTGCTGCGACTTCTAAGGAACTATATACTAAACTCAACAAGAAATACAAATCTGAGGATGCAGGAATGAAGAAGTTTATAGCAGGGAAATTCCTCGACTTCAAGATGATTGATAGCAAGACTGTTATTAGTCAAATGCAAGAACTGCAAGTCATATTCCACGAGTTAAATGACGAAGGAATGACGCTCAGCAAATCATTCAAAGTGGCTGCTGCAATTGAAAAACTTCCACCTTCATGGAAGGATTTCAAAATTTACTTAAAGCACAAACGTAAGGAAATGAATGTTGAAGAATTGGTAGTTCGATTGAGGATTGAGGAAGACAATCGAAAATCAGAGAAAAAGGGGACCTTCAACATGGCATCCTCGTCTAATGTTGTTGAAGAAGAAAAACCCAACAAAAGAAAGCGTGAAAATGGTCCTAATAAAAAGGCTAAAAGGTTCTTGTCACAACTGCGGAAAGAAAGGACACAAGGCAGCGGAATGTCACGGAAAGAAGAAGAAGTCTGAAGCAAATGTTACTGAAGTTTCTGATGGCATTTCTGACATGGACTTGTGCGCAGTAGTTTCTGAATGTAACCTTGTTGGCAACAACAAGGAATGGTTTGTGGACACCGAGGCCACTCGCCACATTTGTGCAAATAAATGGATGTTCACGACTTACAAAGTTGCTACCGAAGAGGAACAGTTGTATATGGGCAACTCGTCTGCATCAAAAGTTGAAGGAAAAGGAAAGGTTGTGCTCAAATTGACTTCTGGAAAGGAACTTACCTTGACCGATGTCCTTCACGTTCCAGACATCCTTAAAAACTTGATTTCTGGATCGCTTCTTAGCAAGCATGGTTTCAAACTCATATTTGTGGCAGATAAATTTGTATTATCGAAAAATGGGGTGTATGTGGGAAGGGGCTATGTTAGTGATGGCTTGTTTAAAGCTAATGTAACTACCATTGTACCAAAAGACGATATGAATAAAGTTGAATCTTCTGTTTATATTGTAGACTCTTCTGACATTTGGCATTCTAGATTAGGGCATGTTAATTTTGAAACATTGCGAAAGATGATTAATCTAGACTTTATACCAAAATGTAACATAGACTCCAACTATAAATGTCAAATCTGTGCAGAAGCAAAAATGACTAGAACCTCGTTTCATCACGTTGAACGAGAGACCGAACCTCTAGAATTAATACATACTGATGTATGCGATTTGAAAATGTGTCAAACTAGAGGTGGAAAGAGGTACTTTATCACATTCATTGATGATTGTACCAGATATTGTCATGTATATCTCCTTAGAAGTAAGGACGAAGCAATCGACATGTTTAAACATTATAAGGCAGAAGTTGAGAATCAACTCAATAAGAAAATAAAATCTTTAAGGAGTGATAGAGGAGGAGAATACGAATCTCCGTTTGAGGAATTCCGTGCTGAGCATGGAATTATACATCAAACTACAGCCCCGTATTCACCTCAATCCAACGGTATAGCCGAATGGAAAAATAGAACTCTTAAAGAAATGATGAATGCCTTATTAATTAGTTCTGGCTTGCCAGATAACTTTTGGGGAGAAGCTATTCTTTCGGCAAATCATATTTTGAATAAAATACCACGAAAGAATACATCTAAATCTCCACATGAACTTTGGAAAAATAGACCACCATCCAACAAATACTTGAAAGTGTGGGGGTGTCTTGCCAAAGTAGAAATACCGAAACCGAAGAAGGTCAAAATTGGACCAAAGACTATAGATTGCATATTCATTGGATATGCTCATAATAGTAGCGCATATCGATTTTTGGTGTACAAATCTGAAATTGATGACATTCATGAAAACACCATAATCGAGTCACGAAATGCTAGATTTTTTGAAAACATTTATCCTCTAAAATCCTCTATTGAAACAACTGTTCAAAAGAGATCAAGAGATACAGATACTCCTGAGGATAATGTTAATCAAAACTCGAATGAGAGAAATGTTGAAACTGAGGTAGAGAAACCCAGAAGGTGCAAACGTCAAAGGATTTCTAAAACCTTTGGACCCGATTTCTATGCATATATGATAGAAAATGAACCTCTTACTTACCAACAAGCAATGTCATCTCCTGAGGCTCCATACTGGAAGGAGGCTATCAACAGTGAAATAGAATCCATTTTACAAAACCATACATGGGAACTAGTGGATCTACCCAAAGGATCAAAACCACTAGGGTATAAATGGATATTTAAGAAAAAATTGAAAGCTGACGGCTCAATAGACAAGTATAAAGCGAGACTTGTAATAAAAGGATTTAGACAGAAGGAAGATCTAGATTACTTTGATACGTATTCACCAGTAACTAGAATAACATCGATTAGGATGCTTATTGCAATCGCATCCATATTAAATTTGGAAATACAACAAATGGATGTGAACACTTCGTTTTTGAATGGTGAACTAGAAGAAGAAATATATATGCAGCAACCTGAAGGGTTTCTAAGCCCAGGAAATGAAAATAATGTATGCAAATTAGTAAAATCACTGTATGGCCTTAAACAAGCTCCTAAACAATGGCATGAGAAATTTGATGAAACTATGTTATCAAATGGATTCAAAATAAATGAATCAGATAAATACGTATATGTAAGATATACGGATAATGGATACGTCATTGTATGTCTTTATGTTGATGATTTGTTAATCCTATGGAATAATAAGGCCATAATAAAATCTACGAAGGATATGTTATCCTCTAGATTCGATATGAAAGACCTAGGAGAGGCTGATGTAATCTTGGGTGTAAAAATTATAAAAACGCCACAAGGATATGCATTATCTCAATCACATTATATTGCCAAATGACTTGAAAGGTTCAAGCAGTATAATATAACCATTGCAAAATCACCAGTGGATATGAACCAAAATTGGGTAAAGAACACCGGTGATGGAATATATCAGCTTGAATACTCTCGTATACTAGGAAGTATTATGTACGTTATGAATTGTACTAGGCCTGATATTGTATACGCTATAAGCAAGTTGAGTAGATATACCAGTAATCCTGGTAAACATCACTGGAAAGCAATTATCAGGGTCTTAGGATATCTAAAATACACACAAAACTATGTGTTGCAATATGAGAAGTATCCTTCAGTAGTAGAAGGATATAGTGATGCCAATTGGATAACTGGCTCAAATGACACAAAATCCACAAGTGGATATGTGTTTACATTAGGAAATGGAGAAATCTCGTGGAAATCATCCAAACAGACTTGCATAGCAAGGTCGACAATGGAATCGGAGTTCATTGCTCTAGATAAAGCCACAGAAGAAGCAGATTGGCTTAGGAGTTTCTTGGAAGATATTCCAAATTGGGAAAAACCTGTTCCTCCAATATGTATACATTGTGATAGTCAATCTGCTATAGGAAGGGCAAATAGTATATTGTATAATGGTAAGTCTCGACATATTCGTCGTAGACATAAAACCATAAGACAACTTCTCTCTAATGGAGTTATCACTATAGACTATGTAAGGTCAAAGGATAACATAGCGGATCCACTAACAAAAGGCTTGCCAAGAGAGAAAGTTCAAACCTAATCGATGGGAATGGGCTTAAGACCTATGAACTAAAAGTTTTCTAAAACTGAAACCCCACCTAGTTGACTGGAGATCCCAAGGTCTAGGTTCAAAGGGACAACTAAGTTTAAGATTAACTTGGCGGCACTGTTAAATACAAACCATTCCTATGATAAGTCAGTGCACAACCCGTCGGAGATTAGGATAAGCTTGGCTTTTAATGATGTCTATACTGTGGTGTTATAAAGAACCAAGTGGGGGTATTACGGGATACTCTTTATAGAATCACCTATATGAGTGCGAAGGCGCCGCTTCAAGAAGAATTATAAGGTCGAATTCTTCAAGCACTCATGAAACCAAGGCGGTGTTCATGGCAAAAACGAACACAAACAGAGAACCAAGGAGTTAAAGAGCATTTATCATGTGTTATCTTTATAGACTTACACAAACGGCTTACAGTTCAAAGGCAGTCTAGTCTACTGATTCGCCAGTTAGTTATAACGATAAAACACTAGGAAAAGTTCAAGGCCTCTGTGCTACTTTTACCGATATGATAAATGTTACACAAAGTTTCAGAATAGATTATACAACCACTCATTCATGTGGGAGATTGTTGGAAATGAATAAGTGGATGTGGCAAAGTCACTAAATCCCACATTGGGAAAAATTGTGCCTTAATCCACTACATATACAAAAGCTTGATATGTTATATCAAAAGAAAGAGGAAGAGAGAGAGGCAATGGAATAGCATGCACATATTTAATATTAAATTAAATAGGTCAAAGATTAGGGCCTTGGGCCTTGGGGCTCTTGGGGTCTCGTGATCGTATAGGGCCTCCGGAAGCCGCCAGGCCTGCTTGCGCTGTTCAAACGGCTGTTTTTTTTTAAATCCGGCCGCGTAAATACCAGTGGAACTAAATGTTGGTAAAGGGTCGCAACCTTTCCAACAGTCGTTGCCGTTGCAATTCGAACAGTGGCACCCTTTCGCGAATAAAAACCTCTTCACAGCCTATATAAGGGCTAGCGAAAAATCAAATCATCATCGATTTTCTTGCTTTTGCCCTCTTCTTCCTCATACTCTCTATTCTGTACATACAACTCTCTTGAGTTCGCCGTTGCTTCGACTGCTGCACTGCACGTCGAAGTTGATCCGTTTTATCTTGGGAATCGATTTGCATCACAGCCCTCCAGTGCTACCAACGGGCGCAAATACGATTTAAAGAAACAGTCGATTTGGACTGGACTCAGATTACTACATATTTTCTGATCAACTGCGACGGTATTCTTTCCTCCCTTTTGATCTCTATTGCATTCATATTGCAAAGTTTCCAGATTATTTTTATATAATCTGCAGGTTACTGTACCGACACAGTTTTCACTGTCGTTGGTGATAACAATTTTAAATCGTAATTTTTGCTGTGGTTGTTTGTACAGGCGAATATGTCTAAACAAACCGACACCGCGGCACCAGTGCTGGCTGTGACTCAGCCTCCGATAATCCATCCACCTACGGTCCTTCCAACGCTGTCCCACGGCGAAAAGCCCGAAAAATTCACAGGGATGGATTTCAAGAGGTGGCAACAAAAGATGTTGTTCTATTTGACAACTCTAGGCCTAGCGAAGTATCTGACAGAAGATGCTCCGACGGTTGCTGAATTGGAACCAGATGCAACGAAGGTTGAAGCCCTCAATGTCTGGAAGAATGCAGATTTTATGTGCAAGAATTATATACTCAATGGCCTTGATAATTCTTTGTATAACGTCTACTGTACTGCTGCGACTTCTAAGGAACTATGGACTCCACTCGACAAGAAATACAAATCTGAGGATGCAGGAATGAAGAAGTTTATAGCAGGGAAATTCGTCGACTTCAAGATGATTGATAGCAAGACTGTTATTAGTCAAATGCAAGAACTGCAAGTCATATACCATGAGTTAAATGACGAAGGAATGACGCTCAGCGAATCATTCAAAGTGGCTGCAGCAATTGAAAAACTTCCACCTTCATGGAAGGATTTCAAAAATTACTTAAAGCACAAACGTAAGGAAATGACTGTTGAAGAATTGGTAGTTCGATTGAGGATTGAGGAAGACAATCGAAAATCAGAGAAAAAGGGGTCCTTCAACATGGCAGCCTCGTCTAATGTTGTTGAAGAAGAAAATCCCAACAAAAGAAAGCGCGAAAATGGTCCTAATAAAAAGGCTAAAAGGTTTAAAGGTTCTTGTCACAACTGCGGAAAGAAAGGACACAAGGCAGCGGAATGTCGCGGAAAGAAGAAGAAGTCTGAAGCAAATGTGACTGAAGTTTCTGATGGCATTTCTGACATGGACTTGTGCGCGGTAGTTTCTGAATGTAACCTTGTTGGCAACAACAAGGAATGGTTTGTGGATACTGGGGCCACTCGCCACATTTGTGCAAATAAATGGATGTTCACGACTTACAAAGTTGCTACCGAAGAGGAACAGTTGCATATGGGCAACTCGTCTGCATCAAAAGTTGAAGGAAAAGGAAAGGTTGTGCTCAAATTGACTTCTGGAAAGGAACTTACCTTGACCGATGTCCTTCACGTTCCAGACATCCGTAAAAACTTGATTTCTGGATCGCTTCTTAGCAAGCATGGTTTCAAACTCATATTTGTGGCAGATAAATTTGTATTATCGAAAAATGGGGTGTATGTGGGAAGGGGCTATGTTAGTGATGGCTTGTTTAAAGCTAATGTAACTACCATTGTACCAAAAGACGATATGAATAAAGTTGAATCTTCTGTTTATATTGTAGACTCTTCTGACATTTGGCATTCTAGATTAGGGCATGTTAATTTTGAAACATTGCGAAAGATGATTTTATAGACTTTATACCAAAATGTAACATAGACTCCAACTATAAATGTCAAATCTGTGCAGAAGCAAAAATGACTAGAACCTCGTTTCATCACGTTGAACGAGAGACCGAACCTCTAGAATTAATACATACTGATGTATGCGATTTGAAAATGTGTCAAACTAGAGGTGGAAAGAGGTACTTTATCACATTCATTGATGATTGTACCAGATATTGTCATGTATATCTCCTTAGAAGTAAGGACGAAGCAATCGACATGTTTAAACATTATAAGGCAGAAGTTGAGAATCAACTCAATAAGAAAATAAAATCTTTAAGGAGTGATAGAGGAGGAGAATACGAATCTCCGTTTGAGGAATTCTGTGCTGAGCATGAAATTATACATCAAACTACAGCCCCGTATTCACCTCAATCCAACGGTATAGCCGAACGGAAAAATAGAACTCTTAAAGAAATGATGAATGCCTTATTAATTAGTTCTGGCTTGCCAGATAACTTTTGGGGAGAAGCTATTCTTTCGGCAAATCATATTTTGAATAAAATACCACGAAAGATTACATCTAAATCTCCACATGAACTTTGGAAAAATAGACCAGCATCCTACAAATACTTGAAAGTGTGGGGGTGTCTTGCCAAAGTAGAAATACCGAAACCGAAGAAGGTCAAAATTGGACCAAAGACTATAGATTGCATATTCATTGGATATGCTCATAATAGTAGCGCATATCGATTTTTGGTGTACAAATCTGAAATTGATGACATTCATGAAAACACCATAATCGAGTCATGAAATGCTAGATTTTTTGAAAACATTTATCCTCTAAAATCCTCTATCGAAACAACTGTTCAAAAGAGATCAAGAGATACAGATACTCCGGAGGATAATGTTAATCAAAACTCGAATGAGAGAAATGTTGAAACTGAGGTAGAGAATCCCAGAAGGAGCAAACATCAAAGGACTTCTAAAACCTTTTGACCCGATTTCTATGCATATATGATAGAAAATGAACCTCTTACTTACCAACAAGCAATGTCATCTCCTGAGGCTCCATACTGGAAGGAGGCTGTCAACAATGAAATAGAATCCATTTTACAAAACCATACATGGGAACTAGTGTATCTACCCAAAGGATCAAAACCACTAGGGTATAAATGGATATTTAAGAAAAAATTGAAAGCTGACGGCTCAATAGACAAGTATAAAGCGAGACTTGTAATAAAAGGATTTAGACAGAAGGAAGATCTAGATTACTTTGATACGTATTCACCAGTAACTAGAATAACATCGATTAGGATGCTTATTGCAATTGCATCCATATTAAATTTGGAAATACACCAAATGGATGTGAAAACTGCGTTTTTGAATGGTGAACTAGAAGAAGAAATATATATATGCAGCAACCTGAAGGGTTTCAAAGCCCAGGAAATGAAAATAAGGTATGCAAATTAGTAAAATCACTTTATGGCCTTAAACAAGCTCCGAAACAATGGCATGAGAAATTTGATGAAACTATGTTATCAAATGGATTCAAAATAAATGAATCAGATAAATGCGTATATGTTAGATATACGGATATTGGATATGTCATTGTATGTCTTTATGTTGATGATTTGTTAATCCTAGGGAATAATAAGGCCATAATAAAATCTACGAAGGATATGTTATCCTCTAGATTCGATATGAAAGACCTAGGAGAAGCTGATGTAATCTTGGGTGTAAAAATTATAAAAACACCACAAGGATATGCATTATCTCAATCACATTATATTGCCAAATTACTTGAAAGGTTCAAGCAGTATAATATAACCATTACAAAATCACAAGTGGATATGAACCAAAATTGGGTAAAGAACACCGGTGATGGAATATATCAGCTTGAATACTCTCGTATACTAGGAAGTATTATGTACGTTATGAATTGTACTAGGCCTGATATTGCATACGTTATAAGCAAGTTGAGTAGATATACCAGTAATCCTGGTAAACATCACTGGAAAGCAATTATTAGGGTCTTTGGATATCTAAAATACACACAAAACTATGTGTTGCAATATGAGAAGTATCCTTCAGTAGTAGAAGGATATAGTGATGCCAATTGGATAACTGGCTCAAATGACACAAAATCCACAAGTGGATATGTGTTTACATTAGGAAATGGAGCAATCTCGTGGAAATCATCCAAACAGACTTGCATAGCAAGGTCGACAATGGAATCGGAGTTCATTGCTCTAGATAAAGCCGCAGAAGAAGCAGATTGGCTAAGGAGTTTCCTGGAAGATATTCCAAATTGGGAAAAACCTGTACCTCCAATATGTATACATTGTGAAGTCAATCTGCTATAGGAAGGGCAAATAGTACATTGTATAATGGTAAGTCTCGACATATTCGTCGTAGACATAAACCATAAGACAACTTCTCTCTAATGGAGTTATCACTATAGACTATGTAAGGTCAAAGGATAACATAGCGGATCCACTAACAAAAGGCTTGCCAAGAGAGAAAGTTCAAACCTTATCGATGGGAATGGGCTTAAGACCTATGAACTAAAAGTTTTCTAAAACGGAAACCCCACCTAGTTGACTGGAGATCCCAAGATCTAGGTTCAAAGGGACAACTAAGTTTAAGATTAACTTGGCGGCACTGTTAAATACAAACCATTCCTATGATAAGTCAGTGCACAACCCGTCGGAGAATAGGATAAGCTTGGCTTTTAATGATGTCTATACTGTGGTTTTATAAAGAACCAAGTGGGGTATTACGGGATACTCTTTATAGAATCACCTATATGAGTGCGAAGGTGCCTCTTCAAGAAGAATTATAAGGTCGAATTCTTCAAGCACTCATGAAACCAAGGCGGTGTTCATGGAAAAAACGAACACAAACAGAGAACCAAGGAGTTAAAGAGCATTTATCATGTGTTATCTTTATAGACTTACACAAACGGCTTATAGTTCAAAGACAGTCTAGTCTACTGATTCGCCAGTTAGTTATAACGATAAAACACTAGGAAAAGTTCAAGGCCTCTGTGCTACTTTTACCGATATGATAAATGTTACACAAAGTTTCAGAATAGATTATACAACCACTCATTCATGTGGGAGATTGTTGGAAATGAATAAGTGGATGTGGCAAAGTCACTAAGTCCCACATTGGGAAAAATTGTGCCTTAATCCACTACATATACAAAAGCTTGATATGTTATATCAAAAGAAAGAGGAAGAGAGAGAGGCAATGGAATAGCATGCACATATTTAATATTAAATTAAATAGGTCAAAGATTAGGGCCTTGGGCCTTAGGGCTCTTTGGGTCTCGTGATCGTATAGGGCCTCCGGAAGTCGCCAGGCCTGCTTGCGCTGTTCAAACGGCTGTTTTTTTTTAAATCCGGTCGCGTAAATACCAACGGAACTAACTGTTAGTAAACGGTCGCAACCTTTCCAACAGTCGTTGCCGTTGCAATTCGAACAGTGGCACCCTTTCGCGAATAAAAACCTCTTCACAGCCTATATAAGGGCTAGCGAAAAATCAAATCATCATCGATTTTCTTGCTTTTTCCCTCTTCTTCCTCATACTCTCTGTTCTGTACATACAACTTTCTTGAGTTCGCCGTTGCTTCGACTGCTGCACTGCACGTCGAAGTTGATCCGTTTTATCTTGGGAATCGATTTGCATCACAGCCCTCTAGTGCTACCAACGGGCGCAAATACGATTTAAAGAAACAGTCGATTTGGACTGGACTCGGATTACTACATATTTTCTGATCAACTGCGACGGTATTCTTTCCTCCATTTTGATCTCTATTGCATTTATATTGCAAAGTTTCCAGATTATTTTTATATAATCTGCAGGTTACTGTACCGACACAGTTTTCACTGTCGTTGGTGATAACAATTTTAAATCGTAATTTTTGCTGTGGTTGTTTGTACAGGCGAATATGTCTAAACAAACCGACACCGCGGCACCAGTGCTGGCTGTGACTCAGCCTATGATAATCCATCCACCTACGGTCCTTCCAAAGCTGTCCCACGGTGAAAAGCCCGAAAAATTCACAGGGATGGATTTCAAGAGGTGGCAGCAAAAGATGTTGTTCTATTTGACAACTCTGGGCCTAGCGAAGTATCTGACAGAAGATGCTCCAACGGTTGCTGAATTGGAACCAGATGCAACGAAGGTTGAAGCCCTCAATGTCTGGAAGAATACAGATTTTATGTGCAAGAATTATATACTCAATGGCCTTGATAATTCTTTGTATAACGTCTACTGTACTGCTGCGACTTCTAAGGAACTATGGACTGCACTCGACAAGAAATACAAATCTGAGGATGCAGGAATGAAGAAGTTTATAGCAGGGAAATTCCTCGACTTCAAGATGATTGATAGCAAAACTGTTATTAGTCAAATGCAAGAACTGCAAGTCATATTCCACGAGTTAAATGACGAAGGAATGACGCTCAGCGAATCATTCAAAGTGGCTGCTGCAATTGAAAAACTTCCACCTTCATGGAAGGATTTCAAAAATTACTTAAAGCACAAACGTAAGGAAATGACTGTTGAAGAATTGGTAGTTCGATTGAGGATTGAGGAAGACAATCGAAAATCAGAGAAAAAGGGGTCCTTCAACATGGCAGCCTCGTCTAATGTGGTTGAAGAAGAAAAACCCAACAAAAGAAAGCGCGAAAATGGTCCTAATAAAAAGGCTAAAAGATTTAAAGGTTCTTGTCACAACTGCGGAAAGAAAGGACACAAGGCAGCGGAATGTCGCGGAAAGAAGAAGAAGTCTGAAGCAAATGTGACAGAAGTTTCTGATGGCATTTCTGACATGGACTTGTGCGCGGTAGTTTCTGAATGTAATCTTGTGGGCAACAACAAGGAATGGTTTGTGGACACCAGGGCCACTCGCCACATTTGTGCAAATAAATGGATGTTCACGACTTACAAAGTTGCTACCGAAGAGGAACAGTTGTATATGGGCAACTCGTCTGCATCAAAAGTTGAAGGAAAAGGAAAGGCTGTGCTCAAATTGACTTCTGGAAAGGAACTTACCTTGACCGATGTCCTTCACGTTCCAGACATCCGTAAAAACTTGATTTCTGGATCGCTTCTTAGCAAGCATGGTTTCAAACTCATATTTGTGGAAGATAAATTTGTATTATCGAAAAATGGGGTGTATGTGGGAAGGGGCTATGTTAGTGATGGCTTGTTTAAAGCTAATGTAACTACCATTGTACCAAAAGACGATATGAATAAAGTTGAATCTTCTGTTTATATCGTAGACTCTTCTGACATTTGGCATTCTAGATTAGGGCATGTTAATTTTGAAACATTGCGAAAGATGATTAATCTAGACTTTATACCAAAATGTAACATAGACTCCAACTATAAATGTCAAATCTGTGCAGAAGCAAAAATGACTAGAACCTCGTTTCATCACGTTGAACGAGAGACCGAACCTCTAGAATTAATACATACTGATGTATGCGATTTGAAAATGTGTCAAACTAGAGGTGGAAAGAGGTACTTTATCACATTCATTGATGATTGTACCAGATATTGTCATGTATATCTCCTTATAAGTAAGGACGAAGCAATCGACATGTTTAAACACTATAAGGCAGAAGTTGAGAATCAACTCAATAAGAAAATAAAATCTTTAAGGAGTGATAGAGGAGGAGAATACGAATCTCCGTTTGAGGAATTCTGTGCTGAGCATGGAATTATACATCAAACTACAGCCCCGTATTCACCTCAATCCAACGGTATAGCCGAACGGAAAAATAGAACTCTTAAAGAAATGATGAATGCCTTATTAATTAGTTCTGGCTTGCCAGATAACTTTTGGGGAGAAGCTATTCTTTCGGCAAATCATATTTTGAATAAAATACCACGAAAGAATACATCTAAATCTCCACATGAACTTTGGAAAAATAGACCAGCATCCTACAAATACTTGAAAGTGTAGGGGTGCCTTGCCAAAGTAGAAATACCGAAACCGAAGAAGGTCAAAATTGGACCAAAGACTATAGATTGCATATTCATTGGATATGCTCATAATAGTAGCGCATATCGATTTTTGGTGTACAAATCTGAAATTGATGACATTCATGAAAACACCATAATCGAGTCACGAAATGCTAGATTTTTTGAAAACATTTATCCTCTAAAATCCTCTATTGAAACAACTGTTCAAAAGAGATCAAGAGATACAGATACTCATGAGGATAATGTTAATCAAAACCCGAATGAGAGAAATGTTGAAACTGAGGTAGAGAAACCCAGAAGGAGCAAATGTCAAAGGACTTCTAAAACCTTTGGACCCGATTTCTATGTATATATGATAGAAAATGAACCTCTTACTTACCAATAAGCAATGTCATCTCCTGAGGCTCCATACTGGAAGGAGGCTGTCAACAGTGAAATAGAATCCATTTTACAAAACCATACATGGGAACTAATGGATCTACCCAAAGGATCAAAACCACTAGGGTATAAATGGATATTTAAGAAAAAAATTGAAAGCTGACGGCTCAATAGACAAGTATAAAGCGAGACTTGTAATAAAAGGATTTAGACAGAAGGAAGATCTAGATTACTTTGATACGTATTCACCAGTAACTAGAATAACATCGATTAGGATGCTTATTGCAATCGCATCCATATTAAATTTGGAAATACACCAAATGGATGTGAAAACTGCGTTTTTGAATGGTGAACTAGAAGAAGAAATATATATGCAGCAACCTGAAGGGTTTCTAAGCCCAGGAAATGAAAATAAGGTATGCAAATTAGTAAAATCACTTTATGGCCTTAAACAAGCTCCGAAACAATGGCATGTGAAATTTGATGAAACTATGTTATCAAATGGATTCAAAATAAATGAATCAGATAAATGCGTATATGTAAGATATACGGATATTGGATATGTCATTGTATGTCTTTATGTTGATGATTTGTTAATCCTAGGGAATAATAAGGCCATAATAAAATCTACGAAGGATATGTTATCCTCTAGATTCGATATGGAAGACCTAGGAGAGGCTAATGTAATCTTGGGTGTAAAAATTATAAAAACACCACAAGGATATGCATTATCTCAATCACATTATATTTCCAAATTTCTTGAAAGGTTCAAGCAGTATAATATAACCATTGCAAAATCACCAGTGGATATGAACCAAAATTGGGTAAAGAACACCGGTGATGGAATATATCAGCTTGAATACTCTCGTATACTAGGAAGTATTATGTACGTTATGAATTATACTAGGCCTGATATTGCATACGCTATAAGCAAGTTGAGTAGATATACCAGTAATCCTGGTAAACATCACTGGAAAGCAATTATCAGGGTCTTAGGATATCTAAAATACACACAAAACTATGTGTTGCAATATGAGAAGTATCCTTCAGTAGTAGAAGGATATAGTGATGCCAATTGGATAACTGGCTCAAATGACACAAAATCCACAAGTGGATATGTGTTTACATTAGGAAATGGAGCAATCTCGTGGAAATCATCCAAACAGACTTGCATAGCAAGGTCGACAATGGAATCGGAGTTCATTGCTCTAGATAAAGCCGTAGAAGAAGCAGATTGGCTTAGGAGTTTCTTGGAAGATATTCCAAATTGGGAAAAACCTGTACCTCTAATATGTATACGTTGTGATAGTCAATCTGCTATAGGAAGGGCAAATAGTACATTGTATAATGGTAAGTCTCGACATAATCGTCGTAGACATAAAACCATAAGACAACTTCTCTCTAATGGAGTTATCACTATAGACTATGTAAGGTCAAAGGATAACATAGCGGATCCACTAACAAAAGGCTTGCCAAGAGAGAAAGTTCAAACCTTATCGATGGGAATGGGCTTAAGACATATGAACTAAAAGTTTTCTAAAACGGAAACCCCACCTAGTTGACTGGAGATCCCAAGATCTGGGTTCAAAGGGACAACTAAGTTTAAGATTAACTTGGCGGCACTGTTAAATACAAACCATTCCTATGATAAATCAGTGCACAACCCATCGAAGAATAGGATAAGCTTGGTTTTTAATGATGTCTATACTGTGGTGTTATAAAGAACCAAGTGGGGGTATTACGGGATACTCTTTATAGAATCACCTATATGAGTGCGAAGGCGCCGCTTCAAGAAGAATTATAAGGTCGAATTCTTCAAGCACTCATGAAACCAAGGCGGTGTTCATGTCAAAAACGAACACAAACAGAGAACCAAGGAGTTAAAGAGCATTTATCATGTGTTATCTTTATAGACTTACACAAACGGCTTACAGTTCAAAGACAGTCTAGTCTGATGATTCACCAGTTAGTTATAACGATAAAACACTAGGAAAAGTTCAAGGCCTCTGTGCTACTTTTACCGATATGATAAATGTTACACAAAGTTTCAGAATAGATTATACAACCACTCATTCATGTGGGGGATTGTTGGAAATGAATAAGTGGATGTGGCAAAGTCACTAAGTCCCACATTGGGAAAAATTGTGCCTTAATCCACTACATATACAAAAGCTTGATATGTTATATCAAAAGAAAGAGGAAGAGAGAGAGGCAATGGAATAGCATGCACATATTTAATATTAAATTAAATAGGTCAAAGATTAGGGCCTTGGGCCTTGGGGCTCTTGGGGTCTCGTGATCGTATAGGGCCTCCGGAAGCCGCCAGGCCTGCTTGCGCTGTTCAAACGGCTGTTTTTTTAATCCGACCACGTAAATACCTACGGAACTAACTGTTGGTAAAGGGTCGCAACCTTTCCAATAGTCGTTGCCGTTGCAATTCGAACAGTGGCACCCTTTCGCGAATAAAAACCTCTTCACAGCCTATATAAGGGCTAGCGAAAAATCAAATCATCATCGATTTTCTTGCTTTTGCCCTCTTCTTCCTCATACTCTCTGTTATGTACATACAACTCTCTTGAGTTCGCCGTTGCTTCGACTGTTGCACTGCACGTCGAAGTTGATCCATTTTATCTTGGGAATCGATTTGCATCACAGCCCTCCAGTGCTACCAACGGGCCAAATACGATTTAAAGAAACAGTCGATTTGGACTGGACTCGGGTTACTACATATTTTCTGATCAACTGCGACGGTATTCTTTCCTCCCTTTTGATCTCTATTACATTCATATTGCAAAGTTTCCAGATTATTTTTATATAATCTGCAGGTTATTGTACCGACACAGTTTTCACTGTCGTTGGTGATAACAATTTTAAATCGTAATTTTTGCTGTGGTTGTTTGTACAGGTGAATATGTCTAAACAAACCAACACCGCGGCACCAGTGCTGGCTGTGACTCAGCCTCCGATAATCCATCCACCTACGGTCCTTCCAACGTTGTCCCACGGCGAAAAGCCCGAAAAATTCACAGGGATGGATTTCAAGAGGTGGCAGCAAAAGATGTTGTTCTATTTGACAACTCTGGGCCTAGTGAAGTATCTGACAGAAGATGCTCCGACGGTGGCTGAATTGGAACCAGATGCAACGAAGGTTGAAGCCCTCAATGTCTGGAAGAATGCAGATTTTATGTGCAAGAATTATATACTCAATGGCCTTGATAATTCTTTGTATAACGTCTAATGTACTGCTGCGACTTCTAAGGAACTATGGACTGCACTCGACAAGAAATACAAATCTGAGGATGCAGGAATGAAGAAGTTTATAGCAGGGAAATTCCTCAACTTCAAGATGATTGATAGCAAGACTGTTATTAGTCAAATGCAAGAACTGCAAGTCATATTCCACGAGTTAAATGACGAAGGAATGACGCTCAGCAAATCATTCAAAGTGGCTGCTGCAATTGAAAAACTTCCACCTTCATGGAAGGATTTCAAAAATTACTTAAAGCACAAACGTAAGGAAATGACTATTGAAGAATTGGTAGTTCGATTGAGGATTGAGGAAGACAATCGAAAATCAGAGAAAAAGGGGTCCTTCAACATGGCAGCCTCGTCTGATGTTGTTGAAGAAGAAAAACCCAACAAAAGAAAGCGCGAAAATGGTCCTAATAAAAAGGCTAAAAGGTTCTTGTCACAACTGCGGAAAGAAAGGACACAAGGCAGCGGAATGTCGCGGAAAGAAGAAGAAGTCTGAAGCAAATGTGACTGAAGTTTCTGATGGTATTTCTGACATGGACTTGTGCGTGGTAGTTTCTGAATGTAACCTTGTTGGCAACAACAAGGAATGGTTTGTGGACACCGGGGCCACTCGCCACATTTGTGCAAATAAATGGATGTTCATGACTTACAAAGTTGCTACCGAAGAGGAACAGTTGTATATGGGCAACTCGTCTGCATCAAAAGTTGAAGGAAAAGGAAAGGTTGTGCTCAAATTGACTTCTGGAAAGGAACTTACCTTGACCGATGTCCTTCACGTTCCAGACATCCGTAAAAACTTGATTTCTGGATCACTTCTTAGCAAGCATGGTTTCAAACTCGTATTTGTGGCAGACAAATTTGTATTATCGAAAAATGGGGTGTATGTGGGAAGGGGCTATGTTAGTGATGGCATGTTTAAAGCTAATGTAACTACCATTGTACCAAAAGACGATATGAATAAAGTTGAATCTTCTGTTTATATCGTAGACTCTTCTGACATTTGGCATTCTAGATTAGGGCAAGTAATTTTGAAACATTGCGAAAGATGATTAATCTAGACTTTATACCAAAATGTAACATAGACTCCAACTATAAACGTCAAATCTGTGCAGAAGCAAAAATGACTAGAACCTCGTTTCATCACGTTGAACGAGAGACCGAACCTCTAGAATTAATACATACCGATGTATGCGATTTGAAAATGTATCAAACTAGAGGTGGAAAGAGGTACTTTATCACATTCATTGATGATTGTACCAGATATTGTCATGTATATCTCCTTAGAAGTAAGGACGAAGCAATCAACATGTTTAAACATTATAAGGCAGAAGTTGAGAATCAACTCAATAAGAAAATAAAATCTTTAAGGAGTGATAGAGGAGGAGAATACGAATCTCCGTTTGAGGAATTCTGTGCTGAGCATGGAATTATACATCAAACTACAGCCTCGTATTCACCTCAATCCAACGGTATAGCCGAACGGAAAAATAGAACTCTTAAAGAAATGATGAATGCCTTATTAATTATTTCTGGCTTGCCAGATAACTTTTGGGGAGAAGCTATTCTTTCGGCAAATCATATTTTGAATAAAATACCACGAAAGAATACATCTAAATCTCCACATGAACTTTGGAAAAATAGACCACCATCCTACAAATACTTGAAAGTGTGGGGGTGTCTTGCCAAAGTAGAAATACCGAAACCGAAGAAGGTCAAAATTGGACCAAAGACTATAGATTGCATATTCATTAGATATGCTCTTAATAGTAGCGCATATCGATTTTTGGTGTACAAATCTGAAATTGATGACATTCATGAAAACACCAAAATCGAGTCACGAAATGCTAGATTTTTTGAAAACATTTATCCTCTAAAATCCTCTATTGAAACAACTGTTCAAAAGAGATCAAGAGATACAGATACTCCTGAGGATAATGTTAATCAAAACTCGAATGAGAGAAATGTTGAAACTGAGGTAGAGAAACCCAGAAGGAGCAAACGTCAAAGGACTTCTAAAACCTTTGGACCCGATTTCTATGCATATATGATAGAAAATGAACCTCTTACTTACCAACAAGAAATGTCATCTCCTGAGGCTCCATACTGGAAGGAGGCTGTCAACAGTGAAATAGAATCCATTTTACAAAACCATACATGGGAACTAGTGGATCTACCCAAAGGATCAAAACCATTAGGGTATAAATGGATATTTAAGAAAAAATTGAAAGCTGACGGCTCAATAGACAAGTATAAAGCGAGACTTGTAATAAAAGGATTCAGACAGAAGGAAGATCTAGATTACTTTGATACGTATTCACCAGTAACTAGAATAACATCGATTAGGATGCTTATTGCAATCGCATCCATATAAAATTTGGAAATACACCAAATGGATGTGAAAACTGCGTTTTTGAATGGTGAACTAGAAGAAGAAATATATGTGCAACAACCTGTAGGTTTTCTAAGCCCAGGAAATGAAAATAAGGTATGCAAATTAGTAAAATCACTTTATGGCCTTAAACAAGCTTCGAAACAATGGCATGAGAAATTTGATGAAACTATGTTATCAAATGGATTCAAAATAAATGAATCAGATAAATGCGTATATGTAAGATATACGTATATTGGATATGTCATTGTATGTCTTTATGTTGATGATTTGTTAATCCTAGGGAATAATAAGGCCATAATAAAATCTACGAAGGATATGTTATCCTCTAGATTCGATATGAAAGACCTAGGAGAGGCTGATGTAATCTTGGGTGTAAAAATTATAAAAACACCACAAGGATATGCATTATCTCAATCACATTATATTGCCAAATTACTTGAAAGGTTCAAGCAGTATAATATAACCATTGCAAAATCACCAGTGGATATGAACCAAAATTGGGTAAAGAACACCAGTGATGGAATATATCAGCTTGAATACTCTCGTATACTAGGAAGTATTATGTACGTTATGAATTGTACTAGGCCTGATATTGCATACGCTATAAGCAAGTTGAGTAGATATACCAGTAATCTTGGTAAACATCACTGGAAAGCAATTATCAGGGTCTTAGGATATCTAAAATACACACAAAACTATGTGTTGCAATATGAGAAGTATCCTTCAGTAGTAGAAGGATATAGTGATGCCAATTGGATAACTGGCTCAAATGACACAAAATCCACAAGTGGATATGTGTTTACATTAGGAAATGGAGCAATCTCGTGGAAATCATCCAAACAGACTTGCATAGCAAGGTCGACAATGGAATCGGAGTTCATTGCTCTAGATAAAGCCGCAGAAGAAGCAGATTGGCTTAGGAGTTTCTTGGAAGATATTCCAAATTGGGAAAAACCTGTACCTCCAATATGTATACATTGTGATAGTCAATCTTCTATAGGAAGGGCAAATAGTACATTGTATAATGGTAAGTCTCGACATATTCGTCGTAGACATAAAACCATAAGACAACTTCTCTCTAATGGAGTTATCACTATAGACTATGTAAGGTCAAAGGATAACATAGCGGATCCACTAACAAAAGGCTTGCTAAGAGAGAAAGTTCAAACCTTATCGATGGGAATGGGCTTAAGACCTATGAACTAAAAGTTTTCTAAAATGGAAACCCCACCTAGTTGACTGGAGATCCCAAGATCTAGGTTCAAAGGGACAACTAAGTTTAAGATTAACTTGGCGGCACTGTTAAATACAAACCATTCCTATGATAAGTCAGTGCACAACCCGTCGGAGAATAGGATAAGCTTGGCTTTTAATGATGTCTATACTGTGGTGTTATAAAGAACCAAGTGGGGTATTACGGGATACTCTTTATAGAATCACATATATGAGTGCGAAGGCGCCGCTTCAAGAAGAATTATAAGGTCGAATTCTTCAAGCACTCATGAAACCAAGGCGGTGTTCATGGCAAAAACGAACACAAACAGAGAACCAAGGAGTTAAAGAGCATTTATCATGTGTTATCTTTATAGACTTACACAAACGGCTTACAGTTCAAAGACAGTCTAGTCTACTGATTCGCCAGTTAGTTATAACGATAAAACACTAGGAAAAGTTCAAGGCCTTTGTGCTACTTTTACCGATATGATAAATGTTACACAAAGTTTCAGAATAGATTATACAACCACTCATTCATGTGGGGGATTGTTGGAAATGAATAAGTGGATGTGGCAAAGTCACTAAGTCCCACATTGGGAAAAATTGTGCCTTAATCCACTACATATACAAAAGCTTGATATGTTATATCAAAAGAAAGAGGAAGAGAGAGAGGCAATGGAATAACATGCACATATTTAATATTAAATTAAATAGGTCAAAGATTAGGGCCTTGGGGCTCTTGGGGTCTCGTGATCGTATAGGGCCTCCGGAAGCCGCCAGGCCTACTTGCGTTGTTCAAACGGCTGTTTTTTTAAATCCGGCCGCGTAAATACCAACGGAACTAACTGTTGGTAAAGGGTCGCAACCTTTCCAACAGTCGTTGCCGTTGCAATTCGAACAGTGGCACCCTTTCGCGAATAAAAACTTCTTCACAGCCTATATAAGGGCTAGTGAAAAATCAAATCATCATCGATTTTCTTGCTTTTGCCCTCTTCTTCCTCATACTCTCTGTTCTGTACATACAACTCTCTTGAGTTCGCCGTTGCTTCGACTGCTGCACTGCACGTCGAAGTTGATCCGTTTTATCTTGGGAATCGATTTGCATCACAGCCCTCCTGTGCTACCAACGGGCGCAAATACGATTTAAAGAAATAGTCGATTTGGACTGGACTCGGATTACTACATATTTTCTGATCAACTACGACGGTATTCTTTCCTCCCTTTTGATCTCTATTGCATTCATATTGCAAAGTTTGCAGATTATTTTTATATAATCTGCAGGTTACTGTACCGACACAGTTTTCACTGTCGTTGGTGACAACACTTTCTTCTTTTGCTACTAGACTAGGTAGAGCAACTTCAACTTTAGTTTCTCCAAGGAAAGACATAGGTGTACAACCATGTCCTTGGGCTGATTTTAAAGGGTTGTTGAGATTAGATTCAGGACCCAATTGGGAAACTGTATGCACTCTAGATTCCCTTGCTTGAATACTTCCAAACTCAGAGATCGGCAAACCCTTGAGTACGTTAATTTGATTTGTCAGTGGCTTCAGTTGCTCCTTTATTTTCTGAAGCATGTCTTTCAACTTCTCTGGCCTTCTCCTCTTAGCATTATCATCGCCATCGCCCATTTCTTCAGCAGGAGTCTTGTCGCTTTCAGCAACAAGTTAACCATTGCAACTCTCACAATTAAAAGAATCATCGTGTCGGTTCATAAGCCGATGTGCATCAAATGCATTATATCTCTTCCCACAGTTGGGACAGATGTACTCTTCAACATGTTCCTGTCTTCAAGCTAGCTCTTAAGTTTCCGCCTCATCTTATGTATTTTGTACCTAACAATATCATATATCTGTGCATACTCTAAGCAACGATAAGAATGCGTGTGCATCTTCATTTTTTCTTCTCCATCTCTAGTAAGCTGTTGACCATCAAATGTAGCTGCAACAGCTGCACTAAATCCCTTTGAGCCTTTGGCACTTTCCTTTTGATGATCTCTTATTACTAACTTCTCTTCTTCAAAAAATCTCAATGTGCGTCAAAGTTGTTTTCAATGCAATTTTAAAGTTTTAGCCAAATTTTCTTCCCTTACCCACTGGCAACTGGTAAGCACATAAAGCACCATGACAGCCATGCCTCGATTGTCGCCTCCTCCGTATTTTTGTTGACTGTCTCCTTTCATTGTAATATCATCGCAAAAAACTCCAGCAACTAGCTTCACTAGTCTATTGAACGGCTCCATATTCGCCCCCTCTAATTTGAAAAAATAGCAAGGTTTGAAATCCCGGTTTTCGGTTCCGTTCCGGTCATATAGAAAATTTGAAATTTCGGTTCCGTTCCGAGAATTCCGGAAATCCGGTTTAATTCCGGTTTGGCGATTCCGGTATTTTTTTTAATAAATACATATAAACATGCACTATCATTGACTGTTATAAATATGCAGAACTATAAGTGTGCATCAATTTTAATTAGGGAAAACCAGAGAAGCTGATTGGAGGATATTTTGAAAAGCTGCTTGAGGGACAGGCTTTAAATAAACATGGAACAGTTAGACATTATTTTAGAGTAGACCCAATATATGCCCATCAAAACTAACGAAGCCCAAATAAACGAGGCCCTAATCAAAGGAAATAAGCATCTTCGTTGTTGTTGCCTACTCAGCAGAACCCTAATCGAGAAAAACGAATTTGTCTTTCGCTCTAATCTTCCGTTGTTTCTCTCTAAACATCGTCGCATATTCAATGATGGTTCTCTGCTGCTTATCGCGTCTCTTTCTTCGTCTAGTTTAGGTATTTCGTCTGAGATCGGAAATAAGGCGAATTCCGGTCCGGTGATCACCGGAACCGGACCGGAAAGGCCGGAATACCGACGCTCCGGGCGGAATCTGAAACCATGAAAAATAGTTAAACCCCTAATTTTAGTGAGTAGCCCCGTTGAATTAAAAAAAATTCCAAGAATACCCTTACACGTAGGGTTTCTATGTGATTTCTTATGGTACCTCGTGCATGCCCTACGTGGTTCGTCAGGGTACCACACGGTAACCCTACGTGGTTTCTTCAGAAACCACATAGGTCTACTGCGTGGTACACCGAGGAACCACGTAATCATCTACGAGGTATCTTGTAAACTGGGGAAAAAAATATAAGAAGGACATTTTTGTCCTCATCTTTTTTTGATGAAAACAAGGGGCTACTAACTAATTTCGTAGGTTGGAATACAGTTTGCCAATGGAGAAAGTTCTACTTTACCAAAATTATCGTTTGTAACTTTTTGCGGCGAATGCCTCTTTGCAGCGGTCTACAAACTAATTCAAGTGATTTATGAGAAAAATCATACCATTCGAACATGGAGCGAATTTATTTAAGAGAGTTTCCTTGCAGCTATCTTTATGGAGAATTCCATTTCATAGGCCTACTCCAGAGACAACGGCGCAGTCATTACACCATGACCAGATTCTAGTTCGAAATGAACGTGTGGAGAAGTCAGAAGCAAGAGTCGAAAACAAACCTTATTGCTAAAATAGAATAGGATTACATCTGTGACGGCCCGCCCCGCACTAGCCGACATTTCCAATGAAATGCGTTGTACCGATGTCCAACCAGCACGGGACGGTCGTCAAAAGAAAGGAAAAGGGGAGGAATTTGAACGCTGAACCAACAAAGAACCTATAGTATATCTCACAGCACATGGAACAAAATATAATAATAACATAACTTGATATAAAACAGGCGAGACAATGCATAAGATGAAAACTAAACCATCATAACAGCGGAAAATTCAAAATACAGCTTATGATCCAAACCATCTTTATTACAACTTTCAAAACTGTCTTTAAAGAAAAATAGGAAGGTACACTACCAATGCCCAAAGTAGTGACCAGCAACAACACAGGGAGGATATATGGGAATAATACGTGTAAGCCTCCTACTCATCCCCGGACAGCTACTCGCGCATAACCAACTAACATATCTCTAGTCTGTTCGTTTAGGAGCACCTAGAGTAATAAGAAGAGACATTAAACTTTGGGACAGACAAAAGTATGGTATAAGCGATAAGGAGCAAAAACAGAACAATAACAGGTATACATAACCATACCCGAACCTGGACCTGCAACCAAAGAGTTAGCACAACAGGATGTACGGTACTCTAAGGTGACACTAGCACATGGTGTGAAAATAATGGGGAGGGGGTTGTGCATGTCATGGTGATAGCAAACATCAAACATAGCAATTATCCTCACAACTCTCACTCAGTACGTAAAGCATACGATATCTACCACTTTGATCACCCAATTCTTTGCTATGATCACTCTGCCCCCATAGAGTCATGACGGCTCCATTGCACTGATCCATAGCCACTAATCATTTGTTATGTCCACTCTGCCCCCATGGAGTCATGACAACTCCACTGCACTGGCTCATAGCCCTACTACGATCACTTCGCCCCATGGAATCATGACAACTCCACTGCACTGATCCATAGCCAATGATCTGTCTCTCAGTGGTGAGTCAAAGCTATAGTCATCGATAACCCCTTTGCACACGTCCCGTAGCAAAGCCCAACTCATGAAGTTAACTCATTGATCCACATTTGGATCCTGAGTAATAACCTCCCAATTGGACTTCCTTTGCATCTCTGGTTTTGGTCGAATTGGAGTTGGTCTTCTGAAGAGTCGTCGTGCGGTATTAGAAGAGGTCCAAACCGGTTCGGTTGCCCTCCCTTGGTTCGGTTTGGTATGCTTCAGCTCCTGGCCATCAATCCGGTTCGGTTCGGTCAACTTCCTCTAGGTCGGTTCGGTCGTGGTACTCCATTTGGGTCGGTTTGATCATGATACTTTATATGTTCGGTTCGAGTACCCTCATCCGGTTCGGCTCAATGCTCACCCCAACTCCAACTCCAAACTAGCGGCCTTCCTTTCCTACCATGCTCACTTTCTTCTGCCTAGGCTCCGGTTCGGTTCGGTACTCTCTTGCCCGATTCCACTATCCGATCCGAGCCATATACACTGATCCGATCTGAAACCCTGCACATTTTGAAGCGAGCATATATCGTCCATTTTCTCCATACGACGGCGTTTCAACCAGTCTAAATTTCCTACAAGATCACTTAAAATTCCATATAGTCATAGTATCATATAGAATCGGCTATAAACGTCCAAACAATGAATTAACATGTATTTATGGTTCAAATATACCCAAAACCCATGGTTTTCCCCTTAATCATGTTTAACCAAACCTAATGATAGAATTAACAAAACATGTCCAAATTAACCCAAATTTTTATCAGAGCCCTAAAATAATATTTAAGAATTTTTTTTACATATTTTTCCAGAATTTTATCATGCATAATTCCGCTAATTATCACTAATCACCCCTTATTAGCTGTAATTAGTGAAAACCAATGCAAATCACTCACCTTAGCCACAAATAATAATTTCGATCTGAAACTCTACTGTTTTGGCGTGGTTTCCAATGCAACACAGTAGCTCCAACTTTGATTTGACACTAATCTTCCTTGATTTGGTGTAGATTAAGCTAATACGCGATTAAAAAGCAATTTGGGATGAATTTAGAAGGTGAAGGTCATGGCTAGGGTTAAAGAAATGTTTTAGACGGCTAAGAAAATAAAATGAGATCGTTTTCTAACTGATTTCAGCCTCCCCATAACCCTAATCCCGAAATGGGTTATGGGCCCATTCACTAATTGCCCTACTTAGCCCGTTTAAGCTTTTTTTTTCACCTTTCATACTTTGTTTAAGCCATAACTCCCAAACGGTAAGTCCGTTTGGCTAATGTGACCACTCTACAGAAAGGTAAACCATCATCTGAATCCAAGGAAAGTGGTTTCAGGTCAAAACTCCTTGCCAATCAAAAGTTAAAGGCGAAACAAGATTCGCCTGGAGCAAAACAGTCATTTAAAATCCGGGAAAAATCGTGAACATGGGAAATGACCCTAATAGTCGTTTCCCAAAGTTACACGACCTCGTATGAAAATGAAAAAAATATTCTACGATCCTCCGATGTGTAGAATGCAGGTCTTTACATTCTCCCCCTTTAAGAAATTTCGCCCCCAAATTTCCTTAACCAAAACATACAATGGATCCTGCATGCCTATCAGCCATTTACAAACAATCAAACACACATAATAACACACCAAGTCTATCCTAGCATGCAGAATAGCTAAATCGCAATTAAAATCTTACCAGGCAAAGAGTTCTGGATACAACTTCCTTATGCTCTCCTCTGTTTCCCAAGTACAGTCATTCTCGTTATCACCCCACTGGACCTTGATCAGTTGCACCATCTTCCTTCGAAGTTGCTTTGTATCATACTCGACAATACGGATCAGCCTGCGGTTCCCAATCGCCTCGAGTTCTACTTTGATGTCATCCAACTGATCCAGTGAAATAGTCATATCAGGGTCGTGTACGAACTTCCTTAACTGGGAAACATGAAATACTTTGTGAACTCCTGCCATCTTGTCAGATAATCCAACCTTATATGCTAAATTCTCAACTTGTTCGAGAACTGGGAATGAACCAACAAACCTTGGTGCTGGCTTGCCTCTCCTACCAAATCGAATCATGCTCTTTAACAGAGGAATCTTGACAAACACCAAGTTGCCAACGGATAATTTCAATTCTCTTTGTCTCTTATCAGCATAACTCTTCTGCCTATCTTGGGCAGCCTTCATTCGCTGTTGGATAACATTGATCTTATCTTAGGTTTCTCTTATCACATCTGGCCCAAGCACAAATTTATCACCGGTTTCTAACCAACATGATGGTGAGTTGCACGGTCTTCCGTATAAAGCTTCAAATGGAGCCATACCAATACTGGACTGCTAACTATTATTATATGAGAACTCAACCAAATGCAAATGGTCATCCCATGATCCACCAAAATCCAATATACAAGCTCTCAAGAGATCCTCTAATACACGATTCACCCTCTCCGTCTGACCGTCGGTTTGAGGATGATATGCGGTACTGAGATGTAATTCTGATCCTAAAGCCTCTTGTAAGCTCTTCCAAAACCCACTAGTAAATAATGGATCTCGGTCACTGACGATGCCTTTGGGCACTCCATGAAATCTCACTACCCACTTCATATACAGTTCTGCTAGCTTAGCTACTGTTCTATTCGACTTGACGGGTATAAACCTTGAACTCTTGGTCAATCGGTCCTCAATCACCCAAAAGCTATCATGGCCCGATCTAGTCCTTGGTAACCCATCAATGAAATCCATTGACACTTGTTCCCATTTCCATTCTGGAATTTCCAATGGTTGCAGCAAACCACTAGGCTTCTTTTGCACGGCTTCAACTAGCTGGCAATTCATGCATTTGGATATAAACTTCCCAACGTCTCTTTTCATCCCTTCCCATTAGTAGGTCTGCTTCATGTCTTGATACATTTTGTTACCACTGGGATGTATAGTCAGTTTTGAGTGATGACATTCTCTAAGCACTTCATCTCTCAATCCATTGACATTGGGTACAACTAGTCTCCCATTCTTTCTAAGCCATCCTTCTCGATCAAGCCCATACTTGTTCATCTCCTCACTATCGATACCCGTCTCTAACTTAGAGATGATTTCCAATAGGTTAGGATCGTCCCTCTGACTAGAACCAATCCGCTCAATCAAAGTGGGTCTGAACGTTAAACTTGCTATCATCTATGGATCTAATTCGCACTTTTGGTCTGAAATCGTACCCTGCGATATACTCCAATTGCTTCCATTCAAGAAACATAGCCCCTAAACTGGCATGTCTCCTACTCAATGAATCAGCTACCGCATTGCCCTTTCCTGGCATATATGCAATATCGAAATCATAGGAAGCCAAGAACTCTAACCATCTCTACCGATGGAGATTTAAATTCTTCTGAGAGAAAAGATACTTTAATGATTCATGGTTGGTAAACAACTCGAATCTTTCTCCCAAGAGATAATGTCTCCACATCTTCAGCGCGAATATGATCGCTGCCAATTCCAAATAATGGGTAGGATATCTTTTTTCATGCGGTTTCAGTTGCCGACTAGCATAAGCTACAACTCTACCTCCTTACATCAGTACAACACCCAGTCCGGTACCATAGGCATCCGTGTATACCATCATCTCTTCATTCCCCTTAGGAATAACTAAGACTGTTGCACACGTCAACTTCTCCTTTAGACTCTTGAATGCATTTTCACACCTTCCGTCCTAGATGAAAGCTTGATTCTTCTTGGTCAACTGAGTTAACGGTGCCGCTATCTTGGAGAAGTCTTGGATAAACTTACGATAATATCCAACCAATCCTAAGAAACTTCTCACGTCTGTTGCATTTTTGGACGTAGACCAATCTTGCACCGTAGCAACTTTTGCAGGATCCACGGCGATACCATTTTCTGAAACGACATGGCCCAAGAATCCCACTTCCCTCCTCCAGAAGTGACAATTAGAAAATTTCACTTTCAATTGGTGTTTTCTCAACACCTCCATCACTATCCTCAAATGTTCCTTGTGTTCTTCCTCTGTCCTCGAGTAAAAAAGGATATTGTCCACGAAAACAAGAACAAACTTATTCAATTGATCCCTGAATACCCTATTCATAAGATCCAAAAAATATGCTGGTGCATTGGTCAACCCGAATGGCATGACCAACCACTCATAGAATCCAGACGGCATTCGAAATGCGGTTTTGGGAATACTCTCAGCTGCTACTCGGAGCTGATGAAATCCTGTCGTGAGGTCCAATTGGGAGAACACTCTCGCTCCTTCCAGTTAATCAAACAAATCATCTATCCACGGAAGAGGATATTTATTCTTCCTAGTCGCCTTATTCAAGTCGCGATAGTCTACACAAAACCGAAGGGAACCATCTGTCTTAGTGTCAAATACAACTGGTGATCCCCACTCGAAGACACTTCTTCGGATGAATCCCTTCTTCAAAAGAATGCTTACTTACACCCCGAGCTCTCGCTGCTCCCTTGGTGCCATACGACAAAGTGGCATCGCTATAGGTCGGACATTTTTCACTAAATCAATACGGAACTCATTCTCTCTGTGCGGTGGAAGTCCGGTCACTTCCTCGAAGATATCCGGATACTGGCCAGCAATGAGAACCCCTGATAACTCGTCCTGCAGAATGTCGAATGAATTTAGAAAACTAGTCATCTCCTCATCACTAGGTAGGCTACCAAGCAGTACCCTCCGCCCATCATCTACCCTAATAGTCACCGAAAATCCCTCACAATCTACCACCACCCCATATTTTTGGAGCCAATTGACTCCCAAAATAATGCCGAACCCAGTAAAGCCCAAAACAAAGCAATCACAAGCAAACATACATCCATGACTCGATAGAACCAAATTTCGACAAACCATGCTAAGGCTAGTCGAACCACCAATCGGGTTCATCATAAC
Source organism: Allium sativum (assembly GCA_030737875.1). NCBI lineage: Eukaryota > Viridiplantae > Streptophyta > Magnoliopsida > Asparagales > Amaryllidaceae > Allium > Allium sativum. The sequence goes on along the minus strand of CM060915.1, from coordinate 858,550,358 downwards.
TAAAGATCTATCGACTATCTCGGGTTCCACGCCCAACCTATCTACCAGGTCACTAGATATGAAGGAATGGGAAGCCCCGGTATCAAACAATACTCGAACAAGAACATCATAAACAGAAAGCATACCTTGAATGACGATATTCTTTCCTTTCTCCGCCGCAGTTAGGGCATTCGACGAAGAAGGAACAACACTAATAGCATATGCTTTCACAATCTGCCTTTTTTTGGGAGGTTGTGGACACTTATCCTTGTGATGTCCCACTTGACCACAATTGAAGCACTTCCTGTCCGCCGGCTTTGCTCGACATTCTTTTAGCATAATGGCCTTTCTTGCCATAGCTAAAGCACTCTACCTCTTTCCTATCTTTCCTTTTTTGACCATCCTTGGTCTGACTCTTCTTCCTTTTATTTTGATAATTATTCTTGCCTCCACCGCTTGCCTGCGGTTTCATCCCCTCTACAGATGAAACAACAACTTCAGTCTTGGGCTTAGGATAAAGGCTCTCTGATCTCAATGCTTTCCGAATAATTGATTTAAAAGTCTCATCAATATGGTTTATAAGCCTTTCTCCCAAGTACTGATCTGAACCAATTATGAACTTCTCATTCTTCTTCTCGGTAGTATCGAAAAGAGATAATCCATACTTCGATAAAGGATCGAATTCAGCAATATACTCCGAGACTGCCCTACCATTCTGTTTAAGCTCCAAAAACTTCCTAAACAGTTTTGATTTCTTAGCAGCTGGAATAAACTTGTCACAGAAGCGAGTCTTAAACTGATCCCAAGTAACTTGATCCTCAGGGGTAGCTGCCTTAATAGCATTCCACCAATTCATAGCCCGTCCTTGCAGCTAACGGGATGCTAATTTCCTCTTCATCGCGCCTTCGATTCCCAGATCCTCGAAGATGCGCTCACAGCTATCAAGCCAATCCTGAACTTCTATAGCCGATTCCATTATGTGGAACAGCTTCCTACCAAGACTAGTGTAGTCCTTACAGAGCTTGGCGAAATCGGCCCTAGGCGCTGGCACCACTGCACCACCACCATTTGTAGTATTAGGAGATGCTCCCTAAGCATCTCTAAGCATCTCTCTCATGAAGGTAGTAAACATTGTCCTCATGTTAGGGACATTCCTATTATTAGCTCCTGAACCAGTATTCCTCGTATATCGGCTCGTCGTTCAATCTGTAAAGAGAAACGATTAACCATCTCTTTAGTGGTGCCAGTGCAACACGACTTCATCCTTAGATATACTAATAGTATATTTACATAACTTTTGAAAACCCAAAATATAACAAATACGCACTCTCATATACGTACTTTCTCTCCCTGGTGTCTTTCCCTAGGTTAACTACGCAATCTAGAGCTCTGATATCAAATGTGACGGCCCGCCCCGCACCAGCCGACATTTCCAATGAAATGCGTTGTACCGACGTCCAACCAGCAGGGGACGGTCGTCAAAAGAAAGGAAAAGGGAAGGAATTTGAACAGTGAACCAATAAAGAACTTGTAGTATATCTCACAACGCATGGAACAAAATATAATAATAATATAACTATATATAAAACAGACGAGACAGTGCATAAGCTAAAAACTAAACCATCATAACAGCGGAAAATTCAAATTACATCTTATGATACAAACCATCTTTGTTACAACTTTTAAAACTATCTCTAAAGTAAAATAGGAGGGTACACTAGTAATGCTCAAAGTAGTGACCAGCAACAACACAGGGAGGATATATGGGAATAATACGTGTAAGCCTCCTGCCCGTCTCCGGACAGCTACTCGCGCATAACCAGCTAACATGTCTCTAGTCTACTCGTTTAGGAGCACCCAGAGTAATAAGAAGAGACATAAAACTCTGGGACAGACAAAAGTCTAGTATGAGCGATAAGGAGCAAAAACAGAACAATAACAGGTATACATAACCATACCCGAACATGGACCTGCAACCAAAGAGTTAGTACAACAGGATGTACGATACTCTAAGGTGACACTAGCGCATGGTGTAAAAATAATGGGGAGGGGGTTCTGCATGTCATGGTGATAGCAAACATCAAACATAGCAATCATCCTCGCAACTCTCACTCAGTACGTAAAGCATACGATATATACTACTTTCATCACCCAATTCTTTGCTATGATCACTCTGCTCCATGGAGTCATGACGGCTCCACTTCATTGATCCACAGCCACTAATCCTTTGCTATGTCCACTCTGCCCCATGGAGTCATGACAACTCCACTACACTGGCTCAAAGCCCTGCTACGATCACTATGCCCCATGGAATCATGACAACTCCATTGCACTGATCCATAGCCAATGATCCGTCTCTCAGTGGTGGGTCAAAGCTATAGTCATCGATAACCCCTTTGCGCACATCCCGCAGCAAAGCCCAACTCATGAAGTTAACTCACTGATCCCCATTTGGATCCTGAGTAATAACCTCCCATTTGGACTTCCTTTGCATCTCGGGTTTTGGTCGAATTGGAGTTGGTCTTCAAAAGAGTCGTCGCGCGGTAGTAGAAGAGGTCCAAACTGGTTCAGTTTGGTTGCCCTCCCCCGGTTCGTTTCGGTATGCTTTAGCTCCTGGCCATCAATCCGGTTCGGTTCGGTCAGCTTCCACCGGGTCGGTTCGGTCGTGGTACTCCATCCGGCTCGGTTCGATCATGATACTTTATACGTTCGATTCGGGTGCCCTCATTTGGTTCGGCTCAATGCTCACCCCAAATCTAACTCCAAACTAGCGGCCTTCCTTTCCTTCCATGCTCACTTTCTTCTGCCTAGGCTTCGGTTCGGTTCTCTCTTGCCCGAGTCTACTATCCGATCCGAGCCCTATACACCGGTCTGATCTGAAACCCTGCACATTTTCCAGTGAGCATATATCATCCATTTTCGCCATACGACGGCGTTTTCAACCATTCTAACTTTCCTACAAAGTTACTTAACATTCCAAACAGTCATAGTATCATATAGAATCGACCATAAACGTCCAAACAATGAATTAACATGTATATATGGATCAAACATACCCAAAACCCATGGTTTTCCCCTTAATCATGTTTAACCAAATCTAATGATAGGATTAACAAAACGTGTCCAAATTAACCCAAATTTTTATCAAAGCCCTAAAATAATATTTAAGAATTTTTTTTTTACATATTTTTCCAGAATTATATCATGCATAATTCCTCTAATTATCACTAATCACCCCTAATTAGCCGTAATTAGTGAAAAACAATGCAAATCACACACCTTAGCCACAAATAAAACTTTAGATCTGAAACTCTACTTTTTTGGCGTGGTTTCCAATGCAAAACAACAACTCCAACTTTGATCTGACACTAATCTTCCTTGATTTCATGTAGATTAAGTTAATACGCGATTAGAAAGTAATTTGGGATGAATTTAGAAGGTGGAGGCCATAGCTAAGGTTAGAGAAATGTTTTAGACGGCTGAAAAAATAAAATGAGATTGTTTTCTAACTGATTTCAGCCTCCCATAACCCTAACCCCGAATGGGTTATGGGCCCATTCACTAATTACCCTACTTATCCCGTTTAAGCTGTTTTCCACCTTCCAAACCTTGTTTTAGCCATATCTCCTAAACGATAAGTCCGTTTGGGTTATGTGACCACTTAATAGAAAGGTAGACCATCATCCGAATCCAATATAAGTAGTTTCAGGTCAAAACTCCTTACCAATCAAAAGTTATAGGCGAAACAAGATTTGCCAGGGGCAAAACGGTCATTTAAAATTCAGCAAAAATCGTGAACATGGGAAATGACCCAAATAGTCGTTTCCCAAAGTTACACGACTATACGACCTCGTATGAAAATGAAATAAATATTCTATGATCCTCCGATGCGTAGAATGTGGGTCGTTACAACATCCATGGTTGAATTAACACATCCAAATCAAACAGGGTTTGAGAGTTTTAGGGAACCAAATTGGATTCATACTGAAAGGAAATTTGGGATTTACTTGGAAAAGGGAAGTGGCGAGATAGAAATTGGAAAGGAGGTGACCAAACAATGGTGAGATTAGAAAAAACGAAAATGGTAGAAGGGCAGGTTTCTTTTGTAAGGGAACATGACAAAGAGTGTTACAATTTCTGCCACCTTCCTAAATTTAATACAAAGAATTATTTTTTATATTCTACTAGCAACCATATATTATTTTTTTACTCAGTTATTCATCATCGTACTTCTCTACAATTTCAAATTAACCCAAAACCCTAACAAAAGTAGATATTCTTTTGTGCATAATAGAGATGGAAGATGAAGATAAAAAAGAGTTTAGAATTGCTTGATTTTTATTGTTTTCTATTATGTTATAAAACATGATGTTAGGTTTTTTTAATGGTTAGAGTTTTCCTTTGCGTTTTAGGATATTTTTTCCGCTCTGATGAAAATTTTAAGCTTGAAGGCATTAAATTTGATGACGTTGTAATAGAGAATGACAATGTAAATTTTGACTTGTAGGGTTTTTATCCGTATAACTTACGTATTTTCTTTTACAAATTGATACTTTTTTTTGTCATTTGATAGATGGATTATTTGAATGATCATAAATTTGATGATAAACATGACGGTTGTGATAATATGATACAAGATATTCGATCAAATGACTCTAAAGACACAAATGCATGATGTAAGTGAGGAAGAAAGCGTTCATGTAGAGGAAGATGCTAGTGACCTCTCCATTTTTAGGTTATTAATTTAGACGGTGGCCAGTAGAGGAAATTTGAAATATTTGGGGTGCTTTTAGTTTTGGTGGCCTGAAGTGTAAATTGAGGTGCGAATAGTAGCACCCTATAACAAATAACAATCCTATGACTAAATTAAATGAAAACAAAATAATCGACCATCCCGTTGAATTTAGCCAATTCTCTGACATCTCTAACATTCTTTTTTCAGGCATTCTAGCAAGACTCTAGAAAAAAAATAAGCGGAAAGGATTGAAAAAGAATAAATACTATCGCCAAGTGAAAAAGTAAACCGCCTAACATAACCATCTGAGTAAAATTGTTGTTTGCATCAGTTTTATTATGACATGTTTACTCGTTTTTATTCCCCTTTAAATGATTATTAATAGAACAAGATTTTAAACGTTGTCCAATAATGCAATAAGTAGTAAATTTTCTTGTAGTGGTGTAATTGTTTTCCTTGAAATTTTCACTACATGTTGACGTTAAAAGTTGGTCACAAGTGACGGTCAACCCCCAATCGTGCAAATGACACACGATTAATGATTATGGAGTACAAAAAATATAAAGAGAATAGGGAACACCCAAGACTTTTTATAGTGGTTTGGCAAAAGACGGTGCCTACATCCACTTTATATGTATTGATTTTCTTTTGATTACAAGTACAAAGCTTTTCCTATTTTGAGAAAGAAGAGAAGATGGCTATTTTTTGAGTTAGCCGTGAGAGTCGGAGAACTTAAGAGTAGAGTGTTCCAAGATAAACTTTAAGAATCTGAAATCTAGCGGAAGTCCCTTTCCTCTTTGAGCTTTGAGGTATTTATAGGGGAAATAGTGGGCTGAGCGGGCTGCTACGCGGCCTTCTTCTTTTTTGGAGCTCGGACACGTGGAACTTGATCATTGGTGGCAATTGTGGCGATAGGCCCCATTCTACTACTTATTAATAGTATCCTCGAAAATAGCGGCTTATGTGGCATTCGAGGTGAGGTGTATCAAAACTAGAGCTTTGTCCTTATATGGTTGATCGCCTTTATTGCCTTGAGATTCGGGCTAAGCTTTGAATGACTTAGCTGGATATTTCTAGACAAGCCTGAGATATTTGGTCGATGTGTCTTTAACGGAAGCGGTTTACTTGGTCGACTGGGTAGAACGATTCTTCCGGTGTGAGTGAGATATTGGCAGGGACGAACTGGCTCGAGCTGGTGCCTGAAGAAGGCTTGTTTGGGCTGAGCTTTGGTTGTTCACACGTTTCTGAAGGATGCATTTCTGAATGTTGGGCTTCGATCTGATTTTGGTAGCCTTTCCCCAAAAAGGTGGTTAACACTTTGCCCTTCAGAATACATCTTTTTCAGTAGAGGGAGGTGTGTTCTGTAATATGATCCGAAGCACAATTGCTTAAGTAGCTATGGTCACACCGGGCCATATTAAGGCCAAAAGTCTAACAGCCCCGATGATTGTATTAGGACCAGAAAACTGACAACCTAGGATGGTCGTATTAAGGTCAGAAAACCGACAATCATCAAATAGTGTATTAAGGCCGGGAGGGTCGTCGTAAACTCCAATTGAGAATTTTAATACCTGTGGAAATTGGAAGAGCCATTCTTGGTTTAGAGAAGGATTTCTATTTTCGTTTGGGGGCGAGTATCAGACTTGGCTTAAAATAAGAGGGAGCATTAGTTACACTTGGCTTAGCGGAATAGCGAATATTAACCATACTCGGCTTATGAAGGTGGCGAGTATTAACCATACTCGGTTTATGGAATTGGCGAGTATTAACCATACTCGGCCTATGGAAGTGGAGAGTATTAACCATTCTTGGCATATGGCAAGTGTTTTTCGTGTTTGACTTATGTAAAATCATTTGGCAATTTTTTAGAAGGGGCGAGTATAGTCCATGCTCGGCTTAAAGAGATCTAACCGTACTTGGCTCAAGGAGTTGGTTTTCAGAGATGATGGTAGGCTCTCGCGCTAACCATATCTAGAAGGGGCGAGCGCTAGTCATGCTCTTCTCATATCATTCAAACATAATCCATGTTTGCAGAAGAAAAATTCATAGTAGCTAAATGATTATTACAGAAAAAATGAAAATAAATTCTAGGGGAATAACTTTTGATTCCAGAGCATGCCTAGGAGCTAAATCCTAACCCCGTACATGTGTACATCAAAGTGTTCGTTTTACTGAAACAGAAGTACATTGAAAAAGAAATCTAAACTTAATTAAAGATAATGCTGCGAGTGCTAGTCTCGAGGTCCTTTTCATTTCGAGGAGCTCGGGGACCGGCTTGAAGACCTTGGGCGGAAGACTGTGGCGGCATGGCCTGTGTGTTCTTATTGACATATTCGTGGAGTTCCCCTTGCCTAACCCTATCCTCGATGAGGTTGCGTAGGTGTCTGCATTCATTGGTGTTATGACCAGTGATGTTGTGGAACATGCATTGCTTTCCAGATTCGAGCTCTTTCTGGGTTGGTTCTCTTCGAGGAGGTCTTGGGAAAGGCAGTGACCCTCATATATCAAGGTAGATGTTGAGAAGGGAAGAATTGAGCTCAGTATATTGTTCATACTTACTTTCTCGTCAAGGTCGTACGTTGCCCTCATTCTTATCCAGGGCCTTTCCTCTTCCTTTATTCTGGCCATTAGTGTTGGATGGACCTCCTTGTTTGGTGGCTAAGACCTCGAGGCTCTCCATCTCAATGCTGGAGTCTTCTTGTCGGAGGAATCGCTCGGCCTCTGCATAGAAATCCTCTATATCCTTGGGAGGAGGATCTCTAGTTAAAGAAATTGAGAATTCTAATCGATTCTGAACTCCTGCAATGGCGGCCATAAATACCATCGATGGCTCGGGTCGATCAAATGATGTCATGGCTGCGTTGAATCTTTCGAGGAAGGATCGAATTGTTTCTCCCAGGCATTGCTTGATGGTGGTCAGGAACATGACACTTTTTGTCCGGGAGATAAGAACTCTAAACTGTTCAATGAAGCGGGTGACCAACGTATTCCAGTTGCTGATCGACTTCGTTGTTGGTTGCCGAAACTACATGCCAGCTATATCTGTGAGGAAGAGTGGGAAGAACTTAGCCATGACGTTGGTCAATGCACAAAGCACTTCCATATGTCGCATGTATCGCATGAGATGGATAGTCGGGTCGGTCCGGCCATTATATGGTTCAACGGATGGAAACATGAAGTCCAGAGGATTGCAAGAATTCCTGATCTTCCTAGTGAAGGGGCTACGGTGGATGTTATCTCTATCTTGCCGAGAAGAATTGCCATGAGTGAAGCATCAGACGATATTTACAAGCTGACTCCCATCTCCGAGGAGTCGTTTCCATGAATCTAGCTCAGCATTTGTTAGAGTTCCAGCACTAGGGTCCAACGAAAGCATGCTCATAAGGGTGTCCATTGGTTGGGCTCGACCTTCGAGAGTTGAGTGAAGGTGAGGGCGAGGGTCCATCGCAGTTGTTGGTTCAGGACCGACTGCCCCCCTTGAACCTAATGAGAATTGGATCGAGCCGTACCCAAGACTGGGGGCGCAAGCGGATCCAGCATAGCATTTGATGTTCAGAGTTCTTCGATGCCTCTACCCGAGGTGATGTTAGGAGGATCTACAGTAACGTTTTCATCTGCTACGGTAAGTACCAGTATGGTAGAGTGATCTATCTACCATGTTCGAAGGGAAGGCTCCACCAGCTCTTCGTTGAAGGGGAAGAGTACTTAGGTTAGTATGTGGTAAGATTCCGGGCTGTAATGGGAATGACATTGATTATGATGAGCCCGGTTATCGCTCGACTGGTATGGGGGTCGAGCAGTTTCCAAGAGTGGAGGCAAAGTGGTAGAACGACCTAGATCTTGATCGCGAGCCTCCTGCGAATCTGCAGCGGCACTGGTTGCTGGAAGTGATACTCCTGGCTGTGATTGGTTGAGGGTCGGAGGCGAGCTAGGATGAAATAAAGGTGGAATCCAATCAGTGGCCTGATTCTGTGCAGACCGAAGATCAGTTGTTGCCCCAGCCCCGACGGTGGAGGAATTGATGTTGAAGCATTTTGCCTTATCTCCACTCGACCGAGAAGGTGATCCATCCACTACTACTGTCATTCAAGGAGTTTACCCTGAGATCCCATATGGTCTATGAATTCGGCCATGATTTTGTCCATGTCGTCCCAGGTGAAATATTGGGGCATATCTTCATGAGAGGAGGCTTCCTGATTTGCTTCTACAGCATTTGTATCGGCTACATCGGCATTAGAGGGACGAGAAGATGTTGCATCTTTCTTTCATTTGTTCGCCATGGGTTGAAACTTGCAGAAGGTCGGTGGGTATGTCGAAGCCTATATTCCCCCTACCTGGTGCATCAAAAGTATTGACATCAAAAGTTGGTTACAAGTGATGGTCAACCCCCAATCGTGCAGACGACACTCGAATGATGATTATGGAGTACAAAAATATAAAGAGAATAGGGAACACCCAAGACTTTTTATAGTGGTTCGAAAAAAGACGGTGCCTACGTCCACTTTATATGTAATGATTTTCTTTTGATTACAAGTACAAAGCTTTTCCTGTTTTGAGAAAGAAGAGAAGATGGCTATTTTTTGAGTTAGCCGTGAGAGTCTGAGAACTTAAGAGTAGAGTGTTCCAAGAGAAACTTTAAGAATCTGAAATCTAGCATAAGTCCCTTTTCTTTTTGAGCTTTGAGGTATTTTTAGGGGAAATAATGGGCTGAGTGGGCTACCACATGGCCTTCTTCTTTTTCAGAGCTCGGACACGTGGAACTCGATCATTGGTGGCAATTGCAGCGATATGCCCCATTCTACTGCTTATTAATAGTATCCTCGGAAATAGTGGCTTATGTGGCATTCGAGGTGAGGTGTATCAAAAGTAGAGCTTTGTTCGTATATGGTTGACCACCTTTATTGCCTTGAGATTCGGGCTAAGCTTTGAATGACTTAGCTGGATATTTCTAGACGAGCCCGAGATATTTGGTCGACGTGTCTTTAATGGAAGCAGTTTACTCGTTCGACTGGGGAGAGCGATTCTTTCAGTGTGAATGAGTTATTGTTGGGGAGGAACTTGCTCGGGCTGGTGCTTGAAGAAGGCTTGTTTGGGCTGAGCTTTGGCTGTTCACGCGTTTATGAAGGGCGCATTTCTGAATGTTGGGATTTCATCTAATTCATGGTAGCCTTTTACCAAAAAGGTGGTTAATACTACATAATCCTCATTTTCATTTAGTTTAGTTGTCGCTGAACTCTTTGGGTGTTATGCCAAAATTTGGACATCAACGTTCTTATGCTTTCATTGAGAGATCCAAGAAGAACTTACATTTCCCTAATATTCTTCCATCACAAGTTTGGAGTGCTACTCAGATCCTTCAAGATCTACCTACCAAGATTGATAAGAATGGTGAAGAAGGAAAAATGCACTATTATTGGACCTTTTAATGCTGATTAAGAAGCATCCTTAAAGCAAAAGCCTTCTAATGCTCTAGTCACAGTTGATGTGGCAAAATCTCTTATTCCCGAGGCTCCGGTTACGCAAGCTTAGCTAATTGAAGTCACGACAAAATTGGAGGAAATTCAATGGCAGCTTAATGAACAAATCAAGCAAAACCTTGACTTGATGTAATGTCTACAAGAGAACACTCACCAAGATATCACCCACCTTTTGGTAAAAAAAAGTGCCATCTTCCTCCTCCAAATTATATCCCCTAGAGTTATTCATCCAATTCCCTCAATTGTAACCGAAGCCAACGAAGGAGAATCAATTGCCATGGTGCGGGAATCACCATCAGAGAGGGAGCGCATCAACATAATTGTTCCCGTTAGGGCCTATCTCAGCCAAGGGACTAGTGCTCAACCCCCGCTAGGAAGATACAACCTGCCATGATCCAAAAATTGACCCTTACGCTTCCAACAACCAACCAGGCCTAAGCCACTTCTAGTTAGCTTCCATGAAATTGAAAACTGGAGGCTGATGGCTCACATGATGATGAAGATTTTCATCCAAGGAGGTGTCTTAGGCAGCATACTCCGGAGTTAAATCATGAAAGTTGGAATTCAGTAAAGATCAAAACTTTGGTTCTCACCAACATTGTTCTTTAGATCATCAGAGAATCAGTGGGCACGTCTCTGATGTTGGGAAACCAATACAGGACGTAAACCCTTCACCAAAAATGTGATAAATGTTGAATGACCTAGACGCTTCAACATGCCGCAAATAATGGTTTACTTTGGGTAGACAGATCCTTGAAACCTCTTAAATACTACTATGACTGGCACATGGATTCCGCTCATGCCACGGATGCTACGAAGTGTAAGTACTTCCTCGTATTTCTTGAAGGTGTGGATTTGTTATGGTTCTTTTGACTTGCGTCAAGAACCATCTCAACCTTCGACCAACTCGCAAGGGAATTGGTCAAACAGTTCAAGATGCATGTGGCTCGACCCAAAGGCATCGTGACTATCTCGAATATCTAACAAGAAACCAGTGATACTCTGAAGATCTACCTTGAAAGATTTAATAAAGCCTTGATAGAAGTTGAAGGCCCAGATCCCTGAACTATCCTCATCCAACTTGTGAGGTCGTATTTCCTGACTCAGAATTCGAGGCATGGATCAATAGAAAACAACCAAAGAGCTTGGAGGTTTTCGATGAAAATGATAATAAATTCCTACACCAAGAAGAGGCATGCAGGAATTGTGATGCTTGGAGTGGCCATCCCAATAATCTACACCAAGACACCATGCAAGACAATGTCATTGCAAAGCAAACCGAAGAAAGTCCTGAAAAAGGGTAAAGGGATTGCCTAAAACAAGCCTAAGTAAAACAACGGTGACCCTGTCAGTCGTAATCATAAGAAAGGCTCTAAGAAGCGCAATAGCTTTCCTTCTTACAAATTCTAAAATCAGCTAAATACTCAATTGGAGACCATATTCCTCGAAACTAGCAATACCATGCAATATAAGAATCCCAATCCAAGGGAATCCACGAAGAGGGAAAAGCAATCTGGCAATGTTGTAGGTTTCATGAGATGTTCGGTAACAATACTAACGACTGCCGACTTCTTAGAGATGCTATCGAAAATCTCATTTGCGAAAAGCATCTCGAGAAATATGCATAGAATCCAGCTCCAAGGGATGGAGCCACGGGTCCCTTGGCTCCTGTAGCACCTCAAATTCAGGCGGCCTAAACACCCTCAAAGGGGTATTGTTATTAATATGATTTGCGGTGGTTATGAGAGTTTTAGATGTATGGAAGAATATGTCAATTCTATTAAGCATGCCGACTATGAAGGGTGTCCTACCATGGATGAGACAATTTTGGCCAAGCTGTAGAAGGCCATGGAAGATGACATCGTCTTAAGAACGAAGGATGCTTTAAGTGTTGAAGCTCCATTCATGGATCCTCTATTCATCTCAACCTACATAGGTCCAACTTATGTCAAGAAGATCCTGGTTGATTTGGGGAGTTCCATTAACATAGTCTTCAAAAGGTTCTGCGACCAAATAAAATTGGAGGCTAAAGAATTAAAGCCCTGCAATGCACGACTTCAATGGAGATTCAAACTAGCTAGTTGAGCTTGTTAAACAACCGATACAACTTAGTGATGGGGATCTAAGCAGAGTAAAAATCTTCACATTCATCATCATCGACATTCCTTCTCTATACGTCTTCTTAGGACATTCAGTCCTCACTGAGTTTCGAATCTGCTTAGTACCTTTGTGCCTGCTCATGAAATTCCCAATTGAAAATGGGTTTAGAATTATCAGGGGTGATCAAATAATGATGACAACATGATACCTCACAAAATAGATGGATGCTATCAGTCATGAGAAAGGTAGAAGTGCAGATGCAGTGCTCTACACCAAAAATCTGAACGCATAGCAGTTAACATCCGTGTCTTGGCTTGTGGAAAGATGAAGAGCTCAAATATGAAAGGGCTACTCCAGTGGAGCCTACCATCGACATTTCGATCAACCCCGCTAACACGTCTCGGGTCTTGAAGATTGGATCTCATCTCCATCCAGCCATCCAGGAGGAACTCATTGAATTCCTACAAGCCAACTTTGATGTCTTTGCTTGGACCTACTCCGATATGTGAGGCATCATGCCGGGAATTGCATGTCACATGCTTGGGATCGACTGAAGTTCCTCCCAATAAAACAGAAACATCATTTCTGAGGGTCGAAGAGATCGGTAGCACTTAAAGAGGAGTGGATAGGACACTTGATAATGGCTTTATCCGCGATGCCCTCTATCCAGAATGGGTCTCCAACCCTATATTAGCAAAGAAATCGAACAGAAAATGGCATATATGTATTGATTATTCCGATTTGAATAAAGCATGTCCGAAGGAAAGCTTCCCATTACAAAAGATTAAAAAATTCGTTGATTATACTACCAGCCACTATCTCTAATCATTCATACTCATGTTATAATCAAATTCCTATGTACATCATCGATCTGAAGCATACTTCCGATCTTATGCTCTATTATCATGTTGTCATGCCCATCGGTCTGAAAAATGTTAGAGCCATCTATCAATGGCTGGTCGATAAAATGTTTAAAACTAAATTGCGAGATCCATGGAAATCTACGTGGATGACATGCTCGTGAAAATACAGTTGTCGAACGATGACGTCGATGACCTCGTGGAGATGTTCAGTATTCTTCCAAAATATGAAATGAAACTCAATCCTTTGAAATACTCTTTTGGCATTGATTTCGCAAAATTATTGGGTTTCATTGTAAATTCACGAGGAAATGAGTCTAATCCTGAGAATATTAAGGCTATATGGTGTATCAAAATTCCAGAGAAAATAAAGGATGTTCCAAGCTTAAATAAAAAGGTAGTCTATCTAAGCAAATTCGTCTCAAAAGCAACCGACAAGTGCATTCCTTTATTTGATTTGATTAAGAAAATGAAGCAGAACTTTGCTTGGACATTAGAATGTGTCGCCGCAGTCCAAGACCTCCTGAATCACTTGGAAAGGCCCTCTATTTTTATCAAATCCTACTGATCATGAAGACTTATTCATCTATCTGGTTGTTTCTATGCGTGCCATTAGCTCGGCGCTCGTGCACAAAGAAGATCGTGCTAAGAACTCGGTATATTACATCATCAAGAGGTTGACATGATGCGAAAGAAATTACCTAAATCTTGAAAATCTCACATACTACCTATTAATCTCTTCCCAGAAGCGTCACCCATATTTTCAGTCACATTCCATGTAACACCCCACGTCCCTCAGTGTCACTCACAAAGGGAATGCACTAAGTTCTCTGGAGCATTTAGGGTAAAAGATGCAGATAAATTACAAGACAGACAGAAATTAAACAGCGGAAAATAAAACTTTGCTTTATTGATAAAATAGTTTGTACAATGATTTCATTACAATATCAGAGTATCATCTGTCTTACAAAATAAAGAAGCATAAAAATACATTTATATTCCCCAATTGTAGCAAGAGCCAGCCATAGCATCTGGAAAGAGAATCCAAGCAAAACTTCAACAAATCTTCAAGCTGGGAAAGCGTGACAGTCCAACTTAACATGAGCTATACTATTTCCTCCTTTACTACCTGGGGGGAGAAACGGAAGAAAAGAAGACGAAAGAGAAACAGAGTCAGACATAAAGCCTGAGTAAGTTCAGTAACTTCTAGCATGTGAACATGGAAAACAAAACGACATGAATTAACTGAATACAAGATTACACCATGACGATAGGGTCAACAAGATTAGACAAGGTAGTCACAAGATATGCTAAGATAAGATAAACTGGATACGCTTTAATACTTTCGCCGCTTCACTATTTCCTTGTTATACTGGTTTCTATATCTCTGCACCGCCTATCTAGTGTCCCAACTAGTAACGGTAACGTGATCCCAATCCCTGTATTTTCCATTGCCTTCCGGCATACATTCATTATTTATTACCTAGATCAAATCTAGGGTTTTCTATCAAGTGCTTTCTAGCTTTAACTAGAGTTTACGCTATCTGCTGAACGCTTCTCGGATTCAGGATTTATGCCACCTAGTCCAACTAGGGATTATGCTACCTGTCGAACGATGCCCCCAAGTCTAGGACACACTACCTAGAGTGGTATATGTTCCTATACTTCCCCACGCATGTATCGCGAATCGTTATCGCTTGTCTAGATGCACATATCCTGTAATGTGCGGTCCGAGTCCTGTGACAGGGCAAATCAAGGAATACAGAACTCGGTCGGGAGCTTTCAGATTTCTGCCGATGCAGATGCTAAGGTCTGTTTTTATTCCAGTGGCTTGGTCCCACTTGACCACTCCCTCAACTAATGAAAGGCACACCTTGTAAAATGATAACTAGATAGCAAGTGTATGGTCTTCTGGAGTTCTCCGCCTTTCCGCTTCACGTATCTCGATTGACTCAAGATGGATGGTAGATGACGAGTTGCTATCACAGGGCTACCGTTTTCTCGCCGAATCACGCCGGTCCATCCTGGTCTTTAGGTTGCCATGTATTGCAACCAAGGCATACCCCTGGTTCTTCTACGCAGACCTTAACCTCTGTGAGCCCAGGAGGATCATCTACAGCCTCACAGAGGGATACCAAGAGTACCCTCACGTCTCCTCGAAGCCTCGCGCTTCATAACCCAATTCGTTGGAGCCTTCTTTCTACTCAGACGGACATTCGCTCCTTCCCGTGTTATACTAAGAATTACTACTTTGTTTTACTAACTAAGATTTACCACTTAGTTTCCAGAATCGTTGTTTTCTTAACTAAGGTTTACTACTTAGTTCCCTTTCCCGTCAATTTGGATTGGTTAAGTGTCATTAGTCAATTCAAGCCAACTTAACCCTCTTCATTCATCCTGTTATATTGGTTAAGTGTTATTAGTAATTCATGTTGACTTAACCCCACCACAAACCAAGTTATATTGGTTAAGTATTTCTTATTACTTAACCCTACCCATTCACCCTGTATTGGTTAAGTGCTCCTTTTTAACTTAACCTTGCCCGTCTGTCTTAACTAACATGTTATTAATGGTTAAGTATTATCCCTTCATGTTTAGACTTAACCCTATTCTTTTATCACGATCTGATGGTTAAGTGTTCAAGTTTACTTAACCCTACGGTCTAGCCCAGATAACATATCGAATTGGCTAAGTGTATTTACTTAACCCCAACCTCTAGTCTAGTTAACATGTTAATTTGGCTA
Source organism: Allium sativum (assembly GCA_030737875.1). Lineage (NCBI taxonomy): Eukaryota > Viridiplantae > Streptophyta > Magnoliopsida > Asparagales > Amaryllidaceae > Allium > Allium sativum. The sequence goes on along the minus strand of CM060915.1, from coordinate 858,534,463 downwards.
AGTGTATCAACTTTACTTAACCCCACCTTCTAGTCTAGTTAACATGTTAGTTTGGCTAAGTGTTTTCTTAGTTACTTAACCCCTACAAATCTGGTCTTGTTACCATAAGTTTGGTTAAGTGTCCCTATGGACATAGCCCTCCCATTCTAGCTCGATTGTGTTAAGTTGGTTAAGTGTTCCTATAGACTTAACCCTCCCATTCTAGCTTAACTGTGTCTGTATGAACCTAACCCACCCATCGGTTTGGTTATCTTGTTGAATTGGTTAAGTGTCTTAGTTAACTTAACCCTACCATTCTTGTTCTAGCTTTAACTATATAAATTAAAGCCGCTACCACTCACATTAGACAGATATTGTTGCAATTACTGGATGTGCCAGTTGGTTCCGGGCAGGTTTACATCACAACTCAGTCTAACCTCGGGTTAGGCATATTCGTGTTTTCTAAGTTCAAAAGGATTTTGGTTAATTTTCAAATCAGGTTTTGAAAGTAACCATCCCGTCCGTCGGATCAGTTAGGGATAGCCAGGGAGAGCAGGAAACTTGTATTTTCCAAACCCAAGCCTAGACACTATCCTCTCTGTCACCCTAGAACTTTCTGGTGTACCATTAAAAGAGATGTCGTTAATAAACCTTTAATTTGTCTAAATTTACATTTCCTCATTTAGGCCAAATTCTATAAGTAAATTATTCCTAATTTACTTATTTCCTAATTACCCTTTTAATGTAAACTGTCAACATTTATTCTTACGGCCCATTTTCCCCTCTATATCATATTTATGCCTTTTGGTATGTAAACTATACCAATTAAGTGTCACTAACCATGATTTTTGCTAAACCTGATGGTTATTCCCAATTATGGCCGATCTCAAATTTATACGAATGCCAAATTAGCTAATCCAATCCTGATTTAACATTCTAATTACAGTTCACGTCAAACTAGACTTATTATTCTAGTTCATAACTCATGTAAATGCTAGATTTACAAGTCAATACTAGATTCAAATTACACATCCTATAATTCATGTTAAATTTATCCAATTTGTATTTCTATGAACCTGCCATAATTCATGTTCCCAATTTATGCCAAATTCCAAGTTTATAACTATGTTTTTAGTACATTTCACATTATGCCCAAATCGTATTCCCACCGTTTGTATAATTGCGATTCAATCTAGATTATGGATAAATCTAGACTCGTAGAAAATAGGGAATGAACCAAAGATGCTATGAAAAAGGATGGACATAATAAATGGCATAAAAGGTTTGAATAACAACGTAGGTTCAAGAACATGGGTAGACCTAACTTAATAGGTAAATTCCCAAGGTCTAAAACCAAGGATAGACAGAATAGAGACGTAGGTTCAAGAACATGGGTAGACCTAACTGAATAGGTAAATTCCCAAGGTCTAAAACCAAGAACAGACAGAATAGATAATCGGGTTTAGCCCCAATTTCATAGTCACAAAACTTAAACAACAATTTCCTAGTCATGAATCACAGTTGTTCTTGTTATGTCATAGGAAATAGTTTATGTTTCCTACTCAAAGGCATAGGCTTGTGTTCATGGTCAAGGAATATAATTCTCATAGTCACAGTCACAGTCATAGGAAATTTTCATAGTCATAGGCAATGCCCATAGTCATAGGCAATGTTCATAGTCATAGGCATATGGTTTTAAGGTCCATAGTTTCATAATCATGGTCTTATTTGTCCTCGAGTCATAACAGTTCTTAATTAGGTTCAAGAGTATAGGCACTGATTCGAATAGAGAGAGAGAGATTTGGCATATCCTTTAATTTCATGTCACGAACAGAGAAAAACGTTCAAATCTAAAAATAACTGACTTACAGAGATTAGATTAGATTAGATTAGAAAGATGGCGTTGTTATGATTCGTGCGACGTTGATAGAAACCGTTTGAGCTAGCCTTTGATTCTTATCTTGAAGCTTTAATCTTGATTCGAACCTCTTCTTGACAAACTTGAGCAGCACTTCGTCGTCTTGATTTATTTTATATATTATTCTATTTATTATTTAATTAAGAGGAGGAGAAGAAGCCATGTTCGCCAAGAATCTTTGCAGCATAAGGGTATTAAAGAATTGTGAATAGAGAAGGAGACTAGGGCTGCTTATATAGTGTTAGGTGGACGAACCTGGTCAGAAAACGTGACCAGATACATCAGAACGAACCAGGTGCAGAAAGCTGGAAAAAGCAGGGGGTCGACCCCCAGGTCGACTACCCAGTCGACCTGGGTGACCCAGGTCGACTACCCAGTCGACCTGGGTGCCTTGGGCAGGAAAATTCCCGCCCAGCCCGATCTGGGTCTGTTTTTGAATTTCGAACTCGTTTTTCTGAACTGTTTTGAAATTTGAACTTCGCTGAATCTTCCGGAGGCCATATCTTCCTCATACAGACTCCGGTTTACGCAAACTCGAACTCATTTTCATGCAGAATTCCGAGACGAACGCAATGGCGCAGCCTGTTTCCCTTGATTTAAATTCCAATTCTGCCTTGATTTGTGAATCTTAGCGTTACAGAATTACGGGGTGTTACATTCCATCAAGGTCTACATTGACCAACCGCTATGACATGTCCTCCAATAACCTAAGGCTTTTGGGAGACTCTTGAAAAGGAGAATCGAACTAAGATAGTTCGAGATGACCTTTATCCCTTGAAGTGTCATCCAAGAGTAGGCCTTGGTAGATTTCATAGCTAAGTTCACTACTCCCGATGATCCGTCGGAGAATAGTGAACCACCTAACATCCCATGGAACCTTTACATGGATGGTTCATCAAATAATTAATATTCTGAATCTGGATTTATATTTGTTACTCCTGAGGAGGAACGCTCAATTTGTATTAATTTGAAGCTCAACTTCCCAGCTACTAACAACGATGCAGAGTATGAGGTCTTCATTTTTGGACTCAAGATTGCAAAAGGATTAAACATCAAGGCCATCCAGATCTTCTCAGATTCACAACTCATCGTATGTAAAGCACGAGGGGAGTATCAACCAAAAGGGGCACGCTTGGCTCCTTATTATGCTCGGGTTCGCGGACTACTTAGTGGTTTCGAGCACACCCACATCCCTCGAGTTAAAAATGAAAAGGCTAATTTGTTGGCCAAACTAGCAAGTTTTGGGGATGCACAGCTCTTAGAAATTGTCCTAGTCTAAGTGTTTGATTGTAACAACCCAAACTTTAAGAATGATTAATTAACAGATTTGAACATTTAAAAGTTAATGTTATGAAGATATAACTTTATAAGTTAATAAATAAAATTAATGGAAACATTCACAATAATGTTATAATGGAATAAATAAAGACTAATGTCATAGATATAACATTAAAAGCTGAGAAAGAGTGTTAAATCACAAATGTTAACACACACATTTGAATTTGAGAAGTAACGAGCATAAAAAAAGTAAACATGAAATAATTTTTAGTAAGAGATAAACTGGATGTCAAATTTATAACCATTGCGAAGATCTTCCCAAGATGATTAGTTTGATATATAATTTCAATATGTTTAGAGTTACGGTTATGAAACTATTGACTTCGTAATTTTAAAAGATACGCACCTAAAACCAATATTTTCAATGTTCTAATTTTGTGAACAAAAGGTGGAGTGGTTAGGTGAGTATACTTTGATATAAGAGGTCATGAGTTTAATTCCCACCAATGACACATTTTTAAAGTTTAATAAGATTAATCAAAAGATGCATGTTCCTAGTGGGAAGTATCTTTATATGTGCATATATAAATAAAAGACATATAATATCAAGATGTATATATAAGGAAAGATTTATATATATATATATATATATATGTATGTATATATATATATATATATGTGTGTGTGTGTATGTGTACGTATATGTATGTGTATGTATATGTGTGTCTGTGTGTGTGTTTTGGGTATATGTTGTATCATATTGAAATGCATGAATTTCATATGTTATGAATTAATCGCACGTTAATTATATAAATTATGGATTAATTTCACATTAATTAACATGTTTTTCAAATCCTAGATATGTATTTATTTATATAACTTAATTGTGCATTTACTATATGTGTTATGAGAAAGTAGCAAATAACGTTCAAATTCTGTATTTACGATTTCTACTTATTACATATTTATGTAAGGTTACTATTTTATTAACTATATATATTATAAAGAAATTATTGCATGTTCTTGTAATTAATTAGAACGAATTTGAATTGACAAAAATATGTATATGTATATATATATATGTCTTTAAGTTCATATACCACAGAGAATTAATTATGCGTGTTAGTAATTAATTGGGTATTGATTGATACATAGGTCAATCAATACAGTTTAATAGAGACTTATTTCCTAGAATAATTATTGATGCTAATTTTATAGTTTTTGCTTACTTGGCTCATCTCTATTAGTCTATATTCAAATCCTTGCCGACATGGCGAGATTTAATTGGTCCAATGATGTGGTTAGCCCAGATTTAATCTCGTAAATCCAACGGTCTAAGAGCCGTAGTCTAACCTACAAATAGGCCTCCATACCACCCTCATTGGCTTGTTCTTTTATTTTAAGGACGTCCTAACCTAAATAAATTTTAGAGGATTTTTTATTATTAAATTGAATATTTACGTGCACATTTTGTAGGTGGGTTCTTTAGGGGCCACAGAGGAACGCTTTGACCGTGGTGAGTTTTATAGTAATTTTTTTTATATAATTTAGCGTAAATAGGCTTTGTATTAGTTTTAGAGATTTAGTAGTTTTTCTTTACAATTTTATTTGCTGTTTTCTTACAGTTTTTTTTTTTTACTTTAAGTTAGTAGGTTTTTGGTAAATTTCTTTCTATAAGTTATTTCTATAATTTTTCTGTCTTTTTCTTACAGTTTTAATATAGTTCATAGTTAAATACTGTAAGATATCTTCTTTCCCCTTTCTTTAGCTGATTTTTACAGTTTTTATGTTTATTTTTCGCTCTGCGCAAAACACATTTGGATATGTAAATATTGCCATATTTATGCCTTCCCCATGTCAATTATCATTCAATTAAGCCCAATCTATCATTGTTTACATGTTTTACATGTTGCTTAATGTCCAATTAAGTACAACTTATATAATTCCTAGGTTTGAACATTTTTCCATTATAATTTTTCTCAATTTACAATCCATAAATTGAATGTAATATTCACCAATTCTCAATATGCCCAAAATCCCCCTTTTGACATTCTTTCAATATTATTCCAATTTTTATGTGAATTAAACGATAAAGTCCTAGGCTCAGTGCAAAAGCAAATAAAAAAGGAAAAATAGATATAGGCCACTCGTAAGGCCTAAACTCAAAAATGAACAAAATAAATAAATAGGTCATTGCAAGACTGTAAATAAGAACATAGTAGAGAAGGGGATAAAGAAGAAGAATTACATTCAAATAAATAAACAACTGAAAAGGGATGAGCAATAAATAGTAAATAAATTAATAATAATTTAAGGTAAATAAGCTTAAAAACACTGTAATTGTAAAACTTCCATATCCAAACTATTTTATTGTCTCAATCCTTCTTATAAATTGCTGATCTAAAACTTATATCAAAAACTCACAGAGAAAGATTGTAGATCCAAAAAAAAGCCTTAGAAAAAGAAGAAGAATATCCTTTCAGATCTACAATTTGACAGCACTCTGACTTGTTCTCCAATTTTATTTCATTTTAGAGCATAATAAGTGGAGGCTATGAAAATAAAGAAGAAGAGGTATGGGGAAAAAAGTGAAGAGTAGCATTCTATTTATAGGTGTGGAAGGATAATTTAGGCCATAGGATTTTAGGTTTCTAATCTAAACCTTAGAAGACACATCAACAAAGAAGACTCTAGAAACATTTAGCAGCAGGCTCGGTATCGTGCCAGGCCAAAAATGCGTCTGGCACGTATATGAGTCGACCACGGGTGTAACGAGCCACATTTTACATATCGGAGGATCATAAAATATTTTTATTTAATTCTCCAAGGGTCAGATCACTCTCAACTTTTGACATGTTGTTTATGGGGATGTGAAACATGTCCGTATTTTTTGTCAATTTTATTTGTGACCATTTTACCCCTATTAGTTTTGTACAGAGCATAACTTTTGATTGTAATCGAATCAGGTGCCAGGATCGATTTCATTGGATCGAAAATGGTATTTACAATTCCGTAGAGTGGTCACATTAAAGATTTAGCTGAGCAATTTAGGAGGAATCGCTGTTTTAGTGCCACACAATTTCTGAACAGACTAATTAGTCATTAGTGGGCTGGTTGGTGAGGCCCATTAAGGCTAGGGGTCGTTGGCTATAAATAGATAGGTAGGGGTAAAGGGAATTGTTTATTTTCTTCATTTACTCATTTGGTTGGGGCTTGAGATTTTTCCTTGCTCCACCAAATACACCTCAACTTCATTTAATTCATAGATCTACATAAGAAGATTGAAGATCAACATCGAAGAGGAGTAGATCGCACCAAATTAGTTGATTTAAAGACCGTTGTTCGCTGTTCTTCACTATCCGGATTAGAGATTCATCGACATCAAGCTATTTTGTGGATTTGGTGAGTGAAGCATCTCTCACATGGATTCAATCGAGTATATGGGTTCATTTGATCTCATTTTCATCAACACGTCTCATTTTCATCTAGATATAATCGAGGTAAGTCTATTTTCATTCGAATCACCACAGGTTCTAATCCAGCAAGATTATAAAGGTAAATTCATATGATAATCTATGTTAATGCAAGTTTGGATCCTTCTATTGATTTGTTTATCATTTTATCATGATTTGGTGAAATTCATATAGTTGTATGATGATTGCTGATGTGCTAATGTTTGTGGATGATTGTTACCGATTGTTTGGTAGAAATTGGTCGATTTGGATGAGACAGATGCATAGATGTTCATTGAAAAGTGAATTATGGGCATGGATCGTTCGTAAAACGGGATAGTTTGGTGGATTGTTGCGCAAGAAATGGATGGATCATTCGTATTCATGGAGTTGGATCGCACGAGTTTGGAGTTGGATCGTTTTCAAGTATGGGTTGTGTCTTAAGTAGCACGAAATGATGGATTGGCCGAAAACAAGGTGGAATGACGGATCAGTTTGAGTGCCAACACATTGATCGGCTCATGGGAAAAAAGGGATGGATCGCGCATGAGGGGACGGATCAGCTCGAAGGCTTGGATGATGGATCGGGTAAGGGAAAAACTATGGATCAGCCGATGCACTCATGATGGATCGGGCTAGTGTATGATGCATGGATGGGGCATTAATGGGACAGTGAGAAATACTGAAGTGCATATGGGTATTTGATGGATTGGCTTGTGTTGCGAATGGTGGATCGGTCCAAGCGAAGATCGAGGGGTAGTGCATGGCAATGAATGGATCACTGACTTGATGGGTTGGCCAAACGATCCATTGATAGGTCGGTAGAAAAATGCCGTGCACACATGGCGACGGAGCAATGGTTGATCCAGTGATGGATCGATGAACGTTCCATCGAATATTGACCAAGTGATGTTTATTTTGGTTCGACGTTGGGCATAACTTCGACAAAAATTCAGATGAAATGTTCGAAGCGTGATGAAGTGTTTGTTGATCAATGAAATGCAACGAATGTGTGAAAATGACTCAAGGATGTTTGAGCTCGTGGATAATGGCTGCTCAAGATGATTTTAGCTTATAGATGGTCGCCGATGATGACGGTTAGAGTTATTGAAGGCCGATAGATTATCTTTAGTCGGATGTTCTAGCGGACTCAAAGAAGTGGTATAATAGGGATGCCTAAAAGACTAGATGATTAGTCGAGTACCCTGGGTATCTATGAAAGGTCTAGATACGTCGATGGCGTATGGAGTTTTGCTAGAACCGGGGTTACCATTAGCCCTTGACGGATGAGATGCTAGAGCTAGTCATACGATTAACGTTGGTTTCAAGGAAAGGCAGGAGGTGATAGCCAGAGTCATGGATGCTATTGTTTGTATCGTCTTGTGTGGATTGTCCGAGGTCGAGGGAGATATCTCTCGGGTGCTTGTTTGATGTTGGTTTATGCCTTCAGGGCTTGTGCTTGGGAGATGTTGAGCTCGATTAGGATGATCTACGCTTGATAACTGGTTTTTATAGATGTTTGTTTGTTTCTTCTCTAGTTCTTTTGGAAAGACTGTCACTTTCAGTTGTGGAGGAGACAGGGTTGGGTTTCTTCTCTGTTGATGTGTTGGTAGATTAGATGATTGATCTACCTACTTCTCATATACTTTATTGATGATACTGGATAGCTGTTTTATCACTCATTAAGATTATTGTTTGACTCAAGGCTTTATGTCTCTTTCTTATTACCTTGGGCAGCTCATCCGGATTTGGATGAGAAGACTGAGTACCAGGTAACGGGTAGTTGATCTTGATGAGGACGACGCTGCAAAGCGATGACGAGCAGAAGGCTGATGTATTATTTCCAAATATCCATACTTGTTGTTTCTGCTGCTATATTTGATATGATGTTACTCTGAGTGACTTTTAGTGAGGTTTCTTTTATAGACTCTTATGATGTAATCCAGTGAGGTATGGATATTTCTCATGATGATATGAAAGTTTAAGATTCAGCTCAATTGTGCTTCACTACTATTGCCTATTGTATATGTTCTATTGTATTTTATCCTTACGTTGTGAGTTATACGACAGGCTTCCGCTTGTGTTATTCTACTTGATGATCGTCCATAGCTGCCTGACATGTCTTTCAGCGCATTATTCTTCTTGTTAAGTGCAGGAGTTATTTGTATCGATTTTATCCAAAGTTTGTGGGCGTAATGACGTATGAGAGATGTATTTGTACTTTCTAATGGATGTATACAATATTATAGTGTATAGCGTAGTAGTGTTTGAACTCCATTTGCAGTTTTCTCATGTGTGGATTAATCGTTCTATTTTCATATATAGTTAGAGTCGTCGAATGTCGAGACATACTGCTAGGGAAGAGCCTATTCCAGAAGGGGGAGATGGAAGTATACCGGATTACCCAGCTATGTTCGAGGCCATTGTGGCAGCGATCATGAGGAGGGTAACCGCCCTGGAGACAGCAGCTGTAGATGTTGGGGTTTAGGTGCCAGTGCCTATGATTGTGGATTTTGGTAAGCTGTGCAAAGACTTCACTACTCTAGGAGGGAAGTTGTTCAAAGGGACAGAGCCGATTATTGAGATTCAAGGGTGGCTTGATACTTGCATTTAGATATTTGGGGACTCAGACATTGATGACGTGACTAAGTGGAAGCTTGCATCAAGACAATCACAGGGCAAAGCTATGGATTAGTGGACTCTGTCACTTTAGAGACTCCTGAAGATGAGATCACGTGGGATCAGTTCCAGGTCAAGTTCGAGACGAAGTTCATTTCTACTGTCCAAAAGTCTATTATGTTCAAGAGGTTTGTTAAACTAAAGAAGAATGGTCGACCAGTGTTGGAATACATTTCTGATTTTGAAGCTTTGTCCAAGTATGCTTGTTCGTATATAGAGACTGCTTACCAGAAGAACGAGAAGATCATCATAGGCTTGGACAAATATCTTGGGAATCAGCTGGTTGATCATTTGGATCACACTTATGAGAAGATCATCGAGAAAGCTTTGAGGCATGAAATTCTGTTTCCCAAGGAAGAGATTATTGTTGTAGCTAAGGAGGATCAGAAACCACAACAAGGTAGTAATAACAAAAAGAGGAAGCAACAACAGCAGAAAGGAAAAGATGGTCAGAAGAAGTAGAAAAGTGAGGTGATATGCTTCAACTACCAGTAGAAGGGCCATTTTTCCAAGGATTCCAAGAATCCAAAAGTTGAAAGGAAGCGCTACAACTGTGGGAAGCCTGGGCATAACAAGAAGGATTTCCCAGAACCGACTAAGAGTAAGCAAATTGTGAAGTGTATGCTTTGGAGGTTGTGTCATCGTCTTCAAGAGATCCAACGGCAAAGGGGAAAGGAAAGAGTGTTGTTGTTCAAGTTACGCTTTCTATCGAAGGTGTTTCGGTTCGAGTGTTGTTTGATACTGGATCATCGCATTCATTCATTTGCAATGAGCTTGTGTTCCCCTTGGGTTTGGAACCCGAGATTTGTGATAGACTATTGGTTGTGACTAATCCAGTTGACGGTTCATAAAGTTTGTGTATGATTTGTCATGGTCTAATGTTGTCGAGTCATGGTTGCTCATTTATGTGTGATTGCTTTGGGTTGAACTTCGCTTGGTTTGGGATCATTTTGGGTATGGACTGGCTTAAAAAGTGTGTGGCAAAAGTGGATTGCGAGAAGCTCGAGGTTACAGTTGGGAAAGTGGAAGGGAGAATGATTATGATTCGATGTAAGTTAGAAGACAGGGTCTTCGTAAGATTTTTGTGTTCACTTGTGATTCCACGGGAAGATTTGTCACCTATGTCGATCGCTAGTGAGTTTGATGATGTCTTTGAAGAGGTCAAAGGGTTGCCGCCATATCATGAGATTGAGTTCATGATCAATTTTGTCGAAGGTGCTAGACCTATCGCTATGTCTCTTAGGCGGATGGCGCCTAAGGAACAGCAAGAGTTAGAGATGCAAGTACGTGACCTTTTGGGAAAATGATTCATTTGGTGGAGCATACCCAAATTGGGTGCACCAGTTGTGTTTGCAACCAAGGCCGACGGATCTTTGAGATTGTTTGTCGATTATCATGAGCTAAGCAAGGTGACCAAGAAGAACAAGTATCCATTGCCGAGGATAAATGATTTGTTCGATCAGCCTCACGAGGCCAAGGTGCTTTCCCAGATGGATTTGGCTATGGGATTTCACCAATTGAGAAGGGCTAAGGATAGTGTGCCGAAGACATCAGCTGAGTGCTAAGTTATCGAAGTGTCACTTGTGAAAGAATGAAGTGAGGTTCATAGGCCATGATGTTTCTGGAAATGAAATGGTGGTGGATCCTGCTAAGGTGGCAGCAATCTAGGATTGGGATAGACCTAAGAATGCGACGGTCATGAAAAGTTTCCTTGGGTCGATAGGATATTATCATCGATTTATCAAGGATTCCTCGAAGATAGATGCACCATTAACAAGGTTGACGAAGAAGAATCAAGTGTTCACATGGCTGCGAAGTGTGAGCAAGCTTTTGGAATTTTGAAAGAAAGACTGACGAGTGCTCCTGTTTTGACTATTCCAAGTGGGAATGAAGAAATGGTGGTATACACCAATGCATGTGGTACTGGACTTGGAGCAGTGCTGATATAGAGGGATAGAGTTGTGGCATATGTGAGTTGATAACTAAAGTTGCACGAATGGAATTATCCGACTCATGATTTGGAGTTGGCAGCGATCGTATTTGCTTTGAATATGTGGAAACATTACCTGTTAGGAGTTCGATTCGAGTTGTTTACGAATCATAAGTCATCGAAGTGTCTTTTCTCCCAGAAGGATTTGAATCTTCGGCAACAACGGTGTTTAGAGTTTCTAGCATCGTATGATTTTGGTATCGTCTATACTCCTGGTAAAGGTAACACAGTGGCAGATGCGTTAAGTTGAAGACATGCAAGTTTGGCCAACGATGTTTTCGAAAAGGAAACACCTATATTACTTGGCAGGATTTGATTTCAGGCCTAGGTGCGAGTTAGAGCCTGAGATGTTGACAAGCTTATCGATAAGACCTACACTCATCGAAAGGATCATCAAAAGCCAAAAGCATGATGAAAAGCTTGTCGAGATCATCTAGAATTTGGAACCAGAGTATAAGGAATTCGAAGTCGATCGATAGGGTTAGGTCCGAAAGAAAAGACGATTGGTTGTTCCGGATATGGATGGATTGAGGGATGAGGTTTTGAGGGAATGTCATTACTCTAAGTTGACGATTCATCCTAGTGGTAACAAGATATACGAGGACATGAAGCGAGCTTACGACTAGGAAGGGATGAAGAGAAATGTTGGAAAGTTCATTTCCAAATGTATGAACTCTCAATTGGTGAAAGCTGAACAGAAGAAGTCGAGTGGATTTCTTCCGACATTAGAAGTTCCTACATGGAAATGGGAGAAAATATCGAAGGATTTTATCGATGGACTACCTAAAACCAGGACAGGAAACGAAGGAATTTGGGTCACAGTGGATCGTTTGACTAAGAGCGAATTTAAGAATACTTAATTTTTAAAATTAAGGGAAACGGGTTACGCCATTGCGTTCGTCTCGAAATTCTGCTTGGAATAGAGTCCAAGTTTTCGTAAATCAGACTTCGTATTAGGAAGTTATGGCCCTCTGAAGTTTCAGTAATTTAAGTAAATTAATAATAGTTCAGAGTTAAAATTCAAAATTCAAAATTCAAACGAGGAAGCGGGTTGGGCGGGATTTTTCCGCCCCAGGCCAGGTCGACCTCCCTTATACAGGTCGACCTGGGGGTCGACCTACCCCCCCCAGGCAGATCTGAACTATGACGATTCTGACTTGTTGCTGAGTCTTTCCTGACCTGTTGCTGAGTCACTAGGGCATAGGTGGCAATTCTGGATAACTCCATCTAGTCTGGATGGTTGTGATTGGTCCTATGATAATCTAACGGCTTATGTTGATTTAAACTTCTATATAAGCACACATAGACTCAAGATCTAAACCTAAACTAAATTAGTCCCTTGGCCTCCATGCTACTGCTAGAATAGCTCTTCTTCCTAAAGCTTAGGTATTGCAAGTCAGAATCCTAATACAAACGACAAACGAATTATTCTCTTCTCTAATCTGTCTTTGTGAGTACAATTTCTTTCACAAAATAATTAATAAATTAATTATGATGAGTTATAATTTGGATTATGAAAACATGTCTGTTGAATCATGTGATGTTATTTAACTTTGTTATTGTATGTTGGTGAACATATGACAGTTTTGTTAACTTATGTTGGTAGATCTATTTCATATGTCCAATTACATATGTTGAACTTGATTCATTTTATGACATCAGTTTATATGCAAGTTTGGGATGTTAAATCATATGCTAGTTTGTATGTGAATCTTATGCAAGTCTGATTTTACATATGCTAGTTTGTATGTGAGTCTATGTAAGTCTGTATGCGAATTATACACAAGTTTATATGTGAATCAAGTATATACATATGCTAGTTTATATGTAAAACATGTGATATTAGTTTACATGTTTAAATTGATATGCAAGTTTGTAGGAATCCATATGCAAGTTTAGGTGAAAACTATATTCACATTTTTAGGTGAAAACTATATTCACATATGCAAGTTTAGGTGAAAACCATATTCCATATATGCAAGTTTAGGTGAAACCCATATTCATATATGCAAGTTCACAATTTCATGTTTAGATCTATATTCAGATTCATGGTAGTTTATGCAAATTTATGTTCTATATGCCCATTGCCTATGCAAGTTATTGGCTATGCAAACTTATGTTATAATTCTTATTTGCAAGTTAGATCTATTTTATGTATTATGCAAGTTGTGGTGTTTCTTTTCTTCTTATGAGTTAGACTATTTGCGAGTCTAACATATTTCATATTAAAACATACGAATAGCGTGGGGACAATGGGAAAATATTAATTATGCAAATTGTGATTTGGCATAAAATGGCTTTAAAGTCATATAATTAATTTGAGACACTAATTGGTATAATTATATATACCTGAAAAGTATGGACATAATTTAGGTGACCATTATGGACATAGATTAATTTGGAAATTATTGACAATTTGAATAGGGATAATTAATTCATATTGGGGTGAAATAATTATGTGTATTAATAAACGCCTAAGACACGACGTTAGACTCGTTTGTGGTATAAGACTCCCCGGACCCGCCCGGCAAATCCAGCAACCACAAACGGTAGTCTATTGTGAGAGGTCAAAGGCATAAATTAAATGCGTAACAATTGTAAAGACACGAGGTTAGACTCGTTTGCAGTATAAGACTGCTCGGACCCGCCTGGCAAATCCAGCAACCGCAAACGATAGTCTAATGTGGGAGGTCTTACAAGGTTATGGTTATAATGAATTAAATAACACTTAGCCAAGATAAACATGTGGTGGGACATGGGGGTTAAGTGGGTGACATGGGTGACATGTGAAATACGATTAGAAACCCTTAACCAAATTGAAACATGTAAGATGACATGAATAAGAAGGGGTTAAGTGGGAAATCTAAGTGGGGACCAAGCATAGGTGGAAAGCTTGTGTCAAGTATGGGGGCCCTTTTCAAACCAGTAATCCGTTAAGTATCTTTATGAGCTCGAGTTAGATCGAGGACGGGACACGCTTACTGGCTTTGATTGTAAGAGGTCAAAACGAGTTAACGGTGGCAACGCAAGTCCAACGGGGTCATGTGCGTGCATGGGCCCGGGCTAGTAGGTAAGACGTTGTTGCATCGTGTAGATATAAGCCGTGCATCTTTAGTGGTATCAGGTTGCCACTTTGGGGAGTGATACACCCCACTGTGGGACCAGCACGGGTATCTACGAGTTAGGGAGCCGATCGCATGGGGGTAGTGGGTACAACTAGTGGAGATAGGGGCAGGCGGCACCTATGAAGACATATAGGGGTACACGAAACTACCATTATGATTATTATGTTCAGTAGACGGGATCAACTTATAGGGTGACTAGTAATGGTGCAGTATAGTAATTATCATATAGTGTTGGAGGTGCAATTAACGTTATCTTATTCCTCTTGTTTGATTTGTCATGCCCATTTGTTTCACAGTCATTCCTTGTTATACTAGTTTATGCCTTATCCTAATTACTTTAATAATTATATTGTTAAAGTTATTGGACTCGCCAGACTTTATGTCTGACCCCCTTTGTTTTCGCCTCTTTTCTTCCTTCCCCCTTCCACCAGGTTCTCAGGGTGGGACTAGTGCTAGTGGAGCTTGATTTGGATCTTTCTCTCTCTTTTGGAAGTGCTTGGATTGCTAAAAGTTAAGTTCAGCTTATCTCTTTTATGGCTACTTATGTTGGGGTTATGCTTTTTTACAATATGTACTTAGTAAATAATTTGTCAAGATGGATATTAAGTGTACTCAGTTTTATTGTTGGTTTTTGTTGTTATTGTAACCAAACTATTTCTCCGCTGCAATAAAAGTTGTTTTAAAATTTTCAAGTACCAATATGTGTATCTGTCTTGTTATATTCTGCTCTATACACTAATAATACTCCATGAAAGTTAATACATTCCCTTTGAGAGTGACATTAATGGACGTGGGGTGTTACACGCGGTACTAAAGCAGAAGGTTTCCAAGAACAGATAAGATAATTTGAAAAACTGCTTTTCAAAAGCATTTTATAAAGAAATACTTTCAAAAATATGTTTTAAGGAGAGTATTTTCAAGAGAAAAGTTTGTTTTAAAAACATAACCCCCAAGAGCCATATATCTTTCCTTCGATTCTCCGTTTTGAATCTCTTCCTTTTTCTTTCCAACATGTCTGGGTTACTCGAGATACCCGAGGGAATACCGATACCAACCTGGTTCAGAAGGTATCTGGAGGCTAGGGCCACCGCCACAGGCCCAACAGACATTCCTCCTCCCCCAGCTGCAGCCGCTCCTCCTCCTCCCCCTCCCCGCGTTGATACTTTTTCGAAGATATGCAAAGACTTTCGGGCAATGGGTGGGAAACCTTTTCACGGGTCAGAGACGTTTGTTGAAGCTCAAAATTGGCTTAAGAAGGTGGAAGATTTGTTTGGTATCTTCAAGATAGAAGATGGAAGGAAGGTCCAATTGGCTGCTTGGTTAATGAAGGACGAAGCCTCGTTTTGGTGGGAGGTCACGAATGGAGAGCGTCCAGTAGGGACATGGATGGATTTCAGACATAGGTTCGAGATGAAATTTTTCTCACGAGCAGAAGAGAATTTATACATGGAGAGGTTCTTGGCATTGAAGCAGGGGAATTTATCAGTAAAGGAGTACGTCAACAAGTTCAATTAGTTGGCGAGATTTGGCTTAGACTTGGTGAATACACCTGAAAAGAAGGTCCTAAGATTCGTTAAAGGTTTGAATGAGCCACTACATGGGTTGGCTTTGACCCACATTCCTATGGGGGCTACCTTTGAGAAACTGGTTGACATGGCGCTTATGCATGAAGAGAAAAAAGGCGCTAATGCTAATAAGGCACCGGAAAAGAAAAGAAAAAGGCGCTAATGTTGTTGTGGTTTCTTTTGATCCCCTTTCTTCTCAGGTGCCTTATTAGCATTGGCGCCTTTCTCCTCTTCATGCATAAGCGCCATGTCAACCAGTCTCTCGAAGGTGGCCCCCATAGGAATGTGGGTCATAGCTAACCCATGTAGCGGCTCGTTCAAACCCTTAACAAATCTCAGGGCCTTCTTTTCGGGTGTATTCCCCAAGTCCAAGCCAAATCTCGCCAACTGATTGAACTTGTTGACGTACTCTTTCACTGAAAGATTTCCCTGCCTCAATGCCAAAAACCTTTCCATGTATAGATTCTCTTCGGCCCGTGAGAGAAACTTTGCCTCAAACCTACGCCTAAAATTCGGCCATGTATCAACTGGACGCTCTCCATTGGTGACCTCCCACCAAAACGAGGCCTCATCCTTCATTAACTAGGCAGCTAAGTGGACCTTTCTTCCATCTTCTACCTCAAAGATTCCAAACAATTCTTCCACCTCCTTTAGCCAATTTCGAGCTTCAACAAACGTCTCCGACCCGTGAAAGGTTTTTCGTCCATTGCCCGAAAGTCCTTGCATATCATTGCGAAAGTATCAACACGGGGAGGAGGAGGAGGAGCGTTTGATGGGCATGCGACATTGGCCCTATCTTCCAGATACCTTCTAAACCATCCTGATATCGGTATCCCCTCGGGTATCTCGGGAATTCCTGACATGCTGAAAAGAAAATGAAGAGATTCAAATGGAGAATTCGAAAGAAAGATATATGGCTCTTGGGGGTTATGTTTTTAAAATAAACTTTTCTCTTGAAAATACTCTCCTTAAAACGTATTTTTGAAAGTATCCTTTATGAAAATGCATTTTGAAAAATAGTTTTTCAAAATATCTTATCTATTCTGGTAACCTTCATCTCTGATACCACGTGTGACACCCCATCTCCATTAAGATCACTCACAAAGGGAATGCCTTAATTTTGGTGGAGCATTTATTGTGTATAGAACAGAAAAGTAAACAAGACATATAAATATATTGGTACTTGGAAAGTAAAAAAAAACTTTTATTGCAGCGGAGAAATAGATTGGTTACATCACATCAAAAACCAACTACAAAACCAAATACACTTATTATCCATCTTGACAAATAAGTTCTGAGTACATAAAATAAAAGACATAACTCCAACATAAAATAGCCATAAATAAGATAGGCTGAACTGTACTTCAGCAATCCAAGCAACTCCCAAAAGAAAGAGATAAAGCTGTCCAAATCAAGCTCCACTAGTACTAGTCCCGCCCAGAGCACCTGGAGGGGGGGAGAAAGGAAGAAAAGAGTTGGAAACAAAGGGGTCAGACATAAAGTCTGGCGAGTGCAATAACTTTAACAACATAATCATTAAAGCAACTAGGATAAGTCATAAGCTGGTAAATAAGGAAATGACTGTGAACAAATGGGCATGACAGAGCAAACAAAGGAAATAAGATGAACAAAGATAACGTCAAAGGTGCACCTAATCATTATAAGATAATTACTACATTGCACCACACCAAACACCCTAAAAGTTGATCCCCACCCACTAAACTTAGTAATCATAATAGTAGTTTCGTGTACCCCTAGCTGTCTACATAGGTGTCGCCAGCCCCCATCTCCACCAGGTGTACCCACTACCCCCATGCGATCGGCTCCCTAACTCGTAAATACCCGTGTTGTCCCCACAGTGGGGTGTACCACTCCCCAAAGTGGCAACCCGATACCACCAAAGATGCAAGGGTTATATCTACACGATGCAATAATGTCTTACCTACCAGCCCGGGCCCACGCACGCACATGACCCCATTGGACTTGTGTTGCCACCGCTAACCCGTTTTGACCTCTTACAATCAAATTCAGTAAGCGTGTCCCGTCCTCGACTTGGATCGAGCTCACAAAGATACTTAATGGGTTACTGGTTTGAAAAGCCCCCCCTGCCCCCCATGCAGGACACAAGCTTTCCACCTATGCTTGGTCCCCACTAAGGTTTCCCACTTAACCCCATTTTTATTCATGTCTTCTTGCATATTTCAACTTGGTTAAGTGCATCTAATCGTATTTCACATGCCACCCAAGGCACCCACTTAACCCCCCATGTCCCACCACATGTTTATCTGGTTAAGTGTTACTTAATTCATTAGAACCGTAACCTTGTAAAGACCTTCCACATTAGACTAGCATTTGCGGTTGCTGGATTTGCCGGGCGGGTCCGGGCAGTCTTATACTGCAAACGAGCCTTACCTCATGTCTTTACAACTGTTCCGCATTTAATTCATGCCTTTGACCTCTCACATTAGACTGGCATTTGTGGCTGCTGGATTTGTCGGGAGGGTCCGGGCAGTCTTACACCACAAAAGAGTCTAACCTCGTGTATTAGGCGGTTTATTATTACACATCTTTATTTAACCCCAAATTGGATTAATATCACTATTCAAATCTATAAATAAATTCCAAATTTATTTATGTCCATAATTGTCTCTTAAAATTATGTCCATAAATACCAATTATGCCAATTAATGTCTTAAATTAATTATATGCTTTTTAAGGCCATTTATGCCAATTTCACCATTTTTATGTATATTCAATATTATCCCATCGTCCCCACGCTATTCGTATGTTTTCATATGACATATGTTAGACTCGCAAATAGTCTAACTCATAAAAAGAAAAACAACATCACATAACACATAAAATAGATCTAAGGATCATGACATAAGATTACATAGCCAATAACTTGCATATGAATTTCATTCAAACTAGCATATGATACAAAACTAGTATAGTTGATGGACATAAACTTGCATAGTTTATGTACTTCTATAGATCCAAACATAAAGGTGTGAACTTGCATATGGATCTGAACATAAAGGTGTAATCTTGCTTATGGATCTAATCATAAAGGTGTGAACTTACATATGGATCTAAACATACAAAATAATGTCACATAGACTAGCATGTGCATATACATGTTTCACATATATTTTAACAACCCAAACTTGCATGAGATTCATATAAGAATATATGATCCAATCACCACAAACTTGCATAAGATATATGATTCAACTTGCATAGGATTCACATAAGAGCTAATATATGATTCAACTTGCATAAAATTCACATAAGAACTAACATACATATATTTTACATCACATGATTCACAATCATATTCTTATAATCCCAATTATATCTTATCATAACTAAATTAACGAATTATCTTATGAAAGCTATCATACTCACAATCAAAAAGAATAGTCTTGTCTTTCTGGAATCTGTATTCTGAAATTGATTTGGCTCGCCTTTGAAGTAGACAAATTCGTTTTTGTTGTTGTTATAGACTTGAGTTGAATTGAGTTGATTAGCTTTTCTTTGCTCCTAGTTGGTGGCGGGTACTCTAGGTTGCGGGTTGATAGCATGACGACCATGGTTCTAATTTTTATTAGGTTTAGGGTTTGGGTCTACATGTATTTATATAGAGATTAGGATTAATTTAGGCCATCCGATCAACCTAGAAGCAACCTGAACCATCCAAAAAGCCAACTCAGCCCTAATGACTCAGCAGCAGCTCAGAATTAGGCTTAGTTCAAATCTGCCCGAGGAGGGGTAGGTCGACCCCTAGGGTAGTTCGACACTAAGGTCGACCCCCTGATCAACCTGGCCTAGGGCGGGAAATTTCCCGCCGTGCCCAGTTCTGAGTCTGAATTCGTTTTTGAATTTAAATTTGAATTTATGGAAACTTCCGACAGTCATAACTTCTTCATACGAAGTCCAATTTACGCAAACTAGGACTCTATCTCAACCAGAATTCCGAGACGAACACAATGGTGTAACCCGTTTCCCTTGATTCTCACATTTAAAATTAATTATTCCTCAATTCGTTAGTTTAATGTTAACATAAAACACGGGGTGTTACATTAAGGCTATGGTTGCATGGCTTGTTGGATGATAGATTAGCTGCTCGTGAATGGTAGGCATGCAGAATTGTCTCTAGTTGCTTGTGTTGCTTGGGATTTTGGGGAGAAATTCCTTAAGGGGGGTGTAACGACCCACCTATCAAGTATCGGATGATCGTAAATATTTTTATTTAATTCTCAAAGTGTTCATTCCCAACTTTTGATATGTTGTTTATTTGGATGTGAGACATGTCCATAATTTTTGTCAATTTTATTTGTGACCATTTTGCCTCTTTTAGTTTTGTACAGAGAATAAATTTTGACTGGAATCCAATCATGTGCTAGGATCAATTTTATTAGATCGAAATGGTGTTTACAATTCCGTAGAGTGGTCACATTAAATATTTAGCTGAGCGGTTTGGGAGGAATTGCTGTTTTAGTGCTACACAATTTTTGGACACACTAATTAGTCGTTAGTGGGCTGATTAGTGTGGCCCATTAACGCTAGGGGCTGTTGGCTATAAAAAGAGGGGTAGGGGTAATGAGAATGGTTTAGTTTCATCATTTATTCATTTGGTTGGGACTTGGGATTCTTCCTTGCTCCACCAAATACACCTCCACTGCATTTAATTCATAGATCTACATAAGAAGATTGATGATCAACATCGAAGAGGAGTAGATCGCATCAAATTAGTTAATTTGAAGACCGTTCTTTGTTATTCGGATTAGAGATTCATCGATTTCAAGCTATTTTGTGGATTTGGTGAGTGATAAGCATCTCTTACACGGATTCAATCAAGTATACGAGTTTGCTTGATCTCATTTTCATCAGAATGTGTCATTTTCATGTAGATACAATCAAGGTAAGTCTATTTTCATTCGAATCACCATAGGTTCTAATCTAGCAAGATTATAAAGGTAAATTCATATGATAATTCTATGTTAATGCAAGTTTAGATGCTTCTATTAATTTATTTATCATTTTACCATGATTTGGTGAAACTCGTATGATGATTGTTGATGTGCTAATGTTTTTGGATGATTGCTATAGATTGTTTGGTTGAAATTGGTCGATTGGATGAGATGGATGCATAGATATTTTCGTCGAAAAGTGAATTCTGGGCATGAATTACACGTAAATCGGGATAGATCGGTGGATTGTTGCGCAAGAAATGGATGGATCGTTCGTATTCATGGAGTTGGATCGCACGAGTTTGGAGTTGGATCGGTATCAAGTAAGGTCGTGTACTGAGTATCACAAAATGATGGATCGACCGAGAAAATGGTAGAATGGCAGATCAGTTCTGGTGCCAACACATGGATAAGCTCGTTCGGAAAAAAGGATGGATCACGCGAGAGGGGATGAATCGGTTCGAAGGCCGGGATGATGAAAGGGAAAAACTAAGTATCGGGCTAGTTTATGATGCATGGACCGGGCATTAGTGGGATGGTGAGAAATACTGAAGTGCACATGGGTATTTGATGGCTCGACTTGTGTTGCGACTGGTGGATCGGCCAAAGTGAAGATGGGTGGGGAGTGCATGGCAATGGATGGATCACTGCTTTGATGGGTCGGCCAAACGATCCATTAATGGGTCGATAGAAAAACGTAATGCACACATGGCGATGGATCGATGGTCGATCAATGATGGGTCGATGAACAGTCCATCGAATATCGACCAATTGATGTTTATTTTAGTTCGACGTTGGGCTTAGCTTCGATGCAAATTCAGATAGAATGTTTGAAGCATGATGAAGTGTTCGTTGATCAATAAAATGTAACGAAGATGTGAAAATGACTCAAGGATGTTTGATCGCGTTGATAATAGTTTCTCAAGATATTTGAGCTTATGGATGGTCGCCGACGATGACGGCTAGAGTTGTTGAAGGCCGAGAGATTATCTTTATTCGGAGGTTCTAGCGGACTCAAAGAAGAGGTATAATAGGGACGCCTTAAAGACTATATGATTAGTCGAGTACCCCAGGTATCGATGAAAGGCATAGATACTAGATGGCGTATGGAGTTTTGCTAGAATTGGGGTTACCATTAGCCCTTGAAGGATGGCATGTTAGAGCCAGTCATAATATTAACGATGGTTTCAAGGCAAGGCAGGCAGTGATTGCCAGAGTCGTGGATGCTATTGTTTGTATCGTCTTGTGTGGATTGTCCGAGGTCTAGGGAGATATCTCTTGGGTGCTTGTCTGATGTTGGTTTAGGCCTTCGGGGCTTGTACTTGGGAGATGTTGGGCTCGATTAGGATGATCTACGCTTGATAACTGGTTGTTATGGATGTCTGTTTGTTTCTTCTCCAGTTCTTTGGGAAAGGCTATCACTATTAGTTGTGGAGGAGACGGGTTTGGGTTTCCTCTCTGTTGATGTGTTGGTAGGTTAGATGATTGATTTTCCTACTTCTCATATGCTTTTTTGGTTATGTTAGATAGTTGTTTTATCGCTTATTAAGACTATTGTATGACTCAAGGTTTTATGTCTACCTCTTATTACCTTGGGTTCTTCATTCGGATTTGGATGAGCAGACTGAGTAGCAGGTAGTAGATCTTGATGTGGATGACACTGAAGAGCGATGACGAGCAGTACGGTGACGTATTATTTCCTACTATTCATACTTGTTGTTTCCGATGCTATAGTTGATATGTTGTGTGCTACTTTGAGTGACTTATAGTAAGGTTACTTGTACAAACTCTTATGATGTAATTTAGTGATGTATGGATATTTCCCACGATGATATGAAAGTTTAAGATTCTGCTTAATTGTGCTTTACTACTATTGCATGTTGTATATGGTCTATTATATTTTATCCTTGCACTGTTGTAACACCCCGCCTCCGCCAGGGTGTCTCTTGCAAGCACTCTGACTTTGGAGGGGCGTTTGAATCAGGTAAACATGCATAATGATATATCAAGGCAGAACAAGAACATATGTATATATGTAAACAGAGTAAATAACATAGATAAAACAGCGGAAGATTTCAAACCATTTCAAAACAAGTCTGGTACAACATAATGTCAACTTTCCAAATACACAAGTCTAGATAAAAACAACATTACTGAAAAACTGAAATACATAAGTACTATCCCCAAATTAAGTGATAACCATAGCTAGCTTCATGTCGAAACCGTACATGAGCTGAAATCCCACAAGCAAGCAATCCGAAATCCAAGCTAAGCTCCAACGTTTCCACCCTGAGAACCTGGGAGGGGAACGGAAGAAAAGGGGGCGAAAGAAAACAGGTCAGTCAAAAAGACTGAGTAAGCCCTACTACAATCAATGTAAACTGATAAAGTTAACTGGCATGATGAAAGCTGAGATGAACATAAGGATAACTACATACTAGCATGATGATTAACTAACAAGGTAGATAAAGGTGTCATCGCATAATCAGGATTAAGGTTTTGCACCACAGGTGTACTAGCAAACTAACATGACTTGAATATACAAGTATTGATCCCTTG
This sequence comes from Allium sativum, assembly GCA_030737875.1. NCBI lineage: Eukaryota > Viridiplantae > Streptophyta > Magnoliopsida > Asparagales > Amaryllidaceae > Allium > Allium sativum. The sequence continues at coordinate 858,510,945 of CM060915.1, read as the reverse complement.
GCCCAAGCTTTGGCCCAAAACATGAAGTGACCCTAATACAAGGTCTAACCAAACGGTCTAGTCGATCGGCTCCCTATAAGCCTAACTCGTCACGTGTTGGTGTCCATACGGCCCAAACATGATTGTAGTCAGACTGTGCCGGGTCTCCCGTCGGGTGTATCAAGCCCTAGGGTGGCAACCCCTGGACACCATAAACATGCGTGCACAGTCTCGATCTACTGGTACCCGTGCATGCTTTCCCCGGCTTCGGACTATGTGCACGACCATAAGTCCGCCCGGAACTACACCGGCGTACCACTCTGCCGTCGCTTTTGGTCGCTTACCTCCAGTTTAGTAATCGTGCCCCCACCCTAGCCTAGTCCCTAGGGTCATGATGATACAAACTTGGGATTACTGCTGGAGTGGGCCCCATTGCTAGGATTTTCTAGTGGGTTAAGTACGGTTTAACCCTCTTGCTAATCATGGATTAACTTGGTTAAGTGTAACGATGAGTTCACGACTTAACCCCGATTAATCTACCAAGCCCAAATTGGTTAAGTATTAAGTGGACCATGACTTAACCCTAATCACGAGGCATTAATTAATTTAATGCGCCTTAACCTCTCACATTAGACCTTGTTGTGGTTACTAGTTAAGCCGGGCGGGTCCGGGTAGCTTTACACCACAACTTGGTCTAACCTCGGGTTCAAGGTACAACATGACCAACTTCTCACATTGGGTCCTATTGTTTGTAGCAACTAGTTAAGCCGGTCGGTTCCGGGTAGGTTTACGCTACCAACTCAACCCAACCTCGAGTTGGTCACACTTATCTTTTCTAAGTGTCATGTCCATCATGTTTCCAAAACATGTTACAAGTTTTCAAACATTTGGGTAGACCTAACTTAATAGGTAAATTCCCAAAGGGTAGACCTAACTTAATAGGTAAATTCCCAAGCTTATGTTTTTATGTCTTTTAAGTTTACCCAACCCCAAACGCAATCCCATCGCTTACATATCGCAATAGCGCATAAAGGATAGAAAGAGGGAACTTGGCATAATCATGACATAAAGGTGTTGAAGCCACAAGTTTAACATGGTGGCATATGAAATGTACATATGTTCATACACTTGCATATTACATTTTTAGGCCTCAAAAGCATGCATAAAACCAAACTTAACATATTGGTGATACATGTTGATAAATGACATGTAGAAATGGCCATAAGTTCGCATTTAGCCTCACATGCAAGTTATCATAAGAGATATGATAACTTACATGTTGCCAAAATGCAACCTTTAACATAAAGCTTGAAGCTTTAAGCTCATAAACCCAAGATAAGCTTGCATAACATGATAACATGAACAAAAGGATCAACCCAAACTTGCATACATAACTTGCATATCATATGACAAACTTGCATATCAAACTTGCAAATCATAACTTGATGAACTTGCATAACACATCATAGTAAACTTGCATAACACATCATAGTAAACTTGCATATCACATCATAGTAAACTTGCATATCACATCATAGTAAACTTGCATATCATAACATGGCATACTTGCATAACATAACATAATAGACTTGCATAATACATCATAGTAAACTTGCATATCATGGCAAATTTGCATATCATACATTTAACTTTAGAGTTTAAGTATGAAAGTAGAATAGGGCTTACAATGCTTATGAAGACTCAAATGAGTATAAGCAAATATAAGATTGAGAAAAGCCCTTATGCAATCAAATGAACCCAAAATGCAAGCTCCAAATCAATAAAAACCCTTGCTTTATGATGCAAATATAGAAACTTGACTTGAATGCAAGCTAATGACACTTATACAAGCTTGAAAACACTTGTATGCATGGAAAATCTTTCATAGAAATAATTTTAGAAATTTTATGAAGAGAGTGGAGGCCATGAGAGGATTGATTTTGCCATAGTTTAGTTGTAGGGTTATTAATGATGGTTTAGGGCTAGCTTAGGGTCTTATTTATAGATTAGGCAAGTGTTTTAGGCCATAGGATTAAACCCTAGTTGCAATCTCAGCCCTTAAAACCGAATCTGGCCCCCAAGCTCAACACAAACCCAAAATGGTGCACCAGGCAGGACTGCCCGTCTGAGCCAAGTCGACAGCCAAGTCGACAGGGCTGTCGACTTGGTCCAACCAAGTCGACTCCCAAGTCGACAGGGCTGTCGACTTGGGTGCTCTGGCGGGAATTTTCCCGCCTGGCCCAAACTGGCCCAATTTCCAAATTAGAACTTGAATTTGAAATCTGTTTTTACTTTGAAATTTTCTGAAAACTTTGTTGGGCCTTAATCGGGTCATACGGACTCTGATTTTCAAAAACTCGGACTCTATTTCGCGTATTTTTCCGAGTCGAACGCAATGGCATAGCCCGTTTCCCTTGATTCAGATTTATAAATTAAATTCTGCCTCGATGTACGTTATAACAGGTTATTGAAAATACGGGTTGTTACATTCTTCCCTCCTTAAAGGATTTCGTCCCCGAAATCTTCAAGTTAGGAAGAACGTATCCTACCATCCAACATCCATCTACTCAAAACATCATCCACGAGCAATCATTGTCCTTACAAGATTCTAAATGTTGTATGAACATATGCAAAGGTGTGTGTATATGTACTTATCTAATGCAAATATCATCAATGCAAATTATGTTAGTGAAATGAATCCATATGTATGCAATTCCTAACATAATGTATAACATCTATATGTGTGCACATAACATACATCCATATGCAACATCCATGTGATAACACAAAAATTTTCATCCATGAATAAGCATAAACACTCATGCATATGCAATATGAGGAGTGTGTGAGCCGATCTAGTGCCTAATGTGTATAATGCATCCACGAGTAACCACTTGCAAACACTTGCAACCACTTGCAACCATCAAGCATAACATGTTTCAAACACATGTTTCATCAAAAGGGCTTCTACCTAAGGTTCTCATGACAAGATTAACACGATAAACTAGATAAACATGGATAGCAAAGAGAAAGATATGCTAACAAAGAAAAGAGATTGAGAGTGTACCCTCAAAAAGGAATGGATAAAGCCCACGCATCTTCTCCTCGGTTTCCCAAGTTGCGTCTTCTTCGGCTTCACCCCATTGAACCTTCACCAACTTGACCTCTCGATTCCTTAGCTTCTTGGTCTCCGTCCCCAAGATACGAATCGGAGCTCTCCTCAAGGTAGCCTCTTTCTCCACTTCTACATCTTTCAGAACACTTGGCTCAACAACCTCTGCTGATTCATGTAAACACTTCCGGAGATGCGAGACATGAAAAACATCGTGTACTCCGGCAAGCTTCTCGGGCAACTCCACTCTATAAGCCATCTGCCCGATCCTCTCTATAATAGGGAATGGTCCAACAAACCTCGGTGCTAACTTCCCAACGGCTCCAAATCGGACCACATTCCGCAAAGGAGAAACCTTCACGAAAACCATATCCCCAACATCAAACTCCAAATCAGTTCTTCGCTTATCAGCATAGGATTTCTGTCAGTCTTGGGCCGCTTTCATCCGTCTCCGAATCAACTCGATCTTCTCGGATGTATCTCTGATCATATCAGGCCCAAGTATAAGCTCATCTGTAGTCTCCCACCAACATGTAGGCGACTTGCATGGCCTCCCATATAAAGCTTCAAATGGTGCCATCCCTATGCTTGCCTGATAACTGTTATTATATGCAAACTCAACAAGAGGAAGATGGTCATCCCAAGTACCACCAAAATCCAGAATACAAAGCCTTAACAGATCCTCGAGTACCCTATTCACCCTTTCGGTTTGACCGTCCGTCTGTGGGTGATAGGCCGTACTTAGATTCAACCTCGTGCCCATAGCTTCTTGCAAGCTATTCCAGAATTGACTTGTAAAGATTGGGTCACGGTCACTGACAATACTAGAAGGGACTCCATGAAGTCTCACAATCTCACGAAGATATACAGACGCTAGCCAAGATGCGGTCCTCTTGCTCTTCACCGGAATGAAATGAGCACTCTTCGTAAGTCTATCCACAATAACCCAAATGCTCGTATTCCCTTTCCTTGACCTTGGTAGCCCATCGATAAAATCCATGGAAATACTCTCCCACTTCCATAGTGGAACGTCTAGAGGATGCAATAGCCCACCAGGCTTCTTCGACTCGGCCTTAACTTGCTGGCAAATGATACATCTAGAGACAAATTCTGCCACATCCTTCTTCATCCCAGGCCAAAAGAAAATGCGCTTCATATCTTTATACATCTTATCTCCGCCCGGATGTATAGTCAACTTAGAGCGATGCGCTTCCTCAAGAACTTTTCTTACTAAATCTTCTACCATTGGAACACATAATCTTCCGTCTCTCCTCAGCCAACCCTTGTCATCAATAGAATATCGAGCGAGATGACTAGACGTCTCTCCTCGAATCAGCTTATCCATAATCTCAACTATCTGAGGGTCTTCTCTCTGCGAAGCCCCAACTTGATCAAGAAGGGTAGGTCTGAGTTCCAGAGATGCTAAAGAACCGGTCATCGACTCAACCGCCAAAGAGAAATCAAAGGTTGCCACATACTCTAAATTCTTCATCTCAACGAATAGAGGACTTAGGGTCAGCCTTCTTCTACTCAATGCGTCTGCTACCACATTCCCCTTGCCAAGGGTATAAGCTATCTCAAAATCGTAGGACGCCAAGAATTCCATCCATCTTTGTTGTCTCAGATTCAGATCCTTCTGAGAAAAGAGATACTTCAATGACTTGTGATCGGTATAAAGCTCAAATCTTTCTCCCAGAAGATAATGGCGCCAAGCCTTGAGTGCATATACTATTGCTGCCAACTCTAAGTCATGAGTGGGATAATTCTTCTCATGTACTTTGAGTTGTCTACCGCCAAAGCATATCACCCTTTCTTCTTGCATAAGAACAGCTCCTAACCCCGTTCCACATGCATCGGTGTATACTGTAAATAACTTCCCTCCATCGGGCAAAGCTAGAACAGGTGCTGATGTGAGAGCTCTCTTGAGCTTCTGAAAAGCAAGCTCGCATTCTATGCTCCAAGCAAAAACTAAATTCTTCTTCATCAATTTAGTGAGAGGAGCGGAAATCTTCGCGAAGTCCTTGATGAACTTCCGGTAAAAGCCTACAAGACCTAGAAAACTTCTCACTTCGGTTGCATTCCTTGGAGTCTTCCAATCCTGAACTGCAACTACCTTAGCGGGATCCACCGCTAAGCCTTGCTTAGATACTATATGCCCAAGGAATCTAACTTCCCTTCTCCAAAAGTGACACTTGGAGAACTTGGCCTTCAATTGATGCGCTCTAAGCGTATCCATCACCTCCACGAGATGCCTTGCGTGCTCTTCCTCATCCTTAGAGAAGATCAGAATATCATCTACGAAGACCACGACAAACTTGTTCAAGAACTCCCTGAACACCCTACTCATCAAGTCCACGAAATATGCGGGTGCATTAGTCAAGCTGAACGGCATGACAAGCCATTCGAAGAGTCCATCTGGAGTTCTGAACGCAGTCTTGTCTATACTATCTTCAGCTACCCTGAGCTGATGGAATCCAGTAGCATGATCAAGCTGAGAGAAAACAGAAGCACCGACAAGCTGGTCAAAGAGATCATCAATCCTCGGTAACGGGTGTCTGTTCTTCTTAGTCAGCTTATTCAACTCTCGATAGTCAATACAAAGTCGGAGAGAACCATCTGCCTTGGTAGCAAATACCACAGGCGCTCCCCATTCAGATATACTTCGTCTAATGAAGTTCTTCTCAAGCAACTCCTTCACTTGCTTACTTAGCTCCCGCCTTTCACGCGGAGCCATGTGCCGAATGGGAAAAGAAACCGGCTTTGCATTATCCACCAGATAAATGCGGAAATCAATCTCTCGCTTAGGGGGCAACCCCCTAACTTCATCAAAAACATCCGGATACTCTCGAACCACTCTCACAGACTGAAGAGTTTCCGTTGATGAGTCGAGTGATTCAAGATAGCACAACATGACGGGACCTCTCGGATCACAAGAAATCTCTAGGGTGTTTCCGAGGCGAGTCACGAGCCTCACAACCCTATGTTCACAATCAAGGATAGCTCCATATCTGGACAACCAATCCATGCCCAATATCAATCCGTATCCCCTAAAACCAAGAACATAAGCACTACACAAGAACTCTACACTCATTATAGAGATCCTCAAATCCCCACATATCATAGACAAATGGGCGGAACCCCCAATAGGATTTGAGACACAGACGGGATCATCTACCAAGCTAGTACTAAGGTGCAAACTATCAACAAGATCAGATGAAATAAAGCTATGCGATGCACCAGAATCAAACAAGGTACGAACTGGAAAATCAGAAATATATACAAGGCTCTCAACAGAAATACTACCTCGATCGGGAACTGGAGCGACATTGAGAGCATGAACTTGCCCTCCTGAAGGTCCAACACGCTGAGTCTGACCCTGGCCTTGCCCTTGCTTCCTCGGGCAATCCTTACTGAAATGTCCAGTCTCACCGCAGAAAAAGCATTCACCATTCTTCCTTTTCCTCCTCTTACAATCCTTAATAAGATGCCGAACTGAACCGCAATAATGGCACTTCCCCTTGTTGTTCTTGCCCTTGTTGTTGTTCCCCTTGTTGCCTTAACTCTTGTTCTTGTTCTTGTTCTGATTGCCTTGACTGTTCTGACCACTTGGATTACCCTGATTTCCTTTCCACTGGGAATCAGTCTTCTTGGCTTGAGTATCATTCATCTTGATCTCTTTCTTGACATCTCCCTGAAGTAACGCCATATCAACCAAGCTCTCAAACGTGGCCCCATGGGGAATATGTGACATAGCCAATCCCTGCAACGACTCATTCAATCCTCTAGCAAAACGAAGAGCCTTCTTCTGAGGAGTATTAACCATATCCAAGCCAAAACGAGCTAACTGATTAAACTTGTTCACATATTCTTTGACAGACATATCTCCTTGTTTCAAAGTTATGAACCTCTCCATTTGCAGATTCTCCTCAGCAGAAGATAGAAACTTAAGCACGAACCTTGCCCTGAAATCGGCCCAAGTCTCAACAGGCCTAGTACCATTGGTGACTTCCCACCAATAAGCGACTTCATCCTTCATAAGCCAAACCGCCAACAAGATCTTCCTCTGATCGTCTAACCCAAAGATGGCAAATAAATCCTCGGTCTCTTTCAACCAATTTCTGGCCTCTACAAAAGTCTCAGTGCCTTGAAAGTTCTTGCCACCCATTGCTTTGAAATCTTTGCAAGTCTTTGCGAAGTCAGCTTGAGGATGCTGAGGGGGAGGAGGAAGAGGAACCTCAGCGACATGAGGAGGAACATTAACTACTGGAGGAGGAGGAACATTAACTACTGGGGGAGGAGGAGGGACATCTGCGGGGCCGGCTTCGATCGCCCTAGCCTCCAAAAGTCTCCTATACCAAACAGGTACGTGTACTCCCTCCGGAATAGCAAAGTTATCGGCCATACTGAAAACGAAGAAAAAGACAGATTCAGAATGGCGAAAAAAACGAAGGAATTCTGCTAATGGCTTTTTGGGGAATAGCTTTTAAAATAAACTAGACTTTTCTTTGGAAAATACTTTATACTTGGTTTTGAAAATAGTTTTCAAAAAGTTTTAAAAACCTTTGTGTTCCTTCTCGTAAACCATATGCTCTGATACCAAATGTAACACCCCGCCTCCGCCAGGGTGTCTCTTGCAAGCACTCTGACTTGGGAGGGGCGTTTGAATCAGGTAAACATGCATAATGATATATCAAGGCAGAACAAGAACATATAAATATATGTAAACAGAGTAAATAACATAGATAAAACAGCGGAAGATTTCAAACCATTTCAAAACAAGTCTGGTACAACATAATGTCAACTTTCCAAATACACAAGTCTAGATAAAAACAACATTACTGAAAAACTGAAATACATAAGTACTATCCCCAAAATAAGTGATAACCATAGCTAGCTTCATGTCGAAACCGTACATGAGCTGAAATCCCACAAGCAAGCAATCCGAAATCCAAGCTACGCTCCAACGTTCCCACCCTGAGAACCTAGGGGGGGAACGGAAGAAAAGGGGGCGAAAGAAAACAGGTCAGTCAAAAAGACTGAGTAAGCCCTACTACAATCAATGTAAACTGATAAAGTTAACTGGCATGATGAAAGCTGAGATGAACATAAGGATAACTACATACTAGCATGATGATTAACTAACAAGGTAGATAAAGGTGTCATTGCATAATCAGGATTAAGGTTTTGCACCACAGGTGTACTAGCAAACTAACATGACTTGAATATACAAGTATTGATCCCTTGGCCCAAGCTTTGGCCCAAAACATGAAGTGACCCTAATACAAGGTCTAACCAAACGGTCTAGTCGATCGGCTCCCTATAAGCCTAACTCGTCACGTGTTGGTGTCCATACGGCCCAAACATGATTGTAGTCAGACTGTGCCGGGTCTCCCGTCGGGTGTATCAAGCCCTAGGGTGGCAACCCCTGGACACCATAAACATGCGTGCATAGTCTCGATCTACTGGTACCCGTGCATGCTTTCCCCGGCTTCGGACTATGTGCACGACCATAAGTCCGCCCGGAACTACACCGGCGTACCACTCTGCCGTCGCTTTTGGTCGCTTACCTCCAGTTTAGTAATCGTGCCCCCACCCTAGCCTAGTCCCTAGGGTCATGATGATACAAACTTGGGATTACTGCTGGAGTGGACCCCCATTGCTAGGATTTTCTAGTGGGTTAAGTACGGTTTAACCCTCTTGCTAATCATGGATTAACTTGGTTAAGTGTAACGATGAGTTCACGACTTAACCCCGATTAATCTACCAAGCCCAAATTGGTTAAGTATTAAGTGGACCATGACTTAACCCTAATCACGAGGCATTAATTAATTTAATGCGCCTTAACCTCTCACATTAGACCTTGTTGTGGTTACTAGTTAAGCCGGGCGGGTCCGGGTAGCTTTACACCACAACTTGGTCTAACCTCGGGTTCAAGGTACAACATGACCAACTTCTCACATTGGGTCCTATTGTTTGTAGCAACTAGTTAAGCCGGTCGGTTCCGGGTAGGTTTACGCTACCAACTCAACCCAACCTCGAGTTGGTCACACTTATCTTTTCTAAGTGTCATGTCCATCATGTTTCCAAAACATGTTACAAGTTTTCAAGCATTTGGGTAGACCTAACTTAATAGGTAAATTCCTTAAGGGTAGACCTAACTTAATAGGTAAATTCCCAAGCTTATGTTTTTAAGTCTTTTAAGTTTACCCAACCCCAAACGCAATCCCATCGTTTACATATCGCAATAGCGCATAAAGGATAGAAAGAGGGAACTTGGCATAATCATGACATAAAGGTGTTGAAGCCACAAGTTTAACATGGTAGCATATGAAATGTACATATGTTCATATACTTGCATATTACATTTTTAGGCCTCAAAAGCATGCATAAAACCAAACTTAACATATTGGTGATACATGTTGATAAATGACATGTAGAAATGGCCATAAGTTCGCATTTAGCCTCACATGCAAGTTATCATAAGAGATATGATAACTTACATGTTGCCAAAATGCAACCTTTAGCATAAAGCTTGAAACTTTAAGCTCATAAACCCAAGATAAGCTTGCATAACATGATAACATGAACAAAAAGGATCAACCCAAACTTGCATACATAACTTGCATATCATATGACAAACTTGCATATCAAACTTGCAAATCATAACTTGATGAACTTGCATAACACATCATAGTAAACTTGCATAACACATCATAGTAAACTTGCATAACACATCATAGTAAACTTGCATATCACATCATAGTAAACTTGCATATCACATCATAGTAAACTTGCATATCATAACATGGCATACTTGCATAACATAACATAATAGACTTGCATAATACATCATAGTAAACTTGCATATCATGGCAAATTTGCATATCATACATTTAACTTTAGAGTTTAAGTATGAAAGTAGAATAGGGCTTACAATGCTTATGAAGACTCAAATGAGTATAAGCAAATATAAGATTGAGAAAAGCCCTTATGCAATCAAATGAACCCAAAATGCAAGCTCCAAATCAATAAAAACCCTTGCTTTATGATGCAAATATAGAAACTTGACTTGAATGCAAGCTAATGACACTTATACAAGCTTGAAAACACTTGTATGCATGGAAAATCTTTCATAGAAATAATTTTAGAAATTTTATGAAGAGAGTGGAGGCCATGAGAGGATTGATTTTGCCATAGTTTAGTTGTAGGGTTGATTAATGATGGTTTAGGGCTAGCTTAGGGTCTTATTTATAGATTAGGCAAGTGTTATAGGCCATAGGATTAAACCCTAGTTGCAATCTCAGCCCTTAAAACCGAATCTGGCCCCCAAGCTCAACACAAACCCAAAATGGTGCACCAGGCAGGACTGCCCGTCTGAGCCAAGTCGACAGCCAAGTCGACAGGGCTGTCGACTTGGTCCAACCAAGTCGACTCCCAAGTCGACAGGGCTGTCGACTTGGGTGCTCTGGCGGGAATTTTCCCGCCTGGCCCAAACTGGCCCAATTTCCAAATTAGAACTTGAATTTGAAATCTGTTTTTACTTTGAAATTTTCTGAAAACTTCGTTGGGCCTTAATCGGGTCATACGGACTCCGATTTTCGAAAACTCAGACTCTATTTCGCGTATTTTTCCGAGACGAACGCAATGGCATAGCCCGTTTCCCTTGATTCAGATTTATAAATTAAATTCTGCCTCGATTTACGTTATAACAGGTTATTGAAAATACGGGTTGTTACAACTGTGAGTTATACGACAGGTTTCCGCTTGTGTTATTCTACCTAATGATCATCAATAGCTGCCCGGCATGTCTTTTAGCGCATTATTCTTCTTGTTAAGTGCAGAAGTTATGAGCGGTTGTCACACCTAGGTCGACACACGTGTCGACCTTTGGGTCGACACAGGGGTCGATCCGGATATGGGATGAGTCGCCCATACACCGTTAATTAATTTCAGGTTATATATTAAATTTTCTAATTTAAATTTCAAATTTAACTGATTATATCTTTATTGTTCATCCGATTTATGCAAACTAAAAGTCTATCCGAGCCAGAATTTCGTAATGGGCGCAATGGTGAAATCCTTTTTGCCTAATTCTAAATATTATTTTAATTAATATTTATTTTATTACTCTTTTAATTTAATTATTGTTTAATAAAATTCGGGGTGTTACAAGACTGGAGAGGGACCGAAAGCAGGGAGAAGTAGGAGGGAGTAAGAAGATGACAGAGGGAAAAGAGGAGAATGGAGAATGAGTGAAATGGGAAGGGTAGGGTGGGATTTTATAGGAAGTATAGAGGGGTAGTTTAGGGATTTAGCATGGGACACTTGTCCCTTTAGGAAACTGTATGACTTGCATGTTGCCACCTAAGTAGGTAAGGGTTTGTAACACTTTTCCCTACACCTATATGTATTATGATTTGGCTACATTCATTTGTGTTACAATTTTCTATGTTACTACTTAACCAATTCAACAAATACCATAATAAATAACTATTCAAACAAATACAGCAATTTTATTGGTATGTTTAACTAAACGTATTTTACAGTTTAAAATAAATTATTCATTATATAAACCCAAATTTAAAATTAGATATTAAATCCATTTTAAATTCATATCGAGTACTAATAAATTCAAAATTCTGTTTGATCAAAATCCTTAGTTGTTACATATAGTCTGGGCGGAATTCCAATTTGCTGTAAAGGGCATCGACTACCATGTTAGGTTCATGGTAGAGAGTAGTAAGCTGATCGAAGGGTAGATTAAGGAAAAAATTCCGTAAGCGGGACTTTAGTTCTATAGTTATTACTTTAGTGAAAATAATTACTTTAAGTAATGAACTTAAGAAAAGCTTGGACATAAAATCCTTGAAACACTTAGAACAACTTTTAAGACTATTATCTCTTGATTTTCTCTTTCTAATTGTCACTTTTCATTTATAATACTTTTATGTATGATCCATTCTCCATTTCCTTTCTTCCCTTATTAGGTTATAGGTTTGTGCTTGATTCTAGATAGCTTAAAACACATCTTGAGAGCTCTATATTCTTCTTTACGTATTTGTTTCATCTATATCCTTTTATTTAGTTCAGTTGTGTTGGATTTGATTGGGTATATTTTATGTATGTACTCTGATTTGGTTTTATAAGACTAAGATTATAGACATTTGAAACTATATTGGTTTTGAAAAAATGTTGTTTTGACATAATGGACTTATGAAATTACTAAATGTTTCCACTATAAATAGATTTTATTTTTATTTCTTATGATTTTAGTCTCTACCTATTTTAGTTATACCAAGACGATGCAAGCTTTTTGTCATGTCCAAATAGGGGTATTTCAAGGGGTTTGGATTGTCACATTTGGTATTAGAGCCTAAGGTTCCAAGATCCCTAGAAATGATTTTAAAATTAAAATATTTTTCGAAGAAAAACAGTTTTCAAAAGAAAAGTAAAAAAATTCATAAAATCAGCATCTAAATCTTTTCTCTGGCAAAGAATGGTTGATGCCCCAATCTCCCTGATATTCTATGTGACATAGTCCCCACGTGGTTCTATAGATACTTGTAGAATAAGACACCAAGGAAGCCTTAAGTTAATGTGTAATCCAAAGCCCCTACAGGTGGAGCCCTCGCTTGTCCACCTATTGTAGTTGATTTCCAAGTAGTTTAAAGATTTCGCCGACCTAGGAAGGAAAGCTTTTGATGGGATTGAGTTGTTTGTTGATGCATGGGGTAGGATTAAAAATTATGAGAAGATTTAAGTTCATGAACTTAGGAAATAGAGAGTGAAAGCAGTCTTCCACCTGATAGTTGAAAGGTGAGGCGCTATCCTATGGAAGTACTCGAGGAGAAGTTAGGAGAGTTGGATTAGGATAGTTTTAGAAGAAGATATGAGAGGAAGTTTTTGTCACAAATGGAGGAAGGAGATCAATTAGAAAGGTTCATATATCTAAAGCAAGGGCAGATGTTGATTGGGGAGCATACTGATTAATTCAATAAGTAGTCAAGATTTTGTTTGGAGTTATAAAAAACCCCATATAAGAAGGCCCTGAAGTTTACTAAAGGGTTAGACCACCCACTACAAGGTTTGGCACTCAGCCATGTGCCCATGGTCGCTACGTTTGAGACATTGGTAGTTGGTCTTTATGGAAGAGGTAGGAAAGAAGGAAGTACCGAAGGTAGTTGGTAGCGAGTATAATTTTTGGAAGGAGAAAAGGAATAAAAAGAAGGTTGAGGGACCTCTGAAAGATCAAGTTCAAAAGGATTTAAGGTGCAATAATTAAGGAAAGAATAGGCATAATGCTGGAGACTACAAGATGGATCGGTTGAAAAGAAAATGTTTTTTATAAGTAGACGTAACACATCTATAGGTTCTTCCCTCAAATGATTAGGGCTACACAAAGATATGGCACTGTGATGGCTTAGGTTTAGGATTTTTAGGTTTCTTTCTATTTTAAACTTTCTAATTCGTTCTTTATTCAATTATATAGCATCACGTTCCTTTATCTCTACTAGTCTAGTTGATTGTTTGCACTTACACATATCTCTAGTTACAGACCCAGTAGTAATTTCTAACCCCATGGGAGGATTGGCACATTTATCTATGATATGTTAGGGTTTGAATCTTATGGTTCTAGATGTAGGATTCGATGTGATTAAAAAGTCCTAGGTTTCTCGAGCTATGGAATGATATTAGGGATGGAATGGTTAGCTATGTATAGGGCTATCCCTAATTGTGAGAGGAGGGTTGTCAGATTATGTACTTGTAGTGGATGCCCTTTTTAGATTTTGTGTGACCTAAAAGGCTCTATCTTGTTGAACTATTTGTATTCTAAAGATATATCTTTAGACGAAATTAGTTATATACCTACAGTTCAACGTTTTCTTCATGTTTTTGAGGAGGTGAGAGGACTACCTCTGGTGAAAGAGATAGAGTTCCGGATTTACCTTACTGAAATGCCAGAACTGTGGCATTACCGGTAAGGCATATGACTTCTAGAGAAAAAAGAGAATTAAGCAAGCAGATTAGAGATCTCCTAGAGAAGGGATTGATCAGGAGGGATATATCAAAGTGGGGAGCACCAACCATCTTTTCTACAAAGGCGGATGGTTCCCTAAGGCATTTTTTCGATTATCGAGAGTTAAACAAGCTGACTAGGAAGAACTGATATCTGCTTCCTCGTATTGATAATCTTTTTGACCAGCTCATTGAAGCCATAGTTTTCTCCCAGCTAGATCTGGCTCTAGATTTCTGCAATTGGAGGTAGAAAATAGTATTTATAAGACTGCTTTACGGATTCTCGATGGATTCTTTGAGTGGTTTGTCATGCCCTTTGGACTAACCAATACTCCAGCTTATTTCATAGATTTGAAGAGTATGGTGTTTCGGGATGTCTTGAATAATTTTGTCGTTATCTCCGTGGATGGAATTATGACTTATTTAAGAAGTGAGGAGGAGCATGCTATGCACTTAGAGGAGGTCCTTAGCACCCTCCAAGCACTTAAGTTAAAGGAGAAATTTTCTAACTGTCATTTCTGGAATAAGAAGGTACTTTATTAGGGCACATACTCTAAGCAAGCACTGGTTGTAGATCTCGCTAAGGTAGTAGTGGTGCAAGATTGGAATCCCCAAGAATGCTACAGAGGTTAGAAGATTTCTTGGTCTCGTGAGTTGTTATCATAAATTTATCAAGGAATTTGCAAATATCTCAATACCTTTGACTCGCCTTATCAAGAAGAGCCTAGTATCTTCTTAGGATGAAGATTGCAAGGATTCCTTTAGAAAGTTGAATTCTCTTAACAATGCACCAATGCCATTACTTCAAGATAGTATGAAGCCCTTTGCAGTTTACACTAATGCAGGTGGTACCAATCTTGGTGCAGTTCAGATGTATGAAGGGAGCTTAGTGAGTTATAGCAATAGACAGTTGAAGACCTACAGGAGGAATTATCCTACCCACAATTTAGAGTTAGTTTCCATCGTGTTCGGGTTTAAGACATGCAGACATTATTTGCTTGGAGAGAGGTCTTAGTTGTTTACAAATTACGAGTCGTTTAAACACTTGTTTCCCCAAAAGACTTAAATTAGGGTAGCAATAGTGGATGGAATTCTTAGCATCTACCAACTTTGAGGTTTCATATGCTCCAGGGAAGGGGAATGAAACAGCAGACGAACTCAACCGGAAGAGAGTAACCTTGCATTCCTTGTCTGTAGAGTGGAAGAATTTGGAGTTCATAGCCACATTTGACTTTAAGTCCTCTACGAATTTTACTTCCAGATTACTTGTAACACTGGAGATTCAACCCACTCTTATTGATTAGACCTGTCCTAGGCAGAAAAAAAAAATTAGCTGGCATTATTGATAGGGTAGGCAGAGAGGAGGTATTATGGCATCTCCAAATCTATTTTATAGATTTTAAGGGATGGCTGAGAAGAGATGGGTGGTTAGGTGTACCCCGCAATAGTGATTTGATGAGTGCGGTATTATTCAAAGCACACCACCCAAGGATGAACATTCATCCCAAAGGTGATAATGAATAGAGATGTAAATCGGTTTTTCTTTTACTTCGACATGAAGAAGGATGTGGTAGAGTTTGTAGCTAGACATATAACCTATCAAAGAGTTAAGGAAGAGTAGCCCATAGGACTTCTCCAACCCTTAGATGCACCTTAATGGAAATGGGACGGTATCTCAATGGATTTTGTATATGGCTTACCTCGAACTAGGAAGGGAATACTAACATTTGGGTGATAGGACCAAGTTGAAACAACGCGCCCACTTTATGTAAATTTGGAGTAAGAGATCAGACATGTCATGGGCATCTCTTTATGTTAGGGAGGTCGTTCGACTACATGGTGTCCCTTCCAGTATACTCAACAATATGGATCCAAATTTTACAAGTGTATTCTGGAAAAGTCATTGGGTGTTAATTTGAACTTGAGCATAGCCTATCACCTACTGAGTGATGGCCAAGTGGAAAGCGTGAATAGGATATTGAAGGGTCTTCTAAGGATGTGTATTTCTGATTTTAGCGGGATACACGAGGAGTATTTACCCTTGGTAAATTTCACATGCAATAACAATTTTAAAGCAAGCATTAAAATGGCTCCATTTGAGGCCACTATGAAAGACCATGCAGATCACCTTCTTATTGGTAGGAGACCACGGATAGACTCCTACTTGGACTAGATATCATTCGAGATACTTCAAAGAGGATAGATCTGATTCGAAAGAGGATGAAAGCGGCCCAAGATTGGCAAAAGTCTTACAGTGACAAAAGGAGCACAAAATTGGAGTTCAAGGTTGAGGAATTGGTCTAAAGATGTTTTCATTGAGAAATGTCATGAGATTTGTCTAGGTGGGGAGGGTCCCTACTAGATTTGTGAGACCTTTTCCTATAGTTCCAAGGATAGGGAAGATGACATTTAAGGTGAAGTTGCCTGAAAGTTTGTTTGCATACATGAAGTCTGTTCTATCTCGTAGTTGAGCAAGTGACTGCATGACTCGACGAAGTACTAAAGTATAATTTAGAGGAATTCAAAGTAGGAAGGGAGTCCTTACTCCCTCGTTGTAACGATCTAGAATATTTAACCAACTTAAGATTGGAATTTTTATTAATTAATTTGAATTTAAATTTGAATTTGACATAAATATATATGGTTACGAACATTTAATAATTTTGATAAGTTATATGCAAGATTTTATTTGAAATGAGAATGATTATAAATAAGTTTGGATTTATTAATACTATGTGTCGTTCGATCGGATTTGTCAAACCATAACATGAATTAGTAGCTTCAGAATTAAGTGTTTCCCTTAGTTTTCATTGCGTTTTAAGGGAAAATGCTACCAAAAATTTCACGTCCCTTCTTAAGACAAGTGTTAAGACACATGCCTTTATGCATGCCTCCTTTCATGCATGTCTTCCACTTGCCCCCTTAGGTGTCATTAGCTCCTTAACCCTCCATTCCTATATAAGAAGGTCCTTTCTCTACTTTTTCACCATTCCATTCCATTTTCTCATTTTCACCTTCTTCTTAAAGCTTATGGCCATGGTTTCCATGGCATAAGTCTTCCTCTTTTCCACCACCACCATGCCGAACTTCGTCATCCTCCTCCTTTATAATAGAGAGAAAGATTAGTATATATTATATCATATATATTTTGGGGAAGAAGACGGTACGCCGAAATATTGTCTGATGGTTCACTCAAATAGGCTCGCCTACCATGAAGATTAGAAAGCTGCTTGGTGAGAACTCTTTAACCACAATTTATATAATTGATTACTAGTTAGACTAATTTAAATATAGCGATGAATTATTAGTGGTTAATGATGGTTGATGTTTGTTGTGATGGATGATGGATGCATAGTTTAGAACACACACACTATTAAGCGTTAGTGTTATAAAGCTTGTGCACAGTTATGATTTATTTAATTATGTTGATGATGGTTGTTATGGATGTTTATAATGGTTTTTGACGTTGTTTCGTACACACTATGACACATCAATTACGGTATCACATTAGTGATCGGCAAATCTCCTTCGTGATTAGAAGCAATTTATTATTGAAATTGAAGGTTAATAATTGAAAAAGACACATATGTATGAATTCACATATATTGATAAAGTTTCTTTAAATGAATAAATAAATACCGAAACGTTCTAGGATGACAGAGAGGATAGTGTCTAAGCTTAGGTTTGGAAAATGTAGTTTCCTGCTCTTCCTGGCTATCCCTAACTGGTCTGACGAAAGAGATGGTTAATTTGAAATTATTTGAATTTAGAAATAAATTGGATTTTAATTTAATATTTTATTGAGTGTAAAATAAAAGTTGAATTTTAGATCCAAAATAATTTGGAAAGTAAATTTAAATGATTTTAAAAGGGTTATATAAGTATATAATGGTTTTCTAAGGTATTTTGAAGTATCGCAAAATAATGGTTATTACGGTCAAAATAGAGTTTGTCGCACAGAGGCAATTCGTGTATTTTGGATGTAAACTTTAAAAGCTTATAACTTTTGCAATCTAAACCGAATTTCCACGAAACGAAAAAGTTTGATTTATATTAACAAGAGCTTTCAAATGAGTGAAAGCAGATTTTAATTTCGACTTATAATTTTAAACTTAGGTTTAAAACCGTTTTTATAAGGGTCGCTGTAAGAGATGTTGTCGACCATAACTATAAACAACTATTTTTAATATTTTAAAAATAGGAAAAAGAGGTAAAATCATTATAAAATATGTAAAAGTGTTTTGAATTGTAAAGTTTAAGTTTTGGCTAAATAAACGTATTTTGATCAAAGTAGTTAAGATAAAATTTTGTAATGCTTTTGTAATATTTTTGGAACATTGTTGTAACGTTTTATTTGGAAACAATCTATTTTGAAGTTTTAACCTATAAACTATTTTCTGAATGATAAGTAATCATTTTAAATGATTTGTGGAATGTTTTCAAAGGTTTTAAATTATTGGAAATATTTTATATGGAATTTAAATTGATTTAATATTAAAACGGGTTTTTCCAGTTTAAATAATTGGATATGGTTGAGATAAATCTTTGGATGTTCGATATTAATTTTGTACATGATGACTATTACGATTTGTGGAATTTAAAAGGTAGTTCACGTTATTCCGCTTATAGCGTGAGTTGGATACGGAGATTAATATTGAGGATAAGTTGATGATATTTCTATCCAGATCTAATGTCAAAGAGTTGGATAAATCTTTTAATTAAGATATGGGTTTCTCAATCTGATTGCGATAAGTTGGATAGAAATAATCTTCGGGTATTTGATATGAATTTCTATGGTGTAAACATATACTATTTGAGGAATTTGGAAGATATTACTACTATATCATTATTCCACTTATATTATTCGTTGATTATGAGAGTTGATATCGAATATAAGTAGTTACAATTTCTTTGTCACTTATGTTCAATATCAATGGATTTGGGTTTTTGTCATGAATCGTATCTTCAATAATATCATTCTTGAAACCCAATGAGATTGAGTTGTGGAAATTCACATCGTAATTTGGGATTTAATCAAATCTTTGATTTGAGAAAATTAAAAGTGTGAAATTGGGAAGGAAGTATAACCTTTTAGTTAAGATTACAAAACTGAATGTTGGGAAGTCGATTTAATTGGAAACTATTGTTGAAACGTGGAGTAAGGATTTTCAAAGGAAACTGGATTTTGATAACGAGTTATAGAACGGAAAATTAATTAAGGCTAAATTATCTTTGATTTAAGGGATGTGTTTTAAAGGAGAAAAGTTAAAATATGGATTTTGTTAAAGACAAAATGAGAAAGGTTTTAATGAATGTTTAAGTTAACAAAATCCAAGATGAAAGTAGATTTAGTTGAAAGCCTGTGTGTTCCGTAATTGTGTTTTTTAATTGCGCTTATTATTTGGAAAGACCAGGATCAGAATTATGTCCGAAAATCATTCCAAGTAATACTACGACATTGTGCAGCAATTGAAGACACCGAAGACGATATTGAAGATCGGGACCCTTTATATCATAAGGACGACTGGTTAAATGTCTCGAATGGGTCGCTCCCACTTGCAGATGGATTTTATATTAGTTAAGTGGCAAGAAGCCCGAACGTATGTGAAGGAATTTTGGATTATTGTTTCGTTCAGACCAAGAACGAACATGTATGGATTGTGTGTCTGACATTGTAATTGACTGCGTAGCACTGATTTCTGTTAAGTATATATCTGCTTAGTGGCGGAGAATTTATTATCTTGCTTAACACCCTTCTCTAAGACGTGTTAGCTTAGGTATTATATATTGATGGAAATCTGTGATGCGTAGCGAATGGACAATGTGGCATACTTAAGTTATGTGATGAGCTGTGGATGATCAAATCATAGCTTATTTAAGCATAGCTTTGTGTGTATCGTGACCTCGATGAGCCTCACACCCCGGATTGATGGTAAACTGGTGGTCAGATTTTTATGTTCGTCTCGTATGTTCGGTGCATCGGGATGTGATGATGAAAGGGTACTACGAAGTCCCTACTCTGGGATGTTATTTGTTGGTTACTGTAACAACCTGAAAAATCAAAACCAATTTAAAATTTTTATTTTGGTAATTTTAATGAATTTCGAATATTTAAAATGATTTATTTTAAATAATAATGACTAGAAATTTATTTTAAATAGAATTAGAATGTACATATTTATTTAAATCGAAGTTAGAATATAAATATTTATTTTAATTATAAAAGGAATTGGAAATGGCGCGCTAGTTTGAAAATTTGATTTCAAATTTCAAATGAATGTACAGGATGCAAAATAAACCGGATTTTGGTGAAACTAGATATATTAGAATCTATTTGAAAATATCTTTCCAACGAATCTGAAAAATCCAAATTTCATAACGGGAATAAAAAGTTATGTCCAGTTGAAAATTCAGAATAGTCGCTATGGAAATATAGCCCTTAAAAATGGCGATTTTGCAAACGACCTCCATTTTCGACGAGACCACTTTTGTTGGATCCGGAATGTCAAATTATTGCTAGATTCCAATTTTCATAATTTTTGGAATTAATATGTGAGCATGGTGAATTCAAACGCGTTTGGTAATTTCAGTTGGAATTAATCGACTTAAAAATGACCGTTTTTCAAACGGTCTCCGAATTCGACGAAATTAGTTTTGTTAGGACCGTATCGTCAAAAAATAGCCAGATTTATTTTTCTTGAATTTTTGGAGTCAGTATGTGGCCGCAGTAAATTGAAATGCGCGTTCATATTCAATATATAAATTTATATTATGATTTCAACGGAAACTGATCGTAACAGCCGAACTGGGCTAAGAAACATATCTCATTGCGTTCGGAATAGAGGTAATTAGCTAGGGGTGACAGTCGTTGGGTTCGATTTGGGGTTCGGTTGGAAAGTTAACTTTTTAAAAGAAAGGAAAATGAAATAATAATAATAAATAAATATATATTAAAGCCCTCCCCCCTCTTACCTTTCTCTCTCCCCGATACATTTGAAATAAAAAAAGAAAACAGAAGGGAGGGCGATGGAATCCTAGCCCCACCCCACCTTCGATCGCCGCACCCAACCCCTTCCTCCGTCGTCCAGCCTCTTCTCCCTACCTTACTCTCTTCTCTCTTCTCTGAAAGCCCTGTCGCACATTAACCCCCAACCGCACCCCACCGCAAGACCTCAGCCGCCAGTCCCCACCATCGCCTTGCGCACCCCACCCAGGTCGACACCGCCGCCACCCTGGCCTTCCACTGCAGCTCCTCCGGCGAGATCGATGGAGAAAGGTGCCTTTTAATATATATTAAATCAGTTTTTAATTTATGAAATCAATTTATGAAATCAATTTATGAAATCAGTTTATATTTATTTAACATTATTTTTAAATCAGTTTTTCTATTTATATAAAACATTGTTTAAAGATCTGATTTTTTATTTATAGAACGAAGTATAAAAATATGATTTTTACAATGAAAAGATCGATATAAAAATACGATTTTTATTATACGAATGGCATGTTAAAAACATGATTTTTATATGAAGAAAGCCATGATTTATTTATTTCGAAAAGATAGAATTTTTAAAGTAGAAAAGATAGGATTTTTGATATATAATAGAGAATATACAAATATTATTTTTATATAAGTAGAAAATTAAAAGTAGGATTTTTATAGAGAAATCTTCGTATAAAGATTTGATTTTCATTTGTATGAATACCATATAAAGAAGTGATTTTTATATACATAACAACCATATAAAAATGTGTTTTTTGTATATAGGAAAGTGAGATAAAAATGTGATTTTTATGTGAATGGTATGAAAATAAAAATATGATTTTCATAGGAGTAGCGAATTAAAAATGTGATTTTTAATAGAAATTTCATGAAACATATTACGATGAAACCAATGGGAAAGAAATCAAAATCCAAACCGTTCAGAAATACAGAATGGAGGAGTGGATCCCAAAGGTGAGAACTTCTCACTTTAATTTTATTTTCTAGTTAAAATATATACTAGGATGCAGACAGTGCTTAGTAGCACCCGATACCGTCGTCCACAGACCATGGACGACTTGTTTGATTGTATGTTGTTGTGTAAATTGATTGTGATGTGGAATGGAATAAATAAAATATTCATGTGTTGAAATAAATAGTTTATAGTTAAAAATATAATTTTTAATGTATATATGAATAAAATAAATATTCATTTACAAATTGAACGATTTGTTTGTGTACACCCGTTTGACTGATATTGATTGGGGCGATAAATTTTACACATCGCCCAACTGCTCAAATAAAATATGTGTTTGTTGATTGAAACCCCACATGGGTGTTGGGATGATATTTGACGTACACTAATCCCAATTGTTTAATGGTATGTCGATCGTTTGGTTGACAGACCGTGTAAGCGTGAATTGTTTATATTTAATGCTTATGCAGTTGTGTAGTGCACTTTGGATGATGGTTGATTGTGTATCATTATTATTGTATATACATATATTGTATGAAATCCATATAAATCACATTATATGGTAATTGACTGTGTCTGATTCCAGTTCAAAAAGAATGAATATTTTAAAAATAACGATTATTTTAAAATAACTAATATTTTAAAATAATATTCAGTAATGGATCAAAATATGATTTTGATGTCCGATTTGGGATGGATACGAAAATATTTAAATATATAAAGCCATGTTGATTAGATTAACGCCATTTTGACGTGAACGATATTTATATCGATTTTATTCATTTTTATAATGAATATCGAAAAGGAAGTGATTTAAAAATCTAATGTTTTAAAAGTACTGTCATTTATATATCGATGATATGGAATATTTAATTTTGATTTGAAATTGAATATGAAGTTGAAATCGTTTTGGAAACGAATTTAAAACGATTTATAAAATACGTTTTAAAAAGAAATCGATGAAATATATATATTTAATGGCCTGAATAGAACGCGCCCCGCCGCGGAAGTTCATGAATTTCGACCATTGACTTCGAACTGATATTACGGGAGATCCGACCGTCGGATTCTCCTAAAACCAGAACCGTTGGGTTCGTATCAAAAAGATCTTTCCGAGAATATAAGTGATTTGAAATCTAACAGTTGGATTTGGAATTATGTCCAAATCAAATTTGGAAAAGGTCATTGTAAGTGCAGTTCGATGACCGTTTATGGAAATCGACTGTACGGGCCTTGATAAAATTATTAAAAATATAAATAATTTGTGTAAAATCATAATAAATGATTTGGAAAGAATTGGGATGAAAAATTCCATATTTGAAAAGATAAAAATATATTTTTTATCGAAATGAACTTGTTATGAACTACAATTATAATCCAATATTTTTAAATAAATAAATTGGATTTGAAATGGTTTTAAAAATAACCGGAATTTCCAATATATGAATTGGAATGGATTTGAATCGAAACTATCTTCGGAATATTTTGATATTGGATTCCGTGATTATACGGACATTGCGGAGGAATTTGAAAGATATATATATCGTTAGTCCAATACGATTTTTGTTGATTTCAGAATTTGATATTGAATATAAGCCGATATATTTTCTATTCAGAGTCTTGTATTTAATATCAAATGGGATTTTGGGTTTGTCGTGAACGGTGTCTTCACTAACACTGTTCTTAAACCCAGTTGAGAAAATATTAAATCTTTTTATTAAGATTTAATAAAGTTTACCAATTAAGTAATATTTAATTGGAATTGAATTGAATTTTGGGTTTGTCGTGAATGGTATCTTTAAAAATATTGTTCTTTAACCCAATGAAGTTAAGAAAATTAGAAACTAACTGGAGATTAGCTAAGTTGAATGGTTTCCTGGGTATTGATCTGATGTTGGTTTCGGCATTCGGGATTAATTCTTAGGGAATTGTTGTCTTACTAATTTACGGTTAGAGAATGATGGGATGGGGTCTTCAGTAACACTGTTCTTAAACCCCGTGTGAAAAGAATAAATCTTTTAATTAATATTTAAAGAAGAACTGCCAATTAATTAACATTTAATTGGAATTGAAAATGGAATGTGAATTAGGTTTATTGTGAACTGTCTTTCTAACGACATTCGTTCTTTAACCCGATTTACAATGAAATGTGATTTGGAATTTATAAAGCTTTTTATTAAGATTTAATGGAAATTCTCCAAAGCAAAGTTTTCCAATTTAATATATTAAATTGGAATTGAGTGGAATTGATTGATAATAATCGAAGTGAACTTCTGTGGAGGAAGACTGTTAATACATATGGAATTTAAAAGGCTTTGCCGTTATTCCATTTATATTATTAGTCGGATACGGAAATTGAAATCGATTATATATTGATTTGTTTTTTCGTGAAGATTCCATAATTAATGGAATGTGATTTGGGTTTATCGTTAAGTGTATTTTAAATGACATTAGTTATTTAACCTAGTTAAAGGCAAGATTACATGTTTGTCATTGTATTTCGAACTGTATGGTTGATCTTTGCTAAATATATATCTGTTTGGTGGCGGAGAATTTATTCTCTTGCTTAACACCCTTCTCTGAGATGTACGTGCTTAGAGGTTATATATCGGCAGAAATCAATAGTACGGTGTAGATTGTCGATGCGACATGTTAGTGTTTCCAAAGTTAAATAATCATTAATATTGATTTTTGGGAAGATTGAAACTAAGTGGAGTTTTAGTGAATCTTTAATTAGATTGAAATGTGAATTGATAATTTAGATTATCAAATTTGGGAAATGATCGAGAGTGGAGTATCACCAGTTTTGCACCAAGCGATAGTTAAATCTTTAATTAGATTTGAACGAGAAATGGTAATTAAATTTACCGATAACGCCGTGGTGTTAGATATGGGGTATGACCAGTTTTGCTCCATGGGATGAATAGGTTGGGATTAGGAAATTAAACAAATGATTACTTCGGTAAGGTGAGTTAATCCCGATTAGTTTGGAAAACCTTAATATGGTTTGAATTGATATCCAAAGGAAGATTAAAGAACAAATTTAAAGAATTTATCTTTGATAAAACTAATGGGAACCTTTCTCAAAGTATATTAATATTTGAATAAAAGAATATTTTCAATTGGAATGAGGCGTATGTTGTTTTTTTAGCACTTGCTTATTATATAGGTGAGTTGTTCAGAAAGGCCGGGTTTATACCCATTCTGAAATTTGACGATAAGTCGATGATGAAGACGGTGGTTGAAGACCGGAGGTCTTCACATCGTTTGGATGATTATTGATGTCTTGATTGGGCTGTACACCCAAGATGAGGTAATAAGTGGTGATCGTCCAGACGTACTTGGAGATTGACCGGATATGCGAGGGCCTCTCTCCTGTATTGGACATATGGGACGAGGAATAAGGTGCCTCCGGTTTCGTTCAGACCCAGAATGAACTTGTAAATGGATGTGTGTCTGACATTGGATTTTATTCTGTTTTGATTGATTTCTATTAAATATATATCTGTTTGGTAGCGGAGAATTTATTCTCTTGCTTAACGTCCTTCTCTGAGATGTACGAGTTCAGAGGTTATATATCGATAGACATCAGTCGCAGGGCGTGAATCGCCCGCGGGCATGTTGAGATGCAGATGATCAAGGCTTCTATTGAAAAGCAGAGTCTTGTGGTTGACGATCAAAGCACAACATTAATATAGCATAGCTTTGTGTGTAGCGTTAATTCACGAGCCTCACACCTCGGTATGAGTTAAAAACGGGATAAGGGACCCAAGGAGGACATGATGTTTCTTTCTAGCTATGGGTGGTGTCAGGGTTTTGCAAGCCCAGACATTTATATTATTTCTACCTTTGTGGTTATTGGAATGCGAGGCGCCTCGGATATATCGGCTACTAAGGGAGCCGATGGATATAGGTCCTATAGGACCAGGAAACATGTGTTTAGGAATACTAATCCTCAAACGTAAGGGTGGAACGGCCTTGGAGGATCCAAGGGTCTACTGCGGGAGATCCTAAGGCATTTGCTAGAGTGTCTCGAAGCCGACGAGGAGTACATCCCTTGCCTCGACTCATGACGGAAATCCAACTTCCAATACGTGACATTGCGGTTTTGATTATAGAGCCTAGTATTGGCGACATGATAGATGGTACCCATGCCGCCTTGATACATTTATATTTGAAGTTGTTTTCATACACTTTACACTATAATAGTATCAAAATGATTTGTTTTAAACGTACCAAGCATGTTTGGCTATTATAAGGTAAAACTCTATCCTCTGGCTTGCGTTGCATTGTGTGATGGGACCTGAGTCTAATAATAGCTTCATTTTTCCAAAAAGCATTGCACTTTTTGTTTTATGCACTGGTATTCTTGGGAGAAAACCCATTCCGTGTTATATGGCGTGGTACCTTGATTTATCTCTTTTACAATAAAGTTTTAAATAACTGTTTTAGTTCTCACACCAGTTACATGACTTACCTGGAGTTTATTGTTTTAACCTAAACTCTGGGTGCCCCTATTTTCCACACGGGTAGCTAGTAGTTTTGGTTTTGCAGATTTATATTCATAGGATCCTGCTATTTTCCACACGGGTAGCTAGTAGTTTTGGTTTTGCAAATTTATATTCACAGGATCCTAGTTTACAACTGGAACTATATTCCGAAAGCTCTGTATCTGTATATTCTTTTCACTTGTGTTTTTTTTGTATTATTTTCTTCTGTATTGTAACATGTAAATCTCTGATATTTATCAAATACATATTATTTGTTCATACTCTGTATATTCTTGTACTCTGATGTAAATTGTTGTAAATAAGCAATGAAATGTTCTTCTGTTTATGTTCTGATTTTTCGTGTTCTCAACTCAATCCCTGCTTTTCTTCACGGGGAAGTTTGTGTCGTGTCAGTTACTCTGATTCATGTATGGTGGACTATTATAACGGAGTGCGAGTCTAGACATTATCCACGAGTACTGGGATGATGCGCGCAAGAAATTTTGTGAGCCCACGGTGATCTTTCGTACCAGGAACCATCATGTTGGAAACCCAATCTCCACTACGAGACTGTACGGTTTTGATTGTATAGCCTGCTGGTTACTGATTGGATTACGTCAGTATATTGGGATGGGGCATTATGCTGGCTAGGATTAATTAATTTATTTGCGAAAAGGTTTTTCATACTATATATAGTAGTAAAAGAGGATTTTCTCGTATGAAGGCATTTTTTTATCATAAGGATAAACTCGCCCATCTGGTGTGCGCTTGTATTGTGTGATGTGGGACGATCTTATGATAGCTTCATTTTTCAAAAATTCATTGCGAATTTCTATGCATTGGTATTCACATAGAGTAAACCCGTTCCGCATTAGCGGCGTGGTCCAGTGAACTACGTAACTTTAAAGCAAACCCTAAAAATAACTGTTTTGAGTTCTCACACAGTCCAATAACTGACCCGTAGTTTATTGTTCCCACACCTAAACTCTGGGTGCCCATAATTTTTTTACATGAGCAGCCTAGTAGTTTGGTTCACAGATTTAGCCTTGGAGTTGGTTAGAGCAGGATTTTGGTTTTAGCTGGAGCTATTATGTCTTAGAGCACTCGCATTCTTCCACTGAGTTTAGTATCTTTTTTGTTGTGTAATCGATGTACTCTGATGTATCTCTTGTAACTCTGATGTAATATTATTGTAATGATAATGGAAAATTTCTTTTCATTTTGTGCAAGTATGTAAGTACCCCTAACAATTCGTCTTTATGAACAGTTTAAGTTGGTTTAATTACCAGCGAAAACCGGGAAAAAAGGCGGGTTATTACAAGTGGCATCAGTGCTTTGGTTTATACAAAGCTATGGTGTACAACTCATTTGAACAAAGGAGAAAGGACTCATCAGAGTTGGGAATAGTAACATCCCATGACAATGAACTCATTAGAGATTGGGTTAGTAATGCCCTAGAATGAGTTTGTGGAGTACTATGTTTGAGAGAGCGTCTTCTAAATAAAAAGAATTAAGTTTTGGATTATAATATATTAGAATTCATGTTAAGAGATAAACTTAGGTCAAAATTGTTAAGGTAATTCTCCTCTAAAGAAACTAATCAATACGGTTAGAAACCGAAATATATAATAAGAGTTTGAGTATTTTATTCAATGTTGAGGTTGGACTATCAAGTAAAAGAAGATTTTGAATATATGCCTAGCTAACGTATATATGAAGTTTTTAGTATACTGAATAGATATAAAATCACACTCTAGTCGCTTGAAGATAATTTTGTTGATGACTGCATCATCATCAGTATGTATTTTCAAGTTTTGAAAGTGGGATGACTATATGATTCCGATTAAAACATCAATATATACTTAAACCCAATTCATAATTGTTTGAAAATGTTTTGTTAATAAATATGAATTTGAATAAATAAGTGAGATCTTGAAAATTTGATTGGGTTGTAAAAATTATACCATGTAAACTTGTTAGTAAGGGATAAAGCAGTAAATTAAGTGGAGAGTAACCTGGACTTTTCAACAAAATTTCCTTATAGGAATGAAGACGGAGTTTGGTCTATCAGATACTGAATGGTGGATGACCTTAAAACAAGCAAGAAAAGCTCATAACCGAAAAGAAAAGGAAGAAATCCTTAGATTATGGAAATTAAAAGGTATCTATTGTTATAGATGTAGTCGAGAAGGACATATGCAGTTTTATACCCAGAAAGAATACAAAAGAAAACAATCAAGAATACATAATTTGTTTCCAATGCAAGAAGAAAGGACATTTTATATGTAAGTGTCCTAAAATAAAGAAGAAAACCATTAACCCAACAAAAGAAAAGAAGTGTTATCGATGTAGAAAAGTTGGCATATAGTCTAAGATTGTCATTTAAAGAAGTGACAAAGACCAGCTAAAATAACACCACCCCTAGTCATAAGTGAAGGAGAAGGAACACAAAAATTATGAAAGCTCTTTGACCCCTAGGGAATTATCTCTGGAAAGTTGGATGCATGAATAAATGTATGTATATGATGTTAATTATGAAAAATATTTTATAAATCTTTTTAATGTACTCTATCATGTATCCAAATAGATCTTATTCGATTGAAAAAGTTATTGAATTTAATTAAAGGTATAGATAGGAAGATCGGAATTATCGGTGCTTTTGGACAGTCGATAAGCTCAAAAGTATATTGTGGTAACAAAAAGGAACTGTTTAAGTAAGCATGAATACCTTGTGAATTAAGTTTCACAATTTGATTAAAGGATATTTGGTAAACGGGAATAGTAAGAAGAAAATACCTAAACTGAAATGTTTAGATAAGCTGAGTCAGAAATGATCAAGTTTTTCGTGTAAAGAATAATAGTAATTTTGGGAAATTGAAAAGGGGTAAGTTTCATAACCTTTGTATTTGCAAAACAAGATCTAAGAGAATAAATTTATAACTCTGAATTTTCTTGAAAGGGGTAAATGGTTGAGCATAAGTAATTCACCTAGTAAATGATGAGTTGAATATAATGGGAAATTGGAAGTTGTCGTTGGAGGATATGGTTGATATGGTTGTCCGTAAATATGTATATTAGAATATTCCATTGGTATATTCATTATGATAATGGGGAGCCTTGGTATAAAGAATTTTAATCTTGAGTTTAAAAATCTACAAGATATTGAATAAATAGTTACGATTCCTTTTCCTTTTCGATGACGAAAAGTTTTAAGGAAGGGGGGGATGAATGGAACGATCCAGAATTTTTAACCAATTAAAAATTGGAATTATTATTACTTAATTTGAATTTAGAGTTGAATTTGACATAAATATATATGGTTAAGAACATTTAATAATTTTGATAAGTTATATGATAGATTTTATTTGAAATGAGAATGATTATAAATAAGTTTTAATTTATTAATATTATTTGTCATTCGATCGGATTTATCAAACCATAACATGAATTAGTAGCGTTAGAATTAAGTGTTTCCCTTAGTTTTCATAGCATTTTAAGGGAAAATGCTACCAAAATTTTCACTTCTCTCCTTAAGACGAGTGTTAAGACACATGTCTTTTGTAACGAACCAAGGATTTTTGACCCCGAAAATCGACACAAAATACCATGTCGACTATTCAAGCACCGAAAACACTGGATCATTAATAGAAAGAAATTAGAGGATGAGATAAGAAAGAAAGAAATATTAGAATAGAAGAAGAAAAGAACTAACACAACACAGAGTCTCACATCGCAGCGGAACAAAATATAAAATAGAAAGATATCTTTATTGAGAGCTTGAAAATATACTTGCAATCATCAAAATACATCACACATCTGGGCAGTTATAATAATATGTCCTCATATACAATCGCACAATGGAATATATAATATCATACGTCTGAACTCTTAAGCCCGTCTCTTTATAGCACCCAATAACCTGAACCTGTACAACCCGGTCTAACCCGAGCATTACAAATACCGGGTCAGTTTGGTGAACCAGAGTGAGAAAAACACACTAAGTTTAAAGGCATCACACAACTTGATTTTAATGTCAAAATATTTTCGAAAGAAAAGGATAATCATAAGACCAAATCCACACATAAATACAGATCGTTTTTATCTTACGACAACCCAAAACAATTTTTGAAATCAATACTATTCTGATATTATGATAGTGTCTAAATACAAGTAAATAGAAATCTAGCGGAATGCTTGCATCTCACGCTCCACATATATTGTATACAACCAAAACCGCGGGCTCTTATTGGATAATGGATTTCCTATCAAGGTATGGGACCACCTTCCCGACAATGTACCACTGGAGATGAATACATTGGGGTTCAACAAAAAAACATCGTGCAACCCAGGCAGGCTAAACATAACCGGCCCCTCACTTTCTCTTGAGAGTACCGAATATATCATTACCACAGTTGGGGGCCAGCCAACCGAACCGAGCACACACATAAAAATAATAGGGACAACCGAAGGCATTTGATTTCTCCAGATCAGGTAATGATATACCCTTTTGATGGGTGCAACCCACATAGCCATGCGACCTACCCGATTTTATGCCATTCCCGGTTGATGAGGCTTGAGGTCATATATTTTTTTCTTCGAACATCTGGCCACCATTCACTTTGAATGCTACATCGTCAGATGCACCAGAAATCACTAACTGACGTCCACAAAAATACGCTGGTTGGGAGCGACCCAACTATGGTACATTTGAAGAAATCAACGTACGCAATTCCTTTAGGAATACGCTGTCTGACATTCGTCCATACAAGTCATTCAGGAACAGGATTAACTGGAGGCACCCTCCTACCACATCCTAGGAATCACCCTATAGATCAGTAGCGAGAAGTCCTTGCAATCCGAAGATTTCAACCATGACAGAGCCACAGTTTATCTCTAGCCGCTAAACCAGAGATTATTAGTAGTTCTTCCATTTATGAAGATCTATGGTCTTCAATGCTCCATCTCGATTATCTTCTAATATCTTCACGTATTTGTTAGTCGAAATGGTTTTCGGATATAAATTCGATCCCGGTCTTTTCGTACCAACAAGCATATAGGCCAGATTTGATAGTCGATTATTTAACAATCAAATAAATTTGAATAAACAATCGTTCATCCATAAAAACAAAAATGAACTCACTGATTTAGTATTTAGCATCATTTAGCCTCTTTAATTAATCGTTTGTTAATTAAATTCTTAATATCTTCCAATATTTGAAATATAGCTTTTACTTCTTATTATCGAATAGGAATATTCTTAAAATCATTCATTCTGCTTATTAAATTTTCTAATATAGTTTACAAAATCATTCACGGAAATCATAGCTTATATTTCCCTCAGCACCTCTCGTTTATAAACCAATACCATCCTTGGATAATCATGAAGTCACTCAAGTTGGGGTATTTGTAACAACCCGTAAAATGCGAGCCAGTTTGAAATTTTTATTTTGGCAATTCTAGCGAATTTTGATTATTTAAAATGAATTATTTTAAATAATATCGACGTGAAATCTATTTTGAATATAATTCGAACGTATATATTATATACGTCGTCGTTAGAATATAAATATTTATATATAATTATAAATAGAATTGAAAATGGCGCGGTAGTTCGATAATTCGATTTCAAACTTCAATTGAATGTACCGGGTGCAAAACAATCCGGATTTTAGTGAAACCAAAAACATTAGGATCTAATTGATGATATCTTTCCAACGAATCCGAAAAATTGAGATTTCATATCGGGAATCGAAAGATATGCCCAGTTGAAAATACTGAATAGTCGCTATGGAATTCAGGCCCTTACAAATGGACATTTTGCAAACGACCTCGGATTTCGACGAAACCAGTTTTGTTGGGTCCGGGATGTAAAGTTATTGCTAGGTTTCAAGTTTCATAATTTTTCGAATCAATATGTGAGCGTGGTAAAGGAAAACGCGTTTGACCGGTTTCAGTTGATTTTAATCGACTGGAAATTGGCCATTTTTCAAACGGTCTCAGAATTCGTCGAAACTAGTTTTGTTAGGACCGTATCGTCAATACGAAGCTAGAAAATATTTTTCTGGAATTTTTAGTGTTAGTATGTGACCCCGGTAATTTGAAATGTACGTTTAAAATTCAATATAGTGTTTTAAATGTAAATTCAACGGAAACTGATTGTAACGATCAACTCAGCTTGCGGTACATATCCCATTGTGTTCGGAATGGGGGTGAAACGCTATGGGCGACAGGCAGTGGACCTCGTTCAGAGGTCGTATGTGGAAGTCAACTTTTTAATAATTAAATAATAATAATAAAAAATATATATATATAATTCCCCCCCCCCTTTCTCCTGTATACTTCTGCCCCCCCCCCCCCCCTTTTCTTTTCGAAATCGAATTCTCAGAAAAAAAAAAAAAGGAGAAGGAGGCGACGAAGGCGGGGAGGAGCCGCCGCCCTCCCCAAAGACCACCGAGCCTCGCCGAAGCCCCCTCCCCTTGCTCCGACCTCCTCCAAGTCGCGACCCTCCCCCTTTGGCTCCGACGCCTCTGTCCAGACCCCACCTTCATTCGCGAACCCTAGGACCACCGCCCCCCTCTTCTTCCTCCCTCCTCTTGCTGCCGCTTCCCCCACGACCTCCAGCACCCCTCCGAGCCGCCGCCGACGTCTCCAAACCCCCCCCCCCCCCCCCCGTAAGTTTTTAGTTGTTTTATTATTTTATTTTTAAAGCAATTTAAAAACTGATTTATTTATTTTTTTTTGGTATAAAAACTGTTTTCTTTTTAAGGACATTAAAAACTGATTTTTATTTATTTTTAAAACTGAATTTTCGTTATTTTAAAAACTGTTTTTTTTATTTATTTACTTTAAAACTAATTTTTATTTTATGTTGTAAAGTAAGAAAAATATAATCTTTTACATTGTAGAAAGATAAAGGTATGATCTTTATATTTTTAAAGTGATAAAAATATGATTTTTATATTTTTAAAGTATTAAAAACATAATCTTTACTATATAGAAATATTAAAAATATGATTTTTATATTTATAAAGTATTAAAAATATAATCTTTATGGGATAGAGAATATAAAAATATCATCTTTGTGTATGTAGCAAAATAAAAATCTGATTTTTATTTTCTATACGTCGAAATAAAATGCTGATTTTTATAAAGATGAAATCTTTATAGTTGAAAAGGCGAGATCTTTATATATAGAATAACGATGTAAAATAGAATTTTTATCTATATAGTAGCGGTGTAAAAATAGCATTTTTTATCCATATAGCGTCAAAGTAAAAATGTGATTTTTATATATTGAACTTCGAAATAAAAATATAATTTTTATATGTTGAACTTCGAATTAAAAATATGATTTTTATATATGGAACAGCGAAGTAAAAATTCGATTTTTACATAGGTAGTGAAAGCGAGCAACGAAGATGTAAAAGGATGCGATGACGACGAAGACTTCTCTGAAAGGAGTGCCGTGGAGCTAGGATAGCTATATGTGAGAATTTCTCACCTTTCAAATTTATTTTCTAGTTATATATATATACTAGGATGCAGACGGTGTTTAGTAGCACCCGACACAATCATCCACAGACCATGGACTTGTTTGTTTGGCTGTTTGGTTATTGATTGCGATATTGGTTTGAATGTGGTTTGTGGTGTGAAAAATCGAATCGATAAATTGGTTAGGATTAGACGTGCGCCGTTATAAGGCGAAGGAGTAAGGCTAGGTTAGACTCTTACTCCAAATTTTGTGGTTTGCATAATGAAATTGATTTGATTGATGTGTGAATGGCGTGGGCCTTCACTAGACCGGGGATAAGGCTAGGCCTCGTCCCGTTTCTAGTATCGTGCCGTTATGCCGCCGAAATTTTCTAAAATATGTTAGAAAAATAAAAATATCATTTTATTGAATAAATGAATTAAATAGAAATTCATAGGTTGAAATAAAATGTTTTATCGTTAAAAATATAATTTTTAACGTGAATATGAAAATAGTGAAGTGAATAAATAAATATTCATTTACAAACCAGATGGTTTGTTTATGTACACTTATTTGAATGACATTGATTGGGACGATAAATTTTACACATCGCCCAACTGCACAACTAAAATCTGTGTTTGATTGTTTGAAACCCCACACGGGTGTTGGGATGAAATATGAATTTCACTCATCCTGATTGATTAAATATGTCGATCGATTGATTGACAGGCTGTTTTAAGCGTTGAATATCTATATTTGATGCTTATACAGTGTAGTGCACTTTGGTTGATGGTTGATTATTTTTCAATGCTATTATATACATGTGTTGTATGAAAATCCATATAATTAACTTTATATGGTAATTGATTGGGCCTCATTCCAGTTTAGAAATAGAAATATTTGAAATAGAATATTTGAAAATAGAAATTTATGAAGCCGTGTTGATTAGATTGACGCCATTTTGACGTGAACGATATTTATATCAATTTTAAACGAATTCAAAGTGAATTGAATTGAAAGTGATTTCGAAATGAATTGAATTGAAAACGAATTCAAAGTGAATTGAATTGAAAGTGATTTCGAAATGAATTGAATTGAAAACGAATTCAAAGTGAATTGAATTGAAAGTGATTTCGAAATGAATTGAATTGAAAATGAATTCAAAGTGAATTGAATTGAAAGTGATTTCGAAATGAATTGAATTGAAAACGAATTCAAAGTGAATTGAATTGAAAGTGATTTCGAAATGAATTGAATTAAAAGCGATTTCGAAATGAATTGAATTGAAAACGAATTCAAAATGAATTGAAAGCAAATTGAAATGAATTCAAATTGAATTGAAATTTGAATTGAATAGAAATGAATTTTAAAACGAATTTATAGAGAAGAATTCAATTTTGTTTTGAATTGAGATGGAAGTTGAAATAGATTTTGAAACGAATTTTAAAACTATTTATATAATTCGTTTTAAATAGAAATCGACGAAGTATATATTATATATATTATATATATAATATAATGGCCTGAATAGAACGCGCCGCGCCGCGGCAGTTCGCGAATTTCGACCATTGATTTCAAATGGACGTTACGGGAGATCCGACCGTCGGATTCTCCTAAAACCGGAACCGTTGGGTTCGTATCGAAAAGAGCTTTCTAACGAATGTTAGAAATTTGAAATCTAACGGTTGGATTTGGAATTATGTCCAAATCAAATTTGAAAAAGGTCGCTGTAAGTGCAGTTCGATGGCCATTGGTGGAAATCGACTGTACGGGCCTTGATAAAATTATTAAAAATAGTAATAATTTGTGTAAGATCATAAGAAATGATTTGTGAAGATTTGGGATGAAAAACTCCATATTTGAAAAGATAAAAATAGATTTTTATCGAAATGAACTAGTTTTGAACTAGAATTATAATTCTATTTATTTTTAAATAAATAAATTGAATTTGAAAAGGGTTTTGAAAATAACCAAAATTTCCAATGATTGCATTGGAGTGGATTTGAATCGAAATGGTCTTCGGGATATTTCGATGTTGGAATTCGTGATTATACAGGTGTGGTTATGGAAATTTGAAAGATATACATTTATATCGTTATTTCCAATACGACATTTGTTAGTCGTAGAATTCGATATTGAATATAAGCCGATATATTTTCTATTCAGAGCCTTGTATTGAATATCGAATGTGATTTGGGTTTGTCGTGAATGGTGTCTTCACTAACACTGTTCTTGAACCCAGTTGAGAAAAGATTAAATCTTGGTATTTAGATTTAATGAAGTGTACCAATTAAATAATATTTAATTGGAATTGAATTGATATTGATTTTTGGGTTTATCGTGAACAGTGTTTTAAATAACACTCGTTCTTTAACCCGATAATTAATGAATGTGATTTTGGGTTTATCGTGAACTGTGTTTTAAATGACACTGATTCTTTAACCCAGTCGAAGATTAAAACTAAGTGGAGTTTTAATGAATCTTTAATTAGATTGAAATGATCGAAAATGGAGTATCACCAGTTTTGCTCCAGGCGATAGTTAAATCTTTAATTAGATTTGAACGTGAAATGGTAATTGAATTTACCGATAACACGGTGGTGTTAGATATGAAGTATTACCAGTTTTACTTCATGGGATGAATAGGTTGGGATGGGGAAATTAAAATAAATGATTACTTCGGTAAGGTTCGCTAATCCCGACTAGTTTGAATTGATATTCAAAGGTGATTAAAGAATAAATTTAAAGGATTTATCTTGGATAAAATTAATGGGAACTTTTCCCAAAGTATAGGAATATTTGAATAAAGGAATATTCTGAATTGGAATGAGGCGTATGTTGTGTTTGTGTAACACTTTTATAATATATACGCGAGTTATTCAGAAAGACCGGGTTTATCCCATTCTGAATAACTGATTCGACGTGGTGTCGAAGATGAAGACGATGGTCGAAGACCGGAAGTCTTCACGTCGTTTGGGTGATTACTGATGATCTTGATTGGGATGTA
Organism: Allium sativum; assembly: GCA_030737875.1. Lineage (NCBI taxonomy): Eukaryota > Viridiplantae > Streptophyta > Magnoliopsida > Asparagales > Amaryllidaceae > Allium > Allium sativum. The sequence goes on along the minus strand of CM060915.1, from coordinate 858,473,913 downwards.
CACCCAAGAAGATGGAAACAGTTGGTGATCGTCCAGACGTACTTGGAGATCGATGGATATGCGGGGTACTAGGTGCCTCCGGTTTCGTTCAGACCCAGAACGGACTTGTAAATGGACTGTGTGTCTGACATTGGATTTTAGTCCGTGTGATTGATCTCTATTAAATATATATCTGTTTGGCGGCGGAGAATTTATTCTCTTGCTTAACGCCCTTCTCTGAGACGTACGAGCTCAGGGGTTATATATTGATGGATATCAAACGCATGGAGTGAATTGCCTGTGTGGCATGCCTAAGTGGCAATTGATCGAGGCTTCTGTTGAAAAGCAAAGTCTTGTGGTGATGATCAAAGCACAGCCTGTGTGGCACAGCTTTGTGTAACGTGAATTCGCGAGTCTCGCACCCCGGTTGTGAACCAAAAACGGGAGAGGACCTCAGGGAGGGCATGCGTTTCTTTCTAGCTAGGGTGGTGTCAGTGACCTACCAGCCCTGACATTTATATACTTTTCACCTGTGTGGTTGTTGCTGTTGCGAGGCGCCTCGGTTTGATCGGACGATCCGGGTCCGATGGAGTCATTCGTTGGCTCGTTTACGCCCCAAAGGGCGGGGAGACGTAGTGTTCAGGCATTTTAATCCACATCGGTGGACCGGCCCTGACGATCCAAGGGTCACTCGAGCTCTGATCCTGAGACATGGGCTAGATTGTCTCGAATCGGTTGAGGACTATCTTTTGCCTCGGTTCATAGATGGAAATCCAATTTCCAAATATGTGACATTTGCGGTTTTAATTGTAGAACTAGTATGGCGACATGATATATGGTACCCATGCCGCCTATGATTGATATTTATGATTTGAAATTGTTTTGACACTATACACTTATAATAGTATCAAATGATTTGTTTTAAACGTATCAAGCATTCTTTGGCTGTTATAAGGGAAAACCCTATCCTCGACTGCGTTGCATTGTGTGATGGGACCTGGGTCTTATAACAGCTTCATTTTTCTTTATTTAGCATTGCGCTGTTTGTTTTATGCACTGGTATTCTTGGGAGGAAACCCGTTCCGTGTTATACGGCGTGGTCCCTTGATTTACCTAATGATTTAAAATAAAGATTAATAACTGTTTTAGTTCTCACACCAGTCACATGACTGACCTGGAGTTTATTGTTTTAACCTAAACTCTGGGTGCCCTTATTTTGACACGGGCAGCTAGTAGTTTCGGTTTTGCAGATTTATATTCACAGGATCCTGGTTTACAGCTGGAACGATATCCGGAAAGCTTTGTATCCGTATATCCCTTCTAGTTGTGTATTGTATTATTTTCCGCTGCGATGTATTTAAATGTAATTTAAATCTCTGATATTTCTGTGTAATATTCGTTTATACTCTGTATATTCTTGTAATCTGATGCATTGTCGTAATATACAATGAAATGTTCTTTTGTATGCGTTCTGTTTTGTCGTGTTCTCAAACGATAGGGCGTTTCGAACGGTCTGGGTCGGTTTAGCGACGGGTTCGGACCGAGCGAAATTCTTTTTCGTCACACGTGGTATCAGAGCTTTGGTTTACAAAGCTCAGAGAACAAGACACATTAGAACCCTACGAAAGAATTCATCGGTTATTGGATTAGTAATATCCAATTAGAATGACTCGTTAGAGATAGGATCAGTAGTATCCTAGAACGAGTGAGAAGAGTATATTTTTTTTAAGTGAAAACAAATTTTTGTTTTGAAAATTTAAATCCATTATTCGTATTTGATTATTTATATTGATGTGGACAATCCAGTATATAAAGATTTTTGCGTATGCGCCTAGCTAGCGTGTATTCGAAGTTTTGATATATTGGATAGATATAGAATTACACTCTAATCGCCCGGAGATGATTTTGATGATGGAGCTCCATCATTAGAATTTATATTCGAGTGACGAACGTGTAATATCTATATACTTCCTATTGACTGGTGTGAGAACCAAAATTAGATAGGGCTAATTGTTGTGATTTGGCATCAAAAATGAGATTTTTGACTATATATCAAAGTTATGAATTTCAAACTCTAATTCAACTAATTGATTGATGTTTGTGTTGTTTGTTTATTTGTTTGCTAATTTTGAACCATTATGCCTAATTGAACCGAATATTGGATTATATTGAAAATTGGTTGCATTTGCTTGCATATACATATATATCATTGAACAGGTCATAGCAAGGAGGCTAGAGCCAGAGAATAAAATTTGTTTGCCCGACAAATAGGTACATGTTTACTACATAATTTCCTGTTTTGTTTGGGTGATGATGATTTTGTGAGCCTATTGGCTAGCCGCTTGGCTTTTTCTTTTTCTTTTTGAGATCTGAAGGACCGGGGAAGCTATTTGAAATTCCCCGATGCTCCCGGTGCAGGGGAGGTTATGGCGAAATTTTTCAAAAATTTAGGGTGTTAGCCAAATTTTTGAAATTTTAGAAAATTCTCAGAAACTGAAAAGTTAGAGAATGGAAGCCTGATCGAGCGTAGGGTTGATTAATCAAACCACTTTCGACTTTGCTCCTTTTCGGGGACGAAAAGTTTTAAGTGGGGGAGATTGTAACAACCCGTAAAATGCGAGCCAGTTTGAAATTTTTATTTTGGCAATTCTAGCGAATTTTGATTATTTAAAATGAATTATTTTAAATAATATCGACGTGAAATCTATTTTGAATATAATTCGAACGTATATATTATATACGTCGTCGTTAGAATATAAATATTTATATATAATTATAAATAGAATTGAAAATGGCGCGGTAGTTCGATAATTCGATTTCAAACTTCAATTGAATGTACCGGGTGCAAAACAATCCGGATTTTAGTGAAACCAAAAACATTAGGATCTAATTGATGATATCTTTCCAACGAATCCGAAAAATTGAGATTTCATATCGGGAATCGAAAGATATGCCCAGTTGAAAATACTGAATAGTCGCTATGGAATTCAGGCCCTTACAAATGGACATTTTGCAAACGACCTCGGATTTCGACGAAACCAGTTTTGTTGGGTCCGGGATGTAAAGTTATTGCTAGGTTTCAAGTTTCATAATTTTTCGAATCAATATGTGAGCGTGGTAAAGGAAAACGCGTTTGACCGGTTTCAGTTGATTTTAATCGACTGGAAATTGGCCATTTTTCAAACGGTCTCAGAATTCGTCGAAACTAGTTTTGTTAGGACCGTATCGTCAATACGAAGCTAGAAAATATTTTTCTGGAATTTTTAGTGTTAGTATGTGACCCCGGTAATTTGAAATGTACGTTTAAAATTCAATATAGTGTTTTAAATGTAAATTCAACGGAAACTGATTGTAACGATCAAATCAGCTTGCGGTACATATCCCATTGTGTTCGGAATGGGGGTGAAACGCTATGGGCGACAGGCAGTGGACCTCGTTCAGAGGTCGTATGTGGAAGTCAACTTTTTAATAATTAAATAATAATAATAAAAAAATAAATATAATTTCCCCCCCCCCTTTCTCCTTTATACTTCTGCCCCCCCCCCCCTTTTCTTTTCGAAATCGAATTCTCAGAAGAAAAGAAAAAAAAAAAAAGGAGAAGGAGGCGACGAAGGCGGGGAGGAGCCGCCGCCCTCCCCAAAGACCATCGAGTCTCGCCGAAGCCCCCTCCCCTTGCTCCGACCTCCTCCAAGTCGCGACCCTCCCCCTTTGGCTCCGACGCCTCTGTCCAGACCCCACCTTCATTCGCGAACCCTAGGACCACCGCCCCCCTCTTCTTCCTCCCTCCTCTTGCTGTCGCTTCCCCCACGACCTCCAGCACCCCTCCGAGCCGCCGCCGACGTCTCCAACCCCCCCCCCCCCCCCCCGTAAGTTTTTAGTTGTTTTATTATTTTATTTTTAAAGCAATTTAAAAACTGATTTATTTAATTTTTTTTGGTATAAAAACTGTTTTCTTTTTAAGGACATTAAAAACTGATTTTTATTTATTTTTAAAACTGAATTTTCGTTATTTTAAAAACTGTTTTTTTTATTTATTTACTTTAAAACTAATTTTTATTTTATGTTGTAAAGTAAGAAAAATATAATCTTTTACATTGTAGAAAGATAAAGGTATGATCTTTATATTTTTAAAGTGATAAAAATATGATTTTTATATTTTTATAGTATTAAAAACATAATCTTTACTATATAGAAATATTAAAAATATGATTTTTATATTTATAAAGTATTAAAAATATAATCTTTATAGGATAGAGAATATAAAAATATCATCTTTGTGTATGTAGCAAAATAAAAATCTGATTTTTATTTTCTATACGTCGAAATAAAATGCTGATTTTTATAAAGATGAAATCTTTATAGTTGAAAAGGCGAGATCTTTATATATAGAATAACGATGTAAAATAGAATTTTTATCTATATAGTAGCGGTGTAAAAATAGCATTTTTTATCCATATAGCGTCAAAGTAAAAATGTGATTTTTATATATTGAACTTCGAAATAAAAATATAATTTTTATATGTTGAACTTCGAATTAAAAATATGATTTTTATATATGGAACAGCGAAGTAAAAATTCGATTTTTACATAGGTAGTGAAAGCGAGCAACGAAGATGTAAAAGGATGCGATGACGACGAAGACTTCTCTGAAAGGAGTGCCGTGGAGCTAGGATAGCTATATGTGAGAATTTCTCACCTTTCAAATTTATTTTCTAGTTATATATATATACTAGGATGCAGACGGTGTTTAGTAGCACCCGACACAATCGTCCACAGACCATGGACTTGTTTGTTTGGCTGTTTGGTTATTGATTGCGATATTGGTTTGAATGTGGTTTATGGTGTGAAAAATCGAATCGATAAATTGGTTAGGATTAGACGTGCGCCGTTATAAGGCGAAGGAGTAAGGCTAGGTTAGACTCTTACTCCAAATTTTGTGGTTTGCATAATGAAATTGATTTGATTGATGTGTGAATGGCGTGGGCCTTCACTAGACCGGGGATAAGGCTAGGCCTCGTCCCGTTTCTAGTATCGTGTCGTTATGCCGCCGAAATTTTCTAAAATATGTTAGAAAAATAAAAATATCATTTTATTGAATAAATGAATTAAATAGAAATTCATAGGTTGAAATAAAATGTTTTATCGTTAAAAATATAATTTTTAACGTGAATATGAAAATAGTGAAGTGAATAAATAAATATTCATTTACAAACCAGATGGTTTGTTTATGTACACTTATTTGAATGACATTGATTGGGACGATAAATTTTACACATCGCCCAACTGCACAACTAAAATCTGTGTTTGATTGTTTGAAACCCCACACGGGTGTTGGGATGAAATATGAATTTCACTCATCCTGATTGATTAAATATGTCGATCGATTGATTGACAGGCTGTTTTAAGCGTTGAATATCTATATTTGATGCTTATACAGTGTAGTGCACTTTGGTTGATGGTTGATTATTTTTCAATGCTATTATATACATGTGTTGTATGAAAATCCATATAATTAACTTTATATGGTAATTGATTGGGCCTCATTCCAGTTTAGAAATAGAAATATTTGAAATAGAATATTTGAAAATAGAAATTTATGAAGCCGTGTTGATTAGATTGACGCCATTTTGACGTGAACGATATTTATATCAATTTTAAACGAATTCAAAGTGAATTGAATTGAAAGTGATTTCGAAATGAATTGAATTGAAAACGAATTCAAAGTGAATTGAATTGAAAGTGATTTCGAAATGAATTGAATTGAAAACGAATTCAAAGTGAATTGAATTGAAAGTGATTTCGAAATGAATTGAATTGAAAACGAATACAAAGTGAATTGAATTGAAAGTGATTTCGAAATGAATTGAATTGAAAACGAATTCAAAGTGAATTGAATTGAAAGTGATTTCGAAATGAATTGAATTGAAAGCGATTTCGAAATGAATTGAATTGAAAACGAATTCAAAATGAATTGAAAGCAAATTGAAATGAATTCAAATTGAATTGAAATTTGAATTGAATAGAAATGAATTTTAAAACGAATTTATAGAGAAGAATTCAATTTTGTTTTGAATTGAGATGGAAGTTGAAATAGATTTTGAAACGAATTTTAAAACTATTTATATAATTCGTTTTAAATAGAAATCGACGAAGTATATATTATATATATTATATATATAATATAATGGCCTGAATAGAACGCGCCGCGCCGCGGCAGTTCGCGAATTTCGACCATTGATTTCAAATGGACGTTACGGGAGATCCGACCGTCGGATTCTCCTAAAACCGGAACCGTTGGGTTCGTATCGAAAAGAGCTTTCTAACGAATGTTAGAAATTTGAAATCTAACGGTTGGATTTGGAATTATGTCCAAATCAAATTTGAAAAAGGTCGCTGTAAGTGCAGTTCGATGGCCATTGGTGGAAATCGACTGTACGGGCCTTGATAAAATTATTAAAAATACTAATAATTTGTGTAAGATCATAAGAAATGATTTGTGAAGATTTGGGATGAAAAACTCCATATTTGAAAAGATAAAAATAGATTTTTATCGAAATGAACTAGTTTTGAACTAGAATTATAATTCTATTTATTTTTAAATAAATAAATTGAATTTGAAAAGGGTTTTGAAAATAACCAAAATTTCCAATGATTGCATTGGAGTGGATTTGAATCGAAATGGTCTTCGGGATATTTCGATGTTGGAATTCGTGATTATACAGGTGTGGTTATGGAAATTTGAAAGATATACATTTATATCGTTATTTCCAATACGACATTTGTTAGTCGTAGAATTCGATATTGAATATAAGCCGATATATTTTCTATTCAGAGCCTTGTATTGAATATCGAATGTGATTTGGGTTTGTCGTGAATGGTGTCTTCACTAACACTGTTCTTGAACCCAGTTGAGAAAAGATTAAATCTTGGTATTTAGATTTAATGAAGTGTACCAATTAAATAATATTTAATTGGAATTGAATTGATATTGATTTTTGGGTTTATCGTGAACAGTGTTTTAAATAACACTCGTTCTTTAACCCGATAATTAATGAATGTGATTTTGGGTTTATCGTGAACTGTGTTTTAAATGACACTGATTCTTTAACCCAGTCGAAGATTAAAACTAAGTGGAGTTTTAATGAATCTTTAATTAGATTGAAATGATCGAAAATGGAGTATCACCAGTTTTGCTCCAGGCGATAGTTAAATCTTTAATTAGATTTGAACGTGAAATGGTAATTGAATTTACCGATAACACGGTGGTGTTAGATATGAAGTATTACCAGTTTTACTTCATGGGATGAATAGGTTGGGATGGGGAAATTAAAATAAATGATTACTTCGGTAAGGTTCGCTAATCCCGACTAGTTTGAATTGATATTCAAAGGTGATTAAAGAATAAATTTAAAGGATTTATCTTGGATAAAATTAATGGGAACTTTTCCCATATAGGAATATTTGAATAAAGGAATATTCTGAATTGGAATGAGGCGTATGTTGTGTTTGTGTAACACTTTTATAATATATACGCGAGTTATTCAGAAAGACCGGGTTTATCCCATTCTGAATAACTGATTCGACGTGGTGTCGAAGATGAAGACGATGGTCGAAGACCGGAAGTCTTCACGTCGTTTGGGTGATTACTGATGATCTTGATTGGGATGTACACCCAAGAAGATGGAAACAGTTGGTGATCGTCCAGACGTACTTGGAGATCGATGGATATGCGGGGTACTAGGTGCCTCCGGTTTCGTTCAGACCCAGAACGGACTTGTAAATGGACTGTGTGTCTGACATTGGATTTTAGTCCGTGTGATTGATCTCTATTAAATATATATCTGTTTGGCGGCGGAGAATTTATTCTCTTGCTTAACGCCCTTCTCTGAGACGTACGAGCTCAGGGGTTATATATTGATGGATATCAAACGCATGGAGTGAATTGCCTGTGTGGCATGCCTAAGTGGCAATTGATCGAGGCTTCTGTTGAAAAGCAAAGTCTTGTGGTGATGATCAAAGCACAGCCTGTGTGGCACAGCTTTGTGTAACGTGAATTCGCGAGTCTCGCACCCCGGTTGTGAACCAAAAACGGGAGAGGACCTCAGGGAGGGCATGCGTTTCTTTCTAGCTAGGGTGGTGTCAGTGACCTACCAGCCCTGACATTTATATACTTTTCACCTGTGTGGTTGTTGCTGTTGCGAGGCGCCTCGGTTTGATCGGACGATCCGGGTCCGATGGAGTCATTCGTTGGCTCGTTTACGCCCCAAAGGGCGGGGAGACGTAGTGTTCAGGCATTTTAATCCACATCGGTGGACCGGCCCTGACGATCCAAGGGTCACTCGAGCTCTGATCCTGAGACATGGGCTAGATTGTCTCGAATCGGTTGAGGACTATCTTTTGCCTCGGTTCATAGATGGAAATCCAATTTCCAAATATGTGACATTTGCGGTTTTAATTGTAGAACTAGTATGGCGACATGATATATGGTACCCATGCCGCCTATGATTGATATTTATGATTTGAAATTGTTTTGACACTATACACTTATAATAGTATCAAATGATTTGTTTTAAACGTATCAAGCATTCTTTGGCTGTTATAAGGGAAAACCCTATCCTCGACTGCGTTGCATTGTGTGATGGGACCTGGGTCTTATAACAGCTTCATTTTTCTTTATTTAGCATTGCGCTGTTTGTTTTATGCACTGGTATTCTTGGGAGGAAACCCGTTCCGTGTTATACGGCGTGGTCCCTTGATTTACCTAATGATTTAAAATAAAGATTAATAACTGTTTTAGTTCTCACACCAGTCACATGACTGACCTGGAGTTTATTGTTTTAACCTAAACTCTGGGTGCCCTTATTTTGACACGGGCAGCTAGTAGTTTCGGTTTTGCAGATTTATATTCACAGGATCCTGGTTTACAGCTGGAACGATATCCGGAAAGCTTTGTATCCGTATATCCCTTCTAGTTGTGTATTGTATTATTTTCCGCTGCGATGTATTTAAATGTAATTTAAATCTCTGATATTTCTGTGTAATATTCGTTTATACTCTGTATATTCTTGTAATCTGATGCATTGTCGTAATATACAATGAAATGTTCTTTTGTATGCGTTCTGTTTTGTCGTGTTCTCAAACGATAGGGCGTTTCGAACGGTCTGGGTCGGTTTAGCGACGGGTTCGGACCGAGCGAAATTCTTTTTCGTCACAGTATTTTATTTACCTCTCAGACCTTGACCAACAACATTCCTATCTTCACAAAAGATAGAGGTTTATTAACACATCCGTTTTCCTTTTACAAACTCTATTTAATATCTCAAACTTGTTTACTTAATTTATTAAGTAAACTCTTATTTATGGCTCCAAAAATCCTTTATGTATACGAGTCTCGATTCAATTATAATTTGAATCCTTTATGAATTTCTTCAGTATCTCTTTATAAATATATTTTACCAACATTCGCCATAATCACTATTTATTGATTAAAATTGTATATAAACATCCTTTACAAATCTTATATAAATATCTTTAAAATCTTATATGGACACCTTTTCAAAACTTAAATTTGCTATCTTTACATATCTTATATTTTATTAATCAAAATAATTTATCTTAACTTCTGTATCAAACGTTACAGATTATATTTCCAAATCCTTTTACTTCCATTTATCAAACCCTTTTTAATTCATTACTAACAACTTATTTGTTGTCTAAATCGTATAACGATTCTTTAAAAAGATCTTCAGTTTATTAACCAAATAGTTTAACTTATCGTTTGTAACAAATGTTACAAATTCATTTTCCATAACTTAAACTTCATTTACAAATTTCATTTGTAATTCATTAGCAACGACTTATAATTCGATTCCGTTTCTCGGCTCACACCTTCAATTTACATTCCGAACTTCGAAATATCACATTCCGAACTTTGGAATAAACTTCAACCCAATAAACATTCCGAACTTCGAAATACAACATTTCCGAACCTCGGAATAAAGCTTATCTTAGCCATTTCCCATCATTTCCCAACTTCTCAATTTATAGTTATCCTTCCCGTTACACTTGGAATTTATTTTATCACTTTTTCACGTATAAATCAACTCATATTCGTATATCCAATTATATTGTATTTGGAAAATCTTGATTTAATAATCTATTCAAGCTGTCAGGTTCAAATCTAATTATAAATGCCTATTTGTCATTTCAACCCAAATTCTATTTATAAATATCAATCCCATTTATAAATTCATATTCATATTTTCAATTCTGATTCCATTTAAAAACCTGAAATTTCATTTACAAAATAATACTCATTTCCAATTCTATTAATTCGTTAATCTTATACATCAAATGTTATTCAATCACATTTCATATATTTTAAAATAACGTTTGTTAAAAACGACCATTTTGTTAATAAAAATATAACTGCTCAATCTCTTTTATATATTCTCGTAAATCCACGATTCAATTATTCCATTTCAATAATTTGAAATCAATTTAACTTTCCTTACGGCCGTTAAGGCCTTTACATACCATTTTACACATTTTAATAACAAATACGATAAGTTTATATCGTTTAACTATTCGTTTAATAATATCGTATATCTCCATTAGTTATAAATTTAAATAATTATAAAACCAATAAATTAAACTTTGATATTTATATTTATGATCTAAACCGTATTTCAAATTCATATATAAATATATTTAAATCTTCGAAATCGTTCGAAATTGATTTGATATCAATTTCAAAAATCTTTTCTTTATTTGACGATACTAAAGAGGTAAATGTCTACTATAATAACAAACCCGTGAAATATTAAACCAATTCACATTCAAACAATCACGGACAAACCCACTAATAAACGTTATCAATATAACTGAGGAATCATGATGAATTCCTCCAACCTGTCAACCTTGCAAAACAACGGGTTACCTCAATTCGAATAATTCAGTTAAATGTGGCTAATTAATATTCCTTTTCCATCTAAACAGATGAAATAAACAGTTTAATAATAACAGTCAATAATGGACGGTAACAATCAATAATCAGCAAATAACCACAATTCAAGCATTCAATTATTTAATTATAACGTTTATATTATTATAAACATAACCACCGAGGTAAGTTACCTCAACTGGATTTAATCGTTAGAAATAACGATTTTATTTTAATTAAGTTAAATGAACGTTTAACTTAAATGTTCAGTCAATATATGAATATATAATTCAATAATCATCCAATAAAATTCATCCATAACACACAAACAAATAAAACCCAACTTATATAAAATATAAGTGGGAAGAACTGAGTGAGTTTAACTCACCTTGATTTGATTCCGTATTTTAATCGACTCATTTTAATTAAATTAAACAGTAGTTTAATTTATTTAAAAATTCTGGTTGATTCCGGTTCTGTACAATTCAGTCCCATCACGTAATGCTCGTCGAGACGAGTCGAACACCTCTTGAATTATCCAATTCTAATCATATACGGGTAAGTTATTAACATTTAAAGGTTAACATAATTTTATTACACAATTAACTCTAATTTAATTATTAATTAATTCTAAATGATTAGATAATTAAATTAATTACTTTTTAATTGTATCTGCATCTTTCTCTCTCTACAAACCGGTTCCTTCTTTCGTGCACTTCTCATCCTAGATCTATTCATCCTGTAATGGATTCATATTTTAGAATAATAAAATTTAACTTAGGCTAATTAATTAATTAAATTAATATTAAGCCTAATTAGTTTTAACTAACTCTGATACGTGGCTTATACAAATCGGCTGATTGTTTAGCTCCATCATTTTGTACTCGTGCTTTGTAGAATCCACCTGCTTCTTCATCCATTCATTGCTTCATACTTCAGAACCCACATTCTAATATAAACTCCGCCCCTTTTCAACAACCACATCGCCCACTTCAACACTACCGCACTGCCCAACGGACCACTTGATGAAGATTGGAGGTAGCTATCGGAACCGCCTTCAATCCATCGTTCCCTGACCTGATCGCCACCTTCCCAGGTGCTCCCCATCGCTAGTAACCCCCTTAAAATTGCGACTACTTTCTAAGCTAACACCGGCCACCACATCTCACATAAACATATCACTACCATTGGATCGAATGAGCTAGTCGAGCTCTGAATTTTTGTAGTTGAAAGTTTTGATCAAAGATGCATGGATCATAAGTTGTTGGGAAAAGGAACGATTGAAAGGCTTCATCCATTTGTTTGTGGAGGCGGTATTCCAATTGACCACGCAACGTTTTTTGACTTAGGGCATAGGAGATACGTTAGTGTATATATAGTGAGGATGGATCAATTTAATATTATTTTATTATAACTACTTTTCGCAAAAAAGCATCTTATACGACCTCCGTTTTTGATAAGGAAATGTAATCCTAACATAAAAAAAAATATTCCGGACCCAATGGGACAGTTTTCGTCGAATTTCGAGGTCGTTTGTGAAAAGTCCTTTATAATTATCAATGAAAAATCAAGCATTTAAAATTCCTATAATTACAAAAAAATCAAAAAAATATGAATCCTTGACATTCTACAAGACCTTTCCCTAACGGATCCAATGAAACTTGTTTCGTTAAATTTAGAGTTTGTTGGCCTGTCGTTTATTCGTTTAAAGTTACCCCTGTCTACATTGACCAAAATATTATAAACGACAAAGGCGTTTATCATTTCCACGATCAAACGGTAAGTCCGAATTACACGAAAAATGTAGTCTTATAATAATTAATTAATATGAGTCCAATGGCATCAGTTTCGTCGCATTCTGAGACTGTTTCCCGGTAGATTATTTTTATACGCACCACTATGCTATTTTGGACAACAAATTACCCAGTCTTCAGAAATAACAAACTATATACGTATCCTGACTCTAATCGTCAATATGAATTCAATGGAAATGGTTTCATGGATTAATTCGATCGTCTGTTCAAGTTATACGCAAATATCCATTTTTTTAAATTAAATTAATTTAATTACGCCTATAGAAAATGATTGGGCGTTTGTGGGTACCGTTGTCACATACAACATCGGTTTTTTGCAAAATTTAATATCGTACAATAATTTAACGTTACGGTTTCAATGAAACTAATTTCATCGAAAACGAAGACCATTTGCAAAAATCGTTATTTTAATGCTTATATAATATTAATAAAATATTATATAAATTCCAAAATAATCGAGTTAAATAATAATAAATTATTATAATCATATATACCCACTGGAAATATTATATAGCTTCAATTATATAACTCAATATCAACATTTTGAGTTAAAACGGTATCCAAATTATATTAAAACCCAATTATATTAATTAATAAACATTATATTTAATAACGATTTCCATAATGACTATTTTAAATCTTGATTTGGACATAACTAACAATCTATTATAGATTTTTCTCTTCCATCTGAAAATTATAATCAACAAGAATCCAATGTTTCTTGTTTCACAGAAATCCAACTTATAACGAATTCTGTATATTCAATTGAAGTTGAAAACTCAATATTACGAAATACCGCGCCATTACGAGCTTGTTTTATATTATATATACATTTAACGTTTAACCGTCGTTTTAAATAAACGAAATCAATGTTAAAATCCATAAATATTCCAAATATAATATTTAAAATAATAAATTCAATTAAATATTCGAATATCAAATATACGGGCCATTACATTCTTCCCCCTTAAAGAATTTCGTCCCCGAAATTACTAAGGTAAGAAAAACGTTACAAACCCATTCACTTTTAAAAATCCATTTTATATTTTAAATCAAAAACCAAATCATTATAGTAAATAAATATTTCCAAAAAATATCGAAAATTTCTAACACTTTAAATTTCCAGAAAAATTCGGTAGAGTCTCCCTGTACGGAGGGACTTCTATGATATCGCAAGAACAAATAATATATATACATCGATCCACATGGTCGGACAAAATTCAAAACCTAAAAATTATATTTTCGCATAAGCATACCTTTTACGAGCGCTATTGAGCATACTTGTTCAATTTATCGTTATCTACTCAATCAAAATCAATCCTCTAGCCTTTTGGTGTACTTAACTCAGTTCACCATATAAGTAACAGATATATGAAATTCTTAATTAAGATCAACAAATATAACTACATCAATTCTAATATCAAACATAAAGCATAAATTCGTTTTCAAATACAGGGTTTAAATCGTTAATTTCAATTCACATGCGGTTTGATTCCAGTTTACTATTTTGAAATTTATTTTCCAATTTATTCAACTCTATTTTAATTTGTTAATGGATTATATTCAACCAATCTAACACATAATCAGTACCAATCAATAACCAATGCACAACCATCGCAATTAGATCAATTTAATTTACCTTCAATTGAATATTCACTTTGGTTTCCCATACTTTAAAATCAATCTTGTAATAACCCGGAGAATCAGAACCAATTTAAAATTTTTGTTTTGGCAATTTTAGTGAATTTTGAATATTTAAATGAATTATTTTAAATAATAACGACGAGAAATTTATTTTCAACGAAGTTAAAATGAATAATTTTATTTTAATTATATAACGAGCTTGAAATGGCACGGCAGTTTGAAAATTCAATTTCTAATTTCAAATAAATATACATAATTAAATATAAGTCGGAATTAGACGAAACCAGAAATATTTGAATCCGTTTAATTATATCTTACTAACGGTTGTTAGAAACTGAGATTTTGTTTTATAAATTGAAAGTTATGTCCAGTTTAAAATTCAGAAAAGTCACTGTGGAATTTATATATATTTTAATAAATATATATATAGCCCTTAAAAATAGCCATTTTGCAAACGACGTTCGTTTTCGACGAAACCACTTTTGTTGCATCCGGGATGTCAAATTATTGCTAGATTTCAATTTTCATAATTTTTGAAATTAATTAGTGAGCGTAGCAAAAGAAAGCGTGTTTTGTCAATTTCAGTTGAATTGGATTGACCAGAAAATGGCCATTTTTCAAACGGTCTCTGAATTTGACGAAATTAGTTTTGTTAGGACCGTATCGTCAAAACATAGCTAGATTTACTTTTCTGGAATTTTTAGGGTTCGTATGTGACCCCAGTAAATTGATATGTAAGTTTAAATTGAATATATATTGATTTAAATTTTAATTTAAAGAAAAAACTGTCGTAACAACCGAATTGGGTTACGAAGCATATTCCATTGAGTACGGAATGGGGGTATTCGGTTAGGGGCGACAGTTGTTGGGTTTAATTTGGAGATCAAATGAAATAGAACAAATTAGTGAATTAAATAATAATATAATTATAATATATATATTTTTTCAAAGTCAAACCCTACCCATTATTTCACTGTGTGGTCAAACAGAAAATCGTGACTCCCTCATCGTTCAACGGCGGATTGTGCTCGATAAGTCCCTTTTTCCGCAAATCTACGCAATGAATTCGAATACTTTCTGAAGCGAAATTAGAGTACTCGATCCCCTCTTTAAATTCATATGACCTTGGTCCATTATCGTGGAGCAGTTGGCGCGGATTTGGAGCTCAAAGAGCTCGACTTCGGGGCGGTTTTGGGGGAGCTTGGGGGGTGCGAGCTGGCGGTGCTCGTGGGGGGTGATGGCGCACTAGGAGGCATGACGAAGGAGGGTTTCAGGTGGTGGTCCGACGCGTTGGAGGCGAAGCAGCAGTCAACCCTAGATTTTGATCAACGGGGTTTCTCTCCTGGCATGATACAGAGTACGATTAAGGGTAATTAATATTTTTAATCACCTTAGTTAAGTAAATTGGTGTAATTAATTTTGTATATAAAAACAGAAAATTTCCCTAAATGAAATTGTTTTAAAAACAGAATTTTTACTATATGAAATTATTTAAAAAAAGAGAATTTTTACATATATATAATTGTTATAAAATAGAAAAATATACATTGTTTTTAAAATAGGAAAATTTACTTTGTTTTTAAAATAGAAAAATATACTTTGTTTTTAAAATAAAAATAGCATTGATTTTTATAATTAAAGTAGCATTGTTTTTAAATATAAACTAGAATTTGATTTTGAAAATATAAACTAGAATTTGATTTTGAAAATATAAAATAGAAGTTGATTTTGAAAATATAAAAATAGAATTTTATCGTGTGTTAGAAATAATTTGATGAAGATAAAAATAGGATTTTTGTCGTATATAAGAAAATACTTTTAGATCAAAGTTAGACGGACTGACTTCAACTGATACATTTTTGCTGATTTTTGAGTCTTCTGCATCTGGGATTGTTTTTTCCGCAGTTTCAAATTTTTTCCTTTTCTTCTCAATTTGAATATTGCATTGATTTTCATTCTCAACATTCTCGTTGCCATTTTTTTCCTTCTTCTTCTTCGTTATGTCAAGAAGGTAAATCGCTTTTAGTCTCTTCCAAATCAGATTTCGGAAGTTCCGTATGTTCAAAATCTGTATTTTTTTCCTTGCAACTGTTGTTCCAAAATATAAACCTTTTTCTCTGCTTCTCTTCTAATTTTTTTTTTCATTTTTCAATTCTTTTTTCAATTTTGTGTTTTCAGCTTCAAATTTGTCAATCTGAATCTTCAACACTCTCATACTCACGTCATCCTCAAAAGAATCCACCTGTGTTTGTTGTTCTTGACATTTTCTTTTTTTGTTGTTGGGCATTCTTTTGCTATCTTTGATTTAGAAGAAATTTCAGCTACTGTTTCCAATATGTTTGATTCATGTGGCTGTATGTCTGAAATTTCTTGAACCTACAAGAATAAATTTATTTTGAATCAAAATTGTTTTTTTAAAAAATAATGTCAGCTTTGATAATAAGAATGTTAAAGCTCTGATACTACCAGATACTTAAAAATGAAACCAAGAATGTGAAAAATCAAATTTCAATACACAATAAGAAAAACTGATACTACAATCCTAATAAAACTGATACAATGATACTGGACAAATAAATTTTAACAAGAACTCAAAAAAACTGATACCACCAGTCTAGTAAAACTAGTATCAATATACTGGAAAATTAATTTTTAAGTAGAACTAAAAAAAAATGACACTACATGTCTCCTATAACTGATACCAAGAAAATGCATTATATTTTAACTAGAACTCAAAAAAACTGATACAACCAGGCTAGAAAAACTGATACTATATAAAGACTTGAAAATTTTATTTTAACAAGAAATCATATGAAATGATACTACCGTAATCCTAAAACTGATATTTTCAACTAAAATAAAAAAACATATACCTCTCCTTCTTAGACATCATCCAGGAACTTTTTGGTAACCTATTCCTTCAAGCCTCGTAGACCCCATCTATCAAATTTTGGTACTTCTCGCTAACTGTGCATCGTGGCTTTATTATCTTCATTTTTTTCGCATATGCAATACTTTGTCAAAAAAGATTAATAGAAGTTGTAACAAATTCACAAATGTTAGAAAAAAAAAATTAAATAAAAACAAATAAATTACCAGCGGAAGCATTGCACATCCAGACATATTTCTTCGATTATGAACGAAATTTTTGACAAGTTTGTGGAAATTCTTTTCAATGACCAATGGCCAAGAAACTGTTTTCATTTTTTCCAAATCACACAAGTATTGCAGAAGTCCCCATCTCAATTTTTGTTGATTATTGGGGAAGAAAAAAGTAAGTACAACGTCCATGATAAGAAGAGTGGCAAGTCTTCCTCGTTTTGCTTCTTCTTTTTATTTGCCACCATCTTCAATCAAAGGTCTTGTGATATACGCCGATGATCCAAAATTCCGTGAAGCGTAATTTTTACAAGCTGATGGAATTGTTTTGCTAGTCATCATTTTGGGAGGCTCTATATTATTTCCAAGCATCGGCAACCCAAAAAGTAAGCTAATGTCTTTGGTCGTGACTGTCATTTTTTCTTTTTCAAAGATAAAAGCTCCTTCTTTCACTGAGTAACACTTGTAAATTGCATCCAAATTTTCTGTATATTTCTTACGCTCCTTCAAATTTATTTTTCCTTCGTAGAAAACATTGAAAAGGTTGATAATGGTGACCTTTTCAATAAATCTACTTGTTTTTTGCTTAATGCTTTTATCTTCTTCACAAGTTTTATGATTTTATAAGATGGTTGCAGCCCGCATCTATATGAAGTTTCCATTTTGACATTTACGGCTTTTGAGGTTGTTTTATCTTTTGTTTCTCGTGGCCGGGGATTAGCAAAATCATCATCCTAATGTAAAATAGAAACATTATTGAAAACTGAAACATTCCTATTTAGATAACAAAATGACACCATATTCATGCAAATAGAAACTCAGTAATAATAATGATACCAAAATGCTTTCAAAAATTGTACCATTAATCTCAGTATCAAAACTGATACCAGTTAACTTGCATAACTGATATCATATTCACATAAACAAAATTTTATTACCAAAACTGATACTTCCATAACATATACAAATTTCATGCAAACATAATTTTATTATCAACACTGATACTAGTGTGTTTTTAAGACTGATACCATGATAAAGTATATTGCAACATTTAAGATATAAATCATACGAACACCATTAATAACTGATATCTACAAATCAATAAATATAATTTTTCATAAAATATTTCTACTTGAATTTAACATAGTATCTGTTTTTAACTTGAATAAAATTTGATTTTCAAAGCTTAGTTTTATAAAAATTACAACATAGTATCAGTTTTTAACATTCCTAACTATCATCTTTTATACAATATTTCATAATGAATTACATCCTATTAATATTTTTAATACAGTATTTCAAAATGAAAGCTCACTGGTATCTATTTTTATACTAAGATTCTGTTTGAACATATGTGGTACAAGTTTTACATGTTAAGTGGTAACAGTTATGATACTACGATTCTGATTTTTTTGATTGTGGTATCAGTTTTCCAAATTAAGTAGTATCAGTTTGATACTAAAGGTAATGTACCAATTTTCAAAGCATTCTGGTATCATATTTTTAAAACACTGTGGTATAATTTCTTAAACAACATTCTAAGTTTTTTATGGAATATTATTACTGAATTTTCATCTCAACTTTTAGCCTTTACAACCTTCTTTCCAGTAGTTCTTTGATCTTTCATAGCACTTTTTCTATCATTTCTTTTTTTTGCTCCTTCTTTCTCTCTGTTGAACTATTTTGTTGCATCTGTTCTAGGGTTTATTCATGTTATGGTTGTTGTGAAGTAGAACCTTCTACTATTTCTCTAGGCTTTGCAGTCATGGATTTTTGCCCTTTCATATCCAGATTGGCATGTCCTTCTTGCTCGTCGATTTCTAAGTTTCCAGCATTCAAATCGACTTGAGTATTTGGGATTTCAAGGGTTTCGGCATGCGTCTGACCTTGATCAAATAGTATTTGAGGTTGAATTTCTGTGGTTTTACTTAGTGTTTCTTCTAAATTCAGATTCTCAAATGATTCAATAGGATTTTCGGATGATATTTTTTAACTTTTTCGACAGTACGAGTGATTGAGTTTTGTGAAATAAATCGAAATGAAAATGAAAGAGAAAAAAAACGGATGGACGTGTTTCTTGAGAGAAAGAGTAAATGGACCGGACTTTTTGTCCTTCACGTTAAATTTTTAGTGGCCTGTCCTTTTGGATAACAAAATTAAAATTTTTGTACTTCTCAATTTTTTCCCCTATATGGTATATACCACGATATGTGGATTGAATGTTATATTTGATTGTTGAGGTATGATATAAAATATATAAAAAGTTTGGAATTATATTCAATTTCGTTTATAAATCGAATTTGGTTTGAATAGGGCGAGTCGCGCAACAACCGTTCGCGAATTTCAACCGTTGACTTCGAACTGATGTAACGGGAGATCCGACCATCGAATTCTTCCAAAACTGGAAACGTTCGATTCGTAATTAAAAGATCTTTAAATAAAAAGAAAATATTTGAGATCCAATGGTTAGATTTCCAGATAAGTCAAAATCAATATTTGAAATGGTCGTTGTAAATGCAGTTCGATGACCGTAAATGGAAATCGACTGAAATGTCCATATTAATTATTAAAATTATGGAAAAATTATGTAAAATCATAATAAATGATTTGAAAAGATTTTGTATTAAATGTTCCAAATCTTGGAAAGATAAAAGATATTTATCTGAATGAACTAGTTAACAACTAGAATAAAGAACTGAAAGAAATTATAATGGTTGTAGTATAACCAGAATTTTCCAACGTATGAATTGGAAAGGATTTGAATGGAAATAATCTTCGGAATATTTCGATATTGGATTTCGTGTTTATATGGATATTGTTGAGGAATTTGGAAGATATAGATATCGTTATTCCCAATACGATATTTGTTGGTTTCAGAATTTGATATTGAATATAAACCGATAAGATTTTTATTCTGAACCTTGTATTTAATATCAAACTGGATTTTGGGTTTGTCATGAATGGTGTCTTCAATAACACTGTTCTTAAACCCAGTTGAGAAAAGAATAAATCTTTAACTAAGATTAATGAAGTTTTCCAATAAATACATATAATTAGAATTAAATGAAAGCTAATTTTGGGTTCATTGTGAACGATGATTTAAATAACATTTGTTCTTAAAACCCAATTAAAAATGATGATATGATTTGGAATTTATAATTCTTTTAATTAAGATTTAATGGAATTTTTCCAAAGTAAAATTTTCTAATTTAATACATTAAATTTGAATTGAGTGGAACTCGATTTACTAATAATCGAGATAAGCTTCTGTGAAGGAAGACCGTTACTATTTATGGAATTTAAAAGGCTTTGTCGTTATTCTATTTATAGTATTAGTCAGATACGGAAATTTATATCAATTATATAGTGATTAGATTTCTGTGAAGATTCCATTTTGATGGAAGAGGATTTTTGATTTATCGTGAACTTTGTTTTAAATGACATTGGTTCTTTAACCCAATTAAGGACAAGATTAATTTCCTAAGATTGAAAAATCAATAAATAATGGAGTTTGAAGATTAATAACTAAGTAGAGTTTTAATAAATCTTCAATTAGATTTGGAATGAATATATGGTAATTAAATTTACCAAAACATGAGAAGGGGTATAAACCAAATATGCTTGGTTGTTGAGATTGATTGTGATTGATTGATTGTTCGGATTGTGCTCGACCAGTTTATGAGCAATGTTTTTAAATTTAGCATTGGTTTGGGTAGAAATATTTATATGCTAACACCTTGTGAAACACATCACGATTTGAATATGAGGTGTTTAGCGATGTTGTTGAGTTCATTTCAAATTTAATGAATGATTTTGAAATGTGATTTTCTTAAGTGAAAAGAAGTATTAATCTCGATTTTGGATAGGGAATGTTTTATAAAATAGAAAGGATTTCAAGGGCTAAACCCAATGTTTCTGAAATGATTTAGAAAACTAATATGTGTTTGACATTGTAGTTCATCATATAACCGATTAGTTCTTGTTGATGATATATCTATTTAGTGGCGGAGAATTTATTATCTTGCTTAACACCCTTCTTTGAGATGTACGAGCTCAAAGGTTATATGATTAATAGTGACTGATCGTATGTGTGAATTGCTGATGTGAATTACTATAGTTTGTAAGTACTTGTGATTATTATGTTGTGAAATGATTTTCCCTACTTCGGGATATAAAAATGATTTAGTATGTGGCTAAAGATTCGGGTAACCCTGACGACTAAAAGTATGGGGGAGAGAGAACCCAAGACCTTAAGACTTGGTAAGTGGTCAAGGGTAGCCTGCTCCATGTGTGGGAGGTGCACATATATATATCGAGTGACTAAGGAACAGACCTTTGGCCTTGTTGGCGGGAGAAACCTCCTGATATTTGGTTGCATATTGTTTGTATGCATTATGATATTTTGGAATTCATATTTCCAAAGATTTTGGTTTGAGATCCCGAAGTGAAATCTATTTTACTACGAAAGCTAGATATGTATTTCAAATTACTTGAAATAAGAAATCAGGAATAAAGTCCAAAGTAATAATTTATGTAAAGATAATTAGATTTTGAAAATTTTGTATTTAGGGATTAAGCCTAAACGGGTAGATTGGAAAACTGCATGTTGTTTGATGCATCATAGGCTTTATTCATAAGTCTAGTTTGGATTGTTGTTTGTGCGCTGGCAATCTAGTGGAGTAAACCCATTCCACGTTATACGGCATGGTCCCATGATATGTCTTATTTTATATAAGTTGTTTATAACTATTAGAGTTTCTCACTCCAGTCTCATGACTGACTCGCGCGTTGTTTGTTTTTCCCTTGCAAACTCGAGTGCCCCATATTTTTCACACGGCCAGTCAAGTAATTTGTTTTGCAAATATTTATCTTGAGTAGGATTCTGGATTGAAGCTTAAAGTTGTGTCTAGAGCATTGATAGTCTTCCGCTGTGTTATTTTATTTGTTTCCGCTGTATTGTATTACATTTACTGTAATTTATCTTCCGTTGTATTCTTATTAATGTACTCTGATATATTCTATACTCTAGAGTAACATTTATATGATGTTAATAAAAGGTATTTTGTGCTTGTTCTGATGTGTTGTGTGTATGAAGTTAATAATCCAAGCATTTCCGACTTTCGGATCGGGCCTTGCGGCTGGTTCGAAGGGCGGGGAAATTCGGGTTGTTACAACGCGCTTTAGGTCCCTTCTCTAACCTGCCGCCAAACCCGCTTACGATGGTTAAGCGACCAAATAAAGCAATGATCGGCTCCTCTGTTGTAGTCGAAGTTGTAACATCTCAGCAACCTCAACCGACGGATAACCCGACCGAAATGGACGCCCTTCCTCCTGCAGACCTCGAAGCCCCTGCAACCCAAGCGCAGATTCACACGCTTAATAAGAAGTATGAAAATATGGTTTTTGAACTCAACCAAGCATTGAAAAACAACATCGACCTTACGTGTCAACTTCAAGACAGTCAACGCCTCGTCGCCCAACTTCAACTTGCTCAGAACAACCCCGAGTAAGGCGCATGTTTCGGAAACCTCATCCTCTGAAACACCCCGTAATTTTAACAACACTAAAGATAATAACTTATAGAATACTTAATTAAATATTCAAAATTAAGTGAAACGGACTGCGCCATGCGTTTGTCTCGGAATTTTGGTCAAAATAAACACCTAGATTGCGTAAAACGGACACCGTATGAAGAAGTTGTTAAGGTTTGAAGTTTGTATACGCATAAGAATATATATATATAATCCAGAATTCAAAACATTTCAAAATTCACGTAGAAAAGGTGAGTGGGAAAACTCCCGCCTAGGGGTGTCGACCCCGTTAAGGGGGTGTCGACCCCGTTAAGGGGGTGTCGACACACCAAGGGAGGGTCGACCCCCTCACGACATATTTGGGTAGAAGTCTTCTGGCTAAATGTTGACTCCTTTCTTGACTTGGTTCATTGGCTTTAGGCTATAAATAAGATCCCATTTCTCTTGTTTCTCCACACCTAAAATAATGGAGAACTAGATGCTGCCTCTACCCAGATTGAATCAAGTCTTTTCTTCTTCAACAATCAACTAGAGTTATTCAAGTTTAGAGATCTATGATTCAACATCTGCAATCCCTCTTCTATCTCTTAGATCCAATCACGGTGAGCTTATGTTAATTTTAGATCTAAATACTTAAAAGTTAATCTTGACATGACTATAACTTGGATCTAAGCCTGTGACTATTTGAATCATATCAGATTTGCTATAACCTGTGTATTTAAGTTATTCTGACAAGACTATGAACTAGATCTAAGCCTATACCTATTTATTATGTCAGATCTGCCATTGTTAGTTGAACTAATTCATTGCTTAGATCTTATCATGTCTGTTTATGATGTCCCTATTATGTTAGAATCAGTTTAACTATCACATGTTCATCGAACTACATACCTATCTTGTCATTATGCCCAACTTTATCACTATATGTTTATTAGTTGTTATGCCTATTTCTGCCATTATACGTCAATCTTGTTATTATGATCATTTATGTCCTCTTCCCTTCTTTTCCCTTTAATTTTTTTATAGCCAGGCTACCTTCGAGCCTAGGCATGCCGCTGAAATATGTGAACACGTAAAATTGGGAACGAGGGGAAAACGTTAAAATTGAGGCATAACTTGTATTGGGAAATTTGGGCATAAATTGAATGTAATACAAGAATGTGGATTTGGGGCATAAATCGCAATTATGATTAAAAACCTTAATTTGGGGCATATGGTTCATTATGAACATGACTTGGGAAAGGGGCACGAAAACCTATAATGACATAGGAATAATTGGCTAATAATAGAAATGCCTAGAATTACAGTAATTAGAAACTGTAACTGTGCTTAGACACGAGGTTAGATTACACTTGTGATGGAAGTCTGCCCGAAACCGACAGGCATACCCAGCGACCACAAGTGGTGAATCTAATATGAGGGGTCTAAATGCATAAACATGTGACGTGCTAAGATACGAGGTTAGGCCCGACTTATGGAAGTAATCTGGCCGGAATCTCCCAGCATACCAGCATCCACAAGTTGTATGCTTAATGTGGGAGGTCTAGCGCATTATAACCATAAATGAATATATGGAAGTAAAAAATGAATATTTATCCTAGTTGAATCCATAGCGATTGCATGAACATGTTAACTTGAGTAAGGGTTAAGTAAAATTGTATGAGATAGTGGGTGGGTTAAGTATATCTTGAGGTGGTGGGTAATATTTACATATAGGCCCACAAACTTAACCTATGGGGTTATGCAGTCTTTTACTTAGGTATGGCGTAACCTATGGAAAACCTAGTGGGGATGCAGGCCTAGAGGGAAGCTTTTATCATCTTGTGTGTCGGACATGTTTCAGTCAGTAACCCATATATAGGTATCAAACGAGTACTTCGAACTAGGTCGGGGTCGGGGCACGCTTACTGGGTTGACTGTAAGAGATCCAAACGAAGGGGTGGTGTGGGCGGCACGTTTCGATAGGGTCATGTGCGTGCATGGGCCTGGTATAGGAGGTTTAGACGGCGTGACATCAATAGATATGGTTGTGCACATTCTGAAAATGAAGGGTTGCCACTTTAGGAAGTGATACATCCTACTGTAGGGCCAGCACAGGGTATCTACGGAGTAGGAAGTCGATCGATTGAGGTAGTAATTAGGGTACATCTAAAATTTGGTATGTTTAGGATCCCGTTATTATCTTTAGGGGTAACTCTGGTATGTTGGGCTGCCTATTCATTGTATGGGGTTAAACCTCTTACTAGAAGTACGCCTAAGTCTACCATCTTATAGTTGTTAGGATCATCTCATTCTGGTTATACTAGTATTGGTGTAGAGAGATAGAAAGAGAAAGTACTAGAGAAGTGTAATATATTATATCATGTTTATCCTGTTTACCTTGTTATACCTACCTTTTATGATGTTATCTCTCTTATCCACATTATATGCCTGTCATGATACTACTTATTTATATGCTAAAGTAACTGGACTTGCCAGATTTTATGTTTGACCCATTTTTTTTCTCTTTTGTTTCCCCCCTCCGGGTTCTCAGGGTGGGTATACTCAAGCTTGTTCGGGATTCTGTTTTCATCTTGCTTGGAGCTGCTTAGATGTACTTCTTGATTTCATATCTCTCTACTATGGCTATGTTTTGGGGATTATGCTTCTTTTATTATTGTATTCTGATGTTTTAAGTACAAGACAAAAGTTTTAATGATGTACTGGGTTTTATGCATTTCAGACATATGATGTAACCATGTTTTTGAACTACGATGTTTTCTGCTTAATAAAATTTTAAATTCCGCTGCTGTTTTATGTCTGTCTTTTAATGTTTCTGTTTCTGTTTACCTATAATGCTTCACGAAACTTAATGCATTCTCGTAATGAGTGACATTAACGGACGTGGGGTGTCACATTTTGTATCAGAGCTAAAGGTTACCAGATCGGATAAAAGATTTTTAAAATTGTACTCGAAAAGGTTTTAAAAGAAAGCATTTTCAAAAGAAAATGTCTATTTGAAAATCATATTCCCCAAAGCCATATGCAATATCTTTCGATTCTCTGTCTGAATCTCATTTCTTTTCTTTTCAACATGTTTAGGGAACCTAACATTCCTGAGGACGTTACGATACCAAGCTGGTTCTGTAGCTATCTAGAGGCCACGGCGCCTGCCGGTGGTCCAGCAAACGCTCCTCCCACAGCTGCACCCACTGTTCCTCATCCTCCTCCTCCACGAGCAGAAAATTTCTCTAAGATCTGCAAAGATTTCTGTGCTATGGGTGGAAAGCCATTCCGAGGAACCGAAACTTTCATAGAGGCAAGAAATTGGCTCAAGGAGATGGATGACTTGTTTGGAATTTTTGAAGTTGACGATTGTAGGAAGATTCAGTTAGCCGCTTGGCTGCTGAAAGATGAGGCTTCATTCTGGTGGGAATTGATACAAGCAGGGCGTCCAGTGGAGACTTGGGATGATTTTTGGCAGAGGTTTGAAATTAATTTTCTTTCTCAAGCTGAGAAAAGTATGCAAATGGAAAGGTTTCTGGCACTCAAGCAAGGAGGCATGACTGTCAAAGAGTATGTTAACAAATTCAATCAACTGGCGAGGTTTGGGTTGGAGCTAGTGTATACTCCACAAAAGAAAGCTTTGCGGATTGTTAGAGGATTGAATGAACCCCTTCCTGGGTTAGCTATGTCTCATATTCCGAAGGGAACAACTTTTGAGAGGCTCGTTGATATGGCATTGATGCATGAGGAAGTCAAAGGCGAAAAGAAAGAAACTTAGGTAGAGGAAACATAAAATAAGAAAGTGTGGCCAAAGATAGGACAATAACAACAAAAGAATGGCAGAAACATTAACAAGGCTAAGGATAAGAGGAAGTGCCATAATTGCAAACATGAGGGTCACTTGGTAAAGGACTGCAAAAGAATGAAGAATGCTTGCTTCAATTGTGGAGAGGTCGGACACTTTTCTAAGGAGTGCCCGAAGAAGCAAGGATAAGGTTAAAGGGCAGGAGCTTCTAGAGGGCAGGTGCATGCTCTCGCGACCAGTGCTCCAGATCGAGGTAGGAAAATTTCCATTGAAGGTTTGATTTCTCTTTCCAATCATCCAGTTAGAACTCTTTTTGATTCGGGCGCTTCGCATTCTTTTATATCTGATTATGTAGTTGAGTCTCTGCATCTTAGTACTAGTATGGTAGTGGATCATGTTGTTGTCTCAACCCCCATTGGTAGTACGTCTCATTTATCTATGATATGTCAAGGTTTGAGAATATCATTGTTAGGCATCGAATTTGAATGTGACGCATATGTGCTTGGTTTCATGTTCTATGGATTCCTTTTAGGAATGGATTGGCTAGCCATGTATGGTGCCATTCTGGATTGTGAGAGGAGGGTTGTTAAACTTTTGACTTGCCATAGGAGGACCCTCGAGATTTATTGTGACCCAAAAGGGTCTGTCACGCTTAGTTTCCTAGAGTCACTTGATGCATCTATCGTTGATCTGTACTAGTAGTCTGTGAGTATCCCGATGTTTTTGATGAGGTTCGGGGCTTACGTCCGAGGTGTGAGATCGATTTTCGTATATACTTGGTGGACAATGCAAAGCCAGTTGCATTGCCTAGGAAAGGAGGGAGCTTAGCAAGCAAGTAGCGGAGCTACTTGAGAATGGGTTTATTAGGCGAAGCATATGTGACGGCCCGCCCCGCACCAGCCGGCATTTCCTCTGAAAGTGCGCTGTACACATGCCCGACTAGCACGGAACGGTCGCCCAAGAAAGGAAAGAAGAGAATGAACTAATCAAGAACCTGTAGAATGCTCACAGCGCATGGAACAAAATATAATAATAATATACTTGACATAAAACAGGTGAGACAGTGCATAAGATGATAACTAGAACTAATATCAACATCATCATCAGAGCAGCGGAAATCCAAATACAGATTATTACAACTTTAAACTGTCTCTAAAGAAAAAGAAAGCTAAAGTAGAAGATGCACTACTAATGCCCAAGCAGTGATCTTTAATAACACAGGGATAATACTATATGTATCATACATGGAAGCCTCCTGCTTTGATCCGTATTAGCTACCCGTGCATACCCAGCTAACCTGTCTCTAGTCTGCTCATGAGAGCACCCAGAGTAATAAGAAGAGACATAAAACTCTGGGTCAGACAAAAAAGTCTGGTATGAGCGATAAGCAACTAAATAGAACAATAACAAGTATACTAAACCATACCTGAACCTGGACCTGCAACCAAAGAGTTAGCACTACATATCGTACAATATTCTAAGGTGCCACTGAACAGATGGTGTAAAGATAACGGGGGTGGGGGTGTATATGTCATAATGATGGCAAACAAATCAGGCATAGCAACCATCCTCACATCTCTCACTCAGTGCGTAAAGCATACGATGTCCACCATTGTCAATCACTAGAACCATCAAAGTAGTGACAGAGTTCGACTTGTACAACTACTGCTACTACCAAGCTTACCACATGGAGTCATGACCAAATCTTACAAATGACCCCACTTCATTGGTCCATAGCTCTTTAGTCGTACCTAGGCCACTGCGGCCCTGAATCCGTTCACGTACTCCCTACACATAGTGATTCAAAGTTACGGACATCGACAACCCCTTTGCACACGTCCCGCAGCGAAGCCCAATCATGAAGCTCACTCATTGGTTCCCAACTGGATCCTGAGTCAAAGCTCCTCATTTAGACTTCCTTTGCATCTCGGGTTTTGGTCGAATTGGAGTTGGTCTTCAAAAGAGTTGTCACGATAGTTGTCGCGTAGTAGAGATGGAAGTTCAATTCGGTTCGGTCCAATCTGCTTCAGTCGGTTCGGTTTGGCTACATCATCCCCAGACTTCCCATTCGGTTCGGTGCTCCACTTCATGATGGTTCGGTTCGGGTTCACCTCCTCAATGCAGTTCGGTTCGGGTCCACCTCCTCCATGCGGTTTGGTTCGGGTCCAATCTGCTTCAGCTTGTTTGCTCCGATCCGATCCCCCCGTTCCATTCCGATCTGATCCAATCCTCAACCCAACTCCAACCCTTTTGCACGTGGCCTTCCATCTTTCCAACCCCTCATTACTGTACTAGGTTCCGATCCGGTTCGGTATTCTGCTCAGCTACCCAGTCCGATCCGAGCCCCCTAACCCGATCCGATCCGAAACCCTGCACAACTTCCTGCAACTTTTCCAGCAACTGTTTACGGCATACGACGGCGTTTTCGACCACTCTAACTCTTCTAATCAATCACAAAGCATATCATACAGTCATAGCAACATAGCAAACTAACCACAAACACCAAAACAATGAACTAACATGTCAAAACGGATCAAATATACCTAAAAACCCATATTTTCCCTTAAGCACGTTTAGGCAAAACTAATGGTATGATTAGTAAAACTTAATCAAATCAAACCAAATATCTAACAGAGCTCTAAAACGTTATTTAAGGATTTATAAATATTTTTCCAGAATTCATTAATGCATAAATTCGCTAATCTTCACTAATTACCCTTAATTAACCGTAATTAGTGCAAAACTATGCAAATCACTCACCTTAGCCACAAATAAAACCCCAAAACTGAAATATTCTTCGATTTGGCGTTGTTCCCAATCTTACACAGCAGCTCTACCTCGATTCTCGTGCTAATCCGCCTTAATTTGATGTAGTATAAGCCAAAACTTGATTAGAAGGTTATTTGAGTGTTGGAGGCCATTGTTAGGGTTCCAAGAATGAAAGTGGCGGCTGAAAAATGAAAATAAGATCGTTCTCTAACTGATTTCAGCCTCCTCATAACCCTTATCCCGAAATACCCCATTGGTCATAGTTGCTAATCACCCGGTTAAGCCTAATTAAGCTGTTTTTCACCATCTGAAACTTGTTTCAGCCATATCTCCCAAACAGTGAGTCCGTTTGGCTAATGTGACCACTCTACGGAAAGGTAAACCATCGTCCGGAGCCAATGGAAGTGGTTTCAAATCAAAACTCCTTTCCAATCAAAAGTTATGGCCAAAATAGTACCAGCTAGGGGCAAAACGGTCATTTAAAAATCGGCAAAAATCATGAGCATGGGAAATGACCCAATAGTCGTCTCCCAAGGTTACATGACCATACGACTCCGTATGTGCAATAAATAAATATTCTACGATGCGTAGAATGCGGGTCGTTACATTCTCCCTCCTTAAGAAATTTCGTCCCCGAAATTCCTTAACCCAAAACATACAAAGGATCCCGCATGCCTACCAGCCACAAACAACAATCAACCATGCAAAACAAACAAAGCAAACCTATCCTAGCATGCGGAAAGACTAAATCGAAATTGAAATCTTACCAGGCGAAGAGTTCTGGATATGTCTTCCTAATGCTCTCCTCTGTCTCCCAAGCACAGTCATTCTCATTCTCGCCCCACTGAACTTTGACTAATTTCAACGCCTTCCTTCGAAGTTGCTTTGTATCATTCCCAACAATACGCATAGGCCTGCGGTTCCCAACTGCCTCGGGTTCAACTTCGACATCATCCAACTGATCAGGTGAAATAGTCACATCTGGGTCGTGTACGAACTTCCTTAACTGGGAAACATAAAATATGTCGTGAACTCCTGCCATCTTCTCTGCTAATTCAAATCTATATGCCAAATTCCCAATTTGCTCTAGAACCGGGAATGGACCAACGAATCTTGGTGCTAACTTGCCTCTCCTGCCAAATCGTATCACGCTCTTCAACGGAGAAATCTTGACAAACACCAAGTCGCCAATGGAGAACTTTAAATCTCTTCTCCTTTTATCAGCATAACTTTTCTGCCTATCTTGGGCAGCCTTCATTCGCTGTTGAATGACCTTAATCTTTTCTGATGTTTCTCTTATCACATCTGGTCCAAGCACAAACTTCTCACCAGTTTCTAACCAACATGACGGTGAGTTGCACGGTCTTCCGTACAAAGCTTCAAACGGAGCCATACCGAAACTGGATTGATAACTATTATTATATGCAAACTCTACTAGATGCAAATGGTCATCCCATGATCCACCAAAATCCAATACACAGGCCCTCAAGAGATCCTCTAACACCCGATTCACCCTCTCTGTCTGTCCGTTGGTTTGAGGATGATATGTGGTACTGAGATGTAGTTCTGATCCTAACGCCTCTTGTAAGCTCTTCCAAAATCCACTAGTGAACAACGGATCTCGGTTACTCACAATGCCCTTGGGTATTCCATGAAATCTCACTACCCACTTTACATATAGTTCGGCTAGTTAGCTGCCGTCCTGTTTGACTTGACGGGTATAAATCTTGCACTCTTACCCAACTGAGTAAATACTCTCGCGCCACTCAACTGATCAAACAAATCATCTATCCGCGGTAGAGGATACTTGTTCTTCCTCGTCACTTTATTCAACTCGCGGTAGTCTACACACAAACGAAGGGAATCATCCGCCTTGGTAGCAAACACAACTGGTGCTCCCCATTCAGAAACACTCCTTCTAATAAATCCCTTCTTCAAAAGATCGATGACTTGCACCCCGAGCTCTCGCTGCTCCCTTGGTGCCATACGACGAAGTGGCATCGCTATAGGTCTGGCATCTTTCACTAAATTAATACGGAACTCAATCTCTCGATGTGGTGGAAGCTCGGTCACTTCTTCGAAGACGTCCGGATACTGGCCAACCACGGGCAAACCTGACAACTCACTATACGGAATGTCGAGGGAATTTAGAAAACTAGCCATTACCCCATCACCGGGTAGACCACCAAACACTATCCTCCGGCCATCATCCGCTCTAGCTGTCACCAAAAAGCCCTCACAGTCTACCACCACCCCGTATCTTTGGAGCCAATCGACTCCCAAAAAAAGCCAAACCCAGTAAAGCCCAAAACAAAGCAATCACAAACAAACATGCATCCATGACTCGATATGACCACATTACGACAAATCATGCTAAGGCTAGTCGAACCACCAATCGGGTTCGTCAGTACTAAAGGTTTATCGACAATCTCGGGCTCCAATCCCAGCCTATCTACCAGGTCGCTAGATATGAAAGAATTGGAAGCCCCGGTATCAAATAAAACTCTAACAAGAACATCATAAATAGAAAGCATACCTTGAATAACGACATTCTTTCCCTTCTCCGCCGCAGTTGGGGCATTCGACGAAGAAGGAATAGCATTAAGGGCATATGCTTTCACCATCTGCTTTTCTTTAGGCGGTTGCGGGAACTTGTCCTTGTGATGTCCCATTTGGCCACAGTTGAAGCACTTCCTATCTGATGGCTTGGCCCGACAATTACTAGCATAATGGCCCTTCTTACCACAGCTGAAGCACTCAACATCCTTCTTATTCTTATTCTTCTGGCCATCCTTATTCTGATCCTGCTTTCTCTTATTCTGAGAACCATTCCTGCCTCCACCGCTTGCTTGCGGCTTTGGCTCCTCTGCAGATGCAACCTCAGTCTTCGACTTAGGGTAAAGACTCTCTGACCTCAATGCTTTCCCCACAATCGATTCAAACGTCTCATCAATGTGGTTAATAAGCTTTTCCCCCAAGTACTGATCCAAACCTGTTATAAACTTCTCGTTCTTCTTCTCGGCAGTATATATTAGGGATAACCCATACTTCGATAAAGTATCGAATTCTGCAATGTACTCCGAGATAGCTCTGCCATTCTGCTTGAGCTCCAAAATTTCCTAAACAATACTGACTTCTGAGCAGCTGGAATAAACTTATCGCTAAAGCGAGCCTTAAACTGATCCCAAGTAATCTGATCCTCAGGAGTAGCTGCCTTTATAGCATCCCACCAATTCATAGCCCGTCCTTGCAGCTGACGGGATGCTAGCCTTCTCTTCATCGCATCCTCGATACCCAAGTCTTCGAAGATACGCTTGCAGCTATCCAACAAATCCTGAACATCCGTAGCCGACTCCGTTCCGTGGAACGACTTTCTACCAAGACTAGTATAATCCTTGTTCAGCTTGGCTAAATCGGCCCTAGGCGCCTGCACTATTGGAACACCACCATTACCACTATTGGGAGTTGCCCTCAGCACATCCCTAAGCATCTCTCTCATGAGGTCAGTAAACATCGTCCTCATGTCAGCAGCATTCCCATTATTGGCTCCCCTACCGGCACCTCTTGCGTATCGGCTCATCGCTTAATCTGCACAGAGAAAATGATTAACCATCTCCATAGTGGTGGTTGTGTAGTGCGACTTCATCCTTAGCTATACTAATAATATTATATATGTATAGCTTTGAAAACCAAAATAATCACAAATACGTGCTCTCATATACGTATACTATCTATCCCTGATGACTTCCCTAGGTTAACTACGCAACCTAGAGCTCTGATACAAAATGTGACGGCCCGCCCCACACCAGCCGGCATTTCCTCCGAAAGTGCGCTGTACACATGCCCGACTAGCACGGAACGGTCGCCCAAGAAAGGAAAGAAGTGAATGAACTAATCAAGAACCTGTAGAATGTCTCACAGCGCATGGAACAAAATATAATAATAATATACTTGACATAAAACAGGTGAGACAGTGCATAAGCTGATAACTAGAACTGTAACACCCCGAATTTCGGTTAATGCTAAAATTCACAAATTAAAGAATAACTAATCCCAGATGTGGGAATTAGGGGAAACGGGTTGCACCATTGCGTTCGTCTCGGAAAAATACGCAAAATAGAGTCTGAGTTTTCGAAAATCGGAGTCCGTATGAAGAAGATATGGACGAACGAAGTTAGGCAGAAAAACCGAAAACAAGCAAGAATGCACTGGCGCACTTGTGAAGTGCGCCAACACAAAAATGCACTGGCGCACTTGTGAAGTGCGCCAACACATTTTTACACTGGCGCACTTGGGAAGTGCGCCCGTGTCGGGACAGGAAACCTGCACAGTTTCTAGAGAGTTCTGTGGTTGGGTGCACCAGTTTGGGGTTTGGGCTTGGTCTTAGGGCTGGTTTCTGGAAGGTTCTGAAATCTAAGGGTCCTAATCTAATTTAGGGTTAATCTAATGGCCTAAAACACTTGCCTAATCCTATAAATAAGACCCTAAGCTAGCCCTAAATGGTCATAATCCTATCTCCTAACTAAACTATGCCAAAATTTTCTATGATCATGGCCTCCACTCAAAACCCTAGCCTCCATCCTATTTCTAAACTATTTCTATGAAGGCTTTCATGTGCATACAAGCATCTTTGAGTTGTATGAGTGATCATTGGCTTGCATTCATCATCAAGTTGCAAGCTTTATGTTCAAGGCTAGAGTTTTTGGGTGATTTGTGGCAAGGGTTTGCTTATTGGAGTTTAGTGGTGAGTTTCTATAGACTTAACAATCAATTGTTAAATTGATTATGATAGGATATGATAAGATATGGCTATGTTTGTGGAATCAATGTGTTTATGCAAGTTTAGTATAGTGTATGTTGTGTGCTATATGCAAGTTTAATGCTATGTTTTATGATGCAAAACACTATGTTGAACATTGATTCATATGTAACATGTTATACAAGCTATATGGGAGATTATATGCAAGTCTATATGTAACATGTTATGCAAGTTATGTATTTGGTTTTATGCATGCTAAGTATTTGGTTTTATGCATGCTATGTATGTGGTTTTATGCATGCTAAGTATTTGGTTTTATGCATGCTAAGTGTTTGGTTTTATGCAAGTTTGTCTCTTTTTATGATATGCATAATATATGCAAGTTTGTCTCTAAGTATGGCATGTTATGCAAGTTCATATGCAAGTTATGATACATATTCATATGCAAGTTATGATGCAAGTTCATATGCAAGTTATGATACATGTTCATATGCAAGTTATGATGCAAGTTCATATGCAAGTTATGATGCAAGTTCATATGCAAGTTATGATGCAAGTTCATATGCAAGTTATGATACATGTTCATATGCAAGTTATGATGCAAGTTCATATGCAAGTTATGATGCAAGTTCATATGCAAGTTATGATGCAAGTTCATATGCAAGTTATGATACATGTTCATATGCAAGTTATGATGCAAGTTCATATGCAAGTTATGATGCAAGTTCATATGCAAGTTTATGTGCAAGTTCATATGCAAGTTGTCTCTTTTATGATATGCATAATGCAAGTTTGGGTTAAATACTAGTTGGGTTTAATGTATGTTCATATATGCAAGTTGACACCTTTTGAACCCATGATAAAGTTACATGCTATGTTGGCTAAACCCATGACCTTTGTGATGAATCTTCCCTTTATTATGTCGTGTTATGAGAACGAACTACGTGGGGAACGATGGGGTTAATATGCATGTTAATAAAATGATGTGAAATGGGTATGATTAATCATACCACAAATTAAATGGACATAATTGGGAATTTACCTATTAAGTTAGGTCTACCCATATTATGGAGTTGGGAATTTACCTATTAAGTTAGGTCTACCCATACTATGGAATTGGGAATTTACCTATTGAGTTAGGTCTACCCATATTCTTAAAAACGTGTAATTAATTAGGCATAATTAATTCAAATTATGGGGGTGATTAATTAGGTGTAATTAATCAACTAAGACACGAGGTTGGACCCTTTTGTAGCGGAAGTCTGCCCGGAACCGACTGGCCATCCAGCAGCTACAAATGATTGACCCAATGTGAGAGGTCTTAGTCATAAATTAAATACGTGATTAAAGTAAAGACACGAGGTTAGACCTTTTTATGACAGAAGTCTGCCCGGAACCAACCGGCATATCCAGCAGTCATAAAAGATGGTCTAATGTGAGAGGTCTTTATGAGGTCATGATCTTAATTAATTAAGAAACACTTAACCATATTAGCATGTAGAGGGACATGAGGGGTTAAGTGGGTGCCTTGGGTGGCATGTGGAAATCTAGTGGGTTGCCTTGGGTGGCAATAGAAAATACGATTAGAATACTTAACCAAAGAGGAACATGTAATTAAACATGGGTAAAGGGTTAAGTAAGTGCTTTGGGTGGCATGTGGAAATCTAGTGGGTGCCTTAAGTGGCAATTGATATATGATTAGATGACTTAACCAAACCTTAACATGTAGGTGGGCATGATTATAACAGGGGTTAAGTGGGATACACTAGATAAAATAACAAGCTTAGGTGGTAGCTTGTGGGGGCCCATTTCAACCAATATCCCAAACGTATCTTAGTGGGCTCGACTCTAGTCGAGTGACGGGACACGCATATTGGGCTTGACTATAAGAGGCCAAAATGGGTTAGCGGTGGCAACGCATGACCAACGGGTTTCATATGCGTGTGTGGACCCGGGCTGGTAAATAAGACGTTGTTGCATCGTGTAGATATAAGCCGTGCACCGTTAGTTTTATCAGGTTGCCACGTTGGGGAATGGTACACCCCACGGTGGGGCCAGCACGGGTATCTACGTTAGGGAGCCGATCGAATGGGGAGTAGTGTGTACACCTAGTGGATTGTAGGGCCCCGTGGCGTCTACTTAGTCACCTAGGGGTACGCGAGAACTATTAAGTTAATTTTATAAGTCCAGGGGTGGGATCAACCTTTAAGTTAGGAATGACTGGTGTGGTGCAGTGTAGGAATTACCCTTGGGTGGGTAGATCTGGGGTGGTGTAATCCAGTAATTATCCTTGGGTGGATAAATGCGTCTTTTCGGTTATCTTAGTACATCCTGTGTTTAGTTGGCTACTTAGTGTAGTCATTATCCCCAGAGGTACCGTACCTTATTTATATCATACCCTAATTACTTTAATGATTGTATTGTTAGGGTTATAGGACTCACTCAGACTTATGTCTGACCCCGTTGTTTCTTTATCTTTTT
This sequence comes from Allium sativum, assembly GCA_030737875.1. Classification (NCBI taxonomy): domain Eukaryota; kingdom Viridiplantae; phylum Streptophyta; class Magnoliopsida; order Asparagales; family Amaryllidaceae; genus Allium; species Allium sativum. The sequence goes on along the minus strand of CM060915.1, from coordinate 858,437,105 downwards.
CCCAACCCTCAGGTTTTCAGAGTGGGCCTAGCACTAGTGGGCTTTGATCATACTGCTTTATCTATCTTTTGGAGCTTGGACCGTGGATGTAAAGCTCAGTTTATCTTTTCTATTATGGCTATTAGGTTATGTAGTGGGATTATGTACTTTCATTTTTATCAGGATGGATATTATGTACTTGACTCTTATTTATGGTTTTGGTGTAACCAAACATGTTTTACTTTCCGCTGAAATGAAATGATGTTTTAAATTCTCAAGTATTACTTATATCTGTCTTGTTGTAATTTTTCTGTTCTATATTCACTTAAAATACTCCACCGATGTTATGGCATTCCCTTAGTGAGTGACCGTAGCGGGTGTGGGGTGTTACACGTGGTATCAGAGCTTAAGGTTACCAGAACAGATAATTTTTTTAGAAAAACTATTTTCTAAGAATATTTTTGAAAGGAGTATTTTCAAAAACATGTCTTTTAAGAGAAAAGTTTTTGAAAGAAAAGCATAATCCCCAATAGCCATATCTATATCTTTCGAATTCTCCGTTTTGAATCTCTTCCTCTCTCGTTTTGAGTTTCCCCTCCGCGTATAGATGACCTTTCTAAGATAGATAAGAACGGAAAACCACTTCAAGGGACTTAGACATTAGTTGGATTAGAAGTTGGTTCAAGAAGGAGGAGGACTGGTAGGTATCTATTGGATAGACGATGGGAGGAAGGTTCAAATAGTTGTTTGGTTAATGAAGGATGAAACCCCATTGGTGGGAGGTTACGAGTGGAGAATGGGAAGAAGAAGGCGAGTAGTTATCCTTTTGGAGGAATGGGACACCGTATTAGGATTGTCCAAAGGGGCATGGGCAAGGTACGGAATCTCCTAGAGGGTAGTTGTATTCCCTCACGACTAGGGTACCAAATGGGGATAGACCGTCTAGGTTGGAATTTGGATTTCTTTATTATCCGATTCGAACTTTATTTAATTCTGACGCATCGAGTTCGTTTATCTCATCATTGTTAGTTGAGTCACTGCACTTAGACACCAGTTAGTAGATGATCCCTTAGTTGTTTCAAACCCAATTGGGGCTCCATGAAGTGTTTGGGTTTGAAAGTTGCTATACTTAGCGTTGAGAGTAGATGTGATGCTTTTTGGGCTTCACGAGCTATGGGTTAGTTTTGGGCATGGACTGGTTATCCAGTAGGGGTGCCGTTCTTGATTTTGAAGGGAGAGTTGTTAGCCTTATGACCCGCTTGGGTAACACTCTCGAGATCTCTTGTAATCCCATGGAATCTGTTATGCTAAGTTATCTAGAATCGCTTGACACGTCGGTCGAGAGTTTGCGATCTGTTAGAGTGGTCCGGGAATACTCGGATGTGTTTGAGGAGGTGAAGGGCTTACCTCCGGAGCGGGAGATTGACTTCCGAATATATCTGGTAGACAATGCTAAACCTGTATCTTTACCAGTGCGCCACATGGCTCCTCGCGAGAGGAGGGAACTCCATAAGCAAATAGGGGAGTTGCTTGAGAAGGGGTCCATAAGACAAAGTATATCGGAGTGGGGTGCTCCAGTAGTTTTTGCTACGAAGGCGGATGGGTCCCTCAGACTTTGTGTAGGCTAAAGAGAACTAAATAAACTCACAAAGAAGAATAGACACCCATTGCCGAGGATTGATGATCTCTTTGATCAGTTGGTTGGCGCCTCAGTATTTTCGCAAGTTGGACTCAGCCACGGGGTTTCGTCAGTTGAGAGTGGCTGAGGATAGTATAGAGAAGATTGCCTTTAGGACTCCGGATGGTTTTATGAGTGGCTGGTGATGCCATTTGGTTAGACGAACGCCTCCGCATACTTTGTTGATTTGATGAGAAGGGTGTTCAGGGAGTACCTAAATAAGTTCGTGATCATCTTGGTGGATGACATCTTGGTCTTTTCTAGGAGCGAAATAAGTTTTCGTATGTGCTCAATAGGTTGAGCAAAGCCCGTTATGGGATAAGCGGTGGTTTTGGAGCGAGACTGGCAAGGACATCCAGAGTTGGACAAGGGCTTAATTATTTAGCCGTTTTTACTAGTATCATCTCACGTAGGTCGTCTGAATTCGAAGGAGGTATCCCTTGGGTGTTTGTCTGATATTGGTTTAGGCCTTTGGGGCTTGCATTTGGGGGATGTCGAGTTCGACTAGGGTGGTCTGCGTGAGAGATGGATAGTTGTGACGATTTTGCATGGGAGAATATCCTGATTTTCTCTAGAAGTGGAGAAAAGCATGCCCTACATCTTAGGGAAGTGTTGGAGACTCTTTGAGCGCATTGTCTTAAGACAACAAAGGTGGATGGAATTCTTAGCATCCTATGAGTTTGAGATAGCGTATACCCCTGGCAAGGGTAACGTGGTGGCAGACGCCTTGAGCAGAAAAAGGCTGTCTTTGAGTCCATTGTTTGTGGAATGGCGAAGCTTGGAGTTGAATTCTATGTTTGACTTTAGACCTTCTGTTGACTTTGTACCCGGTTTGCTAGCCTCCTTGGAGGTTAGGCCTACTCTTTTGGGGCGGATTGGCGAGGCTCAGCGAGACGACCCACAGTTGGTTGAGTTAGTAGAGAAGCTCATAAGGGGGGGAGTCGTCCAGCCATTTGAGTAGGTACACCCTAGATGGTAAGGGGTGGTTGCGTAGAGACGGTAGACTTTGTGTACCGCAAGACGAGGGTCTGAGGAAGGCTATACTTGATGATGCACATCGGTCAAAGATGACCATTCATCCTGGTAGGGACAAGATGTACCAAGACATGAAGCGAGTTTTCTTTTTGGGCCGGTATGGAGAAAGATGTGGCCGAGTATGTCGCTAGATGCTTGGTGTGCTAGCAAATGAAAGCAGAGCAGAAGAAACCCGATGGGTTGCTTCACCCATTTGGAAGTTCCGCTATGGAAGTGGGATAGTGTCTCGATGGATTACCGAGATCGAGGAAGGGTAATACAGGAATTTGGGTTGTGGTAGACAGACTTACTAAGAGCGCCCATTTCATACCTGTGAAGAGCAAGAGGACTGCTCCATGGCTAGCTTCAGTATATCTTCAAGAGATAGTTCGATTGCATGGGGTACCCTCTAGTATAGTGAGTGATCAAGATCCTATCTTCACTAGCGAGTTCTGGAAAAGTTTGCAAGAAGCAGTAGGGACTCAATTGTGTCTGAGCACCGCATTTCATCCTCAGACGGACGGCCAGACTGAGAGGGTGAATCGTGTCCTAGAAGACCTTTTGAGGCTTTGTATCTTAGATTTTGGAGGTACATGGGAAGAACATCTTCCTTTGGTGGAGTTCGCATACAATAACAGCTTTCAGTCTAGTATTGGTATGGCTCCTTTTGAAGCTCTTTATGGAAGGCCTTGTCGATCACCTACATGTTGGTGGGAATCTACGGATAAGATCTTGCTTGGGCCTGATATGGTTAGGGAGACTTCTGAGAAGATTGACTTGATTCGAAGAAGGATGAAAGTGTTGTATATGACATAGTCGTATACACTATTATATGATTTTTGTTTGATGATAACAATCAAATATATATATATATTATAAATGTGTTTGATATTGTACTGTTATATATATACATCACAGCAATGAATATAATGTTTATATTTAAATAAAATACGACTGTACAGAAATTCAAATATTAACACAGTATTTTATTTAAATAGAATATTTTATTTCAATATTCAGACAGTACAACTATTTGTAACTCCACTATTTATACATTCACAGAATATTTGTACTTGTATAAACAGAATAAAATAGACAAGTTCGTTTGACAACAATAAAATGATATTTTATTTCAATCAAACTTGTTTATTACAGACATCAGTACATTTCATATATACATTAGCCCCTCACTATAACACTCATACATTCATTCAGTTTACATTTCATATATATCCATTTTCACTTGTATATACAGACTCATACATTCATTGACACCACACACACTGTCTTCTTGTCTTCAGCCTGTCAGTCCTGTCATCACAGTCAGTCCAGTCATTCCAGCTTACCTGTCACACATGAAACACACACACAGTACACTGCAATAGAAATAAAACAGAATACATGCAAATTTAAATTTTATTTTTAAAATTTTAATTGCCTCAGTTTTCTGGTGTGTTTCTCATCATTTTTCATGACTTGATCTGTTTTATAAAAACCATCAATCTGTGTCTAGACAGCTTGTGATATTCACAGTGATACACTGTAAATACCACAAGGCAGACAGTATGTATATACAATGCAGGGACAGAAAAATTTGTCTGATGGCTGCATATACACACATGTATAAAATATACATATGTGCACTGCCACGCCAATCAATGAGCAACTGAGGAGTAGCCACGTGGACCATCTCGACTCAGTACACAACAGTGAAATAAAAGAGTCGCAAGAAATGTTCAAACTTCCAATATGGCCGAGCACAAGAAAATGTATGCAAGCCAGCACATGAAAAACAAAGTCATCATAGTTCAAACATGGTTCAAAACAAGGCAGTAAAAGGTCGAGCATGCATGAATTTTTTTCAAACCAGCCAAGGTCAAGGGTTAAGCAGAAATTTCAGATCAGCCTCGAAAAGAAAAAAAATTGGTGATACAAGTCTAAACAAAGGTCAAATGGTTTCAGCATGGTGTACATGCAATAAGGCAGCACTCAGAACAATTATTAGTACAAATGCAAAGGCAAAATTTATGGTGCAGATTTAAAATGGCAAATCGGCAAAAGTGTCAAAGTCAACAGCAAATTCAACAAGGTCAAATCAGTGTGAAAATGGGTGTGCACAGCATGTTTCAAGTGGCTCAAGTGAACAAATCAGTAGAGTGTTTAAGTACACAGTGGTGCAGCCAAAAAGGCAATGGTGATCAAGTCCTCAAACAATGTTATGATATGGCTAACTCAGCATGAATGGTGAACAGGGCTACTACAAGCATGGCTGCATGTACTCAGGCACATACAAGTACTCGACAACATATACTCATGGTGACACAGCAATAAACATACATCAATATCAGTGAAGCATGATGCAAATGATTGAACAGCAAAACACAAGTGTACAAGCAAGGTTCATATAATCAACATCAGGTGGTGTATGGAAGCAACAAGTTTAAGCATTTTCAGCTCAACATGTACAATAGCATGATGAAGCCAGCTCATGGTCGAGCACAGTGGTAACAAGCAAGTAGTGTGATAATGCACATAGCAGTATGGAGCAAGTGCACAAGTGGACAGCAACAAAACAACAGGCCAAAACAATGAGATTCGAGATCAGCATGTTAAAGTGGTCGAGACAGTAGAGAGACAAGTACAAAAATCTCAAGTTAAGCTATTCACATACAAGATGAAGCACAAGACAAAACAGTGTAAACTTGGCAAAGTCAAGCAAGTATTAAAAATGTTCAAGTGCACACATTGGTTCAGCAAACAGTTTTTTAAGGGCTGAAGAATATTTCAGAATGCAAGTGAAAATAGGAAGCTAAATCATTGCTTGCAAGTAAAAGGATATCGGCTAAAATGTTTCCATTCACAGATAACAATATACTCGAGTAATTCCAGAAATGGTTTAAAGAAATCAGTTTTTTTTTTTTTTTTTGGCAAGTATTAAACTGGCTCAAGAAACCACTTTCCAAATTTTTGGCAAATTAATTCAAATTCATTTCCATCTTTACTCCAGGAATTTATTTCAGAAATTCGGTTTTAATGTTGGTTCCAGTTTTTGACCAAAAGTATTTCCCAGAAATGAATACACATGGAAAATCAATGCACAAATTTATATTCGATTTTTTTTGGCAAGAAAATGTTTTGCAGGATTTCAAATTATTTCCTGTTTTATTCAAATCAGTGCCGTGTTTTTAGCTAGTGGTCAAATGGAGAAATTTTTGGAAAAAATCTCTTTTCGTAAAATCTGTTTTAGCACAACAATGTTTTTGGGCAAGTATTTATTTTTCCACAAATACACAATCAATTTTTGGCAAGAATAAATTGTGGAAATCAAAATCTGCCAAAGTTTACATGTTTCAGGAAACCAAATCACGCAAGCTATTTCAGCCAAGGAATTCAATTCATTCAATCGAACCAAAAAGAGACGTTTCAGCAATCAGAGTATATTTCAAAGTCGGGAAGCAACAATTCAAATTGAAGACAGACAAAAAGGGGAAACCCTAATCAGATCGAGACATATGGAAATCAGAGCTTAATCATAGGGGTTCTATACCCTATACATAACACCATTTCATCATCGGCATAGATAATCGAAATCCAACACAACGAAATTCACAGAGCAGACAGAGAATTAAAAAATTACTCACAATCGATTTCGATCAGAAACCCTAGCCATCAGAATTCCCAATCAACCGATGATACAAGCCACCAGAGATTGAAGCCAAAAGACACGAGAATCAGAGTATCATATTTCATCAATTAAAGCATCACGATTCAGGGATTTGAAGAAACCCTAGTTTCTTTTGTCAGAGCCGCCATTGTCTTAAGAGAGAAAGAGGATCGGGCAAGAATGAAAACAAATGGGCCGGCCAAGATAAAAAAGGGGGTTTGGATTTGTTTAAAGGGGATGACCCCTTTAATATAAACTCCTTTATTTTTTAGGGTTTATATTATTGTCTTACATTCTGTTGTTTTATTTAAATTGTGTTGTAAAATCATTTCTGAACAGTTCTAGGTCTGTAAAATCTAGGGGGGTTTAGTCAAGGAGTTGACTGTCAGTTTCAGAGTCTGTAAATCTGAGTTACGAGTTACAGGGTTTGTAATTCGGGAAATCTGATCTAGGGGTTTAGATCAGTCTAGGGATTTGAGCGTAGGGTTAGAATAGGAGCAGGGTTTGCGAGTGTACATGGTCTTGTATGCGGGATCTGTTCTATCACCTAGTAGAAACCTTAGAAATGCAGCAGTAGGCAGGGTTTTGCCGAAGCTGGGTACATCTGTGTGTGATTTATTTTCTGCATTTCAGTTTCTGCTATTTTCTGTGATCAGTTTATTATTATATATCTCGTTAAGTTTTTAATTCAGTTAAAAACTGTGAAAAACCCTATTCACCCCCCCTCTAGGGTTATTCTAGATCCAACAAGTGGTATCAGAGCCTGGTAATTTCATTAACTCTAGAGAAATGGTGAATCCTAGTTGTCAGTCCATAGAGAGTCAGTCCAGTCATATTCCATCTATTTTCAATGGTACAGATTTTTTAAATTGGAAATCAGAAATGAAATCTTATTTAAAATCTGTTGATATTAAATGTTGGAATAGTATTAAAAATGGGTATGATATTGTAAGTAGGGTTGATATTGAATTTAATTTACATGCTACTCATATTTTATATTCTCATATTGATGATATTCAATATAGCCTTATTTCCCATTGTTTGACTGCGCAGGAGATCTGGCAGACTCTCAACACGCTATATGGAAAAATTGACAAATGCTCAAAATCCCAGAAAGATAACTCGGCTTCAGATTTGTGCTTGACAGGCTGTACAGATGGAAATCCAGATGGAGACTCAACAGGAAATATTTCTTTGACTCACCGTTTAAATGGTTTAACTGAATTTGTTGAGAAGTTAAAATCTAAAAATAAACTTCTGAAATCTGAGAAGCTTGAGTTGATCTGCAAAAATAATGTTTTGGAATCAAAACTCAAAAACGTTAAGAATTCTTCAAATTCTAATTGCAAAAATTGTTTAAAATTGAAAACCAATCTTGTTCATCTCAATAAAAATATTCAAAAGCTTGAAAAGGAAATTCTGATCTTAAAAGAAAACAAGATTGAGTTATCAAATTTGAACAATCTTCTACAAAAGGAATTTGAAGTTTTTAAGACTGATATAAGTTCCAAATTTGAGATTGCTGAAAATGAAAATTTGGTGAGAAGTGATTTGATTTTGAAATAACTTGAAAACGAGATTGAAAATTTCAAGAAATTTGAATCTGAAAATCGAAAACATTTTGAATTTGAAATTGCTGAATTCCAAACCAAAATTAAATCTCTTGAATCTGAAAATTTGGTTTTGAAACAATATGATGCTGAAAGGAAGATCATTGATAACCGCTGTTCAGATTTAATAAAAGAGAACGATGATCTTAAATTCAAAATTCAACGACTAGAGTCAACTTTGACTAAATTTACTAATAGTGAAAAGTCATTGAATATGTTGTTGCAAAACCAAAATTCTATTAGAAATAAATATGGTCTTGGATTTGGGAAAACAAATGTTTTTGAAAGTCGCAATTCAAATGGTTTCAAAAATCCTTCAACTTTCTTTGAAAAGAATCGTCTTCATAATTTGACCTTTGTTAATTCCAAAGGGTTTTTGAATCAAAAGCAAGATTTGAATTTGTTTTGTAATAAGTCATCTAAACAATCCTGGATCCTAAAAAGAGATGAAACAAACTTCATTAAATTCAATCAGATATGGGTTCCAAAGGGAACAAAGGTAAATTCTGATGGATTGTTATACAAACAAGTCTGGGTACCGAAAGATGTTAATAAAACTGTGGGTGGTTTTTCTAATTTTGTTAGACCACTCAATCCTCTCAACTGTTAGGTACTGAAGAAGGGTGGCTGAGGAACTGCTGTGCTGAAAAGAAATTTGAAATCAAGATTGTCTATAACTTTGTGTCATTTACAGTTCCTTAGGCCAAGATCTGATGAGTCAGAGAGTCTGGTTTACACTGATTTCAGGTATGACCTCTGAACTTGTCCTTGTAAATATTTTGTTTAATCTCTTGTTTATTTCTTCTTCTATCTCTCTTCTGTTTATTTTCTTTTTCTGTTTGATTTGTCACTATCATATCATTTTAGCTTCTTGGGTTTCCTTAACTTCTAATTACAGTAATCATGATCATCTGGAAACTTTCTTTATTTGAATAGAATTCTGAGGTGTTAATCATTTCCATATCCTGAATTTAATCTTGTAAATATTTGCAACTGTTGTTGAGATTTTTTTTTCTGAATTCATAATAGTGTTGATGTATTCTTATCATATCTTGAACACTGTTAATTTGAATTCTAAATTTTTTGAAGATCTGAATATTTAATGAAATGTCACACACCTTTGTTGTTCTGAGTTTATTCTAATTCATTTTAGAAAAGCTCAAAATATTATACTCATTACAACACTCTGTTATTTATCAGTTGTGGTAATTTCATTGATTTTCAGATTGGCTTGTGTCAGTGATACATCTTGGAATTCATCTTTATTCATGATCATTATATTGAAATATGATTGTTTGAAATCATCTGAAATTCTAGATATTTTGAATATCACACACCTCTTATTGTTTGAAATTGTCAATCTTGTGTGACTGATTCATTATATCCCAAAACTTTACATTGATTCATGTGATTTCAAATAAATTATCCCGATCATGAATATTTTCAAATTTGATGTAAATGACCTGAAATTTCTCTTGGGCTTGTCGGAAATAGTTTTGAGAAATTCTTGAAAATGTTTTTTAAAAATGGTCTTTGAAAATCATTGTTATTTCATGATTATTTGATTTGAATATATGTTTGTTTAAAATCATTTGAAATTATTGATTTATTGGATCTCACACATATCTTGAATCTGAAATATAACCTGGTGTGATTGATTCATTAAATCCTAATACTTCTACATTTCTTCAAATGATTTAAAATAGAGTATATTTGCAAATCTTGGATCATGAACCACCTTATGTGACCAACATCTTGACAAGTCTGTTGTGATACTGATTTCTATGTGCTGCTCTGATACTGTTTTTTTTTGAAAAATGTTTGTTTTGGAATCATGCTGCACTGATTATAAGAAACTGAATTGTAAATTTCTTTGAGGACTGCTTGATTTGGTATCAGAGGTTTATCGTGCTCTGATAAATGAAATTTGTGTACTTGAGTTGCTTGCTTTGTAATTAAGTATTTTCTGTTGATTGAGGTACCATTATTTGCCACCAGGGTGTCATTAAAATCCTTGAGAAAGCGAGAACATTTGGTATCAGAAGCGCCTTATATTTGTCACATCCATCTGTTCTGATTTTTCACTTTGTAGAGACACCATGTGCTATCAGTTTAAAAGTGCTGCATATTTTTTTTTTTTTGCTGTATATATATATATATCTTCACTCTTGTCATGTATAGATCAGCATACTACTCTTGTAATTGATTTTCAATTTTAAAATTATTTATTGATTATTCTTTTCAGAAATTGAAATCAATATCCAAATTAAACTGTATTTATAATTCATCAAAATTATAATCAGATTTAGAAATTGTGATGAATTTTGACTGCAGTATTTTTCACAACGAGAGGAGAATTTTATTTAGATTTTCATGATGGTTAAATATTTATTATAATATCTTTGAACTGGCAATTATTTCACGGCAATCTTCATTACTTATCATCCTTCTGCCATCCGTTATGATTTTATATAAATGTGGAGAATTTAATTTTTTTTAATAAACAGTGAAAATATTTGTGATGGAATTGTGATTATATTATTATTCAGAATTAGTGATAATTGAAAATTTTCAATAATCCAGGTACAGTTGGTCATATCTCATAATATAATTAATTTAGAAATTTATTTCACAGTCCATTTCTGTACCTACCACATTTTCAATCATCCATATATTGGTTTTATACCAAGGAGTTTTTTTTAAAAAAAAAAAAAAAGCTGAAATGATAAATATATATAATAAATATATAAGTGTGTCTCTAACCTCATTTAAAAATCCAAGCTCTGGTCATGCATGGTTAAGAGACAACTTATAATTTAAGCTGCGACTGACCTCATTTAAAAATCCAAGCTCTGGTTATGCTTGGTCAGTGTGCTCTTAAATAAATAAATAAAAAAAAATGTACTAAAAACTGAAATAAAATTGAAATTCTCCTTGGTGTGTAAAAATCAACCTATCAATCCATCTCTCTAATCTGTGAAATGTGTTGAAATATTATGACGTATTATGATTTGTTGATTAATAGATATTGAGATTTGAGATTATTCGATTTTCTCACTTAAATTGAATTTTTTTTATAATCCAAATCCATCACCATTTTTGGTGCTTTAATTTTATGAAATTCTGTTGAAAATAATTGGGAGATATTCATATTTTTTATAACTCTCCTCATTTTTATAAAATTCATCGTATATCCGTCATTTCCTACAATGTGAAATATGCCACCTGTCCTTAGAATATTATGATTTTTGTTTGACTGATTGAGATTTATGATGATCATTCTTCCTCTTATGCTGAATTATATTTTTTTTCATCTGTATTTTAATTTTCTGTATCTTTTTGATGATAACAAAAGGGGGAGAATGGGTTGAGATTTTGATTTATGAGTGAATATTCTAATAAATATTCTAATTTTGAGAATTCTGAATCTTTTTACATTCTTTTCACTCATGCACAGTTATAGGGGGAGTTTCTGTTGTAGGGGGAGCTAATAAATAGGGGGAGTTCAATATTCACTGTCAAACACATTTATTACAATCAAAATCTTTTATTTGTTTGTCATCATCAAAAGGGGGAGATTGTTGTATATGACATAGTTGTATACACTATTATATGATTTTTGTTTGATGATAACAATCAAATATATATATATTATAAATGTGTTTGATATTGTACTGTTATATATATACATCACAGCAATGAATATAATGTTTATATTTAAATAAAATACGACTGTACAGAAATTCAAATATTAACACAGTATTTTATTTAAATAGAATATTTTATTTCAATATTCAGACAGTACAACTATTTGTAACTCCACTATTTATACATTCACAGAATATTTGTACTTGTATAAACAGAATAAAATAGACAAGTTCGTTTGACAACAATAAAATGATATTTTATTTCAATCAAACTTGTTTATTACAGACATCAGTACATTTCATATATACATTAGCCCCTCACTATAACACTCATACATTCATTCAGTTTACATTTCATATATATCCATTTTCACTTGTATATACAGACTCATACATTCATTGACACCACACACACTGTCTTCTTGTCTTCAGCCTGTCAGTCCTGTCATCACAGTCAGTCCAGTCATCCCAGCTTACCTGTCACACATGAAACACACACACAGTACACTGCAATAGAAATAAAACAGAATACATGCAAATTTAAATTTTATTTTTAAAATTTTAATTGCCTCAGTTTTCTGGTGTGTTTCTCATCATTTTTCATGACTTGATCTGTTTTATAAAAACCATCAATCTGTGTCTAGACAGCTTGTGATATTCACAGTGATACACTGTAAATACCACAAGGCAGACAGTATGTATATACAATGCAGGGACAGAAAAATTTGTCTGATGGCTGCATATACACACATGTATAAAATATACATATGTGCACTGCCACGCCAATCAATGAGCAACTGAGGAGTAGCCACGTGGACCATCTCGACTCAGTACACAACAGTGAAATAAAAGAGTCGCAAGAAATGTTCAAACTTCCAATATGGCCGAGCACAAGAAAATGTATGCAAGCCAGCACATGAAAAACAAAGTCATCATAGTTCAAACATGGTTCAAAACAAGGCAGTAAAAGGTCGAGCATGCATGAATTTTTTTCAAACCAGCCAAGGTCAAGGGTTAAGCAGAAATTTCAGATCAGCCTCGAAAAGAAAAAAAATTGGTGATACAAGTCTAAACAAAGGTCAAATGGTTTCAGCATGGTGTACATGCAATAAGGCAGCACTCAGAACAATTATTAGTACAAATGCAAAGGCAAAATTTATGGTGCAGATTTAAAATGGCAAATCGGCAAAAGTGTCAAAGTCAACAGCAAATTCAACAAGGTCAAATCAGTGTGAAAATGGGTGTGCACAGCATGTTTCAAGTGGCTCAAGTGAACAAATCAGTATAGTGTTTAAGTACACAGTGGTGCAGCCAAAAAGGCAATGGTGATCAAGTCCTCAAACAATGTTATGATATGGCTAACTCAGCATGAATGGTGAACAGGGCTACTACAAGCATGGCTGCATGTACTCAGGCACATACAAGTACTCGACAACATATACTCATGGTGACACAGCAATAAACATACATCAATATCAGTGAAGCATGATGCAAATGATTGAACAGCAAAACACAAGTGTACAAGCAAGGTTCATATAATCAACATCAGGTGGTGTATGGAAGCAACAAGTTTAAGCATTTTCAGCTCAACATGTACAATAGCATGATGAAGCCAGCTCATGGTCGAGCACAGTGGTAACAAGCAAGTAGTGTGATAATGCACATAGCAGTATGGAGCAAGTGCACAAGTGGACAGCAACAAAACAACAGGCCAAAACAATGAGATTCGAGATCAGCATGTTAAAGTGGTCGAGACAGTAGAGAGACAAGTACAAAAATCTCAAGTTAAGCTATTCACATACAAGATGAAGCACAAGACAAAACAGTGTAAACTTGGCAAAGTCAAGCAAGTATTAAAAATGTTCAAGTGCACACATTGGTTCAGCAAACAATTTTTTAAGGGCTGAAGAATATTTCAGAATGCAAGTGAAAATAGGAAGCTAAATCATTGCTTGCAAGTAAAAGGATATCGGCTAAAATGTTTCCATTCACAGATAACAATATACTCGAGTAATTCCAGAAATGGTTTAAAGAAATCAGTTTTTTTTTTTTGGCAAGTATTAAACTGGCTCAAGAAACCACTTTCCAAATTTTTGGCAAATTAATTCAAATTCATTTCCATCTTTACTCCAGGAATTTATTTCAGAAATTCAGTTTTAATGTTGGTTCCAGTTTTTGACCAAAAGTATTTCCCAGAAATGAATACACATGGAAAATCAATGCACAAATTTATATTCGATTTTTTTTGGCAAGAAAATGTTTTGCAGGATTTCAAATTATTTCCTGTTTTATTCAAATCAGTGCCGTGTTTTTAGCTAGTGGTCAAATGGAGAAATTTTTGGAAAAAATCTCTTTTCGTAAAATCTGTTTTAGCACAACAATGTTTTTGGGCAAGTATTTATTTTTCCACAAATACACAATCAATTTTTGGCAAGAATAAATTGTGGAAATCAAAATCTGCCAAAGTTTACATGTTTCAGGAAACCAAATCACGCAAGCTATTTCAGCCAAGGAATTCAATTCATTCAATCGAACCAAAAAGAGACGTTTCAGCAATCAGAGTATATTTCAAAGTCGGGAAGCAACAATTCAAATTGAAGACAGACAAAAAGGGGAAACCCTAATCAGATCGAGACATATGGAAATCAGAGCTTAATCATAGGGGTTCTATACCCTATACATAACACCATTTCATCATCGGCATAGATAATCGAAATCCAACACAACGAAATTCACAGAGCAGACAGAGAATTAAAAAATTACTCATAATCGATTTCGATCAGAAACCCTAGCCATCAGAATTCCCAATCAACCGATGATACAAGCCACCAGAGATTGAAGCCAAAAGACACGAGAATCAGAGTATCATATTTCATCAATTAAAGCATCACGATTCAGGGATTTGAAGAAACCCTAGTTTCTTTTGTCAGAGCCGCCATTGTCTTAAGAGAGAAAGAGGATCGGGCAAGAATGAAAACAAATGGGCCGGCCAAGATAAAAAAGGGGGTTTGGATTTGTTTAAAGGGGATGACCCCTTTAATATAAACTCCTTTATTTTTTAGGGTTTATATTATTGTCTTACATTCTGTTGTTTTATTTAAATTGTGTTGTAAAATCATTTCTGAACAGTTCTAGGTCTGTAAAATCTAGGGGGGTTTAGTCAAGGAGTTGACTGTCAGTTTCAGAGTCTGTAAATCTGAGTTACGAGTTACAGGGTTTGTAATTCGGGAAATCTGATCTAGGGGTTTAGATCAGTCTAGGGATTTGAGCGTAGGGTTAGAATAGGAGCAGGGTTTGCGAGTGTACATGGTCTTGTATGCGGGATCTGTTCTATCACCTAGTAGAAACCTTAGAAATGCAGCAGTAGGCAGGGTTTTGCCGAAGCTGGGTACATCTGTGTGTGATTTATTTTCTGCATTTCAGTTTCTGCTATTTTCTGTGATCAGTTTATTATTATATATCTCGTTAAGTTTTTAATTCAGTTAAAAACTGTGAAAAACCCTATTCACCCCCCCCCCCCCCTCTAGGGTTATTCTAGATCCAACAGAAAGCAGCGCAGGATAGGCAAAAATCTTATGCGGACAAGAGAAGGACGGATCTTGAGTTTGAGGTTGGGGACATGGTTTTTGTCAAAGTATCTCCGTTGAGAAATGTTGTTCGCTTTGGGTCCGTTGGGAAGTTAGCACCGAGGTTTGTTGGGTTGTTTCCTATTAAGGAAAGGATTGGACGGATGGCATATAGGGTGGAGTTGCCCGACAGACTTAGTGGTGTTCATGATGTATTCCATGTATCACATTTGAGGAAGTGCTTACATGAGACCGCAGAGGTGGTAGGGCCGAGCTTGCTTAGAGATGTAGAGGTAGAGCGTGATGCGACGATTCGACGAGCTCCTACTCGCATCCTTGGGTCAGAAACTAGGAAGTTGAGGAACAGAGAAGTTCAGCTAGTTAAAGTGCAATGGGGAGATGACGAAAGCAATGCTACTTGGGAGACGGAAGCGAAGATGCGTTCTTTGTACCCATTTCTTTTTGAGAGTATGTCTTTTAACTTCTCCTTTATCGCTTGTCTAGTACTTATCTTATCTTTAGTATATCCTCTCGCTAGTACCTATGACCTTTAGATAGGGTAAATCTATGGTTGAAACATGTGTTTGAGACATGTTATGTTTGATGGATGCGTGTGGATGCAAGTGGTTGCTAGTGGTTGCTCGTGGATGCATATACACACACTCTAGACACTAGATCGGCTCAATCACTTCATATGGCATATTGCATAAAATTGTGTGTAGGAAGCTATATTTATGGATGTATAATGATTGTGTTATCATATGGATGATGCATTTTGGTGAATGATTGTGCACTCATGTAGATATTGTATGTGTCGATAGGGTTCTCTCGCATACATAATGGATGCATGGCACTATCATGGTTTGCATATGTTCATACATTAGATAGAAACATATACACAAACTTTTTGCATATGCTCATACATCATTAGAAACTGTTTTAAGGACAATGGATGCCCATGTTTGATGGATTGAGTAGATGGTTGTTTGGATGGTAGGATATGCATTCTCCTTAGCTTAGAGATTTCGGGGACGAAATCCTTTAAGGAGGGGAGAATGTAACATCCCGAATTTCGGTTAATGCTAAAATTCACAAATTAAAGAATAACTAATCCCAGATGTGGGAATTAGGGGAAACGGGTTGCACCATTGCGTTTGTCTCGGAAAAATACGCAAAATAGAGTCTGAGTTTTCGAAAATCGGAGTCCGTATGAAGAAGATATGGACGAACGAAGTTAGGCAGAAAAACCGAAAACAAGCAAGAATGCACTGGCGCACTTGTGAAGTGCGCCAACACAAAAATGCACTGGCGCACTTGTGAAGTGCGCCAACACATTTTTACACTGGCGCACTTGGGAAGTGCGCCCGTGTCGGGACAGGAAACCTGCACAGTTTCTAGAGAGTTCTGTGGTTGGGTGCACCAGTTTGGGGTTTGGGCTTGGTCTTAGGGCTGGTTTCTGGAAGGTTCCGAAATCTAAGGGTCCTAATCTAGTTTAAGGTTAATCTAATGGCCTAAAACACTTGCCTAATCCTATAAATAAGACCCTAAGCTAGCCCTAAATGGTCATAATCCTATCTCCTAACTAAACTATGCCAAAATTTTCTATGATCATGGCCTCCTCTCAAAACCCTAGCCTCCATCCTATTTCTAAACTATTTCTATGAAGGCTTTCATGTGCATACAAGCATCTTTGAGTTGTATGAGTGATCATTGGCTTGCATTCATCATCAAGTTGCAAGCTTTATGTTCATGGCTAGAGTTTTTGGGTGATTTGTGGCAAGGGTTTGCTTATTGGAGTTTAGTGGTGAGTTTCTATAGACTTAACAATCAATTGTTAAATTGATTATGATAGGATATGATAAGATATGGCTATGTTTGTGGAATCAATGTGTTTATGCAAGTTTAGTATAGTGTATGTTGTGTGTTATATGCAAGTTTAATGTTATGTTTTATGATGCAAAACACTATGTTGAACATTGATTCATATGTAACATGTTATACAAGCTATATGGGAGATTATATGCAAGTCTATATGTAACATGTTATGCAAGTTATGTATTTGGTTTTATGCATGCTAAGTATTTGGTTTTATGCATGCTATGTATGTGGTTTTATGCATGCTAAGTATTTGGTTTTATGCATGCTAAGTGTTTGGTTTTATGCAAGTTTGTCTCTTTTTATGATATGCATAATATATGCAAGTTTGTCTCTAAGTATGGCATGTTATGCAAGTTCATATGCAAGTTATGATACATATTCATATGCAAGTTATGATGCAAGTTCATATGCAAGTTATGATACATGTTCATATGCAAGTTATGATGCAAGTTCATATGCAAGTTATGATGCAAGTTCATATGCAAGTTATGATGCAAGTTCATATGCAAGTTATGATGCATGTTCATATGCAAGTTATGATGCAAGTTCATATGCAAGTTATGATGCAAGTTCATATGCAAGTTATGATGCAAGTTCATATGCAAGTTATGATACATGTTCATATGCAAGTTATGATGCAAGTTCATATGCAAGTTATGATGCAAGTTCATATGCAAGTTTATGTGCAAGTTCATATGCAAGTTGTCTCTTTTATGATATGCATAATGCAAGTTTGGGTTAAATACTAGTTGGGTTTAATGTATGTTCATATATGCAAGTTGACACCTTTTGAACCCATGATAAAGTTACATGCTATGTTGGCTAAACCCATGACCTTTGTGATGAATCTTCCCTTTATTATGTCGTGTTATGAGAACGAACTACGTGGGGAACGATGGGGTTAATATGCATGTTAATAAAATGATGTGAAATGGGTATGATTAATCATACCACAAATTAAATGGACGTAATTGGGAATTTACCTATTAAGTTAGGTCTACCCATATTATGGAGTTGGGAATTTACCTATTAAGTTAGGTCTACCCATACTATGGAATTGGGAATTTACCTATTGAGTTAGGTCTACCCATATTCTTAAAAACGTGTAATTAATTAGGCATAATTAATTCAAATTATGGGGGTGATTAATTAGGTGTAATTAATCAACTAAGACACGAGGTTGGACCCTTTTGTAGCGGAAGTCTGCCCGGAACCGACTGGCCATCCAGCAGCTACAAATGATTGGCCCAATGTGAGAGGTCTTAGTCATAAATTAAATACGTGATTAAAGTAAAGACACGAGGTTAGACCTTTTTATGACAGAAGTCTGCCCGGAACCAACCGGCATATCCAGCAGTCATAAAAGATGGTCTAATGTGAGAGGTCTTTATGAGGTCATGATCTTAATTAATTAAGAAACACTTAACCATATTAGCATGTAGAGGGACATGAGGGGTTAAGTGGGTGCCTTGGGTGGCATGTGGAAATCTAGTGGGTTGCCTTGGGTGGCAATAGAAAATACGATTAGAATACTTAACCAAAGAGGAACATGTAATTAAACATGGGTAAAGGGTTAAGTAAGTGCTTTGGGTGGCATGTGGAAATCTAGTGGGTGCCTTAAGTGGCAATTGATATATGATTAGATGACTTAACCAAACCTTAACATGTAGGTGGGCATGATTATAACAGGGGTTAAGTGGGATACACTAGATAAAATAACAAGCTTAGGTGGTAGCTTGTGGGGGCCCATTTCAACCAATATCCCAAACGCATCTTAGTGGGCTCGACTCTAGTCGAGTGACGGGACACGCATATTGGGCTTGACTATAAGAGGCCAAAATGGGTTAGCGGTGGCAAGGCATGACCAACGGGTTTCATATGCGTGTGTGGACTCGGGCTGGTAAATAAGACGTTGTTGCATCGTGTAGATATAAGCCGTGCACCGTTAGTTTTATCAGGTTGCCACGTTGGGGAATGGTAAACCCCACGGTGGGGCCAGCACGGGTATCTACGTTAGGGAGCCGATCGAATGGGGAGTAGTGTGTACACCTAGTGGATTGTAGGGCCCCGTGGCGTCTACTTAGTCACCTAGGGGTACGCGAGAACTATTAAGTTAATTTTATAAGTCCAGGGGTGGGATCAACCTTTAAGTTAGGAATGACTGGTGTGGTGCAGTGTAGGAATTACCCTTGGGTGGGTAGATCTGGGGTGGTGTAATCCAGTAATTTTCCTTGGGTGGATAAATGCGTCTTTTCGGTTATCTTAGTACATCCTGTGTTTAGTTGGCTACTTAGTGTAGTCATTATCCCCAGAGGTACCGTACCTTATTTATATCATACCCTAATTACTTTAATGATTGTATTGTTAGGGTTATAGGACTCACTCAGACTTATGTCTGACCCCGTTGTTTCTTTATCTTTTTCCCAACCCTCAGGTTTTCAGAGTGGGCCTAGCACTAGTGGGCTTTGATCAGACTGCTTTATCTATCTTTTGGAGCTTGGACCGTGGATGTAAAGCTCAGTTTATCTTTTCTATTATGGCTATTAGGTTATGTAGTGGGATTATGTACTTTCATTTTTATCAGGATGGATATTATGTACTTGACTCTTATTTATGGTTTTGGTGTAACCAAACATGTTTTACTTTCCGCTGAAATGAAATGATGTTTTAAATTCTCAAGTATTACTTATATCTGTCTTGTTGTAATTTTTCTGTTCTATATTCACTTAAAATACTCCACCGATGTTATGGCATTCCCTTAGTGAGTGACCGTAGCGGGTGTGGGGTGTTACAAGAACCAACATCAACATCATCATCAGAGCAGCGGAAATTCAAATACAGCTTGTTACAACTTTAAACTGACTCTAAAGAAAAAGAAAGCTAAAGTAGAAGATGCACTACTAATGCTCAAGCAGTGATCTTTAACAACACAGGGATAATACTATATGTATAATACGTGGAAGCCTCCTGCTTTGATCCGTATTAGCTACCCGTGCATACCCAGCTAACCTGTCTCTAGTCTGCTCGTGAGAGCACCCAGAGTAATAAGAAGAGACATAAAACTCTGAGTCAGAAAAAAAGTCTGGTATGAGCGATAAGCAACTAAATAGAACAATAACAGGTATACTAAACCATACCTGAACCTGGACCTGCAACCAAAGAGTTAGCACTACATACCGTACAATACTCTACGGTGCCACTGAACAGATGGTGTAAAGATAACGGGGGTGGGGGTGTATATGTCATAATGATGGCAAACAAATCAGGCATAGCAACCATCCTCACATCTCTCACTCAGTGCGTAAAGCATACGATGTCCACCACTGTCAATCACTAGACCCATCAAAGTAGTGACGGAGTTCGACTTGTACAACTACTGCTACTACCAAGCTTACCACATGGAGTCATGACCAAATCTTACAAATGACCCCACTTCATTGGTCCATAGCTCTTTAGTCGTACCTAGGTCACTGTGGCCCTGAATCCGTTCACGTACTCCCTACACATAGTGTTTCAAAGTTACGGACATCGACAACCCCTTTGCACACATCCCGCAGTGAAGCCCAATCATGAAGCTCACTCATTGGTTCCCAACTGGATCCTGAGTCAAAGCTCCTCATTTATACTTCCTTTGCATCTCGGGTTTTGGTCGAATTGGAGTTGGTCTTCAAAAGAGTTGTCACGATAGTCGTCGCGTAGTAGAGATGGAAGTTCAATTCGGTTCGGTCCAATCTGCTTCAGTCGGTTCGGTTCGGCTACATCATCCCCAGGCTTCCCGTTCGGTTCGGTGCTCCACTTCATTATGGTTCGGTTCAGATTCAACTCCGCATTGCGGTTCGGTTCGGGTCCACCTCCTCCATGCGGTTCGGTTCGGGTCCAATCTGCTTTAGCTTGTTTACTCCGATCCGATCCCCCCGTTCCATTCTGATCCGATCCAATCCTCAACCCAACTCCAACCCTTTTTCCCGTGGCCTTCCTTCTTGCCAAGCCCTCATTCCTGTACTAGGTTCCGATCCGGTTCGGTATTCTGCTCAGCTCCCCAGTCCGACCCGAGCCCCCTAACCCGATCCAATTCGAAACCCTGCACAACTTCCTGCAACTTTTCCAGCAACTGTTTACGCCATACGACGGCATTTTCAACCACTCTAACTCTTCTAATCAATCACAAATCATATCATACAGTCATAGCAACATAGCAAACTAACCACAAACACCAAAACAATGAATTAACATGTCAAAACGGATCAAATATACCCAAAAACCCATATTTTCCCTTAAGCATGTTTAGGCAAAACTAATGGTATGATTAGTAAAACTTAATCAAATCAAACCAAATTTCTAACAGAGGTCTAAAACATTATTTAAGGATTTATAAATATTTTTCCAAAATTTATTAATGCATAAATTCGCTAATCTTCACTAATTATCCTTAATTAACCGTAAGTAGTGCAAAACTATGCCAATCACTCACCTTAGCCACAAATAAAACCCCAAAACTGAAATATTCTTCGATTTGGCGTTGTTCCCAATCTTACACAGCAGCTCTACCTCGATTCTCGTGCTAATCCGCCTTCATTTGATGTAGTTTAAGCCAAAACTTGATTAGAAAGTGATTAGAAGTTGATTTGAGTGTTGGAGGCCATTGTTAGGGTTCCAAGAATGAAAGTGGCAGCTGAAAAATGAAAATAAGATCGTTCTCTAACTGATTTCAGCCTCCTCATAACCCTAATCCCGAAATCCCCCATTGGCCTAGTTGCTAATCACCCGGTTAAGCCCAATTAAGCTGTTTTTCAGCATCTGAAACTTGTTTTAGCCATATCTCCCAAACGGTGAGTCCGTTTGGCTATTGTGACCACTCTACGGAAAGGTAAACCATCATCCGGAGCCAATGGAAGTGGTTTTAGGTCAAAACTCCTTTCCAATCAAAAGTTATGGCCAAAACAGTACCAGCTAGGGGCAAAACGGTCATTTAAAAATCGGCAAAAATCATGAGCATGTGAAATGACCCCTATAGTCGTCTCCCAAGGTTACATGACCATACGAATCCGTATGTGCAAGAAATAAATATTCTACGATCTTGCGATGCGTAGAATGCGGGTCGTTACAGCATATCTGAGTGGGGTGCTCCGGTGGTATTCGCAACTAAGGCGGATGGTTCGCTTCGCTTATGTGTAGACTATAGAGAGTTGAATAAACTCACTAAGAAGAACGGGCACCCACTTCGAAGGATAAATGATTTGTTTGACAAGCTTGTGGCCGCATCAGTTTCTCTCAGTTAGACTTGGCCATAGGGTTTCATCAGTTGAGGGTGGCTGAGGACAGCATAGACAAGACCGCTTTTAGGACTCTAGATGGTTTCTTTGAATGGCTCGTGATGCCTTTTGGGTTGACGAATGCACCCACCTATTTTGTTGATCTGATGAATAGTGTGTTTCTGGAAAGTTTGTCGTGGTCTTTGTTGATGACATCATAATTTTGCTCGAAGAGCGAGGAAGAGCATGCCTTACATATAAAGGAAGTTTTGAAAACTGTGCGTGTGCGTCAACTTAAGGCGAAATTCTCCAAATGCCATTTTTGGAGAAAAGAAGTGAGATTTCAAGGGCATGTAGTCTCTAAAGATGGGATAGCAGTAGAGCCCGCAAAAGTAGTTGCAGCTCAAAATTGGTAAATACCAAAGAATGCAACGGAGGTGAGAAGCTTCCTTGGATTGGCAGGCTATTATAGGAAGTTCATTAAGGACTTCGCGAAGATATCAACCCCAATCACCAGGCTGACGAAGAAGAATTTGACGTTTTCATGGTATATAGATTGTGATGTTGCTTTCCAACGATTGAAGAGGGCTCTGATAACAGCCTTAGTCTTGACTTTGCCCGATGGGAACAAAGTGTTTACAGTATACACTAATGCATGTGGTACAGGTCTTGGTGCGGTTCTGATGCAAGAGGGAAGGGTAGTATGTTGTGGAGGTAGACAGTTAAGGGTTCATTAGAAGAACTACCCTACCCATGACTTAGAGCTAGTTGTCGTAGTATTCACACTTAATACTTGGCGCCATTATTTGCTTGGACAGAAGTTCGAGTTGTACATCGATCATAAATCTCTCAAGTACTTGTTCTCGCAGAAGGATCTTAATTTAAGGCAACAAAGGTGGATGGAGTTCCTAGCGTCTTATGACTTCGAGATTGCTTATACCCCTGGCAAGGGTAATGTGGTGGCAGACGGACTCAGTATGCAGAGGATGGCCTTAAGTCCTTTGTTTGTGGAGAGGAAAAGCTTGGAGTTTATATCGACTTTTGATTTTAGACCCTCCACCGAGTTTTTGCTTGGCTTACTACATCACTGGAGGTGCGACCTACACTTATGGATCAGATAGGAGCTTCACAGCGAGAGGATCCATAGATTTTAGACATCTTGGATATGCTCATAAAAGGGGAGAGTTCTAGTCACCTCAGTAGATACTCCACAGACGATAGAGGGTGGTTGCGACAAGATGGAAGGCTTTGTGTTCCCCAAGTTTGGAGTTTGTTGAAGACAGACCTAGAGGAAGCCCATCATTCTAAGATGACTATTCATCCAGGCGGTGATAAGATATATCGTGATATGAAGACGTTTTTCTTTTGGGCTGGGATGAAGAAAGATGTGGCGGAGTTTGTTTCTCAATATTTGATTTTCCAGCAAGTAAAAGCTGAGCAAAAGAAGCCTGGTGGTTACTTCATTCTTTGGAGGTCCCACAGTGGAAGTGGGAGAGCGTCTCTTTGGATTTCATAGATGGTTTGCCTAGATCAAGAAAAGGAAACACCAGTATGTGGGTTGTAGCAGAAAGACTTACTAAGAGCACTCATTTCATCCCAGATAATAGTAAGAGGACGGCGGCACGGCTGGCAGCAGTTTACATTCGTGAGATAATTCGTCTTCATGGAGTACTTTCCAGTATCGTAAGTGATCGTGACCTCATTTTCACCAGTGAATTTTGGAGGAGCTTGGATGAAGCATTAGGTACATAGCTGTGTTTGAGCACCCCTTATCACCCTCAGACTGATGGATAGACGGAAAGGGTGAGTAGAATTCTTGAGGATCTTTTAAGACTGTGTATCCTAGATTTTGGAGGGACTTGGGAAGAGCATCTTCCTTTAGTAGAGTTCACCTATAACAACAGTTATCAAGATATCATTGGCATGGCACCTTTCGAAGTATTGTACGGACAACCCTGTAGATCACCAACTTGTTGGTGGGAATCTACAGAAAGACTTCTATTTGGACTGGATACGGTTAGAGAAACTTCCAAAAAGATTGATCTTATTAGACAACGAATGAAGACAGCTCAGGATAGACAGAAGTCCTACACAGACAAGAGAAGGACTGACATTGAATTTGAGGGGAGAGACATGGTTTTCATTAAGGTATCACCATTAAGAAATGTAGTTCGCTTTGGATCTATAGGGAAATTGTCACTAAGATTTGTAGGGCCATTTCCCATAACAGAAAGGATCGGTCAAATGTACAGAGTAAAGCTACCAGAGAGACTTTTTGGCGTTCATGATGTTTTCTACATTTCTCATTTGCGGAAGTGCTTGCATGATACCATAGAAGTAGTTGAGCTGAGTATTCTTGAGGAAGTAGAGGTGGAATGGGCGGTAACAGTTAGGCGAGTTCTTACCCGTATTCTTGGATTAGATGTTAAGAAGCTATGCAACTAAGAAGTCAAGTTGATGAAAGTTCAATGGGAAGACAACCAAAAGGATTCAACTTGGGAGAACAAAGACAAGATTTGTGCTTCGTACCCTTTTCTTCTCAAGGATATGTTCTTAACTTCCTTTCCAAAGCTTTTATTCATGCTTGTTTCTATCATTTAAGTATATCCTATCAATTGAATTTTCGACCTTTAGGTAGGAATCCGATGAATGAAAACATGTGTTTGAGACATGTTATGTTCGATGGATACAAGTGGATGCAAGTGTTTGCTAGTGGTTGCTCATGGATGCATATACACACACATTAGGCACTAGATCGGCTCAATCACTCTCATACTGCATATGAATGTGTGTGCATTTTTCTTCTTTTTATGGATGGAAATGGATGTATCATCATATGGATGTTGCATTTGGATGAATGATTATGCACATATATAGAACTTACATGTTATAATAGGATTATTTGCATACATGATGGATTCATGGCACTAACATACATTGCATTAAGGAGATCGACCGAATCAGTAGACCGCCTGATCTTTCGCATTAGTATTGAGACATATACACACACCTTTGCATATTTTTATATAAGCATTAGAAGCCTTTAAGGACAATGGATGCCTATGATTGGTGGATGAGTAGATGGGTGATGGATGTTAGGATATACATTCTTCTTAACTTAGAGATTTCGGGGACGAAATCCTTTGAGTAGGGGAGAATGTAACACCTCGTAATTTTAACAACACTAAAGATGATAACGTAAAGAATACTTGATTAAATATTCAGAATTAAGTGAAAGGATTGCGCCATTGCGTTCATCTCGGAATTCTGGTCAAAATAGACACCTGGTTTACGTAAAACGGACACCGTATGAAGAAGTTATTAAGGCTTGAAGTTTGTATAAGAATAAGAAGAATACATATAAACATATAATCCAGAATTCAAAACAGTTAAAAATTCACGTAGTAAAGGGGAGCGAGAAAGTTCCCGCCCAGGGGTGTCGACCCCATCAAGGGCGTGTCGACCCCTGGGTCGACACACCAAGGGGGGTCGACCCTCTCACGGCAGATCTGGGAAGAATTCTTCCGGCTGAATGTGGAATTCTTTCTTGACTTGGTTCGTTGGCTTTAGACTATAAATAAGACCCCATTTCTCTTGTTTCTCCACACCTAAAACAATGGAGAACTAGATGTTGCCTCTGCCCAAATTAAATCAAGTCTTTTCTTCTTCAACAATCAACTAGAGTTATTCAAGTTTAGAGATATGTGATTCAACATCTGCAATCCCTCTTCCATTTCTTAGATCCAATCACAGTGAGTCTATGTTAATTTTAGATCTAAATACTTAAAAGTTAATCTTGACATGACTATAACTTGGATCTAAGCCTGTGACTATTTGAATCATATCAGATCTGCTATAACCTGTGTATTTAAGTTATTATGACATGATTATGAACTAGATATAAGCTTGTACCTATTTATCATGTCAGATCTTCCATTGTTAGTTGATCTAATTCATTGCTAAGATCTCGTCATGCCTGTTTATGATGTCCCTATTATGTTAGAATCAGTTCTATTATCACATGTTCATCAGATATGTTCCTATATGCCTATCTTGTCATTATGCCCAACTTTTTCACTGTATTTTTATTAGTTGTTATGCCTATTTCTGCCATTATATGTCAGTCTTGTTATTATGATCATTTCTGTCCTCTTCCCTTCTTCTTTTCCCTTTAATTTTTATATAGCCAGGCTACCTTGGAGCCTAAGCATGCCGCTGAAACATGCGAACACGTAAAAATTGGGAACGAGGGGAAAACGTAAAATTGGGGCATAACTTGTATTGGGAAATTTGGGCATAAATTGAATGTAATACATGAATGTGGATTTGGGGCATAAATCGCAATTATGATTAGAAACCTTAATTTGGGGCATATGGATCATTATGAACATAACTTGGGAAAGGGGCATGAAAACCTATAATGACATAGAAATAATTGGTCAATAATTGAAATTCCTAGAATTACAGTAATTAGAAACTGTAGCTGCGCTTAGGCACGAGATTAGATTACACTTGTGGTGGAAGTCTACCTAGAACCGACTGGCATATCCAGCGACCACAAGTGGTAAATCTAATGTGAGGGGTCTAAATGCATAAACACGTGACGTGCTAAGACATGAGGTTAGGCCCGACTTATGGAAGAAGTCTGCCCGGAACCGCCCGGCATATCCAGCATCCACAAGTTGTAGGCTTAATGTGGAAGGTCTAGCTCATTATAACCATAAATGAATATATGAAAATAAAAATGAATACTTAACCTGGTTGAATCCACAGGGATTGTATGAACATATTAACTTGAGTTGGGGTTAAGTAAAATTGTATGAAACAGTGGGAGGGTTAAGTATTTCTTGGGTTGGTGTGTAATATTTATATATAGGCCCACAAACTTAACCTATGGGGTTATGCAATCTTTTACTCTGGTATGGCATAACCTATGGAAAACCTAATGGGGATGCAAGCGTAGGGGGAAGCTTGTATCATCTTGTGTGTGGGACCCGTTTCAGTCAGTAACCCATATATAAGTATCAAACGAGTACTCCGAACTTGGTCGGAGTTGGGACACGCTTACTGTGCTGATTGTAAGGGATCCAAACGAAGGGGTGGTGTGGGCGGCGTGTTCCGACAGGGTCATGTGCATGCATGGGTCCGACAAAGGAGGTTTAGACATCGTGACATCAGTAGATATGGTTGTGCACATCCTGAAAACGAAGGGTTGCCACTTTAGGAAGTGATACATTGTACTGTAGGGCCAGAACAGGGTACCTACGGTGTAGGGAGCCGATCGATTGGGGTAGTAATTAGGGTACATCTAGACTCTGGTATGTTTAGGAGCCCGTTATTATCCTTAGGGGTAACTCCGGTATGTTGGGATGCCTGTTGATTGTATGGGGTTAAACCTCTCACTAGAAGTACGCCTAAGTCTACCATATTATAGTTGTTGGGATCATCTCATTTTGGTTATACTAGTATTGGTGCAGAGAGAGAGAGAGAGAGAGAGAAAGTAGAGAGAAGCGCAATATATTCTATCATGTTTACCTTGTCATACCTGCCTTTTATGATGTTATATCTCTTATCCACATTATATGTCCGTCATGATATTTTTACTTATTAATATGCTAAAAGTAACTAGACTCGCCAGACTTTATGTCTAACCCATTTTGTTTCCTTTTCTTTCACTTCCGTCTCCCCCCTCCCCAAAGGTTCTCAGGGTGGGAATACTCAAGCTTGATCAGGATTCTGCTTTCATCTTGCTTAGAGCTGCTTAGATGTACTGCTTGATTTCATACCTCTCTGTTATGGCTATGTTTCTGGGATTATGCTTCTTTTATTATTGTACTCTGATGTTTTAAGTACATGGCAGAAGTTTCAATGATGTATTGGGTTTTATGCATTTCAGACATATAATATAACCATGTTTTGAACTACGATGTTTTCTGCTTAATAAAATTTTAAATTCTGCTACTATTTTATATTTGTCTTGTAATGTTTCTGTTTCTGTTTACCTATAACGCTTCACGAAACTTAATGCATTCTCTTAATGAGTGACATTAACGGACGCATGGTGTCACATCCTTCGAGTCTTGGGAACTACATCAAAGAAGGAGGTTCAGCCTTAACAATAACATCGTCGTTCGCTCTAATGCTCAAACGACAACGACAACGAAAATGGAAATGGTGATAGAACCACCGTCACTTACAACGGGGGAATGCGGTACTGTGATCGCTCCCGATTGGTTATCAATGATGAACCGGGTACGATTAACTGACCCCCTCCTCGACAAAACCCAACTGTTGCCATCTAGAACTTGGGGACACACTCACGGCTACCCAGCAGGCCCAAGTCCCTCAGAATCAGAATGTACACCAGCCCGCTCAACCTCACCAACCATACTAAAACAAGCCATCGATGTTGATGACATGGAAGAGTACGAGCCCGATGCATAACAGAAGGCATCCACGGAACAAAACTCCCAAAGTTCCCAAAACCAGTGGATCCCGCCAGAGGATGTCCAACCGACATATCTCCCCGACATGGTCCGAAGGATCATGAGAGATATGCGGGTTGTAACGACCTGACTTTTTGCTCGGTTTTCGCCAGTAATTAAACCAACTTAAACTGTTCACAAAGACAGATTGTTAGGGGAACTTACACATTTTCACAAAATAAAAGGAACTTTTCCATTATCATTAAAATAATATTACATCAGAGTTATAAGAGGTACATCAGAATACATCGGTTACACAGCGGAAAAGATACTAAACTCAGCGGAAGAATGCGAACGCTCCAAACATAATAGCTCCAGTTAAACCAGAATCATGTTCCAACTAACTCTAAGGCTAAATCTGCGAACTAAACTACTAGGCTGCCCATGTAAAAATTATGGGCACCCAGAGTTTAGGTGTGAGAACAATAAACTCCACATCAGTCATGGGACTGCTGTGAGAACTCAAAACGGTTGTCTTTAGGGTTTATTTTAAAGTTAGGTAATTCATTGGACCACGCCGCCAATGCGGAACGGGTTTACTCCATGTGAATAGCAGTGCATAGAAATCCGCAATAATTTTTTGAAGAAAATGAAGCTATCATAAGTTCGTCCCACATCACACAATGCAAGCGCACACCAAATGGGTGAGTTTTACCTTATGATAACCAAAAATGCCTTAATACGTGAAAACCCTCTTTTACTACTATATATAGTGTGAAAAACCTTTTCGCAAATAAATGTATTAATCTTAGCAAGCACAATGCCACATCCCATTATACTGACAATCCTGCCGGTAACCAGTCGTACGGGCTCGTAGTGGAGAATGGGTTTCGAACATGATGGTTCTTGGTACGAAAGATCATTCGTGGGCTCATAAACTTTCATGCGCGCATCATCCCAGTACTCGCGGATAACGTCCAGACTTGGACTCCGTTATACTAACCCACCATACATGAATCAGAGTACCCAACAAATAGCGTCTCAGACTGGGGACTTCGCAGTACCCTTTCATCATCACATCCCGGTGCACCGAACATACGAAACGAATATAAAAATCTGACCACCAGTTTACCATCAATCCGAGGTGTGAGGTTCGTCGAGGTCACGATATACACAAAGTTACACATAAATAAGCCATGCTTTGATCATCCATAGCTCATCACATAACTTAAGTATGCCACATTGTCCATTCACTACGCATCACTGATTTCTATCAATATATAACCTGTAAGCTCATACTTCTTAGACAAGGGTGTTAAGCAAGAGAATAAATTCTCCGCCACCAAGCAAATATATATTAATAAAGATCAGATCTACGCGGTCAATTACAATGTCAGATACACAATCCCTACATGTCCGTATTAGGTCCGAACGAAACAACAATCCGGAATTCCTTCACATACGTTCGGGCTTCTTGCCACTTAGTTGATATATAAAATCCATCCGCGAATGGGAGCCAGCCATTCGAGACATTCAGCAAGTCGCCCTTACGACACGAAGGGTCCCGGTCTTCAATGTTGCTTCCAATGTCTTCAGTTGCTCCACAACGTCGTATTATTACTTGGAATGGTATTCAGACATAATTCCGATTCCGGTCTTTCCAAATAATAAGCACAATTAAAAACACAATCATGGAACACACAGGCTTTCTACCAAATCTCCTTCCATTTTGGATTTCGTTAAATTAAACTTCTTTAAATCTATTCTCAAATTATATTTAACAAAATCCATATTTAACCCTTCTTCATTAAAACGCATCCCTTAAATCCAAGATAATCTAACCCCAAAGCCTTAATTAATTTTCCGTTTGATAACTCGTTATCAAAAATCCAGTTTCCTTTGAAAACCCTTACCCCACATTTCAACCCTGGTTTCCAATTAAATTGATTTTCCAACATTCCATTCTTTAATCTTAACTAAAAGATTATACTTTCTTTCCAATTCCTCACTTTTAATTTCCTCAAATCAAAGATCTGATTAAATCCTCAAATTACGATATGAATTTCCATAACTCAATCTCATTGGGTTTCAAGAATGATATTATTGAAGATATGATTCACGACAAAACTCAAATCAATTGATATTGAACATAAGTTACACAGAAATTGCATCTACTTATATTCGATATCAATTCTCATAATCAACGAATACTATAAGTGGAATAATGATATAATAATATCTTCAAATTCCTCAAATAGTGTACATTTACACCACAGAATTTCATATCAAACATCCGAAGATTATTTCTATCCAACTTATCCCAGTCAACTTAGGAAACTCGTATCTTAATTAAAAGATTTATTCAACTCTTTGACATTAGATCGGGATAGAAATACCATCAACTTATACTTAATATTAATCTCGATATCCAACTCACACTATTAGCAGAATAATGGTGAATTACCTTTTAAATTCCTCCAATAGTAAGAGTCATCATCTACCGGATTAATATCAAACATCCGAAGATTTATCTCCAACCATATCCAATTACTAAAAACCCGTTTTAATATTAAATAAATCAATTTGAATTCCATATAAAGTATTTCCAATACTTTTGAACCTTTGAAAACATTCCTCAAATCATTTAAAAATGATTACTTGTAGTTTGGAAAATAGTTTGCGGGTAAAAAACTTCAAAATAGATTGTTTTCAAAGGAAGCGTTAAAATAGTGTTTTCAAAAGCGTTACAAAATAGTTATCTTAATTACTTTGATCAAAATATCGCTTTTCCTTGTCAAAACTTAAACTTTACAATTCAAAACATTTTTTACATAATTTATATTGATTTTACCTTTTTTTCCATATTTTTAGAAACATTAAAAAAATGGTTGTTTATGGTTATGGTCGATAACTTCTCTTACAACGATCTTTTCAAAAATAGTTTTAAACATAACTTGAAAATTATAACTCAAATTTAAAATCTGCTTTCCCTCATTTAAAATCTCTTGTTAATATAAATCAATTGTTTTTCGTTTCTTGGAAATCCGATTTAGATTGCAAAAGTTATAAGCATTTAAAGTTGCATCTAAAATACGTAAATTGCCGTTATGCAACAAGCTCTATTTTGACCATAATAACCATTATTCTACGATACTTCAAAATATCTTAGAAAACCATTATATCCTTATATAACCCTTTTAAAATCATTTGAATTTACTTTCCAAATTATTTTGGATCTAAAATTCAACTTTGATAAATTCCAATTCATTTCTAAATTCAAATAACTTCAAATTAACCTTCCCATTCGTCGGATCATTTTGGGATTGCCAGGGAGAGCAGGAAACTTTATTTCCAAACCCAAGCCTAGACACTATCCTCTCTGTCATCCTAAAATATTTTGGTATTTATTTATTTATTTAAAAGACTTTAACAATATATATGAATTCATACATATGGTCTTTTCCAATTATTAACCTTCAATTTCAATAATGATATTGCTTTTAATTATGAAGGTGATTTGTCGATCACCAATGTGATACTATAATTGTTGTTTCATAGTGTGTGCAAAACAACATCAACAACATTTAAACATCCATAGCAACCATCATCAACATGATTCAATAAATCATAATTGTGCACAAGCGTTATAACACTAACGCTTAATAGTGTGTGTTCTGAACTTTGCATCCATCATCCATCACAACAAATATCGATCATCATTAACCAATAACAATTCATCACTATATTTAAATTAGTCTAACTACTAATTATTAAATATATAAATCGTGGTTAAAGAGTTCTCACCTAACATCTTTCCAAATCTTCACAGTAGGCGAGCCTAGCTAAGCGAACCATCGGACAGTATTTCTCACCAAAATATATATAATATAATATACACTAATCTCTCTTTATACTATAAGAGGAGGAGAAGAATGATGAACTTTGCCAAGGTGGTGTCAGAAAAGAGGAAGACTTATATGCCATGGAAACCATGGCCATAAGCTTTAAGAAGAAGGTGGAAAGGAGGAAATGGAAATGAAATGGTAAAAAAATGGAGGAAGAGCCACCTTATATAGGAAAGGAGGAGTAAAGAGGTAAAGACACATAAGGGGGCAAGTGGCAATCATGCATGAAAGGGGGAATGCATAAAGACATGTGTCTTAACACTTGCCTTAAGAAGAAAAAAGAACTTTTGGTAGCACTTTCTTTTAAATGTTATGAAAACTAAAGGCAACACTTAATTCTAATGCTACTAATTCGTGTTGTGCTTTGACAAATCCGATCGAACGACAAATAGTATCAATAAATCCAAACTCATTAATAATCATTCTCATTTATAATTCAAGTAAAATCTATCATATAACTTATCAAAATTATTAAATACTCTTAACCAGATATATTTATATCAAATTCACATTCAAATTCAAATTAAGTAATAAAAAATCCAATTTTAAATTGGTTAAAAATCCTGGACCGTTACATTCACCCCCCTTAAAACTTTTCGTCCTCGAAAAGAAAAGGTAATCGTAACTACTTATTCGATAAATTCAAGATTAGAATTCTTTATACCAAAGCTCCATGTTCTCACATGTATTAATGGATAACCATATCTACATGTCTTCCTACGATAACCTCTAGTTACCTATTATATTTGATTCATCGTTTACTGGGCCAATCACTTATACTCAACCATATACTGCTTTCAAAAAAAATTCAGACTTATAAATTTTGCTCTTAGATCTTATCTTACAAATGCAAAGGTTATGAAACTTATTCCTTTTCAGTTTCCAAAATTTACTATTATTCGTTACACGAAAAACTTGATCATCTCCGAACTCAGCTTGTCTAAACGTTTCAGTTTAGGTAATTTCTTCTTACTATTCCCACTTGCCAAAATCCTTTAATCAAATTGTGAAACTTAATTCACAAGGTATTTATGCTTACTTAAACAGTTCCTTTTGTTGCCACAATATACTTTAGAACTTATCGACTTGTCCAAAATTGTCGATAATTCCATTCTTCCAATCTATACCCTTAATTAAATTCAATAACTTTTTCATTAGGATAGGATCTATTTGGATATATGGTAAAATATATTAAAAATATTTATAAAAGAAGTTATATTTTTTATATATAATTAACATCATATACATACATTTATTCATGCATCCAACTTTCCAGAGATAATTCCCTAGAGGTCAAAGAGCTTGCTCTAATTACATAATTCTTGCATTCCTTCTTCTTCACTTATGACGGCGGGTGGTGTTGCTTTAGCTGGTCTTTCTCCCTTCTTTAACTGACAATCCTGGACTACATCACTGATTTCTATCAAGATGGAGTTTGGTTCATGGGTTTCTTCTTTGTTTTAGGACATTTACGTAAAAAATGTCCTTTCTTCTTGCATTTGAAACAAATTATGTCTTCTCGAATGGTTTTCTTTTGTATGCTTTCTAGGCATAAAACAGCAAAATGTCCTTCTTGACTACATCTATAACAATAGATACCTTTGAATTTCCCCAATCTAAGTATTTCTTCCTTTTCTTTTCGATTATGAGCTTTCCTTTCTTGTTTTAGGGTCATCCACCATTCAGTACCTGATAAACCAAACTCCATCTTTGTTCCTATAAGGAAATTTTGTTGAAAAGTTCAGCTTACCCTCCACTTAATTTACTGGCTTATCCCTTACTAACAAGTTTACCTAGTATAATTCTTACAACCCAATCAAATTTTCACTTTTCTATTTAATTTCATATCAATTTACCAAACAATTTCAAACACTTATCTAAATGGAGTTAAGTATATATTGATGTTTTAATCGGAATCGTATAGTCATCCCACTTTCGAAACTTGAAAATACATACTGATGATGTTGCAGTCATCAACAGAATCATCTTCAAGTGACTTGAGTGTGATTCTATATCAATCTAGTATACTCAAGACTTCGTATATACGTTAGCTAGGCGTATATTCAAAATCTTCTTATACTCGATAGTCCAACCTCAACATTGAATACAATACTCAAATTCTAATTTTTAATTTCTAACCATATTGATTAGTTACCTTGACAAACTTCACCCAAGTTTATCGATATTTCGAAATCCCCAACAGTGAAATTAAATCCAAAAGGCATTTGTACTCGGATTGTTTTCCTGATCAGTTGAAGGGGCTTAATTACCATGCCGTAAGAAGTATTTTATGTGTAATTATAATCACAAAATGTAAACTTAACCTTAATCATCTGATTAAGTATCCAGGTTATAATTAACCATATATTTCCAAAATATTTTTGTTTCTTAAGTTAAAACTTTTCAAAACTCATTTCATATTTTCAAATACTCTCTCTCAAATATAATACTCCAAAATCTCATTCTAGGGCATTACTAACCCTATCTCTAATGAGATATATAACTCTGATGAATCTTTCCATTTGTTCAAATGTGTCGTACCCCATTGCTTTGTATAAAACAAAGCTCTGATACCAATATGTAACGACTCGACTTTTTGCTCGGTTTTTGCTGGTAATTAAACCAACTTAAACCGTTCACAAAGACGGATTGTAAGGGGCACTTACAAATTTGCACAAAATAAAAACAACTTTTCCGTTATAATTAAAATAATATTACATCAGAGCTACAAGAGGTATATCAGAGTACATCGGTTACACAGCAGAAAAGATAACTCAGCGGAAGAATGCTAATGCTCCAAACATAATAGCTCCAGTTAAACCAGAATCCTGCTCCAACTAACTCCAAGGCTAAATCTGCGAACCAAACTACTAGGATGCCCGTGTGA
This sequence comes from Allium sativum, assembly GCA_030737875.1. Lineage (NCBI taxonomy): Eukaryota > Viridiplantae > Streptophyta > Magnoliopsida > Asparagales > Amaryllidaceae > Allium > Allium sativum. The sequence goes on along the minus strand of CM060915.1, from coordinate 858,401,600 downwards.
AAATTATGGGCACCCAAAGTTTAGGTGTGGGAACAATAAACTCCAGGTCATTCATGGGACTGCTGTGAGAACTCAAAACAGTTGTCTTTAGGGTTTATTTTAAAGTTAGGTAATTCACCGGACCACGCCGCCAATGCGGAACGGGTTTACTCTATGTGAATACCAGTGCATAGAAATCCGCAACGACTTTTTGAAGAAAATGAAGCTATCATAAACTCGTCCCACATCACACAATGCAAATGCAAACCAAATGGGAGAGTTTTGCCTTATGCTAACCAAAAATGCCTTCATACGTGAAAATCCTCTTTTACTACTATATATATTGTGAAAAACCTTTACGCAAATAAATGTATTAATCCTAGCCAGCATAATGCCCCATCCCATTATACTGACAATCCTGCCGGTAACCAGCCGGCTATACAATCAAAACCGTTCGGGCTCGTAGTGGAGATTGGGTTTCGAACATGATGGTTCCTGGTACAAAAGATCATTTGTGGGCTCACAAACTTTCTTGCGTGCATCATTCCAGTACTCGCAGATAACGTCCAGACTCGGACTCCGTTATACTAACCCACCATACATGAATCAGAGTACCCAACAAATAGCATCCCAGACTGGGGACTTCGCAGTATCCTTTCATCATCACATCCTGGTGCACCGAACATACGAAACGAACATAAAAATCTGACCACCAGTTTACCATCAATCCGAGGTGTGAGGTTCGTCGAGGTCACGATATACACAAAGCTACGCTTAAATAAGCCATGCTTTGATCATCCATAGCTCATCACATAACTTAAGTATGCCACATTGTCCATTCACTATGCATCACTAATTTCTATCAATATATAACCTCTAAGCTCATACATCTTAGAGAAGGGTGTTAGGCAAGAGAATAAATTCTCCGCCACCAAGCAGATATATATTAATAAAGATTAGTGCTACGCAATCAATTACAATGTCAGACACACAATCCATACATGTCTGTTCTCGGTCCGAACGAAACAATAATCCGGAATTCCTTCACATACGTTCGGGCTTCTTGCCACTTAGCTGATATATAAAATCCATCTGCGAATGGGAGCCAGCCATTCGAGACATTTAGCAAGTCGCCCTTACGATACGAAGGGTCCCGGTCTTCAATAACGCCTCCAATGTCTTCAATTGCTCCACAACGTCGTATTATTACTTGGAATGGTTTTCAGACATAATTCCGATGCCGGTCTTTCCGAATAATAAACCCAATTAAAAACACAATCACGGAACACACAAGCTTTCTACCAAATCTCCTTCCATTTTGGATTTCGTTAAATTAAACTTCTTTAAATCTATTCTCAAATTATCTTTAACAAAATCCATATTTAACCCTTCTTCTTTAAGACACATCCCTTAAATCCAAGATAATCTAACCCCAAAGCCTTAATTAATTTTCCATTTGATAACTCATTATCAAAAATCCAGTTTCCTCTGAAAACCCTTACCCCACATTTCAACCCTAGTTTCCAATTAAATTGATTTTCCAACATTCCATTCTTTAATCTTAACTAAAAGATTATACTTTCTTTCCAATTCCTCCCTTTTAATTTCCTCAAATCAAAGATCTGATTAAATCCTCAAATTACGATATGAATTTCCATAACTCAACCTCATTGGGTTTCAAGAATGATATTATTGAAGATATGATTCACGACAAAACCCAAATCAATTGATATTGAACATATGTTACATAGAAATTGTATCTACTTATATTCGATATCAATTCTCATAATCAACGAATACCATAAGTAGAATAATGATATAATAATAACTTCCAAATTCCTCAAATAATATACATTTAGACCACAGAATTTCATATCAAATATTTGAAGATTATTTCTATCCAGCTTATCCCAGTCAACTTAGCAAACTCGTATCTTAATTAAAAGATTTATTCAACTTTTTGACATTAGATCTGGATAGAAATACCATCAACTTATACTTAATATTAATCTCGATATCCAACTCACACTATAAGCGGAATTATGGTGAACTACCTTTTAAATTCCTCCAATAGTAAAAGTCATCATCTACCGGATTGATATCAAACATCCGAGGATTTATCTCCAACCATATCCAATTACTAAAAACTCATTTTAATATTAAATAAATCAATTTGAATTCCATATTAAGTATTTAGAATACTTTTGAACCTTTGAAAACATTCCACAAATCATTTAAAAATGATAACTTGTAGTTCGAAAAATAGTTTGCGGGTTAAAAACTTCAAAATAGATTGTTTTCGAAGAAAGTGTTACAATAGTGTTTTCAAAAGCGTTACAAAACAGTTATCTTAATTACTTCGATCAATATATTGCATTTCTTAGTCAAAACTTAAACTTTACAATTCAAAACATTTTTTACATGATTTATAATGATTTTACCATTTTTTCATATTTTTAGAACATTAAAAAATGGCTGTTTATGGTTATGGTCGATAACTTCTCTTACAACGATCTTTTCAAAAATGGTTTTAAGCATAACTAGAAAATTATACTCGAATTTAAAATCTGCTTTCACTCATTTAAAAGCTCTTGTTAATATAAATCAGTTGTTTTTCATTTCTTGGAAATCCGATTTAGATTGCAAAAGTTATAAGCGTTTAAAGTTGCATCTAAAATACGTAAATTGTCGTTATGCAACAAGCTCTATTTTCACCATAATAACCATTATTCTACGATACTTCAAAATATCTTAGAAAACCATTATATTCTTATATAACCCTTTTAAAATCATTTAAAATTACTTTCCAAATTATTTTGGATCTAAAATTCAACTTTCATAAATTCCAATTCATTTCTAAATTCAAATAACTTCAAAATAACCTTCCCATTCGTCGGATCAGATAGGGATAGCCAGGGAGAGCAGGAAAATTTATTTCCAAACCCAAGCCTAGACACTATCCTCTATGTCATTCTAAAATGTTCTGGTATTTATTTATTCATTTAAAGGACTTTAACAATATATATGAATTCATACATATGGTCTTTTCCAATTATTAACCTTCCATTTCAATAATGATATTGCTTTTAATTATGAAGGAGATTTGTCAATCACCAAGGTGGCACCATAATTGTTGTGTCATAGTATGTGCAAAACAACATCAACAACCATTTAAACATCCATAGCAACCATCATCAACATGATTCAATAAATCATAATTGTGCACAAGCGTTATAACACTAACGCTTAATAGTGTGTGTTCTGAACTTTGCATCCATCATCCATCACAACAAATATCGATCATCATTAACCAATAATAATTCATCACTATATTTAAATTAGTCTAGCTACTAATTAAATATATAAACCGTGATTAAAGAGTTCTCACCTAACAGCTTTCCAAATCTTCACGGTAGGCGAGCCTAGCTAAGCGAACTGTCGGACATTATTTCAGCGCAATGTCTTCTTTACCAAAATATATATAATATAATATACATTAATCTCTTTTTATATTATAAGAGGAGGAGAAGAATGAAGAACTTTGGCAAGGTGGTGGTGGAAAAGAGGAAGACTAATGCCATGGAAACCATGGCCATAAGCTTTAAGAAGGTGGAAAGGAGGAAATGGAATGGTAAAAAATGGAGAAAGAGCCTCCTTATATCGGAAAGGAGTAAGGTGGTAAAAGACACATAAGGGGGCAAGTGGCAATCATGCATGAAAGGGAGCATGCATAAAGACATGTGTCTTAACACTTGTCTTAAGAAGAAAAAAGAACTTTTGGTAGCACTTTCTTTTAAATGTTATGAAAACTAAAAGCAACACTTAATTCTAACACTACTAATTCAAATTAAGTAATAAAAATTCCAATTTTAAATTGGTTAAAAATCCTGGATCGTTACATTCACCCACCCTTAAAACTTTTCGTCCTCGAAAAGCAAAGGGATTCGTAACTACTTATTCGACAAATTCAAGATTAAAATTCTTTATACCAAAGCTCCATGTTCTCACATGTACTAAGGGATAACCATATATACATGTCCTTCTACGATAACCTCCAGTTACCTATTATATTCGATTCATCATTTACTGGGCCAATTACTTATACTCAACCATTTACTGCTTTCAAAAAAAATTCAGACTTATAAATTATGCTCTTAGATCTTATATTACAAATGCAAAGGTTATGAAACTTATTCCTTTTCAGTTTCCAAAATTTACTATTATTCGTTACACGAAAAACTTGATCATCTCCGAACTCAGCTTGTCTAAACGTTTCAGTTTAGGTAATTTCTTCTTACTATTCCCGCTTGCTAAAATCCTTTAATCAAATTGTGAAACTTAATTCATAAGGTATTTATGCTTACTTAAACAGTTCCTTTTGTTTCCATAATATAATTTAGAAATTATCGATTTTTCCAAAATCGTCAATAATTCCAATCTTCCTATTTATACCCTTAGTAAAATTCAATAACTTTTTCATTAGAATAGGATCTATTTGGATATATGATAGAATATATTAAAAAGATTTATAAAAGAAGTTATAATTTTTTATATATAATTAACGTTATATACATACATTTATTCATGCATCCAACTTTCCAGAGATAATTCCCCAGGGATCAAAGAGCTTGCTGTGATTACATAATTCTTGCATTCCTTCTTCTTCACTTATGACGCCGAGTGGTGTTGCTTTAGTTGGTCTTTCTCCCTTCTTTAACTGACAATCCGGGACTACATGCCCGACTTTTCTGCATCGATAACACTTCTTTTCTTTTGTTAGGCTCATGGGTTTCTTCTTTGTTTTAGGACACTTACGTATAAAATGTCCTTTCTTCTTGCATTTGAAACAAATTATGTCTTCTCGAATGATTTTCTTTTGTATTCTTTCTGGGCATAAACCAGCAAAATGTCCTTCTTGACTACATCTATAATAATAGATACCTTTGAATTTCCCCAATCTAAGGCTTTCTTCCTTTTCTTTTAAATTATGAGTTTTCCTTTCTTGTTTTAGGGTCATCCACCATTCAGTACCTGATAAACCAAACTCCATCTTTGTTCCTATAAGGATTTTTTTTGAAGAGTTCAGCTTACCCTCCACTTAATTTACTGGCTTATCCCTTACTAACAAGTTTACCTGGTATAATTCTTACAACCCAATTAAATTTTCACTTTTCTATTTAATTTCATATCAATTTACCAAACAATTTCAAACACTTATCTAAATGGATTTAAGTATATATTGATATTTTAATCGGAATAATATAGTCATCCCACTTTTGAAACTCGAAAATACATACTGATGATGTTGCATTCATCAACAGAATCATCTTCAAGTGACTTGAGTGTGATTCTATATCAATCTAGTATACTCAAGAATTCGTGTATACGTTACCTAGGCGTATATTCAAAATCTTCTTATACTCGATAGTCCAACCTCAACATCGAAGACAATACTCAAATTATAATTTTTAATTTCTAACCATATTGATTAGTTACCTTAACAAACTTGACCCAAGTTTATCAATATTTCGAAATCCCTAATTGTGAAATTAAATCCAAAAGGCATTTGTACTCAGATCGTTTTCCTGATCAGTGGAAGGGGCTTAATTACCATTCCATAAGAAGTATTTTATGTGTAATTATAATCATAAAATGTAAACTTAACCTTAATCATTTGATTAAGTATCCAGGTTATAACTAACCATATATTTCCAAAATATGTTTGTTTCTTAAATTAAAACTTTTCAAAACTCATTTCATATTTTCAAATATGCTCTCTCAAATATAATACTCCAAAATCTCATTCTAAGGCATTACTAACCCTACCTCTAATGAGATATATGACTCTGATGAGTCTTTGCATTTGTTCAAATGTGTCGCACCCCATTGCTTTGTATGAACCAGAGCTCTGATACCACTATGTAACGACCCAACTTTTTGCTCAGTTTTCGCTGGTAATTAAACCAACTTAAACCGTTCACAAAGACGGATTGTTAGGGGCACTTACACGTTTGCACAAAATAAATAAATAAAATTTCGTTATCATTAAAATAATATTACATCAGAGTTACAAGAGGTATATCAGAGTACATCGGTTACATAGCGGAAAAGATAATAAACTCAACGGAAGAATGCGAATACTCCAAACATAATAGCTCCAGTTAAACCAGAATCCTACTCCAACTAACTCCAAGGCTAAATTTGCGAACCAAACTACTAGGCTGCCCATGTAAAAATTATGGACACCCAGAGTTTAGGTGTGGGAACAATAAACTCCAGGTCAGTCATGGGATTAGTGTGAGAACTCAAAACAGTTGTCTTTAGGGATTATTTTAAAGTTAGGTAATTCACCGGACCACGCCGCCAATGCGGAACGAGTTTACTCCATGTGAATACCAGTGCATAGAAATCTGCAGTGACTTTTTGAAGAAAATGAAGCTATCATTAGCTCGTCCCACATCACACAATGCAAGCGCACACCAAATGGGCGAGTTTTGCCTTATGATAACCAAAAATGCCTTCATACACGAAAATCCTCTTTTACTACTATATACAGTGTGAAAAACCTTTTCGCAAATAAATGTATTAATCCTAGCTAGCATAATGCCCCATCCCATTATACTGACAATCCTGCCGGTAACCAGCCGGCTATACAATCAAAACCGTACGGGCTTGTAGTGGAGATTGGGTTTTGAACTTGATGGTTCCTGGTACGAAAGATCATTCGTGGGCTCACAAACTTTCTTACGTGCATCATCCCAGTACTCGTGGATAACGTCCAGACTCGGACTCCGTTATACTAACCCACCACACATGAAGCAAAGTACTCAACAAATAGCATCCTAGACTGGGGACTTCGCATTACCCTTTCATCATCACATCCTGGTGCACCGAACATACGAAACGAACATAAAAAATCTGACCACCAGTTTACCATCAATCCGGGGCATGAGGTTCATCGAGGTCACGATATACACAAAGCTACGCTTAAATATGCCATGCTTTGATCATCCATAGCTCATCACATAACATAAGTATGCCACAATGTCCATTCACTGCGCATCACTGATTTCTACCAATATATAACCTCTAAGCTCATACGTCTTAGAGAAGGGTGTTAAGCAAGAGAATAAATTCTCCACCACCAAGCAGATATATATTAAAAAAGATCAGTGCTACGCAGTCAATTACAATGTCAGACACACAATCAATACATGTATGTTTTAGGTCCGAACGAAACAACAATCCGGAATTCCGTCACATACGTTCGGGCTTCTTCCCACTTAGCTGATATATAAAATCCATCTGCGAATCGGAGCCAGCCATTCGAGACATTCAGCTAGTCGCCCTTACGACACGAAGGGTCCCGATCTTCAATGTCGCCTCCAATGTCTTCAATTGTTCCACAACGTCGTATTATAACTTGGAATGGTTTTCAGACATAATTCTGATCCCGGTCTTTCCAAATAATAAGCTCAATTAAAAACACAATCACGGAACACACAGGCTTTCTACCAAATCTCCATCCATTTTGGATTTCGTTAAATTAAACTTCTTTAAATCTATTCACAAATTATCTTTAACAAAATCCATATTTAACCATTCTTCTTTAAAACACATCCCTTAAATCCAAGATAATCTAACCCCAAAGCCTTAATTAATTTTCCGTTTGATAACTTGTTATCAAAAATCCAGTTTCCTTCGAAAACCCTTACCCCACACTTCAACCCTAGTTTCCAATTAAATTGATTTTCCAACATTCAATTCTTTAATCTTAACTAAAAGATTATACTTTCTTTCCAATTCCTCACTTTTAATTTCCTCAAATCAAAGATCTGATTAAATCCTCAAATTACGATATGAATTTCCATAACTCAATCTCATTGGGTTTCAAGAATGATATTATTGAAGATATGATTCACGACAAAACCAAAATCAATTGATATTGAACATAAGTTACACAGAAATTGTATCTACTTATATTCGATATCAATTCTCATAATCAACGAATAATATAAGTGGAATAACGATATAATAATGTCTTCCAAATTCCTCAAATAGTATACATTTACACCACAAAATTTCATATCAAATATCCGAAGATTATTTCTATCCAACTTATCCCAGTCACTTAGGAAACTCGTATCTTAATTAAAAGATTTATTCAACTCTTTAACATTAGATCTGGGTAGAAATACCATCAACTTATACTTAATATTAATCTCGATATCCAACTCACACTATAAGCAGAATAATGGTGAACTACCTTTAAATTCCTCCAATAGTAAGAGTCATCATCTACCGGATTAATATCAAACATTCGAAGATTTATCTCCAACCATATCCAATTACTAAAAACCCGTTTTAATATTAAATAAATCAATTTAAATTCAATATAAAGTATTTCCAATACTTTTGAACCTTTGAAAACATTCCACAAGTCATTTAAAAATAATTACTTGTAGTTCAGAAAATAGTTTGCGGTTTAAAAACTTCAAAATAGATTGTTTTCGAAGAAAGCGTTACAATAGTGTTTTCAAAAGCGTTACAAAACAGTTATCTTAATTACTTCGATCAAAATATCGCTTTTCTCAGTCAAAACTTAAACTTTACAATTCAAAACATTTTTTACATAATTTATAAATATTTTACCATTTTTTCATATTTTTAGAAACATTAAAAAATGGTTGTTTATTGTTATGGTCGATAACTTCTCTTACAATGATCTTTTCAAAAATGGATTTAAACATAACTTGAAAAATATAACTAGAATTTAAAATCTGCTTTCACTCGTTTAAAAGCTCTTGTTAATATAAATCAATTGTTTTTCGTTTCTTGGAAATCCGATTTAGATTGCAAGAGTTATAAGCGTTTAAAGTTGCATCTAAAATACGTAAATTGTCGTTATGCAACAAGCTCTATTTTGACCATAATAACCATTATTCTACGATACTTCAAAATATCTTAGAAAACCATTATATCCTTATATAACCCTTTTAAAATCATTTAAATTTACTTTCCAAATTATTTTGGATCTAAAATTCAACTTTCATAAATTCCAATTCATTCTAAATTCAAGTAACTTCAAACTAACCTTCCCATTCGTCGGATCAGTTAGGGATAGCTAGGGAGAGCAAGAGACTTTATTTCCAAACCCAGGCCTAGACACTATCCTCTCTGTCATCCTAGAATGTTCCGGTATTTATTTATTCATTTAAAGGACTTTAACAATATATATGAATTCATACATGTGGTCTTTTCCAATTATTAACCTTCAATTTCAATAATGATATTGCTTTTAATTATGATGGAGATTTGTCGATCACCAATGTGATACCATAATTGTTGTGTCATAGTGTGTGCAAAACAACATCAACAACCATTTAAACATCCATAGCAACCATCATCAACATGATTCAATAAATCATAATTGTGCACAAGCGTTATAACACTAACATTTAATAGTGTGTGTTCTAAACTTCGCATCCATCATCCATCACAACAAATATCAATCATCATTAACCAATAATAATTCATCACTATATTTAAATTAGTCTAGCTACTAATTAAATATATAAACTGTGGTTAAAGAGTTCTCACCTAATAGCTTTCCAAATCTTTACGGTAGGCGAGCCTAGCTAAGCGAACCGTCGGACATTATTTCAGTGCAACGTCTTCTTCACCAAAATATATATAATATAATATACACTAATATCTCTTTATATTATAAGAGGAGGAGAAAAATGACGAACTTTGGCAAGGTGGTGGTGGAAAAGAGGAAGACTTATGCCATGGAAACCATGGCCATAAGCTTTAAGAAGAAGGTGGAAAGGAGGAAATGAAAATGGAATGGTAAAAAATGGAGAAAGAGCCTCCTTATATAGGAAAGGAGGAGTAAGGAGGTAAAGACACAAAAGGGGGCAAGTGGCAATCATGCATGAAAGGGAGCATGCATAAAGACATGTGTCTTAACACTTGTCTTAAGAAGAAAAAGGAACTTTTGTTAGCACTTTCTTTTAAATGTTATGAAAACTAAAGGCAACACTTAATTCTAACACTACTAATTCGTTTTATGGTTTGACAAATCCGATCAAACGACAAATAGTATCAATAAATCCAACCTCATTAATAATCATTATCATTTATAATTCAAGTAAAATCTATCATATAACTTATCAAAATTATTAAATACTCTTAACCATATATATTTATATCAAATTCCAATTTAAATTCAAATTAAGTAATAAAAATTTCAATTTTAAATTGGTTAAAAATCCTGGATCATTACACGGGGGAACGCTAACGACTCGTGGGAAACCCACTTGTGGCGTTACCCCTTCACTAGGATCATGCACGAAGCCGAGTGGCCCTGACGCTTCAATAGGCCACAGATGGCACTTAATGATTGCATGACTGAGCCTTGTTCTTTCTTTAACTGCTATGAGTTGCAAATGGGCTCCAACCGTGTAGTGTCCTGAAATTCCGATACCATTTGAGATGACCAAATAACACAAGTTTAACCCAAATTGCACTGGAAACCAGAAAACTAATAGAAAGAAAACAGAGGGTGAGGATAGATAAGATAGAAACTTAGAATAGAAGAAGAAGAAGAACATACAACATCAAAGTAACGCGAATCTCATAGCGGAACGAACAATATATAACAGATACATAACTTTGAAATAAAACTAGTATATGTATACAGTAACATTATCAGAGTACAACACTTACAACATAGCGGAAATAACTATAGCTATATAATCCTGAAGCCTCCTGCTCCAAGCTCCTTCTAGTATATCTGTAAAAACCTAACTACTTGACTGCCCGTACAAAATTGGGCACCCAAGAGTTTAGGGAAAACAAAACAAATTAAACTCTGGGTTAGTCATGTGACTGGTGTGAGTAAACTCAAATCATTGATTTAACTTTCAAAAATCCTTTTTGAACCAAAGGATAATCGTAAGACCGATCCACACATAAACATGGATGGTTTTTACCTTACGATAACCCAAATATTTTTTCTAAATGATACTTGTCTGATATTATAATAATGTCTAGATCAAGTAAATAGAAATATAGAAGAAACGTTTTCATCTCACGTTCTACATATATAAGATACAATCAAAACCGTGGGCTCTTATTGGGGAATGGATTCCAACTATGACAAGGTACGGATCCACCTTCCGATCAGTGTACTCTAGAAGCGATACACTGGAGTTCAACAAGAACATCTTGTAACTCGGCCACACATGACCGTCCATTCATTTCGCTTGAATGTTCCGAATATATTATCACCTTATGGTTATTATACCATCATAACCGTTCTCGGTAGATACAGAAGCGAAAGAAGTAACAAATATGAATATTCTCTAGATGGTGACAATATACCCTACTTGGGTGCGACCCACTTAGCCATGTTGCCTGCCCAATTTCTGTCATTTCCCAATTGATGAGACTTGAGGTCATAATGTATCTTTTAACAGATCGCTCCTTCATTTACTTTGAATGCCACATCGTCATACCCATCAAATCACAAATTGATTTCCCCAAAAATACCACGGGTATAAGCTAAGAGAAACGAATTCCTCCGCCACCAACGTAAATACATTTGAAACGATCAACTTACGCGATCTATTAAATATACTCCGTCAGACATTCATCCATACAGGTCGTCCTGGGACTAGACAAACCGAAGGCACTATTCTGTAAACAGGACAGCCCTTGCATAACTCCATCTTCAATTATCTTCATCATATTTGATTCGCAAAGCTAATGCTATACGGAGTGGTTTTCAGATAATATAACTCATCCCGGTCTCCCCGTATTAACAAAGGAAATGGTCGAAATCTTTGATAGTCGGTGTAACACCCCACCTCTGCTAGGGTCACTCACAAAGGGAATGCACTAGCTTTGGTGGAGTATTATCAAGGTAAACATACACAGAAATATTACAAGACAGAACATAAATAAAACAGCGGAAGGAAAACCCAAATTTCATTGCTTTAAAATCTAGTAAGGTCTAAAGCCTTTTACATCAAAATGCTATTAAGTCAATTACATCGAAATCTGTCTTGCAATAATAAAGAAGCATAAATCCATAGTTATAAATCATTCCCCAATAAAGCAAAGCAAGCCATAGCCAAGAGAAATCCAAGCCATACATGAAAGAGCTTTGGAGCTTGGTAAGTTCCGAACTAAGCTGTATTCCCACCCTGCGAACCTTGGGGGGGAAACGGAAGAAAAAGAGGCGAAACAAAACGTGTCAGTCATAAAGACTGAGTAAGTCCTAGTGACTTTCAGCATAAAAACAGGTAAAGATAACATGGCATGAATAAACTGAAAGTAAACATAAGCATGATGACAAGATAAGCTACAGGAAAGATAACTAAGAATAACCTCATATGGTTTTTGTCAAGTATAACATCGCCAGGTTTCCATTCAAGATAACTAAGTATAATTTCGCAAGATTTCTATCAAGCATCGCAAGATTTCTCTGCTTTACCATTAAAATATTTCTATGATATCTATTTTCTCTGCACCAACCGTACTAGTATCCCAACCCGTGTCATGTGTTGACTATAAAATGATCCCTTGCCCAATGTCATGAAATGATCCATTACTTGGTCTCACGAAACGATCTATTAATCGATCGGCTCCCTACAAGTCCTATCTCGTTCATGTGTCTGTGTCATACGTCCCTATCACGAATGTAGTCACCTGTGCTAGGTCCACCATAGGGTGTATCAAGCCCTAGGGTGCCAACCACCGACACGAATCAAGCACGCACAGTGTAAACCTACTGTTGCCCAATGCCTGCTTTTTCAACTCCGGACTACGTGCACGACTGTAGTCCACCTGAACCTACAATGGCGCACCAACTCAGCCGTCGTTTTGATCGCTTACAATTAGCCCAGTAATCGTGCCCCACCCTGCCTAGTTCTAGGGTACCATGATACATCTAGTGGGTTACTGCTGAAAAGGACCGCGTAACTAGGGTTTCCGTCCAGCAGGTTTAGTGTTGTCATTTAAATTCGAGACTTAACCCCATTAGTCTAGCATGTCAAGTTGGTTAAGTGTGGTCATTCAAGTTCGTGACTTAACTCGTCAACGTGTCATGTCAAATTGGCCAAGTGTTGTCGTTCAAGTTCATGACTTAGCCCTACGAATCATGTGTCAAGTTGGTTAAGTATGTTCAAGCGGTTCGTGACTTAACCCTATCAAGTCATCGTGTCAAATTGATTAAGTATATTCAAGCGGTTCATGACTTAACCCTATCAAGTCATCGTGTCAAATTGGTTAAGTATATTCAAGCGGTTCATGACTTAACCCTATCAAGTCATCGTGTCAAATTGGTTAAGTGTATTCAAGCGGTTCATGACTTAACCCTATCAAGTCATCGTGTCAAATTGGTTAGGTGTATTCAAGCGGTTCATGACTTAACCCTATTAAGTCATCGTGTCAAATTGGTTAAGTATATTCAAGCGGTTCATGACTTAACCCTATCAAGTCATCGTGTCAAATTAGTTAAGTGTATTCAAGCGGTTCATGACTTAACCCAATCAAGTCATCGTGTCAAATTGGTTAAGTATATTCAAGTGGTTCATGACTTAACCCTATCAAGTCATTAATTCATTTATGCACCCCAACCTCTCACATCAGACCTGTTGTTGTGGTCACTGGATATGTTGGGCGGTTCCGGGCAGAATTACACCATAACTCAGTCTGACCTCGGGTTTTCAAGTGCGATATGACCAACTACCCACATTGGATCCTATTGTTTGCAGTAACTGGATTTGCCGGGCGGTTCCGGGCAGAATTACACTGCAAACTCAACCCAACCTCGAGTTGGCCATTTTCTAGTTCATTCTAAATGTCATGTCCATGTTCAAGTTTCATGTCAAGTTCGTGTCTAGTTTCATGGCGAGTTTCATGTCAAGTTTCATGTTTTCACTTATGCCTATTATCAGGTTAATGATTCATATTCATAACCAATTCATGTTTCAAGTTCATAAGCATGTTTACGTGCCTTCTAGATGTCCAATACATACCAACTACCCAGAACCCAACTTAGGCGCGTTCATATTAAACTTTCTCCAAGTGATAAATTATCATATATGTTTCTACTCCAAATTTTACATAATTAACATATGCCCAAGTCCTAGGTTACATGTCAGTTTTTTTTTTTTTACATATGCCCAATTCATACCAGATTTACACATGTTCAATTCATGTCATTTTACATATGTCAAGATTCATGATTTTCATGTTTACAAAGCTATGCTCAATTTACACATCTATCAAGATCCATGCCAAATTACATATGCCAATTTATATATGCCAAATCCTAGACAATTTACATTTATACCAAATTTCATGCCCTTTTACATATGTCAAGATCTAGCCAACATTACATGTATTAAGTTTCATATCCAATAAACCCAAATCGTGATTCATGATGTAGTTACCCCATACTATAATCTTTTTATTACAATACAAGCCAGTTGTCCAATCCTTTGATTTGGTTTTCATGTTACATTACATAGATCCAAATTTACGCCAAATTCCATGCATATAATATTTATGCAAATTTCCTCATAACAAGATTATACCAAAATTTACGGATCAAGCCCAAACTTGCAAATACAATGATAATATCCAATTTCATGTTGCCAATAATTCCATCATATTCATATAGGCAATAATCCCATAATTCCCCCGTATACATCTCATACGCAAATCGCGATTTTAGGCCAAGGTCCGAAATTGACCAAGGTTCATCAAAAGAAAATAAATAGGGGAAGATAGAATTTTACATAAAAATGAGATCAGAGAGAAAAGCATCATCATAGGCATGAAGATTAGAACTTGATAATAATATTAACATGAATCAAGAAAGCTGATTTACAACAGGCTGAATAGATTATGAACAACAGAAATAGATCTGAATCGATAAACATGCTTAGATCCAATTTCACTCTAATTCATGGCCATATTATAATTAAATATTTAAATCCAAAAGTAACTAGCACTTACATTGATTGGCTAAGAGAGGACAAATTGATTCGTTGTCGCGTTGAAACGTCTAACTTGATTAATCTTCTGATTTGATTCAATATGGTCTAGGCGTCGTTGCTTGAAGCTTCAATCTCTATTTTGAATTGAGTTGCTTAGGTTGATGTTGATTAGCTTCTAGTTTTGATTCCAGCAGAGTAGCGACGCCATTTTTATTTTTATTTAGAACAGAGGCAGAGTAGAAGCAGAATAGAATTGTGTGTGTAGAGAAGGCTAGGTTTGGGGCTGTTTAAATAGGTTTAGGCAGATGAATCTGGACAGAAATCGGACTAGATACATCAGAACGAACACTGGCCCAAAAATGGGCTCGGGGACCAGGTCGACACCCAAGTCGACTGCGCAGTCGACCTGGTCCTGGGGGTGTCGACTGCCCAGTCGACTCCCCAGTCGACCTGGGTCTGGGCGGGAAACTTCCTGCCCAGTCTGTTCTGCATTTAAAATTTGAATTTTGAATCCGAATTCGAGCTGTTTTGAACTCTGAAAATTCCTGAAACTTCGGAGGGTCATATCTCCCTCATACGGACTCCGATTCTCGCAAACTCGGACTCGTTTCCAAGCAGAATTCCGAGATGGACGCAATGGAGCAACCCATTTCCCTTGATTCTGATCATAAAATTTAATTCTGCCTTGATTTATGATTTTAACATGTTGTTAAAATTCGGTTGGTTACAGTCGGTGATTTAACTATCAAAGGAAAACATGCGTGCAAACAACAATATTATTTCCAGATGGAAATTCTATCGATCAATCAACATTTATTCATTTCCCCATTTCTCGTTTCCATATATTCATCAAATCCTTATTTTCAAATTTTAGAAAATATACGTTATTAACTTTGGAAAATGTTTCCATTTCTGATTCACGCATCACTATCTTTTCACATATATTAGTCTCTAACTGTAATCTAGTAAGATAACAACCCCCTACGTATTAACCCCGAAGGCCAAAACCAACATCAGATTGATACCCAGAAAGCCATTCAACTCAACTAAACTCCAGTCAGTTTCTAGTTTCAGTAATTCCATTTAAACTCCTAATTCAAACCCAAAAATCCTTTATAATATTTTATTTGCAAAATATTTACTTTAAATCAATATCGTGTTACACTCATGTGCGAAGCACGGGTCTAAACCTTCCTAATGTAAAATTATCTTTTTATAAACTCTATTCATTTTCCAAATGTTTCCCTTTTATAGATCTATTTACTTTCTAAATCAATATTCCTTTTATAATTCTATTTAATTTATAAATATCTCCTTTTATAAAAAATCTATTTATTCTATATAAATCCTTTTATATAATTCTATTTATTTATCAAATAAATATTTCCTTTTCAATTCTATTTATTTTATAATTGTTTTCTTTTCATTGTACACTTTGAAAATTCCCATTATACATTCCTGTATTTCTTATGGTATTTAAAATACCAAATAACCATAATCAATATCATCCAAACACAACTAATCAACAACAGATTATATATCACATAATATTTTACAATATATGAAAAATAGTAAAATAAATGTTGAGGAATCTAGTTGGATTCCTCGGACCTGTTTTCCTGCATCCACAGATGTTAAACAATATAATAACATCGATTTCATTTTGATATGAAATATTCTGATAAACAGAATCAACATTTGATTAACGATTTATATATATCATTATCTATAATTTCAACCAATACATCAGCAATTCAACCAACCAATCAACACACAACAATCAATAATCATTTATCATTACTAGATTTTATTTATAAAAATATAAATTGATCAGAGTTAGTGAGATTTACTCACATTGGACAATTATCGTTAAATAACGATTTTTTATCTTTGATTCAGATGGACATTTTATTTTGCAATAAATCGTAACGAGCTCCAGTTCACTTTCGGTCACTTCCATTCTGTAGCCACCGTCCATACGATCCCAATGGATCTTGTTTCACTGAATTTCGCTCACGTACGATCAAGCTATGACTTATACAAGTTAATACACTTTAATTTAATAAAAACTTAGAAAAATCATAATGGGGCTTTACCCAAATGATCGGCCCATCCAAACCCAGTTTAAACTTCTTCTTCCCCGATCGACAGTTCACTCCAACACACTCCAGTGTTCCATCTAACACCATAGACGATGTTTCCCCAAACACCAACTCCATCGCCATTTCTTTTAAAATCAAACTAAAATCACCATAAATTTCTCCATCAAAATCTCATCATCCTCATGCTATTCACTCAAATCTCGACGCCACAGACAGATCGAGCTCTACAGGAATTCTTGCAACTATCAGGACATTGCGCGACCTCAACCATCATCGGAGACCACCAAACTTCGGTGACAGACAGGCCTTGCTTCGGTGATCTCAGCGCTCTCCTCCATGACCCGTATCGAAGCCTAAATCGTCGGCATTCCTCTGCCCTAGGGTCGCTGCGAACATTTGGAAGACCAGAAAAATGTATCGAGCTATATACAATTCATATCACAATAAAGCCCTTCCATCCCTGATTACAAAGACATGAGTTTCCAAAATTTTTGGATTTTGTTTGATTTATAAGGAGTTTTTGAAGATCGAAATATTTTCCTGGAAGAAGACTTACGGCAGAAAAATCTCGTTGACCTTAGAAGAAAGTGTTTTAGGTTTAGAAGGGTGAACGGGTACTTATAGGGTAGTTTTAATATTTTTAATTCGAAATTTATATTCACAAATATTGAACCGTTGTCTATATACACTGTTTAAAAATTCGTGTGATTACATACAACATCCAAAAATTATGAAAATTGGCATACAGCTACAGTTTGCCATTACGGGCACAACGAAACTGGTTTCGTCGAATTCCGACTTCGTATGCTCACACAGGGTATTTTGAAAGTCAAATTATTGACTATTTTTCACATTAAAATCGCCCACGGCCACATATTGACTCCAAAATTCACGAAAATTGAAATCTAACAATAATTTGATATTACGGATCCAACAAAATTGGTTTCGTTGAATTTGGAGGTCGTTTGCAAAACTGGTTATTTTTAAAGCTCTAAATAACCCATTTAAATATGAATATATTCAAAAATAACTAAATTAAATATTTATAAATAAATATTATCGTATATGTTCACAATAGAATATCATACATCTCCAATTGGATTTATAACCTGATATTCAAATCCCGGTTGAATCGGTATTTAATTTATATTGAAAAATTCATTTATAATATAAATAAATCGTTATAAATTATAAAGGAATTCCATAGCGACTTTTTGAAAATTTGATTTGGACATAACTCAAAATCTACACGATGAAATCCCGATTTTTCTCTTCTATTAGAAAAATATACTTCACCAGCTCCGAACATTTCTTGTTTCATGGAAATTCGATTTAAAACGGACCATGTATATTCGTTTAAAATTCGAATCGCCAAATAGCGAACTGTCGCGCCATTTCGAGCTCGACTATGATTATAATATAATTATATGTTCAACTGTCAGTTATATAATATATTTCAACTCTAAACTGATATATATTATATATGATCCAATTCACACAATATTGCCATTTCAGCTAATTCTGATTATTTCAGAATTAAATATATTATTTAATTATTATTTTAATTAAATATTCAAAGTTATTTAATTTAAACCATTAAAATATCTAAATCATTATTTAAATAAATTAATTATTATATCGTAAAAATATGGGACGTTACAAGCCGGGCCACCGATGTGGTCAAATTCAAGTGTTTCCCAGTTTTCTTGTCAGGTACAGCTCTGCTTTGGTTCTCTCGCCTTCCACTGCAATCTGTCAACAACTTCGGCCAGTTGGTCATGGAATTGGTTAAGCAGTACAGAATACACGTTCCAACTCTGAAGAACGCCCTCACCTTATCCAATCTTTACCAAGGGCTTGCAGAACCCCTCAAGATCTACCTTGTGCAATTCAATACCTCCCTCGCTGAGGTTGATGACCCGGAACCTCATACCGTACTGTTCCATCTTGCAAAATGTGTCATTCCTACCTCCGAGTTTGGAGCCTGGATTGACTGAAAGCAGCCTAAGACCATGGAAGTTTTCTACAAAAAGGCTGGACAGTTCCTGTGCTAAGAAGACGCAAGGCATAATTGAGCCTCTCGGGGCAACCACTCCAATAATCCACAGGTTGGCACCATCGACGATAGTGTCAAAGGAAAACAGGTCGGAGAATCCTCCGTAAGGGTAAAAGAGCAGCCCCCACAAGCCAAAGCCGAACAGCGACAAACAAGGTGGTCGTAACAACAACTAGGCTCCTGACGATCCTAAGAAGCACGATCGCTACCAGAATTACAGGACTTACACTCCGCTGAATCGAGATATGGAGACAATCTACTTAAAAATCTGTAACACTCTCCAGTACAAGAAGCCCAACACAAGGGAGTCCACCGACCATGAGAAAACTCCGGCAAATACTGCAGACTCCAAGACATGTATGGGCACAATACTAACGACTGTCACCACCTCAAGGATGCAATTGAAAAACTCATCTACAAGAATCGCTTGGAATAGTATGTTCAGGATCTCGCTCCTCCCGAAGCTGCCACGGGCCCTTCAACTCCCGCACTTCCAGCACCTGAAATGCGGCTCCGGGGCCGTCCATCCAAAGGTCACGTGGCATCATGATTAATACTATCTGTGGAGGGCCTTACCCCACGCACGACAGATTCCGCAAGATGGAGGAGTATGCCAACACAATAAAGCACGCTACCTACGAAGCTTGCCCAACTTTGGACGACTTCGTTCCCACCAAGCTCCAGAAGACAATGCAAGACAATACCGTCTTCCGCGAGAGAGGAACCACGAGAATCGATATCCCAACCATTGTACCTCTCGCCATCACTGCCCAGATCGGATCAGCTTTCGTCCGAAGAATCCTTATCGACTCAGGAAGATCAGTCAACAACGTCTTCAACATGGCCTACGACCAGATGAAACTTGAGGCCATAGACTTGAACCCCTGCCAGGCCATGATCCACGACATTAACGGATCTTCCAATCACCCAGTAGGCATGTCGACCTGCTTGTAGAACTCAGAGAAGGGGATCAGAGTCGGATCTGAATCCTCACCTTCGTGGTCATTGATGTCATCTCTCCATACAACGTCTTCTTTAGACGTCCCTTTCTTGTAGAGTTCCGAGCCTACATGTCACCATGGTCCCTTCTAATGAAGTTCCCGACAGTAAATGGGATCGGCACTGTAAATGATGTAACTATTTGCAATATTTGTTGATATTTCAGCAACTTTTACATTTTCGTTCCATCAACTGTAAAATAGTTGCTGATATATCATCAATTATATATAATAATTGTTGATATACCAGCAATTATTCATCCGTCTTTCAACTATATACTATGTAAATAATTGCAAAAATATATGCAATTATTCACTAAAATTCCTGATATTCCAACAATTTTTTTTGTGCAAAATACTTACGTGAATATTCACAATTTTTTGAATTTTTTTATATAACAGTGCAAAAAAATAGAAAACCACGTTGCTACAGTAAATAGTGACCCGCTTTACATATAAACTTGTAGAGAGATGCGCGCTTAGTTAAAAATGAATAGAGGGAGGCACGACTTATTTCCTCTTTTAAAATTGTTGCTAAAATAAATATAAAAGCAAATTTGTTGTAATATGTATAAGACTATAAGTAATAAGTGTGAATATGCTAATATGCTAAGGGGCTTTACTGCAATTTACATGGCACGTAGACTATATAAATAGAGGGATTGTTTACATTGTTTGTACACTTGAATCAATAGAAATAAAAGATCTCTCCCTTATCTTTTTTGTTCTCTCTAATGGCTTCTCTTTTGTTTTCTGTTCTGTTTTATTTTATAACACGTTATCAGCAAGAGATTATATTATAACTATTTGTTGAAATCTTCTAGATCTACATCTATGAATTTGCCATGTAAGCAATTTTTATTTGAGGATTGTCAATTCATGGATTTCTAAATTTGTTCTACAATTACATTCTGTTTGAGAATCTTTGATTAATGGATTTATGAATTTGTTATACCTTCTGTTCTTTTATATTTGATTCAAACTTCTAGATCTCTTTTTCTATATATTTGTTGTAGATTTAGATTGGGTTCTAATGGATCTAATTTTTTAGATCTAATTATTTTTATTAATCACAAATATGTGTCTAAAATTATTATCTCAATTCTTTGCGGATCCAATTTTGAGTTTTCCAAATTCAGTTTGATGGAGATTTGATTATATATGTAACAACCCGGAAATTCTGAGCCAATTTAAAATTTTTATTTTGGCGATTTTAATGAATTTTGAATATTTAAAATGAATTATTTTAAATAATAACGACGAGAAATTTATTTTTCATATAATTAGAACGTATATATTTATTTGAATCGACGTTAGAATATAAATATTTTATACTATAGAGATAATAAAAATATGATTTTTATATTATAGAGATAATAAAAATATGATTTTTATATTATAAAGATAATAAAAATATGGTTTTTATATTATAAAGATAATAAAAATATGATTTTGATATTATAGAGATAATAAAATTATGATTTTTATATTATAGAGATAATAAAAATATGATTTTGATATTACAGAGATAATAAAAATATGATTTTTATATTATAGAGATAATAAAAATATGATTTTTGTATTACAGAGATAATAAAAATATGATTTTGATATTACAGAGATAATAAAAATATGATTTTGATATTATAGAGATAATAAAAATATGATTTTTATATTATAGGGATAATAAAAATATGATTATTATATTATAGAGATAATAAAAATATGATTTTAATAAGACAGAGAATATAAAAATACAATTTTTATATATGTAGTAGCGATAAAAATTCGATTTTTACATACATGAAGTAGCGATAAAAATTCGATTTTTACATATATGAAGTAGCGATAAAAATTCAATTTTTACATATATGAAGTAGCGATAAAAATTCGATTTTTATATATATGAAATAGCGATAAAAATTCGATTTTTACATATATGAAGTAGCGATAAAAATTCGATTTTTACATATATGAAGTAGCGATAAAAATTAGATTTTTATATATATGAAGTAGCGTTATAAAAATATAATCTTTATAATGAAAACATCGTGTTAAAGATGCTATTTTTATCATCATGAAAGTGAAATAAAAAGATGTGATTTTTATATATGTAGTGGATACAGACAACGAAAGTGACAAAAGGCGAGCACGACGAAGGTTTCCTACATATGAAGAGTCGCGGCGTCTGGTTTAGCTCTTGGTGGGAACTTCTCACTTTAATCCTTGTTTTCTACTTAAAATTATATACTAGGATGCAGACGGTGCTTAGCAGCACCCGACACCCGTTGTCCACAGACCATGGACGACTTGTTTGATTTTGTTGTGTGGTGAAAATTGATTGTGATGTGGAATGAATGGAAATATATTCATGTGTTGAAATAAATTATTTATCGTTAAAAATATAAATTTAACGTGAATGTGAATAAATGAATATTCATTTACAAATCGAACAATTTGTTTATGTACACCCATTTTACTGATATTGATTGTGACAATAAATTTTACACATCGCTCAACTACACAAATAATATTCAGTATTTGTTGATTTGAAACCCCACACGGGTGTTGGGATGAAATTTGGCGTACACTAATCCCAATTATTTAGTTGTATGTCGATCGATTGGTCGACGGACTGTGTAAGCGTTAATTATTTATATTTAATGCTTATGCAGTTGTGTGGTGCACTTTGGATGATGGTTGATTATTTATCGTTGCTATTATATACATGTTTTGTATGGAATCCATATAATTAACATTATATGGTAATTGATTGGGCCTCATTCCAATTTGGAAAATAAAGATTCATGTGTTGAATATAATAAATAGTCATGTGTTGACGATACTCATGTGTTGAGAATATTCATGTGTTGAACGAAATATTTTAACAATAAAATTCACATCTTTACCATATATAAAATTAGAAACTAACTGGAAACTAGATAAGATGAGTGGTTTTCCTGGGTATCGATCTGATGTTGGTTTTGGCCTTCGGGGTTAATACTTAGGGAATCGTTCTCTTACTAATTTACGGTTGGAGTCTGATTAAGAATTAAATGATAGAAATCATAATTTTATAACAAAAATAGTCATGTGTTGACGATACTCATGTATTGAGAACATTCATGTGTTGAAAAAAACTATTCATTTGTTGAATAGAATAACGAAGTTATTGAAATATATAAAGCCGTGTTGATTAGAGATGCGCCATTTTGACGCGAACGATATTTATATCGATTATATTCGTTTTTATAATGAATATAGAAAAGGAATTGATTTCAAAATATAACGTTTTGAAAATATTATCATTTACATGTTAATGATACGGAATATTTAATTTTGATTTAAAATTGAATATGAAGTTGAAATCGTTTTTAAAACGAATTTAAAACGATTTATAAAATACGTTTAGAATTGAAATCGATGAAGTATATATAATATATATATATATTATATATATTATATATATTAAATGGCCTCAATAGAACGCGCCGCGCCGCGACCGTTCGCGAATTTCGACTATTGACTTCGAATTGACATTGCGGGAGATCCGACCGTCGGATTCTCCTGAAACCAAAACCGTTGGGTTTGTATCGAAATGAATATTAGAAATTTGAAATCTAACAGTTGGATTTGGAATTATGTCCAAATCAAATTTGGAAAAAGTCGCTATAAGTGCAGTTCGGTGGCCGTTATTGAAAACCGACTGTACGGGCCTTGATAATATTATTAAAAATATTAATAATTTGTGTAAAATCATAATATATGAATTGGAAAGAACTGGGATGAAAAATTCCACATTTGTAAGGATAAAAATATATTTTTATCGAAATGAACTAGTTTTGAACTAGATTTGAAATGGTTTTGAAAATAATCAGAATTTCCAATATACGAATTGGAATGGATTTGAATCGAAATTATCTTCGGAATATTTCGATGTTGGATTTCGTGATTATACATATATGGTTGTGGAAATTTGAAACATATATTTATATCATTATTTCCAATACGATATTTGTTGGTTTCAGAATTTGATATTGAATATAAGCCGATATATTTTCTATTCAGAGCCTTGTATTTAATATCAAATGGGATTTTGGGTTCGTCGTGAATGATGTCTTAAATAACACTGTTCTTGAACCTAGTTTAGAAAAGAATAAATCTTCTAATTAAGATTTAGTGAAATTGTCCAGTTAATTAGTATTTAATTGGAATTGAATTTAAATTGGTTTTTAGGGTTTATCGTGAGCGGTGTTTTGAATAACACCTGTTCTTTAATCCGATTAACAATGGAAAGTGATTTTGGGTTTATCGTGAATCGTGTTTTAGATGACATTGGTTATTCAACCCAGTTAAAGACAGGATATTGATTTTTGGGAAGATTAAAACTAAGTGGAGTTTTAATGAATCTTTAATTAGATTAAAGTGATCGAGAATGGAGTATCACATGTTCTTGTTGCAGTCATGATGGGGGGTTCTCGCTTCGCGGTTTGGTGGCGAACGGGAAACTCTTACCCCCACATGTCCCTCTTGAGGGTTGGTTAGCAGTGGCTGGGAGGCTCGAGAGGGTCACCGTAAAACAAGCATACTGGGGGACCAATGTAAGCCACGGTGGGTTTTACCTGCTGTTGTGGAGGATGAAGGGATGGTTGCAAAGCCTACCGGATATCGCCCAATTGTTACAGTTGGTATCAGAGCTTTAGTTTATAGAGTTCGAGAACAAGACACATTCGAACCAAACGAAAGAATTCATCAGAGATTGGACTAGTAATGTCCAACAAGAATGGCTCGTTAGAGATGGGATCAGTAGTATCCTAGAACGAGTGTGAAGAGTATATTTTTGAAATAAAAATTGAAAACAAATTTTGTTTTGAAAGTTAAATTCAAGTATACGTATTTGAATATTTTATTTGTATTGAATTTGGACAGTCGAGTATATAAAGATTTTGCATATATGCATCATGAACGTATATTCAAAGTTTTAATATACTGGATAGATATAGAATCACACTCTAGTCGCCCGGAGATAATTCTGGTAATGCGGCCGCATTATCAGTATTTGTGTTCGAGTTTCGAAAGGTGTGATATCTATATATTTCCATTAGACTGGTGTGAGAACCAAAACTAGATAGGATTATTGTTGTGAATTGGCACCAAAAACATGATTTTCCGTATATATATATCAAAATTATGAATTTGAAACTTTAATTCACTAATTGATTGAAGGTTGTGTTGTATGATTATTGTTTTGATTTATTAAAATTTTGAACCATTTAGCCTAATGGAAACGAATATTGAACTGTATTAAAAATTGTTTGAAAATGCATGCATATACATGTACTTACATTGAACAGGTCATAGCAAGGAGGCTAGAGCAGAAGAATAAAATTGTTTGCCCGACAAATACGTACATGTTTACAAATTTATTGGGTTTGGATGATTTTATGAGCCGATTGGCTAGCCGCTTGGCTTTTTCTTTTTCTTTTGGATTGGTGAGGGCCATGAGAGGCTATTTGAAATATCCCAAGCTCCCGGTGCAGAGGAGATTATGGCGAAATTTTTCGGAAATTTAGGGTGTTAGCCAAATTTTTTAAAAATTTGAAAAGTTCTTAGAAACTGAAAAGTTGAAGAACTTAAGCCGTAATGAAAATAATGAAAGTTGAGTTGGTTTGTAAAACAACTTTCAGCTTCGTTCCTTTTCGGGGACGAAAAGTTTTAAGTGGGGGAGATTGTAACAACCCGGAAATTCTGAGCCAATTTAAAATTTTTATTTTGGCGATTTTAATGAATTTTGAATATTTAAAATGAATTATTTTAAATAATAACGATGAGTAATTTATTTTTAATAGAATTAGAACATATATATTTATTTGAATCGACGTTAGAATATAAATATTTTATATTATAGAGATAATAAAAATATGATTTTTATATTATAAAGATAATAAAAATATGATTTTTATATTATAGAGATAATAAAAATATGATTTTTATATTATCGAGATAATAAAATTATGATTTTTATTTTATAGAGATAATAAAATTATGATTTTTATATTATAGAGATAATAAAAATATGATTTTTATATTGTAGAGAAAATAAAAATATGATTTTTATATTATAGAGATAATAAAAATATGATTTTAATATTATAGAGATAATAAAAATATGATTTTTATAAGACAAAGAATATAAAAATACAATTTTTATATATGTAGTAGCGATAAAAATTCGATTTTTACATATATGAAGTAGCGATAAAAATTCGATTTTTACATATATGAAGTAGCGATAAAAATTCGATTTTTATATATATGAAGTAGCGATAAAAATTCGATTTTTACATATATGAAGTAGCGATAAAAATTTGATTTTTATATATATAAAGTAGCGTTATAAAAATATAATCTTTATAATGAAAACATCGTGTTAAAGATGTTATTTTTATCATCTTGAAAGTGAAATAAAAAGATGCGATTTTTATATATGTAGTGGATACAGACAACGAAAGTGACAAAAGGCGAGCACGACGAAGGTTTCCTACATATGAAGAGTCGCGGCGTCTGGTTTAGCTCTTGGTGGGAACTTCTCACTTTAATCCTTGTTTTCTACTTAAAATTATATACTAGGATGCAGACGGTGCTTAGTAGCACCCGACACCCGTTGTCCACAGACCATGGACGACTTGTTTGATTTTGTTGTGTGGTGAAAATTGATTGTGATGTGGAATGAATGGAAATATATTCATGTGTTGAAATAAATTATTTATCGTTAAAAATATAAATTTAACGTGAATGTGAATAAATGAATATTCATTTACAAATCGAACAATTTGTTTATGTACACCCATTTTACTGATATTGATTGGGACGATAAATTTTACACATCGCCTAACTGCACAAATAATATTCAGTGTTTGTTGATTTGAAACCCCACACAGGTGTTGGGATGATATTTGTCGTACACTAATCCCAATTATCGATCGATTGGTCAACAGACTGTGTAAGCGTTAATTATTTATATTTAATGCTTATGCAGTTGTGTGGTGCACATTGGATGATGGTTGATTATTTATCATTGCTATTATATACATGTGTTGTATGGAATCCATATAATTAACATTATATGGTAATTGATTGGGCCTCATTCCAATTTGGAAAATAAAGATTCATGTGTCCAATAGAATAAATAGTCATGTGTTGACGATACTCATGTGTTGAGAATATTCATGTGTTGAAACTTATCATGTGTTGAACGAAATATTTTAACAATAAAATTCACATCTGATATACACGTAAATGTGTATATTTTATCCGCTTATTTATCTTATTTTCCCTTTAAAATAATTGATACTTTGTATTTATAGCTGTATTTTCAGATTGTTGACAAGAAGCATTGTTTAGAGCATTTGATGGATAAAGCATGAAGAATTTGCTTAAAAAGAGTGAAGTTTAAAATTGCTAAAGCTTGAAGAGTCTAAAGCTTGAAGAACGGTTGCAATTATATTTCAGTTAAGAAGATTTGGCTCAATAAAGACTCAAACTGCATTCACATTAGCTCATTTGGAAGGCCTCTTACTCATGTTGCGTTCACACTAGCCTATTTGCTAGACCACTCACTCTAAAGCTGCGTTCACACTGGCTTATGTGTTATTTGGGTTATTTCTTTAGTCCCACATTATGTAATTAGCTAGCTAGCCTTTGTCATATCAGCTATAAATACCTTGTATCTCATTCATTGTAAAACACATTAGGTTTTATTCTGTAATTCTCTTCTTGGAATAAAATCATTCTCTCCCTTTCTTTTTACTTTTTGTTTATTTTATTTATGTTCATGTTATTTATTTTCTTTTTCTCTTCTTCTTTAGCTATGTCTAGCTAATCCCCTTTGATTAGGGGGTGATGACGCTGATAGTATGATTCAATATGAATCACATAGCCAAAAGATGAGGACTGTATACATGAAGATCTGGATCTGAATTAAGGGTTAGATCTGAACCTTCATATTTTGTGTCGTTTAAGAGCTATGCTCCTTCACAGGATATATTCGTGTTCGATCTAACGTTTATCAGATCTAGATCTAATTTTAGGGTTTTAGAAATTAATTAGTGAATCTGTCCTGATAGTCTATGGTTGTAGAGCTGAGCTCCTGCATAGGCTATGCTTGTCGTTATTTACATATTTGTTTCTAAAAACCTATTATCGTTGATTCATGTTTGTGACAGAAACATGTATTAGATCTGGTTAATCTTTTGGCTATTGATGATTATGAATCTGATCTATGTCATTATCCCCTAATTGCTTTCACTTATTGTTAAAACTCTCTTTTATTTAATTTCTGCTATTTTCTTTGTTTTCCACCAATCAAAAGTTAGGGATAACTTGATTGGATTTATTAATAAAATAATTTGGTCCCAGAGTTCGACACCCTCTACAACAATCCTTGTTGTTTAGGAAAGCCGAACGGATTTTACAGTTGTTTACAACTGCATAATTTGTTCGCAAACAAATTTTGGCGCCGTTGCCAGGGACCAAAATAATTTTAGTTTTTAAATCCTTCGGGTTATAATTTTCTTAATATAAAAAAAAAACACAAAAAAATATTTTTATTTTATTTTGTTCCCTTTTGTTTTCTAGCATAGATAAAAAAAAACTTGTTGGTTGATTTGGTATTTGATTTGTGATACCATATATCTACCAAATAAGAGAAAAATAAATTCTTGCCTTTTGTTTTGTTTCCTTTCTTTGTTGCTTTCCTTCTTTCTTGACATCTCTCTATAATTTTTTTTCCTTTTTACAATTTTTATAAATTAAAAAAAAACAAATCTTTTTGTGATTTTTTTTCCTTCTCTTCTATTTCTCTTCCTCCTTACAATTGTTTCACAAATTGATTTCTTTCCAAGTTTCTAAAAAATAAAATTTTGCCAATTTTTCTAATTAATGTCCATTCAATTTCTTTCCATCTATTTCTATCCTAATCTTTCATTTACTTCTTTCCAATTTTTCTTCTACACAATCTCTTCTCTCTCTTCTATTTTGACAACAATAAAAAAAATAATTGCATTTTTTTATTTATTTCTTTCCACTTTTGTTTGCATCTTGCTTCCTCCTTTCAACATTTCCATATAAAAAAAATCAACTTTTTTAACAATTCCTTTCTTTTAATTCTTTTCTTTTTCTTTCAAATTTCTTTCCACACCTCTACTTGTACAACAATTCTAATTAAAAAAAACTTGCAAATTTAGTTTGATCTCTTTCCTTTTCTACTTTCTTTTCTATTCATTACCATTCTTTTTTCATTTATTTCTTTCCCTTTCTTTCATTAATTTCGTTCCAACTTTTTCCAATTTCTTTCCCCTCTTTTCCATTATTTCTTTCCAAATTTCTACAATCTCTTTCTATTTTTCAGCAATTCTCTAAAAAAGAAAAAAATTGCTTTTATTACAATTCCTTTCCTTTCTTTTCTTTAATTTCTTTCCAAACTTATCTACTTTCCAATATTCCTTGTATAAATACATTCCTTTTCCCAAAAAAAAGAAATCCTTTTTCAATTCTTTCTAATTTTCTTTCTTCTATTCTACATATACCCATCCTCTCCAACCTCTTCATCACAAATAATAGTCACCACAACCACTTCTCAAACCAATACCCCATCCTCTTCCTTTGTTTTTTCTTCTTCTCATAGTTTATAGTTCTCCCTGTTCCCTTTAAAAAAAAAATCCTTTTCACTTCTTTGAATTTTGTAAGTTGGTTCTAGCTTTCTTTTCCCAAATCCTTTTTTTTAAAAAAAAAAATTGTTTTCTTTGTTTGTTATATATTTTCTTGTGGTTCTTAAAAAAAAAGGAAGAAAGAGATTTCATATCTTTGTTTAATTTTTATTAGCCTTAGTTTTCTTTTGTTTTTTGTTTTAGTGCCATTTTAGTTTTCCTCTCAAAAAAAAAGGGTCAAAAAAGAGAAAGAGAGAACTCAAACAAAGGCCAAAGCAGAAAGAATTCAAGGCTCAAGCAAACAAATCATGGAATCAAAGTCAAGCAAAGAAATCAATTCAAAGGCCAACGAGAAGTGAAGAGTTCAGCCAAGTGATTTGCAAACAGATTTGATTGGAGCGGTTGCACACCAAGTGGGGTGTGAACGCGCTAGCGCTACCCAATTGCACTGGACGGACTGCCGATCAAGGTGAGTATTTTCTATCTCTACTGAGACGACCCGATTTCCCGTTCTCACGGAAACAAGGTTATCTTTGGAATATAACACAGAAACATATAATAGCAGAACAGAATTAAATAAATACACCAGAATGAACAACAAAATATACTGGATAAAAATAATCATCAGAGTTACACAGTATACAGGATCTTACTTAGTACAAATACAGTTCAGCTATACATAAATGTCTACAGCGGAAATAAACAAAATATGTACAATAGGAGCTGAACAGCATAAAAAGAAATAAATGATAGAATCCATCTTCAGCTCCAGCTATCCAGAAGAGAACCAGCTAAACCTGAATACAAGGCTGCCCGTGTAGAAAAAGGGGCACCCGAGTTTGAGAGTGAAACAAACTACGAGTCAGTCATGGGACTGGTATGAGAAATCCACTCAACACATATATAATTGGCTAATCACAGGACCACGCCACTTTCGTGGAACGGGTTTACTCCATTGGATTGCCAGTGCTTTAAAACAAATCTTTCTTTTAAACATCGCTATGCTTTTTATAAAAATGAAGCCGTTATAAGACTCAGTTCCCATCACACAATGCAACGCAAACCGGAGGATAGAGTTTTTACCTTATAACGGCCAAAATATGCTTGATACGAATAAAACAAAGGCATTTGATATTATTGCTAGTGTATATATGTTTTGAAAACAATTTCAAATCATAACTATCAATCATAGACGGCATTAATGCCCCATACCACTATGTCGCCATATATAGGTATACAATCAAAACCGCACAATCACGTATTTGGAAATTGGATTTCCGTCATGAACCAAGGCAAAAGATAGTCCTTACCGAATTCGAGACGCTCTAGCCCGCCCCTCAGGAACAGCCGCAACTGCCCCCTGGATCGTCAGGGCCGGTCCACCGATGTGGATTATTATGCCTGAACAATACGTTTCCCCGCCCTTTGGGGCGTAAACGAGCCAACGAATGACTCCATCGGACCCGGATCGTCCGATCAAACCGAGGCGCCTCGCAACAGCAACAACCACATAGGTGAAAAGTATATAAATGTCAGGGCTGGTAGGTCACTGACACCACCCTAGCTAGAAAGAAACGCATGCCCTCCCTGAGGTCCTTCCTCCCGTTTTAGGTTCCTACCGGGGTGTGAGGCTCGCGAATTCACGTTACACACAAAGCTACGCCACACAGGCGGTGCTTTGATCATCACCACAAGACTTTGCTTTTCAACAGAAGCCCTGATCACTGCATCTTAGCATGCCACACAGAATAAATCCTATGTCAGACACACAGTCCATTTACAAGTCCGTTCTGGGTCTGAACGAAACCGGAGGCACTAAATACCTCGCAAACCCTTTGATCAACACGTACGTCTGAACGATCACCACTCATTATCCATATTTCGGGATGCCTCCCAATCAGGACCTCGGTTACCATCCAAACGAGGTGAAGATCTCCGGTCTTCGACCATCGTCTTCATCTTCGAATTTCAATCGTCGGTCGATTATTCGAAATGAGAATTAACTCGGCCTTTTCAAATAATTCACGTATATTCAGAATTTCAAATCGATTTATTTCAATGGTTAAATTATTCAACAACACCAATTGTGTTCTTTAATATAGTTTTCACACCAAACACATTCAACCATCAAACATCACATAAATCAAGCAAATTCAGTTTATTTCCATTCCATATCGCTTACGATATTTTATAACTATTTATCGCTATTTTTATTTATTTTAAAATAGCTAATATATTCAAAACGACGTTTCGGGCCATAACGTGGCCGTGGCGCTGTTTTTCTTCAGATTTGATTTACACATATCTGAAAATCTAACCGTTGGATCTTCACAAAATTTACATCATTAGAAATGTCTTTTCAAAACGAATCCAACGGTTCCAGTTTCGGGAAAATCCGACGGTCGGATCTCCCGGTACAATCGTTTGAAGTTTTGATTTCAAAATACGAACTGCAGCGTCGTTATTCGATTAAATATAATTTTATTTATATATATAAATAAATATAATCGTTTCTGGCGCTGTTTTTCTTCAGATTTGAATTAAACATTCCAGACAATCCAACCGTTGGATTTCTACAAGGTTGGTGCCGTTGGAAAGATTATTCCAAGGCGAACCCGACGGTTGAGGTTTCGGGAAAATCCAATGGTCGGATTTCCCGTACTAGTCGTTTGAAATTACGGTTTCGAAATACGAACTGCACGGCTTCGTTTCGTTTTAATTTTATTTATATTTATATAGTTATATAAATATAGTTCATTCAACGATTTCAATATCGTTTTAACTTCAAAAAATTTTCTAACTCCTTAAATTTTGGAAAAATTTCGCCATAACCTCCCCT
Source organism: Allium sativum (assembly GCA_030737875.1). Classification (NCBI taxonomy): domain Eukaryota; kingdom Viridiplantae; phylum Streptophyta; class Magnoliopsida; order Asparagales; family Amaryllidaceae; genus Allium; species Allium sativum. Next base: position 858,368,905 of record CM060915.1, on the reverse strand, counting down.
GTACCGGGAGCGTCGGGAAATCGCAAATAGCGTCCCGGTCCTTCTAATCTCAAAAAGAAAAAAAAAAGAAAAAGCCAAGCGGCTAGCCAATAGGCTCAAAATCATCACCCAAACAAATCAGTAAATGTGTACCTATTTGTCGGGCACAAAATTTTATTCCTCTTCTCTAGCCCCTTTGCTATAACCTGTTCAAAGAATATTGCATGTACATATATATACAGTTCATATCATTTTTCATTTTCTATTCAACTTCATATTTGATTTCTATTAGGTTTTAAAAACACCATTCATTCTAATGTTACATAAATAGGTGCAAATCATTTCATTAGCTAATTAATGAATATTTCAACTCATATATGTTTATTTTGAACAAGTGGCTATTTTCAACATTTCACATTTCAACGATTTATGCATACAATAAAAATGTGATTTTTATTGTAAAACGATTCATTTCAAAACACTATTTTTCTATATAGTTCACATAGTCGATAAAAGGTGATATTTATTATCAAACAGTTTATTTCAAAATATGAATACCATTCAACACATGAATTTCTAAACAACGAATGAATATCAATTCAACACATGAATGTTTTCAATAGTTTTTATATATCGATAAAAATGTGATTTTTATTATCGAACGATTTATTTCAAAATATGAATACCATTCAACACATGAATTTCTAAACAACGAATGAATATCAATTCAACACATGAATGTTTTCAATAGTTTTTAGATATAGATAAAAATGTGATTTTTATTATCTAACAGTTTATTTCAAAATATGAATACCATTCAACACATGAATTTCTAAACAACGAATGAATATCAATTCAACACACGAATGTTTTCAATAGTTTTTAGATATAGATAAAAATGTGATTTTTATTATCTAACAGTTTATTTCAAAATATGAATACCATTCAACACATGAATTTCTAAACAACGAATGAATATCAATTCAACACACGAATGTTTTCAATATAAGGAATAAATATAGTTTAAGCATATGAAAATAATTCAAACACACAAATATTATTCAAAATTTCGGCAGCATAACGGCAGGGTAGTTACACCGGCACCGTCCCTAGTACGGCTCCTCGCTCTACCTTAAAACCTCGCGGTTTTTGACAATGGGAATCATGCATCTAATTCGCACGCAGGCGGCATGTTTATATTTTTTTTCCATTTCCACAAACTAATCCTATGTGGTTTCAACCAAATATTTTCCAATCACAATTGGGTATTTTTCAACCACAATCAACCAATATCAATCACAAACAATCCCAAACAATCAATCAATTCCAACCAATAAATATCGTCCATGGTTTGTGGACGAGGGGCGTATATATATATATATATATATAGATATTTATATATAGCAGTTCATTTTCAACTCATATATGTTTATTTATAAAAAGAATTTGAAGAGTGAGAAATCCTCACCAATAGCTATCCACTCACACGATTGTTCCTTAATAGAAACTTCGCCTACTTCGCCTTGTTGTTGCTTTCGTTTCCCGTATTCTCTACATAAGTAAAAATCGAATTTTTACCATGCTATTCAATATATATAAAAATATGATTTTTACTTTTGCTTTCACATATAAAAAATATGATTTTTGCTTTCACATATAAAAATATGATTTTTGCTTTCACATATAAAAACATGATTTTTACCTTCGCTTTCACATATAAAAACATGTTTTCTATTTTTGCTTTCACATATAAAAATATGTTTTCTATTTTATAAGTCATTTTTAAAATCAGTTTTTATATTCTTTAAAATTTCTTTAAAATCAAATCAGTTTTTCTCTTTTTTTTTTTTTTTATAAATGCAGTTTTATTTTATTTATTTTTTATTTCAAAAACAGGTTTTTATACTTTTTATAAAATTCAGTTTAATACTTATTAAACAAATCACAGTATTTAAAATCAGAACTTAAAACAAAAATAAAATAAATAAATCAAATTAAAAAAAACTTACAGTGCTTCGAAGAAGGGGGGGGGATGCTGATGTCGGCGGCGGCACTTCTGGGGGGGGGAAATGAAGGCGTCGGAGGAGGTGGGCGTTCGCTGGTTCGAACGGTGGTGTCGCGACTGGATTCGACGGGGGGTGCTCGAGGTGGAGGCGGAGGCTGCGGGGAGGCGGTGAGTGGCTTCGAGATGGGGGGTGGCGGCGTGAGTTCGTCGGCGGCTCGAGGTTGGGGGGGGGGCGGCTCCGATTAGATTTAGGTTTTTGGTTTTTTTTTTCTTTTTTTTTTTCTTCTGTTTCGAATTATAACTAACGGGGGGGGGGCCAATCAGAAGGGAAAAAGGGGGAGAAAGAGTACCCTTTTTTTTTTTTTTTTTATTTAATTTAAATTTGCAAAAGGGTTGACTTTCATCCACGACCTCGAAACGGGGCCCACCGCCTGTCGCCCATAGCGTTTCACCCCCATTCCGAACACAATGGGATATGTATCGCAAGCTGGTTTGATCATTACAATCGGTTTCCTTTTGAATTTACATTTAAATCACTATATTGAATTTTAAACGCACATTTCAAATTACCGGGGTCACATACTAACTAGAAAAATTCCAGAAAAATATTTTCTAGTTTCGTATTGACGATTCGGTCCTAACAAAACTAGTTTCGTCGAATTCTGAGACCGTTTGAAAAATGGCCAATTTCCAGTCGATTAAATTCAATAGAAACTGGTCAAACGCGTTTTCTTTTGCCACGCTCACATATTGATTCGAAAAATTATGAAATTTGAAACCTAGCAATAACTTGACACTGCGGACCCAACAAAAGTGGTTTCGTCGAAATCCGAGGTCGTTTGCAAAATGTCCATTTTTAAGGGCCTGAATTCCATAGCGACTATTCAGAATTTTTAACTGGACATATCTTTTGATTCCCGCTATCAAATTCCGATTGGTTAGATTCGTTAGAAAGATATTACCAATAAGATCCTAATGTTTTTGGTCTCACTAAAATCCGGATTGTTTTGCACCCGGTATATTCAATTGAAGTTTGAAATCGAATTATCGAACTACCGCGCCATTTTCAATTCTATATATAATTATAATTAATTATATTCGTTTTCAAATGTCGATTCAAACTCAGTTTTCATCGTCATTAACTAAAATATTTATTTTAAATATTTAAAATCCATTATTTTAGCCAATTTAAAATTTTTAAATTGGTTCAGATTTTCTGGGTCGTTACAATCTCCCCCACTTAAAACTTTTCGTCCCCGAAAAGGAATAAAGTCGAAAGTGGTTTGATAATTCTACGATCACACAATACAACAACCAATTTGTTTTTAATATTCAGAGTATAGAATAAACAATGCACATCCATGGGAAGAAAATAGCAACAGAATAGAGAATTAAATGGTAATGCAAAGTAGGGTAAATGTACCTTGCACCGGAGTCAATCAGAGATATCTACTCGGCATCTAGGATAAGCTTTCTGAATGCTCTCCTCAGTTTCCCAAGTACAATCTCGCGGATCTCCACTCCATTGCACTTTGACTAAGTGAACCTTCTTGTTCCTCAGCTCTTTGGCTTCTTTGCCGATAATCTTTAGCGGCTCTCGCCTCACAGCTAATTCTGGAGTAATTTCTATGTCCTGCTGAGCTGCTTCTTCCACGATCAAGTCTGGATCATGAACGTGCTTTCGAAGTTGAGATATATGAAATACATCATGCACACCAGGCAACCAGTCAGGCAATTTGACCCTATAAGCGAGAGTTCCAATCCGTTCCAGAATAGGAAACGGACCAATAAATTTGGGTGCTAGCTTTCCAGTTTTACCGAACCTGATAACTCCTCTCATCGGCGATACTTTCAAATATACATAGTCGCCAACCTCAAAGGATATATCTCTTCTTCTTTTATCGGCATAGCTCTTTTGTCGGCTTTGAGCGGCGAGCAATCGTTTCTTAATAAAATCGACTTTGTCGGCCGCTTCTCGAATCATATCAGGACCCAACACAAGTCTATTTCCTGGTTCGACCCAGCAAGCAGGAGATCGGCAAGGTCTACCATACAATGCTTCGAATGGCGACATTGTCAGACTCACCTGGTAGCTGTTGTTATAAGAGAACTCAGCCAAATGTAGATTGTCTTCCCATGATCCACCGAAATCTATAACACAAGCCCGCAATAGATCTTCTAGAATGCGATTCACCCTCTCAGTCTGACCGTCTGTCTGAGGATGATAAGCGGTGCTCAAGTTTAACTTCGTTCCCAGCTCGACTTGAAATGCTTCCCAGAATTTACTAGTGAATATTGTATCTCTATCACTGACTATACTGAGCGGCACTCCATGCAGTCTAACTATTTCCCTGAAGTATATCTGCGCCAGACTCTGAGCAGTTCTGTTTGATTTGACAGGTATAAAATGGGCGGTCTTCGTGAAGCGATCTACGATCACCCAAATACTGTCATTTCCTTTTCTGGTTCTGGGCAAACCATCAATGAAATCCATGGAGATATGCTCCCACTTCCAACCAGGAACTTCCAGCGGTTGTAATAATCCAGCCAGTTTCTGTTGGTCGCTTTTAACTAGCTGGCAAGTAGGGCATCGACTAACATATATCGAAACGTCTCTTTTCATAGCCTTCCACCAGAAAGTTCTTTTGAGATCGTTATACATTTTGGCCACACCAGGATGGATACTCAGCTTGGACTTGTGACACTCGTCTAACACTTCCCTTTTTAACTCTGGGATGTCAGGAACACAAATCCTTCCTTTTAATCTCAAGGTCTCGTCGTTATCTATTTGAAAACACGAGGGTTCGCCTTTCTGAATCCTTTTGATCATATCTTTAATAAAGTTATCCTCCTTCTGAAGAATAGATATTTTGTCAATCAAGGAAGTCGTGATAATAAAGCTGGCGATCATTACATTCTTTCGACTCAGCGCATCGGCCACGACATTGGCTTTCCCTGGAGTATATATAATTTCAAAGTCATATGCTGCAAGAAACTCCAGCCAACGTTGCTGCCTCAAATTCAAGTCCTTCTGAGTGAACAGATACTTTAATGACTGATGATCTGTAAACAGTTCGAATCTCTCACCGAGAAGATAGTGTCTCCAGATTTTCAAAGAGAATATGATAGCCAATAACTCAAGATCATGAGTTACATAGTTTTTCTCGTGCGGCTTCAGTTGACGGCTAGCATAAGCAATTACTTGGCCTCTTTGCATTAACACTGCGCCAAGGCCTTCTCTAGAAGCATCAGTCCAGACTTTTAGATCCTGGTTGCCATCAATGATGGTTAACACTGGAGCTGTTGTTAATCTTAACTTTAGCTCTTCAAAAGCCTCCTCACTCTTTTCAGTCCATTTGAACTTAGAATGCTTCTTTGTAAGCTTCGTTAAGTGGCCAGATATCTTCGAAAAGTCTTTAACGAACTTCCGATAATAGCTAGCCAGTCCAAGAAAACTGCGAACTTCAGTGGGAGTACTGGGCTGTTTCCAATTTTGAATGGCTGTGATTTTGCTTGGATCCACAGCGATTCCATCTTTCGATACGACATGGCCCAGAAATTTCACTTCATCTTGCCAGAATATACATTTGGAAAACTTTGCTTTCAATACATTCCTTCTGAGGATTTCTAACACTTGTTCCAGATGCTTTTCATGTTCGGCCTTTGATTTAGAGAAGATTAGAATATCATCAATAAAAACCAGAACGAATTTATTCAAAACCCCTCTGAACACTCTATTCATCAGATCGACGAAATAAGCTGGAGCGTTACATAAGCCGAACGGCATTACTAACCACTCGTAGAATAAGTCGGGGCCTCTGAACGCTGTCATTGGAACACACTCTTCGGCAATTCGAAGTTGATGGAAACCTGTAGCTAGGTCCATTCGCGAAAATACTTGTGCTCCATTTAATCGATCCAACAAATCATCTATTCGCGGCAATGGATATTTGTTCTTTATGGTCTGCTTGTTCAAATCACGATAATCCACACATAGACGTAGAGTACCGTCAGATTTTGGGACAAACACCACTGCTGCACCCCAATCAGAGAAACTAGGCCTTATCAGACCTTTCCATACTAGTTGTCTTGTTTGATTGTCTAATTCCTCCTTCTCTTTCAAGGACATTCTTCGAATAGCGTGAACTACCGGCCTTGCATTCGGAATCAAAGCAATCTTGAAATCTATTTCTCTCTGCGGAGGTAAGCGAACAACTTCTTCGAACACATCCGCATAGTTCTTGACAACAGGAATGTCTTTGATGAGGTCAGGAATATTCTCTGTGACTTCAGGGATATTTTCTATTTGGGCTGGAGAAACATTCAAAGCTGCCCAGAAGTCCTTTCTATTAGCATTCTGACCTTCACAGGGAATGGTTATATAATCACCTGATTTAATCTTCGCCTTTACGACCCTCTCGGCGCATTTGACTTCAGCTTCATATTTGGTCAACCAGTCTAACCCCAAGATAAGATCAAACTCTTTGAAATTCATGACGACCGCGATGGTAGGAAACCGATAACGAGAGAAAGAAACCGGCACTCCACAAATCCAACTGAGATCAATGGAACCCCCAACTGGATTCTGGACAGTCATTGGTTCCTTGAGCTTCTTCAAATTCAAATCCAGTTTCTTAGCTGCATCTTTGGAAATGAAGCTTCGTGACGCGCCTGTGTCAAACAGTACTTTAACTGGGATGTCTTTGACAGTTAGCGTGCCTTCTAAAACATCTGGCCTTTCCTGAATAGCTGAGGGCTCAGAAGTTTCTGCCACTTCATTCACTTGAACTATCTCAGTCTTTTTCAACTGCCAGCAATCTTGCTTTACGTGACCAAACTGGTCGCATTGATTGCACCTTTGCTTTCCTTGAAAATCCTTCTTTGCTTTAGATCCACTCTTTCTTTGTTCGTTCCAAGATTTGCAACTTATCGCCAAATGTCCTTTTCTATTGCAGCTTGAGCACGTGGCGGTCATTATTCGTTCGTTCCCAGATTCAGCCCTTTTTCTCTTGGCACTGGGCCTCTTATTGACTTCAGACCTCGTACTGGTTTCAGGAATATCAGTTTCTGACCCTGTTTTGTCACTAGAACAGACTTCTTCTTCGTCGCGCAACATTCCTTTCTTATGGAGATCTTCGTACTGATAAGCCATATAAATCATTTCTGAGAAAGGAAGCTTCACATGCCCCAATACCTTATTCTGGTATTTCCTTTGAAGTCCGTGAATAAATCTCAGATTTTTCCTCTTCGGATTTTGAATTAGATGAGGAGCAAAGTGAGAAAGTTCATTAAATTTCTTATGATATTCGGGAATTGTCATGTCTCCTTGTATCAGATAAGAAAATTCGTCGCATAGTCGCTCTGTCGCTTCGGGAGGAGTAAATCTTTCTAAGAAAATCACTTTGAATCTGTCCCAGGTGATATCACCTTCTGGATTATCCTTAACAACAGAATCCCACCAGAACAAAGCTTCATCTTCCAGTGCCCAGGAGGCCAGTAATCTTTTCTGGTCATCCCTAAGCTTTAATGCTTCGAATATTTTCTCAACCGAACGAATCCAAGCTTGGGTTCTCATAATAGATTCTTCGCCCGAGAACGGCTTTCCACCCAGATTTCTATACTTCATGAATAGAGCTTCAATATCCGGGCTAGTATTACTTCTTCTGTTTCTGGCACTCATTTTCTAGTTCTTCTGCAGATAGCAGATCAAGTGTCAGGTCACAGAAAAGGTATTTTAAAATATAGAGACAAATACTTGAAGTGTAAATGTGTCTATCGAAGTGTATTCATTCTGCTTTACTCATACTAGGATATTGCTGATCCTATCTGTATTGAGTTACCCGTCCTAGAACACTACTGGTTCTATTTCTGACGAGTTCGTTCAAATGTTATATTCCAGAACTAAGCTTAACCAAAGCTCTGATACCACGTTGAGACGACCCGATTTCCCGTTCTCACGGAAACAAGGTTATCTTTGGAATATAACACAGAAACATATAATAGCAGAACAGAATTAAATAAATACACCAGAATGAACAACAAAATATACTGGATAAAAATAATCATCAGAGTTACACAGTATACAGGATCTTACTTAGTACAAATACAGTTCAGCTATACATAAATGTCTACAGCGGAAATAAACAAAATATGTACAATAGGAGCTGAACAGCATAAAAAGAAATAAATGATAGAATCCATCTTCAGCTCCAGCTATCCAGAAGAGAACCAGCTAAACCTGAATACAAGGCTGCCCGTGTAGAAAAAGGGGCACCCGAGTTTGAGAGTGAAACAAACTACGAGTCAGTCATGGGACTGGTATGAGAAATCCACTCAACACATATATAATTGGCTAATCACAGGACCACGCCACTTTCGTGGAACGGGTTTACTCCATTGGATTGCCAGTGCTTTAAAACAAATCTTTCTTTTAAACATCGCTATGCTTTTTATAAAAATGAAGCCGTTATAAGACTCAGTTCCCATCACACAATGCAACGCAAACCGGAGGATAGAGTTTTTACCTTATAACGGCCAAAATATGCTTGATACGAATAAAACAAAGGCATTTGATATTATTGCTAGTGTATATATGTTTTGAAAACAATTTCAAATCATAACTATCAATCATAGACGGCATTAATGCCCCATACCACTATGTCGCCATATATAGGTATACAATCAAAACCGCACAATCACGTATTTGGAAATTGGATTTCCGTCATGAACCAAGGCAAAAGATAGTCCTTACCGAATTCGAGACGCTCTAGCCCGCCCCTCAGGAACAGCCGCAACTGCCCCCTGGATCGTCAGGGCCGGTCCACCGATGTGGATTATTATGCCTGAACAATACGTTTCCCCGCCCTTTGGGGCGTAAACGAGCCAACGAATGACTCCATCGGACCCGGATCGTCCGATCAAACCGAGGCGCCTCGCAACAGCAACAACCACATAGGTGAAAAGTATATAAATGTCAGGGCTGGTAGGTCACTGACACCACCCTAGCTAGAAAGAAACGCATGCCCTCCCTGAGGTCCTTCCTCCCGTTTTAGGTTCCTACCGGGGTGTGAGGCTCGCGAATTCACGTTACACACAAAGCTACGCCACACAGGCGGTGCTTTGATCATCACCACAAGACTTTGCTTTTCAACAGAAGCCCTGATCACTGCATCTTAGCATGCCACACAGAATAAATCCTATGTCAGACACACAGTCCATTTACAAGTCCGTTCTGGGTCTGAACGAAACCGGAGGCACTAAATACCTCGCAAACCCTTTGATCAACACGTACGTCTGAACGATCACCACTCATTATCCATATTTCGGGATGCCTCCCAATCAGGACCTCGGTTACCATCCAAACGAGGTGAAGATCTCCGGTCTTCGACCATCGTCTTCATCTTCGAATTTCAATCGTCGGTCGATTATTCGAAATGAGAATTAACTCGGCCTTTTCAAATAATTCACGTATATTCAGAATTTCAAATCGATTTATTTCAATGGTTAAATTATTCAACAACACCAATTGTGTTCTTTAATATAGTTTTCACACCAAACACATTCAACCATCAAACATCACATAAATCAAGCAAATTCAGTTTATTTCCATTCCATATCGCTTACGATATTTTATAACTATTTATCGCTATTTTTATTTATTTTAAAATAGCTAATATATTCAAAACGACGTTTCGGGCCATAACGTGGCCGTGGCGCTGTTTTTCTTCAGATTTGATTTACACATATCTGAAAATCTAACCGTTGGATCTTCACAAAATTTACATCATTAGAAATGTCTTTTCAAAACGAATCCAACGGTTCCAGTTTCGGGAAAATCCGACGGTCGGATCTCCCGGTACAATCGTTTGAAGTTTTGATTTCAAAATACGAACTGCAGCGTCGTTATTCGATTAAATATAATTTTATTTATATATATAAATAAATATAATCGTTTCTGGCGCTGTTTTTCTTCAGATTTGAATTAAACATTCCAGACAATCCAACCGTTGGATTTCTACAAGGTTGGTGCCGTTGGAAAGATTATTCCAAGGCGAACCCGACGGTTGAGGTTTCGGGAAAATCCAATGGTCGGATTTCCCGTACTAGTCGTTTGAAATTACGGTTTCGAAATACGAACTGCACGGCTTCGTTTCGTTTTAATTTTATTTATATTTATATAGTTATATAAATATAGTTCATTCAACGATTTCAATATCGTTTTAACTTCAAAAAATTTTCTAACTCCTTAAATTTTGGAAAAATTTCGCCATAACCTCCCCTGTACCGGGAGCGTCGGGAAATCGCAAATAGCGTCCCGGTCCTTCTAATCTCAAAAAGAAAAAAAAAAGAAAAAGCCAAGCGGCTAGCCAATAGGCTCAAAATCATCACCCAAACAAATCAGTAAATGTGTACCTATTTGTCGGGCACAAAATTTTATTCCTCTTCTCTAGCCCCTTTGCTATAACCTGTTCAAAGAATATTGCATGTACATATATATACAGTTCATATCATTTTTCATTTTCTATTCAACTTCATATTTGATTTCTATTAGGTTTTAAAAACACCATTCATTCTAATGTTACATAAATAGGTGCAAATCATTTCATTAGCTAATTAATGAATATTTCAACTCATATATGTTTATTTTGAACAAGTGGCTATTTTCAACATTTCACATTTCAACGATTTATGCATACAATAAAAATGTGATTTTTATTGTAAAACGATTCATTTCAAAACACTATTTTTCTATATAGTTCACATAGTCGATAAAAGGTGATATTTATTATCAAACAGTTTATTTCAAAATATGAATACCATTCAACACATGAATTTCTAAACAACGAATGAATATCAATTCAACACATGAATGTTTTCAATAGTTTTTATATATCGATAAAAATGTGATTTTTATTATCGAACGATTTATTTCAAAATATGAATACCATTCAACACATGAATTTCTAAACAACGAATGAATATCAATTCAACACATGAATGTTTTCAATAGTTTTTAGATATAGATAAAAATGTGATTTTTATTATCTAACAGTTTATTTCAAAATATGAATACCATTCAACACATGAATTTCTAAACAACGAATGAATATCAATTCAACACACGAATGTTTTCAATAGTTTTTAGATATAGATAAAAATGTGATTTTTATTATCTAACAGTTTATTTCAAAATATGAATACCATTCAACACATGAATTTCTAAACAACGAATGAATATCAATTCAACACACGAATGTTTTCAATATAAGGAATAAATATAGTTTAAGCATATGAAAATAATTCAAACACACAAATATTATTCAAAATTTCGGCAGCATAACGGCAGGGTAGTTACACCGGCACCGTCCCTAGTACGGCTCCTCGCTCTACCTTAAAACCTCGCGGTTTTTGACAATGGGAATCATGCATCTAATTCGCACGCAGGCGGCATGTTTATATTTTTTTTCCATTTCCACAAACTAATCCTATGTGGTTTCAACCAAATATTTTCCAATCACAATTGGGTATTTTTCAACCACAATCAACCAATATCAATCACAAACAATCCCAAACAATCAATCAATTCCAACCAATAAATATCGTCCATGGTTTGTGGACGAGGGGCGTATATATATATATATATATATAGATATTTATATATAGCAGTTCATTTTCAACTCATATATGTTTATTTATAAAAAGAATTTGAAGAGTGAGAAATCCTCACCAATAGCTATCCACTCACACGATTGTTCCTTAATAGAAACTTCGCCTACTTCGCCTTGTTGTTGCTTTCGTTTCCCGTATTCTCTACATAAGTAAAAATCGAATTTTTACCATGCTATTCAATATATATAAAAATATGATTTTTACTTTTGCTTTCACATATAAAAAATATGATTTTTGCTTTCACATATAAAAATATGATTTTTGCTTTCACATATAAAAACATGATTTTTACCTTCGCTTTCACATATAAAAACATGTTTTCTATTTTTGCTTTCACATATAAAAATATGTTTTCTATTTTATAAGTCATTTTTAAAATCAGTTTTTATATTCTTTAAAATTTCTTTAAAATCAAATCAGTTTTTCTCTTTTTTTTTTTTTTTTATAAATGCAGTTTTATTTTATTTATTTTTTATTTCAAAAACAGGTTTTTATACTTTTTATAAAATTCAGTTTAATACTTATTAAACAAATCACAGTATTTAAAATCAGAACTTAAAACAAAAATAAAATAAATAAATCAAATTAAAAAAAACTTACAGTGCTTCGAAGAAGGGGGGGGGATGCTGATGTCGGCGGCGGCACTTCTGGGGGGGGGAAATGAAGGCGTCGGAGGAGGTGGGCGTTCGCTGGTTCGAACGGTGGTGTCGCGACTGGATTCGACGGGGGGTGCTCGAGGTGGAGGCGGAGGCTGCGGGGAGGCGGTGAGTGGCTTCGAGATGGGGGGTGGCGGCGTGAGTTCGTCGGCGGCTCGAGGTTGGGGGGGGGGCGGCTCCGATTAGATTTAGGTTTTTGGTTTTTTTTTTCTTTTTTTTTTTCTTCTGTTTCGAATTATAACTAACGGGGGGGGGGCCAATCAGAAGGGAAAAAGGGGGAGAAAGAGTACCCTTTTTTTTTTTTTTTTTATTTAATTTAAATTTGCAAAAGGGTTGACTTTCATCCACGACCTCGAAACGGGGCCCACCGCCTGTCGCCCATAGCGTTTCACCCCCATTCCGAACACAATGGGATATGTATCGCAAGCTGGTTTGATCATTACAATCGGTTTCCTTTTGAATTTACATTTAAATCACTATATTGAATTTTAAACGCACATTTCAAATTACCGGGGTCACATACTAACTAGAAAAATTCCAGAAAAATATTTTCTAGTTTCGTATTGACGATTCGGTCCTAACAAAACTAGTTTCGTCGAATTCTGAGACCGTTTGAAAAATGGCCAATTTCCAGTCGATTAAATTCAATAGAAACTGGTCAAACGCGTTTTCTTTTGCCACGCTCACATATTGATTCGAAAAATTATGAAATTTGAAACCTAGCAATAACTTGACACTGCGGACCCAACAAAAGTGGTTTCGTCGAAATCCGAGGTCGTTTGCAAAATGTCCATTTTTAAGGGCCTGAATTCCATAGCGACTATTCAGAATTTTTAACTGGACATATCTTTTGATTCCCGCTATCAAATTCCGATTGGTTAGATTCGTTAGAAAGATATTACCAATAAGATCCTAATGTTTTTGGTCTCACTAAAATCCGGATTGTTTTGCACCCGGTATATTCAATTGAAGTTTGAAATCGAATTATCGAACTACCGCGCCATTTTCAATTCTATATATAATTATAATTAATTATATTCGTTTTCAAATGTCGATTCAAACTCAGTTTTCATCGTCATTAACTAAAATATTTATTTTAAATATTTAAAATCCATTATTTTAGCCAATTTAAAATTTTTAAATTGGTTCAGATTTTCTGGGTCGTTACATCTACAGGGACCGCTGCTGCAAATAAAAATATATATAGACATTGCTTGTAAAACTCTTCTGCAGGGCATCGGCTTGCTTGTAAAAAAATCTCTTTTTTTATTTATCTCTGCAATTGACTGTTCTGTGACTGTTCTGAGACTGTTCATTCTGTGACTGATTAAAACATTAAAAAAAAATATTGCATTCATCTTAGTTTTATTTTTATTTTCTAAGGACTTCATTATATTTTGACAATTTGGTTTAGTTCAAACGAATTATTTCTCGGTGTCTAGACTACGGCAGAGTAATAACTGTTTATAAATATTACGGTGATTCGTAAATATTATATCGGTTGTTCCTCTGAAGGTACTTAAACCTTCGGCTGCATTGCTAGGGTGATTCCTGGTGCACCGATAACTCCTGTCCGATAACTGGCTGAGAAGTCTTTTGTTGAAATAAATCAAACCGTCATTATATAATTCTAGAAATTGTAAATTGCATTAGGTTCATTTTAAAAAAAAAATCTTTTGTGTCTAATTCTTTTTCTCTAAAAAAAAAAACTCGCTCAAATTTGTTTTTCTCGTCTTCCCTTATTCTTCTCACTAGTGCATGCGTCATTGGACTCGTGATCCTTCAGATAATCGTTTAGTTCGAACAAACATTTCTTTAACCATGGTCGAAGAAAATCCCCCTCGGTCTCTTATGGATAGATACTTCCCCGATCGGGTTTCTATTCCTTCTTGCATCATATTGCCCGCCCCAACGGGTAACCACTTTGAAATTCATTCGAATCACATAAATACTCTTCCAAAGTTCGGCAATTTAGAATGTGATGATCCGTATATTTTCTTGACCAAATTTGAACAAGTTTGTGCAACCATGAAATTTCAACAATTAAGTGACGATGGAATCAAACTTAGGTTAATTCCATTTGCACTTACCGATTATGCTGAGAAATGGTTGTATAGCTTGCCTTCAAATACGATTGGAACTTGGGGTGAATTTGTGAACATTTTTCTAAAGAAATTTTACCCTCTGGAAAAAACATCTAAAATTCGAAATGAAATCGTCAATTTTCGTCAATTTGGGGGTGAATCCTTTGCAAAATATTTTGAAAGATTTAAAGAGCTTCTAGTCAAATGTCCACATCATAATTTCGAAAAATGGACTCTTTGTCAAATTTTATACGATGGACTTGAAAATAACTCTCGAACCATGCTCGAATCAATGTGCCAAGGAAATTTTCTAGCCCAAGATCACAATGCCGCTTGGCAGTTTCTCGAAAATTTGGCCGAAAAATCAGCTCAATGGGAAAGATCTAATGAGAAATCGATTTATTCCCGATCTAGCGCTCATTCGGTAGGATCATCAGTAGCCTTAGAAGCAAAAATAGACGCAATGATATCCAAATTCGATAATGTCCTTTCATCAACTCAAATAAATCAAGCTCAAGCGTCTCAGACCTCATGTTACAAATGTAACGATCCTAACCACATAGCTGATCAATGCCCACATTCATTATAACAACTCAACGCATTTAACAAAGCTAGGAACGACCCATTCTCCCCAACATACAATCCAGGTTGGAGAAACCATCCTAACTTCTCTTGGACCCAAAACAATGCAAATTCGAATGCGGTTCGACCACCTTTTCAGTCATTTTCGAATAATCCTTCGAAACCTCCTTTTCAACAAACTCAATTCCAACATCCTGCGCCACCTTTTCAAAACCAAGCACAACAATCTTTTGTTCCCCAAGACGATAAACGATTGACATCACTGGAGAAAACTCTTGAAGAATTGACTAAAGCAACGACTCAAAATCTCCAATCAAATACCAATCTTCAAAATTTATTGACTTCGCACATGCAAAACACGAGTCAATCGATTGCTAAACTTGAAATGCAAATGAGTCAGTTAGCCACTTCAGTAAGCGAACGGGAAAGAGGCACTTTCCCGAGTCAACCCATTCCAAACCCCAACCGTCAAAATCCTAACTCCAACCAAATTCACATCATTCAAGACTCAAACGTGAGTCACTTGAATGCGGTCACGACTCTTAGATCTGGCAAAAAGATTGACAACCATGTGGTCAACCCAAATGCTTTACCGGACGATCTTCCAAACCCAACCGAAAATTCGACCAACTCAGATCAAAACATTGAGCCAATTTCTGACAAGGACCATCCTCAAACTCAAGTAGCCCAACCTACTGAGTTGTCTGCTCCATTTTCTCATAGACTCCGACCTAGGAAAAAGACGGATCAGCTAGAAAAAATCCTTGAAATATTTAAGCAAGTTAAAGTGAACATTCCTCTTTTAGATATTATACAACAAGTTCCACAATACGCAAAATTTCTAAAAGATATGTGCACTCAAAAACGTCATACACATGTACCTAAGAAAGTGTTTCTAGCGGCAACTCTAAGCGAAGTCTTGTCCCAATCAATGCCAGTGAAATACAAAGATCCTGGCTGCCCCACAATATCATGTACTATTGGGGAGAAGAAAATCGATAGATGCCTGCTAGACTTAGGTGCTAGTGTTAACTTGCTTCCATATTCAGTCTATCGCCAATTAGGGCTAGGAGAATTGAAACCCACCAAGGTTACCCTTCAGCTTGCTGACCGTTCAATTAAGAAACCTGTGGGCGAAATCGAGGATGTGTTGATCAAAATTGGCGAATTCATCTTTCCAGTTGATTTCATTGTCTTAGAAACTCAACAGGTTAGCAATCCTGCAAACCAGATCCCTTTGATTCTAGGACGACCCTTCTTAGCAACCTCTAATGCACTTATCAACTGTAGAAATGGGTCTATGAAACTTTCTTTCGGTAACATGACTGTCGAGCTAAACATCTTCAGAACTGAAAACTCTCCTAACTCTTATGTGGGCCAGTTTTCTGAAATCCATGCTATCCACGATAATGAATCTGAGCTTGACCATCTGAGCAACGAAATTGAATCAAATTATGAAACATTATTTCAAGATATTCCCGAAAATATCTCTGATTCAATTCCTGTTGAGCCGCTCACAATTGAGCCTATTCCTCAACCAATTTCTTCGGTTGAGTCGCCCCCAAAATCTGAACTCAAATTGTTGCCCAGTCATCTTAAGTACGCTTACTTAGGAGACAATGAAACTTTTCCTGTCATCATCGCTTCTGACCTTACTTTAGAGCAGGAACAATTGCTCCTTCCCATCCTTAAGAAAAATAAGGAGGCAATTGGTTGGTCCATGGCTGATATTAAGGGGATTAGTCCTTCGATAGTCCAACATCGAATCCACCTTATAGATGATGTCAAACCCACTCGGGATCCCCAGCGTCGACTAAACCCTATCATGAAAGAAGCAGTTCGTGCTGAAATCCTTAAATGCCTTGACAATGGAATAATCTACCCGATTTCTGACAGTCAATGGGTTAGTCCGATTCATGTCGTACCTAAGAAATCAGGGATTACCGTGATCCAAAATGAAGCTAACGAGCTTATCCCAACCCGCACCCAGACCGGTTGGCGTGTTTGCATTGACTATAGGAAACTTAACGCTACAACACGTAAGGATCATTTCCCTCTGCCATTTATCGATCAAATGTTAGAACGACTAGCTGGTCATGAGTACTACTGTTTCCTTGATGGGTACTCGGGCTATAATCAAATCCCTATCGCTCCTGAGGACCAAGAGAAAACCACTTTCACTTGTCCGTTTGGTACATTTGCGTACCGACGTATGCCATTTGGTCTCTGTAATGCACCTGCAACCTTTCAGAGGTGCATGATTAGCATTTTTTCTGATATGATCGAGCGATTTTTGGAAGTGTTCATGGATGATTTTTCCATATTTGGTGATTCTTACTCTGAGTGTTTACGTCATCTCGATCTTGTTCTTAATCGCTGTAAAGAGAAACACTTAACGCTTAATTGGGAAAAGTGTCACTTCATGGTTAAACATGGCATTGTTTTGGGACATGTCATCTCTAACAAAGGAATTGAAGTAGACAAAGCCAAAATCGAAGTTATTTCAAATCTTCCCATTCCCAAATCAGTTAAGGACATCCGATCCTTTTTAGGTCATGCTGGTTTTTACCGTCGCTTTATAAAAGATTTCAGCAAAATCACTCGACCTTTAACCAATCTTCTTGGTAAGGATGTTCCTTTCGACTTCAATTCTGATTGCATTTCATCTTTTGAGCATCTTAAAAATGAACTTGTCTCTGCCCCGATCATCTGCTCTCCCAACTGGAAGCTGCCTTTTGAAATCATGTGTGATGCCTCGAATTTCGCTGTTGGCGCTGTCTTAGGACAACGTATCGATAAAATTCTTCATGTCATTTACTACGCGAGTAAGACTCTGAACGACGCTCAAATCAATTATACGACCACCGAAAAGGAACTCTTGGCAGTCGTTTTCGCTTTAGAAAAATTCAGGCCTTATCTAGTTGGCTCACACATCACGGTTTATACAGATCATTCCGCACTTAGGTATCTATTCTCTAAAAAGGATGCTAAGGCTCGTCTCATTCGTTGGATCCTTCTACTTCAAGAATTTGACCTTACCATTAAGGATAAAAAAGGATCTGACAACGTTATTGCGGACCACCTATCTCGTCTTCCAAATGCCCCGTCTTCTTCTCTTCCGATCAACGAGAATTTCCCTGATGAACAGCTATTTTCTCTCTCCACTGATCCTTGGTTTGCTGACATTGTCAACTACTTAGTCACCAAGAAGACCCCTTCTTTTTGGTCTAAGCAGGATAAACACAAATTCTTTTCTCAAGTGAAACATTTTTATTGGGACGACCCCTATCTTTTCAAGTATTGTCCCGATCAAATCATTCGAAGGTGTGTTCCCGACACTGAAACTCACAGTGTCCTCTCTTTCTGTCATGACAAAGCCTGTGGTGGTCACTTCGGTCCCAAAAAGACAGCCGAAAAGGTTCTCCAATCGGGTTTCTACTGGCCCAACCTTTTCAAAGACGCGTACGAATATTGCAAAACTTGTGATCGATGTCAATTCTTAGGGAAAATTTCTAAACGGAATATGATGCCCCTAAACCCCATTCTAGAGGTCGAAATTTTTGATGTGTGGGGTATAGACTTCATGGGACCCTTCCCTAATTCTTTTGGGAACATTTACATTCTCTTGGCTGTCGACTATGTTTCTAAATGGGTCGAAGCTGTTCCATGCAAAACGAACGACAATAAGGTTGTTGTGCGCTTCTTAAAAGAAAACATCTTTTCTAGGTTTGGCACACCTCGCACAATAATCAGCGACAACGGGACACATTTCTGTAATCGTTCTTTTGAAGCCCTCATGAGAAAGTATTCGATAACCCATAAGTTATCCACTCCTTACCATCCTCAAACTTGTGGGCAAGTTGAGGTATCGAATAGGCAGATTAAACAAATCCTGGAGAAAACTGTGAATCGAAATCGCAAAGATTGGTCCCAAAAGTTAACCGACGCTCTTTGGGCTTACCGCACTGCTTTTAAAACAAACTTAGGTATGTCCCCTTATCGGTTGATTTTTGGTAAGCCATGTCACTTGCCAGTTGAACTAGAACATAGGGCATTATGGGCAATAAAAACTTTGAATCTTGATTTAGAGCAAGCAGGAGAACATAGGAAGCTTCAACTTAATGAACTTGATGAAATTCGAAATGATGCCTATGAAAATGAACGAATTTACAAGGACAGAACAAAAGTTTTTCATGATAAATCAATTTTACGTAAAACTTTCATGCCAGGTCAAAAAGTTCTGTTGTATGACTCAAAACTGCATCTATTTCCGGGTAAGCTAAAATCTAGATGGACAGGACCTTACACTGTACGGACTGTTTTTCCATATGGTGCGGTAGAGATTGAGAATCCAACTGATGGATCATCCTTTAAGGTCAATGGTCAACGCCTTAAACCTTATTTGGAACCAAGACCCAACCAAGAGGAAGAGCTCATGGTCCTCCATGAGCCACATTACATTCGGTAAGACGCACTAACCCTCTTTTGTACATATGTAAATATTCTCTTATTTGTTTTTCCCTTTCACTAAGATATGTCTGATTAAGACTGTGAGGACACAGTCACACTCAAGTGTGCGGAGGATTTACATTACATCAGCCATCAAATTTTATGAAGTAGGTCATTCATTGAACAAGGATTAACTTAAATTCATAAATAACACCTTGGTTCTTGTTTGATAAGTTGAATTGTTGGGTGATTGGAATGAACATTATTTATTCATTGAATCGTAATGTGTCTTTTTAAGATGCTAGCTTGAGACTGTGCAGACGTTAGTCGTGTTCTGGAGTAAGCGTGTCAACCCTTGTTATACGTGTTAAAATGTGCAAGTAAAAATAATTAAAAAAAAATCAAGAAATAAAAATGATTTTGCACCTACATTTGTTGGATTTTCTGAGTTATTTTTCATGCATAATATTTTCTTTTCCACTCAAATTTTCAAAATCGTAAGTTCTAAAATCCACTTGGCCCAATTAAGGAGAAATGACTCATTGTAGCGTTCTTCTTCGATACCCCACATTATTCAAACCCAAGATTTAGTCGATTTACATCCATGTTTCGACAAGTTTATCTTATATTGGTATACTCAGGAACCTTGTTTAAAGGTCAAAAACGTCACTTTTTATACCAATATTACACCACCCACTTCGTACTTGTTTTAAGGTAGGATAACCATATACCACATCTTATTTTATATGGGTTATCTATCTTACGAAACTTTGCTTATCATTCCTTTCTGCTTTCTATATAACAACAATCCAGACTTGTGTGTTGAATTAAGGTTATAGAAGTAGAGTAACTAGGGCACAAAACTTTCCTTTCATGAAGTGTTGGTTTAGTAGAGGAGGAATCAAATGAAATAAAATATGGTGTCATTCCATTCCATTTCCACTCATCATTCATCATGCAAATATGAAGAAAAAAAATAATATCTAAAAAAAAAAAGAGAGAGAGAAAGAAAGAAAAAGAAGAAAAAAATGAAATAAAGAGAGAGTCTCTCAGAATAAAATAGTCATTCATCATTCTTGACTATAAAGCATTCATTTCCATTCCATCCATATCCACCACACCATACTTGAAAGCGAGGATTGTAATAGAGGAGATGAAAGGAAACAAAATGTCTATATGTGCCTTAGTATTACTTTATCTTTTGTAGCTTGAAGTTCAACTAATACACTTGCCCTCTCATCTATAATATTTTTTAGAACTTACAAAATTTTCCTTCATCTATGCATAACTCACATCCAATACGTTACAGTTACGGTGGTGCAAAATTAATCAAAAAAAAAAGGTTGAATAAAT
The DNA here is from genome assembly GCA_030737875.1 of Allium sativum. Taxonomy (NCBI): domain Eukaryota; kingdom Viridiplantae; phylum Streptophyta; class Magnoliopsida; order Asparagales; family Amaryllidaceae; genus Allium; species Allium sativum. Next base: position 858,348,128 of record CM060915.1, on the reverse strand, counting down.
GATTGGGTGCACATTGTCGATGTGTAGAACTTTGGTTGACACCACGCTCTTAACCTTCAAGACAATTACAGTGTTATCAAGGAATTACGATTCAGCTTGAAAAATCTTATTCATTTTTGCACCAATAATGGGATTTACAATTGGAACTAAACCGTTATTATTGAAGTTAGGTGAAATCCTTGGAATGTGAAAGACCTTAAATATATTGTTTGATTAATCCGCGTACATAAGACGCTTTGGATTTTGTGGGTAGTATCCGCTGAAAACCCTCACGAGACAACACTCGTCCTACTGGGGACACCCAGAGGTTTAACGGCTTGTTGCATACGCTAAATGCAATCGTGTTTCCTACGAAAGTGTGACATATCTTAGTTAAGTTTATTCGAGGACGAATAAAAAGATAAGTGTGGGGGTATTTGATATACACGTAAATGTGTATATTTTATCCGCTTATTTATCTTATTTTCCCTTTAAAATAATTGATACTTTGTATTTATAGCTGTATTTTCAGATTGTTGACAAGAAGCATGGTTTAGAGCATTTGATGGATAAAGCATGAAGAATTTGCTTAAAAAGAGGGAAGTTTAAAATTGCTAAAGCTTGAAGAGTCTAAAGCTTGAAGAACGGTTGCAATTATATTTCAGTTAAGAAGATTTGGCTCAATAAAGACTCAAACTGCATTCACATTAGCTCATTTGGAAGGCCTCTTACTCATGTTGCGTTCACACTAGCCTATTTGCTAGACCACTCACTCTAAAGCTGCGTTCACACTGGCTTATGTGTTATTTGGGTTATTTCTTTAGTCCCACATTATGTAATTAGCTAGCTAGCCTTTGTCATATCAGCTATAAATACCTTGTATCTCATTCATTGTAAAACACATTAGGTTTTATTCTGTAATTCTCTTCTTGGAATAAAATCATTCTCTCCCTTTCTTTTTACTTTTTGTTTATTTTATTTATGTTCATGTTATTTATTTTCTTTTTCTCTTCTTCTTTAGCTATGTCTAGCTAATCCCCTTTGATTAGGGGGTGATGACGCTGATAGTATGATTCAATATGAATCACATAGCCAAAAGATGAGGACTGTATACATGTAGATCTGGATCTGAATTAAGGGTTAGATCTGAACCTTCATATTTTGTGTCGTTTAAGAGCTATGCTCCTTCACAGGATATATTCGTGTTCGATCTAACGTTTATCAGATCTAGATCTAATTTTAGGGTTTTAGAAATTAATTAGTGAATCTGTCCTGATAGTCTATGGTTGTAGAGCTGAGCTCCTGCATAGGCTATGCTTGTCGTTATTTACATATTTGTTTCTAAAAACCTATTATCGTTGATTCATGTTTGTGACAGAAACATGTATTAGATCTGGTTAATCTTTTGGCTATTGATGATTATGAATCTGATCTATGTCATTATCCCCTAATTGCTTTCACTTATTGTTAAAACTCTCTTTTATTTAATTTCTGCTATTTTCTTTGTTTTCCACCAATCAAAAGTTAGGGATAACTTGATTGGATTTATTAATAAAATAATTTGGTCCCAGAGTTCGACACCCTCTACAACAATCCTTGTTGTTTAGGAAAGCCGAACGGATTTTACAGTTGTTTACAACTGCATAATTTGTTCGCAAACAACATCTTTATCATATATAAAATTAGAAACTAACTGGAAACTAGATAAGATGAGTGGTTTTCCTGGGTATTGATCTGATGTTGGTTTCGGCCTTCTGGGTTAATACTTAGAGAATCGTTCTCTTACTAATTTACGGTTGGAGTCTGATTAAGAATTAAACGATAGAAATCATAATTTTATAACAAAAATAGTCAGGTGTTGACGATACTCATGTGTTGAGAATATTCATGTGTTGAAAGAAATACATATTCATGTGTTGAAGAAAATATTCATTTGTTGAATAGAATAACGAAGTTATTGAAATATATAAAGTCGTGTTGATTAGAGATGCGCCATTTTGACGCGAACGATATTTATATCGATTATATTCATTTTTATAATAAATATAGAAAAGGAAGTGATTTCAAAATATAACGTTTTGAAAATATTATCATTTATATGTTAATGATATGGAATATTCAATTTTGATTTAAAATTGAATATGAAGTTGAAATCGTTTTTAAAACGAATTTACAACGATTTATAAAATATGTTTGGAATTGAAATCGATGAAGTATATAATATATATATATATATATATTAAACGGCCTGAATAGAATGCGCTGCACCGCGACCGTTCGCGAATTTCGACCATTGACTTCGAATTGACGTTGCGGGAGATCCAACCATCGGATTCTCCTAAAACCGGAACCGTTGGGTTCGTATCGAAAAGAGCTTTCCAATGAACATTAGAAATTTGAAATCTAATGGTTGGATTTGGAATTATGTCCAAATCAAATTTGGAAAAGGTCGCTGTAAGTGCAGTTCAGTGGCTGTTATTGAAAACCGACTGTACGGGCTTTGATAAAATTATTAAAAATATTAATAATTTGTGTAAAATCATAAGATATGAATTGGAAAGAACTGGGATGAAAAATTCCACACTTGTAAGGATAAAAATATATTTTTATCGAAATGAACTAGTTTTGAACTAGATTTGAAATGGTTTTGAAAATAATCAGAATTTCCAATATACGAATTGGAATGGATTTGAATCGAAATTATCTTCGGAATATTTCGATGTTGGATTTCGTGATTATACATATGTGGTTGTGGAAATTTGAAAGATATATTTATATCGTTATATCCAATAAGATATTTGTTGGTTTCAGAATTTGATATTGAATATAAGCCGATATATTTTCTATTCAGAGCCTTGTATTTAATATCAAATAGGATTTTGGGTTCGTCGTGAATGATGTCTTAAATAACACTTTTCTTGAACCCAGTTTAGAAAAGAATAAATCTTTTAATTAAGATTTAGTGAAATTGTCCAGTTAATTAGTATTTAATTGGAATTGAATTTAAATTGGTTTTTGGGGTTTATCGTGAGCGGTGTTTTGAATAACACCTGTTCTTTAATCCGATTAACAATGGAAAGTGATTTTGGGTTTATCGTGAACCGTGTTTTAGATGACATTGGTTCTTTAACCCAGTTAAAGACAAGATATTGATTTTTAGGAAGATTAAAACTAAGTGGAGTTTTAATGAATCTTTAATTAGATTAAAGTGATCGAGAATGGAGTATCACCAGTTTTGCTCCAAGCGATAGTAAAATCTTTAATTAGATTTGAACGTGAAATGGTAACTAATATTTACCGATAACACCGTGGTGTTAGAAATGGAGTATTACCAGTTTTTCTCCATGGGATGAATAGGTTGGGATTGGGAAATAAAATAAATGATTACTTCGGTGTGGTTCGCTAATCCCGACTAGTTTGGAAAACCTTAACATGGTTTGAAATGATATCCAAAGGAAGATTAAAGAATAAATTTAGAAGAATTTATCTTCGATAAAATTAATGGGAACCTTTCCCTAAGAATGTAAATATTTGAATAAAAGAATATTCTGAATTGGAATGAGACGTATGTTGTGTTTGTATAACATTTGTTTATTATATACACGGGTTATTCAGAAAGGCCGGGTTTATACCCATTCTGAATAACCAATTCGACTATAAGTCGAAGATGAAGATGGTGGTTGAAGACCGGAGGTCTTCACATCGTTTGGATGATTATTGATGATCTTGATTGGGTTGTACACCCAAGAGGAGGGAATCAGTTGGTGATCGTCCAGACGTACCTGGAGATCGATGGATATGCGAGGAATATGGTTCCTCCGGTTTCGTTCAGACCCAGAACGAACTTGTAAATGGACTTTGTGTCTGACATTGGATTTTATTCTGTGTGACTGATTTCTATTAAATATATATCTGTTTGGCGGCGGAGAATTTATTCTCTTGCTTAACGCCCTTCTTTGAGACGAACGAGCTTAGAGGTTATATATCGATAGATATCAGTCACATGGCATGAATTGCCTGTGTGGCATGCCTAAGTGGCAGATGATCAAGGCTTCAGTTGCAAAGCAAAGTCTTGTGGTTGATGATCAAAGCACGGCCTACGTGGCATAACTTTGTGTATAACGCGAATTCGCGAGCCTCACACCTCGGTATGAGTTAAAAACAGGATAAGGACCATTGGGAGAACACGACGTTTCTTTCTAGCTACGGTGGTGTCAGTGACTTACCAGCCCTGACATTTATATTATTTTCACCTGTGTGGTTGTTGGAATGCGAGGCGCCTTGGTTATAGGTCTGATAGGACCGGGAAACGTGTGTTCAGGAATTGTCAATCCTCAAACGTAAGAGAGGACCGGCCCAACCGATCCAGGGGTTACCCAGAGTGTGTAGTCCCAAGTCATTTGCTAGAGCTTGCCCCTTGCCTTGACTCATGACGGAAATCCAATTTCCAATATGTGACATTTCGGTTTTATTTGTAGAGCCTAGTATGGAGACATAGTGGTATGGGGCACTTATGCCGTCTATGATTTATACATTATGATTGAAGTTGTTTTCTTCACATATAGTAATAATAAAAGACGAAATTTAGCGTATCAAGCATTCTTTGGCTATTATAAGGTAAAGCCCGATCCTCCGGCATGCGTTGCATTGTGTGATGGGACATGGGTCTTATAATAGCTTCATTTTTCTTTATTTAGCATTGCGCTCTTTGTTTTATGCACTGGTATTCTTGGGAGGAAACTCGTTCCGTGTTATACGGCGTGGTCCCTTGATTTACCTAACTTTAAAATAAAGATTAATAACTATTTTAGTTCTCACACCAGTCACATGACTGACCTGGAGTTTATTGTTTTAACCTAAACTCTGGATGCCCTTATTTTCGACACGGGCAGCTATTAGTTTTGGTTTTGCAGATTTATATTCACAGGATCCTGGTTTACAGCTAGAATGATATTCGGAAAGCTCTGTATCCGTATATCTCCTTTCAGTTGTGTGTTGTATTATTTTTCCGCTGCTATGTATTTAAATGTAATTTAAATCTCTGATATTTGTCAAATGTGTAATATTTATTCATACTCTGTATATTCTTGTATTCTGATGGAATTGTTGTAATAAACAATGAAATGTTCTCCTGTTTGTGTTCCGATGTGTGTTGTCCTCAAAGCAATTCGTTCTTTCCTTCACGGGGAAGTTCGGGTCGTTACAATATATGTATTGTTTTCATTAATGGTGAAATGGAGTTGATCTAATTTTATCTTTCTCAATTTATATTACTTTTCATATGTAATTCTTTTGGAACAACTGAACATAAAATATCTCTTGAAAAAAAATGGTTTTTTTTATGCATACCCAACAGAATTAAGGGTATAAAATATAATGATTTAGCATTTAAACTCAATAGCAATATTGATTTAACACTGGAAATGAAATTGAAAACTCATGACGTTAACAAAAAAATCAAATGAGGAACCAAAAGTTCATATGCTGATGACCTGAAGTTCATATACAAATTCTTTCAAATGATGAACCTGAAGTTCATTTGCAAATGAGGAACCTGAAGTTCGCATGCAAATGAGAAACATGAAATAAAGCCTCAAAGCATATAATTGCATTTAATATTTACTTATAGCAAATGACCAATAATAAGAAAGGAAAGTTTCAACAAAAGGCTTATATTCCAATTTTATGCTACACACAATTTCTTAAAGAAATTTGTTATTAGAAAATATCATTCCACTTATAGTAAATACCATTTTCATGAAGAAAAATAGTAAAATGACTCTCATATGTGAATAAAATCACTTTCTAGAGAAATTGCTTCAATTTAAAATATACAATAGTAGTATATAAATTATGATAAAACTTGAAGTTTTATTGTAGTAATTTTAGAATATATCATATTTCTAGAAGAAATATTGTATTTTTCATAGAAAATCATTTATAAATAAAATACGCATCCCGAAGATCATATAAAATCTAGATCCAACATTGATCTTGATCTAGCATGATAGAAATGAATAAAAAAACAAACTATTTTTTGTTTTTTGAAAAAAACAATTTTTTGTCTGTTTAAAAAAAATTGTTGTTTTAAAAAAAATACATTTTTTTGCTTTGAAATAAAAAGAAAAATATTTTTTTGATTTAATTTCCTTATGAGGAAAAGAAAATTTGAATTTGAGACATGTAGTTATTTTTTTTTACAGTTGTGAATTTTATGTACAGATTTGTAAATTTTTAAACCATTCAAGTTAGAGAATGTAAAGACTTCTAAATTAGAAGTATGCAAAACGGTCGAGAACCAGAAATTCATCATAAATTAATAAGCTTGAAATACAAATACATATATATATACATACATATATATATATGCATTATGGAACTTAAAGTTCCTCGATCGATGAATTTGAAATAATTCATAATTTAAAAGCCTGAAACTTTATTGAAACTATGTGAAATAATAATATTGTAATTCATAAAGAAGTTACATCATATGGGGCAATGATGATGCATCCAAAGATTTAAAAAAATTCAAAATAAGTTGCATCATTCTTATACATTTACATTTACATATTGTATTGAAGAATAAATTTTGAATACTTGAAGTTGTTTATATATTTTATTTGAACTAGAAGTTCAATATAGTTCCAAACCAGATGTTTTGAGCATAATTATATTGTCTTTAAGATTGATATCGACATTGCTTGATAAATAATTTTTTTTTAAAGATTTGGAACCTTACAAACAATTGGTCTAAAATCGATAACTCGAATGAGAAAGAATATTTAAATCAATTACATATGTAATACGTGGACGCACGTATATACACGTTTATATGTGACTATTTAACTAACAACCTGAAGTTGTTATGAGCTCATATTATAAATTATAAATATATTATTTAGTAACTCAAAAGTTGATTGACATCAATATTGAATGACATGAAGTCATGTGCATATTCAAACGATCTATATAATTAGAAAATTCATCCAAGTTACCAGATCAATGAAAAGAATAAGCAATACAATATAAATGCATCTTATCAACTAATAAGAGCATTATCCTCCTATAGTTAAAATACATATAATGTATATGCTAGCAATAATATGATAATGGATCAAAAATGAGAATCCATAGAAGGTTTATTATTTAATGTGACAATTTTTGTCAACATTGAGGGGGAGGATAAAGGGATATTGTAACGAACCGCAAATCCGTACAATCTGAATTGACTACATACATCACACGTCCAACCCAAATATCCCAGAAATACGAATTATTTTTTTTAGAAGAAGAACAGAAATAACAACACAGAATCTCACATCGCAACGGAACAAAAAATAATATATCATAACTTTTGAAATACAAAACTTTAACTGTATAACGTACAATTATCAGAGTACAACACTTACAACACAGCGGAAATAAAAATACTATATCTCTAACCCTGAAGCCTCCTGCTCCAAGCTCCTTTGATAGATTGTAAAATCCTGAGCTACGTGACTGCCCGTACAAATTTGGGCATCCAACGGTTTAGGTAAAACAAAACAAAATAAACTCTGGGTTAGTCATGGGATTAGTATGAGTGAACAATTTAAAACAGTTGAGAAAATAAACGATATCTCATAAAACCACGCCGTATAACACGTAACGGGTTTTTGCCTTATGAGAATCCAAAACATTTGATTTAACTTTCAAATCCGTTTGAAACAAAACGATAATCTTTATATCAAAACACTTTTGATATTATAATAGTGTCTAAATCACATAAATAGAAATCTAGTGGAACGCTTTCATCTCACGCTCCACATACATACTTATAATCAAAACCGCGAGCACTTATTGGGTAATGAATTTCCAATTATGACAAGGTATGGAACCAACTTCTGATAGTGTATCTCTAGAGGAGAATACACTGGGTTCAACAAGAACATCTTGTAACCCGACCACTCATTTCGCTTGAGTGTATCGAATGTATATCAGCAACAGCTGGGATCAACAACCGTTACCCGAATGGGACAACATCGAATAGAATAAAGAATGAAATGAATTTCTCTAGGTGATAATACACCCTAATTGGGAGCAACCCACTTAGCCATGTTGCCTGCCCGATTTTTGTCATTTCCTGGTTGTTGAGGCCTGAGGCTATGCTTCATTACTTCTCATTAATAGCACAATCACTTTTGAATGCCACATTGTCAGTTTCGTTAACCGTTAATTGATTTGCACAAATATAATCTGGATATTATGCTAAGAGAATAAATCCTCTGCCACCATATATATTTATACAGACCTACATATGTTATCATTGGAAATACTCTGTTAGACATTCACCCACATACGTTCGTTCTGGGATTGAACGAAACCGAAGGCACAATTTCCATTAATGGAAAATCCCTTGCACTTTACTCCGTCTTCGATTATTTTCATATAATCTGATTCGCAACAATACTGCCAATATGGAGTGGTTCTCGGATAATAATCCAACCGGTCTCTCCATATTGACAACGATATGGGAAAATACTTCGATAGTCAGTTATTTAACTATCGAAGAAAACAAACACTCATTCGAAGCATCAAACAAATCACGAGCCTTTAAATTAGTATTTCATTAATTAAAACACTTCTCTATTTCCTTATCTATATTCGTTAACACGATATTTTCGATAATCATCTAGGCCTCTTACGCTATTTGGAAACATTTCCATATATCGCTTCTTTTATTTTCTGTACTTAGAAGATATATTCTATTTACAATTGGAAAACATTCCAATTACTTATCTCTTCCCTGACCATTCATTTATTTCAATACTTAGGAAATATTTATTATATATTTCCAAAATTCCACTTACTTGGGTTAAAATGAATGTTGTGTAAAACATCATTACAAACAACCCAAAATACTGCATTTAACTAACTCTTATTCAAATATTTCTCTTCGAGACTGGACCTTGTTATTTATCGGTTAAAAATGAAATCAATCACGTTAGGGTATAACTACCTCTCGGACCTTGACTGAAAACATCCTTAACTTCAAAACGGACAAGAACACTTACCTCGAATAATCAACATCATAAAAACCAATTATTCATTTTAAAATCGTATACGTTTCTCTTTCTAATTTTACCAGATTTAGTATAGATTTCCTTTTTGGTTATAATATTCTCTTTTAAGTTCGTTTCCTTATCGAATTCCATAAATATCGATATATTGATTTCTAATTATCAACTAACTCCTTAAATTTCTAGAAACTTTCGCGATAACCTCCTTTGTACGGATGACCAGGTACAACTACAAAATGCCTCTCTGGTCCCTTTCCATTCAAAAAGAAAATCAAAAACCCAAGTGGCTTGCCGATTCGGTGCATAAAACCTCATATGGAATTCAAAACATGTACCTTTTTGTCGGGCACTAAATTTATAAACTTCATTCTCTTCATTCCATACCTGTTTAACACATATACGTCCATTTCTAATTTATTCCAACTCAATCTGGTCATTTTAACTCAGTTTGCTAATTTATACTTTAATTAGTCATTTTGCCAATTTTGCTTTTTTATTTCAACATATCACGTTCATATACCAATTAATTTTCTTACAACTAACTCAATTCCATTTTTCAACTCAGGTTTCATTATCGAATTCGAATATGAATTCACAAGTTTAATTTACTTATCCAAAGTCAACTTGATTCAAAACTCGATTATCTAATTATCCTTTAACATAGTTAATTCTATTAAATAATAAGTATCTGATTTTGTTTCACAAATCAATCCATTTCTTCACTTGAGGTCATATTTATTAAATATCTCAAGTCTGGATTTTTCTAATGGAAATTCAGATTTTATTTTCTTAAAATCCTTTTATTTATTTAAATAAACTGTTATGGTTTTAAAATGGTTATGGCACGGTTTTTCTGTAAATTTGATTTTGACATAACTCAAAATCTATAAGACGAAATCCATATTTTTCTCTTCCATTAGAAAACTATTATTCAATCAGTCCTGACGATTCTTGTTTCAAAGAATTCCGACTTAAATTGAGTTCTGTATACTCAACTGAAGTTCAAAACGCCAAATTACGAACTACCGCGTTTCGGCGAATTCGTTTTAATTATATATAATATATAAACATTTTAAACTTTGTTTATATATAAATTCTAACTTCATTCTAATATATTTTAATATATATATTAAACCAATTTTCCCAATTCAACTTAATATTCCTGATTATCCCAGATCGCCAATTATTTCGTATCTCACGTATAAACCTATTTATAATTCAATCTTCTATATTAAGTTCTAATTCCTTTATAAATAAATTATTTATAAAATTCGATATAATTGAATTTCAAATTACAAATCCTTCTGATTTATCACATCTCGGTTTATATTCTGAATTCCAGAAATAAACCCATCGTTCCTTTTTAGAAACAATTTCCAATTCACTGTTAAATTCATATTTGGATTTACATTCCTAAATTATCAAATGATAATTTATTTCAATAAATTTATAACACTATTTACAAATTCAACTTCCTTGTTTCATATATCAAAATAAGTTCCATTTCAAATCCACTTGAAACCCAATTCATTTTATATTCCGAATCCTGGAATAAAACTGTCGTTCCTTTTTCGAAATGATTTCAAATTATAATTTAAATTCATACTTGAATTTAAAATTACATAATATCTCCAGATAATTAATTCGCTATATTTATAAATTTACTTATCTTATAAATTCCAACAAGTTCCATTTCAAAATCTATTTAAAAACCAAAATCTTATTTTGGAATATTCTATTTATTTTAACTATCTATATAAATATAGAATCTATTTTCATATTTAAAATTTTAAACTTCTAATTAATATGATCCTAATATTTGTTATGAAAATATTTATTTAAATAAATTCGATCTAACCGATTTCAAATCATAAATCCATACGAATTTATTTTCAGTTCAATTTACATTCTGAACATCAGCATTAATTTCATCGTTTACTTCTTTAAAACGATTGCACGTTTCTATTTATAAATTCATATTTGAATTTAAGAATTCAAATTATCAAATGATAATTTGTCCGCTTTATTCATAAACACCGTTTATAAATTCATTTCAATTTCCTGATTAACTAATGAAAATCATTCCATTTTATTTATATACACCGTTTATAAATTTACTTCAATTTCCTACATTACTCAATTTATAAACATCGTTTATAAAATCAATACTTCAATTTCCTGTATTATTTAATTCATAAACATCATTTATAAATTCACCACTTGTTTTATTTATTCAAAACAAGTTAATATCTTCTAAACCATTCGAAATTCAAAATCTATTTTAGAAAAATAGATTTTCCCTTTTATCTCAAAATCCACATTTCACAATATTTTTATAAATCAATATTTAGGCCAGTGATATTTTAAACATCCAAACCAACAAATTATCAATCATAGGTTTTCAAATACATCATATATGATAATATATATGAAAACAAACAATAATAATATTTTTGAGGAATCAAGCTGGATCCCTCCAACCTGTTTTCCTGCATCCACAGTGTAACAACCCTGAATTTTGGGGCCAATTTAAAATTTATTTTAAGTAATTTTAATGAGTTTTATTTTAAATAATAATGATAACAAATTTGATTCAAATCGAAGTTAGAATGAATAATTTAATTTTAATTATAAAAAGAGCTAGAAATAGCGCGGTAGTTTGAAAAGTCAAACTTGAACTTTGACTGACCATACAGGATGCAAAATTTAACGGATTTTAGTGAAACCAAAAATATTAGAATCTATTTAAAAATATATTTCCAACGAATCCGAAAAATCAAAATTTCATAGCGGAAATCAAAAGTTATGGCCAATTCAATTTTTAGAAAGGTCGCTAGGTAATTTGCATAGGTCAATAATGCTACTTTTTGCATATAAAGGAATTTCAACTCGAAACCACTTCCATTGAGTCCGGAATGACGTTTCTGCATTTGAGAAGTATAAACACTTATATATTTCGAGTTTCAAAAATTATTTGTTTAAAAATGTATTTTTAATATTAAATATACTGGCCTTAAAAATAGTCATTTTTCATAATGTCTCAGAATTCAACGAAATAAATTTTGTTGGATTCGTATCATCAAAACAAAGCTAAAAATGATTTTTTGGTAATTTTTAGAATTAAAATATAATTATAATTGATTTTTCAGTGTAAACGGACAAATTTTTGACTTTAAAAATTCATTAAAAATTCATACGGGCTCAGAATTGAACGAAATTAATTTTCATAGGTCCACAGCATCAAAACATAGCTAAATATATTTTTCGAGAATTTTTGAAGTTAATTTGTGACCTCGGTGAATTTTCATGTACGGTATACATTAAAATATTAATAAAATAATATAATTATTCCAAAACTCACAATAAATTTCGGAATTGGGTCCTGTAACATGTTCCATTGCGTTCAGAAGGTGTCAAAACGTATAGTTCGACAGTCGTTGAGCGCGAATCGGAGTTCGGACGGAAAATCACTATTTTCTGAAATTATTAAAATAAAATAATAATTAGAATACCCTAGGAATACACGTATAAATACGTGCTACAGTAGTCTCCTTCTCCTCCGTTTGAAACCCGCCGCTTAACCCATTTCCACTCGAATTTTTGGACTTCGATTTCGACCTCATTTCTTAATGAAAAGTCTCAAACTTATACTCGTTTCGAAGAGATTCTCGAGCCTTTCGATCTCCGACAAGTTCCAGCACCTCACGTCCACCGTAGCCGACGCACAACCGCCCCGAAGTCCGATCCTTTCGGCCTCGACTGCGCCGCCATACCCCGACCGAGCTCCACCGCGCCTACCCCCGTAGATCGGCCTCTCCAAGAGCTCCATCCTCCAAAAAACCGCACCCAAAACCGTTCAGTAAATCAAAAGTTATCGGAGTTTGAATTTTTGAACGTTCTAAGGTAAATTTTATTTCAGAATTCGTCACGCTTTTAAGCGTCGCTGCGCCAGTTGTTAAAGGCTTGATTTTGATTTTTCCTATCAATTTGCATTGGGATTGTTCCAGATCCGAAAACAAGTGAACTCGAACACCAAATCTGATCAAATTCGAGTCTCCTTCTCGGACCAAACACGGTGAGAATTTTATTTTTAAATTTAATTTAATTTATTTAATAATTATTGCATGATTGTTAAGCGTAGATCAAATAACACATGCTGTTTAGAACATGGATCTGAACGGTTCACCCTGTATGATGTTAAATCTGAATTGCCTAGAATTTTAAGGTTTAAATCTGAATTAATAGTTAATTAAAATTAATTATGTGTTCTTTAGTTAATCACGCCATGTTGTTTTTACATATGTCCAGCAAAACAGCACCTTTTAATTACCTTGATGCTAGTTGTTGGATGTGGACTTGTTGCTATGTTTGGATGCTGTTGTTATGATATTTGACACGAATTTACATTTAATTATGTAAAATTTAAGTATGAAGTTATGTGGACATGAATTTACATTTAATTATGTAAAATTAAAGTAAGAAATTTGCGATGCTATGAAATATACATTTTATTATGTAAATATATATGAGTTTCACCGCATGTATAAATCTACATTATTTTCCATGTAGATTAAATAGAAATTTTGACCGTAGGGAAATTTCACATTTTATTTATGTGAATAAAGTAATTTACAACGTATGATAAAATTAACATTATTTTTTCAATGTTAATGATAAGTAATTCAACGTATGATAAAATTAACATTATATTTAATGTTAATAATAAGAATATGTACAACGTATGAAAATTTACATTATTTATTTTAATGTTAATATATAAAAAGTAATTTAACCGTATGATGACATTAACTTTTAAATGTTAATATTAAAAAGTAATTTTACCGCATGTATAAATTAACATTTTTAATGTTAATACTAAAAAGAAATTTCAATTTACATATTATTTGATGCAAGTAAAATAAGAATGCGACTTGTGTTAGATTTTACATTTTATTATGTAAAATTGAAATGTAGGACAAATTTAACATTTTTGTTAATGATAAAAAATAAGAAATTTCATCGTATAACAAATTTAACATTTTTGTTAATGTTAAAAATAAGAAATTTCATCGTATGACAAATTTAACACATTTGTTAATGTTAGAATTTTGCGTTGACATAAATTTACATCTTATTATGTAAATTTAATGTTAGAATTTTGCGTTGACATAAAATTTACATCCTATTATGTAAATGAAATGTCAGAATTTGGCGTTGATATAAATTTACATCTTATTATGTAAATTTAATATTAGAATTTACGATGACATAAAATTTACATCTTATTATGTAAATAAAATATTGAAATTTGGAGATGACATAAATTTTACATTTTATTATGTAAATTAACGTTAGAATTTCACCGTACGTAAAATTTACATTTTTCTTAATGTAAATATACATGAATTTCACCGTATGTCCATTTTACATTATTTTTAATGTAAATTATATAGTAATCACAACGTAGGATAACAGGGCAATTAGAAATTATATTTTTACAATGTGAATTAGAGGTAGTGTTTACATTGTAATTAAAAAGTATACATTTTCTTTAATGTAAATGATTAGAATTTCACCGTATGTTAAATTTTACATTTTCTTTAATGTAAATATATAGAAATGCATCGTATGTTAGAATATACATTTTCTATAATGTAATATAAAAGAAAATGCACGGTATGTTAAATTACATTATTTTCAATGTAAAATAAAAGAAAATTCATGGTATGTTAAATTAACATTTTTATTAATGTAATAAAATGAGGATTTCCATCGTAGGAAGAAAAAAAATTCATTTTGTTAATGTAATAAAAAGAAAATCCACCGTATGCTATTTTACATCATTTTATAATGTAATATAATTGAAATACACCGCATGTTAAGATAACATTATTTATAATGTTAATATAAAGAGAATTAACGATAGTATTAATTTACATTATATTATTATGTAATTATAAAAAGGATTTATACCGTAGAAAATTTACATCATTTTATTATGTAAATAAAAAGAGAATTTGATCGTAAGATGAGTAACATTATTTTTTTAATGTTAATTAGAAAGAAAAATACACCGTAGGAAAAAGATTTCATTTTAATTTATGTAATATATGTAAGAATTTACATCGTAGGTGCAATTTACATTTTATTAATGTAAATCAAGTAAGAATGTGTCTAGAGTGAAAATTTACATTTTTTGTAAATTAAATAAGAATGGTGATAAGAATGAAAGTTCACATTTATTTTATATAAATAAAAAATAGGAATGTGTCAAGTAAATAAAGATTACATTTTTATATGTAATTAGGAATGGGATTTACATCTTACAATAAAATTACATTTTTATGTAATTGAAGTTAATAATGCACTTAAAAGAGAAAATGAATATTTTATATGAATAGAATTATAATATAGTGGAAAGATGAAAATAAATCAATTGAACGATGTATTATAATTTACATTTTAATGTAAATTATAAGAATAATAATAAAGTAAGAGGAATGATTCATCGCCTAATTATAAATTGCATTTTCATGTGTGTGTAATTGAAAAGATAAGAGAATGAAAATGTGTATAAGGATGAGAATTAACGATTTATTTATATATTATATATATAAATATAATTAAAATTAAACGAATCGAGCGCGGTAGTTCGTGTTTTGAAATCGAACTTTTAAACGACTATACCGGAAGATCCGACCGTCGGATTTTCCCAAAACTGAAACCGCTAGGACCGTCTTGGAAAGATCTTTCCAACGATATATAATACGTCAAAATCCAACGGTTAGATTTTGAGATATGTAAAAATCAAAATTAGTTGAAAACAGCGCCAAAATCGCCATTGACCTGAATCGTCGTTGATTAAAGATTTAATTATTTTTAATTAAATAAAATAAGAAATAATCGTTATAAATTAGAAATAACAATAAGGAAGAGTTTTCAATATATTTACATATATATATATACGAAGATTATTTGGGAAGACCGAGTTAATCTCATTCCAAATAGTCAAACGACGATGAGAATTGAAGAAGAAGATGACTAATGAAGACCGTCAATCTTCCCCTCAGGAGGACAGCGATTGAGACTTTGAATTGATTTGCTCCCAAGTCAAGGTCATGGTCGTCGTCCGAACGAACATGTTGATTGAACGGATTTGGCTTTCGCGCAGACCCAGAGCATAAGCTTATAAATGGATTGTGTGTCTGACATCGTACTCCATTATATATCGTATTATTAATCTTCTGTCGAATGTATGGATGTTTGGTGGCGGAGAATTTATTCTCTTGCTTAACACCCGTTCATATATTTCGGCAAAGGATTGGTAGTGTGATATGGAGTGATGATGTGGCATGCTAAGATGCATATGATCAAGGCTTTGTTGAAAAGCAGGCCTTGTGGGATGATCAAAGCATAACCTGTTTAGGTATAGCTTTGTGTATGACGTGACTTCACGAGCCTCACACACCGGCGGAGTCTAAAATGGGAGAAGGGAACGCAAGGAGAGCAGCACGTTTCTTTCTAGCTAGAGTGGTGTCAGTGACCTACCAGCCCTAACATTTTACTTATGTGGATGATGGAATGAGGCGCCTCGGATAGGTCCTATAGGACCGGGGAACGTGTGCTTAGGAATTGCCAATCCTCTAAGCTGTATTTGAGGACCGGCCCTGCCATTTCCAAGGGTTAACTGCGGGTAATCCTGAGGCATTATCTAGAGTGTCTCGAATCGGTAAGGAGCTCCTCCCTAGCCTTGACTCATGATGGAAACCAATTTCCAATACGCGCCATTCGGTTTTGATTGTATTACTAGTACGGAGGCATAGCATATGGTACCTATGCTTCCTAGGATTGATACATTATGATTGAAATTGTTTTTAAAACATATACACACTAATAATAATATCAAACTCGTATTTGCCGTATTTATCATGTTTGATCACCATAAGGTAAAACTCTATCCTCTGGTGTGCGTTGCATTGTGTGATGGGACCTGAGTCTTATGGTGATTTCATTTTTCTAAAAAAAAGCATTGCGTTGTTTTACGATTTACTTTAAGTTATGCACGGCAATCCATTAGAGTAAACCCGTTCCGCATTAGCGGCGTGGTCTTTGGATTTGCCCTATTAATAGTGATCTATTAGTTAAGAATTCTCACACCAGTCCCACGACTGACCCGTTGTTTGTTTCCACCTTTTTGCAAACTTGGGTGCCCTCTTTCCACACGGGCAGTCGAGCAGTGTCTACAGGTTTATCTTTTTAGCAGGATCCTGGATTGAAGCTTAAAGCTGTGTCCAGAACATTGGAAGTCTTCCGCTGCCTTAGTTATTTTATTTCCGCTGCACTGTATTAAATTTATTGTAAAATTTCCTTCCGCTGTATTTTAATTTCGATGTACTCTGATATATTTTGTACTCTGATGTTATATTATCATGATGTAATAAAAGTCTGCTGTTATTGTTCTGATGTGTTGTATTCCCAAAGTTAACGTATGCGGATTTTGAACGGTCTTGGTCGATTTTGCGATCGATTAAGGTCGGGCGAAACCCGTGTCGTTACACACAGACGTTAGCCAACATAAATAATACCCATCCTACTTCGAGGCAGGATATTGCGGTATAGAAGGTCATCAACTATCATAGCGTGGGGCATATAGGGTCATCCGCTAATGATACGGCGGGCATCCGCTAATGGTATTGCGGGAACTATCCAATCACCAATATATATATATATATATATATATATAATAACCACAAACACCAATCCTAAATAACTAATATATATTTTATAGCCACAATAATATTTCAGTGCATGCAAATAACCAATGAACAAATTATTTTAACAAATAAAAATAAATTTTAAATAAAAATATAAGTGAGATTTACTCACCGTGATTTTTATTTGTCGAACCAACAGATTTATTTTCGATTAAATTGAATAGAGCTTAATTTAATCGAATATTCCAAGTAGGTCCCAAATCCTTCCAATACATCTCCTAGAAGTAGATAATGATGATGCGAGTCAACACAACCATCCATGTTTGATTTGGACATAGAATGGGTATGATATCTTATTTATTATCAAACATGTTTGACTATATATATATATATATACATATATATATAATAAAACATTATATGTAAATTTAATAGATCAATTTTTTTTACCTTAATCATGTTAAGACTCTTCTTCCCGATTCACTGCGATCACTAAGCTCGAGAGCCCACTTTATCATCACGAATCAACACTCATCCTCAATTCGCAGCCTTCATCAACCTGGAATGGTGCTAATCCCATCATCCAATGCCCCCATTCCACATGATCTCTCTTGACCCTAAGAAAATAAACTCGACATTATTTCTTAGTCCGCTACTTTAGCATCTACAGGCAACAGACGCAACAAACTCCATTTCGAATCATCAGTACATGCACTTACCTAAAATCGTGGATCCCTAAAAGTAATCCTGTAACTGCACTCTTCCAAACATCGCGATCTGTTCCTTTCTCCCCCAAACCACCACTGTGCTCTATCCTTCACCGGAATCCCCACAAATACCCAATTCGAACTCCATCCAACTCGCCGCAGACAGCCCCATCCTTCACATCGCAATGACCCACCCTAATCGCACCCCTGAACAACCTTAAAATCTCTTCCGCTCCAAATCAAGATCCCTCCATCCTCGCGACTTCGAACTGCGAAAACCAGATGGAGAAAATAGCGTGAACCACTTCTGCCCCAATCACTACTAAAAATCAAGCTCGAATTCACCTAAAATTCCACCTCGATCGCAACTTCAGTTCGCACTAAAATTGATGTCGGCCTCGTCTGAAAGCTTCACCAACTCACGATGTCGATAACTTCCTCCAGAACTCCTCCCATTGACCAAATGACTAGCGTCGGTCTTCAGACGAGACGGCTAATTCCCATCGCACCTTCTTCCTGATTTTGACATGCCTCCCACTATCAAGCTTCATGGTTTTTCCGATCTTAAATCGCGATTTGAAACTTCGAACTGAAATAGATTTACACAAAGAACTCTGTCGTTCGATTTGAAGAGGAAGGAGGTGTGGTTTAATTTGGTTTTTAAAAGAGGAACAAGGGCCATTTTCACTTATGATTACTGAAGTTTTTTGCCTACGAATGAATTCAAAAAAGAGGGAAAAGGGAGAGTGGTCATCGCGATTTATAGAGAAGGGATACTTAGTTGCTAAGGAAATTAGTTGTGGTACAGTAAGTCTGCGTGATTTGAGGTTCGAAGTGTACTGTTATTAATTAACTTAGGGTAGAAGAAACCCCCCCCCCCCTTTTTATTATTTATTTATTTATTTTAGTTTTGAATTAACCGATACGATTTATATTATCCAGTGTTTCTGAACTCCTATTTGAATGCAACAACCGGCGTTTCTAGCGTTATAACACTATTCTGAACACACTGGGACAGGCTTCAAAGCCTTATTTGATCATATGGAGAAGATATTAATTTAAATCAATACAAAATAAATTCAAAAAAATTGATTTCTTGATAATAAATTATTATTATTATCGTTTATTATCAAATACAATTTTTATTGATCATTTGAATTATTTTGACCCTGTTTAATTTTGAATTCAATTATTACATGTTTTCAGTATTACTGAAACACCCCACCTCCATTAAGGTCACTCACAAAGGGAATGCCTTAACTTTGGTGGAGCATTATAGGTAAAAGACACAGATAATTTACAAGACAGACATATATAAGCAGCGGAAGAACTAAATTTATTTCATATGTGGTTCATAACAAAACATTACAACATACTGTCTCAAAACAACTTCCAAATCATTACATCAAAATCTATGTCTTAATTATAACATAAAGAAGCATAAAACACAAATAAAAATGCATAAAATCCCCAAGTAGTAGTGTGTCCAAAGCCATAGCCAAAGATAAGAGGTTCCAAGCCATACATCGCAGAGTCTTCAAGCTTGGAAAGATGAACAGTCCAAATTAAGCTGAGCTATTCCCTCCCTGGCTACCTGAGGGGGGGGAAACGGAAGAAAAGAGAGCAAAAGAAAAATGGGTCAGACATAAGTCTGGTAAGTCCAGTGATTATTCAGCATGTAAACCGGTAAGAGAATCATGACATGAATAAACTAGACGTAGGATAAAAACAAATAAATAAGGTAACGTAGGATAAGGCAAGATAAACAAGGTAAGGTAAACTAATCATATTATCGCACTCATATCCATATTCTCTGCACCTACTAGATATTTCAACCACCATCATGAGTTCAAACCCAGTGATCTCTTTTTATCGATCGGCTCCTACTCGCACGTATTTACTACTTGTGTCATACGACCTCGCTCGATTGTAGATACCTGTGCTGGTCCCATCATGGGGTGTATCAAATCCTATGGTGGCAACCCGACACGATTCAAGATGCACAGTGTATAACTACTGAATGCCCAGTGCCTGGTTTTTCAACTCCGGAGTATGTGCATGCCCGTACTTCGTCGGAACCTACACTAATGCACCAACCGCCGTCGTTTTTGGCCGCTTATAATTTGCCCATTAATCATGCCCTACCTGCCTAGTTCAGGGTACCATGATATATCTACGCGGGTTACTGCTGAAATGGGTCCCCGTTACTAGGGTTTTCCTAATCAACATGTTAAATTGGTTAAGTGTCCAAGTTAACCTAACCCCACTCATCAGTTTAGTTAACATGTTGTATTGGTTAAGTGTTGCCTTAATTAACTTAACCCTACCATTCCTGACTTAGCTTTAATTCATTCATTAAAGCACCAATCACTCACATTAGACAGGTATTGTTGTGGTCACTGGATGTGTTGGTCGGGTTCGGGCAGTTTTACACCGCAACTCAGTCTAACCTCGGGTTCTTTTGGGCTCAATGCACTAACCTCTCACATTAGATATAGTGTTACGGTTGCTGGATGTGCTGGGCGGTTCCGGGCAGTCTTACACTGTAACTCAATCTAACCTCGGGTTAGGCATATTCGTCTTTTCTAAATTTACATATTTACGTCTTTATGTTTATATGTAAATTATTGTAATTTTTTATATGTAAATTTATTGTCATTCAAGTCAAGCCCCACTTTCCCTTTAAATCAAGTTCATAATTTTAGGTATAAAAATTGTACCACTTTATGCCATAAACCATTTACATGTTTATGAGTCAAATATGCCAATTACATGTAATTTCATGTTTTTCCCCAACGTTACCCCCGTTAAACGTTCGCATAAGTCACATTAAACGTTAGGCTCGCTGCATAGCCTAACTCATACACAAAAGGGGGAAAAGAGGAACATGTAATATTCCAACATCATAAAAAATATGGATCTAACTACACATGTGTCATATGAATTTGGCATAGAACAATATACATTTAATTATGAACTTGCAAATTTAGATCTACTCAACATGAATCGTAAAATAGGGGTTTTACATAGAACTACATAAACTTAAATTAGGCATGTAGTTGTGAACTTGCTAATTTAGTTGGATCAAATTTAACATAAACCTAATCATATTAGCATGTAGTTCTGGTCATATATGTAATCATGGTTGAACTTGCATAAACATAGCAAAATTCCCAAATTGACATACAACGTATAGGTGTCATCACAAAATTATACAACATGATATGTCATCGCAAATTATACAATTATGATATGTCATCGCCAAATTATACAACATTATATGTCATTGCCAAATTATACAACATATAAGTTCATTGCCAAGCATCTAACATGGTAGTTTTATCATCAATTTACATACAGCATGATCACAAACTTAACATGATAAGAGTCATAGTCTTAATCAATTCAGTTTTAACAAAAGGATAGGCATAAATTTACATTAGGCATTGTTCTACATCCAGTTATTTAGTCATAATTTTAATATCATTTAGGTCTAAATGGTAACTGGACTTACAAAAAGGAGACTAGTCTTGTGTTCTGGGATCTGTATTCTGAAGATGAATAGCTCTCCTTTGTTGTAGACGTTGAATTCTCTTAGTTGAATTAGATTTGATTTGTGATTTCTAACTTGCTTTCTAGTTGAAGGAGAATGGCGGCTACTCTAGGTTGAGTATTGACAGCATGACAGCTCTAGGAATATTTTTGTGTGGCTTAGGGTTTAGATTTAGGTTGCTTATATAGAAGTTTGATTTAATAGGAGCCGTTAGATCGGCCTAGGGCCAATCAAAGCCATTCAAACCTAAGATAACCAACCAGAATTTGCCACACAAGCCCTTATGACTCAGAGAATCGTCATACAAAGAAATACGTCAAGTTTCAGATCTGGCCCGAGGGGGAGGTCGACCCCAGGTCGACCCCTAGGTCGACCCCTGGTCAACCTATGTGACCCAGGTCGACCTGATTTCTGGGTGGGAAATTTCCCGCCCAGCCTGCTCCGGGGTTTTTGAATTTCGAAACTTGAATTTGAATTTCGGGCTCGTTTATTATTTAAATTCTTGAATCTTCTGAAGGTCATAACTCCTTCATACGGAGTCCGATTTACGCAAACTCGGACTCTACCTCAAGCAGAATTCCGAGACGAACGCAATGGCGTAACCCGTTTCCCTTAATTCTCACATTTGTAATGAATTATTCTTTAATTTGTTACTTTAATTTTTATAGAAAATACGGGGTGTTACATTCTCCCCTCCTTAAAGGATTTCATCCCTGAAATCTTCGAGTCAAGAAGAACGTATATCCTACCATCCAATCGTCCATCTACTCATCCATCAAACACAGGCGTCCATTGTCCTTAAAAAGACTTCTGATGCTTCATGATCATATGCATAGTGTGTGTACATGTCCTTAGCTAATGCAAAATCAGGCAGTCTACTGATTCAGTTAACCTCCTTAATGCAAGTCATGTCGGTGCCATGAGTCCATTATGTATGCAATCATACTTTCTACACGAGTGCACAATCATTCATACAAATGCAACATCCACATGATAACACATAAAGTTTCAATCATATACAAGTACATATATGCATATGCAATATGAAAGTGACTGAGCCGATCTAACACCTAATGTGTGTGTATATGCATCCACGAGCAACCACTAGCAATCACTTGCAACCACTTGCAATCATCAATCATAACATGTTTCAAATACATGTTTACATCCATTGGTTTCTACCTAAGGATCAAGAATAGCACTGAGGAAATACTTAAAAAGATAGATATGAGCATGAATAAACTTAAGGAAAAAGAGATCAAAGATGTACCCTCAAAAAGAAAAGGGTAGGCTGCGCGTATCTTGGCCTCAGTCTCCCAAGTTGCGTCTTCCTCAACGTCACTCCATTGAACTTTAACAAGTTTGACTTCGCGGTTGCGTAGCTTTTTGACTTTGTACCCAAGATACGAGTTGGAACTCTTCTCACAGTCGCCTCTCGTTCTGCTTCCACTTCCCCTAATATGCTTGGTTCCACCACTTCCGCAGACTCATGTAAGCACTTTCGTAGGTGAGAAACATGAAAGACATTATGAATTCTAGCCAATCTTTCGGGTAGCTCTACTCTGTAAGCCATTTTTCTAGTCTTTACAATGATAGGAAACGGCCCTACAAATCTTGGTGCCAACTTTCCTGCGAATCCAAAAGCGAACGACGTTCCTTAAAGGAGATACTTTAAGGAAAACCCTGTCTCCAACCTCAAACTCAAGGTCGGTCCTTCTTTTATCTGCGTAGGACTTCTGTCTATCTTGGGCAGTCTTCATTCTTCTTCGTATCAAGTCCACTTTCTCTGAAGTTTCTCTAATCAAATCTGGTCCAAGTATGAGCTTGTCTGTAGACTCCCACCAACAAGTTGGTGATCGGCATGGTCTTCCATACAAAGCTTCGAAGGGTGCCATGCCTATGGTGGCTTGGTAGCTAATGTTGTAGGCAAACTCCACCAAAGGGAGATGATCCTCCCTCGTTCCTCCAAAGTCAAGAATTCATAATCTCAAGAGGTCTTCTAATACTTTGTTCACCCTCTCTGTCTGACCATCGGTCTGGGGGTGATAGGCCGTGCTTAAGCATAGTTGTGTGCCTACAGCGTCTTGCAAGCTCTTCCAAAACTCGCTCGCAAAGATAGGATCTCGGTCACTCACAATGCTGGAGGGTATCCCATGGAGTCGAACTATCTCTTTAAGATAAATGGATGCTAAAGATGAGGCAGTCCTTCTACTTTTAACGGGTATAAAGTGAGCGCTTTTTGTGAGCCTGTCCACTATTACCCAAATACTGGTATTGCCCCTTCTTGACCTAGGCATCCCATCAATAAAGTCCATTGAAATGCTATCCCATTTCCACTGTGGGACCTCTAGAGGATGAAGCAAACCGCCAGGCTTCTTTTGCTCCGCCTTGACTTGCTAGCATATTAAGCACTTAGAGACGAATTCAGCTACATCCCTCTTCATGCCATTCCAAAAGAAAACCCTTTTTACGTCTTTATACATCTTGTCTCCACCTGGGTGTATAGTCAACTTGGAATGGTGTGCTTCTTCGAGAACCTTCTTCACCAAAACCCTTGCTTGCGGGATGCATAGCCTTCCATCCCACCTCAACCAACCCTTATCATCGATGGAGTATCTATTGCGGTGACTAGAAGTCTCACCCCTAATTAGCTTATCCATCACATCAACTAGCTAAGGATCTTCACGTTGTGCGGTTCCTATTGAGTCCAAAAGAGTAGGCCGCACTTCTAGCGATGCTAACAAACCAGTCACATGATCGATGGAGGGTCTAAAGTCAAAGTTGGCTATGTATTCTAAGCTCTGCCTTTCTACAAAGAGAGGGCTTAAGGTCAGCTTCTTTCTACTTAAGGCGTCTGCTACTACATTTCCCTTGCCAGGGGTATAGGAAATCTCGAAATCGTAGGATGCCAAGAACTCCATCCGCCTTTGTTGCCTCAAGTTAAGATCTTTCTGCTTGAAAAGGTACTTCAACGATTTATGGTCAGTATACAATTCAAACTTCTCACCTAGGAGATAATGGTGCCAAGACTTAAGTGCAAATACGATGGCATCCAACTCTATATCGTGGGTTGGGTAGTTTTTCTCATGTACTTTCAATTGTCTGCCTCCATAAACTACTACCTTCCCTTCTTGCATCAAGACAGCACCTTGTCCCATACCACATGCATCCGTGTATACGGTAAACATCTTGCTCCCATCCGGCAATGTCAGAACTGGGGTTGTTGTTAGAGCCCTCTTCAATCGTTGGAAAGCAACATCGCAATCCAAATCCCAGTTGAAAGTTAGGTTCTTCTTCGTCAACCTGGTAAGTGGAGCTGAGATTTTCGCAAATTCTTTGATGAACTTTCGGTAAAAGCCCGCTAGCCCGAGGAAGCTTCGGACTTCGGTCGCAATCCGTGGAACCTTCCAATCTTGCACCGCAACTACTTTTACGGGGTCCACCGCTAACCCTTCCTTGAACACCACATGTCGAAGAAACCTTACTTCCTCTCTCCAAAAGTGGCATTTGGAGAATTTGTCTTTCAACTGATGTGCTCGAAGAGTATCCATGACTTATTTTAAATGTTGAGCATGTTCTTCCTCACTCTTTGAGAAAATCAAAATGTCATCTACGAAGACCACCACAAACTTATTAAGGAACTCCCTGAATACCCTGCTCATCAAGTCAACGAAATAAGCGGGCGCGTTTGTCAAACCGAAAGGCATGACAAGCCACTCGAAGAAACCATCTGGGGTTCTGAACGCGGTCTTATCAATACTGTCTTCAGCCACTCTTAGCTGATGAAACCCGGTAGCTAGATCTAGTTGGGAGAAGACCGATGCACCTACAAACTGATCGAACAAGTCTCTATTCTTGGAAGTGGGTGCCTATTTTTCTTGGTCAGCTTGTTTAGCTCCCTATAATCAACGCATAGGCGAAGCGAACCATCTGCTTTGGTTGTGAATACTACAAGAGCACCCCATTCAGAAATACTCCACCTTATAAACCCCTTCTCAAGCAACTCTTTAACTTGCTTGCTGAGTTCTTTCCTCTCCCTTGGAGCCATGTGTCTAACGGGTAAAGCAACGGGTTTTGCATTATCAACGAGGTATATGCAAAAGTCTATCTCCCGCTTCGGAGGTAACCCCTTCACCTCTTCAAAGAAATCTGAGTATTCACGGACTACTCTAACAGACTGCAAATTCTCAACAGACGCATCAAGAGATTCTAGATAGCTAAGCGTAACATAGTTCATGGGATTACAAGAAATTTCGAGAGTGTTACCGAGGCTAGTCATGAGTCTAACCACTCTCTTTTCACAATCGAGGATGGCACCATTACTGGATATCCAATCCATGCCTAGAATCAACCCATAGCCTGTGAAGTCCAAAACATAGGCATTACATCTAAACCCATACTTAGTATAGAAATTTCCAAATCCAAACAAATCATTGACAAATAAGTTGAGCCCCCAATTGGATTTGAAACAACCAAGGGATCCTCTACTAAACTGGTGTCTAGGTGCAGAGATTCAACTAAAGCGGCGGATATAAAAGAGTGTGATGCGCCAGAATCAAAGAGTGTACGAACAGGATGATCAAAAGGATAAACTAAACTCTCAATAGAAATATTTCTACCTCATTCTTGCGGAGGTGCCATGAGAGCGTGAACCTGCCCTCTAGAAGTAGATCCGGCTCTCTGCCCTTTCCCTTGCTTTCTTGGGCAGTCCCTAGCCATGTGTCCTGTCTCGCCGCAATGGAAACAACCACCCATCTTCCTCTTCTTCTTTCTGCAGTCCTTAACTAGATGTCCAGGAATGCCACAAAAATTACACTTCCTCTTGTCACGGGGTTTGTTGTTCTTCTCGCCCTTCTTGGAATCTGTCTTCTTGCTCTGTGATCCCTCCACTTTCTTATCTTGAGGTACTTCCACCTTTATCTCTTTCTTGCCAGCCTTATCTTCTTCTTGTAACAGTGCCATGTCCACCAGCCTCTCATAAGTCGCACCCATTGGTATATGGGACATAGCTACGCTGTGCAGTGGCTCATTCAATCCTTTAACAAAACGGAGAGCCTTCTTATGTGGTTAGTTCACTAACTCCAATCCGAACCTAGCCAGCTGGTTGAATTGGTTAACGTATTCCTTGACCGACATACTTCCCTGTTTGAGAGCTAAGAACTTCTCTATCTGTAGGCTTCGTTCAGCTTGTGAGAGGAATTTCATTTCAAACCTCATTCTGAAATCCATCCAAGTTTCAACTGGTCTTTCAGCATTAGTAACTTCCCACCAATAGGAGGCTTCGTCTTTAAGCAACCATACGGCCAACTGTATCTTCTGCCTATCGTCCACTTCGAAGATAACAAACAAATCCTTAGTTTCTTTGAGCCAGTTTCTTGCTTCCACGAAGGATTCATTTCCATTGAAGTTCTTTCCATCCGTGGCTCGAAAGTCCCTACATATTTTTGAGAAAGCATTTTCACGTGAAGGAGGAGGAGAAGGAACCGCTGTAGCTGGGGGAGGAGGAACGTCTGCTGGGGCTGCGACATTAGCCCTAGCCTCTAGGTACCTTCTGAACCAGCCAGGTACTGGCACGCCCTCTGGAAGGTTAAGATCCCCAGACATGCTAAAAACGAAAAAGAAAAGATTCAAAACAAAGGATAGAAAGATAGTGCATATGGCTTTGGGGGATTATGCCTTTTTAAAATAAAACACTTTTTCTTGAAAATTGCTTCTTTAAACTTCTTTTTGAAAAACATTTTTCAAAATTTTTATCTGATCTGGTAAACCTTTGCTCTGATACCAAGTGAAACACCCCACCTCCATTAAGGTCACTCACAAGGGAATGCCTTAACTTTGGAGGAGCATTATAGGTAATAGACATAGATAATTTACAAGACAGACATATATAAGCAGCGGAAGAACTAAATTTATTTCATACGTGGTTCATAACAAAACATTACAGCAAACTGTCTCAAAACATCTTCCAAATCATTACATCAAAATCTCTGTCTTGATTATAACATAAAGAAGCATAAAACACAAATAAAACTGCATAAAATCCCCAAGTGGTAGTGTGTCCAAAGCCATAGCCAAAGATAAGAGGTTCCAAGCCATACATCACAGAGTCTTCAAGCTTGGAAAGATGAACGGTCCAAATTAAGCTGAGCTATTCCCTCCCTGACTACCTGAGGGGGGGAACGAAAGAAAAGAGAGCGAAATAAAAATGGGTCAGACATAAGTCTGGTAAGTCCAGTGATTATTCAGCATGTAAACTGGTAAGAGAATCATGACATGAATAAACAGGACGCAGGACAATAACAAAGAAATAAGGTAAGATGGGATAAGGCAAGATAAACAAGGCAAGGTAAATTAATCATACTATCGCACTCATATCCATATTCTCTGCACCTACTAGATATTTCAACCATCATCATGAGTTAAAACCTAGTGATCCCTTTTTATCGATCGGCTCCTACTCGCACGCATTTACTACTTATGTCATACGGCCCCGCTCGATTGTAGATACCTGTGCTGGTCCCACCATGGGGTGTATCAAATCCTATGGTGGCAACCCGACACGATTCAAGATGCATAATGTATAGCTACTGAATGCCCAGTACCTGATTTTTCCACTCCGGAGTACGTGCACGCCCGTACTCCATCGGAACCTACACTGACTCACCAACCGCCGTCGTTTTGACTACTTATAATCAGCCTAGTAATTGTGCTCCACCCTGCCTAGTTCAGGGTACCATGATACATCTATGTGGGTTATTGCTGAAATGGGTCCCCGTTACTAGGGTTTTCCTAATCAACATGTTAAATTGGTTAAGTGTCCAAGTTAACCTAACCCCACCCATCAGTTTAGTTAACATGTTGTATTGGTTAAGTGTTGCCTTAATTAACTTAACCCTACCTTTCCTAACTTAGCTTTAATTCATTCATTAAAGCACCAATCACTCACATTAGACAGGTATTGTTGTGGTCGCTGGATGTGTTGGTCGGGTTCGGGCAGTTTTACACCGCAACTCAGTCTAACCTCGGGTTCTTTTGGGCTCAATGCACTAACCTCTCACATTAGATATAGTGTTACGGTTGCTGGATGTGCTGGGCGGTTCCGGGCAGTCTTACACTGTAACTCAATCTAACCTCGGGTTAGGCATATTCGTCTTTTCTAAATTTACATATTTACGTCTTTATGTTTATATGTAAATTATTGTCATTCTTTATATGTAAATTTATTGTCATTCAAGTCAAGCCCCACTTTCCCTTTAAATCAAGTTTATAATTTTAGGTATAAAAATTATACCACTTTATGCCATAAACCATTTACATGTTTATGAGTCAAATATGCCAATTACATGTAATTTCATGTTTTTCCCCAACGTCATCCCCGTTAAACGTTCGCATAAGTCACATAAAACGTTAGGCTCGCTACATAGCCTAACTCATACACAAAAGGGGAAAAAGAGGTACATGTAATATTCCAACATCATAAAAAAATATGGATCTAACTACACATGTGTCATATGAATTTGGCATAGAACAATATACATTTAATTATGAACTTGCAAATTTAGATCTACTCAACATGAATCGTAAAATAGGGGTTTTACATAGAACTACATAAACTTAAATTAGGCATGTAGTTGTGAACTTGCTAATTTAGTTGGATCAAATTTAACATAAACCTAATCATATTAGCGTGTAGTTCTGGTCATATATGTGATCATGGTCGAACTTTCATAAACATAGAAAAATTCCTAAATTGACATACAACATATAGGTGTCATCACAAAATTATACAACATGATATGTCATCGCCAAATTATACAACATGATATGTCATCGCCAAATTATACAATCATGATAAGTCATCGCCAAACTATACAACATGATATGTCATTGCCAAATTATACAACATATAAGTTCATTGCAAAGCATCTAACATGGTAGTTTTATCATCAATTTACATACAACATGATCACAAACTTAACATGATAAGAGTCATAGTCTTAATCAATTCAGTTTTACAAAAGGATAGGCATAAATTTACATTAGGTGTTGTTCTACATCCAGTTATTTAGTCACGATTCTAATATCATTTAGGTCTGAATGATAACTGGACTTACAAAAAGGAGACTAGTCTTGTGTTCTGGGATCTGTATTTTGAAACTGAATAGTTTTCCTTTGTTGTAGACGTTGAATTCTCTTAGTTGAATTAGATTTGATTTGTAATTTCTAACTTGCTTTCTAGTTGAAGGAGAAGGAGAATGGCGGCTACTCTAGGTTGAGTATTGACAGCATGACAGCTCTAGGAATATTTTTGTGTGGCTTAGGGTTTAGATTTAGGTTGCTTATATAGAAGTTTGATTTAATAGGAGCCGTTAGATCAACCTAGGTACAATCAAAGCCATTCAAACCTAAGAGAAACAACCAGAATTTGCCACACAAGCCATTATGACTCAGAGAATCGTCACACAAAGAAATACGTCAGGTTTCAGATCTAGCCCGAAGGTGGAGGTCGACCCGTAGGTCGACCTATGTGATCCAGGTTGACCCCCTATTCGAACTGATTTCTGGGTGGGAAATTTCCTGCCCAGCCTGCTCCGGGGTTTTTGAATTTCGAAAATTGAATTTGAATTTCGGGCTGGTATTATTATTTAAATTCTTGAATCTTCTGAAGGTCATAACTCCTTCATACGGAGTCCGATTTACGCAAACTCGGACTCTATCTCAAGCAGAATTCCGAGACGAACGCAATGGTGTAACCCGTTTCCCTTAATTCTCACATTTGTAATTAATTATTATTTAATTCGTTACTTTAATGTTACAGAAAATACGGGGTGTTACAATTACGATAATTTAATATATTCGATATTTAATCAAAATCGATTATTAAATCGATAACTTAATATAGAAATTCATTTATATTATCAATTCAATATTTAAAACAATATTAAATATTTAAAATAAATTGACCAAAAATCTGGGTCGTTACATTCTTCCCTACTTAAAAGAATTTCGTCCCCGAAATTACTAAGGTAAGAAAAATACTACGAACCCATTTACTTTCCAAAAATTCACTTATGTTGAAACTCAACATTTCATACTTCTACAAATTTTATTTCACCAAAACATTTGGTTTTCATTCAGATGGCACTCCATATATGTTTACATTCATTCAATCTGAATGATCTACAATTATATATTCACATTCAAATCATATTCCATTCGTATGTATTCGAATTCATTCAAATTGATTTAAATCAATTTACTTACTTCAACCCATTTAACTTTGTTAGGTTAAATTTTAATTCCTAAATTCAAATTCTAGGGTTTTCATTTCAATTCCTTTTGAAATCACATAAATATGTACATATATTTATCATCTTTTCAAATTCAAAACATTTGAATTTTCCAACCCAGCTTGTTTTCTTTCAAACAAATATTTATTAAAACTTTTCTAAGGTAGCAATCCATCACTTAGAAACTCGAAAATGAACACTGATAATGTTGCAGTCATTATCAGAATTAATTTCCAACGACTGAAGTGAGTTTAGTGCTTAATCAATTTAAAAAAAACATTCAAAATCTTTTTAAAACAAAGCTATATTATTCTAATATAATTCAGAAAATATTTTTCCAACACCTAAGATTTAAATTTCAATTTGTGGTTTGAATTTAACTCCAGTTCATCTCATTTGTATATTTCATTTCTATACAAATTTTACTCGGTTATGTATAACGATTTCCATTTTATAATCTCTATTAATTATAATAATTACATCCATATAATATAATAATTTCAGAAAAATTATTCCATTTCTATCAAAATAGAACTTTGGGTAAAATTATTTCATTTACCCACTTTAAAAAAATTTATGTCTAACTTTCTGTTTAAGTGCTTGTAAATTCCGATCGACTTTGTGGGGTCCCACGATTCGATCGGAATTCATAAACCACTCAACAGACAAGCCAACATAATATAAAACAATTTTTATATTAATTAACAAATACGCTCTCTCGTATATATACACTCAACTCATTCTAGGGTACTACTGACCCTATCTCTAATGAGCACAATCTCACCAAAGCCAAGGTGTTCGCTCAACCTAAGCTCTGATAGCACTGTAACGAACCGTAAATCTGTACTATCTGAGTTGAATACATACATCACACGTCCAACCCAACTATCATAGAAATACGAATCATTTTTTTAGAAGAAAAAGGTAGAAGAAGAACCGAAATAACAACACAGAATCTAACATCACAGCGGAACAAAATATAATATATAGTAACTTTTGAAATAAAAATTTTAACTATATAACGTACAATTATCAGAGTACAACACTTACAACACAGCGGAAATAAAAATACTATATATCTAACCCTGAAGCCTCCTGCACCATGCTCCTTTAGATAGATCTGTAAAATCCTGAACTACTTGACTGCCCATACAAATTTGGGCACCCAAGAGTTTAGGTAAAACGAAACAAAATAAACTATGGGTCAGTCAAGGGACTGGTATGGGTAAACAATTTAAAATAGCGGAGAAAATAAACGATATCTCATAAGACCACGCCGTATAACACGTAACGGGTTTTTCCCTTATGAGAATCCAAAACACTTGATTTAACTTTCAAATCCGTTTGAAAGAAAACGATAATCTTTATATCAAAACTCTTTTGATATTATAATAGTGTCTAAATCACATAAATAGAAATCCAGTGAAATGCTTTCATCTCACGCTCCCCATACATAATTACGGTCAAAACCGCGAGCACTTATTGGGTAATGAATTTCCAACTATGACAAGGTATGGAACCACGTTCCGATAGTGTATCTCTAAGGAGAATGCACTGGGTTCAACAAGAACATCTTATAACCCGACCACACATGACCGACCACTCATTTCGCTTGAGTGTATCGAATGTATATCACCAATGGTTGGGATCAGCAACCGTTTCCCAAATGGGATAGCATCGAATAGAATAAAGAATGAAATGAATCTCTCTAGATAGGTGATAATACACCCTAATTGGGAGCTACCCACTTATCCATGTTGCCTGCCCGATTTTGGTCATTTCCCGGTTGTTAAGGTCTGAGGCTACGCTTAATTACTTCTCATTGATAGCACAATCACTTTTGAATGCCACATTGTCATTTCCGTTAACCGTTAATTGATTTGCACAAATATAATCTAGATATTATGCTAAGAGAATAAATTCTCCACCACCATATATATTTATACAGACCAACATATGCGATCATTGGAAGTACTCTGTCAGACATTCATCCACATACATTCGTTCTGGGATTGAACGAAATCAAAGGCACAATTTCCATTGACGGAAAAGTCCTTGCACTTTACTTCGTCTTTGATTATTTTCATATAATCTGATTCGCAATGCTACTGCCAATACGGAGTGGTTCTCGGATAATAATCCAACCGGTCTCTCCATATTGACAACGATATGGTAAAATACTTCGATAGTCGGTTATTTTAACTATCGAAGAAAACAAGCACTCATTCAAAGCATCAAACAAATCACTGGGCCTTTTAATTAATATTTCATTAATTAAAACACTTCTTCATTTCCTTATCCATATTCGTTAACACGATATTTTCGATAATCATCTTGGCCTCTTACGCTATTTGGGAAACATTTCCATATATCGCTTCTTTTATTTCTGTACTTAGAAGATATATTCTATTTACAATTGGAAAACGTTCCAATTACTTATCTCTTCCCTGACCATTCATTTATTTCAATACTTAGGAAATATTTATTATATATTCCCAAAATTCCACTTACTTGGGTTAAACCGAATTTCGTGTAAAACATCGTTACAAACAACTCAAAATACTGCATTCAACTAACTCTTATTCAAATATTTCTCTTCGAGACTGGATCTTGCTATTTATCGGTTAAAAATGAAATCAATCAAGTTGGGGTATAACTACCTCTCAGACCTTGACTGAAAACATCCTTAACTTCAAAATGGACAAGACCACTTACCTCGAATAATCAACATCATAAAAACCATTTATTCATTTTTAAACCCATATACGTTTCTCTTTCTAATTTTACCAGATTTAATTATAGATTTCCTTTTTGGTTATAATATTCTCTTTTAAGTTCGTTTCCTTATCAAATTCCATATATATCGATACATTGATTTCTAACTATCAAATTCTCTTAAAAATATTCTAACTCCTTAAATTTCCGGAAAATTTCGCCATAACCTCCTCTGTACGGGTCACTCGGTACAACTACAAAACGCCTCTCTGGGCCCTTTCCATTCAAAAAGAAAATCAAAAAGCCAAGTGGCTTACCGATTCGGCGCATAAAACCTCGTATGGAATTCAAACATGTACCTTTTTGTCGGGCACTAAATTTATAAACTTCATTCTCTTCATTCCATACCTGTTTAACACATATGCGTCCATTTCTAATTTATTCCAACTCAATCTAGTCATTTTAACTCAATTTGCAAATTTATATTTTAATTAGTCATTTTTGCCCATTTTGATTTTTTATTTGAACATATCACGTTCATATACCATTTAATTTTCTTACAACTAATTGAATTCCATTTTTCAACTCAGGTTTCATTATCGAATTCGAATATGAATTCACAAGTTTAATTTACTTATCCAAAGTCAACTTGATTCAAAACTCGATTATCTAATTATCCTTTAACATAGTTAATTCTATTAAATAATAAGTATCTGATTTTCTTTCACAAATCAATCCATTTCTTCACATGAGGTCATATTTATTAAATATCTCAAGTTTGGATTTTTCTAATGGAAATTCAGATTTTATTTTCTTAAAATTCTTTTATTTATTTAAGTAAACCGTTATGGATTTAAAATGGTTATGGCGCTGTTTTTCTGTAAATTTGATTTTGATATAACTGAAAATCTATAAGACGAAATCCAGATTTTTCTCTTCCATTAGAAAACTATTATTCAATTGGTCTTGACGATTCTTGTTTCAAAGAATTCCGACTTAAATTGAATTTGGTATAATCAACTGAAGTTCAAAACGCCAAATTACGAACTACCGCGTTGCGGTGAGTTCGTTTTAATTATATTTAATATACAAACATTTTAAACTTCATTTATATATAAATTCAAACTTCATTCTAATATATTTTAATATATATATATATATATATATATATATTAAACCAATTTTCCCAATTCAACTTAATATTCCTGATTATCCCAGATCGCCAATTATTTCGTATCTCGATTATAAATTTATTTATAATTCAATCTTCTATATTAAATTCTAATTCCTTTATAAATAAATTATTTATATAATTCGATATAATTGAATTTCAAATTACAAATCCTTCTGATTTATCACATCTCGGTTTATATTCTGAATTCCAGAAATAAACCCATCGTTCCTTTTTAGAAACAATTTCCAATTCACTGTTAAATTCATATTTGGATTTACATTCCTAAATTATCAAAAGATAATTTATTTCAATAAATTTATAACACTGTTTACAAATTCAACTCCCTTGTTTCATATATCAAAACAAGTTCCATTTCAAATCTACCTGAAACCCAGTTCATTTTATATTCCGAATCCTAGAATAAAACTGTCGTTCCTTTTTCCAAATGATTTCAAATTATAATTTAAATTCATACTTGAATTTAAAATTACATAATATCTCCAGATAATTAATTCACTATATTTATAAATATTATTTATAAATTTACTTGTCTTATAAATTCCAACAAGTTCCATTTCGAAATCTACTTAAAAACAAAAATCTTGTTTTGGAATATTCAATTTATTTTAACTATCTATATAAATATAGAATTTATTTTCGTATTTAAATTTTTAAACTTCTAATTAATATGATCCTAATATTTGTTCTGAAAATATTTATTTAAATAAATTCGATCTAATCGATTTCAAATCATAAATCCATACGGATTTATTTTCAGTTCAATTTACATTCTGGACATCGGAATAAATTTCATCGTTTACTTCTTTAAAACGATTCCACGTTTCTATTTATAAATTCATATTTGAATTTAAATATTCAAATTATCAAATGATAATTTGTCCGCTTTATTCATAAACACCGCTTATAAATTCATTTCAATTTCCTGATTAACCAATGAAAATCATTCCAATTTATTTATAAACACTGTTTATAAATTTACTTCAGTTTCCTGCATTACTCAATTTATAAATTCAATACTTCAATTTCTTGTATTATTTAATTCATAAACATTGTTTATAAATTCACCACTTGTTTTATTTATTCAAAACAAGTTAATATCTTCTAAACCATTTGAAATTCAAAATCTATTTTAGAAAAATAGATTTTCCTTTTTTATCTCAAAATCCTCTTTTCACAATATCTTTATAAATCAATATTTAGGCCCAGTGATATTTTAAACATCCAAACCAACCATTATCAATCACAGTTTTCAAATACATCATATATGATAACATATATGAAAGCAAACAATAATAACATTTTTGAGGAATCAAGTTGGATCCCTCCAACCTGTTTTCCTGCATCCACAGACGTTAGCCAACATAAATAATACTCATTCTGCTTCGAGGCAGGATATCGCGGTATAGAAGGTCATCCACTATCATAGCGTAGGGCGTATAGGGTCATCTGCTAATGATACTGCGGGCATCCGCTAATGGTACTGTGGGAGCTATCCAATCACCAATATATATATATATATATAATAACCACAAACACCAATCCTAAATTACTAATATATATTTTATAGCCACAATAATATTTCAGTGCATGCAAACAGCCAACGAACAAATTATTTTAACGAATAAAAATAAATTTTAAATAAAACTATAAGTGAGATTTATTAACCGTGATTTTTATTTGTCGAACCAGCAGATTTATTTTCGATTAAATTAAATAGAGCTTAATTTAATCGAATATTCCAAGTGAGTCCCAAATCCTTCCAATACATCTCCTAGACGTAGATAATGATGATGCGAGTCAACACAACCAGCCATGTTTGATTTAGACCTAGAATAGGTATGATATCTTATTTATTATCATACACGTTTGACTATATAAATATATATATATAGTAAAACATTATCAGTAAATTTAATAGATTAACTTTTTTTTACCTTAATCACGTTAAGACTCTTCTTCCCGATTCGCTGCGATCACTAAGCTCAAGAGCCCCCATTATCATCACGAATCAACACTCGTCCTCAATTCGCAACCTTCATCAACTTGGAACCGTGCTAATCCCATCTTCCAATGCCCCCATTCCACATGAGCTCTCTTGACCCTAAGAAAATAAACTCGACATTATTTCTTAGTTCGCTACTTTGGCATCTACAGGCAACAGATGCAACAAATTCCATTTCAAATCATCAGTACATGCACTTACCTAAAATCGTGGATCCCTAAAAGTAATCCTGTCACCGCACTCTTCCAGACATCGCGGTCTGTTCCTCTCTCCCCCAAACCACCACTGTGCTCCATCCTTCACCGGAATCCCCACAGATACCCAGTTCGATCTCCATCCAACTCGTCGTAGACAACCCCGTCCTTCACATCGTAATGACCCACCCCAATTGCACCCATGAACAACCTTAAAATCTCTTCTGCTCCAAATCGAGATCCCTCCATCATCGCGACTTCGAACTGCGAACAGCAGATGGAGAAACTAGCGTGAACTAGTTCTGCCCCAATCGCTACTCAAAATCGAGCTCGAATTCACCCCAAAACCCACCTCGATCGCAACTTCAGTTCGCACTAAAATTGATGTCGGCCTCGTCTGAAAGCTTCACACCAACTCATGATGTCGATAACTTCCTCCAGAACTCCTCCCGTTGACCAAATGACTAGCGTCGGTCTTCAGACGAGATGGCTAATCTCCATCGCACCTTCTTACTGATTTCGACATGCCTCCCACTATCGAGCTTCATGGTTTTTCCGATCTTAAATCGTGATTTGAAACTTCGAACTGAAATGGATTTACATAACGAACTCTGGCGTTCGATTTGAAGAGGAATGAGGTGTGGTTTAATTTGGTTTTTATGAGAGGAACAGGGGCCATTTTCACTTATGATTACTTAAGTTTTTTGCCTGCGAATGAATTCTGAAAAGAGGGAAAAGGGAGAGTGGTCAACGCGATTTATAGAGAAGGGATACTTAGTTTCTAAGGAAATTAGTTATGGTACAGTAGATCTGCGTAATTTGAGGTTTGAAGTGTACTGTTATTAATTGACTTAGGGTAGAAGAAAACCCCCCTTTTTTATTATTTATTTATTTTAGTTTTGAATTAACCGATACGATTTAAATTATCCAGTGTTTCCGGACTCCTATTTGAACGCAACAACCGGCGTTTCTAGCGTTATAACACTATTCTAAACACACTGGGATAGGTTCAAAGCCTTATTCGATCATATGGAGAAGATATTAATTTAAATCAATATAAAATAAATTCAAAACAATTGATTTCTTGATAATAAATTATTATTATCGTTTATTATCAAATACAATTTTTATTGATCATTTAAATTATTTTGATCCCGTTTAATTTCGAATTCAATTATTACTTGTTTTCAGTATTACGATAATTTAATATATTCGATATTAAATCGAAATAGATTATTAAATCGATAACTTAATATAAAAATTCATTTATATTATCAATTCAATATTTAAAACAATATTAAATATTTAAAATAAATCGATCAAAAATTTGGTTCGTTACAGATATATTCATCATTGATGTTAAATATTTGCTAACATATAGAGTTATGCAAAGTATTAAATAACTTGCATAAATTATCAATTATGTCGCTAAGAGACATTCTCCAATATAAATTTGAATCTCTAAAGGATCAAAAAGCGCCATAGCTGAAATGTGATATAAAAGTCAGTTCAAAATATTTTTGGAGTAAGTCATAAAGATGTCAAATAAAGGAGGTGAATGTTTCTGAAGAAACACTTAAGGGTGCTTTGAAAGAAACCCATGACATGATTATCAAATAACCCTAGAAGTGGTTTAGGTACCTAAAGCATGATAAATTTTGAGATCTCAATAAATCATGTATATAACTGACAAGAAATAATCATTGATGATAAATTAATAAATAATAAAGCGCTTGTATTTATAAATGAATTAAAAAATTTATATTAGAGAGAAACATGATTGGTCATTGTGAAATTCTCCTAAATAAGAAATATGGATTAGTAGTCCATGAGATAAAATAAAAAATATATATATATAAAATGACAAAAGTACACTAAAGTTACTGAAGCACCATACAGTGTCGACAATATGTTATGTGCCATGAGCATTGTACTTTGAGAGATAACTGAATTGATTAAAATAGTGAAAGTGTTTAAAACGTTCATAATACCCTGAAGGTATAAACGATGAAAGTATACAAATTCCTGAAGAATTTAAATAATTTTGGTACTGATAAAGAATGAAAAAAAATGTATATTACAGCATTCTTTTAAGTATTGTTGTGATGGAAACCTTGATATAATTCATGATGGGTAGATCACTTCCTGCTTTCAAGAATTGTTGTACTTGTAATGAAACTTTTAATATTCATTGAAGTTGTAGTTGCGATATGCAAAATCTGTTAAAATATATATGTTCCAAAAGAATATAAATAAGATTTGTAGTTATAAAGAATGACAAGGACATGGACGATAGATTACAACATTCTTCTAAGTATTGTTATAATGAAAATCTTGATATACTTCAAGATGAGTAGATTACTTCCTGTTTAGTGTTGTTGTAATAAAACTTGTCTTATTCGTCAAATGTGTATTGCAATATGCAAACCTGATTAAAGCACAAAATTTGTAAGCATATGAAGTGTATTCATAAATGAATATTAGTAGCATACAAATCGCAAAAAGAAAACGCTTTAAATAGGAAATCAAAATGATAAAAATGATGTTGTAAGATATAAGGCACGACTTGTTGCATAAGGTTTCCTATAGAGACCAGATTTTGATTTTAAAGAACATACTCATCTATTATGGATGTCATCATTTCGATATTTGATAAGCCTTGTAGTTCCTCAGAAGCTTGATATAAGATTATCAGATGTTGTGACAGCTTATCTATACGGTGAATTGGATACCAATACTTACATGAAAATCCCAGATGGATATAACTTGCCTGAAGCAAAATCAAAGTCGATGTACTAATTAAAACTGAGACGATCACTATACGATTTGAAACAATCCGGAAGAATGTGGTATAACCGTCCTAGTGAATATTTGGTAAAAGTTGTATATAAAAATAATCTCATTTGTCCACGTGTCTTTATAAAGAAATTGATAAAGAGATTTGCTATTTTAGCGGTATATGTTGATGATATAATTGTGAATGGAAATTCAGAAGAGATTGATGAAACAATAGATTACTTGAAATAGAAATTTGAAATGAAAGATCTTAGAAAAACTAAATATT
Organism: Allium sativum; assembly: GCA_030737875.1. Classification (NCBI taxonomy): domain Eukaryota; kingdom Viridiplantae; phylum Streptophyta; class Magnoliopsida; order Asparagales; family Amaryllidaceae; genus Allium; species Allium sativum. The sequence continues at coordinate 858,307,656 of CM060915.1, read as the reverse complement.
GTCTTGGTTTACAGATCAAGCATAGTACAAATGGTTAACCCATCAATCAAGTTATACTGAGACAATCTTGAAGCGTTTTCAAATGGATAAAGCATACCCACTTAGTATGCCTATGGTTGTCAGATCACTAGATATTAAAAAGGAACTCTTTACTGTCCAAAAAAAGATGATGAAAATATATTTGATCCAGAAGCACCAACCCAAACAATAACATATGAAAATAAGTTATAATGTACTATTTTCCCTTATTTAAGATTTTTCCCATTGGGTTTTTCTTATTAAGGTTTTAACGAGGCATTACAATTATCCGGAAATATCATACTTTATACTATACTTTTTTTCCTTCACTAAGATTTTTCCCATCCGGTTTTTCTTAGTAAGGTTTTAACGAGACAATATTTTGATTCAGAAGTATCAAACATTTTTTGATGCAGTAAACAATTATTTATGAAGACAATACGGTTTGTGTGGCTTAAATTCAAGTGAATTATATCAAGGGTGATAGCACAAAACACATTTCTTCTAAATTTCTCTCCACACATAAAGCATCAAAGGATAACAAGAAAGAGGAGAAAAAAATCCAATTTCAAGAAAAGCGGGTAGACATGTTCTCAATGGCAATCTTCAAATCAACATTTCAGAAGATGGAGTACAAAATTGGCATGCGTCGACCACATCGATAGACTAATTGAATAATGCGTTATAAATCAGAGGAAACATATAGACTTATGTTATAATGTACTATTCTATTTCACTAATATTTTTTCTACTAAATTTTTGTTAGTAAGGTTTTTAATGAGGCACTATCTTAATCTCGAGGTATCAACCATCATTGTAACGTTGTAAAACATGTTACCTAAAGATGAAATAAAATTGTACTATTTTCCTTGTTTATGATTTTTCCCATAGGGTTTTTTATATAAAGTAATTTAATGAGACAAATTAATTCTATCATCTTTACATATCATATAGACTAAGGGTGAATATGCTAATATGCTAAGAGAATTTAGTGTAATTTACATGACATGTAGACCATAAATAGAGGGGTATGTTTTGTTCTATTTTATAACAAAATGAATTTTGATTTTAATGTTCCAAAAAATAACAAGCATGAAAACCAATCCAATCTCAGCCTTCAGTAATGCCTGATAAATTTGAACCTTTTTCTCTGCTCTTTTCACGTTTTGTAAGGGATGAAGAAAACAGAAAACCCAAAGCTGAAAATGAAATCAGACATTCAGACGCACTCATTCTTGCATCATTTCCCATAACAAACGATAAATTAATTATAATCCAGGATACAAAAGGCAGTGCAATATCAAAGATAAGAAGTTTATTTACCTGACTTTGGTTTATGAATCATAGAAAAAGCAAAGGCCAGCACAGAACAATAGAATTGAACACGATCAGATTTGGGAGGAAAAAAAAGCACGCCCCTGCCTTTTAAGCTATAAATACATATGACGGAAAATTATCCAGCTTACCAAGCTACCTCCCACTCAGCACGGTCTTAGCATTAGTAAACACATTAAATGTAAAAAAATAATTTAAAAGAAAGAAAAAAAAAAAAAAAAAAAAAAAAAAAAAAGAAAAACATTTCTTCGTATACTTTCTCTCAGCTTTTTCACTTTTTTTTCTTCAAGAAAATCCTAAGCGTTTAGGCTTGAGCGGAAAGTTCTTCATATAGGTAATCATGGTAGCTTCGTCTTAACCAGTCCTTTGAAGAAGTCCAAACTGCACAAAAATAACTGTTAAATTTAAAATTAAAGAAGTAAGAAAGGCAGGTGCAATTTACACAATTTAACTGACAGCCCACAACCCCCCCCCCCCCCCCCAAACCCCCACACACACACCCAAAAAAAAGTAAGGTTAGCAACCAAAACAAATTTGGAGACATCCAACGGGTCAAAATGTTGGGTGTTGAATCCACAAATTCTACTACATATACTGGATAATTAATCTTTTTCAAACTTGAAAATGGCTATATGCATGTTTGTACCATCAAACACAGCGAAATGTTTATCTAATCTTCTCTTTAGTTCTATTCATACCAGAAGCAGCATCTAATCCTGGTATGACTGTAATATTATGCTATAAAAACTTTCAACAAGCAAACATGTGAATGCACGCCAAGTAGAAAGGACGCGGTATCAAACAAAAAAAAAGTGCTACCAGGATTTTTACTTGTTATGCGCGAAAATTTATGGATATAATCTTTGGAAACAAACAAAATCTAACTAAATTACACTGATTTAATATAGATAATTTGGCAAACTTCCATACAAATAAACATTAGATTGTCAAATATCCTATTTGAATTGGATATCGGTGAGATCAAATTCATTTAGAATAATACAATTACCACAATATCAAGAATTTTTGCAATTGTTTCAATATATATTATTATATGATTTCCATATAAACAAAATATTTACTAAATGCGATCTTCTAAATTTTGATTAATTAAGTAGTCATAAGAATCAAATTTCAATTTTGCATCAATACTTAAATAATTGGCACCCTGCCACATGTGATAAGATTTAGATAGTTAGATTATCCTTCAACGATTACGCTTTTAAAACACATAGCAAGAAAGAAGATTAAAATTACTGAAGCCTCTGATATGACTACATCGTTCTAAATAAACTACAGAGTTCTTTTTTTCTGTTCTTTTTTTTCCGCAAACTGCAGTTCAAAGTATTTGGTATCTGTCAAGGTCCTCTAGTTCAAGTAGTTAGAGCTCAGGTGTGACAGTTTAGACAAAGATTCAAGGGATCATGGGTTCGAGCCTCTGAGTTATCATAATGAGTGCTCTACTTAAATAAAGTATCATTTTTGTTATCCAAAAAAGAGTATCTTATTAAGCTTTGGGCACTTGTCACCAGAACAGAACAAAACTAGAATATCCAGTTGCAACCAAGATGAAAGAATTAAGGCTGTGATTTTGAGAAGCAAGACGATTCTCGGGAATGGGTACGGTTATGAAATGATTCAACCTACAATTTTTTTTTTCAGTTTGACGAGATGAAAGGTGGTTTCAAGAGAAAAATATAAGGGGTTGAGATATCATAGAGAGAGGTGTGTCCCATCCATGCGCACATGTGAGTGCCGTATGCATAATCAGAGCCTAGACTTCATAATGTCTGCTCATTTAAAAGAGAGCTGTAATTTATTTATTATAATTTTGTAACGGTGAGAATGCAACGCAAACTTTAATCAATTTGCTGTTGAATGACTTTTAAATCAGTTACGTTGACACTTGACACAGTTGACATGACCTCACTATATGCTTGAATGTCATGGTTTTAACAAATTTAAAACTACATGGCTTTCCTCATTCTTCACCCATTTACTACATTTACGATCGCGATATGCATACAAAAGATAATGACAAAACATAAACTCACAATTGTGTAACATTTCCAACTGCAACGTAAATAAAATAAAATTAGAGAAAAAAAAAACCTCTAGTTACCTGTTGCCATCAGGATGAAGCTCAAAACTCGTACCATTCTCATCAATAGCAAATAAATATCCAGATGGCGTTAAGCCCTGTCGTATTATGATACGAATCAAGGTGCGTTTCATAACATAAGTGATAAGATATGGCTTTGAGCCGATATTTGTTTACCTTGATAGTTACCGATGTCTTCATTATTTCTCCATTATGGTTCTCCTCTATATCTACTTTCTGGCCACTGTGAATTCAAATTCAGATTTGAAGCTACGTTTTAAATTGGAAGATGATGAAGAAACATAGAAACTCTATGATTCTAGCCATGTCAAGAGAAATGTAAGGCGGATAATGTCTTCAAAATACTATGGCAAAGCCAGATGAAAATCAATGCATAATTAATAGTTTCCAGAACATTTAATACCACATGGGTTATGCCGCCATAATCAGAAAAGCTCACACATGATCAAAACATTAAACAAGAAGATTGTCAGTCAAGAACATCGTATAAAAATCACATAAAACTAATTATGTAACTAAATTACTTTTATTGCCTTTGTTTTCACTTTTGAATAAATAATAAACAATATAATAGTATAAGACAATCCATTAAAGAATCTTAAAACATATGGCATCTACCAAGTACTTAAAGTAATGGTATTAGTTATCTTACAAGATCCATTTGAATAAAGTTGAACAAGAATAAAAAACACAGAATTCTATTCTGTGCTGATAAGCAAAATTACCTTATTACTTGCTGATAAAGCAAATGTAGCAATTTATATTAAGAATACATTACCTTATCAATTGAATATGATGTTAACTTCTTTGCCTGTATAGGAATAACTTTTCCATTGCTATAGCCCAGTATGAGAATATGCATTTGTCCCTTATTACTTGTTACGTGAGTTTTTGTTTATTTTATTCTTTAAAAAAATTCTTAGTATGCAGATAAGCAGAAATCATATGGCACACAAATGAAGAAACCAAATCAAATAGCAATGGAATAGCATAAACAAAATCGACGATAAAAATAAACACTGGCCCCGCTAGTTATTGAGTTTTAGATTATATGTTGAAACTCTAATACCACTTTCTTGACCTCTCTCTCTAATTTTATTTTAAGGTATTTTAAATATTCATGTTTTAAAAAACAATCTTTTCAAAATATTTCTCAAATTAATATTTTAGAAGTAATTTTTCAGAATTGTTTTCCTGATTTATATATATATATATATATATATATATATATATATATATATATATATATAATGTTTAAATGGTTTTACAAAATTTCAATATATTTCACAAAGCAATGGATTTTTATGATAATTTAAACAACGTGTTTTTTTCAAAATGCAAACAGATACGTCGACATATATGCCAGGATTTTCAAAATTCAACTTTTGACGGAAGTGTCTTTTCGTCGTCCATTCACCAATGAACCTAACCGTTGTTTCTCTGTAAATACTAGACTTCCAAATGAATTTAAAATAACTATTTTCTCATTTCTCTCATTTTTTCATTCTCTTCTTTTCTAAATCAAATCGCACCCAAGCTCTACCGAATTTCAACCATAATCAAATTCAATCATCGTAAGTTTGATTCCCCATCATCTGCTCTATGATTTTTCAATCTCTCATTCAAATCAAGATCAAAATGCTATTCAAGAATTATAGGATCAATTGCAATCAAAGACTAAAGATTTGTGTATGTTAAACTCTATCAAATCATACTGCTATATTCGTGGGTGTGATTATAGCCCTGAAAATTAATTTGGCATGCTTAGTGGACACGGAAATCTAGTAGGTGTGCTTGTTGCTTGATAAATCTAGTGACTCTACTCGAAGATCAAAAAACCTATAGGGTGTGTCTCATAGTCTTAAATTTGAAATTGTATATTGACATCATACAACTACTAAGCTATTAATCCCAAACAAGTTGGGGTTGGCTGGAAATGGAACCCAAAACCGAATTACAAAATCAATTTAAAAATAAAATAATAACAAGAAATTTAAAAGTGAAAACATAAATATAAAATAATTAAATAATAATAATAAATAAATAACCAAGGTGATGATGATGATAGTATAAGTAGTAATGTATACCGAATATCAACAGTATGCTTTAAGCCCCTGTTCACAAATTGCATAATCATAATACTCTCCCCAAACTAACATAAATTCACAGTTCTGATCCATTGATCGCTAACTTCCACACACTCATGTTCGACACCAGCTCTTCGTATACATTCCAATTTCTCAATCTTTTTTTACCTCCTCACATATCATCCTTGATCAACATCAGTGTTATTAATGGCGCACGGCGCAAAAAGGCGCAAACCCTCTCTGGAGCCTTGGCGCACGGCGCGGCAAATGGCGCGCGCCTTTTTAATTTACTGCGCATGTTTATTTTTTTAATATAATTAATATTTTAACAAAAGATTTAAAAAAACTATTTTTTGCTAAAATATACGCAACAATTTTTTTATGTATTTTACCAATAAAAAAACATAAAGCATAAAATTTCAAGCACAATAGTTTGCAAATCAAAATTAATAATACACATTAAAGATGAGCTAAAAAACTGAATCTCTCCACTCTTGCTGCTCTAGCAGCAACATACCAAGTCAGGTCATCCTCATCGTCGAACACAAACTCATCTTTAATATCGGCCATATATTCAGTTAACCATTAATTACAATCATCAATATCATTCAAAAATACTGGACCAACAGTGCCACGAATATTATACATTCTTTTTAATGCTCGATTGTATTTAACAAATACCAAATCATAAAATATTTTTATGTTACAGACAAATCGTAATAAGACATTGGACATATTTACGTATATGCAAAAATAAAATAAAATCCAAAGGTATGTTTGAGAGCTGCTTGAATGCTTATATTATGAGAATATTTTTTTCTTCCTTCAAAATTGATTCTTTTGATATATCGTTCACGGCTTCAAGGTTTCATTCATTTGCTTTTGCATCAATGCTAGACAATATTTTATGATCTTTTATACATTAAATTATATACTTCTGACAATATTAAAAGGAATCTAAACTAAGTTGGATAATAAAACATATGTCAGTTCTAAATATCGGCATGCTAAGATCAGCCAATTACATAATTGTAAGGTTATTAACTCGCTGATGATAATCGTATAGGAAATAATGATGATGTAATTATGTTTTCATATAACTAAAAAAAGATATTAACATTTTTTTTCATATTTCATATCATTATGATAATAATAGTAATAGTAGTTGTGATGGTGGTTGTAGTGATGGTAAGAGTTATTGTAGTAGTAGTTATAGCAGTTTGAAATGCGAACAAAACAAAAAACCATCAAATAAAGAAAAGGCGCGCCATTTTGCGCCGTGCGCCAATTATGCGTTGCGCGCCATTTGGTGCGCCTTTTCATATGCGCCGCGCCGCAAACAAAAATGACGCAAACGTCGCGCCTCGCCGCGCTGTGCGCCAAGGCGCACCTTTCATAACTATGATCAACATCTACCTTTCTTCGAACTTTTGGTGCGATCTATATTTCCAAAGCGCACAAATGCATTGTGAGACCTCCGTTGGAGTTATCCAAACCATCTTAAGCGGTGTTGTATTAGCTTCTCTTCAATTAGTGCATCTCCAAGTTTGTCTCAAATATCACCACCTCTAATTCAGTCACGTCTGTTATGACCACAGCTCTATCACTGTATACGCATCTTTGTTACATTTATCTTCTGCATGTGTTGATTTTTAATGGGCTAACATTCTGCATCATATAACGCTGCAGATCTAATTGTTGTTCTGTAGAACTTTCTTTTAAGCACTTGAGGGGTTTTCCTATCACAGAGAATTCCAGATGCTACTCGTCATTTCATCTATCCCGCTTGAATTATAAAACTAATATCTTCAACAAACTCACTATCAAACTGCAACATAGATCTTAAATATCCAAATTCCTTTATGGGCACTACTTGTCCGACCAAGGTGACTTTTCCATCCTCTGACCCGACACCAACTTGCACTTTGTACTCTACTTTAGTTCTGCTAAGCCTAAAACCCTTCAATAATAATATCTTTCTCCACAGCTCTAGTTGACTGTTAACTAATATCATACTTTCATCAATCAACACAACATCATCAGCAAAAACATACATCAAGGAATCTTATCATATATATCATGTGTAACTTCATCCATCACTAAAGCAAAATTATAGGGGCTCAAAGTCAACGCTTGATGTAATACTATGTTAAAGTCGTTGATTTCACCATCGCATGCTCTAACGGTAGTCATAATCTCATCGTACATATCCTTAATGATGGTGATGTATTTTGTTGTGATCCTCTTCCTTTCCAACGCCCACCACATAACCTTCTTCGATACTTTATCATAAGCTTTTTCCAAATTGACAAATAGTATGTGCAGATTTTTTTTTTTTTTGCTTCTTAAATCTCTCCATAAATTGTCTTATCAAGAAAATCGCCTTTATTGACATTCCAAGCACGAAACTAAACTGATTTTTGAAACATTTGGTCAACCTTCTCAATTGATGTTCGACTACTCTCTCCCAAAGCTTCACTGTATGACTCATAAGCTTAATTCTTCTATAGTTTGTGCAACTTTGGATATTCCATTTATTCTTAAAAGATTGAAACTAAATGTTTCTCCTTCACTTATCTAGCTTCTTGTTTGATTTGAAAATATTATTGAACAACTTAGTTAGCTAGGTTGTACCTACATTTTCAAGGCATTTCCATACCTCAACGGGGATGCCAACAGACCTTACCGACTTGCTTGTTTTCATCTGTTTCAGTGTCCCCTTTATCTCGGACTCTTGAATTCTCTAAGTAAAATGTCTACTGATATCGTCAAAAAAAAAAAAAAAAAAAAAATCTTCCAACTCAATTAAGGAGCTCACTTTCATAGTTGAAAAGCTTATCGAAGTATTCTCACTATCTACTTTTATCTCGTCGTCTTTCACCAAAAGTCTATCAATCTCATCCTTGATGCGTTTAACTTGGATGAAGTCCATTGCCTTCCTCTCACAGAGCTCGTATATCAACATATAGTGAAAGAAATTCCATAAGGAATTATGTGAGACTAAATGTAGGGTAACTCCTAACCAATATAAAATCATGGTGTATTCTTTTTTCTTTTTCTTTTTTTAACTTTATTACATTTACCTTAATATGTGTTTTGATTTTGTGATTGTGAATTCTATTTGCATCATTGTATAATCTTAAAAGATTCATATAAATTAGACAACACTATTCATACCCCCCCCCCCCCCCCAAAAAAAAAAAAAAACTAAGCGGTATTAATTTACCCTTAAGATCTCTATTCTGCAAACCAACAGTGATAAGCGACCCATTTCTAACCAAAACAGTGGGAATTGATACATAATATCGGAAACAAATATCATTTGTTATTGAAGTAAAGTAAAAATGCTTGCAAATGAATATTTAACAGCAAAAATGATGCACACTTTCTAACCACCTTTCATGACTGCCTATCTTATCTCTCGGAATGTCGAACAGTCTCCCACTAATGTATTATACGGTAATTTAGATGCAAGAAATAGCAGTCACATAAACTCAGACATCGTGCCAGGCAATGTTTTCCAAGCACCTTATTGCTTGAAATAAACTTTAAGTCAATAATTTATGCATGTGAAAATGCATAACATTGTCTGATTGTTCAACATTGTTTACATTAATCTTACTTCAGCAAGCACTGCATATTAATATACTTGTAAAACTTAAAAGTTGAGACTGGGTGCAGGTTTCTATTTGAAAAATACGAGTGTCACATAGGTGTGTGTGTTCGTAAGCTCAACAGCACTCCTTACATGTAGCATTCAGTTGCACTTAATAGCAAACCAATGGACTGATAAAATCAATGGTCACCATGACAATCAAAGCTACATGAGTTTATGGTGTAGTCAACAATAATAACACAGAGATTACATGAATTTAATGGTTTGGATATAGATAAAAATGAAGTGTTAAGGTGCCAACAAATTTAGCAAGTGCATGCACACGCACACATCAAGCAAGTGCATGCAAATGCGCATACACGTGTACCTGTGAAGCCAAGTGTTGCAGTATAGATCCTCTAGAGCTTGAAAACCTGCATGAAGAAGGAACAGAGGTTGTCACGCTATACACAGCTCTGATGCAAGCTAATTAGTTATAGAATGCAAGTATTACTTGCTAATGGATATACAGAAACATAAAAAGTTTGATAAGCAGGCTCTATGCATGCGTAAGTGTCAAAGTCTGAATGTCAAATAATCCAGAAAAGAAACAAACAAACAAACAAACCTTGGTTCAAGAAAATCTTGAAAAGGTCTTCAAATTTGTTGAAAAAACTTGAAAGGATATCTTCCCTGGACAGCTTCTTTGATGATGGATATGTACAGATGTCTTGTAGCACGCTGTTTAAGCATGTGGTCGGCTTTACATTATCCACATTTAAACCAATACCTTGAAAATAAGACATCAGATAAATTAATAGTATTCACATTACAGAATTTGGTGCTTTTTATATGCATGTACCAGTTGCCAACAAGTAGTAATTGAAAAGAACTTAAAATATTCAAATGAAATGCTACGAGGAGATTGCCAAAATGATACAAAGAGATTCACAAGAGTGGTCACAGATAGTCTCTTGTGGATTATAATTTATTAATTTCATTTAAGTTTGTGTAATCAATGGTTTACAATAGAAAAGATGCTATTTACCAGCACTAACATCGAATCTTTTATTTCTGTATGTTGAAGTGCATAAGATGCCACCAACTTTGAACCCATTTAAATATAAATCATTCGGCCACTTTATTCTAACATCAAGTTTTGGTAAGCCCTGCAAATCAAAGATACTTGTTTTAAAACATCATATGCTATATATTTTATGGTAATATGGCATCACAGGAAGAAAAAAAAAATGAAGCAGCAGCAATCACGGAATAATACTTTGACTTGGCAGGCCTCCTTGATTGCCTCAGTCATGGCAAGAGATACAACGTATTGCAATAAAGGCAATTTGTGTCCATCATCCATTTGTATAGTAAAAGAGAACATCAGGCAACCTAAAGGAGATTCCCATACATTCTTCACACGACCTATTTGTGTAAATATCCCATATCAGTTTAAGCTTATTTTTCTGAGAAAATAATAGACTTAAGAGTTACACATAGTAAATATAAAATGTCGTCCAAACCTCTTCCTTTAAACTGAATATCTGCAACACACACTGATCCAACAGGAAGGTGACAAAAATTCCTGTGCAAATTTAAAAATATATAACTATATTAACAAAATACCAACAACCAGAATTGAACTCAAATTCTTACTGAGAAACAAGATCATGAGTTGATGGTAGGCGCGGAGACCAAATGAGAAAGCAACCAAAATATTCAGTCGAAAGTCCATCCATATACATTTGTTTGTTGAAGGTCATTTGATCAATTGAGTCTATTTCAGAGAAATCGAGAATGCTAATATCTTCATTTATGTCTTCACTAAGAATCTTCAGTGTATTCCACTTGTTTTTCAAAGTTTGAGACAAACCATCCTTGACATATTTGTTACATAGAATAAGTGAGAAGGAATTAGAGTTTTTCATGGTTTCTTCCCTAGTTTCTTTCGCAGTGGATTGAAGGCGCAAGCGAAGTAAACGTATTGCTAAAGTGGTGGTGGCAATGGCAACAATTGTAGTGGTAGAAAATAACTGAGGGCGCCAAAGAAACATTCTTAGTTTGAAAAAACTAACAGCATTCAAACAAACACTTGTTGAAACTTTCATAAGGCGATTAATCACAGGGATTGGATCATAAACAAAGGATTCCCTTTAGCCCTTCATACAACTGGATCAGGACTGCAAAAACAAAATAACAATGAAACTATAATAGAACTATGAACAAAGTAACTAACTAATTTAATCCTTTATCAAATCTCAAAAGTTTCTACATGATCATTTCTCATCAAACTAGATTACCACAAGTTATAAAAAAAAAAAAAAAAAAAAAAAAAAAAAAAACAGAAAACAAAAAACACTTCACTACACTATATATCTACTACATTTAATGCGAGCATGACAAACATGAGTAATTCATAATTTACCTGTAAACCATTCATTCCATTGACTCAATTATACAAACATACAGAATGCATTCCATATGACATATTTAACAGGTAAAACAACAAATTAACTTGTCTTTTTAAACACAAGTTTCTTGATAATTGATGTGTACATCTTTCTCATTGCAAAATTAGCATGGCATGGTATCATTTGAAAGAACAAGTTCCCAATTTCTCCTGGAATGTTATAAACTGTACCACAAACTACACCTTATACCCATAGGCACAATAAACCGGAAACTATCCGTTTTACTATGATTGCAATGAAACAAAATGACCTACTTAAAATAATACAACAACCATAATAAATTATATCTGTGATCTCAACACATAAAACTAACTTTAAGATGAGAGGATTAAAATTGAGGTTACTACCGTTAAAGAGCCATCCATGACTACAGGTTGCTCAAGGCAGTTATGTTTTTTGTTGCCTTTTATGTAACAACTGATATGGAATCAATGTAGAATAATAAAAACTTTTTGTTTTCCAATGGTCGATATTTCACTGTCACCAGTTGAATAATCAAATCTACTGAAGAATATTTATGCTAATTCACTTATACAAGACTGCTCGATGAACCTTATTACAAAAGAAAAAGGTTAGTTATATTAAGAGAACCAAATAACTATGAAATCTTAGAGTTAATTTAATAATTCCCTAAACGCAAACAACTTCAACTACGAAAAAGCCAACTTGTACAACAATCTGGAGTGTGATTAAGCGTTAACAACTAAAAACTACCAAACTTTTGACTTATCCCATCAAAAGCATGTTACTAAATTAGATTTAAACAGTAATTGCTTTTTGATTACAATTAATAACCACCCATTCTAGCTGTAGTTAGTAATAACTGATTGTATCAATTCATTTCAACAAACTTTAGCCACTTTTATATCAATAGTTTTTGCTATAATGAATGCTAAATCAACAACTCAAGTTATATGGTAAATGATAGAAAATTAAGTGATATAGTATTCAGGAATGATATATGGTAAACAAGACATCAGGAATCCGGTATTTTTTGCGAACAAATGAAGTTAAGTAGGGAATTAACAAACAAACTACCTTTCACTAATAGGAATAGTGAGTTTCTAAAGACGCTGGAAGCGTCGAAGGGGATCAATTTGAGTGACAGATGTAGTGGAGTCGCAGGCTGCAGCGTGAATCGCAAGCGGTAGACGGGAGGCGGTAGGCGGCGTGGAGTAGCAAGAGCTGATTGATTTTTTGGTCCGGGCGTTGTTACCAATGCTCCACCTTGTCACCTCCAAAAATGAAAAGGCCACGTCTATTTCCAGCTTATTGTCTTTCCCACCCCCCATTATTTAAATTTAAGGAATCACATCCCTCTTTTTACTTTTCTCACCCCAATATATACCAGAAATTCGGTCGGTTCGGTTAGTTTGGAGCTAAAAAAGCTGAAATCGAATTGAAGCCAAAAATTTCCAAACTGAACCAAACCGAATTAATTTCGCTTAATTCAGTCGGTAACCAATTTAACTGAATTTGAATGATGTATTATTATTCAAATGATGGATTCACTCAATGTAAAACATAAATTCATATTTGAATAAATTTTATATAGTAAATTTTATGTTTATGATAAGATTTGATCTATTTGCAACAAATGTCTTTGTATTATATAGCTAAACTAATTATTTAAAGTACCGCAATATTGTAAAATTAGACGACGAAATAAAAGTTCGGTTAATTCAATTAAATCGTTAATCAAAAAAAAAAAATTTACAAATCAATTTAGTTTTAAAACCGAATCGAACCGACCAAAATAAACTGGTTTGGTCGGTTAATTCGGTTTGAACCGAATATTGCTCACCCCTACCAGAATTGCCCTTTTATTTTACCATTTCAATTATAATAACTTAACATTAATAATAGAATTAAATAAATCAAAAATCAATGAGGTAGTACTTCATAATTGTTTTTTTTCATCAACCATGCAATATAAAAAAGTTACATTTCAATTTAGTTCAAAAAAAAAGTTGAAATATAAATATATTTTTTAAAGGGGAAAATTTAAATAAAACATTATCCTTTTCTAAAAAAAGAATATTGTCTTCTTCAAATCATTTGTCGTTTCGTTCGCATAATATTTTACCATGGATAAAGTGTATAACAGAATGAAAAATTAAATATGTTAAGTACGATAATATATAAGGATAAATTTGTCATTTATTTTTTTTTACTTTTTAATCGGTGGGTAAGGCAAAAGTTAGGGTGCTAATAGAATTGGCCAAGTGAAAATTGGATATACCGCACCATTTTCAATTTTAATCATTTTCGGCGGTTCTTCGTCGACTTTCACTCCTAAACTCAACGTACCTCCACCGAATTTCACTAATAAGTTCGGCAGCACCTTGCTAAAATTCAACTGAGTCACCCCTTAACCGAAAGTGGAGTGTCGGTAACAATGCTCTTTGATCCAATTTTATTCATTTCTTTTTTGCTTGAAGAGGATTTTGTTGCTCTATATAGTGTTTGCCGAATTCAGGTGCCTGACGGGTGACTAATGGCCGGACCTGCACCTTATTCGTTGGTTGACTTTGTTAATATTTTAACACGAAACAAGGGTCGACTACACAATGGAAAATTTTGGAGGAAGACTAAGGTACGTTTGGGAAATGCAACTGTTAACGTCGAACGTTAATGGATTTTTTTTATTTTTTTTGACTATTTAAGCCTCCCTTCCTCCCTATTTTATTTTTTTGACATCTTATAAGTTATAACCATGGTTCCACCTAAGCGGTCAGGTCTTCCTAAGACCATTTGATCCTATCTGAAATGGGAGGTGGTCGGAATGGGTCATAGCTTACTAATTTTTTTCTCTTTTATTCTTAACTCAATCCTAAATCTAAGTCTTACTTATTGACCTAGTTTTTGATTGGGTGATAATATAATAGGTTTTGTCCTTTTTCTCTTTATTATGATTTTTATGCTCTTTTATTACAATAATATTTTACTTACTTTTTCTGTGTTTTATGAATTATAATACTGGTCACAATTTATTGCAAGTTTCTGTAAATCTATATAGTTTATCCTAAATCCTTTTTATTATAGATCTGCAATTTTTACATGTGACACTATAAACTTATGTATTTTCTATTTAATCCATATTCATGAGTATTATGTGATTATTCAAGTCCAAGCGTAAAAAGAAAAACTATGTCTGTTAACTAAAATTTATAGTTCTCTAAAAAAAAGTAAATGATTGCAGAAAGACTGAAATAATTGGTAGAAATAACTATTAGGGCAAAAGAATGAAAGAAAGAGACCTATAGAAGAAAATGGAAAAAGACGAACTTACAGAACTTAAATAAATAAAATATAAGAAAAATAGTAATCTACTTACAAAAACAACTAGAAAAGTTGTAGTAAAAATATTAAAAACCTTAAACTTTTAAGCTATTTATAATCTAAATAATTATTAGTACTGACTCGTGGTCCTAAGCTCTTTCTCTGTGGCTGCTGCAGATCCCGTCTCTAATAGAATTATGTAAATTTTAATTTTATAAATCCTTCCCCTAAAAAAATTTAGGTTAGGCATGTCTCAAAAAAAGAGAAACCAAAGAGGAAAAATTGTGTTGTTAAGAAGTAACTAATCTAGGGTTCTATTTATAGTGTAGCCTAGGGATCTCAGATCGTTGGATTTCTAAAATAAATCCAAACCGGCCACATCACTCAACCAGTCATAGCTCTCTATTTTCAAAAACAACCAACAAAAATCAGCCACATCGGCCCGCATTTGAAAATTTACATTTGCTAGGTCTGGATGCAATATGGGCCCTGACAACTGTATGGGTCAACCCAACCCACATCTGAATCGACTCATGGGTCGACCCCCAAATTATATATTTTTTAATATTGTTTCTGCAATATCTTTTTTTAGCTCTGATTCTGACAAATTATATATGCAAATTGACCAAAAAATTGTCATGCACACGATGATGAAACTCCCGTAGCTAGATTATGATAATTTCACAAACTTATTTTATTATTAACTTGATTACTATGTCTTAAAATTTGGGTTGTTACACCCGCTAACCTAAGAAAGCTTCTAGCCTCGGATACATTTATGAGAGTCTTCCACTCTAGAACAACTTCTACCTTAGTAAGGCCATAAACAATCCTTGTTTTGAAATAATATATCCCAGATATCTTACCCCAGTCTTCCAAAATTAGTACTTAGACAATTGTGGCTTAGGTTCTGTTTCCTTTTGGTTCTCAATACTTTTGTTAGATGCTCTTCATGCTCCTCATGAATTTTGGAGAAAATCAAAATATCATCAAAAAACACAATCACGGTCTTATTTAGTTGCCTCTAAATACCCTGTTCATTAAATCGACAAAGTGTGCTAAGACATTTGTTAGTTCAAACGACATCACTTCCCTTTTAAAGAGTCCATTGAGGTACGTGAAATGCAGTTTTGGGCTTACTCTCTTTAAAAATTCTTTATTGGTGACTTATAGGGGTTAGGTCTAGTTAAAAAAACATATTAGCTCCTCCAAGATGATCAAACAAGTCATCGGTATCTATTCTTTCTTGTTAACTTGTTCAGCTCTCAGTAATTGACACTAAAACTTAGTGAACCATTTTCCTTTATGGAAAAGAAATCAGGTTCTCTACACTTAGACGTTGTTCTTTGAACAAATACATTATTCAATAGCTTCGAGATTTTCTTATCCAATTCTCTTCTTTCTTTTGGGGTCATGTGTCTCAAAGGCAAGGCGACAGGTATTCTATCTTTTGGGGTCATGTGAGTGGTCGGTGCTTTAAAAAGCTAAGGTCAGATTGTCAGGATGGTAGGGTTAAGTTAACTAAAACACTTAACCAATTCAACATGTTAATTAAACTGATGGGTGGGGTTAGGTAAATACAGACACTTAACCACTTAACATGTTTGACTAGAAAACCCTAGTAACGGGGACCCATTTCAGCGGTAACCCAATTAGGTATCATGGTGCCCTGAAACTAGGCAGGGTGGGGCACGATTACTGGGCTGATTGTAAGCGGTCAAAAGCGACGGCGGTGAGTGCAACAGTGTAGGTTCTAACGGAGTGCGGGCGTGCACACACTTCGGAGCAGACAAACAGGGCACTGGGGGCACCAGTAGTATAACCTATGTATTTCCATTTTTGTGTCGGGTCGCCACCATGGGACTTGATACACCCCATGGTGGGGCCAACATAGGTATCTACAATCTTTGGGGGCCGTAAGACACAGATGATTATGCGAGTAGGAGCCGATCTTTAGAAAAAGGGGATCACTTTACCTCCTGCATGGGGTGCCAGTTAAGACAATACAAGTAGGTGCAGAGATATAGTATGGGGTGCGATAGTATATTCGATTCAAACTGCTTTGTCTTAGTTTATGATACTCTCCTATTTCCAGTTTATACTTATCATGCCCTTATTCTTATTCTCATACTGAAGAGTCACTAGACTTACCAGGCTTTATGTATGACCCTATTTTCTTTCGTCTTCTTTTCTTCCGTCCCCCCCCCCCCCCCAGGTCCACAGGGAGGAAACAACTCAGCTTAGTCAGACTCTTTGCAAGCTTCAAGATAGTAGATGTACGGTTTGGACTCTCTTGCTTTAGCTATGGCTGTTGGACACAATCATAGGGAATTTATGCAGTTTTAATTATGTTTTATGCTTCTTTATTTAATAACCAAGACATAAATGATGTTGTAATGTTTTGGAAGTTGTTATGTGACAGTTATGGAAAGGTTTTGTATAAACACGTATTTATGAAATAAAAAGTCTGTTTGTTTTCCGTTGCTTATATATATGTGTTTATATATGTCTTGTGTTTTATCTGTGACTTTTACTTAAAAACCTCCACCAAAGTTAAGGCATTCCCTTTGTGAGTGACCTTAATGGAGGGTGGGGTGTTTCACTTATGATATGTTTATATTATCGAATCTCACTTTATAGCATTTTGTTATGACAACTATACATGTACATATATATACACACACACATTCATATATATATATACATACATATAATGTGTATATATATATATCAGTTAACTTTGTTTTGCAGGAAGAAACTCTACAAACATATTCAAGAGCTCAATTGAAGATTATATTTATTTAGAGTTTGTATGTATTAGTATAGATTTTGTTAAAATCTTCCTTGGTGATACACGCATGCACGTTTTAAATTATAAGTTTTTTTATAAGACATGCACAAGACATAGGCATGTTACAACAAACAAACGTCTGAAATTTTTAATTCAGACGTCTACTGAAACAAAAATATGTCCAGCATAATATTCAGACGTCTATTCTGAATTTTTCAGGCGTCTGAATATGGCCTGAATTTTCCTATTTCCTTCTTGTTTATATATTTTATTAAAATCAGACTTCTAAAATTTTATTTCAGACTTCTGAATACGAATAGATGTAACTTTCCAGCGAAGAGACACAACTTTTAATTCATATCTAATCATCGAATCTCTTCGTGAATGATTGCAACTATTTGTATATTATAAATAAAGATTCAAACAAACATTTTCCTCACCGATTTTCATTCTAATTCTTTATATCTAATCTATTGCAATCATACTTGCAAGTGCACTCTATTTCTACATTTTTGTGATTACAAATCATTTTCAGTCTTCCATATTCTTTCATGAACTACACTATTATCATCAAGGAAAGATTATAGGAAGGGTGCACATTAATTTGACATTTCAGTGTTATTAAGAACACAATTAGTCAAAAAAACTTTTGTATTGTTGAAGACCTCTTCAGCAGTTGAGGCACGAAATCCCGTTCGGTTGTTCAAGTAGTTGTAGATCTATTCCTCGGGGTTATGTGAGGGTTGTTGTGAAATTCCAGAAGAGAGTCTGGGACTGGACGTAGAACGAAGGTTCGAACCAGTATAAAATCTTGATGTCATTTTTATTTATTGTTAATATTCTACCATCTACACGTTACTATGCTTATATTTCATACGATCATACCGCTGCATAGCCTCTTTCAACTGGCATTGGAGCTAGGTCATCCTATAACCATAACACCATTATTCGATATATTGATAATATGGAAAATAACACAAGTATTGCCAAAGGACAATCTACTCAAAGACCACCACTATTCGATGGCTTGCACTATAATTACTGGGCTATAAGAATGGGGATTTATATGCAAGCAGCTAGTTTTGATGCTTGGAATTCAACTCAAACTGAATTCATAACACCCACAACTAAATATTCTACATGGACAATAAATCTGAAAAACAAAGCAAATGCAAATGCCAAAGCTAAGAACATGATATTCTGTGCTTTGGATAGAAATGAACTCAATCGTGTTAGCATCTGCACTACTGCACATCAGATATGAGAAACACTCAAAACCATACATGAGGATACAAATAAGGTCAAGCAAACAAAGGTATCAATGCTAAAGAACCAATTCCAAAATTTTAGAATAAGACAGAATGAAACCATCAACGATATGTACTCAAGATTCTAAGACATTCTTAATGCCTTAATAGGACTAGGAGAAAAATACTCGGATTTTGATATTATATCTAGAACCTAAATTCACTAACTGATGAATGGGAAAGAAAAGTCTTAGTAATCAAGGAAGCTGTAACAACCCGAAATTTCAGAACCAATTTTAAAATTTAATTTAATCTATTTTATTGAATTTTGAATATAAATTGATAATTTTTGTTAGATAGAATTTGAGAATAACTTTAAAATTAATTTTTATATTTTGTTTGACTTAAAATAAGTTCAGTAAAATTATTAATTTGATTTATGAGTATGAATTTAAAAATCGATATTTTAAAAGCTATATCGATAACTTGAAAAAGGACCATTTTTAAGATAGTCTTGGAATCTGACGAAACCATTTTTATCGGTTCCAAAATGTCGAAATATAGTAGAATACAAAATTTCAAGTTCTACGGAGTTCGTATGTGAGAGAACGACACATAAACGTAAGCTGAAAATTCAGTCAGTTTTCAGTTTAAGCTGAAAATAAGTCATTTTTCAGATGGTTTCCAAATTGACGCGGATAGGTTAGTTGGAACTGTAATTCCCTAATGTAGTGAGATTTCAAATTTCGTAATTTTTGGAGTTAACATGTGGCCGTGAGGCTAGAACGAAGTTTGCACATTGGAATTAATACATTGTCAAGATTAGTCAAATCGTGAATAGTTACCAACCAATTAAAATTAGAAACCTCACTCCCTCTCCCCCTCCACTTGGCATTCTCCCCTTAAATTGTTCTTCCATGATTTGATTTGTAGCTAATTTGGTATAGTTAGCCTAATGTTATCTTCCATTTGCAAATACACTTCCTAAAAGCTTTAAAACTTTAATAATGGCACCTCCTCCTCTCTAGCCTCCATGGCGTCGCCCCTAGGGCCACCATTGCCAGCCACCACCTTCTTTAGGTCCCCCTCCGCCTCCTCCAGATAAGACCTGCGTTGTTCCCCCTTCCCCCTTTCCAAACCCTTCCTTCCTCTCCATTTAGCTAAAGGTTGCATTTTTAGCTCCAAATTCAAGTGCTACCTCCTCCTAGCTTCTCCTAGTGGATCCCACATCACCATGCAAGCACCCATAGCCCTCCACCACCGTGGCGCTTCACTGTCCATATCTTTTCGTGGGTCCCCATGCTCTCCTCAAGATCAAACAACCCTAAAAATCCAAGCTTTATGCTTAAAACCTTAAGTGCATGAGTGGTTAAGTATGTTCGAGCGATGGTTGGAGATTTTGAGTTAAAAAGGCAAGACCTTTAGCTCGTAGCAAGTTCATGGTGTTCTTCTGTGAAGTATTGAGGAGTGGAATGGCTTTTGGTGAGAGTTGTTTAACTTTAATAAGTTAATTAGTTGGTTAAAATCATGAATATGTTGATAGAATGTTTGTTTGGCGTAAATATGTGAACTTGTAATGTTCATAACTTTTTCATACGAACTCAAAATTAGGCAACTCAAGATAGGTTGTAACCGTATCGACGAGAGCTTCACAATGAAACTAATTTGGTCAAATTTGAAGCTAATTGGAAATTTTGGTTAAATTAAACCATTTAATTTAACTCAAAAGCTATTGTTATTATAACGATCAAAAATCTCGGTGAGAACTCTCTCACTCAAATATTTTGTACAGATATTTTTATCTGTTGCATGAGATATCCCTTGAGTTCGACACATGAACTATTCACAAATCATTTGCATTAGAAGCGTTGTATGAGTATGTGACACTTGCATTTCATACTCCGTGGATGGACACTTGTGGCGTCGTAAATGGCATTGGATAATCGAGTATTTATATATTTTGACAATGGTGTATGCATTGTATGCGAGTAATGATTCACTAAACAATTGTTGTTGGTTGAAAACCCCACATGGGTCTTTGGATGATGTTTGACTCACACATCTCCCTTGTGTGAAATTGCGGTTAATCGGTTTATTCACGGATTCATATAAGCGCCAATTATTTGACTAAAGCTCATATGAAAATATAATGCACATTGGATGTTATTTTGGATGATTGGTAGTTGTTTGCAACTATTTTTGGGTGCATATGATGAATGTAATCCATATTAATTTATTTATATGGATATTGGTTTAATTTTATTCCAATCCGGAATGGACATGAATATTTTTTATAATGTAATATTCAATGGAGATTAGAAGTTTGATTTTGATGTCCGATTTTTGATGGACACGAAAATATTGAAATATATAAAGCAAACAGATATACGCCATTTTAACTCAAATGGAATTTTCTATCAATTTTATTCATTTTATAATGAATATCGAAAAGATTCGATTTTATAATCTGATATTTTGAAAATATTATCATTTTAATATTTAATGATATGGAATGTTCAATTTTGATTTATAAATTGAAATGGAAGTCGGGATCATTTTTAAATGAATTTATAAACGTTTTATAAAATACACTTTGAATGGAAATCGATGAAATATTATATATATATATTTAAATGGTTTGAATAGACGTGTCGCGCAGCGACTGTTCGCGGATTTCAACCATTAACTTCGAATTGGCATAACGGGAGATCCGACCATCGGATTCTCCTAAAACTAGAACCGTTGGATTCGTATGGAAAAGAGATTTCGAATGATAAGAGATTTGAAATCTAATGGTTAGATTTTAAGATATATTCAAATCAGTTTTGGAAAAGGTCGCTATGGATGCATTTCGGTGGCCGATATTGGAAACTGATTGTAAGGGACTTATTAAAATTATTAAAAATATGGGAAATTTATGTAAAACCATAATAAATGATTTGGAAAGATTTTTGGATGAAATACTCCAAGTTTGAAAGGGTAAAAGATATTTTTATCCAAATGAACTAGTTAATAACTAGAATAATAATCCAATGATTTTTAGAAATAATAAATTTGATAGTGAATGGTTTTTAACGTAACTAGAAGTTTCCAGCATATATATTGGAATGGATTTGAATGGGAATTATCTTCGGATAGTTCGATATTGGATTCCGTGATTATACGATATTGTGGTGGGAATTTGGAAGACACTGGTATCGTTATTCCAAAACGATACCTGTTAGTCACAGAATTTGGTATTGAATGTAAGTCGACATGATTTCCATTTAAGATCTTATATTTAATATCAAATTGGATTTTGGGGTTCGTTGTGGATGGTATCTTAAATGATACTGTTCTTGAGCCCACTTGTGAAAGTAATAAATCTTTTTTTTTGGCAAAGCAAATAATAAATCTTTTATTTATGGTTTAAGAAAATTTTCCAGTTTATTAAATTAAATTGGAATTAATGGAATTCGATTAATAATAATTGAGATGAACTTATGTAAAGGAAGGCGTTTACTATTTATGGAATTTAAAAGGCCTTACCGTTATTCCACTTATGGTATTGGTCGGATATGGAAATCTGTATTGATTATAAATTGTTCAGATTTTCGTGAAGATTCCATATTAAATGGAATATGAATTTGGGTTTATTGTGAACGATGTTTTTACATAATATATTTTTTTTAGCCTAAATAAAGACAAGATAAATTTCCAAAGGTTGTATAATCATTAGATAATGATTTTTGGGATTAAAACCGAACTAGAGTTTTAATGAATCTTTAATTAGATTGAGATATAAAAAAAAGGTAATTTAATTTACCGAATTGGAGTTATGTTTGAGATGGAGTACCACCAGTTTTACTCCATGCATTAGTTAAATCTTTAATTAGATTTGAACGTTAAATGGTAATTAAATTTACCAATAACACGATGAGTGTTAGATATGGAGTACTACCAGTTTTTCTCCATGGGATGAATTGGTTGGGATTAGGATAATAAAATGAATAATTACTTTGGTAAGGCTCGTTAATCCCGACTAGTTGATAAACCTCAATTTGGCTTAAGCTATGAAAAGATATTGTAAAAATCTTTTGAAATGATTTCCAAGAATATTTTGGATTGGGATGAGATGTGTGCTATCTTTGTATACTTATCAGATGATTATAAAGATGTGTGAGTTATTCGGAAAGACCAGGTTTAACCCATTCTGAATGACTGTTACGATGAGTAAAAGTCAACAATGAAGATGGTGGTTGAAGACCGGAGATCTTCACATCAAATGGATGACTACTAATGTCTTGATTTGAATGATCCCCCGAGACAAGGTAATAAGTGGTGGTTATCCAAACATACTTGAAGATCGAACGGATATGCAAGGACCTCTCTCCTGTACTGGACATATGAGACGAGGAATATGGTGCCTTCGGTTTCATTCGGACCCGGAACGGACTTGTAAATGGATTGTATGTCTGACATTGTATTGTGTGCTATATTCATTGATCTATGCTAAATATGTATATGTTTGATGGCGGAGAATTTATTCTCTTGCTTAACACCCTTCTTTGAGGCGTACGAGCTTAAAGGTTATATATTGGTGGAAATCAATGGTATGGTATGGATTGTCAATGTGGCATGCTGAGATGCAAGGATCAAGGCTTTTGTTGGAAAGCAGAGTATTGTGAATGATGATCAAAACACGGCTTTAATATAGCATAGCTTTGTGTATGGCGTTGATTCGCGAGCCTCACACACCAGTATGAGTCTAAAACGGGATAGTAACTACAAGGAGTGCACACATTTCTTTCTAGCTAGAAGTGGTGTCATGGTATGGAGCCCAGACACTTTTACTTATGTGGATGATGGATTGCGAGGCGCCTCGGATATGCTTGGTCGACAATGGCCATTTTTGGAGGTCCGATAGGACCGGGAAACATATTGTTCAGGAATAACCAATCCACAAACGTTAGGCGTGGACCGGTCCTAAAGATCTAAGAGTTGCCCAAAGGTGTGATCATGAGGCATTTGCTAGAGTGTCTCGAAATCGGTAAGGAGACATCCCTTGCTTTGATTCATGACGGAAATCAATTTTCCAATACAACATTGTTCGGTTTTAGTTGTAAACCTATATGGCAACATAATATACGGTACATATGTCGTTTATGATTGATACATTTATATTTGGAGTTGTTTTTGACACTATACACTTATAGTAATATCAAAATGATTTGTTTTTAAAGCGTATCAAGCATTTTTGGATATTATAAGGTAAAAGTCTATCCTCTGGTTTGTGTTGCATTGTGTGATGGAACCTGAGTCCTATAATAGCTTCATTTTTTCGAAAAGCATTGCGTTGTTTACAAATTGTTTTATGTCAGAGTATAAATGGGAGTGAACCTGTTCCGTGACATATGGCGTGGTCACGTGATTTACCCTATTTTAAAGTAAAAGTTTAATAACTGTTTTAAGTTCTCACACCAGTCCCATGACTGACCTGGAGTTTATTGTTTTCGCCTAAACTCTGGGTGCCCAGATTTTCCATATGGGCAGCTTGTACTTTTGGTTTTGTAGATTTCTATTTAACAGGATCCTGGTTTACAGTTGTAGCTATATTCGGAAAGCTTTGTATCCATGTATTTTTTTCAGTTGTGTTAGTTGATGTATTTCCGCTATGCATTTTATTTATACATTTTTATTTCTGCTGCTATGTATTTTATTATTCTCTGATATTATTTTTATGCTGTGTATATTATTTATTCATACTCTGATGTAAATTATTGTAATAGCAATGAAAAGTTGAAACAACCCAAACTTCCCAGTAAAGGAAAGCCCGGATTGCTTTGAGAACAACACACATCATGACACAAACAGAAGAACATTTTATTGCTATTACAACAATTACATCAGAGTACACGAATATTCCAGAGTATGAATGCCTAATATACATTGGAAATACAATATCAGAGTTTAAATTACATTTAAATAGCAGCGGAAAAATAATACAAAATACAACTGAAAGGAATACACGGGTACAGAGCCTTCCGAATATCGCTTCAGCTGTAGACTAGGATCCTGTGAATATAATATCTGCAAAACCAAAACTACTAGCTGCCCGTGTGGAAAATATGGGCACCCAGAGTTTAGGTTAAAACAATAAACTCCAGGTCAGTCATAGGACTGGTATGAGGACTCAAAAACAGTTATTAAGTTGATTTTAAAGTTAGGTAAATCAAGGGACCACGCCGTATAACACGGAACGGGTTTACCCCCAAGAATATCAGTGCATAAAAATAAATAGCGCAATGCTAAATAAAGGAAAATGAAGCTATTATAAGACTCAGGTCCCATCACACAATGCAACGCAAGCCGAAGGATAGAGTTTTACCTTATAATAGCCAAATATGCTTGGTACGCGAAATTTATCTTCTAATATTACTATAAGTGCATAGTGCAGAAATCAATTTCGAAAGTAAATGTATTAATCATAGATGGCATAGGTACCATATACTATGTCGCCATATATAGGGTTTACAATCAAAACCGTAATGTCGTATTGGAAATTGGTTTTCCATCATGAGATTGAGGCTAGGGACCGTCCTCTCCGATTCGAGACACTCTAGCAAATGCCTCGGGATTCCCCATAGTGAACCCTTGGATCTTCAGGGCCGGTCCGCCCATAGTGCAATGGCTGGATTAGTTATGCCTGAACACACGTTTCCCGGTTCCTTTGAACCTCTATATGGCCACTAACAACCTATAAATCCGAGGTACCTCATAATCCATCATCAACATAAGTAAAAATGTCGGGGCTGGTAGGTCACTGACACCACTCAAGCTAGAAAGAAACGTATGCACTCCCTGCAATCCTAATCCCGTTTTTGACTTATACAGGGGTGTGAGGCTCACGAAGTAACGTTGTACACAAAGCTACACCTATACAGGCTATGCTTTGATCGTCCCACTAGGCCCTGCTTTTCAACAAAAGCCTTGATCATTTGCATCTTGGCATGCCACATTGTCAATCCATACCATACCATTGATTCCTACCAATATATAACCTCTAAGCTCGTACGTCTCAAAGAAGGGTGTTAAACATCAAACAGATATATATTTAGCAGAGATCAACGAATACAGCATAAAGGAATACAATGTCAGACACGCAATCCATTTACAGGTCCGTTCTAGGTCTGAACGAAACCGGAGGCACCTTATTCCTCGCATTCCCATCGATCTCCAAGTACATTTGGATGATCACCACTTTTCCATCGTCTTGGGTGTACGGTCCAATCAAGATAGCAATAACCATCCAAACGATGTGAAGAACTCCAGTCTTCAACCACCGTCTTCATCTTTGACTCTTGATCATCATATTTATTATTCAGAATGGGTTAAACCCGGTCTTTCTGAATAACTCGCGTATTTTATAATCAAGTGCTATAAAAACATAACATACGCCTCATTCCAATTCAGAATAAAATATTCACATTCTTAGGGAAAGATTCCCATTAATTTTATCAAAGATAAATACTTCAACTTTATTCTTTAATCTTTCTTTCTGATCTTTGTTTCAAAAGATTTTACTTTATCCCTTCTCCATATTAACCAAATTATGGTTTATTCAAACTAGTCGGGATTTACGTCTTACCGAAGTAATTATTTATTAATTAATCCCAATCCTGACCTATTTATCCCAATTTGTTCCGGTAAACTTAATTACCATTTTCCGTTTAAATCTAATTAAAGATTTAACTATCGCATGGAGTTAAACTGGTAGTTCTCCATTTCTGATCACTTCCTTAATTCAGTATTTTTAATTACTTAATTCCCCTTCAATCTAATTAAAGATTTATAAAAACTTTATTTGGTTTTAATTTTCTAAAATCATTATTAAATGATTACCAACTTCCGGGAAATAATCTTGTCTTTAATCCGGGTTAAGAATAAATGTCAATCAAAACATAATTCGCGATAAACCAAGATTCATATTTCATTAATTTCTAATTTAATATATTAAATTAGGGAAATCACATTTAAATCTTAATTAAAAGATTTATTCTTCTAAAAGGTTCAAGAATAGTGTTAATTAAGACCCTATTCACGACAAACCCAAATTCTTATTTGATATTAAATATAAGGCTTCGAATAGGAATTATAACGACTTATATTCAATATCAAATTCTAAAACCAACGGATATCATATCAGAAATAACGATATTAAATATCTTCCAAATTTCCAACATAATATCCATAAAATCACAAAAAGTCAATATTGAAATAATCCATAGATAATTTCCATTCAAGTCCAATTCACTCTATTCATTGGAAATTCTTAACTAAAATTAAATCCATTTAAAATCCCTTTTAATTAGTTATAAAATAGATAAATCACTTATTTGACAAAAATACCTTTTATCTTTATAAACTTGGAATTTTCATCAAAAACCCCTTTAAAATATTTATTATGATTTTACATAATTTCTCCCTATTTTTAATAATTTTATTTTCGCTCGTATAGTCGGTTTCCAATAACGGCCACCGAACTACACTCACAACAACCTATTCTGAAATTGATTTGGACATATCTCTAAATTTAGCAGTTAGATTTCAAATCACTTATATCCATTGGAAAGCTCTTTTCGATACAAACCCAACGGTTTCGGTTTTAGGAGAATCCGATGGTCGGATCTCCAGTTAAGCCAATTTAAAGTTAATGGTCGAAATTTGCAAGCGGTCGCTGCGCGGCGCATTCTATTCAGGCCATTATATATATATATATTATATTATATATTTCGTCGATTTCCTTTCTAAACATATTCTAAAATGTTTATAAATTCGTTTATAAAACGATTCCAACTTTTATTTCAATTTTAAATCCAAATTGAATATTCTATTTATTATCATATTAAATAATATTATTTCCAAAATATTAATTTTGAAATTTGCTCTTTTAATATTCATTATAAAATGGATAAAATAAATCAATAAACATGTTCGGGTTAAAATGGCATTGCTATTTAAAACAGATTAAATAACCCAATTCATTATCTTATTCATTTTATACTGGGTCAGACCTCCCACATTAAGACTACGACTTGTGGATGTTGGATATGCCGGTTGGTTCCGGGCAGACTTATCCCACAAGTTGGGCTTAACCTCGTGTCATGGCCTGTTTCGTATTTGCGCACTTGGACCCCTCACATTAGGCCCAACATTTGTGGCTGTCGGATATGCCGGTTGGGTCCGGGCAGACTTACACCACAAATGTAACCTAACCTCGTGTCCAAGTACAATTATAATTAATTTACTGAAAATATTATTTTAAAACATCCTTTTAAAGTAAAGATATGATCTTTACATTAAATTGTTACTAATTTTATAAAACCCTTTGTTTTCGAATATCCTAACTGGCATTTCAATTTTTAAGGAAAAACTGAACTTTCTATATTATTATATAATAATAATAATCTTTTCAAAATGTTCAAATTTTGAAATCAAACCTTCTTATCTTAACATACTGACCGTAAAGATGTAATAATCTTTTTAATTGAATCCCTTTTGTTATAACTTTTAAACAATAAAGATATAATCTTTCTAATTCATACGTCAATTAATTCCATTAACTGAATATTAAATTAAAATATTCCTTTAATTCAAAATTGGAATGAGACCCAATCCATTACCATATAATTTTAATTATATGGATTTCAAACATCGTACTAATTCCATAATAATGATAAAACATTCAATAACAGCCAAAGTGCATTTTAAACTAATCACAAGGGCGATGTGTAGTCAGAATATCAACCCAAGACCCGTGTGGGGTTTTAACCAACACAAATTCAAATAATATATTATTAATTGTGCTTTTGGATGATGTGTGAAAATTTATCACCCAATCACCATAAACAAGTCAGGAAACTTGTAAATGGCAGTGTAAACTTGTTTTAAATATCATAAATGTCATAACAACATGTTACATATTTCAAATTTCAAACAATTCACAACAGTAATCCAAATTAACATTTATCCAACAAACAATAATTCCAAACACAGATAATTAATATTTAATAATAAAAATAATTAATTGTTCAAAAACTTGAGTGAGATAAAAGTTCCCACCTTCGTCGGGCTTTAATTGAAGATTCGGGCCCAATTTTGGCCCAAAATCCAACATGCTCTAAAATTGATGAATTTGGTGTCTACGTGAAGCTTATGACTCAACGATCATGACAAATCTTGTTTCACGCAATTTCGAGTTCATTACAAAAAGTTATGAATTTTCAAAGTTACAAAACAATTAAATAATTATCGAAATTCTAAAATTTACCCAAAATTTGAACTCGCTCAGAATTGAACGTAGTTGGTGTCATTGCGAAGCTCTCGACTCCACGATCGCAGCGGATCTGAAATCGTCAGATTTCGACTTCGTATGAGAGAGATATTCAATTATGAAGTTTGAATTAATAAAATAATTAATTTAATTAAATAATTTAAACAACCTTCTTCTTCCATCATAGAACCCATCAGCTCCTCCTCTGTCCGAGCTCGCACCCACCGCCACACCGACTTGCACCGCCGCCGGACCAGCCCGCCGCCTCCGCCTTGCCACGACGCCCCCACGCACCCAAGCCCGCCGCCGGAATAGGCGCGAAAACCGACGTTCACGTCGTGGGTCCCCCAGGCCACCACGATGCACGAAATTCCATGAAAATTGGTGAGCACCTTCCCCTAGCGTAGACGAAGAACTTTCATGTTGGAGCCTTTGTCTGATTCTTCCTCGATTTGCCGGAAATTGATAATCTTCGTTTTCAGCTTTTGAATTCCGGTCAAATTTCCCGTTTTCAGTTCATCTCCGTTTTCCCGCAAATCCGTCGACTTTCAGACAAAACTCTCATAAGCAAAGTTGTTTGTTTATCTCTCGGCTACATTTCTTCAGCCGGGTCATCGCCTGATTCTTTTTCTTTTGACCAGAAATCGCCAAAATTTGAAATCAGTTTTCTGACTTTGACTGTCGATTCCGGCGAATTCGTGCGACGATAGGCTATGGAATTTTTGTGGTAGGTAGCGGTTATTGAGATGAACAAAACCCAGAAAGGGTTTGGTCTGGTTTTGTTCTGATTGAGAGATTTAAATTATTGAAGTTTCAGGGTCTTTTGTGCAAAGAATTTTTTAGTGGAGAAGTGAGCCGCCATGAGAGAAATGAAGAAGAAGACTAGAATTAGATTTAGAGAAATGGTTAGGGTGAGATTATGAGATATTATATAGAGGTTGTTAATTTTTAATTAAGTCCATGTGTAATATAACCCATTTAATTAATAATCCATATGTTCTATTATTTTATTATTATTTTAAGTCCTTTTCAGTGTTTTAAAATCCGCACGAATACATACGTTATTAAATTTTGCTGAAAACTGGAACATAACTATTTCTCGATGATACGAATCCAAATAAACTGGTTTTGTTGAATTCTGAGTCCGTATGAATTATTAAGGAATTTTTAAAGTCTAAAAATTGACCGTTTTCAATGAAAAATTAATAACGCCCACATACTGACTACGAAAATTACAGAAAAATTATTTCTAGCTTTGTCTTGACTATACGGTCCCAACAAAAATAATTTCGTCGAATTTGGAGACCGTTTGAAAAATGGCTATTTTTAAGGCGTATATATATTATATTAAAAATATATATTTAAATAAATAAATTCCGAATACCAAAATATATCAGTGTTTATACTTTTTCAATGCAGAAACATCATTTTGAACTCAACGGAAGTGATTTCAAGTCCCAATTCATTCGTATGTAAAAAGTAGCATTTTGGGTCCTATATATTATATATATAATTCCATAGCGTTTTTTCTGAGATTTTGAATTTCTCATAACTTACAAATTATAAACTGAAATCTTAATTTCTAAAATTCATTAGAAAGATATCGTCAATACGATCCTAGCGTTTCTTTTTTCGTCCCATTCCGACTTAAAATTAATTTTATATAATTTTCCCAAGTTTGAAATCGAAATTTGAAATTACCGCGACATTTCATGCTCGAAATTTAATTAATACAAATTATTCGTTCTAACTTCGATTTAAAATAAATTGTTCGTCGTTATTATTTAGAATATTCAAAAACCAATAAATTAACTAAAATAAAAAATTTTAATTTGCCCCAAAACTCCGGGTCGTTACAATCTTCCCCACTTAAAATCTTTTCGTCCTCGAAAAGGAACAGAGCTGAAAGTCATTTAATTAACCAACTCAACTTTCAATTCTAATCGATTTCCAATTCAGTTCAATATTAAATTTGATTTAGCTAAATTTATCATTCTATTATATATTGGTTTTGTTAATTATCATTCCAATATTTTAATTAGTTAAACTAATTATCAAACATCACAACCAACAATCAATTAGGTGATTAACTTTTCAAACATATATAATTTCTATATATAATCAAAAAATCATGTTTTTGGTGCAAATCACAACAATAGACCCTATCTAGTTTTGGTTCTCACACCAGTCAATGGAAATATATAGATATATCACTTTCGAAACTCGAACATAAATACTGATGATGATCGATCAATCATTAGAATTATCCCCGCGTGACTACAGTGTGATTCTATATCTATCCAGTATATTAAAACTTCGAATATCCGTTAGTTACTCGTATATTCAACTTTATATACTCGATTGTCCAAATTAAAATATAACAATATATCAAATACGTATTTTAAGATAAGATTTTCAAAACTAAGCTTGTTTTCATTTTTATTTTAAAGAAAATAATACTCTTCGCACTCGTTCTAGGATACTACTGATCCCATCTCTAACGAGTCATTCTTATTGAATATTACTATTACAATCTTTGATGAATTCTTTCGTTCGGTTCTAATGTGTCTTGTTCCCGAGTTCTGTAAACCTAAGCTCTGACACCAAATGAAACGACCCAAACTTCCCAGTAAAGGAAAGCCCGGATTGCTTTGAAAACAATACACATCAGGACACAAAATGAAGAAGATTTTATTGCTATGACAACAATTACATCAGAGTACAAGAATATTCCAGAGTATGAATGCCTAATATACAATGGAAATACAATATCAGAGTTTAAATTACATTTAAATAGCAACGGAAAAATAATACAAAATACAAATGAAAGGAATACACGGATACAGAGCCTTCCGAATATCGCTTCAGCTGTAGACCAGGATCCTGTGAATATAATATATGCAAAACCAAAACTACTAGCTGCCCATGTGGAAAATATGGGCACCCAGAGTTTAGGTCAAAACAATAAACTCTAGGTCAGTCATGAGACTGGTATGAGGACTCAAAAACAGTTATTAAGTTGATTTTAAAGTTAGGTAAATCAAGGGACCATGCCGTATAACACGGAACGGGTTTACCCCCAAGAATATCAGTGCATAAAAATAAACAGCGCAATGCTAAATAAAGGAAAATGAAGCTATTATAAGACTCAGGTCCCATCACATAATGCAACGCAAGCCGGAGGATAGAGTTTTACCTTATAATAGCCAAATATGCTTGGTACGTGAAATTTATCTTTTAATATTACTATAAGTTCATAGTGCAGAAATCAATTTCGAAAGTAAATGTATTAATCATAGACGACATAGGTACCATATACTATGTCGTCATATGTAAGGTTTACAATCAAAACCGTAATGTCGTATTGGAAATTGGTTTTCCATCATGAGATCGAGGCTAGGGATCGTCCTCTCCGATTCGAGACACTCTAGCAAATGCATCTGGATTCCCTGCAGTGAACCTTTGGATCTTCAGGGCCGGTCCGCCCATAGTGCAATGGCTGGATTAGTTATGCCTGAACATACGTTTCCCGGTTACTCTGAACCTCCATATGGCCGCTAACAACCTATAAATCCGAGGTACCTCATAATCCATCATCCACATAAGTAAAAATTTCAGGGCTGGTAGGTCACTGACACCACTCTAGCTAGAAAGAAACGTGTGCACTCCCTGCAGTGCTAATCCCTTTTTTGACTCATACCGGGGTGTGAGGCTCGCGAAGTAAAGTTGTACACAAAGCTACGCCTATACAGGCTATGCTTTGATCATCCCACAAGACCCTGACTTTCAACAAAAGCCTTGATCATTTGCATCTTGGCATGCCACATTGTCAATCCATACCATACCATTGATTCCTACCAACATATAACCTCTAAGCTCGTACATCTCAGAGAAGGGTGTTAAACACCAAACAGATATATATTTAGCAGAGATCAACGAATACAGCATAAAGGAATACAATGTCGGACACGCAATCCATTTACAAGTCCGTTCCGGGTCTGAACGAAACCAGAGGCACCTTATTCCTCGCATTCCCATCGATCTCCAAGTATGTTTGGATGATCACCACTTTTCCATCGTCTTGGGTGTACGGTCCAATCAAGATATCAATAACCATCCAAACGATGTGAAGAACTCCGGTCTTCAACCACCGTCTTCATCTTCGACTCTTGATCGTCGTATTTATTATTCAGAATGGGTTAAACCCGGTCTTTCTGAATAATTCGCGTATTTTATAATCAAGTGCTATATAAACATAACATACGCCTCATTCCAATTCAGAATAAAATATTCACATTCTTAGGGAAAGATTCCCATTAATTTTATCAAAGATAAATCCTTCAACTTTATTCTTTAATCTATCCTTATGATCTTTGTTTCAAAAGATTTTACTTTATCCCTTCTCCATATTAACCAAATTATGGTTTATTCAAACTAGTCGGGATTTACGTCTTACCAAAGTAATTATTTATTAATTAATCCCAATCCCGACCTATTCATCCCGATTTGTTCCGGTAAACTTAATTACCATTTTCCGTTTAAATCTAATTATAGATTTAACTATCGCATTGAGTTAAACTGGTAGTTCTCCATTTCCGATCACTTCCTTAATTCAGTAATTTTAATTACTTAATTCTCCTTCAATCTAATTAAAGATTTGTTAAAACTTTATTTAGTTTTAATTTTCTAAAATCATTATTAAATGATTATCAACTTTCGGGAAATAATCTTATCTTTAATCCGGTTTAGAATAAATGTCAATTAAAACATAATTCGCGATAAACCCAGATTCGCATTTCATTAATTTCTAATTTAATATATTAAATTAGGGAAATCACATTTAAATCTTAATTAAAAGATTTATTCTTCAAAAAGGTTCAAGAATAGTATTATGCACGACGAACCCAAATTCTTATTTGATATTAAATATAAGGCTTCGAATAGGAATTATAACGACTTATATTCAATATCAAATTCTAAAACCAAAGGATATCATATTAGAAATAACGATATTAAATATCTTCCAAATTTCCAACATAATATCCATAAAATCACAAAAAAACAATATTGAAATAATCCGTAGATAATTTCCATTCAAGTCCAATTCACTCTATTCATTGGAAATTCTTAACTAAAATTAAATCCATTTAAAATCCCTTTTAATTATTTATAAAATAAATAAATCACTTATTTGACAAAAATATCTTTTATCTTTATAAACTTGGAATTTCATCAAAAACCCCTTTAAAACATTTATTATGATTTTACATAATTTCTCCCTATTTTAATAATTTTATTTTCGCTCGTACAGTCGGTTTCCCATAACGGCCACCGGACTGCACTTATAGCGACCTTTTCTGAAATTGATTTGGACATATCTCTAAATTTAGCTGTTGGATTTCAATTCTCTTATATCCATTTGAAAGCTCTTTTCGATACGAACCCAACGGTTCCGGTTTAGGAGAATCCGACGGTCGGATCTCCCATTACGCCAATTTAAAGTTAATGGTCGAAATTCGCGAACGGTCGTTGCACGGCGCGTTCTATTCAGGCCATTATATATATATATATATATATATATATATATATATATATTATATTTCTTCGATTTCCTTTCTAAACATATTCTAAAATGTTTATAAATTCGTTTATAAAACGATTCCAACTTTTATTTCAATTTTAAATCCAAATTGATTATTCTATCTATTATCATATTAAAATAATATTATTTCCAAAATATTAATTTTGAAATTAGCTCTTTTAATATTCATTATAAAATGGATAAAATAATTCGATAAACGTGTTCGGGTTAAAATGGCATTGCTATTTAAAACAGATTAATTAACCCAATTCATTATCTTATTCATTTTATACTGGGTCAGAGCTCCCACATTAAGCCTGCGACTTGTGGATGCTGGATATGCCAGTTGGTTCCAGGCAGACTTATCCCACAAGTTGGGCTTAACCTCGTGTCATGGCCCATTTCGTATTTGCGCACTTGGACCCCTCACATTAGGCCCAACATTTGTGGCTGCTGGATATGCCGGTTGGGTCTGGGCAGACTTATACCACAAATGTAACCTAACCTCGTGTCCAAGTACAATTATAATTAATTTACTGAAAATATTATTTTAAAACATCCTTTTAAAGTAAAGATATGATCTTTACATTAAATTGTTACTAATTTTATAAAACCCTTTGTTTTCGAATATCCTAACTGACACTTCAATTTTTAATGAAAAATTGAACTTTCAATATTATTATAGAATAATAATAATCTTTTCAAAATGTTCAAATTTTGAAATCAAACCTTCTTATCTTAACATACTGACTGTAAAGATGTAATCTTTTTAATTGAATCCCTTTTGTTATAACTTTTAAACAATAAAGATATAATCTTTCTAATTCATACGTCAATTAATTCCATTAACTGAATATTAAATTAAAATATTCCTTTAATTCAAAATTGGAATGAGACCCAATCCATTACCATATAATTTTAATTATATGGATTTCAAACATCGCATTAATTCCATAATAATGATAAAACATTCAATAACAGCCAAAGTGCATTTTAAACTAATCACAAGGGCGATGTGTAGTCAGAATATCAACCCAAGACCCGTGTGGGGTTTTAACCAACACAAATTCAAATAATATATTATTAACTGTGCTTTTGGACGATGTGTGAAAATTTATCGTCCAATCAACATAAACAAGTCAGGCAACTTGTAAATGGCAGTGTAAACATGTTTTAAATACCATAGATGTCATAACAACATGTTACATATTTCAAATTTCAAACAATTCATAACAGTCATCCAAATCAACATTTATCCAACAAACAATAACTCCAAACACAGATAATTAATTAATATTTAGTAATAAAAATAATTAACTGTTCAAAAACTTGAGTGAGATAAAAGTTCTCACCTTTGTCGGGCTTTAATTGACCGTTCGAGCCCAATTTTGGCCCAAAATCCAACATGCTCTAAAATTGACGAATTTGGTGTCTACGCTAAGCTTATGACTTAACGATCATGGCAAATCCTGTTTCGCGCGATTTCGAGTTCGTTATAAAAAGTTATGAATTTTCAAAGTTACAAAACAATTAAATAATTATCGAAATTCTAAAATTTACCCAAAATTTGAACTCGCTCAGAATTGAACGTAGTTAGTGTCATTGCGAAGCACTCGACTCCACGATCACAGCGGATCTAAAATCGTCAGATTTCGACTTCGTATGAGAGAGATATTCAATTATGAAGTTTGAATTAATAAATTAATTAATTAAATTAAATAATTTAAACAACCTTCTTCTTCCATCATAGAACCCATCAGCTCCTCCTCTGTCCGAGCTCGCACCCGCCGCCACACCGACCTGCACCGCTGCCGGACCACCCGCCACCTCCGCCTTGCCCCGACGCCCCCATGCACCCAAGCCCGCCGCCGCTGGTGGCCCCCGCCGCCGGAATCGGCGCGAAAACCGACGATCACGTCGTGGGTCCCCCAGGCCACCACGATGCACGAAATTCTATGAAAATTGGTGAGCACCTTCCCCACGCGTAGACGAAGAACTTTCATGTTGGAGCCTTCGTCTGATTCTTCCTCGATTTGCCGGAAATTGATCATCTTCGTTTTCGTCTTTTGAATTCCGGCCAGATTTCCCGTTTTTAGTTCATCTCCGTTTTCCCGCAAATCTGTCGACTTTCAGACAAAACTCTCTGAAGCAAAGTTGTTTGTTTATCTCTTGGCTACATTTTTTCAGCTGGGTCATCGCCTGATTCTTCTTGTTTGACCAGAAATCGCCAAAATCTAAAATCAGTTTTCTGACTTTGACTGTCGATTCCGGCGAATCCGTGCGAAGATAGGCTATGGAATTTTTGTGGTAGGTAGTGGTTATTGAGATGAACAAAACGCAGAAAGGGTTTGGTCTGATTTTTTTCTGATTGAGAGATTTTAATTATTGAAGTTTCAGGGTCTTTTGTCCAAAGAAATTTTTAGTGGAAAAGTGAGCCACCATGAGAGAAATGAAGAAGGAGACTAGAATTAGGTTTAGAGAAATGGTTACGGTGGGATTATGAGATATTATATAGAGGTTGTTAATTTTTAACTAAGTCCATGTGTAATATAACCCATTTAATTAATAACCCATATGTTCTATTATTTTATTATTATTTTAAGTCCTTTTCAGTGTTTTATAATCCGCACGAATACATACTTTATTAAATTTTGCTGAAAACTGGAACATAACTATTTCTCGATGATACGAATCCAAAGAAACTGGTTTCGTTGAATTCTGAGTCCGTATGAATTATTAAGGAATTTTTAAAGTCTAAAAATTGACCGTTTTCAATGAAAAATTAATAACGCCCACATACTGACTCCAAAAATTACAGAAAAATTATTTCTAGCTTTGTTTTGACGATACAGTCCCAACAAAACTAATTTCGTCGAATTTGGAGACCGTTTGAAAAATGGCTATTTTTAAGGCATATATATAATATTAAAAATATATATTTAAATAAATAAATTCCGAATATCGAAATATATCAGTGTCTATACTTTTTCAATGCAGAAACATCATTTTGAACTCAATGGAAGTGTTTTCGAATCCTAGTTCATTCGTATGTAAAAAATAGCGTTTTGGGTCATATTATATATATATATATATATATATATATATATATATATATATATTCCATGGCGTTTTCCTGAGATTTTGAATTTGTCATAACTTACAAAGTATAAACTAAAATCTTAATTTATAAAATTCATTAGAAAGATATCGTCAATACGATCCTAGCGTTTCTTGTTTCGTCCCATTCCGACTTAAAATTAATTTTATATAATTTTCCAAATTTTGAAATCAAAATTTGAAATTACCACGACATTTCAGGCTCGAAATATAATTAATATAAATTATTCATTCTAACTTGGATTTAAAATAAAATTTTCGACGTTATTATTTAAAATAAATTATTTTAAATATTCAAAAACCAATAAATTAACTAAAATAAAAATTTTAAATTTGTCCCAAAATTCCGGGTCGTTACAAAAGTTTTGTCGTTCTATGTTCTGATGCGTCATGTTCTCACACAATCCACGTTCTTGTTCGGTCTAGGCCGGATGGGGATTTTGGGTCGTGTCAGAAGCAAATGATCTTTCTACAATGAAGCCAGAAGAATTAATTGGAAATCTTATGTCCTGCAAAGTTAACATACATACTAAAAAGGATCGAGCACAATAAAGAAAAAAAATGTAGCTTTTCATGCTGAAAAGGAAGAATCGGAATCAGAAGACGAGGATTTAGCATTTATCGCCAAAAAATTTAAGAAATTCTTAAAATGCAAAAAAGGAAATAAAAATGGATTCAAAAAGAATTTCTCAAATAAGCCTTCATCCTCAAATATATATAATATTTTAATTGTCACAAGAAAAGACACATGCACAAAGGCTGTCCAGAACAAAAGAAAGAAAATCAGAAAACTTTCAACAACAAGAACAAGAAAGATAAATTAAAAAAGAAAGCTTTTTCTGTAACGTGGGACAACTCGGATTCATCCTCATCAAATAGTGATAGTGACATCGACAATGAACAAGCAAATGTATGCTTCATGGATCAAGACACTGAGGTTAGTGAATTATCTTATGATGATTTAATCGAAGTAAATACTGAATTTTCAAATACTTAAAAAGATTCTTAAGGAAGCTCATGAAAATCAAAATAAAGCCGAATTTGAAAGGGATATGCAAAAAGACGAGAAGAAAATTTTGGAAGAAGAACTTAAAAAGGTTCAAGAATCTAATTCAAATATGCAACTTTCACTTTTAAGTCAAGAAATTGAAACTAAAAAGGAAAATAATGATGCTATTATTTCTAAAAATAACAATTAAAAAACTAAAATTAAACAAGTAGAGTTAGAAAATGCCAGTCTTCAAATTTGATTAGGTAGCATTACTAAAAATATTCCGACTTTAATAAATGAAGAGGGAATTTATCTATAATCATAGAAAATTCTCAATCTTCTTCCAATAAAAATGAATTATGTTTCAAAAAGGAATCAAAAATTCCTCTAAAGAAAAATGCTAATCTTAAGAGGAATAATGATTCAAAACATAATGTAGTATTGAAAAATAAGGTATCACTAAGTGTACCAAAACAAATTAAAAGAAAAATGGAAATCAAAATATGGGTTCCAAAACAAATAAAAGTTTAATTAGGAACAAACATATCAAATTATTTATGGAAACTGTTCATAAAAATAAAAACTATATTTATAAGAGGGATACTGAACCCACTTGGGTTTGGTTTCCTAAGATCTAACTCTTAGGATCCCATTAAAAAGTGGGCACCAATGTGTTTATAAACATTTCTTACAGGTCCACTCAAAAAGGGAAAATGGATATTGGACAGTGGTTGCTAAAAATGCATGACTGGAGACAAAGATTTGCTTACGAACATTGCATATTTTGATGGCGGCTCTGTTACTTTCG
Organism: Allium sativum; assembly: GCA_030737875.1. Classification (NCBI taxonomy): domain Eukaryota; kingdom Viridiplantae; phylum Streptophyta; class Magnoliopsida; order Asparagales; family Amaryllidaceae; genus Allium; species Allium sativum. The sequence goes on along the minus strand of CM060915.1, from coordinate 858,267,896 downwards.
AAGATAACTCAAAAGGATATATCATTGGCAAGGAAGATATGTGCAACTACGGTATATCAAACTTACCCCTAATTAGAAATGTTTCTCTAGTTAAAAAATTAAAACATAATTTATTAAGCACTAATATTTTTTGCCCGCTTTGCTGGGTATTAAAAATTATGTTACTAAAAAATATTGTAATGATTAAATATTAAAAATAAAAGAAAAATAAAGTATTGTAATTAATATTAAACAGTTATATGTATATTTTTAAATATTATAATTTATGCGGCAACAATAATAAATTATTCTGTTGTTTATCCAAAAATAATTTTATCATGAATGATTATTTTGATTAATTGTTATGTTATCCATCTAATAATTTATGCAGTAACACTAGTTAATTGTCATGTTGTTCACGCAACAATAATTGTGTCGTGGATTGAGTGTATAGAGATTATCAAGTTATTTAAACTAAGAGATAGAATGAAGTATCATATCATTTAATACATGGATATCTATTGAGGTTGTAGCATTGAATAATAAATGGGTGGTGCATATCTTATTACATTAATGTTCATGACGTGCGAGGACCAAATGTTTATAAAAAAACCAATTAGAAAAAAATGGTAATCGTCTAGTCATTTAGGTAGGTAATATCAGTGGAGCAAAAGTGAAATTGAAATATGAAATAACCGAAAGAGAGTTGAGAAATGACATGTTTAAATATGTAATTCCGATATAGAATTTGTTTTAATGGTTGATGATGTGTTTTTCTGGATTTTCATTTATTTATTTAGACAGGAAACCCTTTGTCGATGTCACATGTGTTTTTAATTATTCAACCCATAAATCATAAAAATATTCAAACTTATCAAAAGACAATAGCACCTAAGCTAGAATATACAATGTTCACAATTCAATTTGCAGGACATGTATCTATTGAGTGTAAGATAGTTGATAAAACTAAAAGGTATGCACAAAATTAAACAATACCTCACGTTTTGGACCAAATATTAATGTATCAACTTAAATGAAATTAAACAGCGATATCGTTTCTATGGTTAATGTATCAAATTTAATTTGCACACCTTCTATAACAATAATGTCCTACGTCCAAAATATAGCTAACATGCTTAAGTGAAATATTTCAAATTTGGCCCAAAAATGGATTCCCTACAGTTGCATAGCTATCTATTTTTTTTAATTTGATACATAGGCGATAGGACATTGCTACATTCTCTTATTTTTACACAATCAATATTACCTAAATTAGAAAGAAAATATATATAGTTGTAGTCAAAAAACACTATATTTTCTTACTCACATAACATAATATAGTCTAATTTAAATGTTCTAAATTTACTACTTTATATATTCTAGTTTGAACTTAATAGAGAATTAATGTATGTTTGTAACTTTTTTCTCTTATCCTAATTCAAAATATTAATTTGGGAAATAAATACATATACCAGTTATAAATTAATGCTCCATGATTGTAATGACCCGCATCTTCAGCGGTATAATAATTAATTTATTTAATTATTGAAATTGTGGTTTAGAGAATTTAATGGTCGTGGAATTAAATAATGGTGAATATTTAATTAAAATAATTAATTAAATAATATATTTAATTCTGAAATAATCAGAATTGGCTGAAATGGCGATATGGTGTGAACTGGATCATCCGTGAATTTAATTCAGTTTAGAATTGAATTAGAATGACGAATATATTTAAATAACGTCAGTTTGAACGTATAATTATATTATAATTATAAACGAGCTTGAAATGGCGCGGCAGTTCGCGATTTGGCGATTTGAACTTCAACTGAATGTACAGGGTTCGTTTTAAATCGGATTTCTGTGAAACAAGGAACGTACGGAGCTGGTGGAGTATATCTTTCTAGTGGAAGAGAAAAATCAGGATTTCGTCGAGTAGATTTGGAGATATGTCCAAATCAAATTTTAAAATAGTCGTTATAGAATAGTTTAACGACCGTAATGGTTTATTCGATATAACTAGAGATCGGGTTTGAATATAGACAAGGTTCTTTTGGGACATAGTGATAGTTTAATTTTTAGAATTTTACTGTAATTTTTAATTAATTTAATAAGAGATTTTTTAATTGAAGTAATTCACACCTTGTAATCAACATTTTGAAGTTTCAAAATATGAGTCAATCTACCGGTATTATATATTCACGATTGCGGCACCTCACTGAACACGACTGTATTTTTATTTCAGTCCCAACGCACACATAAAGTTAAGAGAGCAAAGAAAAGGACTTCTTCGAGAATGTATACACTATCTTTTCATGTGCAAAATGAAAACACAACTGAAAAACGTGGCTTCCGTTTGAACCACACTTTACTTCATGGTAAATCTTTGTTCCACGTCGGCAACATATGAAAAGTAAGAAAAAGAAAAAAAAAATCTGTTGTAAATCTCTACACCACATAATCAACCTAACTCCTCCCTTAAGACCTTAACACCTCGTTCTTCTGTAAATCAAGAGAGGCCGCCACAAACAACTTTCACAGTAAAACAAATGAGGAAAGAAAAAATCAAAGTAAAATCCGATAAAAACCTATAAATTCTCAAACATTTATATTTGAGATGCTGGGATGTTGCTCTTCGGTTTGATATGAGTTTCACCGAGTTCGATCCCCTTTTCTGTTCGTTGTCTTCTTGGAGCGTCGCCTAGGGTTGGGTTGTTCGACAGTTTTAGGAATCGATGGATGAAATGGGGTTCGGTTTTGAGTTCAGTGGGGTGTAGAGAGCTCGATTGGATTTTTCGGGGATGATCCACGTCAAAAAGTGTCGCTGCCTCCGGTACAGTGCGTTAAAACGCTGTTCGACGCAACCGGGAATAGGAGGGCGAGTTCGAAGGTGAGGGTTGGAGGTGGAGGAGAATTCGAAGGAGAAGCTTTCGGTACTATTTGTTTTTGGTTTAGCAAATCAACGAAGGAGAATGGTGAGTTTGAAAACGGCTGTCAACTGGAGACATTTTTGTGGAGTACGGTGATATCAATTGGGGAAGAAATTATTGGGAGTAGATGGGTTTTAAGGAGGGTGATGGGCCAAATGGTTTAGGTAAAGCCCAATTGGATTTTTGTTAAGTTTTATTTTATTTAAATCAATGTCTAACTTTAAAATCACGTATCTAGTTCATACGGAATCGAAATCGTGAACGGTTAGATGCGTTGAATTCGTATGGACGGGCACTTCACAATGGAATTGGTTTGAAGTGGATTGGGGCTCGTTTGAATTTACGGCAAAATAATTTGTTTGATTCAAATTAAATAACAGTTTATCGTTCTTTAACGATGAACTGCAAAGTGAGTAAAACTCACCAACTCTGAACAATTCTATTTTTATAACGTATATTTAGAACTGATAAATAATGACTGTTTACTGTGTGTTGACTGTTAGATTGAACTACTAGTCAATTAGTGGAAATTATATATATATATATATATATATATATATATATAAACCGTTAAATCTATATATATTGATTCTGTTAACAGAATATTTCACATTGAACTGAAAGTGATGCTGATGATATTGTGTAACATCTGTGGATGCAGGGAAATAGGTTGGAGGGACCCAACTGGGTTCCTCAATATATAAATATTGTTTTGTTTTATATATTGTGTTATACGATGTGATATGAAATCTGTTGATGATTTTATATGTGTGAATGATACTGATCATTGTTGTATGGTATGTTAAATACCATAACATACCGGAATGTTGATAAGGGAATTTTCAAAGTGATATTTGAAAATAAATTATTTATAAAATCAAAGGATTTTATAAAAGGAAAATATTTATAAAATCAAAGAAGATTTTATAAACAGGAATATTTATAAATAGGAAATATTTATAAAAAGGATATTTATAAATGGAATACTTATAAAGTGAATTATTTATTTAAGATAAATAAATAAGACATTAAATGGATTATTTATTTGGTAAATAAATTAGATATTATAAAGGGATTATTTACTTTGGAAGATAAACAGGATTAAATCAAAGGAGAATTTAATTAGAAAATAAATAGGATAAATGGAATATTTATTTAGAAAATAAATAGATAGAAATCAAAAGAGAAAGATTTGTAAACCATTTACAAATGAAATCGAAAAGAAAATATTTGTGAAATCAAATATAAAAAAATATATTTGTGAAATCAAATATAAAAGAAAATATTTGTTAAAAAGAATTAAAAGGAGTTAATCGATTTGAATTAATCAAATAGAGTTATTCAAATGGAGTTAATCAAAATGAGTTAGTCAAACCAAGTCAAAGGAGTTAATCAAACCAAGTTGATCGAATTGGTTCAACCAGATTAATCAAAGGAGTTAGTCAAATGATTTAACCAAAAGGAGTTACCCAAGTCGAGTTAATCAATTAGAGTAAATCAGTTAGGGTTGATCAGTCAAAGTTAATCAGTTATAGTTAACCAGTTAGAGTTAGAATTAACCAATAGAGAATTTAAATAGAATTAATCGAATTGGAATAAATCGATTAGAGCTGGTCGAATAAGGAGTTATCGAATATTAGTTATTCGAATAAAGTTAAAAGGAGTTATCGAATTAGTTATTCGAAAGGAGTTAATCGAATATAGTTTATTCGTATAGAGTTAAAGGAGTAAATCGAATATAGTTTATTCGAATAGAGTTAAAGGAGTTAATCGAATATGATTTATTCGAATAGAGTTAAAGGAGTTAATCGAATTTAGTTTATTCGAAAAGTGTTAACGGAGTTAATCGAATTTAGTTTATTCGAATAGAGTTGAAATGAGTTAATCGAATTTAGTTATTCGAAGAAGAGAATCAAATCAGAAATATTCGAAGTAAGATAATCGAATAGTAGATATTCGAAGTGAGATAATCGAATCAGAGATATTCGAAGTGAGATAATCGAATCAGAAATATTCGAAGTGAGTTGATCGAATCTAGTTATTCAACATGAGTTAAATCGAATAAGATTTATTGGAAGAAAGAGATTATCGAATATAAGTATTCGAAAATAAGCAAACTGAATATAAGTTATTCGAATAGTTATTCGAATAAGAGTTAATCCAGTAAGAGTTATTAGGTTGGAGTTATTCAAATAAGAGTTATAGATTAGAGTTAACTGAATAGGAGTAAATAAATTAGTTGTCATTATATTATTCGAGTTAGGAAATAAAAGTCATATTAAAGATAATATATTTCGGATGCAGGAGATTATAACACCATTGTTATAATCACGTAAACTTGTAAAAGAAAGGGGTTCGTAAATAGAATCTGAGGGTTCGTAAGGAAGTGTTAAAAGGTTAAAAGATGAACTTACCCTATTTCGAGATTTGAAATGTTGTTCAGTTAAGGTCTGAGAGGTGGTTATACCCCAACTTGATTGACTTCGTTTTTAATTTAGAAATGGTTAAGGTTCGAGAGTGAAGGTGGTTAAGTGAATTTAGTAAATAAATATAGTGGTTAGAGTGTCGTCGCGATGTTGATTTAAACATCTGTTTAAATCCAAGTAAAGAAGATTTGGAAATGTTTTCCAAATAGAATCAGAAACGTAACCGAATATTGAAATATGGATATATATATATATATATATGATTGATGATTGATTGATAGAATTTCCATTTGGAAATAATATCGTTGTTTGCACACGTGTTTTTCTTCGATAGTTAACTCACCGACTATCGAAGTTTTTGACCATTTTAACGTTGTTAATATGGAGAGACCGGTTGGACTATTATCCAAAGAACCACTCTGTATTGGCATAAGCGTTGCGAATCATATATGCCCAAGATAATTGAAGACGGAGTAAAGTGCAAGGGCTATTGTATAAGTCTTAGATAACAGTGCCTAAGATGGATGTACTGAATAGTGCCTTCGGTTCATCCTGTTCCTGGATGACTTGTATGGATGAATGTCTGACAGAGTATTTCCAGAAAGGTCACGTACATTGATTTATTCAACCGTACCAAGAGTGGAAGCGGAGAAGGAAACTTCTTTAGCTAACATGTAATGTAATATTGTAGACGTCAATCAGTGATTTTCCATGGATCTGACAATGTAGCATTCGAAGTGATTCTGATGTGATGATAAAGCGTAACCTCTGGCCACAACAACCAGGAAATGACAAAAATCGGGCAGGCAGCATGGCTAAGCCGGTCGCTCCGAAGTAGGGTGTATAATCACCTATCTAGAGAATATTCATTTGCTTCTTAAATCTATCAATGCTGTCCCATATATACGGGAAACGGTTGCTAATCCCTACCATTGGTGATATACATTCGATACACTCAAGCGAAATGAGTGGTCGGTCATGTGTGGCTGAGTTGCAAGATGTTCTTGTTGAACTCCAGTGTATCGTTCCTAGAGTACACTTGTAATAACCCGGAAAATACGAGCCAATTTAAATTTTTAAATTGATTATTTCAGAGGAATTTGAACCATTGAAATAGAATATTTCAATAAAATAGTGAATTAGAAATAATGAGTTAGTTTGAAAATTTGAATTCAAACTTTGACTGACTGTACAGGGTGGAAAATATAACGGATTTTAGCAAAACCAAAAATATTTAAATCTGTTAGTCAATACCTTTCTAACGAATCTGAAAAATCGAAGTTTCATAACGGGAATCAAAAGTTATGGCCAAATGAATTTTCAGAAGAGTCGGTATATAGAATATAGCCCTGAAAAATTGATATTTTGCAAACGACCTCGGAATTCGACGAAACCACTTTTGTTGGGTCCGGGGTGTCAAACTATTGCTAGGTTTCAAATTTCATAATTTTTGAAGCTAGTATGTGAGCGTGGCAAAAGAAAATGCGTTTGGTCGATTTCTGTTAAATTGGATCGACCAGAAAATGGCCATTTTTCAAACGACCTCAGAATTCGACGAAACTAGTTTTGTTGTGACCGTAGCGTCAAAACATAGCTAGATTTATTTTTCTGGAATTTTTCGAATCAGTTTGTGGCCCTGGCAAATTGAAATGTGCGTTCAGAGTTAAAAATTAAATGTTTTATACTTTAATTTGAAAAATAACTGACTGTAACAGTCGAATTGGCCTACGAAACATATCCCATTGCGTCCGGAATGGGGGTATTTATCTAGGGGCGACAGTCGTTGGGTTTAAAAAGGAGTTCGTTTGAGAAAACACTATTTAAAAATTTAATATAGTCCTCGGCCAATCATATTTCTCCATTCATAAATAAATAAATAAATATCAGAAACCCCCCCCCCCCCCCCGACCCCGACTTCGACGGCGGAAACCCTTTTTCCCCTTCCCTGGCGATTTCCGATCGCCACAGCTCGAATTAGCTCCTCCCCCAGTTCAACTTTTTGTAGTTCTCCCTCCCCTCTTCAAATCCATATAAGGAGCTCCCCCTATCGTCGCCTCTACGTCGAGATATCCCCTTCCAAACTTCCGACCTTCAAACCGCCGCCGCCGCCGATCTGCACCACCGAACCCCACCAAACCGCCGCGCGCCTGTAGCCCTCTCGAAGCTCTTCCACGTCCAACTTCCTGATCGTCCCCTCGTGCCCCGGTTCTCGCGAAAACCGCAAACCTAGTTTTGAAGCTTTCTGAAAGTGAGTTTTTCTTTGATCTTTACACTTTGAAAAATCATATCTTTTTGGTGTGTTGACGAAATTCGATGAAACAGGAAACATCGAGACCGCAAGGAAGCTCTCTACCCAATAGAAGAAGCTGCGGATTTTTCGGACATCGTATCGATTTTTAGCGCTCAGAAAACCAAGGTGAGAAATCTAAATTAACGTGAAATTGAATGGAAAATGTCGTGTATAATTTATATAAGCGAAATATAAATTACATGCGTGTTGTATACATCATGTACATGCGTAGTGTAAGCTATATAAGCGAAGTATGGATTTTTACATGCATAGAATAATTGATATATGTGTTGAAATGCTAGTGAAATATAGCAAATATATATTATATTATATATATATATATATATACTCCCCTCGTCCACAAACCATGGACGATATTTATTGTGATGAATTGGTGTGAAATATTGGATGAAAAATACGAATGGTTGAATAATTGTTTGTGGTTGATATTGTTTGGTTGTGGTTGAAAAATACCCATTGGTGATTGAAATGAATTGGAAAAATTTGTGGAAATAAAAATAAACATGCCGCCTGCGTGCGAATTAGATGCATGAATCCCCATTGTCAAAAACCGCGAGGTTTTAAGGTAGAGCGAGGAGCCGTACTAGGGACGGTCCCGGTTTTAACTACTCTGCCGTTATGCTGCCGAAATTTTGAATAATATTTGTGTGTTAGAATTCTTTTCATATGTTGGAATTATTTTCATGCGTTGAAATTAAAGCCATATGTTGAAACTATATCCATGTGTGGAAGATGTTCATGTGTTGAAAAGTGTTGTGTGAAAATTAAATTCATTTGTGAATGAATGAAGTGTTTAAACAATAAAAATCACATTTTTATATATATATATGAAGTAAGAAAAATATTAGCCTTATATAAATAGTTTCAACAATAAAAATCCCATCTTTCTAATATGAACAACATAAATAAAATGTCCATGTGTGGAAATACTCATTTGTTGAGAAGTGTGTGTAGTGGAAAAGTTCCTGTGTTGAATAAAAAGATCGAACAATAAAAATTACATTTTTATTGAAACTATGAAGTGTTGAAACCATACATTGGTTGTATAAATATTTTGAACGATAAAAATATCATTTTTATCATATGTGTGATATGCTAAAAATATGCGGACGTTGAAATAAATATTTGTGATGGAAATATTGTTTTTAACATGCATAGGAACTAAATAAAATAGTCATGTGTTGAAATCTATTTTAGTTCGCCAAAATTATCATCTTTGAAATGTGAAGTGTTAAAAATAGCCACTTGTTCAAATAAACGTGCATGAGTTGAAATATACATTAACTAGCTAATGATATGATTTTAGCCTATGCATGCAACATTAGAACGAATGGTGTTTTTAAACCAAAGCAAATCAAATATGAATTTGAATGGGGATTGATAAATGTTAGAAATTGTATATATGTACATGCATATCTATTGAACAGGTTAAAGCAAAAAGGGGCTAGAGAAGAGAAATAGAATTTTGTGCCCGACAAATAGGTACACATTTACCGCTTTGTTTGGGTGATGATTTTATGAGCCTGTTGGCTAGCCGCTTGGCTTTTTCTTTTTCTTTTTGATATGAGACGCCCGTGTGGCTATTTGGGAATTTTCCCAGACCCTCCCGTACAAAGGAGGTTATGGCGAAATTTTCCAAAATTTAAAGGCGTTAGTGAAATAATTGAAGTGGAAACGATATAGGAATTTTTGAATGAACTATATTTATATAAATATATAAATATAAATAGAATTAAGACGAAACGGGGCCGTGCAGTTCATATTTTGAAACCGTGATTTCAAACGACTAGTGCGGGAAATCCGACCATTGGATTTTCCCGAAACCTCAACCGTTGGGTTCGCCTTGGAAATATCTTTCCAACGGCACCAACTTTGTGAAGACCCGACGGTTGGATTGTCTGGAATGTTTAATTCAAAATTAGCGAAAAACAGCGCCAGAAACGATTATATTTATATATATATAAATATAATTAAATTAAATCGAATAACGACGCTGCAGTTCGTAAATTGAAATCGTAACTTCAAATGGTTAGTGTGGAAGATCCGACCGTCGGATTTTCCCAAAACTGAAACCGTTGGATTCGTTTTGAAATGACCTTCCTAACGATGTAAAATTTGTGAAGATCCAACGGTTAGATTTTCATATATGTGTAAAACAAAATTAGTGAAAAGCAGCGCCAGTGCATCGACACGACCTGAAACGTCGTTTAATTAAATATGGCCATTTTAAATTAAATAAAAATGGCGATATATCGTGATAAAGTACTATAGACGATATAGAGTGAAAATAAACCAATATTGTTGTGTTTGCTTGATATGTGTTGGTTGAATGTATTTGACATGAAAATTATAACTAAATAACTGAAATGTGAATGTTGAATAGTCCAACCACGTGATTAATTGATTTGGAAATCTAAATATACGTGGGTTATTTGAAAAGGCCGAGTTTATCTCATTTCAAATAATCGATCGACGTTGAGAAGTCGAAGAGTCGAAGACGACTAAAGACCGACGATCTCCACATTGGATGGATGGGCGCTACTGATACTCGTGACTGGAGTAGCTACCATGAAGGAATTGAAGTAGTAGCCGTCCAAACATACTGTTGATTGTACGGATATGCGAGGAATTGGTGCCTCCGGTTTCGTTCAGACCCAGAACGGACTTGTAAATGGACTGTGTGTCTGACATTGGATTTTGTTCTGTGTTGATTGATCTCTGTTAAATATATATCTGTTTGGCGGCGGAGAATTTATTCTCCTGCTTAACACCCTTCTCTGAGACATACGAGCTCAGAGGTTATGTATTGACAGAAATCAGTCGCATGGAGTGGATTGCCTGTGTGGCACGCCTAAGTGGCATATAATCAAGGCTTCTGTTGCAAAGCAAAGTCTTGTGGTTGATGATCAAAGCATGGTCTGTGTGATGTAGCTTTGTGTATAACGTGAATTCGCGAGCCTCACACCCCGGTATGAGTCAAAAACGGGAGAAGGACCCAAGGAGTGCATGACGTTTCTTTCTAGCTATGGTGGTGTCAGTGACCTCCCAGCCCTGACATTTATATCTACATTTCACCTGTGTGGTTGTTGGAATACGAGGCGCCTCGATTATAGGTCTGTAAGGACCGGGAAACGTGTGTTCAGGAATAACTAATCCTCAAAAGTAAGAGAGGACCGGCCTTGGAGGATCCAGGGGATTGCTGTGTGCGGTCCTGGGACATTTGCTAGAGTGTCTCGAATCATAGAGGAGCTTGCCCCTTGCCTCGACTCATGAAGGAATCCAATTTCCAATACGAAATATGCGAATGTGATTGTATTACTAGTATGGCGACATAGTAGATGGTAGCTATGCCGCCTAGGATTGATATTTATGATTGAATTGCTTTTGAAACATATATGCACTAGTAATAATATCGAACACCTTTGTTTTATTCGTATGAAGCATCTTTGGCCATTATAAGGTAAAAACTCTATCCTCCGGCTTGCGTTGCATTGTGTGATGGGACCTGAGTCTTATAATGGCTTCATTTTATAAAAAGCATTGCATTGATTTAATCGTTATTTTATTTCATGCACTAGCACTCATTGGAGTAAACCCGTTCCGCGAAAGTGGCGTGGTCCTTTGATTTGCCTTATTATTGTTGTTAATAAGTTGAATAGATTTCTCATACCAGTCCCATGACTGACTCGTAGTTTGTTTCACCTTGCAAACTCGGGTGCCCTCATTTTCACACGGGCAGCCTAGTTACAGGTTTGTGACGCACCTTTTGGCTCATGGCGAGGCTTGACTACACTGTGCTGACTTGGATTTTCTCCGCCATTATTGTATCTATATTATGATTCCGCCATTGGCGATGTAGACTGATATTCCTTTTGTGTACTCTTTATGTATGATTCCGCCTCTGGCGATGGTGACTGATTATGTATCATTATGCACTAAGTTGTATCCTGTACTGTGCTTCTCGGATGTGATGATATCTATATGATTCCGCTGTCATATGTGTGTAAATTATTCTATTTTCTGTTTATGCTATTATCTGTGATCTGCTAATGTTGATTAATGTGTTATATTCCAATGATTATCCTTAACACCGTGTCACGGGGTTTCGGGATCGTCACAGCTGGTATCAGAGCTTTGGTTAACCTTAGTTCTGGAGTGTAACACAGTAAACACTTCGTCAAAATAGGATCAGTAGTATTCTAAGGCGAGTCGCTCATTAGAGATAGGACTATTAAAGTCCTAGAATGAGCTGAGCAGAATAGCAAAAACAATTGATCGGTCCATCGTTATCTTTCCGTAGAAATTTCTGCTTAACTATGCAATAGACTATCATTTCTGTTAGCTGACTTTTTCGTTGCTTATTCAGAATTTAACAAATGGCTACCAGAGCAGCCGCCGCTAGAGGAGGCCGTGCCGGCCGAGGCAGAGGAAGGGGAGAAATCCCAGCTCAAGAAGGACCTTTGATACAACCTCCGGCAGCTCAATACTTCGAGCTTGACCGCGTAGCTAAGAGGTATAAGAACTTAGGAGGCAAGACCTTCTCGGGAACTGGCACCGTAATAGAGGCCCTTGCATGGCTCAAAACATGCGAGAAAATTCTTGAAGGCCTAAGGCTAGGAGACGAAGACAAAGCTATTATGGGCGCCTGGCTTATGCAGGAACAAGCTGAATTATGGTGGGAATCTCTTACCGCAGGGAATAGAGAAGCTGGAAGAACATGGGATGGATTTAAAGAACTCTTCAAGGAGAAATATGTCCCAGAACAAGCTCTAGAAAGAATGCACGATGACTTCGCCAATCTCCAGCAAGGGGATCTTTCCGTGCAAGATTATCTGAACAAATTTACAATGTTGTCGCCCTATGCTCCAGAGCTCGTCGCCACCGCGAAATCCAAAAATAAGAGGTTTATCCTTGGACTGAGACGACAATATCATGATAGAGCCATGGCCCATGTCAAGCTGGAATTCAACGAGCTAGTGGAAATGACATGCAACTATGAAGACCTTGATCAAAGGCATCTGGATCAGGATCGCGCTAGAAGCCAAGCTGGAAACAAGCGCAAGCCTGTTGTAAATCAAGGCGAGTCAAGCCAAGCAGCATCTTCAAAACCTCAGACTGGCAAGCCGCCAAGAGGAAATTGCTTTAACTGTGGTAAGCCGGGGCACTACTCAAACGTCTGCACAGCTCCGAAGAGGCAGAAAACAAACTCTCAAGGCTCGAGCCAAGGCTCTCAGAACCCTCGCTCGTGCTTCAACTGTCGCAAGACCGATCATCTGGTCAAAGACTGTCCTTTGCTGAAGAAAGCTACAATAGCTCATGTCTATGACGGGTCTAGCCCGCCAGCTGCTTCCGATGGAGCAGGTAAACCTGATGTTTTGGGAGGTACCCTTACAATTAAAAATATTCCTGTTTCTGTATTGTTTGACACAGGTGCATCACGTAGTTTTATTTCTAGAAACACAGTGCACAAATTAAAGTTAAAACAGCGAAAGCTTAAAGAATCGGTTGAAGTTCATAACCCGATAGGGGGTCCTATTACTCTCAATTCCTGTTGTAAAGTGCCAATCTCTTATTCTTTCTACAAGTTTCCTTTCAATCTAGTCGTTATGGATTTTCCCGAATTCGATATTATTCTCGGGCTGGATTGGTTAACGAAATATGAAGCCGAAGTGAATTGTGCGGAAAGAATCGTTAAAATCCGAACGGAGCTTGGACATATATATATACCCTGTCATGGTTCGAATCCGAATAGAGAAGAATTTTGGTCGGCATTAGAACTTATCCCCACTTCCATAGAAAAGATTCCGATTGTTAGAAACTTTGCGGATGTGTTTGAAGAAGTTGAAAACTTACCTCCGCAAAGAGAAATAGAATTCCGAATCGATCTAATTCCCAATGCCAGACCAGTGGTGCATCCAATTCGTAGAATGACTCCGAAAGAAAAAGAAGAATTAGGCGATCAAACTCGTCAACTGTTGTGGAAGGGCCTAATCAGACCTAGTTTTTCTAATTGGGGTGCAGCCGTTGTGTTTGTCCCGAAGTCAGACGGTACTCTTCGATTATGTGTTGATTACCGAGACCTCAACAAACAGACGCTTAAAAACAAATATCCATTACCCCGCATTGATGATTTGCTAGACCAATTGAATGGGGCGAAAGTATTTTCCTGAATGGACCTAGCTACAGGTTTTCATCAATTGAGAATAGCAGAAGAGTGTGTTCCTTTGACAGCTTTCAGAGGTCCAGACATATTTTATGAATGGTTAGTAATGCCGTTTGGCCTATGTAACGCTCCAGCATACTTTGTCGATCTAATGAATAGAGTGTTCAGGGGAGTTCTGAATAAATTTGTCCTCGTATTCATCGATGATATTTTAATCTACTCCAAATCAAAACCCGAGCATGAAAAACACTTAGAACAAATATTGGAGATTCTAAGAAAGAACGTCTTCAAAGCCAAATTCTCTAAATGTGTCTTCTGGCAAGAGGAAGTTAAATTTCTTGGCCATGTCGTGTCAGAGAAAGGAATTTCTGTTGACCCAAGCAAAATAACAGCGATTCAAGACTGGAAACAACCCACTACTCCCACAGAAGTTAGAAGTTTTATGGGGTTGGCTAGTTATTATCGAAAGTTCGTTAAGGATTTTTCGAAGATATCCGGTCCATTAACGAATCTCACAAAGAAACTAGAGAACTCAGAAGCAAAAAGGTTCATTTAGTTAAAGTGCAGTGGAGCAGTGATCATAGAGACTGTACTTGGGAGACTGAGGAAAGCATTAAACAAGCTTACTCCAAATGCAGGTTGGATATCTCTGACTAACTCCGGTGCAAGGTACTTTTACAATGCTTTGCATTTACATTTTATTTCCTACTTTACTGTTGTTTCCTTTTCGAGGACGAAAAGTTTTAAGTAGGGGAGATTGTAATAACCCGGAAAATACGAGCCAATTTAAAAATTTTAAATTGATTATTTCAGAGGAATTTGAACCATTGAAATAGAATATTTCAATAAAATAGTGAATTAGAAATAGTGAGTCAGTTTGAAAATTTGAATTCAAACTTTGACTGACTGTACAGGGTGGAAAATATAACGGATTTTAGCGAAACCAAAAATATTTAAATCTGTTAGTCAATACCTTTCTAACGAATCTGAAAAATCGAAGTTTCATAACGGGAATCAAAAGTTATGGCCGAATGAATTTTCAGAAGAGTCGGTATATAGAATATAGCCCTGAAAAATTGATATTTTGCAAACGACCTCGGAATTCAACGAAACCACTTTTGTTGGGTCCGGGGTGTCAAACTATTGCTAGGTTTCAAATTTCATAATTTTTGAAGCTAGTATGTGAGCGTGGCAAAAGAAAATGTGTTTGGTCGATTTCTGTTTAATTGGATCGACCAGAAAATGGCCATTTTTCAAACAACCTCAGAATTCGACGAAACTAGTTTTGTTGTGACCGTAGCGTCAAAACATAGCTAGATTTATTTTTCTGGAATTTTTCGAATCAGTTTGTGGCCCTGGCAAATTGAAATGTGCGTTCAGAGTTAAAAATTAAATGTTTTATACTTTAATTTGAAAAATAACTGACTGTAACAGTCGAATTGGCCTACGAAACATATCCCATTACGTCCGGAATGGGGGTATTTAGCTAGGGGCGACAGTCGTTGGGTTTAAAAAGGAGTTCGTTTGAGAAAACACTATTTAAAAATTTAATATAGTCCTCGGCCAATCATATTTCTCCATTCATAAATAAAAAATAAAAAAATCAGAAACCCCCCCGACCCCGACTTCGACGGCGGAAACCCTTTTTCCCCTTCCCTGGCGATTTCCGATCGCCACAGCTCGAATTAGCTCCTCCCCCAGTTCAACTTTTTGTAGTTCTCCCTCCCCTCTTCAAATCCATATAAGGAGCTCCCCCTATCGTCGCCTCTACGTCGAGATATCCCCTTCCAAACTTCCGACCTTCAAACCGCCGCCGCCGCCGATCTGCACCACCGAACCCCACCAAACCGCCGCGCGCCTGTAGCCCTCTCGAAGCTCTTCCATGTCCAACTTCCTGATCGTCCCCTCGTGCCCCGGTTCTCGCGAAAACCGCAAACCTAGTTTTGAAGCTTTCTGAAAGTGAGTTTTTCTTGGATCTTTACACTTTGAAAAATCATATCTTTTTGGTGTGTTGACGAAATTCGATGAAACAGGAAACATCGAGACCGCAAGGAAGCTCTCTACCCAATAGAAGAAGCTGCGGATTTTTCGGACATCGTATCGATTTTTAGCGCTCAGAAAACCAAGGTGAGAAATCTAAATTAACGTGAAATTGAATGGAAAATGTCGTGTATAATTTATATAAGCGAAATATAAATTACATGCGTGTTGTATACATCATGTACATGCGTAGTGTAAGCTATATAAGCGAAGTATGGATTTTTACATGCATAGAATAATTGATATATGTGTTGAAATGCTAGTGAAATATAGCAAATATATATTATATTATATATATATATATACTCCCCTCGTCCACAAACCATGGACGATATTTATTGTGATGAATTGGTGTGAAATATTGGATGAAAAATACGAATGGTTGAATAATTGTTTGTGGTTGATATTGTTTGGTTGTGGTTGAAAAATACCCATTGGTGATTGAAATGAATTGGAAAAATTTGTGGAAATAAAAATAAACATGCCGCCTGCGTGCGAATTAGATGCATGAATCCCCATTGTCAAAAACCGCGAGGTTTTAAGGTAGAGCGAGGAGCCGTACTAGGGACGGTCCCGGTTTTAACTACTCTGCCGTTATGCTGCCGAAATTTTGAATAATCTTTGTGTGTTAGAATTCTTTTCATATGTTGGAATTATTTTCATGCGTTGAAATTAAAGCCATATGTTGAAACTATATCCATGTGTGGAAGATGTTCATGTGTGGAAAAGTGTTGTGTGAAAATTAAATTCATTTGTGAATGAATGAAGTGTTTAAACAATAAAAATCACATTTATATATATATATGAAGTAAGAAAAATATTAGCCTTATATAAATAGTTTCAACAATAAAAATCCCATCTTTCTAATATGAACAACATAAATAAAATGTCCATGTGTGGAAATACTCATTTGTTGAGAAGTGTGTGTAGTGGAAAAGTTCCTGTGTTGAATAAATAGATCGAACAATAAAAATTACATTTTTATTGAAACTTTGAAGTGTTGAAACCATACATTGGTTGTATAAATATTTTGAACGATAAAAATATCATTTTTATCATATGTGTGATATGCTAAAGATATGTGGACGTTGAAATAAATATTTGTGATGGAAATATTGTTTTTAACATGCATAGGAACTAAATAAAATAGTCATGTGTTGAAATCTATTTTAGTTCGCCAAAATTATCATCTTTGAAATGTGAAGTGTTAAAAATAGCCACTTGTTCAAATAAACGTGCATGAGTTGAAATATACATTAACTAGCTAATGATATGATTTTAGCCTATGCATGCAACATTAGAACGAATGGTGTTTTTAAACCAAAGCAAATCAAATATGAATTTGAATGGGGATTGATAAATGTTAGAAATTGTATATATGTACATGCATATCTATTGAACAGGTTAAAGCAAAAAGGGGCTAGAGAAGAGAAATAGAATTTTGTGCCCGACAAATAGGTACACATTTACCGCTTTGTTTGGGTGATGATTTTATGAGCCTGTTGGCTAGCCGCTTGGCTTTTTCTTTTTCTTTTTGATATGAGACGCCCGTGTGGCTATTTGGGAATTTTCCCAGACCCTCCCGTACAAAGGAGGTTATGGCGAAATTTTCCAAAATTTAAAGGCGTTAGTGAAATAATTGAAGTGGAAACGATATAGGAATTTTTGAATGAACTATATTTATATAAATATATAAATATAAATAGAATTAAGACGAAACGGGGCCGTGCAGTTCATATTTTGAAACCGTGATTTCAAACGACTAGTGCGGGAAATCCGACCATTGGATTTTCCCGAAACCTCAACCGTTGGGTTCGCCTTGGAAATATCTTTCCAACGGCACCAACTTTGTGAAGACCCGACGGTTGGATTGTCTGGAATGTTTAATTCAAAATTAGCGAAAAACAGCGCTAGAAACGATTATATTTATATATATATATAAATATAATTTAATTAAATCGAATAACGACGCTGCAGTTCGTAAATTGAAATCGAAACTTCAAATGGTTAGTGTGGAAGATCCGACCGTCGGATTTTCCCAAAACTGAAACCGTTGGATTCGTTTTGAAATGACCTTCCTAACGATGTAAAATTTGTGAAGATCCAACGGTTAGATTTTCATATATGTGTAAAACAAAATTAGTGAAAAGCAGCGCCAGTGCATCGACACGACCTGAAACGTCGTTTAATTAAATATGGCCGTTTTAAATTAAATAAAAATGGCGATATATCGTGATAAAGTACTATAGACGATATAGAGTGAAAATAAACCAATATTGTTGTGTTTGCTTGATATGTGTTGGTTGAATGTATTTGACATGAAAATTATAACTAAATAACTGAAATGTGAATGTTGAATAGTCCAACCACGTGATTAATTGATTTGGAAAT
This sequence comes from Allium sativum, assembly GCA_030737875.1. NCBI lineage: Eukaryota > Viridiplantae > Streptophyta > Magnoliopsida > Asparagales > Amaryllidaceae > Allium > Allium sativum. The sequence goes on along the minus strand of CM060915.1, from coordinate 858,249,656 downwards.
CTAAATATACGTGGGTTATTTGAAAAGGCCGAGTTTATCTCATTTCAAATAATCGATCGACGTTGAGAAGTCGAAGAGTCGAAGACGACTGAAGACCGACGATCTCCACATTGGATGGATGGGCGCTACTGATACTCGTGACTGGAGTAGCTACCATGAAGGAATTGAAGTAGTAGCCGTCCAAACATACTGTTGATTGTACGGATATGCGAGGAATTGGTGCCTCCGGTTTCGTTCAGACCCAGAACGGACTCGTAAATGGACCGTGTGTCTGACATTGGATTTTGTTCTGTGTTGATTGATCTCTGTTAAATATATATCTGTTTGGCGGCGGAGAATTTATTCTCCTGCTTAACGCCCTTCTCTGAGACATACGAGCTCAGAGGTTATGTATTGACAGAAATCAGTCGCATGGAGTGGATTGCCTGTGTGGCACGCCTAAGTGGCATATAATCAAGGCTTCTGTTGCAAAGCAAAGTCTTGTGGTTGATGATCAAAGCATGGTCTGTGTGACGTAGCTTTGTGTATAACGTGAATTCGCGAGCCTCACACCCCGGTATGAGTCAAAAACGGGAGAAGGACCCAAGGAGTGCATGACGTTTCTTTCTAGCTATGGTGGTGTCAGTGACCTCCCAGCCCTGACATTTATATCTACTTTTCACCTGTGTGGTTGTTGGAATACGAGGCGCCTCGATTATAGGTCTGTAAGGACCGGGAAACGTGTGTTCAGGAATAACTAATCCTCAAAAGTAAGAGAGGACCGGCCTTGGAGGATCCAGGGGATTGCTGTGTGCGGTCCTGGGACATTTGCTAGAGTGTCTCGAATCGGAGAGGAGCTTGCCCCTTGCCTCGACTCATGAAGGAATCCAATTTCCAATACGAAATATGCGAATGTGATTGTATTACTAGTATGGCGACATAGTAGATGGTAGCTATGCCGCCTAGGATTGATATTTATGATTGAATTGCTTTTGAAACATATATGCACTAGTAATAATATCGAACACCTTTGTTTTATTCGTATGAAGCATCTTTGGCCATTATAAGGTAAAAACTCTATCCTCCGGCTTGCGTTGCATTCTGTGATGGGACCTGAGTCTTATAATGGCTTCATTTTATAAAAAGCATTGCGTTGATTTAATCGTTATTTTATTTCATGCACTAGCACTCATTGGAGTAAACCCGTTCCGCGAAAGTGGCGTGGTCCTTTGATTTGCCTTATTATTGTTGTTAATAAGTAGAATAGATTTCTCATACCAGTCCCATGACTGACTCGTAGTTTGTTTCACCTTGCAAACTCGGGTGCCCTCATTTTCACACGGGCAACCTAGTTACAGGTTTCTGACGCACCTTTTGGCTCATGGCGAGGCTTGACTACACTGTGCTGACTTGGATTTTCTCCGCCATTATTGTATCTATATTATGATTCCGCCATTGGCGATGTAGACTGATATTCCTTTTGTGTACTCTTTATGTATGATTCCGCCTCTGGCGATGGTGACTGATTATGTATCATTATGCACTAAGTTGTATCCTGTACTGTGCTTCTCTGATGTGATGATATCTATATGATTCCGCTGTCATATGTGTGTAAATTATTCTATTTTCTGTTTATGCTATTATCTGTGATCTGCTAATGTTGATTAATGTGTTATATTCCAATGATTATCCTTAACACCGTGTCACGGGGTTTTGGGATCGTCACAACACTGATCGGAAGGTGGTTCCATACCTTGTCATAGTTGGAAATCCATTACCCAATACGTGCTTGCGGTTTTGATTGTATACTATATATGTAGAACGTGAGATGAATGCGTTTCTGCTAGATGATTATATATACTTTGGTTGATAGACATTATTATAATATCAAAAGGTTTTTGATATAAAGATAATTTGGATTCTCATAGGGGAAAAACCCGTTCCGTTATACGGCGTGGTCTTATGAGATATCCTTTACTTGTTTGAACAATTTTAAACTGTTTTACTCATACCAGTCCCACGGCTGACCCGAAGTTTATTTTGTTTTGTTTTCCCTAAACTCTTGGGTGCCCAATTTTGTACGGCCAGTCAAGTAGTCGGGATTTACAGATACTGGAAGAGCTGGAGTAGGACGCTTCAGGATCATATAGCTATTGTTTATTTCCACTGTGTTGTAAGTGTTGTACTTTGATAATGATGTATATTCAAGTACAGATGTATATTTCAAGTTATGTTATATATATTATATGTTATTCATTCCGCTGTGAGGTTCGTGTTACTCTGATGTTGTGTTCTCCTTCTTCTTCTATTCTAAGTTTCTATCTTCTCTTTCCTCGCCCTCTAATTTCTTTCATTAACCATCCGGTGTTTTTCGATGTTTGGTTAGTCATCATTGAGTATATGGCGATTACCAAAGTCGACAAAATCCGGGTCATTACAGTTGGTATCAGAGCTTAAGTTAAGTGATTTACCTTGTCTCTGTGGCGTGACTCGGTAGAGATAGGGTTAGTAATACCCTAGATTGAGTTGAGTATATATACGAGTGAACGTATTTGTTATTGATATAAAAATTGTTTTATATTATGGAGATTCATTGGTTGAGTTGTTTATGGGTTCTGGTTGATCAGTTTGATCCACTGTATCGGTAGGAGTTTATAAACACTCGAATACGATGGGTCGACACGATATATTTTGAAAAGAGGGTAAATTAAAATAAGTTTACCCAAAGTATATTTTGATATATATTGGATATATTGGTTGTTATTATAATCGAGTAAGATTATAGATTAAATGGTTATGTAAATAACCAATCAGAATTCCTATAAGTGAAATACGTGAAATTAGAAGAGTTAAATCTGAAAGTTAGACCAAAAATTGAATTAAAATTCTGGAAAATTGGATAAGTGTTTGTAAATGGATTTGGATTAAAAATAAGGAAAATTTAAGTTCCTGGGAGATTTTAAATTGTTTTACAAGCAGTGTGAATTATATTTCGAAATGAATTTCAAAGTGGAAATGTTTAGAGACGGTTTTATAGTATTGAACTCACTTCGATCGCTGGAAAATAGATTCTGATGATGACAGCTGCATCATCAGTATTCATTTTCGAGTTGTAAGTGACGAATTACTACCAGAGATACTGTTTTGAGTTTGTTCTGGGAAAGACAAGTTGTGTTGAATTTCAAAAAGGAAAAATTGATTTTTTAAAAGAGTAAACTGTTTAAAACTCCCAGGGAAAGACTAGTTGAATAAAAAACAAATTTAACAGAAATTTATGAAAGCAAATTCGAATTAAAGTAAAGCCAATAAAGTGGTAACTGAGATTGAATTAGAATGATATCAAGACAAATTGGATTGTGAGATTCAAAATTGAAGTGTAATGTGATAATCAAGTTAAGAGTTGGGAATCGAGAAGAAACTCGAGTTGAAATGATATTTGGCTTGGATATAAGCGAATGGTTGTGTTGTGGATAAAAGCAGATTGTAATTTGATCGGGATGACCCTTGTATCCGCTGAATTGATAACAGGTGGAAAGGATATAATGATATATCGACAAAAAGGTACAAGTTTATATTTCTATTGGATATAAGATTTATGAGCCGAATTGGCAAGCCACTTGGCTGTTTGATTTTCTTTTGGGTTGGAGATGGCCCAGAGAGGCGAGTTGGAGTTTGATGTATTGACCAGTACAAAGGAGGTGCTGGCGAAATTTTTCGGAAAAGTCAAGGCGTTAGAAAATTTTCAGGATTTTTGAAAATTTTCGTTGATAAGAATTAATTAAATATTTAATAGAAATTAAATTGGTCCAGTTGGAAACTGAAGTTAAGAAGTGAACAAATAAGTTATAACCAGTTAATAGAGTTGTCCTCTACCTTAGCAATTTCGAGGACGAAATTATTTTAAGTGGGGAAGAATGTAATGACCCACATCTTCAGCGGTATAATAATTAATTTATTTAATTATTGAAATGGTGGTTTAGAGAATTTAATGGTCGTGGAATTAAATAATGGTGAATATTTAATTAAAATAATAAATTAAATAATATATTTAATTCTGAAATAATCAGAATTGGCTGAAATGGCGATATGGTGTGAACTGGATCATCCGTGATATTTAATTCAGTTTAGAATTGAATTAGAATGACAAATATATTTAAATAACGTCAGTTTGAACGTATAATTATATTATAATTATAAACGAGCTTGAAATGGCGCGGCAGTTCACGATTTGGCGATTTGAACTTCAACTGAATGTACAGGGTTCGTTTTAAATCGGATTTCTGTGAAACAAGGAACGTACAGAGCTGGTGGAGTATATCTTTCTAGTGGAAGAGAAAAATCAGGATTTCGTCGAGTAGATTTGGAGATATGTCCAAATCAAATTTTGAAATAGTCGCAATAGAATCGTTTAACGACCGTAATGGTTTATTCGATATAACTAGAGATCGGGTTTGAATATAGACAAGGTTCTTTTGGGACATAGTGATAATTTAATTTTTAGAATTTTACTGTAATTTTTAATTAATTTAATAAGATATTTTATAATTGAAGTAATTCGCACCTTGTAATCAACATTTTGAAGTTTCAAAATATGAGACAATCTACCGGTATTATATATTCAGGATCGCGGCACCTCACTGAACACGACTGTATTTTTATTTCAGTCCCAACGCACACATAAAGTTAAGAGAGCAAAGAAAAGGACTTCTCCGAGAATGTATACACTATCTTTTCATGTGTAAAATGAAAACACAACTGAAAAACGTGGCTTCCGTTTGAACCACACTTTACTTCATGGTAAATCTTTGTTCCACGTCGGCAACATGTGAAAAGTAAGAAAAAGAAAAAAAATATCTGTTGTAAATCTCTACACCACATAATCAACCTAACTCCTCCCTTAAGACCTTAACACCTCGTTCTTCTGTAAATCAAGAGAGGCCGCCACAAACAACTTTCACAGTAAAACAAATGAGGAAAGAAAAAAATCAAAGTAAAATCCGATAAAAACCTATAAATTCTCAAACATTTATATTTGAGATGCTGGGATGTTGCTCTTTGGTTTGATACGAGTTTCACCGCGTTCGATCCCCTTTTCTGTTCGCTGTCTTCTTAGAGCGTCGCCTAGGATTGGGTTGTTCGACAGTTTTAGGAATCGATGGATGAAATGGGGTTCGGTTTTGAGTTCGGCGGGGTGTAGAGAGCTCGATTGGATTTTTCGGGGATGATCCGCGTCAAAAAGTGTCGCTGTCTCCGGTACAGTGCGTCAAAACGCTGTTCGACGTAACCGGGAATAGGAGGGCGAGTTCGAAGGTGAGGGTTGGATGTGAAGGAGAATTCGAAGGAGAAGCTTTCGGTAGTATTTGTTTTTGGTTTAGCAAATCAACGAAGGAGAATGGTGAGTTTGAAAACGGCGGTCAACTGGAGACATTTTTGTGGAGTATGGTGATATCAATTGGGGAAGAAAGTATTGGGAGCGGATGGGTTTTAAGGAGGGTGATGGGCCAAATGGTTTAGGTAAAGCCCAATTGGATTTTTGTTAAGTTTTATTTTATTTAAACCAATGTCAAACTTTAAAATCACGTATCTAGTTCATACGGAATCGAAATCGTGAACGGTCAAATGCGTTGAATTCGTATGGACGGGCACTTCACAATGGAATTGGTTTGAAGTGGATTGGGGCTCGTTTGAATTTACGGCGAAATAAATTGTTTGATTCAAATCAAATAACAGTTTATCGTTCTTTAACGATGAACTGCTAAAGTGAGTAAAACTCACCAACTCTGAACAGTTCTATTTTTATAATGTATATTTAGAACTGATAAATAATGACTGTTTACTGTGTGTTGACTGTTTGATTGAACTGCTAGTCAATTAGTGGAAATTATATATATATATATATATATATGTATAAACCGTTAAATCTATATATATTGATTCTGTTAACAGAATATTTCACATTGAACTGAAAGTGATGCTGATGATATTGTGTAACATCTGTGGATGCAGGGAAACAGGATGGAGGGACCCAACTGGGTTCCTCAATATATAAATATTGTTTTGTTTTATATATTGTGTTATACGATGTGATATGAAATCTGTTGATGATTTTATATGTGTGAATGATACTGATCATTGTTGTATGGTATGTTAAATACCATAACATACCAGAATGTTGATAAGGGAATTTTCAAAGTGATATTTGAAAATAAATTATTTATAAAATCAAATGATTTTATAAAAGGAAAATATTTATAAAATCAAAGATAATTTTATAAACAGGAATATTTATAAATAGGAAATATTTATAAAAAGGATATTTATAAGTGGAATACTTATAAAGTGGATTATTTATTTAAGATAAATAATAAGACATTAAATGGATTATTTATTTGGAAAATAAATTAGATATTATAAAGGGATTATTTACTTTGGAAGATAAACAGGATTAAATCAAAGGAGAATTTAATTAGAAAATAAATAGGATTAAAATGGAATATTTATTTAGATAATAAATAAATAGAAATCAAAAGAGAAAGATTTGTAAACCATTTACAAATGAAATCGAAAAGAAAATATTTGTGAAATCAAATATAAAAGGAAAATATTTGTGAAATCAAATATAAAAGAAAATATTTGTTAAAAAGAATTGAAAGGAGTTAATCGATTTGAATTAATCAAATAGAGTTATTCAAACGGAGTTAATCAAAATGAGTTAGTCAAACCAAGTCAAAGGAGTTAATCAAACCAAGTTGATCGAATTGGTTCAACCAGATTAATTAAAGGAGTTAGTCAAATGATTTAACCAAAAGGAGTTTGCCAAGTCGAGTTAATCAATTAGAGTAAATCAGTTAGGGTTGATCAGTCAGAGTTAATCAGTTAGAGTTAACCAGTTAGAGTTAGAATTAACCAATAGAGAATTTAAATAGAATTAATTGAATTGGAATAAATCGATTAGAGTTGGTCGAATAAGGAGTTATCGAATATTAGTTATTCGAATAAAGTTAAAAAGGAGTTATCGAATTAGTTATTCGAAAGGAGTTAATCGAATATAGTTTATTCGTATAGAGTTAAAGGAGTAAATCGAATATAGTTTATTCGAATAGAGTTAAAGGAGTTAATCGAATATGGTTTATTCGAATAGAGTTAAAGGAGTTAATCGAATTTAGTTTATTCGAATAGAGTTAAAGGAGTTAATCGAATTTAGTTTATTCGAATAAAGTTGAAATGAGTTAATCGAATTTAGTTATTCGAAGAAGTGAATCAAATCAGAAATATTCGAAGTAAAATTATCGAATAGTAGATATTCGAAGTGAGATAATCGAATCAGAGATATTCGAAGTGAGATAATCGAATCAGAAATATTCGAAGTGATTTGATTGAATCTAGTTATTCGACATGAGTTTAATCGAATAAGATTTATTCGAAGAAAGAGATTATCGAATATAAGTATTTGAAAATAAGCAAATCGAATATAAGTTATTCGAATAGTTATTCGAATAAGAGTTAATCCAGTAAGAGTTATTAGGCTGGAGTTATTCAAATATGAGTTATAGATTAGAGTTAACCGAATATGAGTAAATAAATTAGTTGTCGTTATATTATTCGAGTTAGGAAATAAAAGTCAAATTAAAGATAATATATTTCGGATGCAGGAGATTATAACACCATTGTTATAATCACGTAAACTTGTAAAAGAAAGGGGTTCGTAAATAGAATCCGAGGGTTCGTAAGGAAGTGTTAAAAGGTTAAAAGATGAACTTACCTTATTTTGAGATTTGAAATGTTGTTCAGTTAAGGTCTGAGAGGTAGTTATACCCCAACTTGATTGACTTCGTTTTTAATTTAGAAATGGTTAAGGTTCGAGAGTGAAGGTGGTTAAGTGAATTTAGTAAATAAGTATAGTGGTTTGAGTGTCGTCGCGATGTTGATTTAAACATCTGTTTAAATCCAAGTAAAGAAGATTTGGAAATGTTTTCCAAATAGAATCAGAAACGTAATCGAATATTGAAATATGGAAATATATATATATATATATATATGATTGATGATTGATTGATAGAATTTCCATTTGGAAATAATATCGTTGTTTGCACACGTGTTTTTCTTCGATAGTTAACTCACCGACTATCGAAGTTTTTGACCATTTTAACGTTGTTAATATGGAGAGACCGGTTGGACTATTATCCAAAGAACCACTCTGTATTGGCATAAGCGTTGCGAATCATATATGCCCAAGATAATTGAAGACGGAGTAAAGTGCAAGGGCTATTGTATAAGTCTTAGATAACAGTGCCTAAGATGGATGTACTGAATAGTGCCTTCGGTTCATCCTGTTCCTGGATGACTTGTATGGATGAATGTCTGACAGAGTATTTCCAGAAAGGTCACGTACATTGATTTCTTCAACTGTACCAAGAGTGGAAGCGGAGAAGGAAACTTCTTTAGCTAACATGTAATGTACTATTGTAGACGTCAATCAGTGATTTTCCATGGATCTGACAATGTAGCATTCGAAGTGAATCTGATGTGATGATAAAGCGTAACCTCTGGCCACAACAACCAGGAAATGACAAAAATCGGGCAGGCAGCATGGCTAAGTCGATCGCTCCGAAGTAGGGTGTATAATCACCTATCTAGAGAATATTCATTTGCTTCTTATATCTATCAATGTTGTCCCATATATACGGGAAACGGTTGCTGATCCCAACCGTTGGTGATATACATTCGATACACTCAAGCGAAATGAGTGGTCGGTCATGTGTGGCTGAGTTGCAAGATGTTCTTGTTGAACTCCAGTGTATCGTTCCTAGAGTACACTGATCGGAAGGTGGTTCCATACCTTGTCATAGTTGGAAATCCATTACCCAATACGTGCTTGCGGTTTTGATTGTATACTATATATGTAGAACGTGAGATGAAAGCGTTTCTACTAGATAATTATATATACTTTGGTTGATAGACATTATTATAATATCAAAAGGTTTTTGATATAAAGATAATTTGGATTCTCATAGGGGAAAAATCCGTTCTGTTATACGGCGCGGTCTTATGAGATATCGTTTACTTGTTCGAACTATTTTAAACTGTTTTACTCATACCAGTCCCACGACTGACCCGGAGTTTTGTTTTGTTTTCCCTAAACTTTTGGGTGCCCAATTTTGTACGGGCAGTCATGTAGTCGGGATTTACGGATATTGGAAGATCTGGAGCAGGAGGCTTCAGGATCATATAGCTATAGTTTATTTCCGTTGTGTTGTAAGTGTTGTACTTTGATAATGATGTATATTCAAGTACAGATGTATATTTCAAGTTATGTTATATATATTATATGTTATTCGTTCCGCTGTGAGGTTCGTGTTACTCTGATGTTGTGTTCTTCTTCTTCTTCTATTCTAAGTTTCTATTTTATCTTTCCTCACCCTCTAATTTCTTTCATTAACCATCCGGTGTTTTTCGATGTTTGGTTAGTCATCATTGAGTATATGGAGATAACCAAAGTCGACAAAATCCGGGTCGTTACAATGATGGCTTAACTAAAGGATTCATTATCAGTTATATGTGGATTCTGTTATAACTGAACACAATTCTGGTTTATTAGAGGATGTGCGAACAATATGAATATGAACAGTACAACATGAGCTAATAAAGATAATGACAGAGAATGTGGAATAAAATAGAATTAAGATACTGATATGGTGCTAAAATTATGATTATGCATGAATGTTGTAGACGATAATATTCGGGATTGCTAGACATTATTGTGCTTATCCATCTCTGCTCTTCATATCATTTGAACACATTAACAATTTGAATTATTTGTATACAAAATGAATAATCTAAATATCAGATATTATGTCAAAATATACAAATCAATTAATGAAAATGCAACTAACACCTTGCACGTTAAGTGCTGGGTTAAATCTGAAATGGTGGAACGGTAGAAATCACCTCAAATGAAAAAAAAGCAGTATAAACGCTGAAAGTGGCAGACGTAGAAGGTATGTCCAACACATACACACACATATTTTATATGAAAATTTGTGTCAAATTTGATAATTTTAGATTTTGTGGTCGACTTACGGAAAGATCAGCATTTTAAACAATAAATTAAAAAAGGAGCATAAAAATAATAATTGCATATCCACTTTTTATAACTATATATAGAGTAAGCAGAAAGAATAACTGAGAAGAAAGAATAAAGATAGACATTCAATTTTTAACGAAATAGTACATATATTGTAGGTAAATATTAGTCAAAATTAGGCAATTGCTTAATCAACTTCATCTAGTAAAATGATATATATTTATTTACAAAGTTTTGATTTCAAGCTGGTTTCCATATGCACTAACTATCAAATATGCAATATTCATTTAAAATAAGTATTAAGGTCAATAAATCAAAACTTCCATACATGGTTACAATGTGGAAATTAAGAAGGGATATCCTTAAAAAAGCTTTGTACGCTTGGTCCATTTGCCCAGGAGTTCACCTAATATATGCAAATATAGCTACAGAAATTATCACACTTCTAGTTATACAAACACTACATATACATGATAGCTAAATGCAAATATGAAATATAGTCAATGAATCAAATAAAAGCTCTTTCAATATTTTTAATTTATGGTCCAAAGAGAATATTGAATAGAAATGGATTAAAAAGAGCCTCCATAAGAGCTGCAAACATTCCTTAAATTGTTAATGTATAAAATTAGAAAATAAAATAAGGAAGCAACAATTCTATCACGATGATACTGAAACACTGCGTTTTCCATTTCAATTTCTTCTAATCCTCTGGCATTGATGTACTGCCTGTAGTTATCCAAAATGATAGTTGTTTTATATTATTATTTATAAATATACAAAGTCTGCTTAATGGTTTTAAACGTGCTTAGATGTCTACATCAATTTTAATATTCCAACTTTTTATAACACACTTCTAGGCATAACAACATCACCTAAACCAATTTAAACCATAATTGCAAGCATGTAAACCAAAAGTTACAATCAAAGTAACAATCTTGCATGAAGTATATATTGTTATTGCTATTTCCATTCTTCATAAGGAAGACTTACCTAAAGTATTTAATATAACTTGCAATTAGAAATGTGTTCAATCATAGAAATTGCCTCAGATGAAATAAAAACCAGTATGAAATGGTGCAATGGTAGAAATCACCTCAAATGAAAGAAAAAGTATAAAAGTTGAAAGTGGTAGATGCCACATGTAACACCCCGAATTTTTAACGACACCAAAGAGGATAAATTAAAGAATAATTAATTTAATATTAAGAATTAAGGGAAACAGACTACATCATTACGTCTGTCTCGATATTCTGGTTAGGATAGACACCTAGTTTGCGTAAAACGGATAACATATAAAGAAGTTACGGACGATAAAAGTTTGACAAATCAAAACAGGGATAACTAGCGCACTTCATAAGTGCGCCAAGGCAATTTTACAATGGCGCACTTGTAAAGTGCACCTATAGGGTTTTTGGGGTATTCGGGCCTTTTTCAAGTGGGTGGAGATCCGTGACCTGATTCACTCTAGGGCTGAGGTGGCATTCAAATTCTGGACATTGGCAGCTATAAATATACCTTAATTCTCTTGTTTTCTTCACAAAGAATCAACGGCGGCCAAACTCCGCCGGTGTCTGAATTGAACTGAATCCCTTGTCTTCTACTATCAACTAAGGCAAATCAATTGGAGATTCAAGATCCAATCTCTTCTAGTTCTATCTTCTAATCCAAACTTAGTGAGTATAGTTACTTTTATAATTAAATATTTAAAAGTACACTTGATAGGATTATAGTTTGGATTTGTTCATATAATATATTGGATCCATTGTAAATTATGAACATATAACATTTTGGATTGATTATAACTTGAACATAAATTTCTATGATATAGATCTTAATCTCTATTTGTGTTAGTTCTACTTTTATCTATAGATTTGAATTACGTGGACATTCTATAATGTAGATCTTAATCCCTATTTGTGTTAGATCTACTTTTATCCATAGATCCGAATTATGTTGACATTCTATGATGAAGATCGTATCCCTATTTGTATTAAATCTACTTTTATCTATTAGATCTGAATTATGTGGACATTCTGTGATGTAGAGCTTAATCCTTATTTGTTAGATCTACTTTTACCTACTAGGTCTGTATTATGTGGGCACCTAAATCATTAATCAGATCTAGTTTACTATTTAGATCCCCTTGTGCTTCTCATATTAGATCTGAACCTGTTGGACATCTAAATTAAAATTTAGATCTTGTCATGTTTATCTTATCACCTTTGCTAGGTTACAACTAGTTAACTGCCACAAGTTCATTAGATATATGCTTATATGTTCACCATGTTGGTATATATTTATGCTAGTTATGTTAAAACATTCATCTTTGCCATATTTCCATTACCTTCCCTTTTCATCGTTTATGATTAGGAAATTATTTAGCCTATACATGTCACAAATTATGAACACGCTAGTTAGGGAACGGGGAGGGAAAAGGGTAAATATGCATAACTTGAATGTGAACATGAGTTAGACGTATAATTCAATAATTGGGTAAATGGGCATAAATACCTAATAAGACGTAGGTATAATTAGTTGGACATATAATTCAAAAGGGGGAAAGTGGGGACTTAATTACCTATAAAGACATAAGTAAAAATTTGATAAAACTGGAATGTTTAATAATTACAATTAGAAATTGTAATTGCACTTATGACATGAGGTTAGGTTGCATTAGTGGTGGAAGATTACCCGGACACGACCGGCATATCCAGCAGCCACTAACGTTGAACCTAATGTGAAAGGTCTAAGTGCGCGAATACGAATTGGGCTAAGACACGAGGCTAGGCCCAACTTGTGGAATAAGACTGCCCGGACCCGACCGACATATCCAGCATCCACAAATTGTAGGCCTAATGTGGGAGGTCTGGCCCATTATAAACCATAATTGGACATGGTAATGAATTGGACTACTTAACCTAATCTAATCCATAAGGGATTGTATGAATATGAAGTAAAGTTAGGGTTAAGTAAAATTGATTGGACAGTGGATGGGTTAAGCAAATCTGGTGGGGGTTGGTAATATTTACATATAGGCCCACAAACTTAACCCGATAAGGTTATGTAATTAAAGACATCTAGTGGTATACATAAACGGAGGGAATAATAAAGTTATGTAATTAAAGGCACCTTTTAGGGTAAGCATAACTGATAGAAATGAATAGGGCTATGTAATTAAAGACATCTATTGGTATACATAGTCAGTGAAAACCTAGTGGGGGATACAAGACAAAGGGGAGAGCTTGTATCATATTGTGTGGGACCCATTTCAGTCAGTAACCCGGAGTAGGTATCAAACAAAGTACTTCGTACTAGGCGGAGAAGGGGCACGCATACTGACTGATTGTAAGAGATCCAAACGTGGAGGATGGTGTGGGAGGCGCAAACCGACCGTGCCATGTGCGTGCATGAGTCGGGCAGAGAGGGATAAGACGATTGTGACACATGTAGATATGGGACTGTGCATATCAGTGAGGGGTTGCCACTTTAGGACGTAATACATCCTACGGTAGGGCTGGCACATAGTATCTACGTGGATTAGGGAGCCGATCGGTTAGGGTAGTAGTTAGGATACATTTGGACGTATGCCTAAGTCTACCACCTTGAAGTGTAAGGGATCAGCTCATTCTGGTTATACTAGTAATAGTACAGAGTAATCATTAGAAGCATATACACCTTATCCTGTCTACTTTGTCACACCTTCCATTTATGTAGTGATCTCTCTTATCCACTTTATAGGCCTGTAATGCTACTTTTATTTATTTACTTGCTAAAAGTCACTAGACTCGCCAGACTTTATGTCTGACCCTTTTTGTTTCTCCTTCTTTCTTCCGTTTCCCCCCAGGTTCTCAGGGAGAAAACACTTAGGCTTGACCGTGATTCTGCTTATTTTGCTAGAGCTGCTGATATGTAGGGCTCAAGCTCCTATCCTTGTTGCTATGGCTATAATTTGTTCTTGGGGAATTTTACTTCTTTTATGTACTCTGATATTTTTGAAGTACAAGACAATAACTTTTATGTTGTAATGGGCTTTTATGTTTCGGATATGTGATGTTTTTAGACCTTGACATCTTATGATAAATAAAGTTTTTATTTCGCTAAGATCTGCAAAGACTTTCGTGCTATGGGAGGTAAGTCATTCCATGGGAATGAGATATTCGTAGAAGCGCGGAATTGGCTCATGGAGACCGAGGACTTGTTCGTAATCTTTGAGGTAGTGGATAGAAGGAAGGTTCAGTTAGTCGCCTGGATACTGAAAGACGATGCCTCATTTTGGTGGGAAGTCAACTAAGCTGGACGTCCAGTGGAAACTTGGGAAGGTTTTAGATAGAGGTTCGAAATGAAATTTCTCTCCCAAGCTGAGAGAAGCATGCAATTCTTAGCGCTTAAACAAGGAAACTTGACGGTGAAAGAGTATGTGAACAAATTCAACTAGCTATCAGGTTCGGGTTAGAGTTGGTGGATACGCCGCACAAAAGGGCTTTGCGGTTTGCTTAAGGGCTGAATGAACCTCTGCATGGGTTAGCCATGTCCCATATTCCAATGGGGGCCACTTTCGAAAAGCTTGTCAATATAGCCCTAATGCATGAGGAAGACAAGGGAGAAAAGAAGGAAGTAAAGGCTGAGGAAACATCATAAAATAAGAAGGTGTGGCCCCGGATGGGGCAACAGCAGCAGCAGCAGCAACAATAACAACAACAACAACAGAAGAAAGGTGGCAAGAATGATAAGGGAAAGGATAAGAGGAAATGTCACAGTTGTGGGAAGGAAGGTCACTTAATCAAAGACTGTAAGAGAAGGAAAAACACTTGCTTTAATTGCGGAGAAGTCGGACACTTTTCTAAAGAGTGCCCGAAGAAATGGGGATCACAGGGACAAGGTCAAAGGGCAGGAACTTGTGGAGGGTAGGTGCATGCTCTCGTGACCAGTGCTCCTAATAGAGGTAGAAATTTTTTTGTGGAAGGTTTAATTTCTCTTTCAAACCATCCTATTAGAACACTTTTTGATTCTGGTGCCTCACATTCATTTATATCAAGTTTTATAGTTGAATCTCTACACTTAATTACTAATATGGTAGTGGATCCCGTAGTTGTTTCAAACCCCATTGGTGGTTCGGCTCATTTTTGTTGGGTTTGAAAATATCTTTGTTAGGTATCGAGTTTGAATGCGATGTGTATGTGCTCCAGTTTATGGGCTATGGGTTGATTCTAGGAATGATTGGCTTACCACATATGGTGCCATTTTGGATTGTGAAAAGAGGGTCGTTAGGCATCTGACTTGTCATGAGAGGACCCTCGAGATTTCTCGTGACCCACAAGGGTCGGTTATGCTTAGTTTCCTATGCATCTATCGATGACTTGCAATCTGTTTTAGTAGTCCGAGATTATTCTGATGTTTTTGATGAGGTTCGGGGTTTACCTCCGATGCGCGAGATCAACTTTCGTATATATCTGGTGGATAATACAAAACCAGTTGCATTTCCAGTGCGCCATATGGCTCCAAGGGAAAGGAGGGAGCTAAGTAAGCAAGTAGGGGAGCTACTTGAGAAAGGGTTTATCAGACGAAGCATATCTGAATGGGGTGCTCCAGTAGTATTCACGACCAAAGCAGGTGGTTCGCTTCGTTTGTGTGTTGACTGTAGAGAGCTGAATAAACTCACCAAGAAGAATATGCACCCGCTTCCGAGGATTGATTATTATTTGATCAGCTTATTGGTGCCTCGGTATTTTCTCAATTAGACTTGGCCACGGGGTTTCATCAATTGAGGGTGGCTGAGGACAGTATAGAAAAGACTACTTTTAGGACTCTGGATGATTTCTTTGGATGGCTAGTTATGCCTTTTGGGTTGACGAATGCACCCGCCTGTTTTGTTGATTTGATGAGTAGGATGTTTCGCGAGTTCCTAAATAAATTTGTTGTAGTCTTTGTTGATGATATTTTGATCTTCTCTAAGAGCGAAGAAGAGCATGCCAAGCATTTGGGAGAGGTTTTGAAAACTCTCTATGACCATCAGCTCAAGGCAAAGTTCTCCAAATTTTATTTTTGGAGAAAGGAGGTGAGATTCTTAGGGCATGTAGTCTCCAAAGAAGGGATAGCTGTAGATCCCGCGAAAGTAGTTGCGGTGCAAGATTGGCAGATTCCTAGAAATGCAACAGAGGTGAGAAGCTTTCTTGGGTTGGGAGGTTACTATAGGAAGTTCATTAAGGACTTTGCAAAGATATCAGCCCCCACTCACCAAGCTAACGAAGAAGAACTTGGCGTTTTCATAATGTTTTCCATGTTTCTAATCCGCGGAAATGCTTGCATGACACTGCAGAAGTTGTTGAGCCGAGTATATTGGAAGAGGTAGAAGTGGAACGGGAGGCGACAGTCAGGCGAGTTCCTTCCCGTATTCTTGGATCAGAAGTTAAGAAGTTACGCAATAAAGAGATCAAGTTGCTAAAGCTTCAATGGAGAGATAACCCATAAGATGCGACTTGGGAGACCGAAGACAAGATTCATGCTTCGTACCCTTTTCTACTCGAGGGTATGTTCTTAACTCCTTTTTCCAAAGCTTTATCAGTACTTGTTTCTATCATTTGAGCATATCATATCCATAGTGTTTTCAACCTTTAGGTAAGAATCCTATGAATTTAAACATGTGTTTGAGACATGTTATGTTTGATGGATGCAAGTGGATGCCGGTGTTTGCTAGTGGTTGCCTGTGGATGCATATACACACACATTAGGCATTAGATCGACTCAATCACTCTCATACCGCATAAGGATGTATGTGCATTTTCTTTTCTTTCATGAATGTAAATGGATGAATTAGCATATGGATGCTGCATTTGGAAGAATGAGTGTGCACACATATAGAGCTTACATGTTATAATAGGATTATTTGCATACATATTTGATTCAAGGCACTAACATACATTGCATTAAGGAGGTCAACTGAATCAGTAGACAGCCTGATCTTCGTATTAGTATTGGGAAGTATACACACACCTTTGCATATACTCATATAAGCATTAGAATTATTTAAGGACAATGGATGCCAGCGATTGGTGGATGAGTAGATGGATGATGGATGGTAGGATACATTCTTTTCAACTTAGAGATTTCGGAGATGAAATTCTTTTAGTAGGGGAGAATGTAACACCCCAAATTTTTAACGACACCAAAGAGGATGAATTAAAGAATAATTAATTTAATATAAAGAAGTTACAGACGATAAAAGTTTGACAAATCAAAATAGGGATAACTGGCGCACTTCACAAGTGCGCCAAGGCAATTTTACACTCGCGCACCTGTAAAGTGCGCCCATACGGGTTTTTGGGTATTCGGGCCTTTTTCAAGTAGGTGGCGATCCATGACCTGATTCACTCTAGGGCTGAGGTGGCATTCGAATTTTGGACATTGGCAGCTATAAATATACCTCAATTCTCTTGTTTTCTTTACAAAGAATCAATGGCGGCCAACCTCTGCTAGTGTCTGAATTGAACTGGATCCCTTATCTTCTACTATCAACCAAGGCAAATCAATTAGAGATTCAAGATCCAATCTCTTCTAGTTCTATCTTTTAATCCAACTTAGTGAGTATAGTTATTTTAGAATTAAATATTTAAAAGTAAACTTAATAGGATTATAGGTTGGATTTGTTCATATATTATATTGGATCCATTGAAAATTATGAACATATAAAATTTTGGATTGATTATAACTTGGATCTAAATTTCCATGATGTAAATCTTAATCCCTATTTGTGTTAGATCTACTTTTATCTATAGATCTGAATTACATGGACATTCTATAATGTAGATCTTAATCCCTATTTGTGTTAGATCTACTTTTATCTATAGATCTGAATTATGTAGACATTCTATGATGAAGATCATATCCCTATTTGTATTAGATCTACTTTTATCTATTAGATCTGAATTATATGCACATTCTATGATGTAGATCTTAATCCTTATTTGTTAGATCTACTTTTACCTATTAGGTCTATATTATGTGGACACTTAAATCATTAATCAGATCTATTTTATTATTTGGATCCCCTTATGCTTCTCATATTAGATCTGAACTTGTTGGACATCTATATTAAAATTTAGATCTTGTCATGTTCATCTTATCACCTTTGCTATGTTACAACTAGTTAACTGCCACAAGTTCATTAGATCCATGCTTATATGTTCACCATGTTAGTATATGTTTATGCTAGTTATGTTAGAACATTCACCTTTGCCATATTTCCATTACCTTCCCTTTTTATTGTTTATGATAAGGCTATTATTTAGCCTATACATGCCGCAAATTATGAACACGCTAGTTAGGGAACGTGGAGGGAAAAGGGTTAATATTGGCATAATTTGAATGTGAACATGAGTTGGATGTATAATCCAATAATTGGGTAAATGGGCATAAATACCTAATAAGGCATAAGTATATTTAATTGAACATATAATTCAAAAAGGGGGAAGTGGGGACATAATTACCTATAAAGACATAGGTAAGAATTTGATAAAACTAGAACGATTAATAATTACAATTAGAAATTGTAATTGCACTTAGGACAAGAGGTTAGGTTGCATTAGTGGTGAAAGTTTGTCCGGACCCGACCGGCATATCCAGCAGCCACTAATGTTGAATCTAATGTGAGAGGTCTAAGTGCGCGAATACAAATTAGGCTAAGACACGAGGTTAGACCTAACTTGTGGAATAGGACTGCCCGGACCCGACCGGCATATCCAATATCCACAAGTTGTAGGCCTAATGTAGGAGGTCTTGACCATTATAAACCCTAATTGGACATGGTAATGAATTGGACTACTTAACCTAATCTAATCCATAAGGGATTGTATGAATATGAACTAAAGTTAGGTTTAAGTAAAATTGATTGGACAGTGGATGGGTTAAGAAAATCTGGAGGGGTGGGTAATATTTACATATAAGCCCACAAACTTAATCCGATAAGGTTATGTAATTAAAGACACCTAGTGTTATACATAACAGGAGGGAATAATAAAGTTTTGTAACTAAAAACACCTTTTAGGGTAAGCATAACTGATAGAAATGAATAGGGCTATGTAATTAAAGACACCCACTGGTATACATAGTCAGTGAAAACCTAGTGGGGATACAAGACAAAGGGGAGAGCTTGTATCATATTGTGTAGGACCCATTTCAGTCAGTAAGCCAGAGTAGGTATCAAACAAAGTACTCCGTACGAGGTGGAGAAGGGGCACGCTTACTCACTGATTGTAAGAGATTCAAACGTGGAGGACGGTGTGGGCGGCGCAAACCGACCGGGCCATATGCATGCTTGAGCCGAGCAGAGGGGGATAAGAAAACCGTGACACCTGTAGAAATAGGGCTATGCATATTAGTGAGGGGTTGCCACTTTAGAACGTGATACAGCCTACGGTGGGGCTGGCACAGAGTATCAACGTGGATTAGGGAGCCGATCGATTAGGGTAGTAGTTAGGATACATTTGGTCATATGCCTTAGTCTGCCACCTTGAAGCGTAAGGGATCATCTCATTCTGGTTATATTAGTAATAGTGCAGAGTAATCATTATAAGCATATACACCTTATCCTGTCTACGTTGTCACACCTGCCATTTATGTAGTGATCTCTCTTATCCACTTTAAATGCCTGTCATGCTACTTTTATTTATTTACTTGCTAAAAGTCACTAGACTCGCCAGACTTTATGTCTGACCCTTTTTGTTTCTCATTCTTTCTTCCGTTTCCCCCTAGGTTCTCAGGGAGGAAACACTCAGGCTTAACCGTGATTTTTCTTATTTTGCTGGAGCTGCTGATACGTAGGGCTCAAGCTCCTATCCTTATTGCTATGGCTATAATTTGTTCTTGGGGAATTTTACTTCTTTTATGTACTTTGATATTTTTGAAGTACAAGACAGTAACTTTTACGTTGTAATGGGCTTTTATTTTTCAGACATGTGATGTTTTTGGACCTCAGTATCTTATGATCTATATATCTGTCTTGTAATATTCTATGTCTGTTTACCTATAATGCTTCATGAAACTTAATGCATTCCCTTTGTGAGTGACATTAACGGACGTGGGGTGTCACACCACGTATACACACACATTTTATATGAAATTTTTTGTCAAATTTGATAATTTTAGATTTTGTGGTCGACTTACGGAAAGATCAGCATTTTAAACAATAAATTAAAAAAGGAGCATAAAAATAATAATCTCATTATCCACTTTTTAAGATATAACTATATATAAAGTAAGCAGAAAGAATAATTGAGAAGAAAGAATAAAGATAGACATTCAATTTTTAACGAAATAGTACATATATCGTAGGTAAATATTAGTCAAAATTAGGCAACTGCTTAATCAGCTTCATTTAGTAAAAGGATATATATTTATTTAAAAATAGCATGATTTCAAGATGGTTTCCATATGCACCAACTATCAAATATGCCATATTCATTTAAAATAAGTATTAAGGTCAACAAACCAAAACTTCCATACCTGGGTACGATGTGGAAAGAAGAGGATATCCTTAAAAAAGCTTTGTACGCTTGGTTCATATGCCTAGGAGCTCACCTAATATATGCAAATATAGCTACAGAAATTACCACACTTCTAGTTATACAAACACTACATACACATTGTAGCCAAATGCAAATATGAAATATAGCCAATGAATCAAATAAAAGTTCTTTCAATATTTTTAGTTTACGGTCCAAAGAGAGTATTGAATAGAAATAGATTAAAAATAGCCTCTATAAGAGCTGCAAACATTCCTTAAATTGTCAATGGTAAACAACAATACAATTTGTATGTAACTAAAATTGTTACTTCCACTGTTGTAACATTAAAACTTTTAAGCGCAAAATAATTTGGACAAAAAAAGAGGAAACAGAAAAACAAACACGATATGGTTCTGTAGTTTTTGAACAATCAAGTAAACTTTTAAAATACACATTCAAAATTTGTAATGTACAAACTGTTCAAGACTGACTAAAATTAATCATCTAAACGCCTTTTTATTGGAAGAAAGCTGAACAAATGCCGCATACACTGGAATATGGTTTACCAAAGAATAGAGAGAATAAGGAAGACAATAAGCTAAAAGACTTCTTTTATGAAAAAATAAATATGAATTATGAATACATGCTAGTCTTAGGAAAAGTGAACATTTCAAAAAATCCTACCTTTTAATTAAGGTCGATGATGTTCTAGTGAAAATCACATGGTCCTTCATTTCCTGATCAAAATGATTGAAGTACTAACTTAAATCAATGATACGGCTAAGGTTCCAAGACTAACGAAGAATTTATCAATGAAAATTACGATGGAGTGTAATATATCATGCTCTTATAAGGTATACAAAGCATATGAAATTCATTGTTCTAAAACTAACTCATATATTATGTGAAACAATTTTTTTTTACTTTAGATTTCATAGTGAACATGATGAAAAGGTGGTAGAAATTAGAGTGATAATGATTAGAACTTTGGGACAAAATCATTCCATTAAGATTTGCTTATACTATTGATATAAGATTGGTATATGCCTATAATACTGTACTATGATATACTGTAAATCTAATATGGTAGATATAACAAATAGATTTACTACTTTCCGAAGTTACCTGATATATTCAAGTAAAATTATACATATTATTCATTTTATACAAATAGATGAAGTTGATTCTATCGTCTCATTCACAAAAAATAAATTATTATAAATTTTAAGATATCATTTCACGAATATCCATATAGCCATATTGTAAATATGGATATAATAATATTAACCAATCAATTTATAGAACAATCAATTTAGCCCGTTTAAAACTAACTTATCAAAAGTTTCATGTCGACAACGTATGTAATATCCTACCATAATTGTATTAATTAATATTTGAATAATATAGGGCATATAAAGTAATTATACTAATCAAATGCAATTAGACAAATCAAATGCCATATAAGGAATGCAATATCCTACCATAATTATATTAATTAATAACAAAAAAATGTTTAAAATTGAACGCATTTAAATGAACCATAATTCTCATGAGATAACGTATATCTGCATGAAGTTCTAAAGCAGTAAGAAATAACCTCATATTATAAGGATAATGCGTATCTGCCTGAAAACATCTCATACCATACCTGCTACATTTCCTAACAATCTTCTAAGGGTCAAATATTTCATAAAGGTAATTTATGTCTGCGTGAAATTCATAAAAACAACAACTATTACATAAATATAAACTTAAATCTGATGTTTAAAACAGTTTTGAAGAGTTAATTTCTTTCTAAACTTAAGGCAGCAAAAAATAACCTTATACTACAAAAAATTCAGGCTAGGAGTTTTAATTATTTTATTCCTCGAGGAAAAGGATGTTTTAAACATAGTTACAAAAGATAAATTGCTAAAAAAACATAGTATATAAAATAATGTAAAAGTATTCAAATATGAAATATAGCCAATGAATCAAATAAAAGCACTTTAAATATTTTTAATTTATGATCCAAAGAGAGTATTGAATATAAATGGATTAAAAAGAGCCTCCGTAAGAGGTGCAAATATTTCTTAAATTGTCTATGTATAAAATTAGGAAGTAAAATAAGGGAGAAACAATTACATCACGATGATACTGAAACACTGGTGAACAATAATATAATATACACAAAAAAAAATAGTGTTATGTAACTATTTATACTCAAATCTGTAATATACTATTTCAATAGTGTATTTTAGGAATGCAATAATATATGCATTATTTATCATCGAATTAAAGTACTAAAATATACTGTTATGGATTTTTTTTTACTTCAGATTTCATAGTGAACATGATGGAAAGGTGGAAGAAATTAGAGTGATAATGATTAGAAATTTGGAACAAAATCATTCCATTAAGATTTGCTTATACTATTGATATAAAATTGGTATATGCCTATAATATTGTACTATGATATACTATAAATTTAATATGGTAGATATAGCAAATAAATTTAATACTTTCCAAAGTTACCTGATATATTCAACATTTTATACAAATAGATGGAGTTGATTCTATCGTCTTATTCACAAAAAATAAATTATTATAAAATTTAAGATATCCTTTCATGAATATCCATATAGTATTGTAAAGGGGTTCTTAGCCTCAAGGGCAAAATAAACAAAAAATTGTTCCATAAGGACAAACGGGCAAAATTTTATCCATAAGGAAATTTTTTTAGTTTAAATGGAGGAACTCAGGGGCCCACTTTAATTCATCCTTTTACACTAAAATTTGTCCTTATGAACAAAATTTTAGCCGCTTGTCCTTAAGGAACAATTATTTGTTCATTTTGTCCTTCAGGGTATTTTCCTGTATTTATTTTATAAATATGGATATAACAATCTTAACCAATCAATTTATAGCACAATCAATTTAGTCCGTTTAAAACTAACTTATCAAAAGTTTCATGTAGATAATGTAAATAATATCCTATCATAATTATATTAATTAATATTTGAATTACATAAGGCATATAAAGCAATTATACAAATCAAATGCAAATAGACAAATCAAATGCTATATAAGGAATGCAATATCCTACCATAATTATATTAATTAATAACAAAAAAATGTTTAAAATTGAAGCATTTATATGAACCATAATTCTCATGATTTCATGAGTTTTTTTTTTTTAAATAATTATTGAATTTTAAGGGCATTTTCGGTATTTCATGGTCGGACCATGACTCCAAAAGAATTAAGATTAGTGGGATTTATTATATAGATAGATTAGTCAACTATGCGACAAAGGCATTAGCATAACATTTTCAGAGAATAAATGTAGTATTTTAGATCAAAATCAAAATCTTATTTTTGAAGGAAATAGAGATAGAAATATCTATGTTTTAAATATGAAAATTAATTATAATAAAAATATGTGTTTAATAGTCAAAGATAATGATCCTTGGTTATGGCACAAAAGGTTTTGTCATGTTAATTTTAAATAGATAAGAAAACTTTTGAAAAGTGAATTAGTAAAATGTTTGCTACAAATAAACGATATTTGCGATGATTGCCAATTAGGAAAATTAACTAGATCATCTTTTAAATCTAAGAAAGTCATTTCAACTGAAAAACCACTAGAATTATTACATATGGATTAATTCGGACCGACACAGGTTCATTCCATTAACCATAATCGATATGTATTTGTAATAGTTGATGACTTCTCTAGATATATATGGACAATTTTTATGAAAAACAAAAGTGATACTTTTGAACATTTCAAAAATTTTGTCAAAAAAATTCAAAATATTAAAAATTTAAAAACAAAAAACATTCGAGAGTGATCATGGAGGTGAATTTAAAATGAATCATTTGAATTATTTTGTAAAAAGAAAGGAATAAATCATAATTTTTCATTTTCTAGAACTCCACAACAAAATGGAGTTGTAGAAAGGAAAAATAGAAGTATGATAAGATCTTTACTTTACTTAACTGAGTCTCGACCAGACATCATGATGAGCGTATGTTTGTGTACCAGATTCCAAGAAAATCCTAAAGGATCACATTTAAGTGCGGTAAAACGAATTCTGCGATATATTAACAATTCTAAGGACTTCGGTCTTTTCTGTCCGAAAGAATGTCCATTTGAATTAGTATCTTTCAGTGATGTTGATTTCAGTGGATCTTGGACTGATAGAAAAAGTACAAGTAGTACATGTCATTTCATTGGAAAATCACTTGTCCCTCTCTTGGTTTAGTAAGAAAAAGAATATGTATCGCTCTCAACATGTGAAACAGGATATATATCTGCATTTTTAGCTTGTGCTAGGGTATTTATATGCAACAGACACTCAGAGATTTTGGAATAAATTTATCTAAATAAACTATTTATTGCGATAATACAAGTGCAATTAATTTATCTAAAAATCCATTAAATTATTCTCGTACGAAACATATAGATATTCGTCATCATTTCTTACGAGACAATATCGAAAAAAGAAATTATTACTTTATAACATATTTCTATTGAAAATCAAACAGCTAACATTTTTACTAAACCACTATTGGAAAGTTCATTTTTCAAATAACATCGATAATTAAGTATAATGTCTCTTAAAGATGTTTAAAAATATTTTATAAAACCCATAATATAGTATATACATTTAAAATACAAAATTTAACAAAAATAAAAATATTTCAGAATCACAATAAAGATTAGACTCAAACATAAGTCACTTGATTATAAGTATGATGTTGTAACTATTTGAGCTAAGAACTTGAATTGTTAATATCACATTAAGACATAAACTTAATGCTCTTGAAACCATTCATTCTAAACTTCAAATAATTCTAAACTGCAAACTTCTTAGATTATTCCAGCCTATATACATGTGTTAATACTGAAACAAAAAATACTATAATTTTCAAACAATTAAAGAAATTTAGAGTCCTTTGAAAATGCCTTCCAACAAATCAACTTCATCCTTCAACATAATTTTTTCTATCGATAACTCAGTGGAGACACCGCATCTTCCTACACCAACACCAAATCACGAGCCTGTCTATAAATGGGAAAATTATTGAACCGGGTACATACCGGAATCTAAGAAAGCCGAACTTGCTTTGTTTATCTCTCCAGACACGAAAAAAAAGATTGATGAAATACAACATTACCAACGGCAGCAGATAAACATTCAACAAGAATTGTATTTTGAACAAATGGTCACGGCTAGACGTTTGAGCTTCCTCGAACAAATTGGTTTAAATTCTGCAGATCAAAGAAAAAAGATGTAAGTGAACATTTACTGCGTCCTATTAATTCGCTGCATCCATCTTCTTCTTATCATACATCCTCAGACCCAATAAATCCTTGGGTTTCACCACAGCGACCCCATTTCAGCCCAAATATATAGGAAAAGAACTGCATGGCTGACGAGGGGAGTAACGAATCAACACCAAAGAAGACACCATCTTCCAAGAATTAATGTTGTTTTGTTCATTTAATTTATTTCTGTTAATAAATGTATTAACAAAAATAATATATTAATATATAATAAAATTTGATGGACTTTACATGTTTAAAACAAGAAAATGTTTTCAGGAAACAGACGTCTGTTTCAAACAAATCAGACGTCTGAATATTCATATATACTAAAATGCTGCTTCAGATTCAAACGTATGAATCACCAAAAACAAACGTCTGAAATAAGGGTAAAATGAACTATTTTCGTGCGGGTTGAAAAATTCACAAGAACAGACGTCTATTTTAATTTTTCAAACGTCTGAATCCTACTGAATTTCAGTTTTTTTTAAAGGCACGTCCCTACATATTTACCCATCTCTTCATCTCCACCACTCATTATTTACTTTCCTCTTTTCACCACAAAAAAAACCTAGCCTCCATTACTCCATAAAATTCAAAAATCAACACTTCCATACAACAAAAATCAATGGCAAATTGACCAAAACGCTCAAGACAACAAGAATCAAAGCTTCCTTATGACGATCAAATCCAACAATGGCTATGGAATGACATTGCTGAGGAAAGGTACAAATCTATGGAAAAACTCCAAATTCTTTGAAGGAGCTTTTGTAAAATTCGATGCATTCTCTCATTATCTTCTTCTACAATATGCTAGACACTTCATTTTTGAATCTTTCATCAAACACAATGTCAATAATGTTAAAATATACCCTTTACCTGTCAAACTTTTCTTGGCTAATTTAAATTTGAACCACCAATCCCCAAAAAATAGAATGGATTGTGTTTGGTATATGGTTTGTGGTAAACAAATCATTCTACCTATCCAACGTCTAGGACAAATATTACATTGTGCATGACAAGGTTTAGATATTAACTTTATT
This sequence comes from Allium sativum, assembly GCA_030737875.1. Lineage (NCBI taxonomy): Eukaryota > Viridiplantae > Streptophyta > Magnoliopsida > Asparagales > Amaryllidaceae > Allium > Allium sativum. The sequence goes on along the minus strand of CM060915.1, from coordinate 858,222,737 downwards.
GAAGTTAACATGGAAGAACGTGATGAAGTATCCCATAAGTTTTTATCCGATAATTTTGTTAACATGAAAGATCTTACGTCCACTCATTTTCGTACCTAAGCACGTCTCTCGAATCACATTTTAGTTTGAACTATACAACAAAGGAAAGGAAGTTATGAGGAAATGTATAAACGTGATTTTTAAGCTTTATCTGCTATTTACTTTAACAAGCAAGACAATTGGACTGATATAATACTTGACAAATGGGTGGAGATTACACAAAAACGAAAAAATAAGACAATTCATTACAGTGCTTATGTAACACGAATTCTTCTTGAAAGTGGAGTTTAAATACCCGATACTAGTTATTTGAGCATCAAAGAATTTGGTCTGAGAACTCTACGACTTATGGATATTGATCCCAACCCATTAACATTGGAATACATGTCCTTTCAAGCTTGGCAAGGACACGTTGCATCACAACCGGAAACACCAATAGCAGAATCATCATCTCATCATCGTCGGCAGCTTGTACAAGAAGAAGAAGAGGATATTCAAATTATAACTCTTGATCTTCCACATAAGCAAGAATTGGTTATGCTCTCTCGGAACCAATCTAAACTTCACAAAGATTTTAAAGGTTTTGAGCATAAGACCAATAAGAAGTTTGACTCTTTGAAAGGCTTCTTTAATAAATTTTGGGGTAAAATTTTGTGTACCGGACCATAATCTTCTCAAGCTCATGATCCAGCTCCATTTCAGTGGCCTTCTAGTTCCAATGATGAAGAATCACCGACTCAAACTCCGGTCATGATGATCCTAAGGGTGGTGATACTACTATTGGTCTAAGCATGACTACTTCCGAAAGTTGGTAAATTTGGTATGATCTTTTATGATGCATTTTGCATCGTAATAAACTTTTTAATTCCTATATGGTTTGTAGTATTTTTTTGGGTACTTTGGTTATGCCAGCACAAAACATTTCCATGTGCTTTCTATGATGGTGAAAGTCTGAATGTTTGTATGTGAATATTTCTGCTTGTGCTTATGTCGTGTATGTTGTTGTTTGTATGTTGTGCATATTCGTGTGTATTGCATTTTAGTTATATCTCTTTTTTCTCAATGACAAGGGGGGGGGATATATGCATATTGACTGGGGGAATTACATATATAGTTGTCATTGTCAAAAATGGGCAAAATGTTGAATCTCGCTTTATAGAGTTTTGATTATGACAACTATATATATATATGTATGTATGTATGTATTTATATATATATAGACTAACTTTTTTTTGTAGGAAGAAACTCTATAAACAGATTCAAGAGCTCAATTGAAGATTATAAAGCGCTTAGTGGATCCAATGCTGCGGAGGTCTAAAAAGTCATAGCGTAGCAGAATATAGCAGATAACTCTAAAATAAAACATGTAACTCATTCGTAATGTTTTTATGAATGTAAAAACGATAATTAAATGAAAAATAACACTCAGTTTAAATATAATTTGCACATTATTAATTTTAAACCAAAACATGTGCAAATATTTGTAAATAAACATAACTGCTATTTAACTTAATTAAATTTTAAAGAACATAGTATTTTTGTTTCTAAAAATATATATTAATACTTATATGTCATTTTTTAGTTTGTTTCTATCATCAAAGATATAGTGTAAATAACATAATATAGCTGAAATAACTGGATATATCGGGAATAGTATAATATAGCGAAGCTTAAAGCGGAGTGGCTATATCAAAGGCTATTTGAGAAAAGCGTACCAGTGGTAATCTGATACGGGATATAGTGGGGTCATAGCCAGGTCGTTTGAAAAATAGCTATTTTAACAAGTTAATTAAATTTATAAAATTCCCAAATTTCAATTGTTTACTTTAAATTCAATTCAAATGTTTATCAATTTCATTCTAATCAATCTAGAGTTTAAACCAACTTCGCAAACCAGTTTGATTCACATTGTAATTTTAATTTTGATTATTTAACAAATTCATTTAACTTTCAATTTTAATTTATTTAACTTAATTTCATTAAAATACTTTAATAATATATCTCTAACTTCAAATATTTATCAATAGAACACAATTCATAGTTTCATTTACTATCAATGCAAATTGTAATTGTTATAATTAGCTAAAATTTATTCCTTAATCAATTTAATTTAGTTAACGTCATAAAATTACATAATTAAATCATTAAATTCTATTTTCAACCATAATAATAGTAAAAATCATATTAAATTCAATAATTTAAATAATAGAAAAATATGGGTTGTTAAATCATGCGTGTTAATTAATTTATGATTAATTATTTAAAACGTTCTTACAAATGTTATTCCCTTCCTTAACCAGTTTTATTACATTTTGTTATTTTTAAATTTTCTATTTAATAAATGTAACGTCACTTAGAATGTTAGTTACTCCTTTCTTAACTGCTTATTAGGTTGATTCTTATTAATTTGTTTCCATATTAACACACGTTTGAATCTCAAATCCATACATACCTTAATTCTTATAATTCTTATATCAATATGCATGCAAATACATACATATAAACACACCATTTGACACTTTTTATTGAACTAGAAAAATACAAATTATGTAATAATACTGCAATCCCATATGTGTTTAGTATGCAGGCCAAACAGGGAGAAACATTAAATAACATTATTTATATAATTTCGTGGGCGAGTTAGACGGAATTTGAGGAGCTGATTTAAAAACGATTATTTAATTTGCTACAAACCCGAATCCAATAGTATCTATATCGGATTCAATAAATAGTTAACAAAAATAAAGTTAGTAATAACTAAAATTGAATTTGCTATAGATACAAACCTAATTAAATCTATATCAAATTCAATATCTAAATAAGAAAAACAAAATAAAGCTGGAATTGAAAACTATAGAATAAAAATAAACAAAATAAAATAAAATTTATGATTACTATTGAATCTAATTAAACAGTCAATCACAATAAGAAAAATAAATGTCGAACAAAAACAACAAATAAAAAGTAAAAAGTAGGATTACCGTTAAATGTAATCAAACGTTCAATCACTAATAAGAAAAATAAATGAAATAGCAATTTGTGCTTTATCAAATCTAATTGAATAGATAACACAAATTGCTATAAAAAATGCAAAAATAAAATAAGAAAAACGAAGCTTTATTGGTGGAGAAGAAGAAGAGAAGGTACACGGTTTGCAATGGATATAATGTGTATTTATAGGGGATGCAATCTCCTTTCTACGTGAATACATGGCCTAAGAAAATCAATGAAAACACTTTCTTTAGAAAGAAAAGGAATATGATTGAATTTTAGGATATTCCATGGAGATCTCCCTCTCTGGATCATTAACATGTGACAGACTGAGATTACTGATTTGGTTTTCATTTGGTGATGACCATGTCAATTCTTCTTCTACATGAAAGTTAAATATGAATGATTTGATTTGATATCTTGGAGAAGAAATTTTCACATTTCCTAAATTCTTTATTAGTGTATATGTCATATATACATACATACATGTGAACATATATATACATATATATATATATATGTATGTATGTATGTATGTATACTCACACACACACAATGTAACGACCCGCATTCTACGCATCGAAGGATCGTAGAATATTTATTTATTTCACATATGAAGTTGTGTGGTCATGTAACTTTGGGAGACGACTATTGGGGCCATTTCCCATGTTCATGATTTTTGCCGATTTTTAAAAGACCATTTTGCCCCTAGCTGGTACTGTTTTAGCCATAACTTTTGATTGGAAAGGAATTTTGATCTGAAACCACTTTCATTAGATTCGTTTGATGTTTTACAATTCCGTTGAGTGGTCACATTAGCCAAACGGACTCACCGTTTGGGAGATATGACTGAAACAAGTTTCAGATAGTGAAAAACAACTTAATTGGGCTTAACCGGGTGATTAACAGCTAGGCCCAATGGGGAATTTCGGGATTAGGGTTATGAGGAAGCTGAAATCAGCTAGAGAACGATCTTATCTTCATTTTTCAGCCGCCACTTTCATTCTTGAACCCTAACAATGGCCGCCAACATCTAGAAACATCCCTAAATCACTTTCTAATCAGGGATTAAGCTTAGCAACATCAAATCAAGGAGAAACAACACCAAATCAGTATTAGAGCTGCTATTAGACACCAGTATTCGCCCAAATCAGCGAGGTTTCAGTTCAGAGAATTTTATTTGTGGCCAAGGTGAGTGATTAGCATTGTTTTGACACTAATTACATATATTTAGGGTGATTAGTGATAATTAGCTAATTTAAACATGATAAAATTCTGGAAAAATATTTATAAATTCTTAAATATTGTTTTAAGCCTCTGTTAGAAATTTGGTTTGATTTGGTTCAGTTTTGCTAATCATATCATTAGTTTTGCCTAAACATGCTTAAGGGAAAATTGGGGTTTTAGGCTATGTTTGATCCATTTTACATGCTATGGTTGTTGTTTTGGTGTTAAGGTCACTTCTATTTGTTGCTATGACTGTTTGGAATGATTTGTGGTTGTTTAGAAAAGTTAGATTGGTCGAAAACGTCGTCGAATGGCATAAACAAGTTGCTGGAAAAAGTTGCAGAAAGTTGTACAGGGTTTCGGATCGGATCGGGTATGGGCTCGGATTGGATAGGAGAGCTGGGCAAGGAATCCGAACCGAACTGAAGTCTGGCACAAAGGAAGTTTGGCAGGAAGGAAGGCCATTGCTTAGAGTTGGAGTTGGACAGAGGATTGGATCGGAGCTAGGGAGCGGATCGGATCGGAGCAGGCAAGCGAGCGAGATCGGATCGGAGCAGGCGAGCGGGATCGGAGCAGGCAAGCTGGAGTAGGAGGGACGAACCGAACCGAAGGGAGTGTGGCACCCGAACTGAACCAGATGAGGACAACCTAACCGAACCGAGGCTAGAGCACTTGAACAGGTCCGAACCGAACCGAATGACCAAGAAGTGGAGTGAGCCGAACCGAACTAGGGAAGAACAACCGAACCGTACATGTGCTATTATTACTACGCGACGACTCTTCTGAAGACCAATTCCAATCCGACCAAAACCCGAGATGCAAAGGAAGTCCAAATGAGGGGCTTTGACTCAGGATCCAGTTGGGAACCAAAGAGTGAGCTCCGTGATTGGACTTTGCTGCGGGACGTGTGCAAAAGGGGTTGTCGATGTCTGTAACTTTGAATCACTATGTGTGGGGAGTACGTGAACGGATTCAGGGCCATAGTGGACTAGGTACGACTAAAGAACTAATAGACCAATGAAGTGGGGTCATTTGTAAAGATTTGGTCATGACTCCATGTAGTAAGCTTGGTAGTAGCAGTGGTTGTACAAGTCGAACTCCGTCACTACTTCGATGAGTCTAGTGATTGACAGTGATGGACATCGTATGCTTTACGCACTGAGTGAGAGATGTGAGGATGGTTGTTATGGTTGACTTGTTTTCCTTCACTATGACATACACACCCCACCTCCGTATCTTTATACCATTTGTTTTGCGGCACCTCAGAGTATTGTACGGTATGTAGTGTTAACTCTTTGGTTGCAGGTCCAGGTTCAGGTATGGTTTAGTATACCTGTTATTGTTCTGTTTAGCTGCTTATCGCTCATACCAGACTTTTTGTCTGGCCCAGAGTTTTATGTCTCTTCTTATTACTCTGGGTGCTCTCACGAGCAGACTAGAGACAGGTTAGCTGGGTATGCACGAGTAGCTGATCCGGAGACGAGCAGGAGGCTTCCACGTATGATATATATAGTATTCTCCCTATGTTGTTGAAGATCACTGCTTGGGCATTAGTAGTGCATCTTCTACTTTATCTTTCTTTTGCTTTAGAGACAGTTTAAAGTTGTAATAATCATATTGGATCATAAGCTGTATTTGGATTTCCACTGCTATGTTGGTTTAGTTTTTCAGCTTATGCACTGTCTCGCCTGTTTATGTCAAGATTATGTTATTATTATATTTTGTTCCATGCGCTGTGAGACATTCTACAAGTTCCTTGTTAGTTCATCCTCTTCTTTCCTTTCCTTCTGACGACCATCCCGTGCTAACTGGACATTTGTACAGCGCACTTTTGGAGTAAATGTCGTTTGGTGCGGGGCGGGCTGTCACATTTGGTATCAGAGCTCTAGGTTGCGTAGTTAACCTAGGGAAAGACACCAGGGAGAGATAATACGTGTATGAGAGCGCGTATTTGTGATTATTTTGGTTTTCAAAAGCTATATATATATATATATATATACTATTAGTAGTATAAGGATGAAGTCGTACTGCACTAGCACCACTATGAGGTCGTTAATCGTTTTCTCTTTACAGATTGAACGATGAGTCGAGACACGAGGTGTGCTGGTAGAGGGACCAATAATGGAAATGCTCCTGACATGAGGACGATGTTCACTAACTTCATGAGGGAGATGCTTAGGGATGTCCAGGGAGCAGTTCCCAATCCCGGAAATGGTGGTGGTCCAGTAGTGCAGGCGCCTAGGGTCGATTTCGCCAAGTTGTGCAAGGATTACACTAACATTTGTGGGAAGCCGTTCCACGGAACGGAGTCGGCCATGGATGTTCAGGATTGGTTGGATAGCTGTGATTGTATCTTCGACGACTTAGGTATCGAGGATGCGACGAAGAGAAGGCTAGCGTCCCGTCAGCTGCAAGGGCGGGCAATGAATTGGTGGAATGCTATAAAGACAGCTACTCCCGAGGATCAGATTACTTGGGAGCAGTTTAAGGTTCGCTTTTAGCGAGAAGTTCATTCCAGCTGCTCAGAAGTCAGTGCTGTTTAAGAAATTCTTGGAGCTCAAGCAGAATGGCAGAGCTGTCTCGGAGAATATTACTGAATTCGACACTTTGTCGAAGTATGGGTTATCTCTTATTGATACTGCCGAGAAGAAGAACGAGAAATTCATAACTGGTTTGGATCAGTACTTGGGGGAAAGGCTTATTAACCACATCGATGAGACGTTTGAATCGATTGTGGGGAAAGCATTGAGGTCAGAAAGTCTCTACCCTAAGCCGAAGACTGAGGTTGCATCTGCAGAGGAGCCAAAGCCACAAGCAAGTGGTGAAGGCAAGGGTGGTTCCCAGAATAAGAGAAAGCAGAATCAGACTAAGGATGGCCAGAAGAAAAAGAATAAGCAAGATGTTGAGTGCTTCAGCTGTGGTAAGAAGGGCCATTATGCTAGTAATTGCCAGGCCAAGCCAGCGAATAGGAAGTGCTTCAACTGTGGCCAGGTGGGACATCACAAGGACAAGTGTCCGCAACCCCCTAAAGAAAAGCAAATGGTGAAAGCATATGCCCTTAATGCTATTCCATCTTCGTTGAATGCCCCAACTGCGGCGGAGAAGGGAAAGAATGTTGCTATTCAAGGTATGATTTCTGTTTATGATGTTCCCGTTAGAGTTTTGTTTGATACCGGAGCTTCCAGTTCTTTCATATCTAGTGACCTGGTAGATAGGTTGGGATTGGAGCCCGAGATTGTCGATAGACCTTTAGTAGTGACGAACCCGATTGGTGGTTCGATTAACCTTAGCATGATTTGTCGTAATGTGGTCTTATCGAGTCATGGATGCATGTTTGTTTGTGATTGCTTTTTTTTGGGCTTTACTGGGTTTGGCATTATTTTGGGAGTCGATTGGCTCCAAAGATACGGGGTGGTGGTAGACTGTAAGGGCTTTTTGGTGACAGCTAGAGCGGATGATGGGCAGAGGGTAGTGTTTGGTGGTCTACCTAGTGATGGGGTAATGGCTAGTTTTCTAAATTCCCTCGACATCCCGCATAGTGAGTTGTCAGGTTTGCCCGTGGTTGGCCAGTATCCGGACGTTTTCGAAGAAGTGACCGGGCTTCCACCACACCGAGAGATTGAGTTCCGTATTGATTTAGTGAAAGATGCCAGACCTATAGTGATGCCACTTCGTCGTATGGCACCAAGGGAGCAGCGAGAGCTCGGGGTGCAAGTCAGCGATCTTTTGAAGAAGGGATTTATCAGAAGGAGTGTTTCTGAATGGGGAGCACCAGTTGTGTTTGCTACCAAGGCGGATGGTTCCCTTCGTTTGTGTGTAGACTACCGCGAGTTGAATAAAGTGACGACGAAGAATAAGTATCCTCTACCACGGATAGATGGTTTGTTTGATCAATTGAGTGGCGCGAGAGTATTTTCTCAGTTGGATCTCGCGACAGGTTTTCATCAGCTTAGAGTGGAAGCTGAGAGTATAGCTAAAACGGCATTCCGGACACCGTCTGGATTTTATGAGTGGTTGGTCATGCCATTCGGGCTGACCAATGCCCCAACATATTTTGTGGATCTTATGAATAGCGTATTCAGAGATCAGTTGAATAAGTTTGTCCTTGCGTTCGTGGATGATATTTTGGTCTACTCGAGGACAAAGGAAGAACACAAGGAACATTTGAGGATAGTGATGGAGGTGTTGAGAAAACACCAATTGGAAGCGAAGTTTTCTAAGTGTCACTTCTGGAGGAGGGAAGTGAGATTCTTGGGCCATGTTGTTTCAGAGAATGGTATTGCTGTGGATCCTGCGAAGGTGGCTACGGTACAAGATTGGTCTACGCCCAGGAATGCAACGGACATAAGAAGTTTCTTGGGATTAGCTGGATATTATCGTAAGTTTATCCAAGGCTTCTCCAAGATAGCAGCACCGTTGACTCAGTTGACCAAGAAGAATCAAGCTTTTGTCTGGGACGAAAGGTGTGAGAATGCATTCAAGAGTCTAAAGGAAAAGTTGACGCGCGCACCAGTGTTAGTCATTCCTAAGGGGAATGAAGAGATGACGGTATACACGGATGCCTGTGGTACCGGACTAGGTGCTGTATTGATGCAAGGCGGTAGGGTTGTAGCTTATGCAAGTCGGCAACTGAAACCACATGAGAGAAGATACCCTACCCATAATTTGGAATTGGCAGCGATCGTGTTCGCGTTGAAGATGTGGAGACACTATCTCTTGGGAGAAAGATTCGAGTTGTTTACAGATCATAAGTCGTTGAAGTATCTTTTCTCTCAAAAGGATCTAAATCTCCGACAGCAAAGATGGTTAGAATTCTTGGCTTTCTATGATTTCGACATCGCATATACACCAGGAAAGGGCAATGCGGTAGCCGTTGCATTGAGTAGAAGACATGCCAGTTTAGGGGCTATGTTTCTAGAACGGAAGCAACTGGAGTACATCGCTGGGTATGATTTCAGACCAAAGTGCGAATTGGATCCAGAAATGTTAGCAAGTTTGACGATCAGACCCACTTTGATTGAGCGGATCGGTTCTAGTCAGAGGGGCGATCCTAACCTATTGGAAATCATCTCCAAGTTAAAGATGGATATCAATAAGGAGATGAATAAGTATGGGCTCGATCGAGATGGATGGCTTAGAAATAATGGAAGACTTGTTGTACCCAGTGTCAATGGATTGAGAGATGAAGTGCTTAGAGAATGTCATCACTCAAAACTGACTATACACCCCGGTGGTAACAAGATGTACCGAGACATGAAGCAGACCTACAACTGGGAAGGGATGAAAAGAGACATTGGGAAGTTTATATCCAAATGCATGAACTGCCAGCTAGTTAAAGCTGAGCAAAAGAAGCCTAGTGGTTTGCTACAACCATTAGAAATTCCAGAATGTAAGTGGGAACAAGTCTTAATGGATTTCATTGATGGGTTACCAAGGACTAGATCGGGCCATGATAGCATTTGGGTGATTGTGGACCGATTGACTAAGAGTGCGAGGTTTATACCCGTCAAGTCAAACAGGACGGCAGCTAAGCTAGCTGAACTATATGTAAAGTGGGTAGTGAGATTTCATGGAATACCCAAGGGCATTGTGAGTGACCGAGATCCGTTGTTCACTAGTGGATTTTGGAGGAGCTTACAAGAGGCGTTAGGATCAGAATTACATCTCAGTACCGCGTATCATCCTCAAACCGATGGTCAAACAGAGAGGGTGAATCATATATTAGAAGATCTCTTAAGAGCCTGTGTATTGGATTTTGGTGGATCATGGGATGACCATTTGCATCTAGTAGAGTTTGCATATAATAATAGCTATCAGTCCAGTATTGGTATGACTCCGTTTGAAGCTTTGTACGGAAGACCGTGCAACTCACCATCATGTTAGATAGAGACCGGTGAGAAGTTTGTGCTTGGACCAGATGTGGTAAGAGAAACCTCGGACAAGATTAAGATCATTCAGCAACGAATGAAGGCTGCCCAAGATAGGCAGAAGAGTTATGCTGATACAAGGAGAAGAGACTTAAAAATTTCCGTTGGTGACTTGGTGTTTGTCAAGATTTCTCCGTTGAAGAGCGCGATACGAATTGGCAGGAGAGGCAAGTTGGCACCAAGATTTGTTGGCCCATTCCCAATTCTCGAACAAGTTGGGAATTTGGCGTATAGAGTTGACTTACCAGAAAAGATGGCAGGAGTTCACAACGTATTTCATGTTTCCCAGTTAAGGAAGTTCGTGCACGACCCAGATGTGACTATTTCACCTGATCAGTTGGTGGATATCGAAGTTGAACCCGAGGCGGTTGCGAACCACAAGCCTATGCGTATTGTTGGGAATGATACGAAGCAACTTCGGAGGAAAGCGGTGAATCTAGTCAAAGTTCAGTGGGGAGAGAATGAGAATGACTGTACTTGGGAAATAGAGGTGAGCATTAGGAAGACATATCCAGAACTATTCGCCTGGTAAGATTTCAGTTTCGATTAGTCTTTCCGCATGCTAGGATAGGCTTGTTTTGTTTGTTTTGCAGGTTTGATTGTTGTTTGTGGCTGGTAGGCATGCGGGATCCTTTGTATGTTTTGGGTTAAGGAATTTCGGGGACGAAATTTCTTGGGGGGGGGGGAGAATGTAACGACCCACATTCTACGCATCGAAGGATCGTAGAATATTTATTTATTTCACATATGAAGTCGTGTGGTCATGTAACATTGGGAGACGACTATTGGGGCCATTTCCCATGTTCATGATTTTTGCCGATTTTTAAATGATCATTTTGCCCCTAGCTGGTACTGTTTTGGCCATAACTTTTGATTGGAAAGGAATTTTGACCTGAAACCACTTTCATTAGATTCGTTTAATGGTTTACAATTCCGTAGAGTGGTCACATTAGCCAAACGGACTCACGTTTGGGAGATATGGCTGAAACAAGTTTCAGATAGTGAAAAACAGCTTAATTGGGCTTAACCGGGTGATTAACAACTAGGACCAATGGGGAATTTCGGGATTAGGGTTATGAGGAGGCTGAAATCAGTTAGAGAACGATCTTATCTTCATTTTTCAGCCGCCACTTTCATTTTTGAACCCTAACAATGGCCGCCAACATCTAGAAACATCCCTAAATCACTTTCTAATCAGGGATTAAGCTTAGCAACATTAAATCAAGGAGAAATAGCACCAAATCAGTATTAGAGCTGCTGTTAGACACCAATATTCGCCCAAATCAGTGAGGTTTCAGTTCAGAGAATTTTATTTGTGGCCAAGGTGAGTGATTAACATTGTTTTGACACTAATTACAGCTATTTAGGGTGATTAGTGATAATTAGCGAATTTAAACATGATAAAATTCTGGAAAAATAATTATAAATTCTTAAATATTGTTTTAAGCCTCTGTTTGAAATTTGGTTTGATTTGGTTCAGTTTTGCTAATCATATCATTAGTTTTGCCTAAACATGCTTAAGGGAAAATTGGGGTTTTATGCTATGTTTGATCCATTTTACATGCTATGGTTGTTGTTTTGGTGTTTAAGGTCACTTCTATTTGTTGCTATGACTGTTTGGAATGATTTGTGGTTGTTTAGAAAAGTTAGATTGGTCGAAAACGTCGTCGAATGGCGTAAACAAGTTGCTGGAAAAAGTTGCAGAAAGTTGTGCAGGGTTTCGGATCGGATCGGGTATGGGCTCGGATCGGATAGGAGAGCTGGGCAAGGAATCCGAACCGAACTGAAGTCTGGCACAAAGGAAGTTTGGCAGGAAGGAAGGCCATTGTTAGAGTTGGAGTTGGACAGAGGATTGGATCGGAGCTAGGAAGCGGATCAGATCGGAGTAGGCAAGCGAGCGGGATCGGATCGGAGCAGACAAGCGAGCGGGATTGGATCGGAGCAGGCAAGCTGGAGCAGGAGGGACGAACCGAACCGAAGGGAGTGTGGCACCCGAACCGAACCGGATGAGGACAACCTAACCGAACCAAGGCTGGAGCACTTGAACACGTCCGAACCGAACCGAATGACCAGGAAGTGGAGTGAGCCGAACCGAACTAGGGAAGAACAACCGAACCGTACATGTGCCATTACTACTACGCGATGACTCTTCTGAAGACCAACTCCAATTCGACCAAAACCCGAGATGCAAAGGAAGTCCAAATGAGGTGCTTTGACTCAGGATCCAGTTGGGAACCAATGAGTGAGCTCCGTGATTGGACTTTGCTGCAGGACGTGTGCAAAAGGGGTTGTCGATGTCTGTAACTTTGAATCACTATGTGTGGGGAGTACGTGAACGGATTCAGGGCCATAGTGGCCTAGGTACGACTAAAGAGCTAATAGACCAATGAAGTGGGGTCATTTGTAAAGATTTGGTCATGACTCCATGTAGTAAGCTTGGTAGTAGCAGTGGTTGTACAAGTCGAACTCCGTCACTACTTCGATGAGTCTAGTGATTGACAGTGGTGGACATCGTATGCTTTACGCACTGAGTGAGAGATGTGAGGATGGTTGTTATGGTTGACTTGTTTGCCTTCACTATGACATACACACCCTACCCCGTATCTTTATACCATTTGTTTTGTGGCACCTCAGAGTATTGTACGGTAGGTAGTGCTAACTCTTTGGTTGCAGGTCCAGGTTCAGGTATGGTTTAGTATACCTGTTATTGTTCTGTTTAGCTGCTTATCGCTCATACCAGACTTTTTGTCTGGCCCAGAGTTTTATGTCTCTTCTTATTACTCTGGGTGCTCTCACGAGCCGACTAGAGACAGATTAGCTGGGTATGCACGAGTAGCTGATCCGGAGATGAGCAGGAGGCTTCCACGTATGATATATATAGTATTCTCCCTGTGTTGTTGAAGATCACTGCTTGGGCATTAGTAGTGCATCTTCTACTTTAGCTTTCTTTTGCTTTAGAGACAGTTTAAAGTTGTAATAATCATATTGGATCATAAGCTGTATTTGGATTTCCGCTGCTATGTTGGTTTAGTTTTTCAACTTATGCACTGTCTCGCCTGTTTATGTCAAGATTATGTTATTATTATATTTTGTTTCATGCGCTGTGAGACATTCTACAGGTTCCTTGTTAGTTCATCCTCTTCTTTCCTTTCCTTCTAACGACCGTCTTATGCTAACTGGACATGTATACAATGCACTTTTGGAGTAAATGTCGGTTGGTGCGGGGCGGGCTGTCACACACAACTCTAGTCTATATATTTTTTAGACCATAGGAGGTGGGGTGAGTATATCCATGCTCTTTTCTTCAAACATATAGGGCTTGATAGAGATAGAACACAAAACACTCTATTCAAATTTCTAAGCCTTTACCAATGTGCTACAACTTCCTTTGTAATTGAATGATTCTTGATTCCAGAAAGTAGCATTTTCTATGCAGTTGGTCTTTAATTCGGATAAAGGAGATTTTATTGACAATCTGTGAAAATCACACAAAAATACTCAAAGTAATATTTATTTATGTACAATAAATACAAGACGTGATTATAAAGATAAACACTTTTACATGTTAATCACACATATTAACTCCGTTCAATTTTCTTCTTCTTAATTATTCATCATGTATTGAATTTTCTTATTATTTAAAGGTAATTTTTATTTTAATCCATGGTTTTAATAAGTTAATCCACCATTTTACTTTAATAAGTTAATCCACAACTATTTTGTAAGTTATTCCACCAGTGGATTAACTTAAAATTTTAACTCTATCATATAGCTTACAATCGATTTTTGTGCTTCTTGTTTTACCATGACATTACAAAACGCCTCATTCTACTGGACAATCGAATGCAACAAACATATATAAAAGAAGGAAACAGAATATTGCAAATCAAATAGAAGTTAATGAATAATCTGGAATAATTCCCCATCAGCTTGGACATCTACACAAAGTTGCATTACTAAGCTCTTGTTTTGTTTCTCATATACAATCATAAAGACTTCAGAAATGCATAATTAACTTACTAACCATTCTAATGTTCTCATCTCCCCGACCAAGCACTCGTCGGCTTGTCTTATTCCATCACTGCCTATATCTTAGTAATACCCATTTATCTTCTCCACTGATTTCTGGCACTTCTCAGTTTTATCGTTCGACCTAATCCTTCTGAGAACAAAAACAAAAAGAGTAGAAACAAAAGGAAGAAAAACTTACTAGATTTTACCACTCTTCATTTTTAGCAGACAGAAAATCCATTTGAGATATTTTGGGGGACTATTCTTCTACTTTCCTTTCCGTACCTTTTGTTAGAAATTACTCATGGATGGTTGCAAAGATTAAAAATACTGAATTTGATGACACTAGTATGTAATTTTTAATTTTTCTTTTATGATTTATGTTTGGCATGCTGATGCACACAGTAAATATTATGTTTGTTCATAACATTAGTTAGCTATATGTTTACATGAACAACCTGTCATACTTGTTCATTTTAGCTTAAACCAATTACTCCACTTAAACTTGGATTTAGATGGTAGGATTTCAGAAACAAGAATACGACGCAAAACACTGAGAAGAAGACTGAGAGGAAGAAAAATACGTATGTTTTTTCTTAGGTGGATACACTGATTAAAATTTAAAATTTTGTAAAAGTCAGCGCTCCTATAAAATAGGGTGGATTAACTTAATAAAAGTGTGGATTAGATTAAAAATTACCTTATTTAAATTATCTTTTTATATGTTTGTAACGTGTATTAACAACTGTTGTTACATGCATTTTGAACTTCTTCTATTAAAAAAGAATGCTACAGATTACATTAATGTTCTATAATTTGAATTTAAATATATATGTATGCATGTATAATGCATATATTATTTTCATTAGTTTTTTCCAAATTATTATTCATTCTTCTTAAAAATCTCCTTTATTATTAATTTGTCTTACTTATTAAGTACTTATAAATCATTTATTTTTATTTAATTAACTATGTTATTGTTACAACATTTCATTTTTTCTTTTACGTTATACTTTTATCATCCCTTTAAATTAAATTTATGTCTTATGTAACCAACTAAGGTTATATATATATATATATATATATGTATGTATGTATGTATGTATGTATAGGGGCCGGCTGTTTGGACACAAAATTAAACACAAAGAGAGAGAGACACAAAGCCTCCACCATTGGATTTGTTTTTTTTATATGGAGAGTGGAATTCATGGGAAGATCCAGTGGTTGAGATTTATTGTGTGCAATTTTGTGTCTAAATAGAGTTTCTCATATATATATACACATACACACTACAACAGAACCACCATATTACAATGGTGTAAAACAATTGTAAATGACTTTTTACAACCGTGATTACACCGTCGTATATTTAAAAGTTGAAATAGACTAAAATCTTTTACAACTGTTATGCACCGTTGTAGTAATACCAACTACAACTGTTATGCACCGTTGTAGCAATACCTTCTATAACTGTTATGCACTGTTGTGACTTCGTAATTTTTACAACTATTTAGATCAATCGTAAACATGTAATACACTTTAATACAACTATAATTGACAGTTGCATTTTAAATCCCAAAAGCAATATACAACCAGTTATTCATATATTAATAACAGTATAATTCATTCATATATAATAATATAATTCATATATCGACGCACCAAATATAACTAAGTCGAATTCATCCATATATATTAATAACCATAATATTTGATCAAAATACAATACATACCCAACAAAACAATCTAAAGTAGTCATTAACATGACCAACTAAACCGTTTCAAAAAACGTAGTCATTCCCTAATCCCTAATGTGAATATAGGAAGTTTAGCAGCATCAGCCTTGCCCTTCTTCTTCTACAGCTTCTTGAACTAAAACTCGAGCTTTTTCCCACAAGTATGTATCTGATCATGAATAAAAATAGACAACTAAGAAGTGAATTATAAAATACAATCATAACAAGAAAGAAATATAGGAAATATGGGGGGAAATACATTATTCTATGATAAAATCTTATGCTTTATTGGTTAAAACAAGTGCATATCAATATGAGACAATCTACAAACCATTGGACCGCTAAATGCAAGAAATGGTTCTCATTCCTAAATGTATATGGATGCATCTGCATTTTACATTTACATATATATATATATATAATGTTTATTCAAATTCATGTTCCAAAATAAAAAAGAGTACATGTGTGTGTGAGAGAGAAAATTAAAATGTAACAACTTATAGCATGCACATCATCTATTTTGTAGACTGAAGCTGACGAACCATTGTATTGCTTATCTTTGTTTAACCGGCAGTGACTTCAGTTCCACAAGCGTGAACTCCACAGAAAAAAGTATAAGATAACGGATTCAATATTTTTATATTGATGAGGTATGATTAACACATATAAAACAAAATTAAAAGTAGAAAAGGAACGAAACTAAATATTAAAATAGACCCTAAACAACAGAAGAGTAAGATAGACCCTTGGAATAAAAAAAGGGAAGAAACTCTAAGTCAAAGTCTAATAATTATCAAGTCACATGAAAAACATAAAAATACATTTTTTTTCCCCATTGTATCACAGTAGTAGTGGGACTTTTCAGTCGATTCTGTAACAAAGCCTTTCTTCTTTTTATGTCCAACGATGGACCTGTGCAGGCATTGGTGGAGAAGCGGCAGGTGGCTTACATTGATATCGCTTAACAAACGGACCAAATATATCGATATGTCTCACGAAGTTGGTAACACTAGCCCACCCACCAAACCAAACAATCAAGATTCATCCCACTATGAACATGTTCAGTGCATAAACTGCTGTCCATCTCGACTCAGCATAAGATTCCAAAACCCACTACTCTTACTAAGACTAGCCTAGCTGCACAAATAAGTCTAATTTTAGTGACTAGAAGGTACCTTCATAAACAATTTTTTTCCACGATGTACTATTTAGGGACTTTCTACCATGGAAGTCTCATTTGAAATGGAATCAAAAATCACACTTCTTGAAATGGCCCTAATGCTATGGAAGGGAAAAGAAATATAAAAATACTTTATGCTACATATAGAGCTCCATTAATAGATTATGATATAAAAATGCTTAATAAAAGCTATAACGAGTTTCCAACACTAAGAGCAGCAAGGCCTACAATGCCAAATGGTTAAAAAAACTAGAAAATTATCAACGCACATCAAACCAAAAACAAACTTCATATAAAAATACCTTTACAATGCCAAAAGCAGCAGAATTCCAGTTTTAAGCTGAATACTATCCAAATCACACCTTACAGTGTACCTGAATATTCATTGCAGATGGTTACTAAGTGAAAGTGTTTGGTCCTGCAAACCCAAACACTTTGAATTGATATACAGTCAAACATTATATACTGTGAATTTTTTATTTTTTGCAACATCCAAATATGATCCAAACTTCTCTATAACATCCAGTTTCCTTATATTAAACTTTTGCTCTTTTAAACTTACAAAAAGCAGTGGTACGATTCAATAAGAAACTTTACTGTAGGGTATTTATAACTATTTGCAATTGTTCAAACATATTTGAGTACATGAAAGCTATCGTCGGTTGTTTGAGACTGGCTAGAGTTTCATTTATAACTTTTCACTCTAAGTTGCATAAAAAAGAGGGAAACCCTCGAATTCCACATTTCTAAACTAAAAACTTGTTTCTCATCTTAGATACAAAATATATATTTTATTTTACAATCTTGGCTAGCATTGTTTTCAAGAACAACCATTATAAGCATACGGCATCAAACAAGTGTTTCTAACCTCCTAATCCTTTATTGACTTTAAAGAAGAAATAAAGTTGGATTCAATTTATGCCATTGGAAAAATAACCAAACTTTGAACGAAAATAATGGTAAAGAAACTGGAACATCTAAAAAAGTGAATGCAAAAGCAATAACCTGAACAATAGCTTTTGTAACCACTTAAAACATGCATGTTGTAAGTTACTACATCATTTAATTATGATTTCAGATTATCTTTAAAATTAAGCAGTAGTATGCATGTTGCTTTCTGTTTCTTTGTGAATATTTGTGAGTTTGTGACACACTTTGGATGCATTCAGAATATAAAGAGACATCATGGTACCTCTACAGGTACTTAAAATAGATCCCATTCATTAATTATCAGTATAAAGTAGTGAAAACAGTAGTTGAAGAATGAAACAACCAAATAATAATGACTGAATATCATGAACCAATATAAAAACCAAAACAGGCCATCACGGTTTAGTGAAATATAAGATATCAGATTGGATTGTGTAATCTTTTAGGATTAAATTGAATAGTGGATTCAGAAGAACAACTAATAATAAAAAAGAAAAAAGTTGTAAAGTCTACTAAAAAATAAAAGGTTAACTTCACAAAATCCTAACAATGTAACATATTATATATCAATATGTTCAAAAAAATAAAAAAACAAGAATTGAAAATTGCATTAACATGGCAGATAATTAGAGCACAACCAACAATGACTTATTTAGTTACTAAACAAGCCACAGAGCAACCAAGTGTGGCTTGTTCAATCACCCATGGCTAGTCTGTGGCTAGTTTTGAGCTCGTTCGTGGCTGGTTGGCTGAACAGGGGTTGGTGCTTATAACGGCAAAATGTTTGCCGTTGTAAGCTTATAACGGCAAACTCTTTGCCGTTATAATCTTATAACGGCAAAGAGTTTGCTGTTATAAGCTTATAACGACAAACACTTTGCCGTTATAAGCACTAGCCATTGCACTCCAACGGCTAGTGCACTTCCTCCCTATTTACCAACCTACCTCCTTCTTCTTCCACACAACCACTCCACCTTATCAACTTCAACTTCTTCAACAACAAAATGTCTTCTTCTGCACCCAAACGAAGCGGGAAAAAATCCGCGAACAGGACAGTCATGTCCAAACCGCACTCGTCATCGTATGCCATGCAACAGTCAATCCAACAACAGCAACCGTTGCAGGCATCTCACGAATATGGCTACTCGCCGTATTCAAATTATCCATACCGACCACCGTACCAACCGCTCGCTCCTCCTAATTTTCCTCCCATCCATTCTACTGCTCAACCACAGTTTTACCAACGACCGACCGGGGTAGGCGTGTACGATGATCATTCGTCGTATATGTCAATGATGATGCAGACCGATCAAAGTCAACAACCTCACCTAACTCCGCAACAGACCGAGATTCGTGACCGTGAAGCTATGCAAAATCTTGAAAGACAGTTTTCGTACGGGTATGTCTCTCCTACTACCAAAGAAAATGTTGAAACTTCAACGGAGGAGGCAGAGGAAGATGCAAATGAGGATGTGAATGTTTCAAATTCTGAAGAATTTATTCAAGAATACGTTGTTGCACCTATTAGTCCCGAATATAACCAAAAGAAGATGAAGTAAAAGTCTTTAAACGACATTTTCAGTAAACGACACCAAACCGAAGTTGAATCGGAGCCGGATACCAGAATAGAAGATATTGAGGATGATCATGCTGAAGGGGAAGGATTAGCAGCGGATGGAAAAAAAACAATGTAAGTTTACTTCTGAGCAGTACGTTTCACTTGCTAAATCGTGGATACGCATTTCACAAGACATCATTGTTGGGAATAATATGAAAGGTCAAAAATTTTGGGAAAGAGTAGCAGAGTTTTACAATTCGTTGGAAGCGAGGAATGGAACATGGGCATCACTTAGAGGCGGTTATAGAGTTATGAATGCCGCATGTCAGAACTATCTGGCAATACTGACAGGCTTGCAGAACAGACAACAAAGCGGTGCTGCACCTTATGACGTTGTAAGTACCGTAGATTACTTTGAAAAATAACTTACTATACTATGATTGATTAGTTAGAAATGTCATACGCTCATACAATTTCCACTTTGTGTTACAGATTGAAGTGTCATGAAAGGCCTACCAACAAATGTATGGTCATCCATTTAAATTTCAAGACTGTTTCGAGCTTCTATCTAGTTTGCCGAAGTGGAAGAACCCAAGCAACTTCATGTTTGAGCAGCAGAACAAAGCTAGAAGGATAAACTACTCTGATTCTAGTCCTGGAAGTGACCCGAGTTTGCAAGAAAGAAACCCTTTATTTGGAACTAGTGACGGACGACCTATTGGCAGAGCCAAGTCAATTCAGCTGGAGCAACGCGGTGCAGAGTTTTCTAGATTTATGGAAACAATAGAGAATTCATCTAAGGCGACAAAAGAGCATAGAGCTCAATTTTCGGTGCAAAGAAACCGCAGCGACGAAGAGTTACAAAAGGCAGTTAGGGATGATCGAGAGCTTCACAGACATGTACATACGGAGAAACAAGCCATGGTACGAGAAAAGCAGGAGGAGAAAAAAGCCATGCTACGAGAGAAGCAGGAGGAGAAGAAAGCAATGGTACGAGAGAAGCTGGAGGAGACGAAAGCTATGATGCGAGAGAAGAATTATATTAAAATGATTACATGTGATTTTAGCAAGCTTTCCCCTCTACAGCAAGAACTAGTAACCGAGCAGATTGGAGAGTACAGAAAACACAAAGGAAGCGGAAGCGGAAGCGGTAGTGGCTCGTATATGGACTAGCTATGTATGTTGGGTTAAGTTGTAATATGATTGTGAACTGTTTGTAGTATTTATGTACTGGTGGGTGTTTATGTACTAGATATACATGTTGGGTTGACTTGTAATATGATTGTGACCTGTTTGTAGTATTTATGTAGTAGTTGTTGTTTATGTACTAGCTATATATGTTGGGTTGAGTTGTAATATGATTGTGAGCAGTTTTTAGTATTTATGTACCAGTTGTTGAAATAATGATACAATCTACAATATGATTGGAAACCAGATTTATTGACCCAACTACACACTGATAGATAGTACTCTGATACATAGTAAACGACTACACGTTGATACATAGTTCTAGTACCAACTACTGATTCCGACTATTCCTTCCTTTATGCGCCCACAAATGTTCCACCAACTGGTCACACAATTGGAAGTGCGCAGCTTGATCTTCAATGTGTTGAACCATACCAACATATTCTTCCATTGAGTTTACATCTTTATAGGGTTTTGATTTGACCCCGTAAACATGTCAGGATAATTAGACTTTTGATTCTTATATCCGCCTCTTTTAGACTACACAATCATATTATGTATTATTATACAAACATACATGATTTCTGAAAGCACTCTTGCATCATGAAAACGAGTAGGATTTCGTAAAATATGAAATCGGGCTTGTAAAACACCAAATGTACGTTCAATGTCCTTTCTATAGCTAGCTACTTTTTCAGTGAAATACCTTTATTTATCATTTGATGGTACTCTGTATCCTTGCATCAAAGTTCTCCACTTTGGGTATATTCCATCCACTAGGTAGTACCCAGTTTTGTGTTCGATATTACCAACTTTATATGAAACATCTGTTGACAGTCCGTTAGCAAGTTCTGTGAAAAGATATGATTGTTTTAAAACATTTATATCATTCAATGAACCTAGGACTCCAAAAAAAGCATGCCAAACCCATAAATCGTCTGTTGATACCGCTTCAAGGATCATTGACGACACTTTTTTATGTTCGGTGAACATTCCTTTCCATCCCGTTGGGCAGTTTTTCCAAGGCCAATGCATGCAATCTAAACTTCCAATCATACCTGGAAATCCTCTAGCTTCTCCCCTGCGTAGTATACTACTTATATCGTTTGGTCCAGGCGTCCGTAGATACTCCTACCCGAACTGTTCAACAACTGTTTTACAGAATTCTTTCAGACACTCTATTGTTGTTGATGTTGCGATTCTGAAATATTCATCCATTTGTTCGCCAGATGTTCCGTAGCTTAACATCCTCAACGCCGATGAAATTTTGATGTGGAGCGAGTGGCCGATTTCTTGTGCTCCGTTCAGTCTATAAGTGAAATATGGGTTTGACTGATGAAGTTTAAGATAAATTTTTGAGAAAATTGCCGGACTCATACGATAACGACGGCGGAACAAAGTTATATCGTAGGTTGGATTGTCAATGAAGTAACCCCTCATTAGTCTTTCATGTCCATCCTTGTAGTCTCTCTTATACCACCGGTCAATCCGGACAAGCATGCTACCTCGACGGTTGTTCATTGAGCCTTCAGCAAAATAATTGGAATACCCAACCATTGCGTGTTGTTCCAGCTCCTCCTCCGTCTCTTCCTCCATTTCTAGTTCGGAATCGTTAGTTTGATTATTGACTTCGTAGTAATGGTGGTATAGATTTGGATCCATTGCTTGCTTTTTTATAAATTTAGTTTCGTTGTTCTCCCTGAGTGTAGACGTAGGATAGATATATATAATCAAGGATGGTTGGCATAATATCTCTGTCATTGAGTAGTCAAATCAGGCAGTTGTTGTGATGTGAAAGGTTGGCAATAATGGTTGGCAATACATGTAGACAAGAATGGTTGGCAATAATGGTGTGGATAATATCTCTGTCATTGAGTAGTCAAATGGGTCTGCTGTTGTGCTGTGAAATGTTGGCAATAATGGTTGGCAATACGTGTAGCCAAGAATGGTTGGCAATAATGGTTCCGACATAATGGTTGGGATAATAATGGTTCTGTCATTGAGTAGTCAATTCGGACAGTTGTTGTGATGTGAAAGTAAAAGAGAATATAATGGAGAATTTCCTTTGTATTTATGTAATAAACGATTTTGTAAATTTTCAGAAATTTACGTTTGAAACGATATCCAAATGTATAGAAATTCCTTTATATTCAATTAAATAAACGTTATCGTTTATTAATGAAATTCCATAGCGACTATTTAAAAATTTAAATTGAACATAACTAACAATCTATGTCACGAAATCTCAAATTTTTCCCCCAACAGATAATTTTAATCTAATCGACCCGAACGATTCTTGTTTCACAGAATTCTGACCAATTTTGGATCCGGTATATTCAGTTAAAGTTTGTATTGAAAATTACGAACTACCGTCGCGTTTCGGGCTCGTTTTAATTATATTATAAACTATATATATTTTCAAACGTCATTTTATATAATAAACTCGATATAAAATCAATTATATCTCCAATATAATATTAACGACAAAATCATGGCTTCAGTGTTCACCATCATGGCTACGGTGTACGCTACATGGTTGGCAATACATGTAGGCAAGAATGGTTGGCAATAATTGTTTGGATAATATCTCTGCCTTGAGTAGTCAAATTATTCTAGCCAAGAATGGTTAGCAATAATGGTTCCGACATAATGGTTGGGATAATAATGGTTATGTCATTGAGTAATCAATTCAGACAGTTGTTGTGATGTGAAAGTAATAGAGAATATAATGGAGAATTTCCTTTGTATTTATGTAATAAATGATTTTGTAAATTTTCAGAAACTTACGTTTGAAACGATATCCAAATGTATAGAAATTCCTTTATATTCAATTAAATAAACGTTATCGTTTATTAACGAAATTCCATAGCGACTATTTAAAAATTTAAATTGAACATAACTAACAATCTATGTCATGAAATCTCAAAATCCCCCCCCCCAACAGATAATTTTAATCTAATCGACCCGAACGATTCTCGTTTCACAGCATTCTGACCTATATCGGATCCGTTTTATTCAGTTAAAGTTCGTATTGAAAATTACGAACTACCGCCGCGTTTCGGGCTCGTTTTAATTATATTATAAACTATATATATTCAAACTTCATTTTATATAATAAACTCGATATAAAATCAATTATATCTCCAATGTAATATTAACGACAAAGATTTGTCACAGTAGAGTAGGATAAGGAGATACAATAATAAGCACAAAGATAAAATAGTTTATAAAGACACAACAACTGACGATAGTACATGCGAACTAATTCAATCAAATCATGGAGTAGGCATTAGTAACTTCATTACAATGCATGTTACATTTAGTCTTACGGGCGTCGCATGATGTTCAATCGCAACTGCTCATTATCACTTCGAACACGTCTATTTTACGAAGACATTTTCAGTGAGTGCGAATCCAAGGATGTGCTCTAAGAATGGGGAAGAAGTTGTTTGAGTTTTGTATGTTGTGAGTAAGTTAATATATATATATATATAGCTGGAAGATTGGTAATGGTGTGAATGGTCAAAAGCTACATTGTAGGGAACACTATATGAAATCTG
Source organism: Allium sativum (assembly GCA_030737875.1). Taxonomy (NCBI): domain Eukaryota; kingdom Viridiplantae; phylum Streptophyta; class Magnoliopsida; order Asparagales; family Amaryllidaceae; genus Allium; species Allium sativum. The sequence goes on along the minus strand of CM060915.1, from coordinate 858,198,390 downwards.
CCAGATGACATGACTGCACTATGCGAAGAACGCAAGACTTGACCAGTCATTGCGCTACAGTTGGTTGACCCGTTATGTTCTTACGTAGAATATGGAGTTATCTGCAAACCTTGTTATGTTGGCGCGTTATTTAAGAATTTTGCATTTCGAAACGAGAAGACGACAATCTTGTTCACGATCAAATTCAAACGCTAATACATTTCAAACAACACTTACAGGAACTAGAACAACAGATGTAATGACCCGTATTCTACACATCATAGGATCGTAGAATATTTATTTCTTTCCCATGTGAAGTCGTATGGTCATGTAACTTTGGGAAACATCTATTAGAGTCATTTCCCATGTCCATGATTTTTGTCGATTTGTTTTAAATGACCATTTTGCCCCTAGTTGGTACTGTTTTGGCCATAACTTTTGATTGGAAAGGAATTTTGACCTGAAACCACTTCCATTAGATTCGTTTGATGGTTTCTCTTTCCGTAGAGTGGTCACATTAGCCAAACGGACTTACCGTTTGGAAGATATGGCTGAAACAAGGTTTGGAGGGTGAAAAACTGCTTAACCGGGCCAAATCGGGTGATTAACAAGTAGGCCCATAACCCATTTCGGGATTAGGGTTATGGGAGGGCTGAAATGAGATGGAGAATCATTTCATTTCAGTTTTCTAGCCTCCACTTATCACCAAAGATCCCTAAAAATGGTCTCTAACCTCTAAATCACCTCCAAATCATCTTTTGGTCAAGGATTAAGCTTAGCAACCCCTAATCAAGGAAGATCTTCACCAAATCAACATAGGAGCTGCTGTTGGCATTGAGATTCACATCAAATCAGAGAATTATTTCAGATCTTAGTTTATTTTGTGGCTAAGGTGAGTGATTTGCATAGTTTTACACTAATTATGGCTAATTAGGGGTGATTAGTGCTAATTAGCGAATTCAAGCATGATAAAATTCGGGAAAAATGTTCATAAATCCCTAAATGATGTTTTAGACCTCTGATATGAATTTGGGTTAATTTGGTTAAGTTTTGCTAATCCTATTATTAGTTTCACCTAAGCATGCTTAAGGGGAAATATGGGATTTTGGGTATGTTTGATCCATTTTAACCTATGATATTGATGTGAATGATGTTTGTGGTTGATTATGCATGTTGCTATGACTGTATGAAATGCTTTGTGATTGATTTCAATAGTTAGAATGGTCGAAAACGTCGTCGAATGGCGTAAACACTTGCTGGAATAGTTTCAGAAAACAGTGCAGAGTTCGGATCGGATCGGATAAGGGGGCTCGGATCGGATATGTGGAACTGAGCAAAGGATCTGATCGGATCGGAACCCAACACTTGGAAAAGTGGCAAAAAGGAAGGCCACGCTAGCTGAACTGGGATCGGATCGGATAGAGGAAGACGGATCGGATCGAAGAGGACGGATCGGATCGGAAACACAAAGGCGAATCAGAGCAGGAGCAAGAAAGCGGATCAGATAGGAGCATATGAAGGGGGGCATGAAGACGGATCGAAAGCACGAACCAAGAAGGACCCGACCCGACCCGAAAGGAAGCATCGACCCGACCCGAAGAAGAAGAAGCAGCTGACTCAAACCCAGAGGAATGCCGACCCGAACCGCATCAGAAGATGAGTGCCGACCCGAACCGCACCAGAAGGGGGAACCCGACCCGAACCGATGGCTTGATGAAGAATCCGACCCGACCCAGTATTGACCAATAACCCGAGATGCAAAGGTAGTCCAATAGGAGAAGTTAGAGCTCAGGATCCCGGAACCAGTTGGGAACCAACGAGTTCACTTCATGGTTGGACTTTGCTGCGGGACGTGTGCTAAGGAGTTGTCGACGTTCATAACTTCGATTCACCACTAAAAAGGAATGATGGGCTACTTATCAGTGCAGTAGGGTCATTACGACCTGAGGGGCAAGGTGATGGTAGCAAGACTACGTTATCAGTGCAGTAGGGTCATTATGACCTGAGGGGCAAGGTGATGCGTAGTAAGACGATGAGCCAGCGCAGATGGGGTGAATAACTCCATGGGGCAAGTGGACATAGTAAGGATTGGTAAGGCTATGAGCCAGCGCAGATGGGTGAATAACTCCATGGGGCAAGTGGACATAGCGAGGAATTAGTGGCTACGTTATCAGTGCAGTGAAGCCATTTATGACTTCATGGGGCAAAGTGATCGTAGCAAGGAATGTTGGGTGATCGAAGTGGTGAACATCGTATGCTTTATGCACTGAGTGAGAGATGTGAGGATGGATGCTATGTTTGATTGTTTGCCATCCCTATGACATGCACACCTCCCCCACCTCCGTATCTTTACACTGTTTGATATGATACCTTAGAGTGTTGTACAGTATGTAGTGCTAACTCTTTGGTTGCAGGTCCAGGTTCAGGTATGTTTTAATCTACCTGTTATTATCCACTTTAGATGCTTATCGCTCATACCAGGCTTTATGTCTGACCCAGAGTTTTATGTCTCCTCTTATTACTCTGGGTGCTCACACGAGCAGACTAGAGACAGGTTAGCTGGTGATGCGCGAGTAGCTGATTCGGAGGCGGGCAGGAGGCTTCCACGTATTATATATATTCACATTCTCCCTGTGTCGTTGGTGGTCGCTACTTGGGCATTAGTAGTGTACCTCATTTATCTTACTTTGCTTTGAGACAGTTGAAAAGTTGTAATAAGCTGTATTTTGGATTTCAGCTGCTATGATGTTTAGTTCTGATTTTCAGCTTATGCACTGTCTCTCCTGTTTTATGTCAAGTATGTTACTACTATATTTTATTCTGTGCGCTGTGAGACATTCTACAGGTTCTTTGTATGTTCATTCCCTTCTTCCTTTTTCCCTTCTGACGACCCGTTCCGTGCTAACTGGACATGTGTACAGCGCACCTTTGGAGTAAATGTCGGTTGGTGCGGGGCGGGCCGTCACACTTGGTATCAGAGCGAGGTTGCATAGTTAACCTAGGGAAAGACACTAGGGAGAGTTAGTACGTATATGAGAGCGCGTATTTGTGATTACTTTGGTTTTCAAAAGCTATGTATATATATACTATTAGTAGTATAAGATGAAGTTGCACTGCACTAGTACCACTATGGGGTCGTTAATCTTTTCCCTTTTTTCAGATTGACGATGAGCCGACATGTTAGAGGTACCGGTAGAGGGGCCAATAATGGGAATGCCGCTGACATGAGGGCGATGTTTACCAACCTCATGAGAGACATGCTTAGAGAAGTGCAAGGGGCAATTCCCAATCCCGGAGTTGGTGCTGGCCCAGTAGTGCAGGCGCCTAGGGTCGATTTTGCCAAGTTGTGCAAAGATTACACTAATCTTGGTGGGAAGCCGTTCCATGGAACGGAGTCGGCCACAGATGTTCAAGATTGGATGGATAGCTGTGATCGTATCTTTGATGACTTGGGTCTCGAGGATGCGATGAAGAGAAGGCTAGCGTCTCGTCAGCTGCAAGGGCGAGCGATGAATTGGTGGAATGCTATCAGAACAGCTACTCCAGAGGATCAGGTTACTTGGGATCAGTTCAAGGCTCGCTTTAGTGAGAAGTTTATTCCAGCTGCCCAGAAGTCAGTATTGTTTAAGAGGTTCTTGGAACTCAAGCAGAACGGGAGGGCAGTTTCTGATTATATTGCTGAGTTCGACACTTTGTCGAAGTATGGACTGTCTCTTATCGATACTCCTGAGAAGAAGAATGAGAAGTTCATTACTGGTCTGGATGGGTACTTGGGGGAGAGGCTCATTAACCACATCGATGAGACTTTTGAATCGATTGTGGGGAAAGCTTTGAGGTCAGAGAGTCTTTACCCTAAGTCAAAGACTGAGGCTGCATCTGCAGAAGGGCCAAAGCCGCAAGCAGGCGGTGGAGGCAAGAATAATTCTCAGAATAAGAGGAAGCAGGACCAATCTAAGGGTGGCCAGAAAAAGAGCAAGAAGGATGTTGAGTGCTTCAGCTGTGGAAAGAAAGGCCATTATGCTAAAGATTGTCGGGCCAAGCCAGCGGATAAGAAGTGCTTCAACTGTGGTCAAGTGGGACATTTCAAGGACAAGTGTCCGCAACCTCTTAAGGAGAAGCAGATTGTGAAAGCATATGCTCTTGATGCCGTTCCTTCTTCGTCGAATGCCCCAACTGCGGCGGAGAAAGGAAAGAATGTTGTTATTCAAGGTATGCTTTCTGTTCATGATATACCAGTTCGAGTTTTGTTTGATATTGGGGCTTCCCGTTCCTTCATATCTAGTGACCTGGTAGATAGGTTGGGACTGGAACCCGAGATAGTCGATAGACCATTGATTGTGACGAACCCGATTGGTGGTTCGACTGGCCTTAGTATGATTTGCAGGAATTTGGTCTTATCGAGTCATGGATGTATGTTTGTATGTGATTGCTTTGTTTTGGGCTTTACTGGGTATGGCATTATATTGGGAGTCGATTGGCTCCAAAGATACGGGGTGGTGGTAGACTGTGAGGGCTTTTTGGTGACAGTGAGGGCAGATGATGGGCGGAGGGTAGTGTTTGGTAGCCTACCTAGTGATGGGGTTATGGCTAGTTTTGTAAATTCCCTCGACATCCCGCAAGATGAGTTGTCAGATGTGCCCGTAGTTGGCCAGTATCCGGACGTGTTCGAGGAGGTGACCGGGCTTCCACCACACCGAGAGATTGAGTTCCGTATTGATTTAGTGAAAGATGCCAGACCTATAGTGATGCCACTTCGTCGTATGGCACCAAGGGAGCAGCGAGAGCTCGGGGTGCAAGTCAGCAATCTTTTGAAGAAGGGATTTATTAGAAGGAGTGTCTCCGAGTGGGGAGCACCAGTTGTGTTTGCCACTAAGGCAGATGGTTCCCTTCGTTTGTGTGTGGACTATCGCGAGTTGAATAAGGTGACGAGGAAGAATAAGTATCCTCTACCGCGGATAGATGATTTGTTTGATCAGCTGGAAGGAGCTGGAGTGTTCTCCCAGTTGGACCTCGCGACAGGATTTCATCAGCTTCGAGTAGCAGATGAGAGTGTTCCGAAAACGGCATTTAGGACGCCGTCTGGATTTTATGAGTGGTTGGTTATGCCATTTGGGTTGACCAATGCACCAGCCTATTTTGTGGATCTTATGAATCGAGTATTCAGAGATCAGTTGAATAAGTTTGTTCTTGTGTTCGTGGATGATATCCTTGTTTATTCAGGGACAGAGGAGGAACACAAGGGACACTTGAGGACAGTGATGGAGGTGTTGAGGAAACACCAATTGAAAGCGAAATTCTCTAAGTGTCATTTTTGGAGAAGGGAAGTGAGATTCTTGGGTCATGTTGTTTCAGAGAGTGGTATTGCCGTGGACCCTGCGAAGGTGGCTACGGTACAGGATTGGCCTACACCCAAGAATGCAATAGATGTAAGAAGTTTCTTGGGATTAGCTGGATATTATCGTAAGTTTATCCAGGACTTCTCCAAGATTGCAGCACCGTTGACTCAGTTGACTAAGAAGAATCAGTCCTTCGTATGGGACGGAGTGTGTGAACATGCCTTCAAGAGTCTAAAGGAGAGGTTGACGCGTGCGCCAGTGTTAGTCATTCCTAAAGGGAATGAAGAGATGACGGTATACACAGATGCTTGTGGTACCGGACTGGGTGCAGTATTGATGCAAGGAGGTAGGGTTGTAGCTTATGCTAGTCGACAGCTAAAGCCGCATGAGAAGAAGTATCCTACCCATGATTTGGAATTGGCAGCGATTGTATTTGCGCTGAAGATGTGGAGACACTATCTCTTGGGAGAAAGATTTGAGATGTTTACCGATCACAAATCGTTAAAGTATCTCTTCTCTCAGAAAGATCTGAATCTCCGTCAGCAGAGATGGTTAGAGTTCTTGGCTTCGTATGATTTTGATATCGCGTATACACCTGGGAAAGGTAATGCAGTAGCCGATGCCTTGAGTAGGAGACATGCCAACTTAGGGGCAATGTTTCTTGAATGGAAGCAACTGGAGTTTATCGCGGGGTTTGATTTCAGACCAAAGTGCGAATTGGATCCAGTTATGCTAGCTAGTTTGACGATCAGACCCACTTTGATAGAGCGGATTGGTTCTAGCCAGAGGGACGATCCTAATTTATTAGAAATCATCTCCAAGTTAGAGATGGGTATCGATGAGGAGATGAATGTGTATGGGCTTGATCGAGATGGATGGCTTCGAAAGAATGGAAGACTAGTTGTGCCCAACGTGAATGGTTTGAGAGATGAAGTGCTTAGAGAATGTCATCACTCAAAACTGACTATACATCCCGGTGGTAATAAGATGTATCGAGACATGAGACAGACTTACTACTGGGAAGGGATGAAAAGAGACGTTGGGAAGTTTATATCCAAATGCATGAATTGCCAGCTAGTTAAAGCCGAGCAAAAGAAGCCTAGTGGGTTATTGCAACCATTAGAAATTCCCGAATGGAAATGGGAGCAAGTTTCGATGGATTTCATCGATGGCTTACCAAGGACTAGATCGGGATATGATAGCATTTGGGTAATTGTGGATCGATTGACTAAAAGCGCAAGGTTTATACCAGTCAAATCGACCAGAACAGCAGCCAAGTTGGCAAAATTGTATATGAAGTGGGTAGTGAGATTTCATGGAGTACCCAAAAGCATTGTGAGTGACCGAGACCCGTTGTTCACTAGTGGGTTTTGGAAGAGCTTACAAGAGGCTCTAGGGTCAAGATTACATCTCAGTACCGCATATCATCCTCAGACCGACGGTCAGACGGAGAGGGTGAATCGTATATTGGAAGATCTCTTGAGAGCGTGTATACTGGATTTTGGTGGATCATGGGATGACCATTTGCATCTAGTAGAGTTTGCATATAATAATAGCTACCATTCCAGTATCGGTATGGCTCCATATGAAGCTTTGTACGGAAGACCGTGCAACTCACCATCATGTTGGATAGAGACTGGCGAGAAGTTTGTGCTTGGGCCAGATGTGGTGAGAGAAACGTCGGATAAGATCAAGATCATTCAACAACGAATGAAAGCTGCTCAGGATAGGCAGAAGAGCTATGCCGATAAGAGGAGAAGAGACTTGAAATTCTCCGTTGGTGACTTGGTGTTTGTAAAGATCTCTCCGTTGAAGAGCGTGATTCGATTTGGCAGGAGAGGCAAGTTGGCACCAAGATTTGTTGGCCCATTCCCTGTTCTTGAACTAGTCGGGAATTTGGCATATAGAGTTGGCTTACCAGAGAAGATGGCAGGAGTTCACAATGTATTTCATGTTTCCCAACTAAGGAAGTTCGTTCACGACTCAGATGTGACTATTTCACCTGATCAGTTAGAGGACTTCGAAGTAGAACCCGAGGCGGTTGGGAACCGCAAGCCAATTCGTATTGTGGGGCATGATACGAAGCAACTTCGAAGGAAGGCGGTGAAGCTAGTCAAGGTTCAGTGGGGCGAGAACGAGAATGATTGTACGTGGGAGACAGAGGAGAGCATTAGGAAGGCTTATCCAGAACTCTTTGCATGGTAAGATTTACTTTGCGATTTAGTTTTCCGCATGCTAGGATAGACTTGCTTTGCTTGTTTGCATGTTTGATTGTTGTTTTATGATTGATAGGCATGCGGGAACCTTCGTGTATGTTTGGATTAGGGAATTTCGGGGGCGAAATTTCTTAAGGGGGGAAGAGTGTAATGACCCGTATTCTACACATCATAGGATCATAGAATATTTATTTCTTTCCCATGTGAAGTCGTATGGTCATGTAACTTTGGGAAACATCTATTAGAGTCATTTCCCATGTCCATGATTTTTGTCGATTTTTTTAAATGACCATTTTGCCCCTAGTTGGTACTGTTTTGGCCATAACTTTTGATTGGAAAGGAATTTTGACCTAAAACCACTTCCATTAGATTCGTTTGATGGTTTCTCTTTCCGTAGAGTGGTCACATTAGCCAAACGGACTTACCGTTTGGGAGATATGGCTGAAACAAGGTTTGGAGGGTGAAAAACTGCTTAACCGGGCCAAATCGGGTGATTAGCAAGTAGGCCCATAACCCATTTCGGGATTAGGGTTGTGGGAGGGCTGAAATGAGATGGAGAATCATTTCATTTCAGTTTTCTAGCCTCCACTTATCACCAAAGATCCCTAAAAATGGTCTCTAACCTCTAAATCACCTCCAAATCATCTTTTGGTCAAGGATTAAGCTTAGCAACCCCTAATCAAGGAAGATCTTCACCAAATCAACATAGGAGCTGCTGTTGGCATTGAGATTCACATCAAATCAGAGAGTTATTTCAGATCTTAGTTTATTTTGTGGCTAAGGTGAGTGATTTGCATAGTTTTACACTAATTATGGCTAATTAGGGGTGATTAGTGCTAATTAGCGAATTCAAGCATGATAAAATTCGGGAAAAATGTTCATAAATCCCTAAATGATGTTTTAGACCTCTGATATGAATTTGGGTTAATTTGGTTAAGTTTTGCTAATCCTATTATTAGTTTCACCTAAACATGCTTAAGGGGAAATATGGGATTTTGGGTATGTTTGATCCATTTTAACCTATGAAATTGATGTGAATGATGTTTGTGGTTGATTATGCATGTTGCTATGACTGTATGAAATGCTTTGTGATTGATTTCAATAGTTAGAATGGTCGAAAACGTCGTCGAATGGCGTAAACACTTGCTGGAATAGTTTCAGAAAACAGTGCAGAGTTCGGATCAGATCGGATAAGGGGGCTCGGATCGGATAAGGGGGCTCGGATCGGATATGTGGAACTGAGCAAAGGATCTGATCGGATCGGAACCCAACACTTGGAAAAGTGGCAAAAAGGAAGGCCACGCTAGCTGAACTGGGATCGGATCGGATAGAGGAAGACGGATCGGATCGAAGAGGACGGATCGGATCGGAAACACAAAGGCGAATTAGAGCAGGAGCAAGAAAGCGGATCGGATAGGAGCATATGAAGGGGGGCATGAAGACGGATCGAAAGCACGAACCAAGAAGGACCCGACCCGACCCGAAAGGAAGTATCGACCCGACCCGAAGAAGAAGAAGCAGCTGACTCGAACCCAGAGGAATGCCGACCCGAACCGCATCAGAAGATGAGTGCCGACCCGAACCGCACCAGAAGGGGGAACCCGACCCGAACCGATGGCTTGATGAAGAATCCGACCCGACCCAGTATTGACCAATAACCCGAGATGCAAAGGTAGTCCAATAGGAGAAGTTAGAGCTCAGGATCCCGGAACCAGTTGGGAACCAACGAGTTCACTTCATGGTTGGACTTTGCTGCGGGACGTGTGCTAAGGAGTTGTCGACGTTCATAACTTCGATTCACCACTAAAAAGGAATGATGGGCTACTTATCAGTGCAGTAGGGTCATTACGACCTGAGGGGCAAGGTGATGGTAGCAAGACTACGTTATCAGTGCAGTAGGGTCATTATGACCTGAGGGGCAAGGTGATGCGTAGTAAGACGATGAGCCAGCGCAGATGGGGTGAATAACTCCATGGGGCAAGTGGACATAGTAAGGATTGGTAAGGCTATGAGCCAGCGCAGATGGGGTGAATAACTCCATGGGGCAAGTGGACATAGCGAGGAATTAGTGGCTACGTTATCAGTGCAGTGAAGCCATTTATGACTTCATGGGGCAAAGTGATCGTAGCAAGGAATGTTGGGTGATCGAATTGGTGAACATCGTATGCTTTATGCACTGAGTGAGAGATGTGAGGATGGATGCTATGTTTGATTGTTTGCCATCCCTATGACATGCACACCTCCCCCACCTCCGTATCTTTACACTGTTTGATATGATACCTTAGAGTGTTGTACAGTATGTAGTGCTAACTCTTTGGTTGCAGGTCCAGGTTCAGGTATGTTTTAATCTACCTGTTATTATCCACTTTAGATGCTTATCGCTCATACCTGGCTTTATGTCTGACCCAGAGTTTTATGTCTCCTCTTATTACTCTGGGTGCTCACACGAGCAGACTAGAGACAGGTTAGCTGGTGATGCGCGAGTAGCTGATTCGGAGGCGGGCAGGAGGCTTCCACGTATTATATATATTCACATTCTCCCTGTGTCGTTGGTGGTCGCTACTTGGGCATTAGTAGTGTACCTCATTTATCTTACTTTGCTTTGAGACAGTTGAAAAGTTGTAATAAGCTGTATTTTGGATTTCCACTGCTATGATGTTTAGTTCTGATTTTCAGCTTATGCACTGTCTCTCCTGTTTTATGTCAAGTATGTTACTACTATATTTTATTCTGTGCGCTGTGAGACATTCTACAGGTTCTTTGTATGTTCATTCCCTTCTTCCTTTTTCCCTTCTGACGACCCGTTCCGTGCTAACTGGACATGTGTACGGCGCACCTTTGGAGTAAATGTCGGTTGGTGCGGGGCGGGCCGTCACAACAGAACATAGCAACATCAAATTCAAAGTACAGTAATAAATCTTCGATCCAAGAAAAACCAAATCCTAACGATTTCTGAGATAGCCAGCTCTAGTTGCATCCGCAACAATCTTGTTCAACCGCCTTATTTCGGCTTGCGCTTCCAGTGCATATTGAAGTCCACGTTGGCACATCGGGGGGTCTATCCATTGCATAAAATTACAACATTGAATATCATTGGGGTAATACCTATGGTCTTCGAAGGCAGGACATCGGAAGAATCAGCGTCTAGCATTTTTTTCAGTTTTGGCAACAACAACAACTGATTCATCTCCACAACAACAAATAGGGTAAGCTCCACTACGTAGCGTTGGACCGATTGGATGTAGGGGCTCGATTTCTTGTCCTTCGTATACGATTTGCTTACCAGGTCTTTGATTTGCTACAACTTCGCGCAATCGAGCATTCAAAGATTTTGTTCTCAACTTCACTGATTTAGACTGAACTTGTGCTCCTTCACCGAATTCCACCGTAGGCTTGTTGTGTTGTACACTATTCCTTGATCGTTCAAACTCTTCATAACAATTATTCATTGTTTCATCGTCAATCTCCAAGTTGTCCATAGCTTCAATACAAAACAAAACTTTAAGCAATTGAAATGAATTCAAAGTGTAATGAATTTTTGTTCTGTTAGAGATATAAACCTGGTGCATATTTATTGTTGCGTTTGAACACAAAGCAGGGCTAGATTTGTAAAAAGAGATGTTGCGATTCCCAACATAAACACAAAGTAGGTGATACCCATGATAAATTTTTGGTATTAATATATAATGCATCAACTTTATCAGTAACATAATTACTGGTACTGTATCAATGTATAGTGTATCACTGTTTTCACTGTATACTGTTTGACTGTTTCCACAATTCTTTTGACACAAAGTAGGGCGACCCTTTTTTTAACTCCTACACGTATTGAAATGGTAAATGCACCCGAGGACGACCCCTATTTTTAACTCCTACTCTCAAAAAATAGTGGCATGACTCCACCCTGCCATAAAACATGGCTGAACTATGGGAACTGTGCAAGACTTGACCAGTCAATGCGGAACGACCCATATTTTTTTAACTCGTTGTTGTATTGAATCATTTAATGCACCTAGGAACGACCCTTACGCATAGGTTACATAAGTGATAATAAGTAAAAATTATGATAAATTACACAAACGGTAGATTAGACAAACAATAGGTTCCATAAATAAAATCAGTCTACATAACCTAAACGTTACACAGCTATAGGGTTACATACTTCGTTCGAACTTCAGTGAAGGTTTTCAACTAAAATAAAGCATAAAGATAAAAGTGATACGACGCGTAACGATACAGTACATAGTACGCATAACATAAAATATTTAAATCCTAATTTAACCCACGTTGCAGGCGATAATTTGCATTACTTAGGTCGTTTACTTGATTTCGCAGCTTTCTTATTTCTTCCTCTAGTTCCAAAGCATACGTAATTGCTCGACGGGGAAAACGGTCATCTATCCACTGTCCAAACTCGCATCCGTTGCCATGTACTGGACAACTATAATATCGACGTCCAACGTCGTTTCCATGACGGACGACTAATTGCGGTGCTTCAAATCCACAAAAGCATACAATATTTGTGGATTGCACCTCGCCTTCTTCTACCGTGGCTCTAACACGAGGAATTACAAGGTTAGACCTGCGACCACGTTGTCGATTACGATTGTCATGCTGATGTCATATTTCCATTTCATGCATTCCTGCTTCAAGTTCTAATTGTCGCACCTCGTCATTATGTCTCTCTTCCATTTCGATATACCACTCTGTTGGTTCTCTGGGTGTGGACGGATTAGGGTTTGATGGTCCTGAGAGAAGGTCCGTGTAATTGTAAGAAGATGGATACGATATTGGCATTTTTCTTATTTGAGATATAATTTTCGGTCCGTATGGATCGGGTATTGCTGAAGCAATATTAGTTATATATAGGAGGAGATTTAGTTACCACTGCATAAGGATATTACTTCCCGTTTCCAAAAAACACGGAATGTGAAAACAAATTGACAACAGGTAATGTTTACGTTGGACTGCGCACTGTATACTGTGCACTTTTTACTGCATACTGTCCGCTGTATACTGTACACTGTTTCCTGTAGCTACGTTGGAAAATGCGTTCTTAACTTTAGAAAAAGAGTGACATGACCACACTCTGGTCTGAAAACTGTAGAAAAAGAGCGACAGGCCTACACACTAGGAAAAGAAATTGCCTGTATAAAAATATAACGGCAAACTGTTTGCCGTTATATTTTATAGTCGTGGCACCACAGCGGCTAATTAAACGATCGCAAGCCCTCCCTTTATATACCAACCTACCTCCTCCTTCTTCCACTCAACCAAACCACCTTCTCAAATTCATTTGTGACAACCAGAAAAATGACTTCGTCTGAACCCAAGCGTACCGGCAAAAAATCTGCAAGCTAGAAACCCATGTCCCAAGTGCACTCGTCATCATATGCCATGCAACGTCCAGGCCAACACCAGCAATCGTTTCGCCCAACTCACGAATACGGATACTCACCGTATTCAAACGAAGATGCCTCTTCCGTTCATCAAAGATCTGGAAAAGAAATTGTACTTGAAGGGAAGGTTTCCGAGCCACTACGGACGATTGGATCCAACCCTATTTGCCATTGTGGACAAGAGTCGGTCGTGGCTGTTGATGAGACCGAAACAAATGCTGGTCGTCGATTTTTCGGCTGTCAAGCCTACAACGACCACATGAATTATCCTGATGACATTGATTGTTGTTGCTTTAAGCAGTGGATTGACCCTCCCATGTGCAAACGTGGACGTCAGTATGCACTCGAAGCGCAAGCAGAAATAAGACGCTTGAGCAATATTAATGCCGGTAAGACTAGAGATGGTCCTTTCCCTAGGCCATGGTAGGTGTACGTGTTTGAATTTGATGCTTGTGTGCTCAGTTGTTGTAGTTTGTATGATTATGGTTTGGAATTTCCTTCTGTTGTACTAGTTGTCGTTGTTTCAGTTGTTATAATTGCTCAATTGTCGTAGTTGTTACAATTGTCAAGTCATGTAAGCTTATAAGTTATGTAAGGCACCTGGGAACGACCCATTTTTCTTAACTCTTTCATGAATTGAAATGGTAAAGCACCGGTGAGCAACCCCTATTTTTAAACTCCTACATATACATAAAATTGCCACTATGACAAAACAATTACGAATAATGTTTCCAAAGCCTGTTACAGTCAATGAAATGACATGACACTGAGGCATACGACAATATTACATACTGCAATATCATTGTGAAATTAATACGAGTCACGTATATGTAGAGTATACCCTTTCACATGCATGTATGACATGATTAGACCATTCACTGAGAAGAAAAAATAAAGACGCGTCTCCATCATTCGTTGTTGGGATTCCATTAAACGTATCCATCTTTCGCAGATTGCATTGAGTAGTCTCTTCCGAATTAAATGACAACAGTATATGAAATTAATAGTAACTGCCCACATTTATTGTGATGTGAAAAGTCATTGTAGGGAATCTAACGTAATATCACGAGATTAAAATTACATGCCAACATTTCATGTGATGGCACCATTTTTCGTGCTGCAATGATGTGACCGGTCATTGTACAGAATCTAACATAATATCACGAGAACTCTCTAATAGGTATTCAAGTCTGTTGAATTGTAACTGTTGGTCGTACATTGCCCTTATAAGTACTCCATATTTGATAATCCATCTCATACCTTCTACAGCTTCAAGCAGCACCGTTGCAAGCTCAAGTGAGAAAAATTATTTTCTTGTTTTCTTAAAGGTAACGTTTATTATCAACAAAATTCGTACTTCTAGTAACTCTACTTATTCTACTGATGCGTAGGTTACATGGACGATTCAGAAATAAGTGATGAACAAATGGGAAGGATTTATGATGAGTACGAACGAAACTTAGTGAACGATAACGAAGTTGGATTAGTTCATGATACACAAGTTGAAGAGGTGCCTGTCGCGATTCAACATCGAGCGGTTATAGCTCCACGTCCTTCTCCAGTAAATCAACGACCTAGTAATAGTGCTCAATCATTGAATTCTCCTACTCCAGATTTTTCGTCGAAGGATTTGCTGGCCCTCGTAAAATCCTATATTGAGGTTGAAAAGAGAGATGAGTTACTAATGCAAAGTGGAGGGGGTTTAACATATGAAGAAAGATGGGCAATTATCACGAGGCTATACAACAACCATCGTTCCCGGCCCACTAGACGAACATCGGTTGAAATCCAAATGGCTAATCGTCATTTTGCAGACGCTTGTGATCGGTACACAAAGATTATCGAAACTGTTGAAGACGAGAAAATATTTAAAACAAATCAAGCAACATATGATTCTCGTTACCTTTTCGAGTACGGTGAGGAGTTTATTGGTTACAAAGCGTATAAACTCCGTTACAGTTGGTTGACCCACTATGGAACTGGGTAGGCTTATGGTATTGTGATTTTATTGTTGTTTTACTGTCTATTTAATTTGATGTTTGTCCATAGAATATGGAGTTATCTGTAAACCTTGTTATGTTGGCATGCTATTTAAGAATTTTGCATTCCTACACGAGAAGAGGGCAATCTTGTTCAACATTAAATTCAAACGTTATTACATTCCAAACAACACTTACAGGAACTAGAACAACAGAACATACCGGCTCTACACTAAAACAGCATCTACACAGATATACAGTCGCTACACAGAACCAAATATAGTCTCTACACAGAAACATAACCAGAACATACACAAAATACATCGAAAGTACATAATAATGGTAGTCAACAAATATAGAACGCGTACTCAAACAATAGGAACATACAACTGACAACTGCGAACACGTAATACATCGAAAGTACATAATAGTGGTAGTGAATAAACACAGAATGTCTACTCAAACAACAGAGACATACAACTAGGAAAACGTAATAAATAAAAAGTACATACAACTGACAACTGCGAAAGTACATGAAAGTGGTAGTAAGTCACTCATCCGAGTCATCTGAAGGTGGATGTGTACGTATACGTGTGCGGCGCCGATGACGTCTCTCATCATCACCAACATCTGAAGGCTGACTGGACCCAGCACTAGACCTATGGTGGTAATACATCTGCAAGTCCTGAAATCTCTTGCGCTCTGCCTCAAGCTGGGCCTCTAAATGCGCCTGATGCTGTCGTGCCTCCTCTGCAACACGACGTAGCTCACCATCATAGTAATCTAGGCTACGCCTATGCTCTATATGGCCCGTATGCCTAATCCCCATCTGCATATCATACAGACCATGATATGATATCTGTGTAGGATCCGGGTAATCGTGATGGGACGGAGGATGAAACACGTCAACGTAACGATCTGGTCCAATGGTGGGCACTGCCATGGCCCATCTAAAACGACTGGCGGCTGCCCCATGATCAGCTGCACGAAAACTCTGGCTGGGCTGGGTAATATCCTCGACAACAGGTGGACGTATGCCGTGTCGTATAGCAGATGGCCCTACTAAATCAATCGATGCTGCATGTGTAATCGTGTCAGAGGACCCGGTGAAAATCTATGCCAGAAGGTAAGGTAACACTCCCCGGTAATAACGAAGCTCTCGGCCGTCCACCAGCCTGCTGCCCTAGCTATATCTAGCTGCTCCGTCGGGTAAATCATACACCGATAAGCATGTGGGTGTGGATCATCTGGAATAGCATCGAAGTCATACAACTGTCTCCAGCACCTCTCACCAAGATACCAATAAGCACCTACCTCCACGGGATAAGATATAAGTGGAAATCTCCGTTCGGCAAGAATCCTAGCAATCTGTATGATCTCAATACCGATGGATGTACTCTGCTCAAATGGATGCCATATAATCTGATCCCTATACATCCTCAGCTCGATCTGGTTGTGGGAAACTAGATACACATGGCGTGACTCATTATCCCTGGACCCCCGGTTGTCCGCAGTCCAAAAGGATATAAGGGGAAAAAGGTCGATGGGTCTGCAGTACGGGTGACAAAACGAAAGTTCCTAGAGTACTCAAAGTACCAATACTGTAACAACTCCCAGAATCCAAAAAAAGAAACCTGAGAATCAGAGATGGTGCACTGCATGCCGAGACATCTGTATAGGTATGCAAGGATAGGTGTGCCCCAATCATATAAAATCGCCCCATCGGCTATTAACTCGCCGCGACATCAAGAAACCCCACAGGCAAACTACTGCTCGAAGAACTAAAGAACAGGTTACCCATAAGGTATAACACAAATAATCAAGCAAGCTCCAAGTCGTCATCAACAGAGTACTGACCGAGTAAGCTGTCCATGGCCGCACAGATGGCGCTCACTCTAATAGCGCCTTCTGCCTGATACGATGCAGCAGAAACATCAAAATGAGGCAGTAGATCCTGAACAAGTGCACGATCACGCCATCGACCATCGTCATAAGGCAGTGGGGGATAAGCACATACTCCAATGCTAATACCAGTAAGCATGGAGAAATCAAGCAGTGTAAGTCCTAACTCACCACAAGGAAAGTGAAATGTGTGGGTGGTTTTGTACCATCGTAGAGCAATGGCCGCACACAATTGGACATCGGCATTTATAACATGGTTTATTCCTAAAATTGTAAAGCGCACAATAATATAAAATATGACTAATAAATTATCCACTTGTTTCATTAAAAGGTCTTTAATACTACCTAGAAAAAATTGAAATCCAAGAGCATGTAACAGTCCTACGACCCCCTCCTTACCCGCCAAGTGTGCGTGATAATATCTAAGTGTGGTCACTAACGAACCACGTGAACGTATATTTCGCGACTGTCAACGGTTCAACAAAATGTTATACTATCTACCCAATATCTAATACTCAAAGAATACTATTTAAATAATACTAAAAATACTTACAGCCAAACTCGACGGCGTGCTAACGTGTACTTCGTCTTCTGGAAGAATGCGAAAGTTGGATAGGAAAGGAAGCTTCGCGGCGCTGAGGTTCATATCCAGAAAACTATCGAGATCGGCCTGTCTAGCGGAAACCGATCCCACACTCCTACGCGCCCTGCCTGCTCGTCCGCCTCTACGCTCGCCACGTCCACGATGGCCACCTTCCTCGTGCGCCCCTACTTCTTCGTTCTCCATGTTTTCAGCGGCTGCAAGCAAGTCTTCTATTCCGAGCGCTGGTTGTTCCCCACTACCCCCTGCACCACTCCCGCCTACGCCACTTCCCCCGGTGCCACCATCGTCGCCGTGCATGAATTTTTTGGCGAAATTTTTAAGTAATCTGGCCATATTTTCGAACGAATATGTCAAATATGGTAGTTAATTTGGTTCAAAGCTGACGGATTGGTGGAAAAAAATTGGTAAAAAATGGGGATGAGGTTTGATTTTCGGGTTTGAAATGTGGAGAAGGAGAATGAAGAAGAGGGGTGGCGGCGGGGGGGTTTTCTGGGTTTGGGTTATAACGACAAACACTTTGCCCTTATAACATTATAACAGCAAAGTGTTTGTCGTTATAATGTTACAATGGCAAAGTGTTTGCCGTTGTAACCTTATAACGGCAAACACTTTGCCGTTGTAACCCCCCTTACCTGACCCATGGCCGGTTCCTTCTTCTGGTTGCTCCGCTCGTTGGACCAGTTTCAAAACAAGAGAGAGAATAACTGAACAGAACGGATGGTTGGTTATGGTCTTAGACAATCTATAAGAACTCAGAGAGAAAAAAATAACAATAAGGAATTCAATTGACTTAACAAAATTTGCATCAACAAACTTGGATAATGAGCTCTTCTGCTTGAGATCTACTTTAATCCTGAAAGTTTGAGAAATGTTATAATATCTTAACCAAATTTTTCAAAACATTGTGACATAGTAAATCAGTTCTGGATCTATCTCAAATTGGTTTGCATTTAAAAAAACGAAGAAGATAAAAAATTCTGTAGTTTTAGATCTTTACCTAAATAAACCACAATTGTTTCATTTCTTGTTAATCCGCCAACTCGTGTTGGTTCACCTCCGAACCACACCTGTTATCGAACACTGAATGAAACGGAAGCAGCGATCACAATTGATGGATCTGAGCCTCTTTTGCATGTCCATACACTCTATCAAATGCGTACATCGATTAGCCTACCATAAACACAAATCAATCACCATCACCCCATGTTGAAGTAGCACTAGTTTCTCCCTTCGAAGGTAGCCATCATGGATGGAGTCGACCAAAACGAATCTGTGAAGTACACAGATTTGCATTGTAGTACCTTGGCGAGGCTAAGGCGAACCCCTCCGGCAGAGGCATGCAACATAGATCGACATCGTAATATTCAGTTGTTTGATTTTCCATTTTTTATTTGATCTGAATGTTGGGATGAAAGAGAGCAACCATGTTTTCATCACCCAACCCTAAAGAGCAGACATGTGAAGTAAAAGAAAGCGCAATTTTTTTTTTGATTACGAAAGATTAAGCGGGGAAGCGGAGCGAATAATGAAATTGATATCAGATAAACGACAGGTATATCTGCTCGCCGATGGCAGTAGCACGATGAATTCGAGATCTCGGCAGTATGCGAATTTCAACAAATCGACATTTTTGAAGTAGCGGCGCTGGTTTGTTGAGGTGGAACTTTATTTGAGGGGAGGAAGAGGATCAATTTTGATATGCAGAAGAGGATTGATTTAGCAAAGGGGATATGAAGAGTCTCGCGTGAGGGAGGCAAAATATAGCATGTGAATTAATTTGGAGCCAATTTTTTCACTATTCCCGCCTCAGTTTTCAGAAACTTACCATCATTTTTTTCTGGATCATAGAACAAAGTTTATAAAAGTGAATATTTATATTAAATATGACATATTTCTTGAAAACAAATTTTGCTAAAGTACTAACTGTTACTTCTTATTTATTATTACTTTTTATTTCCAAGTTATAATTGAATATTAATTATTAAAAGTTGATTATCATGTATATATTATGAATTATTACTTATTTAATACTAACTATTACAAACTAATTACTATTGATTATTTATTAATTGTTATAAATTTGTAAGGTTTCACTAGAAATAAATTATTAATTATTCTGAGTTTAAATAATTAAATATTAAGTATTAATTATAGAATATTAGTTTACTACAACTGGCACAGAACAAAAGTTGTAACAAACATCTATTACAAGTGTGAAATGATGAAATTGTTGAAAATAAGTTTATTACAACTCCCTGACAAAAACAGTTGTAAAAAACCTTTAATACAACTGCCATTTTTTGACAGTTGTAATAGGGTATTTTGTTGTAGTGATATAAACACATACATACAACCATATATATATATATATAATTGTTCCGAACGTTAAAACTCCAAACGATTATAACTTTTGTGTTTGAACTCCGATCGAAAATATTATACATTAAATTTAATCAATGGAATAAATTTCGTGGCCAAATTCCAACATTTATAAAATTTTCATGTTTCATTCTTATTTAAATTTATTAATTAATTAGTTCATTAATGCATGGTGTCACAAGAATACTAAAATGCATTTCTTCAACTAAATAGCTAGTTAAATGTACATAGAAGTAATTTATCAAAACATTGGTTTTTATATCATAGAGTAATTAGGATAAATTAGATCTACCTTTTATTTAGACTGCTTCCTCAAACTTCAAGTTTAAGTTATATTTGATCGATAACATATTCTCTTACTTTGTAGGTGTTATATGCAACATTAAGAAGCATGCAAACTCACCTAATTGAAGAAAATACAATCATAATACACAAGAATAATATAATGCACATATATTATAAGGTAACATCAATGAAACAAATAAACCATGAATCATAAGGTGTAATTCCAGTTACATCAAATAGATCAAGTATTAACAACAAAGTAAAAATAAGTAAACTTTACTATATGCGAATGAAGCACGGATGCCAATTTAAGGTTGTTTACCCATTGACAACAAAATAAATAATACAATAACATAAAAAATACCAATTATAAATATCAGTATATTTTATCACTTTTTCATGACTTATATAAAAGGAAAAATGAAATAAAACATAAGCTTATGATGGGAACATTAATTTCTTTAAAGCAACGGTCGAAAAAAATGGCTTCCTCTCTTTGGCTTGCGATTTTCGATTTTCTTTGCTCCTTCTAGCCCTTGCTTTCTCGTTCTCTTCTTTTCTCTTCTTTTATTTTCTCGAATCTCTAGAAGCCTAGCTACATCTCGACAGATTCTTCTTGCCATAATTTTGATGTCGGCTTTGAATTCTAACATTGAGGAATTTGTAATTCGTGGATGTTTCCTTCAGCCATGCCCTAATTTCGATGCTATAGCGTGCTGGCTTTTGGCAATAGCCAAAGCACCGATGTCGCCTACTATTGTTGGGTCGTCTAAGATTGGGATCCGTGTGTTCTCCCTTAGGTCTTTTGCTGAGATTTTGAGATTTCGTCGGAGCAGGTGATAAAACTCTCCCCACGCGGGAGTATGGTTTGTTCGTCGGCAAAGGCGGGTTTGGGGGAGGTGAGTAGTGCGTCTGTTGACAGGGCAAGGCAGAATTTCACCACTTGCTTTGTGCCTAAGTTAAGTATCAAGAGTTCGTTTGCTTTGCCCATTTCAGCTGTGCACGGTTCTGCAGTGGGCTCTATTGTATGTGGAGGGGTATCCGGCCATGATTTCGCGCAGGTGGTTGGCTATACCGAAGTTGGTGAAGGGGAGTTAACCACCCTTTCCATCACTAATCGAAGTGATGTTCGATGTATTGGCCATTTGCTGAGAGGAGTGGTAGGTAAGCTACGACTCGAGGATGGCGACATCGTGCACGTCGTTCATTGTCAATCAGCTAGGCTGCTACTCCTATTGCTTCTTGTTTGACAACTCTTTTGGAAGTGCCACCATTAGTAAGCAAGCAGGCTCGTCCTACAATTGTGCTTTCCAATGCCTTTGTTGTGTTATAAGATTATTTTTTCTCCAATTCGTTTGGCTTTGCATATTTGTCGGATGCTTGTGAGGAAGATGTGGTGAAGTTGGGTGTTGTGAGGTGTTCGGCGAGAGATGACATTGATTCAGATTGTTTGGACAAGGATGCTGCAGTTCTTCCAGTTGTTGGGGGGTAAATTCTTTTCTGTAACTGGTTCTCCTTGGCTCCGGGGTGGTCGATATCGTCAATGGCGCAGATCAAATGTTGTCGTTCATCGTCCGCAGCCAGAAACTATGTCTTTAGGCATGGCAACGGTGAATAGTACGCAGTTCGAATTTGGCGCTGCAGTTTCTGTTGGTTCGGAGGTAATGACTGGTTGTGAGTCTCTCTGCTATTCTTTAGTTGCTTATATTTTACACCAGTTAGGTGCTCAGGTGCAGTTTTTCCCTTTCCCTCTTTGCTCTGTTGTTTTATTTTCGCCCTCTGTTGTTCGATCAAGGATGTTGTGTGGTGTGTGTTGTGATGCCATGAGCCTTATCACACGTTTGTGTGAGCTCCCTGACACTGCTATTCCTTCATTGGAAGTAGTTGTGTCAGGACATGTGTGTGTTGACTATGTTGTGCTTGTTGTTGTCGATCGGCTTACTTGTTTGACACCTTCTTTTTGGTGCCTAGTTTATGTTGCGCATAGGTTTTGCCCACTATACGTGGTAGATCTGTTCTATATTCTTATTTCGGGCTCGTATATTTGTCGGTTTCAGCCTCTATGTTATGTCTTCTCTTTAGGCTCAGGCCCTTTTCTGTTTGGGTGGGCTTTTGGTCGGTTTTTGTGGCTTGCTGGGCTTGCTATGGTCCTCTCTGTGTCCTTTTTCTGGGATCTTTTGGTTGTTTATCATCCGGTTTCCATGACTGGATGACTTTGGTTCTTTTTTTCGATTGCGGACCCGTTTCTTTTGTGCTAGTTTGTAGGCTGGTTTTTCCTTCGAGTCATTGCGAGGCCTTTACTATGTCGTTAGTGACTCGTTTGCTTTTGCTCCGTCTTGTGGTTTTAGTGATTACTTTCGACAGCCTTTCGGGGTTGAGTCTTCTTAGGAAGGGTGGCCCCTCTGCCGTAGGCATATAGCGGACACTTTTGTGGTCTACTATACAGGTTACTAGGGAGGTGGCCTCCCATTTTTGACCTTACCTTCCGGTGGTTTCAGGTGTTCCTCTCCGCAAACTTTACCTGTAGTGCGGGTCTTTCAATCTGATAACAGGGTTGGCTTTAACAAAGTTCACACAACAAGTGGTGTTATCTTCGATGAGTGACTCCACATTTTTCTTTGACCTTCCTGTTTTTGTGGCTCCGTTGTCTACCCTTGTTTCTCCTAATCCGTCTGTTTTTCTTCTTCTGTCATGTCTCCTTTTCTTAGTAAGGACGAGATAACTATCATTAATGATCGACTAACTTGGCTTACTAAGAATTCATACCCTTCGATCTATTTCTAAGGCCTTTAGTATTCCCAAATAGGGAGGTGGTGAGTCTTTGGGGTTTTCTGGTTATTGTGAGGCTTCTACGCATTCGATTGCGTGCTCTTTTCGCCGTCTCCAGCGAGCGGCTCCTCGCACTTCCCGTACCATTCGCACACGCTCTATAGCAACGTCTGAGCATATTGTTAGATCTACTCATCGTGCACTTTATCTCATCTGATTGGCGTGGGTGCTGTTGTTCTTCCTTTATATTGGGATGTGGTCTCTATTTTCTGGGTTTCGGTCTTCTTCCTCTTTTTTCTTGATGGTGGATTTCCTCTTCTGGAATGTCTATGGTATAGGCAATGATGCGTTGGTGGCTAGACTCATGCGCATTGTTAAGAAGCACTCTATCTACTTGGTGGCACTTCTGGAACCTTTAGTGGGCCAAGAGGCGATCACCAAGCTGGTTTTATCTCTTGTATTTGGCGGTGCCTTAGCTAAAGTTTCAAATAAGATTTGGATTCTTTGGTCCAAAGCCATTGTTGTTCAACCTATTTTCGATGCTGAACAGCTACTCTCGTAGCATGTTCTTTTCCCTCTTTCTCCTCCTCCTTTCTATTCTCTGCGGTTTACGTTAAGTGCGATGGAAGCGAGTGTCTGGCCCTTTAGTTCGACATCATCGCTCTCTCGGACTTGGGTTTTTTGGCGATGGTTGTGGGAGGCGACTTTAAAGTAGTCGCCTCACAGGATGAGAAACGGGGTTGGAATGCCATTAACCGTGGAGCGGTGGAGGATTTCAATGACTTCATCGTCAGCACTGGTCTCTCAAAAGTTTTTTGTCGACTCAGCTTTTACTTGATGTAATATCCAGGACGGGCCAAACCGAATTCTATCTAGGCTTGACAGAGTTTTTGGATTGGAAGGTTGGTTTACCCTTCCTTTTATATTCTCTACCTCTCAATTACATCGCACATGCTCAGATCATTCCCCAATGATTCTGCGATGTACTCCTTTCTCCCTCTCTTCTCCTTCTTCCTTCCGGTTCTGGAGTATATGGCGTTCTCACCACACTTTCCACGGAGTGGTCGCAGATTCCTAGAACTCCCCTGCTCTTGGTTCTCCTTATGTGGTGTTTTCTCGTAAGCTGAAGCATCTTAAGGCTTGCCTTAAAGCGTGGAATGTTCTAGTTTTCAAGAATATCTTTGATCAAGTACGGGCGGCTAAAGAAATTCTTGTTCTTACTGAGTCGTCTTTTGACGAGGACCCTTCTTCAGCTAACAAGGAGGCGTGGGCGCTTGCCCAATGGCCTTCTCGTTGGAGCTTCGTATTGAACATGACTATCCTCGTCAAAAGGCGAGGATCAAGTGGATTGTTGAAGGCGATACGAACTCCAAATTTTTTTCATTCCTCCATCCGTAAGAAGAATAGTCTTCTTACGATCCATTAGATTCAGCATCCTGGCCTTTCTTTGGCTTCCTCGCCTTGTGAAGTTAAAGATACTATCATATACCATTTTTAAGCCTTTCTTGGCATTCAGTCGGTGTCGATCTCTGACCCGACCCTCCTCGCTTTCATTCCTCGGTTGGTCCTTCCGACAGAGACCTCAAACCTTGCCACACCTCCTTCCTCGAAGGAAATTCGCACTTGTATTTTTGCTCGTAGTAAGGACAGTCCGAGTGGGCCAGACGGTTTCAATGGGGACTTTTGTAGGAGTGTCTGGCCGATTATCCAGATAGACTTCTATCTCGCATTTCAGTTCTTTTTCTTCGATGGAGATCTACCAGTGAGGTAGACTTCTACCAATTTGGTTCTTATTCCCAAGTGTGATAATCCTAGCACTTGCTCGGATTTTCCCCCGATCAGCTTGTGTAACTTCTATAACAAGGTTATATCGAAGGTCCTGGCTTCTCGACTAGCACCGTCTCTTGAGTGTATCATCTTTTCTTATCAAACTGGGTTTGTAAAAGGACGTTGATTACTAATAACGTGCTTTTAGCCAAGGAGCTGGTTTCTCAGAGCGATCAAATTCTAATGTGGTCGTTAAGCTTGATATGGAAAAGGATTACGATCACATGTCTTGGTTCTTCGTCATCAAGGTGCTGAGGGCATTCGGTTTCCCGGAATCCCTCATGGATATTATCTGACGTCTGGTCTCTAACTGTAGGTTTTTCGTTCTCATCAAGGGATCAACCAATAGTTTCTTCAAGGCGAGCAGGGGTCTGCGTCAGGGAGACCCTCGTTCCCCTTCTCGTTTTGTGATGGCTGCCGAGGCTTTCGTTCGTGGTATTCATTCACTGACGATAACTAGGAAAATCCACAGATTTGGCATTCCTAGAGGCTGCCCAATTATTTCTTCTTTATCCTTCACTGACGACATCATCATTTTCATAAATGGTAGTTGTCATTCGATCCACCGGCTGGTTAGCCTTATTCGGCAGTATGAGAGTAGCTCGGGGCAATTAGTTAATTCCAACAAGAGTTGCTTTGTCCTCGCAAAAGATTTGTCCGCGATTAGATCTTCCCGGATTCAGACCTTCACCGGATTTAGGGCTACCTCTCTTCCTTTACCTTATCTCAGTATTGCCCTGTACCGAGGTAGGAATCTTAACGCCATTTTCGATCCCCTAACTGACAATGTCAAAGGGAAGATCATTCGGTGGAATGCGTCCTTCTTTCTCAAGCAAGCAGACTAGTTCTTATACAATCGGTGTTAGACTCTATGGGATCACATGTTTTTGCAGCCATGACTCCCACCTGCTCCTTCTTCCACTCTTATCGTTCGTTGGCATCGTCCTTTTATGGGGTACCAAGGACAAGTGCGCTACGACATCATTGGATTTCGTGGAGCACAATTTGTCGTCCCAAAGCTGAGGGCGGCTTGCGCCTCCGTAACCATACGAAAGTTTGCACAACCTTTGCTTGCAAGTTATGGGCGAGATTTAGAGCGAATGATTCCCTTCGGGAAACATTCCTCCATGCCAAGTACCATAGACTTTCAGGCGCGAATTTCACCAATATCCCGTCCTACGCTAGTGAGACATTGAAATAGATGCAATCCATTAAGGCTTTATTAGATTCACATGGGGGTGGAACTGATTGGGACGGTAGTACCTTCTTACTTAATGCGGGTTGGAACTCGGCTAGGTCTCCTATAACAACCCGAAATTTTAACAGTAAATAGTTAATCAATTAGAAGCTAAAAAATATGAATTTCTGCAAATGATAAAATTCGACCATTAAACTTTAAAACCATGCGTTCGTTTCAGAATTCTGGTCAACTTTCATGTTTGGAGTTTCGCGAACAGAGTCTGTACGAAAAAGTTACGGATGAAATACGAAAAACAGACGAAAATAAATAAACAAAATAATTAATATATAATACCTTTTATAACTAGCCCTCATTGGGAAAATTGGCCGCAGGGCGGTCGACACCCTCCTAGGTAGCGATCGACCGCTTCGGGCCTGTAGTGCCCAATGACGGCTAGGTATAGAGAGGCATTTTGGTTATATTTTATAAAACAAATGGACGGATAATAATTAAAATAGATCTAACGGTCCAAGGCTATTTCCACCCTTATAAATAGAGGGGTAAGACCTCATTCTTTTCCATCCAAATATGTAGAGCCAGCGAAGCTCTGCCATTTTCCTCCTTCTACAAACCTAATTTCTTCAATTATAAATATATTTATACAAACAAATCAAATGTGAATATAATTGAGAGGATTAATAGATTCAATGGAGAAGAATGCAAATTGACACTCAACAATAGATTCTTCCCTCTCTTTCTATTTTCTTACATTTCTACAAATCTGAAATTTCCCTTTTTTAGATAAATTGTAGATTTATAGAAATTTGGAAATTTGTAGGCCTAAAAGGTTCAAACGGTTGAATTTGGAAGCTATAAGATGAGTGGGAAATTTATATATACATTTATAATAATGTATTTATTTTGTTTGCAATAGATTCAATTTTTATGCCTATGCCTATCAGATCTGGTAAATAAATTGTGATAATTGGATTGACACCCATCATATCTAGTTAAAAAAGTGTTAAAAGTTGTGAATTGTACATTGTGTCCATGCATAAAGTGAATTGTAGGATTTCTTAAACTTGACCACACCTATTTCTACAGTTGTATCATGAAATATATTGTAATTATGTTATAGAATGTATTGCGGACATTGCATAATATTGTAGATCTGGAAATCATTCCCATTAAACACAAATTAGATGTAGTTGCACTCCAGATCTTTAGTTCAGTATTGAAAATTAAAATATGTGAATTTGGGTAAAAAGATGAAATTGGTAAATTATGTGAATTTGGAAAGATATGATTGTTCAATTATGTGATTGTAATCATACCTATTTGTATTTAATATTGTTGGGTTTTGGCCTAATTATTGTAAATATGTCATTTTCTTATTTTTGGACAAAAAGATGTCATTTTGAATTCATAAGAGGTATGGCAAAAAGATCTAAAAAGGAAAAGTGGTGCAAACGTACGTATAAATATAGAAATAAATATTTGTGCATAGTTTGCATTGACTATTCTAAAAATATATATAAACATATATATTTCTTATGAATTTGAATTGTGTCTGTTCCACAAATTTGGCATAAGTTATAATAACTACCGCTAACGGTCTTTTTGGAAGATTGGAAACTTTAGGGAAAGATTAAATGGAAAAAGGAATGTTTGGTTATTGATTCAACCAAATCATTAAAATAAAAATTAATAATAATAAAAGGCAACTACGTTGACTGTACGAAAACATAAAATAAAAATATATACATATTATCCGTCCAAATCAGCGTAAAACGAAAAAAGATACATATAGTATTGAAGGTTTGAAATGTTTAAATGGTATTCATTTATGGAATCATATATGTAAATTGTATTCCATATTAAATGAATATATTTGTGGTGACCATTTATAGCAATCAATATGATTAATTGCTATAAATAGGACTGCAAATCATTAAATAACAATTGTAACCAATGTTGAAAGGGGAAAGTGAAAATGATAGTATATTGGTCACAATTCCTAAAATTTATTTTGGATAAATATTGTAAACCCCAATTAGGAAATTTGAATTATAATTGCATTTAGACATGAGGTTAAGCTCACTTGTGCTATAATCCTGCCCGGAACCGACCTGCAAATCCAGCAACCACAGGTAGTCAGCTTAATGTGAGGAGTCTAATGCATTAATATAAATGTACTAAGGCACGAGGTGAAGTTCAACTAGTGGTATAAGCCTGTCCGGAACCGACCGACAAATCCAGCATCCACAAGTAGTCAACTTAATGTGAGAGGCCCGGTGCATACACACATATATATATACAAGAAAAGTAGATATTAGTTGCTGTATATGGCGGCGTTTGTCAGTGAATTGTAACCATTAACATTTCTACGTTTTTCTTCCACACAATAAACGCGTCTACAAATGTACTTAGTAGACTAGCGCCTTTATTTATTTTTTAGTTCCCACGCGTTTTTCATTTCTGTAGTATCTGCTTTTCACTTCCCTCCCCTCGCTTGTTCCTCGTAACCCTAATTCTCTTCTTCTTAGCCCTAATTCTCACATGAATCCAAGTCCACCTCTACCTCTCTCTCTTCTCACTCTTCAATCTAATATGGGTTCAAATCATCGATAATCCCAGAAATTGAAATCGAAAAATCAGAGAAAGTGAAAGTGGTTCCGATGTTAGGTCTGGCGTTGTTTAACGCTGATAGAGTTGTCAAGTTTGCTTTTAACGTCGGAGAGAGTGAAAGTGGTTCCGATGTTAGGTCTGACGTTGTCGTTGTTTAATGCTGATAGAGTTGTCAAGTCTACAGCTATGGTTCCTTTTTCTAAAGCTCATGGCTTGTCCAAACGGTTTGCTGGCATTGCTCAGGTATTTCATCTTTTGTCCGGTAGGATTTGTTATTTTGGATCATGCATCTAACGTTTTTGTTTAATTACAATGTAAGTTGTTTAGTGGATTGATTGGATATTTGGTGATGAAAGATCAGCTTCAATTACTTTTGAGTAATCTGTACAGAAATATTATCATTATTTGTTTTTACTGTCATAAAATTACAATGAACTCACCTATTTGCTTGCACTTGAATTCAGTGGACTTTTATGTTTCAACATGGAGCTGGTTATTAATCGAAAGTTTGTATGTTTATGTTGTTTTATCTTATTCGTCAATCATACTTCCTGCCTAAAATGCACCAGCTAATCAAATGCTCATAAGTTAGGATCCATAGTTTCTCTATTTCAACTCCTCTGCAACCTTGTCAAGTTGTTCATTTGAATTTCACAGACTGGTGGATTGATTTGATATGAATAGCCAATATTCTCTCCCATACTTTATTCATTTCTAATGTTATCGTCTAATCTATCCACTAATTTATGAACACAATAACTAATGTGAAAGGCTGCAAACGGGCTAAAAATAAGCGGGCTATGGATCCATTCTTTACACCCCCCTTCTTATGTTACCTCATTAAGGATTAAATTTTGATGATCACATGTCCACTGATTATTGTATCATCATAGAAGTTAATTTTTGAATAGATATGTTAACAACGTTAAGCTACTAACCTTAACTTTAATAAACTTCGGGGATAACATGCTTTGATTTGTATTATTATTTAAGCATTCATATCTGTATAGGAAAATAAATTAAAAAGTTGTTCCTGTTTTGGTGTCAGTAATTTAACACAGTCAGCTTTCTTATGGGGATGTTTAGTATCTCCTGTAGTTGGAGGAGCATTCCTGGAGTACTATGGAGGTAAAGTGGTTATTGGATGGGTGTCATTCTTTGGTCAATGGCCATATTTAACTCCTTGGGCGGCTGGAACTTCTCTGCTTGCTTTAATTTTTATGAAAATTATCTCTTGATTCAAAGATGCATATACTTGTTAATTCTAATTTATATTTTTACTTTGTGATTCGCTTGAGCTGGTGATTTTTTCTTATGAAGATACAACCAGGGATTTTCTTGATACATTGACCTCTAGAAAATTTTCTTTGTGCACTCAAAACAAGTTGAGGTGCTATATATGCTTCTAGTAGAATACTATATAAATAATCCAATGGTTCAAACCTTAAAGCATAAGTTTCGAAGCCAATCAGCAACAAACGTTAGTAAGGAAAGTAAAACGAGATGGTGTAAAAACATATAATTAAGGAATCACGTTGTGCTCATTTATCCGACTTTATTAATCAGCAGTAAACATATAAATAGGGAATCACATTACGCTCATTTATCACACAGTGTAAAAACATATAAATAGGAAATCACATGTAATCAGCAGTAAATGTTATCGTTTTGCTCTTATATGACTTTATTATAGTCGGATAAGAGCAATAACAACAACTATCTTTTAACATTATGCTCATTTATCCGACCTTATTAACGTCGGATAAATGATTGACTATCATTGTGTAATCGGTGTTTCACTTGTATATATGCTGCCTACTAGTACCTTTTTCTCGTCAATGCCTCAACCAATCCAACACATCTAACTGTCTAACTCTATTTTATTTTCTTGATTTTAGGACATATAGCATGAACTGCGAATATATGGTAGTTGTCCTCTTATACTATACTTTGTTTCAACTGGATGGTTTGGATAAGAAAATGACATTTGAATCAGTGCCTTTGATGGAAGTATGATAACATTGTTTTTGTGCTAAAGTGTGAGAATCTTATCTTGGTTGGGTTCCTTCAGTCACAAGCAGCTGTCCGACATTGACGTGAATGCACAGGCATCAAAGCGCAGCTTAGCTTAATTGAGATGCTCAGAAGATACCATCTCCAGAAGAAGCTAGTTTAGATGTTCATATAGCATTGAAGTACTAGTTGATGAGCCGATGAAGGACTGGCCTGAGCATATGATAATGTGCAGTGGTATATTGATGGAGAGAGAGGCTAAGCTGCTTGTTACTACGACTAATTTGCTAATGATGTTGCGTGAATACCATGATGATGATGCTTAGTAGCTAGTGGGAAGGGAATCATTGAGTGTAAAAGAGGTTTCAAGCAATTGTAAGTTTCTCTTTTTCATTGTTTTTATATTATTTCTTCTTCATTTTGTATGGATTTTTCTATAACGGGTTTGTTAAATGATTACAGTAATCGATAGGTTAGAAGCAAATAAGAAAAATAAAGCATAAATTTCTATTCTTCCTCAAATATTATTCTATGTCAAATGATGGTGAAAAGCAACAATATAAATCAACTTGTGTCGACAATCCTTCGCTTATCCAATGAAAACCGAAATATTGAAGATCTTAGCATTATTATAAATAGGCAAACGATTGAGCTAGATCAGTATTTGAATGAGTGGGCAATTATTAATTTTGTTTTAACTTCAGTTAAACGTGACCTTTAATTGTCTAAAAGTGGTCGAGTTTTCTTATAATAAACAAGGTTAATGGTAAACCCAAATCTTGATGGATTTATATTCATGGGCGCTTATTTAAGATATGATAATCATTCTGGTGGACGCTTATCTAGATAGAAAGGAGTTGGACAATTAGTTGGATGCTAGAGAACATTTTAGAGGTCCCCTTTCCCTACTTTTAAAGTTGCATTCAAGCATTTTGTTGTTAATATGGCATGATTGTTTGATTAAATATTAGAAAAAACTTGTTTTAATGCAACATCCATTTTCCAAAGAGGGACGTAGGAAATGTCGAAAGGAAAAAACGTTATAGGAACCTTGTTCTTGATTTAATGTACTTGTTTTGGTTGGGTTGATGATCGTGTCATCTTTTTTTCCTTATTATGCAGAAATTAAATGAATCAGTAGAAGTTAGAAATGATGTGATACTATATTCACTGTCTAAAGAGGAGCTTTTGGATGTATTTTTTTTCCATTGGGCACTCAGCTCTCTTCCATATGGAATGCTTTTCTAAAATTTCACAGGTTCGAAATTTGCAGTCCCGGCTTACTTCTTACTGCATTGTCCCCTTTTAAACATGACTTTGTGCATTTTAATACAGTTAATCTTATGAACTTTTAATAAGTGTAGGGATCCTATAACAGTTGTGTAGTCACAGCTATATAGCATTTAAGCGCACCCATTGTTTTAAATTTAAAATATAGCTTGCTTCGAGTACCAACAGTAGTGCTTGATATTGCTGGGAGTGGTGAGAATGGATATTTCTTGAGAATAGCTTGTCAGAATAATTTGTCTAAGGTTGCTAACTACAGTTTGCTTGCAAAATACATATGCCTGTTGTAAACTTTCTGCAAGTAAATTGTGCAGAAAAAAATATTGGAAAACTTTAAGAACATCCTTCTATTATCCTCGCCTCAAGTAATATTTCCTACTGTATTTTTGTTTATAACTCTATTTTCCCCTCCAATTTTGATATAATATATACTATAGTTAATGGGGATTCAAGTGCTAAAGAGCTTGCATCAGTAGCTAAAGTCAATGGAGCATTCATGCTCATTACCCTGGAGAAGCTGTTACTGACCTGTGAAAGTCAACAGGAAAGTGAGATCATTTAGTGAATATCAGAATCTTTGTCTTGAACTAACCAACAAGCATCATAGAAGAGCTAAAAAAAGCTGCTGAAGTCGAGAAGGATGACACGAAATAGGTATTTTATATAGCTTTATTACCTGTTCTACATCAGTATTATGGTTGTTTGTTATTTCCTTATTCATGGATTATATCCGGTGGTTCAATAATTTTGAGGTAATGTACGTTCAAGGCAATAGAATATATATATATATATATGACATACTTAAAGTTTATGAAACTTGAATTTGGAATGCACACCAATTCGTGTATCAACGAGGACAACAGATATTTAAATATAATTTGGATCTATTTAAAAATAATTTCCAGTTATTTGTTTGAATAGCAAGATGACACACTAAAAATTTCTATCAAATCATATACCACTGAAGCATGCAGTTGATTGCATGCAAAGACTACACAGCAACTTTGAGGATGTGCTCGTTTACAATCTTAGCCCTTTTCACGTTTAATTGTACACATCGTTCTCATTTTCACTTGCCTATAAACTAAAATTAATACCTAAAAACTACATTTTTTTTTCTTCTTTACTTAAAATTCTTATTTCATGATAGAAGAATGTAATTTACTTTAGTGAATAACTTGGATTGATTTCTATTACCATTTTTTACTTTGGGTTACTGTTAATCCTCCCGATGGAAGTAAACCAATCGGCGGAATGTTTTCAATGTAGCATAGGCTTGGTTTGATCTGGTGAAAGTGTAAAGTCATGGAGCTAATGTTATCAAATGAGTTAAGTTGCTTCTTTATTCATGTAGGAGAAGTACATGGTAAGACAATTCAGTCATGTAGTTCATAGAAGTTATACAGATATTTGATGGTTTTGAAAACCCTGCAGCCTCCATTTTAAATTGTAAATTCTCCTACAAAGTATTTTCAGTTAGCAACATATATTGCAACTATGTTTCTAAGATCAAAGAATGGTCCTTGAATGAGAAACACTATAGTAATTTAGGAAGGTAATACTTTTCAGTTTTACAATTTTTTTATGTTTAATACATATTCTATGGAAAAAAAGAGTATGAAATTTAATTTTGAATTCATATATAAGTTATATTGATCAGTATAATTTTAATGAGATATAATTAAAATAAAGAAATTACGCATAAGGAATAATTTTGGAACATTACTTTAAATTCAAAAACCCATTTATTTTTTTAAATAAATGTTTCAAGAGGCTTATGCTTAACGAATTCAATATACGATGATGAAAATACGCTGGTTTGCTTGTTGTGATGTTGTATACTGGTATCATCTTATTAATTGCTGACTAGTGGTAAACGGAATTATCTCAAATGAAAAGTATAATCAAACAGAGAATCTATTGCTTGAAATGATAATTTAGGTGCAGCTTAAAGTTTGTGGTATAACATTAGCATTTGCTATGCTTGTAAATTTATATGGTTAGGTGTTTAACTTCATTAGTTTATACACACAAACATGTTTGCTGCAATAATTTATTCCAATTTTCAGTATACACACACTAACAAACTCACATTCATATAAAATATACGTGGGTATATTTGATAATGTCAGTGTCTGTCAAAGGATATTTTATTTCGTCTTACATCTAGAAGCAAAGTACTTGTGTAAATGGAAATACACATAAAATATAACTTAGTTTACAAAGTAGATATTAAATTAATTATGTATTTTTTTGGCAAGGCTAACCGGTTTTTTAAGTGATCCGTAACACTTTACTAGAAAAAAAGAAAAAGGTACAACACACACTGTTGATATACATCAAGTATGCCAACAACCAAATACATGTTCCACACTGGAAAACCCAATTACATTGCTTCAGTTCATCTAGTTACCACACTACATACAACATTTCCTACATTATGCCAAACAAAGGCACAAGAGAAACGAATACAGCAATTATCCATTATCAAACAGTGAATTCACCATTGCTCTAGCTTCGCTACGGGTAATGGGGGACTTACCCGTACTGCAACCAGCTGTAGACCCGGTGTAAAACCAAATTCCTTGCTCACCTGCATATCGTTATCGGTTATCGATATATTCACATCAAACCCACCAACTTTCAGCATTTCTTCAAATTCATTGACATCATTAATTATGATTTGCATTGCATCCTCATTCTCTTTTCCTTCATGTTCACTTGTATCCGTTTCATTGACACTGCCAAAATTGCCTATATCTTTACTTTGAGTTTTTGTGTGTACATCAACAGTTCCTTCATTGTTCTGCCCAAAGACATTAAGCCCATCATTATTCATAGCCTCTTTGGTTTTGTTATTTCTATCTTCATTATTAACCAAAGTATTATCATCATTCCCATTCAATTCACTCACCACAATAGCATCACATAGCTCACCTTCCTCCATATTCTTCCTCCTTTTGTTTCTATTACTACGAAATGAACATGAAGGAGCTCTCTCCAAATAAATTTTATTTAATTGATTATTCTTTACAACTTTGTTCTTTCTATACAACAAATAATTGGGTAGATGATTGTATATGACTGAGTGTGTTTGTATGCATATATACAAAGGAGTGCGTTTTTATGCATGAGTGGAACTGGGTATGCATGTGCATGTCTTCTAGAACATGGTGGGTTGAAAGTAGATGCCTATATGAGAGAGAAAGTATGTGGTAGCTATGCACATATATTCTAAACTAAAGTCTATACATAATTAAAAAAAACAGCAATAGTAGTAGATACATTGGGAGAAAGACACACAACATTAGCATAGATCTAAGTTTCTACTTATAATTTTTAATGCTAAAGTTACTAATTTGGCAATTTTGACATAATACATGAATTCATCAAGGATGGAAATCAGTACACCTTGTGAAGTATATTCTCAAGAGGCAAAACATTCGCCTTATCCTTACTAATGAATCATAGGTTAGTTTTGCTTAGTTTCTCCTTGTGTTACTTAAGTGGAAGTGCACACATCTGATTTTTTATTTTTTATGTTCACTTTCTTGTGGAGAAGTAGTGCAAATGTTTGTATGATTTCTGAACTACTTTTATTTAGCATCTTTTTCCTACATCCAAAAACAAATGAACGGATTTAGCTTCATCTGTTTCTGGTATAGTTCAGTGTCTCCCCCATAAAACATCCTCAACAAACAACAAATCTCATCACAGAATAGCTTTATCATTTACCTGAATCCATCATTTGACCCGAACCAGAATCCGCCTACCACCACCCTGAAACAAACTACACATCATGCAATTGCTTCACTGTTCATAACCACCAGCATCGCACTGTACCAGCCAAAAACCCACACCGATTCTAAAACCCCAATCCACCGAATTCTGAAACCGAATAAGAACAAGGAGATACCAATATTACTGCAGGGTTGATTTGATGATACCCGAAATCCAATTCTAAACTTTTAAGGGTGCACTCGGCGGTCCAAAATGGACCGTTACCGGATCCGACGCATCGGATGAGTCAGACCCGATAACCCAATGGCCAAAATTTGGGCATTGAAAGCCGACGCATCCAACGTGTCGGCTCCCGGCAACCAAATTTTGGCTCCTCCCCCTCTAAATTAATTAAATTAAAAAACAAAAATAAAATGATCCGCTTAAACCTGCAAACACATTCTTCGGTTAACTAAATGGTTTGTTAAAATACCCCGCTTTCACTTACCACAAACGCATCCTAAAGCGCAACTTGAACCCGAAAAGCTTGAGCGATTTTGATTTGCGTTCATGATTTTGATTGCGGTTGTGACATTTAGTGCATTTGCTTTTTGCGTCTGAGATTTTAACTTGGCTTGTAATGGACTTATAGAGACAGAGCAAGGGTGGTTTAGTAGAAAGCATAATTTATTTTGAAGTGTGTTTGACTTGGTAACAGGGTGTGATATTTTATATTGGGTGTGGTGCGTAAAGTTACTCCTTTTATTTCAGTCTGTTCTTTTTTCCTGTTAGTGCGGGTGTCATGTTTAGGTTAGTCCTAGATTAACTTTTTTTCCCTTGTTCCTTTTATATTATTTTTTATTTTTATTATTTTGGCGGCTTCAGTTTTTTTCTTTTGACTTAAAAAAACATTTTTTTTCTGTAATTTGCTTTACGGATTGTGATACGTGGTGTGATGAGTGCAGTTTAGTTGAGTGCATATGTTTTTGGCGTGTTTTGTTTTAGTTGACTGGATCTTCATTTCTTATAAATTAAGTGGACTTGGTTTTATGTATTCCTATTTTGATAAACCTCTTTCGCAGGATTTATGTGGTATCTGTAGAATTGGTGGTTTTAGTTTCTAACAATATGCATCACACTACCTTGGGATTCTCATAAAAAAACTGATATGTTGCTTTAATATTCCATTCTTTTTGCTTATTAATAGGTTGTTCTTTATGTTCATTCCTGGTTGGTTCCTAACATAATTATTATGAGAAATGTTCTATTCTTTTCTTATGTATAGAAAGGAGTATTCAATGTTGTTGTGAAAACTAGTATGCCAGTGGTGCAACTACTCTCATGGGAACTGGAAATCTAATGCCTACCAATATGGATAGCATATTGAATATAGGTTCTAAGCAAATCGTTACTCACAAGCCTATGATAGGAGAAACAACCGATAAACTGTGTAGATATGTTAGAAGTGTCATTACTGAAACGCTCATTCATCTTGGCTTTGGAGTGCACTAGAACGAGTGGTTCAATGTTGGTTCAGATCCAAGACTTATGTTTGAAAGGGAGAACCAGAAGTTGAGGTACAGTTTTCTTTACTGTTTCAAAGTAGTATCGAACATGATAGTTCACTTATTAGAATTCGGCATGTTTCAAAGTAGAGAAACGATTTACACTTTGTTTACGACAATTGTAACGACCCGGAAAATCTGAACCAATTTTAAAATTGGCTATTTTAGTGAATTTTAAATATTTAAAATAAATATTTTAAATAATAATGATGAAAAGTAAGTTTGAATCGACATTTGAAAATGAATATAATTAATTCTAATTATAAACAAGGCCTGAAATGGCGCGGTAGTTTCAAAAATTGAATTCAAACTTTGACTGACTGTACCTGGTGCAAAACAAAACGGATTTGAGTGAAACCAAAAATATTTAAATCTGTTAGTGAATACCTTTCTAAAGAATCTGAAGAATCGAAGTTTCATAGCGGAAAGCAAAAGATATGGCCAAATGAATTTTCAGAAAGGTCGCTATGGAAATTATATAGCCCGTGAAAATCGCCATTTTGCATACGACCTCGGAATTCGACGAAACCACTTTTGTTGGATTCGAGATGTCAAATTATTGCTAGGTTTCAAATTTCATAATTTTTGAAGCTAGTATGTGAGCGTGGCAAAGAAAATGTGTTTGGTCGATTTCTTTTAAATTGGATCGACCAGAAAGGGGCCATTTTTCAAACGGTCTCAGAATTCGACGAAACTAGTTTTGTTGGGACCGTATCGTCAAAACATAGCTAGATTTATTTTTTGGGAATTTTTAGAATCAGTATGTGTCCCCGGCAAATTGAAATGTATGTTCAAATTAAATATTGAATGTTTTATATTTCAATTTGAATGAAAACTGACTGAAACATTCGAATGGGCCTTCGAAACATATCCCATTGTGTTCGGAATGGGGGTAAAACGCTAGGGACGACAGTCGTTGGGTTTGGATTGGGGTTCGTGTGTGAAAGGGGTATTTTAGAGAATTTAAAAATTATAAAATAAAATAAAAAACCCTCATTGGCCCTCACTCCCTCTCTCTTCCCCGATGCCCTCTGAAACCCGACGGCGCCCCCCTTCTTTCCTTCTCTCCTCTTTTGCCGTCGCCACGGCCATCACCAGCGACCGCCACCACATCCCCTCGACGCGCCTCCTCCTCCTCTTCAAATCCGACCCAACCACCACCCTTCTCGTCACCTCCGCTGCCTGAATCGAGCCCTGAAAGTGAGCCACTTCCCAGCGTCGCTGCCGCCAGATCCGGCCACCATACATGACCGCACCACCATCAACAGCAGCGCCTCACTCCCCTCTTCCACGTCCTCACCTCCGATCATCCCAATATCGCTCAGATTTCGCGAAAGATCGAAACCCTTGTCTGAACCAACGATAAAGGTGATTCCTGTATATGATTTAAACACTTTAAAGTGTTGCAAACGTTGAAAAATCATATCTTTTTGGTTTCTTGACGAAATTCAGTGAAACAAGAGACATCGGGACCGTGAGGACGTCTTCTACATTTTAGAAGAGACCGCGTATTTTTCTGAGCCTTCTGCTATTTTTGGTGGAGTGGAACCCAATGTGAGATTTCTAATTTATAAATGATATGGAAAACGACGATGTATAAATTATATAGTCGATGTATGACTTGTATAAGCGTTGTACACCTCATGTATAAGCGTTGTATAGGTTGTACGTTCGATGTATAAGTTATATATGCATTGTAAAAATTATATATGTGTTGAAATAGAAGTGAAATGCTTATATATATATATATATATATATATATATATATATATATATATATATATACACGCCCCTCGTCCACAAACCATGGACGATATTTATTGGTTGTGATTGGTGTGAAAATTGGTTGATTACGAATTGTTGATTGAAATTGTTTGTGGTTGAAATTGATCGATTGTGGTTGAAAAATACCCGTTTGTGGTTGAGAAATATTTGGTTGAAACCACATAGGATTAGTTTGTGGAAATGAAAAAAATATACATGCCGCCTGCGTGCGAACTAGATGCATGATTCCCCATTGTCAAAAGCCGCGAGGCTTTAAGGTAGAGCGAGGAGCCGTACTAGGGACGACCCCGGTTTTAACTACCCTGTCGTTATGCTGCCGAAATTTTGAATAATATTCATGTGTTAGAATTATTTTCATGTGTTGAATTGAAATTCATTCGTTGAATAAATTCATGTGTTGAAAGGTATTCGTGTTTTAAATAAATTGTTTTGCAATAAAAATCACCTTTTTATCTATATATATATAAACTATATAATTATTTTCATGTGTTGAATTGAAATTCATTCGTTGAATAGAATTCATGTGTTGAAAGGTATTCGTGTTTTAAATAAATTGTTTTGCAATAAAAATCACCTTTTTATCTATATATATAAACTATAGAAAACCTTCATGTGTTGAATTGAAATTCATTCGTTGAATATAATTCATGCGTTGAATGGTGTTCGTGTTTTAAATATAAAAATCACCTTTTTATCTATATATATAAACTATAGAAAACCTTCATGTGTTGAATCGAAATTCATTCGTTGAATTGAAATTCATGTGTTGAGTGGTATTTATATTTTGAAAGAAATTGTTTTATAATAAAAATCCTATTTTTATCATCAATATGAACTATATAAAATACTCTTGTTTTTAAATAAATTGTTTTATAATAAAAATCATAATTTTATTACCTATATGAACTATATAAAAGAATCGCGTTTTGAAATGAATTGTTTTACAATAAAAATCACCTTTCTACTGTACACATGAATTGTTAAAAATAGTGAAGTGTCGAAATAGAAGGCAGTTAGATAAAAATATCATTTTTATCAAATGTATGAAAATCATATAGTTTTGAAATCGAAGAATCGATATATATATATATATATATATATATATATATAGAATTGAAATATATCGGATAACGAAGCTGCAGTTCGTATTTTGAAACCGTGATTTCAAACGATTAGTGTGGGAGATCCAACCATCGGATTTTCCCGAAATTGCAACCGTTGGGTTCGCTTTGGAAATATCTTTCCAACGACACCAACTTTGTTAAAATCCAACGGTTGGATTGTCTGAAATGTTTAATTCAAATCTGAAGAAAAACAACACCATAATTGATTATATTTTTATATATATAAATATAATTATACTAAATCGAATAACGACGCTGCAGTTCGTATTTTGAAATCGAAACTTCAAACGATTATACCGGGAGATCCGACCGTCGGATTTTCCCGAAACTGGAACCGTTGTATTCGTTTTGAAAAGATCTTTCTAATGATGTAAATTTTGTGAAGATCCAACGGTTAGATTTTCAGATATGTGTAAATCAAATCTGAAGAAAAACAGTGCCACGGCCGCGTTATGGCCCGAAGCGTCGTTTTGAATAAATTGGCTATTTTAAAATAAATAAAAATAGCGATAAATCATTATAAAATATTATAAACGATATGGATGTGAAATTTAGAAACTAACTGAAGGTTGGCTAAGTCGAATGGTTTCTTGGGTGTAGATCTGATGTTGGTTTCGGCCTACAGGGTTAATATTTGGGAAATCGTTCTCTTACTGATTTACAGTTAGCGGCTAATGAATTGAAATGATGTGTATGTGTGTTTGTGTTGCACTTGTTTATTATATACGCGAGTTGCTCAGAAAGACCGGGTTTATCCCATTCTGAATAACTGAATCGACGATAAGAAA
Organism: Allium sativum; assembly: GCA_030737875.1. Classification (NCBI taxonomy): domain Eukaryota; kingdom Viridiplantae; phylum Streptophyta; class Magnoliopsida; order Asparagales; family Amaryllidaceae; genus Allium; species Allium sativum. The sequence goes on along the minus strand of CM060915.1, from coordinate 858,157,625 downwards.
TCGAAGATGAAGACGGTGGTCGAAGACCGGAGATCTTCACCTCGTTTGGATGGTAACTGATGTCCTGATTGGGAGGCATCCCAAAATATGGATAATGAGTGGTGATCGTCCAGACGTACGTGAAGATCGAGGGGTTTGCGAGGTATATAGTGCCTCCGGTTTCATTCAAACCCAGGATGGACTTGTAAATGGACTGTGTGTCTGACATTGGAATTCATTCTGTGTAATTGATAGCCATCAGTTGCACGGTGTGAATTGCCTGTGTGGCATGCTAAGATGTAGTGATCAGGGCTTCTGTTGAAAAGTAAAGTCTTGTGGTTGATAACCAAAGCACCGCCTGTGTGGCATAGCTTTGTGTCTAACATGAATTCGCGGGCCTCACACCCCGGTATGAACCAGAAACGGGAGAGGACATCAGGGAGGGCATGCGTTTCCTTCTAGTTAGAAGTGGCGTCAGTAGTTTTACACGCCCTGACGAGTTTGACTTATGTGGTTTTTGCTATTGCGAGGCGCCTCGGTTATATCGGTCGATCCGAGACCGATGGAGTCATTTGTTGGCTCATTTACGCCCCAAAGGGCGGGGAAATGCATTGTTCAGGCATTTTTATCCACTTCGTGTGGACCGGCCCTGACGATCCAAGGATCACTCGAGCTCTGATCCTGAGACATGGGCTAGATTGTCTCGAAGTCGGTAAGGACTATCTTTTGCCTTGGTTCATGACGGAAATCCAATTTCCAAATACGTGACTGTGCGATTTTGATTGTATACCTATATATGGCGACATAGTGGTATGGGGCATTAATGTCGTCTATGATTGATACTTATGATTTGAAATTGTTTTTGAAACAAATAAACACTAGTAATAATATCAAATGCTTTTGTTTTATTCGTATCAAGCATATTTTGGCCGTTATAAGGTAAAAACTCTATCCTTCGGTTTGCGTTGCATTGTGTGATGGGAACTGAGTCTTATAATGGCTTCATTTTTATAAAAAGCATTGCGATGTTTAAAAGAATGATTTGTTTTAAAGCACTGGCAATCCAATGGAGTAAACCCGTTCCACGAAAGTGGCGTGGTCCTGTGATTAGCCATATTTTAAATGTGTTAAGTAGATTTCTCATACCAGTCCCATGACTGACTCGTAGTTTGTTTCACTTTCAAACTCGGGTGCCCCTTTTTCTACACGGGCAGCCTTGTATTCAGGTTTTAGCTGGCTTTCTCTGGATAGCTGGAGCTGAAGATGGATTCTATCATTTATCTCTTTTTATGCTATTCATCTCCTATTGTACATATTATGTTTGTTTTCCGCTGTAGACATTTATGTATAGCTGAAGTGTATTTGTACTAAGTATGATCCTGTATACTGTGTAACTCTGATGATTACATTTATCCAGTGATTATTTGTTTATTATCTGGTGTATTTATTTATTTCTGTTTCTACTATAATCTGTTTCTGTGTTATATTCCAAAGATTACCCTTAACACCGTCAGTACGGGTTTTGGGGTCGTCACAACAATATAGCTGAATTTATTTGCAAGGCCTATATTGATGTGCAGTTGATATCAAGAACATAATTTTTGTTTGCAACTTCAGGGCTTGGCTCATGTACCAATAAGATATCTAGCACTTTACAAGGCATTACATTGTATGAACATCAAATTTATATCGAAAGAATCTGACAAGCAGTCCAATATTTTATTTTTTAGAAAACCAAAATAAGAATGACCAACTTCAAGAGAAGAAGGCAACTAGGTATTAGTTTATAAAGGACTCATTAGCATGTTAGATTATATAGGGCATCCTAGGGGAGGATTGTGAATATAATTTTGATTTTAGTTTATGACGGCAACGATACTATTCGAGGTTATAACATGCAAACTTAACCTATAGTTGAAACTAAACAGAACGAAGGTATTTGTAATGTTCCATGCATTCATAAATTACCCATTGAAAACTCAGCAGTGAATTGCAGCCTCGTCATGTGCCAACATCGCTTACGAATGCTAGCACCACCTGGTTCTTATAAGCATGCTTTACATGCAAAATAATTGTAAACTATGATTGTGGGGAAACTCAATTCATTGCGTGTTAAATAAAAACCAGTTACATTGATATCATCCATTAAGTGACTTTTTTAAGTGTTAGAAAATTAAATTACCTGCTATGATTCAATATTAATAATTAGATACCTGTTATCATAAGTCTACAAAAGTCCTCATTTTTTTCTCTCTAGGATCTGAAAAACGCACCAAAAAGACATGTACAAAGAATTATTGGTAATCAAGCAATGAACAAGGCTTTAATTGTCATATATGTTGTCATATTTTGTTCGTATTATTTGTATAAACTTGTTTGTGAATGCTTGTGCTATGTGACATGTTTTTAAAAACTACAATTGAACTGATTATGGATATTAAATTCGATTATGTGAATAGTGTGTTTTTTAAATTATTTGAATATGATAATGATATGATTGATTGTTTGTTTTTATATGTTAATTATGTGGTTAAATTGTTGGTTTGACTATGAAAATCATGTGACTGATCACTTATTTTAATATAGATATTATGTAAGCGGTTATTGGAAATGGTACAAGTTATTAATCGTAGATAATAACATCAAAATACGTTGTTAAACAATCAATAACTTTTAGTAGCATTTTAAAAATGCTGCAGAAACGAATGTAAAGTAATATAAAAATTTATATAGTTGCGTATAAAAAACGCTACAGAAAAAACTTTAGTTGCATTTAAAAACGCTACAATGTGTCGAATTTTGGTAGCGTTTACTACAATGCAACAAAAAAAATCAGACTTTTAGTTGCATGTTGTATCGCAGCGTTCTCTAAAACGCTGCTACAAGTTATGGTAGCGTTTTTTCAACGCTACCAAAAGTATTTTCTGGTAACATGCAACAAACAAATAAATAAAATTAGAAATGTATGTTGGTGTACAACCATTAAATATATTCGGGACTGCTAAAATAGGGATATTCCATTGTAATTAATGTCTTAGGAAAATTATGGTCGTTAGGCTCATAAATTACATTAATTGAAATCAATGGAAATTAAAGATAAATGGTAGCCTTAGGAAAACATGACTGTTATGGTCATAAAAGGCAATAAGCAAAGAAATGAAAAGTAAATGGGTGTCATAAGGAGATTAATGGATGTTGATTGTTGCTTAAACACTAAGTCCAATTAAGGAGGTAATCAAATAAATATCCTAGGAAAAAGGGATATAACCTTCCTTATTTATATTAATGGAAATAGAACTTATAATTAAAATAGAGTTGGACTTAGTAGGTTAATAATGTAAAATATTATTAACCACATAAACTCATGACGAAAATGAATCGTGTAAGTATAGCATTTTCGTGTAGAGGGACTAAACGGTAATGACTTAATAACGTAGCCTACCTTATCCTAAATATGGAAAGGTATAGATGGCTAATGGGGTACGAACTAATAACCTTCGCGTATAGTCCGCTTCCAGGGTCCTAGATGGCTAAGTGGCTGGGGTTGAAGTGTCCACCTGGGAATTGGTCTTTCAGTTTAGGGATCTTTAATGGCAAGTGTGTATGGGCTTACCCAAACCTGAAAACTAAAACGTCAGATATGGCTATCTATCCTACGGGAAGTAATAGGCGACCAAGGGGGTTATCTAATAAGGTCAGCTAGAAGGTATAACGAACGATAAAATACCATCTCTCACGTTATGCGGGTAAGGGTATATGCGTGAATGACAGAAGCCTTAACTAGTAGGGCTCGTAGCTAGTTCCCTCTAGTTAATGTTAACGTTAAGTAAAGTGTCGAGAAATAATAAGCGACCAATCGGTCCGTCTAGGGTCTTAAGCGATCAGGTAGAATCCACCCTATCTATCATTGATAGTAAGGCAATAAAAGAGGAAAGATAAGCGAATGAAAGTATATGAATACAGAAACTATGTAATTAGGGGTCTAATCTTGATATAGTAACCAACCACGCTCTTGTAACAACCCGTATTTTCAAAAACAATTTATTTTTAATAGATTTTAATAGAAATTAAACATTTTTATCGATTTATTTTGAGAATCAACAACGAAAAATTTATTTAAATCAAAGTTTGAACGTATAAATTTATTTTAATTATAAAACGAGCTTGAAATGGCGCGGTAGTTTGAAAATTCGATTTTAAATTTCAATTGAATATACAGAATTCAATATAAATTGGAATTTGATGAAACAAGAAACATTGGAATATTTTAAACTGTAATTTTCTAAGAATGTAAGAAACTAAGATTTCTTTTTATAAATTGTTAGTTATGTCCAGTTTAAAATTTAAAATAGTCGCTATGGAATTTATATATATTTTTATATATAGCCCTTAAAAATAGCTATTTTGAAAAAGACCTATGTTTTCGACGAAACCACTTTTGTTGGATCCGGAATGTCAAATTATTGTTAGGTTTAAAATTTCAAGTCATTTGGAATTAGTATGTAAGCACAGTAAATTTAAACGCGTTTTTAATTTCAGTTTGAATTTAATAAGCTAATAAAAAGGCCATTTTTCAAACGGTCTCCAAATTCGACGAAATTAGTTTTATTAGGACCATATCGTCAAAACATAGCCATATTTAAATTTTCATAATTTTTGGAGTCAGTATGTGGCCGTGGTAAATTAAAATGTACGTTGGAATTCAATATTGAACGTTATACTAATTTATATTTTAATTTTGACAAAAGCCGATCAAAACGGTAGAATTGTCTACGAAACACATCCCGTTGTGTCCTGAATGGGCGTATTTGGCTAGGGGCGACATTCGTTGGGGTTCATTTGGAGTTGGATGCGAAATTCACTTTTAAGAAATAATTAGAATAAAATATTAATAAAACATAGTATAAATACTATCTCAACCCTAACCCTAATCACTAATAATACGCAGTCGATGCCTAAATTTCTAAGGCCAGAAATGTCAGATTTTGTTTTGCTAATCACAGCCAAATTACTTCAAATTAAATCATGATTCCGAAGTAAATATTGTAAATAATTTCGTAGGCTTTGAATCTATATGTGTTTGATCATTTCTGGATGAGTATACGACTTGTATTTGGTGCTCAAAGCCTGTTTGTTTGACCCAATTTCCTGGGTTTTGAGGGGCTCGAGTTCGCCGAGCTCCATGGTGGAGGAAGGGGATGACGGCGGCAACGAGGTGAGTTACTTCGATCAGGGTCTGGTCCATCGTGGAGAGGTGCGGCGTGAAGAAATCGATGGCGAGATGGGTATGTGACTTTCACAGAAGATTACGGGAAGAAGCAAGAAGAAATGGTGGGCCTTAGATCAAATAATCAACGGTGGGAATGGAAAGGAATTAAATTGATAAATTGTATTAGTTTAATTATGTAATTAAATTATAAAACTTTGTATCTTGTTCAAATCTCATCAGAATTTCGAAAACTGGGTGCGTTGGAATCGCGAAGACGAGATCTACGCGATGGAAGTAAGTTGAATTTTGAGCTAAATTGAACGTTCATTTAATTTAGTTTGAAAACAAATCCTCCATTACAGACTGACGGAGTGGAAATCAAAGTGAAAACTCTCTCACTCAAATGTTTGGTAACTGATGGTTGTTTACATTGTTAATATCATTATTATTAAACTGTAGAATAATTCACATGGATTGTGATGTAAACCCCACAAGGGTATTGGGTTGATAATTTTACACATCGCCCAATTATTTGTTGATGATTGAAAACCCCACACGGGTCTGGGGATGATAATTAATTTGCACATCGCCTTTGTGTATAGTTGTATGTCAACCGATTGATTGACAGACTATTATAAGCGTTATTTAATTATTTAATACTTATACAGTTGTAAGTTGCACTTTGGATGTGAATTGAATGTTTAATAGTTGTTTACCACTATTTTTGACTACATGCGATGTATGGAATCCATATAAATAAAATTATATGGTAATTGATTGAGTCTGATTCAAATTCAGAAATAACGAATATTTTAAAATAATATTCAGTGAAGAATCAAAATATGATTTTGATGTCCGATTTTGAATGGACACGAAAATATTGAAATATCCATAACTGAAATGAATATGAAACCTAGTTAAGTAGATATACGCCATTTTAACTCAAACGGAATTTTCTATCGATTTTATTCATTTTATAATGAATATCGAAAAGATGTGATTTCAAAATATGATATTTTGAAAATATTAGCATTTTAATATTATAATGATATGGAATATTCAATTTCGATTTAAAATTGAAATGGAAGTTGGAATCATTTTTAAAACAAATTTATAAATGTTTTATAAAATACTTTTTTAATGGAAATTGACAAAATATATTATATATATTTAAATGGCCTGAATAGAATGCGCGCAACGACCGTTCGCGAATTTCGACCATTAAGTTCGAATGGACGTAACGGAAGATCCAACCGTCGGATTTTCTCCTAAACCCAGAACCGTTGGGTTCATATCGAAAAGAGGATAATAAGAGATTTGAAATCTAATGGTTGGATTTTAAGATATATCCACATCAGTTTTGGAGAAGGTTGCTATGGATGTAGTTCGTTGGTCGATATTGGAAATCGACTGTAAGGGCCTTATAAAAATTATATAAAATATGAATAAATTATGTAAAATCATAATAAATGTGTGAAATGATTTTGGATGAAATATTCCACGTTTGTAAAGATAAAAGATATTTTATCAGAATAAGTTGTTTATCAACTTAAATAAAGAACTGAATGGAATTAAAATGGTTTCATATAGCCAGAATTTTCCAACGTATGAATTGGAATAAAAATAATCTTCTAAATATTTCAATATTGGATTCCATGATTATACAGATATTGTTGAGCAATTTGGAAGATACAGATATCATTATTCCCAATACGATATCCGCTGGTTTCAGAATTTGATATTAAATATAAGTCGATATGATTTCTATTCAGAGCCTTGTATTTAATATCGAATTGGATTTTGGGTTTGTCGTGAATGGTATCTTTAATAATACTGTTCTTAAACCCAGTTGAGAATAGAATAAATCTTTTCATTAAGATTTAATGAGATTTTCCAATTAATGAATATAATTGGAATTTAATGAAAGTAGATTTTGGGTTCTTTGTGAATGGTGTTTTAAATAACATTAGTTCTTTAACCCAGTTAAAGACAAGATTAATTTCTTAAAGTTGAATAATCAATAACTAACGATCTTTTAGATTAAAACCAAATGGGAGTTTTAATGAATCTTTAATTAGATTGGAATGTGAATAAGGCAATTTAATTTACCGAATTCATAAGATGATCGAGAATGGAGTACCATTAGTTTTACTCCATGCGATAGTAAATCTTTAATTAGATTTGAAATGAGAAATGGTAATTAATTTTATTGATAACACAGTGGGTGTTAGATATGCAGTACTACCAGTTTTGCTCCATGGGATGAATATGTTGTGATTGGGGTAATAAAATAAAGGGTTACTTCGATAAGACTCGATGATCTTGACTAGTTGGTATACCTTAATTGGGTTTAATTTGTGAAAAGATAAAATGAAATCTTTTGAAAATGATATCCAAAGGAAGATTAAAGTATAAGTTTAAAAGAACTTATCTTTGATAAAATTAATGGGAACCTTTCCCCTAAGAAGTGAACATTTGAATAAAAGAATATTCTGTATTGGAATGAGGCATATGATGTGTTATTATAGCACTTGATTATAAGATACGCAAGTTATTCGGAAAGACCGGGTTCAACCCATTCTGAATAACTGATACGACGATTAAAATCGGCGATGAAGACTGTGGTTTAAGACCGTAGATCTTCACGTTGAATGGATGATTACTGATGTCTTGATTGGGCTGTACACCCAAGACGAGGTAATAAATGGTGATCATCCAGACGTACTTGGAGATCGACCGGATATGCGAGGACCTCTCTCCTGTATTGGACATACGGGACGAGGAATAGGTGCCTCTGGTTTTGTTCAAACCCAGAACGAACTTGTAAATGGATTGTATGTCTGACATTATATTGTTTGCTATGTTCATTGATCTCTATTAAATATATATTTGTTTAGTGGCGGAGAATTTATTCTCTTGCTTAACACCCTTCTCTGAGACGTACGAGCTTAGAGGTTATATATTGGTAGAATCAATGGTATGGTATGGATTGATAATGTGACATGTTAAGATGCAATGAGCAAGTGTTTTGTTAAAAAGCAGAGTCTTGTGGTTGATGATCAAAGCATGGTTTTAATATAGCATGTCTTTGTGTTGTAGCGTTAATTCGTGAGTCTCACACCCCGGTATGAGTCTAAAACGGGATAAGGGACGCAGTGAGTGCATACGTTTCTTTCTAGTTAGAAGTTGTGTCATGGTATGGAGCCCAGACATTTTTTACTTATGTGGATGATGGATAGCGAGGCACCTCGTATATGTTTGGTCAACAATGGCCATTTTTGGAGGTCCGACACGACCGAGAAACGTATTGTTAAGGAATAACTAATCCTCAAAAGTAAGGGAGGACTGACACTACAGGACCAAGGGTTGCCCAAGTGTGTGATCCTGGGTCATCTTGCTAGAGGTGATCCATATCGGTAAGGAGACCATCCCTTGCCTTGACTCCTGACGGAAATCCAATTTCCGATACGTGACTTTTCAGTTTTAGTTGTAAACCTATATGGCGACATAGTAGGATGGGGTACTATGCCATCTATGATTGATACATTTATATTTGAAGTTGATTTCTTCACTTATAGTAACAATGAAAGATAAATTTCACGTATCAAGCATGTTTGGTCATTATAAGGTAAAACTCTATCCTCTGGTTTGTGTTGAATTATGTGATAGGACATGAGTCTTATAATGGCTTCATTTTTCCTTTTAGCATTGCGTTGTTTGTTTTATGGTATTATTGGGAGAAAACCCGTTCCGTGTCATATGGCATGGTCTCTTGATTTACCCAACATAAAAATCAGGTTGATAACTGTTTTAGTTCTCACACCAGTCCAACGACTGACTCGGAGTTTACTGTTTCTACCTAAACACTGGGTATCCATATTTCCATACGGGCAGCTAGTAGCTCTGGTTTTGCAGATTTCTAGTTAACAGGATCCTGGTTTACAGCTGGAGCTATATTCGAAAGCTTTGTATCAGTGTATTTCTTTCAGTTGTGGTAGTTGATGTTTTCCACTGCACATTATGTTTATGTATTTAAATGTAATTTAAATCTCTGATATTTTTCCACTGTAAATTATTTATTTATACTCTAATATCTTGCCCCCTGATGTAAATTGTTGTGATAGCAATGAAATATTCTCCTGTTTGTGTTCTGATGCATCGTGTTCTCATGCAGTCCATTGTTCTCGTTCGGTCTAGGCCGGATGGAGATTTCAGGTCGTGTCATCTTGGTATCAGAGCTTTGGTTTACAAAGCTCGAGAACAAGACACATTAGAACGAAACGAAAGAATTCATCGAAGATAGGATTAGTAACATCCTATAAGAATGACTCATTAGAGATAGGATCAGTAATATCCTAGAATGAGTTTGAAGAGTATTATTTATAAAAACGAATTTAGTTTTGAAAATTATATCTTATTATATGTATTTGAGTGTTTTATTTTATTTTCAATTTGGACTATGGATCATGAGAAGATTTTGCATATACGTCTCGCGAACGTATATTTGAAGTCTCAAAAATACTGGATAGATATAGAATCGCACTCTCGTCGCCCGGAGATGATCCCGATGATTACTATAGTATCATCAGTATTTATGTTCGAGTTTCGAAAGTAGGATACCTAAATATTTCCAATAGACTGATGTGAGAACCAAAACTGAGCTAAAGTTATTGTTTGTGATTTGGCATTGAATATATGATTTTTGAGTATATAAAAGAGATATGTTTGAAAAGCTAAAAACTAATTGATTACTGATTGTGTTTGCGTGATTATTAGTTAAACTAATAAAAACATTGGAATAATAAAAACAATGTGAAAGGGTAAAATTTAGCCAAATCGAATTTAATATTGAACTGAATTGAAAATTAGTTCGAATTAGATTTATGTACATGGATATATACATATATTTGCTAAGCAGCTTATGGATTTATTGTTGAGTAGAGAAATAAATTGTGTGCCCGACAAACAGGTTCACCTTGATGAGTTGGTAGCGCAATTTTATTTATTATTAAACCACTGTGAGTGATTTGGACACGCTGTGATGGTTGTTCTGTGTGAAATTTAAAACATACGCCATATGATAGTAATAATAAATTATGGACTACACCGCATGACATACTACTGAAGACATCATATCATATCATATTCCGTATAAGCATTTGGAGCTTATATAACAAGGTTTGGATTACCATATGAGCGAGGTGCTTGTATGGCGAGGACTGAATTACAGGTTATACTGAGGACTGATTATGGACTTAATAACACATAAAGATAAATGACAAGATTAAATAACAAACCCTACACAGGTCCTGAGATGACAAAAATACACACGTTACGTCTCTCTTGTTTTAATTATCGTGCGTGGGTTTGAGGTGCGAGCAGATCTTATAAATTATTACGGGTGTGCACATTTGTTTTGTATGCGATATATGGATTTATTAGGTGCCTAATATGGCCCAATAAATTTTTCGGACCCTCTCTGTACAAAGGAGGTTATGGCGAATTTTTTCAGAAATTTAGGATGTAAGCCAAATTCCAAAGAAATTTAGAAGTTCTTAGAAACTGAAAAGTTGAAGAACTCAAGTTAGAATGAAAGTTGAGTTGGTTAGTTAAACAACTTTCAGCTTCGTTCTTTTTCAAGGACGAAAAAGTTTTAAGTGGGGGAGATTGTAACAACCCGTATTTTCAGAACCAATTTAAAATTTATTTTTAATTGATTTTAATAGAAATTAAATATTTTAATCAATTTTTTTTAGAATTAACAACGAAAAATTTATTTATATCGAAATTTGAATGTATAAAATTATTTTAATTATAAAACGAGCTTGAAATGGCGCAGTAGTTTGAAAATTCGATTTTAAATTTCAATAGAATATACATAATTCAATATAAATCGGAATATTTTGAACTGTAATTTTCTAACAAATGTAAGAAACTGAGATTTCGTTTTATAAATTATTAGTTATGTCCAGTTTATAGTATAAAATAATATGTTGACACACTTTTTGGTAAAAGCTGTCACACTGAATATCTGGATAGCATCGCGCTCGGATATGGAGAACATCGTCAGAAGGCAGACAACGATTTGGTCAAAGTCGCATCACGAACAAAGAAAGGACCGAAACTCCTATCAGACGACCTCTTTTGGGCCCGAAAACAGCAATTACGGAGCATAGCTCCGTAACACTTGTAGATATCTGAATTAGCTTCAGTTTGAGCTTGGGTTTGGCTCAATCGGACTTACGGTTTGAAAGTTATGCTCGTTTCCGTGAACTGGTGTAACTTGCATCGACTGACGAACACTTGGATGAAGTGACGAAGCATCATTGGCTCGGATCGTGGGACCGGCTCGTGGGACCAACCTTGGATCGTGGATCGCCAACTCCTCCTGTCTCGTGAAGCACCGAAGCATCGTCCCCTGGTCGAATCGCCCCCTTGGACTCGCCCCCTGAACCATGACCCGATTGTGGTAGGCACCTGGACCACGATCCGTTCGTGGTCTCACCACTCCAGCTCAACACCCTGCTCCCTCCCTCCTAGGGGTCGTGGTTACCACGACCCGATCGTGGTGCATAGGGGGACCACGATCTGATCCCCACACCTGCTCCTGCGCAGCTTGTTCTGACCTATTCTCAAGGCTATTTTCACTCCAACTTGCATGGATCTTATTACACATGTCATATGATGATTTGGAGATGATTTCTGGATGTTTTCCACCTCTTTTCGAGATTTTTGGGATGCGTGCCACGTGTCCCGCGATCGCCTGCTGTAAACGGCTATAAATACCCCATTTGAAGGCATTTTCAAGGATCTTTTGGCCATTCTTCTTCACTGCTTCCACCATTACTGAAGTGCAAGGACTTTGCACTTTCCTACAGTCAAATCCTTCTCTTTTCTACATAATTAACACGTGGATTACGTGTATAAACCCTTGTAATCTCAATTAACACACGGATTGTGTGCCTGCATGTAACTGATTCTTATAATATGTCAGTATAACAATAAGATTATAAAGTGGACGTAGGCTACATCTACAGCCGAACCACTATAAAAACCTCGTGTGTCTCCTCTTTATTTTTTTTTCTGCATTCTGTGATCTGTGATCTGCATTTGGGTGTTAGTGCCAATTTTTGGTCTAACATTTTGGCGCGCCAGGTAGGGGGGCACACGACAACTTCAACTTCTGCTTGGATTTTTTGGCTATTGGACCAATGGCGAACAAAAGGAAGAAGACTGGAACTTCCACTCATGCTGATGATGCTGATGCTGAAGGCACAAGGAACGAGGCAAGCCAGGAAGCTTCCTCTCATGGAGATCCTTCTGCATACTTGACTAGAGATAAGATGGATGGAGTTCTCGCTGAACTGAGAGATCAGATGGCACGGCAAGACGATCTCCTCCAGAAACAACAGGAAATGATCAACCAATTCTTCGCTCGGATGGATGGAAGGCCGAGCAACGCTCAAGCCATTGGAGACGGAGCCACTGAAGCGGCTCGCACAAGCCACCACGATCAGATCGGGTCAGGCCCAGCGACCCGCGACCCGCCCGCACTAGTGCTCGGGGGCAACCCACTCCCTATTGCAAATGCACAACGATCGACTCCAACTCCAGATCGAACGAACACTGAACCGCAAGCTCCCATGCATCAGCAGCAGCCAACTCGTGATGGGGCACCAGATCCCGTTCGGATCGCCCCCCTGTCCACGATCTGAATTCACGACCCGAACTCCACACAGATACTGGTCGGCTACCCCACCACGTTCCGCGATCTGCGACCCGCGATCCACTTCTGGCAGTTCACCGACAACTTCCAACCTCTCCTGCAATCAACGCTGGGGGCATCAGCTCAGATTCTGGCAATTTGCAACAACTTTTTGAAGGAAATCGGCTAGCAGAACTGATTGAACGCCTCTCGAGAGGTCGTACTTATCAGAACGATGTGGATGACGTCAATCACAACCTGTTCACTCAGGAAATCAGGAATTCCCGTAATCCTCCAGATTTTAAACTCCCACAACTAGAGCCATACAATGGCAGAACGGATCCTACCGTGCACCTGATGCGCTACAAATGGCATATGGAAGTTCAATCAGCATCGGAAAATGTCATGGCAAAGTGTTTTTCCCTCTTTCTGACTGATATAGCAGCCATGTGGATTCGGCAGCTAGAGACGGAATCGATCAACAGTTGGAATATGTTGGTCGCTCGCTTCCTTGAACAGTTTCGGGTCCACATCGCACGACCCAAGAACGTCATGTCATTCACCACAATCAAGCAGAGGCCTAGAGAAACTCTGCGTTCATTCCTGGAAAGATTCAACGTTGCAGCAACATCGGTTGACCGACCTGAACAATCGATGATTCTGATGGCAGCGGTATCTGGCGTTCTGGATAACACGGAATTCAAAAAATATTTGTACCGAGATCCACCGCGAAACCTCGGCGAATTCTACCTTGAAGCATACAGATTCCTACATGAGGAAGACGCAACTTCCGAGAAGAAAACCCTCGAAGTCAACATGCTCAAAGATGGAGAACCGTATGATTCTTGAAATGGCAAAGGAAAAGCCGCCGTCAAGAATGACCGCAACACTCAGCCCCGGAGAGGGCCCAGATATGAAAATTACACTGAGCTCAATGCCTCACTTTTAGACATCTATCTAGACACAAACGGTGTTATCTCCTACCCTAAGCCTCCCAGGAGGGAGCCATCGCAAAGAGAACGCGATTCCGGAAAGCACTGCATATTCCATGATATGGACGGACATGACACGAATGAATGCAGACATCTTCGTGATTTGATTAAGGAACAGGTTAGACGTGGAGAGCTGCCCGAGTATGTGAAACCATCAACAACACCTCCTGCTCCCCGGATAAAGAATGACCCTGGATCGAGGTCTCGTGGTCTCATCATCAACTGATCTGGATGAGATCAGCTTTCATTTTCTGCATTTCTTACGCTTTAAGATTTGTTTTTGCTTTAATTAGGTTTTCCGATTGGTTGAATCGGAGTACACACGTACGGGGTTAGGATGTAGCCCTAAAGCGTGCTTTGGACTCGGTGTCAAACCAATCAGGATTTGCTTTAGTTTTGCATTTTGAATTGAATAAGGACTTTCCAAGCATGGATCATGTTTGGAGAATTTAAGTATCTTGTCAGGATGTGGCAGGATCCTCAACTTCGGTTAAAGTATGGATTATACTTATTATGGAACTCTAGGTATAGATTATGCCTAGGAACGGAATATCTTGTCAGGTTGTGGCAAGTGTAGCTCTACTTCAGGTCTGAGTATGGTTTATACTCACTTAGGAATCTTAAGTATGGATTATACTTAGGAACGACAAATAGTCTTGTCAGGATGTGACAAAAGAAATCGGGTATGTATTATACTCGGTTTGAACTCCAGGGTATGGATTACGCCCTGCAAACGGTCTTGTCAGGATGTGACAAAAGAAATCGGGTATGGATTATACTCGATTTAGACTTCTGGGTCTAGATTATGCCTGGAAATGTTGGCCCTTGCCAGGATGACTTAAACGTCCCTTGAGTATGGTTTATGCTCATTAGACGTCGAATCATGGTTTATGCTCAGAAAATTTGAACAATACCGCCAGGATTTGGCACCTTTGTTTTTTCCATTATCTCTTTACAGTTTTCCTGGACTATCCAGAACACATCTTCCTTCAACCAACAAGATATGTTCTGGGGGGCAAACTTGTTGACACACTTTTTGGTAAAAGCTGTCACACTGAATATCTGGATAGCATCGCGCTCGGATATGGAGAACATCGTCAGAAGGCAGACAACGATTTGGTCAAAGTCACATCACGAACAAATAAAGGCCCGAAACTCCTATCAGACGACCTCTTTTGGGCCCGAAAACAGCAATTACGGAGCTAAGCTCGGTAACTCTTGTAGCTATCTGAATTAGCTTCAGTTTGAGCTTTGGTTTGGCTCAATCGGACTTACGGTTTGAAAGTTATGCTCGTTTCCGTGAACTGGTGTAACTTGCATCGACCGACGAACACTTGGATGAAGTGACGAAGCATCATTGGCTCGGATCATTGGACCGGCTCGTGGGACCCACCTTGGATCGTGGATCGCCCACTCCTCCTGTCTCGTGAAGCAACGAAGCATCGTCCCCTGGTCGGATCGCCCCCTTGGACTCGCCCCCTGAATCACGACCCGATCGTGGTAGGCACCTGGACCACGATCCGTTCGTGGTCTCACCACTCCAGCTCATCACCCTGCTCGCTCCCTCCTAGGGGTCGTGGTTACCACGACCCGATCATGGTGCATAGGGGGACCACGATCTGATCCCCACACCTGCTCCTGCGCAGCTTGTTCTGACCTATTCTCAAGGCTATTTTCACTCCAACTTGCATGGATCTTATTACACATGTCATATGATGATTTGGAGATGATTTCTGGACGTTTTCCACCTCTTTTCGAGATTTTTGGGATGCGTGCCACGTGTCCCGCGATCGCCTGCTGTAAACGGCTATAAATACCCCATTTGAAGGCATTTTCAAGGATCTTTTGGCTATTCTTCTTCACTGCTTCCACCATTACTGAAGTGCAAGGACTTTGCACTTTCCTACAGTCAAATTCTTCTCTTTTCTACATAATTAACACGTGGATTACGAGTATAAACCCTTGTAATTCAATTAACACACGGATTGTGTGCCTGCATGTAATTGATTCTTATAATCTGTCAGTATAACAATAAGATTAAAAAGTGGACGTAGGCTACATCTACAGCCGAACCACTATAAAAACCTCGTGTGTCTCCTCTTTATTTATTGTTTTCTGCATTCTGTGATCTGTGATCTGCATTTGGGTGTTAGTGCCAATTTTTGGTCTAACATTTTGGCGCGCCAGGTAGGGGGCACACGACAACTTCAACTTCTGCTTGGATTTTTTGGCTATTGGACCAATGGCGAACAAAAGGAAGAAGACTGGAACTTCCACTCATGCTGATGATGCTGATGCTGAAGGCACAAGGAACAAGGCAAGCCCGGAAGCTTCCTCTCATGGAGATCCTTCTGCATACTTGACCAAAGATGAGATGGATGGAGTTCTCGCTGAACTGAGAGATCAAATGGCACGGCAAGACGATCTCCTCCAGAAACAACAGGAAATGATCAACCAATTCTTCGCTCTGATGGATGGAAGGCCGAGAAACGCTCAAGCCATTGGAGACGGAGCCACTGAAGCGGCTCGCACAGGCCACCACGATCAGATCGGGTCGGGCCCAGCGACCCGCGACCCACCAGCATCAGTTCTCGGGGGCAACCCACTTCCTATTGCAAATGCACAACGATCGACTCCAGTTCCAGATCTAACGAACACTGGACCGCAAGCTCCCACACATCAGTAGCAGCCAACTCGTGATGGGGCACCAGATCCCGTTCGGATCGCCCCCTTTTCCACGATCTGAATTCACGACCCGAACTCCACACAGATACTGGTCGGCTCCCCCACCACGATCCGCGATCTGTGACCCGCGATCCACTTCTGGCAGTTCACCGACAACTTCCAACCTCTCTTGCATTCAACGCTGGGGGCATCAGCTCTGATTTTGGAAATTTGCAACAACTTTTTGAAGGAAATCGGCTAGCAGAACTGATTGAACCCCTCTCGAGAGGCCGTACTTATCAGAACGACGTGGATGACGTCAATCACAACCCGTTCACTCAGGAAATCAGGAATTCCCGCAATCCTCCAGATTTCAAACTCTCACAACTAGGGCCATACAACGGTAGAACGGATCCTACCGTGCACCTGATGCGCTACAAACGGCATATGGAAGTTCAATCAGCATCGGAAAATGTCATGGCAAAGTGTTTTCCCCTCTTTTTGACTGATATAGCAGCCATGTGGATTCGGCAGCTAGAGACGGAATCGATCAACAGTTGGAATATGTTGGTCGCTCGCTTCCTTGAACAGTTTCGGGTCCACATCGCATGACCCAAGAACGTCATGTCACTCACCACAATCAAGCAGAGGCCTAGAGAAACTCTGCGTTCATTCCTGGAAAGATTCAACGTTGCAGCAGCATCAGTTGACCGACCTGAACAATCGATGGTTCTGATGGCAGCGGTATCCGGCGTTCTGGATAACACGGAATTCAAAAAATCTTTATAACGAGATCCACCGCGAAACCTCGGCGAATTCTACCTTGAAGCAGACAGATTCCTACATGAGGAAGACGCAACTTCCGAGAAGAAAACCCTCGAAGTTAACATGCTCAAAGATGGAGAACCGTCTAATTCTGGAAATGGCAAAGGAAAAGCCGCCGTCAAGAATGACCGCAACACTCAGCCCCGGAAAGGGTCCAGATATGAAAAGTACACTGAACTCAATGCCTCACTTTCAGACATCTATCTAGACACAAACGGTGTTATCTCCTACCCTAAGCCTCCCAGGAGGGAGCCATCGCAAAGAGAACGCGATTCTGGAAAGCACTGCATATTCCACGATATGGACGGACATGACACGAATGAATGCAGACATCTTCGTGATTTGATTAAGGAACGGGTTAGACGTGGAGAGCTTCCCGAGTATGTGAAACCATCAACAACATCTCCTGCTCCCCGGATAGGGAATGACCCTGGATCGAGGTCTCGTGGGCTCATCATCAACTGATCTGGATGAGATCAGCTTTCATTTTCTGCATTTCTTACGCTTTAAGATTTGTTTTTGCTTTCATTAGGTTTTTCGATTGGTTGAATCGGAGTACACACGTACGGGGTTAGGATGTAGCCCCAATGCGTGCTTTGGACTCGGTGTTAAACCAATCAGGATTTGCTTTGGTTTTGCATTTTAAATTGAATAAGGACTTTCCAAGCATGGATTATGTTTGGAGAATTTAAGTATCTTGTCAGGATGTGGTAGGATCCTCAACTTCGGTTAAAGTATGGATTATACTTATTATGGAACTCTAGGTGTAGATTATGCCTAGGAACGGAATATCTTGTCAGGCTGTGGCAAGTGTAGCTCTACTTCAGGTCTGAGTATGGTTTATACTCACTTAGGAATCTTAAGTATGGATTATACTTAGGAACGGCAAATAGTCTTGTCAGGATGTGACAAAAGAAATCGGGTATGGATTATACTCGGTTTGAACTCCAGGGTATGAATTACGCCCTGCAAACGGTCTTGTCAGGATGTGACAAAAGAAATCGGGTATGGATTATACTCGATTTGGACTTCTGGGTCTGGATTATGCCTGGAAATGTTGGCCCTTGCCAGGATGACTTAAACGTCCCTTGAGTATGGTTTATGCTCATTAGACGTCGAAGCATGGTTTATGCTCAGAAAATTTGAACAATACCGCCAGGATTTGGCACGTTTGTTTTTTCCTTTATCTCTTTACAGGTTTCCTGGACTATCCAGAACACATCTTCCTTCAATCAGCAAGATATGTTCTGGGAGGCAAACTTGTTGACACACTTTTTGGTAAAAGACGTCACACTGAATATGTGGATAACATCGCGCTCGGATATGGAGAACATCGTCAGAAGGCAGACAGTGATTTGGTCAAAGTCACATCACAAACAAAGAAAGGCCCGAAACTCCTATCAGACGACCTCTTTTGGGCCCGAAAACAGCAATTACGGAGCTAAGCTCGATAACTCTTGTAGCTATCTGAATTAGCTTCTGTTTTAGCTTTGGTTTGGCTCAATCGGACTTACGGTTTGAAAGTTATGCTCGTTTCCGTGAACTGGTGTAACTTGCATCGACCGACGAACACTTGGATAAAGTGACGAAGCATCATTGGCTCGGATCGTGGGACCGGCTCGTGGGACCCACCTTGGATCATGGATCGCCGACTCCTCCTGTCTCGTGAAGCACCGAAGCATCGTCCCCTGGTCGGATCTCCCCCTTGGACTCACCCCCTGAACCACGACCCGATCGTGGTAGGCACCTGGACCACGATCCGTTCGTGGTCTCACCACTCCAACTCATCACCCTGCTCGCTCCCTCCTAGGGGTCGTGGTTACCACGACCCGATCGTGGTGCATAGGGGGACCACAATCCGATCCCCACACCTGCTCGTGCGCAGCTTGTTCTGACCTATTCTCAAGGCTATTTTCACTCCGACTTGCATGGATCTTATTACACATGTCATATGACGATTTGGAGGTGATTTCTGGACGTTTTCCACCTCTTTTTGAGATTTTTGGGATGCGTGCCACGTGTCCCGCGATCCGCCTGCTGTAAACGGCTATAAATACCCCATTTAAAGGCATTTTCAAGGATCTTTTGGCCATTCTGCTTCACTGCTTCCACCATTACTGAAGTGCAAGGACTTTGCACTTTCCTATAGTCAAAGTCTTCTCTTTTCTACATAATTAACACGTGGATTACGAGTATAAACCCTTGTAATCTCAATTAACACACGGCTTGTGTGCCTGCATGTAACTGATTCTTATAATCTGTCAGTATAACAATAAGATTAAAAAGTGGACGTAGGCTACATCTACAGCCGAACCACTATAAAAACCTCGTGTGTCTCCTCTTTGTTTATTGTTTTCTGCATTCTGTAATCTGTGATCTGCATTTGGGTGTTAGTGCCAATTTTTGGTCTACCATAATCGCTGTGGAATTTATATATATTTTAATAATATATATAGCCCTTAAAAATAGCTATTTTGCAAGCGACCTCCATTTTCAACAAAACCATTTTTGTTGGATCTGGAATATCAAATTGTTGCCAGATTTAAAATTTCAAGTCATTTGGAATTAGTATGTGAGAACAGTAAATTTAAACGTGTTTTCAATTTCCGCTTGAATTTAATAAGCTAATAAAAAGGCCATTTTTTCAAACGGTCTCCAAATTCAATGAAATTAGTTTTGTTAGGACCGCGTCATCAAAACATAGCCATATTTCAATTTCCGTAATTTTTGGAGTCAGTATGTGGCCGTTGTAAATTAAAATGTAGGTTGGAATTCAATATTGAACGTTATATTAATTTATATTTTAATTTTGACAAAATACGATCGAAACAGTAGAATTGGCTTACGAAATATATCCCATTGTGTCCGGAATAAGCGTATTTCGCTAGGGGCGACATTCGTTGGGGTTCATTTGGAGTTCGGATGCAAAATTCACTTTTAAGAAATAATTAGAAAAAAAACATTAATAAAAACATATTATAAATACCATCTCAACCATAACCCTAATCACTAACAATACGCAGCCGCCGCCTAGATTTCTAAGGCCAAAAATGTCGGATTTTGTTTTTCTAATCACGGCCAAATTACTTCAAATTAAACCATGATTCCAAAATAATATTGTAGAGAATTTCGCAGGCTTTGAATCTATATGTGTTTGATCATTTCTGGATGAGTATGTGACTTGTATTTGGTGCTCAAAGCCTGTTTATTTGACCCAATTTCCTGGGTTTTGAGGGGCTCGAGTTCGTCAAGATCCATGGTGGAGGAAGGGGACGACGACGACAACGAGGTGAGCTACTTCAATCAGGGTCTGGTCCACTGTGGGGAGGTGCGGCGTGGAGAAATTGATGGCGAGATGGGTGTGTGACTTTCACAGACGGTTACGAGAAGAAGCAAGAAGAAATGGTGGGCCTTAGATCCAATAATCAACGTTGGGAATGGAAAGGAATTAAATTGATAAAATTATATTAGTTTAATTATGTAATTAAGTTATAAAACTTTGTATCATGTTCAAATCTCATCAGAGTTCGAAAATCGGGTGCGTTGGATTCGCGAAGACGAGATCTACGTGATGGAATAAACTAGAACAGACACGAAGCAAGTTGAATTTTGAGCTAACTTAAACGTTCGTTTAATTTAGTTTGAAAATAAATTCTCAATTAAAGACTGACGGAGTGGAAATCAAAGTGAGAACTCTCTCACTCAAATATCTTGTATAGTTATTTATTTTTATAACTAAATATATACTAAATTCCTGTAATTGCAATATTTGTTTGGTGACTGATGGTTGTTTACATTTTAATATCATTATTAAACTGTTGATAAATTCACATGAATTGTGATGTAAACCCCACACGGGTATTGGGACGATAATTTTACACATCGCCCAATTATTTGTTGATGATTGAAAACCCCACACAGGTCTGGGGATGATAATTAATTTACACATCGCCCTTGTGTATAGTTGTATGTCAACCGAATGATTGACAAACTGTTATAAGCGTTATTTAATTATTTAATGCTTATACATTTGTAAATTGCACTCTGCATGTGAATTGAATGTTTAATAGTTGTTTATCACTATTTTTGAGTACATGCGATGTATGGAATCCATATAAATAAAATTATATCGTAATTGATGGAGTTTGATTCCAATTCAGAAATAACGAATATTTTAAAATAATATTTAGCGAAGAATCAAAATATGATTTTGATGTCCGATTTTTGATGGACACGAAAATATTGAAATATTCATAACTGAAATGAATATAAAGCCAAGTTAAGTAGATATACTCCATTTTAACTCGAACGGAATTTTCTGTCGATTGTATTCATTTTATATTGAATATCGAAAAGACGTGATTTCAAAATCTGATATTTTGAAAATATTATCATTTTAATATTATATGATATGGAATATTCAATTATGATTTAAATTGAAATGGAAGTTGGAATCGTTTTCAAAATGAATTTATAAATGTTTCATAAAATACATTTTAAATGGAAATTGACAAAATATATTATATATATTTAAATGGCCTGAATAGAACGCACCGCTCAGCGACCGTTCACGAATATCGACTATTAACTTTGAATGGACGTAACGGGCGATCCGACCGTCGGATTCTCTTAAACACAGAACCGTTTGGTTCGTATCGAAAAGAGATTTCGAATGATAATAAGAGATTTGAAATCTGTATTTTAAGATATATCCAAATCAGTTTTAGAAAAGGTCGCTATGGATGCAATTCGGTGGCTGATATTGGAAACCGACTGTAAGGGCCTTATAAAATTATATAAAATATGAATAAATTATGAAATTATGTAAAATCATAATAAATTATTTGAAATGATTTTGGATAAAATGTTCCATGTTTGTAAAGATAAAAGATATTTTATCAGAATAAGTTGTTTAATAACTTAAGTAAAGAACTGAAAGGAATTAAAATGGTTTTAATATAACCGGAATTTTCCAACGTATGAATTGGAATGATTTTGAATGGAAATAATCTTCGGAATATTTCGATATTGGATTCCGTGATTATACGGATATTGTTGAGGAATTTGGAAGATACAGATATCGTTATTCCCATTGGTTTTAGAAATTGATATTGAATATAAGTCGATATAATTTCTATTTAGAGCCTTGTATTTAATATCAAATTGGATTTTGGGTTTGTCGTGAATGGTATCTTTAATAATACTGTTCTTAACCCCAGTTGAGAATAGAATAAATCTTTTCATTAAGATTTAATGAGAATTTCTAATTAATGAATATATTTGGAATTTAATGAAAGTAGATTTTGGGTTCTTTATGAAAGGTGTTTTAAATAATATTTCTGACATTGTATTGTGTGCTATATTCGTTGATTTCTATAAAATAAATATCTGTTTAGTGGCGGAGAATTTATTCTCTTGCTTAACACTCTTCTCTGAGACGTACGAGCTTAGA
The DNA here is from genome assembly GCA_030737875.1 of Allium sativum. Lineage (NCBI taxonomy): Eukaryota > Viridiplantae > Streptophyta > Magnoliopsida > Asparagales > Amaryllidaceae > Allium > Allium sativum. The sequence goes on along the minus strand of CM060915.1, from coordinate 858,134,799 downwards.
GGTTATATATTGGTGGAAATCAAAGGTATGGTATGGATTGATAATGTGGCATGCTAAGATGCAACGAGCAAGACTTTTGTTGAAAAGAAGAGTCTTGTGGTTGATGATCAAAGCATGGCTTTAATATATCATAGCTTTGTGTTGTAGCGTTAATTCGCGAGCCTCGCACCCCGGTATGAGTCTACAATGGGATAAGGAACGCAGTGAGTGCATGCGTTTCTTTCTAGCTAGAAGTCGTGTCACGATATGGAGCCCAGACATTTTTACTTATGTGGATGATGGATAGCGAGGCGCCTCAGATATGTTGGTCGACAATGGCCATTTTTGGAGGTCCGATAGGATCGGAAACGTATTGTTCAGGAATAACTAATCCTCAAAAGTAAGGGAGGACCGACACTGCAAGATCCAAGGGTTGCCCAAGTGTGTGATCCTGGGTCATCTTGCTAGAGGTGATCGGAATTGGTAAGGAGACCATCGCTTGCCTTGACTCATGACATAAATCCAATTTTCAATACGTGACTTTTCGGTTTTAGTTGTAAACCTATATAGTGACATAGTAGGATGGGGTACTATACCGTCTATGATTGATACATTTATATTTGAAGTTGATTAATTCACTTATAGTAATAATAAAAGATAAATTTCGTGTATCAAGCATGTTTGGTCATTATAAGGTAAAACTCTATCCTTTGGTTTATGTTGCATTGTGTGATAGGACCTGAGTCTTATAATGGCTTCACTTTTCCTTTTAGCATTGCGTTGTTTGTTTTATGGTATTCTTGGGAGAAAACCCGTTCTGTGTTAAACGGCGTGGTCCCTTGATTTACCCAACATAAAAATCAAGTTAATAACTGTTTTAATTCTCACACCAGTTCCATGGCTGACTTGGAGTTTATTGTTTCTACCTAAACTCTGGGTGTACGTATTTTCCACACAGACAGCTAGTTGTTTTGGTTTTGCGGATTTCTATTTAACTAGATCCCGGTTTACAGCTGGAGCTATATTCAGAAAGCTTTATATTCGTGTATTTCTTTCAGTTATGGTAGTTGATGCTTTCCACTGCACATTATGTTTATGTATTTAAATGTAATTTAAATCTCTAATATTTTTCCGCTATAAATTATTTATTTATACTCTAATATTTTGTACCCTGATGTAAAATGTTGTGATAGTAATGAAATGTTTTCCTGTTTGTGTTCTGATGCGTCGTATTCTCACGCAGTCCGCGTTCTCGTTCGGTCTACGCCAGATGGGGATTTCAGGTCGTGTCAGCTCTGGTATAAAGGCTTCACAAATATAAATGTCTTATCTCGGTATTATACTTTGGGAATACTATTTTGGAAAGAGTAGATAAAGTCGTGCATAAATGTTTACTAGGTTGGGCTAGAATCACTAACCTGGTTAGACATACATCTCGGGTTGAACAAAACGGGATATTACTGTGTATTATAACTTGTGTTGTAAATTTCTTAGTCACTGGAACTTGTTGTTTTGACCCCCCCCCCCTCATTACAACCTCCCAGGTTTCATAGAGAAGGTAAGGTTCTCACAGGTGTTTAAGTTTGGCTTTCGGTTCCCATTCTCTCTCATTATCGGTATTGGCAAAGTGATTTACTTTGAAATTGGTAGTTACTTGAGTTAATACTAGTTATCCTTTTTTGTTTCCGATGTGAGTTATCTTACATTACTTTGATTATGCTCATGCCTTTATTGCAGGTACCAAATATACACGCTCCTTGCTTGGATGTGTTTAAGTTTCGATTTTTTATTGAAATTTAGGCGTAGAAAAGTGTGGGGTGTTACATTTGGTATCAGAGCTTTGGTTAAAGGATCAGAGGAATTAGTTATATTAGGACTCATAAGAGAACGTAATCCGATTTATTTTCCTGTTTTTCTTCGTTTTTCTTACTCGACTTTAATTTATTTCGACGACGAATTAGTCGTGGGCGTAATAATAAATGGGCTTTGAGAGACTAAGGGTTGAAATATGTTGAGTTCGGGTTTCTAGCCAATTCTGTCTTACCCCACAGTACGTTGACGATTTCGTCACGAAGAGCATGAGGATGGCATATGGTGGAGTCCGTTGGTTCGAGTTTGGAGACTGGACAAAATCTAGCTACAACCGAGATAGTCGCAATTTCTAGTTTTTGGTTTCGTTTGGTAGTTCCAATTAAGAACATTACTCCATCCAAAACGGGAATAGAGCCCACATTAACATGTCGTATCCATTTCGGAAATATAATTACGAGGTGTACCCATTTGTTACTTTGTTAAAATTCTGAATCTACCTTTGTTGAAACATTCAATTGAGTTCTTGGCCTTATATCCAAGGAAAATTATTTTTAAAACTATTTGAGAAATAAAAATGGATTTCAACTGTTTTGAAATACGGTTTCAGAACATAGTTGTGAAGATATGGTTTTAAATTCGTAATCTATTCGTGTTTTAAAATTTTCGAGGGTCATTCGGTAATTTTAATAAATATGGTCTGATTGGTAGGAAAGAAGGAATTAGAAATAACAAGGAATATACCACTAAAACTCAAAGAATAATAAATATCAATTCCTTGTTAATTTTAGTATCCATCTTCCTATATATATTGGATAATTTATTAAAAGTTATCAAAATTAATCTTAATTGTTCTTTGCTCCAATATTTTTAAACACGAAAAGGTTTTTCCAGTTTAAAATATAAACTGGATATAAGTAATAATAATATAGATTTACAAATACAAAACCGTTAGTTTACAATAAAATTCCATTTTTGGCAAAAAATTTAATTTTTCTTCGAAATGGCTAAGGAAAATCCTTCGTTCGGATTTTGGGGTATTTGATTTCCTGAATCGTCTGTTTGTTGTCAGCTAAGTAAGGGGAAAATCCGTTTTAATTTTTAGTACGGATTTCTAGCTGATTTATTTTTGGAACTCGTTCGTTGTGTAGTTGCAGCATCGTGTTGAGACTATAAATCCTTGGAGTTGGTTCGGAGTTTAACTACGGTCTTTAAATACCGCGGTGATGAGGATATTTATTTTGGATCACGTCAAATCTTAAAGGATAACGCGGGACGATTAATACTTTAATTTGGCCTAATAAGGTCAAAGTTCATCCTCTGTCCAAAGCCCAGTTGGTAGTTGACCGTTTAGTGCTATACTATGATGGTCAATTAGTTGTTGGGTTTTGGTACAACTTGGGCCCATGACTCAACCGAAAAAGTTACATCCAAATTACCCCCTTAACTTCTTCTTTTGTCCTTTCTTCTTCATCTAGCCAAACCATATCTTTATCCTTCTTCTTTTTCTTTGTTGTCGCCTCGTCTCCTCTTTTTCACGCTTGTTTGCGCATTAGATCTTGCCTCACTAATACTCCAAAATCTAATTTCTTCTCTTTGACCATTTCTTGGCCTATAATACCTAATTGAGCTATCTGATCTTACTCATACCATCTAAGTCTCACCCTTAGGGAGAGATCATTTGGTTGGGTTGGGATGAGCAAAAATGTCTCACCGCTTTAGGGCTAAGAAAACTTGTCGTGGCAGTTGGACTGGCACCAATCCATTGTTCAAGGTCTTAGAATAGGGTTTTTCTGAGGAGGATCTCGATGAGATTTGGGGGGCATCCGTGTTTTAAGCGGACTAGTATGGTCTCTTATCTCTTTTTCTTAGTGTCAGTTTTTACGTTAAGGAATCTATGTTCGAACTGCCCATGCAGACGTGTGACCCACTTAGCACATCGTTCTATAAATGAGAAGTTATGACTAGGTTTGTCTCATGATGCGGGAATCAATCTTTTTCTTGATCGGTGGCGTAACCATCTTTTAGTGCCGCATCATATCCGGTTCAGTTTGTTATGCTTGTGAGTTGTCTCATGGAATTACTTTCTATAAATTCACCTATCCACTTTGTCTTTAGACAATATTAGGTGAGTTTCCATGAGAAGAAGTTTTGTGGTAGGTTTCTTTCTCTCATCATAAATTCTCTCTTATAAGAGATGGTGATGTGGGAAACTCCAGCAACACCAATAGAGTTGGTAACACGAGATTGAGCATTTTGCTACCATGATTTGGTTAATCAAAGTTCATAAAAATTGGTTTGAACTCCAGCAGCAGAGCAAGGCATCTCGTTGTTTGTAGCCATTGTTTTGGGAGTTTTGATGTTGTTTTGTTGTAATCCTTTTCCAACATCGGGTTCTCGGTTGTGGTGATTCGTTCTTATAACTATTAGTGTTGTTTAAATCACACGACTTAGGTTAATGAGATTTCTATGTTTGGAGATGTTTATGTCATTCACGCGAGCCCGTTTGAATGAAATCTCATTTTCGTATCTAAACTAACAGTTATCCTAGAGCTGGAAAGAATAGAATTCTGTGCTGGATAAATTTTATCGAAGGACTGGTTTTGCGTTGTTTTCGTCACGGGTATATAAATAAATAAATCACCATTCCTTGTTAAAGATAAAATTTACTTTGGTTTTTTGTGTGTGATTTTAGTTTTCGCATTTTTAGCGTGACTGACTTCCTTTTCCGCCAACATGTGATTTGAATCGTTTAAATTTCCACAAAATACATTTTTGAAAATGTTGTTTGAAAAAAAAAAATCGTTTTTATCATTTCTTATTTTATAGGAAAATGAAACGGTTTTGAAAGGAAATTTTCAAAATAGACATGACAAGTTTTCAAGTGGAAATTTATTATTATGAAAAAAATGATTTTTGGTCACATGATAGTGTAGAAGATGTTTGGACGCTTTGTGTGCGCCTTTTAGCGGTGCAATAGGATTGACGACGCAATAAAAACATTAACAGTAACAAGGAAATGGATGTTTTAGCCTTGGAAACGCTGTTTCCATACCTTGTCAACGATGCATGCGAGCTATTAAATAACTCGTTTTACGTTTTAGAGCTTGTTTTAAGCCTTCTTTGCAGTCTACAGATGGAAGTTTTTGGAGTATGTTGGGTAACTGAGGTGAAAATTCCATTATACAACGGAAAATGGAGTATTGGTAAGCAGATGAAATGTTAAAATTCTTCGCTTTGATTTCCTTTTTCCGGTTTAGGAGAAATTAAATAGGGGACGATTGAATTGCGTGACGTTTTGGATGGTAGGGTTTGAATGCAAAATTGGTTGCTTGACACTTTTGTTTGAAATTGTGTGAAGGTTATGGATGAAAAAGAATTTTCAAAATTTGCATTCATATGGAACTGCCAGTATATTTAGGATGTTTTCCATTATGTTTTCAAAAGTGTTTTAAAAATCTCAATGCATACATATAGAGGGCCAGATTTAAAATCATCTTGCATTCATGTTTTATGGTTGAAACGCATTAAATACACCACGCACATATACGCATGGTTGCAAAGTGAATATACACAAATTGGTTGTGTAGGATAAAATAACTACGTATCAGAATTTCGGGACAAAACTCCTTTTAAGATTGAAGAATGTAACAACCCGGAATTTTGAAAATAAATAGATATTTAATTAGAAGCTCAAAAATAATAATTTTTGCAAACGATGGTTTTTGATCATGGGACATTAACTCTTGCATTCGTCTCGGAATTCTGGTCAATTTTGATGTTTGGAGTTTCGCGAAATGAGTCTGTATGAAAAAGTTACGAACGAATTACGAAAAACGGATGGAAATAAATATACAGAATAATTAATATATATATATAATACCTTTTATAACCAGCCCTTAGTGGGCATACTGGCCGTAGGGCGATCGACACCCTCCTAGGGAGCGGTCGACCGCTTCGGGACTGTAGTGCTTATTAACGACTAGGTTTTAAGGGAAATTTTGTTATATTTTATAAAACGAATGGATGAATGATAACTAAAATAGATATAATGGTTCAAAGCCATTTCACCCCTATAAGTTGAGGGGTAAGGCTCATTCTTATCCATTCAAATCTGTAGAGGCAGTGGAGCTCTGCCATTTTCCTCCTTCTCCAAACCTAATTTCTTCAATTATAAATATATTTATACAAACAAATCAAATCAAATGCATATAGAATTGAGAGGATTAATAAATTCAATGGAGAAAAATGCAAACTAACGCTCAACAATAGATTCTTCCCTCTCTTTCTATTTTCTTACATTTGTACATATATGAAATTTCCCCTTTTCAGATAAATTGTATATTTATAAGCATTTGGAAATTTGTAGGCCTAAAAGGTTCAAACGATTGAATTTGGAAGTTATAAGGTGAGCGGGAAATTTATATATATACAATTATAATAATGTATTTATCTCGTTTGTAATAGATTCAATTTTTATGCCTATAGCTATCAGATCTAGTAAGTAAATTGTGGTAATTGGATTGACACCCATCATATCTGGTTATAAGAAATGTTAAAACTTGTGAATTGTACATTGTGGCTATGCTTAAAGTGAATTGTAGGATTTCTTAAACTTGTTTACACCTATTTCTACAGTTATGTCATGAAATATATTGCAATTATGTTATAGAATGTATTTTGTACATTGCAAAACACTGTAGATCTGGAAATTAGTCCCATTAAACACAAATTAGATGTAGTTGCATTCTAGATCTTTAGTTCAGTGTTGAAGATTAAAATATGTGAATTTGGGTAAAAAGATGAAACTGGTAAATTATGTGAATTTGGAAAGATATGATTGTTAAATTATGTGATTGTAATATACCTATTTGTATTCAATATTGTCGGGTTTGTCTTAATTAATGTAAATATGTCATTTTCTAGTTTTGAACAAAAAGGTGACATTTTGAATTCACAAGAGCTATGGCAAAAAGATATAAAAAGGAAACGTGGTGCAAACATACGTATAAATATAAAAATAAATATTTTTCCGTAGTTTACATCGACTATTCTAAGTATATATATATATATATTTCTTATGAATTTGAATTGTGTCTACTCCACAAATTTGGCATAAGTTATAATAATTAGTGCTAACGGTCTTTTTTGAAGATTGGAAACCTTTGGGCAAGATTGAATGCAAAATCGAATATTTGGTTATTGATTAAACCAAATCATTTAAATAAAAATTAATAAAAAAAAATATAACTACTATTTACCATATGAAAACATAAAATATAAATATATATACATATTATCGGTCCAAATCAGCATAAAACGATAAAAGATGCATATAGTATTGAAGGTATGAAATGTTTGAATGATATTCATTTATGGAATCATATATGTAAATTGTATCCCATATTAAATGAATATATCTGTGGTGACCATTTGTAGCAATCAATATAATTAAGTGCTATAAATAGGACTACAAATCATTAAATAACAACTGTAACCACTGTTGAATGGGGAAAGTGAAAATGATAGTATAATGTCTACAATTCCTAAAATTTATTTAGGAAAATGTTGTACATCCCAATTAGGAAATTTGAATTATAATCGCATTTAGACATGAGGTTAAGCTCACCTATGGTGTAAGGCTGCCCGGAACCGACTGACTAATCCAGCAACCACAGGTAGCCAGTTTAATTTGAGGGGTCTAATGCATTAATATAAATGTACTAAGGCATGAGGTTAAGTTCAACTTGTGGTATAAGCCTTCCCGGAACCGACCGAAAAATCCAACATCCACAAGTAGTCAACTTAATGTGAGAGGTCCGGTGCATAAATATAAATAAATAAATAAATAAATAAATAAATAAATAAATAAATATATATATATAGCAGACAATAAATAAATAAATAAAATTGGAAATGTATGTTGGGGTACAACAATTAAATATATATGGGACTGATAAAATAGAGATATTCCATTGTAATTAATGTCTTAGGAAAATTATGGCTATTAGGCTCATAAATGACATTAATTGCAATCAATGGAAATTTTGGTTGCCTTAGGAAAATATGACTGTTATGGTCATAAAGGGAAATAAACAAAGAAATGAGAAGTAAATGGGTGTCATAAGGGGATTAATGGATATTGATTGTTGTTTAAATACTAAATCCAATTAAGGAGGTAATCAAATAAATATCCTAGGAAAAAGGGATATAACCTTCCTTATTTATATTAATGGAAATAGAACTTATAATTAAAATAGAGTTGGACTTAGTAGGATAATAATGTAAATTATTATTAACCATATAAACCCGGACGAAAATGAATCGTGTAAGTATATCATTTCCGTGTAGAGGGACTAAACGAGATTGACTTAATAATGTAGCCCACCTTATCCCAAATAGGGAAAGGTATATAGGCTAATGAGGGTACGAACTAATAACCTTCGCATATAGTTCGCTTCCTGGTTCCTAAACGGCTTAGTGACTGGGGTTGAAGAGTCCATCTGGGAATAGGTCTTTCAGTTTAGGGGTCTTAAATGGCAGGTTTGTGTGGGCCTACCCAAACCTGAAAACTAAAACATCAGATATGGCTACCTATCCTACGGGTAGTAATAAGCGACTAAGGTGGTTATCTAATAAGGTCAGCTAGAAGGTATAACGAACAATAAAATACCATCTCTCACCTTATGCGTGGCAAGGGTATATGCGTGAATGATGGAAGCCTTAACTAGTAGGGCCCGTAGCTAGTGCCCTCTAGTTTATGTTAACGTTAAGTAAAGTATCGAGAAATAATAAGTGACTAACTGGTCTGCCTAGGGTCTTAAGTGATCAGGAAGAATCCACACTATCTATCATTGATAATGAGGCAATAAATGATGAAAGATAAGCGAATGAAAGTATATGAATATAGAAACTCTGTAATGAGGGTTCTAATCTCTATATAGTAACCAGCCAAGCTCTGGTATAAAGGCTTCAAAAATAAAAATGTCATATCTCGGAATTATACTTTGGGAATACTATTTTGGAAAGAGTAGGTAAAGTCGTGCGTAAACATTTACTAGGTTGGGCTAGAATCACTAACCTGGTCAGGCATACATCTTGGGTTGAACCAAACAGGAAAAATCTATATATTATAACCTGTGTTGGAAATTTCTTAGTCCCCAGAACTTGTTGTTCTAATCCCCTCCTCATTACAACCTCCCAGGTTTCCTAGAGAAGGTCGGTTTCTCACAAGTGTTTAAGTTTGGATTTCGGTTCTCGTTCTCTCTCATGCTCGGTATTGGCAAAGTGACTTACTTTGAAAAATGTAGTTACTTGAGTTAATACTTGTTATCCTATTTTGTTTCCGTTGTGAGTTATCTTATCGTACTCTGATTATGCTCATGCTCCTTTATTCCAGGTACCAAATATACATGCTCCATGCTTGGATGTGTTTAAGTTTCGTTCTCTTGTCGAAATTTAGGTGTAGAAAAGTATGGGGTGTTACATCTCCGACCCCTCGCCTTTTCTTGTTCTCCTTCATCTAGGATGTTCGGATTCCCCCGAAGGTCTCTTTGTTCATGTAGAGATCCCTTCATGATGGGTTACCACTAGACGGAAATCTGTAGAGAATCGGGATTCCTATGGTTTCCCGTTGCAGGTGCTACAGGTCTGGTTGTTTGGGATTTGTGACTCATTTGTTCTTTCATGGCTCTTATGCCAGTTCGTTCTGGAATCACTTCGGCAACAAGGTAGGTTGTCGAGGTAATGCGTCCTTACTGTCGGATTTACTGAGAATCTGGTGGGCTGACATCTCAGGTAAATCCATCCGCTCCATCTTGTTTCGTCTGATTCCTTGTCTTATTTGCTCGCATACCTGGTGCTTGTGGAGAAAAGCAATATTCGATGAAGTGCCTATGGATCCACCTACCATCATCCGTAGAGTTAGGAATGATTTTTTTCTTGGCTTACTGGGAAGGCCTTTCAAGGGAGTTACCGGTTCTCGCTCGAGGAGATTAGCAGGTACCTTTGGTATTTATGAGGTACAGTCTACTCCTAAGGCAGGAATCCATTGATTCCTTTTATGGTAGGCTCTTTCTTACTGTTGACACTCTTTACACTCATCCCCCCTTTTAGATCTTATGTTGTTTGCTAGTGTTGCAGGTCTTGGGTTTTTAGGTACTCAGATCTTGTCTGGTCCGAAGGTTCATTTTGGTAGAAGGAGTTGTCTACTGGATGGATACAGTGATGTCGACGAGATGGAGCATTCAGGGAATCAGGAGGTATTTACAGCCCGTGTCTGCTGGCTTCCTTGGGAGACACATTTAATGTCTATCTGTTGTGGCGTCTTCGAGTTTTGAGCGACGCCTTAGTCTTCGGCGTTTGTCTGCAATGGATGCGTCTTCATCGCCTGCAGTCTTGTGATCCTCTGGGCTTTGTGCCATTTTTTTTACTTTTGTTGTTTCTCTATAGACATTGTTCTCTATTTTTGTTTGTGTGTGCACGGTTTCTACAATTTGCAGTTACTGTTTTTGTGAGTCATTGGAGAATGGCAAGATTCTCCCTTTTGTTATATTATATCTTCATTCCCTTAAAAAAAAGAAAAAAGAAAAACCAATGATGAGATTCTTTTTTATATTGAAAAGTCTATAAAAATAATAACATAGAAATTAACATGAAATATGTAAGTAATTATATCTTAAGGATTGAAATCCAAAAAAACGAAAGCTTCATAATTCTTTCTTGAATGTTATTGTAAACCTTAATTTATTTTTAATATTTCAGTAAAACAAGGGAGCAGAAGAATATGTATATTATAGCAACTTATCTACTGCCATTTCCATTTTTAAAGTGGTTAATACAAAACAAGCAGTATAATAGCTGAATAGATATTGATAATTCACCAAGTGAACCAGTTTTAATGCATAATTATTAATGCCATATATTATTATATGAAAAATATTATCCCATATTTTATATCTTAATTTTTCATATTATTTTCTTCTAATGGAATATCAGGTTCTTTAATGCGACACAACTTCAAACCGACTTACATTTAAGAACTTCAGATATTCTAATCTATGAAATTCCAATTTTTTAAATCTATAAGAATATCAGGTTCTCAAGCCTTCCGGGTTCTAGAAACTCGCTTCAAGTGTTAAATCAAACAAATATATAATATTAGGGCTGTCAACGGATACTTTGAGATACAGATAGTGTCATATCTTTATTCATATCTGAAATCATTTTTGGATATTGGATATCTGTATCCGCGAGTACAGACGAATATCAAATAATTATTCTATCCATCAATGATCGATAAATTAAGAAATATAAATTAAAAAAATTAGTTAAACATTAATGTTTTCAATTTCATTGATCATAATAGTGTTAAAAATAAATATATATGATGAAATTAAATAGATTTGAGTAGCTAATATTCATTTAGTGCATATAATACAAACTTTTGACTTAGTAAAGCAATAAATATATCTCATTCATTGTATTAAAATTTGAAATACATATAATTTTGAGCATTAAGTTAAAAAAATCGAACAAATGATTTTCTTATATGGATATCTATGTGTCCATATCCGCACCTTTTTTCGGATATCGGATACTTATCCACTTTTCGGATACATATGAAGACAGGTTTCGGATTTTTCGAGTATCCATTGACAATCCTATATAATATAATGTTCCAAACACATGTCATCATTGTACTATTATAGTGCTACAAAAGTAGCAGTCATAGTTACATGTATTGTTTTAAATAATCATGGATATTTCTTTTGGAGATGGCTTGTTCGTGCAACTATAAAGCTACAATTTATGACAATTTAGATATTCAAAGGTTTTTTGTATCTTTTCAAATTTTAAGAACTTTACATTTTTGATTCTTTCATACTATAATCCAACTATTAATCTTGCCACTAAAATATTACATAGAAGATCTACAAGAAAATTATATATTTATGGTTTTCAAATAATTTCTTTCCATTGAAGCCTCAAGTCCTTTGCTACAAGGAAATATTAAATGCATGCCTGAAATTAGTCATTAATGTCAACGTGTTGGTTAGGGTAGACCTCGAACTCATGATCTCTTACCAGATAGGAGTACGCATTTCCACTACATCACCCTATATTGGCTCTGGATACGTATTATCCCTATATATTTGTTTCTCTAAGAAACAAAAATATCTCTTCTGAAAATATAAACTATATATCAAAATCATTTCATAAGTCTTCATCTCAATTTAAATCAAATCAAATTAATAAAAAAAAATTCAAAATGAAAACTGCATTTACCAAACATTTTTATATTACTTAGATCCATCACAAACCAAACCTCAATCAAATTTTATAAATTTATCTGAAACAACGAAAAAACTTGCTTTCCCCCTAAAAAGGACTTAAGAGCACACCAAAATGAGTAAGTTTTAAATCAATTTAAACCAAACTAAAAAATCATCACGTTTAATATTTCATTATTTGTAAACCATGTGCATAGTTGAAAGATACTTTATATGAGTATTTGAGATCTACAAGATCTACATTATCATGAGATCCAAAAAAAAACCAGATTTATGGTAGAATGATATTTAAATATAACAATGGTTAACATAAAAATATGTTTATTTTATGCTCATATATCTTATCTTTTGTATATAAATAAATATTACTTGGGTATTATTTTCTCACTTTTACGGATATGTCGACTAAGCCACATGTAGTCAGAAAAAAAGAAAATAAAGATCAATTTGTTGTGTGTGTATATATTTGAAGACTTGCAGATGAGGATCTCACATCAAGATGTTTGTTGGATAAGAAAATATTTAGTAGAAAGGCTATGCATATCACAAATCAATGAAGAATGATCAAAGTAGCAAGAGGAGAAGAGGAAAGGCCCAATTCTAATAGAATTAACTAAGACCCATTTGTGATTGTATTAGGGTTTAGGTTGGCTATCTATCCTATAAATACCCCTGTATTCTCATTGTAAATAATAATCCATGAATTGAGAGTTTTCTTTTACTTTTCTGCAATTTTATTTTCTTAGCAATTAGTGTTGTCTACACATTAGATTTGGTAGAGTACTATTTGTCTTTTTCATTTATTTTTCATTAGTGATTGACCATCTGATTAGATTCAGCGATAATCCTAATTTATTTTCTGTTAGTTATTTAATTAATGCAATTTTAATTTCTGCTTTTAATTGCTTTCCTATGTCATATTGGATTGAATAAAGACTTGATTAGATTTAGATTTGATTCAATTCAATAATAGTTTTATTTGCAGTTTCAAATTATTTTGTTTTCAAAATCAACCTCCAAGTTTTGTCTAACTCGCCCAAGAAATTATATAAATAATTTGATTTAATTTTCCTCCCTGTTTTCGACCTACATACTACACACCTGTACGGTTACAACAAATTATTACATAATTTGCGCTTTTTTATTCTATAGAAAGCGTCGATCTAGTTTTTGGCGCCATGGCTGGGGAGGCAACAATTAAATTTTATTATTTATTTAATTTTCGATTCGTGTTAGTTTTTATTTTATTTATTTTTCCTTTTGTTTTCGTGTATATACAGAAAAAAATCTTGACTAGTAACGTGGTGTGTCAATTTCAGTGGTACTATCATGAACTAAGCAAGAGAAAAAAATTTGCCAAATTTCTTTCCACCTTTCTAGTCTTTCCATCTTCGATTTCTATGATATTTTCTTTTCACTGTTTTCCTTTTACAAAAAAAAACAATAACAACAACAACAAAATTTCTTTCCGCTATTTTTTTTCTTTCCTATTCTCTTAAATGCCTTAATTCTCTTCCCTTTTCTCAAATTTCTTTTCCTTTCCACAGCTCTTTACTTTCTACAAATTTCAATCAAAATTTTTGCCATTTTCATTGATATTCTGCCTTTGCAGAAAAAAAAAATTCTTTTCTTTTTTTCCTTTTATTTCTTACTTTTCTTTTCCAATCATTTCTCTCCTTTGTACAAATTTCCTTCGTCTTTTACAAATCTTATCAAAAACAAATTTCTTTCTTTATGTTTTTTTCTCTCTCTTTAGTATTCTCCACTGCCTTCTACCCACTATACATCATCTTCTACCACAATTTCTACCACTTCCATCACAATCTTCACCGTATTACACTCCACCAAGCACCCATCAGCCTACTGATCTCCTCACTACCGCAACCAACGTTCCAAAAACCCAACATCTGCCATCACAACACCATATCACACACATACCCACATCAAAGACCCAACTTCCACCCCACCACAGTCAATTTCTCCCATTCACATTCACATCCACAATAACATCGACTTAGACAATACCCTAACCGATCACGTCCTCGCAATCTCTCCATTCACAATACCCGGATCACGCCACCTTTGCTAAACATCATCAACTCGCAAAGCAAAGTCACAACCTTTATCAACCTCATACTTTCTACGTGAGCCTCACAACGGTTTGACATCTTTCCCTTACCTGATCCACCCTCGTAACTTCCTGAAACCAACAAATATATCCAGCTGACCCCAATTCAAACCTGTAACCAAGTCCGAACCTTTGTTCATCACAACTGCTCGATACCCGTTCAACAATCATCGTCGATTACCTTCGAGTACCAACATAAACGCAAATTCGATTTCGAAACCCAATCGAGCCCAATAACTGATTCGAAACTCAATTCAATACCAAATTCCCAAAATCGAACCCTCCAAATCACGATTTGAAATTTGAAAACCACTGCGATATTAGAAAGAAAAAAAGTGAGAGAGTTTTGAGTTTTCGGTTCAAAATTTTTTTCTCTGTGAAATTGATTGCGTGATTGGGGTATTTTACAGCCTCAACTCGATTTCTTTTAGAAAAATATATAGAGAAAAGGAAGTGTGTTAATTACCTTGTGGTGTTAGCATTGTTCTATGCGCGTTTCCTGTAATGTCCCGTATTTTAGCGATATAACAATTAATTTATTTAATTATATAAATAGTGATTTAGAGATTTGAATGGTCGTAGAATTAAATAATAGTGAATATTTAATTAAATTAAATAATAGAATAATATATTTAATTTCTGAAATAGTTGGAAATAGTGAATTGACAATATAATGTGAATTGGGCAATTCAAAATATATAATTTAGTCTAGAATTTGAATTATAATAACGAATATATTATTTGAATGACAGTTTGAACGTATAATTATATTATAATTAAAATCGAGCTCGAAATGGCGATGCAGTTCATAATTTGGCGATTCGAACTTCAACTGAATATAAAGGGTCTGTTTTGAGTCGTATTTCTATGAAACAAGAAACATATGAAGCTGGTGAAGTATATTTTTCTAGTGGAAGAGAAAAATCGGGATTTCGTCGGGTAGATTTTGATTTATGTCCAAATAAAATTTTAGAAAAGTCGCTATGGAATTCCTTTATAATATATATTGATTTATTTATTTATTTATTTTTTAAATGGATTTTAGATATAAATCGAATATCGATGTAACACTGGATTTGGAATATTGAGTTTTTAAATCCAATTGGAGCTGTATGATATTCTACTGTGAATATATACGATAATATTTTTTTAAAATATTTAATTCATTCGTGGTGGTGGAATGACGAGGTGCAAAAGGCTGTCAAAGAGAAGAAGGAATGCTACAAACGCATGTACCGTCATAGAAGCGAAGAGAACATGCACAGGTACAAAGTGGCAAAGAAGACTGCAAAGAGAGCAGTGAGTGAAGCAAGGGGACGAGCGTACGAAGATTTGTATCAAAGGCTAAGTACAAAGGAGGGTGAAAAAGACGTTTACAGAATAGCTAGGCTACGCGAGAGGAGGACAAGGGACTTCAATCAGGTTAAATGCATTAAGGATGAGAATGATAGACTTTTGGTGAAGGAAGATGAGATAAAGAATAGGTGGAGAGAATACTTTGATAAGCTTTTCAACGAAGAAAGTGATAGCTCTTCGATCGAGTTGGAAGACTTAGCCGATAGTAACAATAGAAATTTTGTGCGGAGATTTCAAGAAGCTGAGGTAAAGGGGGCGTTGAAACGTATGAAATCAGACAAGTTGGTAGGGCCTGATGATATTCCTATTGAGGTGTGGAGATACTTTGGAGATGCAGGGATAAGATGGCTAACTAAGTTGTTCAACAATATTTTCAAATCAAACAAAATGCCAGATGAGTGGAGGAGAAGCATTTTAGTTCCAATCTTCAAGAATAAAGGAGATATTCAAAGTTGCACAAACTATAGAGGAATTAAGCTTATGAGTCATACAATGAAGCTTTGGGAGAGAGTTTGCAAGCAGCGTTTGAGGAGGTTAACAAGTGTCTCTAGGAATCAATTTGGTTTTATGCCGGGAAGGTCAACCACTGAGGCAATTTTCTTGGTTAGGCAACTTATGGAGAGATACAGGGAGCAGAAGAAAGATCTCCACATGGTTTTTATTGAATTGGAGAAAGCTTATGACAGAGTACCGAGGAGGGTTATGTGGTGGGCGCTAGAAAGGAAGAGAGTGCCATCAAAGTATATTACCCTTATTAAGGATATGTACGAGGGGGTTGTGACTAGTGTTAAGGCATGCGATGGTGAGACTACAGACTTTCCAATTAACATAGGGTTACATCAAGGTTCGGCTTTGAGCCCCTATATTTTTGCATTAGTGATGGATGAAATCACAAAAGATATACAAAGGGAGATTCCTTGGTGTATGCTCTTTGCCGATGATGTTGTGCTGATTGATGAAAGTAGAATAGGGGTTAATTGACAACTGGAGTTGTGGAGGGAGACCTTGGAATCAAAGGGTTTCAGGCTTAGCAGAACTAAAACAGAGTATATGAAGTGTGAGTTTAGCAGTGTCAGGTCAGATGACGGAGATGTTACCCTGGCCGGTAGAGTAGTACCCAAGAAGGAATCGTTTCGATACTTAGGATCTATGTTGCAGTTTGATGGAGAGATTGATAAAAATGTTAGTTTTAGAATTCAAGCAGGATGGTGAAATGGCGACTAGCATCTGGCATTCTCTGTGATTGGAAGATTCCTCAGAAGCTTAAAGGAAAGTTCTATAGGACAGCAATCAGACCTGCAATGTTATATGGTGCAGAATGTTGGCCTACTAAGAGGCAACACGTCCAGAAGATAAGTATGGCAGAGATGCGAATGCTGCGTTGGAGCTGTGGGCATACCAGACGAGATCGGATTAGAAATGAGGATATTCGGGAAAAACTTGGAGTTGCACCTATTGAAGAGAAGTTAGTCCAATACCGCTTGATATGGTTTGGACATATCCAACGTAGACCATACGATGCACCTGTACGCGCTGGAATTCTAGGTCGCGCCGAAGGCCCAAAGAGAGGTAAAGGTCGACCTAAAATGCCATGGGAGGAGATAATAAAGAGAGATTTAAGTAACTGGAGTTTATCGGAAGAGCTGGTAGTTGATAGGAGTGCATGGAAATTGGCAATCCATGTACCAGAACCATAGTGTTTCTCTTTCTTTTTTTTTAGACTTTATTTCACGTTTACTGAACCTTTTTACTTTTTATTTACTATTTTAGATTTTATTTCACTTTTACTGAACACTTTTACTTCTTCTTCTTATTATTATTTAAAAAAAAACCTTTATCGGACGACTTTTTATTTGATTGTTATTTTAAACCCTTTTTATATATATATATATATATTATTATCATCATTATTAATTTTATTTTATTTTAATTTTGGGTTCCATATCTAGCCAATCCCAACTTGTTTGGGATATATGGCTTTGTTGTTGTTGTTGTTATTTAATTTAATTATTTTTAAATATATTTATATATTTAAAAGGGTTATTTAGAGCTTTAAAAATAGCCAGTTTTGCAAACGACCTCCGTTTTCGACGAAACTAATTTTGTTGGATCCGTAATATTAAATAATTGTTAGATTTCAAGTTTCATGATTTTTGAAGTCAGTATGTGGCCGTACCGATTTTTAATGTGAAAAACAGTCAGTATTTTGACGGTTAAAAATAAGCTGTGTGAGCAAACGGAGTCGGAATTCAATGAAACCATTTTCGTTGGGTCTGTAATGTTGAACTGTAGTTGCATGCCAATTTTCATGATTTTTGGATATCATGTGTGAACGTTGGGATTGAAAACATTCATCGAAAATTTATATTAATATAAAAACAAAATATCTAGATATTTTCCTTACACTATAAATACCCTATCCCATTCTCTAAACCTAATTACATTTTTCTCTTTATTCAGAGCGGATTGTAGCCACCAGTTTTCCTCCCTCAAAAAATCCAAACGCAACTTCAGAAAATCAAAATAATTCAAACAAAAATTTTTAAACCCCACAACACATATATTCGATTTCCTTATGAGAATATCTTCATGCTAATACCCTTTATATCGAGTTCGATCATGAAGTCTGCTTCGGAAAAAAATCAAAATGAGGTCGGCCTCGATTCCACTGGCGTTCGAATTTGGGGGGTTTTTGTTTCGATTGAAGGTTGTAGACGAGTTCATGGGATCCGGAAGCATATTTAATGAATTTTTGGAAGAGTTTCATTTTGTTTAAATGCCGCCATGATCTGCTCTGTGAAATCGTGGGTTAGGATTAAGTACTGTAGGGATTTCAAGGCTTAACTTCATGTTTCTGATACTACTTTTTGTTCAGTAAGAGATTTAGCACTTGGGCATGATTTTGAAGGGGGTAGGTGAGATGGATTTGAAGTTTTGTTGAGGAAATATGGGAGTGTTCGGTTGCGGCAATTTCTTTGTGCGTGGTATTAACAGTAAAAGAAATTTGTGCGGAGGTCTCTATAGAGTAATGAAGGGGGCGTGATTTACGTGGGGAGTAGAAAGGTAGAGTTGTATAGGTTCAAGCAGTAAGGGGATGGTGCATTTTTCTTTGGACTGTGAAGTGTATGTGGCGCCAGTGTATGGGGAGGGACATTTGAAAGGTACGTTTAGGTTCAATATAGTCCACTATTTTACTATGGCGATGCATGCGGTTCTGGAGAACGCAAGTTCTGAGTGAGTGCGAGCTGCTGATTAGTTGGTGGAGTTGATAACAAAAACATACACAAAGGAAGAAGAGATGATGTGGTTTTAACTTGGTGGAGGTTAGTGGCAAAACGAGAGGGAGATGGAGGAATGAAGTTTGCAAGTTGGTGGAGTTTTACTGGAAAAGCTCACGGCCAATATTTTTGTATCAGGGAAGAAGGAGGCTTTTAGATGGGCCAGGGACATGGAAAATGGGCATATAAATGTTAAAAGTTTGTTTTAATTTAATAGTGTGTTACTTGGTATAAATCATAACAAATTCATACGTCAACGGAATTCAGCAAAAACAGGATCCGTTGGGATCGTATGGACGGTGGCTCCACAATGGAACTGACTGGGAGCGAATCGGAGCTCGTTACAATTTATAGCAAAATAAATTGTCCATCTGAATCAAGCGATGGTTATCGTTATTAACGATGATCGTCACCAACTCTATCAGTTATATTTTTATAACGTATTTTTAGAACTGATAAATGATGAATGATTGTTGTGTGTTGACTGTTTGGTTGAACTGCTAATTGATTGGTTAAAAATATCGATATAGTTATATATATATCGTTAATCAAATGTTGATTTTGTTTATCAGAATATTTCATATTGAAATAAAGTTAATGTTAATTATATTATATAACATCTGTGGATGCAGGGAAACAGGTCAGAGGAATCCAACTGGATTCCTCAACATTTATTTTACTGTTTCATATATTGTGTTATATGATGTGATATGAAATTTGTTGCTGATTTTGTATGTTTGAATGATACCGATCATTGTTGTAACACCCCACTCCCGCTAAGGTCACTCACAAAGGGAATGCCTTAGCTTCGGTGGAGTATTTAAGTGAATATAGAATTGAAAAATTACAACAAGATAGATATAAGTAATACTTGAAATTTAAAACATCATTTCATTGGAGCAGAAGGTAAACATGTTTGGTTACATCTCAAAAACCCACAAGAGTCAAGTACAAAATATCCATCTCGTTAAAACATAAGTACATAATCCCACTACATACTAATAGCCATAATAGAAAAGATAACCGAGCTTTTCTTCAAGAGTCCAAGCTCCAAAAGATAGATAAAGCAATCTGATCAAAGCCCACTAGTGCTAGGCCCACTCTGAGAACCTGAGGGTTGGGGAAAAAGATAAAAACAACGGGGTCAGACATAAGTCTGAGTGAGCCCTATAACCTTAACAATACAATCATTAAAGTAATTAGGGTATGATATAAACCTGGTACGGTACGACTGGGGATAAATGACTACACTAAGCAGCCAACTAGACTTAGGATAAACTAAGATAACGGTAAAGACGCGCCTATCCACCTAAGGATAAATACTACACTGCACCACCCCAGATCTACCCACCCAAGGGTAATTCCTACACTGCACCACACCAGTTCTACCCACCCAAGGGTAATTCCTACTTAAAGGTTGATCCCACTAAGTGTACTTAGTAATTTTTAATAGTAGTTTCGTGTACCCCTAGCTGACTACATAGGTGCCGTCTGCTCCTATCTCCACTAGGTGTACCCACAACTTAGTAATTTTATTAGTAGTCTCGTGTACCCCTAGCTGACTACATAGGTGCCGTCTGCCCCTATCTCCACTAGGTGTACCCACTACTCCCCAAGCGATCGGCTCCCTACCGTAGATACCCGTGCTGGCCCCACAGTGGGGTGTATCACTCCCCAAAGTGGAAACCCGATAATGGTGCACGGCTTATACATACACGATGCGACAACGTCTTACCTACCATCCCGGGTCCACACACGCATATGAAACCCGTTGGACTTGCGTTGCCACCGCTAACCCGTTTTGGCCTCTTATAGTCAAGCCCAGTACGTGTGGGGTCGAGCCCAATAAGATACATATGGGTTACTGGTTGAAATGGGCCCCCACAAGCTACTACTTAAGCTTGTCATTTTATCTAGTGCATCCCACTTAACCCCTTTTTCATAATCATGCCCACTTACATGTTAAGGTTTGGTTAAGTCATCTAATCATATTTCAATTGCCACTCAAGGCACCCACTAGATTTCTACATGCCACCCAAGGCACCCTCTTGATTTCCACATGCCACCCAAGGCACCCACTTAACCCTTTAATCATGTTTAGTTACATGTTCCACTTTGGTTAAGTATTCTAGTCGTATTCTCTATTGCCACCCAAGGCAACCCACTAGATTTCCTCATGCCACCCAAGGCACCCACTTAACCCTTTAATCATGTTTAATTACATGTCCCACTTTGGTTAAGTATTCTAATCTTATCTTCTATTGCCACCCAAGGCAACCACTAGATTTCCTCATGCCACCCAAGGCACCTACTTAATCTCCACATGCCACCCAAGGCACCCACTTAACCCTTCATGCCCCACTACATGCTTATCTGGTTAAGTGTTTCTTAATTGATTAAGAACGTAACCGTTGTAAAGACCTCTCACATTAGACTATCTTTTATGTCAGCTGGATTTGCCGGTTGGGTCCGGGCAGCCTTACGCCATAACCGAGTCTAACCTCGTGTCTATACACTTGTCACGTATTTAGTTTGTGCCTAAGACCTCTCACATTGGGCCAATCATTTGTAGCCGCTGGATATGCCGGTCGGTTCCGGGCAGTCTTATGCTACAAAAGGGTCCAACCTCGTGTCTTAGTCGATTAATTACACCTAATTAATCACCCCCATAATTTGTATTAACTATCCCTAATTAATTACAAATTTAACGATGTACATAATTGACTCAATTATGTCCATCCACTTTATGGTATGCATAATCATACCAACTTCACACCGTTTCATTAACATGTATATTAACCCCATCGTTCCCCATGTAATTCGCGAACATGACATAAAAGGGAAGATTCATCGTAAATACAATGGGTTCAACTTGCATAACATTGGCATCAACATGGGTTTTAAAGGTGTCATCATGCATATGGTATCAAACCCAACTAGCATAAATAATCAACCCAAACTTGCATGAATCACATATGTCATAAAGAGATTAACTTGCATAAGTTACTATGTCATACAAAGGGGTAAACTTGCATATGTATGTATGACATACAAAGGGGTTAACTTGCATATGTATGCATATCATACAAAGGTGTAAACTTGCACATGTTACTTGCATAAAATTTAACACCAAACTTGCATAACATGTCATATATGAACTTGCATATAATCATACACCAAACTTGCATAACATATCATGTATGAACTAGCATATAATCATACACCAAACTTGCATAACATATCATGTATGAACTAGCATATAATCATACACCAAACTTGCATAACATATCATGTATGAACTAGCATATAATCATACACCAAACTTGCATATCATGGTGTCATAATGGATCAATGTTTCTCATATGACTTGCATATCTTGCATAACATCATAAACACCTAGCATATGACTTGCATAACTTCATGAACATATATCATTTGACTTGCATAACTTGCATAACACCACAAACACATAGCATATGACTTGCATAACTTGCATAACATCATAATCACATAGCATATGACTTGCATAACTTGCATAACATCATGAACATGTATCATATGACTTGCATAACTTGCATAACTTCATGAACATATAGCACATAACTTGCATAACATCACAAACACATAGCATATGATAACATAATCTTGCAATGATCCACATTCATAGCCATAACCTCATTATATCCTATCACAATCATTTCAACAATTGGTTATTAAGGCTATGGAAAACTCACAACTTGTTGATTAGCACTCCTAAGAAGAAGATTAAGTTGCTAGAGTAGATTAGTAGTTGATTTGAGAAGCTTTCCTCCTCTTTAATTTGTTGGTGGCTCCTCCTAGTTGCATTTTGACGGCATAACGACGTTGTCTCCAATTTTAGTATGAATTAGGGTAGTCTTAGGGTGTATTTATAGAATTAGGATGTAGTTTAGGCCCTTAGATTAACCCTAGATTAGGTTAGAGCCGTCAGATCATGTCCTGGCCACCAAAACACAGCCCAAAAGCCAAGCTGATGCACCCAGGTCACCTGGGCTCGACCAAGGAGGTCGACCTCCAGGTCGACCCTAGGGTCGACTCCCCAGTCAACCTGGGGGGGGAGGTCGACTCCCCAGTCGACCCCCTGGGTCTGGCGGGATTTTTCCCGCCACTTCTGAAAATTGAAAATTTTGTTTTTAAATCTGAATTTAAATTTCTGAAAACTTCTTTGGGCCCTATCTGGGTCATACGGACTCCGATTTTCGAAAACTCGGACTCTATTTCGCGTATTTTTCCGAGACGAACGCAATGACAAAGCCCGTTTCCCCTGATTCAGATTTTTAAATTTAATTCTGCCCTGTTTTATATTGTAGCAATTTATTCAACATACGGGGTGTTACATTCTCCCCTACTTAAAGGATTTCGTCCCCGAAATCTCTAAGTCAAGAAGAACGTATCCTACCAACCAAACAACCATCTACTCAAACCATCAAACACTGGCATCCATTGTCCTTAGAGTTTCTAATGCTGTATGAACATATGCAAAGAGTGTGTGTATATGTTCCCTGTCTAATGCAAAATTAGGCGGTCTACTAATTAAGTTGACCTCCTTAATGCAAACCATGATAGTGCCATGCATCCAATATGTATGCAAAAGAACCCTATCGACACACACTATCTCTACATGTGTGCACAACCATACACCAAAATGCATCATCCATGTGATAACGCAACCATTATACATCCATTAATATAGCTACCTACACAATTTTATGCAATATGCAATATGAAGTGATTGAGCCGATCTAGTGCCTAGAGTGTGTGTATATGCATCCACGAGCAACCACTAGCAACCACTTGCATCCACACGCATCCATCAAACATAACATGTCTCAAACACATGTTTCAACCATAGGTTTTCCCTATCTAAAGGTCAAAGGTACTAATGAGAGGACATACTAAAGATAAGATAAGTACTAGACAAACGATAAAGGATAAGTTAAAAGACATACCCTCAAAAAGGAATGGGTACAATGAACGCATCTTCGCTTCTGTCTCCCAAGTAGCATTGCTCTTATCTTCTCCCCTTTTCACTTTGACTAGTCGAACCTCTCTGTTTCTCAACTTCCTAATCTATGACCCAAGGATGCGGGTAGGAGCTCGTCGAATAGTCGCATCACGCTCTACCTCCACTTCTTTAAGCAAGCTCGGCTATACCACCTCTGCGGTCTCATGTAGGCACTTCCTCAAATTTGACACATGGTGTAATGACCCGCATTGGCAGGGGTATTATGATTTATTTATTTAATTATATCAATGGTGATATAGTGAATTAAATGGTCGTGGAATTAAACAATGGTGAATATTTAATTTAAAATAATAAATTAAATAATATATTTAATTCTGAAATAATCAGAATTGGCTGAAATGGCGATATGGTGTGAACTGAATCATCTGTGATATATAATTCAGCTTGGAATTGAATTTGAATAACGAATATATTCAGTCGACGTCAGTTTGAACGTATAATTATATTATAATTAAAATAGAGCTCGAAATGGCGCTGCAGTTCGTAAATTGGCAATTCGAACTTCAACTGAATGTACAAGATTCGTTTTAAACCGGATTTCTGTGAAACAAGAAACGTGTGGAGCTGGTGGAGTATATCTTTCTAGTGGAAGAGAAAAACCAGGATTTCGTCGTATAGATTTTGAGATATGTCCAAATCAAATTTCAGAATAGTCGCTATAGAATCGTTTATCGGCCATAATGGTTATTTCAAAATAACTAGATATTGGGTGTGAATTTAGATAAGGTTCTTTTGGGAAGTAGTGAAAATTTAGTTTTTATAATTTTACTATAATTTTTAATTAATTAAATAAGCAACTTTTTATTTGAAGTATTTCGCACCTTGTAATCAACATTTTGGGGTTCCACAAAATGAGTTAAACTACCGGTATTATTATATTTTTGGAATCGTGAGGTATTGCTCGACACGGTCATATTTTCATTTCTGTCTATGGTAATACGGATGTAAATATATATGGTTGATTTTAAATTTACATAAATGGTCCAAAATCTTTTTTTTTAAAAGGGTCAGCAAACAAATTCTTCCGCACAGCAAAAGAACGTTGCGTGGTCAATACTGAAACACGCCATCGCCTACCCAACCAAATGGATAGGAAATCACCTCGTCTCCTCAAAGTTCTTCCTATAAATATACACACGTTCTCAGCTATAAACCTAATTCTATTCGTTCACTGAAGGAAAAATCGCGCCGCCACTAAACAAAAGAAAACGCAGATACTCTTCTTTCATAAATCCACAAAAATTCCTACAATATCCTATAAATTAAAAGACTTATATTTTTGGAAAGGGGATAGGAAACTCTTCATCGCAGTATGGGTTTTAAATGGTGCGACATCAGTTTGGGGTATAGCGTGATTTAGGTTCGGATTCGTTTCGATTCGTGGTGTCGAGTTCATCGTATGGTGTGGGGGTAGTGCTCGATGTAAGGTAGAGCAAGGCAATGGCTTTTTGTGTTCGAAGTCACAGTTTTCGGTAGGGAATCCGCGACGGTCGAAGTGAATTCGGAATTTCCAGAAACAGGTACGAGTTCGACGTGATGGATGTGGGGAGGTTGAGCGCAAGGAGGAGAGTTGGATGGTGAGGAGTTCGGTGGGTTTTGTGATGAACTGTGTATGGAGGAGTTGGTAGTTTTTTGGTTGCAGAAGTGGTGGGAATGGATGGTTATTAGGTGCGAGATTTCCAAATATCAAGGAAGGAGGAGCTGCATGTTAGTCTGGAGGAAGAAGAGTTGTTTGAATTTAAGTGAATGGAGTAATGTTGTTTGAGATGAAGCGAAGTGTGCAACGTAAGGTAAAAGGGGGCGCGATATCATTGTTGCGTGCAGCTCTGTAGTGCAGCCAAGTAGAAGAAGAGATACTGAAGAGAGGGAGAGATGGGTATGGGCTCCAACATGTGGATGGGCCGAAGTTGTTAGCCCAGAAGGAAATAAAAAGAAAAGAAATAAAAGAAATGTGTGAAGGAATTATTGGCCAAGATCCTGGTAATGTGCAGGAGTGCGAGAATATAGAAAAGAAAGCGAGGCGGGTGCAGATCTGTTGTGGGCCGAAATGATGAAGGCGAAACCAGATCCGATAGTATCATATGAACAAGGACAACATTTTTGGAACTCATCTGCAGTGAATTGGAGCTGGGTACAATGTGTAGCGAAATAAGTTATCTGACCCGGATCAACTATCGATTTTCGTTATTTAACGATAACGATCAATGTGAGTAAATCTCACTAACTCTGAACAGTTTATAATTTCATGTTGTATTTTTAGAACTGTTAGATATTGGCTGATTTACTGTATGTTGACCGTTTGATTGAACTGCTAGTCAGTTGATTTAATTTCTATATTGATTCTGTTTAACAGAATATATCATATGGAACTGAAAGTGATGTTATCTACATTGTTTAACATCTGTGATGCAGGGAAACAGGTTGGAGGAATCCGACTGGATTCCTCAACATTTATTTTACTGTTTTTCATATATTGTGATATATGATGTGTTATATAATCTGTTATGGATTATGTGTGTTAGAATGATATTGATCATTGTTATTCGATATTGTAAATATCATAAAAGACCCTGAGATGTAAAAAGAAGTATTTCAATGTATATTGATATAAAGGAATTTTATAAAATCACAGGATTTTATAAAAAGGAAATATTTATAAAACGAACACGGTTTTATAAAAGGGATATTTATTTAGAAAATAAATAGAAATAGAAAAGGAATATTTATTTAGTAAATAAATAGAAGTTATAAATAGGATATATTTGTAACGGTAAATAGAAGTTATAAATAGGATATATTTGTAACGGTAAATAGAAGTTATAAATAGGATATATTTGTAACGGTAAATAGAAGTTATAAATAGGATATATTTGTAACGGTAAATAGAAGTTATAAATAGGAAATATTTGTAACGGTAAATAGAAGTTATAAATAGGATATATTTGTAACGGTAAGTAAACGTTATAAAAAGGAAATAGTTGTAACGGAAAACGTAGTTTAGTAAAAGAAGTTAATCGATGTTAGTTAATCGATTAGAGAATAAAGTTGAAAGGAGATAATCAATGTTAGTTTAATCGATTAGAATAGAAGCAAATGAGTTAAATCGAATATAGTTATTCGAATAGAAGCAAATGAGTAAATCGAATATAGTTATTCGAATAAAAGTAAAAGGAATTATCGAATATAGTTTATTCGAAAAGAGTAAGTGAAATGAGTAAATAAATAGCGTTAGCCAAATAGTGTTAGTCCAATAGAGTTAACTGAAAAGAGTCAATCGAATATATTTATTCGAACGAGGTTTAAGTAAGGAAGTTTGTTAAAGAAATATAAAGTGAACTTTGTCTATTTCAAAGTTAGAAATGTTGTTCAGTTAAGGTCTGAGAGGTAGTTCTACCCCAACTTGATTGACTTCATTTTTAACTAAGGAATAGTTAAGGTTCGACAGTAAAGGAAATGGTTTGAGTTGGCATCGCGATGGGTTGTTTAAACAGCTGTTAAGTCCAATGAAGAAGCTTTGGAAATGTTTTCCAAAGAAGAAACCAGAAATGTTTTCTAATAAAGAAAACAAGAAATGGAAATGTTTTCCATTGTTAATAACGTATATTTTCCCAATTTAGAAAATAAGGAATATTGAACGTAGGGAAACATGAGATAAGTAAATTAATGAACTAAAGAGATGAATGTTGAATGATGTTTGATCGATATAATTTCCATTTGGAAATAATATCATTGTTTGCACACCTATTTTTATTCGATAGTTAAATCACAGACTATCGAAGTTTTGACCATTTTAACGTTGTTAATATGGAGAGACCGGTTGGATTATTATCCAAAGGACCACTCTGTATTGGCATAAGCGTTGCGAATCATAGATGCCAAAGGAAATTGAAGACGGAGTTATGCAAGGGCTATCCTGTTTATAGAATAGTGCCTTCGGTTCATCCTGTTCCTGGGTGACTTGTATAGACGGATGTCTGACAGAGTATTTCCATACAATCACATATATTGATTTCTCCAACTGTACCAAGAGTGGAAGCGAAGAAGGAAACTTCTTTTAGCTAACACATAATGTATTGTTGAGGACGTCAGTCGGTGATTTGATGGATTTGATGATGTGACATTCAAAGTGAATCTGGTATGATGAAAGCGTAGCTTCTAGCCTCATCATCCGGTAAATGACAGAAATCGGGCAGGCAACATGGCTAAGTCGGTCGCACCGAAGTAGGGTGTATAATCACCTGATCTAGAGTTTCATTTACTTCTAAAAATCTATTGTTGATGCTGTCCCATTCGGGAAACGGTTGCTGATCCCAACTGTTGGTGATATACATTCGATACACTCAAGCGAAATGAGTGGTCGGTCATGTGTGGCCGGGTTGCAAGATGTTCTTGTTGAACCCAGTGTATTCCTCTCTAGAGGTACACGAGCGAAAGGTGGATCCATACCTTGTCATAGTTGGAAATCCATTACCCAATACGTGCTTGCGGTTTTGATTGTATACTATATATGTAGAACGTGAGATGAAAGCGTTTCTACTAGATGATTATTATAGTTGTGGTTGATAGACATTATTATAATATCAAAAGGTTTTTGATATAAAGATATTTTGGATTCTCATAAGGGAAAAACCCGTTCCGTTATGCGGCGTGGTCTTATGAGATATCATATACCTATATAACTGCTTTAAACTGTTTTACTCACACCAGTCCCATGACTGACCCGGAGTTTACTTTGTTGTTTTCCCTAAACTCTTGGGTGCCTAAATTTGTACGGGCAGTCAAGTGGACGGGATTTTACAGATACACTTGAAGAGCTGGAGCAGGAGGCTTCAGGATCATATAGCTATAGTTATTTCCGCTGTGTTGTAAGTGCTGTACTTTGATAATGATATGTATATGCCAGTACAGATTTGTATTTCAAAGTTATGTTATGAAATATATTTATTCGTTCCGCTGTGAGATTCGTGTTACTCTGATATGGTGTTCTTCTTCTTCTTCTATTCTAAGTTTCTATCTTATCTTTCCTCACCCTCTAATTTCTTTCACTAACTACCAGGATTTCTCGATGTTTTGGTTATCGACATCGAGCTTATGTCGATAACCAAAGTCGCCGAAAATCCGGGTCGTTACACATGGAATACGTCATGTTCCCTATGCAACTGAATTATCTCTCGGAGATAAACCGAAGCTAGCCATGGAGCAGTCCTCTTGCTCTTCACGGGTATGAAATGGGCACTCTTAGTAAGTCTGTCTACCACAACCCAAATTCCCGTATTAACCTTCTTCGACCTAGGTAACCTATCAACAAAATCCATCGAGACGCCATCCCACTTCCATTGCGGAACTTTCAATGGGTGAAGCAACCCACCGGGTTTCTTTTGCTCCGTCTTTCACCTGTTGGCACACCAAGCATCTAGCGACATACTCGGCCACATCTTTCTTCATACCGGCCCAAAATAAAACACGCTTCATGTCTTGGTACATCTTATCCCCACCGGGATGAATGGTCATCCTAGAACGATGCGCATCATCGAGAATAGCCTTCCTCAAACCCTCGTCTTGCGGTATACAAAGTCTACCGTCTCTATGCAAGCACCCCCTATCGTCTAGGGTATACCTACTCAAATGGCTAGACGACTCCCCCCTTATGAGCCTCTCTACCAACTCAACCAACTGTGGGTCGTCCCTCTGTGCCTCGCCAATCCGTCTCAAAAGAGTAGGTCTGACCTCCAAGGATGCTAGCAAACCGGGTATAAAGTCAACGGAAGGTCTGAAATCAAACATCGAGATAAATTCCAAGCTTCGTCGTACCACGAACAATGGACTCAAGGACAACCTTTTTCTGCTCAAGTCGTCCGCCACCACGTTACCCTTGCCAGGGGTATACGCCATCTCAAAATCATAGGATGCTAAGAACTCCATCCACCTTTGCTGTCTCAAGACTATGCGCTCGAAGAGTCTCCAACACTTCCCTAAGATATAGGGCATGCTTTTCTCCTCTTCTGGAGAAAACCAGGATATACTTTCATACAAAATCGTCACAACTATCCAACTCTCACGCAGACCATCCTAGTCAAACTCGACATCCCCCAAATGCAAGCCCCAAAGGCCTAAACCAATATCAGACAACCACCCAAGGGACACCTCCTTCGAATTCAGACGACCTACGTGAGATGATACTAGTAAAAACGGCTAAATAATTAAGCCCTTGTCCAACTCTGGATGTCCTTGCCAGTCTCACTCCAGAACCACCGTTGATCAAATAACTGGTTTTGCTTAACCTATTAAGCACACACGAAAACTTATTTCGCTTTTAGAGAAGACCAAGATGTCATCCACAAAGACCACTACAAAGTTATTTAGGTACTCCCTGAACACCCTACTCATCAAATCAACAAAGTATGCGGGGGCGTTCGTCAAACCAAATGGCATCACCAGCCACTCATAGAAACCATCCGGAGCCCTAAAGGCGGTCTTCTCTATACTATCCTCAGTCACTCCCAACTGATGAAACTCCGTGGCCAAGTCCCACTGCGAAAACACTGAGGCGCCAACCAACTGATCAAAGAGGTCATCAATCCTTGGCAATGGGTGTCTATTCTTCTTTGTGAGCTTGTTGAGTTGTCTATAGTCTACAAAGTCTGAGGGACCTATCCGCCTTCGTGGCAAAAACTACTGGAGCACCCCACTCCGATGTACTACGTCTTATGAACCCCTTCTCAAGCAACTCCCCTACTTGCTTATGGAGTTCCCTCCTCTCACGAGGAGCCATGTGGCGCACTGACAAAGATACTGGTTTAGCATCGTCTACCAGATATATTCGGAGGTCTATCTCCCGCTTCGAAGGTAAGCCCTTCACCTCCCCAAACTCATCCGAGTATTCCCGGACCACTCTAACAGATCGCAAACTCTCGACCGAAGCGTCAAGCGATTCAAGATAACTTAGCATAACAAAATCTATGGGATTACAAGAGATCTCGAGAGTGTTACCCAAGCGGGTCATGAGTCTAACAACTCTCCTTTCGCAATCAAGAACGGCACCATTACTGGATAACCATTCCATGCCCAAAATCAACCCATAGCCCGTGAAGCCCAAACAAAAGCATCACCCCTAAACTCAAAGCTAAGTATGAGGATCTTCAAACCCAAACATATCATGGACAAATAAGTGGAGCCCCCCAATTGGGTTTGAAACAACCACGGGATCATCTACTAAACTGGTGTCTAGGTGCAGTAACTCAACTAATGATGATGAGATAAACGAATGTGGTGCGCCAGAGTCGAATAAAGTTCGAACAGGATGATCCAGAGAGCCAAATTTCAACTTAGACGGTCCTACCCCCATCAGGTATACCCGTCGTGAGGGAATACATCTACCCTCCAGAAGATCCTGTACTTCGTCCTTACCTCTTTGGACAACCCTAATAAGGTGTCCTATTTCTCCAAAACAACTAGCCTTCCCCTTCACATTCTCCTTTCGTGGCCTTCTTACCACGATAAGGTTTCGTCCTTTATTTACCTAATAGCTATTTGAACCTTCCTCTCTCGTCCATCTTAAAGGTACCCATAAGCCCTCCACCTCCTTGGACTAACTTCTTGGCCTGGAAAACGTCTTAGTCCCTTGAAGTGGTTCTTCCGTCCTTCATACGGAAGTCCTTATTTATCTTAAAAAGACATCTATACGCGGAGGGGAAATTCAAAAAGAGATAGAGGAAGAGATTCAAAACGGAGAATCAAAGGAAGAATATATGGCTATTGGGGATTATGCTTTTCTTTCAAAAACTTTTCTCTTAAAAGACGTGTTTTTGAAAATACTTCTTCCAAAAATGTTTTTAGAAAAATAGTTTCCTAAAAATTTAATCTGGTCCGGTAACCTTAAGCTCTAATACCACGTGTAACACCCCACTCCCGCTAAGGCCACTCACAAAGGGAATGCCTTAGCTTCGGTGGAGTATTTAAGTGAATATAGAACTGAAAAATTACAACAAGACAGATATAAGTAATACTTGAAATTTAAAACATCATTTCATTGCAGCAGAAGGTAAACATGTTTGGTTACATCTCAAAAACCCACAAGAGTCAAGTACAAAATATCCATCTCGTTAAAACATAAGTACATAATCCCACTACATACTAATAGCCATAATAGAAAAGATAACCGAGCTTTTCTTCAAGAGTCCAAGCTCCAAAAGATAGATAAAGCAATCTGATCAAAGCCCACTAGTGCTAGGCCCACTCTGAGAACCTGAGGGTTGGGGAAAAAGATAAAAACAACGGGGTCAGACATAAGTCTGAGTGAGCCCTATAACCTTAACAATACAATCATTAAAGTAATTAGGGTATGATATAAACCTGGTACGGTACGACTGGGGATAAATGACTACACTAAGCAGCCAACTAGACTTAGGATAAACTAAGATAACGGTAAAGACGCGCCTATCCACCTAAGGATAAATACTACACTGCACCACCCCAGATCTACCCACCCAAGGGTAATTCCTACACTGCACCACACCAGTTCTACCCACCCAAGGGTAATTCCTACTTAAAGGTTGATCCCACTAAGTGTACTTAGTAATTTTTAATAGTAGTTTCGTGTACCCCTAGCTGACTACATAGGTGTCGTCTGCCCCTATCTCCACTAGGTGTACCCACAACTTAGTAATTTTATTAGTAGTCTCGTGTACCCCAAGCTGACTACATAGGTGCCGTCTGCCCCTATCTCCACTAGGTGTACCCACTACTCCCCAAGCGATCGGCTCCCTACCGTAGATACTTGTGCTGGCCCCACAGTGGGGTGTATCACTCCCCAAAGTGGCAACCCGATAATGGTGCACGGCTTATACCTACACGATGCGACAACGTCTTACCTACCATCCCGGGTCCACACACGCATATGAAACCCGTTGGACTTGCGTTGCCACCGCTAACCCGTTTTGGCCTCTTATAGTCAAGCCCAGTACGCGTGGGGTCGAGCCCAATAAGATACATATGGGTTACTGGTTGAAATGGGCCCCCACAAGCTACTACTTAAGCTTGTCATTTTATCTAGTGCATCCCACTTAACCCCTTTTTCATAATCATGCCCACTTACATGTTAAGGTTTGGTTAAGTCATCTAATCATATTTCAATTGCCACTCAAGGCACCCACTAGATTTCTACATGCCACCCAAGGCACCCTCTTGATTTCCACATGCCACCCAAGGCACCCACTTAACCCTTTAATCATGTTTAGTTACATGTTCCACTTTGGTTAAGTATTCTAGTCGTATTCTCTATTGCCACCCAAGGCAACCCACTAGATTTCCTCATGTCACCCAAGGCACCTACTTAACCCTTTAATCATGTTTAATTACATGTCCCACTTTGGTTAAGTATTCTAATCTTATCTTCTATTGCCACCCAAGGCAACCACTAGATTTCCTCATGCCACCCAAGGCACCTACTTAATCTCCACATGCCACCCAAGGCACCCACTTAACCCTTCATGCCCTACTACATGCTTATCTGGTTAAGTGTTTCTTAATTGATTAAGAACGTAACCGTTGTAAAGACCTCTCACATTAGACTATCTTTTATGGCAGCTGGATTTGCCGGTTGGGTCCGGGCAGCCTTACGCCATAACCGAGTCTAACCTCGTGTCTATACACTTGTCACGTATTTAGTTTGTGCCTAAGACCTCTCACATTGGGCCAATCATTTGTAGCCGCTGGATATGCCGGTCGGTTCCGGGCAGTCTTATGCTACAAAAGGGTCCAACCTCGTGTCTTAGTCGATTAATTACACCTAATTAATCACCCCCATAATTTGTATTAACTATCCCTAATTAATTACAAATTTAACGATGTACATAATTGACTCAATTATGTCCATCCACTTTATGGTATGCATAATCATACCAACTTCACACCGTTTCATTAACATGTATATCAACCCCATCGTTCCCCACGTAATTCGCGAACATGACATAAAAGGGAAGATTCATCATAAATACAATGGGTTCAACTTGCATAACATTGGCATCAACATGGGTTTTAAAGGTGTCATCATGCATATGGCATCAAACCCAACTAGCATAAATAATCAACCCAAACTTGCATGAATCACATATGTCATAAAGAGATTAACTTGCATTAGTTACTATGTCATACAAAGGGGTAAACTTGCATATGTATGTATGACATACAAAGGGGTTAACTTGCATATGTATGCATATCATACAAAGGTGTAAACTTGCACATGTTACTTGCATAAAATCAAACACCAAACTTGCATAACATGTCATACATGAACTTGCATATAATCATACACCAAACTTGCATAACATATCATGTATGAACTAGCATATAATCATACACCAAACTTGCATAACATATCATGTATGAACTAGCATATAATCATACACCAAACTTGCATAACATATCATGTATGAGCTAGCATATAATCATACACCAAACTTGCATATCATGGTGTCATAATGGATCAATGTTTCTCATATGACTTGCATATCTTGCATAACATCATAAACACCTAGCATATGACTTGCATAACTTGCATAACTTCATGAACATATATCATATGACTTGCATAACTTGCATAACACCACAAACACATAGCATATGACTTGCATAACTTGCATAACATCATAATCACATAGCATATGACTTGCATAACTTGCATAACATCATGAACATGTATCATATGACTTGCATAACTTGCATAACTTCATGAACATATAGCACATAACTTGCATAACATCACAAACACATAGCATATGATAACATAATCTTGCATTGATCCACATTCATAGCCATAACCTCATTATATCCTATCATAATCATTTCAACAATTGGTTATTAAGGCTATAGAAAACTCACAACTTGTTGATTAGCACTCCTAAGAAGAAGATTAAGTTGCTAGAGTTGATTAGTAGTTGATTTGAGAAGCTTTCCTCCTCTTTAATTTGTTGGTGGCTCCTCCTAGTTGCATTTTGACGGCATAACGACGTTGTCTCCAATTTTAGTATGAATTAGGGTAGTCTTAGGGTGTATTTATAGAATTAGGATGTAGTTTAGGCCCTTAGATTAACCCTAGATTAGGTTAGAGCCGTCAGATCACGTCCTAGCCACCAAAACACAGCCCAAAAGCCAAGCTGATGCACCCAGGTCACCTGGGCTCGACCAGGGAGGTCGACCCCCAGGTCGACCCTAGGGTCGACTCCCCAGTCGACCTGGGGGGGGAGGTCGACTCCCCAGTAGACCCCCTGGTCGACCCCCTGGGTCTGGCGGGATTTTTCCCGCCACTTCTGAAAATTGAAAATTTTGTTTTTAAATCTGAATTTAAATTTCTGAAAACTTCTTTGGGCCCTATCTGGGTCATACGGACTCCGATTTTCGAAAACTCGGACTCTGTTTCGCGTATTTTTCCGAGACGAACGCAATGGCATAGCCCGTTTCCCCAGATTCAGATTTTTAAATTTAATTCTGCCCTGTTTTATATTGTAGCAATTTATTCAACATACGGGGTGTTACAATTGTTATATGGTACGCTAAATACCATGAGGAATACTGAAATGTTAAAAAGGAAATTTTCAATGTTATATTAAAAAAGAAATATTTATAAAATTATAAAAAGAAACAGTTTTAACATATTTGTGAAACAAATAGAAAAGCTAATATTTGTGAAGCAAATATAAAAGGAAATATTTATGAAATAAATAGAAAAGGAAATATTTGTGAAACAAATAGAGAAGGAAATTTTTGTAAAACATTTACAAATAGAATTGTAAAGGAAATATTTGTAAAACATTTACAAATAGATTATTAATAGAAATATTTATTTTGAAAATAAATAGAATTATAAAAGAAATATTTATTTAGAAAATAAATATAATTATAAAGGAAATATTTATTTAGAAAATAAATAGATTATAAAAGGAAATACTTGAAAAATGAATAGAATTGTATAAAAAGAGAATTTTACACTAGGAAGGTTTAGACCCGTGCTTCGCACACGGGTATAACAGAATATGAATTCAAAGTGAACATTTAAGAGAAATCTGTTTTAACAGATAAAGTAAGAAGATTAATTTATAAATAAGGTTTTATAAATTAAGTAAAATATTTATCATTGGATAAATAGAATATATAAGTCAGGACTTATATAGAGAAGTAAGAATCGATTTCAACAACGATATTTGAAACTGAATATGGACGAAGAGTAAAATTGGATAGGGTCAATCAGTTAGAGTTAACTAGTTAGAATTAATCAGTTAGAGTTAATCAGATATAGTTAATCGATTAGAGTTAAATCGAACTAGAGTTAATCGAACAAGAGTTAGTCGAATATAAGTTATTCGAATAGAGTTAATTGAATTAAAGTTAGTCGGATTAGAGTTATTCGAATATAGTTTATTCGAAGAAAGAGTTATCGAATAAGATTATTCGAAGAAGAGAATTAATCGAATATTGTTTATTCGAAATGAGTTATCGAATATTGTTTATTCGAAAGGAGTAATCAAATATAGTTTATTCGAATAGTGTTAAAGGAGTAATCGAATATAATTTATTCGAATAGAGTTAAAGGAGTTAATCGAATATAGTTTATTCGAATAGAGTTAAAGGAGTTAATCGAATATAGTTTATTTGAATAGAGTTAAAGGAGTTAATCGAATATAGTTTATTCGAAAGAAGTAAGTTGATAGGAGTTAATTGATTAGGTTAATCAATAGAGTTAATACAATAGAGTTAATCCAATAGAGTTGATCGAATAGAGTTAATAGAATAGAGTTAATCGAATAGAGTTATCGAATAGAGATTTATTCGAAAGAGAGTTACGTAAGGAAATTTGTTAAAGGTTTAAAAGGTGAACCTTGTCTGTTTCAAAGTTAGAAATGTTGTTCAGTTATGGTCTGAGAGGTAGTTATACCCTAACTTGATTGGCTTCGTTTTTAATAAAGGAATGGTTAAGGCTCGATAGTGAAGATTGGTTAAGCGAAATTAGTTAATCAGTGTAATATTTGAGTGGCATAGCGATGTTTTATTTAAACATCTGTTTAAATCCAATGAATGAGTTTTGGAAACATCTTCCAATTAAAATCAGAGATATTTTCTAATCATAGAAAATGATACGTTTGATGATAAAGAATACTGGAATGACAGTGATATGTGAAAAAGATATGGTAATGTTTTCCAATGATTAATAATGTATATTTTCTAAATTTAGAAAATAAAGATATATGGGAACAGGAAATAAATTAAATAATTTAAGAGATAAATGATGATTGATCGATAGAATTTCCATTTGGAAATAATATCATTGTTTGAACACATGTTTTTCTTTGATAGTTAAATCACCGACTATCGAAGTTTTTGACCATTTTTCTGTCGTCAATACGGAGAGGCCGGGATCAGACATGTTATCTGAAAAACCACTCCGTATGGCGTTAGCGTTGCGATCAAATATGATGAATATAATGGAAGACGGAGTTATGCAAGGGTTGTCCTATTTACAGAATAGTGCCTTCGGTTTGTCCAGTCCCAGGACGACCTGTATGGACTGACAGAGTATATTTAATAGATCGCGTTAGTTGATCTCTTCAAACATATTTACGTTTGGTGGCGGAGGAATTCGTTTCTCTTGGCTGTATACCCGTTGTATTTTTGGGGAAATCAATTTGTGATTTGGCGGGTATGACGATGTGACATTCAAAGTGAATAGATGTGTGATCTGTCAAAGATAAGCGTGGCCTCTAGCCTCACAACCGGGAAATGACAAAAATCGGGCAGGCAGCATGGCTAAGTGGTTGGCCGCCAATTAGGGTGTATTATCACCAATCTAGAGATATTCATTTCATTCTATAATTTATTGTCAATGTTGTCCCATTCGGGAAACGGTTGCTGATCCGAACCGTTGGTGATATACATTCGATACACTCAAGCGAAATGAGTGGTCGGTCATGTGTGGCCGGGTTGCAAGAGTTCTTGTTGAACCCAGTGTATTCCTTTCTAGAGGTACACTATCGGAAGGTGGTTCCATACCTTGTCATAGTTAGAAATCCATTATCCAATAAGTGCTTGCGATTTTGATTGTATACTATATATGTACAACGTGAGATGAAAGCGTTTCTGCTAGATGATTATTATATTGTGGTTGATAGACACTATCATAATATCAAAAGAATTTTGATATAAAGACTATTTTGGATTCTCATAAGTGAAAAAACCCGTCCTGTTATACGGCGTGGTCTTATGAGATATCATTTATTTTATCAAACTGTTTTAAATTGTTTTACTCACACTAGTCCCATGACTGACCCAGAGTTTATTTTGTTTTGTTTTACCCTAAACTCTTGGGTGCCCAAATTTGTACGGGCAGTCAAGTAGTCATGTTTTACAGATATACTTGGAGAGCATGGAGCAGGAGACTTCAGGATTTTATAGCTATTGTTATTTCCGCTGTATTGTAATTGTTGTACTCTGATAATGTTACTGTACACATATACTGATTTTATTTCAAAGATATGTTATCTATTATATGTTGTTCGTTCCGCTTTGAGATTCGTGTTACTCTGATGTTGTATGTTCTTCTTCTTCTTCTATTCTAAGTTTCTATCTTATTTATTCTCACCCTCTGTTTTCTTTCTATTAGTTTTCTGGTTTCCAGTGTAATTTGGGTTGGAGTTGTGTTATTTGGTCAACTCAAATTGTACCGGAATTTCGGGACACTACAGTTGGTATCAGAGCATATGGTTAAGTAATTACCTTGGCTCTGTGGCGTGACTCAGTAGAGATAGGGTAAGTAATGCCCTAGATTGAGTTGAGTGTATATATATATACACACGAGTGAACGTATTTGTTGATATAAAGAATGGTTTTATATTGTGGAGATTCATTGGCTGAGTTGTTTATGAGTTCTGGTCGATCAGTTTGATCCACTGTATCGGTGGGAGTTTCTAAACACTGGAATACGATGAACCGACACAGTATGTTTTGAAAAGAGGGTAAATGAAAATAAAATTACCCAAAATATATTTTGATATAGAGAAGATATATATATATATATATATATTGGAATTATAATATATTGAATATATTGGTTGTTATTATAATCGAGTAAGATTATAAATTAAACGGTTATGTAAATAACCAATTAAAATTCATATAAGTGAAGTATATGAAATCAGATGAATTAAATCTGAATTAAAATCAGATTTTGAATTAAAATTCCGAAAAATATAAAAAGTGTTTGTAAATGGAATTAGATTAAATATATGTGAATTTTAAAATCCTGGGAGATCTTAAATTGTTTTAAAGCATTGTAAATGGTATTTTGAAATGAATTTCAAAATGGAAGTGTTAGATATGGTTTTGAAAGTGATATAGTATTGAACTCGCTTCGATAGCTCTGAAATAACCCTGATGATGAATCGCGACATCATTAGTGTTCATTTTTGAGTTGCTAAGTGACAGATCACTACCAAAGATTTTGTTTTTTTGAATTGTTTTGTGAAAAGCAAGTTGTTTTGAATTCCAAAAAGAGATATTTGATTTTTGAAAAGCTAAGTGATTTAAACTTCCCAGGGAAAGATTGTTTGAGTTAAAACCAAACTGAATCGAAATTTGGGAAAGCCAATTGGAATTAAAATAAAGCCAGTTAAGTGGAAATTGAATTGAAATTTGCAAAAGCAAATTGGTGTTGAAATGGGATTAAAAGGATATCGAGAAATTTGGATTTGTGGGATAGAAGTTTGAAATGAGATTCAGTTTGGATATAAGCGAATGGTTGTGTTGAGGATAAAAACTGATTGGAATTTGATTGGAATGACATTGGTAACAGATGCAAAGTATATAATGATATGCCCGACAAAAAGGTACAAGTTTATATTTCTATTGGACATGAGATTTATGAGCCGAATTGGCAAGCCGCTTGGCTATTTGATTTTCGTTTGGGTTGAAGAAGGCCCAGAGAGGCGAGTTGTAGTTGTACCGATTGACCAGTACAAAGTAGGTGACGGCGAAGTTTTTCGAAAATTTCGGGTGTTAGAAAATTTTCAGAATTTTTCGTAAAATAGAAATGAATTAATATTTTAATTGAAATAAATTGATTCAATTAAAAATGGAGATAATAAATAAACAAATAAATTTTAACCCAGTCAGTAGGGTTTGTTTTCTACCTTAGCAATTTTGAGGACGAAATTATTTTAAGGGGGAAAGAATGTAATGTCCCGTATTTTAGCGATATAATAATTAATTTATTTAATTATATAAATAGTGATTTAGAGATTTGAATGGTCGTAGAATTAAATAATAGTGAATATTTAATTAAATTAAATAATAGAATAATATATTTAATTTCTGAAATAGTCGGAAATAGTGAATTGACAATATAATGTGAATTGGGCATTTCAAAATATATAATTCAGTTTAGAATTTGAATTAGAATAACAAATATATTATTTGAACGACAGTTTAAACGTATAATTATATTATAATTAAAATCGAGCTCGAAATGGCGCTGCAGTTCGTAATTTGGCGATTCGAACTTCAACTGAATATACAGGGTCCGTTTTGAGTCGGATTTCTGTGAAACAATAAACGTACGGAGCTGGTGAAGTATATTTTTCTACTGAAAGAGAAAAATCTGGATTTCATTAGGTAGATTTTGATTTATGTCCAAATCAAATTTTAAAAAAGTCGCTATGGAGTTCCTTTATAATATATATCAATTTATTTATTTTTTTAAATGGATTTTAGATATAAATCGAATATCGATGTAACAATGGATTTGGAATATCGAGTTTTTAAATCCAATTGGAGCTGTATGATATTCTATTATGAATATATACGATAATACTTATTTTTAACTATTTAATTTAATTATTTTTAAATATATTTATATATTTAAAAGGGTTATTTAGAGCTTTAAAAATAGCTAGTTTTGCAAACGACCTCCATTTTTGACAAAACAAATTTTGTTGGATCCGTAATATTAAATAATTATTAGATTTCAAGTTTCGTGATTTTTGAAGTCAGTATGTAGCCGTACCGATTTTTAATGTGAAAAACAGTTAGTATTTTGACGGTTAAAAATCGCTGTGTAAGCAAACGGAGTCGGAATTCGACGAAACCAGTTTCGTTGGGTCCGTGATGTCGAACTGTAGCTGCATGCCAGTTTTCATGATTTTTGGATATCATGTGTGATCGTTGGGATTGAAAACATTCATCGAAAATTTATATTAATATAAAAACAAAATATGTAAATATTTTCCTTACACTATAAATACCCCATCCCATTCTCTAAACCTAATTATATTTTTCTCTTTGGTTAGAGCGGATTGTAGCTACCAGTTTTCCTCCCTTAAAAAAAATCCAAATGCAACTTCAGAAAATCAAAAAAATTCAAATAAAAATCGTTAAACCCCACAACACATATATTCGATTCCCTTATGAGAATATCTTCATGCTAATACCCTTTTTGTTGAGTTCGATCATGAAATCTGCTTCAGAAAAAAAAAATCCAAACGAGGTCGGCCTCAATTCCACAGGCGTTCGAATTAGCGGGTTTTTGTTTCGATTGAAGGTTGTAGACGAGTTCATGGGATCCAGAAGCAGGTTTAATGAATTTTTGGAAGAGTTTCGTTTTGTTTAAATGTCACCGTGACCTGCTCTGTGAAACCGTGGGTTAGGGTTAAGTACTGTAGGGATTTCGAGGCATAACTTCATGTTTTTGAGACTACTTTTCATTCAGTAAGAGATTTAGCACTTGGGCATGATTTTGAGGGGGGTAGGTGAGATGGATTTGAAGTTTTGTTGAGGAAACTTGGGAGTGTTCGGTTGCGGCAATTTCTTTGTGCGTGGTATTAACAATAAAAGAAATTTGTGCGGAGATCTCTATAGAGTAATGAAGGGGGCGTGATTTACGTGGTGAGTAGAAAGGTAGAGTTGTATGGGTTCAAGTAGTAAGGGGATGGTGCATTTTTCTTTGGACTGTGAAGTGTATGTGACGCTAGTGTATGGGGAGGGACATTTGGAAGGTACGTTTGGGTTCAATATAGTCCACTGTTTTACTGTGGCGATGCACGCGGTTCTGGGGAACGCAAGTTCTGAGTGAGTGCGAGCTGTTGATTAGTTAGTGGAGTTGATAACAAAAACATACGCAAAGGAAGAAGAGATGATGTGGTTTTAACTTAGTGGAGATTAGTGGCAAAACGAGAGGGAAATGGAGGAATGAAGTTTGCAAGTCGGTGGAGTTTTACTAGAAAAGCTCACGGCCGATATTTTTGTATCAGGGAAGAAGGAGGCTTTTAGATGGGCCAGGGACGTGGCAAATGGGCCGGGTTTGAAAAGGTTGGGCCAAATAGTAATATAAATGTTTAAAGTTTGTTTTAATTTAATAGTGTGTTACATGGTATAAATCATAACAAATTCATACATCAACGGAATTCAGCAAATCAGGATCCGTTGGGATCGTATGGACGGTGGCTCCACAATGGAACTGAGTGGGAGCGAATCGGAGCTCGTTACAATTTATAGCAAAATAAATTGTCTGTCTGAATCAAGCGATGGTTATCGTTATTAATGATGATCGTCCAATGTGAGTAAAACTCACCAACTCTATCAGTTATATTTTTATAACGTATTTTTAGAACTGATAAATGATGAATGATTGCTGTGTGTTGACTGGTTGGTTGATCTGCTAATTGATTGGTTGAAAATATCGATATAGTTATATATATATATCGTTAATCAAATGTTGATTCTGTTTATCAGAATATTTCATATTGAAATAAAGGTAATGTTAATTATATTGTGTAACATCTGTGGATGCAGGGAAAAAGGTCAGAGGAATCCAACTGGATTCCTCAACATTTATTTTACTATTTTTCATATATTATGTTATATGATGTGATATGAAATCTGTTGCTGATTTTGTATGTTTGAATGATATCGATCATTGTTATATGGTACGTTAAATACCATGAGGAATACTGAAATGTTAAAAAGGAAATTTTCA
Organism: Allium sativum; assembly: GCA_030737875.1. Lineage (NCBI taxonomy): Eukaryota > Viridiplantae > Streptophyta > Magnoliopsida > Asparagales > Amaryllidaceae > Allium > Allium sativum. The sequence goes on along the minus strand of CM060915.1, from coordinate 858,091,877 downwards.
ATGTTATATTAAAAAAGAAATATTTAAAATCAAAAGATTTTATAAAAAGAAATAGTTTTAAAATATTTGTGAAACAAATAGAAAAAGAAATATTTGTGAAACAAATAGAAAAGGAAGTATTTGTGAAACAAATAGAAAAGGAAATATTTGTGAAACAAATAGAAAAGGAAATATTTGTAAAACATTTACAAATAGAATTGTAAAGGAAATATTTGTAAAACATTTACAAATAGATTATAAATGAAAATATTTATTTAGAAAATAAATAGAATTATAAAAGAAAATTTTATTTAGAAAATAAATAGAATTATAAAGGAAACATTTATTTAGAAAATAAATAGATTATAAAAGGAAATACTTGAAAAATGAATAGAATTGTACAAAAAGAGAATTTTACACTAGGAAGGTTTAGACCCGTGCTTCGCACACGGGTATAACAGAATATGAATTCAAAAGTGAACATTTAAGAGAAATCTGTTTTAACAGATAAAGTAAGAAGATTAATTTATAAATAAGGTTTTATAAATTAAGTAAAATATTTATCATTGGATGAACAGAATATATAAGTCAGGACTTATATAGAGAAGTAAGAATCAATTTCAACATCGATATTTGAAACTGAATATGGACGAAGAGTAAAATTGGATAGGGTCAATCAGTTAGAGTTAACCAGTTAGAGTTAACTAGTTAGAGTTAATCAGATAGAGTTAATCGATTAGAGTTAAATTGAACTAGAGTTATTCAAATAGAGTTAATCGAACAAGAGTTAGTCGAATATTAGTTATTCTAATAGAGTTAATTGAATTAAAGTTAGTTGGATTAGAGTTATTCGAATATAGTTTATTCGAAGAAAGTTATCGAATAGGGTTATTCGAAGAAGAGAATTAATCGAATATTGTTTATTCGAAAGGAGTTATCGAATATTGTTTATTCGAATGGAATAATCGAATATAGTTTATTCGAATAGAGTTAAAGGAGTAATCGAATATAGTTTATTTGAATAGAGATAAAGGAGTTAATCGAATATAGTTTATTCGAATAGAGTTAAAGGAGTTAATCGAATATAGTTTATTCGAATAGAGTTAAAGGAGTTAATCGAATATAGTTTATTCGAAAGGAGTAAGTTGATAGGAGTTAATTAATTAGGGTTAATCAATAGAGTTAATCCAATAGAGTTAATCCAATATAGTTATTCCAATAGAGTTAATCAAGTAGAGTTAATAGAATAGAGTTAATCGAATAGAGTTATCGAATAGAGATTTATTCGAAAGAGAGTTACGTATGGAAGTTTGTTAAAGGTTTAAAAGGTGAACCTTGTCTGTTTCAAAGTTAGAAATGTTGTTCAGCTAAGGTCTGAGAGGTTGTTATACCCCAACTTGATTGGCTTCGTTTTTAACTAAGGAATGGTTAAGGTTCGATAGTGAAGATTGGTTAAGCGAAATTAGTTAATCAGTGTAATATTTGAGTCGCATAGCGATGTTTTATTTAAACATCTGTTTAAATCCAATGAATGAGTTTTGGAAACATTTTTCAATTAAAATCAGAGATATTTGCTAATCATAGAAAATGAAATGTTTGATGATAAAGAATACTGGAATGATAGTGATACGTGAAAAAGAGATGGAAATGTTTTCCAATGATTAATAACGTATATTTTTAAAATTTAGAAAATAAGGAATGTTGAATATATGGGAACAGGAAATAAATAAATTAATTTAAGAGATAAATGATGATCGATCGATAGAATTTCCATCTGGAAATAATATCGTTGCTTGAACACATGTTTTTCTTTGATAGTTAAATCACCGACTATCGAAGTTTTTGACCATTTTTCCGTCGTCAATACGGAGAGACCGGGATCAGACATGTTGTCTGAAAAACCACTCCGTATGGCGTTAGCGTTGCGATCAAATATGATGAAGATAATTGAAGATGGAGTTATGCAAGGGTTATCCTGTTTACAGAATAGTGCCTTCGGTTTGTCCAATCCCAGGATGACCTGTATGGAAGAGTGTCTGACAGGGTATATTTAATAGATCGCGTAAGTTGATCTCTTCAAACGTATTTACCTTTGGTGGCGGAGGAATTCGTTTCTCTTAGCTGTATACCCATTGTATTTTTGGGGAAATCAATTTGTGATTTGGCGGGTATGACGATGTGACATTCAAAGTGAATAGATGTGTGATCTGTCAAAGATAAGCGTGGCCTCTAGCCTCACAACCGGGAAATGACAAAAATCGGGCAGGCAGCATGGCTAAGTGGTTGGCCGCCAATTATGGTGTATTATCACCTATCTAGAGATATTCATTTCATTCTATAATTTATTGTCGATGTTGTCCCATTCGGGAAACGGTTGTTGATCCCAACCGTTGGTGATATACATTCGATACACTCAAGCGAAATGAGTGGTCGGTCATGTGTGGTCGGGTTGCAAGATGTTCTTGTTGAACCCAGTGTATTCCTCTCTAGAGGTACACTATCGGAAGGTGGTTCCATACCTTGTCATAGTTGGAAATCCATATAAGTGCTTGCGATTTTGATTGTATACTATATATGTAGAACGTGAGATGAAAGCGTTTCTGCTAGATGATTATTTTATTGTGGTTGATAGACACTATCATAATATCAAAAGAATTTTGATATAAAGACTATTTTGGATTCTCATAAGTGAAAAAACCCGTTCCGTTATACGGCGTGGTCTTATGAGATGTCGTTTATTTTATTAAACTGTTTCAAATTGTTTTGCTCACACCAGTCCCATGACTGACCCGGAGTTTATTTTGTTTTGTTTTACCCTAAACTCTTGGGTGCCCAAATTTGTACGGGCAGTCAAGTAGTCAAGTTTTACAGATATACTTGGAGAGCATGGAGCAGGAGGCTTCAGGATTTTATAGCTATTGTTATTTCCGCTGTGTTGTAAGTGTTGTACTCTGATAATGTTACTGTATACATATACTGATTTTATTTCAAAGATATGTTATCTATTATATGTTGTTCGTTCCGCTGTGAGATTCGTGTTACTCTGATGTTGTATGTTCTTCTTCTTCTTTTATTCTAAGTTTCTATCTTATCTATTCTCACCTCTCTTTTCTTTCTATTCGTTTTCTAGTTTCCAGTGTAATTTGGGTTGGACTTGTGTTATTTGGTCAGCTCAAATTGTACCGGAATTTCGGGACACTACATTTCCTTTTTATTTTTTTGGTACGATTTATTTTCGATTATTGGTGCTTGATTTATTTTACCAATTTGAGTAACATAAGGGGTTGGCTTTAAAGTTGAGTGCGTGGCCATGTTGAATGCACTTACCTATTTTGTTGAGTAAGTTCTGCGAGTTTTTTTTTTTTTTACTTTTTCTTTCTTTTTGCTGTTTTTTTAAGCTTAGTCCTTCCTTTTTCTTGAACTTAGTTTAGTTTTTTTCCCTTCAGAAGTTAAGTTGACTTTTATTTATTTATTTAGTCTAGTTGATTTTTCTTTTTGGTTTTACTACCGAGTCAATTTTCTTTTAAGTTCTTTTGTTTTAATTTCTACTCAATGTGCTTTTCTTTTCATTTGTTTCTGTTAGTTCTCTCTTTTCATTAAAAAAAGAGAAGTGAAATCTCCAAAACAAATCAAATGCCAAAGTGAAAAGAGTTCAAGCATCAAACAAGAAAATCAAGTGGGTGCAAACAGTTGACTTTGAATTACGAGCAACACTCAATAGTTCTGGACGGACAGCTATACCTCACTGTAAAAAAATTTAAACTCTATAGGTGTTGAAGCTGTTTAAAAATATATAGAAATTGCTTGTAAAAAAAATTCTGTAGGGGCAGCGGCTTGCTTGTACAATTTTTTTAATTTCTGCCGTTATTATTGTCTGATTGTTGTGATTAGTTGAATTTTCCTTAATTAAACTCATCATTCTCATCGTTTTTCAACAAACTGATTTTCAAAAATATTTAACTACAAGAGTATATTTAAAGAAATTGATTCTCTAAGGTTTGATCGCGGATATATATTAGTTCAAATTATTGAACTTCTAGCAAAAGAGGTTGCATACTAGCCATAAAACATTGGTCGTATCCCTTAGTGTTTATACTATACATGAACGGCCATAAGACCCTCTTCCCCCTTCAAATCGAGATTATCAACCTATAATTATACAATTGTCCTCATCATGCAATTCCCAAACACCAGTTATGTCAAATTGCATATAAATGGCTAAACTATCAAACTCGAACACAACTAGAATCAATGGGTGGAGGAGAATTTATGTCAAAAACAACCGATGAAGCTTGGGAATTCTTAGAAGATTATTCTGAAAAGGACATCCAATTGGAGTCAATTCGTGTTCCCATTCATACTTCTACTAGAGGAGTGCATGTCATGGATCTAATTCATACTCCCTTAGAAACTCAAACTCTTCAAATCATGGAAGGACAACCCAACTATTATCCTCAAGACCAAGCCAATGTCATAGCTCAAAACAGCCCGTACTTATCCTCATACAACCCTAGTTGGAAAAATCATCCAAATTTCTCGTGGTCTAATCCCAATAATATCACGAATCTGTCTCACATGATATCAAATTCGAATTACCAAGCTCCATTTTCTTCTAGTACTCAAACTTATCAAGTTTCACCTCAATCCAAGCCTTCAAATCAAACATTTAGGCATTCTAACTTTCAATTGTCAACTCAGTCTCCTTCATCTTTTGAAGCTTCAAAGGAAATTATTCGACTTGAGAAACAGATAAATAACCAAGATGCAAAAATTGAACAAATGATTGATATGATGGAGTTACTGTAAAGTAATGAGAAACTGCCTAGTAACCCTGAGATGAACCCAAAATATAATTTTGTGAATTCTTGTGAGGACGTACTTTGGTTAACGCTGTCACCACCCTTAGGTTCGGACAATCGATGTACAACAATGTCGGAAATCCCGACAATCCTTCGATTTCAACCCCAATCGAAAAGCTTGACACACTTCCATTGGCAACTAAGGCCAATTATTCTGAATCTTTCAAATCTTCATCTTCTTATGTTGGCAATCCCAACATCTCTTCTTCTGATGTCGGCAGCCGTGACAATATATCTTCCTCTAATGTTGGCAACCCCAACACATCATCTTCTATACCTTTACCTTCTTCACTTCCCTTGTCGACATCTTCTTCTTCGAATGACCAAGATTCCCAAACAGGACAAGTCGACATGATAGAAATCGCTGTTGATGACACAACAGATTTACCAATTCAGAAAGTCTCTCACACTTCACTAGAGGTATCTACTATATCTTTTGAAGCGTTTTTTGAAGACGAACTCAAACTTTTAAATGATGAGAATGAATATTTAGAACGTCTCATAGATAACCTAAAGCCCATTTTGTCGAGAGAAATTGACATGCCTCTTGTATCGCAAAATTCAGATACGAAATCGTCATACATCATTTTCGATAGAGGTAGGTGAAAAGGAAATCTCATTTTTACATGACACACATCATCATCGTAGGTTTCATTTTGCATGCTATTTTCATTCGCATATAGTTGCTAAATTGCATTTCATTTTACAAATCATTCTTCATTTAATCCACCTTTGGGTATTATCTTTCAAATTTAGGAAACGTATTTACAGTGTGGACACTGTTTTGACCAAGTGTGGGGGGGGGGGGGGAGTTTTCATTGCATCCTTTTTATTTATTTTTCTTTTCATTTTTATGCATTTAGATAGGACCATCATGCATTTTAGATCGTAGTAACATTTTTTTTTTTTTTTTTGAAACATGACTCATTTTAGACTAATATAATAAAATAAATTAACGATTGTTAGTCAATTGATAACATTTTTTTCTTCTCTCAACTAAGATTGAATAAGAAATATAATGAAAAGTTGAATTTTGAGGGGTAATAGTGTAAACCGGTACATATGGAGATTCTTAGGTGATGGCCATGAAGTTTATTCTAAATTGTAGTCTTTGTTTAATGAGTAGAGGACTTAAAATATTTATATTGGCTTTTTGAGTCTTTAAAACTAAGTTGTGTTAAGCTGAATTCGCGTAACTCTCTTTTGTTCTTATATTTTCAATAATAATAATAGTAATCCAAGAGTATCCAACATTGCTTGTAAATCTAGCGTTGGTGTGCAAATCTGCCAAGCTCTATCCGACATGTTGTTGACAAAGTCAGCGTCGATATATCTTGGTCTCATTTTATGAGTTGGACACCTAATGATTACCGACATGTTGTTGACAAAATCAGCGTCGGTCTGCACAATCCGCCAAGCTCTGTTCAGCTGTCGTGAGTGGTATACCTTGCTCTTTTAAGTTAGGTGTATGTAATTAATTATAAATTTCAATTTTTATAGAGATAGAGAATAAGCGATGAAGCCTAAATCCTTCTTGACCTTATTGATTTGATTAGTCATATACAAGGAAATTAGAATACCACTTCGTGAACTGTGACAAGCAAACAAAGAATTTATTGCATGGCTGCACTATGTTATCAACCGAACCAGCTGGTCAAACTAGTATTTAACATTTAAAAACTTGAATTATGCTGAAAATTTGTGACAAGTTAAAGTATCTAAAATAAAATCAACTGACTATAACTTTTTAATTTACATTGTTATACCACTTTTCTGGAATAAGTCGTGTTTTCATTCTTTTGTTTTCATTTGCATATGTCTGTTACATTCATGTAGTTGCATTAGAACCACAACGTACTGCATTTGAATTTTGTGGGTAGTATCCGCTGAAAACCCTCACGAGACACCACTCGTTCTACTAGGGACACCTAGAGGTTTAATGACTTGTTGCATACGCTCAATGCAATCGTGCTTCCTACGAAAGTGTGACCTATCTAGTTTATTTTTTTTTATTTTTTGGTTTATTCGAGGACGAGTAAAAAAATAAGTGTGGAGGTATTTGATTAACATGAAAATGTGTTTATTTTATGTTTTAGATCTTATCTTTTGTATATAAATAAATATTACTTGGGTATTATTTTGTCATTTTTACGAATATGTTGACTAAGCCACATGTAGTCAGAAAAATAGAAAATAGAGATCAATTTGTTGTGTGTGTGTGTGTGTGTGTATATATATATATATATATATATATATATATATATATATATATATATATATATATATATATATATTTGAAGACTTGCATATGAGAATCTCACATCAAGATGCTTGTTGGACAAGAAAATATTTGGTAGAAAGGCTATACATATCACAAATCAATGAACAATGATCAAAGTAGCAAGAGGAGAAGGGGAAAGACCCAATTTTAATAGAACTAACTAAGGCCCATTTGTGATTTTATTAGGGTTTAGGTTGACTATCTATCCTATAAATACCCCTGTATTCTCATTGTAACTAATAATCCATGAACTGAGAGTTTTCTTTTACTTTTCTGCATTTTTTTTTAGCAATTAGTGCTGTCTATACATTAGATTTGGTAAAGCACTATTTGTCTTTTTTATTTATTTTTCATTAGTTATTGACCGTCTGATTAGATTCAGCGATAATCTTAATTTATTTTCTGTTAGTTATTTAATTTTTGCAATTTTAATTTCTGCTTTTAATTGCTTTCCTAGATCATATTGGATTGAATAAAGACTTGATTAGATTCAGATCTGATTCAATCCAGTAATAGTTTTATTTGCAGTTTCAATTTTTTTTTTTTTTTTCAAAATCAACCTCCAAGTTTTGTCTAACTCACCCAAAAGATTATATAAATAATTTGATTTAATTTTTCTCCCTGTATTCGATCTGCATACTACACACCTGTGCGCTTGCAGTAAATTATTACATAATTTGCGCTTTTTTATTCTATAGAAAACGTCGATCAAACGACTAGCAAAACATGATATGTACAATGTAATGAGTTCTAACAATTTTGATCCATGTGCGATTTGGAAAGATCATATTAATATAATAAAACCTGAGAAATAACCTAATAAAAAAAATAGATTTACGACAGAATGGGATCTGGAAAAATATATTAATATAATCGAATTTAAAAGTTAGATCTTAAAAAAAAAAAAAAAAAAAACCACTTATCTATTTTGAGATCTGAAAAAGAATAAGTGATTTGATATTCTCGATTATTAAAACTCTAGATCTATAATATAATTTTTGTTTGGAGTACGGAGCTGATGCTGAAACATTAGGTGTTTCCTTCCCTTTTTTTTCATCGGCTCGGCCCATGAAAGGAACGTTTTATGCATAGCACTTCTAGCGCTCCAAACAGAAGGAAAAAATTAGCTGGCCATCGCTCAAATTAGCTCATAAGAAACGAACGCTAATTCGTCTTTCCTTCCCATCCATGGCTTACGCCTATTGATTGCTACATCGCTGCTTTCTTCAGCTAAGAAATTCTCTTTTAGGTATACATAGCAATTCAATTTTAATTATTTGGCCTGTTTTGTGTTTTTCTGTTTCTGGTCTGTTAACTTGATGGTACTAAAATTGATTCGATTTCTTGTATGAAAAGCCTTATATTTTGAAATTACTTGTTTAGACTTCTAATATTCGACGTCTTCTACTTTTTCTCTAAGTGTAGTTGGACTCTTGAAGCAGCGATGTACCTTAAATAAATTTTGATTATATTTGCTGTATTGATTCTCCCTTTAGAGTCAGAATAATTATTTTTGGTTTCAATGATACAACTGCTGTGGAATGCAATATGGACTAATGTGGTGATCATATAGAAATGTGATTAAGTTTACTCTTATTTATTTACAATATATTGTTGAATTTTGAGTTTTCACAGGTATAGTTGAATATGTAATGTATGTTATCAGAGTTATTATGTCTTGTTATACCTCACCAGTACAAACAATTAAAAGTACTTTTTATTCTTTTTGTCTGTTTACTGGTTATTAGAGCATTCCCAACCCAGGGTGGGTTGGGAACCAACTGACCCCCAGCACGTCGTTTCTGGGTTGCTCTGGCAACCCCGAAGGTTGCCAAAGCAACTCAGTTGGTTGGATGGAAGATAGCGCTAAGCCGGCTTTAAATAAGCCGGCTAACCTTTTTTTTATATTATTTTTTTTAAGCCTAAGCAGTAGCATATTGACCTTGTTTGCCAAATTGGAATAAGCATTCACTGCCATAGGTCCATCACTATAGCACTCTGACAATTTGCTATGACGTGCCCATCTTATTATGGCATGAATTCATATTGGACTTATATATATATATATATATATATATATATATATATATATATATATATATATATATATATATATATATATATATATATATATATATATATATATCAGGCTTCTTAGCCGGCTTATTTTAAGCCGGCTAAGAGCCTTTTGCTTCTTTTTTATTATTTACTTAGACGGCTTATTTTAAGCCGGCTAAGTAAATAATTTTCATTTCTCCGTTGGGGGGTTGCTTTCGGTTGACCCAATCGAATTGACCGGAAGCAACCCCCTCTCTTGGGAATGCTCTTACTGTCAGAAGCCTATAGTTTGTACATTGGTTATATACTAGCGGAACAAGAAAACTTTTGGAGTAATTTGAACTAGTTTTCTTGGTTAAATATTTTAAACTTGCTGATATTCTGATTTGATGACAAGAGCAACACGTCCTAATAAGAGATTCTTAATATGTTCCATCTTTAGATTTGTGTAAATTTATTTCAAAATATAGGAATCTTGTTCTTATTTTTGAAAATTCCACGTGAGTTATTGACCAGTATACCTGTATTACACTGCATTATGTTTCGATCATGAATCTAAGCTATTCAGTAGTTAAATTAAATTTCTTTTGTTCCCCGGTTTGTGCAACTTTTTGCCTATAGCTTTTCAATATTTAAAGCTATGCTAGTGAATATGTTGCTTTATAAATTAAGAACCAGTAGCACTGACACATTAGTGATACCATAATTTATACCTTTCCGAAGAAGACGCAGATTATTCTTTTTTTTCTTTCCCTTTTCATTCTCATTTCTTTTGAAAACAATTAGAATAGTAGCAGCAAAAAATAAAACTTGTGTTACATGTACTGCTCATGTGTATGTGAATATAGCACTAGAAAACTTGCACTTATCAATTCTGGTTTTTATTTTATTTTGTTATGATTGTATATTGTCTTGTCACATTCAGTATTGATATATGTTGCGCTCATAAATACTAGTACCATATTAGTCATAAAACCTGAGTATTTATCAAGGTGCATAGGATTTTTTTGGACTCTGGGTTAATACATCTTTTTAATTTTATTATTATTCTTTGAGCTTTTTTTTCTTTTAAATAACGAACTATCCCATCAAAGTTGTTATATATTGAAGTTAACTTCAAGTTACAACAACTACAATATATGTTCAAACTTCAAATAAGAAGTTATTCTAACTTCTGAAATGTTATACATGGATGTTTTTCTTATTAATAATTAATATCAACACCATCCTTGCATAGTCATGTGTAGCAGTTATAAATTATTTATATTCAAGTTGTAGTAATCCAAATATGAACATTGAACATGATCTATAACCAGTTACTGTCCAAACATGAATATAGAAACTTCATTTTCTTTGTGCTAATTTATTATATATAATACTGGCAGTTTTAGTCACAGACCAAACTCCTTTATCACTTCCAATGCAACTGTCGATATATTCAAAAAAGCTTTTTAATGCCTTTTGATGTAAACTGTTAGTTAATAAACGCTTTTGATGTATTTTTTAATTTTATTTGTACTGTGCAAAATTTTCAAAATTGACTCGTGTAAAAAATACTAGTATTTTGTGTGTTGTGTTTATGTTTCTAGGTTTAAAATTTATTAGATTCACATAACTAATATGTTTTAATGTGTCAGTTTGATGCAAAGGCTCATAGTTCAATGAGATTCATTAAGTATACTTTTCATTTGTTTGCGGTGTACTGTTTCTGTTTGCAATATGCACACATTTTAACAGCAACTCAACCCACTTTTGCACTGTCAACTCTCGTGAATTCCATCTAGTGGATTTCCGAAAAATGAAAGTATCATCTTCCGCACTGTATTTTCCAATTCTCATGAATTCCATCTAGTGGATTTCCGAAAAATGAAAGTATCATCTTCCGCACTGTCTTTTCCAATTCTCATGAATTCCATCTAGTGGATTTCCTAGGTTAATGGAACGGAAGTCCTAACTCATATCATATTTCCACCAACGACCGGAAGAAATGGAAAAGACTCTGGCTGATAAGGAAAATTTCCATAACCACCCCAATCAATAATAATTGCCCTTTCCATGGTGCATATATATATATTTTTTGGGGCTCAATTTAATTAAAATTTTCATTATGTTGCACTTCCATGAAAAATTGTATAACATTTTCAAGGTTCGTATATGTTTCATATTCTCTGTGTAGCCGGAGTTGATCCGTTTCCATGGTATTACATGTAGATCCTTTATTTACATACCAAGATCGTACTATTAATTGTTTTACATTGTTATATTATATTTAAACAAGATTTATATTAAATAATCAAAATAACCTATATATTTAAGTCTAAATAACACTGTTCAATTAAAATTGTATGATATTTGCAATTAATTTTATCTGACTCGCAAAAAATAAATGATAACTATTTGATTGTTTAGTATTTTTATTTATTTATTTTTAATCAGCATTTCATCATGGTAGCAATTTTTTATGATAATGTCAACAAAAAGCATTTCAACATAGTAGGATGAGTTTATTATTTAGTCTTCAAAAACAACGGTAGATGTTTATGTATACTTCTGACTGTGTAGCATGTTTGACAATGTTATATCATTTCAACAGAAAATGGTATAATATTTAAAATTACACAACTAATTCTAACATATGATTAACATATATGATTAGAGAAAGCATAATCATAACACTGTGTGTGTGTGTGTGTGTGTGCGCGCGCACAAGCGCTCATTTTGATGTCTCGGGACCAAAATCTCAAGGACCACAATCTGGTGATCTTACCAGTTTTATCACTTGAGCTAGTGGTCATTGAATAATAAATTATTAATTGTTTTGTACCGTACATTTTCTTTAAGAATCCTTATTTATTTCTAGTAATGCAGATAATTCTACCGTTAAAGATGTTGTCATTACATGTTTAGTTGAAGTCGGTGAAACATCATATCAATTTTTGTCTTGCATTTATTCAATTAAACGGTCGATTTCACATCCTTGAATTTTTACTAGTTATAAGATTTGGTAATACTAAGAGAATTTACCCAGCAACGCTATAACCAAATAGCTGATCCTCCAATTCTCAAATATACGTAAATTAAAAGTGATAAATGGCATCATGTTCTTAATGTACAGTTGATGTAGCAAGATCTCTGCAGTTGTATCCTAATTATTTTGACATCTTTGGGTCCAGCCTTTTCCTTTTGCTCTCATCAGCTCTGCCGAGTATGATCTCCTTTTTGGATCAATTTCTCTTTTTAAGTTTTTGCGTCCTTTAAGATCTCAATCAAGTGTCTGATTTGCACATGTATGGTTTATAGTTTTATTTGGATTTGGGTCTATGAAACATTGATCCACAGATATGACTTTAGATGATCCTATTTCCTATTTGTAAGTAAAATCCTGAAGAAATCTGAGCTATTATTGTTTTTCACCCAATTTAACCCAGAGGTTGACACCTGCAATTATAGTTTTGACAGAGTGAGCAGAAAAAAAGAAAATGCGACTTATTGGATTAACTGGTGGAATTGCATCGGGTAAAAGCACTGTGTCTGATCTATTCAAGTCCAGTGGCATACCCGTCGTTGATGCTGATCTCATTGCTCGTGTAAGTGAATATTCTATACATTTTAATTATTGTGTATTGTTGCCTGTTCTGTTTATTTCGGACAAACAGCAGTAGAAAGTGTATATTTAAGTTTCAAGCAGATCTAGCCCGATTTCATATTTGATTTGGATTTGTGTTTAGTCAATCTAAAGAATTGCGTTTTGACTACTATTTTAGGAGCAATTGATGGAATTTTCTCACTGATGACTTGATTACTTTAGGATGATATTGAAATTCCATATTGCAACCAAAATGAGATTACACACAACATATCTAGAAATCTCAATAGAATTGCAATTCATGACAACTAAATAATGCATTAACATGCAAATCCGACCTTTTATAAGCCTGAAACATATGTTGGCTCTCTCTTTGATATTTTTAGTGTGCTACTAAGGGCACCTCTCATCTGACTTGTTTATGACTCTACCAGTCAACTACAATTTTCTATTCACCTGTGATTTGCAACTTATTTTGAAGTCTTGTAGTTACTTGCCCTTTTTTTTTTTTTTTTGGATGCAGGATGTGGTAAGAAAAGGTACAGGAGGATGGAAAAGGGTCGTAGAGACTTTCGGAAGTGATATCTTATTAGAGGATGGCGAAATAGATAGAACACGTCTTGGGCAAATTGTTTTCTCCGAACCAACAAAACGTGAACTATTAAGCCGGTAAGTATCTTCAAACACAGCCGGCTTTTTATCTTGCAGATTTTGTGTTTTATAGATGGTACATACAAATCATAATGTCAGGGAAATGCCAATAGTGAACGAAAAGAGTGAATATGCCTTCCAAAATGTAATGGCATTGTCAAATATGAAAATTGAGCAGCAATATCTTTCATAGTTCTAGACTTCTAGTCTTACATACATCCTTGGCACGCATGTGCAATCAGGATGGAGGCTGGGCATAAAATGTTACCTTTTTGAAACCTGTACATACAACTTTAAACAATTCAGACCCTATAATTTTCTAGTACAAAGAATTTGGTGTGTATCTCAATATGCATGGTGGGTAATGTGTGTGTGTGTGTACACTCACACGCACATGCGCACGCACAATGTTACCTGTTCAGTTTGCTTGTTTTACAAGTCTATCATTTTTTTTCATCATCATTTGATCCCAACATGTAGATAGCAACAAGTGTCAACTCCTGTCTTCCTACTCAACTACTCAGAGATGAATAACACACTTTTTTATTTTAATAGATTATTAGCTCCATTCATTACCCGTGGTATATTATGGGAAATACTAAAACTATGGCTGAAAGGCTATGAAGCAATCGTTCTAGACATCCCCTTGTTATTTGAAGCCAAACTGGACAAATGGACAAAGCCGATCATTGTCGTATGGGTCGATCCAGATACACAACTGGAACGGCTAATGACACGTGATGCGATTTCTGCAGAGTTTGCAAGGAATAAAATCGAAGCCCAAACTGCCCTGGATTGGAAAAAGACAAAAGCAGATATAGTTATCGATAATTCAGGAACCAGAGATGGTACAAAAGCACAATTTGAAGAGGTATTGAATGAGGTCACTAGACCTTTGAATTGGAAGGAAGCAAGTCGAAGTCGTAAAGGAGTGACATGGATTCTTGTATCAGGTGTTATTGGTGCGTTGATTCTGCGAAAGCATCTATGTTAAGGATTAGTTTTTACTCAACTTCACTTTTTGAATGTAATAAGGTGAGAATGCTAAAGAATTTCTTGCATGCTTGTGAAGTTCACATCGTACTTACGAGATTTATTATATTCTGACATCAGATTAACCTGTATTCTTGCATTTATTGCGAAGTTTGTGCATTTCAGATGTGGTTTACATTATATAAATGGCCTGCAAGAGCACAATTGGGCTTCAGAAATTATGCTCTCGATGCGTGTTTTTGACATGATTGATCATGTGTTTTCTTTGTTACCATATTGCTTGTTCTGACGCTCAGATTAAGGGTGCGTTTTTAACCAACGCGAGCGGGGTATTTGAGCGTGGCTTTTCAGCGTGACATTTGAACGTGGTACTGTAGCGAACGGGGAATGTGTTTTTAGCTACGAACGGGGTATTTGAGCGTGGTATTTAATTGTTAAATTAATGGTTTTGATTTAATTAAATTCTAATTGCATCAAACAAAACGACAACATATTTCATAAAATAAACAACAATGTTTTTCATAAAACATAAAAAACACAACGGTACTGAAATTAAAACAAGTACATGAAAATCTAAAATAAACGACGAAGAGGTAATTGACTCAACTCCGCTGAAATAAACCCACATATGCCCTCATCGGTAAGCTCCTGAACAATATCCACATTCCGCTCATCATTGCGAAAAATCGTCAAAATCTCCCAAAGGTCCACACGCGTACCCGATCTCTGAAGAAGCTCCAAGCAACGAGCAGCAAGCTGTCTCGTATCGTCGGTCATAAACGAGCTGACACGCGCTACTTGTCTGCGGCTAGAGAGCTGACCAGAAAGGGAATCGCCCGAAGCCATCCAACCAGTATAGAAACCTGCGTCGGTAAGGGAGAAAGAAGCAGCTGGCACAGGCGCTGGTGGAGGTGCTGGTGCAATAGGAGGTGCAACCTCAGATATTTGATACGCACAAATATCTTTTCGCAAACAATTCTCGAACATAATGTCCTGCTCTCGGAACTTCAAAGGCGAGTTCTTCCTGAACCGTCTGTAAGGTCTGCCACCGCCGGTACTCTAAAAATCATCTGGACCGTCCAGATAATCGAACTCTGCATTCCATACACCGCCAGGTGTTCGTAGCAGTCTGTCCCAATCGCGAAAAGAGCGCTTCATGTTGTCCCATTTATTTTTGATCTGGGTTTCTG
Source organism: Allium sativum (assembly GCA_030737875.1). NCBI lineage: Eukaryota > Viridiplantae > Streptophyta > Magnoliopsida > Asparagales > Amaryllidaceae > Allium > Allium sativum. The sequence goes on along the minus strand of CM060915.1, from coordinate 858,076,280 downwards.
TGAACTCCAGTTTATAACGGTCATTCATTGTTGCCGCGGCTGTTGAGTAGAACCCACTGACGCCTGTATCGCGAGCGGCTATAAACTCAACGCAAATATCTATGAAAGCGGACTCCCGGTCGTCCGTCCAGTTCGCAAATGGCTGCGAGGTAGCAGAAGTGGAAGACGAAGCTATCTGCATAACCAAAAAAAATTCAAAAAAAACATATGTTATAAGAAATTGAAAAATATACACAACTGTATAAAAAATTACCGTTTTTGAAGCTTGAAATTGCTCGAAAAAATTGAAATTCGGGGGTTAGGAGGAGAGGAATCGGACTAAGGTGGGGAGAAAAGGGGGAGGGGGTGCGGTTTTATAGAGCAGGAAAGGGAACGTTGGAAAATCAACTGTTAGCGTTCACCGCGTCGGACGCCAACGGTTGATTTTCCAACATTCGAGAGTCGCGCTATCTAGAAGGGGAAAAAGGTACTTGCGTCCGACGCCACAAAAAATATGAGCGTGCCTAAATTTGACTGCGAACGCACCCTAAGGGTGGTTTGTTACGAACGTACTTGAATGAAGAAGATTGTTGGATGGGCTCTGCACTGTGGCTACGAGTAGAGTTAAGCTGGGTATTTAATTTGAAAATTTTAATTTTAATGATTTATATTTAATTAATTATTTTGTTGTAGTGTAGTATCTGTTTAATATGTTAGGATTGCCTCACATGTTGTTAAGGTAGAAATGACGGTTTAAATAAATTATCCAACGAAATAAATTGAATGAGTGGACTACAAATATGAGTTGATTTCTTTTGTTATAAGGATGTGTATGTTAACTTATATGCGAGTGTTCAATGTAGAAGAAAGAGGGTTTTGTTTTGATCGCCGTTACATAACATGATAATAGCAAAGAATAAAAAATTAAATCATTCGATTTTCGATTAGACTGCATGAATACATTTTAAGTGTTTCTACGTTTTGTTGATACCAGATATATTTATGCTGCATCATGTTTTTTGTGTCCGTATGAACTGAATTACTGTTTTTGGTTGGAGGAATTTATGCATGGTTTGTAATATCGATCCAAATCAATTATAAGTATCCACCGTCAAAATTCAAGCTTTGAATATGCGAGTGATCGTTTATATTTGCTAGAGGACAGTTTGGTTTAATTTGAATAATCATATTCCCAAGATTATAAGGATTTCCGTAATATCAAGTTTCCATGTTAGATCCTTTCTTTTCTACCTACCAAACTTGCTGGTCTCTACAACAACTCTTCACACAATGATGTTTTAAGGTGTACTATTATTTTTAAAATTGAAGTGAAATGTTAATAGAACCCAAATCTAAAAATGGGCAATTAATGACAAGGACAACTGCCTAATAAAATTTAACCATAAGGACAACCATTTAATATTTTATCTAAAATGACAGCCGTCTGAAATAATGCACCGTTTATCAATCTCGTTTGATTTTTTACCACGAAAACACGAAATAATAAATCACGAATTCATGAAATCATATGACATCACAATCGAACTTTGAATCATCTCCTACAATCGAACTCAAAAATCATACGAAACAGCAAAATTCGACACCCAAAAAATCAGTCGAACAACAAAAATTGATTGGAAACCCTAATTGAATGGAATAAAAATCTTCAACAGCAAATGGAAAAACACAGTTGAAGAAGACGAAAGGATTGAAACTATATTTTTGGGTTGCAAATGTTTTTTTTTTTTTTTTTTTTTTTTTTTTTTTTTTAACATTAAAGCAGTTTTTAGGTATTGGTTTGCTATATTTTTAGGTATCATTTTTCCTGTTTTAATTGTATTATGTTTTTTTTATGTGATTTTGTTGTTGTGTTAATTTTTTAGTTGTATTGTTGCTTCAACTTTATAATTCAATCGAATTTATTTCATTTTAATCAATCAAACTGTGGTGTAAACATTTTTTGTGTTAGTTTTTCTTTAAAACAATGCACCAGTTTTTAGGTATCAGTTTTTTTTTTTTTTTTAGGTATCAGTTTTACAGTATTAACTGTGTTACAGTTTTTAGGTATCAGTTTTATATTTTTTTAAGTATCAGTTTTTCAGTATTAACTGTGTTATGTTTTTTTTCTTCATGTAATTTAGTTGTTGTGTTAATTTTATAGTTGTACTATAGCACAAACTTTTTAACTCAGTCGAACTTATTAATAGTTATACTATTGCATCAACTTTTTAACTCAGTCGAACTTATTCCATTTTAATCAATCAAACTGTGATGTAAAAAAAATTTGCATTAGTTTTTCTGTAACACATTGCAACAGTTTTTAGGTAGTAGTTTTATATTTTTTTTAATTATCAGTTTTTCAGAATTAACTGTGTTATGTTGAGAACATTAATAAAACTAAAACTGATACTAACGAGACATGAAACTGATACCTAAAAACTGAAATCATGAAAATAACACAAAACTGAAGCGACGAAAAATATTTAGTTTGGATATGATTTTGATTGTCTTTCTCATGTCGATTGTCTTCATTTTCGATTTCTTTATCGTGTTTTAGGGTTAAAAGTTGGATTTTTTTTCAATTTGAACTGGAAATCGATTAAACCGATTCCAGATTTTTCAAAAAAATATTTTTGATTAATCGATTTAGATTAGGAGTTTAAACATCGATTTCTTTTTTGAATAATGAAGATGAACGAGAAAGAACGAAAGGAGAGTTGGAGAAACTAAAGAAAGAACGGAATGAGAAATGCGGCTCAAAATGAGGAAGGAGATGCGGCTGTCCTTTTGATAAAATTTGAGCTGCATTTGTCCTTAGGAATATTTTCCTGATCTAAAAATATGCTTCTAAGCAAGGTTGAATATAAATTTTGAAAAAGTCCCACAAAATATATATTTCTGAAGAGGAGGAGGGGTGTTGGGGTGAGGGGAAGTGAAGGAGGGGGGGGGGGGGAGAGAGTAATAGATTTGGTCTGAAAGCGTAACGAACGACCTTTTCACATCTCAAATGTCGACACCAATACATTTATAATATTTACATGCCAAACATCTAAGTGTTGAAGAGACATAATTTGGACAAAAAGAAAAAAGAGAAAAAAGAATAAGAAAAAAAGGATAAATCATCTAAATCTCACAACGAATCAATAAAATATAGTATCTAAAAAGATAGTACAAATGGCTTCTCCATGATACAGAGTAATTTCAAAGTTACTAACCTGAATACCATGATCAGCCTAGATAGTTATAACTGTCTTCTCTCAAAAATGTTGATGTATACATAATAATACATGAAAAAAAAATTAAAATGACAATGTAACGTACCGAAAATTTTCGATTAAGAAAATTCGGCATACAACACCATGTCGAGTATTCAAACATCGAAAACGTCGGATAGTCCAAGAAAGAAATTAGAGGGTGAGAATTGATAAGATAGAAACTTAGAATAGAAGAAGAAGAAGAACACAACATCAGAGTAACACGAACCTCACAGCGGAACGAATAACATATAATATATATCAAAATTTTAAAATATAAATATGTACTTGAATATACATATCATTTCCAAAGTACAACACTTACAACACAACGGAAATAAACAATAGCTATATGATCCTGAAGCCTCCTGCTCCAGCTCTTCAAGTATCTGTAAATCCCGACTACTTGACTGCCCGTACAAAATTGGGCACCCAAGAGTTTAGGGAAAACAAAACAAAATAAACTCTAGGTCAGTCATGGGACTGGTGTGAGTAAAACAATTTATAACAGTTTGAGCAAGTAAATGATATCTCATAAGACCACGTTGTATAACGGAACGGGTTTTTCCCTTATGAGAATCCAAATTAATCTTTATATCAAAATCCTTGATATTATAATAGTGTTTATCAACCACAAAATAATAATCATCTAGCAGAAACGCTTCCATCTCACGTTCTACATGTATAGTATACAATCAAAACCGCGAGCGCTTATTGGATAATGGATTTCCAACTATGACAAGGTATGAAACCACCTTTCGCCAGTGTACCTATAGAGAGAAATACAATGGGTTCAACAAGAACATCTTGCAACCCGACCACACATGACCGACCACTCATTTCGCTTGAGTGTATCGAATGTATATCACCAACGGTTGGGATCAGCAACCGTTTCCCGAATGGGACAACATCGACAATAGATTTTTAGAAGTAAATGAAACTCTAGATCAGGTGATTATACACCCTAATAGGTGCGACCTACATAGCCATGCTGCCTACCGGATTTTGTCATTTCCGGATGTGAGGCTAGAAGCTACGCTTATCTTTTACATATCAAATCTTCCTTTACTTGGAATGCCACATCGTCATACCCACCAAATCACAAATTGATTTCCCCAAAAATACCATGGGTATACAACTAAGAGAAACGAATTCCTCCGCCACCAAACGTAAATACGTTTGAAGAGATCAACTTACGCGATCTATTAAATATACTCTGTCAGACATTCATCCATACAAGTTGTCCTGGGACTGGACAAACCGAAGGCACTATTCACTACATCCATCTTAGGCAATCTTTACCTAAGATTTATACAACAGCCCTTGCACTTTACTCCGTCTTCACTTATCTTTGGCATATATGATTCGCAACGCTTATGCCAATACGGAGTGGTTCTTCGGATAATAATCCAACCAGTCTCTCCATATTAACAACGTTAAAATGGTCAAAACTTTGGTAGTCTGTGATTTAACTATCAAAGAAAAATACGTGTGCAAACAAGGATATTATTTCCATATGGAGTTATATCGATCAATCATCATTTAATCATTTATCTCTTTAAATTAATTTATCATTAATTTATTCATTTCCTTATTTCCCGTTTCTGTATATATATATACAGAAATCCTTATTTTCTAAATTTAGAAAATATATGTTATTAATCATTGGAAAACATTTCCATTTCCTTTCCATGTATCACTGTCATTCCAGTATTCTTTACCATCCAACATTTCATTTTCTATGATTAGAAAATATCTCTGATTATATTTGGAAAACGTTTCCAAAACTCATTCCTTGGATTGAACAGATGTTTAAATAAAACATTGCTATGCCAATTCATCATTACCTTCATTAACTATATTCACTTAACCAATCTTCACCATCAAACCTTACCATTCCTTAGTTAAGAAGGGAGTCAATCAAATTGGGGTATAATTACCTCTCAGACCTTAACTGAACAACGTTTTAACTTTGAAATAGTCAAAGTTTATCTTTTTAAACCTTTAACAACTTCCTTGCGAACCTCATGGATTCTATTTACGAATCCACTTCTTTTATAAAAAAACATTGGTTATAACGATAACGTTATAATTCCTACTTTCGAAATATCTAACTTCAGATATAACTTTTATTCTTTAATTTGAATAAATAACTAAATGATTTATTAAATAAATAAATCTTGGTTTAAAAACCGGAAGGTAAATATTACTTTCCCGAATTCGATATAATCGAATTTCAACGTATAACTCCCTTTTGAATAAACTCTATTCGATAACCCTTTCCTTCGAATAAACTATATTCGATAATCACTCTTTGAATAGCCATATTCGATTAACTCTATTCAATTAACACCATTCGATTAACTCTAATCGATTTACCCTTATCAGTTAGCTCTATTTGATTAACTCTATTCTATTAACTCTTTCTGATTCACCCTATTGGATTAACTCTATTAACTCTATTTGATTCACTCTATTGAATTAACTCTTTTTGATTAACCCTAATCGATTAACTCTTATCAATTTACTCCTATCAAATAAACTATATTTGATTAACCCCTTTCGAATAAACTATATTCGATTTACTCCTTTCTCTGTTCGAATAAACTATATTCGACAACTCCTTTTAACTCTATTCGAATAAACTAACATTCGATAACTCCTTTCGAATAACTAACATTTGATAACTCCTTTCGAATAACTAACATTCGATAACCCTTTTGAATAACAAATATTCGATAACTTTTTTCAGATAGCAAATATTCGATAACTTCTTTCGAATAACAAATATTCGATAAACTCTCTTCGAATAACTAATATTCGATTACTTCTTTCGAATAACAAATATTCGATAAACTCTCTTCGAATAACTAATATTCGATTACTTTTTTCGAATAACAAATATTCGATAAACTCTCTTCGGATAACTAATATTCGATTACTCTCTTCGAACAACTAATATTCGATTACTCTCTTCGAATAACTAATATTCGATTACTTCTTTCTTTTGAATAAACTATCATTGATAACTCCTTTTGATTAAACTATCATCGATTAACTCCTTTCGAATAACTAATATTCGACAAATCTATTTGAATAACTAAATTCGATTAACTCCTCTTGAATAACTAAATTCGATTAACCCGACTCGATGAACCATATTCAATTAACTCGACTCGATGAATTTAACTCGACTAACTCGACTAACGTAACTCAACTCGACTAACTCTACTCGATTAACTAAGCTAGACTAACATGGTTCGACCCACTCGATTCGACTAAATTGGTTTGGCTAACCATAATCGATTAACTCAAATGGTTAACTCTAATCGATTACAAATACTTCCTTTCCTATTTGTCTATATTTATTTTATATAAATATTTACTTTATATAATTCTATTTATTTCTCAAATAATTCCCCTTTTTATCTTTATTTAATTTCTAAATAATTAGTTCTTTTCAATTCTATTTGTAAATGTTTTACAAATCTTTCTCTTTCTATTTTATTTGTAAATGTTTTACAAATCTTTCTCTTTTTGTTTTATTTGTAAATGTATTACAGCTCTTTCTCTTATGTCTATCTATTTATTTTCTAAATAAATATCCTTTATAATATCTTATTTATTTTCTGAATAAATAATCTCTTTATACTTTTATTTATTTTCCCAATAAATATTCCTCTTTATAAAACCCTTTTGATCTTATAAATAATTCCCTTTTATAAAATCCCTTGATTTTATAAATAATTTCCCTTTAATCTTTATTCTATTTTCTAAATAAATATTCCTTTACAAATTCTTTTAACTTTATAAGTAAATATCTTTCTTAATACTTTTATTTACTTGCTAAGTAAATAATCGTTTTACACTTCTATTTACTTTCTAAGTAAATAATCGTTTTACACTTCTTTTTACTTATGTAAATAATCCTTTTTATACCTTTATTTACTTTCTAAGTAAATAATCCTTTTTATAAAATTCTTTGATTTTATAAATAATTTCTTTATTAAATTCCTTTTTATAAAATCCCTTGATTTTATAAATATCCTATTTCAATACAAGTTTGAAATTTCCCTTTTCTATTCCAATATTTCTTTTGGTATTCAACAGTACCAAATAACAGGACCAGTGTCATTATAATCAATCACAGATTATACATCACATCATATAACACAATATATGAAAACACATAGTATTATAAATATTGAGGAATCCTGTTTGATCCCTCCAACCTGTTTTCCTGCATCATAGTTGTTAAACAACACGAGTATAAAGTATTCTGATAAACAGTATCAATATTCGATTAACGATTTATATATATATTGTTATCTATAATTTCAACCAATACACAAGCAATTCAACCAAACAGTAAACAAACAACAATCAACATATAATTATCGGTTCTAAGAATACGTTATAAAAGTATAACTTTTCAGAGTTGGTGAGTTTTACTATCATTTCGCGTTAACCGTTAAATAACGATTTGCGTCTGTTGATTCAGACGGACAATTTATTTTGCTATAAATTGTAATGAGCCCCAATTCACTTCCAGTTAGTTCCATTGTGTAGCCACCATCCACATGATCCCAACGTGACCAATCGTTCGTAAATTTGACCACGTATGAGCGAGATATAGCATTTACAAGATTTCATATATATTTATAACTTAAGTTAAATATAAAAGTGGGCCTTACCCTTATCCAATAAATTCCATGTCGGCCCATCCAACTTCCATCAGACCCGCCCGTTTTCAATAGTAGTCCTCCTTCATGAAAACAGAAACAAAAACTTCCGCTCTCTGTAAACGAAAACCACCATTTTCCAATACTTGAAACCCCACATTTAAACTTAACTGCTTAGTTAAATTATTCTCCTCTAAAGAGGTGTCACCACTGACAGCACCAATGTGTCAAAGATAACGTTAGAAGGGGATAAGAGATCCCAAGCACCCCAAACAAAGATGCCGCACTTCAGCAGTTGCTGGTAACATTCGAACTACCCCTTCGTTAATAAACCAAAATAATTCATACTAATAATACCATAAATCATATCCTGCTCCTTTACACTACTCCATTTTTGAAGACTTCCTCCGCACATACCCACTTCAATACTTCCTAGTTTCTTCGTGCAAAACCAAACTTCCGCCAACTCCAGGCCTTCTTCCATCGGTGAAAGCAAATCCTCCTCCATTTTCGAGGCTTCAGCAACTTCCATCCACCTTTTCTTCAACCCCTTCCTTCTTCTCCTAACCCCCACTGAAACAAATTCGAGCTCACCACAAAAAGCTCAGCATATCAACTCCTTAAACCAGTTCCTCTCAACACCATCCCTCATCGTTCCTTCACCAAAACAACGGTCACCTTCCACAACAAATACCTAAGTATACCTCACAACAAACCCTACATTGATGCCTAGAAGCTCCCTCACGAGAACGACCCCTTGCTGCTGAAATTCGAATCCGAGCAAACGCGTCGCACCTCCTATATTTGGTACGAGATTGAAGATAATATCTCCAGAAATTCGTAAATACGGATGTTTTGATTTTAGGATTTTTATTGGATTTTCTTTCGATTTGATTTTGAAGAAGCATAGAAAAGAAGTGGCGGCCGTTCTTTTTGACAGGAGGAAACGAATTCTAGGTCTTAAGGAATGATAGTAGTTAGGTATGTATATTAGGTTTCTTTTCGATTTATGGAGGGGAAGTTTCCACGTTTAAATGAAAATCCGTGTGGTCGAGAAGGAGAGTTGCGTGGCCTTCTTTAGGCTTTAGAAAGGGTTGAGATATTTTAGGGTTGGTTTGAGTGGTCTTAGAAGCTTTGTTTATTTTTAAATGGAACGCCATATGTTACTTCGCTTACTATGAACTGCTACAGACAAAAATACAGATACCATTGAGATGAGCAAAGCGCTACCATTCCAGAAATATAATAATATCGGTAGGTTAACTCATATTGTGAAACCCCAAAATAGCTGATTTAGGGTGCAAACCACTCCAAATGAAAAGTTGTGTATTTAATTAATTAAAAATTACAATAAAATTCTAAAAATTAAATCATCACTACGTCTAAAAGGATTTGTCCAAATTCGAAACCGTTATTTAATTATATTTAAATAACCGTTATGGCCATAAACGAATATGCCACTGCTTTTCTGAATATTTAATTTGGACGTAACTTACAATCTATACGACGAAATCTCGATTTTTCTCTTCCATTAGAATAATATACTTCACCAGCTCCGAACGTTTCTTGTATACAGAAATCCGATTTAAAACAGCTTCTATACATTCGTTTAAAGTTCGAATCGCCAAATTACGAACTACAGCGCCATTTCGAGCTCGATTATAAATATAATATAATTTATACGTTCAACCATCGTTAATTATATATATTCGTTATCATAATTCAATTTTAAACTGAATTATATATTTTTAATTTGCCCAATTCACACCATATTGCCATTTCAACTAATTCTGATTATTTCAGAATTAAATATATTATTTAATTATTATTTTAATTAAATATTCAAAGTTATTTAATTTAACGGCCATTTAAATTACCAAACCCTATTTTAAATAATTAAATAAATTAATTATTCGACCGTGAAAATACGGGACATTACATTCTTCCCCCCTTAAAATAATTTCATCCTCGAAATTGCTAAAGTAGAAAACAAACCTTATTGACTGGTTAAAAATCATTTTTTTACTTCTTAACTCTAGTTTCACTATACTGATTAATTTCAATGAAATTAGTCTTTAATTCTTACCAATCAAAATTTCCGAAAATCCTGAAAATTTTCTAACACCTTAACTTTTCAAAAAAATTCGCCAGCACCTCCTTTGTACTGGTCAATAGCTCAAACTCCAACTCGCCTCTTTCGGCCATCTCCAACCCAAGAGAAAATCAAACAGCCAAGCGGCTTGCCAATTCGGCTCATAAATCTCATGCTTATATCAAATATAAACTTATACCTTTTTGTCGGGTATATCGTTATATCATTTCCATCTGCTGCCGATTCTGCATATACCAATATCAATCCAATCAAACTCTGATCAATTTATCCTTAACCCAACTATTCGCTTATCCAAGCCAAATTCAATTTCAAATCAAAGTTCTATTCCCAATTTCCAAATTCTTAACTCATCAATTCTATACCATTTCAGATTCTATCTCACAATTCAAAATCTGATTCTACTTGATATATCGTATCCAATTCAATTTCCGGTTAATTGGTTTCAATTCAGTTCCAGCTTAGTTTCACAAATTTCTATTTAAATTTGTTTTTAATTAAAACAGTCTCTTCCTGGGAGTTTTAAACAGCTTTGCTTTTCTAAAACCAAATATTCCTTTTTGGATTTCAAACAACTTGTTTCTCTCAAAACAATTCAAAAACAAAATCTTTTCGGTAGTAATCCGTCACTTACAACTCGAAATTGAACACCGATGATGTCATGATCAACATCAGAATCTGTTTCCAGCTTTCGAAGTGAGTTCAATACTATATCGCTTTTCAAAACCATTTCTAACATTTCCACTTTGAAATTTATTTCAAAATATCCTTCCAATGTTTGTAAAACAATTTAAAATCTCCCAGGATTTTAAAATTCTCATATACTTAATTTAACTCCATTTACAAACACCTTTCAAATTCCAGGGTTTAAATTTCAACTTTGATTTTAATTTCATATTTAATTCAATTCATTATACTTATCTGAATTCTGATCGGTTATTTACATAACCATTTCACATTTTTATAATCTTATTCGATTATAATAACAACCAATATATATATATATATATATTCATTCCAATATATTTATATCTTCTCTATATCAAAATATAGTTTGGGTAAAATTATTCTGTTTACCCTCTTTTCAAAACATATCGTGTCGACCTGTCGTATTCGAGTGTTTAGAAACTCCTACCGATACAGTGGATCAAACTGATCGACCAGAACCCATAAACAACTCAACCAATAAATCTCCACAACATAAAACAATTTTTATATCAAATAAAAAATACGCGCTCATATATATATATACACTCAAACTCAATCTAGGGTATTACTAACCCCATCTCTACTGAGTCACGCCACAGAGCGAACGTAATAACTTAACCTTAAGCTCTGATACCACTGTAACGTACCGAAAATTTTCGACTAAGAAAATTTGACATACAACACCATGTCGAGTATTCAAACATAGAAAATGTCGAATAGTCCAAGAAAGAAATTAGAGGGTGAGAATAGATAAGATAGAAACTTAGAATAGAAGAAGAAGAAGAACACAACATCAGAGTAACACGAACCTCACAGCGGAACGAATAACATATAATATATATAAAATTTTGAAATATAAATCTGTACTTGAATGTACATATCATTTCCAAAGTGCAACACTTACAACACAGCGGAAATAAACAATAGCTATATGATCCTGAAGCCTCCTGCTCCAGCTCTTCAAGTATCTGTAAATCTCGACTATTTGAATGCTCGTACAAAATTGGGCACCCAAGAGTTTAGGGAAAACAAAACAAAATAAACTCTAGGTCAGTCATGGGACTGGTGTGAGTAAAACAATTTATAACAGTTTGAGCAAGTAAATGATATCTCATAAGACCATGCCGTAAAACGGAACGGGTTTTTCCCTTATGAGAATCCAAATTAATCTTTATATCAAAATCCTTGAAATTATAATAGTGTCTATCAACCACAAAATAATAATCATCTAGCAGAAACGCTTCCATCTCACGTTCTACATGTATAGTATACAATCAAAACCGCGAGCGCTTATTGGATAATGGATTTCCAACTATGACAAGGTATGGAACCACCTTTCGCCAGTGTACCTATAGAGAGAAATACAGTGGGTTCAACAAGAACATCTTGCAACCCGGCCACACATGATCGACCACTCATTTCGCTTGAGCGTATCGAATGTATATCACCAACGGTTGGGATCAGCAACCGTTTCCCGAATGGGACAACATCGACAATAGAATTTTAGAAGTAAATGAAACTCTAGATCAGGTGATTATACACCCTAATAGGTGCGACCTACATAGCTATGCTTCCTGCCCGATTTTTGTCATTTCCGGATGTGAGGCTAGAAGCTACGCTTATCTTTTACATATCATATCTTCCTTTACTTGGAATGCCACATCGTCATACCCGCCAAATCACAAATTGATTTCCCTAAAAAATACCACGGGTATACAACTAAGAGAAACAAATTCCTCCGCCACCAAACATAAATACGTTTGAAGAGATCAACTTATGCGATCTATTAAATATACTCTATCAGACATTCGTCCATACAAGTTGTCCTGGGACTGGACAAACCGAAGGCATTATTCACCACATCCATCTTTGGAAATCTTTACCTAAGATTTATACAACATCCCTTGCACTTTACTCCGTCTTCAATTATCTTTGGCATATATGATTCGCAACGCTTATGCCAATACAGAGTGGTTCTTCGGATAATAATCCAACCGGTCTCTCCATATTAACAACGTTAAAATGGTCAAAACTTTGGTAGTCTGTGATTTAACTATCAAAGAAAAATACGTGTGTAAACAACGATATTATTTCCTGATGGAAATTATATCGATCAATCATCATTTAATCATTTTTCTCTTCGAATTAATTTATCATTAATTTATTCATTTCCTTATTTCCTGTTTCTGTATATATGTATACAGAAATCCTTATTTTCTAAATTTAGAAAATATACGTTATTAATCATTGGAAAACATTTCCATCTCCTTTCCACGTATCACTGTCATTCCAGTATTCTTTACCATCCAATATTTCGTTTCTATGATTAGAAAATATCTCTGATTATATTTGGAAAGCGTTTCCAAAACTCATTCCTTGGATTAAACAGATGTTTAAATAAAACATCGCTATGCCAATTCACCATTACCTTCATTAACTATATTCACTTAACCAACCTTCACTATTAAACCTTACCATTCCTTAGTTAAGAAGGAAGTCAATCAAGTTAGGGTATAATTACCTCTCAGACCTTAACTGAACAACGTTTTAATTTCAAAATAGTCAAAGTTTATCTTTTTAAACCTTTAACAACTTCCTTGCGAACCTCACGGATTCTATTTTCGAATCCACTTCTTTTATAAAAAATATTGGTTATAACGATAATGTTATAATTCCTACTTTCGAAATATCTAACTACAAATATAACTTTTATTCTTTAATTTGAATAAATAGCTAAACGATTTATAAAGTAAATAAATCTTAGTTTAAAAACCGGAAGGTAAATATTACTTTCCCTAATTCGATATAATCGAATTCCAACGTATAAATCCCTTTTGAATAAACTCTATTCGATAACCCTTTCCTTCGAATAAACTATATTCGATAATCACTCTTCGAATAGCTATATTCGATTAACTATATTCAATTAACACTATTCGATTAACTCTAATCGACTTACCCTTATCAGTTAGCTCTATTTGATTAACTCTATTTGATTCACTATATTGGATTAACTCTATTCTATTAACTCTATTTGATTAACTCTTTTTGATTAACCCTAATCGATTAACTCTTATCAATTTACACCTATCAAATAAACTATATTTGATTAACCCCTTTCGAATAAACTATATTCAGTTTACTCCTTTCTCTATTCGAATAAACTATATTCGACAACTCCTTTTAACTCTATTCGAATAAACTAACATTTGATAACTCCTTTCGAATAACTAACATTCGATAACTCCTTTCGAATAACTAACATTCGATAACCCTTTCGAATAACAAATATTCGATAACTTTTTTCAAATAACAAATATTCGATAACTTCTTTCGAATAACAAATATTCGATAAACTCTCTTCGAATAACTAATATTCGATTACTTCTTTCGAATAACAAATATTCGATAAACTCTCTTCAGATAACTAATATTCGATTACTTCTTTCGAATAACAAATATTCGATAAACTCTCTTCGAATAACTAATATTCGATTACTCTCTTCGAACAACTAATGCTCGATTACTCACTTCGAATAACTAATATTCGATTACTTCTTTCTTTCGAATAAACTATCATTGATAACTCCTTTCGATTAAACTATCATCGATTAACTCCTTTCGAATAACTAATATTGGACGAACTTTGTACGAATAACTAAATTTGGTTAACTCCTCTCGAATAACTGAATTCGATTGACTCGACTCGACGAACCATATTCAATTAACTCGACTCGACGAACTTAACTCGACTAACTTAACTCACGACTAACTTGACTAACTTAACTCAACTCGACTAACTCGACTCGATTTACTAGGCTCGACTAACTTGGTTCGACCCACTCGATTCGACTAACTTGGTTTGGCTAACCATACACAATTATCTCAACTGGTTAACTCTAATCGATTACAAATACTTACTTTCCTATGTGTCTATATTTATTTTATATAAATATTTCCTTTATATAATTATATTATTTCTCACATAATTCCACCTTTTATCTTTATTTAATTTCTAAATAAATAATTGTTTTCAATTCTATTTGTAAATGTTTTACAAATCATTCTCTTTCTATTTTATTTGTAAATGTTTTACAAATCTTTCTCTTTTTATTTTATTTGTAAATGTTTTACAACTCTTTCTCTTATGTCTATCTATTTAGTTTCTAAATAAATATCCTTTATAATATCTTATTTATTTTCTGAATAAATAATCTCTTTATACTTCTATTTATTTTCCCAATAAATATTGCTCTTTATAAAACCCTTTTGATCTTATAAATAATTCTCTTTTATAATATCCCTTGATTTTATAAATAATTTCCCTTTAATCTTTATTCTATTTTCTAAATAAATATTCCTTTATAAATTCTATTAACTTTATAAGTAAATATCTTTCTTAATACTTTTATTTACTTGCTAAGTTAATAATCATTTTGCGCTTCTATTTACTTTCTAAGTAAATAATCGTTTTACACTTCTATTTACTTTCTAAGTAGATAATCCTTTTTATACCTTTATTTACTTTCTAAGTAAATAATCCTTTTTATAAAATTCTTTGATTTTATATATAATTTATTTATTAAATTCCTTTTTATAAAATCCCTTGATTTTATAAATATCATATTTCAATACACAGTTTGAAATTTCCCTTTTCTATTCCAATATTTCTTTTGGTATTCAATAGTACTAAATAACAGGACCAGTGTCATTATAATCAATCACAGATTATACATCACATCATATAACACAATATATGAAAACAAACAGTATTATAAATATTGAGGAATCCTGTTGGATCCCTCCAACCTTTTTTCCTACATCATAGTTGTTAAACAACACGAGTCTAAAGTATTCTGATAAACGGAATCAATATTCGATTAACGATTTATATATATATATATATATATATATATCGTTATCTATAATTTCAACCAATACACAAGCAATTCAACTAAACAGTTAACACACAACAATCAACAGATAATTATCAGTTCTAAGAATACGTTATAAAAGTATAACTGTTCAGAGTTGGTGAGTTTTACTCACATTTCGCGTTAACCGTTAAATAACGATTTGTGTCTGTTGATTCAGACGGAAAATTTATTTTGCTATAAATTGTAACGGGCCCCAATTCACTTTCAGTCAGTTCCATTGTGTAGCCACCATCCACACGATCCCAACGTGACCAACCGTTAGTAAATCTGACCACGTATGAGCGAGATATAACATTTACAAGATTTCATATATATTTATAACTTAAGTTAAATATAAAAGTGGGCCTTACCCTTTTCCAATAAATTCCATGTCGGCCCATCCAACTTCCATCAGACCCGCCCGTTTTCAACAGTAGTCCTCCTTAATGAAAACAGAAACAAAAACTTCCGCTCTCTGTAAACGAAAACCACCATTTTCCAATACTTGAAACCCCACATTTAAAATTAACTGCTTAGTTAAATTATTCTCCTCTAGAGAGGTGTCACCACTGACAGCACCGATGTGTCAAAGCTAACATTGGAAGGGGATAAGAGGTCCCAAGCACCCCAAACAAAGATGCCGCACTTCAGTAGTTGCTGGTAACATTCGAACTAACCCTTTGTTAATACACCAAAATAATTCATACTAATAATACCATAAATCATATCCTGCTCCTTTACACTATTCCATTTTTGAAGACTTCCTCCGCACATACCCACTTCAATACTTCCCAGTTTCTTCTTGCAAAACCAAACTTCCGCCAACTCCAGGCTTTCTTCCATTGGTGAAAGCAAATCCTCCTCCATTTTCGAGGCTTCAGCAACTTCCATCCACCTTTTCTTCAACCCCTTCCTTCTTCTCCTGACCCCCACTGAAACAAATTCGAGCTTACCACAAAAAGCTCAGCATATCAACTCCTTAAACTAGGTCCTCTCAACACCATCCCTCATCGTTCCTTCACCAAAACAACGGTCACCTTCCACAGCAAATACCTAAGTATACCTCATAACAAACCCTACTTTGATGCCTAGAAGCTCCCTCACGAGAACGACCCCTTGCTGCTGAAATTCGAATCCGAGCAAACGCGTCGTACCTCCTATATTTGGTACGAGATTGAAGATAATATCTCCAAAAATTCGTAAATACGGATGTTTTGATTTTAGGATTTTTATTGGATTTTCTTTCGATTTGATTCTGATTTTCTTTTATTGCGTTTTGAAGAAGCATAGAAAAGAGGTGGCGGCCGTTCTTTTTGATAGGAGGAAACGAATTCTAGGTCTTAAGGAATGATAGTAGTTAGGTATGTATATTAGGTTTCTTTTCGATTTATGGAGGGGAAGCTTCCACGTTTAAACGAAAATCTGTGTGGTCGAGAAGAAGAGGTGCGTGGCCTTCTTTAGGCTTTAGAAAGGGTTGAGATATTTTAGGGTTGGTTTGAGTGGTCCTAGAAGCTTTGTTTATTTTTAAATGGAACGCCATACGTAACTTCACTTACTATGAACTGCTACAGACGAAAATACTGATACCGTTGAGATGAGCAAAGCGCTACCATTCCAGAAATATAATAATATCGGTAGGTTAACTCATATTGTGAAACCCCAAAATAGCTGATTAAGGGTGCAAACCACTCCAAATGAAAAGCTGCATATTTAATTAATTAATAATTACAATAAAATTCTAAAAATTAAATCAACACTACGTCTAAAAGGATTTGTCCAAATTTGAAACCATTATTTAATTATATTTAAATAACCGTTATGGCCATAAACGAATATGCCGTTGCTTTTCTGAAAATTTAACTTGGACAAAACTAACAATCTATACAATGAAATATTGATTTTTCTCGTCCATTAGAGTAATATACTTACCAACTCCGAATATTTCTTGTTTCACAGAAATCCGATTTAAAACAGGCTTCTGTACATTCGTTTAAAGTTCGAATCGCCAAATTACGAACTGCAGCGCCATTTCGAGCTCGATTATAAATATAATATAATTTATACGTTCAACCATCGTTAGTTATATATATTCGTTATCATAATTCAATTTTAAACTGAATTATATATTTTGAATTTGCCCAATTCACACTATATTGCTATTTCAGCTAATTCTGATTATTTCAGAATTAAATATATTATTTAATTATTATTTTAATTAATTATTCAAAGTTATTTAATTTAACGGCCATTTAAATTACCAAACCCTATTTTAAATAATTAAATAAATTAATTATTCGACTGTGAAAATATGGGACATTACAGATAAGGAAAAATATCTCACCATAATCATTCAATTGACGTTTTCGCGTTGTCAAATAGTTTAAATCAAAGATGTTCAAATTTGAATAAAATTCCAGTTAGCTCAGAATACATCCAATCCAATTCCTATGTATAGATTTCGCTGATACGATTCTAATATGACTGATCAAGTCCAAATTCAACTCGGTAAGAAATAGTTATAATAGTTACAATTATACGTGAATTAAAATAATTAAATTAATTAATTATCGTCATTAAGGAGTTAATCATCTTTATTGTCCCTAAATAATCCACACCCTAATCAAACCCTCAGTTGCGGTGAATACAAACATATTCAACCCATTCAGCCTCAACGCCATGCTACCTCCAATGATACTCGATTGCCATGCCTCCACCATCGGGTCAAACATCCTCTTGCGCCCCCATGGTGACCGACCATGTCAGCTTTAACCCTTAATGGCCCACGAACAATAAAAAAACATGAAACCCTTCCTGTTTCGGTTAAATGACCATACCTTTGACCACCAATCTTCGATCATCATGCGACCACCGCTAGTACCTCGGCCTCCCTTCCCTCTTCCTTTCTCCTTCAGACCCCACCTAACAAGTACAATTTCTGGTTTTGGGTTCCCCAAGCGATGTCGATGGTCCGATTGTTGATAAACGAACATTGACGAGTTCGTATCTAACACAAAAAAACATTCATATTGAGTGTTCTCGGTAAAAATGAACGAATTAGAAGGAGAAAGGCAGACTATCGTATGTGGAGTTTGATGGCGGTTGTGAAGTTTTATGGTTAGGAATTATCAAAAAATGAAGAAGTTGTGGTCTATTTATAACTTCATTTAAAATAATATTTATTTGAATTTTTGCAAACTCTAATCAAGACGTACTCATCAATGTTAATAGCTAGTTACTCTTATTTCAGATTCAATTGAACTAGCTTCAAGATAAGTTAGCTTTTCAAATCATATTACGATATTATAATCAATCGTTTAACACTACATGTTTCTAGCGTGCAAGATCACACAATAAGTCTGACTGCTGTGAAACTTGATATCTTATAATGACTTGATATTGCAGATTCGATGGAGCTGGTTTTGTCAAAATCCATGACAGTTTGCAAAATGCTATTTTTACGTGTTAACAAAATCGAGTTATTTTAAATCGGTTTCAAAACACATAAAATCATTGGTAAATGATTATTATTATCTTTTTCAGTCAAATAAGATTTTACATAAGCGTCAAAACTAATTTAATTTCATATTTAATTCATGATTCACAATAATGAAAAAATACTGAGTATATGAAGTTTCTTGAAAATGAGATATATGATACATGAAATTATGATAGTGGTAAATAGCCATTTTGAAGCGAAAACACGGAGTCAACCACATAATACTGTCATGTCGGAGGATGTGGAAAATTTAAGCTTCTACCATATACCACCGAATTAAAAATTCTACTATAGTGCGTCGTACCTTCCCAACCAGTTATTGTGTATGTAAAAAGTAAATTAAACGAGCATGCGGTTAAATTATTCGGTGTTGGATAACATTTTCGATAAATATATGACACTACTTGATATAGAAAAGGGTATACCATTACGTGTGTACCGTCTATTGCACCTACACAGTTACAAAAATACGATTAGTATCGGTTTGGACTTCTTCATCTGGAACACTCTTAAATAGATGGTTTGGTGGTTTTATTAAATTTGAAGCAAGTAACTGTACAATCTCCAAGATAACATGAAAATAATTTGAGATTGTGCTATCTGAACATTGAATTATTTCGACCGCTTGTCTATATGAGAGCGCAGCAACAATAATGTACATGAGTATGGCTACCGTTTCCTGTAAATCAACATTTTCTACTGTTCGCAAACTGCAATTTTGTAGTCTATCGCATAGTGAAAGAAAATAATTTTTTCATACGAAAATTCTGCTGACAACGTTCTTAATGGTCATTCAAGAAGGAGGGAGACTGTAGGGGTGCTGCTGATTTTTCCATATTTACACACAAATTTATGTACACAAAATCTAGAACATTAGATTTGTTTGTCTTTATGTGAGAGGTGAAATCCAAATTGAGATCTAATGGTTCAGATTTTGTGTATTTAATTTTGTGTCCATATAGGCTATATATATACATACATACATACATACATATATATGTAAACACAAAACAGTGACACAAAATTAAGACAGAAACAAACTCAACTATTAGGTCTTCCCCTGAATTCAACTCACCACAAAAATACAAATGAATTCAATGGTTCACAATTTGTTTCCCAATAGTCGTATATATATATATATATGTGTGTGTGTGTGTGTGTATGTATGTATGTGAAGCACTTCAGGCACCCCTGTTTATAGCACCCCTGTTGCTGCTGATTCGTGAACTACGATAGTCCAAATCCAACGAGATTTTATAGATGCTCAATCCATACATATATTATCATTTATCAAACATTTGAGCTCGTTCCGACATTCGTAACGTTTTCAAAATTTTAGCTCAATTATTCACCATTCAGAAATTCATTCGAACCCTTAAATTTAATCAGATGTTCATTCGAACCGTTAAATTTAAACATTAGATATATAAATTTAAACGTTAAATTTTATAAATGTCAAACCATTTTCCCCATCGGCCTCAAGAGGCGTTCTATATATCCATCAGCCATTTTCCCCATCAGTCTCCATCCTCTTCTCTATTCAATCAAACTTGTGTACTTTTAGAAGAAAAAAATCCATCAAGACAGCCACCCATCGCTGACTTGGTGATCCTTCTCCGACCCGAGAAGAGCGCAGCCTCCTCATGCACTGTCATGGGCCCCACAAGGCTGGTCATGGCTGCCCTTGAGTGTTTTATTGTAAGAGCATCTTCAATGCGGTTGGAATTTCAATGTGAAATGGAGTACACATAAGCTGTAGACAATGTGTTTTTTTTTCTCCAATGCTGTTTCGATTTCATTGTCGAATCTGAGTTGGACAAGAAAAGAATCCACACTGTGAAGTAGACTGTCTAGTTCTGGACATCACAATTCACAATTTGTAAGCACACGTCACAATCCCAACTGTTTAATCAAGCCACTAACTGCATGTTTTCAACCTATTTTGCTGGCTACTATGCATGTTTTTTGGCCTACGCCTTTTTTTTTTTTGATTTATCGCCATAATCAACTATGCAGTTATGCCATATAGATTAATTTAACTTTTCCAACACGTTTGCATTGGACTCAGTTTTCTTATATATATAATGTTTGTTGACACATAGGCTTGATATTGTAAAAATGTTGTCCCCACGTAATCTTCTAAAGACATCACATTGCCTAAGGATTGGAGATGCTCTAAGCTATGCAATTGTGATATCTTTTTGTGTTTTAGAAGTTTTAGTTTGCTGAAAATTCTCGAGTATCAAGTATTGCTCTTAAATTCAATTGCATGTTATCCATACTTGTTGTCTATGCTGTTTCCCTTGGACTTAAATGTTAGGGAGTTGTTGGGTTTTGGTAGCTAAAGCAGTGCACGTGTGTACGTTGATGGGTTGTTTGTGCATCAGTTTGTGTACACTTACGGTTGTGTCTATTTCTTTTGGTCTTAAACTCAACTTGAGGACCCGTTTGAATTTGTTTTGGACTGTGGACCTGAAGTGCAATTGTTTACATGCTTACTTACATTGTTATATTTGAGCAACGATCCTATATAATAGCGCATAAAGTTATTAAACTGATTTCATTTGTCGTGAATGTTGAATAGTGCAGCAAATGTAAATTTAAATAAAGTATGCACTTGGTGATGTCGTGCCACAGACTCATGGAACTCGAGCTATAAAGTGTTGCAAATTTTCAAATTAATTTTGGGTATGGGTTTGTTTTTGAAGAGAGAAGTAAGAAGGAAGAAGAAATGGAAAATTGATTTGTCCCACACTGTAGAATATTGAGGGGCATATCTCTATATATGTAATGAAATGAAGTATCATATCAAAAGAATGAAAAGGGAGAAACAAGGCAATGCATGAACATGACATGGATCTTGATATTTAAAAAGGTCAAAAGATGGGCCTTGGGTCTCTTTGGGTCTCATGATCCATTAGGCCAAGAAAAACCGCTCAGAAACAAACCAGTCGACAGGTCAAATCTTAACCGGTCGACTGTTTTAGCCTCTAGTTAAAAACGGTCGACCGATGAAATTCTAGCGGTCGACCACTGTCAGTTTTTTTTCAGATTCGCAACAGTTTGAAGCGTTGCAAGGCAAAAAGGATGCATCTGTTTGAGTTCGAGTAGAAACGACTGTTGCAAATAACAGTCATAACGCTTAGATGAATGGTTGCCTCCCTCTACATATATAAATAGGCACGGTCAAAATCGTCAAAAATAATCCGAGTTAAAATCTTCTCCTTCCTCTAAAATTCTGCAACGCCATTAAACTGTTGCAAAATAGTTCTGTCCGAAACACTTCTGAAGTGTTTCAATTCCGAAAGCGTTGCAGAATTGCTATTTTCTTCTTACTCTTCAATTCTATATTCTAAAGTGCATCATCAGTAATCAAATTTCAGAATGTTCTTAGTCGGATCAAATCGTACAAATTTTGAATCCGATTACGCTGTTTCAAGGCTTCATTGAATCCTGAAGTCAATAATTCGTTAACCCGTTTGTACCTGGTGGGTTGAACTATTGTCTGAAATAATTTGCCCCGCAAATCCTTGAAGTTAGAAGTACGGCAATTTCTACTCCTCCAAAATCGTCTCAAACCACAAAATCCCTGACATATTTTCAGATAATGGTTTCAACATGGAAGCTTTGAGCGCATTGCAAGTGATGAATCAACATTTGACGAAATTAGAGCGATTTGATGCAGAGAACTTCACTCGTTGGCAAGAGACCATGAAATTCTTCCTAATCACGGTTAAATTATTTCATATTCTCGAAAATGGATTGGAGAAAATACCGGAGGAAATCGATAAGGATAGTGCGGAACTAAAAGCTAAAAGTGCAAAGTGCAAAGAGGAAGATTTTCTATGTAGAGGCCACATTCTGAATGCACTGTCTACTCCGATATACAATGCTCACAGGACCTTGGACACCACGAAGACACTCTGGACTGCGCTAGAAAGAAAATATCGCATCTCTGAGGCAAGTAATAATTTCTTATATTCAATTTTATGGATTTCAAAATGGTCACCAACAAGTCCATAATTGGACAAGTAAGTGAAATCCTACTATTGGTAAATCAACTTAAGGATGCCGGTACTGATCTCCCTGAATCGTTTGTTGTTGGAGTTATTATTTCAAGACTCCCGAATTCTTGGAATGATTATAAGAGAAAATTAAAACATGCGGAAACGGATTATGATTTGGACGGTTTATAGCGTCATCTTCATATTGAAGAGGATTCTCGTAAACGCGAACTAGATGATAATCCACAAACCGAGTCTCAATCTATGGCTAGTAATGTTGAAATTAACGATAAGTTAAAGCCTAAGAATGAGACAGTTTATAAAGAAAGGTAATAATTCCAAGAATAAGAAGAAGGGTGACTGTTACTATTGTTGCAAACGCGACCACTATGCCCGAGATTGTCGTCTTCGGAAGAAACAACAAAAAGTAATTGTGGTCGAAGAAAAGCTTGTGGCTGTCGTATAAGAGGCAAACTCCGTTAGTGGCATTGATAATGATTGGTGGCTCGATACTGGAGCAACTATTCATATTTGTAAAGACTGTAATCTGGTCAAGACTTACGATGAGTTGACATTCACCTCTGGGAAAGTTCTTACTTTAGTCAATGTATTTTATGTACCTGATATGTGTAAGAATTTGATTTCTGGATACCTCCTTAACAAAGGAGGATTCAAGATGGTGTATGAGTCTGATAAGTTAGTGTTGTCCAAGAACAGAAAATTTAATTGACAGGGATATTCTTGTAACGACATGATTAAGTTGAATCTAATGAAGAAATCTTCTGCTTATATTGTTGATTCTGTTAATTTGCGGCATAGTAGATTATGACATGTTAATTATAAGTCACTTAGAAATATTCATAAATTAGGATTAATTTCTAATTGTGATTTTGAATCTATTTCTAAATGTGAAATATGTTTTCAAGCAAAAATACATCGGAAATCCTTCAAATCTGTAGAAAGAAAAACTAGTTTGCTTGATTTAGTATATAGTGATGTGGGTGACTTAAAGAGTCATATCACCTATGGTGGTAACCAATACTATATAACATTTATTGATGACTATTCTAGATATGATTATGTATATCTAATGAAATCTAAAGATGAATCCTTTGATAAATTCAAAATTTACAAAGCAGAAGTCGAAACACAATTAGGAATCAAAATTAAAGTGTTACATTCAGATCGTGGTGGTGAATATTTTTCAAATGAGTTTACTTTACAAACAAAATGGTATTATTCACCAATGTACCGCCCCTTATACACCACAAAAAAATGGTGTTGCTGAAAGGAAAATTAGAACTTTAGCTGAAATGGTTAACGCTATGATCATAAGTTCTAATTTACCCTACAATTTATGGGGTGATGCTATGTTATCTGTGTGTTACATTTTAAATAGAGTACCACTTAAAAAGAATAATATTTACTCGTATGAATTATGGTTTAATAGAAAACCTAATCTTACTAGACTTAAAGTTTGGGGTTGCTTAGCATATGTTAGAAAACCAGACCCTAAACGACCAAAGTTAGGTAATAGAGCTTTTAAATGTGTTTTCATAGGATATTCTCTTAATATTATAACTTATATATTTATAATTCTTGATACCTTAGACGTCATAGAATCTGTAGATGTAGAATTTTTTGAAAATCAAACTATTGAGGATCCATTAAGATCATCCAGTCCAGAACCAACTGAGACTAATGATACAAATGACGATGAATATGCTCCTGCTCAAAACAGCATGGAAGTGTCAGTACCAGATGATAGTATTAAACACAGGAGAAGTAAAAGAGCGAGAATAGAGAAGGACTATGATCCTGACTTCATGACATATCTCGTAGAAGGAAATAAGGACAAAGTCCTTAATGTGACAAGATATGAAATGAACGTCGATGATGATCCCAAAACTTATTCTGAGGCTATGAGTTCGAGAGCGATTTACCTCCTGGTGCTAAACCAATAGGATGTAAATGGATATTCAAGAAAAAGTTGAATATAAATGGATCCATTAATAAGTTTAAAGCCAGATTAGTTGCTAAGGGATATAAACAAAGACAAGGAGTAGATTATTTTGACACATATGCTCCGGTGGCTCGCATATCTTCGTTACGTTGTTTAATAGCAGTTGCATCAATTCATAACTTGGTCATACATCAAATGGATGTAAAGACAACTTTTCTAAATGGAGATTTAGAAGAAGAGATATACATGGAACAACCTGAAGGTTTCATAACCCTAGGCCAAGAAAAGTAAGTTTGTAAATTAGTTAAATCTCTTTATGGCCTGAAGCAAGCTCCCATGAAATGGCATGATAAGTTTGATAAAGTTGCACTGTCATTTGGATTCATTGTTAATGATGCAGATAAATGTATCTATAGCAAATCAGATAACAACGGTTATGTTATAATATGTTTATATGTTGATGACATGCTAATATTTGGTTCCAATATATCCTGTGTGAATGAAACTAAGAAGTTTCATCTTATAAATTTGATATGAAAGATATGGGAGAGGCTGTTGTAATTTTAGGAATTAAAATCATTAGGAAAACGGGGGGTTATTACTAACTCAATCTCATTACATTGAGAAGTTCCTAAAGAAGTATGATCATTATAATGACAAACCAGCACCAACTCTTTTAGATCCAAGTATAAAATTAGAAAAGAACACCAGACGTACCATTTCTCAATTGGAATATTCCAGTATTATTGGAAGTCTTATGTATAATATACATTGCACGAGACTAGACATCGCACATGCTATAAGTGTATTGTGTCAATTTACGAGTAATCTAGGTTTCGAAGTCTGGAAAGCCATTTCCAGAGTATTAGCTTATTTGAAAGGAAGCATACACTATAGTTTATCTTATAAATTATATTCTGCTGTTATAGAAGGATATAGTGATGCAACCTGGAACAACGTAGAATCCAAATCCAAGTCTACGACTAGTTGGATATTTACATTAGGAGGCGCTGCTGTGTCTTGGGCTTCTAAGAAGCAGACCTGTATATCTGAATGAACTATGTTATCAGAATTTATTGCATTAACAGACGCATGTAAGGAAGCAGAATGGATTAGAAATTTGTTAGTAGAAATCCCATTATGGAAGAAGTCATCTCCAGCAGTCTTGATTAATTGTGATAATCCAGCAACTATATATAATGTCTCGAATAAGACATATAATGGAAAATCTAGACATGTAAGTCTAAGACATCAAATGTTGAGACAGTTACTCAAAGGTGGAGTTATAACTGTTGACTACATAGAAACGAAGAAAAACTTGGCTGACCCAATTACGAAAGGTCTTCCAAAGGCTATGGTTTCTATAAAGTCTAAATAAATGGGACTAAGGTCTGTGAATGAAGATTGATCATCCTTAACAGAAACCCAACTTGTGTCCTGAAAAGGATAGACAAAGTTCAATGGGTACCAACAAGTTAAGGAAATGATTATGGAACAGTAAATCAATAATCCCATAATGTTTAGTGTTGGATTCTGCATGAACAAAAGGATGGATAAATGTCCTTTATAAGTCTAGAAACCCTAAAAGGTGTCTCGTAGAAACATCTTAAGTGACTTACCTATATGCGTATGGAAATCAGGCTGTTTCCTAGGAAAGTAAGACCGCTTTCTAAGTAGACTCATGAACCAGGATTTAAGCACATAGCCATTAACGTGCTGAGCAATACAGAACACTCTAATTAAGGAATACAACATGTTTGATGGTTCCGGTTTTATCATTAACGGAAACTTGGTTCAAGATTCGTTCACCATAGAATCTCGATAGAGCTTTGAACGGTTTACACTAAGTAAAATTTCAAATCCGAAAGATAGTTTTATTTATATGTTGTTTCCACGATGATGCAAAAATTGATCATAGAAGTATATAGGCTTGATCCCACTTGGGTATGTAGGAAGTCACACCAGTGATTCAACCATCCACTTTTTTATTATTTTGAAAATTGGGGGAGATTGTTGCAAATTTTCAAATTAGTTTTGGGTATGGGTTTGTTTTTGAAGAGAGAAGGAAGAAGGAAGAAGAAATGGAAAATGGATTTGTCCCACATTGTAGAATATTGAGGGGCATATCTCAATATATGTAATGAAATGAAGTATCATATCAAAAGAATGAAAATGGGAGAAACAAGGCGGAGAAACATGACATGGATCTTGATATTTAAAAAGGTCAAAAGATGGGCCCTGGGGATCTTGGGGTCTCATGATTCATTGGGCTAAGAAAAACCACTCAGAAATAAACCAGTCGACAGGTCAAATCTCGACCGGTCGACTGTTTTAGCCTCTGGTTAAAAACGGTCGACCGATGAAATTCTAGCGGTCGACCGTTGTCGAGTTTTTTTTTTTCAGACTCGCAATGCTTTGAAGCATTGCAAGGCAGAAAGGATGCTTCTGTTCGAATTCGAACAGAAACGACTGTTGCAAATAACAGTCGCAACGCTTAGATGAACGGTCCCCTCCCTCTACATATATAAATAGGCACGGTCAGAATCGTGAGAAATAATCTGAATTAAAATCTTCTCCTTCTTCTAAAATTTTGCTACGCCATTAAACTATTGCAGAACAGTTCTGTTCGAAACACTTCTGAAGTGTTTCAATTCTGAAAGTGTTGCAGAATTGCTGTCTTCTTCTTACTCTTCAATTCTATATTCTAAAGTGCATCATCAGTAATCAAATTTCAGAGTGTTCTTGGTCGGATCAAAATCGTACAAATTTTGAATCCGATTAAACTGTTTCAAGGCTTCATTGAACCCCGAAGTCAATAGTTCGTTAACCCATTTATACCTGGTGGGTTGAACTATTATCTGGAAGAATTTGCTCCGCAAATCCTTGAAGTCAGAAGTACGGCCATTTCTACTCCTGCAAAAGCGTCTCAAACCACAAAATCCCCAACATAAAGGTGAACAATAGATAGACACACCATCAAAAAGTGCAGCAGCAACATCCAGTTACAGTCCTTCAACTTCTGTAGTTGATAAGATTTGTTGCCAAAGCTGAAAATGCAAACCATTTCAATAGACTAGCAGCTCCTTCAATGATTAGGTAAACAAGAACAGACGGTGCATAAAAGCTAATGTAAAAGGTAGCAAAGGAGCAGCGTAATAAGAGGCAAGTCAAACTAAATGCAAAAAAACTACATGTCGTAGCAACTGAAAATCAAAGCCATTAAAGGAGCAACTAGCAACGTGGAAAAGCAATAATATTAGTCCCACATCACATCTGGTATTTTGTTATTCTCCTTTTTTATGTATTATTAATTTTATAATTAAACAATGCTGGTTTTTGCTTCGTTCATGATTAAATAAAGAAAATGACATATGCAAGAGTTTGTATTTTTCCACTCAACTGCAACTACTATGGTATAGTCCTTTTTGCACTTTTAAGTCGTTGCTATAGGAAACAATAACAAATTGGTTTCATTTTTTTTCACTCAATTAAATTCAATGTGACACATGACCATTTCTACAATAATATGGTTAAACCGGGCAGTAAAGGTGCAGGCCTACATAACTTTGGCTGGCTAATATTGGTAATAGGTACAAAGAAATAAGCAATGATGGTAAATTTCAAATTAGTCAACTTATTTGGACACGCAGCCTGAACTGTGCATGTTGTAAGGGTCCATGAGCAGAGATACAGAAGTAGCAAACGAACCATGCTGATCATACCAAAGAATAATGAACGTAAAGTAGCCGTTACCATTCAGCCTGAACGAAAATTAGGGTTAGGGATTGCATCATTAGCAAAAGAGTTTGCGCATTAATACAAAGCCTGAGATGGCCCAAAATCTATTCCTTCTACGATCTCCATTGCGCTTTGTAGATACTTGTCAAATGTATGATATTCCTAGCCATAAAATATAATTGAGTGACCATTTATATTGTTGTTTTGATGTTTATTTCCTTCTAACCAGAAACAACAATAAGCAATAATGTAATTAATATTTATCTGATGCCTCTATGTTTGCAGGGAAATGTTGATGAGTACAATAAAACTCAATCTGTTATTCTCCTTTTTATGCATTATTAATTCAATAATTAGATAGTCCCGATGTATGCCTACGTCGTTCATAATCAAATAAAAATGCATTACGTATGCATGTGTTTGTACTTTTTTTGGGGTACTTTTTCGCTCCGCTTAAATCAATATGGTCTGTTTCCATTTTAATAATAATATAGTTAAACCCAGAAGTAATAGTGCAGGCGTACATAACTTTGGCCAAGGTAATAGGTACAAAGAAATCAACAATGATGGTAAGTTTTAAAATTAGTTAAAACTTATTTCGGCGCATTGCCTGAACCGCAAGATGAAGTTTATTTAGAAAGCGAGCAACCAACAAAGTATTTTAAGGTCTTTTAAATCATAGTTGTGAAGACCGAACAGTACATTAAACCGTGACAGTGCAAGATTCATGGTTTTCGTGGTTCAACCGATGAAGACCATGAGAACTGCGCTGATAGATTTTATCTATTTTTCTGATTTAAACGTAAAATTATTTTAATTACAGATAAAATTTAATTGTTTATGACAAACACCCGTGTCCAAATTAGTTGGGACACTTTGACATGATCCAATAAGTCATGAGTTTAATTTTCGTCTTCAACTCACTTGTAATGTAGTACGTTATATACTACCTAATTGAAATAATTATATATTAACTTATCATAATAAAGTTTTTAATTTATTAATTTTTTATAGTGAAAGATGATTAGTTCAACAATAGTTCGTAAAACGTACATAATAATGAATTATATCATCCAAAATTTAATGACAATTGCTATGAAATTATTTGTAAAATTTATTATGTCAAAAAATAAAGAGTGAAGCAATTATTTTTCGTAAATTTGAAGAATTATGAGGTTCAAAGTGGTTGGACTAAAGGTTTTTATAGGGTTTTTATAACGACCCGAATTTCCCCGATCTCCGAAGAGAAAGAACGAATTGTCTGAGAACACGACAAATCAGAACACAAACAGAAGAATATTTCATTGCTTATTACAACAATTTGCATCAGAGTACAAGAATATACAAAGTATGAACAAATAATATACATTTGATAAATATAAGAGATTTACAAAGTACAGTGCAACGAAAAAATAATACATAACACAACTAAAACAAATACACGGATACAGAGCTTTTTGAGTATATCTCTAGTTGTAAACCAAGATCCTATAAGAATAAATCTGCAAACCCAAAACTACTAGCTCCTCGTGTGGAAAATAGAGACATCCAGAATTTAGGTTAAAACAATAAACTCCAGATCAGTCATGTGACTGGTGTGAGAACTAAAACAGTTATTTAAATCTTTACTTTAAAATCAAATATATCAAAGGACTACGCCGTATAACACGGAACGGGTTTCCTCCCAAGAATACTGGTGCATATAACAAAACAACGCAATGCATTTTTGAAAAATGAAGCTATTATAAGAATCAGGCCCCATCACACAATGCAACGCAAGTCGGAGGACAAAGTTTTACCTTATAATAGCCAAACATGCTTGGTACGTTTAAAAACAAATCATTTTGATACTATTATAAGTGCATATATGTCTCAAAAACAATTTCAATCATAATGTATCAATCATAGGCGACATGGGCGTCCCATGCCACTGTGTCACCACATATAGTTTTACAGTCAAAACCGCAAAGTCACGTATTGGAAGTTGGATTTCCATCTGTGAACCAAGGCAAGGGATCGTCCTTACCGCTTCGAGACAATCTAGCCCATTTCTCAGGACCCAGACACAGGTGGGCCCTTCGATCGTCAGGGCCGGTCCACACGAAGTGGATTAAAATGCCTGAACAATATGTTTTCCTGCCCTATGGGGCGTAAAACTGGTCAGTATATCGACCAAACCATCTATCGGCCTCGTAGTGACCGATATGACTGAGGCGCCTCGCTATCCATCATCCACATAAGTAAAATGTCTGGGCTCCATACCATGACACCACTCCTAGCTAGAAGGAAACACATGTCCTCCCCGAAGTCCTCTCCCGTTTCCGGTTCACACCAGGGTGTGAGGCTCGCGAATTAACGCTATACACAAAGCTATGCTATATTAAAGCCGTGCTTTAATCATCAATCACAAGACTCTGCTTTTCAATAGAAGCCTTGATCATTTGCATCTCAACATGCCACACTGACAGTTCACGTCATGCGACTGATGTCTATCGATATATAACCTGAAACGACCCGCAAATCCGTACCCTTTGAGTCGACTAATAACACCACACGTCCAACTCAAATTGCACAGAAATACGAACCATTTTTAGAAAGAAGTTAGAGGATGAGAAATAGAAAGAAAGAAATATTAGAATAGGAGAAAACGAAGATCACAAACTCACAGCGGAACGAAAAAAATATATTAGATAATATAACTTTGAAGCACAAATCAGTATTTGTATATACATACCATTATCAGAGCACAACGATTATCCCTGGAACAGTTATAAACACCTGTTTCCAGATACAACATAGTACACAGCGGAAAATATGATAGTCTATAGCCAACAGGTAAAGCCTCCTGCTTCAATCTTCTCCAAGTGAATCTGAAAAATCCCGATTACTCGACTGCCCGTACAAATTTGGGCACCCAAGAGTTTAGGGAAAACAAAACAAAATAAACTCTGGGTCAGTCATGGGACTGGTGTGAGTAAACTCCAACCATTTGTTTAACTTCCAAAATCCTTTCGAAAGAAATGATAATCGTAAGACCGATCCACACATAAACACGGATGGTTTTTACCTTACGATAACCAAAAATATCTTGATATCAAATCCAGTGATATTATAATAATGTCTATATCAAATAAATAGAATCTAGCGGAACGCTTGCATCTCACGCTCCATATATAATATTGAATCAAAAACCGCATAGCGCTTATTGGAGATTGGATTCCAACTTGACAAGGTATGGGACCACCTTCCGAACGTGTATCTCTAGAGACGAATACACTGGGTTCAACAAGAACGTCTTGCAACCCGGCCCACACATGACCGACCACTCATTTCGCTTGAGTGTATCGAATGTATACCACCGACGGTTGGGATCAGCAACCGCCTCCCGATAAGGGACAGCATCGATAGATTTAAGAACAAAAGGAATTTCTCTAGATAGGTGATCATACATCCTAATGGGTGCGACCCACATAGCCATGCTGCCTGCTCGATTTTTGTCCACTTCCGGGTTGATGAGGCTTGAGGTTTGAATTATCTTCCAGAACATCTGGCCATCATTCACTTTGAATGCCACATCGTCAGATCCATCGGAAATCACTAATTGATTTCCACAAAAATACTCAGTATATGAGGCTAAAGAAGTTTCCCTTCTATGCCACCAACTTCGTACGTTTGAAGGAATCAACGTACGTAACTCCCTTTGGAAATACTCTGTCAAACACTCGTCCATACAAGTTGTCCTGGGTCTGGACAAACCGAAGGCACCATCCCGTAAACAGGATAACCCTTGCATAACTCCGTCTTCAATTTTCTTCAGCATAAGTTGCTTCATAACGCTTACGCCAATACGGAGTGGTTTTCAGATATCTAATCTGATCCCGGTCTCTCCATATTGTCAACGGAGGGATAAAATAAAATAAAACTTTGATAGTCGGTGATTTAACTATCAAAGAAACATCCATACAATCAACGGTCTTATTTCCAAATGGAAATTCTATCAATCAAGCATCAAACAACACTGGGCCCTTTTTATATTAGTTCTTTATTTCATTATCATTTCCAATTCCCATTTTCCACCTTTCGTGTTCTTTCAAAGCACTATTTTCCCTCTCGATTATTGGAAAACATTTCCAATATATATATAATTCCTTTATTGAGAAAATATCTTTACTCCAGTTAGAAAACATTTCTAAATCCTTTGAATTAACTGATGTTATCAACATCGTTATTATAACTCAAATCATACATCATTCGTTAACTAACGATATCACTAACCAGCCCTTGCTATCGAGCCTTAACCATTTCTCCGTCAATAATGCAGCTAGTCAAGTTGGGGTATAATTACCTCTCAGACCTTAACGGAACGACATTCTTAACTTTGAAATAGTCAGAGCTCACAACTTTAAACCAAACATTGCTTTCAACAACAGCGTTAAAACCGCTGTCTAGCATTATAGAACACTTATCATAATCATAGCATTAAGATTGCTATTAAAACAGTTATTATAACGGCAGCGTTAAAATTGCTATTTAGATTTACCAAGACATTTATTATAACAGCAGCGTCTAAAATTGCTGTATAGATTTACAACATCTGTTATAACAACAGCGCTAAAATCACTGTTTAGTTTTATAAAAGCATTTCTTACAAAGACAGCGTTAAAATCGCTGTTTAAAATTTAAAAAGCATTTCTTATAACAACAGCGTTATGATTGCTGTTTTGAATAAAATACCGTGTGCGACGCACACGCTTCCGTTGTTCATTTATAAACTCTGTTTATTTTAAACAATTCAAGTTCTCCTTTTAAACATATTTATAAACTATACATTCTTCTAACCACTTAATTCGATTTCTATAAATCCCCTTTTTTATATACATTTTATTTGCAAAATATTTCCTTGTTTTAAACTATTATTCTTTTACTTTAAGCATTTGAAAATCTTTCCTTAAACTTTCCTCTGTAATTTGCTAAATTCGGATCCCTTTCCAAATATTGGTTTCAAAACCGATACTCACTTTCAAATATACATTCATATTTGAACTCACCTTTTAATTTATCCAATGGTTAATAATCCACTTGATTTATATCTTTATTTATAACATTTTTCTTGGTTTACCCAATGGAATAGGTTTCCATTTGCAACTCAATGAAAAAGAAATTATTTCTAATTTGGAAATAAACTCTGCTTTTAAATTCTAATTTTCTTTTTCACATCCGACGATATTTTACGGTATCTAAAATACCAGGTTCCTAAGGCCAAGGTAAACCAAACACACAAATTCAACCATGGATAATGTAGTATAACATATATCAAATAAAATAGTAAATAAAATGTTGAGGGATCCAGTTGGATCCCTCCAACCTGTTTCCCTGCATCCACAGATGTTAGTAACATCAAAAATATCGCATTAATGAAATAAATCAATCAACGATGATTATATCAACCAATTTATCAACTATTCAACCAAGCAACCATTTCACATTATAAAATAATTTAAAATTCGTTTATATATAAAAATATAAACGAGAGGGAGTTAGTGAGTTTACTCACCTCGGTCAATAACCGTTGAGTAACGATTTATTTCTGGTTAAAAGAATCAGATGTTTGAATTTGCCGAAAATTCTCTCAAGCTCCACATCGTTCCAAATTTCACGGGTTTGCAGTGCTCGACGATACCTTTCCAATGTGACTGGTTTGGTCCGGTTCTGTCCACGTTTGACATAATTATAAATATTACCATGTTAACGTCTATTTTAAATAATGTATGGTTAACTAAATTTAAAAAAATAAATTTTAATTAACTTTAATTCCCCTATAATCATGGTTTAGATATTATTACCACTAATTTCTTGCATCGATCTGCACCTCATGATCCTCTCGATCATCAACCAATATTGTGAATCAAACTTCCAACATCACCAGGACAGCCTTTGTTCCTGGCCACCAGGATTGAGGTAGACACTGTCGTTCAACTCCAATGATTTAGTTCGAATTCTCCGAAGAAGACCACGATGGGGTTTCCTAGTTAGCAAACTGTTATTATCCGGTGGCATGCTTTTCCAACTCTCCATGCTTAGGCCTTCTGAGATACTGTCCTTTACACCTCTGTTCCTCATCATAACATTTCGAAACCCTTTTATTAAAACTAATACCGCTTAAATCTTCTTCTACCTTGTTAATTTGTCCGTAAGCACCGCACCTCACCGTTAACATACCCAGTCCTGTCTTTCATTCATCACTACCACACGTTAGTTCCTCCAAAGCATCACAAACTCATCTCCTTCACAAACAACTTACTGGAACCACTACCCAGAAGAACACGCACAAACAATCCCATCACCACAAATGGACTTAGCATGTCCCATAAAAACTCCTATTTATATCACTACTGTGCTTTACCTTCCTTGTTCATGCAATATCCATGCCGATACTTCATTTCAAATGACCCATACAGCTTTTCAAACACTTCAACATTTAAACCCCTTCAAAAACTTAAACATCAGGTGCGGATTTCCATGCAGGCTCCAAACAGTGATTGTTTTCTCTAGTCAAAGCTTCCATGACCCAAACACATAAACCCCTGGTCTCGGAAAAACACAGCGAACGAAAAGAAGTGCTCGCATCCTTTACAATGCACCTGGGTTTGATGCTTTGATGTTAGATTTCGAAAATATTTGTTGTGGAAAATTTTGTGAGGTATATAATTCACTTGGAAATTCTTGAAATTCCGAGGCCATTAAAGGCTTCAGCTCGAAGAAGTTTGAAGAGGAAAAAAAACAATGAACACCCCCTGCGTTTAAATAGCCCGAATGCCTTGCTACCCACGGGTATAAACTTGGCAAGCACGGATTGAAACAAAAACGTGGATTGCACGCTACTCATTTGTTTAAATTTATATATATTTCCTTTGTCGGCAAGTAATTGATATATATAGAACTAGGATAGGATAGGCGCGTATGGTTTAGTCCTTACTTTGTCTGCTGAATTGAGAACATAGGCTGGTGCTAATTGTAATCTACTATTTTGATCTACTAAACATGTACCTTAGTATTATATAAATACTTGCAGATAGTTGTTGCCAGAACGTAGGTGTATATATATAAGGTATAAATATAATATTTTATATAATAACGAAACTTCCCGGTGAAGTATCAAGTAAAACTAACCATAGTCGACTTCTGTCTACTGATAAAAAAGCTAATCTTGGTGTAAAAAGGTATTCTGAACCCAATGGGACAAGTTTCGTCGAATTCTGACATCGTATGGAAAAATTTCCTTTATAAAACCAGAAATCAACACGCGTTTAAATTTTTCACGATCACCAGATAAATCAAAACAACTTGAAACTGCGATCACCGACAATAACTTTTCGATACGAACCCAACGGCACTAGTTTCGTCGCATTCTGAGACTGTTGCCCCGGTAGACTGTTTTTGGCGCGTACCGCACTACCAAATTTGCCGATTTCTAAAAATAACAAACTATATACCTACCCTGGCTATATCCGACGCTACGAACTCACTGGAACTTGTTTCGTGGCCTGATTCGATCGTCTGTTCAAGTTACACTCTAATATCCCTTTATTCAGTTGAATTAATTTAATTGCACTGAACGAGCGTTTACGGCTACCGTGGTCACATACGACATCGGTTTGCCACGCAATTTAACACCGTACAATAATTTAACGATACGGTCCCAATGAAACTGATTTCATCGAAATCTGAGTCCGTTTGCAAAACGGCTATTTTAACACGTAAAATTTAAATAACGATTTTCCACAGCGACTATTTCAAAATTTGATTTGACCATAACTAACAAATTATAACACGAAATCTAGATTTTTCTCTTTCATATGAGAATTATAATCAATACGGTTCCAACGTGTCTTGTTTCACAGAAATCCGAGTTATAACGAATCCTGTATACTCAGTTGAAGTTCAAAACTCTATATTACGAACTGCCGCGCGATTTCGAGCTCGTTTTATAATTATATTATAAATTAACGTTCAAACTTCGTTTTTAATTAACAAATTCCTATATATAATTCAATTAAAATTCTTAAAACAAATTTAAATATTCAGAATTTAACGGCCGAAAATCCGGGTCGTTACATTCCTTCCCCCTTAAAATAATTTCGTCCTCGAAATTGCTAAGGTAGGAAAAGACACCACATACCCTATTAACTCGATCCACAAATCCCTTTTGTTCACTTCTTAACTTTAGTTTAACTGGGCCAATTTATTTCAATTAAAAATATTTATTTATTCTTACTAACGAACATTTTCAAGAATTCTGAAAATTTTCTAACACTTTAAATTCTGAAAAATTTCGGCAGCATCTCCACTGCACGGCCCAATCGGTACAATCACTACTCGCCTTTCTAGGCCTTCTCCAATCCAAAAGAAAATCAAAAAGCCAAGTGGCTTGCCTCATAAGCTCATAAAATCATCAACCCAAACAATATTGTAAACATGTACCTTTTTGTCGGGCATAATTCTATCTCTTGCACTTGCTTCCATTCTATATCTGCTCAGCATGCATATATCCATTTCCCAGTTGGTTTCAAATCAATCCAACCTTTGATCTTTAACTTCTGATTGGATCACTTCTATTCACCAATCCAAACTGAGTTCTATTTTCCAAAGTCAACCCCCTTATTCTGCTTGGGCTCAAAGATAACTTAACTCCAATTAACGACATACAATATAAGTATTCAACTCGTTTAGTATAAGTCGAATCTATTTTAATATTTCGAATTTCAACATCTCTATACTTAATTTCATTCGGGATTACTTCTAATTCAATCCAGTTTTATTTAACTTAAGTTAAATCCCAATTCATTTGATACATTTTGACCATTTTCAATCTATTCAACTTATACAAGTTCAATTTTAATTTCAGAATTCAAATTTCCGGGTTTTATTTCAACTAGTTTGAAATCATATATATTTGTACACATATATTTATAATCGACTCAATTCAAAACATTTGAATTTCTAAAACAACTTGTCCTTTGCAAACAAATTTTTCATTTTCAAATTACTATGGTAGCAATCCGTCATTCAGAAACTTGAAAATGAATGCTGATAATGTCGCGACCCATTATCAGTACTATTTTCTCGCCACTGAAGTGATTTCAGTGCTTAATTACTTTTAAAATCCATTTAAAATCATTCTAATTCAAAAATATCTTCAAACCAATGCCATATTACTTTTAAAATACTTCAAGGAATATTTCAAAACTTCCGGGATTTAAATTCAAATTATGGTTTGAATTAAATTTCAGTTCAGCTTAATTGTATATCCTATTCTTATACAAATTCAATTTGGTTTTGTACAACCATTTCAATATTTTATAATTTCCTTTGATTGTAATAACAATCAACACATTCGATAATTTCAGAAAATTATCCCTTTATATCAAAATAACTTTTGGGCAAATTATATCACTTACCCACTTTAAAACAATACTGAGTCGATTTGTTCTGTTCGAGAGTTTAGAAACACCTATCGATACGGTTGTACTTCCTGTATCGACCAGAATTCATAAACCACTCAACAAACCAGCCAACACAATATAAAACAATTTATATCAAATCTACAAATACGCGCTCATATATATGCACTCAAACTCAATCTAGGGTATTACTAACCCCATCTCTATTGAGTCACGCCACAGAGCCAAGGTAATCACTTAACCTTCAGCTCTGATACCAAATGAAACGACCCGCAAATCCGTACCCTTTGAGTCGACTAATAACACCACACGTCCAACTCAAATTGCACAGAAATACGAACCATTTTTAGAAAGAAGTTAGAGGATGAGAAATAGAAAGAAAGAAATATTAGAATAGGAGAAAACGAAGATCACAAACTCACAGCGGAACGAAAAAAATATATTAGATAATATAACTTTGAAGCACAAATCAGTATTTGTATATACATACCATTATCAGAGCACAACGATTATCCCTGGAACAGTTATAAACACCTGTTTCCAGATACAACATAGTACACAGCGGAAAATATGATAGTCTATAGCCAACAGGTAAAGCCTCCTGCTTCAATCTTCTCCAAGTGAATCTGAAAAATCCCGATTACTCGACTGCCCGTACAAATTTGGGCACCCAAGAGTTTAGGGAAAACAAAACAAAATAAACTCTGGGTCAGTCATGGGACTGGTGTGAGTAAACTCCAACCATTTGTTTAACTTCCAAAATCCTTTCGAAAGAAATGATAATCGTAAGACCGATCCACACATAAACACGGATGGTTTTTACCTTACGATAACCAAAAATATCTTGATATCAAATCCAGTGATATTATAATAATGTCTATATCAAATAAATAGAATCTAGCGGAACGCTTGCATCTCACGCTCCATATATAATATTGAATCAAAAACCGCATGGCGCTT
This sequence comes from Allium sativum, assembly GCA_030737875.1. Taxonomy (NCBI): domain Eukaryota; kingdom Viridiplantae; phylum Streptophyta; class Magnoliopsida; order Asparagales; family Amaryllidaceae; genus Allium; species Allium sativum. Next base: position 858,037,009 of record CM060915.1, on the reverse strand, counting down.
ATTGGAGATTGGATTCCAACTTGACAAGGTATGGGACCACCTTCCGAACGTGTATCTCTAGAGACGAATACACTGGGTTCAACAAGAACGTCTTGCAACCCGGCCCACACATGACCGACCACTCATTTCGCTTGAGTGTATCGAATGTATACCACCGACGGTTGGGATCAGCAACCGCCTCCCGATAAGGGACAACATCGATAGATTTAAGAACAAAAGGAATTTCTCTAGATAGGTGATCATACATCCTAATGGGTGCGACCCACATAGCCATGCTGCCTGCTCGATTTTTGTCCACTTCCGGGTTGATGAGGCTTGAGGTTTGAATTATCTTCCAGAACATCTGGCCATCATTCACTTTGAATGCCACATCGTCAGATCCATCGGAAATCACTAATTGATTTCCACAAAAATACTCAGTATATGAGGCTAAAGAAGTTTCCCTTCTATGCCACCAACTTCGTACGTTTGAAGGAATCAACGTACGTAACTCCCTTTGGAAATACTCTGTCAGACACTCGTCCATACAAGTTGTCCTGGGTCTGGACAAACCGAAGGCACCATCCCGTAAACAGGATAACCCTTGCATAACTCCGTCTTCAATTTTCTTCAGCATTAGTTGCTTCATAACGCTTACGCCAATACGGAGTGGTTTTCAGATATCTAATCTGATCCCGGTCTCTCCATATTGTCAACAGAGGGATAAAATAAAATAAAACTTTGATAGTCGGTGATTTAACTATCAAAGAAACATCCATACAATCAACGGTCTTATTTCCAAATGGAAATTCTATCAATCAAGCATCAAACAACACTGGGCCCTTTTTATATTAGTTCTTTATTTCATTATCATTTCCAATTCCCATTTTCCACCTTTCGTGTTCTTTCAAAGCACTATTTTCCCTCTCGATTATTGGAAAACATTTCCAATATATATATAATTCCTTTATTGAGAAAATATCTTTACTCCAGTTAGAAAACATTTCTAAATCCTTTGAATTAACTGATGTTATCAACATCGTTATTATAACTCAAATCATACATCATTCGTTAACTAACGATATCACTAACCAGCCCTTGCTATCGAGCCTTAACCATTTCTCCGTCAATAATGCAGCTAGTCAAGTTGGGGTATAATTACCTCTCAGACCTTAACGGAACGACATTCTTAACTTTGAAATAGTCAGAGCTCACAACTTTAAACCAAACATTGCTTTCAACAACAGCGTTAAAACCGCTGTCTAGCATTATAGAACACTTATCATAATCATAACATTAAGATTGCTATTAAAACAGTTATTATAACGGCAGCGTTAAAATTGCTATTTAGATTTACCAAGACATTTATTATAACAGCAGCGTCTAAAATTGCTGTATAGATTTACAACATCTGTTATAACAACAGCGCTAAAATCACTGTTTAGTTTTATAAAAGCATTTCTTACAAAGACAGCGTTAAAATCGCTGTTTAAAATTTAAAAAGCATTTCTTATAACAACAGCGTTATGATTGCTGTTTTGAATAAAATACCGTGTGCGACGCACACGCTTCCGTTGTTCATTTATAAACTCTGTTTATTTTAAACAATTCAAGTTCTCCTTTTAAACATATTTATAAACTATACATTCTTCTAACCACTTAATTCGATTTCTATAAATCCCCTTTTTTATATACATTTTATTTGCAAAATATTTCCTTGTTTTAAACTATTATTCTTTTACTTTAAGCATTTGAAAATCTTTCCTTAAACTTTCCTCTGTAATTTGCTAAATTCGGATCCCTTTCCAAATATTGGTTTCAAAACCGATACTCACTTTCAAATATACATTCATATTTGAACTCACCTTTTAATTTATCCAATGGTTAATAATCCACTTGATTTATATCTTTATTTATAACATTTTTCTTGGTTTACCCAATGGAATAGGTTTCCATTTGCAACTCAATGAAAAAGAAATTATTTCTAATTTGGAAATAAACTCTGCTTTTAAATTCTAATTTTCTTTTTCACATCCGACGATATTTTACGGTATCTAAAATACCAGGTTCCTAAGGCCAAGGTAAACCAAACACACAAATTCAACCATGGATAATGTAGTATAACATATATCAAATAAAATAGTAAATAAAATGTTGAGGGATCCAGTTGGATCCCTCCAACCTGTTTCCCTGCATCCACAGATGTTAGTAACATCAAAAATATCGCATTAATGAAATAAATCAATCAACGATGATTATATCAACCAATTTATCAACTATTCAACCAAGCAACCATTTCACATTATAAAATAATTTAAAATTCGTTTATATATAAAAATATAAACGAGAGGGAGTTAGTGAGTTTACTCACCTCGGTCAATAACCGTTGAGTAACGATTTATTTCTGGTTAAAAGAATCAGATGTTTGAATTTGCCGAAAATTCTCTCAAGCTCCACATCGTTCCAAATTTCACGGGTTTGCAGTGCTCGACGATACCTTTCCAATGTGACTGGTTTGGTCCGGTTCTGTCCACGTTTGACATAATTATAAATATTACCATGTTAACGTCTATTTTAAATAATGTATGGTTAACTAAATTTAAAAAAATAAATTTTAATTAACTTTAATTCCCCTATAATCATGGTTTAGATATTATTACCACTAATTTCTTGCATCGATCTGCACCTCATGATCCTCTCGATCATCAACCAATATTGTGAATCAAACTTCCAACATCACCAGGACAGCCTTTGTTCCTGGCCACCAGGATTGAGGTAGACACTGTCGTTCAACTCCAATGATTTAGTTCGAATTCTCCGAAGAAGACCACGATGGGGTTTCCTAGTTAGCAAACTGTTATTATCCGGTGGCATGCTTTTCCAACTCTCCATGCTTAGGCCTTCTGAGATACTGTCCTTTACACCTCTGTTCCTCATCATAACATTTCGAAACCCTTTTATTAAAACTAATACCGCTTAAATCTTCTTCTACCTTGTTAATTTGTCCGTAAGCACCGCACCTCACCGTTAACATACCCAGTCCTGTCTTTCATTCATCACTACCACACGTTAGTTCCTCCAAAGCATCACAAACTCATCTCCTTCACAAACAACTTACTGGAACCACTACCCAGAAGAACACGCACAAACAATCCCATCACCACAAATGGACTTAGCATGTCCCATAAAAACTCCTATTTATATCACTACTGTGCTTTACCTTCCTTGTTCATGCAATATCCATGCCGATACTTCATTTCAAATGACCCATACAGCATTTCAAACACTTCAACATTTAAACCCCTTCAAAAACTTAAACATCAGGTGCGGATTTCCATGCAGGCTCCAAACAGTGATTGTTTTCTCTAGTCAAAGCTTCCACGACCCAAACACATAAACCCCTGGTCTCGGAAAAACACAGCGAACGAAAAGAAGTGCTCGCATCCTTTACAATGCACCTGGGTTTGATGCTTTGATGTTAGATTTCGAAAATATTTGTTGTAGAAAATTTTGTGAGGTATATAATTCACTTGGAAATTCTTGAAATTCCGAGGCCATTAAAGGCTTCAGCTCGAAGAAGTTTGAAGAGGAAAAAAAACAATGAACACCCCCTGCGTTTAAATAGCCCGAATGCCTTGCTACCCACGGGTATAAACTTGGCAAGCACGGATTGAAACAAAAACGTGGATTGCACGCTACTCATTTGTTTAAATTTATATATATTTCCTTTGTCGGCAAGTAATTGATATATATAGAACTAGGATAGGATAGGCGCGTATGGTTTAGTCCTTACTTTGTCTGCTGAATTGAGAACATAGGCTGGTGCTAGTTGTAATCTACTATTTTGATCTACTAAACATGTACCTTAGTATTATATAAATACTTGCAGATAGTTGTTGCCAGAACGTAGGTGTATATATATAAGGTATAAATATAATATTTTATATAATAACGAAACTTCCCGGTGAAGTATCAAGTAAAACTAACCATAGTCGACTTCTGTCTACTGATAAAAAAGCTAATCTTGGTGTAAAAAGGTATTCTGAACCCAATGGGACAAGTTTCGTCGAATTCTGACATCGTATGGAAAAATTTCCTTTATAAAACCAGAAATCAACACGCGTTTAAATTTTTCACGATCACCAGATAAATCAAAACAACTTGAAACTGCGATCACCGACAATAACTTTTCGATACGAACCCAACGGCACTAGTTTCGTCGCATTCTGAGACTGTTGCCCCGGTAGACTGTTTTTGGCGCGTACCGCACTACCAAATTTGCCGATTTCTAAAAATAACAAACTATATACCTACCCTGACTATATCCGACGCTACGAACTCACTGGAACTGGTTTCGTGGCCTGATTCGATCGTCTGTTCAAGTTACACTCTAATATCCCTTTATTCAGTTGAATTAATTTAATTGCACTGAACGAGCGTTTACGGCTACCGTGGTCACATACGACATCGGTTTGCCACGCAATTTAACACCGTACAATAATTTAACGATACGGTCCCAATGAAACTGATTTCATCGAAATCTGAGTCCGTTTGCAAAACGGCTATTTTAACACGTAAAATTTAAATAACGATTTTCCACAGCGACTATTTCAAAATTTGATTTGACCATAACTAACAAATTATAACACGAAATCTAGATTTTTCTCTTTCATATGAGAATTATAATCAATACGGTTCCAACGTGTCTTGTTTCACAGAAATCCGAGTTATAACGAATCCTGTATACTCAGTTGAAGTTCAAAACTCTATATTACGAACTGCCGCGCGATTTCGAGCTCGTTTTATAATTATATTATAAATTAACGTTCAAACTTCGTTTTTAATTAACAAATTCCTATATATAATTCAATTAAAATTCTTAAAACAAATTTAAATATTCAGAATTTAACGGCCGAAAATCCGGGTCGTTACATAACCTCTGAGCTCGTACGCCTTAGAGAAGGGTGTTAAGTAAGAAAATAAATTCTCCGCCACCAAACAGATATATATATTTAATAGAGATCAATTAACATGCAATGTCAGACACACATCCATTTACAAGTTCTTTCTGGGTCTGAACGAAACCGGAGGCACCTTTTCCTCGTCCCATATGTCCAATACAGGAGAAAGGTCCTCGCATATCGGTCGATCTCCAAGTACGTCTGGACGATCACCACTTATTACCTTGTCTTGGGTGTACAGCCCAATCAAGACATCAGTAATTATCCAAACGATGTGAAGAACTCCGATCTTCAACCACCGTCTTCATCGTCGATTCAGTTATTCAAAATGAGATAAAACCTGGCCTTTCTAAATAACCCGCGTATCTTATAAATAAGTGCTATAAAAACACAACATACGCCTCGTTCTAATCCAAAATATTCTTTTATTCAAATATTCTTTTCACAATTTAAACGATATTAAGGTTTTCCAAACTAGTCGGGATTAGCGAACCTTACCGAAGTAATCATTTGTTTTATTTCCCAATCCCAACCTAATCATCCCATGGAGCAAAACTGGTAGTACTCCATATCTAACACTACAATGTTATCGGTAAAATTAATTACCATTTCACGTTCAAATCAAATAAAAGATTTATCTATCGCATGGAGCAAAACTGGTGATACTCCATTCTCGACCATTTCATGAATTCGATAAATTCAATTTTCCCATTCACATTTCAATCTAATTAAAGATTCACTAAAACTCTAATTCAGTTTTAATCTCCAAAAATCATTGCTTAATGATTATTCAAAGTTAGGAAATTAATCTTATCTTTAACTGGGTTAAAGAACTAATGTCATTTAAAGCACAGCTCTTGATAAACCCAAAATCACTTCCATTAACAATGGAATCTTCATGGAAAACAGATCAATATATATATATATATAATCGATATAAACTTCCATATACAACCGATAATATAAATGGAATAACGGCAAAGCCTTTTAAATTCCACATATAGTAACAGTCTTCCTCCATAGAAGTTCACTTCGATTATTACCAAATCGAATTCCATTCCATTCCAAATTATTTTATTAAATTGGAAAACTTCACTTTGGAAAATTTCCCTAAATCTTAATTAAAAAATTTGTAAATTCCAAATTACATTTCACTGTAAATCGGGTTAAAGACCGAATGTCATTAAAAACACAGTTCACAATAAACCCAATTCACATTCCATTTTATCCCAATTACTAAATATAACTGGAAGCACCAATAATCTTATTTAAAAGATTTATTCTTTTCACACGGGGTTTAAGAACAGTGTTAATGAAGACACCATCCACGACAAACCCGAAATCCAATTCATTTATTCAATTCCAACTAAATATTAATTAATTGAAAATTTTTCACTAAATCTTAATTAAAAGATTTACTCTTTTCTCAACTGGGTTTAAAAACAGTGTTATTTAAGACACCGTTCAAGACAAAGCCAAAATCCAAATTTTTATTCAATTCCAATTAAATATTAATTAATTGGAAAATTTCACTAAATCTTAATTAAAAGATTTATTCTTTTCTCAACTGGGTTTAAGAACAGTGTTATTTAAGACACCGTTCATGACAAACCCCAAATCCAATTTGATATTAAATACAAGGCTCTAAATAGAAAATATATCAGCTTATATTCAATATCAAATTCTGCAACCAACAAATATCATATTGGAAACAACGATATATATATATATATATATATATATATATATATATATATATATATATATCTTCCAAATTTCAAAACAATATCCGTATAATCACGAAATCCAATATCGAAATATTCCGGAGTTAATTTCAATTCAAATCCATTCCAATTCATATACTGGAAATTCTGGTTATTTATTAAACCATTTCAAATTCAGTCTATTTATTTAAAAATATTGGATTATAATTCTAGTTCATAACTAGTTCATTTTGATAAAAATATATTTTTATCTTTACAAACGTGGAATTTTTCATCCAAATTCTTTCCTAATCATTTATTATGATTTTACATAAATTATCAATATTTTTAATAATTTTATCAAGGCCCGTACAGTCGATTTCCATAAACGGTCATCGAACTGCACTTACAATGACCTTTTCCAAATTTGATTTGGACATAATTCCAAATCCAACCATTAGATTTCAAATTTTGTGTATTCGTTATAAATCACTTTTCGATACGAGCCCAAGATTCCGGTTTTAGGAGAAACCGATGGTCGGATCTCCCACAATGTCAATTCGAAGTCAATGGTCGAAATTCGCGAACTGCCACGGCGCTCCGCGTTCTATTCAGACCATTAAATATATATAATATATATATTTCGTCAATTTCTATTTAAAACATGTTTTATAAATTTGTTTTAAAACGATTCTAACTTCATTTTCAATTTTAAATCAAAACTGAATTTTTCCTTATCATTATAATATATAAATGATAATATTTTCAAAATATCCGATTTTGAAATCATTTCCTTTTCGATATTCATTACAAAAATGAATAAAATCGATATAAATATCGTTCACGTCTAAATGGCATTAATTTAATCAACACGGCTTTATATATTTAAATATTTTCATGTCCATCCCAAATCGGACATCAAAAACATATTTTGATCCACTACTGAATATTATTTTAAAATATTCATTACTGGTCATTTTAAAATATTCTTTAATTTAAAATATTTGTTCTTTCCGAATTGGAATCAGACACAGTCAATTACCATATAATTTTATTTATATGGATTTCATACACACGTGTACACAACAATAATCAAACACAGTCAACCATCATCCAGAGTGCATTAGACAACTACATAAGCGTTAATTATAAATAATTAACACTTACAACAGTCTTTCAACCCATCGATTGACATGCAACTAAATATTGGGATTAGTGTATGTCCAATATCATCCCAATACCCGTGTGGGGTTTTCAAATAACAAACACTGATTATTATTTGTGCAGTTGGGCGATGTGTAAAATATATCGTCCCAATCCATATCAGTTAAATATGTGTACATAAACAAATCGTATGATTTGTAAATGAATATTTATTTTATTCATATACAGGTTAAAAATTATATTTTTAACTATAAAATATTTATTTCAACTCATGAATATTTTATACAGTTCATTTATACAATAAAAATAATATTTTTATTGTTCTAACATTTTTAGAAAATTTCGGCAGCTTAACGACGCGATACTAGAACCAGAATAAGGTCTAGCCTTATCCCTCGCCTAATAATGGCTCGCGCCATACACATAGAAATTCTAATCTATTCATTTCACTTCCTAAACCAAATTCAAACAAACAAACCAATCAACCAAACAAACATGGTTTCAAACAAACGTGGCGGGTGCTACTAAGCACCGTCTGCGTCCTAGTATATATATTTAACCAGAAAATAAAGTGAGAAGTTCTCACCTTTGGGATCCACTCCTCCAGTTTTATTTCTGAGTTTCTGAACAGTTTGGATTTTCCCGTAATTTCAACGCAATCCTTTTTCACGCTGATCATAGTAAAAATCACATTTTTAATATGAAGTTTATACATAAAAAATCATATTTTTAATCAATGATATTTATATCTAAAAATCACATTTTTATCCCGCTACATTATATATAAAAATCACATTTTTATACTATTAAAAATCATATCTTTATATTGCTTATATATATAAAGATCATATTTTTAATTACTACCTATATAAAAATCATATTTTTAAACTGCTACTTCATATACAAAAAGTATATTTTTATATCACTATTCAAATAATAAAAATCGAATCTTTTAACATATAAAAATCTAATCTTTGTTTTAAAAAAAATCATATCTTTGTTTTTTTTTAAAATCACATCTTTTCCTTTTTAAAAATCGTATCTTTTCGTTATTAAAAATCTAATTTTTTCGCGATTAAAAATCTAATATTTTTATAAATAAAAATCATGACTTTTTATATCCCTATCATATATAAAAACTATAACTTTTATCTCGCTTTCCTACATATAAAAATCGTATTTTTAGCTCGCTTTCATATATATATATATATATATATATATATATATAAGTCATATTTTTATATCAAAATAGTTTATACCAAAATCATTTCCAAAACAATGATTTTCAATATATAAAAAAAAACTGATTTTAGACCATGAATTCTAATTTAAATTGATTAAACTAAATAAATACTTAAAAAAAACTCACCTTGCTTGTAAAAATTCGATTTTGGATGAAGGGGGACCCACTGGTTGGAGATGGCAGCGGGGTAGGGCGGCGTGAGGTGCAGCAGGTGGTGGAAAAGGTGTGGCGGTGGTCTGGTGGGTCCATGGAGGCGACAGTGCGGGTTTCTAGGGTCTGGGGGCCGTTGGGTTTGGAGAAAGGGGAGGGAGGCGTGAGGAGAAAGAGGGGGAGGCGGAGAGGTCTTCGACGGCGGAGAGGTCTTCGACGGCGGCGAGGGAGCACCTCCGGTGGTGGCGGTGTGGGCTGGGGGTCAGGGACGCAATTGATTTCCTTTTTTTTATTTCTCTAAAACCGACGGGGTGATAATGAAGGAGAGGGAAAGGGGGTTGACCCCGTTTATTAATATATATTTTATTAAATTTATTTCCCAAAAAGTTTTTTTTCTTTCGAACTCCAAATCGGACCCAACAATTGTCACCCCTAGCTAACTACCCCCATTACAAACACAATGGGATATGTTTCGTAACCCAATTCGGCTGTTACAATCAACTTCCGCTAAATTTAAAATATAAATCATTATATTTTAAATTCAAACACACATTTTAATTTATCGGAGCCACACACGAACTCCAAAAATTCCAGAAAAATAAATCTGGTTATGTTTAGACGATACGGTCCTAGCAAAACTAATTTCATCGAATTTGGAGACCGTTTGAAAAACGATCATTTTCCAGTCGATTAAATTCAAACTGAAATTACCAAACATGTTTAAATCCGTCACGCTCACAGATTGATTCCAGAAGTTATGAAAATTGGAATCTAGCAATAATTTGACATTCTGGATCCAAAAAAATTGGCCTCGTCGAAAACGGAGGTCGTTTGCAAAATCGCTATTTTTAAGGGCTATATATTATATAAATTCCATAGCGAATATTTTGAATTTTCAACTGGACATAACTTTTTATTCACGTTATGAAATTTGGATTTTCCACATCCGTTGGTAAGATAGTTTCAAATAGATTCAAATATTTCTGATTTTACTAAAATTCGGTTTATTTTGAATCCTACACATTCATTTGAAATCGAAATTTCAAACTATCGCGCCATTTCAAATTCCTTTTATAATTAAAATAAATATTTATATTCTAACTTCGATTAAAATAAATTTATACGTTCTAATTCTATTCAAAATAAATTTCTAGTCGTTATTATTTAAAATAAATCATTTTAAATATTCAAAATTCATTAAAATTACCAAAATAAAAATTTTAAATTGGTTCTGATTTTCCGGGTTGTTACAGTTTTGAGGTTAAACCACGGGTCTGTGCACACAAAGTTATTTCATTTTCAGAGCCGTGACACACTAGAAAAGCGTTTGAAATGTTGTGCAATCGTAACGCCTCCAAGGTGTTACAAATTCCAGAAATATTGCAGATTTAATCTTCTTCTTCTTCTCTTCGTTTTAACTATTCTATTATATATATCCTTAAAATCTAAAGTACAGCAATCATCTTCCACCAATAGTCTCAAACCACGAATTCCCCAACATCTTTTGGTCTTAAACCCAGCTTGAGGACCCATTTGAATCTGTTTTGGACTACATTTTTGTTCCATGAACGGTGAACCTGAAGTGAAATTGTTTACACACTTTTAGTTTGAGTTTTGAGCTGAATGTCTGTAAGTGTTTGTACGCCTGCTTACATTGTTATAACTGAGCAACAATCTTATAATAATAGCACATAAAAATATTAAACTGATCTCATTAGATGTGAATGTTCGAGTGTTGCAAATGTAAATTTAAATAAAGTATGCACTTGGTGATGCGGTGCCACAGACTCATGGAACTCGAGCTATAAAGTTTAACAGTAGATAGGCACACCGTCAAAAAGTGCAGCGGCAACAGTGTCCAATTATAGTGCTCCAACTTCTATAGTCAGGTGATTTGTTGCCTAAGCTGAAAACGCAAACCATTTCGATAGACTATCAGCTCCTTCAAAGATTAGGTAAACAAGAATAGACGCTGTATAAAAGCAGAGGTAAACAATAGCAAAGGAGCACCATAATAAGAGGCAAGTCACATTAAATGCAAAACAAACTACAAGTGGTAGCAACTAAAAATCGAAGCTATCAAAGGAGTAACTAGCAAAATGGTAAAGAAACAGTATTAGTCCCACATCCCATCTGGTATTTTGTTATTCCCCTTTTTATGTATTATTAGTTTTATAACTAAACAACGCAGGTTCTTGCTTCGTTTATGATTAAATTCAGTGTGACGCGTTTCTTTTTCTACAATAATAATATGGTTAAACCCAGGCCCGACCAAGGGTCAAGCCCATGTAATGGGGCAGCCCACTAGGCTGGGGAAAAAGAAAGGAAACAAAGAAATTAGCCAGACAGTGAAACACGTTCAGCTTCTCTCCCGGTTCACAAATCCAAATCGGATGATCTTCTTCCTGCCGTCGCTTCAATTTTTCAACAAAGCCTCTTCTCCTCTTAAGAAAAAATAAAATTTTGGGCAAGCCACAAATCCATCAATCTTCTGCAGCAAGTTCTTCAATTATGCTTCTCCTCTCTTACCGTCTCTGATTCTTCAAACTACATAGAAAAAAAGAGATGCCCAAATCGAGTCGCAGCAAGGTCTTCAATTTCTTTCTCTTCCGCCTTGTTGCCTACTTTACATCAACAATTCAACATATAACGATAAAAAGATAATTTTTTAATTTGAAAATCTGAATCCCTAAATTTGCTGTTTTTTTATTTTGATGTTTTCTGATTTTGAACCTAAACCATGTCCGAATCTTGAAAAACAAGGGTTGTTTAGAATTAATTGTTTTTTGTATTTGAAAAACTAGATCAGCAGATGCAATCAAATCATGTAGAACAATAGAAAATTACTTTTTTTTTGTATTAGGAAACTTTTTTATTTTTGATGCTTCAAAAAAGATGAAAAACAAATTGTTTTGAAACAATATGTAATTGTGAACTATAGAAAGCAATCAGTAATTTTAAGTTATAAACAACAATAGAAAGATACATTTTTTTGTTTGGAAAATCTAAAATTACCTTTCGATTTCATTCAATAAAAAAATGAAGAACTTCTTGTTCAAAAACTCAAAATTCATTTTTTGTCGTTCAGAAATGCAAAACTGGTGCAACTTTTTAAGACTTACAAACTACATCAAATTAGATATTTAACTAAATGAAAACATTAAGTTCAACAATTTATAACTAAATGATAACATTAGTGATAATTATGATAACTCAATAGTTGTTTCAATGTTGAAATCTTTTGCCTACGATTTAATTTTTAGTATGATCTTTTAGAAAGTTGATACAATGCCAAAGGAAGGTGAGGAAAAAAAACGGATGAGATTTAGAAAACAAAACTCCGGAGCTTATAATAGAAAGAAAGAACGACGACAAAATGCAATATCTACATCATTGGTCGGTTCAATATCAAAATTATTCAATGCAAAATTACAACAAACACTTCATCCAAGTAAAGAATTAGTTATGGAAATATTGATCATATTTCATGTGAAAGGTTGATATTTAACTTTATATTTTTTAAGCTTAGTAATGTGGGCTACATGATGTGGTAACATTTTGTATGTAAGTTTAACACTGATGTTTTTTTATGTGATTTTGTGCTTGTAAAGAATTTATATTAAAAAAAATGGCAAATGTGACGAATGATATGTCAGTGGACAACAAAAAAATTTATTTGGGCTTGGGCAACCGATCGTTTGGACCAGCCCTGGTTAAACCCAACAGTAAAGGTGCAGTCAGGCCTAGATAACTTTGACTAATATTGGTAATAGGTACATAGAAACAAGCAATGATGGTAAGTTTGAAATTAGTCAGCTTATTTTGACATGTAGGCTGAACTTTAGGCTGAAGTTTATCAGTAATAGTTTGTTCACACTTTCTTAAGGTAAGTGAACATAACACTCAACCCCTATTGGTGAAAATTAAGAGGACCCATATGGACCCCCCTGATTTCCACCAATTGGAGCCGAGTGTTATGGTGACTTACCTTTAAAAGTGTGAACAAACTTGCACTCGAAGTTTATTGAGAGAGAGCGTGACAAAAAAGTAGTTCACTGTCCTTTAATCTATAAATTGCGTCATGTTAGGAATGAGATTCTATAAAAACTAACCCAAATTAGTACCGCACAGATTTTGCCTTGTGCATTACCGTAGCTGTACAACGCTGTAATGAGAATTTTGCCTTTTATAAAAAGTAGGGCCAACGCGAAAGAATTTGGTTATGTCAAGCTTATTGGAGATCAAAATAGAACTTCACCATGTAGTCTCTTCAATATTATGCATCCCTCCCTAAGATTCCGAGGAGGTTCTTTACGCTGAAATCATGTTAGATATACCGCTGAAATCATGTTAGATATATCAGTACGTTAGACACGTTCGTTGGACCTGTGCAAAGACAACCAAAATTAAATTTATAGATTGTGAAATTTAAGCCGTATACATAATTATTGTGTTGATACAAATCAATATATGAGTTAACTTTTTGTTTACATTAAAAAATATGTACTTATATGTATATATCTTATTGTTAAGACAGAGGAAAAAACCACTTTTAACACTGAACAGAAACATAAGACACAGACATTGACAACCCACTCGCGATTAGCAATTTAGCATAACATGCGACATCCTACAAAGTAAAAGCTTGCAGTAAAGAGTCGAGATATGAGCAGTTCCTAGACTGACTATACTGAAGCAAACTGTCGTAAGTTTCATTGTCTAAAATGGTACTACATACATTCATAATTATAGTTGGTTCTGAACTTTATTTTAGCATTAGCACATAAGTATACAGGTAACTCTTTTGAATAATAGCATTATAAGTACAATTATGATAATTATATCTGATACTGTTTCTGAGAATAGCATAATTATCTAAAAATCTTTATTTTTTCCATAAGCTTTCCAACGTTATCGCACATCCATTCATATTTTCCAATAGTGTTAACATAAATGTAACATGTCTGCTCATTGATATTATAAACTTTTTATAAGCTTCCAATTTGTTGGGTTCCAATTTTCCAACCACATAGCTTTTTGTTCATGCTCTTTGACCAACCTAAGAGAAACTCCAACAGTTGCAATATTCAAGGTAAATATTCTGAATTGAATGAAAAAGTGTACCCAACAAATATCCCTAACCTAAATATTCAGGCAAATGTTTCGGGGCATATTCAGAATTCAGAATATGCCCCCGCGAACCGATTTTATCGGCTCACGATATCGCGAGCCTATTCTATCGGCTCGCGAGGTCGCAAGCCTATAAAATCGGCTCGCGAGCATCATTAAAAAACATATTGGCACAAAGTTTCTTCCCGCATTTCATAATACTGGGGACCACTGTGTCATGCTTTTTGGGGGACCACTTTATAGTTTCCACACATTTACTTCCGCGTGTTCACGTTATATGATTCCAGCAAAATTATTTTGATCACCGATTTAATTACAATATTGAGTTTGAGGCAAAATTACAGCATGCCGATTTAATCGGCACGCCCTTGTTGGGTGACTTTCATATATTTTCCTTGAATATTACGGATCGTAACATCACGGTTCGTAAACTTGTTGGAGATGTTCTAAGTGTCCACTTTTTTATTTCCTTCCACAAATTAGACACATCCTAGCAACTATATAAATTATTTGTTTCAAGCTTGCACCGTGAAACATTCATACTTACATAATATAAATGCAACTGCAAGTAAAAGAATTATTGCTGATGTGTACAATTAACAAAGGCTTCAATAATGTGACTCACAAACAAAGTGAAATACGCTTCGTTACTCCCGAACAAATTATGAGGCATGCATAATAAAATTGTAGTCCATAATCGACCTCTCTTATAAATTGCCTTCAACTATATTCCTACTTTATTGGACAATGGGCGAACTTCATGTTCCATTCGCCCACTTATATGATACTCCAAAATCACTTCCATTAACAATGGAATCTTCACGGAAAACAAATCAATATATATATAATCGATATAAACTTCCATATACAACCGATAATATAAATGGAATAACGGCAAAGCCTTTTAAATTCCATTTATAATAACAGTCTTCCTCCATAGAAGTTCACTTCGATTATTACCAAATCGAATTCCATTCCATTCCAAATTATTTTATTAAATTGGAAAACTTCACTTTGGAAATTTTCCCTAAATCTTAATTAAAAAATTTATAAATTCCAAATTACATTTCACTGTAAATCGGGTTAAAGACCGAATGTCATTAAAAACACAGTTCACAATAAACCCAATTCACATTCCATTTTATCCCAATTACTAAATATAACTGGAAGCACCAATAATCTTATTTAAAAGATTTATTCTTTTCACACGGGGTTTAAGAACAGTGTTAATGAAGACACCATCCACGACAAACCCGAAATCCAATTCATTTATTCAATTCCAACTAAATATTAATTAATTGGAAAATTTCACTAAATCTTAATTAAAAGATTTACTCTTTTCTCAACTGGGTTTAAAAACAGTGTTATTTAAGACACCGTTCATGACAAACCCAAAATCCAATTTTTTATTCAATTCCAATTAAATATTAATTAATTGGAAAATTTCACTAAATCTTAATTAAAAGATTTATTCTTTTCTCAACTGGGTTTAAGAACAGTATTATTTAAGGCACCGTTCATGACAAACCCCAAATCCAATTTGATATTAAATACAAGGCTCTAAATAGAAAATATATCGGCTTATATTCAATATCAAGTTCTGCAACCAACAAATATCATATTGGAAACAATGATATATATATATATATCTTCCAAATTCCAAAACAATATCCGTATAATCACGAAATCCAATATCGAAATATTCCGAAGTTAATTTCAATTCAAATCCATTCCAATTCATATACTAGAAATTCTGGTTATTTATTAAACCATTTCAAATTCAGTCTATTTATTTAAAAATATTGGATTATAACTCTAGTTCATAACTAGTTCATTTTGATAAAATATATTTTTATCTTTACAAACGTGGAATTTTTCATCCAAATTCTTTCCTAATTATTTATTATGATTTTACATAAACTATCAATATTTTTAATAATTTTATCAAGGCCCGTACAGTCGATTTCCATAAACGGTCATCGAACTGCACTTACAACGACCTTTTCCAAATTTGATTTGGACATAATTCCAAATCCAACCGTTAGATTTCAAATTTCTTGTATTCGTTATAAATCTCTTTTCGATACGAGCCCAAGATTCCGGTTTTAGGAGAATCCGATGGTCGGATCTCCCACAATGTCAATTCGAAGTCAATGGTCGAAATTCGCGAACTGCCGCGGTGCTCCGCGTTCTTTTCAGACCATTAAATATATATAATATATATATTATATATATAATATATATATTATATATATTTCATCGATTTCAATTTAAAACATGTTTTATAAATTTGTTTTAAAATGATTCTAACTTCATTTTCAATTTTAAATCAAAACTGAATTTTTCCTTATCATTATAATATATAAATGATAATATTTTCAAAATATCCGATTTTGAAATCATTTCCTTTTCGATATTCATTGCAAAAATGAATAAAATCGATATAAATATCGTTCACGTCTAGATGACGTTAATTTAATCAACACGGCTTTCTATATTTAAATATTTTCATGTCCATCCCAAATCGGACATCAAAAGCATATTTTGATCCACTACTGAATATTATTTTAAAATATTCATTACTCGTCATTTTAAAATATTCTTTAATTTAAAATATTTGTTCTTTCCAAATTGGAATCAAACACAGTCAATTACCATATAATTTTATTTATATGGATTTCATACACACGTGTACACAACAATAATCAAACACAGTCAACAATCATCCAGAGTGCATCAGACAACCACATAAGCGTTAATTATAAATAATTAACACTTACAACAGTCTGTCAACCCAACGATTGACATGCAACTAAATATTGGGATTAGTGTATATCCAATATCATACCAATACCGGTGTGGGGTTTTCAAATAACAAACACGGATTATTATTTGTGCAGTTGGGCGATGTGTAAAATATATCGTCCCAATCCATATCAGTTAAATGTGTGTACATAAACAAATCGTATGATTTGTAAATGAATATTTATTTTATTCATATACAGGTTAAAAATTATATTTTTAACTATAAAATATTTATTTCAACTCATGAATATTTTATACAATTCATTTATACAATAAAAATAATATTTTTATTGTTCTAACATTTTTAGAAAATTTCGGCATCTTAACGGCGCGATACTAGAACTGGAATAAGGTCTAGCCTTATCTCTCGCCTAATAATGGCTCGCGCCATACACATAGCAATTCTAATCTATTCATTTCACTTCCCAAACCAAATTCAAACAAACAAACCAATCAACCAAACAAACATGGTTTCAAACAAAGGTGTCGGGTGCTACTAAGCACCGTCTGCGTCCTAGTATATATATTTAACCAGAAAATAAAGTGAGAAGTTCTCACCTTTGGGATCCACTCCTCCAGTTTTATTTCTGAATTTCTGAACAGTTTGGATTTTCCCGTAATGTCAACGCAATCCTTTTTCACGCTGATCATATTAAAAATCACATTTTTAATATGATGTTTATATATAAAAAATCATATTTTTAATCAATGATATTCATATTTAAAAATCACATTTTTATCTCGCTACAATATATATAAAAATCACATTTTTATACTATTAAAAATTATATCTTTATATTGCTTCTATATATATATATAAAGATCATATTTTTAATTACTACCTATATAAAAATCATATTTTTAAACTGCTACTTCATATACAAAAAGTATATTTTTACATCACTATTCAAATAATAAAAATCGAATCTTTTAACATATAAAAATCTAATCTTTGTTTTAAAATAAATCATATCTTTGTTTTTTTAAATCATATCTTTTCCTTTTTAAAATTCGTATCTTTTCGTGATTAAAAATCTAATTTTTTCGCGATTAAAAATCTAATCTTTTTATAAATAAAAATCATAGTTTTTTATATCCCTATCATATATAAAAACTATAACTTTTATCTCGCTTTCCTACATATAAAAATCATATTTTTAGCTCGCTTTCATACATATATATATATATATATATATATAAGTCACATTTTTATATCAAAATAGTTTATACAAAAATCATTTCCGAAACAATGATTTTCAATATATAAAAAAAAAACTGATTTTAGACCATGAATTCTAATTTAAATTGATTAAACTAAATAATTAATTAAAAAAAACTCACCTTGCTTGTAAAAATTCGATTTTGGATGAAGGGGGACCCACTGGTTGGAGATGGCGGCGGGGTAGGGCGGCGTGAGGTGCAGCAGGTGGTGGCAAAGGTGTGGCGGTGGTCTGGTGGGTCCAAGGAGGCGCAGCGCGGCTTTCTAGGGTCTGGGGGTCGTTGGGTTTGGAGAAAGAGGAGGGAGGCCTGAGCAGAGAGTGGGGGAGGCGGAGAGGTCTTCGACGGCGGCGAGGGAGCACCTCCGGTGGTGGCGGTGTGGGCTGGGGGTCAGGGACGCAATTGATTTCCTTTTTTTATTTCTCTAAAACCGACGGGGTGATAATGAAGGAGAGGGAAAGGGGGTTGACCCCGTTTATTAATATATATTTTATTAAATTTATTTCCCAAAAAGTTTTTTTTTCTTTCGAACTCCAAATCGGACCCAACGACTGTCGCCCGTAGCTAACTACCCACATTACAGACACAATGAGATATGTTTCGTAATCCAATTCGGCTGTTACAATCAACTTCCGCTAAATTTAAAATATAAATCATTATATTTTAAATTCAAACACATATTTTAATTTATCGGAGCCACATACGGACTCCAAAAATTCCAGAAAAATAAATCTGATCATGTTTAGACGATACGGTCCTAACAAAACTAATTTCATCGAATTTAGAGACCGTTTGAAAAACGATCATTTTCCAGTCGATTAAATTCAAACTGAAATTACCAAACATGTCTAAATCCGTCACGCTCACATATTGATTCCAGAAATTATGAAAATTGGAATCTAGCAATAATTTGACATTCTGGATCCAACAAAATTGGCCTCATCGAAAACGGAGGTCGTTTGCAAAATCGCTATTTTTAAGGGCTATATATTATATAAATTCCATGGCGACTATTTTAAATTTTCAACTGGACATAACTTTTTATTCACGTTATGAAATTTGAATTTTCCACATCCGTTGGAAAGACAGTTTCAAATAGATTCAAATATTTCTGATTTTACTAAAATTCTGTTTATTTTAAATCCTGCACATTCATTTGAAATCGAAATTTCAAACTACCGCGCCATTTCCAGTTCCTTTTATAATTAAAATAAATATTTATATTCTAACTTCGATTTAAATAAATTTATACGTTCTAATTCTATTCAAAATAAATTTCTAGTCGTTATTATTTAAAATAAATCATTTTAAATATTCAAAATTCATTAAAATTGCCAAAATAAAAATTTTAAATTGGTTCTGATTTTCCGGGTTGTTACAATTTTGAGGTTAAACCGCGGGTCTGTGCACACAAAGTTATTTCATTTTCAGAGCCGTGACACACTAGAAAAGCGTTTGAAATGTTGTGCAGTCGTAACGCCTCCAAGGTGTTACAAATTCCAGAAATATTGCAGATTTAATCTTCTTCTTCTCTTCGTTTTAAGTATTCTATTATATAGATCCTTAAAATCTAAAGTACAGCAATCATCTTCATCCAATTGTCTCAAACCACGAATTCCCCAACATCTTTTGGTCTTAAACCCAGCTTGAGGACCCATTTGAATCTGTTTTGGACTACATTTTTGTTCCATGAACGGTGAACCTGAAGTGCAATTGTTTACACTCATTTAGTTTGAGTTTTGAGCTGAATGTCTGTAAGTGCTTGTACGCCTGCTTACATTGTTATACCTGAGCAACGATCTTATAATAATAGCACATAAAAGTATTAAACTGGTCTCATTAGATGTGAATGTTCGAGTGTAGCAAATGTAAATTTAAATAAAGTATGCACTTGGTGATGCGGTGCCACAAACTCATGGAACTCGAGCTATAAAGTTTAACAGTAGATAGGCACACCGTCAAAAAGTGCAGCGGCAACAACGTCCAATTATAGTGCTCCAACTTCTATAGTCAGGTGATTTGTTGCCTAAGCTGAAAACGCAAACCATTTCGATAGACTATCAGCTCCTTCAAAGATTAGGTAAACAAGAATAGACGCTGTATAAAAGCAGAGGTAAACAATAGCAAAGGAGCACCATAATAAGAGACAAGTCACATTAAATGCAAAACAAACTACAAGTGGTAGCAACTAAAAATCAAAGCTATCAAAGGAGTAACTAGCAAAGTGGTAAAGAAACAGTATTAGTCCCACATCACATCTTGTATTTTGTTATTCCCCTTTTTATGTATTATTAATTTTATAACTAAACAACGCAGGTTCTTGCTTCGTTTATGATTAAATTCAGTGTGACTCGTTTCTATTTCTACAATAATAATATGGTTAAACCCAGGCCCGACCCAAGGGCAAGCCCACCAAGCCCATGTAACGGGGCAGCCCACTGGGTCGGGGAAAAAAAGGAAACAAAGAAATTAGCCAGACAGTGAAACACGTTTAGCTTCTCTCCCGGTTCGCAAATCCAAATCGGATGATCTTCTTCCTGTCGTCGCTTCAATTTTTCAACAAAGCCTCTTCTCCTATTAAGAAAAAATAAAATTTAGGGCAAGCCACAGATCCATCAATTTTCTGTAGCAAGTTCTTCAATTGTGCTTCTCCTCTCTTACCGTCTCTGATTCTTCAAACTACATAGAAAAAAAGAGATGCCCAAATCGAGTCGCAGCAAGGTCTTCAATTTCTTTCTCTTCCGCCTTGTTGCCTACTTTACATCAACAATTCAACATATAACGATAAAAAGATAATTTTTTAATTTGAAAATCTGAATCCCTAAATTTGCTGTTTTTTATTTTGATGTTTTCGGATTTTGAACCTTAACCATGTCCGAATCTTGAAAAACAAGGGTTGTTTAGAATTAATTGTTTTTTGTATTTGAAAAACTAGATCAGCAGATGTAATCAAATCATGTAGAACAATAGAAAAATACTTTTTTTTGTATTAGGAAACTTTTTTGTTTATGATGCTTCAAAAAAGATGAAAAGCAAATTGTTTTGAAACAATATGTAATTGTGAACTATAGAAAGCAATCAGTAATTTTAAGTTATAAACAACAATAGAAAGATACATTTTTTTATTTGGAAAATATGAAATTACCTTTGGATTTCATTCAATAAAAAGATGAAGAACTTCTTGTTTTAAAACTCAAAATTCATTTTTTGCCGTTCAGAAATGTAAAACTGGTGCAACTTTTTAAGACTTACAAACTACATCAAATTAGATATTTAACTAAATGATAACATTAAGTTCAACAATTTATAACTAAATGATAACATTAGTGATAATTATGCTAATTCAATAGTTGTTTCAATGTTGAAAACTTTTGTCTATGATTTAATTTTTAATATGTTCTTTTAGAAAGTTGATACAATGCCAAAGGAAGGTGAGGAAAAAAAAACGGATGAGATTTAGAAAACAAAACTCTGGAGCTTATAATAGAAAGATAAAACGACGACAAAATGCAATGTCTACATCATAGGTCGGTCCAATATCAATATTATTCAATGCAAAAGTACAACAAACACTTCATCCAAGTAAAGAATTAGTTATGGAAACATTGATCATATTTCATGTGAAAGGTTGATATTGAACTTTATGTTTTTTAAGCTTAGTAATGTGGGCTACATGATGTGGCAACATTTTGTATGTAAGTTTAATACTGATGTTGTTTTATGTGATTTTGTGCTTGTAAAGAATTTATATTAAAAAAAAAATTGGCAAATGTGACAAATGATATGTCAGTGGACAACAAAAAAATTTATTTGGGCTTGGGCAACCGATCGTTTGGACCGGCCCTGGTTAAACCCGACAGTAAAGGTGCAGTCAGGCCTAGATAACTTTGACTAATATTTGTAATAGGTACATAGAAACAAGCAATGATGGTAAGTTTGAAATTAGTCAGCTTATTTTGACATGCAGGCTGAACTGTAGGCTGAAGTTTATCAGTAGTAGTTTGTTCACACTTTCTTAAGGTAAGTGAACATAACACTCAACCCCTATTGGTGAAAATTAAGAGGACCCATATGGACCCCCCTGATTTCCACCAATTGGAGCCGAGTGTTATGGTGACTTACCTTAAAAAGTGTGAACAAACTTGCACTCGAAGTTTATTGAGAGAGAGCGTGAACAAAAAAGTAGTTCACTGTCCTTTAATCTAAAAATTGCGTCACGTTAGGAATGAGATTCTATAAAAACTAACCCAAATTAGTACCGCACAGATTTTGCCTTGTGCATTACCGTAGCTGTACAACGCTATAATGAGAATTTTGCCTTTTATAAAAAGTAGGGCCAACGCGAAAGAATTTGGTTCCGTCAAGCTTATTGGAGATCAAAATAGAACTTCACCATGTATTCTCTTCAATATTATGCATCCCTCCCTAAGATTCCGAGGAGGTTCTTTACGCTGAAATCATGTTAGATATACCACTGAAATCATGTTAGATATACCAGTACGTTAGACACGTTCGTTGGACCTGTGCAAAGACAACCAAAATTAAATTTATAGATTATGAAATTTAAGCCGTATACATAATTATTGTGTTGATACAAATCAATATATGAGTTAACTTTTTGTGTACATTAAAAAATATGTGCTTATATGTATAGATCTCATTGTTAAGACAGAGGAAAAAAAACCACTTTTAACACTAAACAGAAACAAAAGACACAGACATTGACAACCCACTCGCGATTAGCAATTTAGCATAACATGCGACATCCTACAAAGTAAAAGCTTGCAGTAAAGAGTCGAGATATGAGCAGTTCTTAGACTGACTATACTGAAGCAAACTGTCGTAAGTTTCATTGTCTAAAATGGTACTACATGCATTCATAATTATAGTTGGTTCTGAACTTTATTTTAGCATTAGCACATAAGTATACATGTAACTCTTTTGAATAATAGCATTATAAGTACAATTATGATAATTATATCTGATACTGTTTCTGAGAATAGCATAATTATCTGAAAATCTTTATTTTTGCCATAAGCTTTCCTACGTTATCGCACATCCATTCATATTTTCCAATAGTGTTAACATAAATGTAACATGTCTGCTCATTGATATTATAAACTTTTTATAAGCTTCCAATTTGTTGGGTTCCAATTTTCCAACCACATAGCTTTTTGTTCATGCTCTTTGATCAACCTAAGAGCAACTCCAACAGTTGCAATATAAATATTCTGAATTGAATGAAAAAGTGTACCCAACAAATATCCCCAACCTAAATATTCAGGCAAATGTTACGGGGCATATTCATAATTCAGAATATGCCCCCGCGAATTGATTTTATCGGCTCATGACATCGCGAGCCTATTCTATCGGCTCGCGAGGTCGCAAGCCTATAAAATCGGCTCGCGAGCATCATTAAAAAACATATTGGCACAAAGTTTCTTCCCGCATTTCATAATACTGGGGACCACTGTGTCATGCTTTTTGGGGGACCACTTTATAGTTTCCACACATTTACTTCCGCGTGTTCACGTTATATGATTCCAGCCAAATTATTTTGATCACCGATTTAATTACAATATTGAGTTTGAGGCAAAATTACAGCATGCCGATTTAATCGGCACGCCCTTGTTGGGTGATTTTCATATATTTTCCTTGAATATTACGGATTGTAACATCACGGTTCGTAATCTTGTTGGAGATGTTCTAAGTGTCCACTTTTTTATTTCCTTCCACAAATTAGACACATCCTAGCAACTATATAAATTATTTGTTTCAAGCTTGCCCCGTGAAACATTCATACTTACATAATATAAATGCAATTGCAAGTAAAAGAATTATTGCCGATGTGTACAATTAACAAAGGCTTCAATAATGTGACACATAAACAAACTGAAATACGCTGCACTACTTGTAATGACCCGGGAAAAAGCGACCTTGGTTATCCGATATATAACACCTATCGAACAATCAAAAGTCGAAATTACCGGATAGTCCAAGAAAGAAATTAGAGGGTGAGGATAGATAAGATAGAAAATTAGAACAGAAGAAGAAGAAGAACACAACAACATCAGAGTAACACGAATCTCACAGCGGAACGAATAAAATATAATAGACAACATATCTTGAAATCAAAGTAGTATATGTATATCATACCATTATCAAAGTACAACACTTTCATCACAGCGGAATAATCAATAGCTAGAAAAATCTTGAAGCCTCCTGCTCCAAGCTCTTCAAGCATACCTGTAAATCGGGACTACTTGACTGCCCGTACAAATTTGGGCACCCAAGAGTTTAGGGAAAACAAAACAAAATAAACTCTGGGTCAGTCATGGGACTGGTGTGAGTAAACTCAAATCATTTGGTTTAACTTTCAAAATCCTTTCTAAAGAAAAGATAATCGTAAGACCAATCCACACATAAACACGGACGGTTTTTACCTTACGATAACCCAAAACACTTTGGAAATCATATATTATCTGATATTATAATAATGTCTAATCACAAGTAATTAAAATATAGTAGAACGCTTGCATCTCACGCTCTACACATATAGTATACAAATCAAACTCGCGGGCACTTATTGGAAATTGGATTCCGACTTTGACAAGGTATGGGACCACCTGCCGATAGTGTATCTCTAGAGGCGAATACACTGGGTTCAACAAGAACATCTTGCAACCCGGCCCTCACATGACCGACCACTCATTTCGCTTGAGTGTATCGAATGTATATCACCAACGGTTGGGATCAGCACCCGTCTCCCGAATGGGGCAGCATCGATAGATTTAAGAAACAATTGGAATTTCTCTAGATAGGTGATTATACATCCTAATGGGTGCGACCCACATAGCCATGCTGCCTGCCCGATTTTTGTCATTTCCCGGTTGATGAGGCTAGAGGCCACGCTTATCTCTGACAGATCATTCACTTTGAATGCCACATCGTCATACTCGCCAAATCACAAATTGATTTCCCCAAAAACACCACGGGTATAAAGCTAAGAGAAACGAATTCCTCCGCCACCAAATGTAAGTACGTTTGAAGAGATCAACTTACGCGATCTATTGAATATACTCTGTCAGACATTCTTCCATACACGTTTGTCCTGGGACTGGACAAATCGAAGGCACTATTCTGTAAACAGGATAGCCCTTGCACTTCACTCCGTCTTCAATATATTCAGCATACTTGATTCGCAACGCTTGTGCCAATACGGAGTGGTTTTCTGGATAATAATCCAACCGGTCTCTCCATATTAACAACGTAAAATGGTCAAAAACTTTGATAGTCGGTGATTTAACTATCAAATGAAAACATGTCTGTGTGCAAACAACGATATTATTTTCAAATGGAAATTCTATCGATCAATCATCATTAATTCTTAAATTAAATTATCATAAATTTATTCTTTTCCTTATTCATGTTTCTCTATGTTTCTTATTTACTATATTTAGAAAATATACGTTATTAACAATGGAAAACATTTACACTTCTTGTTTTCTATATTAGAAAATATCCTGATCTTATTTGGAAAACATTTCCAAAATTCCTTCATTGGGTTTAAACAGATGTTTGAATAAACATCGCTATGTCAACACAGACCATTATGCTCATTAACTAAATTCACTTAACCACTTTTCACTATCGAACTTATCCACTTCTTAGTTAAAACTGAAGTCAATCAAGTTGGGATATAATTACCTCTCAGACCTTAACTGAACAACATTTCTAACTTCGAAATAAACAAAGTTCAAACTTTAACTCTTAAAACCACTTACTTACGTAACTCTCGGATTCTATTTACGAATCCACTTCCTTTGCGGAAGTCATTTGATTATAACAATGGTGTTATAATTCCTGCATCCGAAATATAATAACTTTAATATGACTTTTTCTTTTTAGCTCAAATAAATACACGAACAACTAATTTATCAACTCCTATTCGGTTAACTATAATCTATAACCCTTATTCTATTAACTCTTACTGGATTAACTCTTATTTGGATAACTCGGTTTGATTAACTCATCTTGATTTACTCAACTCGACCAACTTACTTGATCAGCTCAACTTGACTAACTTAACTTAATTAACTCGACTTATTTAACTCAATTTATTTAACTTAATTTGACTATCTATTATCGAATAACTAATATTTGATTAACTTATATTCGACTAACTATGTCTGTTTTTAACTCCATTTTGAATAGCTAATATTTGATTTAACTTCATTCGCTTGACTCTAGATCGCAGCGATCACAATGGTTACGCCTGATTCCCTCAGGAAACATCCGACCACCTTAGGCTATCTGCAGCCCTGCGAATTTCGCTAGCAGTCGTGCTAAATGGCAATTTATACTGAATAACTACTTCTGTTTAACTCTATCTCGAATAACTAAGTTCGATCAACTCTAATTGAATAACTAATATTCAATTTAACCCTTATTCGGTTACTATATTCGAATAACTCTAGTCCGATTTGATTCAAACCGCTTAACTCTAACTGATTTACTCTACTGGTTAATTCTAACTAACTAACTCTAACTGTTTGACTCTAACAGCTTAACTCCAACGGTTTAATTCTAATAGATTAACTCCAACGGTTAGACTCTAATAGTTTAACTCTAACAGTTTAACTCTAATGGTTTAACTCTAACTGTTTAACTTTAACAGTTTAACTCTAACTGACTAACTTTTCTGATTAACTCCAATGGTTTAACTCTAACTGTTTAACTCTGACAGTTTAACTTTGGTTGATTAACTCTTTTGAATTAACCCCTTTGAATTTTCTCTTTTGAATAATTCCATTTGAATAACTCCTTTTGAATAACTCTTTTTGAATAACTCTTTTGAATAACACTTTTTGAATAACTCTTTTGAATAATACTTTTTTCTATTTGTTTACTTAACAAATAACTATTCCCTTTTTACTTCTATTTATTTAACAAATAATTATTACTTTTAGCTTTTCCATTTATTCTCTACATAAATATCTCTTTTAACTTTCCTTTATTCCCTAAATGAATATTCGCTTTTCAATTCCATTTGTAATCGTTTTACAAATGATTCCCTTTTGATTTCTATTTGTAAAGGTTTCACAAATAGCTACTTTTTCCCTATTCTATTTGATTTGCAAATATTTTCCTTTACATTTGTTTTACAAATGTATTTCCTCTATGTTTGTTTTTCTTTTCACACCTTCTCCTTTATATTTGATTTCACAAATATTTTTCTTTACTCGATTTCTTTGATTCTATAATTATTTTCCTCTATGAAACTCTTTTCCTTTTATATATAAAATCTATTGATTTTATATAAATAATTTATTTTCAAAATATACTTTGAAAATTCCTTTTCACTTCCCGTTATCATTTATGGTATAAAAATACCAAATCAAAAGGTTTGATCATCATCCAAACACACGGGTTCAACGACAGATGTTATAACACATCATATAACAGAATATATGAAAAACGGTAAATAAATGTTGAGGAATCCAGTTGGATCCCTCCGACCTGTTTCCCTGCATCCACAGATGTTACAAAATATAATTCACATCAATTTCATTTCAATATGAGGTATTCTGATAAACAAAATCAACATCGGTTAACGATATATATAACTATGTCGGTATTTTCAACCAGCTGACTAGCAGTTTAACCAAACAATCAACACTCAGCAATTCAATCAATATTTTTCAATTCTAAAAATACTTTATAAAAATATAAAGTGTTCAGAGTTAGTGAGATTTACTCACCTTGGACGGTTTATCGTTGAATAACGATAATCGGTCATTGATTTGGTTCAGACGTTAAATTTCACCATAAATCCAAACGAGCTCCAATCCACTTGCGGTCAGTTCCATTGCGTAGTGCTCGTCCATACGATCCCAACGGATCCTGTTTCGTTAAATTTCGTTAATGTATGCAAAAGTTATGCTATTTACAATATTTACCTAATTTAAATGAATATATATTTAATTAAATTAATTAAATTATTTTTATCTTAATTAATTTCTAATTGCGTTATTAGCCAAATTACCTTCGCTGCCCTTCTAAAAAATCCTACTTTCTCATCTCTAGCTATATCCAATTTTTTTTAAAATTGAAAAAACCATTTTAATATTAATTAAATTTAATTTTCAAATAAAATATTTAAAAATATTCATTTAATTATAACTTAAAATTTTTAACCCGGATCAAAAATCTGCTTCCACTCATTTTAAAGTATTTTTCGATAAGAATCCAACGGTCCTTTTATTTTTTCTTTTCCACATACGGATGCCATTTTTGACGTAACTTGGTTGGTTATCTAATTTCATCATTTCGGATTTAATGAATCTGATTTCATCGAAATCCGAGTTCGTTAGCTACTACTTCCTTTGTAAACGTACTATTTTTAATTAAAAATTTATCCTTTTATACTGCCAGTTCACATTATATTGCAGATCCACTAAATTTCTACCATTTCGGAATAACATAAAATATTCAAAATTATTGAAATTAAACCATTTAAACTTCCAAAACAATAAAAAAACATTTTTAAATAATAACTAAATGGTCAAAAAATCTGGGCCGTTACATTCTTTCCCCCTTAAAATAATTTCGTCCTCGAAATTGCTAAGGTAGAAAAATGAACTTTATAACTAGGTTAAAATTATTTATTTACTCCGGTTTCACTAAACCAATTAATTCTAATTAATTTATTAATTTATTTCTATAAACGAAAATTTCAAAAATTCTGAAAATTTTCTAACATTCGAAATTTCTGAAAAATTTCGCCAGCATCTCCTTTGTACTGGTCAATAGCTCAAACTCCAACTCGCCTCTCTAGGCCTTCTTCAACCCAAAAGAAAATCAAACAGCCAAGTGGCTTGCCAAACAGGCTCATAAATCTCATCCAACTCATATGAATATGTACGTGTACCTTTTTGTCGGCATTCAATTCTGCTATCAATTTAGCATATACCACTATCATCCCAATCAAACTCCCAATCACTTTTATCTTCAACACGACCATCCGCTTATAACCAAGCCAAATTTCAATCAAACTGCAATTCCAATCTCAATTCAAATTTCTTGCTCGACCATCCATTTCTATCCCAGATAATCTCTAATTCAGTCCAATTCTACTTGATACCATTTTATTTCAATTCAACTCAATTTCCACTGAACTGGCTTCAATTCAATTTCAAATTTGCTTTCACAAATTTCTACTTAATTTGTGTTTATTTCAAACAATCTTACCTGGGAGTTTCAAATAGCTTTGCCTTTTCCAAAAATCAAATATCCCTTTGGAATATCAAAACAACTTGGTTTCTCAAAACAATTCAAAAACAAAATCTTTGGTAGTAATCTGTCACTTACAAACTCGAAAATGAACACCGATGATGTCCGGATCAACATCGGAATTTATTTTCCAGCTATCGAAGTGAGTTCAATACTATGTCACTTTCAAAACCATTTCTAAACACTTTCATTGTGAAATTCATTTCAAAATATCCCTTTTTAATGCTTGTAACAAATTTAAAATCTACCAGGATTTTAAAATTCACATATATTCAATTTAATTCCATTTACAACGCTTATTCAAATTTTAGCAATTTTAATTCCAATTCTGAACTTAAATTCAGATTTAATTCATCTGATTTCATATATTTCACTAATATGAATTTTGATTTGTTATTTACATAACTATTTCACATTTTATAATCTTATCCGATTATAATCACAACCAACACATCCAATATACCATGATAACTTCAAATATATATTTCTTTATATCAAAATATATTTTGGGTAAAATTCTTTTATTTACCCTCTTTTCAAAACATATCGTGTCGACCCATCGTATTCAAGTGTTTATAAACTCCTATCGATACAGTGGATCAAACTGATCGACTAGAACTCATAAACAACTCAACCAATAAATCTCCACAATATAAAACCATTTTTATATCAAATAAAAAATACGTTCACTCGTATATATATATACTCAAACTCAGTCTAGGGCATTACTAACCCCATCTCTACTGAGTCACGCCACAGAGCCAAGGTAAATCACTAAACCTTCAGCTCTGATACCAACTGTAATGACCCGGGAAAAAGCGACCTTGGTTATCCGATATATAACACCTATCGAACAATCAAAAGTCGAAATTACCGGATAGTCCAAGAAAGAAATTAGAGGGTGAGGATAGATAAGATAGAAAATTAGAACAGAAGAAGAAGAAGAACACAACAACATCAGAGTAACACGAATCTCACAGCGGAACGAATAAAATATAATAGACAACATATCTTGAAATCAAAGTAGTATATGTATATCATACCATTATCAAAGTACAACACTTTCATCACAGCGGAATAATCAATAGCTAGAAAAATCTTGAAGCCTCCTGCTCCAAGCTCTTCAAGCATACCTGTAAATCCTGACTACTTGACTGCCCGTACAAATTTGGGCACCCAAGAGTTTAGGGAAAACAAAACAAAATAAACTCAGGGTCAGTCATGGGACTGGTGTGAGTAAACTCAAATCATTTGGTTTAACTTTCAAAATCCTTTCTAAAGAAAAGATAATCGTAAGACCAATCCACACATAAACACGGACGGTTTTTACCTTACGATAACCCAAAACACTTTGGAAATCATATATTATCTGATATTATAATAATGTCTAATCACAAGTAATTAAAATATAGTAGAACGCTTGCATCTCACGCTCTACACATATAGTATACAAATCAAACTCGCGGGCACTTATTGGAAATTGGATTCCGACTTTGACAAGGTATGGGACCACCTGCCGATAGTGTATCTCTAGAGGCGAATACACTGGGTTCAACAAGAACATCTTGCAACCAGGCCCTCACATGACCGACCACTCATTTCGCTTGAGTGTATCGAATGTATATCACCAACGGTTGGGATCAGCAACCGTCTCCCGAATGGGGCAGCATCGATAGATTTAAGAAACAATTGGAATTTCTCTAGATAGGTGATTATACATCCTAATGGGTGCGACCCACATAGCCATGCTGCCTGCCCGATTTTTGTCATTTCCCGGTTGATGAGGCTAGAGGCCACGCTTATCTCTGACAGATCATTCACTTTGAATGCCACATCGTCATACTCGCCAAATCACAAATTGATTTCCCCAAAAACACCACGGGTATAAAGCTAAGAGAAACGAATTCCTCCGCCACCAAATGTAAGTACGTTTGAAGAGATCAACTTACGCGATCTATTGAATATACTCTGTCAGACATTCTTCCATACATGTTTGTCCTGGGACTGGACAAATCGAAGGCACTATTCTGTAAACAGGATAGCCCTTGCACTTCACTCCGTCTTCAATATATTCAGCATACTTGATTCGCAACGCTTGTGCCAATACGGAGTGGTTTTCTGGATAATAATCCAACCGGTCTCTCCATATTAACAACGTAAAATGGTCAAAAACTTTGATAGTCGGTGATTTAACTATCAAATGAAAACATGTCTGTGTGCAAACAACGATATTATTTTCAAATGGAAATTCTATCGATCAATCATCATTAATTCTTAAATTAAATTATCATAAATTTATTCTTTTCCTTATTCATGTTTCTCTATGTTTCTTATTTACTATATTTAGAAAATATACGTTATTAACAATGGAAAACATTTACACTTCTTGTTTTCTATATTAGAAAATATCCTGATCTTATTTGGAAAACATTTCCAAAATTCCTTCATTGGGTTTAAACAGATGTTTGAATAAACATCGCTATGTCAACACAGACCATTATGCTCATTAACTAAATTCACTTAACCACTTTTCACTATCGAACTTATCCACTTCTTAGTTAAAACTGAAGTCAATCAAGTTGGGATATAATTACCTCTCAGACCTTAACTGAACAACATTTCTAACTTCGAAATAAACAAAGTTCAAACTTTAACTCTTAAAACCACTTACTTACGTAACTCTCGGATTCTATTTACGAATCCACTTCCTTTGCGGAAGTCATTTGATTATAACAATGGTGTTATAATTCCTGCATCCGAAATATAATAACTTTAATATGACTTTTTCTTTTTAGCTTAAATAAATACACGAACAACTAATTTATCAACTCCTATTCGGTTAACTATAATCTATAACCCTTATTCTATTAACTCTTACTGGATTAACTCTTATTTGGATAACTCGGTTTGATTAACTCATCTTGATTTACTCAACTCGACCAACTTACTTGATCAGCTCAACTTGACTAACTTAACTTAATTAACTCGACTTATTTAACTCAATTTATTTAACTTAATTTGACTATCTATTATCGAATAACTAATATTTGATTAACTTATATTCGACTAACTATGTCTGTTTTTAACTCCATTTTGAATAGCTAATATTTGATTTAACTTCATTCGCTTGACTCTAGATCGCAGCGATCACAATGGTTACGCCTGATTCCCTCAGGAAACATCCGACCACCTTAGGCTATCTGCAGCCCTGCGAATTTCGCTAGCAGTCGTGCTAAATGGCAATTTATACTGAATAACTACTTCTGTTTAACTCTATCTCGAATAACTAAGTTCGATCAACTCTAATTGAATAACTAATATTCAATTTAACCCTTATTCGGTTACTATATTCGAATAACTCTAGTCCGATTTGATTCAAACCGCTTAACTCTAACTGATTTACTCTACTGGTTAATTCTAACTAACTAACTCTAACTGTTTGACTCTAACAGCTTAACTCCAACGGTTTAATTCTAATAGATTAACTCCAACGGTTAGACTCTAATAGTTTAACTCTAACAGTTTAACTCTAATGGTTTAACTCTAACTGTTTAACTTTAACAGTTTAACTCTAACTGACTAACTTTTCTGATTAACTCCAATGGTTTAACTCTAACTGTTTAACTCTGACAGTTTAACTTTGGTTGATTAACTCTTTTGAATTAACCCCTTTGAATTTTCTCTTTTGAATAATTCCATTTGAATAACTCCTTTTGAATAACTCTTTTTGAATAACTCTTTTGAATAACACTTTTTGAATAACTCTTTTGAATAATACTTTTTTCTATTTGTTTACTTAACAAATAACTATTCCCTTTTTACTTCTATTTATTTAACAAATAATTATTACTTTTAGCTTTTCCATTTATTCTCTACATAAATATCTCTTTTAACTTTCCTTTATTCCCTAAATGAATATTCGCTTTTCAATTCCATTTGTAATCGTTTTACAAATGATTCCCTTTTGATTTCTATTTGTAAAGGTTTCACAAATAGCTACTTTTTCCCTATTCTATTTGATTTGCAAATATTTTCCTTTACATTTGTTTTACAAATGTATTTCCTCTATGTTTGTTTTTCTTTTCACACCTTCTCCTTTATATTTGATTTCACAAATATTTTTCTTTACTCGATTTCTTTGATTCTATAATTATTTTCCTCTATGAAACTCTTTTCCTTTTATATATAAAATCTATTGATTTTATACAAATAATTTATTTTCAAAATATACTTTGAAAATTCCTTTTCACTTCCCGTTATCATTTATGGTATAAAAATACCAAATCAAAAGGTTTGATCATCATCCAAACACACGGGTTCAACGACAGATGTTATAACACATCATATAACAGAATATATGAAAAACGGTAAATAAATGTTGAGGAATCCAGTTGGATCCCTCCGACCTGTTTCCCTGCATCCACAGATGTTACAAAATATAATTCACATCAATTTCATTTCAATATGAGGTATTCTGATAAACAAAATCAACATCGGTTAACGATATATATAACTATGTCGGTATTTTCAACCAGCTGACTAGCAGTTTAACCAAACAATCAACACTCAGCAATTCAATCAATATTTATCAATTCTAAAAATACTTTATAAAAATATAAAGTGTTCAGAGTTAGTGAGATTTACTCACCTTGGACGGTTTATCGTTGAATAACGATAATCGGTCATTGATTTGGTTCAGACGTTAAATTTCACCATAAATCCAAACGAGCTCCAATCCACTTGCGGTCAGTTCCATTGCGTAGTGCTCGTCCATACGATCCCAACGGATCCTGTTTCGTTAAATTTCGTTAATGTATGCAAAAGTTATGCTATTTACAATATTTACCTAATTTAAATGAATATATATTTAATTAAATTAATTAAATTATTTTTATCTTAATTAATTTCTAATTGCGTTATTAGCCAAATTACCTTCGCTGCCCTTCTAAAAAATCCTACTTTCTCATCTCTAGCTATATCCAATTTTTTTTAAAATTGAAAAAACCATTTTAATATTAATTAAATTTAATTTTCAAATAAAATATTTAAAAATATTCATTTAATTATAACTTAAAATTTTTAACCCGGATCAAAAATCTGCTTCCACTCATTTTAAAGTATTTTTCGATAAGAATCCAACGGTCCTTTTATTTTTTCTTTTCCACATACGGATGCCATTTTTGACGTAACTTGGTTGGTTATCTAATTTCATCATTTCGGATTTAATGAATCTGATTTCATCGAAATCCGAGTTCGTTAGCTACTACTTCCTTTGTAAACGTACTATTTTTAATTAAAAATTTATCCTTTTATACTGCCAGTTCACATTATATTGCAGATCCACTAAATTTCTACCATTTCGGAATAACATAAAATATTCAAAATTATTGAAATTAAACCATTTAAACTTCCAAAACAATAAAAAAACATTTTTAAATAATAACTAAATGGTCAAAAAATCTGGGCCGTTACATTCTTTCCCCCTTAAAATAATTTCGTCCTCGAAATTGCTAAGGTAGAAAAATGAACTTTATAACTAGGTTAAAATTATTTATTTACTCCGGTTTCACTAAACCAATTAATTCTAATTAATTTATTAATTTATTTCTATAAACGAAAATTTCAAAAATTCTGAAAATTTTCTAACATTCGAAATTTCTGAAAAATTTCGCCAGCATCTCCTTTGTACTGGTCAATAGCTCAAACTCCAACTCGCCTCTCTAGGCCTTCTTCAACCCAAAAGAAAATCAAACAGCCAAGTGGCTTGCCAAACAGGCTCATAAATCTCATCCAACTCATATGAATATGTACGTGTACCTTTTTGTCGGCATTCAATTCTGCTATCAATTTAGCATATACCACTATCATCCCAATCAAACTCCCAATCACTTTTATCTTCAACACGACCATCCGCTTATAACCAAGCCAAATTTCAATCAAACTGCAATTCCAATCTCAATTCAAATTTCTTGCTCGACCATCTATTTCTATCCCAGATAATCTCTAATTCAGTCCAATTCTACTTGATACCATTTTATTTCAATTCAACTCAATTTCCACTGAACTGGCTTCAATTCAATTTCAAATTTGCTTTCACAAATTTCTACTTAATTTGTGTTTATTTCAAACAATCTTACCTGGGAGTTTCAAATAGCTTTGCCTTTTCCAAAAATCAAATATCCCTTTGGAATATCAAAACAACTTGGTTTCTCAAAACAATTCAAAAACAAAATCTTTGGTAGTAATCTGTCACTTACAAACTCGAAAATGAACACCGATGATGTCCGGATCAACATCGGAATTTATTTTCCAGCTATCGAAGTGAGTTCAATACTATGTCACTTTCAAAACCATTTCTAAACACTTTCATTGTGAAATTCATTTCAAAATATCCCTTTTTAATGCTTGTAACAAATTTAAAATCTACCAGGATTTTAAAATTCACATATATTCAATTTAATTCCATTTACAACGCTTATTCAAATTTTAGCAATTTTAATTCCAATTCTGAACTTAAATTCAGATTTAATTCATCTGATTTCATATATTTCACTAATATGAATTTTGATTTGTTATTTACATAACTATTTCACATTTTATAATCTTATCTGATTATAATCACAACCAACACATCCAATATACCATGATAACTTCAAATATATATTTCTTTATATCAAAATATATTTTGGGTAAAATTCTTTTATTTACCCTCTTTTCAAAACATATCGTGTCGACCCATCGTATTCAAGTGTTTATAAACTCCTATCGATACAGTGGATCAAACTGATCGACTAGAACTCATAAACAACTCAACCAATAAATCTCCACAATATAAAACCATTTTTATATCAAATAAAAAATACGTTCACTCGTATATATATATACTCAAACTCAGTCTAGGGCATTACTAACCCCATCTCTACTGAGTCACGCCATAGAGCCAAGGTAAATCACTAAACCTTCAGCTCTGATACCAACTGTAATGACCCGGGAAAAAGCGACCTTGGTTATCCGATATATAACACCTATCGAACAATCAAAAGTCGAAATTACCGGATAGTCCAAGAAAGAAATTAGAGGGTGAGGATAGATAAGATAGAAAATTAGAACAGAAGAAGAAGAAGAACACAACAACATCAGAGTAACACGAATCTCACAGCGGAACGAATAAAATATAATAGACAACATATCTTGAAATCAAAGTAGTATATGTATATCATACCATTATCAAAGTACAACACTTTCATCACAGCGGAATAATCAATAGCTAGAAAAATCTTGAAGCCTCCTGCTCCAAGCTCTTCAAGCATACCTGTAAATCCTGACTACTTGACTGCCCGTACAAATTTGGGCACCCAAGAGTTTAGGGAAAACAAAACAAAATAAACTCTGGGTCAGTCATGGGACTGGTGTGAGTAAACTCAAATCATTTGGTTTAACTTTCAAAATCCTTTCGAAAGAAAATATAATCGTAAGACCAATCCACACATAAACACGGACGGTTTTTACCTTACGATAACCCAAAACACTTTGGAAATCATATATTATCTGATATTATAATAATGTCTAATCACAAGTAATTAAAATATAGTAGAACGCTTGCATCTCACGCTCTACACATATAGTATACAAATCAAACTCGCGGGCACTTATTGGAAATTGGATTCCGACTTTGACAAGGTATGGGACCACCTGCCGATAGTGTATCTCTAGAGGCGAATACACTGGGTTCAACAAGAACATCTTGCAACCCGGCCCTCACATGACCGACCACTCATTTCGCTTGAGTGTATCGAATGTATATCACCAACGGTTGGGATCAGCAACCGTCTCCCGAATGGGGCAGCATCGATAGATTTAAGAAACAATTGGAATTTCTCTAGATAGGTGATTATACATCCTAATGGGTGCGACCCACATAGCCATGCTGCCTGCCCGATTTTTGTCATTTCCCGGTTGATGAGGCTAGAGGCCACGCTTATCTCTGACAGATCATTCACTTTGAATGCCACATCGTCATACTCGCCAAATCACAAATTGATTTCCCCAAAAACACCACGGGTATAAAGCTAAGAGAAACGAATTCCTCCGCCACCAAATGTAAGTACGTTTGAAGAGATCAACTTACGCGATCTATTGAATATACTCTGTCAGACATTCTTCCATACACGTTTGTCCTGGGACTGGACAAATCGAAGGCACTATTCTGTAAACAGGATAGCCCTTGCACTTCACTCCGTCTTCAATATATTCAGCATACTTGATTCGCAACGCTTGTGCCAATACGGAGTGGTTTTCTGGATAATAATCCAACCGGTCTCTCCATATTAACAACGTAAAATGGTCAAAAACTTTGATAGTCGGTGATTTAACTATCAAATGAAAACATGTCTGTGTGCAAACAACGATATTATTTTCAAATGGAAATTCTATCGATCAATCATCATTAATTCTTAAATTAAATTATCATAAATTTATTCTTTTCCTTATTCATGTTTCTCTATGTTTCTTATTTACTATATTTAGAAAATATACGTTATTAACAATGGAAAACATTTACACTTCTTGTTTTCTATATTAGAAAATATCCTGATCTTATTTGGAAAACATTTCCAAAATTCCTTCATTGGGTTTAAACAGATGTTTGAATAAACATCGCTATGTCAACACAGACCATTATGCTCATTAACTAAATTCACTTAACCACTTTTCACTATCGAACTTATCCACTTCTTAGTTAAAACTGAAGTCAATCAAGTTGGGATATAATTACCTCTCAGACCTTAACTGAACAACATTTCTAACTTCGAAATAAACAAAGTTCAAACTTTAACTCTTAAAACCACTTACTTACGTAACTCTCGGATTCTATTTACGAATCCACTTCCTTTGCGGAAGTCATTTGATTATAACAATGGTGTTATAATTCCTGCATCCGAAATATAATAACTTTAATATGACTTTTTCTTTTTAGCTCAAATAAATACACGAACAACTAATTTATCAACTCCTATTCGGTTAACTATAATCTATAACCCTTATTCTATTAACTCTTACTGGATTAACTCTTATTTGGATAACTCGGTTTGATTAACTCATCTTGATTTACTCAACTCGACCAACTTACTTGATCAGCTCAACTTGACTAACTTAACTTAATTAACTCGACTTATTTAACTCAATTTATTTAACTTAATTTGACTATCTATTATCGAATAACTAATATTTGATTAACTTATATTCGACTAACTATGTCTGTTTTTAACTCCATTTTGAATAGCTAATATTTGATTTAACTTCATTCGCTTGACTCTAGATCGCAGCGATCACAATGGTTACGCCTGATTCCCTCAGGAAACATCCGACCACCTTAGGCTATCTGCAGCCCTGCGAATTTCGCTAGCAGTCGTGCTAAATGGCAATTTATACTGAATAACTACTTCTGTTTAACTCTATCTCGAATAACTAAGTTCGATCAACTCTAATTGAATAACTAATATTCAATTTAACCCTTATTCGGTTACTATATTCGAATAACTCTAGTCCGATTTGATTCAAACCGCTTAACTCTAACTGATTTACTCTACTGGTTAATTCTAACTAACTAACTCTAACTGTTTGACTCTAACAGCTTAACTCCAACGGTTTAATTCTAATAGATTAACTCCAACGGTTAGACTCTAATAGTTTAACTCTAACAGTTTAACTCTAATGGTTTAACTCTAACTGTTTAACTTTAACAGTTTAACTCTAACTGACTAACTTTTCTGATTAACTCCAATGGTTTAACTCTAACTGTTTAACTCTGACAGTTTAACTTTGGTTGATTAACTCTTTTGAATTAACCCCTTTGAATTTTCTCTTTTGAATAATTCCATTTGAATAAATCCTTTTGTATAACTCTTTTTGAATAACTCTTTTGAATAACACTTTTTGAATAACTCTTTTGAATAATACTTTTTTCTATTTGTTTACTTAACAAATAACTATTCCCTTTTTACTTCTATTTATTTAACAAATAATTATTACTTTTAGCTTTTCCATTTATTCTCTACATAAATATCTCTTTTAACTTTCCTTTATTCCCTAAATGAATATTCGCTTTTCAATTCCATTTGTAATCGTTTTACAAATGATTCCCTTTTGATTTCTATTTGTAAAGGTTTCACAAATAGCTACTTTTTCCCTATTCTATTTGATTTGCAAATATTTTCCTTTACATTTGTTTTACAAATGTATTTCCTCTATGTTTGTTTTTCTTTTCACACCTTCTCCTTTATATTTGATTTCACAAATATTTTTCTTTACTCGATTTCTTTGATTCTATAATTATTTTCCTCTATGAAATTCTTTTCCTTTTATATATAAAATCTATTGATTTTATATAAATAATTTATTTTCAAAATATACTTTGAAAATTCCTTTTCACTTCCCGTTATCATTTATGGTATAAAAATACCAAATCAAAAGGTTTGATCATCATCCAAACACACGGGTTCAACGACAGATGTTATAACACATCATATAACAGAATATATGAAAAACGGTAAATAAATGTTGAGGAATCCAGTTGGATCCCTCCGACCTGTTTCCCTGCATCCACAGATGTTACAAAATATAATTCACATCAATTTCATTTCAATATGAGGTATTCTGATAAACAAAATCAACATCGGTTAACGATATATATAACTATATCGGTATTTTCAACCAGCTGACTAGCAGTTTAACCAAACAATCAACACTCAGCAATTCAATCAATATTTATCAATTCTAAAAATACTTTATAAAAATATAAAGTGTTCAGAGTTAGTGAGATTTACTCACCTTGGACGGTTTATCGTTGAATAACGATAATCGGTCATTGATTTGGTTCAGACGTTAAATTTCACCATAAATCCAAACGAGCTCCAATCCACTTGCGGTCTGTTCCATTGCGTAGTGCTCGTCCATACGATCCCAACGGATCCTGTTTCGTTAAATTTCGTTAATGTATGCAAAAGTTATGCTATTTACAATATTTACCTAATTTAAATGAATATATATTTAATTAAATTAATTAAATTATTTTTATCTTAATTAATTTCTAATTGCGTTATTAGCCAAATTACCTTCGCTGCCCTTCTAAAAAATCCTACTTTCTCATCTCTAGCTATATCCAAATTTTTTTAAAATTGAAAAAACCATTTTAATATTAATTAAATTTAATTTTCAAATAAAATATTTAAAAATATTCATTTAATTATAACTTAAAAATTTTACCCCGGATCAAAAATCTGCTTCCACTCATTTTAAAGTATTTTTCGATAAGAATCCAACGGTCCTTTTATTTTTTCTTTTCCACATACGGATGCCATTTTTGACGTAACTTGGTTGGTTATCTAATTTCATCATTTCGGATTTAATGAATCTGATTTCATCGAAATCTGAGTTCGTTAGCAACTACTTCCTTTGTAAACGTACTATTTTTAATTAAAAATTTATCCTTTTATACTGCCAGTTCACATTATATTGCAGATCCACTAAATTTCTACCATTTCGGAATAACATAAAATATTCAAAATTATTGAAATTAAACCATTTAAACTTCCAAAACAATAAAAAAACATTTTTAAATAATAACTAAATGGTCAAAAAATCTGGGCCGTTACACTACTCCAGAACAAATTATGAGGCATGCACAATAAAATTGTAGTCCATAATCGACCTCTCTTATAAATTGCCTTCAACTATATTCCTACTTTATTGGACAATGGGCGAACTTCATGTTCCATTCGCCCACTTATATGATACTCCAAAATCACTTCCATTAACAATGGAATCTTCACGGAAAACAGATCAATATATATAATCGATATAAACTTCCATATACAACCGATAATATAAATGGAATAACGACAAAGCCTTTTAAATTCCATATATAGTAACAGTCTTCCTCCATAGAAGTTCACTTCGATTATTACCAAATCGAATTCCATTCCATTCCAAATTATTTTATTAAATTGGAAAACTTCACTTTGGAAAATTTCCCTAAATCTTAATTAAAAAATTTATAAATTCCAAATTACATTTCACTGTAAATCGGGTTAAAGACCGAATGTCATTAAAAACACAGTTCACAATAAACCCAATTCACATTCCATTTTATCCCAATTACTAAATATAACTGGAAGCACCAATAATCTTATTTAAAAGATTTATTCTTTTCACACGGGGTTTAAGAACAGTGTTAATGAAGACACCATCCACGACAAACCCGAAATCCAATTCATTTATTCAATTCCAACTAAATATTAATTAATTGGAAAATTTCACTAAATCTTAATTAAAAGATTTGCTCTTTTCTCAACTGGGTTTAAGAACAGTGTTATTTAAGACACCGTTCACGACAAACCCAAAATCCAATTTTTTATTCAATTCCAATTAAATATTAATTAATTGGAAAATTTCACTAAATCTTAATTAAAAGATTTATTCTTTTCTCAACTGGGTTTAAGAACAGTGTTATTTAAGACACCGTTCATGACAAACCCCAAATCCAATTTGATATTAAATACAAGGCTCTAAATAGAAAATATATCGGCTTATATTCAATATCAAATTCTGCAACCAACAAATATCATATTGGAAACAACGATATATATATATCTTCCAAATTCCAAAACAATATCCGTATAATCACGAAATCCAATATCGAAATATTCCGAAGTTAATTTCAATTCAAATCCATTCCAATTCATATACTGGAAATTCTGGTTATTTATTAAACCATTTCAAATTCAGTCTATTTATTTAAAAATATTGGATTATAATTCTAATTCATAACTAGTTCATTTTGATAAAAATATATTTTTATCTTTACAAACGTGGAATTTTTCATCCAAATTCTTTCCTAATCAGTTATTATGATTTTACATAAATTATCAATATTTTTAATAATTTTTTCAAGGCCCGTACAGTCGATTTCCATAAACGGTCATCGAACTGCACTTACAACGACCTTTTCCAAATTTGATTTGGACATAATTCCAAATCCGACCGTTAGATTTCAAATTTCTTGTATTCGTTATAAATCTCTTTTCGATACGAACCCAAGAGTCCGGTTTTAGGAGAATCCGATGGTCGGATCTCCCACAATGTCAATTCGAAGTCAATGGTCGAAATTCGCGAACTGCCGCGGCGCTCCGCTTTCTATTCAGACCATTAAATTTATATAATATATATATTATATATATTTTGTCGATTTCTATTTAAAACATGTTTTATAAATTTGTTTTAAAACGATTCTAACTTCATTTTCATTTTTAAATAAAAACTGAATTTTTCCTTATCATTATAATATATAAATGATAATATTTTCAAAATATCAGATTTTGAAATCATTTCCTTTTCGATATTCATTATAAAAATGAATAAAATCGATATAAATATCATTCACGTCTAGATGGCGTTAATTTAATCAACACGGCTTTATATATTTAAATATTTTCATGTCCATCCCCAATCGGACATCAAAAACATATTTTGATCCACTACTGAATATTATTTTAAAATATTCATTACTCGTCATTTTAAAATATTCTTTAATTTAAAATATTTGTTCTTTCCGAATTGGAATCAGACACAATCAATTACCATATAATTGTATTTATATGGATTTCATACACACGTGTACACAACAATAATCAAACACAGTCAACCATTATCCAGAGTGCATTAGACAACTGCATAAGCGTTAATTATAAATAATTAACACTTACAACAGTCTGTCAACCCTTCGATTGACATGCAACTAAATATTGGGATTAGTGTATGTCCAATATCATCCCAATACCCGTGTGGGGTTTTCAAATAACAAGCACTGATTATTATTTGTGCAGTTGGGCGATGTGTAAAATATATCGTCCCAATCCATATCAGTTAAATGTGTGTACATAAACAAATCGTATGATTTGTAAATGAATATTTATTTTATTCATATACAGGTTAAAAATTATATTTTTAACTATAAAATATTTATTTCAACTCATTAATATTTTATACAGTTCATTTATACAATAAAAATAATATTTTTATTGTTCTAACATTTTTAGAAAATTTTGGCAGCATAACGACGCGATAATAGAACTGGAATAAGGTATAGCCTTATCTCTCGCCTAATAATGGCTCGCGCCATACACATAGCAATTCTAATCTATTCATTTCACTTCCCAAACCAAATTCAAACAAACAAACCAATCAACCAAACAAACATGGTTTCAAACAAAGGTGTCGGGTGCTACTAAGCACCGTCTGCGTCCTAGTATATATATTTAACCAGAAAATAAAGTGAGAAGTTCTCACCTTTGGGATCCACTCCTCCAGTTTTATTTCTGAATTTCTGAACAGTTTGGATTTTCCCGTAATGTCAACGCAATCCTTTTTCATGCTGTTCATAGTAAAAATCACATTTTTAATATGATGTTTATACATAAAAAATCATATTATTAATCAATGATATTTATATTTAAAAATCACATTTGTATCTCGCTACAATATATATAAAAATCACATTTTTATACTG
Source organism: Allium sativum (assembly GCA_030737875.1). Taxonomy (NCBI): domain Eukaryota; kingdom Viridiplantae; phylum Streptophyta; class Magnoliopsida; order Asparagales; family Amaryllidaceae; genus Allium; species Allium sativum. The sequence continues at coordinate 857,992,801 of CM060915.1, read as the reverse complement.
TTAAAAATTATATCTTTATATTGCTTCTATATATAAAAAGATCATATTTTTAATTACTACCTATATAAAAATCATATTTTTAAACCGCTACTTCATATACAAAAAGTATATTTTTATATCACTATTCAAATAATAAAAATCGAATCTTTTAACATATAAAAATCTAATCTTTGTTTTAAAAAAAAATCATATCTTTGTTTTTTTTTAAAATCATATCTTTTCCTTTTTAAAAATCGTATCTTTTCGTGATTAAGAATCTAATTTTTTCGCAATTAAAAATCTAATCTTTTTATAAATAAAAATCATAATTTTTTATATCCCTATCATAGATAAAAACTATAACTTTTATCTCGCTTTCCTACATATAAAAATCATATTTTTAGCTCGCTTTCATTTATATATATATAAGTCATATTTTTATATCAAAATAGTTTATACAAAAATCATTTCCAAAACAATGATTTTCGATATATAAAAAAAACTGATTTTAGACCATGAATTCTAATTTAAATTGATTAAACTAAATAAATAATTAAAAAAAACTCACCTTGATTGTAAAAAATCGATTTTGGATGAAGGGGGACCCAATGGTTGGAGATGGCGGCGGGGTAGGGCGGCGTGAGGTGCAGCTGGTGGTGGCAAAGGTGTGGCGGTGGTATGGTGGGTCCAACGGGGCGGCAGCGCGGGTTTCTAGGGTCTGGAGAAAGTGGAGGGAGGCGTGAGGAGAGAGAGGGGGAAGCAGAGAGGTCTTCGACGGTGGCGAGGGAGCACCTCCGGTGGGGGCGGCTTGGGCTAGGGGTCAGCGACGCAATCGATTTCCTTTTTTTATTTCTCTAAAACCGACGGGGAGATAATGAAGGAGAGGGAAAGGGGGTTGACCCCGTTTATTAATATATATTTTATTAAATTTATTTCCCAAATTTTTTTTTCTTTCGAACTCCAAATCGGACCCAACGACTGCCGCCCTTAGCTAACTACCCCCATTACAGACACAATGGGATATGTTTCGTAACCCAATTCGGCTGTTACGATCAATTTCCGCTAAATTTAAAATATAATGCATTATATTTTGAATTCAAACACACATTTTAATTTATCGGAGCCACATACGGACTCCAAAAATTCCAGAAAAATAAATCTGGTTATGTTTAGACGATACGGTCCTAACAAAACTAATTTCATCGAATTTGGAGACCATTTGAAAAACGATCATTTTCCAGTCGATTAAATCCAAACTGAAATTGCCAAATATGTTTAAATCCATCATGCTCACATATTGATTCCAAAAATTATGAAAATTGGAATCTAGCAATAATTTGACATTCTGGATCCAACAAAATTGGCTTCGTCGAAAACGGAGGTCGTTTGCAAAATCGCTATTTTTAAGGGCTATATATTATATAAATTCCATAGCGACTATTTTAAATTTTCAACTGGACATAACTTTTTATTCACGTTATGAAATCTGGATTTTCCACATCCGTTGGAAAGATAGTTTCAAATAGATTCAAATATTTCTGATTTTACTAAAACTCGGTTTATTTTGAATCCAGCACATTAAATTGAAATTTGAAATCGAAATTTCAAACTACCGCGCCATTTCCAATTCCTTTTATAATTAAAATAAATATTTATATTCTAACTTCGATTTAAATAAATTCATACGTTCTAATTCTATTCAAAATAAATTTCTAGTCGTTATTATTTAAAATAAATCATTTTAAATATTCAAAATTCATTAAAATAGCCAAAATAAAATTTTCAAATTGGTTCTTATTTTCCGGGTTGTTACAGTTTTGTGGTTAAACCGCGGGTCTGTGCTCACAAAGTTATTTCATTTTCAGAGCCGTGACACACTAGAAAAGCGTTTGAAATGTTGTGCAATCGTAACGCCTCCAAGGTGTTACAAATTCCAGAAATATTGCAGATTTAATCTTCTTCTTCTTCTCTTCGTTTTAACTATTCTATTATATAGATCCTTAAAATCTAAAGTACAGCAATCATCTTCCTCCAATAGTCTCAAACCACAAATTCCCCAACATCTTTTGGTCTTAAACCCAGCTTGAGGACCCATTTGAATCTGTTTTGGACTACATTTTTGTTCCATGAACGGTGAACCTGAAGTGCACTTGTTTACACTCTTTTAGTTTGAGTTTTGAGCCGAATGTCTGTAAGTGTTTGTACGCCTGCTTACATTGTTATAACTGAGCAACGATCTTATAATATCAGCACATAAAAGTATTAAACTGATCTCATTAGATGTGAATGTTCGAGTGTAGCAAATGTAAATTTAAATAAAGTATGCACTTGGTGATGCGGTGCCACAGACTCATGGAACTCGAGCTATAAAGTTTAACAGTAGATAGGCACACCGTCAAAAAGTGCAGCGGCAACAGCGTCCAGTTATAGTGCTCCAACTTCTATAGTCAGGTGATTTGTTGCCTAAGCTGAAAACGCAAACCATTTCGATAGACTATCAGCTCCTTCAAAGATAGGTAAACAAGAATAGACGCTGTATAAAAGCAGAGGTAAACAATAGCAAAGGAGCACCATAATAAGAGGCAAGTCACATTAAATGCAAAACAAACTACAAGTGGTAGCAACTAAAAATCAAAGCTATCAAAGGAGTAACTAGCAAAGTGGTAAAGAAACAGTATTAGTCCCACATCCCATCTGGTATTTTGTTATTCCCCTTTTTATGTATTATTAATTTTATAACTAAACAACGCAGGTTCTTGCTTCGTTTATGATTAAATTCAGTATGACTCGTTTCTATTTCTACAATAATAATATGGTTAAACCCAGGCCCGACCCAAGGGCAAGCCCACCAAGCCCATGTAATGGGGCAGCCCACTGGGTCGGGGAAAAAAAAGGAAACAAAGAAATTAGCCAGACAGTGAAACACGTTCAGCTTCTCTCCCAGTTCGCAAATCCAAATCGGATGATCTTCTTCCTGCCGTCGCTTCAATTTTTCAACAAAGCCTCTTCTCCTCTTAAGAAAAATAAAATTTAGGGCAAGCCACAAATCCATCAATCTTCTGCAGCAAGTTCTTCAATTGTGCTTCTTCTCTCTTACCGTCTCTGATTCTTCAAACTACATAGAAAAAAGGAGATGCCCAAATCGAGTCACAGCAAGGTCTTCAATTTCTTTCTCTTCCGCGTTGTTGCCTACTTTACATCAACAATTCAACATATAACGATAAAAAGATAATTTTTTAATTTGAAAATCTGAATCCCTAAATTTGCTATTTTTTATTTTGATGTTTTCTGGTTTTGAACCGAAAACATGTACGAATCTTGAAAAACAAGGGTTGTTTAGAATTAATTGTTTTTTGTATTTGAAAAACTAGATCAGCAGATGTAATCAAATCATGTAGAACAATAGAAAAATACTTTTTTTTTGTATTAGGAAACTTTTTTGTTTATGATGCTTCAAAAAAGATGAAAAACAAATTGTTTTGAAACAATATGTTATTGTGAACTATAGAAAGCAATCAGTAATTTTAAGTTATAAACAACAATAGAAAGATACATTTTTTATTTGGAAAATCTGAAATTTCCTTTCGATTTCATTCAGATATTTAACTAAATGATAACATTAAGTTCAACAATTTATAACTAAATGATAACATTAGTGATAATTATGCTAACTCAATAGTTGTTTCAATGTTGAAAACTTTTGTCTACGATTTAATTTTTAATATGTTCTTTTAGAAAGTTGATACGATGCCAAAGGAAGGTGAGGAAAAAAAATGGATGAGATTTAGAAAACAAAACTCCAGAGCTTATAATAGAAAGATAAAACGACGACAAGATGCAATATCTACATCATTGGTCGGTTCAATATCAAAATTATTCAATGCAAAAGTACAACAAACACTTCATCCAAGTAAAGAATTAGTTATGGAAACATTGATCATATTTCGTGTGAAAGGTTGATATTTAACTTTATGTTTTTTAAGCTTAGTAATGTGTGCTACATGATGTGGTAACATTTTGTATGTAAGTTTAATACAGATGTTGTTTTATGTGATTTTGTGCTTGTAAAAAATTTATATTTAAAAAAAAATGGCAAATGTGACGAATGATATGTCAGTGGGTAACAAAAAAATTTATTTGGGCTTGGGTAACCGATCGTTTGGACCGGCCCTGGTTAAACCCGACAGTAAAGGTGCAGTCAGGCATAGATAACTTTGACTAATATTGGTAATAGGTACATAGAAACAAGCAATGATGGTAAGTTTGAAATTAGTCAGCTTATTTTGACATGCAGGCTGAACTGTAGGCTGAAGTTTATCGGTAGTAGTTTGTTCACACTTTCTTAAGGTAAGTGAACATAACACTCAACCCCTATTGGTGAAAATTAAGAGGATCCATATGGACTCCCCTGATTTCCACCAATTGGAGCCGAATGTTATGGTGACTTACCTTAAAAAGTGTGAACAAACTTGCACTCGAAGTTTATTGAGAGAGAGCGTGAGCAAAAAAGTAGTTCACTGTCCTTTAATCTAAAAATTGCGTCGCGTTAGGAATGAGATACTATAAAAACTAACCCAAATTAGTACCGCACAGATTTTGCCTTGTGCATTACCGTAGCTGTACAACGCTATAATGAGAATTTTGCCTTTTATAAAAAGTAGGGCCAACGCGAAAGAATTTGGCTCTGTCAAGCTTATTGGAGATCAAAATAGAACTTCACCACCATGTAGTCTCTTCAATATTATGCATCCCTCCATAAGATTCCGAGGAGGTTCTTGACGCTGAAATCATGTTAGATATACCGCTGAAATCATGTTAGATATATCAGTACGTTAGACACGTTCGTTGGATCTGTGCAAAGACAACCAAAATTAAATTTATAGATTGTGAAATTTAAGCCGTATACATAATTATTGTGTTGATACAAATCAATATATGAGTTAACTTTTTGTGTACATTAAAAAATATGTACTTATATGTATAGATCTCATTGTTAAGACAGAGGAAAAAACCACTTTTAACACTGAACAGAAACATAAGAAACAGACATTGACAACCCACTCGCGATTAGCAATTTAGCATAACATGCGACATCCTACAAAGTAAAAGCTTGCAGTAAAGAGTCGAGATATGAGAAGTTCCTAGACTGACTGTACTGAAGCAAACTGTCGTAAGTTTCATTGTCTAAAATGGTACTACATACATTCATAATTATAGTTGGTTCTGAACTTTATTTTAGCATTAGCACATAAGTATACAGGTAACTCTTTTGAATAATAGCATTATAAGTACAATTATGATAATTATATCTGATACTGTTTCTGAGAATAGCATAATTATCTGAAAATCTTTATTTTTGCCATAAGCTTTCCAACGTTATCGCACATCCATTCATATTTTCCAATAGTGTTAACATAAATGTAACATGTCTGCTCATTGATATTATAAACTTTTTATAAGCTTCCAATTTGTTGGGTTCCAATTTTCCAACCACATAGGGATTTGCATTTAGGAGCGTGAATTCTCCCCACCGATCCAGCAGTCGGTGGGGATACGCTGGGTAATTTTTTTTTTTAATGAATAATATTCTTAAACGGTTTTCTGAAAACCGTTTAAGGGATAAAAGGTTTTCAGAAAACCGTTTACGGATGTTATTATACAAAGAAAATCGCTAAACGGTTTTCTTCCCCATCGCCGCTCAAAATTCTGAAATGGCAATTCTCCCCGTTTCAATCCTCCCCCCACGCTCGTCCTCACGCTGCTGGAGAGTGTCCCTCCCCAATTCTTCCCCATTTCGCTCTCTCGCGCCATTGCTGGGAATGCCCTAACCTGAATTTGCACAATACATGAAAACAGAGTAACTGGTGCAATAAACATCCAGGTACAAATATGAAGTTAAAAACCATGCTACCTATGAAGTATACAAATGAAAGATAGGCTGGATTATCTGTCTCATTCCGCATATATTATTATGTAACATTCATGGGCCTGGGTTAAAGCCCAAATATTATGTTATGCTGTAAAAACTTGTAACGTGTATAAATACACGATATTACTCTACAACATACATAATAAAAATTCTGTTCTTCAAAATCTTTTATGGTATCAGAGCATAAGAGCTTAACAGCAATTAAAAAAAAACAAATCAGAGTAGCTGCAATTCTGTTTTAAAAACAGAGATCCGTCAGATTTGATATCATCATCCAAATCCCTCCTGTCAAAAACAGAATTTCTGTTTTATCATTTAGGAGTTGCTACTCAATAACAATAGTTTGTGCCACGCCTATCATTTCAAGCTGCATCAAACTATCATATTAAGTTTGATAAAAGAAAAAATTCTGAAGTCTTGAAGTTGATCAAGAAATTCAAGAAAAGAGAATTTGCTGTAAAGAAGTGCCATACCAGAGTGCTTCATCAGAAAGAATCAACCCAAAGGGCTAACAATCATCACCTGAAGCTCTTCAGGTTGCAACATCTGCAGCCACATAATTTTTCAAGAATTACTCAATTCAAAGATTCAAGATACAGTGTTGTTTTGTCATCATCATGGTGGATGATCATAACTCCTCAACAATTCCTCCTGGAAATCAACCACCTATTACTCCTGGAAATTCATCTGCAAATCAAAACCAATCAACATCAGTGGATCAAAACATGTCCAGTGCAGAATCTCTTGTTAAAACAGGTATAAATCCACAGACTCAACTAATTACCATTCACCTCGAAGAAAACAACTACTTGCTATGGAAATTGCAAGTAGAGACAGCCATTCAAGGCTATGGTCATGAAGGATACATTCTTGGTACTATTGCTATTCCACCTAAGTTCATAACTGATGCTAATAATAGGGTAGTTAGCAATGATGATTATGTCAAATATCATAGACAGGATAGACTAATCTGTGCATGGTTATTATCATCTATAAGTGAAAAGATTTTATCCCAAGTAATTGGGTGTAAAACAGCCTATGATATTTGGACAACCATAGAAAAGTCCTTTAATACTCAATCATCAGCAAAGGCAATGTTCTATAGAAACCAATTACAGACTGCCAGGAAAGATAACCTGTCCATGAGAGAATACTTAACAAAAGTTAAAGGAATATGTGATCATCTTGAGGCAGCAGGTTAAAGAATCAGTGATTCTGAGCACATTTTATCAATTCTAAATGGACTGGGTGAGGAGTATGAAGCTGTTGTAGCAGTTATCACATCTCAAAAGGTGACTAGTTCTATGGAAGATGTACACTCCATTCTTCTTGCACATGAGGCAAGAATTGAAACAAAAAGATCACAATTAAATGAATTATCTGCTAATGTTGCTGAAATCAAAAACAAGAATCAAAACAGAGGAGATTCTTTTAATCAAAGAGGAGGCTCTTCTAATAGAGGCAGAGGAAGAGGAAGGTGGAGCAATAATAATAACAGACCTAAGTGTCAAATCTGTGGAAAAATAGGGCATACAGCTGTGAAGTGCTATTTCAGGTTTAATAACAATTATGTTGGTGGTGAAACACAAAGTAGTCAAAGAAAAACAAATCCTACAGCAAATCTGGCAAATGTTGAAACTGACAGTCAAAGCAACATGTCAAGAAACAGCCAAACAGATGACATTGGAGATGATAATTGGTATCCAGATTCAGGTGCTACTAATCATATCACAAATAATCTCAACAATCTCAATCTAGGCCAAAGGGAGTACAAAGGTATGAATTCTTTACGTATGGGTAATGGTAGCAGTGTAAATATTACACATATTGGCTTTGGCAGCATAAAAGGTAAAAAGCAACTATACCTCAATAATCTACTTATGGTTCCTCATATAAAAAAGAATTTACTCAGCGTATCACAGTTTGCTAAAGACAATAATGTGTATTTTGAATTTCATCCACATCATTGTTTAGTTAAAGATTTATTGACTAATGAAATTATTTTGCAGGGTAAAACATGCAATGGACTGTACAAATTCAATGATGTGAATACTGCAAGTAATGGTCAAGAGGAAAACAGTTGCTACCTATCAGAAATTAATGATAAAATCAGTGTATTTGATCTATGGCATATAAAGCTTGGTCATGCTAATGCAAATGTTGTCAAGAAAGTTTTAGACACAAACAAAATTTTATATAACAATATCCCTATGCCATATGTTTGCACTTTTTGTCAAATGGGCAAAAGTCACAAGTTGCCATTCACAAATTCTTTAACTAATTACACTAAACCACTTGAACTTGTTGCAGCAGACCTATGGGGTCCTGCTTCAACAAATTCAGATTATGGCTTTAACTATTATATTTCCTTTGTTGACTCTTATTCTAGATATACTTGGATATATTTTCTAAAATCCAAGTCTGAAACCAGTAAAGTTGTCATTCATTTTATTAATCAAGCTGAAAAACAAACAGGTGAAAGTTTGAAAATACTACAAACTGATGGAGGCATGGAATTTAAACCTTTAGGTGAATACTTTCAAAAGAAAGGTATAATTCATAGATTAAGTTGTCCATATACCTCTGAGCAGAATGGTTTAGTTGAAAGAAAGCATAGGCATATTGTGGATTGTGGTCTTACTTTATTAGCTCAGAGTAACTTAACTATGAAATTCTGGCCTGATGCTTTTAACACTTATGTATATCTAATAAACAGGTTGCCAACCAAAACTTTGAACAACAAAAGTCCTCTAGAATCTTTATATAATGTTAAACCTGATTATGACAGGCTCAAAGTCTTTGGTTGTCTATGCTATCCATACTTAAGGCCATACAATACTCATAAACTAAATTTTAGATCCTCAGCATGCACTTTTATAGGATATGCAAGTGACCAGAAAGGTTACAAATGTCTTGATGAAAAAGGCAAAGTCTACATTAGTAGACATGTTGTGTTTAATGAAAAGGTATTTCCTTTCAAAGATAAAGACATAGCTACTACACAAAATATATACAATCCAAAGAAGTCAATACCAGGAATACCTCTGTACTCTGACAACAGTACTGAAGAGACTGGTGATGGTAGCTCAGACTCTTCTCAACAGCATGCATCATCATCAAGCAATGAGACATCTGAGCCTTCCAATCAACCCAGCAACAATCAGCAACAACATGAACATCTACAACATGACTCAAGTTCAGAAGTTAGAAATGATCAATCAGATACTAGGAATGACAATAATGAAACTCATGAACAGAGTGAACAAATTCAGACAGGTCATCCAATGATCACTAGATCAAAAAGGGGTATTTTCAAGCCTAAAGTTTATAATGTTATCAGTAATTCAGATGAACCAGCAAATTACAATCAAGCCATTAGCAACCAGAACTGGAAACAAGCTATGGATGATGAATATCAAGCCTTGATAAAGAACAAGACCTGGACACTTGTTAAAGCCCCAGCAGATAAGAATATAATAGATAGCAAGTGGACATACAGGCTAAAAAGAAATGCTGATGGATCAATACATAAATACAAGGCAAGACTTGTCGCTAGAGGCTTCACACAACAATATGGTTTTGATTTTGAAGAGACATTTTCTCCAGTTGTTAAACCAACAACCATAAGAATAGTTCTTACCATAGCTCTACATAACAATTGGAGGATACAACAACTAGACGTAAACAATGCATTTCTGAACAGTGACTTAAAAGAGGAAGTATATATGAGTCAACCTCAGGGATATCAGAAGAATGGAGAGCTTTTTTGTAAACTAAATAAAGCAATTTATGGGCTTAAACAAGCTCCCAGAGTCTGGTTTGATAAATTGAAACTTACTTTAACAAAATTAAAGTTTCAATCTACTAAATCAGATCACTCTTTGTTTGTCAAAATTACTGATAATATAACTATTTTTGTTTTAATATATGTGGATGATTTAATCATTACAGGAAATAGTGAAACTGAAATCAGAAAGCTCATTCAGATTCTTGACAAACAGTTTTCAATCAAAGACCTGGGGGAGCTCAATTATTTCTTAGGCATTGAAGTTATTAAAACATCAAAATCAGAATTATTTTTGAGTCAAAGGAAATATATCAATGAAATTCTTGTTAGAGCAAAGATGGAAGCTGCAAATGCACTACCTACACCAATGATAACAAATCATCAATTATCTAAATACAGGGGAGAAAACATTGTCAATATTAGACAATATAGAAGTCTAGTTGGAGCATTACAATATGCTACCATTACTAGACCTGAAATAACATACTGCGTTAACAAACTTTCACAATTTATGCAGGAGCCAAAAGAAGATCATTGGAAGGCAATGAGAAGAGTGCTCAGATATCTAAAGGGAACTATGGACTATGGTTTACACTTCACACAAGGCAATCAACTCAATATTATTGGATATAGTGATGCAGACTGGGCAACTGACCCTGATGACAGAAGATCAACTTCAGGCTACTGCATTTATTTAGGAAATAACCCTATATCATGGTGTGCTAAAAAACAATCTACAGTCTCAAGATCCAGTACTGAATCTGAATTCCGAAGTATTGCTAATGCAACTGCTGAAATTATGTGGGTACAATCACTTCTAAGTGAACTCAAAGTTACAATTTCAAAGCAGCCAGTACTATGGTGTGACAATCTAAGTGCAGTATCATTATCATCTAATCCTATACTGCATTCAAGAACCAAGCACATGGAAATTGATCTATATTTTGTTCGAGAACAAGTAATCAAGGGAAAACTTCAAATAAATCATGTTCCAGCAAATTATCAGATAGCAGATATTCTTACAAAGCCATTATCAAACAAAAACTTTGCCAGATTGAGATCTGAACTTAAAGTAATAGAAAGATCAAACCTTGGAGAGAAAGCAAAGCTTATACACTCAGATCTGAAACCTGTAATGTCTGACAAACCTATATGGAGGCCAACGCAAGCCAACAGTTCAAGTATTGAAGACGTAAAGCCTGCAAAGCAAATCAGCATCTCACATCCAGAAATCGAGAGCATTCAAGGCAAAGACCACTTAAACGAAGCAAGTATAAGCTCTCATAGGCTGAATCCTCGCCATCGCCTGCAAATACTTTGAGATCGAGGCTGATTCAGACTAGTTTCTGAGGAAATTTATCAAATTTCATCTGCTTAAGATGTGGCGGCGGACATTAGAAACCCTAGCTTTCATTTGCGGGGAGATACGAAGTATACAAATGAAAGATAGGCTGGATTATCTGTCTCATTCCGCATATATTATTATGTAACATTCATGGGCCCGGGTTAAAGCCCAAATATTATGTTATGCTGTAAAAACTTGTAACGTGTATAAATACACGATATTACTCTACAACAAACATAATAAAAATTCTGTTCTTCAAAATCTTTTACTACCTATCAGTGTTCATTCTTCAATAATGAGCTTACTTTCAATATGCCTTTAAGTATGAGGTGAACAGGATCATATGCTGTTGTATTTGAGGTTGAAGCATAGATGCTTGCAAGCTCGAGCTCTTTCAACCAATGAACATTGACTCCTAAGCAATTTTGGAACATTTTTTACAGGAAACTTCATTAATTTGAAATAACTAAAATATGAGCAAGAATTCATAATTCCTTTAACAGTTATTTATTTCATTTTTTTGTTCGCATGGACACTGGAAGAAATAGTGTAATAAAATAAACATCTTCGTCTTTAGTTTTAGCTATGTATCTTCAACTATTTATGTGGATCACACTCTTTTTTTTTTTTTTGTAAATATATCATTAAAACTTATCTTGTTACGGTTAACTTTCAAATTTACACTGCTTGTACTTGTAAATATATCATCAAAATTTTGGTAGATCAAAATGAAATGTATAAACACATCACAAAATTAGATATATAAATACCTACAAATACACACACACACACAGCGTTAAAAGTTCATAACTGTAAATATGATTCAGTGTTTACGAATAATCAAATCAAGCTTACATATCTTATTGGTGTTAATACACCACACAAACAAAATTAACAGGTTAAGAAAATATTAAACAATTATATGTGCATATGTTTACATATCATATTGGCGTTAATTAACCATTTGAACCTGAAATAATATAAAACTGGTCAGGTGTAATAAAAATTGATATAAAACTTGAAAAATAAATACGAGGTTCAACAAATAAGCAGTAAGAGACCGAGTCTAACATCAGGTCTCACATTTACGTTTATTTCACTAATATGTTAGGCACTTGCTTAAAAGAAAAACTTACTACTTATCATGGCTAGATAATCTTTAGCCAATCGTAAAACTCTTTTAAAGTTGGTCATAAATCATAAACTGGTTGGTTCGAAGATAATAATCTCTGATCTTATATGATGATAACATGATTTCCAAAAAATACAGAATAAGGCATTACTGTCATATTCATACCTGTCGAGAAAATTAGGGTGTCAAATACCTCGTCAAATTTAGATAAAAAGGTGGAAAAATTTGTAGGAACAAAAGACTGATTTGTGCTTTGGAAGCAAAGAAACAATATATTTTGTCATCCTTATTACACTAATGGATATTATTTAGAGAGAACGGTTAGCTAATAAATTACAGGTTCCAATAAATATAATTACAGATGAATTACTCGGTTCCAATGTCGAAATGAATAAACCTTGTGCTTTTTACTAGCTAACGACATTTGAGTTCTAAATCTAAAGCATGTGATAAAATTAAATAATTGTAAATCTTTGAAGGGAAGGAGACAAAAGGTAACCATGTAATCAATAAATTCCATGTAACCAATAAATTGAGACAGTGTGTTATGAATCACACCAAATGAAATGAATTCCCATGTTACAACCAATAATTTCATAAATTAAAAATACAGAAATGCTATGATCACTCACCATCACGCGAGTGATCTCATACTCGCTCACTTTGATTGGGCAGTCACACTTTTGCACGATTTTTTTATTTTTAAGTTGAATTACAGCGGGTCCCACACCTGGTTACTAACCAAACATTACGTGAGTATCAGATCACCCGCCTGATGCGCGAGTGATCTTAGCAATTCTCTTAAAAATAATACAATCTGCAAACTTAACAAATATGATGTTCTTCATACTGAGGGATTTAGCTATGTGCATAATCATGCAGCAAAATAAATTGGTTTCCGTTGAATTTCTTTGAAATAACACAACTTCACATCCTTTGATATAGCTTTCAAGCAAACTGCACAATGCTAATATGTGGTTATGAGCTCCTCATGTATCACATGTATATGAATAATCAATATGCAGTCTAAAATTGGTTTATACAAAAAAAAAATGTAGCATAGGACTAAATCTAATGTAGATTATAATTATATATTTATCAAATATACACTAAAAAAACTACACCATAGTAGATGTTATGATATCAAATATGCTTTGACGTAGATTATAAATATTGTCAAGTATACAATTAGAAAAACTATGTCATTCAAATGCAAGCCACACCTAACATTAAACTTATTATAAATATTAACATTGAAACATCTGATAAAAGATTCCAATCAGGTTGTCATATTTACACACCACTGGATCATATTTTTTTTTAATCTTCCCTTGTTAGGTGTATGGAACGGAACAATCTGTTCAAGGCAATGTAATGCAAGATCATATAGTATCGATATGGTTAATAAGATTAATATTAAATCTTAATCATCTTAATCTTTTTACTGCTGGAGGGAAAAAAAGTAAAAAGAAAATTTTGACTTTCTGAAGCTACCTAGGAGACGATGAAACAAAGCTATCATAGTTTAGAGATGCAATAAATTTTTGAATTTTAAATTCGGATAACATGCAATGATATGCGCACACGCATACTTGCAATAGCACGGTCAGCCAACTAAATTAAATGTTATTACATCTGCCCAATGTCAAGTCCAACAAACCCAAAAATTTAATCAAAATTGAACATATGTCAGATAAATGGTTTAATAAACGCTTAACTATAATATAAGATTTAAATATGAGCCATGAAACTTGGATCATACGAAAGTAGAGATAACGGGTAAAGCGTGTGAACTACTAAAACTTAGAGCATATAGAAATAACTCAACTTAAAATGAGTGGATTGTAATATTAAAAATTAAAAGTTGAATTTAAATTGTAAAATGGCAATAGTTGACTTGTTATAAGCAATCGATGTCTTTTTTAGTCGATATCATTTTTGCTCATTTTGGGATAATATGGAGGAGAGAAGATGGGAAGTAGAAACCAAGCAGTGTATCTATTGCTTATTTAACGCTGTCAGTTTTTCATTTAATTATGTTATGTCCAATTTTAGCAGCCAAAACAGCAAATGGAACATCAATATAAAATGTAAAAGTACATCCTCGAATCCTTATTTTCTTTTATAAGAGCATTCCCAGCCGCTCTACCCATTTGGAGCGTGGATTGCATTGTTTGAACATTGATTCCCCCCACCCATCCAGCAGTCGGTGGGGGGACGCTGGGTTCTTTTTTTTTTTTTTTCAAATATAACCGTAAACGGTTTTCTGAAAACCGTTTATGGGTTAAACGGTTTTCTGAAAACCGTTTATGGGTTAAACGGTTTTCAGAAAACCGTTTAACCCACAAAGGGTTTTCAGAAAACCGTTTGCAATTTTTTTTTTTAATTTCTATGATCTGGTCGAACGGCCAAAACGTAGTTAACGGATATAAAATTGAATATGTAGTAAATTAAAATTAAAATATAATATATATATATATACAGCCGTTTTCGAAAAATTTAGAATACAATATGGCTAAATAAAGTTTGTGTCGAATATTGAAATAAAGTTTAAATAAATAACCGTTGGTCCACAGTAAAATACATTTCAAATTTAGAGCCGTTGCAGGATATTATAATTCTGTTTGAATTTATAGCCGTTATCGAATATGCTTTAATACATTATTCTTTATATAGCCGTTGCAATTACGGGTTGAAGAAGCTATAAAACCACTTCAGTTGTGCACATTTAAGCTTCACAACACCAAAAATGTCTCATAATGTCCACAACGACGATTCTGTTTACGAATCAGATGCGCAAATCGAGGAATCAATAAACTCTAGCGACACTAATCTGGATGATACTGATTCTGATTCCGATGAAGGCGATGAAATGTGGAAGCATACAAAATTTCTGCAGTTTTCTTCAGATAGCTCGACCGATGGCGATAATTTACTGGTTATGATGCAAGCTGTTGCCGTGCAACAATTAAAGATTAACCAACATTTCTTAGCTGAAAGTTCATCTCGGGGTAATCGAGGAGGCAGCACGTACGGTCGTGTAGACAAACGGAAGATGCGGGATCATAAAGGAGGTACTACAAGATTACTTAGAGATTATTTCAACACCCCTTGTACGTATGGTCCTGAAGACTTCAGACGCCGTTTTCGTATGAGCAAGAATATGTTTATGCGCATTTTCAATGGAGTTGTTGAACACGATAATTATTTTGTTCAAAAACGTAATAGTGCGGGTACCTTAGGATGTTCGCCGTACCAAAAAATTATAGGCGCATTACGTGTAATAGCTTATGGAATAGCTCCAGATGCGTTTGATGAGGTTGTCCGAATGGGTGAAAGTACTATTACCTTAAGCCTTGAAAGGTTCTGTGTAGCCATAATTGAAATGTACGGTGAGGAGTATCTACGTGCTCCGACGCAAAGCGATGTCAACAAATTGAAAAGGCTAGGAGCCAAAAGAGGATTTCCCGGCATGTTAGGCAGTCTAGACTGCATGCATTGGGAATGGAAAAACTGTCCTACAGCATGTCACGGCCAGTTTATTGGACATTACCCTAAAGCAACAATGATACTCGAAGCAGTTGCTTCACATGATCTATGGTTTTGGCATGCATTTTTCGGATGTCCTGGCTCAATGAACGATATTAATGTGCTTCACCAATCACATTTGTTTAAGAGCCTTGCACATGGAAAAGCACCTGCATGTGATTTTAATATTGCAGGAAATACATACGACATGGGGTATTATTTAGCAGATGACATCTATCCTTCTTGGGGTACGCTTGTCAAAACAATCTCAGCTCCTGAAACAGAGAAAGAAAAATACTATGCTAAAAGGCAAGAGGCAGCGAGAAAAGACGTAGAACGTGCATTCGGGGTTCTCCAAGCAAGGTTTGCGATTGTAAAAAATCCTGTTAAATTATTTAAGCCACAGGTTTTGAGCAACATTATGCGTGCTTGTATTATAATGCATAACATGATCACCGAAGAAGAAAGAGGGAAATTTCCGTCTTATTTGGGATATGATCCTGATAACACCGCAACTGTTGTTGCTGATCGAAACCCAGCGACTCTTGAGGTATTTCTACGGCGACTGCGTAAAATTAGGTCTAGGGAGGTCCTAGTAAACTGCAGGACGACCTGGTTGAGCATTTATGGCATACGAAAGGTACTGCTTAGATATAGTCTAGGAGGTTGTTGAACTATTGTAACGTTGTAGTACTCAATTATTGTATTGTTTTATGTACTTTAAATATATTGCCTTTCTATTTAATAGTGTGGCTAATACGCAAAATGCACGTTTGATTTAATATAACTCTTTATTTTCACACTTCAGAAGTGGACGACCCAAACTGTATATAACTCCTTGACTCCTTAAATGCATTAACTCTTTATTTTCACACTTCAGAAGTTTGAACGGTACTTGAAAAGATAGAGTGAGTCGTACGTCGACCGTTTCTCCGGAATAACGCCATCATTTTTTATCTCATCAATTGCTTTGATCTACCTCTTCTTCCATATGTAGTATGTCTGCTTCAATGTACGCCTTTATCAAAACAACGTAGTCTGAAGCAGTCCAGTTTTCGTTTGCCATTTCGAAGTGTGTGGTTAAACTACAATTCAAACGTTTAATATAGGTAGAGCAAAGTAAAAGCAAAGTAAAGTAAAGCAAAGCAAAGCAAAGTAAAGTAAAGTTTGTTTGGTTATACAACTTGACCGGGTCAGAGCAATTAAACTTACCCTGTTTTCTATAGTTGATTGGAAAACACATTGCAGAACAGTGAATGGCTTATTATAATTATCATGCCTACTTGCATCCTTTTTCTTTATAAATACGGGGTATGGGTGTTTTCCTTATACTCACAAACAAACCCACTTCTAAGCAAACAACAATGGATGATCCCAACAACAACAATTTCTCTGGGTATACCGATGATAACATTGGTAATTTTACTAATTTATTATCTCAAGCCGACAACCCCTCAATGATTCCATCCCCGTTCCTAACTCCAGAACAAAGTCAATATCTCCACCAAATGAACCTCACCCAGCAGTACGGTACCATGTATGGCCAACTTCATAATCAAAACGTACACCAACAGATGGTTTCTCCGACCCAGGTACCTGAGAAAGCCAAGGCCAAACGGTCTTACACCAAGCGAAAAACAAAAGAAACTCCCGTTCAAAGTAGCATGGAAAAAACTGTAGCTACCGGTAAAATATGGAAAGCAGCTGACTATAAAGTGCTAGCTAATGCATGGGTAAACGCGTCTGTTGTTGCTGAAGGCCGTTCTGGTGGTAAGTTTTTCTACCAGAGGGTTAACGATTTATACAACGGAGATCCTGAATGCGTGACACGAAGATCAATTGAGAGCACGAAGACTGCATGGTATAATTTGAATACTATGTGTACCAAATACAAAGGGATAAAAGCATTAAGGGGGGATTCGCTTAGAAGCGGTCAAACATTCAGAGATTTAAAGGACGATTACGATACCATATATCGTAACACCTGTAAAACTGAATTCATTGCTCATGCAGCATTGGAAATTCTTTCTTTTTGTCCACGTTGGGCCAATCTATGTGACATGGATGATGTATATCTTGTGGACACAAAAGAATCTAACTTAAGAAATGTAGCTTCTAGACTTTCGATGGATTCATCCCCGGGAAATACAAGTGAACCTCCTTTAGCTACAGACGATGATGGGAATAACAGTACACCTGTGACTCCAAATTCGGGAATGATGTATGGTGGGGTTGAAACAAGGCCAGAAGGAATAAAATCAAGCAAAAGAGCACTGCTGAGAAATAAGGAAACAAAAGATTTGGCATCGTCTAGTGATAAACTAACTTCGTTGTTAAGTGATATATCTCTCGCATCCGTCTCCACCAACGAAGACCGTGAAAAGCGTAAAGATAAGAAGCTGCAGATCATGGAGATGCAACTGCAGCAAGATGCCGCTAGGACTACAGCTCTCATAGAAAGAACTGCTTACAAAGAAAAACGTGAAAGACGTTTGAAGGAAAAGGAAGATGATGCGTTTCTATTAAGGAATATATCTCATTTGACCGGACAGACTCTTCAGTATGCTATAGCAAAAAAAGACCGTATATTGAGGGCTCAACAGAAACGATATCAGGGAGAAGAAGGAAGTACCGAGATGTAGACACAGTCTATGTTGCAAAAATCGAGTGTGTTGTATCCTAGCTTTAGTTTTCTAAGTTGGCTTTAATTCTGTTATTTCTATGTTGCTATTTCTAGCTTGTTGTATCCTAGTTTTAGTTTTCTATGTTGGGTGTATTGTTTTGTGGGTTATAAAAGAAAATTTACTAGTTTTAAGTAATTTATATTGAAATCCATGTTCTAAATTAAATTGAAAACTTATATTTACATAAATTTACAAATTAATTCACACGTATTAAATTAACACGTCGAAAATCGTATTATCTTCAAAAAAAATTCCCCGATTTTTACGGTTCTATGTTTAAAACAGAAAGGGTTTCATGAAAACCGAAAATAGCCCCTAAACGGTTTTCATAAAACCGTTAATAGCTTAAACGGTTTTATGAAAACCGTATAGGGCTTATTCGGTTTTCATGAAACCGTTTAGGTCTCGACGTTCAACTTTGTGAAATGGCGACCCTCGCCATTTCGAATGTCTCCCCACACCCGTATCCACGCTGCTGGAGAGCGTCGACAACATTCCCCCCCCCCCCAATTTCAAGCCCCCTCCCCACTGCTGGGAATGCTCTAAGATTGAATTGGCATAATGTAGATAAAAAAATATAAAATTATGAGGATTGAACAGACAAAGTCTGTATGATATAAGGTAGCAGGAAAAAACCGTACCTTGCTTCTAAATGTATACCATCATCATATCTCTATCTTCACAAACTATTGATCCACATCTTTTTCATCAATGTGCTTTTTTATCTCGGATTAGGCTCAGAGGCACCCCAGACAAAGTCTGTATGATATAAGGTAGCAGGAAAAAACCGTACCTTGCTTCTAAATGTATACCATCATCATATCTCTATCTTCACAAACTATTGATCCATGTAGTGCTTTTTTTTTATCTCGGATTAGGCTCAGAGGCACCCCCACATAAATTCAACACGGATCAGTGCCCAACTGATCTGAGCAGGGGGCAACCCCCGGGATGATGGAATTCTTGCTCGCGACTTGCTGCCTCGTATTTTGGAGGATGGTTCTGATGGCTTGGCTCAGGTGCGTGAATATGGATGATGACTTCTCTGATCCGATTATTACTGAGTTGGCTTGATTTGGATAACGATGACTGTCTATTGACAGGATTGGCATCAGTTGCTATCGATATATGAACTAAAAGCCAGATATTTTGAATTGCCAATTAACCAATCACGCACAATGTTCCAGTATACGTAACATGTGGTTATCATAGCAATCACAGTTTAAGTCTCCCTAAGCAAATTAATATTTACCATGAAAATGATTGCTTCAAATCCAAGAAAGTATAAATTAATGTAATTAGCCAAATATCTCATTCAAATAATATACATACAGCCCACCACACATATAGGCATATGCCATTACATGTACAACCACACAAATTATTTAACAATTAAAAACCCAGCTATTGAGTAAAAATCTGAGTAGCCAATTCAAAATATCTGCAGCTTCTGAGCGTCTAAGGTGGAATTTCACCTTATCAAAAGGATAGCTATATTCTAAACCATCCATGAGATGACCTAAAACCACTTAAAACACACTCATGTAGAATGTTAAAAAGAAAGTAAACTCATTAGAGAATAATAGGTTCATATGATATAATCTCCTCATCTCTTTTCAATTTATCCCTTCAATAAATTTTTGAAACCAAAATTGCAATTGCTGGATAAAACTGATCAATTGCTGAGGATAATTTCAAACAAAAAGAGAGCAGAAGTACATGAACGAAAAAGAAAATTTTTAGGCAGCATGAATTTTTAAGCAAATACATATTTCAGCAGGACATACCTTCTAGAAATAGACAGTCTGATGTGGGGCTGTCAATTTCCTACACGACCCGTGACCCGACCCGAAACCCGCACGGAAATTAGCAGGTTAACCCGACCCGTTTAGTTAACGGGTCATTTTCGGGTCAACCCGAATTTGACCCGTTTATAAACGGGTGGGTTTAGGGTTGACCCGTTAACCCGATTTTGACCCGCCAAACCCGATTATATGTTGTATCTCTTCCATAATGTTAGTCTTTTATGTATACTGGTAGTGTTAATCTTTTATGTATGCAGTAGTCAGTATGCTCGTATATGTAAGCAGTTATATTTTACTAATTTATTCTTGTATGTTGTTAGTTATATTTTACTTATAACAACTGTATCTCTTCCATACAAGTAGTCTTTAATTTATGCATTATGAGAATATATACATATGTATAGAAAATGATTTTTGAATATGGTGATTTCATGCTTTATATATATGTTGTCTATTGGTGACTTTGCAACTTGTTGTATGTTGGTGATTATATAACAGTTTGCGTGTTGGTGATTTGACTCTTTTGTTGTTTGTATTAGTAGGCAACATTAATCAATGGGTCAAATGGGTAAACCCGACCCAACACGACCCGACATGACCCATTTAGTTAAACGGGTTACGCGGGTCGGGTTGGGTCAACCCGTTTATAAACGGGTCGGGTTAGGGTTGGGAGAATATGACCCGTTTAATAAACGGGTTGACCCGACTTGTTTATAAATCAACCCGAACCCGACTTGACCCGACCCGAACCCGACCCGACACGACCCATTGACACCCCTAGTCTGATGTATTGCAAGAGTTGATCACATCTGATGTACTGCATGGTTGAGCTATAGAAGTTTTTAAACCTGTTCTCAATCATTGAAGATCTGAAGTTATCAATCATTAAAGATGTTACCACATTCATGGCATAGTTCCAATTTTTGTTCATGAAAAACACATACATAGTATAATTTGTACATTTCTGCTATGTCTGAAGACCAAGGAAAAATAATCAACAACAACAATTTACTGATTGAAAGAGCACGACACCAAAATCAAGCACACTTTTCTCCCCTCAGTTCAAAAAACAATAAAATAACATCTCTTAGCTAGATGCATGAAGTTACTGATCATATTGCTTAGGATCTACCACAAATTAAAAGTTTCTAGCAATTTAGTAAATCAAACCATAATTCAAGGATCAAAAAGACATTTTTCAGCCAAGTATTCAAGTATATCAACAGCTTTTAAAGCAAAACACTGCGTGTTTTGGTAATAGCTGACTCTAAAGCAGATATAACTATTGGATTTCCTTCATCTGCAGCACTCCTAATGCTTTGTTCAAAAAATATCAGAAATAAAATGGAGCATTTAACCAACTAAACAATGCAAAGGGAAGAAGAAGAATATAAAATGTGTGAACCTTAGCATGATTCAATTGACAACTGGAATATAATGGTACTTCGAGAAGACGTTTTCAGCCAAAGTATCAAGTTTGAGTATGAAAGGTGAAATTATTGATATGGATCCTCTGTAGATGAAAAAGAAACATCTTAACCTGAGTAAAACCACCTCAATTGTGCTTTGCTGCCTATCTCTAATCACTTGGATTATCATTCCTATCCAAGGCTGCATCAATTTATCATTCCTCTATGTATTTTTTTAATTCTTCATTATATGAGCAACTGTATCAAGGTATCTTTTTCATCAGCAGGTCGATTCTTGTTCTTCGATGGAGTATTGAAGCTTCAATCAATACCTAACCAAAACCCTTTAAAAAAAGATTCATAGTAGAATTATATTATCAATTTGTTAGTAAATAGAACAAAAACTGAATTAAACATGGATGATAAATTAGGGGAACGCGATTACTGTTGGCGGTGAGGGGAAGATGAATAACTGGCAAATGTGACGGATAGAAGAAACCAATTGAGACGATGAAGGAGAAGCCAATCTAAATTAGGTCTACAGATGCGGGGGAAGCGGAGAAGATGAGGGCGGGAAGAAATGGGAAAGCGGAGAAGTTGAGTCTGATTAAGAGATGTAATGGAGACGCGTTGTTTGGATCTTACAGATTTCGAGAGTAGGAAGAAGAGAAGTACTTACGTCCACAGGAATGTGGAGAAGAAAGAGCAGGAAACGGATTTGATTATCTCGGTAGTGGACTTCGTGGAGAAGGAAGTGGAATTGTGGTACGAAGGTATAGCTAAAAAGGACAAAAATGCCCCCATAACCCAACATAAAGATGAATGGGTGTTTTGGACATGAGCTGTTTAGAGGGTAATTTGGGTAAAGATGAAGACCATTTGGGTTTGGAGGTAGAATAACACTTAGATTAGGGTAGGGGGTCCAGATGCCGGGGCAGAGAAGGTTGCAGAAGTTGCAGAAGGCGGTGTCTAAAGAAAAATGTTCGGAGTAAATAAGGAGGCAGGAGCTGTTTTTGGTTACTGTAAATTTGGCTCTAGTGACCGCATTTTGTACGGTAGTTTTTTTCCAGTACAGCAGTTTTAAAAATTAAGGTAGCGTTTGGTTTAGATTTTTCAATTTTGAGTTTTCACGCAAACAAAAATACCGACAATGCACATATATCGTGAAAAATGACCGTTTTACAAAACGGAGTTAACACATAAAACCGAAAACAACTTTTTATTATTTTTCATATTTTAAGAAACAAGGGAATGACAATAACAAATCCGTCTGTCCACCATTCCCGCGGTCCCCTCCGTCACTCCCTTTTCCTTTGATGCATCACCACCGCTACACTTCAAATCTTCACAACTTTCATAATTAACGCCAAAAACTAAAAATGCAAAACACAAAATAAACCAAACGCTACCTAAGTTTCCAGGCCATCCTATACATACCCAATCGTTTTTTTTTTCTTCTATCGCGACTATCGATGATTTCAATTCAATATGCCGATTCAATTTCGATTGAAATTCTTTTTCAGATATCATTGTCGATTCAAATCGCAACTAATATTCACACAATTTTGATTGTCTATTCACGTTATACCATTGTCGATTCACGTAATTTTTTATTATTCGATTATCGTTTTGGGTAATCCTATTATTTGATAGATCGATTAACGTCAGATCAATCGTGGAAGATGAATTGATAATTCGATTAACGTCAGGTAATCAAGTTGATTATCAATTCTTTTCATATTATCGATTCGTTTCAGATTATCAAGTTTATTAACGTCAGGTAATTCTTTTCAGATTTACGTCAGAGTATTTTTTTGGTTAGTTGTTTTTTGGTTTGGCCGTAGGAAGATGAGTATTGCACACGATCAGAGGTACACGTAATAAACGTGTTCCTGCTATTGCTGTTAAGTGTAATGATAAATAGTTTTATCTTTTTCCTGTTTTTCTTACAGTAGTGTTGCTACTGACGTTCCAACTGTTTCGGTTGTCATCAATTTTAAGAAAAACAACTATGGAATTAGGCTTTCTCTGGATTTTGCCGTTTCTTATTTGCGAAATAAGATATGCGAAGTTTGGAATCATCTTACTCCCTTATGCTTTGATATATTTTATGTTCGGGATTCCAAGAATACTTTTGTTCAGACTGACAGTGATTTGCAAGCCATTTTATGCTTAGTATATTTCAAGAAAGAAGAGTTTTTAGTTATGTTTGTTAGGTTGAAGGAATTATCTCGTCTTATGGTTGGCAGCGATGGTATGTCTTATTATACTAGTAAGTCGCTTTGTGTTGAAGATACAATAAATAGTGAATGTGATGGAGTTGATAGCAGAGAATTTAGCTTCGACAAAGAATGTGATTTTAATGAGTTGATGAAGAAAGGTTCGAACTTAGAATTTTTACGGGGATTGGTCAAAAATTTGAGTATGCTTCTGATTTCTGTAAAGCTGTGATTGCATATTGTGCTAAAAATGAATTTAAGCCAAAGTTTTTGAAGAACTACAAAGAGAGAATAACAGTTCAATGTGCTGTTGAGGATTGCAGTTTTAATATTCATGCTTCTTGTAAGTTGAAACAGCTCGATCATTTTTTGGTTAGAAGATTTGAATTTACTCATAGTTGTGATGGTGGATTTCGATCAATTAATAGTCCTTTGATTAAAAGCGATCTTGTGAAAACTTTAATATTAGATCAAGTTCGCGATGAACCAACCAGGAAAACCAGTGATATTATTGCAAATTTCAAATTATGATATTGATTTGAGTTATTATTATGCCTATATGGGTAAAAATTTGGCTTTAAAGGAATTTTTTTATAATGAAGAACAATCATATAACGATTTAGTCTGGTATTTAAAAGCAGTTGATAGAAGTAATCCCAATAGTCACTTTGTCATGATGGTTGATGAAAATACTAATCAATTTGAAAAACTATTTATATCATTTGAAGCCTGTATTTACAGATTCAAGCATTGTCGACCAATGGTATTTCTAGATGGCGCTTTTTTAAAAGGTCGAAATGGTTGTTCAATGGCTGCAACAGCTAAAAATGTAAATCAAGGTATATGAGTTGATTTTTTCTATTTACTTAATTTATTTTCTTGTGCTTTAGGAAAATAATATTTTGCTACTTAATCTATTTTTCATTGTACATTGTGGGTGATAGATTGAAATATGAATGTTGGCCAACTTTTACCTTTACATAAATAGTAGTGATTTTTTTATAAAGATGGTGTATTATAAAATGATAAATTATTTTATCATTTTTGTTTCGTATTGGTTTAACAAGTATACTGCAATACTGTAAATTATGTTAAGTCTACAGTTGGTTGTGTATTACATAAAAATTTATAAAAGATTTTATCATTTTATGTTCTAACCCTCTTATCTTTTTTGACACTCATGAAGTTCGTTAAATTAGTGCTTTGGGATTTATGAATAATGGAGAAAAAACAAGTACTAATAAAGTAATAACAATATGTTCAGAACAAAGTATCATGCATTGTGGGGTATTCCAGCCCATATTTATCATAATTTTATGTAGGCATATTTGGCATAATTTTATGCAGGCATATTTGGCATAATTTTATGCAGGCATATTTGGCATATCTTTTTATGCAGGCCATGCTTAATTTGTAGGTGAGATTTATTGGTTTTGTTTTTTTCCCAGATTTATTGTGCAAGAATGCCTTTTGTGCAACAATATCTTTTCTTTTCAGGAAAGACATTTGGGAGATTACTCACATTTTTGGTATGCACATTAAAAGAAAAGAGGGTTAATATAACCAGATCTGGTCACATAAGGCAGTAGCTGTTTTTGGTCATTTATCATCTTCTTCAAGGTGTTTTGGTCTTCAAGATTGAGCTTTATTCTTGCTCGATTAACCACTGGCCTGAAGTGCACACATAGGGTGTTCTCTTACACCTTTTTCGTATCTTATTGTTTTTGGATTCCGGTGATTAGAAGCGAATCTTTTGTAAACATTTTGGCGTTGTTTTTCCTTTTTGGTTTATCAATAAGAGAAGAGGGTAGACTCCTTAATAGGTCTCATGGTTTTTACTCTTCACATCGAAGAGGTTTTCCACGTATAAAATCTTGTGTCTTGCTATTTTACTTTCATCGTATCTTTTTTTTATTTGAATGGTGTGTTGATTGATTGTCTTGTGTGTGATATTGTGGGTGTAGCTTGAAGTAACCCCTAATCGATCCTATCAAATTGGTATCAGAGCTTGAGGTAGGTTATTTATCACACTATGGAGTCGAGCAGTCATAGCTCAATGATTAACTTGACATCAACCAACTATTCTATTTGGAGACCTATGATGGAAGACTTGTTATATTGCAAGGATTTACATTACCCAATTGAAACCGTCACTAGTTCGAGTGGTATTATCTCTAAACCTTCTAAACCCGATAAAATAGAAGAGAATGAATGGATAAAGTTGAAAAGGAAAACTTTAGGAACCATTAGACAATGGTTGACTTTAGCATTTTTAACCATGTGTCACAAGAGACCGATCCATATGATTTGTGAAAGAAATTAGAATGTTTGTATGAGAGGAAAACCGCCCATAACAAAGCTTCATTGATTAAAAGGCTTGTTAATCTAAAGTTGAAAGGTGGAAAGTCAGTTTTTGAGCATCTTAGTGATTTCCAAGAGATTATTAACAAGTTGACAACTATGAAGATCATTTTTGGTGATGAATTGCAAGCTTTGTTTTTATTGAGTTCTTTGCCAGATAGTTGGGAAACTTTAGTTGTGACCATTAGTAATTCAGCTCCAGATGGTGTGCTATCTTTGGATGTGATCAAAGAAAACATGTTTAATGAAGAAATTAGAAGAAAGGAGATTGGAGTTGACAATTCACAAGCTCTTGTTGAGGAGAATAGAGGAAGAAGCAAGAGCAAAGGACCCAAAGGCCGTGATAACTCAAGAGGAAGATCCAAGTCTAGTGATGGAAAGAATAACTTCATATGCAACTATTGCAAGAAGCCTGGCCATATTAAAAAGTATTGCTTTCGTTGGAAAAGAGAACATGGGAAGAAGAATGATTTTCAGAAAGAAGGCGATGATAAAAATGTTGCAGCCGTAACCTCTAAAAGTGATGATGATGTCACTTTAATTTGCGCAACTAGTGAATGTCATCATGTTAGCAGTACAGATTCTGAGTGGCTGGTTGATACAGGTGCTTCATATCATTGTGTTCCTAAGAGAGAGTATTTTTTGAATTATCAAGCAGGTGATTTTGGCAGTGTCAAAATGGGTAACCAGAGTTCAGCAAGCATAGTTGGGATTGATGATATTCGTGTGAAGACTAATGTTGGATGCATGCTTACATTGAAAGGTGTACGTCATATTCTGGATTTACGTCTTAATTTTCTTTCAGCTCATATTCTTGATCAAGAAGGCTTTCGTCACACATTTAAGAGTGGCAAGTGGAAATTATCCAAGGGATCCATGACAATTGCAAGAGGCGAGTTGTGTTGTTCTTTGTACAAGACATATTTGACTGTATGTTTTGGTGAGCTTAATGCAGTGGAAGAAAAAGTTTCTCCTAATTTGTGGCATCGAAGATTGAGACACATGAGTGAAAAGGGTTTGAAATGTTTAGCAGGTAAAACTCTTATTCCTGTCAATACTACAATTTCTCTTAACCCTTGTGATCATTGCTTAGCAGAAAACAACATAGAGCTTCTTTTGCTAGAAAGTCTACAAGAAAGCAGGCTAAGTTGGAGCTTGTACATTCGGATGTATGTGGTCCTATTGAGGTTGAATCCAATGGTGGCAACAAATATTTTGTCACTTTTATTGATGATGCTACTAGAAAGACATGGATTTACATTCTGAAGACCAAAATCCAAGTGTTTGAAACTTTTCAGAACATGTTATGGTGGAAAGGGAAACAGAAAGCAAGTTGAAGTGCCTTCGTTCAGACAATGGTGGAGAGTATACTTCACATGAGTTCAAGAATTATTGTGAGCAATATGGTATTCGACATGTGAAGACAGTTCCAGGCACTCCCCAACACAATAGTGTAGCTGAGAGGATGAATAGAACCATTGTGGAGAAGATGCGATGCATGTTGAAGATGGTCGATTTACCAAAGTCATTTTGGGCTGAAGCAGTGAATACAGCAGTTTATCTGATCGACCATTCTCCATCTATTCCATTGGGGCTTGACATTCCATAGAGAGCATGGAAGGGATGTGATCCTGTATATACACATCCTAGAGTATTTGGATGCAAGGCATACATGCATGTGCCAAAAGACCAAATATCAAAGCTGGATTCCAAGACTAATCCATGTGTTTTTGTTGGCTATGGTGATGAAGAGTATGGGTTCAGGCTATATGATCCAGAAAAAGGAAAGGTAGTAAGAAGCAGAGATTTAGTGTTCTTTGAGCATGAAAAAGGTGCAGAACTTTTGAGTGCAAGGTATCATACTAGCTCAGATTTTTTTATTGATACTACTGATGTTTCTTTGTCCCCTACTCGTGGTTTTGTTGAACAGCCAATACATGCTGATCTTGATGCAACACATGAAGGTGTTGACGATGCACAGCTTGATGATGCATATTTTTATGATGTTCATGATGATATTCATGATGATGTTCATGATGAAGCTCAACCAAATGGAGAAGTGGCTTGTGAGCAGGGGGAGCAAATTGCCCCACAAGTGGATGATGCTCAAGTTAGAAGGTCAATCAGAGAACATAAACCATCTACAAGATATCCAAGCACAGATTATATCTTAGTTACTGCTGATGGTGATCCCGAGAGCTTCCAAGAAGTGTTGTCTAGTCGAGACAAGAATCTTTGGCTTGAGGCTATGAAAGAGGAGATTGATTCTTTGATGAAGAATCAGACTTTTGAGCTAGTGAAACTTCCAAAAGGCAAGAAAGTTATGAAAAAAATGGGTTTTCAAGAACAAGAAAGATGGTGAGAAGATAGTAAAGTGAAAAGCTAGATTGGTAGTCAAAGGATGCAATCAGAAAAAAGGCATTGATTTTGATGAGATTTTTTCACCAGTTGTCAAGATGACTTCTATCAGAACCATTTTGGGTTTAGCAGCAAGTTGTGACCTTGAATTAGAACAACTTGATGTAAAAACTGCATTTTTACATGGTGATTTGCAGGAAGAAATCTACATGGAACAATCTGAAGGATTTGAAGAAAACAGAAAAGAAAAACTTGTTTGCAAATTGAAGAAGAGTCTTTATGGACTTAAGCAAGCACCAAGGCAGTGGTATCACAAATTTGATTCATTTATGACAAGCAATGGTTACAAGAGGACTGTTGCAGATCCTTGTGTGTATTTTAGAAAGTTTCCTGGCGATATCTTCATTATTCTTCTTTTATATGTGGATGACATGTTGGTAGTTGGACAAAACTTAGAATTGATTAGCAACTTGAAGAAAGATTTGTCCAAATCATTTGACATGAAGGACATGGGTCCTGCAAAGCAAATCTTAGGCATGGAGATTGTTCGTGACAGAAAAGCTAGGAAGTTGTGGCTATCTCAAGAAAAATATATTGAACGTGTGCTTGAAAGGTTCAATATGAAGCATGCTAAGCCGGTTTGCACACCACTCGCATCTCATTTTAAGCTAAATAAGAGGGATTGTCCTACAACGGAGAAGGAAAAAGCAAGTATGTCTTCTATTCCTTATTCATCTGCAGTTGGTTCATTGATGTATGCTATGGTGTGCACTAGGCCAGATATTGCACATTCTGTTGGTTTTGTGAGTAGATAGTTATCCAATCCTGGTAAAGTTCACTGGGATGCAGTAAAGTGGATTTTCAGATATTTGCGTGGTACTTCTAGATTTTGCTTATGTTTTGCAGGTAACAAACATGTTCTTGAGGGGTATACAGATGCAGACATGGCTGATGATATTGATAGAAGAAAATCTACCTCAGGTTATGTGTTCACATTTTCAGTGGGAGCCATTTCTTGGCAATCCAAGTTACAGAAGTGTGTGGCTTTATCTACAACCGAGGCAGGGTATATAGCAGCTGTGGAAGCAAGTAAAGAGATGCTTTGTTTGAAGAGGTTCCTTCAAGAGTTGGGTTTGCAACAAGAAGAGTATATAGTATTCTGTGACAGTCAAAGTGCTATGGATTTGAGAAAGAATTCCATGTATCATGCACGCACTAAGCATATTGATGTTCGGTATCATTGGTTAAGAAATGTGATTGAAGAAAATATGCTCAAGTTAAAGAAAATTCATACAAACAACAATGGTGCAGATATGTTGACTAAAGTGGTTCCAGGAAACAAGCTTGATGTTTGTAGCAAGCTTGTGGGAATGAGTTTCAAATGATTATTGAAGCATGCACATCTTCCCCAAGTTGGGCTGGAGGGGGAGATTGTTGGGTATTCCAGCCTATATTTGGCATAATTTTATGCAGGCATATTTGGCATAATTTTATGCAGACATATTTGGCATAATTTTATGCAGACATATTTGGGATATCATTTTATGCAGGCCATGCTTAATTTGTGGGTGAGATTTATTGGTTTTTTTTTTTTTTTTTCAGATTTGTTGTGCAAGCATGCCTTTTGTGCAACAATATCTTTTCTTTTCAGGAAAGATATTTGGGAGATTACTCACATTTTTGGTATGCACATTAAAAGAAAAGAGGGTTAATATAACCAGATCTGGTCACATAAGGCAGTAGCAGTTTTTGGTCATTTATCATCTTCTTCAAGGTGTTTTGGTCTTCAAGATTGAGCTTTAGTCTTGCTCGATTCACCACTGGCCTGAAGTGCACACATAGGGTGTTCTCTTACACCTTTTTCATCTCTTATTGTTTTTGGATTCCGGTGATTAGAAGCGAATCTTTTGTAAACATTTGGGGCCTGTTTTCCCTTTTTGGTTTATCAATAAGAGAAGAGGGTAGACTCCTTAAGAGGTCTCGTGGTTTTTACTCTTCACATCGAAGAGGTTTTCCACGTATAAAATCTTGTGTCTTGCTATTTTACTTTCATCGTATCTTTTTCTTTATTTGAATGGTGTGTTGATTGATTATCTTGTGTGTGATATTGTGGGTGTAGCTTGAAGTAACCCCTAATCGATCCTATCATGCATAACATATGTTTAAGGCTATGCAGGTGATGTTCAATTGGAGGGTTGGAGGACTAGATAGTTTTAATGAATCAAGAATTTGGAATCATTTATAAGATGATAAAACTGTTTATCATTTATCATTAAGTGATAAAACTATTATCATTTATGAAATAATTAAACTATTTTTTTTAATTTAATTATTTATGTAAAAAGATATATGTTTTTATCTTTTCTAACTGTAGCATTAAGTAAGTTATATGTCATAAAGTTTGTCTTTTAAGAAAATTATAGTTCTATATCTTTTTGTATAAGAAAAACATAAGTTATTGAGAAAGATAAAATTATTTATCTTTTTCTCTACTTTTTTTATATGGAAAAAAATTTAGTTATTTGAAAAGATAAATATATTTATTGTTTTTTCTACTTCGCTTAAAACACGACTACTTAAAACAATAAGCATATTTCGTAAATTAATAATAAAATTTCAAAAAAACATTAGTTTTTTAAAAAGATAAATGTATTTATCTTTTCAAATAACATAAAAATTAGTTTTTAGAAAAAACATAAAAAACATTTTTTTTTTAAGTCTACACTTGGTTGTGTATAACATAAAAAACATTAGTTTTTTAAACAGCATAATAACATAAAAAACATTAGTTTTTCAAATAACATAAAAAAATAGTTTTTAAGAAAAATAATAGTTTTTTGTTAGGTCTACAGTTGGTTAGTATTACATAAAAAATTATAAAAGATTTTATCATTTTATGTTCTAACCCTCTTATCTTTTTTGACACTCATGAAGTTCGTTAAATTAGTGCTTTGGGATTATGGATAATGGAGGAAAAAACAAGTAGTAACAAAGTAATAACAATATGTTTAGAACAAAGTACTAACAAAGTACTAACAATATGCACGAATGTTAGTACTAACGATATGTATCCTTCATAGCATATGTTTTTTGTTTAATAATTTATTTTGTTGCATAACATATGTTTAGAACAAAGTACTAATAATATGCATGAAACTTAATACTAACAATGAAATAACATTCATTTTTTTTTTAAAAAATGGCATGATTGGATATGAGTAATGCTTTCATCTTTTTAAATTTGGAGGATATTTATGTGTGTTTGTTTTATATATTCTATAACGGTTGTTTAATTTTATTTTTTAGGTTTTTTTTCCTTTGACAATGGCTATTGTTGGAAAGGAAAACGAAGAAAATTGGTCTTGGTTTTTAGATCAATTAAAATGTTCAATTGGAGTTGATCGTCCTTTAGTTTTTATTTCTGGTAGGCATTAGGGTTTGCTTAAGTATTCTTAAAGTTTTTCCATCTGTTTTTCATTCATATTGTTTGCATCATATGCAAAATAATGTTGCTTCCATTGTAAAAAGTGGAAAAGGATCGTGGGTGGCTCATCTATTGGAACGGTGTGTTGTAGCTGCTACTCATCATGATTTTGAAAGAGCTATAACAAAATATAGGCAAAGTGGAGGTGAAAAAGCTATTGAGTTTCTAAAGGATAAGCCTTTTGATCATTGGGCTGATTTATTTTTCCTTGGAAATAGGTATGGTGAGAATAAATCAAATGTAGAAATGTAGATAAAGACATCTTCCTATTACTTGTTGTCGTAAATAGAGACATCTTCCTATTACTTGTTGTTTAGATGGAATTCAGGTTAAGCTTATGAATTAAATGTCAAAATGTAGAGAAGAAGCTTTTACTTGGTCTAGTGTACTTTGTCCTAAAATAAAGAATCGTTTATTAAAATTAAAAGAAGAAGGTTTTGGTTGGAATGTTTCTAGATCTTCTAAATTTATTTTTGATGTGCATTCACCTATTTCTCACAAAGTTGATCTAGAAAATCGGATTTGCACTTGTAATCAGGGGAGAGTTACCGGTTTTCCTTGTGTACATGCTTTGAAATTCAATATTATATCAAGGCTTAATGTTTATGATTTTATTTAATATTATTTCACGACCAAGGCTTATAGAGCTTCTTACTCACATGTCATCAGTCATATTCCTACCTTTGATTAGAAAGATATTATTTCTGAAGGATCTTCTATTGTTCATCCTCCTAAGGCTATTCGTGGACCTGGTAGACCTACAGTTAGCAGACTAGGGGGGTTGGATGTATTTCATGGAAAGAAGAACAAGTGCAGAAAGTGTAAGAAGCTAAGGCATAATCGTAGAAGTTGTCCATTGAGTGGTTGAACTGATTTTATGTTTGATTGTATGTTTGTTTTATGGTAGACCTATAACTAGTATGCTTAATGTTTTTTCTTTGTTTGTTTGAGATATTGTTGGATTGTAAGAAATATTGAATTATAGTTTATTTTGCATTTTTTATTGCACAAATGTGATTTGTTGTTGTCGTAAATTATTATATTAGGAGTTTTATGTTTTATTGTTGATGATGGCTGGTTTTGGATATCTTAGGAAGGTAGCTCCATTCTGGTGGTGTTGTTTTTAGCTTTTTGAAGTGGATGATGGTTTTGTGAGCTGAAAACATGTAGTTGAAATTTCCATTATTTTTCAGATTTTTTTTCGGTTATTTTTTTTCATTTGAGATGTATGTATGTTGCAAAGTTGAAAACTCAGGTTGTGATTTGTGAAGTCACTGCTATTTAGTATATTTCATTTTACTCTTTAGCTTTTTTATGTTGTTTTTATTTAACTTAATGAATTTATTTTTTATATTTTATATATATTAATTTATTTATTTTGTTCACATATGTGTACTATATATTGTTTATCTGTTTTTTTAAATGTTTTCTAACATATTTTTAAAATTTTAGTTATGCTTTTAGAAAATGATAATTTATTTTATCTTTTTTTCAGTTTTTTTTAACAAGAATGTGGCAATATACAGTACTTGATTTCAATTAGCAAGTTGCCCTTTTTTGTTTGAAAAAGATAAAACTATTTATCTTTGTCTGAAAAAGATAAAAATATATAATTGTTTAGCTGTTTTTGAGTCAGCCCGTCTATGTACGAGACCTCTCTTGTTACAGTTGCTTCGTTGCTCGCAATTTTATTTGTATGAAGTACACAGTATAGAAAAAAAAGATAAAGTATGTCAGTATGACATAGGCATAATGAGTTATATATTTTATTTTCTTGTGTATAATGAGTTTATATATTGCTTGTGTATAATGCGGAAAATGATAAAAGATTTTATCTTTTTTCTGTTGTTTTTATTTAAGTTAGTGGTTTTATTATTAGTATTTATTTATATTAGTTTAATATTTTTGTTCACATATTGAGTTAATATTTATATTAAGTTAATATTTTGTTTGTACGTTTTGTGATAGGTTTTCAAATTTTAAATTGTGTGGTTCTATTAAATGATAAATTATTTTATCTTTTTGGTTCAGTTGTGGTTTAATGATAAATTATTTGTATTAAGTTTATATATCCAAAAACTTCAGGTTTATTTCTCAATAAAACTTAGCATTCCCTGTGTTCTAATTTGGAATGTAACCATTGGGTTTAGCAGCAGAAGGTTGTACTTCAAACAAGGATGGATATGTATATGACAAGGATGGATACATATATGGTGAGATCGTTATTTGATGAAGCGCACTGGTGGTTCCTTCTGGTAGAGCTTAGCTATGTTTGGTTTGTCAATTTTTCTTCCAACTCTTATAGTTCTGTATATTTCTTTCATTTTAAAAATCAGAATCAGATCATACTTTTATTATCTTAAGACTATCTGACAAATTTCATTTACTCCCTCTATTATACAATTTTGTTCATAGCTTGTGTATTCTGATCTTGGGTTTCGATTCTATTACTTTTGTTCATAACTTCAATTTCATTGTAAAACTTTTTATTCTTCTCTACATTGGCTGACACATCTATTTCCTTTGCCATTTGAATAGCATCCTTTTCAACAATGGAAATATGCTCTACTATATCTACTTCATCAGACTTCACCCACTTTTCCACCAGTCCTCTAATAACCGCCTCCACATTTGCAGTATTACCGATGGTTCGATACTACTAGCTGCAGCAATGAAGATATCAAAGTTTTCAATTTAGCATTAGTGTCAAAAAGGGATTTTGCACATTTATTACATATAATAGTAGAATTGACACTTATTCTTTCTTCATTTTGTGCCAGGACGTCCAACTTATTGTGTAACATAAGACTAGATATTATAAGTCAAACGTGAGCATAGAGAAGAAGCAACAACCGAATTGGCACGAATAAAATGACATGCGTACAATCATGCTAAGTTACAACTGACACAACGCAAAGCCACCAAGATCAACACTACAAGTTTCCAATACAAATTGAGGTTTGAAATGTGAAGTTAGAAGGGATTCACAACAGGCTTCAGGAAACTAGACATAAGTTATCCTAGCGAAACAATTTCAAGAAAATAGAACCAAAAATCTAGCAAAGAGAATATAAATCAAAGCTTCATCAAGAACAAAGTCACGACCTATATTTTTTTTTTGAAGCTTTGACAATAAAAAGACATATACGTATAAGGATACAATATAAAGAAGGCACCAAAACTAAACAACTACCACAATAAACTACAAGACACAAGATGACACTATCATATCTCGGACAGGAAAAATAAACAAATTCTAAAATTCTTTTTTTTTTAATGATAGAAGAGGAAAAACTAAACTCAGCAAAACCAACAAAACCAACAAAAATGACAAAACGTATCTCGCACTTATAAACAATTATAACAATCTGATGCACTATGAACATAAATACTATAAATCAATACTGTAACATTAAAGCCAACAATCAATAAAAAGACAAAACATAAGTTGCATAACTATCATTCTGCTATTCAACCATCAACAAACACAGACAACCATTTAAAACAAACAGAGACAATAGTTTAACACTTCAACAATAACAGTAACATTTGAATCAGAGATCAACTATGATGGCAACAATTTCAAATTACATCAATATACTAACATTGAAATACTATTTAGAAGTACAAATAAATTCCTATATCAGACTGAAATCCCTAATTGTCCAGCAGTAGTAAAGTCATCTACGAAGTATCCAGCAAGATTAACAAAATATAAAACCAACATGTGTTTAAAAATTGGCGTCCACTGTCCACTCTCCAGCAATATGAATTACAAACAAAGCATTCAAGTTGAAGAGCAGAATTTATCCACTGTCCAGCAGTATGGTTCATCATGTAATATACTCGACGCGATATTTTCTCTTACTTGGTCAACATGTTCCTGGGAAATGCTTGCAACAAGACCTCTTCCTTGCGCCAAATTTCTTAAGTTCATCATAACAAATAATTCACAATCATATCTGTTGTAAGAAGAAAAAAAATGGGGAGTTTAAATGAGAATAAAAAGTGCAAGTAATAACATTAAAAATAATAGTCTAGGTCTTTTACTTGTAATACCTTCTTTAGAAATAGAACCAAAGAAAACATTAAAAACTAGAATAATATAATAACTAACACACATTGTTTGCTCTAAAATGTCAATGGGCAGACTTTTGATAAAGAGGGACAGTTGCATCCAGTTTTTCTCTAGTCCCTTTCATGCTTGGAAACATCTATCAGATAAGTTCAAGATTAAGACATAATACGTTTCCTTTATTACATGCTTAATGCTTGAATTTAGATTTATAGATGATTAGCTTGCAGTCTTATAAAATTAGTATGGATCTAGTCCCTTTATTACATGCTTAATGTCGACTTTATGAAAATAACCGCTTATATTCTTGCTTGTGATGTACTATAGGACAACAACAAACCAGGATTTTTCATTTGCGTTAGCCAAAACTATGCAAGTGAGCATATAGTTGGTAGAAAAATGTATGAAAATCTACTAGATTTTGATTCAAAAGATTCACCAAAGTAATTGCAAAAATATTTTTCACTCTTATTCAGGAGGTATGTCACTAAATTGTTTTGTGTAGAAACTAAAGAATATTATATATATGCGTGTGTGTATATATGTATGTATGTATGTGTATATATATATATATATATATATATATATGACCTTGAACAAAAATAAAAGACGTTCTCAATATTTTCTCAGCAGATAGAAAATCGGCTCAGGTACAGTGTGTTTTTGCCAAGACATTCGCTCACATAAACAACTACGAATTAATAAATTTCTCAATTTAACTAACAGCCCAGGTCATTTACTTGTAATACCTTCTTTAAAAATAGAATCAAAGAAAAGATTTAAAAATAAAGAGTAATATAATAACTAACACACATTGTTTGTTGTAAAATGTCAATGAGCAGACTTGCAAACGTGACTGCTTGTCATGCATGACATCTAATCACGTACTGATTGCTTTCATAAGCGATTAGTTGGTATGTTGTCTGTTCACAGGCACAACATATAACATGTACAGTGAATTCATGTCATATAACTACAAAATTTATGTTGTTTTTAAATACGTTAACTATCCTCTGTGTAGGCCAAGCCCTACCCACAGACGTGAATGGTTACCAGTTGGTCTTATGATTTGTTGATCTGGATTTATTGCTATCAGTTAGGTATGCAGTTTGATTTGATGATAAATGAATTATCCAAAGAAATACAAGTAATAATGAAGAAGAACTTGTGGTGGAACAGAATTATACTAAAATAAAGAAAAATTATAATGAGAACAGTGTAATAAAGCAGAACATAGTAATGAAATGAGTGTAGAAACGGTAATGAATAAGTATTACTTAATGAATCATTAAAGCAAATAAATATGATTACCCATTACGTTGCTGAGCACACTCGCCAACTGAAAGGACAGCTGTATTTTTTGTATTTAATTTGGTTTCTTCATTCTGAAGATTTTTGTTGATATCGTTGACCATTCTTTGTTGTTGATTACATTAAGAAGATTTAATGATTCAATTAACATAGGAAAATTCAAAATTCAAAATGGCTTACAATTTTTAAAGCTGCTTTTTTGTGCCTACTGCTTATTCTTCCATTTCTTGATCTGTTGCACAGAGAATCATAAAGTGCCCATGTTGATGATTCAGGTTCAAATGTTAGAAGTGTCCAATGCGCATCACCAAGGACTAGAAAGAACATCGTATAACATAGAGGGTCTTGTAGTGCTTGGGTCACTGCTGGAATAAACATGTCATCTCTGACATGCTTTATGTTAATAGTGGCACTTTTCTGTTAAAAGAAACAAATATTGTAGTTATACAAAATTGATTTATTAGCGAATCATTAGATGTATATCTAGAAAATTGATCTTACCGTCATGGTGGTATTAAAGTAAGCTAAGCTTGAACTGCTATCCATTTTTTTGGCTATTCTAAACCAGTAATAATCGATAATCTGGACAGAAAATACCATTTGAGTATTTGAAATAGTAAACATATTTGATAAAGAAATTATAAATTATTTTGATATGATACTAATGACTGAGTAGTATTTTACTGTAATTAGAAAATTAATTATCTGGACAAATAGAACATTTTTTTTAATATACTCTAACTCATGATGTATGACACAATTAATATTTTTTCAATACAACAACATATATACATAATACTATTTTTTACTACAGATTGTAAAATTACTATGCATTCTGAATACTATATCTTATAAAGTTACTATGCAGCAAAAGATAAATATATTTATCTTTTTGAACAACTTATGTTTTTTCTATACAATAGCTTATACGTATATATATTACTTTATCAATAACGATTGTAAAATTATAGTAGAAAACAGGATAAATGTATTTATATTTTCAAATAAATGTTTTTTTGATACATATATAAAGTGGTTGATAGCATCTGTACTTGCGGATACTGTTAATCATGTGTTTACATGCATAAGTTAAAAAAATGTTGATAAGAATAAAAAATATTTGCTTGCTTGTTGATAGTACCCGATTGAGGTTGATCTGCACTCACAACACATGGATATGTATATAGATATCTATGTCTAATTGCGTTCAAGCTACATACTTAATTATCAAAATGTTTGGGTTTTGTTCAGCACAGACTTATCTATTGGGCACACCAAAACAAATGGTAGGGATGTACGCCCATACATCCATCGTTGTCTATGTGAATCCCAATTGGACCACTGTCGCGTTTGTTCCATTAACCCAGATCTCCAACTTACTCGAGTTGTAATGACATCCAAACATCAGAGCTTCTTAAATATTAGAAAAATATGGATTGTTTAAAAAGATAAATGTATGAATTGTTTAAAAGATATGTGGAAAAATATGAGTTGCTTAAAAAGATAAATGTATTTATCTTTTTGTCTACTTTAATAACATAAAGTAATGTTCAATATTATAAAACAAATGATCACCTGGGCTTCTTAGAATGATAAATTTTATTACTCACAATCATGTGAAATCATATGATATTATAAAAAAAATATTATTTATAAAACATCCGACTTGTTTAAAAAGATAAATGTGTTTACCTTTTTAAAATAATAAACATGTTAAAACCATATGATCAACTGAACTTCTTTGTTTTACCATATGGTAAATTCTCTTACTCAAAATCATATGAAAAGATATGTGGAAAAATATGAATTATTTAAAAAGATAAATGTATTTGTGGCGACCCGAATTTCCCTTACCTTTTGTGCTGACCAAACAACACCAGTCTTGCCCAAATTGTACTGGAAAACCAGATGCCAATAGAAAGAATTTAGAGGATGAGATAAGAAAGAAAGAATTTTTAGAATAAAAGAAATAAGAAGAAGATAACACAACAGAATCAGAGTCTCACATCGCAGCGGAACAAAATATAATAAATAAATAAATCTTTACTGAGAGCTTGAAATAAAACTTATAATCATCAGAGTACATCCCCCATCTGGACAATTATAATAATCTATCCTTATATGCAACCACACAACGGAATAAATACTAGATACCATACTTCTGAACATCTCCAGCTCGTCTCTGGACTTCGCAGCATCCGATAACCTAGACCTGTACAACCCGGTCGAACCCGAGCATTACGAATAACCTAGACCTGTACAACCCGGTCGAACCCGAGCATTATGATTACCAGGTCAGTCTGGTGAACCAGAGTGAGAACAACTCGCAAAGTTTAAGGGGAATCATCCAACTTGATTTTAAAGTTCAAAAATCTTTTCGAAGGAAAAGGATAATCATAAAACCAAATCCACACATAAATACAGACGGTTTTTACCTTACGATAACCTAAAACATTTTGAAATTATACATATCTTCTGATATTATAATACTGTCTAAATACAAATAAATAGCAATCAAGAGGAACGCTTGCATCTCACGCTCCACATATATAGTGTACAATCAAAACCGCACTTATTGGAGATTGGATTCCGACTACGACAAGCTATGGAACCACATGCCGATAGTGTATCTCTAGATTCGAATACACTGGGTTCAACAAGAACGTCTTGCAACTCGGCCCACACATGACCGACCACTCATTTCACTTGAGTGTATCGAATGTATATCACCAACGGTTGGGATCAACAACTGTTTCTTGAAAGGGACAACATCGATAGATTAAAGAAGCAAAAGGAATTTCTCTAGATAGGTGATTATACACTCTAATGGGTGCGACCCACATAGCCATGCTGCTTGCCCGATTTTTGTCATTTCCCGGTTGTGAGGCTTGAGGTTAGAGTTTCCCCTTAGAACATTGAGTCACCATTTACTTTGACTGCCACATTGTCAGATCCGTTGGATATCACTAATTGACGTCCACAAAAATACTTTAGTTGTTAATTAAGCTAAGAGAAAGGCCTTCCTCCGCCATCAACTATGGTACGTTTGAAGAAATCAACGTACGCAATTCTTTTGGAAATAATCCGTCAGACATCCGTTCATACAAGTTGTCCTGGGACTGGACAAACCGAAGACACCCTCCTACTACATCCTAGGAATCACCCTATGGATTGGTAGCGAGTAGTCCTTGCAATCCGTAGATTTCAACCACGACAGAATAACATTTTATCTCTAGCCGCTAAACTAGAGATTAGGAGTAATCCTTCCGTTTATGAAAATCCACGGTCTTCAATGCTCCATCTTCAATCTTCATCTTCACGTATTTGCTGGTCGGAATGGTTTTCTAATATAAATTCAATCCCGGTCTTTCCATATCAACAGTCGTATTAGCTAGATTTGATAGTAGGTGATTTAACTATCAAATAAAATTTTTGTGAATATAATGAATTCATTGGTTCAGTACTCAGCAACATTTGGCCCTTTTATTTTAACGAATGGGTAATTTAAAAACTTCTAGAAACATTTCATATTTTAAAACATGGTATTAAATTTCCATTCTATATATTAATCTTCTCAAAATCATTTCAATTTAATATTTAAAAAAATACTTAATAATCATATCCAATTCCTATATTATTATTATTTCAAAACATTAATTACATCACCATTTACTATTTATCATCGATTCAACTCGGCATTTGTACAACAATCGTTACGACCTCTCCTTTTGTTTCCTCATTTGAACACTATACTCGTCACTTATCTTTTTGGAATAAACCCATTTTAAATCTTATCTTTTTACTTTGAAAAACATCGTTATATCTCCACAAATCCCCTTTATTTCCTTTTCTATGGAAATATCATTTCAAATTCCCAAGCCCATTTTAATTTCCTTTTATTTTGGAATCTATTATATATATATTTCCAAATTCTTCAACTAATGTTACATTATTATTATTTCTCAAAATAAATTCCTTTTAACCTCTACACCACTACAACTAATATCATCTCTCGATAATCCTGAAGTCGTTCAAGTTGGGGTATTTCAAATTACCTCTCAGACCTTGATCAACGACATTCTTATCTTAAGATAGGTATCCGTTGTAATATCCAAAACCGGTAATTAATCCTGATATGGAAACAAATCCCATTTTACTTGGAACTGATGAAACCTCGCCTTTTATTTAATACAACGAATTTAGATCACATATTATAATTCAACTCGCCTTAATACTTTAATTCAAAATTGGGTTCTCATCTCGATTTCTAGTTCACTTGAAATTCATTCAACTATTTCCTCCTTGAGAACCGAGTTTCCATTCCATTGTTGAATATCGTTAATTTAAACCTAACGTTTTAGCCTCACGCTCCATTTTATAAACATTGTTTATAAGACTCAGGTTTTATATAAAACCCCTTTTTATCTCGCTTTTCTTTACCAAATCCAAATATTACATAAACACTCATTTAAGCGATCACATTTACTTAAATTCCCTTTTTATAACTTTATTATAAAACTTGGTTCCGGTTATATCATCTTAACTAATTTGAATGCAACTTTGATTGCTTGCTTGCTTGAATCCCATTTAACTATTTATCTCTTAAACTAAAATACTAATTTACTTCTTCGTTAACTACCATAGAAATATTCAAGTTCTTTATCAACTAAATAAATGGTAAATTCCCTTTTAAAATCTTATTAACTTAAACAAATATTCATTTATCTATTTCATAAATTAATTTCAAACAGATGAATCAAATAATTAACCAATTCCCATTAAATTAGTTGACTTTATCAACTTAAATCATGATCAACTCGTTAATCATCTTCATTAGCCCTTCTTTCAAATTAATTAATAATATAATTAATTAAATCATTCCATTTAATCGTCTCCTGAAAATAATTTATCCGATTCTTAACCGTTACATTATTTCCCATTCATTTATTAATTATTTAAAATCTTAAATAATAAATAATACCTATTAATTTCCTTTTATTATACTTCGATTCAAATATATTGATTTCGAAATCCATTTTCAGTTATAAAATAAATTTGATAACTGTATTACCGCCGATTAACCTGATGGTAATCAGTATTGATAGAACAATTCATTTTTAAGCCAACAGTGGCTAATTACTCAACCAATACCGTTTATTGGTTAAAGCAGAACAAACGTTGAATTTAGATTCAACAATCAATTATCCAATCCATCAATCAATCATATGGGTTAAACAGTTCATATAATTGTAAAAAAGAAAAAAATAATAATTTTGAGGGTTCCAGTCGGGTCCCTCCAACCTGTTTTTCCTGCATCCAAATACGTTATCTCAGCAATATCATTCAATAAACAAGTATAATATTTAACGAGCAATCAAACATTCATCTATAAATTTAACACGTTTATATTATTATAAGCGTGACCAATGAGGTAAGTTACCTCCATTGGTTACAACCGTTAAAAAAACGATTGATTAAAATTAAATTAAACGAACGTTTAATTTATATCGGTTCAGTCACTATATATATATATATATATATATATATATATATATATATATATATATATATATATATATATATATATTCAGCATCCATCAACTAAATAACAGTCAAAGCACACAATTATTTAAACCGACTTATATAAATATAAGTGGGATAAAAACTGAGTGAGTTGAACTCACCTTGGTTCCATTTATCACTGTCGCGTCCAGTTCCCGGTTAAATTAAACGAGTATTTAATCTACGGTAAGTTCCAGCTATTCCTCCGTACTGTTCAAACTGTTCTAGAATGTGGTCTCCATTACCCAATGCCAGCGTCTTTTGTTTCGTCCAATTTTGTTGATATGGGCGTAAGTTATCATATTTTATGCACGATCATAATTAGTAAAACGATTATTCTTCCCTAATATATAATTAAGCTTACGTTATTTGTATTATACAAATCAATCAAAA
Source organism: Allium sativum (assembly GCA_030737875.1). NCBI lineage: Eukaryota > Viridiplantae > Streptophyta > Magnoliopsida > Asparagales > Amaryllidaceae > Allium > Allium sativum. Next base: position 857,949,440 of record CM060915.1, on the reverse strand, counting down.
TTTCAGGGTCTGGTAACTTGGCCGAGGAATCTACAACTATTGTCAAAACCTATTCTACTACATACGTTTTAACGTTTATATAATTTGACTAACTTTACTATATTAATAAACTTATGTCAATATAAAACGCAATGTTAGGCACTTATAATACTTAGCCAATTTTAAACAGTTCGGCCCAGCAGCCATGTTATACACAGTTAAAATTGAGATCAATTCTGCTGTACCCAACTCCGGTGTTCCCGTGTGCCCGATAGATCACCATCAGACATCAACCACATATATTATTAATAATCTAATGAACGGGTCCTACAATCCACTCAAAACCATTAGATTTTGTGCAAATCAATGGATAAGATTGATCCAGCACATGAAAACACCGGAGTTGGGTACAGAAGAATTCATCCCGTTAAAATTAGGCAAGTTATGTAAAGCAATTTAGGCCACGTTAATGAAATAAAAGTGAGGAGTTCTCACCTAGAAATTAAAATAAAAGTGAGGAGTTCTCACCTAAAACCTAAACTAAACGCCGCGAATCTTCATATGTAGGAATCTTCGTCGTGCTCGCCTTTTGTTACTTTCGTCGTCATTATTCACTACATATATAAAAATCACATTTGTATATTCTCTATTATATACAAATTGTATTTTTACTTCACCATTTCAGCTATATAAAGATTCAAACTTTTCTAATTTAAAAATTCAAACTTTTCTAATCAAAAATCCTACCTTTCATGTTATAAAAATCCTTCCTATCATATATGATAAAAATCTTATCTTTTCGTATTTAAAAATCTAATCTTTCTATAGATAAAAATCTAACCTTCACTTTATGAAAAATCTAATTTTTATACTTCCTTCTCATATATAAAAATTCGATTTTTATACTTCATTTACATATATAAAAATTTCATCTTTACTTGTTGGTCATATAAATAAAAATCACACTTTTATTATGGAAGTCGGACTTTAAATCTATATTCTCTATAAAAACTTGATTTTAAACAATGTTTTTAAATCTAAAAATCTAAAAACAAGAAGGACAAAACTCATTGGAGGTGGAGGAAGCTCAGAGGAGGGGGTGCTTGCTGTCAGCGTCGTTGGTTGCTGGAGGACTGGGCGCGGCCTTGGTCAGGTGAGGAGGAGGCGGTCTCCGTTCGAATTTGGGTGATTGAGCGTGACAGTGGAGGTGGTGTCAGGTCTGGAGGCGCGAGGGGTGGCCGTCTGTCAGGGGAGAGGTGGCGCTGGCGGTGCCGTGTGGTCCAGCGGTGGATTGGGGTTAATTTCGCGGCTATCTCGAACAACAAGGGGGGGCTATGGTGGACTGGAGAAGAGGGGGAGGGAGGCGGCTGACTGGGGAAGTTCGCCAGAGGCGGCGGCTCACGAGGGGGCCCGCGATGGTGGCCGCTGATGAGATTCAGGGGGGAGGCGATTTGGGGTTAACGGGTTTTCTCTAAAAAGGGAGGCGGGTTTTCTATTGAAGAAAATCTAGGGTTTAAACCTTTATAATTATATTTTATTTACTTAATTTCGAAAAGTAACTTTCCTCATTTGAACTCCAAATCAAAGTCATCGACTATCGCCCCTAGCTAATTATCCTCATTCCGAATACAATGGGATATGCTGCGTAAGCCAATTCGGCCGTTACGATCAGTTTCCTTCAAAATCAAAATATAAATATATATATTGAATTTGAATGCGTATTTCAATTTACCAGGAACACATACAATTTCTAAAAATTCCTGAAAAATAATTTCTAGCTTCGTATTGACGATACGGTCCAAACAAAACTTATTTCGTCAAATTCTGAGACCGTTTGAAAAATGGTCATTTTCAAGTCGATTAAATTCAACTGAAACTGGTCAAACACGTTTTCCTTTGCCACACTCACATATTGATTCAGAAAATTATAAAATTTGAAACCTAGCAATAATTTGACATCGCGGATCCAACAAAAGTGGTTTCGTCAAAAACTGAGGTTGTTTGCAAAATTTCCATTTTTAAGGGCCAGAATTCCAGAGCGACTATTCTGATTTTTCGACTGGGCATAACTTTTGATTCCCGCTATGAAATTTCAATTTTTCGGATTCTTGGAAAGATAGTTTCAAATAGATTCTAATATTTTTGGTTTCGCTAAATTCCAGTTTATTTTGAATGCTGTACATTCATAAATCAAAATTTCGAACTACCGCGCCATTTCAATTCTTTTTAAAATTAAAATAAAATATTTATTTTCTAGCGACGATCTATATAATATATACGTTCTAATTCTATTCAAAATAAATTTCTCGTCGTTATTATTTAGAATAATTCATTTTAAATATTCAAAATTCAGTAAAATTGCCAAAATAAAAATTTTAAATTGGCTCGGATTTCCGGTTATTACAATCTCCCCCACTTAAAAACTTTTCGTCCCCGAAAAGGAACGAAGCCAAAAGTTGTTTAACTAATCAACTCAACTTCCATTATTCTCTTTACGGCTTAAGTTCTTCAACTTTTCAGTTTTTAAGAACTTCTCAAATTCTTCAAAAATTTGGTTAACACCCTAAATTTTCGAAAAATTTCGCCATAACCTCCCCTGCACCGGGGACTTCGGGATATTTCAAATAGCCTCTCATGGCCCTCACCAATCCAAAAAGAGAAAGAAGCAGCCAAGCGGCTAGCCAATCGACTCGTAAAATCATCAGAAACCCAAGAAATACAATAAACATGTACCTATTTGTCGGGCAAACAATTTTATTCCTCTTCTCTAGCCTTCTTGCTATGACCTGTTCAATGTAAGTACATGTATATGCATGCAATTGTAATCATTTTTCAATACAGTCCACTATTTGGTTCAATTTGGCTAAAGGGTTCAAATTTATTAATCAACTAATAATTAATCAACACAATCAGCAATCAATTTGTTGATTATCATTTCAAACTCATAAATTTGATAATAGTCAAAAATCACGTTTTTGATGCCAAGTCACAACAATGTATTCTAACTATATTTTGGTTCTCACACCAGTCTAATGGAAATATATAGATATCACGCTTTCGGCACTCGAATATAAATACTGATGATGCGGCCGCATCATTAGAATTATCCCCGGGCGACTAGAGTATGACTCTATATCCATCCAGTATATTGGAGGCTTCCAATACACGTGGATCAGACATATATTAAAATCTCTATATACTTGATAGTCCAAATCAATATAAATATTCAAATACGAATAATTGAATTAAATTTTCAAAACAAAATTTGTTTTCAATTTTATTTTCAAAATATCACTCTTCACACTCGTTCTAGGATACTAATGATCCCATCTCTAACGAGTCATTCTCATTGGATATTACTAATCCAACTTCTGATGAATTCTTTCGTATGGTTCAAACAGAAGAACATTTCATTATTTATTACAACAATTTCATCAGAATTCATGAATATACAGAGTATGAATAAATATTACAAAAAAAAAATTAGAGATTTAAATACATTACTGCAGCGGAAAAATAATACAATACACAAAAGTAATACACAGATATAGAGCTTTCCGAGTATCGTTCCAGCTATAAACCAGAATCCTGGGAATATAAATCTGCAAAACTAAAACTACTAGCTGCTCATGTCAAAATGAGGGCACCCAGAGTTTAGGTTAAAACAATAAACTCCAGGTCAGTCATGTGACTGGTGTGAGAACTAAAAACAGTTATTAATCTTTATTTTAAGGTTTGGTAAATCAAGGGACCACGCCGTATAACACGGAACGGGTTTCCTCCCAAGAATACCAGTGCATAAATCAAAGAGCGCAATGCTAAATAAAGAAAAATGAAGCTATTATAAGACCCAAGTCCCATCACACAATGCAACGCAAGCCGGAGGATAGGGTTTTTACCATATAATAGCCAAGAATGCTTGGTACGTGAAATTTCATGTTTTATTATTACTATAAGTGTATAGTGTCAAAACAATTTCAAATCATAAGTATCAATCATAGACGGCATAAGTGCCCCATACAACTATGTCGCATTACTAGGCTCTACAAATAAAACCACAAAGTCACGTATTGGAAGTTGGATTCCATCTGTGAATCGAGGCAAAAGATAATCCCCGCCGAATTCGAGACTCTCTAGCCCGAGCCTCAGGATCAGAGCTCGAGTGACCCTTGTATCGTCAGGGCCGGTCCACCGATGTGGATTAAAATGCCTGAACACTGCGTTTCCCCACCCTTTGGGGCGTAAATGAGTCAAATGACTCCATCGGCTCCACACAACCACCGATATATCTGAGGCGCCTCGCAACAACAACAACCACACAGGTGAAAATAATATAAATGTCAGGGCTGGTAGGTCACTGACACCACCCTAGCTAGAAGGAAATGCATGCCCTCTCTGAGGTCCTCTCTCGTTTTTGGTTCACAACCGGGGTGTGAGGTTCGCGAATCAACGCTACACAAAGCTATGTCACACAGGCCGTGCTTTGATCATCTACCACAAGACTTTGCTTTTCAACAGAAGCCTTGATCAATTGCCACTTAAGCATGCCACATAGGCAATTCACTCCATGCGATTGATATCCATCAATATATAACCCCTGAACTCGTACGTCTCAGAGAAGGGCGTTAAGCAAGAGAATAAATTCTCCGGCGCCAAACAGATATATATTTAATAGAAATCAATCACACAGAATGAAATCCAATGTCAGACACACAGTCCATTTACAAGTTCGTTCTGGGTCTGAACGAAACCGGAGGCACCTTGTACCTCGCATATCCATGGATCTCCAAGTACGTCTGGACGATCAACAACTGATTCCCTCCTCTTGGGTGTACAGCCCAATCAAGATCATCAGTAATCACTCAAACGATGTGAAGACCTCCGGTCTCCGACCATCGTCTTCATCCTTGACACCACGTCGAATCAGTTATTCCGAATGGGATAAACCCGGTCTTTCTGAATAACTCGCGTATATAATAAACAAGTGTTACACAAACACAACATACGCCTCATTCCAATTCAGAATATTCTTTTATTCAAATATTCCTACACTTTGGGAAAGGTTCTCATTAATTTTATCAAAGATAAATTCTTTAAATTTATTCTTTAATCTTCCTTTAAATATCAATTCAAACTAGTCGGGATTAGCGAACCACACCGAAGTAATCATTTATTTTATTTCCCAATCCCAACCTATTCATCCCATGAAGTAAAACTGGTCATACTTCATATCTAACACCACGGTATTATCGGTAAATTCAATTACCATTTCACGTTCAAATCTAATTAAAGATTTAACTATCGCCTGGAGCAAAACAGGTGATACTCCATTCTCGATTATTTCAATCTAATTAAAGATTCATTAAAACTCCACTTAGTTTTAATCTTCCCAAAAATCGTATCAATGATTGTTTAACTTGGGAAATCATATCTTGTCTTCAACTGGGTTAAAGAACCAATGTCATTTAAAACACGGTTCACGATAAACCCAAAATCACATTCTATTCAATTCCAATTAAATACCATTTAATTGGTACACTTCATTAAATCTAAATAAAAAGATTTAATCTTTTTCTCAACTGGGTTCAAGAACAGTGTTAATGAAGACACCATTCACGACAAACCCAAATCCCATTTGATATTAAATACAAGACTCTGAATAGAAAATATATCGGCTTATATTCAATATCAAATTCTACGACCAACAAACATCGTATTGGAAATAACGATATAAATATATCTTTCAAATTTCCATAACAATATCTGTATAATCACGAAATCTAACATCGAAATATTCCAAAGACAATTTCGATTCAAATCCATTCCAATTCAATTATTGGAAATTCTGGTTACTTTTAAAACCATTTCAAATCCAATTTATTTATTTTAAAAATAAATAGATTTATAATTCTAGTTCAAAACTAGTTCATTTCGATAAAAATCTATTTTTATCTTTTCAAATATGGAGTTTTTCATCCCAATTCTTCACAAATCATTTCTTATGATTTTACACAAATTATTGCCATTTTTAATAATTTTATCAAGGCCCGTAAGCCGATTTCCATCAATGGCCATCGAACTGCACTTACAACGACCTTTTCCCAATTTGATTTGGACATAATTCCAAATCCAACCATTAGATTTCAAATCTCTAATTTTCGTTAGAAAGCTCTTTTCGATACGAACCCAATGGTTCCGGTTTTAGGAGAATCCGACGGTCGGATCTCCCATAACTTCCATTCGAAGTCAATGGTCGAAATTCGCGAACTGCCGCGGCGCGGTGCGTTCTGTTCAGGCCATTTAATATATATAATATATATATATTATATATTTCGTCGATTTCCTTTTAAAACGTATTTTATAAATCGTTTTCGAAACGATTTCAACTTCATATTCAATTTCGAATCAAAATTGAATATTCCACATCATTGATATACAAATGATAGTATTTTCAAAACGTTATATTTTGAAATCACTTTCTTTCTTATATTCATTATAAAAATTAATAAAATCGATATAAATATTGTTCACGTCAAAATTACGTCAATCTAATCAACACGGCTTTTATTCAACACATGAATGTTTATTCTATTCAACACATGAATATTTATTCTATTCAACACATGAATATTTATTCTATTCAACACATGAATTTTTATTATTCAACACATGAATTTATTTCTATTCAACACATGAATTTATTTTTATAATATTCCTTATTTTCCAAATCGGAATGAGGCCCAATCAATTACCATATAACGTTAATTATATGGATTCCCTACAACACATGTATATAATAGCAACGATAAATCATCATCCATCATCCAGAGTGCACCACACAACTGCATAAGCATTAAATATAAATAATTAACGCTTACACAGTCTGTCAACCCATCGATTGACGTACAACTAAACGATCAGGATTAGTGTACGTCAAATATCATCCCAATACCCGTATGGGGTTTCAATCAATCAAACACATATTTTATTTGTGCAGTTGGGCGATGTGTAAAATTTATCGTCCTAATCAATATCAGTCAAATCGGTGTACATAAACAAATCGTTCGATTTGTAAATGAATATTTATTTTACTTCCACACATGAATATATATTTTATTTCAACATATGAATATATATTTTATTTCAACACATGAATATATATTTTACTTCAACACACATCACAATCAATTTTCACAACACACAAAATCGAACAAGTCGTCCATGGTCTGTGGACGACGGGTGTTGCTAAGCACCGTCTGCATCCTAGTATATATTTCAACTAGAAATTAAAATAAAGGTGAGGAGTTCTCACCTAGAAGCTAAATCAAACGCCGCGACTTTTCATATGTGGGAATCTTCGTCGTGCTCGCCTTTTGTTACTTTCGTCGTCCTTATTCACTACATATATAAAAATCACATTTTTATATCCTCTATTATATAAAAATTCTATTTTTACTTCACTATTTCAGCTATATAAAGATTCAAACTTTTCTAATTTAAAAATTCGAACTTTTCTAATAAAAAATCCTACCTTTCATGTTATAAAAATCCTTCCTATCATATATGATAAAAATCTTATCTTTTCGTATTTAAAAATCTAATCTTTCTATAGATAAAAATCTAACCTTCACTTCATGAAAAATCTAATTTTTATACTTCCTTATCATATACAAAAATTCGATTTTTATACTACTTTTACATATATAAAAAATTCATCTTTACTTGTTGGTCATATATATAAAAATCACACTTTTATTATAGAAGTCGGATTTTAAATCTATATTCTCTATAAAAACTAGATTTTAAACAATGTTTTTAAATCTAAAAATCTAAAAACAAGAAGGACAAAACTCACTGGAGGTGGAGGAGGCTCAGAGGAGGGGGTGCTTGCTGTCGGCGTCGTCGGTTGCTGGAGGACTGGGCGCGGCCTTGGTCAGGTGAGGAGGAGGCGGTCTCCGTTCGAATTTGGGTGATTAAGCGTGACAGTGGAGGTGGCGTCAGGTCTGGAGGCGCGAGTGGTGGCCGTCTGTCAGGGGAGAGGTGGCGCTGGCGGTGCCGTGAGGTCCAGCGGCGGATTAGGGTTAATTTTGCAGCTATCTCGAACAACAGGGGGGCTATGGTGGACTGGAGAAGGGTAGGGGGAGGCGGCTGACTGGGGTAGCTTCGCCAGAGGCGGCGGCTCACGAGGGGGCCCGCGATGGTGGCCGCTGACGAGATTCAGGGGGGAGGCGATTTGGAGTTAACAGGTTTTCACTAAAAAGGGAAGCGGGTTTTCTACTGAAGAAAATCTAGCGTTTAAACCTTTATAATTATATTTTATTTAATTATTTACTTAATTCCGAAAAGTAACTTTCCTTATTTGAACTCCAAATCAAACTCAACGACTGTCGCCTCCAGCTAATTATCCTCATTCCGAACACAATGGGATATGCTGCGTAAGCCAATTAGGCCGTTACGATCAGTTTCCGTCAAAATCAAAATATAAATATATATATTGAATTTGAATGCGTATTTCAATTTACCGGGAACACATACAGTTTCTAAAAATTCCTAAAAAATATTTTCTAGCTTCGTATTGACGATGCGGTCCTAACAAAACTAATTTCGTCAAATTCTAAGACCGTTTGAAAAGCCATTTTCCAGTCAATTAAATTCAACTGAAACTAGTCAAACACGTTTTCCTTTGCCACGCTCACATATTGATTCAGAAAATTACGAATTTTGAAACCTAGCAATAATTTGACATCGCGGATCCAACAAAAGTGGTTTCGTCAAAAACCGAGGTCGTTTGCAAAATTTCCATTTTTAAGGACCAGAATTCCATAGCGACTATTCTGAATTTTGAACTGGGCATAACTTTTGATTTCCGCTATGAAATTTCAATTTTTCGGATTCGTTGGAAATATATTTTCAAATAGATTCTAATATTGTTGGTTTCGCTAAAATCCGGTTTATTTTGAATCTTGTACATTCATTTGAATTTCGAAATCGAATTTCGAACTACCGCGCCATTTTCAATTCCTTTTAAAATTAAAATAAAATATTTATTTTCTAACGACGATCTATATAATATATTCGTTCTAATTCTATTCAAAATAAATTTCTCGTCGTTATTATTTAAATAATTCATTTTAAATATTCAAAATTCACTAAAATTGCCAAAATAAAAAAAATTAAATTGGCTCGGATTTCCGGTTTATTACAAAAACTAAGTGAGTTGAACTCACCTTGATTCCATTTATCGCTGTCGCGTTCAGTTCCCGGTTAAATTAAATGAGTATTTAATCTACGGTAAGTTCCAATTATTCCTCCGTGCTGTTCAAACTGTACCAGAATGTGGTCTCCATTACCCAATTTCAGCGTCTTTTGTTTCGTCCAATTTTGTTGATATGGGCGTAAGTTATAATATTTTACGCATGATCATAATTATAAAACGATCATTCTTCCCTAATATATAATTAAGCTTACGTTATTTATATTATACAAATCAATCAAAATTTCAGGGTCTGGTAACTTGGCCGAGGAATCTACAACTATTGTCAAAACCTATTCTACTACATACGTTTTAACGTTTATATAATTTGACTAACTTTACTATATTAATAAACTTATGTCAATATAAAACGCTATGTTAGGCACTTATAATACTTAGCCAATTTTAAACAGTTCGGCCCAGCGGGCCATGTTATACACAGTTAAAATTAGGCAAGTTATGTAAAGCAATTTAGGCCACGTTAATGAGCATAAATAATAATTATACCATACTATTCACTCTCTCTTGCTCTCACCTGTTTCTTCTTCACGCTGCTTCCCAAAGCCAGAGCCCCACAATACTGACATCGCTTCGCCAAACGCCAGTCATAAACCCCGATCTCCTCCTCCTTCTCCAACTGAAACACGTCACCTTTCCCCTTTCATTTTTTCCATCATCAGCTTCGTTTGAAAAACAGTGCGCCCCTCTTCTCACCGCAACATACAAAACACCTGCTTCCAATACTCATGCGGTTTTGCTGCCACTCCTACTTTCCCATATACTGGCGCACACTCAAGCCACCTCATCCCACTTCTCTTTTCTCCTGTACACGCACCAATCCTTCCCATTTTGCTAATCCAACCTCTACTCTTCTGTGTTATACACCTTCACGTCGCAACCTTAGCTGGCTTCTTTACTGTCTTAGCGGCCCAAGACTTCCCCAGCAAGTCCCATGCACACCCTTTGCATCGTCCCCATTCACGTCTTAAGCAACTGCCGCCCTATGACTGTTGTACCCAACGCCAAACAACCGAACCTCGGTCGACCCATTAGTAAACTATAGATCGACATTTGCCTCTTTAGTTAGTTTAACGGTCTTGATCTGAACCCATGGGCTCGCGTGTTTATGTTATTCCAGAAAAGAGTGTTTTTCTTTCCTTTCTATTCGAAGCTTGCGTGTTCTGTTAAGCTGAGGGGCAAAGTTTAGTTTTACTTTGTTGAGTGGAGTTTCGGGTTTCATTTATGAACTGCGTTTCGGTCATTATTTCATTAGCTGCTTGCTGAGAAAAAAACATGAAGGCATACGAGTATTTATAGGGGGAAAATTAATGGAATAAGGGAGATGTTAAATCCGTAGATGCTAACGTAGCTATACGAGAAGGATGGATTGCAGTGTTTTCATTCAATGGCTTCATCGTGTTTTCTTTTTGGGTGGTCTGTGTGATGTTGAAGTGAAAGAAATAAGAATAGCATAAGCTATAGATAGGAGGAAGAGCATGTGCAATTACAGTATGGAGACAAATGAAGGTAGTACATGACTAATCTGCGGAAGTTTGGATAGGTGAGAGGTTTGCAGTTATGTTTTCTTTTCCCATATGGGTTAGCTGGAACTAGGCTGACTATCTCTTTTTTTTCTCGCTTCTTGTCATAGCTGTAACTTCCTTAGCATGAAGTATTCTAAGGGTGCGTTTGATTTTGAACATGAAGGGTTATTTGGAAGGGGCATGGGGAAGGGGTTGGGGAAGGGGAAAATTAGAGAAAGGGGTATATGTTTGATTTTGAACAGGAAGGGGCACACGAAAGGGATAAAAGGGTATAAAATAGGGTAAAGGCTGAACGGTTAAGCTGAAAGGTTCACAAGCAAGCTTTGGTTTCGGAAGGGGCAAATTGATGCTCGCGTCGGACGCTTCCGACGCGGACGCCAACTTAACGTGCCCGTTCCGAAAATCAAACGCTAACTAAGTTGGCGCAAATATCCATTTGGCTTGAATATTATTTGGAAGCTCAGGTCATTTTTAATATGTAGAAGCTGAAACTTCCTTTTTGAATATGTATAAATAGGACTGATATAAAAGGACGAGAATGCCTGCATCCATTTTCTTGTTATCAAGTTTCCATATTATATTGTCCTCTTAAATTATATATATGCAAATATAATTATAAAAATTCTCGGTTTTAGCTCATAGGTTGATGTTTTCCTGTAGTCATGTAGTATGACATCTAGATTGTAATCAGTACACACAAATTTTGTATTTATCGAAGTATATAATATAGGTAGAAAATTTGTTGCTTTTTGTATTATCGGGGGGTACAGCTAAGTTAGTACACTGGGCTACTCATACAGGGGTGTAGTGTATATTTCATTTCAAACATAGACCTTGCATATGTGTACGTGATTAATGTATAAGTTAGACTATGCTGTTTTCATCAAATTCAATTTGGCTGTGTGATTGGAAAGTGGACGTATCTAATAGGTTGCTAAAAAATAGGTATTGACATGTCCTTCCCTGATGCCTTCCATGTGCGAAGTTAAATTGGAAAAGAAGCATGGGTGTACTCGTGCTAGTTTAGGATGTACAACCCTTTAGGTTAGGCTGTTTGAGAGGAAGGGGCTGATGGATACAATACATGGCAAGTAAAAAGGAGTCCGAGTTTGTTGACACACTTTTCATGTGTGTTACCGTGACTCCGGGCTGTGATTGGTGGAAATTAGGGGATCCATATGGGTCCCCCTTATTTCCACCAACCACATTGGGGAGTCACCATGACACACAAGAAAAGTGTGTCAACAAACTCGTAGTGGGTAAAAAGTGTACAGGTCGATTTGAAAAGAAACAACGTAAGATTGTAGTGCTTGAATAGGCAAGTGAAAAGAAAGATAATAGTATAGGCCATTAGAACAAATAGGTAGGCTAATGGGTACTTTTGTTTGCTTCACAGTTAAGTATGAAGGCAAAGACATATGATGATCCATTGAATAGGCTATGTATATCTACATTTAGGTTGGCTCGAAATAGGGTGCTTGCATTACTTCTTTAATATATGTATAAGTTTCTCTTAGTTGTAGCTTGCGTTGGTGAGTTCGGAAATGTTACATAAGGTAAGCTTATTTTTATACTTTATTTTCGTTAAATGTGGTACGTACCGCTATTCATTATTTAAAATATGCACCGTCAAACACCACTCTAAACTCAACAAAAATAAATACACCGTTATGTCTTGACGTTGCGGTCACAATAAATTTTGTCGAAAACGGAGGTTGTTTGAAAAGAAAACATTTTAAATGCTTATATAATATATCGAACAATCTCTTGTGTGCGAAGCACGTGTCTCATCATAAGGTAAGCAACGCATTCATTTGAACATTCTATTTTGTATGATTATCTAATTTCATCGTCGATTGTGGTTGAGCGTTTTATACTTGTACCGATATACATGAATTTCGAATCGTAAATTACGAAATACCACGACGTTTATGAGTTCGATTATAATTATATATACACCATACGTTCACACATCGTTCTAATAACGAATTATATATTATAAGTCCAATTAAAATTCCCAAATCAATATTTAAAATAATAAAATATATTAAATATCTGACCACCAAACATGTGGGACGTTACATTATTTATCTTTTTGTCTATTTATTCACATAAAGTGATGTTCAATATTAGAAAACAAATGATCACCTAAGCTTCTTAAAATGATAAATTTACTCACAATCATATGAAATCATATGATATTATAAAAATTAATATATATAAACATATGATTTGTTTAAAAAGATAAATGTGTTTATCTTTTTAAAATAATAAACATGTTAAAATCATATGATCAGCTAAACTTCTTTGTTTTACCATGTGGTAAATTCTCTTACTCAAAATCATATGAAAAGATATGATATGATAAAAAATTATTATGTATATTATCTTGTATGAAAATATAGTTTGTCTAAAAAGATAAATGTGTTTATCATATGATCAACTGAACTTCTTTGTTAAAATAATAAACATGTTAAAATCATACGATCAACTGAACTTCTTTGTTTTACCATATGGTAAATTCTCTTACTCAAAATCATATGAAAAGATATGTGGAAAAATATGAATTGTTTAAAAAGATAAATGTATTTATCTTTTTGTCTACTTTATTCACATAAAGTGATGTTCAATATTAGAAAACAAATGATCACCTAAGCTCCTTAAAATGATAAATTTTATCACTCATAATCATATGAAATCATATGATATTATAAAAAATTAATATATATAAAACATACGACTTGCTTAAAAAGATAAATGTGTTTATCTTTTTAAAATAATAAACATGTTAAAATCATATGATCAACTGAACTTCTTTGTTTTACCATATGGTAAATTCTCTTACTCAAAATCATATGAAAAGATATGATATGATAAAAAATTATTATGTATATTATTTTGTATGCAAATATAATTTGTCTAAAAAGATAAATGTGTTTATCTTTTTAAAATGATAAATTTATTAAGATCATATGATCACTTAGTTTCTTTGTTTTAGCATATGGTAAATTTAAATGATGTCAATGAGATGAACAATAATAAATACTTACCTGGCCAGAAATAAAATCACCAAAAATAATGTCTTCAAGCATATCCCTGTGTATGACAATCAAGTTTTCATCATGTGAATTGAAAGCCTCTTCGCTGGAAAGAAAACAAAGTTATAATTTAAGAATATGGTTTTTACTAATTTTATGGACAAACAATTTATTAATTAAAATCTTCTTGACTGACAAAAAAAATATAATTAACAAGTATATAAGTGGTGTGTGTGACTAATGTTAAGAATATATACAGTTACTCCTAATATTATAAACCAAGTACAATGATATCTTTTTCTAGCAACCAATTCGTTTCTTAGTTTTAGATTATACTATGTAGCGACAACTATCGTAGTATAGGGAATATATTAGAAATGTACTATGTATATGCAAACTGTATCTTTTCAAAACCTTTTAACTGAATACCATTATACTTGATTACAGGAGAGCAAGCTCAATTTAATTTAAAAATGTGTGTGGTTGAAATCATGTGACTCAAAAAGATAGATATAATTAAACAAGAATGTAAGCTTACTTTATGTCACCAACTATTTTGAAGAAATCCGTTATGGCCTTTACTTATTCTTCAAGCAATAACTTTAAAAGTTGACAATTTTCTATTTTCCTTTCGCTTTTTTCAAATTTTTCTGGTGTGCTGAGAGTATCCACATCAATTGGTTTGGGCTTGCGCACTTTTGCTTTTCTCTTTTCTCTTTTCTGTTTCTCTTCTTCATATACATAATTTGGATCCTTTTTTGCTTGCGCACTTTCGCTTTAATCCTCTTTTGCATTGAACTCGGCTTGACAGACTTTCCTTTTCTTTTTCTCGTTTCCTTCTTTTCTTCAATTTCATCAAGTTCATGTTGTTCTGAATCTCTTTCTTTTTCTTCTTTTCCTTCAGCATCCATTTGTTCAGTTGTATAATTATCCATGTTCGATCATAGTGCTTGAATGTCTTGAGAGTTAAATAGTTCAAAAGACGGGAAATCTTTAGAGCTATTTATATGACTGAACATAATTTCTTTTTCTTTTTCTGGAATTTCAGTAATGATGTGGTCATTTTTTAATCTAATTTCCAATTCCATTCTCAATTTCTTTTCAGCTTGTAATTATGTTTCCAACAGTTCAACTTTTTGTTTCAAGTTTGGAATTTCTTTATCTTTGTCTTCAACTTGACATTGAAGACAACTTTCTTCATTCTTTTTCTTGTTTCCCTCTTCCATATTTTTTTTCACTTTCAATAGCAGACTTTTTTCATCTTCATAATTTTCTTGAATTCCTTAGCAATCTGAAAACATATAACAAGAGAAAGCATGCTGTAATATTTAAACATGTCCTTGTATATTTAAACTTGGTTTTAACATATGTTTAAAAAGAAGGTAATAGACAATACTGTTTAATAAGCTTAAGAGTAATCAAATGTGAAATGTAATTGATAGAAACATGGTTTTTACAAAGCTGATTATATAGATTCTCTAGTCATTAAATTTCTTTAAGTTTAAAAAGAAGATTACATGGAAACATGTTCTTTACATACATTATGGCTGTAGCAGTACGATGATGGTAACAAATATTTCAGGTCTGGTCTAACAATATGACTATGGAAAATGACGAAGAGGATCAAGTGCAAAGCAACATGATCACAATGAGGTTTCATGTTCAAAGTTCACTGCTATTTCCAACTTTAAACCATAGTTCTTAGCTAATTATTTTAATTTAATCAAGTAAATATACACAGAACTTTTAAGTAAATATACATAGAACTTTAATCAAGTAATTTAATCAAGTAAATTTACACAGAACTTTTACTTTAATCAAGTAAATATACACAGAACTTTAAACCATAGTTCTTAGCTAATAGTTCACTGCTATTTCCAACTCTAACATATAACTTTTCACAAAGTTAGTGAAATGAAATCTGGATTTTGGAAATTTACATAGTTCAAAAATGTATAATCTAAAGAACATCATGTGGATTCAAAAAGAAATTTCTCTCCATCTCGATATATATTCTTCCAAAGACCCACACATTTTATTCTCAAACTTTAGAACACAATGTGGTTTGTTAGTACTTAAATATTTCCTTCACTCAAATGACCAAATACACCATAACTACTCCAAACGTGTTTAAGAACCCAAAAACAAACATTACTTAAACACAATCACACATTAATATTTAAACATTCATATAATGCTGCATCTACTTTGGCAATCGAAGAAACTCATGTCCTCACAAGTGTAGCGTGAAGGGGATATGCTTATCGAATATGTATGATTTTAACAATGCTACTATGTTAAAAACTAAGGTGTATGTATGATTTTGTGTAAAGACATTTCTCATCTAAAAAGATAATTCATATTATCTTTTTCTTATTTATTTTTGTATAATAAAAATAAAATGCTTATTTTAAAACACATATGTGTTAAAACATGTAATGCATAAAAAATTACACTATTTTTAGAGGAAGACTAGTAATTATATCCATTGCATAGAAAATAACATCAATGGTTTTAAATGATAAATATGTTTATATTTTTTGTCTATTGTGTTTAAAATAATTATTTTAAAAAAATGTATAGAATTATATCTTAACATCATTTTTAAGTTAAAAACTAATAGATAAATATAAATTTAATTAGAAATATAATATTTTGTATCTTCTTTATAAGAGCATCTCAATTTATAAAAAAGATACATATTTATCTTTTTAGTACTAGAATTTTTTTATGAACAAACTACTTTCGGACTATAAGTTATCTATTAGATGCAAAAAAAGACAACAAATTGATAAATATGTTAAGTTGTATCCATGAAAATTGAAATGCACACTTAATTATCAGGTCTGAAAGTTACAAATATACGTAGTTCGAAAATATAAGATAAAAATATTTATCTTTTTTTTATAAAAAAGATAAATATGTTTATCTTTCTTTCTCAAAATTGATAAATATGCTTATAAATACCTATATCATTTAAAAAGATAAATCTATTTATCTTTTTAGAAAAAAGCAATAATATGAATGATAACATATTAAAAATATTATTATATAATACTTAGTATAAAAATGCAGCATTGAACACTATCAGAAATTGATAATCGCTAAAAACCATAATCGAAAAATGCAGGGTGTTGACTTGCTATAGATTACAAACCTGAAATCGATAATCGTTGAAAAGTTCCATGTACTACAAAACAAAATCAAAGACATATACTCAAAATGAGTACTTAAATCAAATAACTCAATCCACTAGAGCTCATCATCAATCTTAGAACACTGTTCCAATAACTTTACCATATAGGCTCTTAATAGAATAAATTAATCTTCTACCTACCCTAATAGTATCAGGAACTCATAATAGTGAAACACCTTGCATAATTTCTTCTAGGAAGGGTCAAATAAGGCATGACATCCACATATCCTTCTTAAATAGTGACTTTACCACATGGCACCTAGCTTCTAAGTTCATGATTGTTGCATTTGCGTGAAAGGAAGACAGATAGCAACCATGAAAAGTAAACTCGAGATATAGTGATGGATGTACCTACAGGTACTTAAAAAAAACAGGTTTGCTCTCTAGCCTTACATTCACTTCATCTCCTTGGCTACATGATACCTCTTATATATGCTACCTAAGTGTCTACAGCCCTACATTCACTTAGGTACTCGTATATGCAATTTAAGGTCAAATAAATTCAAAGCATAGTGATTGTTGCAGAAATTAAATCAAAAAATAGGGGAAAAAAGATGGCTAGGGTTTATATCTACTGTAGAGATGAAATCGCTTAACGTAGAAATCAATTGTTGTAGTGGATGATTGTTGTAGTGATGAAATCGATTGCTTTAGTGGACGATTGTTGCAGAGTTGCGTGAAAAATGAGGTCGAGCCGCGTGAAAGGAAGATGAGGTTGAGCTGCGTGAAAGGAAGAAACGGAGTGAATATGGTTAGAGAGGACACGGGGTAACAAAAGAAGCGATATGTCCTTTAAACTTATTTTTTAAACAACGTGGCTTGGAAACTAATTACCTAGTATAATTTGTCACCAAAACATAATTGTCCCTTTTGGTTATGTCAAACCTTATATATTTATCCAACTCATTTACCCTTCTAACAACCCTGTTCGATCAACCCATTTATGAGTTTTATTAAATGAGTCATAAAAGGATTGGTCTGTTTTTAAAAGGGTTATAAATGGGTAACTCATTTAACTCCGTACATACAAAAGTCGTTATTTTATTTTAAACTATGGTAACTTCTTCACACTGTCTCAAAACCAGACGAGGTTTCGACTGACTAACTCCTACCTAAATTTTCAAAAAACTTAAACTTTAGGGTTTTTATCAATTTTAAAATTTCGAATTTTCAAAGTTTTAAAATTTCATGCTTCAAATTTACAAATTTACAAAATTTCAAATTCAAAATTTCAATTTCAAATTTTTGATATTTCAAATTTTAAAAGTTAGTATTTCAAAATTTCACTTTTTAAAATTTCAAAATTAATCTTTCATATTTCAAAATTCCAAATTCCAAATTTTAAAAAATTTCCAGAATTTAAATTTAAAATTTTCAGGATTTAAAATTTTCAAATTTCAAAATTTTAATTTTCATATTTTAAACAATTGTTTTTTTCTAAACGGACTCTTAGAAAATAATAGACTAAGTTCTCATATTTTAACTCCACCTACATACAAAGTCGCTATTTTTTTAGGTTCAAACTGCGTTAATTTCTTTATACTAGATCGGAATCAGGCGAGGCATTGACCAATGAACTCCTCCCTTAATAATTACGGACTGTTTGAAATACTCAGATACTTTGTATTGTAAATGTGTGTTGTAGTTCTCATAGGTGACTAACATTTTTACTTAGAAAATAACAATAAGCATTCTCATATTTGAACCCGCCTACATACGGAGTTGCTATTTTTATTCGAACTATGGTAACTTTTTCATACTGGCTTGGAATCGGGCAAGGCTTCAATCGATGAGCTCACACCTAAATTACGGATGGTATGGAACACTCACATAATTTCTCTTTAGGATGAATATTATACTTTCCCAAGAAGACTAATGGTTGTATTACAAAATAACTGAATACATTTAGATGGGTTAAATGGGTTACCCCCATAATTGGTGGGTTACGTGAAGTAAACCTTTATGTTAAATGGGTCAAAATAAATAGGTTGTAAATGGGTTGGGTCAAATTTTTTTTGATCCTCATACGACCTTAGATGACCTATTTGACACCCCTAAGATAAATCTTACAGGACTGAATCGAACTCGTGACCTTTTGCGCCATATCCAAAATGTCTTAACCAGTTTAGACAATGGTGCTTGTCTTTATTATTTTAATTTATTAATTCTAAACAATTTTAAATTTTATAATTATAACAACTAGTTTGAAATAAATTAGAACTTTATTATAAATTTCATAATAATATTCAAAATATGTTTTTTGATTTGACCCAAGGCATAAACATTTATCCCTTCACAATTAAGACATGCCTAAGTTTATAACAATAAATTAGATGGGTAAATGCCAAATGGATCAGGAGTATTTTATGTTTATGAGAAAATTCCTTAATTTAGTAAGTTTTTACCCTTTGACGTGTTTGTCTTAGGCATCAATCTAATGTGAATGTTCAATAGTTGCACTATGTATTATTGCTTATCCGAAGTAACACATAGATGTTCTCATACCATTCGTGGATCAAGTTAAGGTTTTTTTTTTCTAGCACATCTTTCATAAAGTATGTCACTAATAATATTGCTTTTACTTGTGAAATCAAATTTAACATATTTCGTACACACAAAAAAATGTTGGTTTACTAATAATTAGAAACATTTTTTTTTGCAAAGCCGATGGGGTTGAGTGGACCCCTACCACTTTTATTGATATGCTAAGACGATTATAAGGTAACAACGAAGGAAAGAACAAAAAGAAGACAAAGCATACACGCATATCAACTTATAATCTAAGAAGAAGAACACATATAAACAACACAAGCTAGCTAACTAAGTAGCCCCAAAAATTCCCGGATCATAAGCAAATTTTAGGAATTTCAATCTATTTTTGATTTCTCTCCAAAGTTGAAGCTTCCATTGAGTATTGGTCAGAGAGTTCGCTTGGTCAAAAATACGGGTAATACGCTACTTCCAAGTACTATGTGTTATTCTCTTGAGCAGGTGGTTTATAAGTCTTGACATGGGTCTCTTTACTCCAGCTCTCTTCTTAAAGTATTCCCATTGGTCAGTGCTCACGTTAGGGAAGTGATTGTGTCCAATTTGCAAAAGCATGTCCACGCATAATGCTGAACCGAAGCACACTCAAAGAACAGGTGCTGCAAGTTCTCGTTTCCTATACCGCACAGAACACATGTTGTTTGAATTTGCATGCCAAACCTAGCTAGTCTTTCCTTCGTCAAGATGGCTTGATTTATCACCTTCCATAAATGCATGTTCTCTTTAGCATTATTGTCCATTTTCCATATCCGTTTTTTCCAACTGCAAGGAAGTTGAGAAGTAACATCTGATAAAACATAGTACATATTTTTTATATTGAAATTCTCACCTTTCAAGTTCCACGAAGTAGTTAGCAGAGAGTCTGATTGGCCATTGATAACTTCAATTCAGTCCCATAACCATTGGACCGAACTAATAGTAGTGTTGGACATACAAAGTTTGTCATGCACAAGAAGATCACCAATAAAGCTGTCACCATGAAATCCCGAGCCTTGTTTTTCAAGATAAGTCGTTTTATCATTTAAAATGAAGCCATAATCTATCCAAGGATCTTCCCAAAGTCTAATATGATCATAAGACGCAAACCCATATTTGAAATGAGGTAGAATTTTATATTTCAACTTGTTAATACATTTCCATGTACAATTAAATCCTTGAAGAGTTCTTAAAGACCAGAGGCTTTGTTCTTTAAGAACATGTTTTAAGGACCAGCCTACCCAAAGACTAGATTTTTTGTTGAGTATGTCGTTTATATGCTTGGCTATGGCAGCCGTGTTCCATCTTTTAGTGTTTACTATAACTAGGCCTCCTTTATTAATGGGTTTAGTTATTTTTCATAAGATATTGATGCAAGATACTTAGCATGGATGTTACCCTTCCAAAGGAATTTCAAACAAGCTGACCTGATCATATAGCACAGTTTGTTAGGTAGAAGTTAAATGCGAGACCAGTAAACTTGCATAGAGATCATAACAGACTTAATCAGTGTTAGTCTACAGCTTGATTAAGGAAGTTGTTGGACCAACAATTAAATCTACTAGTAATTCTATCAAACAATGGAAGGCATTGGAGTGTTATAATTCTAGCAGTTGCCATAGGCAAGCCAAGATAGGAAAGCGTCGTGTCGCTACTAGGTAAACCAGTGAAGTCATGAATGAATTGTCTACACTCTTGACTAACCCTAGCTAGCATTATATTAGATTTTTCGTATAAGTTTATTTTCAGACCAGTGAGCGTGTAGGATTTGTGAAGAGTTGACATGATATTGGATAAAGCTTTGTCATTGGCTTGCAAAAAAACAATCAAATCATCAGTAAACATGAGGGAGGTTATGCAAGGGTCTGAACATTTAGGATGAAGGTCAAACAAATTAGAAGCGACCAAATTATCTAGCATACTCGTGAACATTTCCGTAACAGTTATAAAAATATATGAAGAAATAGGGTCACATTGCCATATACCTTGTTTGCTCTCAAAAACCAATAGGAGAGCCATTCACATTGATAGAGAAGTGCGATGTACTAATACATAAGTAAACCCAGGCAGTAAAGCAAGAAGGAAAATTCATATAGCTAAGAATTCTAATTATAGAGAGCCATTGCAAGGTGTCAAAAGCTTTACAGATATCAAGTGTAATCATAGCTCTAGGAGATATATTCTGAGTGTTGTAATGTTTGATAAGTTCATGAGCTACTAGAACGTTGTCTAGGATATTTCTATTCGGCAAAAATTAACAGAGTTGGCATTTTTCAGTTTAGGGATAAGAGCAATCACAATATTGTTATAGGACTGGAACATATGTCCCTTTTTGAAAAATTGTTTGGCAACATTGCACACATCAAAGCTAACTATGTTCCAACAAGATGTATAGAATAGAACATTATAACCATCAGGACCACCAGTAGAGTGTTTGTTAAGTGAGAACATAACAAGTTTAATTTCTTCATCAGTTACAGAGTTACACAAAAAATGTTTCATATCAGACTAAGTTTAGGTAAAATCATAGGATTAATTTTCACAATTTGAGGTATAAAGTTATCACTATTACCAAAAAGATCCGAGTATTATTGAAAAAAGCATTCTGAATTGAAATTTGAGAAGAGTGTACCTGCCCATGAAAATCGGTAATAGAATGGATCGTTTCTCTAACCTGTTTAGCTTTAAGCGCTGCATGGAAGTAGGAAGAACTCCTATTGCCGTCTTCAAACCATTTTATCCTAGCTTTTTTCTTTCTCATCGTGGATTCCATTATCAATGCTTGTCTATGTTGACAAGAAATGTCATGTTCTACAGAGGTAAAGTGGCATCGAATGGATCACGTATCATGCTGGTCTGAATTTGAACAAGCTGTCTCTCAAGAACGTGGGACCTCAAGCTACCATTCCCAAAAATCTTAGCAGACCATTCTTTGAGATCGTTTTTAGAGCCTTGTGTTTTTTGTAAAGTATAAACATCAGGTTGCCAAAGCAGGGGACTTCCCATGCTTTTTTAACAATGTCAAAAAATCTAGTTGTTTGATCTAAACATCAAAAAACTTAAATGCAGGCTTCCTGTCAATAATTTTTTCATTCATGTGTAACACTTGAGGCGAATGATCTGAAAGAATAGGCATATCAAGCTCATTAACTAAACTAGGCCACATATTAAGCGCAACAGAATTACAAAATGGGTGATCTATTTTAGAAAATGTACGAACTCCATTCCTATTACAATTGTTACATGTGTATTTAGGTCCATTAGCATTTATCTCTATAAGATTAGAATTCATAATAGCCATATTCATGTACCTAATTTTAGAAAGAGATATAGTGGAACTTCCTACTCTATTAGTTAATCTAAGGGGAGTGTTAAAATCCCCATAAACAATCCAAGGTTCTAGAGCTGGTTTCAATAAATGCATGTCTTGAAAAAAAGTTCTCTCTAACTATAGCAGTGTTATGCACGTAAACAAAGGTAGAGTAAAAAAGTGTAGAAGAGGGAATGTGCAGATTTTTGCAACGTAAAAATTGAGTAGAAGTACTGATTTTAGCAAGCTGATGAGTAGAAGGGTCTTACATGACTTGAATTCTACCACAACTAGCATCCTCTAAATTATGTAACATCTGCCAATTAGAATTGACGTACCTGGTAGCCCTGGAAGAAAGTTCTTCGTTTAATTTGGTTTCTAGCAAAGCTAAAATTGATAAATTATATTTCTTAATAAAGATCTTGCATTTGTCATGCTTCATATCCAGATGAGTTCCTCTTATGCCCTAAATACTAATATTGTGTATCATTAATTAAACTCGAGATGTTTTTCTGAGCTCCTTGTCATAGATCTAGCGCTGACCTTATTATCTTGAATACTAACCACTGGAGAATCATTCTTAGTTTGGTTGCTGCTCTTCTGGTTTTCAAGGTTGGTCTCGTCAGCTATAAAGAGTTGCGATTCCTTAGCTTCTTTGAATCCTGGTGGTAGTGGAATATCACTATAAATATTCACAATTTTCTCTCCATCTTTACTGCTAACAGTTGCACTCCCTACACTCTCTTTGCTTGGTGGTTCAACTTTTCCTTGATGAGTTCGACTACTTGACTTTTCTTTGTTGCTTTCTGTGAGGGTACAAATGTTTGTGATGGTCAGTTGAGGAGTTAAATTAAGAATGCCAGGCTCAAAGTTAGTGTCTGAGAAGATTTTAAACTGGACAAGTTATTAGAGTTCTTACAACTGCTTGCATTCCTTTTTAGTTTGTCTGACACTTCCAAATCCTTTTCCAGATCGTCTACAATTTCCAAAGCAGCAGAATTTGGTTCAGCTACTTTATCATATACTGAGGTAGTTGATCATCTTTCACATTATTGCTTTGACAAATCTTAGTGAGTATATGATCTTCAAGGTTGATATTGGTAGGTTGCTGAGGTGAAGTCCTTTTGCTATGGTGAATTTGGATATCCACGTGAGCTTGACTTTTATTCAAAGGTGATTAACATAGAAATGTGTTTATTTTATGCTCGTATATTTTATCTTTTGTAAATAAATAAATGATACTTTGGTTACTTTTGTATGTTTTTACAGGATGTCAAGAAATGCCTCCTCCGTTTCAAATTAAAGGCCAACTACAGATAAAAAGCTACTTCCCCGTACTAAAGTCATCTCAATCACAAAAGACGTCGTAGCTCACTGGTAAAGGCATAGAGATTTGTACTGAGAGACTCGAGTTCGATCCCCAATGAGCTCACTTTTTGCCAAAGAAACGGAGCGCGTTCACACTGGCCCTTTGCTTTGAGAAATATTTGGATTAGTGTTATGTTATATATATACATACACATATTCATGTGTATGTATTTATGATGTGCACCAATTAACACTTCAGCAATAGCCATATTCTTATCATGGAATTAAATTCAAATCATTTAGAAGAATTTCTGATTGAATTGTTGCCAAGAAAAGATCAATTGTGAAGATCTTATCCTTTGTTGCCTTTGGAGTCTAATAAGCATCCTTGTTTGGAAGAATTAATTATATGCAATCTTTTATCAATCAATTAGCCACATGGGAGAATTGAGAGATATGGAAAATATTTACCATGATATGCCCAGATTTTCTCCAATCAAGCTGAGTCAAGGAAGGCAAGAGATATTCATGAATGAGGAGGCCCATTTATTCACAGACCTAATTAGGGTTTTGCCATTCTCATCTATAAATATGTGTTGTAACCATTGTAAAGAAAAGATTCATTCTTCTGTACTTTCTTTTAGTTTTAATAATGCTTTCTTTTCTTTAGTTTCTGCATTTTATTTTCGTGGCAAATTGTGTTGTCTAGTCAATTAGATTTGCTAGAACACAATTTGCTATTGCTTCTATTTTTCTTACTAGTGATTGACCGTCTGATTAGATTCAGCGGTAATCCTAGTTTTTATTTTCAGTTGTTGATTTCTTTTCTGCAATTTTATTTCCAGTGTTCTATTTTATTTTAATCATTGAATTTATTACAGATCCGATTAGATTCGAATATGTAGTGAATTTAATTGCATCTTTTATTCGTAGTTTCAGTTTTTATTTTGCTTTGCGAAAAAAATCAACCTCTAAGCTTTGTCTAACTCGCCCAAGAGATTAGATAAATAATTGATTTAATTCACCTCCCTGTGTTCGACCTGTATGCTACACACCTGTATGCTTGCAGAATTTAATTTAAATGTCGCGCTTTTCTAATTCATAGACTAGCGTCGATCAAAAGGTGTCTTCTCTGAATTATCATCATTACTTTCATCCACTTTGTCAGTTCCTTGAACTGCAGAGTGTTCTCCTATTTTTAGAAGGGAGGTGAATCTATTCATGGTACTTAGAGGTACATTACCAGTCATTGAATTGGCCAATTTGCCAGCTTGATGTTTGTGAGAGTTTTTGTCTTGAACTTCTCCATCTTCTAATATGAAACCAGCTAAGCTGATTTCTTTCCTCCTATAATTTAATCTTTGTGGAGTATAAGGTTTAGCTTTGTAAGGAGCTCTTGGGCTTTGAAAATTATTTTACCTTTATTTCTATGTATTTTACGCCATGTCGTCTCTTTCGGGTTCTGACCATTGTTCACCTGTTGATAATCTTTCCTATATCTTGGTTGCTGGACATAGGGATTGGTGATCTCCTTTCCTTTATTCAAACCATATACAGTTGCTTGTTTTGTTGCCTTAGTCGTTTGCTCATTCTGTTTATTTCCTTGTGTTGTTTCCTTGGTCTTGTTAGCCTCACAATCTTCTAATCTGTGTCCAAAGACACTGCATTTTGTATAGAGGAGAGGTTTCCATAAATATGTTGCTTTAACCCTCTGTGTTCCCCCATCAGGCAGAGTAACTAAGAAATCGTGTACAGGTAGTTTGTCAGGGTTTATTTTGATCAAGCATTTTGAGTAATTCAGTCTATCCAACCTCTCAATTGATTCATCTAAGCAGATTAATTTTCCTAGCCTACATGCTAGCCAATTAATTCCGTAGTGTGTCCACATAAAAAGTGGAATATTAGTGAATTAAACCCAAACAAGAATGGATTTGATCACTTCACAAACATTGCTAACATTAAGGTCATACGGTTTTATAATGAAAAGCTTACTTTGAATAACAATTGACTCCCCCATAGGAGCTCTCTCCCTGTCTTCTACATAAGCAAACTGAAACGTAAAGAGAACTCCATCCGATTTTATTTTCAGATCTCCTTTCAGCTTCCAAACAGATCTACGTTTCATATTCACAGTAGTGAAAGAAAGAGGTTAGTCAAGGAAGAATCCAACTAAGGCGTCTTTCGACACGGCTATGCCAGCATCTACTATAACAACAGTGTGTTGGATGGCTTCTCCAATAAATTTGGTTGCAAATAAACGGGTTTGTACTTCCCTACGTTGTAAGGCGAACGTTGTATCAAGGAGTCAAGACGTGTTGATTGTTCAATTGGAGGTTAACTAGTGACATGGGAGATGAATTGCTTGAAGTAATTACATGCGTAGAACGTGGGATATTGCTTGAGAGTTGCGGATTGACAGAGGGTGGAACCATCTGAGGAGGCCTGCTGGGTAGAGATGGGTCAGGTGGTGCCGAAGGTGGGTCAAAATCAGGGGGAAGATTAGACGGAGAATCAATAGCAGGAGGGGAGGGGGGGTCAATGGGGTTAGCAGGTGGCGGCGGAGGGAGATCTAAAGAGGGAAGTGACGGCGGAAGGAGATCTACAGAGCGGAGGGTTGGCGGAGGGTCGATTTGTTGGCTTTCAGGAGGGAGTGAATTTTGAGGAGGGAGAGAGAGGTCAGCCATTAAATCGACCATTGAAGGTTTTATTTGTTCTTGAGAATTTAAAAAAAAATTAAAAAATTAAAATATTTAATGCAAAAAAATAAAAATGAATTGTTGGTTTACTAATAATTAGGACATTTGATATACACAAAAAATTGTTGGTTTACTAATATTCAGAACATTTGAATTTTTTGTAAGTATAAACATTTTTACATGTTTGAAATTTCATATATATATATATATGTATGTATGTATGTATGTATACACACACACTCTTATTTATATGTATGTACATATATACATATATATACACACATGCATACACCAATAATGCAAATATTTTACTGTGATGAAGCTTTTATGAACTTCATAAACAACCCACACATTTTCATATGGAAAATTAATTAGAAAAAGAAGAAGGGGTTTATATGTCATTTTGTCTACCCATGTTATGATCCCCATTACCGTTTCAAATATTAATCACTTCTTACCACTTTTTTCGCTACCTTCCTTCTTTCCACTGTCCTCAGTTCTTCTTTGGCTATTTCTCTTTGCCAATAAAATACAGTTCAATGTCACTTAACGGTCTCGCACCCTCCATCAACTCATCCTCGTTTCATGAAATTTGGTCTGATTTTCATATCCAATGATGAAAGTTTATGATTTAGCACTATATGAAATTATCAACTTGCTTTGCTTACCAAATCATATTGTTTTTTTATTCTAAGGTAGCGACGATTCACCTTGAATTGGAGCTATATCTTCAAACTTACAGTGATTTATTATCCCTTTTGATTTGCAAATTTAGGGTTTGCATTGTAGATCGACAAAGTAACAACATGTTGTTAGTAGGTAAACTTCTTACTGCTCTTATATGCTCAACTTATTTTTGGGATTGCTTTAAGTTTGGGTTTTGAGGTGCGATGGACGAGATACTTACCACTTCTTCAAATAGTTTCCACAAATTAATCTTTTGCATGACTACTGTATCATACCAATTGATTATTGGATTTTATACGAGTCCTTTACTGATACTGTAAAATATACTTGTAATTTTTGCCATTATTTTGGTCGCTAAAATGATATGGTACTGTTATGTATATCATGAAGCTTAATTTTTGATAGTTTGCACATACCAAATACATAAACGATTTCATAGAAAATTTCAACATAAATAATTTCAATATTTTTCAATAAACATTATATAATTAAATAATTAAATCGCCTTCAAAAACCGCAATATTTCTATTTCTACTTTTACTATTTTCAATCTCTAATTTTTTTCTTCCATACACTACATTATAACAAAGCTTTATTATATGATATTTTAACTTTTTATATAGTGGATACTTACCAGATATTTATAGAGTTACAAATTTAGAGGTATTTGCTGCTAGTTTCAAACATCTACTGGAAAAAGACTACGAATGGTGTGGAATATTCTCAGACATATTTACCTTTTTTGCCACTTAAACTATGGAATGTACATTTAATTATATTACATGTAGTTTAATTTTACGATTATTGATTTTTGCCAACCTATCATATGGTTCCTATTGGCAAACTCTTAGATAAATAACTGCAATATTTACTACATAAACAACAGTGTTTTCCAATGGTTATGAGCCGTTGGAGGATGTTCAAAAGCCATTAGAAACGCCGTTGATATATGTATCAACATTTTGTAATGCTTTCCAATGACATCAATGGCTAATTTGGGAATGTGGCATATTCGTTTGACCAAATAACCATTGATAACTTTTAGAAACAGATGGAAATTGCCGTTAATAGTCATTGAAAGCCTTTGGTGTTAGATAACTTATAATCCGTTGATACCGTTATTTACCTTTGAAAATCCGAGTTAAATTTTTTTTCTCTCTACATTCTAACCTGCTTCCTTCCAACCACATAAATCACATATATAATTATAACAGCTCCATTTCAAGCATACGTACAACAACAATAACAGTCACATATATAGCCATCACAATATTCAACCCAAAGCTTATACATACAATCCAATATATACAACATAATCCAATATATATAACATCCAAACAAACATCAAATATCTAACATCCAACAAATCCATAAACAAACTCAAATCCACTTAAAGCATTATACAATCCATCAAAATGTATCAACCACATCCTTACTCACTCAAAACGTATATATACACCAACCATAACAAAACATACCTCTCATCACACATTGTTCCCTCTAGAACCACTGGATGAAGTGAACCTCCAATGCTACTCTATAAACTCCGCAAAACGTTGGTTTAGATTATTTATGTGCACATCACGAAGATGATCATGCTCATCAAGCTCGACAATCTAGGCTCATAGCTATTCAATTTCCGCTTTGTTTTGAGCCCACTGGTATGCCATTTGATCTATCTTACAGAACAAATATAAATTTTCATAGTGCCTCTAATACCATAAATATAATTGAAAGTTACCGCTTAGTTTCCAAATCCGTAGCTCCTGTTGTGGCTTGGTGGATCCATAACAGACTCAAAAATGACATCCTCCTCATCAGCAGCCAAATCATATCGTCTAGTATCTTCCATTAGTTGTGCCTGTGCTTATTGGAAATTTTTTTGTAATAAAAAATACAGTTGAATTTTACACAATATTATTTTAATTAACTTTTAAGTTAATTATGTCATACTTACATATGTGGCGGTTGCATTATCATCATGAATCTAAGATTATGAAACTGTGCCTGAATCGTCGGTCTACCTCATCGCATGAGTATGAGTAAAAACATCCCAATACGACATAGGAGCCCTAGGCTCTCTTTCCTGAAATATGCACATATAAATATATATTATATATTATTTTATTATCTACATTTTAACAACTTAGAACTTTAAATATAAAAATTTAATAACTGTTTATTGTCTTAATTAATAAATTTACTATGTCTTCACAATGATGCTGGAATGACTTGGAAACACCACAATGTGTGATGAGATTCTTTTTTTGTTCCCCGAGTTCCTCTTTGACCCCCCTTTGTAAATTTAAATTGGACATAACGTTTTATAGTTCTAATATATGTATTAAATACATAGAAAATTAAACTAAATATGTGTTAAACTTATCTAGGACTCCTCATTGCCCTACCATTTGGTCCAATCATCCTATACAACAGCACCCATCAAATTTGGCCTTTTCCCACTTTTTTAATACCAGTTATTGTTTCCCTATAATTCTTTGCAATTTTGTTGTTCTAATAAGACCATCCTCTTGGAGGTCCATTGCTCCCTGGACATTCAGAAAATAGAAGTCATACATTTTTATAAATATTTTACAATATATAAAGTGTTTTATAAATAGAATCATAAAAGGAACAAACAATAGTGGAAAAAATAATCAACTAAATGAAAGAGTTATAATGTTTATACACCTCCTAGCCAAATTAAATGTAAGCACAAATTGATACTTAAACCAAAGAAGTAAGCTATGCAGCAAATCAATGCATGCCTACATAATGCAATAAGTAATATACCACAATTCAAGGAATTTTTTTCCACATGTTATAAGTAACATGCATGTTTATTAATATATAAGCTGTAAATTAATGATGTATCAAGAAGTCATACTAATTGGTCTCTCTCACGTTATCTGAAATCTTCGGCCACTTTGGCCAACAAGCAGTCATGCGACTCATATATGCATCTCGAGTGGTACTGAGAACTATACCAGACGACTTGAGCTCAAAACTACGATGTTAAAAATGAACAAATATTTAATATATCATGACTACTATATAAATAATAAATTATGCAGAAATGAAATTTAATTTTAAAACATAAACATACCATCCATTGGCTTTGGGCTACAGCTAGACCACTAGACGCGCTAGCCTCTATGATGGGACATTACCAATTTACCATCACCAGCTGCTGGAGCACTAGTCCCTCTCCGAGAGGAAGGGAGAGATCTAGAATTAGAAGAGATACATTTACGAAACTATATATGTAGTACATATTACAAACATATACCTCATATACGAGAAACCTGTCATTAAATTTTGTGAAGCATATATTACGGTATAACATAAAAGGGTTATGTGAAAAACACATCATGTCAAAACATGAAAGGATTATGCAAAGAGAATATATCATTAGCATAACATATCATCTTTGATGAGAACAATATAACGTAAATAAAAAAATAACTTCCCCCAAAATGTAGAGTATTAATTTATACTCATCACTCTCAGATTCAGAATTCATTTAATACTCACACTGTGCCAGAAGCTGGGTGATTTAACATATCTTCTTCCTAAGTTCTCACATTGTGTCATCTTATATGATGCGCGGTTACAGAAGATTCATATAATCTTTGAAGTCTAAGAGTAATTGGTAAATAATGCAGATGCTTATATAAGGTGTTGGCTAGCTTTTAGACCAAGCCACCAGGGTTCATATTTATAAAAACTATAGAGTTTCACATAACTGGATTGTTAAGAGCTTGATCGTGATCCCTTTTTTCTTCCCGGATTGTGATAATGCTTCCACGACCCCACGATCCGATTGCCCTCATCACCTCGGTTTGAACCGTCCTCTCCTGTGCGATCCAATCCGTCCCTTTTACCTCGACCCGTCTACTCATGCATGATCCGATCCGAGCCCAGGAGATATGGTGAAGGTTATGACCAAGTCCATCACGATCCGAGAAAGCAGGATCTTGCGACACTTGTATGTAACTGTCATATTGACCATTTCTTCCTCAAGCTACGTACCAGTCCTAGATTCTCGAGATTCACGCCACGTATGACCGCGATCCGTCTGCAAATATCAGCTATAAGTAGCCCCAGACATAGCATTTTTCAGGAGCTTTTTGGGCAATTCTGAGTTCTGAATCCACCATTATTATACCTATATTATTATTCAGAGTTGTCTCGAAATTATTGAGTGAATCAACATTGTAAAAATGAGGTTGTGGGATAAATCTTCGATTGTACTCTGATTCCAAATATGATAATAGATATAAAGTGGACGTAGGATCATTAACGCCGAACCACTATAAATCATGTGTCTTTTCTGCTTTTCTAGCATTTTTTCTGATATTAATTTCTGAATAATTGAACGACTTGGGTGTTAGAGCCAATTTTGGATCTAACATTTTGGTGCTTTCACTGAGAATCGAAGTCTCGGTACATTGGATTGTTACTCTACTGTTTGGATATTCAAGTCCAAAGAAGACAGTCCAAAACTCAACAGTTTCGACTTTTGAAGATTTCAGCGATATCCAGATATCATGGATGGAAATAAGTCTGAGGAATTACGAGCTTCGCAAGTGAACAAAGCTACGAATGAAGCAATCGAGGAAGGTGTGCACGAGCAAGTTTAAGAGGAGCCTTTGGATCGCGATGATGTGGAGGCGATCCGGGCCGAAGAGGGTACCACGATCCGACCTGAAGGGGGCGCCATGATCCGGGTCTCTGAAGGTGTCACGACTCAATCCCAAGACAACACCACCATCCTCCCATCTAATGCCCCTGCGATCCGATCTCAGGGAGCCACCACGAGCCATCGACACAAGGGTACCACGATGCAAAGCGATAATCAGACCACAACCCGACCCGGAAAGGAGGTTATGGCTCATTCTTCTCATGCCAGTACATCTACTCGACCTGGCCCAAGTTCTTTACGTATAAGAGAGAATGTTGATGATCAATTCGACCCTTCTACCCCAGTTACCGAAGGACATTTGACTCGAATACTTGAAGCATTGGACAGGCAAACCGATGAACTGGCCGCTCAAAGGCAGGAGAGTTCGTTGCTTCATCAAAATACTACTGCCTTAGGCAGAAGAATTGACGATATTCAAAGGCAGGTTTCACCACCTCTGACTCACCATTTCTCTCCGGAACATACGTCGTCGTTTGAAGAGCCCCAAAGGAACCGACGATGGCCCCCGTTAGAAAGGCCCGAGAACATAGAACAACTTCGATTTGGGTCACTTCCGTCTTGCGAAGAAGAGGCATTTAATCAAGGAACTAGTAACCGCCATTTGAATGAGCCTGTTCTACCACCGAGGAATGGCTTACCTCCCGCTCGTCGCGTGATCGACTACGGCACAGGGGGCAAGGGAGTTCTGCTCAGGACCCAGATTTTGTAGCAGCCCGTCAAAGAAATGCTGGAGGAGGATGTCGGGCAAGAAGTGCTAATCTCGAATCTACACTGACCCATGCAGAGGTTGAAGCAATGATTAGGCAAGTCATGGTAGATAGCTGTGGACAGAGGAATGAAGATTGGGGGCATAGATCACAGTCACACATCTTTTACTGATGACATACTAGATGTTACATTCCCGAGGCGCTTCAATATGCTAACCATGAATCGCTATACAGGCAGGACTGACCCCATCCAGCATTTAATGCGGTACTCCTGGTCTATGAATGCCGCTGCAGCTACAGACGCGATCAAATGTAAAGTGTTCCCTATATTCTTGGAAGATGTGGCGTTATTATGGTTTACCCGCCTGCCAGCATGGTCAATATCCAGCTTCAGGGAATTGAGTGAGAAATTCGTAAACCAATTCCGTCTTCATGTTCAGAGGTCTAAGAATGTGATCGAGCTATCCCTTATTAAACAACGACCGGATGAAAGCCTAAGGTCGTATTTGGATCGTTTTAATTTGGCTTTCACAGAAGTCAAAGATCCGCGTGAGCAAACTATGTTGATGGCCTTGATCGATGGCGTCGATAAAGATACCGATATCTGGCTGGCAAACCACCCCCGACCAGAGAAATATTTTATGAAAAAGCCAATGTTCGCCTGCGTCGGGAGGAGATATATGCTAATCGAAAAAGAAAGGCTACTGATAGGGAAGATATCCAAAGCAACGTGGCCATCAAGCAAACGGAAGATAGCTCAGGAAAAGTTGAAGTTAATGTTGGGAACAAGAATCAAGGCAGCGGTCGTCAATCAGGGAATAATAATAACAATAATAGGAAAAGAAATCGAGGAAATGACTCTCGGAGGAGATCCCGACCCAGACCGTTTGAGAACTTCACACCGTTAAATGACACGTTAGAGAACATCTTCCTGGATACATATAATGTCCTCCAGTACAAAAGACCTCCTCCGAGAGATTCTACAGAGAAAGAGCGTGAAACTGGGAAATTCTGTCTTTTTCATCAGATTCATGATCATTCCACAAACGAATGTCGTCACTTGAGAGACGTGGTTGAAAGCCTGCTCTGAGAAGGGAAGCTTGATGAGTATAAGGTGACTCCTAGGGACAGGGGGCAAGCCGTACAAGCCCCGAACCAAAGCCAACCTACTTCCAAACCGACGACTCAGCAAAAAGGAAAAAAATATCATTATCAATACCATAATTGGTGGGCTCCACCTAGCAGGGCACAGTTTCAGAGCTATGGATCAATACATAAATGCAGCTAAACATCATTTCGAAGTGGGAGAGTATAGTAACCCGCGAGCGAGAGAGTATTGGAGTACACTCCCCAACTGAAGATCCGTTGGTGATCACCGTCACCATCGGCCCAGCCATAGTTCATAAAGTCTTGGTAGATAACGGGAGTTCCGTCAACTTTTTGTTCAATAAAACGTTCGACCAAATGAAACTCGAGCCGAAGGATTTGAAGCCATGTAAAGGTTGGATACGTGGATTTAATGGGGCATCGACTGCTCCAATAGGATACGTGGAATTATCAGTAGCCCTTGGGGAAGGAGAACACCAGAGAATGAGGATCCTCCCCTTCGTGGTCCTGGATATTAAATCACCATACAATGCCTTCTTAGACCAATCGGCCCTAGCTAAATTCAGGGCCTGTATTGCACCCTGGTGCTTATTGTTGAAATTCCCAACGGACTCCGATGTGGGTATTATGAGAGGAGATCAAGTTGTTGCACAAGCATGCTACATTGTAGAGTTAAGATTGCTCCGCAAAGGAAGAGATATAGAGGCGAAAGGTGGTTCCTCCCCTCCAAGGGAGGAATTAACATAGCAACTAAAGGAAGTGCCTTTGGAAGGGTCACCCAGAGAGTTGCACGAGGACATAGATCCCAGAGAGGATGAAGAGCCTGGGGGCAGAATGGCGACTCCCAATGAAGCAGCTGTGGATGTACCAATCGATGATAGTGACCCAGAGAAGGTCCTGAAGATTGGATCCTAGTTGGATCCCGTTCGAGCCAAGGAATTAACAAATTTTCTGAAAACTAACTTGGATGTATTTGCCTGGACCCATGCGGACATGTGTGGGATATCTCCCTCGATTATGAGTCATTCGCTAAGCATCAACCCGAAACATCCTCTTGTCAAGCAGAAAAGGCGAATGCTGGATCCAGAAAGGTCTGCCGCATTGAAAGAAGAAGTCAAAAAACTGAAGAGTAATGGATTTATTAAAGACTTGACGTACCCTGACTGGATTTCAAACCCGGTTTTGGTAAAAAAAGGCCAATGGAAAGTGGCGAACGTGCATCGATTTCTCTGATCTAAACAAGGCTTGTCCGAAGGATTGCTTCCCGTTGCCTAGAATCGATCAATTAGTAGATTCAACTATAGGTCATGAACTCCTTTCTTTTATGGATGCCTATTCGGGGTATAATCAGATCCCCATGCATGTCCCAGACCATGAGCATACCGGCTTCATTACAGATTTGGGATTATATTGCTATATGGTGATGCCTTTCGGTCTGAAAAATGCCGGCGCTACATATCAGCGGTTGGTGAATAGGATGTTCTACAACCAGATTGGGAAAACGATGGAGGTATACGTCGATGACATGTTGGTAAAGTCCAGACAGTCGTCCGATCATACAAACGATTTGGCAAAGATGTTTCAAATTCTCCGAAAATATGGGATGAAATTGAATCTTTTGAAATGCTCGTTTGGGGGTAGCATCTGGAAAATTTCTGGGGTTCATTGTAAGCTCGCGCGGAATTGAGATTAATCCAGACCAAATTACAGCAATCCGAAATATCCAAGAACCAAAGCAGATTAAAGATGTGCAAAGCCTTGCTGGAAAAGTGGCAACGCTCAGCAGATTTATCTCAAAAGCTACAGATAAATGCATCCCGTTTCTCGAACTAATAAAGCGAGGCAAGCGCAACTTTAAATGGACTCCTGATTGTATAGAAGCTTTCCAAAATCTGTTGAATCATCTGGAGAGACCCCTGATACTGTCTAAACCTGTGGATCACGAGGATTTATTCGTGTACATCGCAGTGTCATCCCATGCAATCGGTTCGGTTTTGGTAAGAGAAGAGGATAATGTGCAAAGACCGGTGTACTATGTGAGCAAGAAATTGACAGCCGCAGAATGAAATTACCCAAAGATAGAAAAGCTCGCGTACAGTTTGCTGACCGGTGTACTATGTGAGCAAGAAATTCGTGACGATCCCAAAACCCCGTGACACGGTGTTAAGGATAATCATTGGAATATAACACATTAATCATCATTAGCAGATCACAGATAATAGCATAAACAGAAAATAGAATAATTTACACACATATGACAGCGGAATCATATAGATAACCTCACATCAGAGAAGCACAGTACAGGATACAACTTAGTGCATAATGATACATAATCAGTCACCATCGCCTGAGGCGGAATCATACATAAAGAGTACACAAAAGGAATATCAGTCTACATCGCCAGTGGCGGAATCATAATATAGATACAATAATGGCGGAGAAAATCCAAATCAGCACGGTGTAGTCAAGCCTCGCCATGAGCCAAAAGGTGCTTCAAAAACCTGTAACTAGGCTGCCCGTGTGAAAATAAGGGCACCCGAGTTTGCAAGGTGAAACAAACTACGAGTCAGTCATGGGACTGGTATGAGAAATCCATTCAACTTATTAACAACAATAATAAGGCAAATCAAAGGACCACGCCACTTTCGCGGAACGGGTTTACTCCAATGAGTGCTAGTGCATGAAATAAAGTAAATGATTAAATCAACGCAATGCTTTTTCTAAAATGAAGCCATTATAAGACTCAGGTCCCATCACACAATGCAACGCAAGCCGGAGGATAGAGTTTTCCTTTATAATGGCCAAAGATGCTTCATACGAATAAACAAAAGTGTTTGATATTATTACTAGTGCATATATGTTTCAAAAGCAAATTCAATCATAAATATCAATCCTAGACGGCATGGGTACCATATATCATGTCGCCATACTAGTAATACAATCACAACCACACATATCGTATTGGAAATTGGATTCCTTCATGAGTCGAGGCAAGGGGCAAGCTCCTCTCCGTTCGAGACACTCTAGCAAATGTCCCAGGACCCCACTATGATCCTTGGAATCGGCTGGGCCGGTCCTCTCTTACTTTTGAGGATTAGTTATTCCTGAACACACGTTTCCCGGTCCTTACAGACCTATAATCGAGGCGCCTCGCATTCCAACAACCACACAGGTGTAAAGTATATATAATGTCAGGGCTGGTAGGTCACTGACACCACCATAGCTAGAAAGAAACGTCGTGCACTCCCAGCGGTCCGTCTCCCGTTTTTGACTCATACCGAGGTGTGAGGCTCACGAATTCACGTTATACACAAAGCTCCGTCACACAGACCATGCTTTGATCATCAACCACAAGACTTTGCTTTGCAACAGAAGCCTTGATCACATGCCACTTAGGCGTGCCACACAGGCAATCCACTCCATGCGACTGATTTCTGTCAATACATAACCTCTAAGCTCGTACGTCTCAGAGAAGGGCGTTAAGCAAGAGAATAAATTCTCCGCCGCCAAACAGATATATATTTAACAGAGATCAATCCACACAGAACAAAATCCAATGTCAGACACACAGTCCATTTACAAGTTCGTTCTGGGTCTGAACGAAACCGGAGGCACCAATTCCTCGCATATCCGTACAATCAACACTATGTTTGGACGGCTACTACTTCAATTCCTTCATGGTAGCTACTCCAATCACGAGTATCAGTAGCGCCCATCCATCCAACGTGGAGATCGTCGGTCTTCAGTCGTCTTCGACTCTTCGACTTCTCAACGTCGATCGATTATTTGAAATGAGATAAACTCGGCCTTTTCAAATAACCCACGTATATTTAGATTTTCAAACCAATTAATCACAGGGTTGAACTATTCAACATTCACATTTCAGTTGTTTAGTTATAATTTTCACGTCAAATACATTCAACCATCACATATCAAGCAAACACAACAAAATTGGTTTATTTTTACTCTATATCGTCTATAGCACTTAATAACGATATAACGCCATTTTTATTTAATTTAAAACGGCCATATTTAATTAAACGACGTTTCAGGTCGTGGCGATGCACTGGCGCTGCTTTCCACTAATTTTGTTTTACACATATCTGAAAATCTAACCGTTGGATCCTCACAAATTTTACATCATTAGGAAGGTCTTTTCAAAACGAACCCAACGGTTCCAGTTTTGGGAAAATCCGACGGTCGGATCTTCCACACTAACCATTTGAAGTTACGATTTCAATTTACGAACTGCAGCGTCGTTATTCGATTTAATTTAATTATATTTATATATATATATATATAAATATAATCGTTTCTGGCGCTGCTTTTCCTTAATTTTGAATTAAACATTCCAGACAATCCAACCGTCGGATCTTCACAAAGTTGGTGCCGTTGGAAAGATATTTCCAAGGCGAACCCAACGGTTGAGGTTTCGGGAAAATCCAATGGTCGGATCTTCCGCACTAGTCGTTTGAAATCACGGTTTCAAAATACGAACTGCACGGCCTCGTTTCGTTTTAATTCTATTTATATTTATATATTTATATAAATATAGTCCATTCAATAATTTCTATATCGTTTTCACTTCAAATATTTTTCTAACACCTTAAAATTTTGGAAATTTTTTGCCATAACCTCCCCTGTACCGGGGGCATCGGGAAATCGCAAATAGCGTTCCCGGTCCTTCTAATCTCAAAAAGAAAAAGAAAAAGCCAAGCGGCTAGCCAATAGGCTCATAAAATCATCACCCAAACAAATCAGTAAATGTGTACCTATTTGTCGGGCACAAAATTTTATTCCTCTTCTCTAGCCCCTTTTTGCTTTAACCTGTTCAATAGATATGCATGCACATATATACAATTTCTAACATTTATCATTTTCTATTCAACTTCATATATGATTTTCTTTGGTTTAAAAACACCACTCATTCTAATATCGCATGCATAGGCTAAAATCATATCATTAGCTAGTTAATGTATATTTCAACTCATGCACGTTTATTCGAACCAATGGCTATTTTTAACACTTCACATTTCAAAGATGATAATTTTGGCGAACTAAAGTAGATTTCAACACATGACTATTTTATTTAGTTCCTATGCATGTTAAAAATAATATTTCTATCACAAATATTTATTTCATCGTCTGCATATCTTTAGCATATCACACATATGATAAAAATGATATTTTTATCATTTAAAATATTTTTATCCTTTAAAATATTTATTCAACCAACGTATGGTTTCAACACTTCATAGTTTCAATAAAAATGTAATTTTTATCGTTCAATCTTTTTATTCAACACATGCACCTTTTCACTACACACACTTCTCAACAAATGAGTATTTCCACACATGGACAATTTATTTATGTTGTTCATATTAGAAAGATGGGATTTTTATGATTGAAACTATTTATATAAGGCGAATATTTTTCATACTTCATATATATATAAAAATGTGATTTTTATTGTTTATACACTTCATTCATTCATAAATGAATTTTATTTTCATACAACTCTTTTCAACACATGAATATTTCCACACATGGACATAGTTTCAATATATGGCTTTAATTTCTATGCATGTAAAATAATTTCAACATATGAAAATAATTCTAACACACAAAGATTATTCAAAATTTCGGCAGCATAACGGCAGGGTAGTTAAACCGGCACCGTCCCTAGTACGGCTCCTCGCTCTACCTTAAAACCTCGCGGTTTTTGACAATGGGGATCATGCATCTAATTCGCACGCAGGCGGCATGTTTATATTTATTTCGTTACCACAAACTAATCCTATGTGGTTTCAACCAAATATTTTCCAATCACCAACGGGTATTTTTCAACCACCATCAATTCTCTATCAACCACAAAACTATCCCAAACAATAATTTGCCGTCAACCAATTTTCACAACAATTTCAACCAATAAATATCGTCCATGGTTTGTGGACGAGGGGGCGTATATATATATATATATAATTATTTATATATAGCAATTCACTTTTATTTCCACATATATATATATATATAAAAAGAAATTGAAGAGTGAGAATTTCTCACCAATAGCTATCCAATAACACGACTCTCCCTTTTCTAGAAATCTTTGTCTATTTCGCCTTCTTGTCGCTTTCGTTGCCCGTATTCTCTACATAGGTAAAAATCGAATTTTTACTATGTTATTCAATATATAAAGATCATATTCTAAAAACAAAGATTATATTTTTATTGCTTTAAAAATATAAGAATCATATCTTACTTCTTCTACTTAACAAAAATTCCGTCTTTTCTCTTTTTAAAAATATGATCTTTATTTTTGCAAGTTCAAATCTTTTTCTATTAAAAGATTAAACCTTTTTCTATTTCAAAGTTTAAACTTTTTTTTCTATTTCAAACCTTAAAATAAAATCAGTTTTTATTTTCTTTAAAATCAGTTTTTAAATCTTTTAAAAATCCAGTTTTTATTTTCTTTAAAAATTCTGTTTTTAAATCTTAAAAAAATTCAGTTTTTATTTTCTTAAAAAAAAAAAATCAGTTTTTAAATCTTTTAAAAATCCAGTTTATGCTTCTTTAAAAAAAAATCAGTTTATGCTTCTTTAAAAAAAAACAGAAATTAGTTTTAAATCATTTTTAAATCGGTTTTATAAATCAAAAAAAAAAATACAGTTTTTAAATCTTTTACAAATTCAGCAATTAGTTTTTAAATCGTTTTATAAATCAGTTTTTATAAAACAAAAATAAAAATAAAATAACTTAAAAGCTCACCGTGGTATGCGAAGGGGAGGAGGGAAGACGAGGGCGTCGGCGGCTTCGAGGTGGCGTTCGGAGGTGTCGCGAGGGTTCGAGGGTTCGAGGCTTCGACTGGGGGGGCTGCTTCGATTTGCGAGGGCGAGGGTTCCTCGATGGTGTCGGCGATGTCAGGAGGGAGGAGGTCTGACGGAGGGGGGCGTCGAGGGGTTCGTCGGCGGTGGCTTCCAGGTCAGGGGGGCGGCGCGATTTTGAATTAGGTTTTTTTTTTTCTCTTTCTGAACAATGAATCGGGGGGGGGGGGGGCAATGAAGAAGAAAAGGAGGGAAGGTATGTTTTTTTATTTTATTATTTAATTATTAAATTTTGCAAAAGGGTTGACTTTTACATATGACCTCGAAACGAGGCCCACCGCCTGTCGTCCATAGCGTTTTACCCCCATTCCGAACACAATGGGATATGTATCGTAAGCTGGTTTGATCGTTACAATCAGTTTCCGTTGAATTTACATTTAAATCCTTATATTGAATTTTAAACGTACATTTCAAATTACCGGGGTCACATACTAACTAGAAAAATTCCAGAAAAATATTTTCTAGTTTCGTATTGACGATACGGTCCTAACAAAACTAGTTTCGTCGAATTCTGAGACCGTTTGAAAAATGGCCAATTTCCAGTCGATTAAATTCAACAGAAACTGGTCAAACGCGTTTTCTTTTGCCACGCTCACATATTGATTCGAAAAATTATGAAATTTGAAACCTAGCAATAGTTTGACATC
Source organism: Allium sativum (assembly GCA_030737875.1). Classification (NCBI taxonomy): domain Eukaryota; kingdom Viridiplantae; phylum Streptophyta; class Magnoliopsida; order Asparagales; family Amaryllidaceae; genus Allium; species Allium sativum. The sequence continues at coordinate 857,907,859 of CM060915.1, read as the reverse complement.
CCGGACTCGACAAAAGTGGTTTCGTCGAATTCCGAGGCCGTTTGCAAAATATCAATTTTCCAGACCTATATATTCTATATACTGACTTACTATTCTTAACTTACTAATTTATTGAAATATTCTATTTCAATGGTTCAAATTGCTTTGAAATAATCAATTTAAAAATTTTAAATTGGCTCGTATTTTCCGGGTTATTACAATCTCCCCTACTTAAAACTTTTCGTCCTCGAAAAGGAAACAACAGTAAAGTAGGAAATAAAATGTAAATGCAAAGTATGGTAAAGGTACCTTGCACCGGAGTTAGTCAGAGATATCCACTCTGCATTTGGGGTAAGCTTGCTTAATGCTTTCCTCAGTTTCCCAAGTACAGTCTCTAGGATCACTGCCCCACTGCACTTTAACTAAATGAACCTTTTTGCTTCTAAGTTCTCTAGTTTCTTTGCCAACAATTTTTAATGGCTCTCTTCTGAGTGCTAATTCTGGAGTTATCTCCACATCCTGTTGCGCTGCTTCTTCTACAACAAGATCCGGATCATGCACATGTCTCCTATGTTGAGATACGTGAAATACATTGTGCACTCCAGGTAACCAATCTGGCAATTGAACCCTATAAGCAAGAGTTCCAATTCGCTCAAGTATAGGAAAGGGACCAATAAATCTCGGTGCCAACTTCCCAGTCTTACCAAATCTGATTACTCCTCTCATCGGAGAAACCCTTAAATAAACGTGTTCACCAACAGCAAATGTCAAATCTCTCCTTCTAGAGTCTGCGTAACTTTTCTGTCGGCTTTGGGCGGTTTTCAATCGCTTCTTGATGAAGTCTACTTTATCAGATGCTTCCCTAATCATATCGGGTCCTAGTACAAGTCTGTTGCCAGGTTCTACCCAACATGCTGGAGATCTGCAGGGTCTGCCATATAATGCTTCAAATGGTGACATCCTCAAACTTGCTTGATAGCTATTGTTATATGAGAATTCTGCCAAATGCAAATGATCTTCCCATGACCCACCAAAATCGATTATACAAGCCCGCAATAAATCTTCTAGAATTCTATTCACCCGCTCAGTTTGGCCATCTGTTTGGGGGTGATAAGCGGTGCTCATATTCAGTTTTGTCCCCAATTCTGTCTGGAAAGCCTCCCAGAATTTGCTAGTAAATAGGGGATCTCTATCACTGACTATGCTGATGGGAATTCCATGCAGCTTAACAATTTCTTTGAAATATATCTGAGCTAGACTTTGGGCAGTTCTATTGGATCTGACAGGTATAAAATGGGCAGTCTTCGTGAAGCGATCTACGATTACCCAAATACTGTCATTACCTTTCTTGGTTCGCGGCAAACCATCTATGAAATCCATGGAAATCTGTTCCCATTTCCAGCCTGGGACTTCCAACGGTTGCAACAGTCCAGCTAGCTTTTGTTGATCACTCTTGACCAATTGACAAGTAGGGCATCTGCTAACATACAAAGAAATATCTCTTTTCATTGCCTTCCACCAGAAAGTGCGTTTGATATCGTTGTACATTTTACTCACCCCAGGGTGGATGCAAAATTTGGATTTATGGCATTCGTCTAGCACTTCTCTTTTGAGCTCAGGAAGGTTGGGAACACAAATTCTCCCATTCAGCCTCAAAACTCCTTCTTTATTTACTTGAAAGCTTGAGGATTCTCCTTTCTGGATTCTTTCCTTGATCTTTTGAATGAAATAATCATTCTTCTGGAGAGCACATATCTTATCGATCAAGCTAGGCGTAATTATAAGATGGGCAACAATTGCGGTTTTTCTACTCAGTGCATCCGCTACCACGTTAGCCTTTCCCGGCGTATACAGGATATCAAGATCATATGCTGCAAGAAATTCTAGCCAACGCTGCTGTCTCAGATTTAGATCTTTCTGGGTATATAAATACTTCAATGATTGGTGATCTGTGTACAATATAAATTTCTCCCCCAATAAGTAATGTCTCCAGATTTTCAAGGCAAATACGATGGCTAGCAACTCAAGATCATGAGTCACATAATTCTTCTCATGCGGTTTCAATTGGCGGCTTGCATAAGCGACTACTTGGCCTCTCTGCATTAACACTGCACCAAGACCTCTAATAGAAGCATCTGTCCAAACCATTAAATCTTGATTGCCATCAATAATAGTTAACACTGGAGCGGTGGTCAGCTTCGATTTCAATTCCTGGAAAGCTTCTTCACAGTCGGAAGTCCACTTAAACTTCTCATGTTTCTTTGTGAGCTTTGTTAACGGACCGGATATCTTCGAAAAATCCTTAACGAACTTCCGATAATAACTAGCCAATCCCATAAAACTTCTAACTTCTGTGGGAGTAGTGGGTTGTTTCCAGTCTTGAATCGCTGTTATTTTGCTTGGGTCAACAGAAATTCCTTTTCCTGACACGACATGGCCAAGAAATTTGACTTCTTCTTGCCAGAAGACACATTTAGAGAATTTGGCTTTGAAGACGTTCTTCCTTAGAATCTCCAATACTTGTTCTAAGTGTTTTTCATGCTCGGGTTTTGATTTGGAGTAGATTAAGATATCATCGATGAATACGAGGACAAATTTATTCAGAACTCCCCTGAACACTCTATTCATTAGATCGACAAAGTATGCTGGAGCGTTACATAGGCCAAACAGCATTACTAACCATTCATAAAATATGTCTGGACCTCTGAAAGCGGTCAAAGGAACACACTCTTCTGCTATTCTCAATTGATGAAAACCTGTAGCTAGGTCCATTCGGAAAAATACTTTCGCCCCATTCAATTGGTCCAGCAAATCATCAATGCGGGGTAATGGATATTTATTTTTGAGCGTCTGTTTGTTGAGGTCTCGGTAATCAACACATAATCTAAGAGTACCGTCTGACTTTGGGACAAACACAACAGCTGCACCCCAATTAGAAAAACTCGGTCTGATTAGACCTTTCCATAACAGTTGACGAGTTTGATCGCCTAATTCTTCTTTTTCTTTGGGAGTCATTCTACGGATTGGATGTACCACGGGTCTAGCATTGGGAATTAGATCGATTCAGAATTCTATTTCTCTTTGCGGAGGTAAGTTTTCAACTTCTTCAAACACATCCGCATAGTTGCTAACAATCGGAATCTTTTCTATGGAAGTGGGGATAAGTTCTAATGCTGACCAAAATTCTTCTCTATTCGGATTCGAACCATGACAAGGAATATATATATGTCCAAGCTCCGTTCGGATTTTAACGATTCTTTCCGCACACTTCACTTCAGCTTCATATTTCGTTAACCAATCCAGCCCGAGAATAATATCGAATTCGGGAAAATCCATAACGATCAAATTGAAAGGAAACTGGTATCGGGAGAAAGAAGTAGGAACCTTACAACACGAACTGAGGGTAATAGGACCCCCTATCGGGTTATGAACTTCAACCGATTCTTTGAGCTTTCGTTGTTTTAACTTTAGTTTGTGCACTGTGTTTTTAGCAATAAAACTACGGGATGCACCTGTGTCAAATAATACAGAAACAGGAATATTTTTAATTGTAAGGGTACCTCCCAAAACATCGGGTTTACCTGCTCCATCGGAAGCAGCTGGCGGGCTAGACCCGTCATAGACATGAGTTACAGTAGCTTTCTTCAGCAAAGGGCAGTCTTTGACCAGATGGTCGGTCTTGTGACAGTTGAAGCACGAGCGAGGGTTCTGAGAGCCTTGGCTCGAGCCTTGAGAGTTTGTTCTCTGCCTCTTCGGAGCTGTGCAGACGTTTGAGTAGTGCCCCGGCTTACCACAATTAAAGCAATTTCCTCGTGGTGGATTGCCAGTCTGAGGCTTTGAAGATGCTGCTTGGCTTGACTCGCCTTGATTTACAGTAGGCTTGCGCTTGTTTCCTGCTTGGCTTCTAGCGCGATCCTGATCCAGATGCCTTTGATCAAGGTCTTCATAGTTGCATGTCATTTCCACTAGCTCGTTGAAATCCAGCTTGACATGGGCCATGGCTCTATCATGATATTGACGTTTTAGTCCAAAGATAAACCTCTTATTTTTGGATTTCGCGGTAGCAACAAGTTCTGGAGCATATGGCGACAACATGGTGAATTTGTTCAGATAATCCTGCACGGAAAGATCCCCTTGCTGGAGATTGGCGAAGTCATCGTGCATTCTTTCTAAAGCTTGTTCTGGGACATATTTCTCCTTGAAGAGTTCTTTGAATCCATCCCATGTTCTTCCAGCTTCTCTATTCCCGGCGGTAAGAGATTCCCACCATAATTCGGCTTGTTCCTGCATAAGCCAGGCGCCCATAGTAGCTTTGTCTTCGCTTCCTAGCCTTAGGCCTTCAAGAATTTTCTCGCATGTTTTGAGCCATGCAAGGGCCTCTATTACGGTGCCAGTCCCCGAGAAGGTCTTGCCTCCTAAGTTCTTATATCTCTTAGCTACACGGTCGAGCTCGAAGTATTGAGCTGCCGGAGGTTGTATCAAAGGTCCTTCTTGAGCTGGGATTTCTCCCCTTCCTCGGCCTCGGCCGGCACGGCCTCCTCTAGCAGCGGCTCCTCTGGTAGCCATTTGTCAAATTCTGTATAAGTAACGAAAAAGTCAGTTAACAGAAATGATAGTCTATTGCATAGTTAAGCAGAAATTCCTACGGAAAGATAACGATGGACTGATCAATTGTTTTTGCTATTCTGCTCAGCTCATTCTAGGACTTTACTAGTCCTATCTCTAATGAGCGACTCGCCTTAGAATACTACTGATTCTATCTTGACGAAGTGTTTAATGTGTTAGACTCCAGAACTAAGGTTAACCAAAGCTCTGATACCAGCTGTGACGATCCCAAAACCCCGTGACACGGTGTTAAGGATAATCATTGGAATATAACACATTAATCATCATTAGCAGATCACAGATAATAGCATAAACAGAAAATAGAATAATTTACACACATATGACAGCGGAATCATATAGATAACCTCACATCAGAGAAGCACAGTACAGGATACAACTTAGTGCATAATGATACATAATCAGTCACCATCGCCTGAGGCGGAATCATACATAAAGAGTACACAAAAGGAATATCAGTCTACATCGCCAGTGGCGGAATCATAATATAGATACAATAATGGCGGAGAAAATCCAAATCAGCACGGTGTAGTCAAGCCTCGCCATGAGCCAAAAGGTGCTTCAGAAACCTGTAACTAGGCTGCCCGTGTGAAAATAAGGGCACCCGAGTTTGCAAGGTGAAACAAACTACGAGTCAGTCATGGGACTGGTATGAGAAATCCATTCAACTTATTAACAACAATAATAAGGCAAATCAAAGGACCACACCACTTTCGCGGAACGGGTTTACTCCAATGAGTGCTAGTGCATGAAATAAAGTAAATGATTAAATCAACGCAATGCTTTTTCTAAAATGAAGCCATTATAAGACTCAGGTCCCATCACACAATGCAACGCAAGCCGGAGGATAGAGTTTTCCCTTATAATGGCCAAAGATGCTTCATACGAATAAACAAAAGTGTTTGATATTATTACTAGTGCATATATGTTTCAAAAGCAAATTCAATCATAAATATCAATCCTAGACGGCATGGGTACCATATATCATGTCGCCATACTAGTAATACAATCACAACCGCACATATCGTATTGGAAATTGGATTCCTTCATGAGTCGAGGCAAGGGGCAAGCTCCTCTCCGTTCGAGACACTCTAGCAAATGTCCCAGGACCCCACTATGATCCTTGGAATCGGCTGGGCCGGTCCTCTCTTACTTTTGAGGATTAGTTATTCCTGAACACACGTTTCCCGGTCCTTACAGACCTATAATCGAGGCGCCTCGCATTCCAACAACCACACAGGTGAAAAGTATATATAATGTCAGGGCTGGTAGGTCACTGACACCACCATAGCTAGAAAGAAACGTCGTGCACTCCCAGCGGTCCGTCTCCCGTTTTTGACTCATACCGAGGTGTGAGGCTCACGAATTCACGTTATACACAAAGCTCCGTCACACAGACCATGCTTTGATCATCAACCACAAGACTTTGCTTTGCAACAGAAGCCTTGATCACATGCCACTTAGGCGTGCCACACAGGCAATCCACTCCATGCGACTGATTTCTGTCAATACATAACCTCTAAGCTCGTACGTCTCAGAGAAGGGCGTTAAGCAAGAGAATAAATTCTCCGCCGCCAAACAGATATATATTTAACAGAGATCAATCCACACAGAACAAAATCCAATGTCAGACACACAGTCCATTTACAAGTCCGTTCTGGGTCTGAACGAAACCGGAGGCACCAATTCCTCGCATATCCGTACAATCAACACTATGTTTGGACGGCTACTACTTCAATTCCTTCATGGTAGCTACTCCAATCATGAGTATCAGTAGCGCCCATCCATCCAACGTGGAGATCGTCGGTCTTCAGTCGTCTTCGACTCTTCGACTTCTCAACGTCGATCGATTATTTGAAATGAGATAAACTCGGCCTTTTCAAATAACCCACGTATATTTAGATTTTCAAACCAATTAATCACAGGGTTGAACTATTCAACATTCACATTTCAGTTGTTTAGTTATAATTTTCACGTCAAATACATTCAACCATCACATATCAAGCAAACACAACAAAATTGGTTTATTTTTACTCTATATCGTCTATAGCACTTAATAACGATATAACGCCATTTTTATTTAATTTAAAATGGCCATATTTAATTAAACGACGTTTCAGGTCGTGGCGATGCACTGGCGCTGCTTTCCACTAATTTTGTTTTACACATATCTGAAAATCTAACCGTTGGATCCTCACAAATTTTACATCATTAGGAAGTTCTTTTCAAAACGAACCCAACGGTTCCAGTTTTGGGAAAATCCGACGGTCGGATCTTCCACACTAACCATTTGAAGTTACGATTTCAATTTACGAACTGCAGCGTCGTTATTCGATTTAATTTAATTATATTTATATATATATATATATAAATATAATCGTTTCTGGCGCTGCTTTTCCTTAATTTTGAATTAAACATTCCAGACAATCCAACCGTCGGATCTTCACAAAGTTGGTGCCGTTGGAAAGATATTTCCAAGGCGAACCCAACGGTTGAGGTTTCGGGAAAATCCAATGGTCGGATCTTCCGCACTAGTCGTTTGAAATCACGGTTTCAAAATACGAACTGCACGGCCTCGTTTCGTTTTAATTCTATTTATATTTATATATTTATATAAATATAGTCCATTCAATAATTTCTATATCGTTTTCACTTCAAATATTTTTCTAACACCTTAAAATTTTGGAAAATTTTTGCCATAACCTCCCCTGTACCGGGGGCATCGGGAAATCGCAAATAGCGTTCCCGGTCCTTCTAATCTCAAAAAGAAAAAGAAAAAGCCAAGCGGCTAGCCAATAGGCTCATAAAATCATCACCCAAACAAATCAGTAAATGTGTACCTATTTGTCGGGCACAAAATTTTATTCCTCTTCTCTAGCCCCTTTTTGCTTTAACCTGTTCAATAGATATGCATGCACATATATACAATTTCTAACATTTATCATTTTCTATTCAACTTCATATATGATTTGCTTTGGTTTAAAAACACCACTCATTCTAATATCGCATGCATAGGCTAAAATCATATCATTAGCTAGTTAATGTATATTTCAACTCATGCACGTTTATTCGAACCAGTGGCTATTTTTAACACTTCACATTTCAAAGATGATAATTTTGGCGAACTAAAGTAGATTTCAACACATGACTATTTTATTTAGTTCCTATGCATGTTAAAAATAATATTTCTATCACAAATATTTATTTCATCGTCTGCATATCTTTAGCATATCACACATATGATAAAAATGATATTTTTATCATTTAAAATATTTTTATCCTTTAAAATATTTATTCAACCAACGTATGGTTTCAACACTTCATAGTTTCAATAAAAATGTAATTTTTATCGTTCAATCTTTTTATTCAACACATGCACCTTTTAACTACACACACTTCTCAACAAATGAGTATTTCCACACATGGACAATTTATTTATGTTGTTCATATTAGAAAGATGGGATTTTTATGATTGAAACTATTTATATAAGGCGAATATTTTTCATACTTCATATATATATAAAAATGTGATTTTTATTGTTTATACACTTCATTCATTCACAAATGAATTTTATTTTCATACAACTCTTTTCAACACATGAATATTTCCACACATGGACATAGTTACAATATATGGCTTTAATTTCTATGCATGTAAAATAATTTCAACATATGAAAATAATTCTAACACACAAAGATTATTCAAAATTTCGGCAGCATAACGGCAGGGTAGTTAAACCGGCACTGTCCCTAGTACGGCTCCTCGCTCTACCTTAAAACCTCGCGGTTTTTGACAATGGGGATCATGCATCTAATTCGCACGCAGGCGGCATGTTTATATTTATTTCGTTACCACAAACTAATCCTATGTGGTTTCAACCAAATATTTTCCAATCACCAACGGGTATTTTTCAACCACCATCAATTCACTATCAACCACAAAACTATCCCAAACAACAATTTGCCGTCAACCAATTTTCACAACAATTTCAACCAATAAATATCGTCCATGGTTTGTGGACGAGGGGGCGTATATATATATAATTATTTATATATAGCAATTCACTTTTATTTCCACACATATATATATATAAAAAGAAATTGAAGAGTGAGAATTTCTCACCAATAGCTATCCAATAACACGACTCTCCCTTTTCTAGAAATCTTTGTCTATTTCGCCTTCTTGTCGCTTTCGTTGCCCGTATTCTCTACATAGGTAAAAATCGAATTTTTACTATGTTATTCAATATATAAAGATCATATTCTAAAAACAAAGATTATATTTTTATTGCTTTAAAAATATAAGAATCATATCTTACTTCTTCTACTTAACAAAAATTCCGTCTTTTCTCTTTTTAAAAATATGATCTTTATTTTTGCAAGTTCAAATCTTTTTCTATTAAAAGATTAAACCTTTTTCTATTTCAAAGTTTAAACTTTTTTTTCTATTTCAAACCTTAAAATAAAATCAGTTTTTATTTTCTTTAAAAATCAGTTTTTAAATCTTTTAAAAATCCAGTTTTTATTTTCTTTAAAAATTCTGTTTTTAAATCTTAAAAAAATTCAGCTTTTATTTTCTTAAAAAAAAAAAAATCAGTTTTTAAATCTTTTAAAAATCCAGTTTATGCTTCTTTAAAAAAAAATCAGTTTATGCTTCTTTAAAAAAAAACAGAAATTAGTTTTAAATCATTTTTAAATCGGTTTTATAAATCAAAAAAAAAATTACAGTTTTTAAATCTTTTACAAATTCAGCAATTAGTTTTTAAATCGTTTTATAAATCAGTTTTTATAAAACAAAAATAAAAATAAAATAACTTAAAAGCTCACCGTGGTATGCGAAGGGGAGGAGGGAAGACGAGGGCGTCGGCGGCTTCGAGGTGGCGTTCGGAGGTGTCGCGAGGGTTCGAGGCTTCGACTGGGGGGGCTGCTTCGATTTGCGAGGGCGAGGGTTCCTCGATGGTGTCGGCGATGTCAGGAGGGAGGAGGTCTGACGGAGGGGGGCGTCGAGGGGTTCGTCGGCGGTGGCTTCCAGGTCAGGGGGGCGGCGCGATTTTGAATTAGGTTTTTTTTTTCTCTTTCTGAACAATGAATCGGGGGGGGGGGGGGCAATGAAGAAGAAAAGCAGGGAAGGTATGTTTTTTTTTTATTATTTAATTATTAAATTTTGCAAAAGGGTTGACTTTTACATATGACCTCGAAACGAGGCCCACCGCCTGTCGTCCATAGCGTTTTACCCCCATTCCAAACACAATGGGATATGTATCGTAAGCTGGTTTGATCGTTACAATCAGTTTCCGTTGAATTTACATTTAAATCCTTATATTGAATTTTAAACGTACATTTCAAATTACCGGGGTCACATACTAACTAGAAAAATTCCAGAAAAATATTTTCTAGTTTCGTATTGACGATACGGTCCTAACAAAACTAGTTTCGTCGAATTCTGAGACCGTTTGAAAAATGGCCAATTTCCAGTCGATTAAATTCAACAGAAACTGGTCAAACGCGTTTTCTTTTGCCACGCTCACATATTGATTCGAAAAATTATGAAATTTGAAACCTAGCAATAGTTTGACATCCCGGACCCGACAAAAGTGGTTTCGTCGAATTCCGAGGCCGTTTGCAAAATATCAATTTTCCAGACCTATATATTCTATATACTGACTTACTATTCTTAACTTACTAATTTATTGAAATATTCTATTTCAATGGTTCAAATTGCTTTGAAATAATCAATTTAAAAATTTTAAATTGGCTCGTATTTTCCGGGTTATTACATTAAAGATGTGCAAAGCCTTGCTGGAAAAGTGGCAACGCTCAGCAGATTTATCTCAAAAGCTACAGATAAATGCATCCCGTTTCTCGAACTAATAAAGCGAGGCAAGCGCAACTTTAAATGGACTCCTGATTGTATAGAAGCTTTCCAAAATCTGTTGAATCATCTGGAGAGACCCCTGATACTGTCTAAACCTGTGGATCACGAGGATTTATTCGTGTACATCGCAGTGTCATCCCATGCAATCGGTTCGGTTTTGGTAAGAGAAGAGAATAATGTGCAAAGACCGGTGTACTATGTGAGCAAGAAATTGACAGCCGCAGAATGAAATTACCCAAAGATAGAAAAGCTCGCGTACAGTTTGCTGATCGCATCTAGGAAGCTTCGTCACTACTTCCAGGCTCATCCCATCACTGTTTATACTGATCACCCGCTTAAGCAAGTCCTACAAAGGCCAGAAGCATCGGGAAGATTGCTCAAATGGAACATTGAGCTAAGTCAATTCGACCTGAACTTCCAACTCCAGAGGTCGATAATAGTGCAGGCACTTGCAGACTTTATAGCGGAATTTACCATCCCAGAAGATGATGCGGTAACTGAGGAAGATGATACGCCAAAGCTACTCCTTGACCCTAACGCCTGGAAACTATATACTGATGGAGCTAAAAATGACAGACGATCAGGTGCCGGAATGGTTCTTGAAACTCCAGAGAAACAGCTAATATATTACGCTCTTAGATTGGAGTACCATGCGACCAGTAGTGATTCCGAGTATGAACCTCTAATTACTGGGTTGAAATTTGCAAAGGAACTAGGGATAACAAAGCTAGACATTGTTTGTGACTCCAATTTGGTCGCGAACCAAGTTAATGAAAAGTTTCAGGCTAAGAGTCCAAGGTTGATATCATATCTGGTAAAAGTAAGAACGTTGTTGGATGGTTTTGAGCACCATAGTATATCTCACATTCCTCGAGCAGAGAATAAAAGAGCGGACAAGTTAGCAAAGATGGCTAGTCCCGATAATCCAGAACATACGGAACTAGTCCCGACTGAAGTATTACAGTTCCCCAGTGTGGATTAGATGGAAGTTGATCCGGTACTGGAAATTGAACCTGAAAGGGAGTCATGGATGACCCCCCTGAAGAATTTCCTGATGAATAGAACGCTCCCAACTAAGAAAAGTGAGAGGTGTGCAGTTATACGGAAGGCTTCCCGATGTGTGTTGCAAGGCGAAGTCCAGTACAAACAAGGTTTCTCGATGCCTCTTCTCCGGTGCATTGCCCATGAAGACATCAAGCGTGTGCTGAAGGAAGTCCATGAAGGTGAGTGTGGCGACCGCACTGGAGGGAAAACATTGGCAAAGAAGATATTGCATTATGGCTATTTCTGGCCCACTATAAACAAGGATGCAACCAAGTATGCATGACGTTGTGATGCTTGCCAGAAGTTCTCCAAAATCCCTAGGGCGCCACCTAACCAGTTGAAGACAATGACAAATCCGTGGCCTTTTGCTATGTGGGGGATTGACATTATTGGGAGCCTCCCCATAGCAAAGGGTGGAGAAAAGTTTGCTATTGTAGCCGTGGACTATTTTACTAAATGGGTAGAAGCAGAGTCTTTGACCACGATCACAACCAAACGAGTGATCACCTTTGTCGTTAAGAACATCATCTTTCGATTTGGGATTTCAAAAGTCATCATAACCGACAATGGGACCCAATTCGACAACACGGAGTTTCAATATTTCTGTCGGAAGTATCACATTAAGAAAAGATACACCTCTGTGGCACATCCGCAATCGAACAGACAGGTTGAAGCGGCAAACAAGGTGATCAAATCCATTCTAAAGAAAAGATTGAAGAGGGGCAAAGCTATGTGGGTCGACGAATTACCCCTAGCACTGTAGGCCTATAGAACAACGTACAAGTCAGCGACGGGTAACACCCCATTTTCCCTTGCTTTCGGAGCTGAAGCAGTTATTCCGGTCGAGTTAGAAGTACCATCCCATCGTACCATTTATTACGACCCGATGACCAACAGTGAGTTGCTCCTTGAATCCCTGGACATGGTTGAGGAAAAAAGGGACGAAGCTGACTTACGTGCCTTGAGGCACAAACAACAAATAGCTCGGTACTACAACAGAAGAGTCCGAGCTCGGACATTCGAACCCAGAGACATGGTTCTGAAGCATGTCTTTCCGCCCCCGATACATATGGGCCCGAAATGGGAAGGACCGTACTCCATTTTACGAAGCCTTGATAATGGAACCTTCAAGCTAGCGACCGTAGATGGAGATGAAATCCCCAGAGTGTGGAATGCCCAGCATTTGCGGCTTTACCTGACATAAAAGTGTCAGTTTCACTCTTTTGTTTTTAGAACCATGTAAAAAGGCTCGACTTGCCAAGAACAGTCTGGTTATTTGAACAAAAGATTATAAAGTGGACGTAGGTCATGATTCGGCCGAACCACTATAAAAATACTGTGTGTCATTTACCTTTACTGCACCATTTCTTATCTACTCTTTTATTTTGATAAACATGTATACTCACTACAAGAAAAAACTGATTTTGCAGCGGCGAAATCCGTCGGTAATCCGTCGCTATATAGGCATTAGCGACGGATTACCTGCGGATCCGTGTTGTCGGTAAATTTCAAGACAGTATTTGTGTCAAACTTTTGCGACGGATTTTAGCGTGAGTTCTCTGGCCATTTTCGTCTTTTATCTCAATATAATAAAAATCCGTCGGTAATCCCCTTCTAATTAGAAAGGGTCTTGCGACAAAATATATTTTATTTAAAATATTTTTGTCGGTAATTTGTCGGTAAACCCTTAAGGATTAGCGACGTATTTTGTTTATGTAAACATTTTATCTAACATCATTGGTTGGCAATCCATCGCTGTTCCCCTTCTGATCTGCCTATATGTGTGTGTGTGTATATATATATATAAACTAATATCATCCAATTGTGAATGCTGAAATAAATAGCATATCAAAAAACAAAGTTAAATTTGCCAACGATATTAATTTTGAACTGAAAAGAACATTCATAATCACATACAAGAAAGAACATCCTTCAGTAATTCATACACGAAGTTAAATTATGATGAACAAAACTATTCAACTGGTGCTAACATTATCTCATATACAAACACATACAATGCTATACTAATTCCACATAATATTATATTTATACTAAAATAAGTCTTAACATACCTAACCAATCTATGACAAGGACGGTGACGACAAAACACAAAACTCTATCACAGCCCCTAAGCATTGTCATCTTTGTCATTTGTGCTTCAGTGCTCTCCCTGTCTTGCTTATTCTTCCTTGAAACTTTAAGCATGGAAGAAAATGAATAGTTCACAATTGAATGATTGGGTAAAAATTTGATACCTTTTCCTTTTTTTTCCTGAAGGCTTCTACTTTTCACCCTTACAAATATTATCGTTATTATGCAGGCCAAAAACTTCTGGAATTAGTAGAAAACAACTTTTGACATTTCAGGAATGCTTGCTGATGATTTCCAATACAACCTAAAAACTTAAAATCAGAGAAAAAAGTGCAATAAAAAAATTTAATCATTTAATCCAAACAAAAAATGAAAAAGTGTGAAACAAAGAAATTTCCAGTTGCACATGACTTTGTATACCTAAATTATAACAAACAATATTTTAAGCCTACAACTTATGGCTTATGAAATTAAATAGAAGTATGAGAATGTACAATGGTTAAGAAACAATGTTGTACATGTGCTAGAATTAAATTTGAAAAACCTAAAAGAAACATAATTAATTTAGAAAATGAATAGTTTGTAGTCAAATTTTTAATTGAACATAAACAATAGATAACGAACTCTATTTTTTTAATCATCCAAATAAAATACGGTTAACATATCAAACAATCGTTCGTTAAAAATCACACAATCAGATTTCATAACATCTTAAAGGATCATCACAATCTGATTTTATACGGTCCTTACACTTTGTCATTCTATGGGTAAAATGGTGCATGAGCTTAGAGCACATTGCTAATGTTAGAAGATTCTTAACATTCAATATTGAGACTTACACATATACAAAAAGAAAGAGAGAAAAACATCAGAAACTATTATAGCATATAAGCACACCTATGTATCAGAATTCCTGACGCAACAGCCAACAGAACAAAAAGATTTCATCTCTCTTGAATGGTCTAAAATTAACAGCAAATGAATAGAATTCCTCTTTGACAGTTCATGATTTCTTCTCTCTTTCAATCCCTTCCAGATTTGTTACTGTTGTTGCACCACCATCAACTCTAATAAAGTGATATCAGATAGATAAGAAAATTTTAAAAGATTGATCTTAACAAATGATTTAACAAAAATAAGCAATTCAATTGACTATGAAATAAGTAGTAAGTTGGACCTAGGAAAGTGAAAAATAACAGATCATTCCTAATAAGTTTGATGCAGCAAATTTAGCATGATTTCGCCTATGCCATATGGTTGCATTGAACAATTTGTAGTTGGCTTTCATAATAAGAATAATAATAGGATAATTATAAAATTTGCATAATCGAATATTAAAATTTCATAAAAACTACGTGCTTTATCAGGCTGAGATTGAATAATACCATAAGAGCTCAAACAAAGGTTACACATGAGAAATTTGGTATGTAACGTGAAAAAGAAATCCCATCAGTCAAATATAAAACTTCCAAACTCAATCGATAAGAAAAGGCAACTCATATAAATCAATTTATGATACACTAACATAAAAACTACAAAACTGCAAATTTGGCACAATATATGATAATTTAGTAAATGAATTGTTTTTTCCAAATATGCTAATACTTTAAGCAAATGTTTTAATCTATCCAAATCACATTATATGCTTATATCATGTTCGAGTCATGCAAATAGTTTATCAAATGAAGTTGTATGAATGCCTACATGTTAATATAAAATGCAAACTATGTGTTGCCGAGCTTCCCTAATCCTATTTGCCAAAAAATTGCTAAAACCAGCACAAATATTGTAAATCAAGCAAATAAGGCTCACTACTACAGATAACATAAAGCAAGCAATTAATTGAGCTAAATTCAGTTTGATCTACATACACAAAGGGTGGGTAGGGACACACACAATACGTGATACATATCACATAAAATTTCACTCAAATAAAAGGCAAAAATATGGACATTAGCCAATCAAAAGTTGCAAATTCTTACTATTTGAATATATTTTTCAACTTTACGGGAAACACATATCAAACATCATTACCATAAAGCCAAACCAAAATGAATCTAATGAAATGATTAAAAAAAATATTACTCTCCCAGCGTTATTGCAGTCATCAATTATTGAGTAGCTAAGTTAAACTTTAAACATAGTGGTCAACTGGAAACACAACCACCTATGAAAACAAGTTAGTTTTGTGCAGTAGCAAGACAGAAAATCTCTTAATATATAAACAAGCGGAATGCAGTAAAGTCAGCTTCCATTGTTTTATACCATTAGTAGAATAAAAAACAAACATAATCAACGCTTTTGCTGAGAGTACAAAAGAAAAGTTGTGAATTTGTGGTAGAACTCAATAATTAAACCAAATTGGATTAAGTATTGCATCATCATATATCATTGGTAACATTATCGGTTCATTAAAACTGCTATACTCTTATTTACAAAAAATAGCAATATTCTGAGCTTTCATGCCTCTGTTTAGTTCGAATAACTCCCTTGACTCCCTAGCGTTTTGCACTTTTTATGTATTCTTTCATAGCAGCCTATGCACATAATAACACAATAATGTTTATTAAATCTAGGAATTCGATGCATATGCGCATGTAGATAAAGTTTGAGGCTCAGTAACTTACTAAAGTTGCTTATAAGCCTAAGATTTACCTTAGTCTTGTTGGTCTATAATTCATGAATTGCTTTTTCAGACAATGGACACTTGACAACAAACGACATTGATCCAATGCTATTGAATTATACCTAGCACTCTTTTCTTTTCCAACTCTGGCTTGAAATTTTGTCCTGCATTTTATTACTTTTAATATTCTTAAAAGCATCCACTTTATCAATAAACATCTTGGTATTTCATACAACCAATGGAGTCTGAAAACAAATGTCTAATTTTTGTAGTTTGTGTGGTAAAATTTTCAGTTTAGCAGTGAAATTAACATCAGCCCAGCACCAAGCAGGCCAAAAAATAAAATCATATTATCCGCTTTATCCAAAATAATATTAGAAAATAATTTCATTAGTAAAGTTTTTAAATCATATTTTATCCATTAAATAAATAAATTAATTCATCATCCAAAACAATATGAAAATTAGTGGCCTAAATAATCCTACTGACTTTCTATTGATAATGGACATCATAAAATGTAAAATTTATCAACAAACCTACCATTAACCAATCTAATCGACATCAAATATCAATACGTAATGTTAATAGATACGATGAAGTAGTTGAGGAAGTTGAGGCACATCATCTTTTTGTTGCATTCAATGTTACATGAGAATAGTTGGAAACGAAAATTGGTACTCCAATTATGCACATCAATAGATAGTGATTCATTGGCAAACACCATTTTCCAAGTGGTTAAAACACTTCGACATGGTGCGAGATGTCATGGGTACGAATCCCGTCTTGCGGGATTCAACCCACTTGTCATGTAGTGTGTTACATATTACCTAGGCTTGTATGTATAGTACCCAATTTAAAAAAAAAAAATAGCGATTCATTTGCATATCTGAAATTGACAATTTCATAAGTGTCTTGTCAAGTAGACTCATTAAGGCTTATTTTATAGTCAACATTTGAATATCAGGGTTTGCTTTCAGAGATTTGCGAACTGGCTTTGATCTCTATAGGTAGCCTAGATAGTACTGTAGTGGGGGAACACAGCAAAACACGAACCAAGGAAGTTTAGGCTACCGATTCTAGTAGAAATGATAAATATTTTCTTCAAACATTCTTCTACTTCAATTTATATGCAATTGACCACCAACTGGGAACATGAACAATCAATTCACGAGACTGTCTCACGTCAATTCCATCAACAATAATAGTCAAAAATTAATAACTGATTAAACTTTGATGTGTAATAAGTGACTCAAACATGTTCGAATTAGAAATGTGATTGTTTGCAACTAAGCAAATTTGATTAATTGAAGTTCAACCACTATCAAAACATCCAGCACACATAATACCTACTCACAATGCTCAAAGTTGATGTCAGCAAAAAAAAGAATATTACGGATTCCATAGAAAAAATAAATGTCGTCTTAATAGAAATTCATTAATTACCTAAGATGAAGTTGGAGAAGATAGTTTGCAATGTCGATATTTTGAAGAAGATCGAAACGGTGCGGCGATTTTTTCCACCGATTCATCGACCTAAACGGAAGCTGGCGAAAACTGCTATTCGATTATAAAGGGATGAGGAAGACCCTAATTGTTACCTTGAATTTTTTTTGATGTGAGCATCTTTAGTCATTACATCCAGGGATAAATTTATAAACTAAAGTATCAGCAGAGGATTAACGTTGATTCTAAGAGTTGATGAATAATTTTCTCTCTACTGAGATTTAAGAAAACTGCGTCGCCTACATTGTTATTCATTAAAAAAAGGAGAAATCAGAAAGTAGGGAAATCAAGGTTTCAAAATTTAAGAATACGGAAGAAACATGATAAACTAATAAAAGGAAATACAAAAATGATTGCATACCTAAGAAGATGGAGATTAAAAACTTATTGCTATAGATGAAAGGAGATGGAAACTGCGGTTCATTCGAGAAGACGAACATAGCGATACCCTAGATGACATCGTATTTTGAGAATCCTAGAGCGATTTGCCAAGAAAAGTAAAGCGTTTAGTTAGGTTTTGTTGTAAAAATTAGCGAAACCCCTCCAATATTTTTTATGTAACAACCTGAATTTTAATAACATGTTAAAACCATAAATCAAGGCCGAATTAAATTTTAAAATAAGAATCAAGGGAAATGGGCTGCGCCATTGCGTTCGTCTCGAAATTCTGCTTAAAAACGAGTTTGAGTTTGCAAGAATCGGAGTCCGTATGAGGGAGATATGACCCTCCGAAGTTTCAGGAATTTTCAGAATCAAAAACAGCTCGGAATTCGAATTCGAAATTCGAATTCAAACCCCAGAACAGGCTGGGCGGGAAAATTCCCGCCCATGGACCAGGTCGACCTAGGGGTGGACTATAGTGTCGACCTCTCACGGACCAGGTCAACCATAGTGTCGACCTGGGGGTCGACCTGCCTCCCGAACCCACTTTTTGAACCAGATGCACTCTGATGTATTTGACCTCGTTTTCTGTCCAGATTCGTCTGCCTAACCCTATATAAACAGCCTCCTAGCCTCATTCTCTTTATACCATTCTTCTCTAACCTTATGCTGCTCAAACTCTTGATGATCATGGCTTCTTCTTCTTCCTCTAAATTAAGATAAATTAAAAACGTGAAGATTATTGCTTGAAGACTACGGCTAGGAATTGGGGATTTGCTTCTACAATCAAATCAAGGTTCAATGATTCAGGAATTCGACGACTAGTTTATAGATTCGACTTCTGCATCTCAATTTCTTAGACCACAATCTTTAAATTCAAGTTACTTTCAGATAAAAACTGTAAACTTAATATCCATGTTATAAATTGGAATTGGATCTATGTATGATAACTGATTCATATCTATTCTTATTCATCCTGGATCTTGACTTTCGTGAATATTGCTTTCGGCCTATTCATGTTGTAATTCAAACTCTTTCATGACTATAACCTTGACATGCCTATGACTTTGAAACTATTTTTAATGGCCTAAGACTATGCCTGTGCCTATGACTGTGAACATAAGACTATGCCTGTGCCTATGACGGTGAACGTAAGACTGTTGCCTATGACTATGACAAGGACAATTGTGGCTAATCACCTATGACTCTTGACTATGGGAATTATTACCTATGATTATGAACATAAGGCCATTATCTATGACCATGACTTTGAAACTATTACTGTTAATTGCCTATGACTATTGCCTAGAACTATTTTGGATAATTAACCATGACTATTGTGATTAATCGCTTAGGGTTCTTAATTATGAGATTTCTTCCTATGACCATGACTATGACTATTGGGGTTAATTACCTGGGACTATTATAGTTTATTGAAACCCATGTTGTATACCGAATTTGCAGTTTGTTGGATCTCATACCGAGGGTGTGACTTGCATAGTTTATTCCCTATTATGTACACCGAAACCATTGGATCCATTATCCCTGTATTTGGTTTGCTTTCGCATGCCTATTCTTTTATGTCAGCGTTTAACATGACTATCGCCTTATCTTGCTAGATTTGAAATCCTTTACTCCAGTGATGTTGTAACCAATTATGTCAAATTATGTCATGCTAGTCTTGTAACCCCTTTTATCGCTTTATGCTCGTCCCTTTTGCCTATCATAGTTTTGATGTTATTCCCTTTATTCTGAGGTTTGGATTTATTTGTAGTATGGATCGAATCACGTTTACGTGCGATGGGAATACGATTTGGGTAGAATAGGCAAAACATGAATTGGTTATGAACATGAATTATGAACCTGATAAAAGGCAAAACTTGAAACATGAACGCTATTATAACTTGAACCTGGATATGGACACGAACTTGACATCGACTTGACATGAAACTTTCCTTGAAAACTTGACATCGACTTGACATGAAACTTGCCTTGAAAACTTGACACGAACTTGACATGAAACTTGAACATGGTCATGACACTTAGAATAAACTTGAAAATGGCCAACTCGAGGTTGGGTTGAGTTTGCAGTGTAATTCTGCCCGGAACCGCCCGACAAATCCAGTTACTGCAAACAATAGGATCCAATGTGGATAGTTGGTCATATCGCACTTGAAAACCCGAGGTCAGACTGAGTTGTGGTGTAATTCTACCCGGAACCACCCGGCATATCCAGTGACCACAACAACAGGTCTGATGTGAGAGGTTGGGGTGTATTAATGAATTAATGCCACATAATAGGGTTAAGTCATGAACAGCTTGAATATACTTAACCAATTTGACACGATGATTTGATAGGGTTAAGTCATGAACCGCTTGAATATACTTAACCAATTAGACGCGATGATTTGATAGGGTTAAGTCATGAACCGCTTGAATATACCTAACCAATTTGACACGATGATTTGATAGGGTTAAGTCATGAACCGCTTGAATATACTTAACCAATTTAACATGATGATTTGATAGGGTTAAGTCATGAACCGCTTGAACATACTTAACCAACTTGACACATGATTCGTAGGGCTAAGTCATGAACTTGAACGACAACACTTAGCCAATTTGACAAGACTCGTAGATGGGTTAAGTCACGAACTTGAATGACCACACTTAACCAACTAGACATGCTAGACTAATGGGGTTAAGTCTCGAATTTAAATGACAACACTTAACCTGCTGGACGGAAACCCTAGTTACGCGGTCCTTTTCAGCAGTAACCCACTAGATGTATCATGGTACCCTGGAACTAGGCAGGGTGGGGCACGATTACTGGGCTGATTGTAAGCGACCAGAACGACGGCTGAGTTGGTGCGCCATTGTAGGTTCAGGCGGACTATGGTCGTGCACGTAGTCCGGAGTTGAAAAAGCAGGCATTGGGCACCGGTAGGTTTACACTGTGCGTGCTTGATTCGTGTCGGTGGTTGGCACCCTAGGGCTTGATACACCCTATGGTGGACCTAGCACAGGTGACTACATTTCATGATTGGGCCGTATGACACAGACACATGAACGAGCTAGGACTTATAGGGAGCCGATCGATTAATAGATCGTTACGTGGAAAAAGGGTGTTGTTAGTTAGGTAGCATAATCCCTAGTGGTCCTAGGTGGCATAAATCCTAGTTGAACACGCAATAGTTCATGATAAGGAAACCTAGCCAGAACAAGGGTGGCAGTCCAAAAAATTTCAAGAATGGTGGCACTATGTTGAAGTAGTATAGAAATACGTGATGAAACCCATACGATATACGGCAAGGGACTGTACATATACATGGAAAGGATGATATGGGTTGGGGTACTAGTACAGTTGGTGCAGTGAATGTTAAACATGCGATGTTATACGTAGTTTATCTGGTTAGCATAGTTTATCATGTTACCGTAGTTTATCTGGTTAGCATAGTTTATCTTGTTACCGTAGTTTATCTGGTTAGCATAGTTTATCTTGCTATCTTGGTTTAACTTGCCTATCTTGTCATCATCCTTATGTTTACTCTCAGTTTATACATGTCATGTTATCTTTACTTCTTTCTATGCTGAAAGTCACTAGGACTTACTCAGTCTTTATGGCTGACCCGTTTTGTTTCGCCTCTTTTTCTTCCGTCCCCCCTCCCCCCCCCCCAGGTTTGCAGGGTGGGAATACAGCTTAGTTCGGATATTACCAAGCTCCAAGGCTCTTTCACGAATGACTTGGATTTCTCTTGGCTATGGCTTGCTTTATTGTATTACTTGGGGAATGATTTATGACTATGGTTTTATGCTTCTTTACTATTGCAAGACAGATTTCGATGTAATGGATTTAATGGCATTTTGATGTAAAAGGCTTTAGACCTTTCTATATTTTAAAGAATTGAAATTTGGTTTTTATTCCGCTGTTTTATATGTTATGTCTTGTAATATTTCTGTGTATGTTTACCTAGATAATGCTCCACCAAAGCTAGTGCATTCCCTTTGTGAGTGACCCTAGCGGAGGTGGGGTGTTACATTTGGTATCAGAACAGAAGGTTACCAGACTGGGCAAAAGCTTTTAAAAACCTTATGAAATTATTTTCAAAACATTTACAAAGAAGCATTTTTCTAAGAAAAGTTTTGTTTTACGAAAGGCATACTCCCCAAATCCATATGCACTATCTTTTGATTCTCTCCTTGAGTCTCTTCTCTCTTTCTTTTTCACCATAGTTTGTAGGCATACAACGCATATAGGAGGGCAAAGAAGTGCCCAGCCTCCATCAAGAGCCGCAGTAGTTCCATCTGTGACTAATCTTATTTCAAACTTTGTAGGGTGGCCGTGCGATGGAGGTAGCTTTCGAGAAACTGGTCAACAAGCTATACAAGGATAGTAAGAACGAGGATAAAAGAACACAACCCTAAGGATAAAGAAACTTGTTGATATGGCTTAATCCACGAAGGAGGAAAAGGTGAAAAGGAAGAGGCCAAAGTGAAAGAATAATAAAACCCATGACAAGAAAGAGTATCGTTAGTATGGTAAAAAGGGACTTGTAGTTAAGTGTTATAGGACAAGGACAAGGGCAAAGGACAAGATCGTCGAGAGGGCAATTGTATGCTCTCACTACTAGCATACCTAAGAGAGATGGTAACGTTTCTGTTAAAGGTTTAGCTTTTCTTTTCTATCATCCCATTAGAACTTTATTTTTGTACATCGCATCCTTTTAATTCTGCTTCGATAGTTGAGTCTCTGCACCTTAGTACTAGCGTAGTAGAGGATCCCGTTTTTGTCTCAAATCCTGTGGGGAATCGGCTCATTTATTCATGACTTGTTTGGATTTGAGCATGTCTATGCTAAGTGTTGAATTTGGAAGTATTGCTTATGTTTTTGGGCTATGGGTTGTTTTTAGCGATGGAGTGGTTATCCAGAAATGATACCATTCTCGAGTATGAAAAGAGGGTAGTTAGACCCTTGACTTGCCTTGGTAATGTCCTCGAAGTCTAGTGTAACCCTCAGGGTTTTTCCATGCTTAGTTACCTAAAATCTCTTGATACATTTATCAATCCGCTCGAGTAGTGTTCGCCACTAATTCAAATGGTTCATTTCGCTTATGCATGAGTTATAGAAAATCACCTTAGTAAGTACACTTGGCAACATGGTTGGCATTTGTTTATTTTCAAGAGATAATTCATTTATGTGGAATACCTTCTAGTAAGTGAATGAGATCCAAGATTCACTAGTGAATTTTGGGGAGCTTGCGTGAAACCATGAGTATACAGTTATGTTTAAGCTGGGTATACTAGAAAAAGAATAAGTGAAAGTGGAACGAGAGGCGACAGTGAAATGAGTTCCAACTCATATTTTGGAAATAGGAATTAAGAAGCTACGAAATTGTGAAGCTAAAGACGGTCAAAGCACAATGGAGTTAAGCTCAAGGAAATGCGACTTAGAAGATTGAAGACTAGACACGCGCATTATATCTCTTTTTAAGAGTATATCCTTGATCCCTCTTTTCCTGTAGAGCTTACTTGCATGCTATCTTTTAAGTATAACCTCTCGATCCTATTCTCAATCCTATTTCTATTGCAAACCCCATAGGGAGTATGACTTATCTGTTAGTAATACATGTTGGGGCTTGAGGGTGTCCGTTGGGTTGACTAAACTTTTTGGGTTTTATAGGAAATGGGCTGGTGCTTAGGGAATTCTTCTCCTATTCAGTATATATGTGACGTAGATTTCCAGCTTTGACATTGCCTAATGGGCACAAAGTTTTTACTTGCTTCTATCATTCGGCTATATCTTTAGGTAGGAATAATTGGGTGAAACATGTGTTTGAGACATGTTATGATTGATGGTTGCAAGTGGTTGCAAGTGGTTGCTCGTGGTTGCATAACACACATTAGGCACTAGATCGGCTCAGACACATTTTCATATTGCATTTGCATGAGTGTTTATACTTGTTTATGGATGAAATTGAATGTGTTATCATGTGAATGTTGCATATGGATGTACGTTTGTGCACACATATAGTGTTTATGTGATTAGGGATATTTGCATACATGTTGGATTCATGACACTAAACATATTTTGCATTAAGAAGATCAATCAGGCCTGATCATTTGCATTGGATAAGGAACATATACACACACTTTCTGCATATGATCATATAGCATTAAAAATCTCTTAAGGACAATGGATGCCTGTGATTGATAATTGAGTAGATGGATGATTGGATGGTAGGACACATTCTTCTTGACTTGAAGATTTCGGAGACGAAATCCTTTAAGGGGGGAGAATGTAACAACCCGAATTTTAATAACATGTTAAAACCATAAATCAAGGCAGAATTAAATTTTAAAATAAGAATCAAGGGAAACGGGCTGCGCCATTGCGTTTGTCTCGAAATTCTACTTAAAAACAAGTCTGATTTTGCGAGAATCGGAGTCTGTATGAGGGAGATATGACCCTCTGAAGTTTCAGGAATTTTCAGAATCAAAAACAGCTCGAAATTCGAATTCGAAATTCGAATTCAAACCCCAGAACAGGCTGGGCGGGAAAATTCCCGCCCATGGACCAGGTCGACCTAGGGGTCGACTATAGTGTCGACCTCTCACGGACCAGGTCAACCATAGTGTCGACCTGGGGGTCGACCTGCCTCCCGAACCCACTTTTTGAACCAGATGCACTCTGATGTATTTGACCTCCTTTTCTGTCCAGATTCGTCTGCCTAACCCTATATAAACAGCCTCCTAGCCTCATTCTCTTTACACCAGTCTTCTCTAACCTTATGCTGCTCAAACTCTTGATGATCATGGCTTCTTCTTCTTTCTCTAAATTAAGATAAATTAAATTAAAAACGTGAAGATTATTGCTTGAAGACTGCGGCTAGGAATTGCGGATTTGCTTCAACAATCAAATTAAGATTCAACGATTCAGCAATTCGATGACTAGTTTATAGATTCAACTTCTGCATCTCAATTTCTTAGACCACGATCTGTAAGTTCAAGTTACTTTCAGATAAAAACTGTAAACTTAATATCCATGTAGTAAATTGAAATTGGATCTATGTATGATAACTGATTCATATCTATTCTTGTTCATCCTGGATCTTGACTTTCTTGAATATTGCTTTATGCCTATTCATGTTGTAAATCAAACTCTTTCATGACTATAACCTTGACATGCCTATGACATTGAAACTATTGTTAATGGCCTAAGACTATGCCTGTGCCTATGACTGTGAACATAAGACTATGCCTGTGCCTATGACGGTGAACGAAGACTGTTGCCTATGACTATGACAAGGACAATTGTATCTAATCACCTATGACTCTTGACTATGGGAATTATTACCTATGATTATGAACATAAGGCCATTATCTATGACCACGACTTTGAAACTATTACTGTTAATTGCCTATGACTATTGCCTATAACTATTTTGGATAATTAACCATGACTATTGTGATTAATCGCTTAGGGTTCTTAATTATGAGATTTCTACCTATGACCATGACTATGACTATTGGGGTTAATTACCTTGGACTATTATAGTTGATTGAAACCCATGTTGTATACCGAATTTTCAGTTTGTTGGATCTCATACCGAGGGTGTGACTTGCTTAGTTTATTCGCTATTATGTACACCGAAACCATTGGATCCATTATCCTTGTATTTGGCTTGCTTTCGCATGCCTATTCTTTTATGTCAGCGTTTACTATGACTATCGCCTTATCTTGCTAGATTTGAAATCCTTTATGCCAGTGATGTTGTAACCAATTATCTCAAGTTATGTCATGCTAGTCTTGTAACCCCTTTTATCGCTTTATGCTCGTCCCTTTTGCCTATCATAGTTTTGATGTTATTCCCTTTATTCTGAGGTTTGGATTTATTTGTAGTATGGATCGAATCACGTTTACGTGCGATGGGAATACGATTTGGGTAGAATAGGCAAAACATGAATTGGTTATGAACATGAATTATGAACCTGATAAAAGGAAAAACTTGAAGCATGAACGCTGTTATAACTTGAACCTGGATATGGACACGAACTTAACATCGACTTGACATGAAACTTGCCTTGAAAACTTGACACGAACTTGACATGAAACTTGAACATGGTCATGACACTTAGAATGAACTTGAAAATGGCCAACTCGAGGTTGGGTTGAGTTTGCAGTGTAATGCTGCCCGGAACTGCCCGGCAAATCCAGTTACTGCAAACAATAGGATCCAATGTGGGTAGTTGGTCATATCGCACTTGAAAACCCAAGGTCAGACTGAGTTGTGGTGTAATTCTGCCCGGAACCGCCCAACATATCCAGTGACCATAACAAAAGGTCTGATGTGAGAGGTTGGGGTGCATTAATGAATTAATTCCACATGATAGGGTTAAGTCATGAACCGCTTGAATATACTTAACCAATTTGACACGATGATTTGATAGGGTTAAGTCATGAACCGCTTGAATATACTTAACCAATTTGACACGATGATTTGATAGGGTTAAGTCATGAACCGCTTGAATATACTTAACCAATTTGACACGATGATTTGATAGGGTTAAGTCATGAACCGCTTGAATATACTTAACCAATTTGACACGATGATTTGATAGGGTTTAGTCATGAACCGCTTGAACATACTTAACCAACTTGATACATGATTCGTAGGGCTAAGTTGTGAACTTGAATGACAACACTTAGCCAATTTGACATGACACGTAGACGGGTTAAGTCACGAACTTGAATGACCACACTTAACCAACTTGACATGCTAGACTGATGGGGTTAAGCCTCGAATTTAAATGACAACACTTAACCTACTGGACGGAAACCCTTGTTACGCGGTCCTTTTCAGCAGTAACCCACTAGATGTATCATGGTACCCTGGAACTAGGCAGGGTGGGGCACGATTACTGGGCTGATTGTAAGTGACCAGAACGACGGCTGAGTTGGTGCGCCATTGTAGGTTCAGGCGGATTATCGTCGTGCACGTAGTCCGGAGTTGAAAAAGCAGGCATTGGGCACCGGTAGGTTTACACTGTGCGTGCTTGATTCGTGTCGGTGGTTGGCACCCTAGGGATTGAAACACCCTATAGTGGACCTAGCACAGGTGACTACATTTCATGATTGGGCCGTATGACACAGACACATGAACGAGTTAGGACTTGTAGGGAGCCGATCGATTAATAGATCGTTACGTGGAAAAAGGGTGTTGTTAGTTAGGTAGCATAATCCCAAGTGGTCCTAGGTGGCATAAATCCTAGTTGAACACGCGATAGTTCATGATAAGGAAACCTAGCCAGAACAAGGGTGGCAGTCTAAAAAATTTCAAGAATGGTGGCACTATGTTGAAGTTGTATAGAAATACGTGATGAAACCCATACGATATACGGCAAGGGACTGTACATATACATGGAAAGGATGATACGGGTTGGGGTACTAGTACAGTTGGTGCAGAGAATGTTAAATATGCGATGTTATACGTAATTTACCTGGTCAGCTTAGTTTATCTTGTTACCGTAGTTTATCTGGTTAGCATAGTTTATCTTGTTACCGTAGTTTATCTGGTTAGCATAGTTTATCTTGCTATCTTAGTTTAACTTGCCTATCTTGTCATCATCCTTATGTTTACAATCAGTTTATACATGTCATGTTATCTTTACTTGTTTCTATGCTGAAAGTCACTAGGACTTACTCAGTCTTTATGACTGACCCGTTTTTTTCGCCTCTTTTTCTTCCGTTCCCCCCCAGGTTCGCAGGGTGGGGATACAGTTTAGTTCAGATCTTACCAAGCTCCAAGGATCTTTCACGAACGGCTTGGATTTCTCTTGGCTATGGCTTGCTTTACTGTATTACTTGGGGAATGATTTATGACTATGGTTTTATGCTTCTTTACTATTGCAAGACAGATTTCGATATAATGGATTTAATGGCATTTTGATGTAAAAGGCTTTAGACCTTTCTAGATTTTAAAGAAATGAAATTTGGTTTTTCTTCCGCCGTTTTATATGTTATGTCTTGTAATATTTCTGTGTATGTTTACCTAGATAATGCTCCACCAAAGCTAGTGCATTCCCTTTGTGAGTGACCCTAGCGGAGGGGGGGTGTTACATTTTATGCTTCCAAGTACCAACGCGACGAGATGGGCTGAAGCTTTGGATTTGACTGACCTGATGATGAACTTCTTCCTCGATCTCTTTCTACCTCTGGCCCCATCAATCATTTTGCCTCCAGTTTCAATTAGTTCAAATGTAGGATTTAAGTTAAAATTAGGGATTTGTTTTTTGATTCAGGGAAAGCATTACGGTTTGGGAGAAGATACAAAATTTGAGGAGAAATGGAGAACAAACCGATAGGAATGATGTGGATTGCCAATACAAGACGTCGGGTTCCAATAAAATCGATTGTTTGGAGTTATACCTGCAGTTTACAGTGATCCGTTTGTCATAAATTGGACCAATAGCATAGAAGTATGGTTTTTACATTAGATTTCAATAAGATGTACTGTTATTCAACAATTATTGGTTGTATTTCTAATACACCAAATGTAATTAAATATTAAGGATTAATATTACCGCTTCTTTATTAACATTAAATATTAGTAAATAAATATTAATTATTATGTGTATATTATTAATAGTCTATTATCAGCAATAATTAGTAATTATCGGTTGTTAAATATATATCAAATAGTAATTAAATATAAAAATATAATAAATAACTAAATAAAATATAACTAAAAATTGGTTTCCTAATTA
This sequence comes from Allium sativum, assembly GCA_030737875.1. Taxonomy (NCBI): domain Eukaryota; kingdom Viridiplantae; phylum Streptophyta; class Magnoliopsida; order Asparagales; family Amaryllidaceae; genus Allium; species Allium sativum. Next base: position 857,878,973 of record CM060915.1, on the reverse strand, counting down.
TAGCTGAATATTAGTTTCTAAATTTCAATTATCATGGGTATTCTTTTTGGCATAGCTTTATTATGTGTATTATAGCTTACATAATAATATTAATTATTAACAGAATATTCCTATTGATCTTCCAACTCGTGCTGGTTCACCTCCGAACCGCACCTCATATTCTATATGCAAATACTAATTGAAACGGGGTAGCGATCCCATTTTTTGAAATATAAAATATAATTATCAACTATAATTATAAAATATAAGTGATTACTAAATAATATTATTAAAATTGTAAATTACTTACTATTACTTATAAATCATTAATTATAAGAAATTAATTATTAATTATTGAACATGTAAATATTATTAAAAAAACAACACTAAGGTATATCTTAGAAAAACAATATAATCATCTCTTGCAAATCTGTTGGATTTCTGCTGCAGAATAGCTTCAATAAATATTCGTCGGTACTCTGTCTGAATTTGCAGCAGAAAATAGCGACAGAATATTTCTGTCGGTAATTTGATGCAATTTGCAACGGCTTAGTGACGGATGATAGAAGACGACGGTAATAAATAAAAGAAAAAATAGTTGAAAAAACAAAAAACTATCCCTTGCAGATCACATGGAAATCCGCCGCAAATTAGCAACGAAAATTTCCGCTTCTAAATATTTGACGCTAAATCAGTATTTTCTTGTAGTGACTGTTACCATTTCAATAATTGTTTTAAATTTATGCAGTAATCTCAAAACAGCTAATTCAAGATGCCATCCAGCAGATCGGAAAGTTCACAATAATTAAAGCTCCAAAAGGTGCAGCGAGGTAAATCGCACTACAACTTGCACTCTAACTCCCAAGATCAGGGAGAGAGTATAAAGAACGCGAAGATAATGTCCCCAAGGCGTGAAGGTGCACCATGATAAAGCCGCCCTGACAACACTCTAACCCGCTGAAGGATCGGGAGAGTATAAAGGCGCTAGAGACTTAGTGCCCCCAGAATTTCTGCCCCGTTGAAGGATCGGTGAGAAGTACCAAAATCGAGCTCGAACTCTGATCCGATGAAGGATCAGGAGAGTATAAAGGCGCTAGAGACTTAGTGCCACACAAACTCTAATCCGCTGAAGGGTCGGGAGAGTATAAAAGCGCTAGAGACTTAGCGCCACAAGAATTACTACCCCATTGAAAGATTGGGATAGTACGAATATAATCCTAATCGATCGCCAACAAGCCCTGGCCAGGCACTATAGTGACGATTAATTAGGAATATATACATGCATCAATACACGTTTACTTAGCACGTGTATTTCCCGATGATTGTTTTCGTTATGATTAATGATCGTTACTTATAACTTTACTATTTAACTATGAAAGTTTCAGTTATAATTATTTAAACTCTGCTAACATGATGAATTTGCAGGAACACAATGATGCAAAAGAAGCAGGCCCTTATTTATTGGAAACAGATTTACAAAAAAAAAAAAAAACGAGAAACTAAACAAAAAGTGAGGGCCAATCTCATGACTACATCTTTTGGCCAAAGGAAATCTTAAAACTAAAACATGAGCCAATAGCTGCATGCTTTTTGCGCTTGGGAGATGGCTTTGATTTCTTGTCCTTCTCTTGTTTCTCCAACACCTCTTTATCAGTACCGGAGCGGTCACTTTTCTTCCTCTTCCTCTTGTCGACAAGAGGCTCCGGAGGAGGACTGGAAGGTTCGGAGGCAAGCTGTGAAGTTATCGATCTAGAAGAGAATCTTATAACCAATCCAGTCTTGGGGTCGATTTCAGAGATAGGGGTTACAAACACAGGATTCTGTTCCTCCCTCTTAAGAGCCAACTGCTTCTCCTTCCTAGCCTGTATGTCAACCAAGGTTTCGCTATTATCACCCTTGGCCTCGTCAATGATTTCTACCTCCTCTTCCTCATCTCCATGACCGCCATCTGTGTCATGCAGAGCAGCAATGATCTCGGCGTCTACAGGAGCGCCAGTGACAGACTGCACGGGTGCTACTGTAACTCTATCACTTGTTGAGCCCTCGATTTGCTTTGAGATCTTGGAATCTTCGATACCAGAACCCGGGGGAACCTCAACCTTATCAGCCTCTGCCTTCTCCTCTGCACCCTTTTCAACCACTTTGGTACCTACACCATTAGAAGCAAAGGTTAGTGAATCGGGAGGAGATGTGGCCATGTCAGTTGTCTGTCCCATGAGACGACGACAAGTTACGATTGCTTTAATGAATTGCGGAGAAAATATGGAGATACCTTCAGCCAACTCATCTCCCAGATTTGTACTGATGGTCCCGACAATCGGAGGAGTAGGTGCCAAGGGGATCAATGGGTCATCGGGGTTATTCCCTCAACTTCATATGTTTTGGGCTCTACCACCGAGTTCGAACTCTTGCCAACCTTATCCTTGCCCTTGAGTCTGCTCTTCTCCCTCTCCATTTCCTCGTGGATAAGGCGTCTTCCTTCCTCCAAAGCCTTAGGCTCTTCACCTCTGAGAAAGGTTTGCATCATCTGGTGCTCGTCAATTTCGTCGACCCCTAGTCGTCGCTTCTCGCCCTCGACAATTGCGTCCCATATATTGGCCAAGGTAACATGGTAGTCTGGAGTCCAAGAGATGTCTCGATGCTTGATAACTTGACCAAAGAAATCGAACAATAATTCCTCAAAACTATCTATATCTTTCTCTCTTTCAGCAAGCTTATCAGCCGCAGCAGCTGCTGACTCAAGAGCGCTATTGGCATTGCTTTCGGCGAGAGCTACACGCTACTCATCTTGAGCAAGTTGATCATTTAGAACCTCCTTCTCCTTCTTGGCGAGGGCAAGGTCATTTTTTAAGCTCGCCCTCTCTTTCTCCCAAGCCTCTTTATCAGCAGAAAAGCGATCCTATACTGTCTTCATTTCAGTGTTAACCGCCCTGAGATCCTCTGCTTCCTTACTTAGGGCCACCCGTTCCTGGCTATTTAAGTCAAGCTCGTTGCAGAAATGCTCCCTGGCACTCTCCAACTCAGACTTGTAATTCTCTGCGTCTCGCCGAGCTAAAGCCAGTTGGGACTGTGCATCCTCTAGTTCTTTTTTCATTTTGCACCTAGCCCTAACATCATTGTCAATCTTTACTCTGGCCCTGGCCACGTCCGTCTCCATCTGGCGGATGACAGTAGATAGTGTAGCAGCATGCTTCTTCATTACCTTGTATTGTTTAGCTACATGGCATACATACCCTATCACCTCTGTGTCCCAATCGTCAGGGACTGGTTCAAGATCTGGGACGAATACCATCCTCTCAAAGTAAATGTCGGGAAACTGTTTTCGTAAGCGCTCTAACCTGGCCATGATCTTAGAACTGGGGGCAACATCCCTTGCAGCAGTAGTGTCCAAGCCACACTCACTAGGGGAAGTAGGAACTGCCTTCCCCTTCTCTATAATCCTACCCTCATCTTTGACCTTGTCCTTTGGCTCGGGGTGTTTTTTAGAAGATTGGGTGTGAGAAGGAGTGCTTTTTGGAGGTGTTAATCCTCTAGGAAGTTGCTTTCCCCCGGCTGGTGGCATTGGACGACTATGTGGTTTTCCATAACTTTGCTTCGGTGGAGATCGAGGTCGTGCAGAATAAGATTGATGAAAATCACAAGGACGACGACTAACCCTTCCCCGACTATCGCTGCGAGTGTGCTCAGGATCTGGAAGGAGGCTTGGTGTGCCCTCGCGAAGGGAACGGTAGGAATAAGACCATTTGCGAGACATTTTTTTTGCAAAGAAAACAAGTGCGCGTTAGAACTATGAACCACAGCAGCAAAAAAGTGTTATGATAAATGGTGCATGTGTTTTGTATATCCCGTGAAATTCCCACTTTTTTTTTTAAATGGACCAGGGCCCGAAGTTAAGCTCGTTTGGGTGACTTCTTTTTCTCTAACTGGGGCACCCGTCTTTTCGGAGATGGGAAAAATTGGTTCCCCTCCGAAATCCTCTTGAGTATAAATATCATCTGGCAAAGGAATTTTATTTAATTCCCCGAAACCTGTTCCTCTGTTAATTTGTCTTGGGCGACAGACTCAACTGGCGATGAAGTCCTTAATGGAGACTGCCCCTCGGAGGTTGGAACCTCCTTTGATTTATCAGCTCGTCCCTCATCTCCTTTATACACGTTTAAATCCTCGTCATCCTGATTAGTCATCGGCGAAGGACTCTTACGAAGAATGGCTGTTTTTACAACTTGAGAAGTTCCTTCTCCTTCAGCCGGGGGCACATACTTGTAAGGTTTGTCGCCCGCGCCAAGTCCAAATCTTATGTCCAAAAGATGGTGCTTGTGAAGGTTTTCGTCGGTAATACATTTCTTGATTTTCAAGAAGTCAGACTTGCTTTTAAGAAGGCGGGATAATCGATCGTTATACACTAAGACATTGTCTTGGGTAAGGTGTGATCTGCACAAGGGAAGAAGAAACATGTTAACGCTTCGATTATGTAATTCAGTCATGCATCTGGAGGCTCGAAACTTACTAGATTTGAGCCACCTCCTTGCACACCCAAACTGGTGTTTTATGTAAAACCAATCAGCTTTGGGATCCCCTATGTTGCTATAACCATCAGACAGAACTTTCCTGTTGGCTACTGATTCAAAGAAAGAGAAATTTGGGGTCGCTGTGGAACAGTGCTTAAAAAGATAGTAGAATTTCAAGTCTTTAAAAGTAAGCTCAGTTTGCGGGATCTCTACATACGCAACATATAGAGTGTACAAGGTTGCGTAAGCGTTGGGATGAAGCTGCATAGGGGCAATACACAATCATCTTAAGGTTTTAACGACGATTGGAGGAAACGGAGGAATAGCGCCTACCCAACACATGAGTCGACTGACTGCCATATACCCTTCTGGAGCCAGATGAGGTCTATCTCCGCTTTCGTGTGTTTTCACATCGTCGCAGGGGATCTCGTGTTTCAGGCAAATTTTCTTAAGTTTTATATCGCTAGTTTGGAAGCTAATGAGTCAGTAAATTTCTCGATTTTTAGAACGCCGGGGATCTCATCGGGAGCTCAGTCATCCACTTCGGACTCCCCCTCGAGCGAGGTACTCTCAAATGAATTTGATTCTGTCTCTGCCTCATATTCGGATTCAGAATCCGCACACTCTGGATTAATTGGAGGAACCTCGAGATTATGGTGTTCCAACATCTCCGGGTCCACCTTTTTTCCAGATCTTTTAGGAGAACGATTATCCGACATTGCTATTTTGGCGAGCAAACATGAGAGATTAGAAAATAATTACCCTCGAACCTCGTGCATGTGCAAGTGCTCGTGTGTGCAAGTGTGCGTGATACTAGAAAATAAAGTCATAACATAAATTGGATAAGTGCAGTGAGCATGCTATTAAGTCATGTTGTCAATCAATCCAAGAAGTCCATCTCGATGGCTCTAACCTAACTGTTCAATGTACTACAATTATGATGCATTGATTAAAGTCCATATGTGTTTGGGATCGTCAACCGGGTCGGCTCGCTGGAGTATTGGAGCTCGGATCGTGATAAAAACGCTGGTCCATGGAATCAGATCGGTCCGCAGGGATCGGATCGTTAGTGAGCTGAATAAGCAAAGGAACGTCGACTCGTGGGTTGGGGTACAGTGATCCATCGACTCGTGATAAGAGCCCCCCCGATCCGTTTCCGCTTGCATTTCCACGAGCCAAAACTCCTCGATCTGATCCGTTGTCCAGAACTATCCTTCCATTTCCCCATTTGCTTTCACGACCCGATCCGGAGCCTCGCCCACGAACCAACCTGGCACCCTTCTCCTTCTTCCTCCTATGTTCTCTTTTCCAATCATGAACTCGTGCCGCTGAACCCATTATACCACCGTCACTCTCAAAGCCCTACGAAATTCCACCACGCATACCAGCAAAAACTCGAACGAAGAAAAGAGAATTAAAAACGAAATAAAAATTGAGCTCCATGCCACACTACAACAAAAACAACATATTACAACAGTGGAAAAAAGTTGTAAAAGACTTTTTACAACGGTGGACCCACCGTCGTCTATTAAGAAGTTGTAATAGACTAAAATCTTTTATAACTTTTTTGCACCGTTGCGACATCGTTGTGAAATGTATATTTTACAACTGCTTCCCACCGTTGTAATTAACTTTATTACAACTATTTTTCACCGTTGTAATAAACTTTATTACAACTATTTATAAATGTTGTAATATATTTTATTAGAAGTATTATTTAAAGTTGTAAACTATGAACAAAATATATACATATTATTAATAAAAGAATTCATTTCAGAACATATTGTCAACAAAACTGAAGATGTCAAACAAATTTAAAACATGAACCAAAACAATATATTAGAACTTTCAAACTCTCATCATTTTTTTATAAGTCATATAAGTATCTCAAGTACATAAAGCAACTACAAAGTCCATTATCCAAAACTCCAAAATCCAAATGACTTGAAGTCATCTTTCATAAATATACATCACTAGAAGTAATACAAACATAATGAAATTGAGATTTGCTCGCAATGTTGCAGGTCTTGCAATGAATCTTCATTCTTGAGTTGACTTCCAATGAATTTGAGAATTTCTTGCACTGCTGCAGGTTTTCTTGAATTACACTATATGAAGTATATAACATATTAAGCAATAAGAATGAAGTTTATTAAAGTATGAAGTAACCTAAGCTATAAAACGTAACAAAAACTATGCAGCATTTGATGTTAATATTTCTATAAATAAATATGAACTGATATGATAATATAAAGTATAAACAGTTTTAGAAGACATACCTTGGTGTTGTCGGAAGAGCCATCAAGCAAGCCATATAGTGCCTTCATAACTCTGCATAATTCGAAGTAGTAAGTTAAGCAAATGACGATCAAATGTAACAAAAACAATAGAAAAAAAAACAATGATTGTAACTAATAAATTTCCATTCAGTAGTATTGACTGGCATATGATTATTCAAGAGCAAACTAACAAATTACATAAGGCAAAACAATAGGAAAAAACAATGATTGTAACTAATAACTTAATCTGAAACAACTAACTATGAAAATATAAATCTGAAAAATCATCGGCACTTACATTTAAAATAATGAAATATTAGATGATTAATCAAATAGCCTATAACAAAACCATTAGAAGTTGATTATTACCTATAGGAATGTCTCTCTTTTGTTTTGTTGATGTTCCCATATATAGTAAAATAAATGTTCATTCTCTTTGAGCAGAAAATGTTGAAGTCAATTGAAAGAAAATACTAAAGTCATCTCCAAAGAAAAGGATGTTGTGTCTTGTTTTTCCCTGCTTATTATCCCCTAAAGTTAAGGGCTGGACCAAATTAAGAATCACATAGGGTTTCGATGCGTCGTCTTAGTTTCAAGTATATCAAACCAATCTAAAAGCAGATCGGTTTTGATGAAAAATCACAGCAGTTTATTGGCAGATGTCACAGGGTCGACCCTGAATAGTAGAGACCATCAGTAAGAACATTACAGGGCCAAGGGATCAAAGTTTCTTTGTGCCGGATGCTGACCACTAGCCGTTTCTGTGAAGATGAACTTTTTGAATATTACTGTAAAGGTGCATGCATCAATAGTTGATAATACATGAATTTCAGTAGTTGATAATAATAAAAATAAAACGAAGTTAGTTAAAACTGACCATGATCATGAGAATAGCCAATCAACCGAACGATTTTGGGATGCAGCAACCTCAACAAAACGTCCCTCTCCTCCATGAAATCCCGGTACAATCTCTCATACACCTTGAACGCACTTCTCACCTCCTTATCGAAATTATGATTCGGTACACAACCCGCGTACACCGTAATGAATCTGCCCTCTCCAATCATGATCGCAAACCTGGACGTCATCTCCTCCACCTCCGCCCGACTGTACACCCGAACCGCTCCCCGTTCCTTTCTGAAGCCACGGGATAATCGTCTGAGAAGCGAAATTGCTACAACGAGGAGGATGGCGAAGGAAAGCAGGCCGAATAAGAGAGTTAAAGCGAATTTCATATGCGTGTGAATCAATTATTTATTCGATTGTAATATTGTATTTGATTTTGATTTTGATTCATTAATGGACGACTTTGAGACTAGTGCCGAGGAGATAGGGAGGGATGGGTGAATACATGAGAAAGCGTCCTCTGGAGTCCCAAAATTTGGTTTTGGAGCCATACGAAATTTGAATTTGGAGCCTTATGAAAGTTTGAATTTGATTGAGCCAAACGTGTTTGGAGTTGGAGCCCAAGGGAAATCGGAGCCAAAGGGAATACTAACGTGTTTGGAGTTGGAGCCAAAGTGAAGACTGCACTTGATTTATAATAGTTATGAGTTTCTAATTAATTGTTTAGATTTATCATTGTTATCATTCAATATCAAATTTTAACTTTAACTAGTATAGGAGAGATGCGGTTAAAAATTGTTATTTGCGACATAATACTTGTCGGGACACAGTCATTCCTATAAAAAAAAAATCAGATACGACCTAAATTTTAAGAAAAATGCGTAAAAAAAATTCGGACAGAAGTGCCCGAACCCATGCCGCAACGCAAAATAAAAAAATTGCTGAAAAAACTTTGTTTGAGGAAGGAAAATTTAAGGATTAATTTTGATTTAGGGTATAGGAGAGACGCCAACATAAGAGAGCAGTGAAAGCAAAATATGAAATATGAATTTCATCGCTAACATCTTCGTGTTTTTGTTGTAGTGAATGTTAATTGTTAATATTAATTATTTCAAATTTCAAATTAATCAATATTATTTTATAATGATTATAATTTATTAATTATTGAGTATTATTATTTAATAGACATCTATTACAACAGGTAAAGAATGAAGCTTGTAGTAGCCATCTATTACAAGTGATAGAATATTTACTAATTACTAATTGGTTGTCAATTACTAATTATTAGCATGAATTATTTATTTATTGAAGTACTTTTAATTAAATATTTAATATTAATATATAGGTTATGAGACGACCCGAACTTCCCCGTAAAGGAAAGCACGGATAGAATTGAGGACAAGACAAAATAGAACGCATACAGAAGAACATTTCATTGTTATTACAACAATTCCATCAGATACAAGAATATACAGAGTATAAATGAATAAATTACATTCGATAAATATCAGAGATTACAATAAATTACATAGCAGCGGAAAATAATACAAAATACAACTGAAAGTGATACACGGATACAGAGCTTTCCGAGCATCGTTCCAACTGTAAACCAGGACCCTGTGAATATAAATCTGCAAAACCAAAAGTACTAGCTGCCCGTGTGGAAAATAGGGGCACCCAGAGTTTAGGTTAAAACAATAAACTCCAGGTCAGTCATGTGACTGGTGTGAGAACTAAAACAGTTATTTAAAACTTTACTTTCTAGATAGTAATTCAAGGGACCACGCCGTATAACACGGAACGGGTTTCCTCCCAAGAATACTAGTGCATATAACAAAACAACGCAATGCTTTTTAGAAAAATGAAGCTATTATAAGACCCAGGTCCCATCACACAATGCAACGCAAGCCGGAGGATAGGGTCTTCCCTTATAATAGCCAAATAATGCTTGATACGTTTAAAACAAATCATTTGATACTATCATAGGTGTATATAGTGTCAAAACAATTTCAATCATAAATATCAATCATAGGCGACATGGGTACCATATATCATGTCGCCATACTAGTTCTACAATTAAAACCGCAATATCACGTATTGGAAATTGGATTTCCGTCATGAGCCGAGGCAAGGGGCAAGCTCCTCTCCGCGTTCGAGACACTCTAGCAAATGTCTCAGGACCCCACTATGATCCTTGGATCTTCAGGGCCGGTCCTCTCTTACTTTTGAGGATTGGCAATTCCTGAACACACGTTTCCCGGTCCTTACAGACCTATATCCGAGGCGCCTCATATCCAACAACCACACAGGTGAAAAGTATATAAATGTCAGGGCTGGTAGGTCACTGACACCACCTTAGCTAGAAAGAAACGTCGTGCTCTCCCTGCAGTCACTATCCCGTTTTTGACTCATACCGAGGTGTGAGGCTCGCGAATTCACGCTATACACAAAGCTACGCCACACAGGCCGTGCTTTGATCATCAACCACAAGACTTTGCTTTTCAACAGAAGCCTTTATCAATTGCCACTTACGCATGCCACACTGGCAATTCACTCCATGCGACTGATGTCCATTGATATACAACCCCTGAGCTCGTACGTCTCAGAGAAGGGCGTTAAGCAAGAGAATAAATTCTCCGCCGCCAAACAGATGTATATTTAATAGAGATCAATCAACACAGAATAAAATCCAATGTCAGACACACAATCCATTTACAAGTTCGTTCTGGGTCTGAACGAAACCGGAGGCACTTTCCTCGCATATCCATCCATCTCCAAGTACGTCTGGACAATCACCAACTGATTCCCTCATCCTGGGTGTACAGCCCAATCAAGATCATCAGTAATCACCCAAACGATGTGAAGACTTCCGGTCTTCAACCACCGTCTTCATCTTCGACATCTCGTCGAATCGATTATTCAGAATGGGTATAAAACCCGGCCTTTCTGAATAACCCACGTATATAATAAACGAATGTTACACAAACACAACAAATGCCTCATTCCAATTCAGAATATTCTTTTATTCACAAAAACACATTCTTAGGGAAATGTTCCCATTAATTTTATCCAAGATAAATTCTTCTAAATTTATTCTATAATCTTCCTTTGGATATCATTTCAAACCATTTTTTGATTTTCCAAACTAGTCGGGATTAGCGAACCACACCGAAGTAATTATTTATTTTATTTCCCAATCCCAACCTATATATCCCATGGAGCAAAACTGGTAATACTCCATATCTAACACCACGGTGTTATCGGTAAAATTAATTACCATTTCACGTTCAAATCTAATTAAAGATTTAACTATCGCTTTGGAGAAAAACTGGTGATACTCCACTCTCGATCACTTTTCAGATTTGATAATTTAAATTATCAATTCACATTTATAATCTAATTAAAGATTCATTAAAACTCCACTTAGTTTTAATCTTTTCAAAAATCAACATCCTGCAATTAACTGGGTTAAAGAACCAATGTCTTCTAAAACACGGTTCACGATAAACCCAAATCACATTTGATATTAAATACAAGGCTCTGAATAGAAAATATACCGGCTTATATTCAATATCAAATTATAAAACCAACAAATATCGTATTGGAAATAACGATATAAAATATATCTTTCAAATTTCCATAACAATATATGTATAGTCACGAAATTCAACATCGAAATATTCCGAAGATAATTTCGATTCAACTCCAGTCCAATTCACGTATTGGGAATATTGATTATTTTTAAAATCACTTTCAAATTCACTTTATTTATTTCAAAAATAAATTGATTTTAATTCTAGTTCAAAACTAGTTCATTTCGATAAAAATCTATTTTTATCTTTTCAAATGTGGAGTTTTTCATCCCAGTTCTTTCCAATTCACATATTATGATTTTACACAAATTATCAATATTTTTAATAATTTTATCAAGGCCCGTATAGTCGATTTCCATCAACGGCCATCGAACTGCACTTACAGCGACCTTTTCTAAATTTGATTTGGACATAATTCCAAATCCAATCGTTAGATTTCAAATTTCTAATATTCATTGGAAAGCTCTTTTCGATACGAACCCAACGGTTCCGGTTTTAGGAGAATCCGACGGTCAGATCTCCCGCAACGTCAATTCGAAGTCAATGGTCGAAATTCACGAACTACCGCGGAGCGGCGCGTTCTATTCAGGCCATTATATATAATATATATATATTATATATATTTCGTCAATTTCCTTTTAAAACGTATTTTATAAATCGTTTTAACTTCGTTTCAAAACCATTCAACTTCTATATTCAATTTCAAATCGATTTGATTTCAATTCGAATTCATTTCAATTTTTATTTAATTCGAATTTAAATTCGTTTCAATTCAATTCAAATTCTAATTCGTTTTCTGTTCAATTCGAATCGAGTTCAAATTCTATTCAATTCGAATCGAGTTCATTTTCTATTCAATTCGAATCGAATTCATTTTCTATTCGATTCGAATTCATTTCAAATTGATTCAATAAAATTTCAATTTCAATTCTTATCTAATTCAGTTTGAATTTCATTTCAAAATATTAGATTTTGAAATCACTTTTTAATATTCATTGCAAAACGAATAAAATCGATATAAATATCATTCACGTCAAAATAGCGCATCTCTAATCCACACGGCTTTATATTTTTCAAAAACTTCTTTATTCTATTCAACAAATGAATATTTATTCTATTCAACACATGAATATATATTTCTTTCAACACACGACTAATCTCAACACATGAGTATTGTCAACACATCACTATTTTCGTTATGTAAAATATTTTATAAAACTATGGTATCTATCGTTTGATTTTTAATTAGACTTCTACTGGGAAGTAGTTCTAATTTTAAATATGATAAAGATGTAATTTTTATTATTTAAAATATTTCACTCAACACATGAACATCGTCAACACATGACTATTTTTATATTCAACACATGAATTTTCTTTTATAATATTCATTGTTGTCCCGATTGGAATGAGGCCCAATCAATCACCATATAACGTTAATTATATGGATTCCATACAACACATGTACATAATAGCATTGAAAAATAATCAACCATCAACCAAAGTGCACTACACTGTATAAGCATCAAATATAAATATCTAACGCTTATAACAGCCTGTCAATCAATCGATCAACATATTTAATCAATCAGGATGAGTGAACTTCAAATTCATCCCAACACCCGTGTGGGGTTTCAAACAATCAAACACAGATTTTAGTTGTGCAGTTGGGCGATGTGTAAGATTTATCGACCCAATCAATGTCAGTCAAATCAGTGTACATAAACAAACCGTCCGGTTTGTAAATGAATATTTTATTTATTCACTTTCACGTTAAAAATAATATTTTTAACGATAATATATTCTATTTTAACACATGAATTTCTATTCATTTCATTTACACAATAAAAAATGATATTTTTATTTTTCTAACATATTTTAGAAAATTTCGGCGGCATAACGGCACGATACTAGAAACGGGACGAGGCCTAGCCTTATCCCCGGTCTAGTGAGGGCCCACGCCATTCACACATCAATCAAATCCATTCCATTTCACCAAACAATTCAATTCAAACCAATTAGACTAACCAACTACGCAACCAAACAATTTAACAAACAAGCCATCCATGGTCTGTGGATGACGGGTGTCGGGTGCTACTAAACACCGTCTGCATCCTAGTATATATATATATAACTAGAAAAAGAAGTTTAGAGTGAGAAGTTCTCACCGATAGCTATCCAACTTCACGACACTCCTTTGATAGAAATCTTCATCCTTCTCGCATCTTTGTCAGCTTCGTTGCCCGTAGCCACTACATATATAAAAATCACATTTTTACTTCGCTATTTAATATATAAAAATCGAATTTTTACTTTGATGTTCAATATATAAAAATCATATTTTTACTCCGATGTTCAATATATAAAAATCATATTTTTACTCCGATGTTCAATATATAAAAATCAGATTTTTACAACACTACTATATATAAAGACTTCGCCTTTTCTATTTTTAAAAATATCGTCTCTTCATATTTAAAAACATCGACTTTTCAAAAATCAATCTTTATTTTGCTACACATATAAAGATGCTATTTTTAATATTCCTATCATGTAAAAATTATATTTTTTTATTCTCTACATAAACAAAATCATATTTTTACCCTTCTACTATATGAAAGATTATATTTTTATCCTCCTACAATATAAAAGATTATATTTTTATAACTCTAAACACATTTAAAGCTGAAATTAAAGTAAAACAATTGTAAATATATATAAAAACTCACTTATTTACTGATCTAGGCTTCGTGGGTGAGTCGTCGGGTGCTGCTGGTGCCGAGGAAGTCGCGGTGGTAGTCGGCTGGGCTGTTGGAGGCGGAGGAGGTTGGTGGAGCGGTCGGAGGAGGTCAGGTGGAGAAGACGAAGCAGCGGCGGCGCAACACAGGAGGGGGGGGGGTCGCAGCAGGCGAAGGTGGGTGGCGATCTTCGCAGAAGAGGGTGGCAGCGCTGGGGGGTGTGCGGCGGTGGAAAATCGAACGGGGGAGGGTTCGATCGCGCGGCGGCGCGATTACTGAGGAGGGAGGGGGTCTCGAGGTGGAGGAGAAAGGGGGAAGAGGGGCGGAGGACCCCTGGGGGTCGGCGCCAGGGCGCGGCGGCCCTGGTGGCAGCGGCGGCGGAGGTCTTGCCCCCCTGTTCGCCTTATTTTATTTTATTTTATTTCTGATCGGTATGAAGAGGAGAGAGAGAGAAAGAGGGGTGAGGTGTTATTATATTTAATTATTTAATTATTTTTAATTCTCCTTTAAGTTGAATTTTTATTTCGACTTCCAAACGAGGCCCACCGCCTGTCGTCCATAGCGTTTCACCCCCATTCTGAACACAATGGAATATGTATCGCAAGTCAATTCGACCGTTACGATCAGTTTCCGTTGAATTTAAAATATAACTCTATATATTCTATTTTAAACGCGCGTTTCAATTTACCGGGGTCACATACTAACTAGAAAAATTCCAGAAAAATATTTTCTAGCTTCGTATTGACGATACGGTCCTAACAAAACTAGTTTCGTCGAATTCTGAGACCGTTTGAAAAATGGCCATTTTCCAGTCGATTAAAATCAACTGAAACTGGTCAAACGCGTTTTCCTTTGCCACGCTCACATATTGATTCGAAAAATTATGAAATTTGAAACCTAGCAATAATTCGACATCACGGACCCAACAAAAGTGGTTTCGTCGAAATCCGAGGTCGTTTGCAAAATTCCCATTTTTAAGGGCCTGAATTCCATAGCGACTATTTAGAATTTTCAACTGGATATATCTTTTGATTCCCGCTATGAAATCTTGATTTTTCGGATTCGTTGGAAAGATATCATCAACTAGATCCCATTGTTTTTGGTTTCACTAAAATCCGGATTGTTTTGCACCCGGTACATTCAATTGAAGTTTGAAATCGAATTATCGAACTACCGCGCCATTTTCAATTCCTTTATAATTATTTATATTCTAACGACGACGTGTATAATATATACGTCGAATTATATTCAAAATAAATTTCTCGTCGAAATTATTTAAAATAATTCATTTTAAATGTTCAAAATTCACTAAAATTGCCAAAATAAAAATTTTAAACTGGTTCAGAATTTCCGGGTTATTACAATCTCCCCCACTTAAAACTTTTCGTCCCCGAAAAGGAACAAAGTCGAAAGTGGTTTGATTAATCAATTCTACGCTCATTCTGGCTTCCATTCTCCAACTTTTCAGTTTCTGAGAATTTCCAAATTCTTCAAAAATTTGGCTAACACCCAGAATTTTCGAAAAATTTCGCCATAACCTCCCCTGCACCGGGAGCCACGGGAAAATCCCGAGATTTCCATATAGGCCTTCTGATCTCAAAAAGAAAAAGAAAAAGCCAAGCGGCTAGCCAATAGGCTCATAAAATCATCATTACCCAAACAAAACAGTAAATTATAGTAAATATGTACCTATTTGTCGGGCAAACAAATTTTATTCTCTGCTCTAGCCTCCTTGCTATGACCTGTTCAATGTAAGTACTTGTATATGCAAGCCAATGTGACCAATTTTCAATACAATTCAATATTCAATTCAATTAGGCTAAATGGTTAAAAATTAGCAAACAAATAAACAAACAACACAAACATCAATCAATTAGTGGATTAGAGTTTCAAATTCATAATTTTGATATATATACTGAAAATCATGTTTTGATGCCAATTCACAACAATAAATCTATCTATATTAATTTTGGTTCTCACACCAGTCTAATGGAAATATATAGATATCACACCTTCGAAATACGAACATAAATACTGATGATGTGGCCACATCATCAGAATTATCCTCGGGTGTCTAGAATGTGATTCTATATCTATCCAGTATATTAAAACTTCGACTATACGTTCATGACGCGTATACGCGAAATCTTTATATATTGGATTGTCCATATTCAAAATAAATAAATAATCAAATACGTATAAAGCGATTTAAATTTCAAAACAAAATTTGTTTTCATTTGAAAAATATACTCTTTACACTCGTTCTAGGATACTATTGATCCTATCTCTAACGAGTCATTCTAATTGGATATTACTAATCCAATATCTGATGAATTCTTTTGTAGGGTTCTAATGTGTCTTGTTCTCGAGCTCTGTAAACCAAAGCTCTGATACCAAACTGAGACGACCCGAACTTCCCCGTAAAGGAAAGCACGGATAGAATTGAGGACAAGACAAAATAGAACGCGTACAGAAGAACATTTCATTGTTATTACAACAATTCCATCAGATACAAGAATATACAGAGTATAAATGAATAAATTACATTCGATAAATATCAGAGATTACAATAAATTACATAGCAGTGGAAAATAATACAAAATACAACTGAAAGTGATACACGGATACAGAGCTTTCCGAGCATCGTTCCAACTGTAAATCAGGACCCTGTGAATATAAATCTGCAAAACCAAAACTACTAGCTGCCCGTGTGGAAAATAGGGGCACCCAGAGTTTAGGTTAAAACAATAAACTCCAGGTCAGTCATGTGACTGGTGTGAGAACTAAAACAATTATTTAAAACTTTACTTTCTAGATAGTAATTCAAGGGACCACGCCGTATAACACGGAACGGGTTTCCTCCCAAGAATACAAGTGCATATAACAAAACAACGCAATGTTTTTTAGAAAAATGAAGCTATTATAAGACCCATGTCCCATCACACAATGCAACGCAAGCCGGAGGATAGCGTCTTCCCTTATAATAGCCAAATAATGCTTGATACATTTAAAACAAATCATTTGATACTATCATAGGTGTATATAGTGTCAAAACAATTTCAATCATAAATATCAATCATAGGCGACATGGGTACCATATATCATGTCGCCATACTAGTTCTACAATTAAAACCGCAATATCACGTATTGGAAATTGGATTTCCGTCATGAGCCGAGGCAAGGGGAAAGCTCCTCTCCGCGTTCGAGACACTCTAGCAAATGTCTCAGGACCCCACTATGATCCTTGGATCTTCAGGGCCGGTCCTCTCTTACTTTTGAGGATTGGCAATTCCTGAACACACGTTTCCCGGTCCTTACAGACCTATATCTGAGGCGCCGCATATCCAACAACCACACAGGTGAAAAGTATATAAATGTCAGGGCTGGTAGGTCACTGACACCACCTTAGCTAGAAAGAAACGTCGTGCTCTCCCTGCAGTCACTATCCCGTTTTTGACTCATACCGAGGTGTGAGGCTCGCGAATTCACGCTATACACAAAGCTACGCCACACAGGCCATGCTTTGTTCATCAACCACAAGACTTTGCTTTTCAACAGAAGCCTTGATCAATTGCCACTTACGCATGCCACACTGGCAATTCACTCCATGCGACTGATGTCCATCGATGTACAACCCCTGAGCTCGTACGTCTCAGAGAAGGGCGTTAAGCAAGAGAATAAATTCTCCGCCGCCAAATAGATGTATATTTAATAGAGATCAATCAACACAGAATAAAATCCAATGTCAGACACACAATCCATTTACAAGTTCGTTCTGGGTCTGAACGAAACCGGAGGCACTTTCCTCGCATATCCATCCATCTCCAAGTACGTCTGGACGATCACCAACTGATTCCCTCATCCTGGGTGTACAACCCAATCAAGATCATCAGTAATCACCCAAATGATGTGAAGACTTCCGGTCTTCAACCACCGTCTTCATCTTCGACATCTCGTCAAATCGATTATTCAGAATGGGTATAAAACCCGGCCTTTCTGAATAACCCACGTATATAATAAACGAATGTTACACAAACACAACAAACGCCTCATTCCAATTCAGAATATTATTTTATTCACAAAAACACATTCTTAGGGAAATGTTCCCATTAATTTTATCCAAGATAAATTCTTCTAAATTTATTCTATAATCTTCCTTTGGATATCATTTCAAACCATTTTATGGTTTTCCAAACTAGTCGGGATTAGCGAACCACACCGAAGTAATTATTTATTTTATTTCCCAATCCCAACCTATATATCCCATGGAGCAAAACTGGTAATACTCCATATCTAACACCACGGTGTTATCGGTAAAATTAATTACCATTTCACGTTCAAATCTAATTAAAGATTTAACTATCGCTTTGGAGAAAAACTGGTGATACTCCACTCTCGATCACTTTTCAGATTTGATAATTTAAATTATCAATTCACATTTTTAATCTAATTAAAGATTCATTAAAACTCCACTTAGTTTTAATCTTTTCAAAAATCAACATCCTGCAATTAACTGGGTTAAAGAACCAATGTCTTCTAAAACACGGTTCATGATAAACCCAAATCACATTTGATATTAAATACAAGGCTCTGAATAGAAAATATACCGGCTTATATTCAATATCAAATTCTGAAACCAACAAATATCGTATTGGAAATAACGATATAAAATATATCTTTCAAATTTCCATAACAATATCTGTATAGTCACTAAATTCAACATCGAAATATTCCGAAGATAATTTCGATTCAACTCCAGTCCAATTCACGTATTGGGAATATTGATTATTTTTAAAATCACTTTCAAATTCAATTTATTTATTTCAAAAATAAATTGATTTTAATTCTAGTTCAAAACTAGTTCATTTCGATAAAAATCTATTTTTATCTTTTCAAATGTGGAGTTTTTCATCCCAGTTCTTTCCAATTCACATATTATGATTTTACACAAATTATCAATATTTTTAATAATTTTATCAAGGCCCGTACAGTCGATTTCCATCAACGGCCATCGAACTGCACTTACAGCGACCTTTTCTAAATTTGATTTGGACATAATTCCAAATCCAATCGTTAGATTTCAAATTTCTAATATTCATTGGAAAGCTCTTTTCGATACGAACCCAACGGTTCCGGTTTTAGGGGAATCCGACGGTCGGATCTCCCGCAACGTCAATTCGAAGTCAATGGTCGAAATTCACGAACTGCCGCGGAGCGGCGCGTTCTATTCAGGCCATTATATATATAATATATATATATTATATATATTTCGTCAATTTCCTTTTAAAACGTATTTTATAAATCGTTTTAACTTCGTTTCAAAACCATTCAACTTTTATATTCAATTTCAAATCGATTTGATTTCAATTCAATTCGAATTCATTTCAATTTTTATTTAATTCGAATTTAAATTCGTTTCAGTTCAATTAAAATTCTAATTCGTTTTCTGTTCAATTCGAATCGAGTTCAAATTCTATTCAATTCGAATCGAGTTCATTTTCTATTCAATTCGAATCGAATTCATTTTCTATTCGATTCGAATTCATTTCAAATTGATTCAATAAAATTTCAATTTCAATTCTTATCTAATTCAGTTTGAATTTCATTTCAAAATATTAGATTTTGAAATCACTTTTTAATATTCATTGCAAAACGAATAAAATCGATATAAATATCATTCACGTCAAAATAGCGCATCTCTAATCCACACGGCTTTATATTTTTCAAAAACTTCTTTATTCTATTCAAAAAATGAATATTTATTCTATTCAACACATGAATATATATTTCTTTCAACACACGACTAATCTCAACACATGAGTATTGTCAACACATCACTATTTTCGTTATGTAAAATATTTTATAAAACTATGGTATCTATCGTTTGATTTTTAATTAGACTTCTACTGGGAAGTAGTTCTAATTTTAAATATGATAAAGATGTAATTTTTATTATTTAAAATATTTCACTCAACACATGAACATCGTCAACACATGACTATTTTTATATTCAACACATGAATTTTCTTTTATAATATTCATTGTTGTCCCGATTGGAATGAGGCCCAATCAATCACCATATAACGTTAATTATATGGATTCCATACAACACATGTATATAATAGCATTGAAAAATAATCAACCATCAACCAAAGTGCACTACACTGTATAAGCATCAAATATAAATATCTAACGCTTATAACAGCCTGTCAATCAATCGATCAACATATTTAATCAATCAGGATGAGTGAACTTCAAATTCATCCCAACACCCGTGTGGGGTTTCAAACAATCAAACACAGATTTTAGTTGTGCAGTTGGGCGATGTGTAAGATTTATCGACCCAATCAATGTCAGTCAAATCAGTGTACATAAACAAACCGTCCGGTTTGTAAATGAATATTTTATTTATTCACTTTCACGTTAAAAATAATATTTTTAACGATAATATATTCTATTTTAACACATGAATTTCTATTCATTTCATTTACACAATAAAAAATGATATTTTTATTTTTCTAACATATTTTAGAAAATTTCGGCGGCATAACGGCACGATACTAGAAACGGGACGAGGCCTAGTCTTATCCCCGGTCTAGTGAGGGCCCACGCCATTCACACATCAATCAAATCCATTCCATTTCACCAAACAATTCAATTCAAACCAATTAGACTAACCAACTACGCAACCAAACAATTTAACAAACAAGCCATCCATGGTCTGTGGATGACGGGTGTCGGGTGCTACTAAACACCGTCTGCATCCTAGTATATATATATATATAACTAGAAAAAGAAGTTTAGAGTGAGAAGTTCTCACCGATAGCTATCCAACTTCACGACACTCCTTTGATAGAAATCTTCATCCTTCTCGCATTTTTGTCAGCTTCGTTGCCCGTAGCCACTACATATATAAAAATCACATTTTTACTTCGCTATTTAATATATAAAAATCGAATTTTTACTTTGATGTTCAATATATAAAAATCATATTTTTACTCCGATGTTCAATATATAAAAATCATATTTTTACTCCGATGTTCAATATATAAAAATCAGATTTTTACAACACTACTATATATAAAGACTTCGCCTTTTCTATTTTTAAAAATATCGTCTCTTCATATTTAAAAACATCGACTTTTCAAAAATCAATCTTTATTTTGCTACACATATAAAGATGCTATTTTTAATATTCCTATCATGTAAAAATTATATTTTTTTATTCTCTACATAAACAAAATCATATTTTTACCCTTCTACTATATGAAAGATTATATTTTTATCCTCCTACAATATAAAAGATTATATTTTTATAACTCTAAACACATTTAAAGCTGAAATTAAAGTAAAACAATTGTAAATATATATAAAAACTCACTTATTTACTGATCTAGGCTTCGTGGGTGAGTCGTCGGGTGCTGCTGGTGCCGAGGAAGTCGCGGTGGTAGTCGGCTGGGCTGTTGGAGGCGGAGGAGGTTGGTGGAGCGGTCGGAGGAGGTCAGGTGGAGAAGACGAAGCAGCGGCGGAGCAGCACAGGAGGGGGGGTCGCAGCAGGCGAAGGTGGGTGGCGATCTTCGCAGAAGAGGGTGGCAGCGCTGGGGGGTGTGCGGCGGTGGAAAATCGAACGGGGGAGGGTTCGATCGCGCGGCGGCGCGATTACTGAGGAGGGAGGGGGTCTCGAGGTGGAGGAGAAAGGGGGAAGAGGGGCGGAGGACCCCTGGGGGTCGGCGCCAGGGCGCGGCGGCCCTGGTGGCAGTGGCGGCGGCGGTCTTGCCCCCCCCCCCCGCCGTTCGCCTTTTTTTCTTTTTTTCTTTTTATTTTATTTCTGATCGGTATGAAGAGGAGAGAGAGAGAAAGAGGGGTGAGGTGTTATTATATTTAATTATTTAATTATTTTTAATTCTCCTTTAAGTTGACTTTTTATTTCGACTTCCAAACGAGGCCCACCGCCTGTCGTCCATAGCGTTTCACCCCCATTCTGAACACAGTGGAATATGTATCGCAAGTCAATTCGACCGTTACGATCAGTTTCCGTTGAATTTAAAATATAACTCTATATATTCTATTTTAAACGCGCGTTTCAATTTACCGGGGTCACATACTAACTAGAAAAATTCCAGAAAAATATTTTCTAGCTTCGTATTGACGATACGGTCCTAACAAAACTAGTTTCATCGAATTCTGAGACCGTTTGAAAAATGGCCATTTTCCAGTCGATTAAAATCAACTAAAACTGGTCAAACGCGTTTTCCTTTGCCACACTCACATATTGATTCGAAAAATTATGAAATTTGAAACCTAGCAATAATTCGACATCACGGACCCAACAAAAGTGGTTTTGTCGAAATCCGAGGTCGTTTGCAAAATTCCCATTTTTAAGGGCCTGAATTCCATAGCGACTATTCAGAATTTTCAACTGGATATATCTTTTGATTCCCGCTATGAAATCTTGATTTTTCGGATTCATTGGAAAGATATCATCAACTAGATCCCATTGTTTTTGGTTTCACTAAAATCCGGATTGTTTTGCACCCGGTACATTCAATTGAAGTTTGAAATCGAATTATCGAACTACCGTGCCATTTTCAATTCCTTTATAATTATATATAATTATTTATATTCTAACGACGACGTGTATAATATATACGTCGAATTATATTCAAAATAAATTTCTCATCGAAATTATTTAAAATAATTCA
This sequence comes from Allium sativum, assembly GCA_030737875.1. Taxonomy (NCBI): domain Eukaryota; kingdom Viridiplantae; phylum Streptophyta; class Magnoliopsida; order Asparagales; family Amaryllidaceae; genus Allium; species Allium sativum. Next base: position 857,856,328 of record CM060915.1, on the reverse strand, counting down.
TTTTAAATGTTCAAAATTCACTAAAATTGCCAAAATAAAATTTTTAAACTGGTTCAGAATTTCCGGGTTATTACAGGTTATTAGTTAATAATTACTAATTAGTTGTTAATATTAATTATTAAAAATTATTTAATGAAAATAATTAATATTAAAATATAGTCGTATATTACAACAGTCAAAAAATAAAAGTTGTGATAGGCTTTTATTACAACGGTCAAAATAACACAGTTGTTAAAAATATGTTTATTACAACTTTTCTGGAAAAAAGTTGTAAAAAACATTTATTACAATGGTGCTTTTACCACCGTTGTAAAATAAAAGTTGTAATATGGTGTTTTTGTTGTAGTGCCATTACCTATTAATTGATTCTCAATTTTTTGATAAAGGTCAAAGTTAGGATTTTTTGTCAGAGGGATAGGCGGTGGCTGTATAAAGAAGGAGAAAGGGGAAAGTGAAAGAGGGCTCGGCTTATATAAGGAAGACGGTGTCCATTCATCTCCCACTTTTTGTTCTATTTGAAGTGAACGGGCCGTGAATAAGAGCCTACTTCGGCTCGTGATGTGGCCCATTCCGCTAGAGGCCAGAGGCCGAAACCAAAAGGGGTTGTCCTAATTCAAAAGGAAGCTGCTTGGCTATCGATTCATGGTAAAAAGTGTACTCACTAACCGTGATCATGTCCGACGATATAAACTTTAGTGCAATTGCTAAAGGGAAAGCAATGAAAGTATTTATGAAAATTTGAAGACTTACGTGAAATCATAATAACAATATTTTCGAAAACTCCAGAGACGAGAGCTATCCAATGAACAAAGAAATGATGGAAGATTTAACTGGGTATTTATACTGATCGAAGGACACGATTCTTTGAAACCATACGACGTTCTAGACTTACATGGATCTTCTGATTCAAACCGCTTCATGAAAAGATAGTTCAGTAATTTCGAAGCATGTTCCATCCTTGATAAAACATACTTCGAGGGGGCAAAATGTTGGCTAGCTTTTAGAGCAAGCCACCAGGGTTCATATTTATAAAAACTACAGAGTTGCACACAACTGGATCGTTAAGAGCTTGATCGTGATCCCCTTTTTCTTCCCGGATCATGATAATGCTTCCACAACCCCACGATCGCGATCACCCTCATCACCTCGGTCCGACCCGTCCTCTCCTGTGCGATCTGATCCATCCCTTTTACCTCGACCCGTCTACTCATGCACGATCCAATCCGAGCCCAGGAGATATGGTGAAGGTTATGACCAAGTCCATCACGATCCGAGAAAGCAGGATCTTACGACACTTGTACGTAACTGTCATATTGACCATTTCTTCCTCAAGCTATGAACCAGTCCTGGATTTTCGAGATTCGTGCCACGTATGACCGCGATCCGTTTGCAAATATCAGCTATAAATCGCCCCAGACTTGGCATTTTTCAGGAGCTTTTTGGGCAATTCTGAGTTCTGAATCCACCATTATTATACCTCTATTATTATTCAGAGTTGTCTCGAAATTATTGAGTGAATCAACATTGTAAAAGTGAGGTTGTGGGATAAATCGTCGATTGTACTCTGATTCCAAATATAATCATAGATATAAAGTGGACGTAGACTCGTTAACACCGAACCACTATAAATCTTGTGCCTTTTTTGCTTTTCTAGCATTTTTTCTGATATTAATTTCTGCGTAATTGAACAACTTGGGTGTTAGAGCCAATATTGGATTTAACATAAGGCTACCTTTCTCTTCTTCTTTTTTGGTATATACATTTCCTGATTATATATTTTATAATTTCTAAGGTTGATATCTTCTTTTCAAAACATCATGTAACTGTTTAAACATGTATCTTTTTGGATACGGTATACCAAAAGCTTATATAAGTTTTTTTACTTTATAATAATTTTCACACATTAAAATATGCGGAGGCATATGCCATTTCGTAGCTTGTACAACAGCTATAAATCCATCTTATTTGAGGTTGTATTTAGATTTTGTCACAATGTATTCTACAATTACTGATATTTAGGTGTCGCTTGTACAGATTTCCCAAACGGGTTTCTTCACAACATCTAATAAATATTATATATATATATATTATTTTGATATTTTTTTCTTCTTTGAACATCGTCATCAACAAATTAAGCAGTATGAAATTTTGAACGTGCAACATGTTCAACCATATGTTCAGTGAGATTCATCGTAGCAATTTCATTACTCACTACCTCCTCTTATGCGGCTAAAGCCCCACAAAATCCCTGAAATAGCTGGTATCACTCTTCAATTACTACGTTATTTCAATTTAGCTTCGATGAACTATAGATATACTTTTAGCACCGCTTTGTCCCGCCGCGTTCACTCAATTAAGGCTTTTTAGCACTTGCTTTAGCAATATTAATATATAAGGCTTGATTTGACTAGTTCTCTTTTAAAATAAATAAAGCTAGTGTAAAAAACTAATATTAAGGCATAAATATCGAATATATTATGGAAACCTATTATAATTATCAAATCTAGTGTGCGTAACCATGATACTCTTTGACTTATTATATAAAAATAATTAGTGCTAGTTTTTTCTGCACATATAATGTGAGAATGATAATTATTTAATTTTAAATATCCTATTTCACATCTAGTTAACCTTTTTTCTCATTCGATATATTCCCGTTATTTCCCCGCTTTACTCACGCTGCACTTTTTTGCACATCCACTGTTATAGAATCGTTAAGTTCTTTTATTGTCTAAACCTCCTCAACTTATACAGGATTAGATGTTAAAAGTTATCCATGAGATCCCAAAACAAATAGCTCAACATGACATAGTACTGACACAAATGAACTCTAAAAATTTCTAGTATAAAATGCTTTAACAATTTGCATCTACTACATGGACAACAAATTTCTTCTTAGTTTCTATTATTACTTAAAGAGAAAACAATAAATACACGAATATCGTTATTAAAATGTTTACTTATCAAGCCTTCCATTTCCCTTCGTTTTTGATAAATCCAGCTCCGACCAATAAAACAAGTTTCAATTTCCCCTACAATTAAAAAAATATGATATAAATTAAAACCAAATTGATAATTTATTTTTTAATACAATTTTATAGGTAAAAGTTACAATAATTAATCATTAACATGTTGTTGGCAGGTCATCCTAACTCCCATTATAGATACAGTACTATAATTATATCGCGCAAATCTTTTCATTTTAAACGATTTAATAAAATTTATATATTCACTGACCATTTCTCCTAGTGCTTTCGACCTCATCAATTAAGTCAATCTGGGTCTTGAGAGCTCAACTGAAAGCTCTGTTGGACTTATGAAGTGTTTGTTCGCCCTCTGTAACAACCCGCATATTTAACGATAATATATTTAAATATAACGTCGTTAATCATTAATCGAGTGTAAGTCCAAAGTCATGTTTTGCATACGAGTGAATTTGGACTCGAAACCAGTTCCACAGAGTCCGGATCATCGTTTACAACGTCTTTTACTATAAACTTCGGTATATTTCGAGATTTTGAAAATTGTGTAACACCCCGAATTTCGGTTAATGCTAAAATTCACTAATTACAGAATAACTAATCCCAGATGTGGGAATCAAGGGTAACGGGTTGCGTCATTGCGTTCGTCTCGGAAAAATACGCGAAATAGAGTCCGAGTTTTCGAGAATCGGAGTCCGTATGAAAGAGATATGGACGAACGAAGTTAGGCAGAAGAACCCGGAACAGGCCAGAAATGCACTGGCGCACTTGTGAAGTGCGCCAGAACAAAAATGCACTGGCGCACTTGTGAAGTGCGCCAGTACAAAAATAGACTGGCGCACTTGGGAAGTGCGCCCGTGCCGAGCCAAGAAACCTGCACAGTTTCTAGAGAGTTCTGTGGTTGGGTGCACCAGTTTGGGGTTTGGGCTTGGTCTTAGGGCTGATTTCTGGAGAGTTCCGAGATCTAAGGGTCCTAATCTAATCTAGGGTTAATCTAAGGGTCTAAAATGCAACCTAATCCTATAAATAAGACCACAACCCTACCCTAATTCATTCATAATTAAATCTTGTAACTAAACTATGGCAAAATGAAACTTGATCATGGCCTCCACAAATCAATGAAGGAAAGCAAGCTAATCAACCTCTCTAATCAACTTCTAATCCATTCTAAGCATCTTAATCTTCTTCATTTGGAGTGCAAATTGCTAGTGGTGAGTTTCTATCACTTTGATGATCAATTGTTAAGATAAGTAGATTAGGTGTAATGAGACTTATGGTCTTGAATGCGGATTTGTGAGTTTGAATCATTTGTAATGATATGCTAATCTATGTATAATATTAATCCTATGTTGAATATGTAAGTTTATGCAAGTTGAATATGTGAGTTTATGCATGTTGAATATGTAAGTTTTTATGAGAGTTTATGCAAGTTGGATATGTGGGTTTATGCATAATAAGTAATTGATTTTATGCAAGTTACATGTATGTTAATATGCAAGATATGCTATGCAAGTTACATGTTTGTTAATATGCAAGTTACATGTATGATAATATATGCTATGCAAGTTACATGTATGTTAATATGCAAGATATGCTATGCAAGTTACATGTTTGTTAATATGCAAGTTACATGTATGTTAATATGCAAGATATGCTATGCAAGTTACATGTTTGTTAATATGCAAGTTACATGTATGTTAATATGCAAGATATGCTATGCAAGTTACATGTTTGTTAATATGCAAGTTACATGTATGTTAATATGCAAGATATGCTATGCAAGTTGCATGTTTGTTAATATGCAAGTATGTGAATGCTTATATGCAAGTTCAACATGTTATGCAAGTTATGTGTGCTTATGTAAGTTATGTGAATGCTTATATGCAAGTTCAACATGTTATGCAAGATATGTGTATAATAATATGCCAGTTCATATGCGATATGTTATGCAAGTCATGTGCGATAATATGCAAGTTTGGGTTAAATATAGTTGGGTTAATATATGCTCATGTATGCAAGTTGACATTCTCTTAACCCATGACAAAGTTATATGCTAAGATTTGGTTAAACTCATGATGTTGTGATGGATCTTCCCTTTTATTATGTCGTGAAATGAAAACGATTTGCGTGGGGAACGATGGGGTTAATAAAGATGTTAATAAAAGTATGATTGGGTATGATTAAGCATACCATAAAAACAAATTAACATAAGTGGGAATTTACCTATTGAGTTAGGTCTACCCCATGGGAATTTACCTATTGAGTTAGGTCTACCCATGTTATGAAAAACTTGATATTAAGTAGGGATAATTAATATAAATTATGGGGGTGATTTATTAGGTGTAATTAATCGACTAAGACACGAGGTTGGACTCAGTTGTAGCGTAAAACTGCCTGGACCCAACCGGCTTAACCAGTTGCTACAAATGTTAGCCCAATGTGAGAGGTCTTAGGCACAAACTAAATACGTGATTAATGTAAAGACACGAGGTTAGACTCGGTTATGACATAAGGCTGCCCGGACCCAACCGGCTTAACCAGCGGTCATAAAAGATAGTCTAATGTGAGAGGTCTTTATGAGGATCGCGGTCTTAATTAATTAAGAAACACTTAACCATATAAGCATGTAGTGGGGCTTGAGGGTTAAGTGGGTGCCTTGGGTGGCATGAGAAAACTAGTGGGTTGCCTTGGGTGGCAATAGAAAACACGATTAGAATACTTAACCAAAGTGGAACATGTAATTAAACATGATTAAGGGGTTAAGTAAGTCCCTCGGGTGGCATGTGGGAATTAAGTAAAGGACTTGGGTGTCATGTGGAAATCTAGTGGGTGCCTTGAAAGGTAATTAAAATATGATTAATGACTTAACCAAAGTATTTATAACATGTAAGTAGACATGGTTAAAGGGGTTAAGTGGGATACACTAGATAAATTAACAAGCTTAAGTGGTAGCTTGTGGGGGCCCATCTCAACCAATATCCCAAACGTATCTTTGTGGGCTCGACCCAAGTCGAGTGACGGGACACGCATATTGGGCTTGAATATAAGAGGCCAAAACGGGTTAGCGGTGGCAACGTAGGACCAACGGGTTTCATATGCGTGTGTGGACCCGGGCTGGTTAGTAAATCGTTGTTGCATCGTGTAGGTATAAAGCCGTGCACCGTTGATATTATCAGGTTGCCACTTGGGGAAATGATACACCCCATTGTGGGACCAGCACGGGTATCTACGTTAGGGAGCCGATCGCTTGGGAGTAGTGGGTACACCTAGTAATGATAGGGGCAGACGGCACCTATGTAGGGGTACCAGAAACTACTGGGTAAAAATTACTAAGTACATTTAGTGGGATCAACCTTTAAGTAGGAATTAATCTTAGGTAGGTAAAACTGGTGTGGTGCAGTGTAGGAATTACTTTTGGGTGGATAAGTCTGGGGCGGTGTAATCTAGTAATTATCCTTGGGTGGATAAATGCGTCTTTACGGTGATCTTAGTTTATCCTAAGTTTACCAAGCTGCTTAGTGTAGCCATTCATCCCCAGTCGTTACCGTATATCAACTTATGTCTTCTCTGGTTATTTTAATGATTGTATTGTTAGGGTTATAGGACTCACTCAGACTTATGTCTGACCCCGTTGTTTTTATCTTTTTCCCCCAACCCCAGGTTATTAGAGTGGGCCTGGTGCTAGTGGGCTTTGATCTGATTGCTGTATCTATCCTATGGAGCTTGGACCTCTGAAGTGAAGCCGAGCTTATCTTTCCTTTTATGGCTATTAGTTATGTAGTGGGATTATGTACTTCTATTTTATCAAGATGGATATTATGTACTTGACTCTGGTTTATGGTTTTGTGATGTAACCAAACATGTATTACTTTCCGTTGCAATGAAATGATGATTTAAATTTTCAAGTATTACTTATATCTGTCTTGCTGTAATTTTACTGTTCTATATTCACTTAAAATACTTCACCGAAACTAAGGCATTCCCCTGGTATGAGTGACCTTAGCGGACGTGGGGTGTTACACGTGGTATCAGAGCTTAAGGTTACCAGAACAGATAAATTTTTTAGAAAAACTATTTTTCTAAGAAAATTTTTGAAGGAGTATTTTCAAAAACATGTCTTTTAAGAGAAAAGTTTTTGAGAGAAAAGTGTAATCCCCGATAGCCATATCTTTATCTTTCGAATTCTCCGTTTGAATCTCTTTCTCTCTCGGTTTGAGTTTCCCCCTCCGTGTGTAGATGATCTTTCTAAGATAGATAAGAATGGAAAACCGCTTCAAGGGACTTAGACGTAAATCAGATTAGAAGTTGGTTCACGAAGGAGGAGGACTTGTAAGTACTTATTGGATGGACGATGGTAGGAAGGCTCTAATAGTTGTTTGGTTAATGAAGGACGAAACCTCATTGGTGGGAGGTTACGAGTGGAGAATGGGAAGAAGAAGAAGGCTAGTCGTTATCCTTTTGGGAGGAATAGGACATTTTATTAGGATTATCCAAAGGGGCAAAGGCAAGGTTCAGAATCTCCTGGAGGGTGGTTGTATTCCCTCACGGCTAGTGTACCAGATGGGGATAGGACCGTCTAGGTTGGAGTTTGGGATTTCTATATTATCTGATTCGAACTTTATTTGATTCTGACGCATCGAGTTCGTTTATCTCATCATTGTTAGTGAGTCACTGCACTTAGACACCAGTTTAGTAGATGATCCCTTAGTTGTTTCAAACCCAATTGGGCTCCATGATGTGTTTGGGTTTGAAAGTTTCTATACTTAGCATTGAGTTTGGATGTGATGCTTGTTGGGCTTCACGGACTATGGGTTAGTTTTGGGGCATGGACTGGTTATCCAGTAGGGGTGCCGTTCTTGATTCTGAAGGGAGAGTTGTTAGGCTTATGACCCGCTTGGGTAACACTCTCGAGATCTCTAGTAATCCCATAGAATCTGTTATGCTAAGTTATCTAGAATCGCTGGACACGTCGGTCGAGAGTTTGCGATCTGTTAGAAGTGGTCCGGGAACACTCGGATGTGTTTGAGAAGGTGAAGGGCTTACCTCCGGAGCGGGAGATTGACTTCCGAATATATCTGGTAAACAATGCCAAACCAGTGACTTGGCCAGTGTGCCACAAGGCTCCTCGTGAGAGGAGGGAACTCCATAAGTAAGTAGGCGATTGCTTGAGAAGGGGTTCATAAGAAGAAGTATATCGGAGTGGGGCGCTCCAGTAGTTTTTGCCATGAAGGCAGATGGGTCCCTCAGACTTTGTGTAGGCTAAAGAGAACTAAATAAACTCACAAAGAAGAATAGACACCCATTGCCAAAGATTGATGATCTCTTTGATCAGTTGGTTGGCGCCTCAGTATTTTCGCAGTTGGACTAAGCCACATGGTTTCGTCAGTTGAGAGTGGCTGACGATAGTATAGAGAAGATTGTCTTTAGGACTCCGGATGGTTTTATGAGTGGTTGGTGATGCTATTTGGTTTGACGAACGCCCCTGCATACTTTGTTGATTGGAAGAGGAGGGTGTTCAGGGAGTACCTAAATAAGTTTGTGATGGCCTTTGTAAATGACATCTTGGTCTTTTCAAGGAGCGTAATAAGTTTTCGTATGTGCTCAATAGGGTGAGCAAAGCCAGTTATAGGATAAACGGTGGTTTTGGAGCGAGACTGGCGAGGACATCCAAAGTTGGTCAAAGGCTTAATTGTTTAGCCATTATTATTATTATTTTTAGTATCATCTCACGTAGGTTGCCTGAACTCGAAGGAGATGTCCCTTGGGTGTTTGTCTGATATTGGTTTCGGCCTTTGGGGCTTGCATTTGGGGGATGTCGAATTCGACTAGGGTGGTCTGCGTGAGAGATGGACAGTTGTGACGATTTTGGATAGGATTCTTAGCATCTTATGAGTTTGAGATAGCGTATACCCCTAACAAGGGAAACATGGTAGCAGACGTCTTAAGAAGAAAAAGGTTGTCCGTTGAACTATAGAGTTTAGAATTTATTTCTATGTTTGACTTAGACCTTCCGTTGATTCTGTATCCGGTTTGCTAGCTTCCTTGGAGGTTAGGCCTACTCTTTTGGGGCGTATTGGCAGAGCACAGCGGGACGACCCACAATTGGTTGAGTTAGTAGAGAAGCTCATAAGGAGGGGAGTCGTCCAGCCATTTGAGTAGGTACACCCTAGATGGTAAGGGGTGGTTGCGTAGAGACGGTGGACTTTGTGTACCGCAAGACGAGGATTTGAGGAAGGCTATACTTGATGATGCACATCGATCGAAGATGACCATTCAACCCAGTAGGGACAAGATGTACCAAGACATGAAGCAAGTTTTCTTTTGGGCCAATATGAAGGAAGACGCGGCCAAGTATGTCGCTAGATGCTTGGTGTGCTAACAAGTGAAAGCGGAACAGAAGAAACCCGGAGGGTTGCTTCACCCGTTGGAGGTTCCGTAATGGGAAGTGGGATAGTGTCTCGTTGGATTACCAAAATCAAGGAAGGGTAATACGGGGATTGGGCTTATGGTAGATAGACTTACTAAGTGTGCCCATTTCATACCCGTGAAGAGCAAGAGGACTATTCCATGTCTAGCTTCAGTTTACCTTCAAGGGAGTATTAGATTGCATGGTGTACCTTCCAGTATAGTGAGCGATCGAGATCCTATCTTCACTAGTGAGTTTTGGAAGAGTTTGCAAGAGGCGGTAGGGACTCAGTTGTGTTTGAGCACCGCATATCATCCTCAGACGGACGGTTAGACCGAGAGGGTGAATCGTATTTTAGAAGATCTTTTGAGGTTATGTATTTTGGATTTTGGAGGTACATGGGAAGAGCATCTTCCATTGGTGGAGTTCGCATATAATGGCAGCTTTCAGTCCAGTATTGGTATGGCTCCTTTCGAAGCTCTTTATGGAAGGCCTTGTTGATCACCTACATGTTGGTGGAAATCTACGGATTAGATCTTGGTTGGGCCGATGTGATTAGAGAGTCTTCAGAGAAGATTGACTTGATTCGAAGAAGGAGGAAAGCAGCACAGGATAGGCAAAAATCTTATGTGGACAAGAGGAGAACAGAACTTGAGTTTGATATTAGGACATGTTTTTTTTTATCAAGGTGTCTCCGTTACGGAATGTGGTTCACTTTGGATCTGTTAGGAAGTGAGTACCAAGGTTTGTAGGGCCATTTCCCATTAAGGAAAGAATTAGACGGATGGCATATAGAGTGGAGTTGCCTGACACACTTAGTGGTGTACCGGATGTATTTCATGTGTCCCATTTGAGGAAGTGCTTACATAAGACCGCTGAGGTGGTAGAGCCGAGTTTGCTTAGAGCGCGATGAGACGATTCGACGAGCTCCTACTCGCATCATTGGGTCAGAGGCTAGGAAGTTGAGGAACAGAGAAGTTCAGCTAGCTAGAGTGCAATGGGGAGATGACAAAAGAAATGCTACTTGGGAGACGGAAGCGAAGATGCGTTCTTTGTATCCATTTCTTTTGGAGAGTATGTCTTTTAACTTCTCCTTTATCGCTTGCCTAGTACTTATCTTATCTTTAGTAGGTCCTCTCGTTAGTCCTGTTTGACCTTTAGATAGGGAAAACCTATGGTTGAAACATGTGTTTGAGACATGTTATGGTTGATGGATGCAAGTGGATGCAAGTGTTTGCTAGTGGTTGCTCGTGGATGCATATATACACACTCTAGGCACTAGATCGGCTCAATCACTTCATATTGCATATTGCATAAAATTGTGTGTAGTTAGCTATATTTATGGATGTATAATGATTGTGTTATCATATGGATGATGCATTTTGGTGAATGATTGTGCACTCATATAGATACGGTATGTGTCGATAGGGTTATCTCGCATACATATTGGATGCATGGCACTATCATGGTTTGCATATGTTCGTACATTAGATAGGGAACATATACACACACTTTTCGCATATGCTCATACATCATTAGAAATTGTTTAAGGACAATGGATGCCCGTGTTTGATGGATTGAGTAGATGGTTGTTTGGATGGTAGGATATGCATTCTCCTTAGCTTAGAGATTTCGGGGACGAAATCCTTTAAGGAGGGGAGAATGTAACACCCCGAATTTCGGTTAATGCTAAAATTCACTAATTACAGAATAACTAATCCCAGATGTGGGAATCAAGGGTAACGGGTTGCGTCATTGCGTTCGTCTCGGAAAAATACGCGAAATAGAGTCCGAGTTTTCGAGAATCGGAGTCCGTATGAAAGAGATATGGACGAACGAAGTTAGGCAGAAGAACCCGGAACAGGCCAGAAATGCACTGGCGCACTTGTGAAGTGCGCCAGAACAAAAATGCACTGGCGCACTTGTGAAGTGCGCCAGTACAAAAATAGACTGGCGCACTTGGGAAGTGCGCCCGTGCCGAGCCAAGAAACCTGCACAGTTTCTAGAGAGTTCTGTGGTTGGGTGCACCAGTTTGGGGTTTGGGCTTGGTCTTAGGGCTGATTTCTGGAGAGTTCCGAGATCTAAGGGTCCTAATCTAATCTAGGGTTAATCTAAGGGTCTAAAATGCAACCTAATCCTATAAATAAGACCACAACCCTACCCTAATTCATTCATAATTAAATCTTGTAACTAAACTATGGCAAAATGAAACTTGATCATGGCCTCCACAAATCAATGAAGGAAAGCAAGCTAATCAACCTCTCTAATCAACATCTAATCCATTCTAAGCATCTTAATCTTCTTCATTTGGAGTGCAAATTGCTAGTGGTGAGTTTCTATCACTTTGATGATCAATTGTTAAGATAAGTAGATTAGGTGTAATGAGACTTATGGTCTTGAATGCGGATTTGTGAGTTTGAATCATTTGTAATGATATGCTAATCTATGTATAATATTAATCCTATGTTGAATATGTAAGTTTATGCAAGTTGAATATGTGAGTTTATGCATGTTGAATATGTAAGTTTATATGAGTGTTGACCCGCTTTTTAGTCAAAGCAGTCACACATGGAATCTCTTCTCAACAATACACTCAAGCGTTGGGAATATCGTCAGAAGACGTGAAGTGATTTGGTTGAAATCGCATCACAAACAAAGAATGGCCCGAAACTCCTACCAGATGACCTTTTTTGGGCTCGAAAACAGCGATTACGGAGCTGAGCTCTATAACTCTTGTAGATCTCTGAATTAGCTTCAGTTTGAGCTTTGGTTTGGCTCAATCGGAATTACGGTTTGAAAGTTACGCCCGTTTCCGTGAACGCATGCAGAACCGAAAGCTTAGACTTGGAAATTTGATATCACCTCTAACCGGATCGGATCGGACTATCAGAACCCGACCCGGCTTGCACTCAGCTCAGAAGTATACATCATAACTCCGGTTCGGAGCCTCCTCCTCGGTTCGGTTCGGAGCCGAACCGATCCGACCTCCATCGCACTAACCTGGCACATGAAGTCTTCGGATTGAAGACACCAGCTCGGTTCGGGTCGGACCCGAACCGATTCCCCTGTACCTGCTCAGACGCAGCAAGTTTGACCGCTTCTTAAGGGATAACTACCTCCTACTAATCCGGATCGGCCGCCACCTGTATGCACACGATCTGAAGGCCACTTCTCCACTCTCTCCGAGATGTCCTCTCCGCTCACCACGTCACACCCGATCCGACCCGGATCAGAGCTCCCAGCAGCTCCTCTACGCCTATAAATACACCATGAGACCGTCATTTCAATGGACTTTTCCGGCACTAACACCTCCCGACCTCCATTACCAAGTATTCAAGGACTTTGGGTACTCCTCAACTCAATCAAACACGAGGCTATCGTGCATAAATTCAATCTCTTTTCTCCTCTTCTTCGTTACAACACAAGGCTATTGTGTATAATCGAATCTCACGGATTGTGAGACACCATTGTAATTGTAATTCCTCAGGATATGAGAAACTATAAAGTGGACGTAGGCTTGGATTGAGCCGAACCACTATAAAAATCTCGTGTGTTCCCTGTTTTTACTGCTTTCTATCTGTAATCTGTGATTTGTGAGGATTTCACATAGAGTTTGGGTGTTAGGCCCAAATTTCGGTCTAACATTTTGGCGCGCCAGGAAGGGGGCACACGATACAACTTCTTCTACTAGCTTGAACGGAAGCGGATTATTTGGCTATTGGATCAATGGTCAAGCGAAAGAAAGACGGAACCTTCTCTCGTGCTGAGGATGTTGGCACTGAAGGCACAAGGAACGAGGCAAGCCAGGAGGCTTCCTCTCATGAAAATCCATCTGCATACTTAACCAGAGATGAAATGGATGGCGTTCTCGATGAATTGAGAACCCAGATGGCTAGGCAAGATGATCTCCTCCGCAAACAACAGGAGATGATCGACCAATTCTTCGCTCGGATGGAAGGCAGGCCGAGCGGCAATGCACAACTCGCTGGAAATAGCACGGAGATAGCCCCAGCAGCAGCTGCAAACCGGATCGGTTCGGATCCGATCCGAACCGAGGGCCAAAATCTGAATTCAACGCAGATGGAAATGGGTGACATTCCCCACCGGATCGGTTCGGATCCGATCCGAACAGCAACCCTGCATGAGCCTGGGGGCAGCAGCCTCCCCTCTGGAAATCAAGGCTTCGCTCCTGTTCGACCTACATCCGCACCGGTTCGGGTCGGAAATACCACACAAATTCAGCATCAAGCTCCCCGGTTCGGAACAGGCGAACCTGTTCGGATCGGCATCTCCGATCCGAACCGTGCACCTCTCCATAACCCCCCTCGCTTCTCCGAGCCGCAGCAAGGGGGCACCTCCGAACCGAACCGGATGACTTGCCAAGCTCCTTATACTCTTCCACACACTTCTGAACTTAACGCTGGGGGCACCAGCTCTGGACTTGTCAACCTGCAACAGCTCTTTGAAGGCGATCGGCTCGTCAATCTCATTGAACGCCTCTCGAGAGGCCGCACCTATCAAAATGACATGGATGATGTCAACCACAATCCATTCACACAAGAAATTAGAAATTCCCGTAATCCCCCGGATTTCAAACTTCCACAACTGGAGCCATACAACGGTAGGGCAGATCCTACCGTGCACCTAATGCGCTATAAACGGCATATGGAAGTTCAATCGGCATCGGAAAACGTCATGGCTAAATGCTTTCCCCTCTTTTTGACTGATATTGCTGCTATGTGGTTTCGGCAGCTGGAATCTGAATCGATCAACAGCTGGAACATGTTGGTCGCTCGCTTTATTGAACAATTTCGGGTCCATATCGCTCGACCCAAGAATGTAATGTCACTAACTACAATCAAGCAGAGGCCTAAAGAAACTCTGCGGTCATTTCTGGAAAGGTTCAACGTTGCAGCAGCATCAGTTGATCGACCTGAACCATCTATGGTATTAATGGCGGCAGTATCCGGCGTTCTAGACAACTCGGAGTTCAAAAAATCCTTGTACCGGGACCCACCAAGGAATCTCAGCGAATTCTACCTTGAATCGGATAGGTTTTTGCGTGAAGAAGACGCAACCTCCGAAAAGAAAGTTCTCGATGTTAACATGCTCAAAGACGGAGAACCGTCTGATTCTGATAAAGGCAAAGGAAAAGCTGCCGTCAAGAATGACCGCAACGCTCAGCCCCGGAGAGGGCCCAGATATGAAAAGTACACAGAACTCAATTCGTCACTAACCGACATCTACGTGAACACAAACGGTGACGTCTCCTATCCAAAGCCTCCCAGGAGGGAGCCATCACAAAGAGAACGCGATTCTGGGAAATATTGCATATTTCACGATATGGACGGTCATGACACAAATGACTGTAGACACTTGCGAGATCTGATTGAGGAACGGGTTAGACGTGGAGAGCTACCCGAGTATGTGAAACAACCAACATCACCTATACCTGTGCTGCCACCACCTGCTCCCCGGAGAGGGAATGACCCTGGAACGAGCTCCCATCGGCTCGTCATCAACTGATCTGGATTGGATCACTCTGCGTTTTCAGCATTTCTTAGGATTTAAGATATGTCTCTTTGCTTTCTTTAGGTTTTCCGATTGGCTAAATCAGAGTACACACGTTCGGGGTTAGGATTTAGCTCCAAATCGTGCTCTGCACTCGATGACAAACCAATCAGGATTTGCTTTGGTTTTGTACTTTGGATTGAATAAGGAAGGACTTTCCGAGCATGGATTATGTTTGGCAATTTAAGTATCTTGTCAGGTTGTGGCAGGATTCTCAATCTCAGCTAAAGTATGGCTTATACTTATCTCGGACCCCTAGGCATGGATTATGCTTAGGGACAGACTGTCTTGTCAGGTCTTGGCAAGCATAGCTCTATCCCGACATGGGTATGGATTGTACTCACTAGGACTCTTAAGTATGGATTATACTCTGGAACGGCTTATTGTTTTGTCAGGATTTGGCAAAGGAACTCAATAAAACTCGAGTATGGTTTATGCTCAGTTTGAACTTCCTGGTATGGCTTATACCCGGAAGGTTAGGTCCCTCGTCAGGTTTTGGCAGGATGATTCGAACGTGTATTTAGTATGGTTTATGCTCAAACAAGCGCCCAAGCATGGTTTATGCTCAAAAGTGTAATCGGTTTTGTTAGGTTTTGACATACCTGTTTGCTTTCTCTTCTTCGCAGGTATGAATTATACTTGCAGCTGGTAGGCCCGGCGTGGCCTCGGATTATCCAGAACACATCTTCCTTCATTCAGCAAGATATGTTCTGAGGGGCAAAATGTTGACCCGCTTTTTAGTCAAAGCAGTCACACATGGAATCTCTTCTCAACAATACACTCAAGCGTTGGGAATATCGTCAGAAGACGTGAAGTGATTTGGTTGAAATCGCATCACAAACAAAGAATGGCCCGAAACTCCTACCAGATGACCTTTTTTGGGCTCGAAAACAGCGATTACGGAGCTAAGCTCTGTAACTCTTGTAGATCTCTGAATTAGCTTCAGTTTGAGCTTTGGTTTGGCTCAATCGGAATTACGGTTTGAAAGTTACGCCCGTTTCCGTGAACGCATGCAGAACCGAAAGCTTAGACTTGGAAATTTGATATCACCTCTAACCGGATCGGATCGGACTATCAGAACCCGACCCGGCTTGCACTCAGCTCAGAAGTATACATCATAACTCCGGTTCGGAGCCTCCTCCTCGGTTCGGTTCGGAGCCGAACCGATCCGACCTCCATCGCACTAACCTGGCACATGAAGTCTTCGGATTGAAGACACCAGCTCGGTTCGGGTCGGACCCGAACCGATTCCCCTGTACCTGCTCAGACGCAGCAAGTTTGACCGCTTCTTAAGGGATAACTACCTCCTACTAATCCGGATCGGCCGCCACCTGTATGCACACGATCTGAAGGCCACTTCTCCACTCTCTCCGAGATGTCCTCTCCGCTCACCACGTCACACCCGATCCGACCCGGATCAGAGCTCCCAGCAGCTCCTCTACGCCTATAAATACACCATGAGACCGTCATTTCAATGGACTTTTCCGGCACTAACACCTCCCGACCTCCATTACCAAGTATTCAAGGACTTTGGGTACTCCTCAACTCAATCAAACACGAGGCTATCGTGCATAAATTCAATCTCTTTTCTCCTCTTCTTCGTTACAACACAAGGCTATTGTGTATAATCGAATCTCACGGATTGTGAGACACCATTGTAATTGTAATTCCTCAGGATATGAGAAACTATAAAGTGGACGTAGGCTTGGATTGAGCCGAACCACTATAAAAATCTCGTGTGTTCCCTGTTTTTACTGCTTTCTATCTGTAATCTGTGATTTGTGAGGATTTCACATAGAGTTTGGGTGTTAGGCCCAAATTTCGGTCTAACATTTTGGCGCGCCAGGAAGGGGGCACACGATACAACTTCTTCTACTAGCTTGAACGGAAGCGGATTATTTGGCTATTGGATCAATGGTCAAGCGAAAGAAAGACGGAACCTTCTCTCGTGCTGAGGATGTTGGCACTGAAGGCACAAGGAACGAGGCAAGCCAGGAGGCTTCCTCTCATGAAAATCCATCTGCATACTTAACCAGAGATGAAATGGATGGCGTTCTCGATGAATTGAGAACCCAGATGGCTAGGCAAGATGATCTCCTCCGCAAACAACAGGAGATGATCGACCAATTCTTTGCTCGGATGGAAGGCAGGCCGAGCGGCAATGCACAACTCGCTGGAAATAGCACGGAGATAGCCCCAGCAGCAGCTGCAAACCGGATCGGTTCGGATCCGATCCGAACCGAGGGCCAAAATCTGAATTCAACGCAGATGGAAATGGGTGACATTCCCCACCGGATCGGTTCGGATCCGATCCGAACAGCAACCCTGCATGAGCCTGGGGGCAGCAGCCTCCCCTCTGGAAATCAAGGCTTCGCTCCTGTTCGACCTACATCCGCACCGGTTCGGGTCGGAAATACCACACAAATTCAGCATCAAGCTCCCCGGTTCGGAACAGGCGAACCTGTTCGGATCGGCATCTCCGATCCGAACCGTGCACCTCTCCATAACCCCCCTCGCTTCTCCGAGCCGCAGCAAGGGGGCACCTCCGAACCGAACCGGATGACTTGCCAAGCTCCTTATACTCTTCCACACACTTCTGAACTTAACGCTGGGGGCACCAGCTCTGGACTTGTCAACCTGCAACAGCTCTTTGAAGGCGATCGGCTCGCCAATCTCATTGAACGCCTCTCGAGAGGCCGCACCTATCAAAATGACATGGATGATGTCAACCACAATCCATTCACACAAGAAATTAGAAATTCCCGTAATCCCCCGGATTTCAAACTTCCACAACTGGAGCCATACAACGGTAGGGCAGATCCTACCGTGCACCTAATGCGCTATAAACGGCATATGGAAGTTCAATCGGCATCGGAAAACGTCATGGCTAAATGCTTTCCCCTCTTTTTGACTGATATTGCTGCTATGTGGTTTCGGCAGCTGGAATCTGAATCGATCAACAGCTGGAACATGTTGGTCGCTCGCTTTATTGAACAATTTCGGGTCCATATCGCTCGACCCAAGAATGTAATGTCACTAACTACAATCAAGCAGAGGCCTAAAGAAACTCTGCGGTCATTTCTGGAAAGGTTCAACGTTGCAGCAGCATCAGTTGATCGACCTGAACCATCTATGGTATTAATGGCGGCAGTATCCGGCGTTCTAGACAACTCGGAGTTCAAAAAATCCTTGTACCGGGACCCACCAAGGAATCTCAGCGAATTCTACCTTGAATCGGATAGGTTTTTGCGTGAAGAAGACGCAACCTCCGAAAAGAAAGTTCTCGATGTTAACATGCTCAAAGACGGAGAACCGTCTGATTCTGATAAAGGCAAAGGAAAAGCTGCCGTCAAGAATGACCGCAACGCTCAGCCCCGGAGAGGGCCCAGATATGAAAAGTACACAGAACTCAATTCGTCACTAACCGACATCTACGTGAACACAAACGGTGACGTCTCCTATCCAAAGCCTCCCAGGAGGGAGCCATCACAAAGAGAACGCGATTCTGGGAAATATTGCATATTTCACGATATGGACGGTCATGACACAAATGACTGTAGACACTTGCGAGATCTGATTGAGGAACGGGTTAGACGTGGAGAGCTACCCGAGTATGTGAAACAACCAACATCACCTATACCTGTGCTGCCACCACCTGCTCCCCGGAGAGGGAATGACCCTGGAACGAGCTCCCATCGGCTCGTCATCAACTGATCTGGATTGGATCACTCTGCGTTTTCAGCATTTCTTAGGATTTAAGATATGTCTCTTTGCTTTCTTTAGGTTTTCCGATTGGCTAAATCAGAGTACACACGTTCGGGGTTAGGATTTAGCTCCAAATCGTGCTCTGCACTCGATGACAAACCAATCAGGATTTGCTTTGGTTTTGTACTTTGGATTGAATAAGGAAGGACTTTCCGAGCATGGATTATGTTTGGCAATTTAAGTATCTTGTCAGGTTGTGGCAGGATTCTCAATCTCAGCTAAAGTATGGCTTATACTTATCTCGGACCCCTAGGCATGGATTATGCTTAGGGACAGACTGTCTTGTCAGGTCTTGGCAAGCATAGCTCTATCCCGACATGGGTATGGATTGTACTCACTAGGACTCTTAAGTATGGATTATACTCTGGAACGGCTTATTGTTTTGTCAGGATTTGGCAAAGGAACTCAATAAAACTCGAGTATGGTTTATGCTCAGTTTGAACTTCCTGGTATGGCTTATACCCGGAAGGTTAGGTCCCTCGTCAGGTTTTGGCAGGATGATTCGAACGTGTATTTAGTATGGTTTATGCTCAAACAAGCGCCCAAGCATGGTTTATGCTCAAAAGTGTAATCGGTTTTGTTAGGTTTTGACATACCTGTTTGCTTTCTCTTCTTCGCAGGTATGAATTATACTTGCAGCTGGTAGGCCCGGCGTGGCCTCGGATTATCCAGAACACATCTTCCTTCATTCAGCAAGATATGTTCTGAGGGGCAAAATGTTGACCCGCTTTTTAGTCAAAGCAGTCACACATGGAATCTCTTCTCAACAATACACTCAAGCGTTGGGAATATCGTCAGAAGACGTGAAGTGATTTGGTTGAAATCGCATCACAAACAAAGAATGGCCCGAAACTCCTACCAGATGACCTTTTTTGGGCTCGAAAACAGCGATTACGGAGCTAAGCTCTGTAACTCTTGTAGATCTCTGAATTAGCTTCAGTTTGAGCTTTGGTTTGGCTCAATCGGAATTACGGTTTGAAAGTTACGCCCGTTTCCGTGAACGCATGCAGAACCGAAAGCTTAGACTTGGAAATTTGATATCACCTCTAACCGGATCGGATCGGACTATCAGAACCCGACCCGGCTTGCACTCAGCTCAGAAGTATACATCATAACTCCGGTTCGGAGCCTCCTCCTCGGTTCGGTTCGGAGCCGAACCGATCCGACCTCCATCGCACTAACCTGGCACATGAAGTCTTCGGATTGAAGACACCAGCTCGGTTCGGGTCGGACCCGAACCGATTCCCCTGTACCTGCTCAGACGCAGCAAGTTTGACCGCTTCTTAAGGGATAACTACCTCCTACTAATCCGGATCGGCCGCCACCTGTATGCACACGATCTGAAGGCCACTTCTCCACTCTCTCCGAGATGTCCTCTCCGCTCACCACGTCACACCCGATCCGACCCGGATCAGAGCTCCCAGCAGCTCCTCTACGCCTATAAATACACCATGAGACCGTCATTTCAATGGACTTTTCCGGCACTAACACCTCCCGACCTCCATTACCAAGTATTCAAGGACTTTGGGTACTCCTCAACTCAATCAAACACGAGGCTATCGTGCATAAATTCAATCTCTTTTCTCCTCTTCTTCGTTACAACACAAGGCTATTGTGTATAATCGAATCTCACGGATTGTGAGACACCATTGTAATTGTAATTCCTCAGGATATGAGAAACTATAAAGTGGACGTAGGCTTGGATTGAGCCGAACCACTATAAAAATCTCGTGTGTTCCCTGTTTTTACTGCTTTCTATCTGTAATCTGTGATTTGTGAGGATTTCACATAGAGTTTGGGTGTTAGGCCCAAATTTCGGTCTAACATTTTGGCGCGCCAGGAAGGGGGCACACGATACAACTTCTTCTACTAGCTTGAACGGAAGCGGATTATTTGGCTATTGGATCAATGGTCAAGCGAAAGAAAGACGGAACCTTCTCTCGTGCTGAGGATGTTGGCACTGAAGGCACAAGGAACGAGGCAAGCCAGGAGGCTTCCTCTCATGAAAATCCATCTGCATACTTAACCAGAGATGAAATGGATGGCGTTCTCGATGAATTGAGAACCCAGATGGCTAGGCAAGATGATCTCCTCCGCAAACAACAGGAGATGATCGACCAATTCTTTGCTCGGATGGAAGGCAGGCCGAGCGGCAATGCACAACTCGCTGGAAATAGCACGGAGATAGCCCCAGCAGCAGCTGCAAACCGGATCGGTTCGGATCCGATCCGAACCGAGGGCCAAAATCTGAATTCAACGCAGATGGAAATGGGTGACATTCCCCACCGGATCGGTTCGGATCCGATCCGAACAGCAACCCTGCATGAGCCTGGGGGCAGCAGCCTCCCCTCTGGAAATCAAGGCTTCGCTCCTGTTCGACCTACATCCGCACCGGTTCGGGTCGGAAATACCACACAAATTCAGCATCAAGCTCCCCGGTTCGGAACAGGCGAACCTGTTCGGATCGGCATCTCCGATCCGAACCGTGCACCTCTCCATAACCCCCCTCGCTTCTCCGAGCCGCAGCAAGGGGGCACCTCCGAACCGAACCGGATGACTTGCCAAGCTCCTTATACTCTTCCACACACTTCTGAACTTAACGCTGGGGGCACCAGCTCTGGACTTGTCAACCTGCAACAGCTCTTTGAAGGCGATCGGCTCGCCAATCTCATTGAACGCCTCTCGAGAGGCCGCACCTATCAAAATGACATGGATGATGTCAACCACAATCCATTCACACAAGAAATTAGAAATTCCCGTAATCCCCCGGATTTCAAACTTCCACAACTGGAGCCATACAACGGTAGGGCAGATCCTACCGTGCACCTAATGCGCTATAAACGGCATATGGAAGTTCAATCGGCATCGGAAAACGTCATGGCTAAATGCTTTCCCCTCTTTTTGACTGATATTGCTGCTATGTGGTTTCGGCAGCTGGAATCTGAATCGATCAACAGCTGGAACATGTTGGTCGCTCGCTTTATTGAACAATTTCGGGTCCATATCGCTCGACCCAAGAATGTAATGTCACTAACTACAATCAAGCAGAGGCCTAAAGAAACTCTGCGGTCATTTCTGGAAAGGTTCAACGTTGCAGCAGCATCAGTTGATCGACCTGAACCATCTATGGTATTAATGGCGGCAGTATCCGGCGTTCTAGACAACTCGGAGTTCAAAAAATCCTTGTACCGGGACCCACCAAGGAATCTCAGCGAATTCTACCTTGAATCGGATAGGTTTTTGCGTGAAGAAGACGCAACCTCCGAAAAGAAAGTTCTCGATGTTAACATGCTCAAAGACGGAGAACCGTCTGATTCTGATAAAGGCAAAGGAAAAGCTGCCGTCAAGAATGACCGCAACGCTCAGCCCCGGAGAGGGCCCAGATATGAAAAGTACACAGAACTCAATTCGTCACTAACCGACATCTACGTGAACACAAACGGTGACGTCTCCTATCCAAAGCCTCCCAGGAGGGAGCCATCACAAAGAGAACGCGATTCTGGGAAATATTGCATATTTCACGATATGGACGGTCATGACACAAATGACTGTAGACACTTGCGAGATCTGATTGAGGAACGGGTTAGACGTGGAGAGCTACCCGAGTATGTGAAACAACCAACATCACCTATACCTGTGCTGCCACCACCTGCTCCCCGGAGAGGGAATGACCCTGGAACGAGCTCCCATCGGCTCGTCATCAACTGATCTGGATTGGATCACTCTGCGTTTTCAGCATTTCTTAGGATTTAAGATATGTCTCTTTGCTTTCTTTAGGTTTTCCGATTGGCTAAATCAGAGTACACACGTTCGGGGTTAGGATTTAGCTCCAAATCGTGCTCTGCACTCGATGACAAACCAATCAGGATTTGCTTTGGTTTTGTACTTTGGATTGAATAAGGAAGGACTTTCCGAGCATGGATTATGTTTGGCAATTTAAGTATCTTGTCAGGTTGTGGCAGGATTCTCAATCTCAGCTAAAGTATGGCTTATACTTATCTCGGACCCCTAGGCATGGATTATGCTTAGGGACAGACTGTCTTGTCAGGTCTTGGCAAGCATAGCTCTATCCCGACATGGGTATGGATTGTACTCACTAGGACTCTTAAGTATGGATTATACTCTGGAACGGCTTATTGTTTTGTCAGGATTTGGCAAAGGAACTCAATAAAACTCGAGTATGGTTTATGCTCAGTTTGAACTTCCTGGTATGGCTTATACCCGGAAGGTTAGGTCCCTCGTCAGGTTTTGGCAGGATGATTCGAACGTGTATTTAGTATGGTTTATGCTCAAACAAGCGCCCAAGCATGGTTTATGCTCAAAAGTGTAATCGGTTTTGTTAGGTTTTGACATACCTGTTTGCTTTCTCTTCTTCGCAGGTATGAATTATACTTGCAGCTGGTAGGCCCGGCGTGGCCTCGGATTATCCAGAACACATCTTCCTTCATTCAGCAAGATATGTTCTGAGGGGCAAAATGTTGACCCGCTTTTTAGTCAAAGCAGTCACACATGGAATCTCTTCTCAACAATACACTCAAGCGTTGGGAATATCGTCAGAAGACGTGAAGTGATTTGGTTGAAATCGCATCACAAACAAAGAATGGCCCGAAACTCCTACCAGATGACCTTTTTTGGGCTCGAAAACAGCGATTACGGAGCTAAGCTCTGTAACTCTTGTAGATCTCTGAATTAGCTTCAGTTTGAGCTTTGGTTTGGCTCAATCGGAATTACGGTTTGAAAGTTACGCCCGTTTCCGTGAACGCATGCAGAACCGAAAGCTTAGACTTGGAAATTTGATATCACCTCTAACCGGATCGGATCGGACTATCAGAACCCGACCCGGCTTGCACTCAGCTCAGAAGTATACATCATAACTCCGGTTCGGAGCCTCCTCCTCGGTTCGGTTCGGAGCCGAACCGATCCGACCTCCATCGCACTAACCTGGCACATGAAGTCTTCGGATTGAAGACACCAGCTCGGTTCGGGTCGGACCCGAACCGATTCCCCTGTACCTGCTCAGACGCAGCAAGTTTGACCGCTTCTTAAGGGATAACTACCTCCTACTAATCCGGATCGGCCGCCACCTGTATGCACACGATCTGAAGGCCACTTCTCCACTCTCTCCGAGATGTCCTCTCCGCTCACCACGTCACACCCGATCCGACCCGGATCAGAGCTCCCAGCAGCTCCTCTACGCCTATAAATACACCATGAGACCGTCATTTCAATGGACTTTTCCGGCACTAACACCTCCCGACCTCCATTACCAAGTATTCAAGGACTTTGGGTACTCCTCAACTCAATCAAACACGAGGCTATCGTGCATAAATTCAATCTCTTTTCTCCTCTTCTTCGTTACAACACAAGGCTATTGTGTATAATCGAATCTCACGGATTGTGAGACACCATTGTAATTGTAATTCCTCAGGATATGAGAAACTATAAAGTGGACGTAGGCTTGGATTGAGCCGAACCACTATAAAAATCTCGTGTGTTCCCTGTTTTTACTGCTTTCTATCTGTAATCTGTGATTTGTGAGGATTTCACATAGAGTTTGGGTGTTAGGCCCAAATTTCGGTCTAACAATGAGAGTTTATGCAAGTTGGATATGTGGGTTTATGCATAATAAGTAATTGATTTTATGCAAGTTACATGTATGTTAATATGCAAGATATGCTATGCAAGTTACATGTTTGTTAATATGCAAGTTACATGTATGATAATATATGCTATGCAAGTTACATGTATGTTAATATGCAAGATATGCTATGCAAGTTACATGTTTGTTAATATGCAAGTTACATGTATGTTAATATGCAAGATATGCTATGCAAGTTACATGTTTGTTAATATGCAAGTTACATGTATGTTAATATGCAAGATATGCTATGCAAGTTACATGTTTGTTAATATGCAAGTTACATGTATGTTAATATGCAAGATATGCTATGCAAGTTGCATGTTTGTTAATATGCAAGTATGTGAATGCTTATATGCAAGTTCAACATGTTATGCAAGTTATGTGTGCTTATGTAAGTTATGTGAATGCTTATATGCAAGTTCAACATGTTATGCAAGATATGTGTATAATAATATGCCAGTTCATATGCGATATGTTATGCAAGTCATGTGCGATAATATGCAAGTTTGGGTTAAATATAGTTGGGTTAATATATGCTCATGTATGCAAGTTGACATTCTCTTAACCCATGACAAAGTTATATGCTAAGATTTGGTTAAACTCATGATGTTGTGATGGATCTTCCCTTTTATTATGTCGTGAAATGAAAACGATTTGCGTGGGGAACGATGGGGTTAATAAAGATGTTAATAAAAGTATGATTGGGTATGATTAAGCATACCATAAAAACAAATTAACATAAGTGGGAATTTACCTATTGAGTTAGGTCTACCCCATGGGAATTTACCTATTGAGTTAGGTCTACCCATGTTATGAAAAACTTGATATTAAGTAGGGATAATTAATATAAATTATGGGGGTGATTTATTAGGTGTAATTAATCGACTAAGACACGAGGTTGGACTCAGTTGTAGCGTAAAACTGCCCGGACCCAACCGGCTTAACCAGTTGCTACAAATGTTAGCCCAATGTGAGAGGTCTTAGGCACAAACTAAATACGTGATTAATGTAAAGACACGAGGTTAGACTCGGTTATGACATAAGGCTGCCCGGACCCAACCGGCTTAACCAGCGGTCATAAAAGATAGTCTAATGTGAGAGGTCTTTATGAGGATCGCGGTCTTAATTAATTAAGAAACACTTAACCATATAAGCATGTAGTGGGGCTTGAGGGTTAAGTGGGTGCCTTGGGTGGCATGAGAAAACTAGTGGGTTGCCTTGGGTGGCAATAGAAAACACGATTAGAATACTTAACCAAAGTGGAACATGTAATTAAACATGATTAAGGGGTTAAGTAAGTGCCTCGGGTGGCATGTGGGAATTAAGTAAAGGACTTGGGTGTCATGTGGAAATCTAGTGGGTGCCTTGAAAGGTAATTAAAATATGATTAATGACTTAACCAAAGTATTTATAACATGTAAGTAGACATGGTTAAAGGGGTTAAGTGGGATACACTAGATAAATTAACAAGCTTAAGTGGTAGCTTGTGGGGGCCCATCTCAACCAATATCCCAAACGTATCTTTGTGGGCTCGACCCAAGTCGAGTGACGGGACACGCATATTGGGCTTGAATATAAGAGGCCAAAACGGGTTAGCGGTGGCAACGTAGGACCAACGGGTTTCATATGCGTGTGTGGACCCGGGCTGGTTAGTAAATCGTTGTTGCATCGTGTAGGTATAAAGCCGTGCACCGTTGATATTATCAGGTTGCCACTTGGGGAAATGATACACCCCATTGTGGGACCAGCACGGGTATCTACGTTAGGGAGCCGATCGCTTGGGAGTAGTGGGTACACCTAGTAATGATAGGGGCAGACGGCACCTATGTAGGGGTACCAGAAACTACTGGGTAAAAATTACTAAGTACATTTAGTGGGATCAACCTTTAAGTAGGAATTAATCTTAGGTAGGTAAAACTGGTGTGGTGCAGTGTAGGAATTACTTTTGGGTGGATAAGTCTGGGGCGGTGTAATCTAGTAATTATCCTTGGGTGGATAAATGCGTCTTTACGGTGATCTTAGTTTATCCTAAGTTTACCAAGCTGCTTAGTGTAGCCATTCATCCCCAGTCGTTACCGTATATCAACTTATGTCTTCTCTGGTTATTTTAATGATTGTATTGTTAGGGTTATAGGACTCACTCAGACTTATGTCTGACCCCGTTGTTTTTATCTTTTTCCCCCAACCCCAGGTTATTAGAGTGGGCCTGGTGCTAGTGGGCTTTGATCTGATTGCTGTATCTATCCTATGGAGCTTGGACCTCTGAAGTGAAGCCGAGCTTATCTTTCCTTTTATGGCTATTAGTTATGTAGTGGGATTATGTACTTCTATTTTATCAAGATGGATATTATGTACTTGACTCTGGTTTATGGTTTTGTGATGTAACCAAACATGTATTACTTTCCGTTGCAATGAAATGATGATTTAAATTTTCAAGTATTACTTATATCTGTCTTGCTGTAATTTTACTGTTCTATATTCACTTAAAATACTTCACCGAAACTAAGGCATTCCCCTGGTATGAGTGACCTTAGCGGACGTGGGGTGTTACAAATTGGGACTTTGGTTGGGGCTTGGATGGCTAAATCTATCTCACTATTATAACCCACCTAGCTCTCCCCTCCTTCATTCATTCTCACTTCAACAAAAAAAATAGAAAATGGGGGAGGGAAAGGTCAATAGAAATTCCTAAGCTAGGGTTCTTGATTTCAAGAACAAATCAATTGCTAATTTGGAGAGACAACTTGTGTAAGCTCTTTCTACTCCTCCTCTATCTCTTTACCTTCTCAATTTTCAAATTTTTGTGCAACCCTAACACATATAAGTTTTCTTGTGTGTGTATTTGTTGTTTAGAGAGAAGAATTGATGAGATATTGGATTCCTAGCAAGTGTAGATGCTTGTTCTTCCTTGTAGGAGCTTGTTCTGGTCATTCAAGAGCCGAAGGTGAGTTCTTTTAGAACTCACATCCATGCCACAAGCTCTAAGCTTATATAGTGTGCCTATGGCACATTTGTACTATGTATTTATTTTGTGTTTTAGGTTGTTTGTGTGTGAACTTCCCAATTCATGAGTCTTGATTTCATTTCATTGATTTCGATTATAAATCTTTAGGCGTGTTTGAGTCTTTTGATATGAAGTGTTTCGATGAGCTTATGAGGCCTTATTATCATATTAATCAAGTCCATTGCCTCCGGAGTTCGCCGGAATCGATCCATTTACGAATTGGCAAAATATTGCCAAACTGGTCAGTTGACCAGTCGACTGGTCAAAAACGGACCAGTCGATTGGTCCTACTACCTAGACACTTTCGCAATAAGTTGACCAGTCAACTGGTCAAAAATGGACCAGTTGACTGGTCCTGCTATTTTTCTACAGTTGACCAGTGGAGACCACGGTCTACTGTATACGTTATTTCAGGCTCTTTCCCGGCCGATTTTAGCCCGTTTATTCTTTTTCTATGACTTTTTAGTTTGTCTAATTCACAGATTTTAGCAGCTTGATTATAAATCTTTGATGGACTTTTGATTAATTCATGGTAAACGAAATTTATAATCGATAGTCATGATATTTAATTTACATTATAAAAACATGAATTCTTTGTTCAATCGTTATTGCAATCACTATTACACGAGATTTGCCACTTCGAAATTATATAAATGGGTTTTTATATTATTAGTAGATACCAAAATATTTTATTAAAATGGTTTCTAATCCTACTTCATTATATGAAGTTATTTTATAAATTGCTTTATAAATCTACTAATATATAGTTTATGAACCTTTTTCTCGTTCGTATGAGAAATCTAATTAAACGCCTTAGTAAAAACAAGGACTATGACCCCTCGTGTTTGCTTTGACGGTTAATTCTTGGACTCGTTTGATTGAACACCGAGGCAATGATCGTTTCGTATTTCTAGTGGAATATACATCTTGTTTGTAAATATTCGAGTAAAGCAAATGGTTATGGGACATGTAGCTCGACACTTATATTTATTAGCTTAGCGTAGTTTACACTATACACGATCTTCGGATCAATCCGACCTTTGGGTCACTTTGATGATCCTCTGATCATCCTGCGGATCTTAGGATCATCTCGAGTTGAGTTCTCTTTATGGAACTTCAGTTCATTCCTTGGAACTGTGTGCTCCAAGCGGGAACGTGTATTCCCTGATCTTCGGATCATTTCGAATTATGTTATCAAATCTTTTGTTTCTTTGATAGGTGTTATCAATTCGGGTTTATTTGATATGGGTCATCAGTTGTTGTCGTCTTGATATCATGTTATCGATCTTGTGTTGACTTGATAGGAGATATCTTGTTCTATCCAATCTGGTGTTGCTTTGGATATGTGCTAATATTCCTCATGAGTAGCTAAATCTTTAGAGTGTGATAATCTTTTATAGCATTGAGATTTCTATGAGATATGTTATAGACATTTTTTGAGCCTTTACATTTTCTGTAACTATTATTGTGTATTACATGTGTGTCATTATCTGTTTATATCTCTATTTCTATCTCAGTTTATTATGATGAGTACAGCTAGATTGATCCGTTTATTGTTTATTCTTACAAATAATACTCTGGTCAGATCAAGTATTATAGTGCATCTCACGACTTCTGGCAGGGACCATTCTTGGCTTTTGCTATCTACATTTATGTTACAGTTATTGATTTTTTGTATATGAGATTGTGACATCTTTGTATACCTATTCTTTTGGCTAGAGCTTGTAACTATTCTTTATTGTATAGTGGATCGACTATGACCACTAACATGTATTTTTACTCATGTGTCATATTCATATCTATTTCCGCTGTAGTGATGTGAATATCGGTATCTGGCTCTGATTTTATTGTTATGTATTTTATATTGCTTTCCCAATTATATATAGCCGTTGTGTGGTAGTTTTGAACTTGAATTAGATATGTCAGATTTCCTCGTGAGCTTTGAAAAGTAAGGCCACATTATTCGATACATTTATCACTCGTTCAAAGCTATTATACAGATGGTCGCTCCTCAACAGCCTTTTTCTTCGGGTTAGTTGACACTGTTACTTGCAATGGCCTTGGCTAGCACGAGTATAGAGGTGGGGCATTACACCCTCTCATATTCAACATTGCACATTTTAAAATGGTATATTTCCTTCTTTAGAAGTTGTTGACCCGCCTTTTTGAATGGCAATCACATTTCAGATTCCCAGCTATCAAAGTGCACAAGACTCAAATGTAGGATTAAAGATGCTTGGATATGCTTGATAGAAGCTTTGGATGTCTCGAAGACTTGGGTTCTAGAAGCGTGGAATTCCGGCTCAACCATCCTGGTTCAACATCTCCATTTCAGAAAAGTGCTCGGTCCGGCCATTGTCAATTTGCCTTATTTCCGGATCGGCATGCCTGGTTCGACCACGCCTAACTAATCTGGTTCAATCATGTTGAACCGGAAGCGGGCACGTAACTGAGACATGTCCTTGGTAGAACCAACAATTACCTCCATGATGCTGCCGTGTGTCATAGCCGAACCGAATTACTCCTCTTCTATGAATACTCCTTCAGGGCATCATTTTAGGATAACTTCCTCTTCTCTAGAGGCACGTGAACTCTACCATTTCAAGATTCAACTTCTTTCTCCTCAAATTTCTTATGTAAACACAACTGTGACTTGTAATCAAATGGTATAACCAATAAAATGCTGACAACGGATGTAGGAAAATTATCAAACCACTATAATTCTTCATGTTCTTTATTGTTTTCTGCTTCTTTGTAATTTATGATTATGAAGTTATTTGTGAATTTCATTTGTTAGGGTGTTTAATTATTACGACAGAGAGGAAAAAACATATTTCTCATGTTGGAAGGGAATAAGAGGGCCAGGATGCCTCTTCTATTGGAAACCCCTCTGTCTTATTGACAAGGGAGAAATTGGATGAAGTCATGAGTGAGATGTGAACCCATTTTGAACAACAAGAAGCGATGATGCAGGAAATCCTAGCGTAGTTAAAAAGGGTGAAAAATCAAGGGTAAGAAGTTGGAGTGGGGACTAGCGACATTGCGGCACCACACATAGGCTAAGGACATCCCCAACCGAGCGCCCTCGAATTAGCCATAATTTGCCGGAATCAGATTTGGCCATGCTAAACCGAATCTATTAGTTGATGGGCTTTTGAACTCTTATAAAGTACCTCGGGTATTAGAGCCTCACGTAGATTCACATCTGATTCTAGAACCTATAAACAAAGGTCGCACCAAAGGAGTCCAAGCCCAGGACAAGAATTTGCATTGACGGGGGCAGCTGTTGCTCCTCGAAATCGGTTAGACATCGATCCAAACTCGGCAAGGGAAATTTGGAAAAATAGCGTGGAAGGTGTCAATGTTTTAGTTATCGGCATGGATGACTAAAGAATGTTGCTTGGTAATGGCAACAGGACTGCAGAAATCATTCGATAGTTTACTCGAGGTGGCTTGTCGAGCCAAGACACGGACAATATACACTAGAGTCCTTTTACTCCGAATTTAAAAAACTCTAGGAATCCACCGGACTTCAAATTATTGGTGTTGGAAGCTTATGATGGAAGGACATATCTGACTGTCTATCTCATGCGTTATGTGAGGCATATGGAATTGCTGGGGGCATCAGAGGAAGTGATTGCCAAGTGCTTCCTGATATTTTTATCGGATATAGATGCTTTATGGTTTAGACATCTTGAAAACAACTCAATCGATAATTGGACGAAATTGATTAAGAGGTTCATAGTACAATTTCGGGCCCGTATAGCTTGACCTAAAAAATGTGATGATGTTGACAATAGTAAGGCAGAAAAGTGGAGAATCTCTACGCGTCTTTCTAGAGAGATTTAATGTCACAGTTGTCGTAGTCGACTGGCTGAATCCATCAATGGTATTAATGGCAGCTTCTGGATTTTTAGTAAACCTTTGTTTAAAAGATCATCGGAACGAGAACCTCCATGGAATCTCAAGGAACGCTAATTTGAAGCAGACAGGCTTCTGAGGGAAAAGGATACAAGGGCGAATCGCGATGTCCTGGAGATTAATGCAACGAAGGATGAGGGACCATCCGACAAAGGAAAGTGCAAAGCTGGAAATGATCAAGGTCGGGATAACAAGTTTAAGAGAGATCCTAAATACGACTCGTATACAAGGATATAGAGTTGTAACTTTCCTACATGACTCAAAACCTAACATGTAACCCGCACAGAACATGTTAATCTGATCCGTTCACTTGGCAGGTCATTTTCAGGTCAATCCGAATTTGTCTCGTTTATAGACTTGTGGGTTTAGGATTGACCCGCTAACTCGATTTTGACCCACCAAACCCGATTATATGTTGTATCTCTTCGATATTGTTAGTCATTTATACATGATATTAGTGTTAGTCTTTAATGTTTGAGTATTCAATATGCTTACATTCTCTTGTGTAAGCTGTTATATTTTACTAATTTATTCTTGTATGCTTTTAGATATATTTACTTCTAACAGCTGTATATCTTCCATATTTTTTATCTTTCGTATATGCAGTATGCTCATATATTTAATCTTTACAGAATGATTTTTGGATATAGTGATTTCATGCTTGATTTTTGGATATAGTGATTTCATGCTTTATATATGTGCTGTATGTTGGTGATTTTGTAACTTATTGCATGTTGGTGATTTTGTAACGTGTCGCCTGTTGGTGATTATATAATAGTGCTTCGTGTTAGAGATTTGATTTTTTGTTATTTATATTAGTGGGCAATATTTGCCAATAGGTCAAACAGGTAAACCCAACCCGACACGACCCAATACGAGCCATTTAGTTAAACGAGTTACATGGGTCTGGTTAGGATTGAGAAAAAACGACCCATTTCATTAACCGGTTAATCCGACCCATTTATAAATCAACAGGAACCTAACTTGACCTCATCTGACACGACCATTGACAGCCCTACAAGGATAGGTACGATTCTGGAAATGGTCTTTCACGACATCAAAGGCTCACTCTCAGCAAGGAGGCCATTTGGAAGGGAGCCCTCAGAGCGTGATTGGGCCTTTAGAAAATTCTGCCATTTCACGAAATAGCCATACACGGCATGGATGAATGCAAGCATATCTATGATGTCATAGAAGAATTTGCGAGGAAAAGACAATTGCTTCATTATGTTCTGAGTAGGACCTCTATTATGGGGAATGGTCAGCCATCGACTGCACGACATGGAAGTGGTTCTTACTCACAAGGACGAATGAGACGACCTGCAAATTCATATGGTACGAATCGAATATAAACTACACAACTCTGATCTAAGTGGATATGAACTCTCAACTACCCACTAGCGACCCGAATTTTCGGCCTTCGAACACGACAATTAATGGATTCGCAAATGATCACTGTCGTAAGTCCAAATGGCTAAATTATAATCGTTAGTGTTTTGGAGTAATAACACGTCGAAATACAAGCAAAAACATAGCGGAAAAATAAACTCTTCATGATATTATAACAAGTTCAAAATACAACAGAGTAATACAAGAGAAGTACATGAACTGATACATTAAAATATTACAATAACATACGTCCTACAAAATGATACATGTACTAAATTTAAAATATAAGCAATGAGAAAGCAAAAGACTAGCGTCCTCAAAAGATAAGTCCAAAAGATCAACAACTCCATGATATTAATCTATTCAAAATCCTAGCTCCAGCAGCTAACCGAAAAACACAAAACAATAGGCTGATCGTGTGGAAAATATGGGCACCCACAGTTCAAGTGAGGGAAACAATAAACTCTGGATCAGTAATGGGACTGGTATGAGAAAATAAAACAAGTTTAAATCATTTTTAAAAATAAGTTATTTCATAAGACCACCTCGTATAACATGAAACGGGTTTACCCTCATAAATATTAGTACATAAAAAAACTCGCAATGCTTTTTGGAAAATGAAGCTACCTTGAGATCTCGCGCACACACACAATGCAAACACACACTTGGGTGAGCTTTCCCTTATAATAGCCAAAATATGCTTGATACATGAAAATCCTCTTATATTATTATTAGTGCATAGTGTGAAAATCACTTTCACAAATAAATGTATCAACCTTAGTCAGCATAGGTACCGTAATATTATACTGACCTCCTACGCGTTTTACGCTGGATCTACAATAGAAAACCATATGGGTACATAACAGATGAGTTTGGATTTCCAATCAAATGACCAAGGCTAAGAAACTTCCTTACCTAATGGGTACGCCTTTAGAAAATATCCCGAGAAGTAAACCATTTTCTACTAACATAAGGCCATTGGTGCTATCCAAGCCAGGTCGTTACCGACCTTTTCTACGGGCGCCCAAATTTCCAACAAAACTGCATCAGTAGAATGCCAAGGATCCATACCATATCACCACCTTATAATAGACACATAGCATACACCAAGGCTACATACAACAGTGTTGCTTCAAAAATCTAGAAGGAAATGGTCATCCCCTAAGAGTCGCGATCCCTATAACTATGCTGCATCTTTTCCTGTTTCGTCCATTTCCTGGATGTGAGGCTTGTCAAAGTCTCGTTACAAAAATCTACGCTTACTCTATGCCATGCTTTAATCACCACTAGATCATCACTTAGCATGCCACACTATCATTCCATACCATACAACTGATGTTTATCAATATATAACCTTTAAACTTATACGTCCCAAAAACGGGTGTTAAGCTAAGAGAATAAGTTCTCCACCGCCAAACATATGTATATTTAGTAAAGATCAATTAATAAAACACAAAATAAAATGTCATACATACAACCATACAAATCTGTTCTGGGTTTGAATGAAATCGAAGACACCTTATTCCTCGTCCAACAAATGGAGAGAGGACCTTGGAAATCTGGAATTCCTTCAAATACATCCGAACTACTACCATTTAACTGATATAAAATCCATCTTTAAATGGGAGTTATCCATTTAAGACATTCACTAAGTAGTCCTTTCGATGTGAAGATTACTAGTCTTCACCATTGTCTTCAATAACATTTGATCTACTCTGAAACATGTTTTATTATTCGGAATGGTTTATGTATTCAAACACCATTCTTGGTATTTCCGAATAATAAGCGCAAGTTTTAAAGGAAATCTATATGGAACATATACTTGCCTAAGTCTCTTCTTTTCATGTTGGATAATTATTCGCTTAACTTTTAGATCAAAATCTATAAGTTTCAAAGTTCTTAAATAAAATTTCATCATTCCAACTTAAATCGATTTCAAATGATTTATAATGATTTTATAATGTTTTTTCCTATTTTTAAACTATTTTATTTAACCTTTTTCCGAAAAATCCCATTTCACCTGTAAACTACAAATTCAGGATTTTTATTGAAAACTGATTTTAATTTATGTCAAAATCTAACCGCTGGATCTTAATTTTGCATTTGACATCCCTTTTTATTTTGAACCCACCGTTTCCAATTTCAGGAAAATTCGACGGTTGGATCTCCCTATACATCAATTTATAGTTAATGATCGAAATTCTCGAACTATCGCGGTGCGACTAGTCCTATTCTGGCCGTTTTGTGACTCAAACTCAGAATTTGTCCAATTCACTTCCAGTTAGTCTATATTTGATTTCGAAAACATATAAGACCTTTGAAAACTATATTTTCACTTTTTAAAACTTAAAATCAAATATTCAAATATATGAATGTTATATTATTATTTTAAATTATAAAATACTATTATTTTTCAAGAATCATCTTTTGGTTTATAATCTTTCTAGAAAATAAAATTAAGCATTTTATAAAACCAATAAAACATTGTTAAATTCATTTTTTATACCTCATTTTTTAATTGAACTAAATTTAAAATTTTGAAAATTTTAAATTTCAATTCAAATTATTTTCAAATCAAATACAATTTGAAACCTTTTTCCAAATTAAGTTTTAAATTTAATTCATTTTCAAATTTAAATTCAAATTAAACCATTTTTAAATTCGAATAAATTTCAAATTAAATTTTGAATAAACCATTTTGTCCGCGGGATCGGTTAGGGATAACCAGGGAGAGCAGGAAACTACATTTTTCAAACCCAAGCCTAGACACTATCCTCTTTATCATCCTAAAACGTTCCGGTATATTTTTGTTTGCAAGAGACTTCATTAATATATATGTATCTATACATATGTGTCATTCACTTAAGTGTTAATATGATTAATAGTTAATTTCCAAATAGGTATCATTTAACAGAAGTGTTAATAAACTTAACACTTAAAATCAACAACCCAATAACATATCCAGTAGCCGAATTACTGTTCCTCATAGCATCCAATAACAACATAGGGTGTCATTTACTCAAGGATTCATACCATATTCGCATAAATGTGACATTTTTAATACTTTTAACTAGGTGTCCATGCTTCAAAAGTACAAAGTCGACAATTTTAACCTTTTACACTAAGTGTTCATGCTTTTCATACTTAATCACAACCAAGCCAACTCAGAATCAAACGAATCATCATCACATCAGACCCAAGCATACTTATAAGCAAACATACATTACTTCAACACATATAGGTGTAATTTTTCTCATCGAGGGATCCACTCCTTCATTCTTTTAAGTGTACGACTTTATCTTTGAAAAACAAGCACCAAGTTGAATCTTTTTTGTTAAAACATAGTAAAGGTTGGATTTTTATGATGTATAAGGCTTGCTGCTTAAAGACATGAGGTGTATAAGAGTTATAAAGTGGAAATATGATATTTTTAGCCTACGTACGACTCGACCTAGGGGATTAAGGCACAACTTGGACGAAAGAGGGGGTGAGAGCAACAATGTGGGATATACGAAGGTAGAGTAGGAGAAATGGAAGCGTTTTGTGGTATTTTAAGTTAAGGGAGGGGGAGATCTAGGTTCGACCTAACCTCGGGGAGGGGAGGTGGCCATTAAAGAAGCTTGGAAGAAAAACAAGTAGGAAAAGTGAAATGAAAGGAAAGAGAGAGGATTGGTTTTAGGAAAAAAGGAGGATGCATAAGAGAATGACAACATAAACGCAATTCACGTGGACTTGTTTCCTTGCCTTGGAAATAAAGGAATGATGTGTTGAGAAAGGAAGGTGGGAAAAATAAGAGGTTGATACTTCAAAAGGTGTAGCACATGATTTGGTTTATGTTTTTGTTAGCTTATGAATTATTGCCATTGGTCTAACTTCACTTGTAACTTAAATAATTAATTTAAACACTAATGTTAGTAAGTAAAATACTTAGCTACTTACAACATCAAATTTAAATATCGACAAATATTTTCAAAGCTGAATATTTCGTTAAATCCACATTCCAATGTTTTAATTAAATTGAAATTCAAATTGTATATTTTTTAGTCAAAACACTATAGATGTGTATGTGTGTGTGTGTGTGTGTGTGTATATATATATATATAAATCCATTTAATCTATTAATTTAAATCCATATCTTAAAGTGACTTAAAATACGGATCATTTTAATCTCCTCTGCTTAAAAGAATTTCATCCTCAAAATTGAACGAAGCTAAAGATAAATGAAAGAGAAAAGATACCAAAAAATAAGCATACCCTATAAGAGTCAGGATGGATATCGATCATGCACCTAGGGTAGGCTTTTCTTATGCCTTCCTCTATTTCCCAAGTCCAGTCCTTTGGATTTCCGCTCTACTGGACTTTAACTAATATGATTATTTTATTTCACAGTTTCTGCTCTCCCCGATCGACAATCTTAATCGGTTCTCGCCTTAATGCCAAATTTGGAGTAATCTCCAAATCTTGTTGAGCTGCTTCCTTAATGACCTGATCAGGATCGTGAATGTACTTTCTCAAGCAAGATACATGAAAAACGTTGTGCTTGCTGGATAACCATTCTGGAAGTTGAAGACAATAAGCTAATGGACTTACTCTCTCTAAGATAGGAAAATGTCTAATAAATAGAGGTGCTTATTTTTCTGTCTTCCCAAATCTGATGACTCCCCGCATTGGAGATACCTTCAAGAATACTGAATCATCGACGACGAATTTCAAAGCTCGCCTTCTTTTGTCGGCATAACTTTTTTGTCGATTTTGCACGGCTTTCATCCTCTTTCTAATGAGATCAACTTTTTATGAAGCTTCTATTATCATATCATGGCTAAGAACTAACAATCTCCTTTTTCTAACTAATACGCCGAAGATTTGCATGGCCGACCATACAATGCTCCAAACGGAGCCATCCTGATGCTGGCTTGATAACTGTTGTTGTAAGAAAATTCAACTACGGCTAGAAGTTCTCCATGAACCACCCAAATCAAGAATGTAGGCTCACAACAAATCCTCCAAGATTCCAGTTAATTTAATTTTTTAGTTGTCCCATCATTCTGCAGATGGTATGTGGTGCTGAAATTGAGCTTGGTTCCCAATTCTTTCTGAAAAGCTTCCAAAAACGACAAGTGAAGATCAAATCTCGATGACTCACTATACTACTCGGTATACCATGGAGTCGAACAATCTCTTTAATATATAGATCTGCCAAACTTGCTGCAGTTCAGGTAGCTTGATTGGAATAAAATAAGCTGTCTTAGTAAGCTGATATACAATGACCCATATTCCTTTATTTCCTTTTTTAGATCGTGGCAACCCATCGATAAAGTCCATCGAAACTTGGTCCCACTTCCATTTTGGAATTTCTAGGGGTTGAAGTAGTTCTGCCGCCTTCTTTTGATCACTCCTAACCTATTGGCAGGTAGCACATCTGCTAACGTAGATAAAGATATATCTTTTCATCGTTCTCCACAAAAATTCGCGCATCAAGTCACGATTCATTTTATTGACTACAGGGTGGATGGTGAATTTAGGCTTATGGCATTCCTCCAGTACTTCTCTTTTAAGTTCTTTAATGTTTGGAATGTAAATTCTTCGTTCTAACCTTAGAACTCCTTTATTGTTGATTTCAAAACTTGATCTTTTTTTTTGTTGTATATTCCTAAAGATCTTCTGAAGAAACCATCTTCCTTTTGCTTACTAGAAATCTTTTCAATCAGAGTAGGAGTGACAACAAGATATGCCAGGAAGGTACGTTTTCGGCTTAAAGCATCGGCTACCACATTGGCTTTTCCAGGCATGTACTTAATATCTAGGTAGTTGGACGCAAGAATTTGTAACCACCTTTGCTTCTTAAGGTTTAGATCCTTCTGGTTGTCAGGATACTTCAAAGATTTGTGGTCGGTGAATAACTCAAATTTCTCACCCAATAAATAATGCCTTTGTATCTTTAAGGCAAATATTATTACTAGCAACCCCAGATCATAGGTGGGGTAGTTCTTTTCGTGCAGTCGTAATTGTCTACTTGCATAGGTAATCGCTCTACCATTCTACATCAGAACCGCACCAACACCATCATCACTTGCATTTGCATACACTGCCAGTCCTTGATTTCTGTCTATAATGGCTAACAATGGAACAACAGTCGTCCTCTTCTTGAACTCTTGGAATGCTTCCTCGCGTTTAGGAGTCTAATTAAAATTTCCATTTTTCATAATTATCTTTGTTGGAGGACTAGCGAACTTAGAAAAATCTTGCACAACCTGCTGTAGTATCTTGCCAACCCTAGGAAACTTCGAATCACGGTTGGTGTTCAGGGCTGCTTCCAATCCAAAATTGCAGAAATCTTACTTGGGTCCACAACAATTCCTTCATTTGACACTACATAGCCATGGAGTTTTACCTTCTCATCCCAAAAGTGGCTAACGATTCCTTAATATTTCCGGCACAACTCTCGAATGTTCAACATGCTCTTCTTTTGTCTTGGAGTATAGTCCAAAAGGCATAACTAACCATTCATAAAAGATATTGGGCCCTCGGAAAGCTATGAGATGAATACAATTCTCGGCGATCCTCAACTGATGATACCCTTGGGCTAAGTCTATCTTTGAAAAGTAATTGGCACCATGTAGTTGATCGAATAAATCATCAATTCTAGCAATAGAAATATATTCTTGAAGTTTCGCCTATTTAGTTCTCGGTAATCCATGCACAACCTCAGCTATCCATCTAACTTTGTGGCAAACACTATGGTTGCTACCCAGTTTGAATGATTGGATCGAATAAAACCTTTTTCCAAAAGCTCTTGGGTTTGCATAACTATCTCATGCCTTTCCTTCAAAGACATACACCAGCCAACATGCAAAACAAGCCTCGCGTTCGGCATAGGATCAATTCTGAACTCGATTTCTCAACGTGGAGGTAAAGATTTCACTTCTTCGAAAACATTGGAAAATTCCCTTACAACATGAATGGTCTTCATATCAGTGATCCTAGGGTGTACATCAAACTATCCCTTTTCAGACTTGGATCGTCTCAAGGGATATCAACACAATATCCAACCTTTGCTTCTACTGATGCAATCCTTTCCGTACAATCCAATTTAACATCATATTTATGCAACTAATCCATACCAAGCAAAACCTAAATTTCTTCAAAATCGATGACAAAAAGATCGATGGGAAATTTGTGAGGAGGTTAAGAAATATGAACTTGATTACAAAATAAAAAAAGAGTCACGGGTACTCCTACAAGATTTGTGACATAAATGGAATCCACACAAATATAACGTCAAGTTTTAGTTCGTCTACCACAATTTGAGAAATAAAACTATGTGATGCACCAGATTCATAAAAAAACTCTAACTAATCTACCATTAATGAAAAGATTGCCATCCATGACTTTTTTCCCTTTTTCTAGCTTAAAAGTTGAGGGTTCATCTTTTAAAGCATAAACTTTGGTGACTGCAACTAGCTTGATTTTGGGTAAATCCTTTGCAAAGTGTCTTTTCTTATGGCAGTTCATTGGTCGGACTTGCCTTATTTCTTTGGCTTCTCACATATACTTTAATAGCGGCGCTTCTCGTGGCAATTGTAGCAAGTGGTGTTCTTCAACTTGTCTTCTGAAACTTTATTCTTGTTTTTCTTGGGTTTGGGCTTCTTGCCAGTGAACTTCCTTTTCTTTCCATCCT
Organism: Allium sativum; assembly: GCA_030737875.1. NCBI lineage: Eukaryota > Viridiplantae > Streptophyta > Magnoliopsida > Asparagales > Amaryllidaceae > Allium > Allium sativum. The sequence goes on along the minus strand of CM060915.1, from coordinate 857,815,972 downwards.
GGTTGTTATTCTTTTCTTCCTCAGATTCCTGCTAACCTAAGGTATTGTATCTATATCCCATCTCAACCATGTCCACAAATGATTTCTTTACGTGTGCCATCATTTCTCTTCTACATTGCTTATTCAACCCCTTTATAAACTTCTCGTTCGTCTTGATAGATGCACTTACCAACTCTGGGAAAAAACGAGAAAATTCGTTGAACTAGTTTAGATATTCTTCATAGCTCATATCTCCTTTTTTTGAATCGACAAACTTTTCATACATCCCAAAGATTCCTATTGTTGGCATATCGCTGTTCAAAGACCTCTTTAAATATTTCCCATGCAAAGTCATCTTCCCCTTGTGTGATGGTTTCGCAACAAACCAAAACTCCATCTTGAAGCTGCCATGTAGCTATAACCCTTTTCTATTCATCGTTTAGCCGCAAACCCTTAAAAATTCTTTCACATGATTTCATCTAAGCTTGTGCTTCAATAACCGACTCAGTTCCTTTGAATGCTTTGCCTTTGAGCTTGGTGATGTTCTTATAGAGATTTGGCAAGTTACTTTGAATTTGTACTTGCACTTGAGCTTCATTAACAATAGCTGGGCCACACTCGTTGTTAGTGGCATTGCTTTGTCCCCTACGTCGTGCTCTTTGGTTGCTCATTTCTTACAAATCTGTTATAGTAAGAAAGCTCAAATTAGAGCTTATGGACAAGACATCTTAGGGAAAAGAAACAAAGATAGACAGAAAATAAAGGATTTCTAGTTTCTCTCTCATAGATCTGCACTCATTCTAGGTTATACTAACCCAATCTCTAATGAGTTATCTAATGGTTATACCCTCAGAGCTAACCTTCAGCTCTGATACCAAAGTTGTGACAACCCAAAAATGCATACTGTTTGGATCGAGTGTAAACCACACCACTCTGATCCAAGTGAGTAAGAAATCTCAACCGTCTACTAGGGACCTGGATTTTTGACCTTTGAATATCGACAATTATTGTATCTGAAGATAATCACTATCGTAAGTTCAAATGTCTGAATCCTAATCGTTAGTGTTTTGGGTAATAACATATCAGAATACAGGCAAAAACACAGTAGAAAAATAAACTTATCATGATATTACAACAAGTTCAAAATACAACAAAGTCATACTAGAGAAGTACATGAACTGATACATGAAAATATTATAATAACATATGTCCTACATAATGATACACTGACAAAATTTAAAACATAAGCAACAAGAAAGCATAAGACTAGGGTCCTCAAAAGATGAGTCCAAAAGATCAGCAACTCCATGGTAAGCATCTATCCAGAATCCTAGCTCCATCAGTTAACGGAAAAACCCAAAACACTAGGCCGCTCGTATGGAAAACATGGGCACCTAGAGTTTAGGTAAGGGAAACAATAAACTTCGAATCAGTCATGGGACTGGTGTGAGAACTAAAACAAGTTTAAATCATTTTAAAAAATATGGTAATTCATAAGACCATCCCGTATAACACGGAACGGGTTTACCCTCATGAATATCAGTATATAAAAAAACTCGTAATGCTTTTTGGAAAATGAAGCTACCATAAGATCTCGTGCCACACAGGCAATGCAAACGCACACTTGGGCGAGCTTTCCCTTAATAGCCAAAATATGCTTGATACTCAAAAATCCTCTTATATTATTAAGAGTGCATAGTGTGAAAACCACTTTTGCAAATAAATGTATCAATCTTAGTTAGTATAGGTGCCATAATATTATACTGACTTCCTATGCATTTTACGCAGGATCTATAATAGAAAACCGTATGGTTACGTATCATATGAATTTGATTTCAAATAAAATGACCAAGGCTAAGGAACTTCCTTACCGAATGGGTACGCCCTAGAAAATATCCCGAGAAATTAACCCTTCTTTGACAACACAAGGCCGTCAGTGCTATCCAAACTATGTCATATGAGTATGCTATTTCCTGGTCGTTACCAACCTTTTCTACGGGCATCCAAATTTCCAACAAAACCAAATCAGTAGAACGTCAGGGACCCAAACCATTGCACTATGTTATAATAGCCACATAGCATACACCAGGGCTCCATACCATGGTGTTGTTTCAAATATCTATAAGGAAATGGTCATCCCCTAAGGGTCGCGAACCCTATAACCTTGCTGCATCATTTCCTGTTTTGGCCATTTCCGGGATGTGAGGCATGTTGAAATCTCGTTACACAAAGCTACGACTACTCTAAGCCAAGCTTTGATCATCACTATCTCATTACTTAGCATGTCATACTGTCGTACCATGCTATACAACTGATGTCGATCAATATATAACTCCTAAGCTCATACGTCTCAGAAACATGTGTTAAGCTAAAAGAAAGAATTCTTCGCCACCAAACATATATACACATTTAGTGGAGATCAATTTATATAGCACAAAATACAATGTCATACATACATCCATACAAGTCCGTTCTGGGTTTGAATGAAATCAAAGGCGCATTATTCCTTGTCCAACAAATGGAGAGAGGCCCTTGAAAATTCGGAATTCTTTCAAATATATCCAAACTATTGCCACTCAACTAATATAATCCATCTTCGAATTGGAGTTATCCATTTGAGACATTCAACAAGTAGCCCTTTCGATGTGAAGATTCTTGGTCTTCACCATCGTCTTCAATAGAACTTGATCTGCTCCAAAGCACATCGTGTGACACCCCACGTCTGTTAATGTCACTCTTTAACAGAATGCATTAAGTTTTGTGAAGCGTTATTGGTAAACAGAAATAGAATCTCACAAGACAGATATAAAAATAGCAGCAAAAATTTAAAACTTTAATTTCAAATAGAAAACGTCATGGTCCAAAAATCCAGTTACAACATTAGTCTAAAATATGGAAAACTACCTACATCAAATAAAAGTATTACCTTGTATTAAAACTATTAGAATACAAAAACATAAAATCATAGTCCCTAAAAAGAGCCATAACATAGTAGATAAGTAGTCAAAGCAATACATCTACGCAATATCAAAAATCCAAGATGAAACAGAGAGAGAATTCTAATCAAGCCTAAGCGTTCCCACCTTGAGATCCTAGGAGGGAAGGAAGAGAGAGAAGGAAACCAAATGGGTCAGACATAAAGTCTGGCGAGTCCAGTTAATTTTAGCATATAAATAAGTAAAAGCATCATAACATGCATATAAAATGGATGAGAGATAACCGTATTATAAAACAGGTGTGAACAAGATAAGCAGGATGAACTGGATAGATTACGCTTCTCAATTACTTTGCTCTACACCACTACCAGTATAACGATGTGATCCCAACAGAAACATATGGTTGACTTAGGTGTACTTTTAGTAATGGGTTTTACCCAAAACAGTAGTAACAAGTACCCTAACATAAATAAAGGGTGTTACCCCAACCATAAATAACGCGCACCTAAACAGAAAGGATTAGATGTACCTTACTTACTACCCCCAATTGATAAGCTCCCTATCCTGTAAATACCCCATACCTGCACCACAGTAGGATGCATCACTTCCTAAAGTGGCAATCCCTGATAGACATAACCATATTTGCTGGTGTTACATCGTCTTGTTTTCCCGAGCAAGCCGGACCCATACACGCACATGACTCCGTTGGAACGCGCCATTAAAACACCTCCACCTATATGAACCTCTTATAATCATCTCAGTAAGCGTGCCCCTAACCCCTACCTAGTTTGGGTCCCCCCATGATACCAGAATGGGTTACTGACTGATACGGCTCCCATGCAACAGATGACACAAGCCACCTCTAGGATTGTATCCCCAACTACTGAGATTTTGACAGGTTATGCCTAACAGATTAACAAGCCCGCATAACCCCAACATATAAAACAGGTTAAGTTTATCAGGTTCGTATAATTCCCCCTACCTATTTGATACATTTACTTAACCCCTACCGATTTAAACAGGTTTACTTAACCCCTACATAATTTACAAAGTTCATATAACCCCCATTGTTTTTTTAACACCCCATAATTTTAACAACATTAAATGATGATAAATTAAAGAATAATTTATTTAATATTCAGAATAGGGGAAATGGACTGCGCCATTGCATTTTCTTTGAAATTATGGTCAAAATAGACACTTGGTTTGCGTAAAACGGACACCGTATGAAGAAGTTATGAAGGTTTGAAGTTTGTATACGCGCAAGAGAATTATATATATACTTAATCCAAAAATTCAAATATAAGTTCAAAAATCAAATTTTCGTTGAGCGGCAAAAATCTAATCAGGGGTGTCGACCCCTTAAGGGGGGTGTCGACCCTTCAAGGGGCGTGTCGACCCATGGGTCGACCCCCATGTCGCAGATTTGGGTTTTGGGTACAACTATATATATGGTCTCATTTTCTGGTTTTTCCACACCAAAAATAATGGAGGACTAGATGCTTTCTCTGCCCAGATTGAATCAGACCTTTTCTTCTTCAAGAAATCAAGTTATTCAAGTTTAGATCCGTGATTCAGCATCAGCAATTCTTCTCTATTTTTCTAGATCCAAACACTATGAGTCTATGTTAATTTTAGATCTAAATAATTAAAAAGTAAATATTGACATGACTATAACTTGGATCTATGACTGTGGCTATTTGAATCATATCAGATCTTCTATAACCTGTTTATCTAAATTATTCTACATGACTATGAACTAGATCTGAACCTATACCTATTTATCATGTCAGATCTTCCATTATTTGTATATCTAATTCATTGATTAGATCTCATCATGCCTTTTTTATGATCATGTCACTGTACCTAATCAATTCTATTATCACATGTTTATCATATCTATTTTAAATGCCTATTTCTATTCATCAGGCCTGTTCTTACATGCCTGTTTCTACTGTTATGCGCCCATTTCTGTTACTTTTGGTTTTATGCATATTCTATTCTCCTCTCTCTCATTCTCTTTTTTTATTTTTATAGCCCTTTTGAGCCTAGGCCAATATCGCTGAAATATGCGTACGAACAAAATTAGGTTAAATTGGGAATGATTGGAAATGGTAATTTAAGGGCATAACCTGTACTTTGGACCACGATTGGGATTTGGGGGCATAAACTATATTATGAAATTTGTCTAAAAATTGGGGCATGATTTATACGTTAAATTATGACTTATGGTTTGGGACATATAAATCTATAGGCTTAGTTTAAGATCAAGTGAAACATGTTAATGAAACTGTAAAGAATATGTGAAGCCTGTTTAATCCATTAAAAGTGGGGCATAACTTGTATTGGGTAATTTAGGCATAACTTGAATTAAAATGTGGATTCAGGTATGAACGAAAATTATGATTAAAAGACCTTAATTTGGGGCATATGGTTCATTGCAAACATGACTTGGGAAGGGGGCATGAAAACCTATAATGACATAGGAATAACTGGTTAAGAATGGAAATGCCTAGAAATACAATAATTTGAAATTGTAATCGCGCTTAGACACGAGGTTAGATTACATTTGTGGTAGAAGTCTGCCCAGACACAATCGGCATATCCAGCAACCACAAGCGGTGAATCTAATGTGAGGGGCCTAAGTGCATAAACACATAACGTGATATGACACGAGGTTAAGTTTGGCTTGTGGAAGAAGACTTCCTGGACCCAACTAGCGTATCCAACATCCACAAGTTGTAGACTTAATGTGGGAGGTCTAGTGCATAAACAAATATATGAATATATGTATATAAAAGGATAGAAATAAATGGCACTAATTTTGGATATATGGTAATGAATTGGTGTAAACAGGGAATGATAGTAACCTATTATAATTAATTACTTTAATGAGGATGTTATATAATGGGTAGTCTTATCCTAGGGACAAGTGGAAATTATAACATAGGTTATAATAAAAGGAGAGAAAGCTTATTAGTAAACCTTAGTTAAGAAAACTAAGTTAATAAGTAAACAATGTCAAGTTGTAGTGATACGTTGAACAGAAAACAAGTGAACTGAGATAAAGTATACTTAATTACATATTAAGTAAAACATGTTATTGTAACTATGGAATCAGACAATAGAATTAAGTAATGAAGTATATAAGTATACTTAATTACATGGATTGTAAGATTACTTTCGTTAACTACAATCTAAAAAATAACATGTAATGGGGCTTATTAATATTCTTAAATGGATTAAGTTATGTTTATATGAAATTAATAAGTAAGTGGAATTTTGGCAACTGAAAAGAAGTCAATGTGAATGGGGATAACCTGTTAGTCTGTAATACTTAACCTAGTTGAATCCATAGGGATTGTATGCACATGTTAACTTGAGTAAGGGTTAAGTAAACTTGGTTGAAACAGTGGGAGGGTTAAGTATATCTGGGTGGGGTGGGTAATATTTATATATAAGCCCACAAAACTAAACCGATTGGGGTTATGTAAATAAAGACACCGTTAGGTGAGCATATCCTATGGAAATATTAGGGGTTATGTAATTAAAGACATCGTTAGGTAAGCATAACCTGTGGAAATCCTAGTGGGGATGCAAGACAAAGGGAAGATCTGGCATCATCTTGTGTGTGAGACCCGTTTCAATCAATAACCCATATAACGGTATCAAACGAGTACTCCGCCCTAGGTCGGATTCGGAGCACGCTTACTGGGCAGATTGTAAGAGATCCAAAAGTGGAGGACGGTGTGGGCGACGCAAACCGACCGGGGTCATATGCGTGCATGGTCCGGGCATAGGGGGATAAGACGACCGTGACACCTGTAGATATGGTTGTGCTCATCATAAAAACGAAGGGTTTCCACTTTAGAAAGTAATACATGCTACTTTGGGGCCAACACAGGGTATCTACGGAGTAGGGAGCCGATCGATTGGGGTAGTATATTAGGTACATCTAAACGTATGCCTAAGTCACCATCTTGTAATTGTTGGGGATTATCTTGTTCATATGATACTAGTATTGTTGCAGAGCAAGGAAAGTATTAAGAAAGCAATATTTATTCTATCCTATTGTCCTGTTTGCCTTATCATACATGCCTTTTATGATGATATCTTTCTTATCCATTTTATATGCCTGTCGTGATAATTTTGCTTATTTATTTGGTAAAAGTAACTGGACTCGCCAGACTTTATGTCTTACCCATTTTGTTTCCTCTTCTTTCTCTTCCGTTTCCCCCCCAGTTCTCAGGGTGGGAATACTCAAGCTTGATTAGGATTCTGCTATCGTCTTGCTTGGAGCTTCTTAAATGTATTGCTAAAGTTCTTATCTTTGCTACTATGGCTATGTTTCTTTTGGGGATTATGCTTCATTTACTATTGTACTCTGATGTTTTAAGTAAAAGACAAAATTTTTAATAATGTATAAGGTTTATGTATTTTCAGACATATGATGTTTTGAATCACGATGCTTTATCATAAAGTTTTTAATTCCGCTGCTATTTTATATCCATCCTGTAATGTTTCTGTTTTTGTTTACCTATAATGCTTCACGAATATTAATGCATTCTCTTAATGAGTGACATTAACGGACGTGGGTTGTCACAGATTTAAACGAGTTAAGTATTATAGTTTCATTACATGTTTCGCTTAATCTAATTATTAAGCCTACAGATTTACATGTGCGAATCCTCACGTCATAATTTATAATACAAGATATGCCCTAATTTAACTTTCCCAGCTGTAACACCCCGTGTATTCTATAACCGTGAAATTCATAAATTAAAGTATAATTAATTTCAAATCAAAGAATTAAGGGAAACGGGATACGCCATTGCGTTCGTCTCGGAAAAATACGCGAAATAGAGTCCGAGTTTTCGAAAATCGGAGTCCGTATGACCAAGATATGGCCTCCGGAAGTTTCAGAATTAGGTTTAAAATTCGAACAGACGAAAACAGCTCAGAAAAACTAATTCAAAATTCAAAATCGGGCCCAATTGGTCAAGGCGGGAAAATTCCCGCCCAAAGCACCCAGGTCGACTTGGCAATCGACCTGGGGCTAGCCAGGTCAACTGGGCAGTCGACCTGGGTAACCCGTGTCGACTACCAAGTCGACATGGTGTCGACTGGGGTGTCGACCTGGCCCCTGAGCCAGGTCGAACCCAGCCCACCCTGGCTGGCCAGGTCTGTGTTTGGTCAATTTTCTGAGCCTTGCCTTGTCACTAGGGCTAGGTGTCAGCTCCTGGTTGGTCTCTCCTTCAAACAAACGGCTATTATTGAACCAAGCTTCACCGACGGTCTAAATCAACTCACAAACTCTATAAAAAGGACCTAAGGCTAACCCTAATTCACATAAACTAAAATGGAGATGAGACCGTCATGCTGCTGAGGAGAGACTGAAGATAGACGTCAGAAATAGAGAGACAACTAGGAGATAATTCAAAGCTTAAAGCAACATCAAATCAATCAAAGCAACGCCTACAACAACAAAAATAGCGTCTCCAAATTCAGAATTCAGATTTCTGAATTGAAGATTCGCCATACGCTGTAAGTAGAGTGCTATTCCGGTATGAATTAAATAATTGTGTTGATTTGTGTAATGTAAGAAATGGAATTGTGGCGATAATAATCTATATTTGCATGTTGCTTTGATGCAAAACGATTTGGGAATATTATGGTATACGATTGGATATTTGCAAGTACGCAATTTGCGTTGGAAACGAAATGGAATTGTGGCGATAATGACTTATATTTGTATGTTATTTTGATTCTAAACGATTTGGAAATGCTATGGTTCGATTCATACAAGTATGTGGCTTATGTTGACAACCACATGTTGTGGAATTTTGATTGGGACTTATGCAAGCATATGATTCATATTGAAAACTACATGTTTGTGGTAGTTATTTACAACACCCATTTGGTAAATGCTAGTATAGGATTCATGTTGAACAACAACTATATGTTGTAATAGTTTATTTTGAAATTCATGCAAGTCTATGGTCTATTGTTATGACAACATGATGTAAAATTCTATGGTCATCTTTAGTGTAATTTGATTCACCTAAGTATTATGATTCATATGAAGGTTATGTTGAAATTGGCATCATAGTTCAAGTATAAAAATCATGATTTTGTGATAGTGACAAAAGCAAGCGTCGTTGTAAGCTTGTATTAATTTTATGAACATGTCTAAGCTATGTTTGTTATTATGCCTAGTTAAGAACATGTTTTCTAAGCTTATGTTGTTATCTTAATCATATGATAATATATTTTTGGCACATAAGTTACATTAGAAATTTACACTAGAATTGCATCCCCTTACAAGTTACATAGATTGGACAAAAACCCATGATTATATGAATAATAGGATTCATAATCAATTATGTTTATGCCATGACCATATAAGGACTCATGTTCAATTATGATTATGCCATAATTATATGATTAGAGTGGTTCATGTTTAAGTACTATTTATGCCATGACTACATGTTTCGTTTACACCATGATTATGTGAATAGAATGATTCATGTTTAAGTATTGCTTATATTATATGTTGTTACAATTGCAAGTTCACATATGCCTATCTTATGATAATTAGATCGTATGTTGCAAGTTCATGCGTTCACACTCCCCTTTTTATGTCACCTTATAAACACCATGTTATAGCCTCCCCTTTCATATGGCTAAATTGGGTTTAAGTATTAAACCCAACACACCTTACATTGGAACGAACGAATAAAACGGGGGAAATGACGTTTGGGTTAAAAATATAGAACATATGTGTTGGCTTGTTTGACGCACGCCAATAACTTTGAAAAACAATTAAGTGGCATAAATAAATCTTAACCAATAAAGATGAATTTGAATAATGGGATGCAAATATTTACATATAAAAAGAAGAAAGACAAAATATGTAAATGTAGAAAATACGATGTGTTTAACCCGAGGTTGGATTGAGTTGTGATGTAAACCTGCCCGGAACCGCCCGGCTGTCCAGTAGTCACAACAATACCTATCCAATGTGGGTGGTTAAACATGGAGCCCAATAAGGACCCGAGGTTAGACTGAGTTGTGGCGTAAGACTGCCCGGACCCAACCGGCAACAGGCAGCCACAACAATACCTGTCTAATGTGAGAGGTCAAGGCTTTAATAAGACAGTTAAGGCTGAGTCAGGATTGATAGGATTAAGTAAATTATATTAATACTTAATCAAGATGGAACATGCTAAACTAAACAGACTGATTGGGGGTTAGGTTTATAACACACTTAACCAACTTAGCATGTTGGCTAGAAATAGAAAAACCTAGTAGCGGGGGACCCTTTTCAGCAGTAACCCTATAAGGTATCATGATACCCTGAAACTAGGCAGGTTGGGGCACGATTACTGGGCTGATTGTAAGAGGTCAAATCGACGGCGGTGGTGCAGCAGTGTAGGTTCTAACGGGGTGCGGGCGTGCACACACTCCGGCGCAGAAAAAATAAGGCACTGGGCACCAGTAGCATACCTGTGCATTCTAGGATTGTGTCGGGCCACCACCATGGGACTTGATACACCCCATGGTGGGACCAGCATAGGTAACTACAACATCGGGGGCCGTAAGACACATGTAACTATGCGAGTAGGAGCCGATCATCATAAAATGGATCACTTTACCCTGATTATGGGGTGCCCGTTGGGAACTAGTTTATATGGGTACAGAGATTAATATGGGGTACGATAGTATATTCGACCCTAGACAACTTAACTAAGTTTATGGTGCTTTCCCATTTCTAGTTTATACTTATCATACCCAGTTCTTTATTCATAGACTGAATAGTCCTAGACTTACTCAGGCTTTATGTCTGACTCTACTTTTCTTTCATCTTCTTTTCTTCCGTTTCCTCCCCCCAGGTCCACAGGGAGGGAATACCGCAGCTTGACCAGCCTTCATATCCAGCTTGAAGAGAAAGAATGTATTGCTTGGATCTTTTCGTTTTGGACTATGGCTTTGGACAGCAATTATGGGACTTTTGCAGTTTATTTATGTTTTCTTTATGCTTCTTTAAATAATGTAATCAAGACAGTTATGAAGATGTTATGTTTTTGGAAGTATTGTAAAACAAATTATGGCATGGATTGTGTAACACATATTTTAATGAAATAAAAGTTGTTGTTTTCCGCTGTTCAAAAATATGTGTTCTTATATCTGTCTTGTATATCTGTGACTTATACTTATAAACCTCCACCAAAATTAGGGCATTCCCTTTGAGAGTGACCCTAACGGAGGTGGGGTGTTTCACTTGGTATCAGAGCATAGGTTTACCAGATAAGATAAAAAGTTTTGAAAATTTATTTTCAAAAAAGAAATTTAAAGAAGCATTTTTAAAAGAAAAATATTATTTTATTTAAAAAAAAAGGCAAAGTCCCCCCAAAGCCATAGGTACTATTTCTTATCCTTCGTTTTGAATCTATCCTTTTTGTTTCAGCATGTCCGAAGAACTTAACTTGCCAGAGGGTGTACCAATACCTGGTTGGTTTAGGCGGTTCTTAGAAGCAAGGGCCACTCAGCCAGGTCCTACCGTTCCTCCTCCCCCAGCTGCAGGAAATCATCCAGCTGCAGCAGCACCTCTTCCTCCACCTCCTCCACGGGGAAACACGTTTGCTAAGATATGTAAAGATTTTAAAGCTATGGGAGGAAAGGATTTTCATGGAACTGAGTCCTTCGTGGCAGCTAGAAATTGGCTGAAAGAAACCGAGGACTTATTCATCATCTTTGAGGTAGAAGATAGGCAGAAAGTACAACTGGCAGTATAGTTGCTAAAAGGTGAGGCTTCCTACTGGTGGGAAGTCACTAATGCAGAAAGACCAGTGGAAACATGGGAGGACTTTAGGGCAAGGTTTGAGGCTAAATTTCTCTCAGATGCGGAAAGGAGTTTGCAGTTGGAAAAATTCTTATTTCTTAAGCAAGGGAACAAGACAGTCAAAGAGTATGTTAATCAGTTCGATGAGCTGGCTAGGTTTGGGCTGGACCTAGTCAACACCCCGCACAAGAAGGCTCTCCGTTTGTCAAAGGGTTGAATGAGCCATTACACAGTTTGGCCATGACCCATATACCCATGGGAGCTACGTATGAAAGATTGGTACAGATGGCATTGCTGAACGAAGAGGATAAGGGCAAGAAGGAGACAAAGGCAGAAAGCTCTCAAGGGAAGAAAGAGGGTTTACAGCCTAAGAAGATAGACTTTAAGAAGGGCGGGAAAGGCAACAAAGAGAAGAGGAAGTGTAATTTCTGTGGCAAAGTGGGGCACTTAGTGAAAGATTGCCGGAAAAAGAAGGCCAAGGAGAATGGTGGGTGCTTTTCTTGCGGTGAGACAGGCCACAGGGCTAAGGACTGCCCAAAGAAACGAGGACAGGGGCAGAGGGCTGGATCCACCTCAGGGGCACAAGTTCATGTGCTAGAAGCGCCGCCTCTGCAACAGCGAGGTATAAATACTTCTGTAGAAAGTGTAGTTTATCTTTATGATCACCCCGTTCGCACTTTATTTGATTCTGGCGCATCACACTCCTTTATCTCGTCTTCTTTAGTAGAATCTCTGCACCTAAAAACTAGTATGGTAGAGGACCCCTTAATTGTTTCAAACCCAATTGGGGGCCCAGCTCATTTGTCTATGATCTGTTTGGGATTGAAAATTTCTATTCTAAGCGTAGAATTTAAATGTAGTGCATTTGTTTTGGGCTTTTCGGGATATGGTTTGATTTTGGGCATGGATTGGCTATCCAGTAATGGGGCCATCCTTGATTGTGAGAAAAGGGTTGTTAGGCTCCTAACCCAGCTCGGTAATACTTTGGAAATTTCTTGTAATCCCTCATATGCGGTTATGCTTAGTTACCTTGAATCGCTAGATGCCTCTGTTGAAAATTTGCAATCAGTTAGTGTGGTCCGGGAATATCCGGATGTCTTCGAAGAGGTGAAGGGCTTGCCTCCGAAGCGGGAGATAGACTTCCGCATATACCTTGTAGATAATGCAAAGCCCGTTGCGTTGCCCGTTAGACACATGGCTCCACGGGAAAGGAAAGAGCTCAGTAAACAGATTAAAGAGCTTCTAGAAAAGGGGTTCATTAGGAGGAGCATTTCAGAATGGGGCGCTCCAGTGGTGTTCGCTACAAAGGCGGATGGTTCACTCCGTCTATGTGTTGACTATAGGGAGCTCAACAAGCTAACGAAAAAGAATAGGCACCCTCTCCCCAGAATTGACGATTTGTTTGGTCAGCTTGTAGGAGCGTCTGTTTCCTCCCAACTCGATTTAGCGACCGGTTTTCATCAGCTAAGGGTGGCTGAAGATAGTATCGATAAAACGGCATTCAGAACCCCAGACGGCTTTTTTGAATGGCTTGTCATGCCTTTTGGCTTGACAAATGCACCTGCTTACTTCGTGGACCTGATGAGTAGGGTATTCAGAGATTTCCTCAATAAGTTCGTAGTGGTCTTCGTAGACGATATCCTTATCTTCTCAAAGAGTGAAGAGGAACATGCTCAGCACTTAAGGGCAATCATGGAAACTCTGTGAGTCCATCAGCTAAAAGCCAAATTCTCCAAATGCCACTTTTGGAGAGAAGAAGTGAGGTTCCTTGGGTACATAGTATCCAAACAAGGGTTAGCAGTGGACCCTGCTAAGGTAGTGGCGGTACAGGATTGGAAGACACCAAGGAATGCAACTGAGGTCCGAAGTTTTCTAGGACTAGCAGGTTTCTATCGAAAGTTCATAAAGGATTTTTCGAAAATCTCAGCTCCGCTCACGAAATTGACCAAGAAGAATCTAGCATTCAATTGGGACTTGGATTGCGAGTTTGCTTTCCAGCGACTAAAAAGGGCTCTTACAACAGCCCCAGTTTTGACGTTGCCAGATGGAAGCAAGATGTTCACTATTTATACAGATGCATGTGGGACAGGGCTAGGCGCCGTCTTAATGCAAGAAGGAAGGGTAGTAGCTTATGGCGGGAGGCAGTTGAAAGTGCACGAAAAGAACTACCCGACCCACGATCTTGAGTTAGCTGCCATCGTCTTTGCACTCAAGTCTTGGCGACACTATCTCCTAGGTGAGAAGTTCGAACTTTACACTGACCATAAATCGTTGAAATATCTTTTCTCGTAGAAAGATCTTAACTTGAGGCAACAGAGATGGATGGAGTTTCTTGCCTCGTACGATTTTGAGATCTCCTACACTCCGGGCAAAGGCAACGTAGTGGCAGACGCGTTGAGCCGAAAGAAATTGACCCTAAGCCCGCTGTTTGTTGAAAGACAAAGCCTAGAGTTTATAGCCAGCTTCGACTTTAGGCCTTCCTCCGATTTTGTACCAGGCTTGCTAGCATCTCTCGAAGTGCGCCCGACTTTAGTGGACTCAATAGGGACAGCTCAACGCGAAGACCCTCAGCTTGTGGAAACGATTGATAGGCTAATTAGGGGTGAGACTTCAAGTCACCTCAACAGATACTCCATCGACGATAAGGGTTGGCTAAGGCGAGACGGAAGACTATGCGTCCCACAGACAAGGGATTTAGTAAAGAGGGTTCTCGAGGAAGCACATCACTCCAAGATGACGATACACCCAGGCGGAGATAAAATGTACAAGGACATAAAAAGAACTTTCTTCTGGAATGGCATGAAAAAGGACGTGGCAGAATTCGTTTCTAAGTGTATGGTGTGCCAACAGGTTAAGGCGGAACAGAAAAAGCCTGGCGGTCTGCTACATCCTCTAGAGGTCCCGCAGTGGAAGTGGGATAGCATCTCAATGGACTTCATTGATGGGCTGCCTAGGTCTAGGAGAGGCAACACTAGCATATGGGTAATAGTGGATAGGCTTACTAAAAGCGCCCACTTTTTACCTGTCAAAAGTAAAAGAAATGCCTCATCCCTAGCATCTCTTTACCTCAAGGAAATCGTTCGACTCCATGGAATACCATCCAGCATTGTTAGTGACCGAGACCCTATCTTCACCAGTGAGTTTTGGCGGAGTCTGCAAGAAGCAGTAGGAACGCAGTTATGCTTGAGCACATCCTATCATCCCCAAACCGACGGCCAAACAGAAAGAGTGAACAGAGTTTTGGAGGACCTTTTAAGACTGTGCGTCCTTGACTTCGGAGGGACATGGGAAGACCATCTTCCTTTGGTGGAATTTGCCTACAATAACAGCTATCAAGCAACCATCGGGATGGCGCCCTTCGAAGCTTTATATGGAAGACCGTGCCGATCGCCCATTTGTTGGTGGGAGTCTACTGATAAACTCATACTTGGACCAGATATGATCCGAGAGACTTCAGAAAAAGTAGACTTAATACGAAGAAGGATGAAGACGGCACAAGACAGACAAAAGTCCTACGCCGACAAGAGGAGGACCGACCTTGAATTTGAGGTTGGAGACAGAGTTTTTCTTAAGGTATCTCCGCTAAGGAACGTTGTCCGTTTTGGAACCACAGGAAAGCTAGCACCAAGGTTCGTAGGGCCATTCCCTATCATCGAGAAAATTGGGAAAATGGCCTATAGATTAGAGCTACCCGAAAAGCTGGCCGGAGTTCACAACGTTTTTCATGTTTCACATCTCCGAAAATGTCTACATGAGTCTGCTGAAGTGGTAGAGCCAAATATCCTAGAAGAAGCTGAAGTGGAACGCAAAGCAACCGTGAGGAAAGTTCCAACCCGTATATTAGGAACGAAAGTGAAGAAGCTACGCAACCGCGAAGTCAAGCTCATCAAAGTTCAGTGGAGCGACGCCGAAGGAGATGCAACTTGGGAGACTGAAGCTAGAATACGCGCTGCCTACCCTTTTCTTTTCGAGGGTACATCTTTGATCCTTCCTTTTCCTTAAGTTGCGCTTTTATCTATCTTTTTTTTTTAGGTATATCTCCTCGACCCTATATTTTAGGTAGAAACTCTTTGGATGAAAACATGTAGTTGAAACATGTTATGGATGATGGTTGCAAGTGGTTGCAAGTGATTGCTAGTGGTTGCTCGTGGTTGCATATACACACACAATCTAGGTTTTAGATCGGCTCAATCACTTCATATTGCATATGCATATATGTTTGCATTCGTATATGGTTGAACTTTAATGTGTTGTCATATGGATGTTGCATTTATATGAATGATTGTGCACTCATGTAGAATCATGAATAGGAGGATTTGCATACATAATGGATTCATAGCACTTACATAATTCGCATTAAGGAGGTCAACTGAATCAGTAGACCGCCTGATTTTGCATTAGATAAGTACATGTACACACACACTTCACATATGATCATGAAGCATTAGAAGTCTTTTAAGGACAATGGATGCTCGTGTTTGATGGATGAGTAGATGGATGTTTGGATGTTAGGATATACATTCTTCCTAACTTGAAGATTTCGGGGACGAAATCCTTTTAAGTGGGGGAGAATGTAACACCCCGTGTATTCTATAACCGTGAAATTCATAAATTAAAGTATAATTAATTTCAAATCAAAGAATTAAGGGAAACGGGATACGCCATTGCGTTCGTCTCGGAAAAATACGCGAAATAGAGTCCGAGTTTCGAAAATCGGAGTCCGTATGACCAAGATACGGCCTCCGGAAGTTTCAGAATTAAGTTTAAAATTCGAACAGACGAAAACAGCTCTGAAAAACTAATTCAAAATTCAAAATCGGGCCCAATTGGCCAAGGCGGGAAAATTCCCGCCCAAAGCACCCAGGTCGACTTGGCAGTCGACCTGGGGCTAGCCAGGTCGACTGGGCAGTCGACCTGGGTAACCTGTGTCGACTGCCAAGTCGACACGGTGTCGACCTGGCCCTTGAGCCAGGTCGAACCCAGCCCACCCTGGCTGGCCAGGTCTGTGTTTGGTCGATTTTCTGAGCCTTGCCTTGTCACTAGGGCTAGGTGTTAGCTCCTGGTTGGTCTCTCCTTCAAACGAACGGCTATTATTGAACCAAGCTTCATCGACGGTCTAAATCAACTCACAAACTCTATAAAAAGGACCTAAGGCTAACCCTAATTCACATAAACTAAAATGGAGATGAGACCGTCATGCTGCTGAGGAGAGACTGAAGATAGACGTCAGAAATAGAGAGACAACTAGGAGATAATTCAAAGCTTAAAGCAACATCAAATCAATCAAAGCAACGCCTACAACAACAAAAATAGCGTCTCCAAATTCAGAATTCAGATTTCTGAATTGAAGATTCGCCATACGCTGTAAGTAGAGTGCTATTCCGGTAAGAATTAAATAATTGTGTTGATTTGTGTAATGTAAGAAATGGAATTGTTGCGATAATAATCTATATTTGCATGTTGCTTTGATGCAAAACGATTTGGGAATATTATGGTATACGATTGGATATTTGCAAGTACGCAATTTGCATTGGAAACGAAATGGAATTGTGGCGATAATGACTTATATTTGTATGTTATTTTGATTCTAAACGATTTGGCAATGCTATGGTTCGATTCATACAAGTATGTGGCTTATGTTGACAACCACATGTTGTGGAATTTTGATTGGGACTTATGCAAGCATATGATTCATATTGAAAACTTCATGTTTGTGGTAGTTATTTACAACACCCATTTGGTAAATGCTAGTATAGGATTCATGTTGAACAACAACTATATGTTGTAATAGTTTATTTTGAAATTCATGCAAGTCTATGGTCTATTGTTATGACAACATGATGTAAAATTCTATGGTCATCTTTAGTGTAATTTGATTCACCTAAGTATTATGATTCATATGAAGGTTATGTTGAAATTGGCATCATAGTTCAAGTATAAAAATCATGATTTTGTGATAGTGACAAAAGCAAGCGTCGTTGTAAGCTTGTATTAATTTTATGAACATGTCTAAGCTATGTTTGTTATTATGCCTAGTTAAGAACATGTTTTCTAAGCTTATGTTGTTATCTTAATCATATGATAATATATTTTTGGCACATAAGTTACATTAGAAATTTACACTAGAATTGCATCCCCTTACAAGTTACATAGATTGGACAAAAACCCATGATTATATGAATAATAGGATTCATAATCAATTATGTTTATGCCATGACCATATAAGGACTCATGTTCAATTATGATTATGCCATAATTATATGATTAGAGTGGTTCATGTTTAAGTACTATTTATGCCATTACTACATGTTTCATTTACACCATGATTATGTGAATAGAATGATTCATGTTTAAGTATTGCTTATATTATATGTTGTTACAATTGCAAGTTCACATATGCCTATCTTATGATAATTAGATCGTATGTTGCAAGTTCATGCGTTCACACTCCCCTTTTTATGTCACCTTATAAACACCATGTTATAGCCTCCCCTTTCATATGGCTAAATTGGGTTTATGTATTAAACCCAACACACCTTACATTGGAACGAACGAATAAAACGGGGGAAATGACGTTTGGGTTAAAAATATAGAACATATGTGTTGGCTTGTTTGACGCACGCCAATAACTTTGAAAAAAAATTAAGTGGCATAAATAAATCTTAACCAATAAAGATGAATTTGAATAATGGGACGCAAATATTTACATATAAAAAGAAGAAAGACAAAATATGTAAATGTAAAAAATACGATGTGTTTAACCCGAGGTTGGATTGAGTTGTGATGTAAACCTGCCCGGAACCGCCCGGCTGTCCAGTAGTCACAACAATACCTATCCAATGTGGGTGGTTAAACATGGAGCCCAATAAGGACCCGAGGTTAGACTGAGTTGTGGCGTAAGACTGCCCGGACCCAACCGGTAACAGGCAGCCACAACAATACCTGTCTAATGTGAGAGGTCAAGGCTTTAATAAGACAATTAAGGCTGAGTCAGGATTGATAGGATTAAGTAAATTATATTAATACTTAATCAAGATGGAACATGCTAAACTAAACAGACTGATTGGGGGTTAGGTTTATAACACACTTAACCAACTTAGCATGTTGGCTAGAAATAGAAAAACCTAGTAGCGGGGGACCCTTTTCAGACGTAACCCTATAAGGTATCATGATACCCTGAAACTAGGCAGGTTGGGGCACGATTACTGGGCTGATTGTAAGAGGTCAAATCGACGGCGGTGGTGCAGCAGTGTAGGTTCTAATGGGGTGCGGGCGTGCACACACTCCGGCGCAGAAAAAATAAGGCACTGGGCACCAATAGCATACCTGTGCATTCTAGGATTGTGTCGGGCCGCCACCATGGGACTTGATACACCCCATGGTGGGACCAGCATAGGTAACTACAACATCGGGGGCCGTAAGACACATGTAACTATGCGAGTAGGAGCCGATCATCATAAAATGGATCACTTTACCCTGATTATGGGGTGCCCGTTGGGAACTAGTTTATATGGGTACAGAGATTAATATGGGGTACGATAGTATATTCGACCCTAGACAACTTAACTAAGTTTATGGTGCTTTCCCATTTCTAGTTTATACTTATCATACCCAGTTCTTTATTCATAGACTGAATAGTCCTAGACTTACTCAGGCTTTATGTCTGACTCTACTTTTCTTTCGTCTTCTTTTCTTCCGTTTCCTTCCCCCAGGTCCACAGGGAGGGAATACCGCAGCTTGACCAGCCTTCATATCCAGCTTGAAGAGAAAGAATGTATTGCTTGGATCTTTTCGTTTTGGACTATGGCTTTGGACAGCAATTATGGGACTTTTGCAGTTTATTTATGTTTTCTTTATGCTTCTTTAAATAATGTAATCAAGACAGTTATGAAGATGTTATGTTTTTGGAAGTATTGTAAAACAAATTATGGCATGGATTGTGTAACACATATTTTAATGAAATAAAAGTTGTTGTTTTCCGCTGTTCAAAAATATGTGTTCTTATATCTGTCTTGTATATCTGTGACTTATACTTATAAACCTCCACCAAAATTAGGGCATTCCCTTTGAGAGTGACCCTAACGGAGGTGGGGTGTTTCACCAGCTCTTCACAATTTCGTTCGTTCGCATATTTCAGCGATAGGCCAAGGCTTGAAGGTAGCCTGGATATAAAATTTAGAAGGAAAAGAAGGAGAGAAGAGAACAGAAATAGGCATAATTATAGAATAGGCATATGATAGTGGAAGTAGGCATATAAGAACTGAATAGTAGATCAGGTGTACATGTAATGACAGATCTGTTTAGATATGAACATGCGTAGGTTTAGATCCAGATTTATAAACATGTCAGGATTACTTGTTAAATGTTTATATCTAGAAATAACATGAATTCATGGAGAATGGATCTAAAGAGCAGAGAATAACAAGCAGATGTTGTAGAAGAATTTTTGTATGAATAGGCTGTTGTTGAAGAGAATTAGGCTAACTCAATCGAAGCAAGTGCAACATCTCTTTATCCATTGTTTTGTATGTGTAAAAGCAATAGAAATGAGGTCTTATATATAGCCAACCGCCGACGAATCTTTTTCAGAAACAAGTCTAGGTTCAAAAATGAACCTGGACGAATCTGGGATGGGTCGACACCCTCCTTAGTGGGTCGACCCTAGGGTCGACCCCCTTGCGGTGCGGGTCGACCCCCAATGGGTCAGAATCCCGCTTCGATTTCCCGCTTTAATTTTTGAACTGTTTTGAATCTCTGGACTTGATTTGTTAATATATATTTCTCTTATACATATACAAACTTCTAAGCTTAATAACTTTCTCATACGATGTTCGTTTTACGCAAACTCAGAGTCTACCTTGAGAAGAATTTAGAGACAAACGTAATGGTGTAGTCCGCTTTGCTTAATTCCTGATCTTTAATTTAGTATTCTTTAGTTTATCGTTATAATGTTCTTTAAAATTATGGGGTGTTACATTCTCCCTTACTTAAAGGATTTTGTCCTCGAGATCTCTAAGCCAAGAAGAATGTTTATCCTAACAACCACATCCATCTACTCATTCACAAACATAGGCATCCATTGTCCATAAAAGGTTTCTAATGCTTATATAAACTTATGCAAAAGTATATGTATATGTCCTTATACTAATGTGAAAAAAACAGGCAATCTATTGATTTAGTTGACCTCCTTAATGCAAATTATGTATGTGCTATGTAACCAAAATGTATGCAAACAATCCTATTGCAGCATGTAAATTCTATATGTGTGCACAATCATTCATCCAAATGCAAAATTCATATGATAATATAATCATTTCATCCATAAAATTTAAAATAAACACACATCTATATGAAATATGCAAGTGATTGAGCTGATCTAGTGCCCAATGTGTGTGTATATGCATCCACGAGCAACCACTAGCAAACACTTGCATCCACTTGCATCCATCAAACATAACATGTTTCAAACACATGTTTACACCCATTGACTTTCTACCTAAAAGTTGAAGATACGATCGATAGGATACATACGAATGATAGAAATAAGTATGAATAAAAGCTTGGAAAAAGAAGTTAAGAACTTAACCTTGAAAAGAATAGGGTATGAAAGGCGAATCTTGTCTTCACTCTCCCAAGTTGCATCCTTGCGGTCGTCTCCCCATTGAACTTTCATTAACTTGACCTCTTGATTGCAAAGCTTCTTAACCTCTGATCCAAGAATACGGGTAAGAACTCGTCTAACTGTCGCCTCTCGTTTACCTCTACTTCCTCAAGCGTACTCGGGTCAACTACTTCTGCAGTATCATGCAGACACTTCCGCAAATGAGAAACGTGGAAAACATCATGAACAACCACCAACCTTTCTGATAACTTTACTATATAAGCCATTTGACCTTTCCTTTCCACAATGGGAAATGGCCCTACAAATTTGGCGCCAGCTTTCCTACATATCCAAAGTGAACCACATTCCTCAAAGGTGATACTTTGATGAAAACCATGTCTCTTACTTCAAATTCAATGTTAATCCTTCTCTTATCAGCGTAAGACTTCTACCTGTCCTGAGTTGTCTTCATCCGTTTGCGGATAAAATCAATCTTCTCTAAAGTTTCTCTAATCATCTCTGGTCCAAGTAGAAGCCTATCTGTGGACTCCCACCAACAAGTCGGTGATCTGCAAGGTCGTTCGTACAGTGCCTTGAAGGGTGCCATGCCAATACTAACCTGATAACTATTGTTATAGGCGAACTCAACCAATGGAAGATGCTCCTACCAAGTTCCTTCGAAGTCTAGGATACTCAACCTCAAAAGATCCTCCAGAACTTTATTCGCCCTCTCAGTCTGCCCATCTGTCTGATGGTGATATGCAGTGCTCAAACATAACTGTGTACCTAATGCCTCTTGTAGGCTTTTCCAGAACTAACTAGTAAACATGGGATCACGATCGCTCACTATGCTAGAAGGTACTCCTTGTAGATGAACTATCTCATGAAGATAAACTGATGCCAACAATGCTGCCGTTCTCTTACTCTTAACATGAATAAAATGAGCGCACTTAGTAAGCCTGTCTACTATAAATCGAATGCTGGTGTTGTCGTTCCTCCATCAACACAAACCATCTATGAAATCCATAGAGATGCTCTCCCACTTTCACTGTGAGACCTCCAAAGGATGAAGCAAACCGTCGGGCTTCCTTTGCTCAACTTTGACTTGCTGGCAAACTAAACATCGAGAGAAAAACTCCGCTGCATCTTTCTTCATTCCATGCCAAAAGAAAACCCTCTTCATATCTCTGTACATCTTATCATCGCCTGGATGGATAGTTATCCTAGAATGATGTGCTTCCTTAAGGACTGTCTTCAGCAAACTTTCAACGCGAGGAACACACAGCCTTCCATCCCATCGCAACCACCATCTGTCATCTATGGAATATCTACTAAGGTGACTAGAAGTCTCCCCTCTACTGAGCCTATCCAAAATGTATGCTATCTGTGGGTCCTCTCGCTGCGAAGATCCTATTTGATCCACAATAGTTGGTCGCACCTCCAAGGATGCCAACAAAACAGGTGTAAGATTCGTAGATGGCCTAAAATCAAAGATCAATATGTACTCCAAGCTCCGCCTCTCTAAGAATAGAGGAATCAAAGTCATCCTCTTCTTACTCAACGCATCCGCCACCACATTACCCTTGCCAGGGGTATAAGTTGTCTCAAAGTCATAAGACGCTAGGAACTCCATCTATCTCTAATGTCTCAAATTGAGATCCTTCTGTGAGAACATATACTTGAGAGATTTATGATCTGTGCAAAACTCGAACCTCTCTCCAAGCAAGTAATGTCCTCTTAAGCGCAAATACGATAACAGCTAATTCCAAATCTTGGTTAGGGTAGTTATTCTCATGAATTTTCAGTTGTCTACTACCATCACATACTACCCTTCCCACT
Organism: Allium sativum; assembly: GCA_030737875.1. Classification (NCBI taxonomy): domain Eukaryota; kingdom Viridiplantae; phylum Streptophyta; class Magnoliopsida; order Asparagales; family Amaryllidaceae; genus Allium; species Allium sativum. Next base: position 857,792,775 of record CM060915.1, on the reverse strand, counting down.
TGCATCAAGACGACACCAAGCCCTGTACCACATGCCCTAGAAATCTCACTTCCTTTCTCCAAAAGTGGCATTTGGAAAATTTCTCCTTAAGCTGGTGCACTTGTAGAGTCTTCAAAACCTCCCCCAAATGTACGACATGCTCTTCCTCGCTCTTCGAGAAGATCAGAATGTCATCCACAAAGACCACAACGAATTTAATCAGGAACTCCGGGAACACCTTACTCATCAGATCCACAAAATACACGGGTTCATTTGTCAAACCAAAAGGCAAAACTAGCCACTCGAAGAAACCATCTGAAGTTCTAAAAGTGGTCTTATCTATACCGTCGTTGGCTACCCTCAGCTTATGAAAACCCGTGGCTATGTCTAACTGAGAGAAAACAGATGCACCAATAAGCTGGTCAAACAGATCATCTATCCTCGGAAGTGGGTGCCTATTCTTCTTAGTGAGTTTATTCTACTCCCTGTAATCTACACATAAGTGAAGCGAGCCGTCCACCTTAGTTGCAAAGATGACTGGAGCACCCCATTCAGATATGCTTCGCCTAATAAGCCCCTTCTCAAGTAGCTCCTCTACTTCCTTGCTAAGCTCCCTCCTCTCCCTAAGAGCCATGTGGCGCACATGCAATGCGAAAGGATTTGCATTATCCACTAAATATATCTGGAAATAAATCTCGTGCCTTGGAGGTAAGCCCGTAACCTCATCAAAAACATTTGGATACTCATAGACTACGGGGACGGATCGCAAGTCATCGATAGAAGCATCAAGTGAGACTAGGAAGCTAAACATGACAGACCCCTTTAGGTCATAAGAAATCTCGAGAGTCCTTCCTCGGCAAGTCAAAAGTCTAACGACCCTCCTCTCGCAGTCTAAAATGGCACCATACATGGCTAGGCAATCTATTCCTAGAATCAAAACGTAGCCCACGAAACCAAGCACATATGCATCGCACTCGAACTCGACGCCCAACACAGATATCCTCAAACCCCGACATATCATAAACAGATGAGCCATACCCCCAATGGGGTTTGAGACTATAACGGGATTAGAAACAATACAAGTACTGAGGTGCAAAGACTCAACCACAAAACCAGATATAAAAAAATGCGAAGCACCAGAATCAAAAAGAGTCCTAACAGGATGATCGGAAAGAGAAATCTAACCTTCAACAGAAACTTTCCTACCTCTGCTTCGACAAAGGTCTTAGTCCTCCGGAATTGCATTCCTCCCATGGCACAGAAATCCTTGCATATCTTGGAGAAATTATCCGCTCGTGGAGGAGGAGGGGAACAACGGCTGCAACTGGGGGAGGGGCTTTTGTTTGGCCTCCGGCAGGTGCCATAACCTCGAGATATCTACGGAACCAAGCCACTATCTAATCGTCCTCGGGAATATTTGGTTCCCTATACATGCTGAAAAGAAAAGGAAAAGGGATTCAAATAGAGAATCGAAAGATATTTTGTATGGCTTTGGGGAATATGTTTTTCAGAAACAGACTTTCCTTCAAAAATATTTTCTTTTTGAAACCTTTTGAAAACAATTTTCAAAATCTTTTATCCGATCTCGTAACCTTCAGCTCTGATACCAAATGTGACACCACACATCCGTTAATGTCACTCTTTAACAGAATGCATTAAGTTTCTTGAAGCATTATAGGTAAACAGAAACAAAATCTCTCAAGACAGATATAAAAATAGCAGCGGAAATTTAAAACTTTAATTTCAAACAGAAAACATCGTGGTCCAAAAATCCAGTTACAACATTAGTTTGAAACACTGAAAACCAATTACATCAAATAAAATTATCTACCTTGTACTAAAACCATCAGAGTATAGTAATATAAAATCATAGTCCCAAAAAAGAGCCATAATAGAGTAGATAAGTAGTCAAAGCGATACATCTACGCAGTATCAAAAATCCAAGCTGAAACAGAGAGAATGGGTCAGACATAAAGTTTAGCGAGTCTAGATATGAACATATTATTATAAAAGAGCCTAAGTGTTCCCAACCTGAGATCAGGGGGGAAAGGAAGAGAGAGAAAAGGAACCAAAATGGGTCAGACATAAAGTCTAGCGAGTCTAGTTAATTTTATCATATAAATAAGTAAAAGCATCATAACAGACATATAAACTGGATGAGAGATAACCGTATCACAAAATAGGTATGAACAGGATAAGCATGATGAACTGAACAGATTACGCTTCTCAATTACTTTGCTCTGCACCAATACTAATATAATCGATGTGATCCAAATAGAAACATGTGGTAGGCTTTGGTGTACTTCTAGTAACGGGTCTTACCTGAAATAGTAGTAATAGGTACCCTAATATAAATAACGGGTATTATCCCAACCACAAATAACAGGCACCTAAATAGAAAGGACTAGATGTACTCTACTTACTACCCCCAAACGATCGGCTCCCTATCCCGTAAATACCCTGTACAGCCCCACCGTAGGATGTGGCAACCCCCAATAGATACAGCCATATTTACTGATGTTACAGCGTCTTATTTTCCTAAGCAAGCCGGACTCATGCATGCACATAACTTCGTTGGAATGCGCCATCAGAACACCTCCACCTATATGAACCTCTTATAATCAACTCGGTAAGCATGCCCCTGACCCTTACCTGGTTTGGGGTCCCCCCTGTGATACCAGAATGGGTTACTGACTGATATGAGCCCCACGCAACAGAAGACACAAGCCACTCCCAAGGACTGTATCCCAACTAATGGGATTTTAATAGGTTATGCCTAACAGATTAACAAGCCCGCATAACCCCAACATATAAAACAGGTTAAGTTTATCGGGTTCGTATAACCCTCCCATTTGATACATTTACTTAACCCCCACCGATTCAAATAGGTTTACTTAACCCCTACATAATTTCTAAGGTTTATATAACCCCCACAGATCTAAACGGGTTAAGTATTATAGTTTCATTACATGTTTCACTTAATCTAACTATTAAGCCTACAGATTTACATGTGTGAATCCTCAAGTCATAATTTATAATACAAGATATGCCCCAATTTAACTTTCCCAACCCTTCTCAATTTCGTTTGTTCACATATTTCAGCGATAGGCCAAGGCTCGAAGGTAGCTTGGCTATAAAAATAAAAAGTGAAACAAGGAGAGAAGGGAATAGAAATAGGCATAATAACAGGATAGGCATATGATATTAGAAGTACGCATATCAGAAATAGGTATATAAGAATTGAATAGTAGATCAGGTGTACATATAATGACAGATATGTTTAGATATGAACATGCATTGGTTTAGACCAGATTTATAAACATGTCAGGATTACTTGTTAAATGTTTATATCTAAAAATAACATGAACTCATAGAGACTCGATCTAAAGAGTAGAGAATAACAAGCAGATGTTGCAGAAGAATTTCTTGTATGTAAATAGGCTGTTATTGAAGAGAAATAGGCTAACTCAATCCAAGAAAAGGCAGCATCTCATTCTCCATTGTTTTTTTGTGAAAACAATAGAAATGAAGTCCTATATGTAGCCTTCCGCCAATGAATCTTGTTCAGAAACAAATCCAGCTTCAGAAATGAACCTGGATGGATTTCGGGTGGGTCAAGCCTAGGATCGACGCCCCCCTTACTGGTTCGACCCTAGGGTGGACCCCCTTGCGGTGCGGGTCGACCCCCAACGGGTCAGAATCCCGCTTTGATTTCCCACTTTGATTTATAAACAATTTTTAATTTCTGGACTTGATTAGTAAATATATATTTCTCTTATATGTATACAAACTTCTAAGCTTAATAACTTTCTCATACGATGTACATTTTAAGTAAACTCGCAGTCTATCTTAAGCAGAATTCCGAGACGAAAGCAATGGTGCAATTTGTTTTACTTAATTCCCAATATTTAATTACATATTCTTTAGTTCATCGTTATAATGTTCTTTAAAATTACGACGTGTTACACGTTGTTTTATTATTCGAAGTGATTTTCCAATACAAACACCATTCCCGGTCTTTTCGAATAGTAAGCGCAAGTTTAGAAAGAAATCTATATGAAACATATACTTGCCTAAGTCTCTTCTTTTCAAGTTGGATAATTATTCGTTTAACTTTTAGATCAAAATCTGTAAGTTCCAAAGTTCTTAAATAAAATTTTACTATTCCAAATTAAATCAATTTCAAATTATTTATAATGATTTTACAATTTTTCCCTATTTTATCCGACCTTTTTCCAAAAAATCCCATTTTTACCTATAAACTGCAAATTCAGGATTTTTTATATTTAAATCTTATTTTGACTTATTTCAAAATCTAACCGCTGGATCTTAAAATGTCTTTTGCATTTGAAATCTCCTTTTATTTTGAACTAAACATTTTTAGTTTATGGAAAGTTCGACAGCCGGATCTCCTGATACGTCAATTTAAAGTTATCAGTTAAAATTCACAAACTACCATAGTGCGTCTAGTCCTATTCTGGTCGTTTTGTGACTTGGACTCAGAATTCGTCCAAATCACTTCTAGTTGGTCTATATTTGATTTAGAATACATATAAGATCTTTGAAAACTATATTTTCAAATTTGAAATCATATATTCAAATTTATGAATATTATAATATTATTTTAAATAATAAATATTATTATTTGTCAAGAATCATCTTTTGGTTTTTAATCTTTCCTGAAATTCAAATTAAGCCTTTTATAAGAACAATAAAATATTGTTAAATTTAATTTTTAAACCTCGTTTATGAGGTGAATTAAATTTAAAATTTTGAAATATTTAAATTTCACTTTAAATTGTTTTCAAATCAAATATAATTCGAATTCTTTTTCCAAATTGAGTTTTAAATTCAAATCATTTTCAAATATAAATTTTAAATTAAACCATTCTAAATTCAAATAAATTATAAATTAAATTTTGAATTAACCATTCCGTCCGCTGGATCAGTTAGGGATAGCCAAGAAACTATATTTTCCAAACCCAAGCCTAAACATTATCTTATTTGTCATCCTAGAACATTCTGGTATTTTCTTTGAAAGAGACTTCTTCAATATATATGTATCCATGCATATGTGTCATGCACTTAAGTGTTAATATAATTAACGCTTAATTTCCAAATAGGTTTCATATAACATAAGTGTTAATACACTTAACACTTAAAGTCAACAAACCAGTAACATGTCCAATAACTCAATTACTATTCGTCATAGCATCCAATATCCCAAGTAACATCCAATAACAACATAGTGTGTCATTTACTCAAGGATTCATAACATACTCGTATAAAGGTGACATTTTAATACTTTTAATCAAAGTTTCCATGCTTTAAACACACAAACGTGACATTATTAACCTTACACTACTTGTTCATGCTTTTCATTCTTAGTTACAACCAAACCAACTCAAAATCAAACCATTCATCAGCACATAAACCCAAACATACATATAGGTAAACATACACTACTCTAAGACATAAAAAGTGTAACTTTTCTCACTGAGGGATCCACTCCTTCATTCCTTTAAGCGTAGGACTTTACCTTTGAAAAACAAGCACAAAGTTAAATCTTTTTGGTTAAAACGTAGTAAAGGTAGGTTTTTTTGAGGTATATGGATTGCTACTTAAAGGAATGAGGTGTATAAGTGTTTTTAAAGTGTAAAGATGACATTTTTAGCTTTTGTAGGGCTCGGCCTAGGGGATTAAGGCACGACCATGGAAGAAAGAGGTAGAGAGTGCTATGGTGTGGGGGTATATGAAGGTAGGGGAGTAGAAATGGAAGTGTTTGGTGGTATTTTAAGTGAAGGGAGGGGGAGATCTAGGTTCGGCTGAACCTTAGGAGGGAGGAGTGGGCTATTAAAGAAGCTTGGAAGAAAAAGAAGAAGTAGGAAAATCGAAAGGAAGGAGAGAGAGGACTGGTTTTAAGAAAAAGGAGGAGGCATAAGAGAATGACAACTCAAAACCAATTCATATGGACTTGTTTCCTTGCCTTGGAAATAAAGGAATGATGTGTTGAGTAAGGAAGGAGGGAAAGGCAACGATGACACTTCAAAAAGTGTAGTGTTAAGTATGCAGATCTTAAGGCAGAATTAACACTAGAGGGTGCGTGAATAGTGTTTATGAGGAATTTATAGAAATGTTAAAATAACTTGAATTACTATATGAATCACACAATGATTAGCACACCAGAAATGATCACAAATACAGAAACAATCATGGTCATAGAAATAAGTAAATAAAATGCAGAAAAGGAAAGAACACATCTGATTTTATGCTGGTTCGGGTTACTCCTGCGTCCAGTCCCATGCAACGCTGGATTGCGCAGAGTTTTATTATTATCAATATCCAAGTACAACACCTTTGATTTCACGGCTACAAGGTTAACACCAATTCCACCACCCTTGATTCCACGGCTACAAGGTTAACACCGCTCCTTTTCCTTGATTTCAGGGCTTTAAGGAACACACCCTTTCCCAAACAATTACAATATCCTTAGAGCTCTTCAATAGTACTTCAAACAGAGAGTAGTTGGTAGAGAATGAGAAGAAGAATGATATAAGAAATCGGCAGAGTGTAAGTGTAGAAATCAAGAAATTTATGTATTTTAATGGTGGTAAGTAAAGGGATGAAGAAGGGGAAGAAAGAATGATTAAAAGTTCGAAATCAGCCCATATTTATAGTGTCCCAAAGGTTGCAACAATTTTGAAATGTTTGAAATAGTGAAAAGAAACTTCTTTTTAAAATTAAAAATATAACAGTTATATGTCGACATGTCAAAATGGTTATGTCGACATATGTATGTTGAATTTGATTTTTTTTAAACTATTTTTCAAGTGTTTATATATTCTGGAAATTTCTAAAATAAAAAACTAGTGTTTAAATGAAGTTTCTAAAGTATAAAAACATATAAAAACATAGTGATATATAATATAAATGAATTTATAAAGTTATATGATTAAAAACTATAAAACTATATATATATATTATAAACATATTATTATAAAACCTTATAAACTATAAATATATATTCGAAATCATAATAATTTGAAATCATTTAAAAATAGTTTGAAATTATCTTGAAATCAGAATTTGAATTTTGAAAAAAGAATTTGAATTTTGAAAAATAGAATTTGAAAAATATATTTTTAAAATGAAATGCTATTTAGACTCTTACATATAAACTAGACTCAATCATTATATTTTCTTCAGCTGTTGAAATCTTGATATCTTGATATCTTGATACTCATGAGTCTTGAATCTCTTTGAATCCTGAATCTCTTTGAATTCTAAAACAGTACAGTCCTCAGTATTAAATCCTGTATACAAACACTATATATATGTATATATTCTAAATAAAGATGTTAGTATATATTTTATAATCAATTGAAATAAGATTGTTGTCATCAAAACTCCATTCTTCAACAATCACCCCCTTTTGATAGTGACAATCTTGATTTATAAAATATTCATACCTGTTTAATACCTATTGATTTGATTCTTCAAATACTCCTTTCAGCATGAATCCTACATATTCCCCCTTAAACTAAGCCTAAATAATCCCTATTTTATAATTTCTACCTCTTTGTCATCAACAAAAAGAAAATCTAATTTCATCACATGTGCGAGCGTAGTTCATTGAAACGGGCTTTCAGATGGTTCAGCGGACGAATCGGGATTGATTTGATTATTATAATTAGTGGAGGCCATTGTTTTATTTGGTTTAGAGTTTTTCCATAAATGAAATGAGAAGATGAAGAAGAAAATTCGAAATAAGAAGTTTAAGTAGTTGTTGTAACTAACTTTTGTTGGGAATTAATTTTTTAAAATCTAGCAGTTATATGTCGACATACTTCTTTGCACATGTCGACATATATGTCTTTTTATTTTTATTTTTTCTGATTTTTGTTATATTTTATATTATACTTATATATTTAATTATCTTATTTCATTTAAAGAAAAAATGCCTAATTCTCTTCTAAATTTAAATGTTGCTTCATTTAAATGTTTTGTTAATATATCTGTTATTTGTTTTTCAGTTTCTATGAATTCGGGTGAAATTTTCTCTTTACTTACATTATCTCTTAGAAAATGATGTCTTATATCTATGTGTTTAGTTCTTTAATAATGAGTTGGATTCTTAGATATATTTGTAGAGCTTGTATTATTGCAGTATATTGGTGATTTATTTATATTTAAACCAAAATCATTTAGAGTTTGTTACATATATATTACTTGTGAATAAGCCAAGACAGTTGATATATATTCTGGTTCAGTTGTTGACGAGGGTATTGTATTTTGCTTTTTACTAAACCAGGAAACTAGTGAATTACCTGGGAAATGACATGTTCCACTAGTTCTTTTACGGTTGGATGTACATCCCGCATAATCAGCTTCACAGTAAGTGATTAAATCGAATGAATCATTCTTAGGATAAAATAATCCAAAATCTAATGTATGCTTCACATATCTTAGAATACGTTTTACGACTTTCAAATGTGTTTCCTTAGGTTGCGATTGATAGCTTGCACAGAGACACACTATGCACTATATTTGGTCTACCAGCGGTTATATATAATAATGATCCTATCATACCTCTATATAATTTTTGATCAATGTCTTTGACGTATCATCTTTACTTAAAGCTATATAAGTTTCCATTGGGGTTGGTCTCCCATTAATTGAAGTTAAATTATATTTATTGATTAAATCTCTTGCATATTTTTCTTGATTAATAAATATTCCATTACTTTATTGATGGGTTTGTAAGTCTAAGAAGAATGTTGTTCTCCCATATGACTCATCTCAAATTCTTGGGCCATCATATCTAAAAATTCTTTATTTATATGGTTATTGGTTGATCCGAAGATTATATCATCAATGTTTATTTGTACTAATTGAATATCATTTTTATTTCTTTTAATAAATAGTGTATTATCTATCTGACTAATCTCAAAGTTTGTACGTTCTTAATCGATCGTACCATGCTCTTGTAACGCTTTCTTTAATTTATATACATGATTCAGATATTTTTCATCTTCAAAAAGTGGTGGTTGCTCTACATATACATCTTCTTTAACATATCCATTTAAAAAAGCATTTTTAACATCCATTTGAAATAATTTGAAATTATTATTGTTAGCAAAGGCTAGCAGGATTCTAATTGCTTCTGATCCTTCTACGATAGCAAAGGTTTCATCATAAATTATTCCCTCTACTTGACTATAACCTTGTGCAACTAATCGTGCTTTATTTCTTATGACCTCACCGTGTTCATTCATTTTATTTTTATAAACCCATTTAGTTCCAATTATAGTTTTATCCTCTGGTCTAGGAACAAGTTCCCATATATCATTCCAGGTAAATTTGTTCAATTACTCTTGCATAGCAAGGATCCATGAATCATCGATCGATGCTTCCTTTTTATTCTTTGGTTCAGTGGTAGAAACAAATGTTGAATTACTCACATTATTTAATTGGTTTCGAGTCCTAACAACAAATTCAATATCTCTAAAATATTTTCTATAGGGTGATCTCTTAGCAGTCTAACTCTTTTATTTGGTTGATTAATTTCACTATTTGTTTCATCGGTCTAATTTTCACTTTCATCTGCATTATGTTTTGTTATATTTTTATAATTTTCATCAAAAGGTACATTTAATGTTTCTTCTATAGTATTAGTCCTTAAATTAAAAACTCAATATGCTTTACTTCTATCTAAGTATCTAATAAATATTCCTTTATCAGATTTAGAATCAAATTTATCTAAGTTTTCTTTAGTATTTAGAATAAAGCATTTATTTTAAAATATGATACTTTTGGTTTCTTATTATATAAAAGTTTATATGGTGTTTTATTAGTTAAAGGTCTCATTAAAATTCAATTTAATATGTAACAAGCTGTTGCAACTGCCTTAGCCCAAAAATTTCTTTGTAAGTTACTATTAGGTAATATAGTTATCGCACACTCTTGAATTGATCTATTTTTACGTTCAACTACTCCATTTTGTTAAGGGGTTCTTGGGAAAGAAAAATTATGGGTTATCCCCCTTTTATTATAAAAATTTTCAAAATTTTCATTTTTGAACTCTCCACCGTGGTCACTACGTATTGTTTTGATTTCTAAGGATAATAAATTTTGAATTCTTTTAGCAAAGGTTTTAAACTGATCAAAAGTGTAATGACCCAAATTTTTAGTCAATTAATTTTAAACATTTAATATTGATTTAAATGTTGAATTGATAATATAAATTGATTTTTCTATGGATTTAATCGATTTAATAATTGATATACGATCTAATTTCAAGTATATTGAATTATCATAATACCTAAAACGACTAATAATTGAATTCAAAGTTAAAACTAAAATGAAATGATTTAGATGATCAATATAAATTTTATTTGAATATATAAACGATAATAATAATAATTTATTATCGAATAATTTGATTGTTTCAAATTTAAATTATTAGTTGTTAATTTAATATGGTTATTCCATATATACGTTTGACTTTAATTCCAGAATCTATTATGTTGAGTTCAAAATATTGTTATAATAATGAATTGTTAATAGTTACATTAAAATATGGGTTCATGGTTTCAAGTTATGAACCCCGAGATGTTTTAATGCATAAGCTCGAAATCAATTCAATACTTCTCTAAATCAAATTGAATTACGAATCAAGTCTTTTCAAATTAAAACTTGCTTGTACTTTGGTCGACCAACATTAAATTGAAGTGTACGTTATGTTCCCCTCTTTGATATAAATAAACCACATTCCTTCTTCCTTTTGGTAATTTCCTCCTTCTGTATTCGATCCAAACTTTAATGGAAAATAAATAAACCAATCTCTTCTTTTTATTTCTAAATTCAAAATCAAACTGTATTGTTCCACACAGAGACTCAAAACAAAAGATAAAGGGGCACGAGCCCTTTTTCGATTCAAAATGAACTTCCATTTCACCAATTCCCTTCGTTTATTTTCTTTCCAATCCTCCTAAAAATCACTCTGCCGATTTTTTATATATATATATATAAAGGGATCAAATTGGAATTGCGATTTGGTATCGCGAAAGCCTGAAGCCGACCTCGTTTTAGAGAAGCTTGCATGGAGGAGGTTTTTGCGTACGACGTAGTTCAGTGCCATTTGAGATTAAGGGAGCAATTAATGCCTTTCGATTTTGGAACATCAATGATATTGGAGAGTTGTGGAAGGATTGGCATCGAGTAGGAGGGTTTTGTGGGGGGATTGAGGAGTATCGACATCAGGTTTTCTTTTTTGTAAGATTCTTCAATATCGCGAACAATGGGGTCGCGATGTCTGGAGGGGTGGCACGAGTTGTCTACAATGGCCTTGGGGTGATATATGCATTTAGTTTGGATAGGTGGGATCAAATTTTATTTAGGGGGAGTAGTAGAATGTTGTGACATGGATAGGGTAGGGGTAGCTGACATGAAATAGGGACTGTAGGCATTGGTGGCTTGCTGTTTGCCTCAACGTGGAACATCCACATTAATGAGCAACTCACAACATTCATGTTGAAGAAAAGTTGGATGAGTTGGCCATGGGTGAAGATGAGTTTTTTTAGTAGTGACCATTTGGTGGAGATTTTGGAGATGAGGTTGTTGGACGAAAGGTATATATATTTTTATGAACTTAAAAATGCACAAAATAATTTACTTATTTTAGTAGTTAAGTTTAAATCGATAATTATTTAATCGATCGATAAAAAATTAAATAATCATTGGAATAAACACATTCAAGATGATTCGAATGATATGTAGCTAAGTCGATATGGAATTTAATGGGATATTCAGCAAAAAAAATAGGTGAGTGAACTCACTCTCTGGATTCGCCTATAATTTTATTATAAACAAATTTTAATTTTAATTTTTTTGTATGTTGGTTGTTTAGATGCATTAAAATATTATTGTGGCTATTTTTTACATATGTGTATACATATATTAGTTATTTAGGCTTGGTGATTGTGGCTATTATATATACATACATACATATATATATATATATATATGTATATTGGTGGTTGGATATTTCCCGCAGTACCATTGGTGGATGCCCGCAGTACCATATCGCGATATCCTGCCTTGAAGCAGGACGGGTATTATTTATGTTGCCTAACATCTATGGATGTAGGAAACAAGTTAGAGTTATTTGTTTGTTTCCATATATATTATCATATATGATGTATTATAAAACCTACGATTAGTAATTGGTTGTTTTAGATGTCTGAATATCACTAGCCCTAAATGTTGATTTATAAAATATCATAAAAAGGGATTTTGAGATTTAAAAGGGAAAATATATTTTTCTAAAAATAGAATTTGAATTTCAAATGGGCTAAGAAATATTAACTTGTCTTGAATAGTAAAAACAAGTAGTGAATTCATCAACAGTGTTTATAAATTAAATGGAATAATTTTCATTGGATAATGCGGGGAATTGAAATGAATTTATAAACAGTGTTTATAAAAGAAATGGAATAATTTTCACTGGATAATACGGGAAATATAAATTCAAATGCGAATTTGAAAGGGGGAATTGAAATTATTTTCAAAAAGAAACGATGAAAGCTATTCTGATGTTTGGAATAAAACAGAATTAAAATAAGTTCATATTGGTTTATGATGGAATTCGACTGTGTCAAATTTATAAATTATTCATAGAAATGATATATACATTGTATTAGATAGAAATTGAAATTTAATACGAAAATAGACTCTATAATTTTATATATGTTATAATAGTAAAATATTCCAAGATAGGAATTTGGTTTCAAATTGATTTTGAAAAGGAATCATGTTTTGATATATAAAACAAGGAAGTTGAAATTATAAATGATGTTCATAAATTTAGTGAGATAATTATCATTAGATAAATTTGGAATTTTAAGTTCAAGTATGAATTTAAAAAGGGATTGGAAATTGTTTTGCAAACGGAATGATAGATTTTTATTTTTGAAATTCGGAATATAAACTGAAATGAAATAAATCAAAAGGATTTATAATTAAAATTCGATTGTATCGAATTTTATAAAATAACTTATTTAAAAGGGAATTGGAATTTAGTATACAAGAATAAGTTGTAAATAAATTATAACTGAGTTATGAAATAACGACGATTAGGAATAATCGAAAATATTAAATTGGTTTTGGAAAACTAGATTAATATATATTAAATTATACAAGAGTGGAGTTGAAATTTATTAATAAATAAAGTTTAAACGTCTATACTTCAATATAATTAAAACAAACTCATCGCAGTGTTATAGTTCGTAATTTGACATTTTGAACTTCAATTGAGTATATAAACTCAATTTAAGTCGGAATTCTTTGAAACAAGAATCGTCAGGACGGACTGAATAATAGTTTTATAATGAAAGGGGAAAATCTGGATTTCATCTTAAAGATTTTGAGTTATGTCAGAATCGATTTTCCAGAAAACCAGCGCTATAATCGTTTAAAAACCATAACGGTTTATTTAAGATTAATAAAAAGATTTTTAGAAATAAAATCTGAATTTCCATTAGAAAATATAGATTTGAGTTACAAAATAAATGTGAACTCAAGCAAAGTAAATGGATTGATTTTTGAAAAGAAAATCAGATTTTTACTTATTGAACATAATTAACTAATTTGAAGAATAATTAGTTAATAAAATTTTGAATCCAAATTGGGCTTTGGATTTGTGAATTCATATTCGAATATGAAGAATGGAATTGATAATGGAATTCGATTGGACTATAAGCAATTTAAAATTGTATATGAATGTTATATGTTCAATTAAAAAGTGGAATAGCAAAAGGAGCTAATTAAAGAATAAATTAGCGAATTGAGTTAAAAATGATTGGATCAAATTGGAATAAACTGGGAATGGACGTATATATGTTAAATAGGTATAGAATGAAGATTATAATTCAAGTGCCCGACAAATAGTTATGCGTTTATATTCCATATGAGATTTTATGAGCCTATTGGGCAAGCCACTTAGCTTTTTGATTTTCTTTTTGAATGGAAAGGGCCTAGAGAAGCGAGTTAGGGTTTTTGCTATTGACCGGTACAAAGGAGATGCTAGCGAAATTTTCAAAAAATTTAAGGAGTTAGAATATTTTTAAGAAAAATTGATAACTAGAAATCAACGTATCAATATATAAAAAATTCAGTAAGGAAACGAACTTAAAATAGAATTGTGACAACCCGGAAAATCCGAGCCAATTTAAAAATTTTAGTTTGGCAAATTTAATGAATTTTGAATATTTAAAATGATTTATTTTAAATAATAACGACGAGAAATTTATTTTGAATAGAATTAGAACGTATATATTTATTTGAATCGTCGTTAGAATATAAATATTTATTTTTAATTATAAAAGGAATTGAAAATGGCGCGGTAGTTTGAAAATTCGATTTCAAATTTCAAATGAATGTACAGGATTCAAAATAAACCGGATTTCAGTGAAACCAAAAATATTAGAATTTATTTGAAAATATCTTTCCAACGAATCTGAAAAATCCAAATTTCATAGCGGGAATAAAAAGTTATGCCCAGTTGAAAATTCAGAATAGTCGCTATAGAAATATAGCCCCAAAAAAAGTCACATTTTGCATACGAATGAATTTGGACTCGAAGCCACTTCCATTGAGTTCAAAAGGTCGTCCGTCACTCCAAAAAGTATAAGCTTTGATATATTCTGAGATCCGGAATTATGAGAACTGGATGGGGTTTTCAGTTATCAATACGTAGCCCTTAAAAAGTGAAAATTTTCATATGAGCTCAGAATTTGACGAGATAAATTTTCCTGGATTCAGAATGACAAACCATTGTTGGGTTCCAAAGTGCACGTTGAACGGAGTTAGTATGTGGCCGTGTGAGCTAAAACAGTTCAGGGTAAAACAAACAGTCATTTTACAAAGGAACATTATTGATATGACCTTAGAATTCGATATCGTTTTTTTATGGATTCGTATCGTCTAATAATGGTTAAATCCAAAGGGGCATGATTTTTGGATTTAGCGTGTGGGCGGGCAAGAAGAAAAGGTGCGATAAAATCTCATTTTTGAACAATATCTGAGCATCTTTGACAATTTTAACGGATGGGCAAATGTACTCGGAATTCGACGAAACTTAATTCGTTGAACTTGTCTTCACGTATACTATGTCGTGTCCGAAATCCGCGGCAAACGGAGGTCGTTTGCAGTTGGACGATTCAGGAGAAATTGGCATATAGTCACATATATTCCATTTCTCTCTTCATAATTTTCATTTCCTCCTTCCTCCACATTTCTTCAAAAATGGGCTCCTCCCCTTGGCCTCCGCTGCTGCCACCCACCCAGCCCACCGTCGGCTTCCCTCCGGGCACTGCATCTCCTCCTCCTCCATCTTTCTCTCTTCGAATTTCAAATCCCTAAACCCCAAATCCCCACTAACCACCTCCTCCGACCCCACCGCCGCACCACCACTGCCACCCGCCGCCTCCCCCACGTCAGTCAGGCCCCATGCCGCCCCCTTAGGCCATCCCTCCGGCCGTGGGCCTCCTCCTCCTCCAAAACCCCTCTTTTCACAAAAATCCCGTTTTACAAATAACCCCCTGGCCTTGTTTCCTCAATAACTCCAAAACCATGCATTTTTAGCCAAAACTCCACTAGACCAAAGTTGTAGAGAACGATTTTCTCTTCGATTTGGATATGCGGAAGTCGTATTTTGGAGTTCGGAGCTGTTCAGAAAACGCGTCAAAAGTCTGCTGTCCAAACACTATCAAAATACTGTCTTTTCGCGATTTCCGGTGAAATGGCACATTTTCGGAAGGAAGACCACTAGGCGAAAGTTGTCCGGGATGGCGCGTTTAAACTAGAAAAAGAGATGGTGTGAAGATTGGAGCTTATTTGCAAATTCTGAAACTAGAACAGCAAATCCGGGCGATAGAAAATATGTGAGTTTTCTCCGCTTTAAAGCATCTATGGTTTTTGACGTATGAAGTATGTGAAGTTATGATTTTTATTTATATAAAGTTATGATTTTTTATTTATATAAAGTTATGATTTTTAATTACATAAAGTTATGATTTTTAGTTATGTAAAAATATCATTTATGGTTAGTAAAAAATAGGATTTTTATCGTAGGAAGGAAATATTTTTGGCAAGATTAAAAATATAATTTTTAACTAGTGTATGGCATGGAAATGTTTTTAGAAAGATAAAAATATGATGTTTACCTATGTATTATCGTTATAAAAATATGATTTTTATGTACATGTAGCGACATTAAAAATATGATTTTTATATATGTAGAGTATTAAAAATATAATTTTTAGCAAAGTAAAAATATAAATTTTAGAACTGAAATAGAAACGTGATTTTTACTATGAACAGCGTGAAGAAGAATGCGTTGGAATTTCAGGCAAGTCAGGACTATTCTGAAATTCAGAAATAAAAATGGTGGAGTGGATCCCAAAGGTGAGAACTCCTCACTATAATTTTCTTATACAGTTATTTTATAACTGTATATATGAACTGTTCCCCGTCGTTCACAGACCATGGACGTCTTTTTTGATTGTTTGGTTTGGTTGATTAGATTATTTGGTTGAATTTGGTTGTTTGGGTGAAATGAATTGATTAGAATTGTTATGTGTGTATGGCGCGAGCCAATATCAGGAGAGGGGTAATGCTAGACATTATCCTATTTTGATATCGTGCCGTTATGCTGCCGAAATTTTCTAGAATATGTTAGAACAATAAAAATATCATTTTATTGTATAAATGAACTGAATAGAATATTCATATATTGAATAAAATAATTTATCGTTAAAAATATAATTTTTAACCTGTTTATGAATAAAATAAATATTCATTTACAAATCAGATGATTTGTTTATGTACACCCATTTGACTGATATTGATTGGACGATAAATTTTACATATCATCCAACTGCACAAATAAAATTCATTATTTGTTGATTGAAACCCCACACGGGTATTTGGATGATATATGACATACACTAGTCCGGATAATTAGATGTATGTCGATCGATGGATTGACAGGCAGTTGTAAGCCCGAGAATTCCCTCCCTGCGAACCTGGGGGGAATGGAAGAATGAAGAGGAAACAAAAAGGGTCGAACATAAAGTATAGCGAGTCCAGTTACTTTTAGTAAGTAAATAAGTAAAAGTAGCATGACAGACATATAAAGTGGATAAGAGAGACATAACTACATAAAGGCATACATGACAAGGTAAATAGGATAGGGGTGTATGCTTCTAATGATTACTCGGCACCATTACTAGTATAACCAGAATGAAATGATCCCTTCCACTATAAGCTGGTAGAATTAGCATACGTCCGAGTGTACCCTAACTACTACCATAATCGATCGGCTCCCTAATCTACGTAGATAATCTGTGCCAGCCCCACCATTGGATGTATCACGTCCTAAAGTGGCAACCCTTTGCTGATATGCACAGCCCCATATCTATAGGTGTCACGGTCGTCTTATCCCCCTCTGCCCGGATCATGCATGCACATGACCCGGTCGGTTTGCGCCGCCCACACCGTTCTCCACTATTGGATCTCTTACAATCTGTCCAGTAAGCGTGCCCCTTCTCTGACCTAGTTCGGAGTATATGTTTGATATCAACTCTGGGTAACTGGTTGAAACGGGTCCCACATAATATGATACAAGCTCTCCCCTTTGTCTTTTACCCCCCACCAGGTTTTCATTGGCTATGTGTACCCCTAGGTGTCTTTAATTACATAACCCTATTACTTTTATAAGTTATGCCTACCCTAGAAGGTGTCTTTAATTACATAATTTTTTTGTTTTCTCCGGTTATGTACACCACTAGGTGTCTTTAATTACATAACCTTATCGGGCTAAGTTTGTGGGCCTATATGTAAATATTACCCACCCCCTCAGATTTACTTAATCCACCCATTGTTCAACCAATTTTACTTAACCCAAATTTTAGTTCATAATCGTACAATCCCTATGGATTTAACTAGGTTAAGTGTTCCAATTCATTACCATGTCCATTTATGGTTATAATGGGCTAGACTTCCCACATTAGGCCTACAATTTATGGATGCTGGATATGCCGATCGGGTTCGAGCAGACTTCTTCCATAAGTTGGGCCTAACCTCGTGTCTTAGCTTGTCTCGTATTTGTGCACTTAGACCCCTCACATTAGGTTCAACACTAGTGGTCGCTGGATGTGCCGGTCGGGTCCGGGCAGACTTCTACCACTAATGCAACCTAACCTCGTGTCATAAGTGCAGTTACAGTTTCTAATTACTGTAATCCTAGGCATTTTAATTATTATCAAACTAATTAAGCCCGTGTCTTTATAATTGTTCATGCCCATTTACCCAATTATGTTCATAATGAATAATGTATCCAAATTCATATGCCAATTCTAATATTTTTCCCCCGTCTTCTAACTAACGTGTTCGCATAAATTTGGCATCATGCCTAGGCTAAATAGTAGCCTAGCCATACACAATAAAAGGGGAAGGTGATGGGAATATGATAAAAATGATTGTCTTAACATAACTGGCATAAACATATACTAACATGGTGACAAGGTGAACATATAAGCATAGATCCAATGAACTTGTGGAAGTTAACTAGTTTTATCATAGCAAAGATGTTAAGATAAGCATGAAAAGATCTAAATATTAATTTAAATGTCTAACAGGTTCAGATCTAATATGATAAGCACAAGGAGATATAAATAATAAGCTAGATCTGATTAATAATTTAGACGTCCACATAGTTCAGATCCAATATTTAACAGTAGATCTGACACAAACAAGGTTTAAGATCCACGTCATAGAATGTCACAGAAGTTACAGTAGATCCGACTAGATAGAGATTTAGATCCAAATTATAACCGATTCAGAATGTCATATGTTCACAATTTACAATGGATCTAGTATAATTTAGTCATAGGAACAAATTCAAACTATAGTCATATCAGGTTTACTTTTAAATATTTAAATCTAAAAGCAACTAAGAACTCACAGTGTTTGGATTAGAAAATAGAACTAGAAAAGAAGCTTGTTGAGATGTGGGTCTACACTTGAATCTTTAACTGATTAGCCTTATTTGATTGTTGTAGAAGATAAAGAATCCAATTTTGTTCAGATACCAGCAACGTTTGGCCTGCATGGAATTCCAGTGAAGAAAACAAGATAAATGGACCTTTATATGTAGCTGCCATCCTCCAGAAACCGAATGCCACCTCAGACCTAGGTGGTCGACCCATGGGTCGACACCCCCTTGAGGGGTCGACCCCGGGGTCGACATCCCTCCTATGGGGTCGATTCCCCTAGGCGGGATTTTTCCTGCTTCCCCCACTTTCTGTGATTTCAAATTTTGAACTGAAAATTTTGAATTCTTGGGTCCTATATATGTATATATAATTCTTCTGTGCGTATATAGACTTCAAACCTTCATTACTTCCTCATACAGTGTCCGTTTTACGCAAACCAAATGACTATCTTAAACAGAATTTCAAGACAGATGCAATGGCGCCGTCCATTCCCCTTAATTTTGAATATTAAATTAATTATTTAATTTTCCTTCTTTAATGTTGTTAAAATTTTGGGGTGTTACATTCTCCCCTACTTAAAGGATTTCGTCCTCAAAATCTTCAAGTTAAGAAGAATGTATATCCTACCATCCATCACCCATCTACTCATACATCAACCACAGGCATTCATTGTCCTTAAAGACTCCTAGTGCTTATATGAACATATGAAAAGGTGTGTGTATATGTCCCAATACTAATGCGAAGATTAGGCGGTCTACTGATTCAGTCGACCTCCTTAATGCAATGTATGTTAGTGCCATGAATCCAATATGTATGCAAATAATCATATTATAATATGTAAGTTCTATATGTGTGCACACTCATTCGTCCAAATGCAACATCCATTTGATAATATACCCATTTTCATCCATTAAAAGAAAAGAAAGTGCACACACATCCATATGCTGTATGAGGGTGATTGAGCCGATCTAGTGCCTAATGTGTGTGTGTATGTGCATTCATAGGCAACCATTAGCAACCACTTGCATCCATCAAACATAACATGTCTCAAAAACATGTTTACATCCATAGTTTTCCTATCTAAAGGTCGAAAATACTATTGATAGGACATACTAAAATGATAGAAGCAAGTATAGATAAAACTTTGGAGTTAAGAACATACTCTCGAAAAGGAAAGGGTACGAGGCACGAATCTTGTTTTCGGTCTCCCAAGTTGCATCCTCTGGGTTATCTCCCCATTGAACCTTTATCAACTTGATTTCTTTATCGTGGAGCTTCTTAATTTCTGATCCGAGAATACGGTAGGGACTCGTCTGACTGTCGCCTCCCATTCCACTTCTACCTTCTCTAATATACTTAGCTCAACAACTTCCTCGATGTCATGCAAGCACTTCTGCAGATGAGAAACGTGGAAGACATCATGAACGCCAGATAGATTTTTTGGGAGCTTTAATCTATAGGTCATTTGGATGATCCTTTTGGTTATGGGAAATGGTCCCACAAATCTGGGTGCAAACTTCCTTACAGATCCGAAGCGAACCACATTCCTCAGCGTTGATACTTTAATAAAAACTAAGTCTCCCACTTCAAATTCGATATCAGTTCTCCTCTTGTATTCATAGGATTTCTTCCTATCTTGAGTTGTCTTCGTCCACACCCGAATAAGGTCAATCTTCTCGGACGTTTCTCTAACCATATCAGGTCCAAGTAACAATCTTTCTGTAGATTCCCACCAGCAAGTTGGTTATCTACATGATTATCCGTACAATGCTTCGAAGGGTTCCATGCCGATGCTAGCTTGATAATTGTTGTTATAGAAAAATTCTACTAAAGGAAGGTGCTCTTCCCAAATCCCTCCGAAGTCTAGGATACATAGCCTTAAAAGATCATCTAGAATTCTGTTCACCCTCTTCGTCTGTCCATCGGTCTGAGGATGATAAGCAGTGCTCAAACACAACTGTGTTCCTAATGTTTCTTGCAAGCTCCTCCAAAATTCACTGGTAAAGATGGGGTCCCGATCGCTTACGAAACTGGAAGGTACTCCATGAAGACGAACTATCTCACGAACATAAATTGCTGCCAACCATGATGCCATCCTCTTACTTTTTACTAGAATGAAATGAGCGCTCATAGTCAATCTGTTTACTACTACCCAGATACTGGTGTTGCCTTTCTTTGACCTAGACAACCCATCTATGAAATCCATGGAGATGCTCTCCCATTTCCACTGTGGAACCTCCAAAGGATGAAGTAAATCATTGGTCTTCTTTTGCTCAGCTTTAACTTGCTGGCAAATTAAACATTGAGAAATAAATTCTGCTACATCTTTCTTCCTCCGGACCAAAAGAAAACCCTCTTCATGTCTCTGTACATATTATCACCGCCTGGATGAATAGTCATCTTAGAATGGTGGGCTTCTTCTAGGACTGCCTTTATCAAGCTTCCAGTTTGAGGAACACAAAGCCTTCCATCTCGTCGCAACTACCCCTTTTCATCTATGGAATATCTACTAAGGTGACTAGAAGTCTCCCCTTTTCTGAGATTATCCATGATGTCTAAAATCTATGGGTCTCCTTGCTGCAAACCTTTTATCTGATCCATAAGAGTTAGTCGTATCTCTAGCGATGCAAACAAATCAGGCAAAATCCCGATGGAGGGTCTAAAGTCAAAAGTTGGTATGAACTTCAAGCTCTTCCTCTCCACAAATAGAGGCCTTAAGGCCATCCTTTGCCTGCTCAGCGAGTTAGCCACCACGTTACCCTTGCCGAGGGTATAAGCAATTTCAAAATCATAAGAAGCTAGGAACTCCATCCATCTTTGTTGCCTTATGTTAAGATCCTTCTGCGAGAAAAGATACTTGAGAGATTTAAGATCGGTGTATAACTCGTACTTCTCTCCAAGTAAGTACTGATGCCACGTCTTTAGCACGAATACTATGGCAGTTAGCTCTAAATCATGGATAGGGTAGTTCTTTTCATGAACTCTTAACTGTAACACCCCACCTCCGTTAAGGTCACTCACAAAGGGAATGCCTTAACTTTGATGGAGGGTTTTAGTAGGCAAAACAGAAATTTACAAGACAGATAAAGTTTTTTTTTGAGCAAAAGATGTGTGTGATCTTCCAAAAGGAAGAGAGCACACATATATATACTAAAAAATAAAGTGATACAAATATCCAAATACAGACCCAAAACGGGAGTCTCACATAGTAATGTAAGGGATAATAGATAGATGAGTTCCGGCAAGGCCACCACCCATCATACTTCATTATCGAATTCCGGCAAGGCCACCACCCGATAAGAAGTATATCTATTCCCATACATATACAAACTATGTGCATAAACAAGAGGTGTAACAAATCACCAAAAAATACAAACACCTCTACTCCTAATACTCCAATATATACAAAGCAATTCAAAAATGATCAATCCAAACAGCATTCCCAAGAGCTCCATAGTTTCATCTACAACCTGTAATCTGAAAAATTGAAACAAAATTATCAGTAATTTACACATATATATGAGTATATGCCTATATATAGACATATATACATGTATAAAGAGGAGGGCATAAAAAAACAACCAAGCAAGAGGTAATTGTCAACCCAAGTAACCAGAAATCAGCAACCCAGACGAGGTCTATTACATCTAAAATAGCTATTAATACGAATGAATAGACTCAGGTTTAATCTATCCTTAAACAGAAAACGCCCAAATTGCAATTCACCAAATAGTTTATAGTGCGAACTTGACATCCAAAACAGACAGAAATTTACTACGTTGATGATTAAATTATCCTTAGGTACAGAGGTTGAATGAAAGATTCTCTGTTTCCTCTCAACCCAAATGAACCAACTTATGAATATTACTAAAGAATCCAATATGTATTTCTATCTGGAATTGTATCGTAATCTATGACAATTCCAATAATCGATACAACTACTAAAGGAATTAAAACAATCAAAAGTAAAAATCCTAATAATCATATTGAAAATAGAAAAGGTAAAATAACAAGAGAAAAATAAATGATCTACATCCTCCTCTCCAGTATTACAAAAACAACATTTTACATCAAAAATAACATTCTTTCTTTTTAACAGCTCAATCGTATTAAGCTTCTTATGGATGATCAACCACAGTAGGAACTTTGCTTTAGGTGTAGAATTAGATTTCCATAGCAATTTAAAGGGATATAATGAAATACCAGAAAAATTAATAAAACTATACATAGAATTAACAGTGTAAACTAAAATCTTATCTATACCCCAGCTAATAGAATCACCATTCTCGTCCAAGTGGTACAATGCTAACTTAGCTTTAAGTAAGGACAATTGTCGTAATAAATCTTCCTCTAAAATATTATCGAAGGAAAACTCCCACGAAGGATCTGAATCTGCTTTGTAAACATCCTTAATTAAAGCATTCTTAAATCTACTAATGTTAAAAAGCTTTCTAAATTCAATTTTTAGCGGCACTATAGATATCCAAGCATCGTGCCAAAAATAAGTAAGGTTTCCTGAATGAACTAACACTTTGCATCCTAAGTTAATAAAGTCAAAACAATTCAAAATAGACTTCCAAAAGTGAGATAGTCTATTTTCCCAACCACCACTATTTTCGATAAAAAACTCCCCTCTTGAATAATAAGATTTGGAAACGATAGACTTCCAAGAAGCCTTCACTTCTGGACATCTATATTTCCATAACCATTTAGCGAGCAAAGCAGAGTTAAAATTATGTTAATTTATGATCCCCAGACGCCCCTCTATCTTAGATTTACAACATATGTCCCAATTAACTAGACATTTATAACCTCTACAACTAGAATCGCCATTCCAAAGATAGTTCCGCCTAACCCTATCAATCTTCTCAATGACCCATTTAGGAAATCTATGAACTGCCATCCAATAAGAGGGTATAGCCGATAGAACCGAATTGACTAGAACTAATCTTCCTGCTCTAGATAGGAACCTATTGTTCCAACTAGATAGTCTATTACTAATCTTATCAATGATGACAATCCAATCTTCCTTCTTAAGCTTCGAAGGTCTTATCTTAAAACCTAAATAATCAAAAGGAAATTTCATAATCGAACAGTTCAAAGTGCTAGCTACCAAAGTCTCAACATTGTTAAAATCATTAAGGACCATCACGACACTTTTATCAAAATTTATTCTAAGACCAGATAACATCTCAAAGCAGTAAAGAATAAATTTTAGAGTAATAATATGCTCAGGTAGATAGGAAGAAAATAATAATGTATCATCTGCAAATTGAAGTATCGATAATTCTTTATTATATTCCTCATTTCCAACACTACCTAGGACACATAATCTCCCGGCTCTCTTAATAATTCTAAAGAAGACATCAACCGCTAGGTTAAACAGAAAAGGCGATAAGGGGTCACCTTGTCTAAGTCCCCTCTTGGATTGTATCTTCTTACCCATTACCCCATTCACAACAATGTTAGAACAACCAGACCTAAGCAACAACAAGATCCAGTTAGTCCATCTAATACTAAACCCCCTAGCGAGACATAATTCACATATAAATTCCCAATCAATTGAATCAAATGCCTTCTCAAAGTCTAACTTCAAAATGGCACATGATATATTATTCTTACAGCAGACATTAATGTATTCCTGCACCGCTGCCACTCCATCCACTATATTTCTGCCTTTAATAAAAGCGGTTTGGGAGCAATCGATAAGGTCGTTCATCTTACTACTAAGCCTATTCGCTAAGACGTTTGAAATGACCTTAACAGAAACATTTATAAGAGAGATAGTCCTAAAATCCTTTAGGGAATTGGCTCCCTCTCTCTTATGAATAAGGATGACGTTTGCAAAATTAAAACTACCTAAACGCAATTCACCACTATAAAATTCATTAAATAAATCAATAATATCAGACTTTAATACTTCCCAAAAGTGCTTATAAAAATTAACGGAAAAACCATCAGGCCCAGGAGCTTTGTCACTAGGCATATCACTAATTTCTTTCCAAATCTCCTGCTCAGTAAAAGGTTCATCTAAACTATCAAGATTAATCCTGGTATCATAAGGATATAAATCATTCCATCTAACATTTGTTCTTCTCTTAAACTTTGAACCAAAAATCTGTTTATAGTAACTAGTGAAAGCTTCATTTAAATCCTTTTGTGAAGTCAATTCCACATCATTAACAATAATATAATGAATCCTATTATCGTGTCTCCTTTTATTCGCCACACTGTGAAAATTTTTTGTGTTATTATCACCTTCCTTAATCCATTGTATCCGAGATCTTTGCCTCCACATAACCTCTTCTTTTTCTAAAATCAGTTTGAGATCTTGTCTAGGGTTACTATATTTGTCCTTCTCATTAGCATTTAGGATCCTCGACTCACTAATTTTATCTAAATCTAACAACCCTCACATAATCTTATTCTTCTTAATTCTTACACTAACAAAGACGAATTTATTCCATCGCTTAAGAAAAAATCTTAACTTACCTAACTTAGCAACAAAAGTCTTCGCACTATTGCCATTATATATTCTATTAAAGTAAAACAAGGATTTCCATTTTACAGAAACAAGATTAGAGAAACCAGAATCAAGCAACCACATCTTATCGAATTTGAAACTACTACTAATAGAGATATCCGAATCACACGTGACAGTGATCAGAATGTAAAAAAGGTAAGCCCTTAACTCTACAAATCGAATATCTATCCTCTACCTCAGAGCTAATAAAAAATCTATCTAGTAAAGCAAAAGAAGGACTATCACGAACATTCGACCAAGTGAACAATCTATTACCCAAAGAAATCTCTATTAAATTATTATCTAAGATGAAGTCATTGAATTCCTCCATATCAGAGAAATCACCTTCACTAGGTGATCTCTCACCTAGAAACCTAGTGACATTGAAATCCCCCCCCCCCACAATCCAAAGATTTGGGGAAAGAATCCTGAAATTTGAACATTCCTCCCATAATATTCTCCTCTCAATCTTTGTGTGAGGGACATATACATTAGTGATACCCAATGAAGAATTATCAGTAAGAGATGCCAAAATAATGTGTAAAGAATGTAAATTAGGAAACTCATTTACAAGTCTAAATTGGTTGTCTTTCCAACCAATCATGAGTCCCGCTGCCGTACCGATTGACGGTAAACATGCCCAATTACGAAAAAGGGAACCACTTAATCTAACATAAAAATTAAAATCAGGGCATTCAATTTTTGTCTCTTGAAGCAATACAATATCAATGTGATAATCACTAAAGAAAGTCCTAATTTTTGCACATTTTTTAGGATCATTTAGACCCCTGACATTCCAACTAACAATCCTCATCTACTCAAAGAGGAAACCCTCTCTAATTCCCTACTCCTAATGTAGTCAGTATCTAACTCAATATCAGAAAAAATAAAGGCTGTGTCATTGGCAAGCTGAAACAGCTGGCCAGTCGACAGACTACTCAGTGCATAAGGTGAATAATCACTACCATAAACAGAAGTCATACCTGAGCCCAGATCCGAAATACTATCACTAGTATTCGGTCTCGGGGACCTACCTGAAAAAGAAGAGGAAATAGATCTGATCCTCGGACTGCGACGAATCAATCCCGAACTTGGGACTACTCTCCTACGCCTCCTTCTCGTAGACGAACAAGAAGATAACTGTCCACTGTGAAAAACATCCCCACTAGACCCCATCAAGTCATCACTACTCGAGCATCCAAAATCACCTCCTGGAATAGTCGCTGAAAATAAATTCCTCTCATTCGAATCAAGTGTAATGATACTACAGCCCGGCCTCAAGTGTAAGGATATAAACTTCACATTCGAATCACTCAACACCACCGAACATAAATTCTTGACCCATGAAAAAATGACTACTGTCGCTGAACAGTCCAGACTAGAAATCGGTCTCGCACATACATTACCCACCGTTGCTGAACTACCAATGTCGAATGCACTGGAAACTAAACAAACATCGCCACTCAAACCCTCTACCACCATCCTACCAATGTCAAATGAACTGGAAACTAAACAATCATCACCACTCAAACCCTCTTCCACCATCATTCTGTTCAACGTTACCTTATTTTGACCTATCCAACCAATCCCTTCCAACCTGCCATTTCCACCACCAGAAGACTTTGACTGCTCTTCATTTAACAGAACCTCATGGAAGGTAAAGCTTGACCTTTTGACCTTACGGTATGAAGCTACCAAACTACCACTCTCAGTAGCTTCCAATGATGGCTCTTCTACCTCCTCAGTTCTTAAAACTGATTCAACAGCAATATCCACCAATGGACTGAAACTATTAGATAGATTCACATCCTCCGCCACAAACCAGTCATCTACCACCGTCTCGCCAGACTTACGATCCATCTCAATGCCACCAACAGTATGACCGCACCCATCCTCCTCCTCCAACCAATCATCACATCTACAGTCCCCTCATACAAACTCTCCTTTAACCCAGTACCTTCACTGATATTCATGCAAGACTGAACATATGGATCATATAGTATAGTTCCCTTAACTTTCTCTGTAACGCGATTAGACTCCCTCATCAATTCTCCCTCTTGACCCACTTCGCCCATGTCAATTTCATCCACGTCTATCATCACTTCACTACCCTTGTCAAGCTTGTCACCAGTAATATCCTCATCAATCCATGTATCATTCCTGAGTCCCATACATTTCATTACAGCCGGGTCAAACATCATAGGATCACAACACAAAGTCCAACGCAAATCAATATCGTTCAGCATTTCCCTTTCAAAACAGATCACCTCTTTCGTTACAATTTTTGCATTCGTACCCATAACCTCCCCTGACTTGAGATTATTCACCAACCCACCCTGTCTCGGAAATTCACAAACAGCAATAGAGTGTCACTCCATATCTCTGTTTTCGCTTATAATGGCAGAAATTAAAGCATCGAAGTGGTCTAGTATTCTGTCCAACAACCTAACTGCCATCATATTGTTGCTCGTATACTGATCAGAGAACAATCTCCGTAGCTTAACCAGATTTAAACTGAACGCAAAAGCATGTTCTTTTCTTTTCAGCGGCATTGGCAACGGAGGATAAACCTTCTCTTTTTCAACCTTCTTATTCCACAAGATTCCATCCACCATCCCTTCTAAGTTCCATCCCAACAACAACAATAGGTAGGCACCTTCATTTAAACAGCCCAAAGAGTCCAGAGCGAGTAAATCTAGAAGCTCAATTATAATCAGACAAATTCTCAAACAGTTAAAGTGCATCAGTTCCCACACCGATTTTCCAGTAAAACTCATTGAACAACTTGACTTTCTATGCCCAATTCCACCACAGTTAAAGCATCTCAGACCATTTCTACAATCACTTGCTATATGATTCGATTCCCCACAGCGAAAGCAAACTCTAGTACCCACGTTTTTTCTAATTGGAAATTGTTTAGTCTTAAACGAATTCCAATTTGGCATATTAAGCATAGGTTTCCTCACCATATCAGCAAATGAGTGATTAAAATTTGAAAAAGAATGTTGCGGAAGACTTACAGAGTTGAATGTATAATTTTGCGAAACCTCACACTGCCTAAAAGTCAAGTTAAGTCTCCCTCCATTCATGTTAGTCCTGTTTCTGATCAAATCCGGGGCCGAGTTATTGAAGATACCTGAAACGCCGTGTTAAATTCCTCTTGATTTGCCATCGAATATCAGCACATCTCCTGATTCTTGAATAATATTCCTGACAGTGCTTCCTTCATCTCTATACACGAACTCGGCTGAATCCCCTATCGAAATAGAAACTACAGGAAGACCAAGTGCCAGACTTTCCTTGCTTTCATCCTTGTCCTGATGCATTCCCAATTTCCCATCCCGATTGTAGTAATTGATTATACAAACATCAGGAGTCATGAATGGTAATTCATCAGGTTTTCGACCTTTATCAACTAATTCCCTGTGCGCAAAATCCATGGAATTGCATACCAGCGTTTTGAATTCTTCAGGAATTTTTGGGGGAATAGAGCCGTCATTATTTCTCCTATCTTCGTAAATTCTGTATTGTGGATTCCAGTTTTTACCCAAACACATCATGAATAGATTTAACAATGCTCCATTTTCGAAGCCCGGTCTATAGAATCCTCCATCCCCAATTCCAAGTTCTTGAATTCTTTTAACAATCTGAACTTGCTCATCAAGGCTAATAAAATTCTTTAATAAGATCATACCCGAACTCAGAAATTGTGCTTCTTGAATCTTTAGCCGATTTTTTCCCAAATCAACTGCCAAATCCGAAATAATCCTTCTTCGATGACCCAATAATCCACCATTGTTACAGTGCCTCGCGAGATGATCACACTCTCCACACCGAAAACAACGCTTCTGAAATCGGATGGAAACCAAGACTGATCGAGAGGTAAATCTCGCCTTTTTCCCCTTCACATACGGTTTACTCGACAGAGATTGATTTGGGCAAGATCCATTCAAAGAGAGAGAAGAAAGAGTTTGCCGAGATCCATTCAAGAAAGAAGAAGATAAGAATTCCGCCATTACCTTGAAACTCGATTAGAATTAGAGTTCTTTAGAGTTCGTATGTGACCCCAGTAAATTGAAATGTGCGTTCAAATTTAATATATAGATTTATATTTTGAATTTAACAGCTACGAGACAGATAAAGTAGTACTTGGAAAATTTATAACTTTATTTCAATAGAAACAGAAATAAGTTTGGTTACATCTTTCCAAATCACAATGTCAGAATTCAAGTACAAAATATCGGTCTTGTACAAAAGCCTTCATAATGCATAGTTTTTAAAGTCATAATCCCCAATATAAACTACCATGGAAAGATAGAGCCAAAGCCAAGCAATACTTCAAATACTTCAAGCAGAGAGAATCTGAATCAAGCTCCTATGTCTCCACCTTAAGAACCAGGAGGGGGGGGGGACGGAAAGAAAAATGACGAAACAAACTAGGCCAGACAAAAGTCTTGTGAGTCCAGTGACTTTCAGCATATAAACAGATAATAGTATCATGACATGTAAATAAAACTGGATGAGAGATAACCATAACAGGAATAGCAGGTTAACAGAATGGTATAGACTAAGCTAAGCTTCTTACTTAGTCTTTACTTCTCTGCACTAATACTAGTATAACAGGATTAGGTGTTACCCTAATGTCTAAGATGGAACAGAAACAGAATAATCTCTACAGAAACAGAATGCTAGTAATGGGCCTTTACCACCCAAACAGACAGAAGGTACAGAAGCAGTATACTAATAATGGGCCTTTACCTCTCATATTAATCATAAATTTAGCCTAACCTTACATGCCTCAATCATGGTCATAATTCAAAATACAACATATGCCCAAATTTTAGTTAAGCTTTGCATAGTACAGAATATTCTCAAAAATCCCCAAACAATATGAATTATGCTAAATTATAGCCTATGATGTCAAATATCCAAAAACCCATATTTAGGCGCATTCACATTAATAGTTGTCTCATTTTAATGTAGATTTTTATTCCTAAGTCACAAATCCTTCTTTCTTTTCAAGTCATAGATCGTGATATAAAATGTGCCCAAATCTAGATCTTAATTTTTTATCATGTATTATGTCCTCACAATCAGATCTTGTACTATAATAAGCACTATATTCCAAATGCTATCATATAATAATTCTTCTTCCTGATCACAGTCTATCATACATAGTATGCACTGATTCCAGATCTTAATTTAGAACCTATGTTCTTTTCTCAAATCAGTCAAAGATCAGTCAAGTCCAATCATGCATTACCCATTATTTGTCCCAAAATTTAGCGTTCGTGCGTTAATCTCTTATGAGATTTGGAGCAGGCTCGTGGTAGCCTGGCTATAAACAAAAAGGAAGAAAAGAGAGAACAGATACATAATAGTCACAGTCAAGATAAATCCACAGAAAAGTATGCATAACCTCAGATCCAGATTAACAAAAGTGTCAAGATAATTATTAAATTTCATATCTGAAAATAACTGTACTCACAAAACGGGAATGAATCTTGTATTCTGGAATCTGTGTTTTGACATTGAATAGCACTCCTTTGGCGTAGATATCGATTAGATTAGATTCTCGTTTAATTCTATTCAGATTGGAAGAAGATGCATTAATCCTAGTTTTGATTCCAGCAGAGTAGCGATGCCATTTTTATTTTTATTTAGAATAGAGGCAGAGTAATGAAATTGTGTGGAGAGAAAGCTAGGTTTGGGGTGATTAAATAGGTTAGAGCTCACGAATCCAGTCAGAAAGGCGTCCAGGTGCAGAAAAATGGATCTGTCTACAGATCTGCAAAAACGGGGGAGGGGGGAGGTCGACCCTAGTGTTGACCTATTTACCAAGGTCGACCCTAGTGTCGACCTGGGCCCTGGGCGGGAATTTTCCCGCCCAGCCCGGGTGTCTGTTTTTGAATTTTGAATTTTCGGGCTGGTTTTTACTGAAACTTCTGAAGGCCGTATCTTCTTCATACGGAGTCCGATTTACGCAAACTTGGACTCTATTCCAAGCAGAATTTTGAGATGAACGCAATGGCGCAACCCGTTTCTCTTAATTACTTTGTTACAATTTAAGTATTCTCTGATTTGTTACTCTTCTGTTTACAGAAAATTCGGGGTGTTACATTCTCCCCTCCTTAAAGGGTTTCGTCCCCGAAATTTCCAAGTTAGGAAGAATGTGTCCTACCATCCAATCACACATCTACTCAACCATCATCCACCAGCATCCATTGTCCTTAGAAAACTTCTAATGTTGTATGAGCATATGCAAAAGTGTGTGTATATGTTCCTTATCTAATGCAAAGATTAGGCGGTCCACTAGTTCAGTTGACCTCCTTAATGCGAATTATGTCAGTGCCATGAGTCCAACATGTATGCAATTTTCCTATTTGATACATATCATTTCTATATGAGTGCACAACCGTTCATTCATATGCAACATCCGTGTGTTGAGTCGACCATTTTTCATCCACAAAATTTGAAAAATGCACATACATCCATATGTATATGAGAGTGTTTTTGAGCCGATCTAGTGCCTAGTGTGTGTATATGCATCCCCGAGCAACCACCAGCAACCACTTGCATCCACTTGCAACCATCAAACATAACATGTCTCAAACACATGTTTACACCCATTAGTTTCTACCTAAAGGTCGAAGATTCGATCGATAGGATAAAGTCGAGTGATAGAAGTAAGTATAATTAAAACAAAAGCTTTGTTCCTATTAGACATCGATTTAAGAGAATAACCCCCTAAGTATCAACCCCGAAGACCGAAATAAACATCAGATTGATACTCACAGAATCACTCTCAATAAACAAATGTCCAACTGGAAATCTACTTCACGCTTTGAGTAAAAACCCCTATCCTTTTCAGAAATATTCAGATACTTACAGGCTACTGGTACAGATCAGATTACCAAATGATTCTTGGGAAACTAAACATGCTAAAAACCCAGAATGTATGCGTCATAGTCAACTTAACGCCCAACACAGATACCCTCAAACCCCAACTTATCAGAAACAGATGAGTCATAACCCTTATGGGTTTGAGACTACAACGGGATCAGAAACAAGACTAGTATTAAAGTGCAGAGTTTCAATTACAGAATCAAAATGCCAGAATCAGAAAGAGTTTTAACTCCACAATCAGATAAGGAAATTTAACCTTCTACATAAAGTTTTTCTACTTCTATCCTATCTACAAGCCTCGAGGGTATTCGCCTGTCCTTCAGAAGTTGGTCCTGCACCCTGCCCTTGTCCTCGTTTCTTTGGGCAGTCCCTAGTGAAGTGCCCCATTTCTCTATAGTTGAAGCAGGCGCCTTTCCTTTTTCTGCAATCCTTGTTCAGATGGGTCGAGCTTCCACAAGTAAAGCACTTATTCTCCTTCTCGTCTTCAGACTTCTCATCCTTCTTTTGTGTTTCCTTTTTCGGCCCCTCTTTCTTGTTTTGTGGTCCTTCAAGCTTTTCTTCTTTCTTCTCACTTTTGGTTTCCTCTTCATGCATCAATGCCATGTCAACTAATTTCTCGAAGGTAGCCCCCATAGGAATGTGGGACTTTGCCAATCCGTGCAGTGGCTCGTTCAAACCTTTAGCAAACCTTAGTGCCTTCTTATGTGGTGTATTTACCAAGTCTAAGCCGAATCTTGCCAACTGATTAAACTTATTGACGTATTCTCTCACTGATAAATTCCCATGCTTCAGCGCCAAGAACCTCTCTGCGTATAGACTCTCTTCCGCTCGTGAGAGAAATTTCATCTCGAACCTATGCCTGAAATCCATCCATCTCTCTACCGGACGCTCTTCATTTGTGACCTCCCACCAAAAAGAAGCTTTGTCCTTAAGCAACCATACCGCCAATTGTATCTTCTGCCTATCATCTACCTTGAAGATAACGAATAATTCCTCAGTTTCTTTGAGCCAGTTCCTTGGCTTCACGAAGGATTCAGTTCCATTAAAGTTCTTTCCACCCATGGCTCTAAAGTCTCTAAATATCTTCGGGAAGTATTCACACGCGGAGGTGGAGGAACCACTGCAGCTGGGGGAGGAGGGATGTTTGTCGGGCCCGCATCATTAGCTTTAGCTTCTAGGTACCTCCTGAAGCAGCCAGGTATCGGTACGCCCTCCGGAAGGTTAAGAACCCCAGACATGCTTAAACGAAAGAAAAGGAAAGATTTAAAACAAAGGATAGAAAGATAGCTTATGGCTTTGGGGATTATGTTTTTCAAAATAAACTCTAGTTTTGAAAATACTTCCTTTTTAAACCTTTTTGAAAATAGTTTTCAAATTTTTTTTATCCAATCCGGTAACCTTCAGCTCTGATACCAAGTGTAACACCCCACCTCCGTTAAGGTCACTCACAAAGGGAATGCCTTAACTTTGATGGAGCATTTTAGTAGACAGAACAGAAACTTTATTTCAATAGAAACATAAATAAGTTTGGTTACATCTTTCCAAATCACAATATCAGAATTCAATTACAAAATATCGGTCTTGCACAAAAGCCTTCAGAATGCATAGTTTTTAAAGTCATAATCCCCAATATAAACTGCCATGGAAAGATAGAGCCAAAGCCAAGCAATACTTAAAATACTTCAAGTAGAGAGAATCTGAATCAAGCTCCTATGTCTCCACCCTAAGAACCTTGGGGGGGGAACGGAAAGAAAAGAGGCGAAACAAACTAGGTCAGACATAATTCTGGTGAGTCCAGTGACTTTCAGCATATAAACAGATAATAGTATCATGACATGTAAATAAAACTGGATGAGAGATAACCGTAACAGGAATAGCAATTTAATAGAATGATATAGACTAAGATAAGCTTCTTACTTAGTCTTCACTTTTCTGCACTAATACTAGTATAACAGGATTAGGTGTTACCCTAATGTCTAGGCTAAAACAGAAACGGAATTAGAATAATCTCTACAAAAACAGAATGCTAGTAATGGGCCTTTACCACCCGAACAGACAGAAGGTACAGAAGCAGAATACTAATAATGGGCCTTTACTACCAACTAATGGGCCTTTACCACCCCAACAGACAGAAGGTACGGAAATAGAATCTGAAATGGAATCAGAGATGGAAACAGAATGTCAATTAGGTGTACACTAGTAATGGGCCTTTACCACCCCAACAGACGGTACCACGCAGAAACAGACATGTGTTGCCACCCAACGGAAACAGACGGTACCAACAGAAACAGACAGAACTTAGTGTACCCTAAGTCCTACCCCCAAGAGATCGGCTCCCTAATACATAAATACCCTGTGTCGGCCCCACAGTAGGGTGTATCACTCCCTAAAGTGGCAACCTATTGGCATAGACTTATTTACAGATGTCATGGTGTTTTACATCCTCAGAGCAAACCGAATCCATGCACGCACATGACCCGGTTGGAACGCGCCATCAACACCCCTCGCCATTATCAGAATGAACCGCTTATAATTAGTTCAGTAAGCGTGCCCGGACCCCTATATAGTGTGGGGTCAAAGTTTTGATACCAGAAAGGGTTACTGACTAATATGGGTCCCAAACAACAGATGACACAAGCATTTCCCCTCCTAACCTTGTGTCCCCAGACTAACAAATTTCAGATTAACTTGTTTTCAAGTTTCAGACATACAGTGTTCAGATTTATTAGTTCACAGATCAGACAATCAAGTTAACAAGTTTTCAGACTAACGGATCAGATGTATGAGATTAACAAACTTACAGATTGTCTAACTTTGTTTTGGGCCTACAGATTCATGAAACAAGTTTATTAGGTTCATTAGTCCAGTTGGTTTAACCCTATCTACCCAACACGTTTTCGGACACCACATTTCTCTTAAATTTGCATTAATTAAAATTTAATGCATAGACCTCTCGCATTAGGTCGGTAGCTTGTGGCCACTGGATGTGTCGGGCGGTTCTTGGCAAACTTCTGCCACAAGCCAGGCCTAACCTCGTGTCTAAACATATTTCAGTTATGCCTACACCTCTCACATTAGACTGATAGTTTGCGGTTGCTGGTTAAGCCGGTTGGTTCTGGGCAGGCTTCTACCGCGAACAGAGTCTAACCTCGTGTCATAGCCAATTTATTCCAGTACATATTATACAGATATCGGACTGATTATGTCTATTTAACAGATTAAACTTCTTTACAGGTTACAACAGATTAATCAGATTTCCATGTTTTTACTCAATCTTAGATCGAGCCTACGGATTTTTGTACCCAAATTACAACTATTTAGCTTCCAACAGATTAGGCAACTCAACAGATAACAGATCAAACAGATTAGGCGATTCAACAAATTTAGCAGATAACTGATTTAGCAGATTAGGCAATTCAACAGATTTAGCAGATAACAGATTTAGCAGATTAGGCAATTCAACAGGTTTAGCAGATAACAGATTTAGCAGATTAGGAGAACAGATTAAACATTTGTAAAATTCTATTTACATATCCTGCCTAATCATAAATTTAGCCTAACCTTACATGCCTCAATCGTGGTCATAATTCATAATACAACATATGCCCAAATTTTAGTTAAGTTTTGCATAGTATAGAATATTCCCAAAAATCCCCAAATAATATGAATTATGCTAAATTATAGCCTATGATGTCAAATATCCAGAAAAACCATATTTAGGTGCATTCACATTAATAATTGTCTCATTTTAATGTAGATTTTTACTCCTAAGTCACAAATCCTTCTTTCTTTTCAAGTCATAGATCGTGATATAAAATGTGCCCAAATCTAGATCTTAAATTTTTATTATGTATTATGTCCTAACAATTAGATCTTGTACTATAATATGCACTATATTCCAAATGCTATCATATAATAATTCTTCTTCCTAATCACAGTCTATCATACATAGTATACACTGATTCCAGTTCTTAATTTACAACCTATGTTCTTTTCTCAAATCATTCAAAGATCAGTCATGTCCAATTATGCATTACCCATTATTTGTCCCAAAATTTAGCGTTCATGCGTTAATCTCTTATGAGATTTGGCGCAGGCTCGTGGTAGCCAGGCTATAAACGAAAAGGAAGAAAAGAGAGAACAGATACAGAATAGTCACACTCAAGATAAATCCACAGAAAACTATGCATAACCTCAGATCCAGATTAACAAAAGTGTCAAGATAATTATTATATTTCATATCTAAAAATAACTGTACTCACAAAAAGGGAACGATTCCTGTATTCTAGAATCTATGTTCTGACATTGAATAGCGCTCCTTTGGCGTAGACTATCGGTTAGATTTAATTCTCTTTTAATTCTATTCAGATTGGAAGAAGATGCATTAATCCTAGTTTTGATTCCAGCAGAGTAGCGACGCCATTTTTATTTTTAATTAGAATAGAGGCAGAGAATAAGCAAAATGAAATTGTGTGGAGAGAAAGCTAGATTTGGGGGTGTTTAAATAGGTTAGAGCTCACGAATCTGGTCAGAAAGGCGTCCAGGTGCAGAAAAATGGATCTGTCTACAGATCTGGAAAGGGGGGAGGTCGACCCTAAGGTCGACCCTAGTGTCGACCTGTTTACCTAGGTCGACCTGGGCCCTGGGACGGAATTTTCCCGCCCAGCCCGGGTGTCTGTTTTTGAATTTCGAATCTGAATTTTGAATTTTCGGGCTGGTTTTTACTGAAACTTCTGAAGGCCATATCTTCTTCATACGGAGTCCGATTTATGCAAACTTGGACTCTATTCTAAGCAGAATTTCGAGATGAAAGCAATGGCGCAACCCGTTTCCCTTCATTATTTAGTTACAATTTAATTATTCTCTGATTTTTTACTCTTCTGTTTACAGAAAATTCGGGGTGTTACATTAACTGTCTACCCCCATAACACACTACCTTTCCTTCTTGCATCCAAACCACACCAAGATCTGTAATGCATGCATCAGTGTAAACCGTAAACACTTTGTTCCCATCAGGAAAAGTCAAGACTGTGGCTTTTATCAGAGCCTTCTTCAAATGTTGGAAAGCAACATCACAATCTATATCCGATGAAAATGCCAAGTTCTTCTTTATCATCCTGGTGAGAGAGGCTGATATCTGTGTGAAGTCCTTAATGAACTTTCTATAATAACCTGCCAATCCAAGAAAGGTCCTCAGCTCTATTGCATTTTTAGGAATCTACCAATCTTGCACCGCAACTACCTTCACAAGATCCACGACTATCCCTTCTTTGGAGACTACATGCCCTAAGAATCTCACCTCTTTTCTCCAAAAACGGCAGTTGGAGAAATTTTCCTTAAGCTGATGCTCATGGAGAGTTTTCAAAACTTCTCTCAAATGTTGGGCATGCTCTTGTTCGCTTTTGGAGAAGATCAAAATATCATCAACAAAGACTATGACAAATTTATTTAGAAACTCCTGAAATGCCCTATCATCAAATCGACAAAATAATCGGGTGTATTTGTCAGCCCAAAAGGCATAACTAGCCATTCAAAGAAACCATCCGGAGTCCTAAAATAAGTCTTGTCTATACTGTCCTCAGCCACCCTCAACTAATGAAATCCCATGGCCAAGTCTAACTGAGAGAATACCGAGGCACCAACAAGTTGGTCAAATAAGTCGTCTATCCTCGGAAGTGGGAGCCTATTTTTCTTTGTGAGTTTGTTCAACTCTCTATAGTCCACACACAAACGAAGCGAACCATCCGCCATAGTTGCGAATACAACTGGAGCACCCCATTCAGATATGCTTCGTCTGATAAATCCTTTCTGAAGTAGCACCCCTACTTTCTTACTCAACTCCTTCCTTTCCCTCGGAGCCATATGGCGCACTGGTAATGCAACTGGCTTTGCATTGTCCACCAAATGTATACGAAAGTCGATCTCGTGCCTCGGAGGTAAGCCTCTGACCTCCTCAAAAAAATCAAAATAATCTCGGACTACTGGAACAGATTGCAAATCATCTATGGATGCATCAAGAGACTCCAGGAAGCTAAGCATAACAGACCCTTTGGGGTCGCAAGAAACCTCAAGGATCCTCCCACAGCAAGTTAGAAGTCTAATGACCCTCCTTTCACAATCCAGAATGGCACCATACGTGGTTAGTTAATCCATCCCCAGAATCAACCCATAGCCCATGAACATGAGCGCATATGCTTCACATTCAAATTTGATGCCTAACACATATATTCTCAAACCCCGACAAATCATAGATAAATGAGCCGAACCACCAATGGGGGTTGAGACAAGTACGGGATCCACTACCATACTAGTATTTAAGTGCAGAGATTCAACCACAGAACATGATATAAATGAATGTGAAACGCCAGAATCAAAAAGTGTTCTAATAGGATGATTTGAAAGAAAAATTAAACTTTCTACAGAAATTTTTCTACCTCTATCAGGAGCACTGATCGTGAGAGCATGCACCATTCCTCCAGAAGTTCCTGCCCTTTGACCTTGCCCTTGTTTCTTCGGGCACTCCTTAGCAAAGTGTCCTACCTCTCCATAATTGAAGCAAGAATTCTGCCTTCTTTTACAGTCTTTCGCCAAGTGACACTCACGCCCACAATTGTGACACTTCCTCTTATCCTTATTCGCGGCATTCTTTCTACCTTTCTTTTATTGTTGTTGTTGTTATCCTTTCTTGGGCCATATCTTCTTGTTTTGCATTGTTTCCCCAGCTTTAACCTCCTTCTTTTCCCCTTTCTTTTCCTCATACATCAAGTCCATATCAACAAGTCTTTCAAAGGTGGCTCCAATTGGAATATGGGACATGGCTAACCCATGAAGGGGTTCGTTTAGCCCTTTAACAAACTGAAAGCCTTCTTATGTGGAGTGTCTACTAACTCTAGTCCGAATCTGGCCAGTTGATTGAATTTGTTCACGTATTCTTTAACAGTCAAGTTACCTTGTCTGAGTGCTAAGAACCTCTCCATCTGCATGCTCTTCTCAGCTTGGGAAAGGAATTTCAACTCAAACCTCTGTTTAAATTCATCCTAAGTTTCCATCGGATGACCTGCTTGGGTTACCTCCTACCAAAATAAAGCTTCATCCTTTAGTAGCCAAGCAGCTAACTGAATCTTCCTTCCATCCTCTACTTCAAAGATTACAAACAAATCCTCGGTCTCCTTGAGACAATTCCTTGCCTCTGCGAATGTCTCGATTCCATAGAATGGCTTCCCTCCCATAGCACGGAAATCTTTGCAGATATTAGACAAGTTGTTTGCACGCGGAGGGGGAGGAGGAGCAGCGGGTGCAGCTGAGGGAGGAACGTCTCCTTGGCCTTCGGTTGGTGTCGTGGCCTCTAGATACCTACGGAACCATCCTGGTAACGTAACGCCCTCTAGAATGTTGGGTTCCCCAGACATGCTGAAAAAGAAAAGGAAAGAGATTCAGGCAGGGATCGTAAGATATTACTTATGGCTTTTTGGGGAATGTTTTTCAAAACAAACTTTTCTTTTTTTGAAAATGTTTTTTTCAATCATTTTGAAAATAGTTTTCAAAAACTTTTATCTAATCTGGTAACTTGCCTTTGATACTAAGTGTGACCCCCCACGTCCATTAATGTCACTCACTAAGGGAATGCATTAATTTCTGTGAAGCGTTATAAGTAAACAGGCGTAGAATATTACAAGAAAGATATAAATAAGATAACAGCGGATTTTCAAATTTTTTTATTTCAACATAAATCATCACATCGTGGCTCAAAATACCATAAGTCACAAAAAAAAACCATTATAATAAAATAAATGATGTCTTATACCATCAGAGTACATAAATATGTAAAAAAGCATTATTCCCAAAAATGGATAAGCCATAGTAAAGAGAAGAATTTGAGCTATACTTCAAAAGCAGCTCCAACAAGATGATAACTGAGTCATGGCTAAGCCTGAGAATTCCCTCCCTGCGAACCTGGGGGGGGGGGGGAACGGAAGAAAGAAGAGGAAACAAAAAGGGTCAGATATAAAGTCTGCCGAGTCCGGTTAATTTTAGTAAGTAAATAAGTAAAAGTAGCATGACAGGCATATAAAGTGAATAAGAGAGAGATAACTACATAAAGGCAGATATGACAAGGTAAACAGGATAGGGATGTACGCTTTTAATGATTACTCTGCACCATTACTAACTAGAATGAAATGATCCCTTCCACTATAAGCTGGTAGACTTAGGCATACGTCCGAGTGTACCCTAACTACTACCCTAATCGATCGGCTCCATAATCCGCGTAGATACTCTGTGCCGGCCCCATCGTAGGATGTATCACGTCCTAAAGTGGCAACCCTTCGCTGATATGCACAACCCCATATCTACAGGTGGCATGGTCGTCTTATCCCCCTCTGCCCGGCTCATGCACGCACATGGCCCGGTCGGTTTGCGCCGCCTACACCGTTCTCCACGTTTGGATCTCTTACAATCAGTCCAGTAAGCGTGCCCCTACTCCGACCAAGTTCGGAGTATACATTTGATACCAATTCCGAGTTACTGGCTGAAACAGGTCCCACACAATATGATACAAGCTCTCCCCTTTTTCTTGTATCCCCAACTAGGTTTTCATTGGCTATGTATACCCCTAGGTGTCTTTAATTACATAACCCTATTATTTTTATAAGTATGGTTACCCAAAAAGGTGTCTTTGATTACATAATTTTATTTTTTTCTTCGGTTATGTATACCACTAGGTGTCTTTAATTACATAACCCTATCGGGCTAAGTTCGTGGGCCTATATATAAATATTACCCGCCCCCTCAGATTTACTTAACCTACTCATTGTTCAACCAATTTTACTTAACCCTAAATTTAGTTCATACTCGTACAATCTCTATGGATTTAACTAGGTTAGGCATTCCAATTCGTTACCATGTCCATTTATGGTTATAATGGGCTAGACCTCCCACATTAGGCCTACAATTTGTGGATGCTGGATATGCCAGTCGGGTCCGGGCAGACTTCTTCCACAAGTTGGGCCTAACCTCGTGTCTTAGCCCGTCTCGTATTTGTGCTCTTAGACCCCTCACATTAGGTTCAACACTGGTGGTCGCTGGATGTGCCGGTCGGGTCTGGGCGGACTTCTACCACTAATGCAACCTAACCTCATGTCATAAGTGCAGTTACAGTTTCTAATTACTGTAATCCTAGGCATTTTGATTATTAACAAACTAATTAAGCCCATGCCTTTATAGTTGTTCATGCCCATTTACCCAATTATGTTCATAATGAATAATGTATCCAAATTCATATGTCAATTCTAATATTTTCCCCCATCTCCTAACTATCGTGTTTGCATAAATTTGGCATCATACCTAGGCTAAAAAGTAGCCTAGCCATAAACAACAAAAGGGGACGGTGATGGGAATATGACAAAAATGATTTTCCTAACATAAGTGGCATAAACATA
Organism: Allium sativum; assembly: GCA_030737875.1. Lineage (NCBI taxonomy): Eukaryota > Viridiplantae > Streptophyta > Magnoliopsida > Asparagales > Amaryllidaceae > Allium > Allium sativum. The sequence goes on along the minus strand of CM060915.1, from coordinate 857,750,875 downwards.
TGCTAACATGGTGAAAAGGTGAACATATAAGCATAGATCCAATGAATTTGTGGCAGTTAACTAATTTTATCATAGTAAAGATGTTAAGATAAGCATGACAAGATCTAAATATTAATTTAGATGTCTAGCAGGTTCAGATCTAATATGATAAGCACAAGGAGATCTAAATAATTAGCTAGATCTGATTAATAATTTAGACGTCCACATAATCCAGATCCAATAGTTAACAGTAGATCTGACACAAATAAGGTTTAAGATCCACATCATAGAATGTCACAGAAGTTACAATAGATCTGACTAGATAGAGATTTAGATCCAAGTTATAACCAATTCAGAATGTTATATGTTCACAATTTACAACAGATCTTGTATAATTTAGTCACAGGAACAAATCCAAACTATAGTCATATCAGGTTTACTTTTAAATATTTAAATCTAAAAGCAACTAAGAACTCACAGTGTTTGGATTAGAAAATAGGACTAGAAAAGAAGCTTGTTGAGATGTGGATCTACACTTGAATCTTTAAATGATTAGCCTTATTTGATTATTGTAGAAGAAAAAGAATCCTATTCAGTTCAGACATCGGCAACGTTTGGCCTCCATGGAATTCCAGTAAAGAAAACAAGAGAAATGGACCTCTATATATAGCTGCCATCCTCCATAACCGACTGCCACCTCAGCCTTAGGGGGCCGACCCCCCTTAAGGGGTTGATCCATCGGTCGGCACCCATCTTGATGGGTTGGCACCCCCCTTGAGGAGTCAACACCCCTCCAACAAGGTCACTCCCTAGGCGGGATTTTTCCCGCTTCCCCCCACTTTCTGTGATTTCGAATTTTGAACTGAAAATTTTGAATTCTTGGGTCCTATGTATGTATATATAATTCTTCTTCGCGTATACAGACTTCAAACCTTCTTAACTTCCTTATATGATGTCCATTTTATTCAAACCAAATGTCTATCTTAACTAGAATTTCGAGAGGGATGCAATGGCGAAGTCCATTTCTCTTAATTTTGAATATTCAATTAATTATTATTTAATTTTCTTAATGTTGTTAAAATTTTGAGGTGTTACAGACAGCTAGTAGTTTGGTTTTTCGCAGATATTTCTTTTCATAGGATCCTGGATTACAGCTGGAGCTATATTCAGAATGCTTTGTATCCGTGTACTTCTTTTAGTTGTGGTAGTTGATGTTTTCAACTACACATTATATTTATGTATGTATATTTCTGCTATTTAAATCTCTGATATTTTCCACTGTACATTATTTATTTGAACTCTGATATCTTATAATTTAATGTAAATTGTTGTAATAGCAATGAAATATTCTGTTGTTCAATGTTCTGATGCATCGTGTTCTCATACGATCCGCAATTTTCTGTCTCTTCGGAGATTGGAGAATTCTGGATCGTAACGGGTATCTTAATAATGAGGTTACCTTCACTATCTCTTACGGAAAAGGTTATTATCTCTAAGAGTTGTCCTAGACTCAATTTGTTGCTCTTCATGTTTGACACATAGTAAACGTCAGAAACAAATTACTGCACTCCATTCTTCAAACAGATAAGAACCTTTCCGTTTTCTTTACTGCTACCTTTAATTCGTCTCCAAATTCCATATTGCCTTTGGTCGATTCACCAAACTCTACGAGCATATTTTTTCTTCCACATATGGTTGCTTGCACCGATATCTAGGTACCATTGATTATAATCCCATTTTTCAAATTCTTTGTAGGCCGATTGTAATGTACTATCTTTTGTAATTCTTCCTTAAACATAGTTTGTCTTTCCTTTAACTTTATTATTTCTTGTATCTCTATATTCAGAAGCATAATGTTTAAATTTCTGACAAAACATTTAATGCATGACTTGTCATACCTTGAATTTGAGTTGCCTCCCCCATGACCTCTAGTTAAGCTTCCTCTTTTTTGATTATTGTTTCTATTGCTTTTTTTTCATTATTGGACCTCCAACCTAGTCCGTGTCCATATTCACAACCTCTTCCTCGTTCTTGACCAAGACTCCATCTTTGTTTGCATCGATTATTTTCTTCCTTTTTTTCAATCAATATATGTCCTAAAAACATGCTCTATGGTCTCTTTCTTCTTCATTTTGTTTTCTTCATAAGCTTGCAATGAGCCTAAAAGTTCCTCTATTTATGTGGTCTTCAAGTTTTTTCTTCAATGATGAAGACAATATGTTCAAACTTTGGATCTAATGATCTAAGAATCTTCTCCATAATTCTTACATCATATAACTTCTCACAATTTCTTTTTAAATTATAAGTAACAACTAAAAATCTTGAGAAGTAATCAGAAACAAGTTCACCTTCTTTCATATGCAAAGTTTCAAATTCTCCTCTTAAAATTTAAAGACGTACCTTTTTAACTTGACCAACTCCCTTGTAAGATGTTTGAAGCTTCTACCATGCTTATTTTGCTAACTTTAACCCTAAAATCGTCTCGAAAGTATCATCATCCAATGTTTGATGGATGAGACAGAGAGCTTTCTTGTCTCTCATCCTTAAGTTTCTCAATCTATCCCTTTGAATTTGAGATAAACTATCTTCGTCTTCCTATTATGTGTAGCCTTTCTCAACCATCTCCCATACATTGTGTGCTCCAAGGAGGGACATCATCCCTAAACTCCAATTATCATAATTAATCTTGGTAAGCATTGGAACTTGTAAGGAAACACCTTTATTTGCCATCTTTTAGGATCTTCAACCTCTTATTTTTGGTTGTTGAAAGGATCTTATAGCTCCGGTACCAGTTTTTTGAATATTTTTAGGAGAAAGAGGGAGAAAGTATAGAAAGAAACTATAAATTATTGAAAAGCTCTCTTTACACTACTAGAACAACAGTTGTTTCCAATGGCTACCAACCATTGGTGAACCGCTGGTGGCCCTTAGAAATCACGTCGGTACACTTCAATGGCTATCAACGCTTTTGAATGCCATCAAAAGACTTTTTTCAATGGCCACTAACGTTTAAGGTGGACATGTGAAGAAATAATTGACAAAACAACCATTGGAAACCGTTATAAATTTTTGGAAATTACCATGGGAAACTATTGAAAATGAATGACCTTTAGGCCCCTGTTGGAAGTCGTCGGAAATCTGGGTATTTTTCTGTAACAACCCGGAAATTCCAAGCCAATTTAAAATTTTTATTTTGGCAATTTTAATGAATTTTGAATATTTAAAATGGATTATTTTAAATAATAACGACGAGAAATTTATTTTGAATAGAATTAGAATGTATATATTTATTTGAATCATCGTTAGAATATAAATATTTTATTCTAAATATAAAAGGAATTGAAAATGGCGCGGTAGTTCGAAAATTCGATTTAAAATTTTAAATGAATATACATGATTCAAAATAAACCGGATTTTAGTGAAACCAAAAATATTAGAATCTATTTGAAAATATCTTTCCAACGAATCCGAAAAATTGAAATTTCATAGTGGGGATAAAAAGTTATGCTCAAGTGAAAATTCAGAATTGTCGCTATGGAATTCTGGCCTTTAAAAATGAAAATTTTGCAGACGACCACTATTTTCGACGAAACCACTTTTGTTGGATCCGGGATGTCAAATTATTGCTAGATTCAAAAATTAATAATTTTTTGAATCAATATGTGAGCATGGCGAAGTAAAACGTGTTTTAACAGTTTTAGTCAATTTCGATCGACCAGAAAATGGTCATTTTTCAAACGGTCTCAGAATTTGACAATATTAGATTTGTTAGGACCATATCGCCAATACGAGACTAGAAATAATTTTTCTAGAATTTTTAGAGTCCATATGTGGTCCCGATAAATTAAAATGTATGTTCAAATTCAATATATATTGATCTATATTTTAATTCAAGGTAAAACTGATCGAAATGGTCGAATTGGCTTACATAACATATCCCATTGTGTTCAGAATAGGGTAATTAGCTAGGGGCGATAGTCATTGGGTTCAATTTGGGGTTCGATAGAAAAGTCAACTTTTTGAATTTAAAATTAGAATTAAATTTAAAATATATTATCTCTCCCCTCCTCTAAACCTAGTTCAGAAGAAAAAAACGAGCCCCTTTAAATCAAAACCCGCCGTTACCCCTCAGTCACTCCCTCCCCACTCAAATCCGATGCGCCGCCCACCTCCATGTCCACCGCCATCGCGCCTCGCCAGAGCCCCCTCCGACGCCCTCTCCTCCCCCCATTCTAATCGCGAGAATCTAATTCTACCCCCCAAATCCACAAAGCAGACGCGCCTCCCTTGATTGGCTTCCGCCGCCGCTATTTCATCGGACCCCCACTGCGTGCAGTAGCTCCACCGCCTCCCACCGCCACCTCAGCCCCCTCCGATGTCCACCTGCTCTCGATTCCCTAGGAAAAAAAGTGAGTCTTTCGATTAAGGCTCCTTACTTTTAAATATATGATTTCTTGCTTATGAAAACATATGATTTTAGTAAGTTAAAAGTTAGATTTTTAATTTAGGAAAAGATAGAATTATTATTTTTTTAAATGGCGAAGCTTTGATTTTTAATTATAATGAAGATTTCAGTTTTAACAATAAAAAGATTCGATTTTTGATTAGGTAAAGATTCGATTTTTATTTTTAGTAATAAAAAGAGAGGATTTTTATGTGATAAAATATATGATTTTTAAAACTAAAAATATACAATTTTTATTCGTTTAAAGGCGAGATCTTTTATTTGTTTAAAGCTTTGATTTTTATTTGTTTAGAAGAATAGATTTTGTAAATCGAAAAAGATTTGATTTTTATTAGAAAAGATTATATTTTTATATAGAGTAAAGATTATATTTTTTATATATAATAGAAAAGATTATATTTTTTATTAGAGAAAAGGTTTGATTTTTATATATTCATGTAGCGAAGAAAATTTGATTTTTATATATATGAAGTGAAGATAAAAATTCGATCTTTTTATATATATATAGTGAATACGGACGACGAAAGTGACAAAAGGCGAGGCACGATGAAGATTTCCTACATATGAATAGTCGCGGTGTATTGGTTTAGCTAGTCGATGAGAACTTCTCACTTTAATTCTTGTTTACTAGTTAAAAATATATACTAGGATGCAGACGGTGCTTAGCAGCACCCGACACCCGTGTTCCACAGACCATGGATGACTTGTTTGATTTTGTTGTGTGGTGAAAATTGATTGTGATGTGGAATGAATGAAAATAAATATTCATGAGTTGAAATAAATTATTTATCATTAAAAATATAAATTTAACGTGAATGTGAATAAATAAATATTCATTTACAAATCGAATGATTTGTTTATGTACACCCATTTGACTGATATAGATTAGGACGATAAATTTTACACATCGCCCAACTGCACAGATAAAAATCTATGATTGTTGATTTGAAACCCCACACGGGTGTTGGGATGATATTTGGCGTACTCTAATCCCAACTGTTTAGTGGTATGTCAATCGTTGGATTAACAGACTGTGTAAGCGTTAATTAGTTATATTTAATGCTTATGTCGTTGTGTGGTGCACTATAGATGATGGTTGATTATTTATCGTTGCGATTATATACATTTGTTGTATGGAATCCATATAATTAACATTATACGGTAATTGATTGCGCCTCATTCCAATTTGGAAAATAAAGAATATTATAAAATAAAGATTCATGTGCTGAATAAATAAATAGTCATGTGTTGATGTAACTCATGTGTTGAGAATATTCATTGGTTGAAACTTATCAAGTGTTGAACGAAATATTTTAACAATAAAATTCACATTTTTTATCATATATAAAATTAGAAACTAGTTAAGATGAGTGGTTTCCTGGGTATTGATCTGATGTTGGTTTCGGCATTCGGGGTTAATACTTAGGGAATCGTTCTCTTACTAATTTACGTTTGGAGCATGAATAAGAATTAAACGATAGAAATCATAATTTTATAAAATATATTAAATAACAAAAATAGTCATGTGCTGACAATACTCATGTGTGGAGAATATTCATGTGTTGAAAAAAAAATATTCATGTGTTGAAGAAAATATTCATTTGTCGAATAGAATAACGAAGTTATTGAAATATATAATGTCGAGTTGATTAGATATGCGCCATTTTGACGCGAACGATATTTATATCGATTATATTCGTTTTTATAATGTATATAGAAAAGGAAATGATTTCAAAATATAACGTTTTGAAAATATTATCATTTATATATTAATGATATGAAATATTCAATTTTGATTTAAAATTGAACATGAAGTTGAAATTGTTTTGAAAACGAACTTTAAACGATTTATAAAATACGTTTAGAATTGAAATCAACGAAATATATATAATATATATATATATATTATATATATTAAATGGCCTGAATAGAACGCGCCGCGTCGCGGCAGTTCGCGAATTTCGACCATTGACTTCGAATTGACTTTACGGGAGATCCGACCATCGGATTCTCCTGAAACTGGAACTGTTGAGTTCGTATCGAAAAGAGTTTTCCAATGAATATTAGAAATTTGAAATCTAACGGTTGGATTTGGAATTATGCCCAAATCAAAATTGGAAAAGGTCGCTGTAAGTGCAGTTCGACGACCGTTATTGGAAATTGACTGAACGGGCCTTGATAAAATTATTAAAAATATTAATAATTTGTGTAAAATCATAATATATGAATTAGAAAGAATTGGGATGAAAAATCCCACATTTGTAAGGATAAAAATATTTTTTTTATCGAAATGAACTAGTTTTGAACTAGAATTATAATCCAATATTTTTGAATAAATAAATTGGATTTGAAGTGGTTTTAAAATAATCAGAATTTCCAATATGCCAATTGGAATGGATTTGAATCCAAACTATCTTCGGAATATTTCGATGTTGGATTTCGTGAATATATAGATATAGTTGTGGAAATTTGAAAGATATATTTATATCGTTATTTCCAATACGATATTTGTGGGTTTCAGAATTTGATATTGAATATAAGCCGATATATTTTCTATTCAGAGCTTTGTATTTAATATCAAATGGGATTTTGGGTTCGTCGTGAATGGTGTCTTAAATAACACTGTTCTTGAACCCAGTTTAGAAAAGAATAAATCTTTTAATTATGATTTAGTGAAATTGTCCAGTTAATTGGTATCTAACTGGAATTGAATTTAAATTAGTTTTTGAGGTTTATCGTGAGCGGTGTTTTGAATAACACCTGTTCTTTAACCCGATTAACAATGGAGAGTGATTTTGGGTTTATCGTGAACCTTATTTTAGACGACATTGGTTCTTTAACCCAGTTAAAGATAGGATATTGATTTTTGGGAAGATTAAAACTAAGTGGAGTTTTAATGAATCTTTAATTAGATTAAAGTGATCGAGAATGGAGTATCACCGGTTTTGCTCCGAAGCGATAGTTAAATCTTTAATTAGATTTGAATGTGAAATGGTAATTAATATTTACCGATAACACCGTGGTGTTAGATATGGAGTATTACCAGTTTTGCTCCATGGGATGAATAGGTTGGGATTGGGAAATAAAATAAATAATTACTTCGGTGTGGTTCGCTAATCCCGACTAGTTTGGAAAACCTTAACATGGTTTGAAATGTTATCCAAAGGAAGATTAAAGAATAAATTTAGAAGAATTTATCTTTGATAAAATTAATGGGAACCTTTCCCTAAGAATGTGAATATTGGAATAAAAGAATATTCTGAATTGTAATGAGGCGTATGTTGCGTTTGTGTAACACTTGTTTATTATATACGCGGGTTATTTGGAAAGGCCGGGTTTATACCCATTTTGAATAATCGATTCGACGATAAGTCGAAGATGAAGATGATGGTTGAAGACAGGAGGTCTTCACATCGTTTGGATGATTGTTGATGATCTTAATTGGGTTGTACACCCAAGAGGAGGGAATAAGTTGGTGATCGTCCAGACGTACTTGGAGATCGATGGATATGCGAGGAATAAGGTTCCTCCGGCTTCGTTCAGACCCAGAACGAACTTGTAAATGGACTGTGTGTCTGACATTGGATTTTATTCTGTGTGATTGATTTTTATTAAATATATATATTTTTGGTGGCGAAGAATTTATTCTCTTGCTTAACGCCCTTCTCAGAGACGTACGAGCTCAGAGGTTATATATTGATGGATATCAATCGAATGGCATGAATTGCCTGTGTAGCATGCCTAAGTGGCAAATGATCAAGGCTTCTGTTGAAAAGCAAAGTCCTGTGATTGATGATCAAAGCACGGCCTGTGTGGCATAGCTTTGTGTATATCGTTAATTCGCGAGCCTCACACCTCGGTATGAGTCAAAAACGGGATAAGGACCGTTGGAAGAACACGACGTTTCTTTCTAGCTATGGGTGATGTTAGTGACATACCAGCCATGACATTTATATATTTTTTACCTGTGTGGTTGTTGGAATGCGAGGCGCCTCAGATATAGGTCTGATAAGACCGGGAAACGTGTGTTCACGAATTGCCAATCCTCAAAAGTAAGAGAGGACCGGCCCAACCGATTCCAAGGATCGCTGTGGGTGGTCCTGAGACATTTGCTAGAGTGTCTCGAATGGAGAGGAGCTTGCACCTTGCCTCGACTCATGATGGAATCCAATTTCCAATATGTGACATTTCGGTTTTATTTGTAGAGCCTAGTATTGGCGACATAGTAGCATGGGATACTATGCCGTCTATGATGGATACATTTATATTCGAAGTTGTTTTCTTAACTTATAGTAATAATAAAAGATGAAATTTAGTGTATCAAGCATTCTTTGGTTATTATAAGGAAAACCCTATCCTCCAACTTGCGTTGCATTGTGTGATGGGACCTGGGTCTTATAATAGCTTCATTTTTCTTTATTTAGCATTGCACTATTTGTTTTATGCACTAGTATTCTAGGAAAGAAACCCATTCCGTGTTATACAGCCTGGTCCCTTGATTTACCTAACTTTAAAAATAAAGATTAATAATTGTTTTAGTTCTCACACCAGTCACATGACTGACCTGGAGTTTGTTGTTTTAACCTAAACTCTGGGTGCCCTTATTTTCAATATGGGCAGCTAGTAGTTTTGGTTTTGCAGATTTATATTCACAAGATCCTGGTTTACAGCTGGAATGATACTCGGAAAGCTCTTATCCGTGTATTTCTTTCAGTTGTGTGTTGTATTATTTTTCTGCTGCTATGTATTTAAATGTAATTTAAATCTCTGATATTTGTGAAATGTGTAAAATTTATTCATACTCTGTATATTCTTGTATTCTGATGGAATTGTTGTAATAAATAATGAAATGTTAATCTGTTTGTGTTCCGATGTGTGTTGTTCTCAAAGCAATTCGTTCTTTCCTTCCCGTGGAAGTTACGGATTACTACAGTGGTATCAGTGCTTGATTTACAGAGCTCGAGAACAAGACACATTAGAACCAAACGAAAGAATTCATTAGAGATTGGATTTGTAATGTCCAATAAGAATAACTCGTTAGAGATGGGATCAGTAGTGTCCTAGAACAAGTGTAAAGAGTATTAAAAAGGAAAACAAATTTAGTTTGGAAATTAAATCTAGTTATACGTATTTGATTATTAATTTACATTGAATTTGGACAATCAAGTATATAAAGATTTTGCATATACGCATCATGAACGTATATTCGAAGTTTTAATATACTGGATAGATATATAATCACACTCTAGTCGCCCGGAGATGATTCTGATGATTGATGCATCATCATCAGAGTTGATGTTCGAGTGCCGAAGGTGTGATATATATATTTCCGTTAGACTGGTGTGAGAACCAAAACTAGATAGGGCTTATTATTTTGATTTGGCATCAAAAATATGATTTTCTGTATATGTATCAAAGTTATGAATTTGAAACGTTAATCCACTAATTGATTGATGGTTATGTTTTATGATTATTGTTTTGATTAATTAAAATTTTGAACCATTTAGCCTAATGGAACCAAATTTAGGACTGAATTGAAAATTGATTACAATTGCATTCATATACATGTATATCTATTGAACAGGTCATAGAAAGAGGGCTAGAGCAGAGGAATAAAATTGTTTGCCCGACAAATAGGTACATGTTTATTGTATTTCTTGGGGATTTGATGATTTTATGAGCCGATTGGCTAGCCACTTGGCTTTTTCTTTTTATTTTGGATTGGTGAGGGCCATGGGAGGCTATTTGAAATATCCCGAAGCTCCCGATGCAGGGGAGGTTATGGCGAAATTTTTCGAAATTTTATGGTGTTAGCCAAATTTTTGAAAAATTTGAAAGGTTCTTAGAAACTGAAAAGTTGAAGAACTTAAGCCGTATAGAAAATAATGGAAGTTGAGTTGATTAGTTAAACAACTTTCAGCTTCGTCCTTTTCGGGGACGAAAAGATTTTAAGTGGAGGAGACTGTAACAACCCGGAAATTCCGAGCCAATTTAAAATTTTTATTTTGGCAATTTTAATGAATTTGAATATTTAAAATGGATTATTTTGAATAATAACAATGAGAAATTTATTTTGAATAGAATTAGAACGTATATATTTATTTGAATCATTGTTAGAATATAAATATTTAATTTTAAATATAAAAGGAATTGAAAATGGCGCGGTAGTTCGAAAATTCGATTTCAAATTTTAAATGAATGTACAGGATTCAAAATAAACTAGATTTTAGCGAAACCAAAAATATTAGAATCTATTTGAAAATATCTTTCCAATGAATCTGAAAAATTGAAATTTCATAGCAGGGATAAAAAGTTATGTCCAGTTGAAAATTCAGAATAGTTGCTATGGAATTCTGGCCTTTAAAAATGGAAATTTTGAAAACGACCTCTATTTTCAATGAAACCACTTTTGTTGGATCCGGGATGTCAAATTATTGCTAGATTCAAAAATTCATAATTTTCTGAACAATATGTGAGCGTGGAGAAGTAAAACATGTTTTAACAGTTTCAGTCAATTTCGATTGACCAGAAAATAGTCATTATTCAAACGGTCTCAGAATTTGACGAAATTAGTTTTGTTAGGACCGTATCGTCAATACGAGACTAGAAATAATTTTTCTTGAATTTTTAGAGTCCGTATGTGGTTCTGGTAAATTAAAATGTATGCTCAAATTCAATATATATTGATCTATATTTTAGTTCAAGGTAAAACTGGTCGAAATGGTCGAATTGGCTTACGTAACATATCCCATTGTGTTCGGAATGGGGGTAATTAGCTACGGGCGATAGTCGTTGGGTTCAATTTGGGGTTCGATAAAAAAGACAACTTTTTGAATTTAAAATTAGAATTAAATTTAAAATATATTATCTCTCCCCTCCTCTAAACCTAGTTCAGAAGAAAAAAAATAGCCCCTTTAAATCAAAACATGCTGTTACCCTCAGCTTCTCCCTCCCCCCTCAAATCCGACGCGCTGCCCACCTCCATGTCCGTCGTCGTCGTGCCTCGCCAGAGCCCCCTCCGACGCCCTCTCCTCCCCCTATTCTAATCATGTGAACCTAATTCCACCCCCCCCCCAATCCAAAAAGCAGACGCGCCGCCCCTGATTGGCTCCCGTCGCTGCCACTTCATCGGACCCCCACCGCATGCAGCAACTCCACCGCCTCCCACCGCTACCTCAGCCACTTTCGACGTCCTCCTGCTCTCGATTCCCTAGGAAAAAAAAGTGAGTCTTTCAATTAAAGATCCTTGCTTTTAAATATATGATTTCTTGCTTATGAAAATATATGATTTCTTGCTTATGAAAACATATGATTTTAGTAAGTTAAAAGTTAGATTTTTAATTTAGGAAAAGATAGAATTTTTTTTAAATGGTGAAGCTTTGGTTTTTAGTTATAACGAAGATTTCAGTTTTAACAATAAAAAGATTCGATTTTTGATTAGTGAAAGATTCGATTTTTGATTAGAGGAAGATTCGATTTTTGAAAATAAAAAGAAATGATTTTTAATAATAAAAAGAGAGGATTTTTATATGATAAAATATATGATTTTTAAAACTGAAAATATACGATTTTTATTTGTTTAAAGGCGAATCTTTATTTGTTTAAAACTTTGATTTTTATTTGTTTAGAAGACAAGATTTTGTAAATCGAAAAAGATTAGATTTTTTTAGAAAAGATTATATTTTTATATAGAGTAAAGATTATATTTTTTTTTATATAATAGAAAAGATTATATTTTTTATTAGAGAAAAGGTTTGATTTTTATATATTCATGTAGCGAAGAAAAATTCGATTTTTATATATATGAAGTGAAGATAAAATTTCGATCTTTTTGTATATGTAGCAAATACGGACGAAAAAACTGACAAAAGGCGAGACATGATAAAGATTTCCTACATATGAAGAGTCGCGGTGGATTTGTTTAGCTAGTCGGTGAGTACTTCTCACTTTAATTCTTGTTTTCTGGTTAAAAATATATACTAGAATGCAGACGGTGCTTAGCAGCACCCGACACCCGTTGTCTACAGACCATGGATGACTTGTTTGATTTTGTTGTGTGGTGAAAATTGATTGTGATGTGGAATGAATGAAAATAAATATTCATGTGTTGAAATAAATTATTTATCGTTAAAAATATAAATTTAACGTGAATGTGAATAAATAAATATTCATTTACAAATCGAACGATTTTTTTATGTACACCCATTTGACTGATATAAATTAGGACGATAAATTTTACACATCGCCTAACTGCACAAATAATAATCTGTATTTGTTGATTTGAAACCCCACACTGGTGTTGGGATGATATTTGGCGTACACTAATCCCAATTGTTTAGTGGTATGTCGATTGTTGGATTGACAGACTGTGTAAGCGTTAATTAGTTATATTTAATGCTTATGTAGTTGTGTGGTGCACTATGGATGATGGTTGATTATTTATCGTTGCGATTATATACATGTGTTGTATGGAATCCATATAATTAACATTATATGGTAATTGATTGGGCCTCATTCCAATTGGGAAAATAAAGAATATTATAAAATAAAGATTCATGTGTTGAATAGAATAAATAGTCATGTGTTGATGATACTCATGTGTTGAGAATATTCATGTGTTGAAACTTATCATGTGTTGAACGAAATATTTTAACATTAAAATTCACATTTTTTATCATATATAAAGCTGGAAACTAGTTAAGATGGGTGGTTTCCTGGGTATTGATCTGATGTTGGTTTCGGCCTTCGGGGTTAATACTTAGGGAATCGTTCTCTTACTAATTTACGGTTGGAGCCTGATTAAGAATTAAACGATAGAAATCATAATTTTATAAAATATATTAAATAACAAAAATAGTCATGTGTTGACAATACTCATGTGTTGACAATACTTATGTGTTGAAAAAAAAATATTCATGTGTTGAAGAAAATATTCATTTGTTGAATAGAATAACGAAGTTATTGAAATATATAAAGCCGTGTTGATTAGATATGCGCCATTTTGACACGAACGATATTTGTATTGATTATATTCTTTTTTTTAATGAATATAGAAAAGAAAGTGATTTCAAAATATAACGTTTTGAAAATATTATCATTTATATATTAATGATATGGAATATTCGATTTTGATTTAAAATTGAATATGAAGTTGAAATTGTTTTGAAAATGAATTTTAAACGATTTATGAAATACGTTTAGAATTGAAATCGACGAAATATATATAATATATATATTATATATATTAAATGACCTGAATAGAATGCGCCGTGCCGCGGTAGTTCGCGAATTTCGACCCTTGACTTCAAATTGACGTTACGGGAGATCCGACTATCGGATTCTCCTGAAATCGGAACCATTGGGTTCGTATCGAAAAGAGCTTTCCAATGAACATTGGAAATTTGAAATCTAGGATTTGGAATTATGTCCAAATCAAAATTGGAAAAGGTCGCTGTAAGTGCAGTTCGACGACCGTTATTGGAAATTGACTGAACGGGCCTTGATAAAATTATTAAAAATATTAATAATTTGTGTAAAATCATAATATATGAATTAGAAAGAATTGGGATGAAAAATCCCACATTTGTAAGGATAATTTTTTTTTTTATCGAAATGAACTAGTTTTGAACTAGAATTATAATCCAATATTTTTGAATAAATAAATTGGATTTGAAGTGGTTTTAAAATAATCAGAATTTCCAATATGCCAATTGGAATGGATTTGAATCCAAACTATCTTCGGAATATTTCGATGTTGGATTTCGTGAATATATAGATATAGTTGTGGAAATTTGAAAGATATATTTATATCGTTATTTCCAATACGATATTTGTGGGTTTCAGAATTTGATATTGAATATAAGCCGATATATTTTCTATTCAGAGTCTTGTATTTAATATCAAATGGGATTTTGGGTTCGTTGTGAATGGTGTCTTAAATAACACTGTTCTTGAACCCAGTTTAGAAAAGAATAAATCTTTTAATTAAGATTTAGTGAAATTGTCCAGTTAATTGGTATTTAATGGGAATATAATTTAAATTAGTTTTGGGGTTTATCCTGAGCGGTGTTTTGAACAACACCTGCTCTTTAACCCGATTAACAATGGAAAGTGATTTTGGGTTTATCGTGAACCGTGTTTTAGATGACATTGGTTCTTTAACCCAGTTAAAGACAGGATATTGATTTTTGGGAGGATTAAAACTAAGTGAAGTTTTAATGAATCTTTAATTAGATTAAAATGATCGAGAATGGAGTATCACCAGTTTTGCTCTGAAGCGATAGTTAAATCTTTAATTAGATTTGAACGTGAAATGGTAATTAATATTTACTGGTTACACCGTGGTGTTAGATATGGAGTATTACCAGTTTTGCTCCATGGGATGAATAGGTTGGGATTGGGAAATAAAATAAATAATTACTTCGGTGTGGTTCGCTAATCTCGACTAGTTTGGAAAACCTTAACATGGTTTGAAATGTTATCCAAAGGAAGATTAAGGGATAAATTTTAAAGAATTTATCTTTGATAAAATTAATGGGAACTGTTCCCTAAGAATGTGAATATTGGAATAAAAGAATATTTTGAATTGGAATGAGGCGTATGTTGCGTTTGTGTAACACTTGTTTATTATATACGCGGGTTATTTGGAAAGGCCGGTTTTATACCCATTCTGAATAACTGATTCGACGATAAGTCGAAGATGAAGATGGTGGTTGAAGACCAGAGGTCTTCACATCGTTTGGATGATTATTGATGATCTTGATTGGGCTGTACACCAAAGAGGAGGGAATAAGTTGGCGATCGTCAATACGTACTTGGAGATCGATGGATATGCGAGGAATAAGGTTCCTCCAGTTTCGTTCAGACCCAGAACGAACTTGTAAATGCACTGTGTGTCTGACATTGGATTTTATTCTGTGTGATTGATTTCTATTAAACATATATCTGTTTGGCGGTGAAGAATTTATTCTCTTACTTAACGCCCTTCTCTGAGACGTACGGGCTTAGAGGTTTTATATTGATGGATATCAGTCACATGGCATGAATTGCCTGTGTGGCATGCCTAAGTGGTAAATGATCAACACTTCTGTTGAAAAGCAAAGTCTTGTGGTTGATGATCAAAGCACGGCCTGTGTGGCATAGCTTTGTGTATATCGTTAATTCACGAGCCTCACACCTCGGTATGAGTCAAAAACGAGATAAGGACCGATGGGAGAACACAACATTTCTTTCTAGCTATGGGTGATGTCAGTGACCTACCAGCCCTGATATTTATATATATATTTTTACCAGTGTGGTTGTTGGAATGCGAGGCGACTCGGATATAGGTCTGATAGGACCGGGAAACGTGTGTTCACGAATTGCCAATCCTCAAAAGTAAGAGAGGACCGGCCCAACCGATTCCAAGGATCGCTATGTGTGGTCCTGAGACATTTGCTAGAGTGTCTCGAATGGAGAGGAGCTTGCCCCTTACCTCGACTCATGATGGAATCCAATTTCCAATACGTGACATTATGGTTTTATTTGTAGAGCCTAGTATTGGCGATATAGTAGCATGAGGTACTATGCCGTCTATGATTGATACATTTGTATTCGAAATTGTTTTCTTCACTTATAGTAATAATAAAAGATGAAATTTAGCGTATCAAGCATTCTTTGGTTATTATAAGGTAAAACCCTATCCTCCGGCTTGCGTTGCATTGTGTGATGGGACCTGGGTCTTATAATAGCTTCATTTTTCTTTATTTAGCATTGCGCTGTTTGTTTTATGCACTGGTATTCTTGGGAGGAAACCCGTTCTGTGTTATACGGCGTGGTCCCTTGATTTAGCTAACTTTAAAAATAAAGATTAATAATTGTTTTAGTTCTCACACCAGTCACATGACTGACCTGGAGTTTATTGTTTTAACCTAAACTCTGGGTGCCCTTATTTTCGACACGGGCAGCTAGTAGTTTTGGTTTTGCAGATTTATATTCACAGGATCCTGGTTTATAGCTGGAACGATACTCGGAAAGCTCTATATCCGTGTATTTCTTTCAGTTGTGTGTTGTATTATTTTTCCACTGCTATGTATTTAAATGTAATTTAAATCTCAGATATTTGTGAAATGTGTAATATTTATTCATACTCTGTATATTCTTGTATTCTGATGGAATTGTTGTAATAAACAATGAAATGTTCTTCTGTTTGTGTTCCGATGTGTGTTGTCTTCAAAGCAATTCGTTCTTTCCTTACCGGGGAAGTTACGGGTTACTACATTTTCCATAGAATTTGGATAGCTTACTTCCAATCATCCACAATGTCAAATATATCATAACCGCTCAAATTCAAGCATATATATAACAGTAGCACTCACGTATATACCCGAACATAATATTAAACCCAAATCATGCACATACAGCCCAATATACACTACATAAACCAATATAAACATAAAACATAACAAACCAACGTCTTCCAAACCTATATAAACCGTCATCCAAAATAACATCTAAACCAATATCCAAAACAGTAAAAATATATACAATCCATCACAATGTATCAACCAAATCATCATCCACTCAAAGCGTATATGTACATAACAACAAAACATAGCAAATCATTCTTCAAATCAGTCTCATACGGGACCATTAGATGAAGGAAATTGACCGTACTGGGCTATGAACTCCACCAATCACTGGTTCGGCTACTCCATCTATTCTTTAAGGTAGCGATTACGTTCCTCAAGCACGGCTATCAGGGCTTGTAGTTATGAAATCGCCTTTTTGTCCCAAGCCCTCTTGGTACGCCTTTTGATATGTCTTAACCTGTAAACAAATTTAAATTTTCAGTGTTTCATAATAGTAATTCATATAAGTTTCAGTTTCCATTAAATTATCAGAGGAAATATAATACATGTTTACAATAATCCATCACAATATGAAACAGGTTTGAAAACACAGCAGAATAATTATTTTAAAATTTATTTTAAAATTACAAATTGCTTCCCAAATCTATAGCATTTGTTGTGGGTCAGTGGATCGATGCCAGCCTTAATAATGGTATCCTCCTCATCAGCAGTCAAGTCGGCTCATCTAATGTCCTAGAGGAGTTGTTCCCCTGCTTGTTGGAACCTTGGCTATTATGCAAAACAAAGTTGAATTTAGATAACGTTATTTTAATTAACTTATAACTTTTAGTTAATTATGTTATACTTACATATGCAGCATTTGCTTTCCCATCACGGTCCCAAAAGTATGAAACTGAGCCTTTATCATCAGTCTAACTCTCTGCATGAGTATGTGTGAAAACATCCCAAAGACACGGGAGCACCATTTTGTCTCTCCTTAAATATGAACACGTAAATATATATATATATATATATATATATATATTATTATATTATTTACCTTTTAACAACATAGAACTTAGCATCTTTAAATGTTTATCTTAATTAATAATTATATCAAGTCTGCGCCGTGAAGCTAAAATGACTTGGAACTACCGTGTTGTTTCATGGGGTTTAAGCTCCTATTTGTTGAATTCCTCTGTGACTTCCTCTATAAATTTAAGTTGAAAAAATACTTTACAATTCTAATTTATATATTAATTGCGTAGAACAATTTAAATTAAATATGTAGTAAATTTACCTAAAACTCCTCGTTGTTCCACCAACTGACAAAATTATCCCATGTATTAGTGCTCATTCAATTAGGCTTCTTTCTTGCTGTATTTATGCTATTTATCATTTCTCTATAGTTTTTGTGATTTTATGTTGTACAAGAGAAATATCAGCATCCTGGAGGCCCAATAAACCCCACATGTTTGAGAAAATAAAAGTTATACATTTTTTTGTTTTTTTGGCAGAGACGACTGGTTTGAGTAGACCCCTACCACTCTATTGATATACTCGAGATGATTACAAGGATAACAAAGACAGACAAAACAAAAAAAACAGAATACAAAGAGCACAGAGCATACGATGGGAAGAAAAAAAACAAAAAAAAAAACAACAAATAGACAAGACTAACCATGCAACAAAATTACATGGCAAAAAAGTCAAAAAACAGACTACGTCTGTTAGTGTTGAAAGATGCCTGGATCGAAAGTGATCCGAAAAAATTTCATCCCCTCTCTTATTTTATGCAAGATGCTTTTCTCTAGCTGCTCAACCAAAATAACTTTTACTGGATCAAAAACCATTACATTTCTAGCCTTCCAAATGGCAGCGACAAATTTCTTGAGTATAAATGTGAAAAGCCTACTCGATCATCACGTCATCTCACTTTCTGATGGAACTTTTCCCACTTGCTTCTGCTGTTGTGTTGAATGTCATGCCTTCCAAGCTTCTCTTAACAAGTTTCCGAAGTTGTTGCACTAAGGAGCTATTAGAGTACAAATGTTCCTTGTTTTCAGCCACGCTATTACAGAAGATACAACTCGTATTAAGTTGCATCCCTCTCTGTATTAGCTTCATTTTAGTGAAAATCGCATCCTTAATGATCTTCCATAGGCACATGTTATCTCTTACGTTGTTGTCGTTCTCATGTCACCTTGTGCCACCCGCAATTTAAAGAGTCTGTCACACCTACTAATACATTGTACATTTTTTTATTGTTGAAATTCTCACTTGGTTTTATCCAATATCCTAATGCAGCATACTCCAGTCTTATGGTAGTCTCATTCTCCAAATTCTCGCAATTTTTTGGTCAGAAGTTGGTGGAAGGTAAAATTTATTATTCTGAAATGCACTGTTAGCAGTGGCATTCAAGCCAATTCCAGTTTGCATCATTTCAAGAAAGGAAGCTTCCTTATAAGAGTCAAGCCAAAATTTAACCAAGGCCATGCGAAAATAATTCTTTTGTTGAAGTACAAGTGGCCATACATAAAGTATGGTAAAACTTCTGAGGATACTCCTCCAAGTCCAGCTCATGTTTTGTGATATATTTATGTTCCAAAAACATTTATTTTTTAGGACATGAGCATTAGACCAATGCCCCAAAGGGTGTCTTTCCCCATCAGAAAATTTTCCATGTGTTTCAAAAAGTTACTTTATTCCAGATCTTTGTGTTGAAAACATCCAGACCCCTTTCTTAACTGGCTTTTCAATACAATTGAACGCAATTAGTGTGAGATATTTAATATGAACATTGCCCTTCCAAAAGATTCTCATGAAAGTAGTGCGTACCAAATTGAGGAGTTTTCTTTGGTAAAATGAAAGTACGTGGCTAGTATGAGTGCATGGCAATCACCGCCGACTTAATCAATACGACTCTGCGAGCTTGACTCAACAATTTACTAGACCAGCACTCCATTCTAGCAATGATTTTTTCATATAAAGGGTGACATTGTGTAGCAGTTATACGTCCAGTTCCAAGTGGAAGGCCTAGGTATGATGTAGATGAATCATTACACCTAAGACCAGTGATAGCGTGTATAGGTTGTAAGTGATTGGGCTAACCCCAACATACATAAAGTTAGATTTTTCAATGTTAATCTGCAGTCCAGTCATTACATGGAATTTTTCCAGAGTACGAATAATGTTTTGCAAGGTTGCAGCATCCACTTTGCAGAATAAAATTAAGTCATCCACGAAAAGCAATGATGTAATTCTGAGTTCAGTACATTTGGGGTGTAATTTGTATAAATTCTTATTAACAAGTTCATCAATCATCTTGGTTAGTAATTCCATAACTGTGATAAATAGGTAAGCCGAGATTGGATCTCCCTGTCGAACCCCTTGCATACTGTCAAAGGCTCCAACAAGGGAGCCATTGATGTTGATCGAGAAGTTAGCCGTAGAGATATAGGCTAAAATCCGGGTTGGGAAGCATGCAGGAAAGCCCATGAAACTCAAAATACTTATGATGAAGTCCCACTGTACCAAATCAAAGGGTTTCCTAATGTCGAATTTTAGCATAGCTCTAGGTGATAGATTATTGGAATTATAACCCTACAACAGTTCATGAGCAAGAAGAACATTATCAAGTATATTCCTACTAGGAAGAAAAGCAGTTTGGTTCCATGAAATTAAAGAAGGTAAAATTTTCTTAAGCCTAGAAGCAAGAATTTTTGTAATGCATTTATAGATGGTATACTAGGGATAAGCACAATTGAAGTGCAATTAAAAGAGTTCATCATTTGCCTTTTCTAAAAAAAATTGTAACAACTTTAATGACATTATCACCAATTATATCCCAACAATGAATATAGAAAGTAGCATTAAACCCATCCGGTCCCCTTTAAGAACTCTTATTGAGTGAAAAAACATCCTTAATTTCAGCGGGTAAAATTCAAGATGCCAACATATTCACATCACTCTGGCAGAGTTTAGGAAGGATCATGGGGTTAATGTCCTCAATATTAGGCGTGAAGTTAGTTTCGTTGCCAAACAGCTCGGAGTAGTATTGTATAAAGGAATTCTGAACACTAAATTGTGTAGTGTGTAATCTTTCATGCTTATCAGTTATAGATAAAATATTTTCTCTGTTGTGTTTAGCCTTAAGAGATGCATGGAAGTATGTCATTTTCTATCACCCTCGTCATTCCAATTAATTCTAGAACTTAACTTATTCATGAGAGATTAAGTGTAAAGAGCATCCTTAAAATTCTGTGAATAAAGAGTTTCTAACTTAACAAGTCCAACTTCGTTGACATTATTAAGCATTCTAGTTTGTGTTTGTTCAAGAAGGACCCTTCAGTATTTAGATTTCCTATTACCTTTACCAAACCTATTTTTGTCCCAGACAATCAATGATTGCTTCAAGCATTTATGTTTTTATGAAGCACATACATTGAGTTCCCAAAACATGGCTTACCCCATTCGTTTTTAACCATGTCCAAAAAAAATCAGGCTCTTTAATTCGGTTATTAAAGAATCTAAACTTGGGTTTTCTTGGAATATCATTCACTTCAAGACTAATGATCTGTGGTGAGTGATATGATAACAGTGGTGAGTCTGCTGTCTAAAAGCAGGTAAAATATGTTGTGATATGCGATACTATATGTGTTGGATTGAAGAGGATGAAGATAGCATCGAGTGGGAGGAAGCGGATTGCAAATCAGAGCTTGTTGGGGGGAGATTGTGTTATGGTGTAGTGAGGTGAAGCTGAGAGCTTCAGCACGGACGTCTGTCGCTCCTTGGACAGACGTCTGTGACTACAGGGAACAATTTCCCAAGGGTCTCAACAGACGTCCGACCAAAGGGGGACAGACGTCTGTTGTCAGGAAATGGTTTTCCCGAGAGCTCCAACAGACGTCTGTCATATGGAGACAGACGTCTGAGCTGAGTGCAGGAGCACAAGGAATTCCCAGGATTGGACAGACGTCTGTCAGGCCTAACGACAGACGTCTAAGGCGGCTAATGGGCTATTTTGGGCTGGAAATTAGCAAGCTGATTTGTGACTAATTCGGGGGCAATTTCGGTAATTGGCCAACCTCTATATAAGCTATTTTCTGAAGTGAATTAGCAAGGAGCTTGAAGACTTGATTTGGGATCAAGGGTTTATTCTCAAGGGAGAATTAGGGTTTATAGCCTAATTCCAATTCTTTAATTCTATTCTCCTCAAACTCTTTTCTATATTGAAATATAGTGATTACTGGATCAATCTCTTGTATTCCTTTCATCGTGTTAATAAAATACTCTCTCCAAAGTGGATGTACACTAACAAGATGTTAGTGGAACCACTATAAATTCTTGTGTGATTTATTTTTGCTACTTTGTCATTAGTTTGTTGCTTGTGATTGAGATTTGAATTGTTCGTGATTGGTTGATCTTGGTTTTGTGACTAGAGTTATTGCTTTGGTTGTTTTTGCAAGTCTAACAACGATCTATTCTTCCGCTAGTGCTTTGTGGTTTGGATATCGGATTCGAGTGGTCTCGAATTGGATTAGTCACAACGGTTACAACAATTGGTATCAGAGCTGTTTTGGTGCTTGTTAAGTGTTTGTGAAAATGCGGGAGACGGATAGTAGCTCGGTAAGTCCTTCAACCGGAAGTCCGAATAGTGTAGCGCCATATGTACAGGGTTTGTATGCGGCATCGGGTTCTCAATTGGTTATTGACAAGTGGAATGGTGATAATTACTTTGAGAAGTGGCAATGGAAAATGAAAGCGGTTCTTAGGCGGAATCGGGTGCACCGAGTAGTATTTGATACCCACTTATTGCTAAGTGATATCTCGGATGTTGAGAGAGAGGAGATGGAGGAATGGGCTTACACTACTCTTCAACTTGCTATGGGGGAGAATGTGATCTATGAAATTAGCGGTGAGACTACCACTAAAGGTATTTGGGACAAGTTGGAAGAACTTTATATGAAGAAGTCGCTCACTAATCGTTTGATCTTGTTGCGAACGTTTTTCACCTTCAAGATGAAGGAGGGTAATTCGCTTCAGGCACATTTGAATGCCTTTGATGACTTTCTCATGAAGATGAAGGCCATTGATTTGAAGATTGAGGAAGAGCAAAAGGCGATGATATTATTGTGTTCATTGCCGGATCGCTATGCGGGTTTCCCAAATAGTTTGATCTATGGCCGAGATACCTTGACTCTAGATGATGTCAAGACGGGTCTTCTTAGTGAGGAGTTGAGATATCAAATGAAGGAGATGAGTGAGGGTAGTAGTGGAGCTAGTAGTAGTCACGGGTTGTTTGCGGAGAAAGAAAAGAATGTGAAGAAAGGAAACCGGGGCGTTCTAAATCAAGAAAGCCCGGTGGAAGAGGTAAATCGTAAGAGAGAAATGGGAAGTGCTTCATTTGCAAGAAATCGGGAAATTGGAAAACTGAATATCCGGACAAAGATAAGAAGGAAGTAGCATCTTCATCCGTGGTGGTGGAGAGTGGAGATGGTGAAGTATATGAGAATGTGTTGACGGTAGTAGCAACGGGTGTTTCGGGTAACGAATGGGTAATCGATTCGGGTGCGTCGTATCATATGATGCCAAATAGAGATTGTTTTTCTTCCTTTGAGGTCAAAGAGGGAAATGCAATTTCTATGGGAAATGGTGCTATTTGCAAGTCAACGTGTAGTGGCTCCATGCAAATAAGGATGTTTGATGGAGTTGTTCGCACGCTCACCAATGTTCGCTATGTTCCGGGACTTAGGAAGTCGCTTATATCTTTGGGGAAATTGGATTCGCTAGGATGCAAGATCATTATCGAGAAGGATTGCTTGAGGGTTTCGAAGGGAGCGCTTGTGGTTATGAAGGGTGCTAGGACTCATGGTATATATTTGCTTCAAGGTGTGACTATAGGAGGTGATACTTGTGTGGGTGTTGATAGTTCTCGTGACTTGGATGCGACGCGGCTGTGGAATTTGAGATTGGGTCATGTCTCGGAGAGGAGTTTGGATATTCTTCGGAAGCGGGAGATGATTGAGGGTGAGAGTTTCAACAAACTAGAGTTTTGCGAGGAATGTGTCATGGGGAAGCAAACAAGGATATCATTCGATGAAGACAAGCATGACTCAAAGGAGGTTCTTGAGTATGTTCATTCGGATGTTTGGGGACCGACACCGGTTGCTTCTTTGGGAGGAGCAAGGTATTATATCTCTTTCATTGATGATTTGTCTCGCAAGGTATGGGTGTATGTAATGGGGGCCAAGTCGGAGGCATTTGCTAAATTCAAAGTGTGGAAGGCTCTTGTTGATAATGAGAGTGGTAAGACTTTGAAGGTGTTAAGGACCGATAATGGCGGCGAATATGTCTCGCGTGAATTCTTGTAGTATTGTAAGCATCACGGGATCCAGAGACATTTTACTACACCAAGAGATCTGCAATCTAATGGAGTAGCGGAGAGAATGAACCGAACTCTACTTGAGAAATTTCGATGCATGAGATTGACATCGCGTTTGTCTAAGGGATTTTGGGCTAAAGCTTTGTCAACCGCGGTGCATATTGTAAATTGAATTTCGTGCTCGGCCATTGGTAACAAAATTCCAGAGGAAGTGTGGAAAGGGAAGTGTGTTGACTTGAGATATCTTCATGTGTTTGGTAGCCCGGTTTATGTGCATGATCCGGGGAATGACAAGCTTGGAGCTAGGGCATTCAAGGTGATCTTGCTTGGTTTCACGGATGGCGTGAAAGGCTATCGGATTTGGAATCCGGAAATAAAGAAGGTTGTTAATTCTCATCATGTCACTTTTGATGAGTCGGCTTTATTCAAGGTGAATGAGAGCTCATCGTACGTTTCGGATTTGGTTCATGGTGAATCAAAGGAGAAGGAAGTCATTCCCACATTTCGTCCAAGTGGTAGTAGAGTTGAAGAAGCTCGTGGGGTTGAAACGGTTGATGAAACATCACATAGTCCACATGGTTCCTCTAGTGATGATGTTGGTGATGTACATGATAATAGAGAAGTTTCGACTCAAGGTGGAGCCGAAAGGGGTTTGGGTGATAGTATTGCTACTCGGGTTGGTCGACGTGCAATAAGGCCTCCCAAAAGGTATGGTGATTGGAACTACCTTAGATTTAGTGATTATTTGGACTATGCTCTCAATGTAGTCCAGGATGAGACGATGGACCTTGATGACGTCATGGAGTCGAGAGAGAGCTCGAAGTGGATTTGCGCCATGGAGGAAGAGATGAAATTGCTTATGAAGAACCGAACTTGGGAGTTGGTTCCACTTCCTCAAGGAAACCGTGCTATATGGTGCAAATGGATTTACAAGGTGAAGGATGATGGAAGGTACAAAGCAAGGTTAGTGGCAAAGGGGTTCTCACAAAGGAAAGGAAAGGAGTATGATGAAATTTTTGCATCAGTGGTTCGTCATACATCTATCCGAGTTTTACTAGCCATAGTTGTTATCCATGATTTGGAGTTGGAGCAACTTGATGTGAAAACTGCCTTCTTGCATGGAGACTTTGATGAAGACATCTACATGGAGCAACCGAAAGGGTTTGTTGTAGATGGTAAGTATAACATGGTTTGTAAGTTGAAGAAATCACTATATGGGTTAAAGCAATCGCCTAGACAATGGTACAAGAGATTCGATCATTTCATGCTTGAAAGTGGCTTCCATCGAAGCATCAAGGATGCTTGCGTATATTTCAAGAGGTTGGGAAATGATTATTGGGTGTATTTACTCTTGTATGTGGATGTTATGCTCATTGCTTCCAAGGATAAAAATGAAATCAACAAGTTGAAGATGCTTTTGAAATCGGAATTCGAGATGAAGGATCTTGGAGAAGCAAGAAAAATCTTGGGCATGGAAATAGGAAGGGACCGAAAGTGTTTTGAGTTAATATTGACTCAAAAGGAATACATTAAGAAAGTGCTTTGCCAGTTTAGCATGGAGGATGCAAAGGCGTTAAATACACCTTTACCTTTGCATATGAAACTTTCGGAGAAGGGATCACTTATCGGGGATAAAGACAAGGCTTATATGGCAAAGGTGCCACATGCAAGTGCGGTTGGTAGTTTGATGTACGCAATGGTGTGTACAAGGCCCGATATTGCAAATGTTGTCGGGGGGGGGGGGTTAGTCGGTATATGGCTAATCCAAGGAAATCGCATTGGGAAGCCATGAAGTCTATTATGAGATACTTAAAAGGCACAACATCTCATGGACTTGTCTTTGGCGGTAGTGATGATAGGAGTTGCAAGTTGGTTGGTTATTGTGACTCGGATTATGCCCGTGATAGGGATCGAAGGAAATCAATTTCTGGGTATGTCTTCACACTTAGCAGGACAACCATTAGTTGGAGATCGTGATTGCAAACCATAGTTTCTTTATCCACTATGGAGGCGGAGTTGATTGCCGCTGTGGAAGCGGCCAAGGAGGCACTCTACTTGAAGAGATTATTGTGTGACTCGGGTTTCGAACATGAAAGTGTTGATGTTCGATGTGATAGCCAAAGTGCTATCCATTTGGCAGAGAATTTGGCATTTAGCTCACAGACCAAGCATATTGAGTTGGGGGAGTCATTTCTTGTAGCTACGGATGAGGGTAAGCTAGTAAACCTTCGGAAAGTGCACATAAAGGGTAATGTGGCGGATATGTTTACGAAGGCATTTCCGTATGAGAAGTTCGAGCATTGCTCAAATTTAATTTGCTTGTTGAGTTGCTTGGTGCCACGGGGTGGCACGAGGTGGAGAGAGTGATTTTGTTTGATGAATGATGGAAAGGAATAGCAGTGAGAGATTGGAAATCTATCTTCATGGTAAGTACTCGCTTCACACCCGAGTACATTGTCTTATGGTGAGACATTTGGTTTGAATACTTTCAACACTTCATTGGCGGGTGGGGGCTTTACCTGAACTCGTTAGTGGAGTGCAATGGGTGGTGGCTTTCCCGGATCTCATTGGGAAGTATTCATGTTGCTTGGTCGAAGATAGAAGGAAGTGCATGGTGCATTGGAGTTTGGAGTTGAGACGGTTATATTATCAAGGTGGAGTGTTGTGATATGCGATACTATATGTGTTGGATTGAAGAGGATGATGATGGCATCGAGTGGGAGGAAACGTGCAAATCAGAGCTTGTTGGGGGGAGATTGTGTTATGGTGTAGTGAGGTGAAGCTGAGAGCTTCAGCACGGACGTCTGTCGCTCCTTGGACAGACGTCTGTGACTACAGGGAACAATTTCCCAAGGGTCTCAACAGACGTCCGACCAAAGGGGGACAGACGTCTGTTGTCAGGAAATGGTTTTCCCGAGAGCTCCAACAGACGTCTGTCATATGGAGACAGACGTCTGAGCTGAGTGCAGGAGCACAAGGAATTCCCAGGATAGGAAAGACGTCTATCGGGCCTAACGACAGACATCTGAGGCGGCTAATGGGCTATTTCGGTCTGGAAATTAGCAAGTTGATTTGTGACTAATTCGGGGGCAATTTCGGTAATTGGCCAACCTCTATATAAGCTATTTTCTGAAGTGAATTAGCAAGGAGTTTGAAGACTTGATTTGGGATCAAGGGTTTATTCTCAAGGGAGAATTAGGGTTTATAGCCTAATTCCAATTCTTCAATTCTATTCTCCTCAAACTCTTTTCTATATTGAAATATAGTGATTATTGGATCAATCTCTTGTATTCCTTGCATCGTGGTAATAAAGTACTCTCTCCAAAGTGGATGTACACTAACAAGATGTTAGTGGAACCACTATAAATCCTTGTGTGATTTATTTTTGCTACTTTGTCATTAGTTTCTTGCTTGTGATTGAAATTTGGATTGTTCGTGATTGGTTGATCTTGGTTTTGTGACTAGAGTTATTGCTTTGGTTGTTTTTGCAAGTCTAACAATGATCTAGTCTTCCGCTAGCGCTTTGTGGTTTAGATACCGGATTCGAGTGCTCTTGAATAGGATCAATCACAACGGTTACAACAAAATATTGAAAAGAGAGATTCTTGTACTCGTAAAATTATGCGCATAAATTATGGTAAAGTAATAAGATATGCCAGATGGGATATGCACATTGTGGCAGTGCATGTGTTGACTGGATGTGGTTATCACATTGAAGTTGTGCATGTTTGCATCAAATAAAAGCATTATTCTACCGTATCTAACATCACGAAGGTTATGTAAACATATCCAATCAGAATCAATATACTAGCCATTCTGGTCGTGAGAAATACATTTAGCTTTGTTTCTAGAATTGCTATGGCACTAAGGTTGTATTTTCTAATCAAATTCATGCACTGATCGAGCTTTGTGTCCTGGTGGGCACCCTAATGTTCCATACACATAGATTTTGCACCATTGAGTAAACTCTGACGCTTTTCTCATCTAAATTGCTATAGACCTCGTTCTGGTCTGAAAAGCTTCATTGTTGATAGCCTCATTTTCGGGAATGGGGGAAGTTGTTGTAGCTAATTTATTAGTTTTCTTGAGTTTGGTTGTGCTGCTTGACTTGGATATGGTGCTAAACAGGTGTGATTCTGATGCTGCTTTGTGTGCCTTCAGGGGAGACAAGTCAGAATATGGATGACATGTGCTGGTGGAAATCAAGCCTTATTGACCATTGGGTGTTCCAAAAATATTGGGTGCCTCATTTATGTTGTGATTAACAATCGAAGGGATATCGTCAGTCACCATGCCACCAGTGGCTGTAAAATTTTGAACTTCACCTTCAACCCTTAAGTCGGTGCAAGTGAGGTTAGACTCTTTCACCAAATTGGTTGTTATTTCAGTAGTGAACACCATATCATTTGGCATTTTATCGTTCACTGTGTCACTACTGAAAATGTGGCTATCCCCTTTGATCAACCCTTCTACATTCACTTCTTGTACATCAATTGCAGCAGGTTCACTTTGAATACACTGAACATACTCACGGTTAGCGAAACTAGTAAATTTGTATCATCACCTTGTTTCTCAACTACCTACGTGCCCAAAAATGTCCCCAACATAACTCCTCTTACGAATTTACTTTGATTACCATCAAGCAATACATTTGTGGTCACTTCGTCGTTATCATTTCCTTGACCCATTATTCCTGTTTCTTTAAGCTTGTTCATGTTATCAACAACAGCTGTCACAACTGCTTCTCCTATATCGTTGCTAATAATGTCGTCGTCATAGTGTAGTACCTGGAAAAAGTTAGTCGTGTCCACAAGCTTTGGAACAGCCGTACCCCCTTCGTTGGTAGCATGATGCTCAATGTTATTAATTCTGAACTCACCTTCCTCCAAATAGTCTTTTCCTACATTATTTTCCAAAATTTCTCTACTTTCTTGCTTCCATTGGTTCCCTCACCTGCCTCATCATTCCTTTTCTTGGGTCTATAATGTTTATATGTAGTACTTTTCTTGTTTTTACCCACTATCTGCCATTTGTGAACCTTGTTAAGCATGGTTTTTTATGTATAACTTCTTTTCGTTTACTGGGTGCTACATGATCTTTACTTACTGTCTCGCTCGCGTTCTCCTTAACCATAAAGGAAGGAGTTGATTTCATCATTACTTTGCTGTTAACTTCCATTTTATTATTCTCATTTTCCTTTAACAGAATTCATTCTTGTGCCTGAATACTTTGCAAATAGAATGAAACAACCCTATCTTGTTTTGGTTCTCACACCAGTCAATTGGAAATATATAGACATCCCACTTTCGAAACTCAAACATAAATACTGATGATGCACGTGCTATCATCGGTATCATCTCCGGGCGACTAGAGTGTGATTCTATATCTATCCAGTATATTAAAACTTCGAATACACGTTTGCAAGGCGTATATGCAAAATCTTTATATATTAGATTGTCCAAATTCAATACAAATAAAATATTCAAATACGTATAATGTTTAAATTTTCAAAACAATATTTGTTTTCATTTTTTTTAAAATATACTCTTCACGCTCGTTCTAGGTTACTACTGATCCTATCTATAACGAGTCATTCCCTTTGGATATTACTAATCCAATCTCTGATGAATTCTGTCGTTCGGTTCTAATATGTCTTGTTATCGAACTCTGTAAACCAAAACTCTGTAAACCAAAGCTCTGATACTAACTGAAACGACCCGAACTTCCCCGTAAGGAAAGAACGGATTTCTTTGAGAACATGACAGATCAGAACACAAACAGAAGAACATTTCATTGCTTATTACAACAATTCCATCAGAATACAAGAATATACAGAGTGTGAATAAAGATTATACATCAAAAAAATATCAGAGATTTAAATTACATTACATAGCAGCGGAAAATAATACAAAACACAACTGAAAGAGATAAACAGATACAGAGCTTTCTGGATATCGTTCCAGCTGTAAACCAGGATCCTGTGAATGTAAATCTGCAAAACCAAAACAACTAGCTGCCCCTATTTTTCACACGGGCAGCTAGTAGTTTTGGTGTTGCGGATTTATATTCACAAGATCCTGGTTTACGGCTAGAACGATATCCGGAAAGATCTGTATCTGTTTATCTCTTTCAGTTGTGTTTTGTATTATTTTCCGATGCTATGTAATGTAATTTAAATCTCTGGTATTTTTCTGATGTATAATATTTATTCATACTCTGTATATTCTTGTATTTTGATGGAATTGTTGTAATAAGCAATGAAATGTTCTTCTGTTTGTGTTCTGATATGTCATGTTCTCAAAGCAATCTGTGCTTTCCTTGACGGGGAAGTTCGGGTCATTTCATAGAACATACGTCCGGCTTCCATAGATAATATACTTTAACTCTTTGAGTTCCTCCGTCCACAGTGCCTACCAGAAAATCATCCACCAGTTCACTATCATGGGTAATTTCATTTAAGCATTTCACGTACTCAAGCCTCTCAAGATGTTCAGTCATCTCATCTAGGCAGAGCAGTTTGCCAAGCCTATAAGCCAGCCAATTTATACCTGTGTGTGACCAGGAAAACATAGGTATGTTGTAGAACTGTACCTAAACTGGTACTGCCTTCACAGTGCCGCAGACGTTGTTAATAGTTGAATCATAGGGCTTTATAATGGAAATTCGCATGATAATTAGGTCTCCCATGAGGATATTTTGCCTGTCTTCCTCACAAGTGAGTCGTATCATAAAAGGCACCCAGTCGGTTCTGATATTAACTTGACCATTGAGCCTCCAAATCGATTTCAATTTCTGAATTACAGTAGTGAAAGACAAGGAATATCGAGGAAGAAACCCACTAGCGTATCCTTCCAAATGACTGCACTAACATCTACCACTTTGAGTGGCGGACCCAGCCTCCAAAGTGAGGTAGGGCTAAAACAAAAGAAAATTTTAGTCCCACATCTTAGAAGTTCAAAACTATATTATATATATATATAACAAATGTTTATGCATTGCTGATTAGTTGAAATTATTGTTGTGCTGCCACAATAAAGACTGCTTGCATCGTTGAGCTTGGGTAGAACCTTGATTTCAATTAGGGTAGCTACTTCCAGTTGGCATTTTTCTGCCTGACACTAATTTTACGGGTGGGGCGGACACCCTAGTTGGCCTAATACTATGTCCACCCCTGACCACTTTAGAGGTATAGTTCATCATGTTGTTCATGAATGTGGGCTTCATGTCCACAGGAACATATTTGCCAACGTTTCTAGGTTTACGGCCAAAAAGAGAGGTCCATTGCCTTTGACCAGCAGCGCTATTCGCTGTAACATTTGGGGATTTCGTTAGCTGAGCATTCGCGATTGGTGGAACTTGGTCTGTTAGAGCTCGGGGGAGGGTTAGGACAAGGAGGTAGTGCCAGTGGTGGAATTGGATGGACGTATGGTTGCTTAGGCGGGAAAGTAGGAGATAAAGAGGAAGAAGAGGCAGCCATTAACGGTCGAATAGTTAACGGTTGCATTTTTTGAATTCTCGAAAGTTGTACATTTTTATAAATAGTATAAACATTTATTCATCATATCCTATAAATATGAATTGATATAACATGTTCCTAATGTATAAAGTGATGCTATATATATTTACCTAATAAACATGGTAGTGTTCTATAAATAACATGACATTATATAAAGTGTTCTACAAATAACATAACAATGTTAAGCATTTTATAAATAAATTGAAAATGTATAAAGTGTTCTTCATAAACATGAATTGATATTTAAACATAAGAAGTAAGATATATAACAAATCAGTATACATGACTACATAACGTAATAATTGATATATCACACATATAAAAAAATCCTACCAAATAGTCTCTTCATATTATCTGAAATCAATGTCCACTTAGGCCAACATGTCATCATGTAACTCATGTATGCCCATCGTGATATCCCTAGAACTATGGTAGGTGGCTCTATCTCAAATACACTGTGTTAGATAGTAAAAAAGAATTAATATTTTTTGACTATTATATATTTATAATAGATTGTATAGAAATGAAATTTAATTTCAAAAATTAATGCTTACAATCCTTTGTTTTAGGCTGCAATTATATCGTAGGACGTGTTAGCTCTTGTGATGGATCGCAACCATCACCATCCACAGGACGAGTAGTCCCCCTCTGAGAGGAAGACGGGGACCCAGAATGTGAAAAGGTACGTCTACGCGATGACATATCTATAGTATCTGTTGCAGACAAACGTTATAGCATAACATAAAAGGATCATGTAAAAAAACCATTATGGCATAACATAAGATGACTATGTGATACATATCATATTAACATAACATATCATTTTATTAAGAATAGTGTAGCGTTAAAAAAAATACAAATTTACCTTCTCAAAATGTAGATTATAGATCAGTCCTTATCACTTTGAGATTCAAAATCGATTTCATATTCTATATTTTATTCCTCTATAGTCTAAATGCTTCAGTTATTGCATTTGATTCATCATTTAGAGGTCAAAAATATATTTGATCATCGATTATTATTATTCCTCTATTTTCCTCGATATCTACTTGGTGAGCTTGTTCATCGAGAATATTCCGTCCACAACAAAGAAGCATACATGCGAAAGTACTTTTTTTGGGGAAATATCATATGTTTCTATTCCTTCGAATTCGTACCACAATGTTTTTAATCCTTCAATCAAAGTTCGTAAATAAATATCAATTCCTTATGTCGGATCATTAGGACCTGGGACGACAACTGTGAGAAACATATAAGAAGTTTTCATACACATCCACGGAGGTAAATTATAAGATGCGACAATTATAGACCAAGACAAATATTTAGACTCAATTTGAGAAAATGGTGAAAATCCATCCATACATAAACCAAGTCTAACATTACGACTCTTAGATTTTTCTTCCATCCTCTATTTTTCCAAATTTTTCTTAACAAAGCATTTTATGGAATTCCCTAAATTACATATTTGATAAGTTTAGAATTTATTACCATTTATTTTGATCTTTCCTAAATGCAAAAATTAAATTTGTTACATAATCAATGTTTCCTCAAAAAACCACGTTTATTTCCAACAACTATGTGGGGAGTCTTTTTTATGTCATTTAAGACAAGAAACAAGCAATTTGAAGAAAATATTACTTTGGATGGCAAAGATTTGTTCTTGCACACCATTAACTTTAGATTTTTTCTAAAAGCTTATATGAAAGCTTCTTTTGCATTTAATGAATTTCTGTAAATATTCCAAAAATAGTGCTAAAGAATTGTACAAAGGTTTTTTTACATGGATTGTAATTTACTACCAACTAACGAATCATGAAAAGCTCAATAATTATTATGGTTAACATATTGACATTATTTTACAACAAATTGTTTTTTCTTATTGTTTTATGCGTTGTGACACCCTACGTCCCTTAATGTCACCCATATGAGAATGTATTAAGTTCTGTGAAGCGTAATAATACCATAAAGACTAATTTTAACAAGACAGAATACAAAATGCAGCAGAAAAACATTCCAACTTTTTATTCTAAATCAATTATAACATTACAATTTTCAAAATAAACCATTAATGTCATAACCATAAACATCCGTGTCATAAAACATCAGAGTACAAAACCACAAAATAATATCCCTCGTATGCCATCAAAATAAACATGGAAAAAGAAACTAAAGAAGTACATATAAAGAAGAGTAATCCAAGTCCAAGCCGAATAGAATCACGGTCACAGATACTGTCCACCACAACTTTGAGAACCTGAGGGGAGAAGGAAGAGGAAGAAGGAAAAGCAAAATAGGTTAGACATAAAGTATAGCGAGTTCCAGTTATTTTTAGCATAAGCATAAGACAGAAAGTATCAAGATAGATGAATAACTTTAGATAATAAAATACAGTAAGGTACATAAGTACGAAGTAAACGAGATATCAAGATAAGAAGGAAAGTTAAAGATCATATACTCATATCCCAAGAACAAGTTTCTGCATCAAATATTAGAATAATAGGATTAGGTTTTATACTAATTACTACCCATATGATCGACTCCCTACAGGCACAAATAACCTTTGCCAGCCACGATAGTATGGGATATCAGTCCCTAACCCGTTAAGTTTAACACACAGCCCTATTCGTTGGTGTTGCAGAGTCTTAGTTTCTCCCATTGGACCAATGCACACTCATGACTCCGCCGGAACACCCCCGTACCCACCTCCAAGATTTTGAACCTCTTAAAATCCATATTAGTAAAGCATGCCCTGACCCCTACCTATTGTGAGGCCCCAATATGATACTAACAGGGATATTGCCTGATACGGGTTCCAAACAGTAGATTGACACAAGCTAACCCCTAAGCTTGTGCCTCTAAGTAAACTAGGATTTTAAGAGTCCCAAAAACTGGATATAAACAACAGACGTGGAACCTCTTAGTTTATTATTAACAGGTTTAACTTAGTTGGCTTAAGTTCATTAATAAGCATGGTTGTAAATAACATTTCCTATCAAATATAATTTTATGTACAACCCTTCCCCAAAATACACATGCACTTATTTAGATGTATATAACTTACAATAACTTGTTTTACTTAACTACATCTGATTCTCATAACTTTTCATAACATGTTCTAATTAATACCAAATCAGGTTTAACTTATTAATATTAACATGTTTTTCATATTACCCCAATTATGCAGTCATTCGATTTCATGTTTCAATATGCATAATTCTCCTTTTTACTGTTATTACAAGTTATTCTAATTTAACCCAATCTATGTAATTCAAATGGAAATGGCCTAGGTTTTTGATGGCCTAGTTTCATTGTAAAATAAAAAGAAAAAAAGAACATATAAATTGCAAATAAATTTAAAACTGAATAACTGAATAATTAGGCATAAGACTTTAAATAAATCTAAAACAGAAAGGGGATAAAAAGGATGTACACATAACTGAATAGATAATATACACTAAAACAATAACATATAAACTTATAAATACTCAGATCCAAATTATTTACTATCAAAATACTTTTTAGATGGAAGATCTTAAAATAACTAGAACTCACAGTGGTTTGAGTTAGATCCATAAAATCCTTTTTAAGACAGTTGTGGTAGAAGAAAAGAAAGAGTTATCCCTTCAATCTATGTTTAGGTAGCACCTCAAAATTTTCCTAATTTCTATTTAGAACATAGCTTGGAGGAAGAAGTTGAAGAATGTTTGTATGTAAGAAAATGGTAAAGCTACTAGCCTATTTATAGATTAGCTAGGACAATTCTAAACTATTAGATATTAGGTTATTAAATCAAAACGTACACCTCAAGATGAATCAACATATGTGTATTGCAAATAAAACAGCCCTGATTTAGGCGTAGAAATCTCCCTTGCATGAAGGTAGGTTGAAACTAGTGTCGACTCATAGGATGACACATGGCTCAACCCATGTATAGCTAGATCGCCCAGTGACTGTTGTCTTCTGCGTTGTTTAATTTTGTATTATATTATATTATATTTTAGTTCAATCTTCTATTATCTGTAACTTCTTCATACTTAATCCAATCTATGAAAAACAATAGTCTATCTGAACCAGAATTTCGTAATGGAAGCAATGGTAAAGTATGTTTTGCCCAATTCTGAATATTTAATCGATTAATACTTAGTTTATTATCTTCTTTATATATTTAGGGTGTATCAAAATATGGGGTGTTACATTCTCCCTCCTTAAAGGATTTCGTCCCCGAAATATCTAAGTTAAGAAGAATGTTACTGATAAAAACCTACACCCTTCTACTCGTCCATGTACCACTGACTTCCATTGTCCTTGAGATTTCTAATGCTTTGTACGAACATATGCAAAGGTGTTGTGTATATGTTCCTAAACTAATGCGAAAATTGGGCAGTCCACTGATTCAGTTGACCTCCTTAATGCAATATATGTCTGTGCCATGTGTCCAATATGTATGCAAAAGAATCCTAATAGAACATATAATTCCATATGTATGCACAATCATTCACCAAATTGCAATGTACAAGTGATGAATCAACCATTTTCATCCACTGAAAAATAAAAATGCGCACACATCCATATGCAATATGTAAGTGATTGAGCCGATCTATTGCCTAATGTGTGAGTATATGCATCCACTTGCAACCACCAAGCATAATGTAACGACCCGCCTTTTTGCCTGATTCTCATCGGTAACCAAACAAACTTAAATAATTCATAAAGACGGATGTTTATGAGTACTAACATATTTGAACACAAATAACAGAACTTCTATTTCATTACAAAATTTTAAAAGTTACAATGAATAAGAGTATACCATAAGCTAAGTGGAAACAACTTTCTCTCAGCTGAAGAAGTAAAATCAAAACAAGACTCTATCTCCATTCAGAAACCAACTCTGAAACTAAACCTACAAACTAAACTACTAGCTGCCCGTGCAAAAGTATGGGCACGCAGAGTTTAGGTGGTGAACAATAAACTCCAGGGCAGTCGTGGGACTAGTGTGAGAACTCAAAACAGTTATTATTATTTTGGGTTTATTTTAAAGTTGGGAAAATTCACTGGACCATGCCGCTAACACGAAACGGGTTTACTCCATATGAATTCCCATGCACAGGAATCCACAATGACTTTGGAAGATGAAGCTATCATAAGCTCGTCCCATATCACACAATGCAAGCGCACACCAGATGGATGAGTTTTTTCTTATGATAACCAATAATGCTTTAATACATGAAAATCCTCTTTTAATACTATAATTAGTGCATAGTATTGAAACCATTCCACAAACAAATATATTAATCTTATCGAGCATAGTAACTATGCCCACTTGCAGTTTATAAATAAAACGAAAGGCTCATATTGATTGTTGAGTTTTCCAATATGATGGTTCCTGACACAAAAGATCAATCGAGGACATGAAGCTAAGTATCTCCCAGTTAACATCTAGACACAGACACCGAATACAGAGCGCGAAGTATATATCCCGGTTTTCATCCAGACATCGGACACCGTATATACTTTATTTCCTTAGGTTTCAAGATAGGTCTACCACCGCAGCTTTCAATTTTCACTAGAGATTATGTATATGTATACAATCTAACCGCCAGTTTACCATCAATCCGGGGTGTGAGGTTCATCGATGTCACGGTATACACAAAGCTATGCTTCAATAAGCCATGCTTTGATCATCAATAGCTCATTTCATAACTCAAGTATGCCACATTGACAATTCACGACATATCACTGATTTCTATCAATATATAACCCCTAAACACATGCGTCTTAGAGATGAGAATAATTCATTGCCACAAATTCGATATATATTAACAGAAATCAGTGCTATACAGTCAATTTCAATGTCAGACACGCAATCTGTACGAGTCCGTTCTGGGTCTGAACAGAACAGTAATACGAAAATCTCCAAATATATTCAGATCTCATGCCACTTGTAACCTCATATCGGGTATACGGCCCGATCCAAGACATCGGCAATCCATCCAAATAATCCAAGGATTCCCGACCTTCATTCATCATTTCCAAGTCTTAAGTTACTTTATAACATCGTATTATTACTAGGAATGGTTTTCGAACATATATTCACTCCCGGTCTTTCCAAGTAATAAGCGTGCTTTTAAAATGGTAGTTATGGATCATTCGGGATTTCCAATTTAAATCTCCTTCCAAATCGTTATCCTTTTTACAAAACAAAGTTGGATTCATTCAAATTCCATAAAATTCTTGAGATTCAAGATTACATTTTCCAATCTTATATTTCAATACTTAATTCTTCCATTCATCGTTATCCTTTTCATAAGTTTCAAAATTTACCAAATCTTAATTTAGCGTATAATTCCATTTACGATAATTAAAACACTTTATATTTCAAATATAAGTTTAAATAGAATCTAGTCGACTTATATTTGATATTGATTCACAAACTTAGGCAAACACTATCAGTATCTTGATGTAAATATCTCACATAACATGTCTTAAACACATGTTTTCAACTATAGGCTTCTACTTAAGGATCAATATTCAAATGATAGGGATAAACAATCTAAAATACAAAAGCTTAGAAAAGAAATTAAGAATGTACTCTCAAAGAGAAAAGGGTAAGAAGCATGAATCTTGTCTTTGGGTTCCCATGTCACATCTTCGTGATCTTCTCCCCATTGCACCTTCACTAACTTTATCTTCTTGTTGCGTAGCTTCTTAACTTTCGATTCAAGAATACGGGTAGGAACTTTTCTACTAATGCCTCCTTCTATATCTCTACATCCTCGAGTGTACTTTGCTCAACCATCTCTGTTGAATCATGTAGACATTTCCTCTAGTGGGAAACATGGACCACGTTGTGAACTCCTGCCAACTCTCTAGTTGTCTAACTCTGTAGGTCATTTGACCTATCCTCTCAACTGTGGTAAATGGTCCTAGGAACCTTGGTCCGAACTTCCCTACTAAGCCAAAGCGAACTGCGTTCCTCAAAGGTGAGACTATCATAAAGACGATATCTCCTACCTCAAACTCCAAGTCAGTCCTCTTTTGATCGGCATGACTTCTTCCTATCTTGAGATGATTTCATCCATCTGCAAATAAGGTCTATCTTCTCATAAGTCTCTCTAACCATCTCAGGCACAAGTAGAAGTCTGTCTGTAGACTCCCACCAATATGTCAATGATCTACAGGGTCGACCATAGAGTGCCTCGAAGGGTGCCATGCCAATGCTCGACTGATAACTATTATTATAGGCAAACTCAACCAATGGGAGATGCTACTCCCAAGTCCCTCCAAAGTCTAGGATACACAGTTTGAAAAAATCCTCAAGAACCATATTGGCCCTCTTAGTCTGTCCATCGGTCTGAGGGTGATAAGCTGTGTTAATTCCTAACTGTGTACTTAGTGCCTCTTGCAAGCTTTTCCAAAAATCGCTTGTAAAGACGGGGTCACAGACACTTATATACTGGAAGGTACCCCATGAAGTCAAACTACCTCTCTAAGGTACACCGATGCTAGCAAAGCTGTCGTCGTCTTGCTCTTGATTGGAATAAAGGGAGCGCTCTTAGTTAATTTGTCTACTATAACCCATATATTCGTGTTGCCCTTCCTCGATCTGGGCAGCCCATCAGTAAAGTCCATAAAGACGCTCTCCCACTTACACTATGGAATATCAAAGGGTTGAAGCAATCTGCCATGTTTCTTTTGCTCAGCCTTCACTTACTGACAAGTCAAAAATCGAGCTATGAATTCTGCTATATCCTTATTCATAGCAGTCCAATGAAAAACTCGCTTCATATCTTGGTACATCTTGTCATCGCCTGGATGGATAGTCATCCCAGAGTGATGAGCCTCCTAAAGAACTGATCAACAAATCTCCAACTCTGGGAACACACAATCTCCCATCTTGTCTTATTCACCCTTTCTCGTCCATGGAATATCTAGCTATGTGATTAAAGGCCTCTCCTCTACTGATTCCATCAAAGATGTCCACTAATTGTTGATCCTCTCGCTGCCTGGATCCAATGCTCTCCATAAGAGTAGGTCACACCTCCAATGATGCCAACAAACCAAGCATAAAATCCATAGATGACCTAAAATCAAATGTCAAGATAAACTCCAAGCTCTGCATCTTTATGATTAGTGGACTCAAGGTCATCCTTTGCCTACTCAACACATCCGCAACCACATTTCCCTTGTCTGGGGTATTAGCTATCTCAAAATCATAGGACGTAAGGGACTCCATCCATCGTTGCTGGCTTAAATTGAGATCCTTCTGAGAAAAAAAATATTTGAGCGACTTTTGATCTACGTAGAGCTCAAATCTTTCTCCAAGTAAATAGTGTCGCCAAGGCTTATGAGCAAACATTATAGCTGCTAACTCCAAGTTGTGGGGGGAGTAGGACTTCTCGTGTACTCTCAATTGCCAACTTTCATAGTTGATTACCCTACCTTATTGCATTAAAACAACACCTAATCCCATGCCACAAGCATCCGTGTAGGCCGTTAACACTTTTCTACTAACGGGAAGAGTTAGAACAGGGGCTGATCTCAGAGCCCTCTTTAACCTCTGGAACGCATCTTCGCAATCAATGCTCCAAGCGAAAGCCGAATTCTTCTTTGTCAGACAAGTAAGCGAATCTGATATCCATACAAAGTCCTTAACGAACTTTCAGTAATAACCTGCCAATCCAAAGAAACTCCTAACCTCTGCCACATTCTTTAGGAATTTCCAATCTTGAACCACGACAACTTTAGCGGGGTCCACCACTATTTTATCCTTAGAGACTACATGCCCTAGGAACCTTACTTCCTTTCTCCAGAAATGACACTTAGAAAATTTAGCCTTAAGCTGATGTGATCTGAGAGTGCTGATTCGCTCCTCTAGAAAACCAGAATATCGTCCATGAAAACACAAACAAATTTATTCAAGTACTCACTAAACACCCAACTCATTAAATCCACGAAGTATGCGGATGCATTAGTCAGCCCAAAACTCATGACCAACCACTTAAAGAGAACGTCTAGAGTTCTGAAAGTCGTCTTGTTAATACTGTCATCTGCTACCTTAAGCTGATGAAATCCTGTGGCTAGATCCAGTTGTGAGAAAACCAAAGCGCCTACTAGCTGGTCAAACAAGTCATCAATCCTCAGAATTAGGTGTCTATTCTTTTTAGTGAGATTATTCACCTCCTTATAGCTCACACATAGACGGAGAGAGACGTCTGCCTTGGTCGCAAAGACGACTGGAGCTCCCCACTTAGAAATGCTCCATCTAATGAATCCTTTCTCAAATAACTCAACTACTTGTTTGCTGAGCTCCTTCCCCTCTCTAGGACCTATATAACGCACTAGTAAGGAAACTGATTTCACATTCTCCAATAAGTAAATCCGAAAATCTATCTCTCGACTAGGAGGTTATCCCTTAACTTCATCGCACACATCTGGAAAATTTCTGACAATGGGTATCGATTGAAGATCGTCAACATAAGCATCAAGGGAATCTAGGAAAATAAGCATAACTGTCCTCCGTGGATCATAAGAAATCCCGAGAGTTATACCGTGGCACATTAGAAGTCTAAAAACTCTCCTTGTAACAGCCCACATTTTTAACTCAAGATAATAAAATAAGAATAACTTAATTAAATATTCAGAATTAAGTAAAATGGATTATACCATTGCGTTCGACTCGGAATTTTAGTTTAGATAGACTTTGAGTTTGCGTAAATTGAACATCGTATAAGGAAGTTATGGACGACAGAAGTTTGACGAAGAAAATAGGAAGCATGCCAGAACAACTGGCGCACTTGGTAAGTGCGCCCAGGCAATATTGCACTGGCGCACTTGTGAAGTGCACCTATATCAATTTTCGGCCTCCGGACCCAGGGGGTCGACTCCTTCAAGCGAGTGTCGATCCATAGGTCGACCCACTTGAAGGGGGGTCGACTCACTGCAGATCTGAACATTTTTCTTAAGACGTGGTCGGTTCTGATGGTTTTTAATTTAGATCTAAAGGACCTAGTTTCTCTGATAGACCTATAAATAAGTCTGTAGAGCCAACCCTAAGTCTCATATTTGTAACAACCCGTATTTTAATAACATGTTAAAACCATAAATCAAGGCAGAATTAATTTTTGAAATAAGAATCAAGGGAAACGGGTTGCGCCATTGCGTTCTCTCGAAATTCTGCTTGGAAATGAGTCCGATTTTTCGAAAATTTGAGTCCGTATGAGGGAGATATGACCCTCCGAAGTTTCAGAAATTTTCAGAATCGAAAACAGCTCGAAAATTCTAATTCAAATTTGAATTCAAAACCCAGAAAAGGATGGGCGGGAAATTTCCCGCCCAGGACCAGGTCGACCTAGGGGTCGACCATAGTGTCGACCTCCCAGGGACCAGGTCGACCATAGTGTCGGCCTGGGGGTCGACCTGCCTCCCGAACCCAGTTTTTGAACCAGATGCATTCTGATGTATCTGATCTTGTTTTCTGTCCAGATTCGTCTGCCTAATCCTATATAAACAACCTCCTAACCTCATTCTTTTTACACCATTCTTCTCTAACCCTATGCTGCACGAATTCTTGATGAACATGGCTTCTTCTTCCTCTAAATTAAATTAAGATAAATTAAAATGCAAAGATTATTTCTTGAAGACTACGACTAGGAATTTCATATTGGGGATTTGCTTCTACAATCAAAGCAAGATTCAATGATTCAATAATTCAACGACAAATTTCTAGACTTTACTTCTGCATCTAAGTTTCTTAAACCACGATCTGTAAGTTCAAGTTACTTTTAGATAAAAACTATTAA
Source organism: Allium sativum (assembly GCA_030737875.1). Lineage (NCBI taxonomy): Eukaryota > Viridiplantae > Streptophyta > Magnoliopsida > Asparagales > Amaryllidaceae > Allium > Allium sativum. The sequence goes on along the minus strand of CM060915.1, from coordinate 857,708,403 downwards.
ATTGGAATTAGATCTATGTATGATAATTGATTCATATCTATTCTTGTTCATCTTGGATCTTGACTTTTTGGGAATATTGCTTTGAAATCATTTTGGGCCTATTCACGTTGTAAATCAAACTCTTTCATAACATTATCATGCCTATGACGTTGAAACCATTGTAAATGGCCAAGGACTATGACTGTGAACATAAGACTATGCCTATGCCTATGACTGTGAACATAAGACTATGCCTATGCCTATGACTGTGAACATAAGACTATTGCCTATGACTATGACAAGGACAATTGTGGCTAATCACCTATGACTCAAGACTATGAATTATTGCCTATGATTATGAACATTAGACTATTGAGTATGACCATGACTTTGAAACTATTGTGGTTAATTGCCTAAGACTATTATGGTTGATTGTTCATGCCCATAACACTATGTTGTACACCGAATTGGCATTTTGTTGGATCTCATACCTAGGGTTTGACTTGCTTAGTTTATTCGCTACTGGATCCATTATCCTTGTATTTGGCTTGCTTTTGCATGCTTATTCTTTTATGTCAACTTTTATCATGACTATCGCCTTATTTTGCTAGATTTGAAATCCTATTATTTTCTATATGCCAGTGATGCCGTAACCAATTATCTCAAGTTATATCATGCTAGTCATGTAATCCCTTTTATCGCTTTATGCCTGTCCCTTTGGCCTATCATAGTTTTGATGTTATTCCCTTTATTTCGGGATGTGGATTTATTTGTAGTATAGATCGATTCACGTTTACGTGCGATTGGAATACGATTTGGGTAGATTAGGCAAAACATGAAATGGTTACGAACATGAATTATGAACTTGATAGTAGGCAAAACTTGAAACATGAACATTGTTATAACTTGAATCTGGATGTGGGCATGAAAATTGCCTTGAAAACTTGACACGAACTTGACATGAAAATTTGGACATGGACACGACACTAGAATGAATATGAAAATGGCTAACTCGAGGTTGGGTTGAGTTTGTAGTGTAATTCTGCCCGGAACCGCCCGACAAATCCAGTTACTGTAAACAATAGGATCCAATGTGGGTAGTTGGTCATACCGCACTTGAAAACCCGAGGTCAGACTGAGTTGTGGTGTGAATCTGCCCGGAACCGCCCGGCATATCCATTGACCACAACAACAGGTCTGATGTGAGAGGTTGGGGTGCATTAATGAATTAATGCCACAAGATAGGGTTAAGTTATGAACATGAAAGACAACACTTAACCAACTTGACACATGATTCATAGGGCTAAGTCATGAACTTGAATGACAACACTTAACCAACTTGACATGCTAGACTGATAAGGGTTAAGTCACGAGTTTAAATGACAACACTTAACCTATTGGACGGAAACCCTAGTTACGCGGTCCATTTCAGCAGTAACCCACTAGATGTATCACGGTACCTTGGAACTAGGCAGGGTGGGGCACGATTACTGGGCTGATTGTAAGCAACCAAAACGACGGCTGTGTTGGTGCGCCAGTGTAGGTTCAAGCGGGCTATGGTCGTGCATGTGTTCCGGAGTTGAAAAAAAAGGCATTGGGCATCACTAGGTTTATCTGTGCAAGCTTGATTCGTGTCGGTGGTTGGTACCCTAGGTCTTGATACACCCTATGGTGGACCTAGCACAGATGACTACATTCGTGATAGGGCCGTATGACATGGACACATGACGAGCTAGAACTTGTAGGGAGCCGATCGATTAATGGATCGTTCCGTTGGACCTAGTAATGGGTCATTTCATGATATTGGGCCAAGGGATCATTTCATGATTAATATAAGACATGGGTTTGGGATTCTAGTACAGTTAATGCAGCGAACCTTGAATATGTGATGCTATACTTGATTTATACTTGATTTATCATGTTATCTTAGTCTATCTTGCCCATCTTGTCATCATCCTTATGTTTACTTTCAGTTTATACATGTCGTGTTACCTTTACTGGTTTTTATGCTGAAAGTCACTAGGACTTACCAGTCTTTATGACTGATCCATTTTCTTTTGCCTCTTTTCCATTCGTTTCTCCCCCTCCTCAGGTTCTCAGGGAGGAAACTCTAGCACTTAGCTTGGATTTCGCTTACGTTCGATTCATCTCATGTACGGTTTGATCTTGAGCTATGCTATGGCTGCATTTCTGCTACCTTTGGGGAATTAAGCTACTTTTGTTGTTTTAAGATTATGCTTCTTTATTTATGCAAGACATAATTTGTTGTGATGGAAAATAATGACCTTGGCTATTTGATGTAAAAGGTTTTGACTCCTTTTGAAAGTAATGAAATTTATCTTTTGATTCATCCGCTGTTTTATCTATGTTCTGTCTTGTAATATTTCTATGTTTGTTTACCTCGATAACGCTCCTCCAAAACTAGTGCATTCCCTTTGTGAGTGACCCTAGCGGAGGTGGGGTGTTACACTTGGTATCAGAGCATTAGGTTACCAGACTGGGCAAAAGTTTTTAAAACCTTCTAAAACTATTTTCAAAACCGTTTACAAAGAAGCATTTTTAAAGAAAAGTCTTGTTTTATTTAAAGGCTATTCCCCAAAAGCCATTAGCACTATCCTTTGTTTCCTCGTTTTGAATCTCTTCTTTTTCATTTTAGCATGTCTGGGAATCTTAACTTTCCAGAGGGCGTGCCAATACCTGGCTGGTTCAGGAGGTACTTAGAGGCTAGGGACAATGATGCAGGCCCAGCAGATATTCCTCCTCCAGCTGCAGCGATTCCTCCTCCTCCGCCCCTCCTCGTGCAATTGCTTTCTCAAAGATCTGTAAAGATTTTAGGGCCATGGGTGGAAAGGGTTTCAAGGGAACTGAATCATTCGTAGAAGCGAGGAACTGGCTCAAAGAAACTGAGGATCTGTTCGTTATCTTCGAGGTGGACGATAGGCAGAAGGTACAGTTGGCGGTATGGTTGCTCAAAGATAAAGCTTCCTATTGGTGGGAAGTTACTAACGCCAAGAGGCCAGTTGAAACATGGATGGATTTCAGAGTAAGGTTTGAGATGAAATTCCTCTCGCAAGCTGAACGAAGTTTACAGCTGGAAAAATTCTTATCTCTGCAGCAAGGAATTATGACGGTCAAGGGGTACATCAATCAATTCAATCAGCTGGCTCGGTTTGGACTGGACTTAGTGAATACCCCTCATAAGAAGGCTCTCTGCTTTGTCAAAGGGTTGAATGATCCACTTCACAGCTTGGATATGACCCACGTACCTATGGGGGCTACTTACGAAAAGTTAGTAGACATGGCGCTCTTAAATGAAGAAGACAAGAATGGCAAGAAGGAGGTCAAGATGAATGAGTCTCAAAACAAGAAGGTAGACTCCGAGAAAGGAGGGAAGAACAACAACAACAATAATGATAACAAGACATGTGAGAAAAGAAAATGCCACATTTGTGGTATTAAGGGGCATATAGTCCAGGATTGTAGAAAGAAGAAGACGAAGATGGGAGCATGCTTTCAGTGTGGTGATACTGGACATATCAGCAAGAATGCCCTAAGAAGCAAGGGCAAGCCCCGCAAGCAGGACCTTCTTCGGGTACACCTTTAACTTCTTCTCCTAGATGCTTTGTTTTATCTTGCTTATCTTCTCAATCCTATCTTGAGAACCTTAGGTAGAACCCTTTTGGATGTAAACATGTGATTGAAACATGTTATGGTTGATATTTGCAAATGGTTGCAAGTGGTCGCAAGTGGTTGCTCGTGGTTGCATAACACACATTAGGCACTAGATCGGCTCAGACACATTTTCATATTGCTTATGCATGAGTATTTATACTTGTTTATGGATGAAATTGAACGTGTTATCATGTGGATGTTGCATATGGATGGATGTTTGTGCACACATATAGTGTTTATGTGACCAGGACTATTTGCATACATGTTGGATTCATGGCACTAAACATATTTTGCATTAAGAAGATCAACCAGGCCTGATCATTTGCATTAAATAAGGAACATATACACACACTTTCTGCATATGTTCATATAGCATTAGAAATATTTTAAGGACAATGGTTGCTTGTGGATGATGTTTGAATAGATGGTTGATTGGATGATAGGATACATTCTTCCTAACTTGAAGACTTCAGGGACGAAATACTTTGAGGAGGGGAGAATGTAACAACCTGTATTTTAATAACATGTTAAAACCATAAATCAAGGCAGAACTAATTTTTAAAATAAGAATCAAGGGAAATGGGTTGCACCATTGCGTTCATCTCGAAATTCTGCTTGGAAACGAGTTCGAGTTTTCGAAAATCAGAGTCTGTATAAGGGAGATATGACCCTCCGAAGTTTCAGAAAATTTCATAATTGAAAACAACTCGAAAATTCAAATTCAAATTCGAATTCAAAACCCAGAACAGGCTGGGTGGGAAATTTCCCGCCCAGGACCAGGTCGACCTGGGGGTCGACCATAGTGTCGACGTCCCAGGGACCGGGTCGACCATAGTGTTGACCTGGGGGTGGACCTGCCTCCCGAACCCAGTTTTTGAACCTGATGCATTCTGATGTATCTGATCTTGTTTTTTTGTCCAGATTCGTCTGCCTAATCCTATATAAATAGCCTCCTTGCCTCATTCTCTTTACACCATTCTTCTCTAACCCTATGCTGCACGAATTCTTGATGAACAAGGCTTCTTCTTCCTCTAAATTAAATTAAGATAAATTAAAATGCGAAGATTATTTATTGAAGACTACGACTAGGAATTTCATATTGGGGATTTGCTTCTACAATCAAAGCAAGATTCAATGATTCAACGACAAATTTCTAGACTTGACATCTGCATCTAAGTTTCTTAGACCATGATCCGTAAGTTCAAGTTACTTTTAGATAAAAACTATAAACTTATTATGGACAGGTTGTAAATTGGAATTGGATCTATGTATGATAATTGATTCATATCTATTCTTGTTCATCTTGAATCTTGAATTTTTGGGAATATTGCTTTGAAATCATTTTGGGCCTATTCACGTTGTAAATCAAACTCTTTCATAACATTATCATGCCTATGACGTTGAGACTATTGTTAATGGCCAAGGACTATGACTGTGAACATAAGACTATGCCTATGCCTATGACTGTGAACATAAGACTATGCCTATGCCTATGACTGTGAACATAAGACTATTGCCTATGACTATGACAAGGACAATTGTGGCTAATCACCTATGACTCATGACTATGAATTATTGCCTATGATTATGAACATAAGACTATTGACTATGACCATGACTTTGAAACTATTGTGGTCAATTGCCTAAGACAATTATAGTTGATTGTTCATGCCCATAACACTATGTTGTACACCGAATTGTCATTTTGTTGGATCTCATACCTAGGGTGTGACTTGCTTAGTTTATTCGCTATTGGATCCATTATCCTTGTATTTGGCTTGCTTTTGCATGCCTATTCTTTTATGTCAACTTTTAACATGACTATCGTCTTATTTTGCTAGATTTGAAATCCTATTATTTTCTATACGCTAGTGATGCTGTAACCAATTATCTCAAGTTATATCATGCTAGTCATGTAATCCCTTTTATCGCTTTATGCCCGTCCCTTTTGCCTATCATAGTTTTGATGTTATTCCCTTTATTTCGGGATTTGGATTTATTTGCAGTATAGATCGATTCACGTTTACGTGCGATGGGAATACGATTTGGGTAGATTAGGCAAAACATGAAATGGTTACGAACATGAATTATGAACTTGATAGTAGGCAAAACTTGACACATGAACATTGTTATAACTTGAATCTGGATGTAGGCATGAAAATTGCCTTGAAAACTTGACACGAACTTGACATGAAAATTTGGACATGGACATGACACTAGAATGAATATGAAAATGGCCAACTCGAGGTTGGGTTGAGTTTGCAGTGTAATTCTACCCGGAACCGCCCGACAAATCCTATTACTATAAACAATAGGATCCAATGTGGGTAGTTGGTCATACCGCACTTGAAAACCCGAGGTTAGACTGAGTTGTGGTGTGAATCTGCCCGGAACCGCCCGGCATATCCAGTGACCAAAACAACAGGTCTGATGTGAGAGGTTGGGGCGCATTAATGAATTAATGCCACATGATAGGTTTAAGTCATGAACATGAAAGACAACACTTAACCAACTTGACACATGATTCATAGGGCTAAGTCATGAACTTGAATGACAACACTTAACCAACTTGACATGCTAGACTGATAAGGGTTAAGTCACGAGTTTAAATGACAACACTTAACCTATTGAACGGAAACCCTAGTTACGCGGTCCATTTCAACGGTAACCCACTAGATGTATCATGGTACCCTGGGACTAGGCAGGGTGGGGCACGATTACTGGGCTGATTGTAAGCGACCAGAATGACGGCTGTGTTGGTGCGCCGGTGTAGGTTCATGCGGGCTATGGTCGTGCACGTGATCCATAGTTGAAAAAGCAGGCACTGGGCATTAGCAGGTTTATCTGTGCAAGCTTGATTCGTGTCGGTGGTTGGCACCCTAGGGCTTGATACACCCTATGGTGGACCTAGCACAGGTGACTACATTCGTGATAGGGCCGTATGAAATGCACACATGATGAGCTAGAACTTGTATGGAGCCGATCGATTAGTGGATCGTTCCGTTGGACCTAGTAATGGGTCATTTCATGATATTGGGCCAAGGGTTCATTTCATGACTAATATAAGACATGGGTTTGGGATTCTAGTACAGTTGATGCAGCGAACCTTGAATATGTGATGCTATACTTGATTTATACTTGATTTGTCATGTTATCTTAGTCTATCTTGCCCATCTTGTCATCATCCTTATGTTTACTTTCAGTTTATACATGGCATGTTATCTTTACCGGTTTTTATGCTGAAAGTCACTAGGACTTACCAGTCTTTATGACTGACCCGTTTTCTTTCGCCTCTTTTCCTTTCGTTTCTCCCCCTCACCAGGTTCTCAGGGAGCAAACTCTAGCACTTAGCTTGGATTTCGCTTGTATTCGGTTTAGCTCCTGTACGGTTTGATCTTGAGCTATGCTATGGCTGCATTTATGCTACCTTTGGGGAATTAAGCTACTTTTGCTGTTTGAAGATTATGCTTCTTTATTTATGCAAGACAGAATTTGTTGTAATGGAAAATAATGACCTTGGCTATTTTATGTAAAAGGTTTTGACTCCTTTTGAAAGTAATGAAATTTATCTTTTGATTCTTCCGATCTTTTATCTATGTTCTGTATTGTAATATTTCTGTGTTTGTTTACCTCGATAACAATCCTCCAAAAACTAGTGCATTCCCTTTGTGAGTGATCCTAGCGGAGGAGGGGTGTAACAATATTTCTGAGACAATGTAGAAGCTCTGCCATTCCTCTTCTTCCTCAAATCTATTCAGAAAATTAAGATTATTCGTTTAGGAGAAATTCTAAATTCAGATCTGAAGAGAAGGAACGTATGTTTGTAAATGGGTGTTCAGATCTCTTAATGAAGTGAGGTAATTCCTAGATCTGGTCTATTTTCCATTCTCTTCTCTTTCTACTTTTTCTTTCTTTCTTTTAGTAAAAATTATGATTCCATGGTTGTTAGGTTCTGAATCCAATTAGGGAAAAACCATGGAATAATAGATCCGGACCAGATCCAGGATTTAGAAAGCATATGAGGTGAGTGGATTTATGCTATATCATTTTAGATAATGATATGTTAGCGTTTAAGCATTCCCCGTTATTATGAAATACGAATTTGCAAGAATAATTAGAAATGTTAAGATGCTTTTATAAACAGTTGAGATATTGGGAAATTCATATGCTGAATCAGTTCAAGTGTTGAAATTTTTGTGTGTTGAAAAACAAACCTATTGGATCATGGGTAAGAACTACTGTTGTTATAATTCCATGACTCACTTGTGGCATATTATTGAGTTAATGACATGTAAACCTGTTAGATTTGAACAATTACATGATTAAATGTTTACATGTCAAAATAGAGTTAAACATATATTAAAAAGGACATCACCATAATATACGCATAATTTGATGACATGTAAATTTGATTACAGTAAAAAGGATAACATGCATAAAACTTACAATAAATAAGAAGCTATAACGCGCTTAGACACGAGGTTAGATTACAACTGTGGTAGAACTCTTCCCGAAACTGCTCGGCATAACCAGCATCCATAAGTGGTAAATCTAATGTGAGGGGTCTAAGTGCATGAATAAACATGTAATGGTACCAAGAAATGAGGTTAAGTCAACTTGTGGTAGAAATCGGCTCGGACCCGCTCGGCAAATCCAGCGTCCACAAGCGTTGGCTTAATATGAGAGGCATAGTGCATATATAAAAATATATGTATATAACAAGATATGAATAAATGGAAATGATGGTAATTAAATGTCTAACTCAAAAAATAAGAAAGGAAGGGATGTAATGGACTGAGTTAGTGCGATGCGAAGGAAAAGTGATGTATTTTCCTAAATGACCTATTTCTGAGAATGTGGTTGCAAGTAAACCACGGTGAATAAAGTAAGAAAAAGGAAAGAAATTACTTGCCACCACGGATTTAGACAGGAATACGTTATGAAAATAAATCATTGATTCCTTCTATAAATCTAACTGATAAGGTGCATGAAGTGTTTTCCTTAATAAATTAAGGAATATATATTATAGTGAATGAAGAATTATGGGTTACAACAGTAAATGGTTTAAACGGGGAATGATAATCGCCTATTATAAATAAATTACATTAATGAGAATGTTGTATAATAGGTAGACTTGTCCTAGGGACAAGTGAAGATTATAACTTTGTTTATAATAAACCAGTAAGGAAATGGGATAACTAGTGAAATGAGATAAGGGACACTTAATTGTAAATTAAGTAATCAGTAAATGGGAAAACCTGAAACCAGTTGAGAAAAAGGGGGAAATTTATGAAATATAAGAAATTGTACTTAATTGTAAATTAAGTAATCTGTAAACTTGGAGGTCTGAAACCCACTGATAAGAATAACATGTTTAGACTTGTCCTAGGGACAAGAGGAAATTATAACATAGGTTATGATAAATGGATAGAGAAACTTATTAATGGACCTTAGTTAAAAGAACTAAGTTAATAAGTAAACAATGATAAGTGGTAGTAATGGTGTAAAATGGAATTATGATTAAATGAGAAAGTATGAGGAAAACTTATGGAATAAGTTATATTTAATCATAAATAATGAATGACATGTTAAACAGAAAGCATGTGAATTGAGATATACTTAATTACATATTAAGTAGAACATATTATTGTAACGATGAAATCAAACAAGAATATAAAGGGATTGTGGGTTACAAATCTTGGATCACAATCTAGAAATAACATTTTATGGGCTTATTAATAAACTTAAATGGATTAAGTTGTAAACTAAAATTAATAAGCAAGAGGGGCCATTCCTCAGAGATATAAGGGGCTAGGAAGAACCTGGTAACCTGAATAAAAAGTTAAGATTACCAAGTTAAATGGAAACCTGATAAGGTAAAGCAAGCGCGTAAAAGAATGTTTAGACATGGGGTCTAATAACATATTAAAGTGAGGTGCTTGGACCAGTCCGCACGTTTGAGGGTGAATAACCCAACGTGGTAGATCATCGTGGTGTTATAAGGCACGAAGGGAGCGCACGCTCATCTGATTATTCTGTCGGCTCCAAAGGACCAGAAGGGGAAGCATGCGGCTTCCTGAGATACGTAAGGTGCTCATGGTAGTCCTTTGTGCGGTGGCAGATTTTTAGGCTATGCTCGCAGAGGTTGGATATGCACGTAACTACTAAATGGGTGGGCCTTGACTGCAAAAGTAGTTTTGCATTCAAAATGTTGTGACGTGGTGACACGAGGGTGATTCGATGGTTGCCTCAACGGAGAGGCATTGGGTCACGACCAACAAGGATAGTAGATCGTCGGATACTCGTCATCGACAACCAGTGGGATGCGAAAAGACTAAGATTGTTTGTTAGGGGCAAGTCGTTTAGCTCTTGTAGTCTTTACTAGTTGAGGGAGGGGCTGAGGTGGGGCCATAGCCACCATGAAAAACAGACCTGAGGGATATCTGTATTTTCAGGCTCTTAAAGGCGGGCCTGTACAGATATGGAAAAGCTCCCGACTGAGTTCCGTGTTTCTTGTATCGCCCTACCACGGAACTCGGTGCACATTAGAGGACGTGTGGTTGAGGCATCGAGCTACAATTAATGGTACGTACGTGGGACAGTCTAGATACATGCATGTCTGCTCTGGGTGGTGTATCGTAGACTTGAGGGCATTACTCTGGTACAGAATCCGATTCGATTGAAGGTGGCAGTCTGTATGTTTACGTAGCATAGAATTGACAAATATATGTGTAACGTAACATTGTTATATAGAGATCCATACATCACTCTGGCATAGGATGAGAGAATGCGTATATTTCGGTGGTATTACGGTGGAGACCATCCGAGTGGGGTACCGTGGGGTGTACCTCAATATTGAGGTGTAGCTACATATATACTATATTTGTTTAATCCACTTGGAAGTAAATAGATCCGACGTGTGTGTAAGCCTTGAGTGTTGTTAACCCAAGTAACCTAATAAATAAGAAAATGTGATTGAACAATATATGTAGGGTTATCCAAAGCATATAGTTTAAATCCAGTCACCAGAACTTGTGTTCTGACCCCTTCCCATACTTGCAGGTTAGATTTGTGGCAGAGACATGAGACATGATAGCTTTGGATACTGGTTAGGAAGTATTATTAATACGTTAAGGCTAACTGTGATTATATTATATTTTGTCCATTCCGCTATGAGATACTTTCTGAGCTCTGACATATTTTATGTCTTTTCTACAGGATACTAGAGAAAACCGAAACAAGCTTCGATAGACTAGAATTTTGAAAAAAAAAATCGATTTGTCGGAATTCGGGCCGTTACATCTGGTATCAGAGCTTAGGTTTAAAATTCCTGTATAAATAGTGAGTGAACGTATTTGTATTTTTAAAAATATAAATATTATATATATACACATAGATCCATAGAGAAACCCGCTAAATAGAAAGAGTATAATATGATAAGAAATGGGATGTTTTTTTGTACACTAAAAGGATGAATATGGAAATCTGAGACCCTTAGCTAATTTGGGTGGAAAGTGTACAATGTACTTTGTATGGAAGGAAAGTGAATCCCATATGAATAGTATTTTGGGTTAGTGGGTTGAAAACCTTATAGATTGGAAAAGATTAAAAAGAGAAAAATGGATTAGGAATATATATAATTGAGAGAACTGACCTTGGGGAGTGTCTAGGAAAGCCTAGAAAAATTGGAAACCCGCTTTGAGTCTAACCCCATTGTTAAATTTTAAGAACCTGATATTGTAAAAGTTTTGGGAAAATGGTTTATGGATTTCAAGTTTTAATCTTAAAAGTTATAGTTTTAAATATGTAAAATATACATATTGAGTTTTAAAGAAAAAGGGGCATATTTTGCAAATAGTGATTTCTTGCGAAAACTTTGTTTAAAGTAAAATTCTCTTAGTAAAAGGTGCATATTATAGAGCATGTATAGCTCGTTAGTTTTCTTGTTATATTTCGTACAAGAATTTTTAATAAAGCAATATTTGAAATCTGTATTCTTATGACAGTCCTTTTTAATAAATTATTTTGCTAGGTGGACAAAATAAGTAGTAGAAATTAAGAATAGAGTAGATGGTTGCACCTTGTAGTAAGAGACTGAACTGACCGTACTGGTAAGAACCTGGCGTAAACCTGATTGAGAATTAGTTTTCCTTGTCTACTCCATTTTGTGATTTACATTTTTTTTATATATATAAAATGGCATGTTTTATGGTTTGGCGAAAGTAAGTTTTCATGAGGAAAATAAAGTTTTGACACTTTTAAATTTTTGGAAGAAATTTCAAATAAAAAGGCCAAACTGCATTTCAAAAAGTATGGAGTAGGTAAGGATTAGTGCCTAGGGAAGACACGATTTTTCTTGAGGTTTTGAAGTAAATAGCTAGAATTATCTTGGAAAAAAATGGTAAGTTCCCATAGAATGTGTAAGCATTGAAAAGCCTAGGGTGTTGCTTGAAATGACTGTTGGTACACAACTAGAATTAGTAGTGACTACTAGATAGTAAAAAGGGCAAGTAAGTGCTTAGATCCTGTTGCTAATTTTCATGTTAAGGGTAAGACCCGTTACTATATTTCTGTTGGGATCATTCCGTTATTTTTGTTTTTGTTGGGTAGTTAGGATAACACCTAAACCTGTCATGGATCCCATGGTTTGGACTTTTCTGTCTGAGGGGGACATAGTCCTGAGATTCTTGGCCCTTATTAGTAGCTGTGTAGAGTGTCGGTTTTCCTGTTTTAGATGAAAGACTAGAAGGCTTATTTGAAAACTAAACCTAGATCTGATAATTAAATAAGCTAAGAAAAGAGAAATGGTTCAACTAAAAAGGAAACAGAAAATTTAGTAAAGCAATAAACAAGATAAATTATGAGAAAAGATAGATAGAGATAAAAATTTCCAAGATAAGAGGAAAAAAACAGTAACAAAAATAAAATTTTCTTATGTGGGCTGTGCTTGGATAGGAAAATAGGGAGGAATCTTTATAAATAGTTACATAAAATCCAAGTACGGTTGGAAAAGGGTACATAAAAGAAAAATGGAAGATGTGAAGTTTTTCATTTTCCAACTTTTTGTAACATAAGAAATTGAATTTAGGAAATTAGATTTTTCCAAAATTCGAAAAATAAAGTTGGTTGGTAGGATTATGGATGCAAAAATGGGATGAACTATGCTCTTGCTCAGTAAGGTTGTGGGAAAATTTGGATGAAAAAGCATTTTGATTTTCAAAATATTGCATTCATGTAGAAATTAGAATTGCCAGTACATTTAAGATGCAAGCATCATATTTTAAAAGGATTTTTGAAAAATTTGCGTACACATAGGAGGTACCGCTTAGGCATACATTATTATGTTTTATTTCAATTTGCACACGTGCACAATGGTCGCCAAAATTGGATGCACATATGATGGATGGATATTATGCGAGGGGTCATTTGATTTTACCCTTATCAAATTTCGGGGATGAAATTTCCTAAGGGTGGGAGAATGTAACACCCCGCATTTTAACTCAAGATAATAAAATAAGAATAACTTAATTAAATATTCATAATTAAGTAAAACGGATTATACCGTTGCGTTCTCCTTAGAATTCTGGTTCAGATAGACTCCGAGTTTGCGTAAAACAGACATTGTATGAAGAAGTTATGGATGGCAGAAGTTTGACAAAGAAAACAGGAAGCAGGCCAGAACAACTGGCGCACTTGGCAAGTGCGCCAAGGCAATTTTGCACTGGCGCACTTGTGAAGTGTGCCCATATCAATTTTCGGCCTCCGGAATAGGGGTCGACCCCTTCAAGGGGGTGTCGACACATGGGCCAGCCCACCTGAAGGGGGGTCAACCTAGGGGTCGACCCACCGCAGATTTGGGCGTTTTTCTTGAGACGTGGTTGGTTCTGATGGTTTTTAATTTAAATCTAAAGGACCGGTTTCTCTGATATACCTATAAATAAGTCTGTAGAGCCAACCCTAAGTCTCAAATTTCTGAGACAACGCAGAAGCTCTGCCATTCCTCTTCCTCCTCAAATCTATTCAAAAAATTAAGATTATTAGTTTACGAAAAATTCCGAATCCAGATATGAAGGAAAGGAATGTATGTTTGTAAATGGGTGTTCAGTTCTCTTAACGAAGTGAGGTAATTCCTAGGTCAGGTTAATTTTCCATTCTATTCTCTTTCTTCTTTTTCTTTCTTTCTTTTAGTAAAAATTATGAATCCATGGTTGTTTGGTTCTGAATCCAATTAGGGAAAAACCATGGAATGATAGATCTGGGCTAGATCCAAGATTTGGAAAGCATATGAGGTGTGTGGATTTAAGCTATATCATTTTAGATAATGATATGTAATCATTTAAGCATTCCCCGTTATTATGAAATATGAATTTTCCAGAATAATTAGAAATGTTAAGATGCTTTTATAACAAGTTGAGATATTGGGAAATTCATATGTTGAATCAGTTCAAGTGTTGAAATGTTTATGTATTGAAAAAGAAACCTGTTGGAACCTGGGTAAGAACTACTGTTGTTATAATTCCATGACTCATTTGTGGCATATTATTGAGTAAATGACATGTTAACCTGTTAGATTTGAACAATTACCCGATTAAATGTTTATATGTCAAAATAGAATTAAACACATGTTAAAAAGGACATGCGCCATGATATAGGGATAATTTGATGACATGTATATTAGATTACAGTAAAAAGGATAACATGCCTAAAACTTACAATAAATAAGAAGTTGTAACGCGCTTAGACACGAGGTTAGATTACACTTGTGGTAGAAGTCTTCCCATAACCGCCTGGCATAACTAGCATCCATAAGTGATAAATCTAATGTGAGGGGTCTAAGTGCATGAATAAACATGTAATGGTAATAAGACACAAGGTTAAGTCAACTTGTTGTAGAAGTTTGCCCAGACCCACCCGACAAATCCAGCGTCCACAAGTGTAGGCTTAATGTGAGAGGTCTATAGCATATATACAAATATATGTATATAACAAGATATGAATAAATGGCAATGATGGTAATTAAATGTCTAACTCAGAAAATAAGAAAGGAAGGGATGTAATGGACTGAGTTAATGCGATGCGAAGGAAAAATGAGGTATTTCCCTAAATGACCTATTTCTGAAAACGTGGTTGCAAGCAAGCCATAGTGAATAATGTAAGAAAAAGAAATGAAATTACTTGCCACCACGGATTTAGATGGGAATATTGTAACGTCCCACATTCTACGTATCAAAGGATCGTAGAATATTTATTTATTTTCCATATGAAGTCTTACGATCGTGTAACTTTGGGGATCGACTATTGGGGTCATTTCCCATGTTCACGATTTTTGCCGATTTTTAAATGACCATTTTGCACCTGGCGAATCGTGTTTCGCCTATAACTTTTGATTGGTAAGGAGTTTTTACCTAAAACCACTCCCACTGGATTCGGATGATGGTTTACCTTTCCATAGAGTGGTCACATTGATCAAACGCACTTACCTTTTGGGAGATATGGCTGAAATAAGGTTTGGAAGGTGAAAAACAGCTTAACCGGCCCTAATTATGATTATTAGCAGCTAGGCCCATAACTCATTTTGGGATTATGGTTATGGGGAGGCTAAAATCAGTTAGGAAAAAAATTATTTTTTATTTTCTCAGCCGTCGTTTACCTCTCTTCAACCCTAACAATGGCCTCCACCTTTTAAATCACCTCCAAATCACCGTTTAAGCATATATTAGCCTAATCAACATCAAATCAAGCCAAATCAACACCAAATCAGATTTGGAGCTGCTATGTTGCATAAGAAAACGCCCCAATATAGTAGAGTTTCAGATCTAAAGTTTTATTTGTAGCTAAGGTGAGTGATTTGCATTGTTTTTCACTAATTACGGCTAATTAGAGGTGATTAGTGATAATTAGCGAAATTATGGATCAGAAAAATCTAGAAAAATTTGTAAAATTCTAAAATATTATTTTATGCCTCTGTTAGAAATTGGGTTAATTTGGGCATGTTTTGCTAATTGTAATGACCCAGATTTCTGTCGAGTTAATTGTAAATATTTAATATGGATTTAAATATTGAGTTGATAATATAAATAAATTTTTATATTAAGTTATCGATTTAAAAATCGATTTCGATTTAATATCGAATATATTAAATTATCGTAATGCGAAATATAACTGAATTCGAAGTTAAAACTGATTTGAAAACAGTTCAGATAATCAATACAAACTTTGGTTTGAATTAGAATAATAATATTAAATTATTATCGAAGAATTTAAATGGTTTAAATTTAATTTATATCAATTTAAATTAATATCTGTTCCGGATGATCGAACTAGACTTCGATACTAATCCCAGTGGGTTCAGAATAGTGGTTTTACCCTAAAAATGGCAGTCGGTGGGTTCAGAAAGGAGTTCAAAATCAAAGTGACAATTTAACGGACCCGGTTAAATTTAAATAAAATCAAATAAAATATTTGATGTTGTTGGTTTATTTTCCTCCACACAAAATCTTAGGCAAAAGTATAAGCCCCGTTATCCTCCTCAACTCCACATATTAAAGGTCTTGGTGTTCAATTCTTCACCATATAAACCAATATAAATCCACACAACCCCCTCCCCCCTTCTATTCATTTCTTCAAACCATAGAAGGAAATAACAAATCGAAGAAAGCCTCATATCTAAAACAAACGAAAGTTTCGCTCCTCCTTATCTGAAATGAATTAAATCTAGTGATCAAGGTAAAACCTCGCGTGGTCTTCAACCGTGAACTTATGCGCAGAGGGGAGAGGAGGCGCTCAATAGTATTGGTGTGTGAAGCGATGGTCCCTGGTAGGGGAAATCGAGCAACTCGGGCATGAAAGTATTGCGATGGATTTGGAAGCTCGATGAAGCTTAAAATCGATTTGGGTTGCGGTCAGAACTGGGGTCGCGACACTTACTGTCACACAGTAACAAAAGTGCGACTCGGGGTGATAGGAGGAAGTCGCGGTGGAGGATGGGTCAGAACGATGACAGAAATTGGGGGCAAGTCGAAGTCACACTGAGTTTGTGTTTGGGGTTTGAACTGTTTAAAACTGAGAGGAAAGAGGATGCTGGGAAGGGCTCGTAGAAGTGTTGAGATGATGGTACTGGGGTTGGTGGAAAAGGAGGAATAGAAATGGTCAGCAAAATGTTCGATGGAATAAGAAAATGGAGAAGATAGGTATAGGTGCCAAATTGATTTATTCATGAAGGTTCGTAGTGAGATGATTTGAGATTTAACTGGATATTCGTGAAATAAAAACCCTGGTGAGTAAATCTCACTCACCTTAATTAGAATTATTTTTATGTCGTTAAAAGTAATTGTTGTTGCTTGTTTGAATGTTGTTCGGTTGATTTAAATATATTAGTTATTTAGGGTTAACTATTATATATATATATATTGGGTTGATGATTGGTTGGATTACCGTAGTATCATTAGAGGATGCCCGCGGTACCATTAGCGGATGATTTCCCTATGCGCCCCACAAATATATATTAGTGGATGACCTTCGTACCGCGATATCCTGCCTCGAAGAAGGATGGTATTATTTATGTGCTAACGTCTGTGGATGCAGGAAAACAGGTTGGAGGGATCCGAATGGATCCCTCAAAAATATATTATCAGTTTGTTTATTTGTTTGCATATATACTGTCATATATGATGTGTTAGAAAAATAAATAATTGGTTGTTGGTGTTTAAATATCACTAGGCCTAACTGTTGATATTTGAAAATATCATGAAAAGGAATTTTGAGGATTTAAAACGGAAATTCTGTTTTTATTTCTAAAATAGAATTTGAAATTTGAATATAAGAAATTAGAATAGAAATTGAATATAAGAAATTTAAATATGGATTGAATTCAAAGAGAATAAAATATGGAATTTGAATTCAAAGAGAATAAACTATGGTACTAGAATTCAAAGAGAATAAAATATGGTATTAGACTTCAAAGAGAACAAAATATGGTATTAGAATTCAAAGAGAACAAAATATAGTATTTGAATTCAAAGAGAATTAAATATAGAATTTGAAATTTGAGTAAAGAGAATTCAAATAAAATAGAATTTGAAATTTGAATAAAGAGAATTCATATAGATTTGAATATGAAATTAGAGAATGGAATTTGAATATAGAAATTCAAATGGAATTCAAATATAGAATTTGAATATAGAAAGTGAAATGGAATTTGGATAAAGGAAATCTAAATATAGAATTTGAATATAGAAATTCAAATGGAGTTTGAATATAGAGAATTTCAAAATAGAACTTGAAATAGAATTTGAAATAAACTTTGAAAAGAGAATTTCAAAATAGAATTTGAAATAGACTTTGAATAGAGAATTTCAAAATAGAATTTGAAATAGACATTGAATATAGAATTTCAAAATAGAAATTGAAATAGACTTTGAATATAGAATTTCAAAATAGAAATTTGAAATAGAATTTGAAATAAAATTTGAATATAGAATTCAAATATAGTTGAAATGAGAATTTGAATATAGGATTCAAATAGAGTTGAAATAAAATTTGAATATAGAAGATCGAAGTATAAATAAATTTATTTCCAAGTTAGGGGAAATAGACAATTTTAGAAGATTGGAAATATTATGTTGAAATGGATTTGATATATATTAAAAATATATCAGAGTGGAGTTGAATTCATTTTAAACGAAGTTTAAAAGCTTATATATATAAATATAATTAAAACGAACTCGCCGCAGCGCTGTAGTTCATAAATTGGCGATTCGAACTTCAACTGAGTATATAGAAGTCAAATTAAGTCGGAATTCTTTGAGACAATAACCGTCATGACCAGTTAGATAGTAGTTTTCTAATAGGAAAGAAAGATCTGGATTCCGTCAAATAGAATTTGAGATATGTCAAAATCAAATTTCTAAAAGTGCAGCGCCAAAATCGTTTAAAAGCCATAAGGGTTTGTTTAAATAAATATAAGGATTTTTGAGGAAATAAAATCTGAGTGTCCATTAGAAAAATCTAGGCTTGAGTTATAAAGTAAATGGGAACTCAAGTGTAGTAAGTAAAATGATTTTTGAAACAATAATCATATTTTGATTATTGAATAGAATTAACTATGTCAAAGAGAAATTAGTTAATCGAGTTTTGAATTAAAGTCGAACTTTGAAAGGTGAATTGGATTTGTAAATGTATATTCGAAATCGAATATAGAACTTAAATTGAAATTTGAATTCAATTAGTTGATAAGCAAGTTAAAATATATTTGAACATGTCATATTCAAATATAAAAGTGAAATAGATTAAAGAGTTAATTAGCAAACTGATTAGTGAATTAAGTTAAAACGACTGAATTAAGTTGACTTTGAATAACTAAATTTAACTTGTGACTTCATATTCGAATCGAATATGAAACCTGAGTTGGAAAATGGAATTCAACTAGTTATGAGTAAGTTGAAATATATCTGAAACATGTTATATTCAAATATACAAGTGAAATAGGCAAAGAGTTAGTTAAAGAGTTAATTTAACGAGTTGAGTGAAAACGAGTGTATGAAGTTGAAATAAATTGGACAGGTATAGTTATACAGGAGACAGGTATGGGATAAGGTTGACGAAAGTATATAAATAGTGTGCCCAACAAAAGGTACACGTTTAATTTCCATATGAAATTTTATGCGCCGTATCGGCTAGCCGCTTGGCTTTTTCTTTTTTTTCTTTTGGATTGGTGAGGGCCATAGGAGGCTATTTGAAATATCCCGATGCTCCCGGTACAAAGGAGGTTATGGCGAAATTTTCCGGGAATTTAAGGAGTTAGAATATTGTTAAGAAGTTTGATAACTAGAAATCTATATATCAATATATGTAGAAGTCGATAAGGAAACGAACTTAGAAATAGAATAGTATAATCAAAAAGGAAGTATAAGAATAAAATCTAGTAAGTATAGAAAGAGAAAGTGTATATGTGTTTAAAAGTGAAGAATTTATTGTATGGTACTGATTATTCGAGTAAGTAGTCTTATCTATTTTGACGTTATAAATGTTATTCAGTCAAGGTCTGAGAGGTAGTTATACCCCAACTTGATTGATTTCAATATTAACAAATAAATAGTAGGATTTCAGGCTAGAAGATCAATGTTGAATAAGAGTTAGTTGAATATAGTATTTGGGTTGTCGTAACGATGTTTTACACAACATCCGTTTCAACCCAAATAAATGTAAGCTTGGAAATCGAATAATAAATATTTCCTAAGTATAGAAATAAACGAGATCGGAAAAGGGATAAGTAATTGGAATATTTCCCAATTATGAATAGCATATATTTTCTAAAGTTTAGAAAATAAAGGAACGCGATATTCGGAAATGTTTTCCAAATAGCGTAAAAGGCCAATATGGTTATTGAAAATATTTGGTTAACAAATATTGAAAAAGAAATGGAGAAGTGATTTAATTAATGAAATATTAATAAAGGGCTCAGTGATTGTTTGATATTTGGATGAACACCTATTTTCTTCGGTAGTTAAATCACCGACTATCGAAACACTTGTTTTATTCGATAGTTAAATCATAGACTATCGAAGTTTTTGACCATCGTTGTCAATATGGAGAGACCGGTTGGATTATTATCCGAAGAACCACTCCGTATTGGCATAAGCGTTGCAAACCAAGTATACTAAATATATTGAAGATGGAGTAAAGTGGAAGGGCTATTGTATAAGTCCTAGGTAGAGATTGCCTAGGATGGATATACTGAATAGTGCCTTCGGTTTCGTTCAATCCCAAAACGAATGTATATGGGCGAATGTTTGACAAAGTATTTCCAATGATCAAATGGGTTGGTCTGTATAAATATATATGGTTGCAACGGATTTATTCCCTTAGCATAGCATCCAGAATATTTGTGCAAACCAATTAGCGATTAACGGATCTGATAATGTGGCATTCAAAGAGATCGTGTTATCAATGAATGGAAAGTAATCGTAGCCTCTGGCCTCAACAACCGGGAAATGACAAAAATTGGGCGGGCAGCATGGCTATGTAGGTCGCACCTATTAGGTTGTATAATCACCTGATCTAGAGTTTCATTTACTTCTTAAAAACTATTGTCGATGCTGTCCCATTCGGGAAACGGTTGCTGATCTCAACTGTTGGTGATATACATTCGATACACTCAAGCGAAATGAGTGGTCGGTCACGTGTGGCCGGGTTGCAAGATGTTCTTGTTGAACCCAGTGTATTCCTCTCTAGAGGTACACTAGAGAAAGGTGGTTCCATACCTTGTTATAGTTGGAAATCCATTACCCAATACGTGCTTGCGGTTTTGATTGTATAATATATATGTAGAACTTGAGATGAAAGCGTTTCTGCTAGATGATTATTATATTGTGGTTGATAGGCATTATTATAATATTAAAAGGTTTTTGATATAAAGATATTTTGGATTCTCATAAGGGAAAAACCCGTTCCATTATACGGCGTGGTCTTATGAGGTATCGTTTACTTGTTCAAGCTGATTTAAACTGTTTACTCATATCAGTCCCATGACTAACCCGGTGTTCATTTTGTTTTGTTCTACCTAAACTCTTGGGTGCCTAAATTTGTATGCGCAGTCAAGTAGTTCAGGATTTTACAGATCTATCTAAAGGAGCTTGGAGCAGGAGGCTTTAGCTTTAGTTATATAGAGTTTTGTTCCGTTGTGTTGTAAGTTGTACTCTGATAGTGATACTCTGATAAGTGTATGTTATGCAGTTGAAATTTTGTATTTCAAATGTTATGATATATTATATTTTGTTCCGCTACGATGTGAGATTCTGTGTTGTTATTTCTGTTCTTCTTCTACCTTTTTCGTCTAAAAAAAATGATTAGCATTTTCGTGATATTTGGGTTGGATGTATGATGTATGTAGTCAACTCTGATATTACGGATTTGCGGGCCACAACACTAATCATATGGTTAAATCATGATTAAGGGGACTAAGGGAAAAACATGGTTTTGGGTATGTTTGATTCATATAAACATGTTAAATTGTTGTTTTGGTGTTTATGGTTGATTATACATGTTGCTATGACTATTTGGAATGTTTTGCGATTGCTTAGCAAAGTTAAATTATTCGAAAACGCCATCGTATGGCATAAATTGCTTCTTGGAAAAATTGCAGAATCTGGTCAGACGATCCCGTTCGTGAAACACCATGATGAGCCGACCCCGCTTGTGATGCATTTAACGATCCGACCCCACTCATGCTCACTCACGAGCCACTCTAGCAACACCATGACAAGCCAGTCCCCACGAGCCGCGAGCAGGCCATGATGTCACGAACCGACACTAGGGTTCGAGCCACGACCTGATGCTCGAAGGAGGGACCACTTCAGTTCCATGAGCAGAGCATGACGCAATGAGATGCAAGCTGAAGAAGGGACCACGATCCAATGCCAAGGGGGAATCACAACCCGATCTTTGAGTCTGGACAGCAAATGAACTGAATGGAACTGAAGTGCGAACGGGATAATGACCAAAACCCGAGATGCAAAGGTAGTCCAAATAAGAAGTAGAACTCAGGATCCAGATGGGAACCAATGAGTTAACTTCATGATTTGGACTTTGCTACGGGACGTGGGCAAAGGGGTTATCGATGTCCATAGCTTTGACTCACCACTGAGAGATGGATATTGGCTATGGATCAGTGCAGTGGAGTTGTCATGACTCCATGGGGGCAAATTGATCATAGCAGGGCTGTGAGCCAGTGCAGTGGAGTTGTTATGACTCCATGGGGCAGAGTGGACATAGCAAAGTATTAGTGGTTACAAATCAGTGTAGTGGAGCCATCATGACTCTATAGGGCAGAGTGATCGTAACAAAGAATTAGGTGATCAAAGTAGTGGATATTGTATACTTTACGCACTGAGTGAGAGATGTGAGGATGATTGTTATGTTTGATGTTTTCTATCACCATGAAATGCACACCCCCTCCCCATTATTTTTACATCATGAGTTAGTGTCACCTTACAATATTGTACATCCTGTTGTGCTAACTCTTTGGTTGCAGGTCCAGGTATGGTTATGTATACCTGTTATTGTTCTGTTTTTGTTGCTTATCGCTCATACCATACTTTTGTCTGACCCAGAGTTTCATGTCTCTTCTTATTACTCTGGGTGCTCCTAAACGAGTAGACTAGAGATAGGTTAGCTGGTTATGCATGAGTAGCTGTCCGGAGACGAGCATGAGGCTTACACGTATTGTTCCCATATATTGTCCCTGTGTTGTTGCTGGTCACTACTTTGGGCATTAGTAGTGTACCTTCCTATTTTGCTTTAGAGACAGTTTAAAAGTTGTAATAATGGTGGTTTAGATCATAAGATGTATTTTGAATCTTTTCGCTGCTATGATAGTTTAGCTTTCAGCTTATGCGTTGTCTCGCCTATTTTATATCAAGTTATGTTATTATTATATTTTGTTCCATGCGCTGTGAGATATACTACAGGTTCTTTATTGGTTCACCATTTCAAATCCTTTTCCTTTTCCTTTCATTTGACAATCGTCCCGTGCTGGTTGGTCGTCGACACAGCGTGTTTCATTGGAAATGTCGGCTGGTGCAGGGCGGGCCGTCACACTTGGTATCAGAGCTCTAGGTTGCCTAGTTAACCTAGGGAGAGACATCAGGGAGAGATAGTACGTATATGAAAGCACATATTTGTGATATTTTGGTTTTCAAAAGCTATATATATACACTATTAGTATATCTAAGGATGGAGTTGTACTACATTGGCACCACATAAGAGATGGTTAATTGTTTTCTCTTTACAGATTGAGCGATGAGCCGATATACGAGGAATACTAGTTCAGGAGCCGATAATAGGAATGCTCCTGATATGAGGATGATGTTCACTGACTTCATTAGAGAGATGCTTAGGGATGTTCAGAGGGTAGCTCCTAATGCTGCAAATGGTGGTGGTGCAGCGGTGCAGGGGCCTAGGGCCGATTTCGCCAAGCTCTGTAAGGACTACACTAGTCTTGGTGGGAAGCCATTCCATGGAACAGAATCTGCTACAGAAGTTCAGGATTGGCTTGATAGTTGTGAGCGTATCTTCAAGGATCTGGGAATCGAAGACGCGATGAAGGGGAAGCTAGCATCCCGTCAGCTGCAAGGACGGACTATGAATTGGTGGAATGCTATTAAGGCAGCTACTCCTGAGGATCAATTTACTTGGGATCAGTTCAAGGCCCGATTAAGTGATAAGTTTATCCCAACTGCTCAGAAATCATACTTGTTCAGGAAGTTCTTGGATCTTAAGCAGAACGGTAGGGCAGTCTCGGAGTATATTGCCGAGTTCGATACCTTATCGAAGTACGGATTATCTCTTATTGATACACCCGAGAAGAAGAATGAGAAGTTCATAACAGGCTTAGATCAGTACTTGGAAGAAAGGCTTATAAACCATATTGATGAGACTTTTGAATCGATTGTTGGAAAAGCATTGAGATCAAAGAGCCTTTATCCTAAGCCCAAGGCTGAAGTCGTTGTTGCATCTGTAGAAGGGCCAAAGCCGCAGGCAAGCGGTCGAGGCAAGAATAATTCGCAGAATAAAAGGAAGAAGAATCAGACCAAGGATGGTCAGAAAAAGAAAGACAGGAAAGATGTAGAGTGCTTTAGCTATGGTAAAAAAGGGTCGTTATGCTAAAGAATGTTGAGCAAAGCCAACGGACATGAAGTGCTTCAACTGCGGCCAAGTGGGACATCACAAGGATAAGTGTCCACAACCTCTGAAAGAGAATCTGATTGTGAAAGTATATGCTATTAATGTTGTTCCTTCTTCGTCGAATTCCCCAACTGCGGCGAAGAAAGGAAAGAAGGTCGTCATTCAAGGTATGCTTTCTGTTTATGATGTTCCTGTTCGAGTACTGTTTGATACTGGGGTAGTATGATTTGTCAAAATTTGGTCTTATTGAATCATGGATGTATGTTTGTGTGTGATTGCTTTGTTTTGGGCTTTACTAGGTTTGGCATTATTTTGGGAGTCGATTGGCTCCAAAGATATGGGGTGGTGGTTGACTATAAGGGATTTTCGGTGACTATTAGGGCGGATGATGAGCGGAGGGTAGTGTTTGGTGGCCTACCTATGATGAGGTGATAGCTAGTTTTCTAAATTCCTTCGACATCCCACAAGTCGAGTTATCAGAAGTTCCCATTGCTGGCCAGTATTCGGATATCTTCGGGAAAGTGACCGGACTTCCACCACACCAAGAGATTGAGTTCCATATTGATTTAGTGAAAGATGCCAGTCCTATAGTGATGCCAGGCCTATAGTGATGCCACTTCGTCGTATGGCACCAAGGAAGCAGCGAGAGCTCGGGGTGCAAGTAAGCGATCTTTTGAAGAAGGGATTTACCAAAAGAAGTGTCTCTAAGTGGGGAGCACCAGTTGTATTTGCCACTAAGGCGGATTTTTTCCTTTGTTTATGTGTGGACTATCGTGAGTTTAATAAAGTGACTAGGAAGAATAAGTATCCTCTTCCACGGATAGATGATTAGTTTGATTAACTGGAGGGAGCAAGAGTGTTCTCCCGATTGGAACTTGCGACAGGATTTCATCAACTCCGAGTAGCAGCTGAGAGTATACCTAAAACGGAATTTCGGACGCCATCTGGATTTTATGAGTGGTTGGTCATGCCATTCGGGGTTGACCAATGCACCATTATATTTTGTGGATCTTATGAATAGAGTATTCCGAGATCAATTGAATAAGTTTGTTCTTGTGTTCATGGACGATATACTTGTTTATTCGAGGATAGAGGAAGAACACAAGGAACATTTGAGGGTAGTGATGGAGGTGTTGAGAAAACACCAATTGAAATCGAAGTTTTCTAAGTGTCACTTCTGGAGGAGGGATATGAGATTCTTGGGCCATGATGTTTCAGAGAATGGTATTGCCATGGACCCTGCGAAGGTGGCTAGGGTACAAGATTGTTCTATGCCCAAGAATGCAACAGACGTAAGAAGTTTCTTGGGATTAGCTGGATATTATCATAACTTTATCCAAGCCTTCTCCAAGATAGCGTCACCATTAACTCAACTAACCAAGAAGAATCAAGCTTTCGTCTAGGACGAAAGGTGTGAAAATGCATTCAAGAGTCTAAAGGAAAAGTTGGCGCGTGCGCCAGTGTTAGTCATTCCTAAAGGGAATGAAGAGATCACTGTATACAGGGATACATGTGGTACAGGACTAGGTGGTTTATTGATGCAAGGAGGTAGGGTAGTAGCTTACACTAGTCGGCAATTGAAACCGCATGAGAAAAGATATCCTATCCATGATTTGGAATTAGCAGCGATCGTGTTCGCGTTGAAGATGTAGAGACATTATCTCTTAGGAGAAAGATTCGAGTGGTTTACCGATCATAAGTCGTTAAAGTATCTCTTCTCTCAGAAGGATCTAAATCTCCGACAGCAAAGATGGCTAGAATTCTTGGCTTCCTACGATTTCGATATCGCATATACACCAGGAAAGGGCAATGCGGTAGCTGATGCATTGAGTAGGATACATGCCAGTTTAGAGGCTATGTTTCTTGAATGGAAGCAACCGGATTTCGTTACTGGGTATGATTTCAGACCAAAGTGCGAATTGGATCTAGAGATGTTAGCAAGTTTGACGGTCAGACCCACTTTGATTGAGAGGATTGGTTCCAGTCAGAGGGACGATCTTAGTCTATTAGAAATCATCTCCAAGTTAGAAATGGGAATCGACAAGGAGATGAACAAGTACGGGCTTGATCAAGATGGATGGCTTAGATAGAATGGGAACTAGTTGTACCCAATGTCAATGGATTGAGAGATGAAGTGCTTAGAGAATGTCATCACTTGAAACTGACTATACATCCCGGTAGTAACAAAATTTATCGAGACATGAAGCAGACCTACTACTGGGAGGGATGAAAAGAGACATTGGAAAGTTTATATCCAAATGCATGAATTGCCAGCTAGTTAAAGCCGAGCAAAAGAAGCCTAGTGGTTTGTTGCAACCATTAGAAATTCCAGAATGGAAATGGGAACAAATCTCAATGGATTTCATTGATGGGTACCAAGGACTAGATCGGGCCATGGGTGATTGTGGACCAATTGACCAAGAGTGCAAGGTTCATACCGGTCAAGTCAAACAGAACGACAACTAAGTTAGCGGAACTGTATATGAAGTAGGTAGTGAGATTTCATGGAGTACCCAAAGGCATTGTGAGTGACCGAGATCCGCTGTTTACTAGTGGATTTTGGAAGAGCTTACAAGAGGCTTTAGGATCAGGATTACATCTCAGTACCGCGTACCATCCTCAAATCGACAGTCAAACAGAGAGGGTGAATCGAGTATTATAAGATCTCTTGAGAGCTTGTATATTGGATTTTGGAGAATCATGGGATGACCATTTGAATCTAGTGGAGGATGCATATAATAATAGTTATCAATCCAGTATTGATATGGCTCCATTTAAAGCTTGTACAAACGATTGTGCAACTCACCATCATGTTGGTTAGAAACCGGTGAGAAATTTGTGCTTGGGCCAGATATGTTAAGAGAAACCTTAGATAAGATCAAGGTTATCCAAGAGTGAATGAAGGCTGCCCAAGATAGGCAGAAGAGTTAAGCTGATAAGAGACGAAGAGAATTGAAATTCTCCGTTGGCGACTTGGTGTTTGTCAAGATTTCTCCGTTAAAGAGCGTGATTCGATTTGGTAGGAGAGGCAAGTTAGCACAAAGATTTGTTGGTCCATTCCCAGTTCTCGAGCAAGTTGGGAATTTGGCATATAAAGTTGAGTTACCTGGCAAGATGGCAGGAGTTCACAACGTATTTCATGTTTCCCAGTTAAGGAAGTTCGTGCACGACCCCGATATGACTATTTCACTGGATCGGTTAGATGACATCGAAGTAGAACCCGAGGCGGTTGGGAACCGCAAGCCGATCCGTATTGTCGAGAGCGATACGAAGCAACTTCGAAGGAAGGCAGTGATACTGGTCAAGGTTCAGTGGGGCGAGAATGAGAGTGATTGTACTTGGGAAATAGAGGAGAACATAAGGAAATCGCATCCAGAACTCTTTGCTTGGCAAGATTTTAATAGTGATAGTTTCTTCCCTTATTAGTAAGCCGCATGCTACGGTAGGCTTGTTGTGTATGTTTGATTGTTTGCAAATGACTGATAGGCATGCAGAACACCTTTGTACATTTTTGGTTAATGAATTTCGGGGGAGAAATTTCTTTGGGGGGGGAGGGGGTGGGAAGGGAGTGTAACGACCCACATTCTACGTATCGAAGGATCGTACAATATTTATTTATTTTTCATATGAAATCGTGTAGTCGTGTATCTTTGGGGATCGACTATTTGGGTCATTTCCCATGTTCACGATTTTCACCGATTTTTAAATGACTGTTTTAACCCTGGCGAATCTTGTTTCACCTATAACTTTTGATTGGTAAGGAGTTTTGACCTGAAACCACTCCCATTGAATTCGGATGATGGTTTACCTTCCCGAAGAGTGGTCACATCGATCAAACAGATTTACCATTTGGGAGATATGGCTGAAATAAGGTTTGGAAGGTGAAAAACAGCTTAACCGGACCTAATTAGCATGATTAGCAGTTAGGTCCATAACCCATTTCGGGATTGCGGTTATAGGGAGGCTGAAATCATTTAGGAAATGATTTATTTTTCATTTTCTCAACCGCCACTTACCTCTCTTCAAACCTAATAATGGCCTCCACCTTCTAAATCACCCCCAAATCACCGTTTAAGCATATATTAGCCTAATCAACATTAAATCAAGGCAAATCAACACCAAATCAGAGTTGGAGCTGCTGTGTTGCTTAGAAAAACGCCCCAAAATAGTAGAGTTTCAGATCTAAAGTTTTATTTGTCGCTAAAGTGAGTGATTTGCATTGTTTTTCATTAATTGCGGCTAATTAGGGGTGATTAGTGATTATTCGCGAAATTTTGGCTCAGAAAAATACGGAAAAATTTATGAAATTCTAAAGTATTATTTCATGCCTCTGTTAGAAATTTGGGTTAATTTGGACATGTTTTGCTAATTGTATGGTTAAATCATGATTAAGGGGACTAAGGGAAAAGCATAGGTTTTGGATATGTTTGTTCCATATAAACATGTTAAATTGTTGTTTTGGGGTTTATGGTTGATTATACATGTTTCTATGACTATCTGGAATGTTTTGTGATTGCTTAGCAAAGTTACATTAGTCGAAAACGCCGTCATATGGCGTAAATTGCTTGCTGGAAAAGTTGCAGAATCTGGTCAGACGATCCCGTTCGTGAAATACCATGACGACCCGACCTCGCTCGTGAAGCATTTAGCGATCTGAACCCACTCATGCTCACTCATGAGCCACTCTTGCACCACCATGATGAGCATGTCCCGAGCCGCGAGCAGGCCATGGTGTCACGAACCGACACTAGGGTGCAAGCCACAAACCGATGCTCGAACCACGAGCCATCTCCACGAACGGCCAAGGAAGTGCCATGAACCCAAGCTTGGAGTCACGAACCATGAGAAGAGCATGACGCCACGAGCTACGAGCTGAAGGAGGGACCATGATCCGATGCCTAGGGGGAATCACGACCCGATCTTTGAGTCTGGACAACAAATGAACTGAATGGAACTGAAGTGCGAATGGCATAATGACCAAAATCCGAGATGCAAAGGTAGTCCAAATAGGAAGTAAAACTCAGGATCTAGATGGGAACCAACGAGTTAACTTCATGAGTTGGACTTTACTGGGGGACGTGTGCAAAGGGATTATCGATGTCTTTAGCTTTGACTCACCATTGAGAGACGGATATTGGCTATGGATCAGTGCGGTGGCGTTGTCATGACTCCATGGGGCAAAGTGATCGTAGCAGGGCTATGAGCCAGTGCAGTGAAGTTGTTATGACTCCATGGGGGCAGAGTTGACATAACAAAGTATCAGTGGTTACGGATCAGTGCAGTGGAGCCGTCATGACTCCATGGGGCAGAGTGATAGTAACAAAGAATTGGGTGATCAAAGTAGTGGATATCGTATACTTTACGCACTGAGTGAGA
Organism: Allium sativum; assembly: GCA_030737875.1. Taxonomy (NCBI): domain Eukaryota; kingdom Viridiplantae; phylum Streptophyta; class Magnoliopsida; order Asparagales; family Amaryllidaceae; genus Allium; species Allium sativum. The sequence goes on along the minus strand of CM060915.1, from coordinate 857,678,694 downwards.
GATGTGACGATGATTGCTATGTTTGATGTTTTCTATCACCATGACATGCACACCCCCTCCCTATTATTTTCACACCATGAGTTAGTGTCACCTTAGAGTATTGTACATCCTGTTGTGCTAACTCTTTGGTTGCAGGTTCAGGTTCAGGTATGGTTATGTATACCTATTATTGTTCTGTTTTTGCTACTTATCGCTCATGCAGACTTTTGTCTGACCCAGAGTTTTATGTCTCTTCTTATTACTCTAGGTGCTCCTAAACAAGAAGACTAGAGACTGGTTAGCTATTTATGCACGAGTAGCTGTCAGGAGACAAGCAAGAGGCTTACACGTATTGTTCCCATATATTCTCCCTGTGTTGTTGCTGGTCACTACTTTGGGCATTAGTAGTGTACCTTCCTATTTTGCTTTAGAGACAGTTTAAAAGTTGTAATAATGGTGGTTTAGATCATAAGCTGTATTTTGAATCTTTCCGCTGCTACGATAGTTTAGTTTTCAGCTTATGCGCTGTCTCGCCTGTTTTATATCAATTTATGTTATTATTATATTTTGTTCCATGCGATGTGAGATATACTACAGGTTCTTTATTGGTTCACCATCTCAAATCCTTTTCCTTTTCCTTTCATTTGACGACTGTCCCGTGCTGGTTGGACTTCAACACAGTGCGTTTCATTGGAAATGTCGGCTGGTGTGGGGCGGGCCGTCACAAATACGTTATGAAAATGAATCACTAATGCCTTCTATAAATCAAACTGATAAGGTGCATGAAGTGTTTTCCTTAATAAAATAAGGAACATATATTACAGTGAATAAAGAATATTGGGTTACAACAGTAAATGGTTTAAACGGGGAATGATAATCACCTATTATAAATAAATTACATTAATGAGAATGTTGTATAATAGGTATACTTACCGTAGGGACAAATGAAGATTATAACTTAGGTTATAATAAATTAGTAAGGAAATGGGATAGCTAGTGAAATGAGATAAGGGACGCTTAATTGTAAATTAAGTAATCAGTAAAAGGGGAAAACCTGAAACAAGTTGAGAAAAAGGGGGAATTTTATGAAATATAAGTTGTACTTAATTATAAATTAAGTAATCTATAAACTTGGAAGTTTGAAACCCGTGGTAAGAATAACAAGTTTAGACTTGTCGGAGGGACTAGAGGAAATTATAGCATAGGTTATAATAAATGGGTAGAGAATCTTATTAATGGACCTTAATTAAGAGAACTAAGTTAATAACTAAACAATAATAAGTGGTAGTAATGGTGTAAAATGGAATTATGATTAAAAAAGAATAAAGAAAATTTATGGAATAAGTTATATTTAATCATAAATAATGACTGACATGTTAAACATAAAACATGTGAATTGAGGTATGCTTAATTACATATTAAGTAGAACATGTTATTGTAACGATGAAATCAAACAAGAATATACAGGGATTGTTGTGGGTTACAAATCTTGGATCACAATCTAGAGAATAACATGTTGTGGGCTTATTAATAAACTTAAATGGGTTAAGTTGTATAACTGAAATTAATAAGAAAGAGGGGCCCATTACTCAGAGATATAAGGGGCTAGGAAGAACTTGGTAACCTGAATAAAAATTTAAGATAACCAAGTTAAACGGGAACCTGATAAGGTAAAACAAGCATGTAAAAGTATGTTTAGACATGGGGTCTACTAACATATTAAATTGAGGTGCTTGGACCAATCGGCATGTTTGAGGGTGAATAACCCAACGGGGTAGATCATCATGGTGTTATAAGGCACGATGGGAGCACACGTTCATCTAATTATTCTGTCGGCTCCGAAGGACTGGAAGGGGAAGCATACGGCTTCCTGAGATACGTAAGGTGCTCCTGGTAGTCCTCTACACGGTTTCAGATGTTTAGGTTGTGCTCGCAGAGGTTGGGTCTGCGCGTAACTGCTAGGTTGGCGGGTCTTGACTGCAAAAATAGCTTTGTAGTCAAAATGCTGTGACGTGGTGACACCAGGGTGATTTGGAAGTTGCCTCGATGGGGAGGCGTAATATCACGACCAACAAGGATAATATTTCATCGGATACCCGTCATCGACAGCCGGTGGGATGCGAAAAGACTAGAGCAAAAACCAATAGACCATTCACCTTTCAATATCTAGGTACGGTGGTTGAGGGAAGACGCCAAATGGATGATTAGATTGTTTGTTAGAGGCAGGCCATTTAGCTTTTGTAGCCTTTGCTAGTTGAGGGAGGGGCCGAGGTGGGGCCATAGCCACCATGAAAAATAGACCTTAGGGATATCCGTATTTTTAGGCTCTTAAAGTCGGGCCTGTACAGATATGGAAAAGCTCCCGACTGAGTTCAGTGTTTCTTGTATCGCCCGGCCATGGAACTCGATGCACATTAGAGGATGTGCGGTTGAGGCTCGAGCTACAATTAATGGTACATATGTGGGACAATCTAGATACATGCATGTGTTCTCTAAGTGGTGTATCGTAGACTTGAGGGCAATACTCTGGTACGGAATCAGATTCGATCGAAGGTGGCAATCCATACACTTATGTAGCATAGAATTGACATATATATGCAGAACGTAACATTGTTATATAGAGATCCATACATAACTCTGGCGTAGGATGAAGGACTGCATATGTTTCGGTGGTATTACATTAGAGACCGTGCAAGTGGGATACCATGGGCTGTACCTCAATATTGAGGGGTAGCTACATATATACTATATTAGGTTAATCCACTGGAAAGTTAATGGGTACGACATGTGTGTAAGCCTTGAGTATTGTTCACCCAAGAAACCTAATAAATAAGAAAATATGATTGAACGGTATATGTAGGGTTATCCAAATTGTATAGTTTAAATCCAGTCACCAGAACTTGTGTTCTGTTCCCCTCCTCATAACATACTCGCAGGTCAGATTTGCGGCTGGGACATGAGATATGATAGCTTTGGATACTGGTTAGGAAGTATTATTATTACGGCAAGGCTATACTGTGATTATATTATATTTTGTCCATTCCGCTATGAGATACTTTCTGAGCTCTGATATATTTTTTGTCTCTGCCTTTTCTGTAGTATACCGGAGCAAACCAACACTAGTTCGATAGACTAGAATTTTGAAAAAAAATCAGTCTGTCGGAATTTGGGTTGTTACACTCCTCTCACTATCTACAATAACATCATACATGCCTAACCAATCCATTCCTAGAATAAGCCCGTAATCCACAAAGCCAAGAACATAAGTGTCCATTCAAAATCGACGCCCATAACAGAAATTCTCAAACCCCTACATATAATAGACAAGTGAGTTGTACATCCTATAGGGTTTGAGATTACAACAGGATCAGAAACCATACAAGTATCTAGGTGCAGATATCTACCACAGAATTGGATATGAATGAATCAGAAGCACCGGAGTCAAAAAGAGTCCTAATAGGAGAGTCAAAAAAAGAAATCAAACCTTTTATGGTGACTTTCCTACCACAGTCCGGCTTGCCGGCCTCAAGCGCATGTACCTGCCCTCTTGATGATCCAGCCTTCTGTCCTTGCTTGTTAGGCACTGCTTGGTAAAATGTCCAAGTTGACTGCAACTGAAACAAGCATTCTTCGTCTCCCTAGAGTCCCAAACAATTTGTCCTAAATTTCCACAGCCATGGCACTTAACCTTTGTCTTGATTTGTTCCTTGTCGGGTTTTCCTCCTTTCTTAGCTATACCCTTCTTGGGCCACCACTTATTCTTATGAGTCTTGGGATTTTCCTTTTCATCCTTAACTTCTTTCTTCTCCTCTTTTTCGTCCTCACGCATCAAAGCCATGTCTATAAGTCTCTCGAAAAGTCTCTCCCATTGGGATATAGGTCAATGCTAGTCCTTGCAATGGTTGGTTCAATACTTTCGCTAACCTTAAAGCCTTCTTATGGGAGTGTTTACCAAATCCAAACCAAATCTTGTTAGTCGTTTAAAGATGTTGATATATTCCTTCACTCCCTTGTTTCAAATTTAATAATTTCTCCATTTGCATTCCTTCCTCGGTTGCGAAAAGAATTTAATTTCAAATCTACACTTAAACTCATCCCAAGTGGCTTCTACCTGCCTAGCCTGAATCACCTCCTACAAATACGATGCTTCATATTTCAATTGCCAAGTGGCCAACTGAATTTTTCTTCAGTCGTCTAGCTCCAAGAAGTCGAACACATTCTCTGTTTCCCGAAGCCAATTACGAGCCTACATAAAACTCTTAGTACCACGAAACGACTTGCCTCCCATCTCACAGATGTCCTTACAAAGCTTAGAAAAGTTGACTACCAGATTGGGTGGAGCAACTGTGATTGAAGCGAGTGAGGGATATTTCCTTGCACTTCGGCAGGTGTCGTAGCCTCTTTGTGTCTGTGAAACCATGTCGGAATGGAATGACCTCGGGGAAATTGGGAGCCCTAGACGTGCTGAAAAGAGACGAAACAAGGATTCAGAAAGAGGTCGAAGAAATATTGTAAATGACTTGAGGGGATGTATTTTTTAAAAAATTGTTTTATTTGAAAATATTTAGTTTAAAAATACCTTTCCAAAAAAAAATTCTCTGATCTTGTAACCTTAGCTCTGGTACCAAATGTGACAACCTACGTGAAGGTGATTGTCAATCTAATCGACTAACCCAATTTGACGATTTAACAACTTAAATCTAGGATCTATGTAATAAAATGAAATCAAAATTAATTTAGGTTAGAATTCATACCTGTCAATGCAAAAACCCCAAAGGAAAATCGATCTAACCTTGGATTACACGAGCTTGGGAGAATCGAATCGCAACATGTCAATTGCCATGCCTCTATAAGTATTCACAAGAACGGTTTCCTCTTGTTGAAGAGGAGGGGGAGAGAACGGTACTAGCCGCCGCCATTATTTTTCTAGGTTTTGGAAAAATAGAATTAAACAGGGCTTATAACTCTATTTCTGAACGAATGAATATGAGTAGGTATACACATGTATATTTAAAAGAAAATAAATATCTCTTTTAAATTTAAACATTTGCCATAGAATAGATATTGACCCATTTACTAATTCTAATTTCAAATAAAATATCAACAAACTGATGTTTCATCTGACCCAAAGAAAACAAATTTTCCTTTGTAACGTTCTAGCTGTGTGACCCTATAGGTTATTACAACGTTAGGAATAATTTAAATCTTATTTAAATTAAAACAGTGAGCGACATCTAGTAATACATCGCTGCCACCCAAGTTATAATAAGATCAATTAATGATTCGATGCAACCTTTTATGACCAATGTAACAATGTAATATAATCCTTTTAACCAATATATCCAGGATTAAACTCAAGGCATGGATTGTATCATCCTCTTTATGATTTAATCTGTTTATCTTGATTGATGAGTAGACTATTTTAAAACAAATCAATATTTGAGCACGACCATGCATTTCACAGTCTCACTCAATCAAGAGGCCCATATATATCACTATAAATATATCGTAGGGTTAAATTCCAACTAGATCATTCATAGTTTTCATTCGATTTGAGATGTATCCAATAATTACCTTTATCATTGCTCTGTTACGAATAACTTTAGATGATATCAAAACACAAATACCCTCAAATAAAATTATAATGATTTCAGGTCTGAGGACCATTACATCACTGTCACTATGAGAATAACTTATGATAATGTTAATTATATTCCATGTAGTTATCTCACCGTGGGTCAGCCCAATACGATATTCTCCAACACATATTTATGTTTTAACATTAATATCGTGTATATTAATGATCAATGAGATGTGATCATCAGTCAATCAACATACTAGTCTCAACGCTTTATTGTTGTCCTATATAAACAATCAAACTCAACTAGGGACATTTAAGAATTATAATACTCAATATATTATATATTCTCATGTTCAAGTCACTAACTTGAACTATATAAATCCGTATTATAATTCTAATGACTTATATTATATTAATATTTATATTACGCAGTAAATATAGTATAATATAATATTATTTTATTCCAAATAAAACGACAACGTCAATAGTGTTATCAATCTCATCAAATGAATTGCCTCCAAGGCGTAAACTCTAACAATCTCTATAACAACCAAGAATTTCTGAACCAATTTAAAATTTCAATTTTAACTATTTTAATAGATTTTAAGAATTTAAAATGATTTATTTTGAGAAAAATGGGTTTTAAAATAACCAGAGTTTTCCAATTCATAGATTGGAAAGGATTTAAATGGAAAGTATCTTTGGAATATTTCGATATTGGATTCCGTAATTATAGGATATCGTTATGGGAATTTGGAAGATTGTAATATCGTTAAAATCTCTCATTTGCATTAGAGTCAATTATTCATGTATCATACACTCATGAAACTAGTGTGACCATTGAACTTCTATTGCGACAATGTTTAATTTTATAGGTCTGCAACATTACAACTTTTGTAACCTTGCAGATATGTTCGTTTCTTTTATGTCACATAAGAATTATATTTCTTAAATATGTGTTTGGATCGATAATGAGTTTAACGTTTTAGGCCCGAGCAATAGCCATATCGTTATCGCAATGTATATCATTGGTTCGAAAATGAATTAAGTTCACTCATTAAGTTATTAACCCAAACATTTTCTTTCTTGGAATCAGTATGTGACGGCCCGCCCCGCACCAGCCGACATTTCCCATGAAAGTGCGCTGTGCCGATGTCCAACCAGCATGGGACGGTCGCCAAAGAAAGGAAAAAAAGAAGAGAACTTACTGGTGAACTAACAAAGAACTTGTAGAATATCTCACAACGCATGGAATAAAATATAATAATAACATACTTTGACATAAAACAGGTGAGACAGTGCATAAGCTGAAAATTAAACATCATAGCAGCGGAAAATCCAATTACAGCTTATGTTCCACATCATCATTATTACAACTTTAGAACTGCCTCTAAAACAAAAGAAAGGAAAGGTACACTACTAATGCCCAAAGTAGTGACCAACAGCGACACAGGGAGAATATCTATATATATCAAACATGGGAGCCTCTTGCTCGTCTCCGGTACAGCTGCCCGTGCATACCACCTAACATATCTCTAGTCTGCCCGTTTAAGAGCACCCAGAGTAATAAGAAGAGACATAAAACTCTGGGTCATACAAAAGTCTGGTATGAGCGATAAGCATCAAAATAGAACAATAAAAGGTATACTAAACCATACCTGAACCTGGACCCGCAACCAAAGAGTTAGCTCAACATACCGCTCAATACTCTAAGGTGCCACTAACATAAGGTGTAAAGAATACGGGGGTGGGGGTGTGCATGTCATAGTGAAAGCAAACAATTAAACATAACAACCGTCCTCACATCTCTCACTCGGTACGTAAAACATACGACATCCACCACTTTGATCACCTTATTCCTTACGATGATCACTCTGCCCCAAGGAGTCATGATGACACCACTGCACTGATCCATAGCCACTAGTATTTTCTATGTCCACTCTGCGTTATGAAGTCATAACAACTCCACTGCACTGGCTCATAGCCATGCTACGATCACTCTGCCCCATGGAGTAATAACTACCCCACTGCATTGATACGTAGGCTAACATCCGTCTCGGTGGTGAATCAAAGCCATGGACGTCGATAACCCCTTTGCACACATCCCGCAGCAAAGCCCAACTCATGAAGTTGATCTGTTGTTTCCTAACTGGATCCTGGATACAAAATTCCCATTTGGACTACCTTTGCATCTCCGGTTTTGGTCTTCTCTGGATCGGTCTTCATTTGGTTCGCAACCCATGCCTCGCGTTTAAACTTCTGAGTTCGGTTTGTGGTCATCATCCTCCTTCGGATCGGTTTGAGCCACCTGCATTGGATCGGGTCGTGGTGCCCAAGCTCCTGGTCATGACATCATGCTCCAGTTCAGTTTGTAGGTGATCCCTACTCCGGGTCGGGTCGTGCTTCCCTTATTGGATCGGGTTGAGTTCCTTCATTTGTTCGGATCGACTCGTGGATTCCCCCTCAAGGCGATTCGGATCGGAGGACTTCAGGTCGTGGCCCGAGCATCGGTTAGTGATTGGTAAGCGCGAGCGGTTCGGATCGGAGGTGCCATCATTCATGAGCGGATCGGGGTCGGGTAGGGCGATCCGATCCGGTTCCTGCACAGTATCCTGCAACTTTCCAACGACTGTTTTACGCCATACGACGGCGTTTCCGATCAATCTAACTTTTCTAATCAATCACACAACATACTATATAGTCATAGCAACTTAGAGAATCAAAAATAAACACCAAAACAACAACCTGATAAGTTAAAATGGATCAAACATAGCCAAAATCTCATATTTTCCCTAAAGCGTGTTTAAGCAAAACTAATGATAGGATCAGTAAAACTTAACCATATTAACCAAATTTTCTAACAGAGGCCTAAAATAATATTTTGAAATTTATGAACAATTTTCCAGAATTTAATCTTGTTTAAATTCGCTAATTAACAGTAATTACCCTTAATTAACCATAATTAGTGAGGAACTATGCAAATCACTCACCTTAGCCACAAATAAACTTTCAAAACTGAACTATCCTCTAATTTGGCGCTGTTCCCAAGACAACACAGCAGTTCTAACCTTGCTTTGGTGCTATTCCCCTTTGATTTGACGTAGATTATGCTAATACATGATTAGAAAGTGATTAGAGGTGATTCTAGATGTTGGAGGCCATTGTTAGGGTTCCTAGAATGAAAGTGGCAGCTAGAAAACTGAAATGAAATGTAAACCTAGCTCATTTCAGCTTCCCCATATCCCTAATCCCAAAATGGGTTATGGGCCCATTCACTAATCACCTCATCTGGCCCGGTTAAGCAGTTTTTTCGCCTTCCAAACCTTATTTCAGCCATATCTCCCAAACAGTAAGTCCGTTTTTCACATATGACCACTCTACAGAAAGGTAAACCATTATCTGAATCTAATGGACATGGTTTCAGGTAAAAACTCCTTTCCAATAAAATGTTATGGCCGAAACAAGATCATCTAGGGGCAAAATGGTCATTTTAAAAATCGGCAAAAGTCATGAATAGGGGAAATGACCCTAATAGTCGTTTCCCAAAGTTACATGACCATACGACTTCATATGTGAAAGTAATAAATATATTGCGATCCTTCGATACGTAGAATGTTGGTCGTGACATTCTCCCCCCTTAAGAAATTTCGTTCCCGAAATTCCTTAACCCAAAATATACAAAGAATCCAGCATGCCTGCTAGCCATATACAACAATCAAACATGCAAAACAAACAAAACAAACCTATCCTAGCATGCGGAAAGACTAAATCGAAATGGAAATCTTATCAAGCGAAGAGTTCAGGATACATCTTCCTAATGCTCTCCTCTATCTCCCAAGTACAGTCATTCTCGTTCTTGCCCCATTGAACTTTGACTAATTTCACCGTCTTCCTTCGATGTTGCTTCGTATCGTTCCCAACAATACGCATAGGCTTGCGGTTCCCAACTGCCTTGGGTTCAACCTCGATACCGTACAACTGATCAGGTGAAATAGTCACATCGGGGTCGTGCACGAATTTCCTTAACTAGGAAACATGAAATACGTTATGAACTCCTGCCATCTTTTCTGGTAATTCAACTTTATATGCCAGATTCGCAATTTGCTCAAGAACTGGGAATGGACCAACAAATCTTGGTGTTAACTTGCCTTTCCTGCCAAATCGAATCGTGCTCTTTAACGGAGAAATCTTGACAAACACCAAGTCGCCAATGGAGAACTTTAATTCTCTTCTCCTCTTATCAGCATACTCTTCTGCCTATCTTGGGCAGCCTTCATTCGTTGTTGGATAATCTTAATCTTAGCTGAAGTTTCTCTTATCACATATGGTCCAAGCACAAACTTCTCACCAGTTTCTAACCAACATGATGGTGAGTTACACGGTCTTCGATACAAAGCTTCAAATGGAGCCATACCAGTACTAGATTGATAGCTATTATTATATGCAAAATTTACTAGAAGTAAATGGTCATCCCATGATCCACCAAAGTCCAATATGCAAGCTCTCAGGAGATCTTCTAATATACGATTCACCCTCTCTGTCTGACCTTAGGTTTGAGGATGATACACGGTACTGAGATGTAATTCTGATCCTAATGCCTCTTGTAAGCTTTTCCAAAATCCACTAGTAAACAACGGATCTCGGTCGCTCACAATGCCTTTGGGTATTCCGTGAAATCTCACTACCCATTTTACATATAGTTCCGCTAACTTATCTGCCGTTCTATTCGACTTGACGGATATAAATCTTGCACTCTTGGTCAATCGGTCCACAACCACCCAAATGCTATCATGGACCGACCTAGTTCTTGGTATCCCATCAATGAAATCCATTGAGATTTGTTCCCATTTCCATTTTGGAATTTCTAATGGTTGCAACAAACCACTAGGCTTCTTTTGCTCATCTTTAACTAGCTGGCAGTTCATGCATTTCTATATAAACTTCCCAACGTCTCTTTTCATCGCTTCCCAGTAGTAGGTCTGCTTCATGTCTCAATACATTTTATTACCACCGGGATGTATAGTCAATTTTGAGTAATGACATTCTCTAAGCACTTCATCTCTCAATCCATTGACATTGGGCATAACTAGTCTTCCATTCTTTCTATGCCATCTATCTCGATCAAGCCCATACTTGTTCATGTCTTCATCGACCCCATCTCTAACTTTGAGATGATTTCCAATAGGTTAGGATCGTCCCTCTGACTGGAGCCGATCTGCTCAATCAAAGTGGGTCTGATTGACAAATTTGCTAACATTTCTGGATCCAATTCGCACTTTGGTCTGAAATCATACCCAGCGATGTACTCGAGTTGCTTCCACTAAAGAAACATAGCCCCTAAACTGGCATGTCTTCTACTCAATGCATCAGCTACCGCATTGCCATTTCCTAGTGTGTACGCGATATCGAAATCGTAGGAAGTCAAGAATTCTTACCATCTTTGCTGTCGGAGATTTAGATCCTTTTGAGAGAAAAGATACTTTATAGATTTATGATCGGTAAACAACTCGAATCTTTCTCCCAAGAGATAATGTCTCCACATCTTCAATGCGAACACGATCGCTGCTAATTCCAAGTCATGGGTAGGGTATCTTTTCTCGTGCGATTTCAATTGCCCACTTGCATAAGCTACAACCCTACCTCCTTGCATCAGTACAGCACCTAGTACGGTACCACATGCATCTGTATATACTGTCATATCTTCATTCCCCTTAGGAATGACTAACACTGGTGCACATGTCAACTTGTCCTTTAGACTCTTGAATGCATTCTCGCACTTTTCGTCCCAGACGAAAGCTTGAATTTTCTTAGTCAACTGAGTCAACGGTGCTGCTATCTTGGAGAAGTCTTGGATAAAATTGTGATAATATCCAGCTAATCCCAAGAAACTTCTTATGTCTGTTGCATTCTTGGGCGTAGACCAATCTTGTACCGTAGCCACCTTCGCAGGATCCACGGCAATACCATTCTCTGAAACGACATGGCCCAAGAATCTCACTTCTCTCCTCTAGAAGTGATACTTGGAAAACTTTGCTTTCAATTGGTGTTTTCTTAACACCTCCATCACTATCCTCAAGTGTTCCTTGTGTTCTCCCTCTATCCTCGAATAAACAAGGATATCGTCCACGAACACAAGAACAAACTTATTCAACTAATCTCTGAATACCCTATTTATAAGATCCACAAAATATGCTGGTGCATTGGTCAACCCAAATGGCATGACCAGCCACTCATAAAATCCAGACAGTGTCCGAAAGGCCGTTTTAGCTATACTCTCAACTTCCACTCTAAGCTGATGAAAACCTGTCGCGAGATCCAACTGGGAGAACACTCTCGCGCCACTTAACTGATCAAACAAATCATCTATCCACGGTAGAGGATACTTATTCTTCCTTATCACTTTATTCAATTCGCGGTAGTCCACACACAATCAAAGGGAACCATCTGCCTTGGTAGTAAACACAACTGGCGCTCCCCACTCAGAAACACTTCTTCAGATAAACCCCTTCTTCAATAGATCGCTTACATGCACCCCGAGCTCTCGCTGCTCCCTTGGCGCCATACGACGAAGTGGCATCACTATAGGTCTTGCATCTTTCACTAAGTCAATACGGAACTCAATCTCTCGGCGTGGTGGAAGTCCGGTCACTTCCTCGAAGATGTCCGGATATCGGCCAGCCACCAGCCCATTTGACAACTCATCATGCGGGATGTCGAGGGAATTTAGAAAACTAGCCATTACACCATCATTAGGTAGACCACCAGACACTACCCTCCGCCCATCATCCGCTCTAACTGTCACCAAAAAGCCCTCACAGTCTACCACCACCACGTATCTTTGGAGAAAATCGACTCCCAAAATAATGCCGAACCTAGTAAAGCCCAAAACAAACAATCACAAACAAACATGCATCTATGGCTCGATAAGACCACATTACGACAAATCATGCTAAGGTTAGTTGAACCACCAATCGGGTTCATCACTACCAAAGGTCTATCGACAATCTCGGGCTCCAATCCCAACCTATCTACCAGGTCACTAGATATGAAGGAACTGGAAGCTCCAGTATCAAATAATACTCGAACAGGAACATCATAAACAGAAAGCATACCTTGAATAACAACATTCTTTCCTTTCTCCGCCGCGGTTAGGGCATTCGGCAAAGAAGGAACAGCGTTGATAGCATATTCTTTCAAAATCTTCTTTTCTTTAGGGGGTTGCGGACACTTATCCTTGTGATGTCCCACTTGGCCACAGTTGAAGCACTTCCTATCCGCTAGCTTGGCCCGACATTCTTTGGCATAGTGGCCCTTCTTACCACAGCTGAAGCACTCAACATCTTTCTTATTCTTTTTCTTCTAGCCATCTTTGGTCTGATTCTGCTTTCTCTTATTCTGAGAATTATTCTTGCATGCACCGCTTACTTGTGGCTTTGGCTCTTCTGCAGATGCAACTTCAGTCTTCAACTTAGGGTAAAGACTCTCTAACCTCAATGCTTTCCCAACAATTGATTCAAACATCTCATCGATGTGGTTATAAAGCCTTTCCCCTAAGTACTGATCTAAGCCTGTTATGAATTTCTCGTTTTTCTTCTCGGGAGTGTTGATAAGAGATAATCCATACTTTGATAAAGTATCGAACTCAGCAATATACTCCGAGATAGCTCTACCAATCTGCTTTAGCTCTAAGAACCTCTTAAATAACTCTAACTTCTGAGCAGCTGGGATAAATTTTTCACCGAATCGGGCCTTAAAATGATCTCATGTAACTTGGTCCTTTAGAGTAGCTGCCTTAATAGCATTCCACCAATTCATCGCCCGTCCTTGCAGCTGACGGTACACTAGCTTTCTCTTCATCGCATCCTCGATAATTAAGTCTTCGAAAATATGCTCATAGCTATCCAACAAATCCTAAATATCCATGGCTGATTCCATTCTGTGTAATTGCTTTCCCCCAAGACTAGTGTAATCCTTGCATGGCTTGGCGAAATCGGCCTTAGGCGCTGCACCACCACCATTTGCAGCATTAGGAACTGCACCTTGCACATTTCTAAGCATCTATCTCGTGAAGTCAATAAACATAGCCCTCATATCAGGAGCATTCCCATTGTTGTCTCCTCTACCAGCACCCCTCGTATATCAGCTCATCGTTCAATCTGTAAAGAGAAATGATTAACCCTCCTCTTTGTGGTGTTAGTGCAGTGCGACTTCATCCTTAGCTATACTAATAGTATATATATAGCTTTTGAAAACCAAAATAATCACAAATACGCGCTCTCATATACATATTATCTCTCCCTGGTGTCTTTCCTAGGTTAACTACGCAACCTCGCTCTGATACCAAATGTGACGGCCCGCCGTGGACCAACCGACATTTCCTATGAATGTGCGTTGTGTCGATGTCCAACCAGCACGGGATGGTAGCCAAAAAAAGGAAAAAATAAGAGAACTTACTGGTGAACTAACAAAGAACCTGTAGAATATCTCACAGCGCATGGAATAAAATATAATAATAACATACTTTGACATAAAACAGGTGTGACAGTGCATAAGCTGAAAATTAAACATCATAGCAGCGGAAAATCCAATTACATCTTATCTTCCAAATCATCATTATTACAACTTTAAAACTGTCTCTAAAGCAAAAGAAAGGAAAGGTACACTATTAATGCCCAAAGTAGTAACCCGCAGCGACACAGGGAGAATATCTATATATATCATACGTGGGAGCCTCATGCTCGTCTCTGGTACAGCTACCCGTGCATACCACCTAACCTGTCTCTAGTCTACTCGTTTAAGAGCACCCACAGCAATAAGAAGAGACATAAAACTCTGGGTCAGACAAAATTCTAGTATGAGCGATAAGCATCAAAACAGAACAATAACAGGTATACTAAACCATACCTAAACCTGGACCTGCAACCAAAGGGTTAGCACAACATACCGCTCAATACTCTAAGGTGCCACTAACATATGGTGTAAAAAATATGGGGGTGGATGTGTGCATGTCATAGTGAAAGCAAACAATCAAACATAACAACCATCCTCACATCTCTCACTCAGTGCGTAAAGTATATGACATCCACCACTTTGATCACCCTATTCCTTATTATGATCACTCTGCCCCATGAAGTCAAAACAACTCCATTGCACTGGCTCATAGCCATGCTATGATAACTCTGCCCCCATGGAGTAATAACTACCTCACTGCACTGATAAGTAGCCTAACATCCGTCTCGATGGTGAATCAAAGCCATGGACGTCGATAACCCCTTTGCACACGTCCCGCAGCAAAGCCCAACTCATGAAGTTGACCCGTTGGTTCCCAACTGGATCCTGGGTACAAACTTCCCATTTGGACTACCTTTGCATCTCGGGTTTTGGTCTTCTCCGGATCGGTCTTCATTTGGTTCGCAACCCATGCCTCGCGTTCAAACTTCTGAGTTCGGTTCGTGGTCAACATCCGCCTTCGGATCGACTCGAGCCACATGCAATGGATTGGGTCATGGTGCCCAAGCCCCTGGTCGTGACATCATGCTCCAGTTCGGTTCGTAGGTGATCCCTGCTCCGGGTCGGGTCGTGCCTCCCTGATCGGATCGGGTTGAGTTCCTTCATTAGTTCGGATGGACTCGTGGATTCCTCCTCAAGCCAGCTCGGATCGGAGGACTTCAGGTCGTGGCCCTAGCATCGGTTCGTGATTGGGAAACGCAAGCGGTTCAGATCGGAGGTGCCATCATTCATGATCGGATCGGGGTCGGGTTGGGCGATCCGATCCGGTTCCTACACAGTATCCTGCAACTTTCCAACGATTGTTTTACGCCAAACGACGGCGTTTCCGACCAATCTAACTTTTCTAATCAATCACACAACATACCATACATTCATAGCAACTTAGAGAATAAAAAATAAACACTAAAACAACAACTTGATAAGTTAAAACGGATCGAACATAGCCAAAATCTCATATTTTCCCTTAAGCGTGTTTAAGCAAAACTAATGATAGGATTAGTAAAACTTAACCAAATTTTCTAACAGAGGCATAAAACAATATTTCAAAACTTATGAACAATTTTCCAGAATTTAATCATGTTTAAATTCGCTAATTAACACTAATTACCCTTAATTAACCATAATTAGTGAGGAACTATGCAACTCACTCACCTTAGCCACAAATAAACTTTCGAAACTGAACTATCCTCTGATTTGGCATTGTCCCCAAGACAACACAGCAGTTCTAACCTTGCCTTGGTGCTATTCCCCTTTGATTTGACGTAGATTAGGCTAATACTTGATTAGAAAGTGATTAGAGGTGATTCTAGATGTTGGAGGTCATTGTTCGGATTCCTAGAATGAAATTGGCGGCTAGAAAACTGAAATGAAATTAAAACCTAGCTCATTTCAGCCTCCCCATAACCCTAATCCCGAAATGGGTTATGGGCCCATTCACTAATCACCTCATTTGGCCCGGTTAAGTAGTTTTTTCGCCTTCCAAACTTTATTTCAGCCATATCTCCCAAACGGTAAGTCCGTTTTTCACATATGACCACTCTACAGAAAGCTAAACCATCATCCGGATCTAATTGAAGTGGTTTCAGGTCAAAACTCCTTTACAGTCAAAAGTTATGGCCGAAACAAGATCAGCTAGGGGTAAAATGGTCATTTTAAAAATCGGCAAAAATCATGAATAGGGGAAATTACCCCAATAGTCGTCTCCCAAAGGTACATGACCATACGACTTCGTATGTGAAAGAAATAAATATTCTACGATCCTTCGATACGTAGAATGCGGGTCGTTAAACAGTATATATTTCTTGTTTTAAGACTAATATTATTTATAATAATTAATGTGTCATCAAATAACATTAGAATTATTGTATCACTCCCACTCAATTTCTTGTCTATACAAGATTTAATGGCATTTTGTGGTTTTTAAGACATTTTGAATTCTATTTCATTCCCTTCGGTTTCTTAGAGACGAAGTCTCCTTTAAATGGATACCAATTCAAGCAATAAACGTTTTATTCTCATAGGACTTATAGAAATAATATCCATTTGTTTCTTGTGGATATTACACAAAATAGTTATCTGATTTGGGTCCGATCTTATCAGAGGAAGGACATTTAACAAACGCTTTACATCCCAAATCTTCGCATTAGACATACTAGGACATTTCCTAGTCCATATCTTATATGGCATATTCAAACTTGTTTTAGTAGGATTAAATGCAATTGTTATAAATTTAACTTATTGGAAGATTTATATGACTTATCAGTAATCGTACTGTATCTTATAAGATGCGATTTCTCCTTTTAGACACGCCATTCAAAATGGTATTCTAGATGGAGCGAGTTTTGAAACAATTTCAAACTGGTCTAGATAGTCATTAAATAGTTGGCTTAAATATTCTCTTCGATCTGTTCAAAAAGTATTTATTTTCTATTAAAATTAGGTTCTAACTTCATTTTGAATTCTTTGAACTTTTCAAAGGATTCTGATATGTGTTTCATAAGATACACATATCTTTATCTACTGATATCATTAGTAAATGAAGTAATAAAACATGACTCTAGCTTATATATTCATTTCTCCATATACATCATTTTGTACGAGACCCAATACTTATCACCCATTCACTTTGTCAAGTGAAAGGTGATTCATCTATTTTGCTTAATAAACAAGATTTGCATTCTTCAAATGATTCGAAATCAAATGATTTCAAAATTCCATCATAATGGAGTTTTGATATGTTATTCTTGTTTATATTAGTTAACTGACAATGCTAAAGGTATGTTGGATTTAAATCACAAATTTTAATCCATTCAGTATTTATGTCAAGTACATTATAGTTAATGATTTATAAATATCATTAACTATTTGTGAAATTCCATTAATTATTTCATTTAAATAAAATGAATAATAGTTGTTCTCTTATTATAAATGAAAATAAACTTGTCTGAACAAGATTTATAATAACAATTATTTTATTTATTTAATTAAGCCAGTATACACAACGAGAACCAGCTTCCTATGGATAATCCAGCAGCATTTGCTTCATTTTCAATCGTAAGTCCACTTGTCCTTTTATCATATTTCTACTTATTTTGCAATTTCTGTAAATTTTGATACATTTATGTGATTCATATCTAATATCTAATACTAGAAATGTATAAGTAGATAGTTATAACATTTATATCTTATTCGATTGAAGTCACATTTCAACTTTTATTTTAGACCTTCAGTATTTGTAACAATTACGTTTAGTTTGTTTAAGGACAATCCTCAAATTTCAATATTAGTTAAGAAATTTGATTTAATTCAATTCATCCTTCTTAATGATTAATTTAAATTATCGGAGTTATTTATTATTTAATATCTACAGTAGATAATAAATAATAACCGATTCTTTAATATTTATTTAATATAGATTTTGACAATCAAAATTTATATTAACATAAAAGTATAATTTAAACTAAAATATGCTCCCACTCAAATTAACATCCCTCTATATGTATATTTATATCATTATATGTATAATGGTGTTCCAAGATCAATATCTAGTCATGCCTTGACATAGCTTTGGCTAATCCTCAAAACACAACCTTTTAGGTAGACATCTAATGTCAATTATATCATGTATATAATTCTTGGATCGCATGATGAACATTTTGTTCAGTACTATTCATTTGCTCAAAATATAGAATAATTCATGATGTTGTCTCTAAGACATAATTTTATTATGCAGCTTAGTTAAGTCAGGCCTAATAATACAATTCAAGTATCACTTTTACTCTATCGCATATAACCAAAATAAAAGAATGCATAATGCTTTGGCATTACCGACATTCAGTGATTTTGCACATTGATGAGAGTATTATTGGAAGACCTCACCAAGACTTAATATGACAAAATTTTGCTTTAAAGGGACTTTATAATTCGTAGTGGTAAACAATATCAGAGTTATTTACACGTATCAACATACGTGCATTTTATATTCATAATATAAATTTGTTTTAAATAAAATATATTAAATGCATATATATACACTACCTTTGAATTCAGTGTTGTATAAGAAACATGTCTACCAATTTATGATCATTTCAATGTTCACTAGTCACATGTTTTATGTTCCAACTCATGTACGTGGATTTTAAGAATTATATATATATATATATATGTAACGAACTGGTATTTTTGACCCAGAAAATCAACATAAAACCCATGTTAATTATTCAGGTATCGAACATTCTAGATCATTAATAGAAAGAAATTAGAGGGTGAGAATAGATAAGATAGAAAATTAGAATAGAAGAAGAAGAACACAATTAGAGTAAACACGGATCTCACAGCGGAACGAATAAAATATAATACATAACAAAACTTTGCAATAAAACAGTAGAATAACATTATCAGAGTACAACACTTACACACAGCGGAAATATCAATAGCTATATAATCCTGAAGCCTCCTGCTTCAAGCTCCTCCAAGCATATCTGTAAAGACCTAAACTACTTGACTGCCCATACAAATTTGGGCACCCAAGTGTTTAGGGGGAAACAAAACAAAATAAACTCTGGGTCAGTCATAGGACTGGTGTGAGTAAACTCAAATCATCGGTTTAACTTTTCAAAAGAAAACATGATCGTAAGACCAATCCACACATAAACACGGACGGTTTTTACCTTATAATAACCCAAAACAGTTTTGGAAATCAATACTTCTTTGATATTATAATAATGTCTAATCAAAAATAATTAACAATCTAGCAGAACGCTTGCATCTCACGTTCCACATATATAGTATACAAACAAAACCGCGACCGCTTATTGGATATTGGATTCCAACTATGACAAGGTATGGGACCACCTGCCGATGGTGTATCTCTAGAGACGAATACACTGGGTTCAACAAGAACATCTTACAACCCGGCCCACACATGAACGACCACTCATTTCACTTGAGTGTATCGAATGTATATCACCAACGGCTGGGAGCTACCCACCGTCTTCCCAAAAAGGGACAACATCGATCATAGATAAAACAATATAATGGATTTTCTCTAGATATGTGATATACACCCTAATGGGAGCGACCCACTTAGCCATGCTGCCTGCCCGATTTCTGTCATTTCCGGGTTGATGAGGCTTGAGGTCATAACGTATCTTTGATAGATCATACATTCATTTACTCTGAATGCCACATCGTCATACCCATTAAATCACAGATTGATTTCTCCAAAAATACCATGGGTATAAAGCTAAGAGAAACGAATTCCTCCGCCACCAAACGTAAGCACGTTTGAAGAGATCAATTTACGCGATCCTTTAGATATACTTTGTCAGACATTCTTCCATTCACGTTTGTCCTGGGACTGGAAAAACCGAAGGCACTATTATGTAAAGAAGATAATCCTTGCATAAATCCGTCTTCAATATTTGTTCGCAACGCTAACGTCCATACAGAGTGGTTTTCAGATAATGCATCTGATCCCGGTCTCTCCGTATTGATGCCGATTAAATGGTCAAAAACATCAATAGTCAGTGATTTAACTATCAAAGAAAAACAGGTGTGCAACCAACGATATTATTTCCAGATGGAAATTCTATCGATCAATCATCAATCCACATTTATCTCTTTCTACAAAATTATCTTTAATTTATCCATTTCCCCATTTATATATATTTGAAAATTCTTGTTTTTTAAATTTAGAAAATATACATCATCAATCATTGGAAAACATTTCCAACTCTGTTTCACGTATCACTGTCATTCCAGTATTCTTTCTCGTTAACATTTCATTTTCTATGATTAGAAAATATGTCTGATTATATGTGGAAAATGTTTCCAAAATTTATTCACTTGATTTAAACGGATGTTTAAATAAAATACCACTAAGCTAATTCAAACCATTATACTCATTAACTAAATTCACTTAATCAATCTTCACTATCGAACCTTACCCATCCCTTAGTTAAAAACGAAGTCAATCAAGTTGGGGTATAATTACCTCTCAGACCTTAACTGAACAACCTTTCTAACCTCGAAATAGACAAAGTTCACCTTTCACATCTTTAACACTTACGTACTCGGATTCTATTTAGGAATCCCCTTCTTTATTTTATAATATTGATTTAACTATAGCATTATAATTCCTTTCTTCTTGAATATCCAACTTAAAAATGTAATTTTTATCCTTAATTTAACTCAATAACTAAACCACTCATCTATAAATAAATAAGTAATTCTTGATTTAACCGGACGACAAATATTACTGTCCCGAATTTCGATATAATCGAATTCAATGTATAATTCTCTTTCCGAATAATCTCTATTCGATAGCCCCTTTTTGAATAAACTATATTCGATAACTCTCTCTTCGAATAACTATATTCGAAATTCTCTCTTCAAATGATTTACGTTCGATTAACCTTCTACGAATGATTTACATTCGATCAATCTCCTTCCGAATAAACTATATTCTATTAACTTCCTTAATTTTATTCAAATAAATTATATTGAATATCTCTTTTGGATTAACTCATTTGGACTAACTTGGTTTGATTAACTCATCTTGACTAACTCAACTCGATTAACTCAACTTATTTAAATCCTATCTAATAACCAATATTCGATTAATTTATATTTGAATAACTATGTCTGTTTAAACTTTATTTCGAATGGCTAATATTCGATTTAACTCCATTCGCTTGACTCTAAATCACAGCGATCATAATGGTTATGCCCGATTCCCTCAGGAAACATCCGACCACCGTAGGCTATCTACAGCCCTGCGAATTCCGCTAGCAGTCGTACGCAATGGCAACTCCTCCTGAATAACTATATTTGACTAACTCTATCTCAATTAACTGTATTCGATCAACTCTAATTGAAAAACTAATATTCAATTAGTTCTAATTTGATTAACTCTATCTAATTAACTCTATATTTATTCAGTTTCAAATATCGATGTTGAAATCGATTCTTACTTCTCTATATAAGTCCTGACTTATATATTCTATTTATACAATGATAAACATCTTATTTAATTTATAAAATATTATTTACAAATTTATCTTTTTACTTTATATGTTAAAACAGATTCTATTTAAAATCTTTGCTTTAAATCCATAGCATGTTATTCCCGTGTGCAAAGCACGAGTCTAAACCTTTCAAATGTAAAGTTCTCCTTTATACTATTCTAGTCACTTTTCAGGTCTTTCCTTTTTAAAATCTATTTATTTACCAAATAAATCCCTTTTTGATAATTCTATTTATTTATAAATTATTTCCTTTTTATAAAATCTATTGATTTTATAGGTAATTCCTTTTATAATCTAACTATTTTCTTTTCTATTTATTTTACACATATTCCCCCTTTCTATTCTGTTTATTTTTCAAATAAATATCTATTTTCAATTTTATTTGTAATAGTTTACAAACATTTCTTTTTCGATTCTATCTATTCGATTAACAAATAAATATTCCTTTTAATCTCTCTATTCTATAAATAAATATTTTCTTTTTATAAAATCTTTTGATTTTATAAATATTTCTTTTTCAATATAACATTGAAAAATTCCTTTTTAACATTCCAATATTCCCTATGGTATTTGAAGTACCATATAACAATGATCAGTATCATTCAACCATACAAAATCAACAACAGATTTCATATCACATCATATAACACGATATATGAAAAATAGTAAAATAAATGTTGAGGAACCCAGTTGGGTCCCTCCAACCTGTTTCCCTGCATCCACAAATATCAGTCAACATAAATAACACGAATATAAAATATTCTGATGAACAGAATCAGTATTCGATTAATAATTTCTATATATATCGTTATCTATATTTTCTGTCAACTGACTAGCGGTTCAACCAAACAGCCAACACACAGCAAACGAACATTATTTATAGATTCTAAAAATACGTTGTAAAAATATAAGTTGAGCAGAATTAGTGAGATTTACTCACATTGGTCGGTTATCGTTAAATAACGATAATTGGCCGTTGACTTGATTCAGACGTTAAATTCCACCATAAATCCAAATGAGCTTCAATTCACTCTCGGTCAGTTCCATGGTGTAGTGTTCGTCCCTACGATCCTAACGGATCTTTGTTTCGCCGATTTTCGACCACATATGAGAAGGTTATGATATTTCTAAGTGAGTATACATTTAACTTTAATTCAAACTAAATTGATTAAAACCTTTGGGCTTTACCATACTCTAGGCCCAACACCCAACTTCAAAAACCCAACCTACATCACTCATCTTCTCCCTCGCGTCTTCTGATGCTCCTCACGAAACCAATCCCACCACCGAAATCTTCTCTCCTTCTAACTCCTACCTTTTCTCAATGATTCTTAAAACAAATCACACCATTCAACTCTCCTCCATATTCTCCACTCCCTCCACCCATTAACTCCACACTCGGTTCATCCCCATAATAGCATCGACAGGATTACACCGTCCATCCAGTGAGACTCGTGACCATTAAAAGCGCCGGAGTTCACCAAAATTTTCCATCGATTGCTACAGAACACCACAACCACAACTACATACTCAAATTCACTGATTAAATACCCAAAAATCCACAATCCATAACCCTAGATTCCACTGTGTAAACCCGACATCGACAAAAAGGAATCGCACTCAGAAAAATTGATACTGAGATGAAGCTAAGCCCTCCATGAATCCAAGAATACTTGTTTTGAGATTTTTAGAATTTTATTTGAATTTCTATTGATTTTTCGAAAGAGGATTTTTCCTGTTTGGGTGCTGGCGGCACATTTTCTCAGAGGGATGGCAAATGTTTAGGGTTAAGGAGTGTAAAGGATATTATATAGGATATATTATATATATTTTTATTCGATTATTTTATTTATTTTTAAGCCATCGTTGTTTACATTTGTCCTCTAAAATTCCTGTGATCACATACGATACCCAAAAATCACGAAACTGAACATGTAGCTTCAGTTTGACATTACAGTCCCAACGAAACTGGTTTCGTCGAATTTTGACTTCGTTTGCTCACACAGCGTATTTTTAACCATCAAAATATTGACTGTATTTCACTCTAAAAATCCGTACAGCCACATACTGACTTCAAAAATCACGAAACTTGAAATCTAACAATAATTTGATGTGGCGGATCCAACAAAATTAGTTTCGTCGAATTCTAAGGTCGTTCGAAAAACTGGCTATTTTTAAAGTTCTAAATAACCCATTTAAATATATAAATATATTTAAAGACATTTAAATTTAATATTTAAAAATAAATATTATCATATATATATTCGTAGTGGAATACCATACCGCTCCACTGGGATTTATAACTCGATATTTCAAAATTCCCAGTTGCATCGATATTCGATTTATATTAAAAATCCTTTTTATAATATAAATACACTGATATAAATTATAAAGGAATTCTACAGTGACTTTTCTAAAATTTGATTTGGACATAAATAAAAATCTGCACGACGAAATCCCGATTTTTCTCTTCCACTAGAAAAATATACTTCACCAGCTCCCAGCGTTTCTTGTTTCACATAAATTTGATTTAAAACGGACCCTGTACATTCAGTTGAAGTTCAAATCGCCAAATAGCGAACTGCCGCGCCATTTCGAGCTCGATTATAATTATATTATAATTATAAGTTCAAACTGCCATTCAAACAATATATTTGTTATTCTAATTCAATTCTAAACTGAATTAAATATCACAGATGATCCAATTCACACTATTTTGTGAATTCCACTATTTCTGACTATTTTAGAAATTATATATATTATTATATTATTTATTCTAATTAAATATTCTATATTATTTAATTCTGGTCATTTTAAATAACCAAACCATTATTTAAATAATTAAATAAATTAATTATATCGCTGAAAAATGCGGGTCGTTACGTTCTTCCCCCCTTAAAATAATTTCGTCCTCGAAATTGCTAGGGTAGAAGACAGACCCTATTAACTGGGTTAAAAATTATTCGTTCACTTTTAACTTCAACTTCAACTGAATTAATTTCTTTCAGTTTAATTATTAATTTATTCTCACTAACGAAAATTTTCAAAAATCCTAAAATATTCTAACACCTTAAATTTTCGGAAAATTTCGCCAGCACCTCCTTTGTACCGGTCAATAGTTTAAACCCTAACTCGCCTCTCTAGGCCCTTTCCAATCCAAAAGAAAATCAAACAGCCAAGCGGCTTGCCAAATCGGCCCATAAATCACCAGATCCATAAAAATAAACATGTACCTTTTTGTCAGGCATATCATTAAATTCTTTTATTCTGCTGCCAATTCAGCATATACCAAAGTCATCCCAATCAATCTCTGATCAAGTTATCCTCAACACAACTATTTGCTTAAACAAGCCAATTACCATCTCAACTCAAGTTTCATTCTCGATTCCAAATTCCTAACTCCCCAATCCAATGCCATTTCAGATTCTATCTCATAATTCAAAATCTGATTTTTCTTCGTATATTATATTCCAATTCAATTTCCAGCTAATTGGTTTCAATTCAATGCATATTTGCTTTCACGGATTTCTTTAACTTTGTTTTTATTCATACCATCTTCCTGGGGATTTTAAACAGTTTTGTTTTTCTAAAGTAAATTATTCCCTTTCGGGATTCAAAACAACTTCCTTTTCCCAAAATAATTCGAAAACAAAATCTTTGGTAGTAATCCATCACTTACAACTCGAAAATGAACACTGATGATGTGGCCAGTATCATCAGAGTTATTTCCCAGCCATCGAAGTGAGTTCAATACTATATCCCTTTTAAAACCATTTTTAAACACTTTCATTTTGAATTTTTTTTCAAAATATGATTCACGATACTTGTAAACAATTTAAAATCTCCCAGGATTTTGAAATTTTCTTATACTTAACACAAATCCACTTACAAACACTTCTCCCAGTTTTCAGAATTTTGATTCCAATTCTAATTTAGTTCAGATTTAATTAATCAGCTTTTATGTTATACGAACTCAAATCGGTTATTTATATAACCATTTCAATTATAATCAACCAACACAGCCAATATATGATAATATTTCCAAGATATACCTTTCTTTTATATCAAAATATATTTTGGGTAAAACTATTTCATTTACCCTCTTTCAAAACATACTGTGTCGGTTTATCGTGTTCAAGTGTTTAGAAATCCTTATCGATACAGTGGATCAAATTGATCGACCATAATTCACAAACTACTCAACCAATAAATCTCCACAATATAAAACAACTTTATAAAAATCTACAAATACGTTCACTCGTATATATACACTCAACTCAATCTAGGGTATTGCTAACCCTATCTCTACTGAGTCACGCCACAGAACCAAGGTAATCACTTAACCTTCAGCTCTGATACCACTGTAACGAACTGGGATTTTCGACCCAGAAAATCAACATAAAACCCATGTTAATTATTCAGGTATCGAACATTCCAGATCATCAATAGAAAGAAATTAGAGGGTGAGAATAGATAAGATAGAAAATTAGAATAGAAGAAGAAAAACACAATCATAGTAAACACGGATCTCACAGCGGAACGAATAAAATATGATACATAACATAACTTTGCAATAAAACAGTATAATAACATTATCAGAGTACAACGCTTACACACAACGGAAATATAAATAGCTATATAATTCTGAAGCCTCCTGCTTCAAGCTCCTCCAAGCATATCTGTAAAGACCTGAACTACTTGACTGCCTGTACAAATTTGGGCACCCAAGAGTTTACGGGGAAAACAAAACAAAATAAACTCTGAGTCAGTCATGGGACTGGTGTGAGTAAACTCAAATCATCGGTTTAACTTTTCAAAATCCTTTTCAAAAGAAAAGATAATCGTAAGACCAATCCACACATAAACACGGACGGTTTTTACCTTACGATAACCCAAAACAGTTTTGGAAATCAATACTTCTCTGATATTATAATAATGTCTAATCACAAGTAACTAACAATCTAGCAGAACGCTTGCATCTCACGTTCCACGTATGTAGTATACAAACAAAACCGCGGGCGCTTATTGGAGATTGGGTTCCAACTATGACAAGGTATGGGACCACCTGCCGATGGTGTATCTCTAGAGACGAATACACTGGGTTCAACAAGAACATCTTGCAACCCGGCCCACACATGACCGACCACTCATTTCACTTGAGTGTATCGAATGTATATCACCAACGGCTGGGAGCTACCCACCGTCTTCCCGAAAAGGGACAGCATCGATCATAGATAAAAGAATGAAATGGATTTTCTCTAGATAGGTGATATACACCCTAATGGGAGCGACCCATTTAGCCATGCTGCCTGCCCGATTTCTGCCATTTCCCGGTTGATGAGGCTTGAGGTCATAACGTATCTTTGACAGATCTTACATTCATTTACTCTGAATGCCACATCGTCCTACCCGTCAAATCACAGATTGATTTCTCCAAAATTACCACAGGTATAAAGCTAAGAGAAACGAATTCCTCCGCCACCAAACATAAGCACGTCTGAAGAGATCAACTTACGCGATCCTTTAGATATACTTTGTCAGACATTCGTTCATTCACATTTGTCCTGGGACTGGACAAACCGAAGGCACAATTTTGTAAACAGGATAGTCCTTGCATAACTCTGTCTTCAATATTTGATCGCAACACTAACGTCCATACAGAGTGGTTTTCAAATAATGCATCTGATCCCGATCTCTCCGTATTGATGACGATAAAATGGTCAAAAACTTCGATAGTCAGTGCTTTAACTACCAAAGAAAAACAGGTGTGCAACCAACGATATTATTTCCAGATGGAAATTCTATTTATCAATCATCAATCCACATTTATCTCTTTCTATGAAATTATCTTTAATTTATCCATTTCCCCATTTATATATATTTGAAAATTCTTATTTTTTAAATTTAGAAAATATAAATCATCAATCATTGGAAAACATTTCCATCTCTGTTTCACGTATCACTGTCATTCCAGTATTCTTTCTCATTAACATTTCATTTTCTATGATTAGAAAATATCTCTGATTATATTTGGAAAATGTTTCCAAAATTTATTCACTTGATTTAAACAAATGTTTAAATAAAATACCACTAAGCCAATTCAAACCATTATACTCATTAACTAAATTCACTTAATCAATCTTCACTATCGAACCTTACCCATCCCTTAGTTAAAAACGAAGTCAATCAAGTTGGGGTATAATTACCTCTCAGACCTTAACTGAACAACCTTTCTAACCTCGAAATAGACAAAGTTCACCTTTCACATCTTTAACACTTCCTTACGTACTCAGATTCTATTTAGGAATCCCCTTCTTTATTTTAAAACATTGATTTAACTATAGCGTTATAATTCCTTTCTTCTTGAATATCCAACTTCAAAACGTAACTTTTATCCTTAATTTAACTCAATAACTAAACCACTCATCTATAAATAAATAAGTAATTCTTGATTTAACCGGGCAGCAAATATTACTTTCCCGAATTTCAATATAATCGAATTCAATGTATAATTCTCTTTCCGAATAATCTCTATTCGATAGCCCCTTTTCGAATAAACTATATTCTATAACTCTCTCTTCGAATAACTATATTCGAAATTCTCTCTTCAAATGATTTACATTCAATTAATCTTCTATTAATGATTTACATTCGATCAATCTCCTTCCGAATAAACTATATTCTATTAACTTCCTTAATTTTATTTGAATAAATTATTTTGAATAACTCCTTTGGATTAACTCATCTGGACTAACTCGGTTTGATTAACTCATCTTGACTAACTCAACTTGATTAACTCAACTTATTTAACTCCTATCTAATAACCAATATTCGATTAATTTATATTCGAATAACTATGTCTGTTTAAACTTTATTTCGAATGGATAATATTCGATTTAACTCCATTCGCTTGACTCTAGATCGCAGCGATCACAATGGTTACGCCTGATTCCCTTAGGAAACATTCGACCACCATAGGCTATCTACAGCCCTGCGAATTCCGCTAGCAGTCGTATGCAATGGCAACTCTTCGTGAATAACTATATTTGACTAACTCTATCTCAAATAACTATATTCGATCAACTCTAATTGAATAACTAATATTCAGTTAGTTCTAATTTGATTAACTCTATCTAATTAACTCTATGTTTATTCAGTTTCAAATATCGATGTTGAAATCGATTATTACTTCTCTATATAAGTCCTGACTTATATATTCTATTTATACAATGATAAATATATTATTTAATTTATAAAATATTATTTATAAATTTATCTTCTTACTTTTTCTATTAAAACAGATTCTATTTAAAATCTTTGCTTTAAATCCATAACATGTTATTCCCGTGTGCGAAGCACGGGTCAAAACCTTTCAAATGTAAAATTCTCCTTTATACTATTCTAGTCACTTTTCAGGTCTTTCCTTTTTAAAATCTATTTATTTACCAAATAAATCCCTTTTTGATAATTCTATTTATTTATAAATTATTTCCTTTTTATAAAATCTATTGATTTTATAAGTAATTCCTTTTATAATTTAACTATTTTCTTTTCTATTTATTTTACACATATTCCCCCTTTCTATGCCATTTATTTTTCAAATAAATATCCCTTTTCAATTTTCATTGTAATAGTTTACAAATACTTCTTTTTCGATTCTATCTATTCGATTAACAAATAAATATTCCTTTTAATCTTATAAATAAATATTTTCTTTTTATAAAATCTTTTGATTTTATAAATATTTCTTTTTTCAATATAACATTGAATTCCATTTTAACATTCCAGTATTCCCTATGGTATTTGACGTACCATATAACAATGATCAGTATCATTCAACCATACAAAATCAACAACAGATTTCATATCACATCATATAACACGATATATGAAAAATAGTAAAATAAATGTTGAGGAACCCAGTTGGGTCCCTCCACCCTTTTTCCCTGCATCCACAGATGTTAGTCAACATAAATAACACGAATATGAAATATTCTGATGAACAGAATCAGTATTCGATTAACGATTTCTATATATATCGTTATCTATATTTTCAGTCAACTGACTAGCAGTTCAACCAAACAACCAACACACAGCAAACGACCATTATTTATAGATTCTAAAAATACGTTGTAAAAATATAAGTTGAGCAGAGTTATTGAGATTTACTCACATTGGTCGGTTATCGTTAAATAACGATAATTGGCCTTTGACTTGATTCAGACATTAAATTCCACCATAAATCCAAACGAGCTTCAATTCACTCTCGGTCAGTTCCATGGTGTAGTGTCCGTCCCTACGATCCTAATGGATCTTGTTTCGCTGAGTTTCGACCACATATGAGAAGGTTATGATATTTCTAAGTGAGTATACATTTAACTTTAATTCAAACTAAATTTATTAAAACCTTTGGGCTTAACCATACTCTAGGCCCAACACCTAACTTCAAAAACCCAACCCGCATCACTCATCTTCTCCCTCGCGTCTTCTGATGCTCCTCACGAAACCAATCCCACCCATAACCGAAATCTTCTCTCCTTCTAACTCCTTCCTTTTCTCAATGATTCTTAAAACAAATCACACCATTCAACTCTCCTCCGTATTCTCCACTCCCTCCACCCATTAACTCCATACTTGGTTCATCCCTGTAATAACATCGACAGGATTACACCGTCCTTCCAGTAAGACTCGCGACCGTTAAAAGCGTCGGAGTTCACCAAAATTTGCCATCGATTGCTACAGAACACCACAACCACATACTCAAATTCACTGATTAAATACCCAACAATCCACAATCCGTAACCCTAGATTCTACTGTGTAAACCTGACATTGACAAACAGGAATCGTACTCAGCAAAATTGATATCGAGATGAAGCTAAGCCCTCCATGAATCCAAGAATACTTGTTTTGAGATTTTTAGAATTCTATTTGAATTTCTATTGATTTTTCAAAAGAGAATTTTTCCTGTTTGGGTGCTGGCGGCGCATTTTCTCAGAGTGATGGCAAATGTTTATGGTTAAGGAGTGTAAAGGATATTATATAGGATAGGTTTTATATTTTTTTATTTGATTATTTTATTTATTTTTATGCCATCACTTTTTACATTTGTCCTCTAAAATTCCTGTGATCAGATACGATACCCAAAAATCACGAAACTGAACATGTAGCTTCAGTTTGACATTACCGTCCCAAAGAAACGTGTTTCGTCGAATTCCGACTTCGTTTGCTCACACAGCGTATTTTTAACCATCAAAATACTGACTGTATTTCACTCTAAAAATCCGTACGGCCACATACTGACTTCAAAAATCACGAAACTTGAAATCTAACACTAATTTTATGTGGCGGATTCAACAAAATTAGTTCCACCGAATTCTGAGGTCGTTTGAAAAACTGGCTACTTTTAAAGCTCTAAATAACCCATTTAAATATATAAATATATTTAAAGACATTAAAATTTAATATTCAAAAATAAATATTATCGTATATATATTCGCAGTGGAATACCATACAGCTCCACTGGGATTTATAACTCGATATTTCAAAATTCCCAGTTACATCGATATTCGTTTTATATTAAAAATCCTTTTTATAATATAAATAAATCGATATAAATTATAAAGGAATTCTACAACGACTTTTCCAAAATTTGATTTGGAAATAAATAAAAATCTGCACGACGAAATCTCTAATTTTCTCTTCCACTAGAAAAATATACTTCACCAGCTCCCAGCGTTTCTTGTTTCACAGAAATTCGATTTAAAACGGACCCTATACATTCAGTTGAAGTTCAAATCGCCAAATAGCGAACTGCCGCGCCATTTCGAGCTCGATTATAATTATATTATAATTATACGTTCAAACTGTCGTTCAAATAATATATTCATTATTCTGATTCAATTCTAAACTGAATTAAATATC
Source organism: Allium sativum (assembly GCA_030737875.1). Taxonomy (NCBI): domain Eukaryota; kingdom Viridiplantae; phylum Streptophyta; class Magnoliopsida; order Asparagales; family Amaryllidaceae; genus Allium; species Allium sativum. The sequence continues at coordinate 857,647,175 of CM060915.1, read as the reverse complement.
AGAGATGATCCAATTCACACTATTTTGTGAATTCCACTATTTCTGACTATTTCAGAAATTAAATATATTATTATATTATTTATTTTAATTAAATATTATTTAATTTTGATCATTTTGAATAACCAAACCATTATTTAAATAATTAAATAAATTAATTATATCGCTGAAAAATGCGGGTCATTACAACATATATATATTAAGAGTACTACGTGTATTTCTTATAAGAGTGAATTAATTCAAGTACTTCTAGATGGCATTCAAACTCGACATCGTAAATACATATAAACATTAATAAACTGCTTCAGAAATGCATAATATATTTAGTTCCAAAGAATAAATGTTTAAAATTGCAGCTTTTGCTTTAAGAATTACAAGAAAGTTTTGTACCTAAGTATTGCATATTTAGTACAGATCATATATTTCAGACATACTACACAATATTTACCACAACTGCGTACATGTGTATGCCTAAGTGCATATTTCATATGTATAATAGTTTGTACATATAATTAACACATTCCAAACATTTCAGAATATTTACATGTGTAAAAGATACAACATATGTAGAATTCTTGATGCTACAAATCAGATTGCTATACACAACTTGTTGTGGCAATCCCTAATCAACATGTCCGGATTAAGGATTCAGAATGAATTGCAAATCATATTTGTAGTCGATCCTCCTTCAATCTGCACATAAGAAACACCTTTATGTATCTATGTATCAATATTCGAACCAGTTTTCTCAAAATTGATTCAATGTGCATATTCAAATACATGTTAATAGTAAAGCAAGCCATACTTGTTTTACTAAAAAACTGCAGTGTGATTCTACCAAAATTACATCATGTATGCTTACATAACCATATTCAAAACAATATATTGCAAGAATATAATGTCAATAATATTCACCTTCATAATCAAACAATTTAATTCAGTGAATTAAAGATAAGATTCAATAGAATATATATACATACACAAATTCAATTTAACATAAGTCTAATCAATCTGGAATAATAAAATTTAATATCCTGATTATATTGTATCTAAACTTATAACCAATCAGGAAGTTCATGCAAATTCATTGACTTACAATGTAGAAAATTACAAGCCAAAAGAAAATATCTTAAATATTGCCCAAGTTTAGTATCAATTTACTATTTACAAACCGAGGCTTAATGGCTATAAAATTGAGAGCAAATGTACATTTTAAATTAAGTTAGTAATAATGGATACATAGCAATCAAAACGGTAAATAGAACAGGGCTACAAAACTAATTTATGCATTCATGGGATTGTTAACATCGATTCATTTATGGTTTTAAAGACAACCACTTTAGGCTAGCAATCTAACACACAATTATATATACCAACTAAAACAAGTTATATATGTTCCAGCTAATATATTGAATATATATAATATCACCTTAAATTCTAAATTCAAAGTGAAAAATCCCACTAAATATTAAAACAGAACAAAACCAATTTTGTTATGGTTCTCAATCGATGGATTAATTCCATTATTAAAACTATGAACTGTTTAGGATTTTATTTATAGATTAAATCTACAAGATAGTAGTGCAGTGAAAATAAATATAAATATTACTCACCGTCCATTTTCATTGATTCATGCACATATGTAAAATAAACATGGGTGTCCAATGTTCACATGATCAAAATCAATTCTCAAAACAAGTCACACTTGTGCTAGTTTTGATAACCATTCTTTGTAGCACATTTATCAATATAAAATGTCAGCTGCTTACATAAACAAGGTATTTTCCTGTTTAGCTTTTTACAACATTTGTCAAACAAGCAGGTACTAAAATGCAGTGCATTCTGAATATATAGTATATTACATGCATAGAGTTTCTAAATGATATGCACTTTTAGACATATAAATGGACAAAAATGTTCCAACTAACACAAACATATTAATATGTCAATTCATAATACTGCAAATTAAAATGCAGTACTAAATTTCTAAAGCAATCATATTGCTTTTAGATGCTTTCAAGAAATATGTGTTAGGCATAGGGACAAACTGGCCCGTTAAACATTCATACATTTCTGCCTAAACATCCAACATAGCAAATCCATTTGATGAAAATAATTTTCAACCATATATATGCTTCTGCAGATTGATTAGGATATAACAATATACACACACACGCACATACATATATATATGTTTATATATATATATATGTTTATATATACATATGTTTATATATATATATGCAGTAAGACATAAAATCAATGACAAATCATTGTAATGTTTTAATTCTTATAATTACATGTATAAAACATGTTATAGATCATTAATTTATATACACATTAATTATCAAATCACATTTGTATTAGTCATTTATCAATGTAGATAAACAATATATTAAAATTGATATGAACCATTCACATCAAACCAATTTTAATGCATAACAGATTTTCAAATCATTTATAAAGTGCTTAAGCCTATATGTTGTTATATAGTTTATAACAAATGCTATACATATGTAGATTGTAGTAAAGATTTCAACAACATCAGTTTTTACAAAATAATTTTGTTCATTTAATCTTAAACATTTTAAAATAAGCTCATAGGCATGTTAATTTCGGCGAATATATATTTATACACACACACACATATATATATATATATATATATATATCTATATATATACATCTCAAATCAAATTTCAACACAGCAATTAAACATATAAATATGGCCTGTATATCTAAACTCATCATATATGTTTTAGATTTAAATCACATGCCAAAAGGCAGCTATAAAAGATTCAAGCAAGGTTTAAATATTTTTATTAAAACAAGTCAAACTCGTTCTAATTTAAATCATATTCATAGTAATGATTCATTTACACATAGAAATTAATTCTGTGTGTTAAATAAAATCAAAACTAATATATTCAATAATTTTAACCATTAGTGAATTCTCGAGCATTCAAAATTACAATACAGTTATAGATTTTGATAGATCTATACTCTTATTTGAATTCAAAAGGGATAATCCATATTGACATGTGAATGAGCTAAATCTGGCTAAATATATTTTCAAGACTGATTAAAACAAATATTAACTCATCTTAATATCTTATAAAATATGAATAACAGATTTAATTTAACCAAGTCAGAATCAAATTCTGAAATCATGATATTCTTACTATCGAATAATTTTGAATCCATGTATGCATAACCATGAAACATAATTCAATATTTTCAAGATTTAATAGACTAAAACCCAGAAAAATTAAATATAATCAATATCATATACTAATTCGTAATTAAGAAAAAACAAATTATTTTAGAAAAGACATACATATAACTGTCCTAATTAATTATGTAAGAATCAAGTTCATAAATTTGTACAACCAATACTATCAATCAATTATGAAAATATTATAGGCCTAAATCAGAATCTGAACTTCAATTTATTGCAAATCTAGCTCTGATACCATTGAAGGTGATTGTCAATCTAATCGACTAACCCAATATGATGATTTAACAACTTAGATCTAGGACCTATGCAATAAAACGAAATCAAAATTTATTTAGATTAGAATTCATACCTATCGATGCAAAAACCCCAAAAGAAAATCGATCCAACCTTGGATTGCTCGAGCTTGGGAGAATTGAATCGCAGCATGTCAGTTGCCATGCCTCTAAAAGTATCCACAAAAATAGTTTCCTCTTGAATCGAATTGAAGAGGAGGGGGAGAGAATGGTACTAGCCGCCACCATTGTTTTTCTAGGTTTTGAAAAAATAGAATTACACGGGGCCGATAACTCTTTTTATGAATGAATGAATATAAGTAGGTATACACATGTATATTTAAAAGAAAATAAATATCTCTTTTAAATTTAAACGTTCACCATAGAATAGATATCGGCCCATTTACTAATTCCAATTTCAAATAAAATATCAACAAATTGATGTTTTATTTGACCCAAAGAAAACAATTTCTCCTTTGTACCTTTCTAGCTTTGTGACCCTATAGGTTATTATAACATTGGCAATAATTTAAATCGTATTTAAATTATAAACAGTGAGCGCCATCTAGTAATACATCGCTGCTACCCAAGTTATAATAAGATCAATTAACGATTCGATGCAACCTTTCGTGACCAATGTAACAGTGTAATATAATCCTTTTAACCAATATATCCAGGATTAAACTCAAGGCATGGATTGTATCATCCTACTTATGATTTAATGCGTTTATCTTGATCGATGAGTGGACAGTTTTAAAACAAATTAATATTTGAGCATGAGCATGCATTTCACAGTCTCACTCAATCATGAGGCCCATGGATATCACTACAAATATATCGTAGGGTTAAATTCCATCTAGATCATTCATAATTTTCATTCGATTCGAGATGTATCCAATAATCACCGTTATCGTTACTTTATTAGGAATAACTTTAGATGATATCGAAACACAAATACCCTTCAATAAAATTATAATGATTTCAGGTCTGAGGACCATTACATCACTGTCACTATGAGACTAACTTATGATACTGTTAATTATATTCCATGTAGTTATCTCACAGTGGTTCATCCCAATACGATATACTCCAATACGTATTTATGTTTTGACATTAATATCGCGTATATTAATGATCAATGAGATGTGATCATCAGTCAATCAACATACTAGTCTCAAGGCTTTATTGTTGTCCTATATAAACAATAAAACTCGACTAAGGACATTTAAGAATTATAATACTCAATATATTATATAATCTCATGTTCAAGTCACTTACTTGAACTATATAAATCCATATTATAATTCTGAGGACTTCTATTATATTAATATTTATATTACGCAGTAAATATAATATAATATTATTTTATTTCAAATAAAACAATAACATCAACAGTGTTATCAATCTCATCAAATGAATTGCCTCTATGGCACAAATTCTAACACTACGTCCCTTAGTGCCACCCATATGAGGATACAATAAGTTCTGTGAAGCGCAATAATAATACAAAAACTAATTTCAACAAGATAGAATATAAAATGCCACGAAAAAACTTTTCAACTTTTTATTTAAAATCAATTATAACTTTTCATTTTTCAAAATAAACTATCAGTGTCATAACCATAAACATCTGTCTTATAAAACATCAGAGTAAAAAATCAAAAAATAATATACCTCGTATGCCATCACAAGAAAACATAGAAAAAGAATCTGAATAAGTACATACAAAAAGGAGTAATCTAATTCCAAGCTGAATAGAATCACGGACGTAGCTATTGTCCAGCACCACTCTAAGAACCTGAGGGAGGGAAAGGAAGAGTAAGAAGGAAAAACAAAATAGGACACACATAAAGTCTGGCGAGTTCTAGTGATTTTTAGCATTAGCATAAGATATAAAGTATCAAGACAGATCAATAACACTGGATAAGAAAATACAGTAAAATACATACGTACGAAGTAAACGAGATATCAAGATAACAAGGTAAGGTAAAGATTGTATACGCTTCTCATTCATATCCCAAGAACAAGTTTTTGCACCAACTATCAGAATAACATGATTGGAGTTTAACCTAATTACTTCACGTGCGATCGACTCCCTACAGACACAAGTAACCTGTGCCAGCCACGGTAGTAGAGGATATCAATCCCTAACTCGTCAACTTTAAGACACATCCCTATTCACCGATGTCACAGTGTCTTAGTTTCCCCCATCGACCCAAGCATGCACATGACTTCGTCCTCACGCCCCAGTACCTACTTCCAAGATTTTGAACCTCTTAAAATCCAGATCAGTAAAGCGTTCCCTAACCCTTACCTAGTTGGAATGCTATATTTATACGGTGCAAGTTATGTAATTTGCTATTTATTGTATATATGTTTAATTCTTTTGTATATTTGAGTATGTAGCAGGTTTAAGGAAGTTACGCTACGCTTTAGAGCATGCTTTGCGCTAAATGCTACAATGCTAAATAAATAAAATTGCAAATAACGCTAAAGAAGATACGTATTTGTGTTATATAGTTTTTTTGTCATATACAAATTGTTTACCCATTTTGGGATACCTCATCGAGTAGTGGGATGTATATTTGGATTTATATATATATTGTGATTTTTCCGGACCTCTCCATACATAGGAGATGCTGTAGAAATTTTCTGTGATCTCGAGAGTTAGAAAATTTATGAGATTTTTATAACTCGATAACTTATATTATAAAGGCTATTTTGTAAAGTTATGGATTTGAAAATATGTATGCACTCAATACCTTATTTCGTTCCCTTTTCGAGGACGAAAAGATTTGAGTGGGGGAGAATGTGATGCCCCATAATTTTTCATATATTTAAAACAAATGAATTGAATAATATTAGTTAAAATTCAAATTTTATTGATTTTAATAAAGATGATGGTTTGAATTGAGTATAAACGAATTTTTAGTTGAATTTATATTTAGAAATGTCGTAATTTGAAATTTAATATTTAAATAAATTTGAGTTGTTTAATTTATAATTGAAATTCAAATTTATTTGTTAAATGTTGAAATTCCGAGCGTAATACTAGAATAATTGAAGATAAATCAAGTTCATTTATCTGTAATTGCAATTCAAATTTAAAATTCAAAATAATAAAATTGGGAACTATAAATTTGTGAAATCGATTTATATAATTTATTTAAGCTTTAATTGGATTAAAATGGAAATTTATAAAAATTTGAATTGAATTAAAACAGTTAAGCGAATAATTGAATATTTTATTAATTAATTAAAGGTGAAATTTAACTGTTTTGGCGACTGTCTCGGAATCCGACGAAACCAGTTCCATTGGATCCGGAAAGCTGAATTATTAGATGGTTTCAAATTTTGTTACAATCAGATTTGTCAGTTGATCGTACAGTATAAAATGTGATAGGAATCAATGTAATGCGATAATTGTTTGTTTCGCATATTGGACCTTCTATATTTATATAAATAAAAAATCCAATTTCACCCCATCAGCCATTATTCACTATACGTATTATTTACTTTGTCAAAATTTTCCTCTAATGGCTGAAAACAAATTCCAAACCCTAGCTCAAATAAAAATCCTAACTTTGAATTCAAATTTCCATGAAACCTAACAAAATATATATCATTTCAAAGAGAGCGGCGATATGAAGCTACGAGTACAAGTTATTTCTACATGCAATGATCAGTTTTGCCGGAAATCATGGTCAAAGCTTGTTGTTTTCAAAACCCTAAGCTCAAATTTGGGGCTTTTCGATTTTAGCAGAAATTGTAAAATCAGAAATATGGGTTTTGTCGAAGAGAGCCATATGAATTCAACGGTGGCGGCGGCATCGTCTAAAAGTCAGTGAGGTGCTTGAATTTGGCGATTTAGGGTTTAAAACCCGGTTCGTTCATAACAGCGGTGCACGAGATAGGTAGGACCGGAGTTGACCGGACGGGGGGGGGGAGGGAAGGTGTGGCGCGAGCTAGGATAGCCGTTGGTGGTGGTCGCTTGATCTCCAATGGTCGGAGCGTTCGATAATTGGCGGTCAAACTCAAGAGCGAATGGGTTGTTTGCCGTCGGTTACTGTAGTGAGAGAGAAGGGGGCACGAGCGGGTAGAAGGATTCCCACTGCTGACGTGGCGTTTCCGGGTGAGGTGAGAAATAATATTTTATATATATATATATTTTGAATTCAAATGATAAAACGTGAATAACTATTACATACGAGGTCGATTCGAGTGCGGTTTGTTGCGTTAGGGTCGTGGTGAAATTGCGGACGTTCTGGAACTAATTTGGCTGCATTTGGAGACTGTAAAATTTTGGGCTTTGGTTGGATGTTTGTCTAATTAAAGACCCAAAGGTGAGTGATTTCTCACTCACGATTAACTGAATTATTCCTATATTTACTAAATTAAATTATGAAATAAGTTTGGTTGTCTGGTTGTGATGGATTATTGATTTGTTTCTTAAAAACTAACATGCGAACGTGTTAATGTGCAAATTAAGTTGATAACTAGTTATTCTAGTTAAATTAAATTTCTAGTTAGAAATCCGGACCCTTGTTAACTAGTGAAATAATTAATATTTATCGTATGAATAAAATGGTTGTGCTGGATGTCGTGGTTTGATTTGGTTACTGAATTGATATTGATACTAAAATGTTCTGTTATTCAGTATATGGATGTTGAATGCTTATTCTGACGATTAATCCCATTTTCACCCTAGATGTTACGAGCATCAAATTAACCCGGGGTTAATCAATTTAAAAATAAATTAAGAACACAGGTTGAAATGATAGATATCTGTGACCCTGATTTGGATTGAAATGACATATATCCATCCCTAAAATATTGAAAAATTAAATATAATATCACTTGGCCATAGGATAGAAAATTATATATGGACATCGGTTGGTTAAATGATTTTAAATATTTAGAAAAAATCATTTGATAGAATTTTTTTAAAAAGAAATATGCCAATACTCGATAACCCTTTTTGTTTTAAAGCTGAACCTTCAATGTTACTGAAATTGTTGAGAAAATTATCCCAAACAAATTGGAAATTCTTAAACTGGGAATTTGAATATGATTTGGAATTATTCAAATTTATGGTGTGAGTTCGAAGTTAATAAATTCTCCTCGAATTAAATTTTGGGGAATAAAAGTATCTGATTATACTCGGAGTTGTTTTTAACTCAATGTGAATATGGATTTGAATCCTTTAAATTGAATGGTTGGTTTGGATGATGCTTGGAAATGAGATGGAAAACTAAATAAACCTTACCGAGAATAGAATATATATACACCTATATATGTATTCAAGTTTTGAAATTTGGAAGAAAGAAATAATCATTGTTTTAAAATTTATTATATATATACCATTGTTTTACAAATAAATTATATTCTATTATTCAAAAGTTTTTTTAGTAAATTTTGTAACCAATATACTATTTGTTTATAAATAAGCTTTATCATATTCAGTTATTTAAATTTTTAGTAATGCTTTTATTATATGTATATACCTATTGTTTTAAATTATTTTAATTACTTTATTATATATAATTTTTTTTATATAAAGGTTCTATTTTATAAGCATCTATTTTTTTCATAGTTATATTAAATGATTGTAAATTTCTTCCTAAATGAAAATTGTTTTGATTCAAACCGTTGATTCAAATGGAGTTTTGATATAAAGTTATGTTCTATTTGAATATAAATCGATTGTAATATTTCAATGTAAATTATATTCTACTTGAATATAAATGGGATCTCCAAAATGACCATAATGGGTTGATAAGAATATATATACATATATTCTATTTGAATATGAATTGAGTCTGAACCTAAATCAATTTTTGGAAAAAACATAATCTTTCGATATGAAGTATATTCTACTCGAAATTGAGTCCACTATAAAATAGTATATATGATTATAATAGATTGATATAGAAATATATTATAATTTGAGTTTAAATCGGTTTACAATGATTATGATATTCCGATATGAATTTAATATTCTATTTGAATATATATAGGTTTCAAAACAAACATGATATTTCGTTATGAAAATGAACCTTTCTGAAATGTAAAAGAATCGACTGATGTAAAAAACATAAACGTTTGGTTGTTAAAGAGAACGGAGTTGGTATTGTCATACTCTCTGCCAATACTGATACCACTTTAACAACTGTGTACGTGGTGGAGAATCCAGAATAAAGTAGGATGATATGGAGGCGATTACTGGATTTGAAGAAAGAGAACGATAATGGCTTGACCTTTGGGTCATAATTAAAATGACTAAAACAGGAGATATACCATGACTAAATGAGATCGCATCTCTGATCGGACATGCTCCTTCGATACCATCTATATTATACTATGATCGATTTGGTGTGCCTTTTGATATCGGAGTGTGTTTCGTGGTGGGCGGCAGCTGCGGCTATGCGTTACCACCGGTTCGGGAGTGCAAATGGTAGAATCCTACCCTGGGTATTGCCTCGAGTGCCTTGTCATATTTATCACGATCGAGCCCTTACGATTTTGATTTGACGTTGTCGTATCGTAGCGCATCCTTACCTAACGACGTGCTGGTGTTGTATATGCAATGTGTACGACAATGTCTGTCAACGACGTAAGGGTAAAAATGTAATCCGTCTTACGCTATTTTTGTTATATTTACTTTACTGAGTAGACATTATAGTAATAGCGTATTATAGTATGTATGTAAATAGTTTAACGGATCCTTAAGAAATGGAAAATCCTGTAACATTTTTTAGGTTACTGTACCCATAACACCAATGTTATTTCATATTTGATTTGACTAATATGGGAATGATTTAGTTTTGATCCGAGTGTTTGTTGTGTTTTCTTTTATGTAATACGCTCGGGTCAGATATGAGTTGAAGTTAGCGAAGATTGATGTAACGACCAAGGATTTTTCGATCTGAAAATCGACACACAAACACCATGTTGACATTTAAGCATCGAAAACACCTGAAGGTTATGAGAAAGAAATTAGAAGATGAGAAAAGAAAGGAAGAAATTTTAGAATAGAAGAAAAAGAAGAGAATCGAAAACATTAGAATCTCACAGTGGAACGAATAAAGTAAAATATCAAATCTCTTTATACAAAAAGAAACTATACATATATATACATACAAATCATTAGAGTACATCATGTATCAGACACAGCGAAAAAAGTTCTAAATAATTAACGGTGACGCCTCCTGCTTCCAGCTCTTGAAATTCCCAACGAAACATTAACCTGGAAAATATGTTCGGTCTGAGCCGAGCACATTTTGAAGCAAAGCAAAAACACCCGGGTCAGTCTGGAATACTTTCAGTGGTAAATTCATAGCACAACAACTTGTTTAACTTTGAAAATCCTTTTGAAAGAAAGGATAACAGTAAGACCAGTCCACACATAAACACGGACGGTTTTTACCATACTACAACCCAAAACATTTGGAAATCATATATTTTCTGATATTATGATAGTTTCTATCAAATCACAAATAAGTAATCATCTAGTAGAACGCTTGCATCTTGCGCTCTACATATATAGTATACAAACAAAACCGCAACGCTTATTGGAGATTGGATTCCAACTATGACAAGGTATGGAACCACATGCTGATAGTGTATCTCTAGAGAGGAATACACTGGGTTCAACAAGAACGTCTTGCAACCTGGCCACACATGGCCGACCACTCATTTCTCTTGAGTGTATCGAATATATTGTCACCTACGGCTACGTAGCTATCGTTTTCCGGGGAGAGACAGAAATGAAAAGAAGTGACAAAATGAATATTCTCTAGATGATGACAATACATCCTAATGGGAATGACCCACATAACCATGCTGCCTACCAGATTTTTGTCATTTCTTGGTTGATGAGGCTTGAGGTTATAATCGACTTTTGGAACATCCAGCCACCATTTACATTGTCCATACAAGTCATCCAGGAACATGATGAACCGAAGGCACCCTCCTATTGCATCCTTATATAGGAATCACCCAAAGGATCGGTAGCGAGTAGCCCTTGCAATCCATAAATTCCAATCACGACAGAATCACAGTGTATCTCTTTTATGGGACCTACCCAGAGATTATAAGTAGTTCTTCTGTTTCATGAAGATCTACGGTCTTTAATGCTCCATCTTCATTTGCTTCCAGTTAGTTTCGTACGTAACGTTTGATTGAAGTGGTTTTGGGTATAGTTCTCATCCCGGTCTCTTCGAAACAACACGTCAAAAGGTTTAATAATATATTCATTTACAGTTGGTGTTTTAACTATCAATGCACACAGTATTGTTAAGTATATTGGCAGCTCTGATTCATTTGTTGAATCTATTTTATCGACCCTTAGAAATCGATTTCATATTATGTTTTCTCAATCTCATTATTTGTTATATTGAAACAATAACATATCTTTAACTACCAAACTCTATTTCATTCTTTATTAAAAAAACATTACTATATATATATATATATATATATATATATATATTTGCCAATATCTTAGACTACCCTTACCTTGCGAAAATCACAATATTTTTATCTTAAGGATATTAATAAATTCATCCTTCAAAGTTGGTCGGTGTAACGACCCAGAAAATCTGAACCAATTTAAAATTTTTGAATTGGCTAAAATAGTGGATTTTAAATATTTAAAATAAATATTTTAATTAGTAAAGATGAAAACTGAGTTTGAATCGACAATTGAAAAGGAATATAATTAATTCTAATTATAAACAAGGCCTGAAAAGGCGCGGTAGTTTCAAAATTTGAATTCAAACTTCAACTGACTGTACCGAGTGCAAAACAAAACGGATTTGAGTGAAACCAAAAATATTTAAATCTGTTAGTGAATACCTTTCTAACGAATCTGAAAAATCGAAGTTTCATAGCGGAAAGCAAAAGTTTTGGCTAAATGAATTTTCAGAAAGGTCGCTATGGAATTTATATAGCCCGTGAAATTGGCCATTTTGCAAACGACCTCGGAATTCGACGAAACCACTTTTGTTGGATCCGGGATGTGACGTTATTGCTAGGTTTCAAATTTCATAATTTTTGAAGCTAGTATGTGATCGTGGCACAGGAAAACGTGTTTTGGTCAATTATAGTTAAATTGGATCGACCAGAAATGGGCCTTTTTGCAAACGGTCTCAGAATTCGACGAAACTAGTTTTGTTGGGACCGTATCGTCAAAACATAGCTAGATTTGTTATTCTGCAATTTTTCGAACCAGTTTGTGGCCCTGGCAAATAGAAATGTACGTTCAAATTTAATATTGAATGTTTTATATTTTAATTTGAAGAAAAACTGACTGAAACATTCGAATGGGCCTTCGAAACATATCCCGTTGTGTTTGGAATGGGGGTAAAACGCTAGGGACGACAGTCGTTGGGTTTGGATTGGAGTTCGTATGAGATAAGGGGTATTTTTGGATTTTAAAAAATTATAAATATAAAAAAAAAACTGATTGGGCCATCGTTTCTCTCTCTCCTTTCTCTCTCCCCGTAACACGATCGAAGGCAGAGAACCCTCCAAATCTTCCAATCCATTTTCTGATCGATCCATTCACCAAAATCAAACACTCCAGTTGGGAAATTTGTAGAGCTCGAGAAGATCTTCAAATCCATATATAGTTTGGATTTTTTTCATTGAGTGGTTTGGGAGAATCGAGCTCGGGAAGTTCGGATGTTTTCACCGCCGTCGCGTCGCCTCTAGGCCACCGAAGTGGGCCCCGCTCCAGGCGCCAGCACGCCTCTCCTCCCTCTTCGTCGCTGCGAAGGCCGATCGTCCAACCACTTCACCGTTTGCACGAAAATTCAAAACCTAGTTTTGAATGAATTAACTGAGGTACAGCTTGTTTTATTTAAACTGAAATTAACACTTTTAAACCATTGCAAACTTTGAAAAATCATATCTTTTTCGTTTCTTGTCGAAATCCAGTGAAAACACCTCTTGTATAAGCGTTGTATAAGTTGTACGTTCGATATATAAGTTGTATATGTGTTGTAAAAATTATATATGTGTTGAAATAGAAGTGAAATGCTATATATATATATATATATATATATATATACACGCCCCTCGTCCACAAACCATGGACGATATTTATTGGTTGTGATTGGTGTGAAAATTGATTGATAGCGAATGGTTGATTGGAATTTTTTGTGGTTGATATCGATTGATTGTGGTTGAAAAATACCCGTTTGTGGTTGAGAAATATTTGGTTGAAACCATATAGGATTAGTTTGTGGAAATGAAATAAATATACATGCCGCCTGCGTGCGAACTAGATGCATGAATCCCCATTGTCAAAAACCACTAGGTTTTAAGGTAGAGCGAAAGGCCGTACTAGGGACGGTCCCGGTTTTAACTACCCTGCCGTTATGCTGCCGAAATTTTGAATAATATTCATGTGTTTGAATTATTTTCATTTGTTGAAACTATATTTATTCATTGAATAGAAAACCTTCATGTGTTGAATTGAAACTCATTCGTTGAATAGAAATTCATGTGTTGAATGGTATTCGTGTTTTAAATATAAAAATCACATTTTTACTCTATATATATAAACTATAGAAAACCTTCATGTGTTGAATCGATATTCATTCGTTGAATTGAAATTCATGTGTTGAATGGTATTCATGTTTTAAATATAAAAATCACATTTTTAATCTATATATATAAACTATAGAAAACCTTCATGTGTTGAATCGATATTCATTCGTTGAATTGAAATTCATGTGTTGAATGGTATTCGTGTTTTAAATATAAAAATCACCTTTTTATCTATATATATAAACTATAGAAAACCTTCATGTGTTGAATCGATATTCATTCGTTGAATTGAAATTCATGTGTTGAATGGTATTCATATTTTGAAAGAAATTGTTTTATAATAAAAATCCCATTTTTATCATCAATATGAGATATATAAAATAATCTTGTTTTGAAATAAATTGTTTTATAATAAAAATCCTATTTTTATCACGTATATTAACTATATAAAATAGTAGAGTTTTGAAATAAATTGTTTTACATTAAAAATCACATTTTTATTATATACATGAATTGTTAAAAATAATGAAGTGTTGAAATAGAAGACAGTTAGATAAAAATATAATTTTTATCAAATGTATGAAAAAAATATAGCTTTGAAATTGAAGAATCGATATATATATATATATAAATAGAATTGAAATATATCGAATAACGAAGCTGCAGTTCGTATTTTGAAACCGTGATTTCAAACGATTAGTGCGGGTGATCCGACCATCGGATTTTCCCGATACCGCAACCGTTGGGTTCGCTTTGGAAATATCTTTCCAACGGCACCAACTTTGTAAAAATCCAACGGTTGGATTGTCTGGAATGTTTAATTCAAATCTGAAGAAAAACAGCGCCAGAATCAATTATATATATATATATATATATATGATTATATTAAATCGAATAACGACGCTGCAGTTCGTATTTTGAAATCGAAAATTCAAACGATTATACCGGGAGATCCGACTGTCGGAATTTCCCGAAACGGGAACCGTTGGATTCGTTTTGAAAAGATCTTTCTAATGATGTGAATTTTGTGAAGATCCAACAGTTAAATTTTCATATATGTGTAAATCAAATCTGAAGAAAAACAGCCCCACGGCCGCGTTATGGCCAGAAGTGTCGTTTTGAATAAATTGGCTATTATAAAATAAATAAAAATAGCGATAAATCGTTATAAAATATTATAAACGATATGGATGTGAAATTTAGAAACTAAATGAAGGTTGGCTAAGTCGAATGGCTTCTTGGGTATTGATCTGATGTTGGTTTCGGCCTTCGGGGTTAATATTCGGGAAATCGTTCTCTTACTGATTTACGGTTAGCGACTAATGAACTAAAATGATGCGTATGTGTATTTGTGTTGCACTTGTTTATCATATACGCGAGTTGCTCAGAAAGACCGGGTTTATCCCGTTTTGAATAACTGAATCGACGATAAGAAATCGAAGATAAAGACGGTGGTCGAAGACCGGAGATTTCACCTCGTTCGGATGGTAACCGAGGTCCTGATTGGGAGGCATCCCGAAATATGGATAATGAGTGGTGATCGTCCAGACGTACGTGGTGATTGATGGGTTTGCGAGGTATATAGTGCCTCCGGTTTCGTTCAGACCCAGAACGGACTTGCAAATGGATAGTGTGTCTGACATTGGAATTTATTCTGTGTGATTGATAGCTATCAGTTGCACGGTGTGAATTGTCTGTGTGGCATGCTAAGATGCAGTGATCAGGGCTTCTGTTGAAAAGCAAAGTCTTGTGGTGATGATCAAAGCACCGCCTGTGTGGCGTAGCTTTGTGTATAACGTGAAATCGCGAGCCTCACACCCCGGTATAAACCAGAAACGGGAGAGGACCTCAGGGAGGACCTGCGTTTCTTCCTAGCTAGAAGTGGCGTCAGTGGTTTTACATGCCCTGACGAGTTTGACTTATGTGGTTGTTGCTGTTGCGAGGCGCCTCGGTTAGATCGGACGATCCGGGTCCGATGGAGCCATTCGTTGGCTCATTTACGCCCCAAAGGGCGGGGAAATGCAGTGTTCAGGAATTTTAATCCACATCGGTGGACCGGCCCTGACGATCCAAGGGTCGATGCGCTCTGACCCTGAGGCTCGGGCTAGGCAGTCTCGAAGTCGGTAAGACTATCTTTTGCTTTGGTTCATGATGGAAATCCAATTTCCAAATACGTGACTGTGCGATTTTGATTGTATACCTATATATGGCGACATAGTGGTATGGGGCATTAATGCCGTCTATGATTGATACTTATGATTTGAAATTGCTTTTGAAATATACAAACACTAGTAATAATATCAAATACTTTTGTTTTATTCGTATCAAGCTTATTTTGGCAATTATAAGAAAAAAACTCTATCCTCCGGTTTGCGTTGCATTGTGTGATGGGAACTGAGTCTTATAATGGCTTCATTTTTTTATAAAGCATTGCAATGTTTAAAAGAATGATTTGTTTTAAAGCACTGGCAATCCAATGGAATAAACCCGTTCCACGAAAGTGGCGTGGTCCTGTAATTGGCCATCATTTAAATGTGTTAAGTAGATTTCTCATACCAGTCCCATGACTGACTCGTAGTTTGTTTCACTTTCAAACTTGGGTGCCCCTTTTTCTACACGGGCACCTTGTATTCAGGTTTAGCTGGCTCTTTCTGGATAGCTGGAGCTGAAGATGGATTCTATTATTTATCTCTTTTTATGTCGTTCAGCTCCTATTGTACATTATGTTTGTTTTCCGCTGTAGACATTTATGTATAGCTGAACTGAATTTGTACTAAGTATGATCCTGTATACTGTGTAACTCTGATGATTATGTTTATCCAGTGTACTATTTGTTCATTATCTGGTATATTTATTTAATTCTGTTCTGCTGTTATCTGTTTATGTGTTATATTCCAAAGATTACCCTTGCCACCGTCAGTACGGGGTTTGGGGTCGTCACAGTCGGACAATGTTAAATTTACACATCGTTTACCTTTAATACTTACTTGTTTAAAATCTACAATTGCAATATTCTCTCATAACAATATTAAACCAATTCTAACTGTTACAAACTAATATCATTCCTTGATAATAATGAAGTCATTCAAGTTAGGGCATTTTAATTACCTCTCAGACCTTGATCGACAACGTTCTTATCTCAGAATAAATAAAAGTTTGAAACACAAACCTGTCGTTCCACTCACAGTCAATTCACTTTATCATTTTAGTCGAGACATGGTTTTAATAACCACCTCCTTTATTAGACATATTTATTCCTAAAGTAAATCTCTTTTACCTTTGTTCAAGTAAAACTTAACTAGCGCAACCCTTTTTCTTTAAATCTCCATAATATAATCTAATTATCATTTGGATTTATTTTAAAACCCCTTTACTATTTTCTTACCTTTACATTAATCTTCTTCTTTTAAAATCCATTTATCGTTTCCTTTGTTTACTAGTCCCTTTTAATTTTTTTGACATATCCTTTATATTTGGAAACTTCTTCCAGTCATTTCGCTTGTACTTGATTCAAATATTAGATAATATTTATTCACAAACGGAGTACTATTTTCAGTATAACTCTACCCCTAACATAATTCAATTTAGTTCTATTTCAACTTGAAAACCCATTTAAAACTTGGTATTCTCTTATCGATCTACTCTTCGACTTACTTATCTTGAACTCGAGTCTTCTTATGGAATCCAATTATCGTCTCCTTTTCGAAATCATGTTTCACTTTTAATTTACCTAAATAATTTAGTATAAGCAAATCTTATTACAATCTTTGCATTACTTACCCGACTTTCATAAAATTTCTGACTATAATTTGTATTTAATTATCCAATCTCTTATGAAAAACTCTTTTGGACTCCCTTGTTTATACTTAATCAATTATTAAGTAATGATTATTTACAATGGCATATTAGCTTTACAATTGGTTTTATAACTTTGGTACAACATTTCTCCTAACACGATTCATTTTAAAATTCAATTACTTCTTAAAGTTAATTGCTTTAATTATTATTAACCACAATAATTAAGTAATCCTATTATTAACTGAAGTGGAATGGTTTATCTCATTAAAAGTAGATCAACTAATTAATTATTAACATTATTAAATGATACGTACTTTATTAATGCTTTATTAATCGATAAGCAACTTTAAATATCACTAAACAAAAGATGGTTAATATTTAAGAAATATTATTAAAATAAAAATATTTATTCATCAAACCGCTTCCATTTGATTAATCGAAGAACGATCAAATTCTAATTATCAACTCTAATTTAATAGTTGACCTCGTCAAATTAAACCTCAGTTATTTATTAATTAAATCCGACTACACCTCTTATTAGATTAATATTATTAATCTAATTATATTGCTTAACTGTTTAAATTAAACAGTTATTTTCAAAACAATATCCCATGGATTAATCTTGGCTTCTATACTTATTAAAATGACTGAAATTATTATATAACCATTTTTTTATAAAACCGTTTATAATCATCTCCTTATTTTTTTAAACTTTTATTTTAAAAAGAAATCACTTTTTAAATCTTTGCTTCAATTATAAAATAAATTTTATAATTTCAATTACATCCATTCACCTAACGGTGAACTAACGCCTTAAAACAGCGTTAATATCATTTGCTGCCAATATCTTAATCAATATCGTTTATTGATTAAAAACATCACACAATGTTGTATTTCAGTTCATCGTTGAATATACAATCCATAATCAACATTCAAACAGAATGTAATGTTATTTAGGGTAAACAGTTCATATGTGGATGATATGGAAAAATAAACAACATATAAAATATTTGAGGAATCCGGTTGGATCCCTCCAACCCGTTCATCCCTGCATCACCGTTAATATTTGATAATAATTATGAAATAATTATTTAAACAAGATCATCCAATACGACAAATATAATTTGTCGACAACCATTTAATAAGCAACCAAAGAATTTAATCAACCAATTTTATGATTAACGGTGAGTTATATTTTAATATGAATTTAACACATCGTAGAATTCCAGAAGGTATGAGAATTAAATCACATGTTATTCGATTCACGGTTCCCGCGTTTTTTTATTTAATTTTAAACTGACGTTTAAAATTAAATGAAAACCCGATAGGTTCCAATCTCTTCTGAATCAGTTCAGCAGTGTAGCACCTAGCGTCACGATCCCACTGATTCCGGTTTCACATGATTCTACGTCCGTTATGCATTAATTATCGTCATTACAAGTTATTAAATTTACGATTCTAAATATATATATATAATTACTAATTAATTAATTAACTAATATTAACCCTCAATTAATGTTTTAATTATAACTTGATTACCTTTGATTATTGCCAACACATCATCACGCATGCTTAACTACTTCATGCGTTTTCATTTGCTGTCTCCCCAAAATCACGATGGCCTCTTCCAGACCAAAGAAATTTTGGTGCTCACAATATTCATCCCATCCACCTGCAGTACACCGCACCTTCTGACATACCACTTTGCACCACAACACTTCGCCAAACAATCGCCGCGCCACAGTGTTATGTCGTTATTTCCATCAAGTATGATCACCCAGTCTCCCTTGCGTGTTAGCTTGCACCGTTTATTACTGATCCCAAAAAAAAAACCTTCATTCAGAACCACCTACTCACGTCACCAACTTCACAAACTCCACCGTGAAGGCCTATGCGAACAACTCAGCATGACATCCCACCATTCCACGTTATGTTTTGTTAACACTCCCCATCCAATTTAACACAATTACAGGGTACTACATACTCCAGCGTGTATGCCGTGCACCATCCCTTAGTGACACTATCATGAACTGCGTGTTGTACCCAACAACGAACCCACAAGCACAAAACACGCCTCCCCACTTCGTTCTTTGAATCCATCTAAACATAACAGTTATTTTAACGAAGTAATTTATTATTTAATATATACCAATTATTATTAATTTAAATTCCACGTCCTTAAAGTTACCTTAATCCATCATTATTTAGAATGCATTTTCCTGTAGCAAGGGTTCCTAGACCTGCTTCTTCCCTAACTCTACTTCTTCTTCTCCTTCGTTTAAGTAATTTTCCCAACTAGATAGTCACGCATGTCACCTCCTTCAACTGATACCGCACTTCCACCTAACAGTACACTAATTCCCATGCCATCCATACTCTTCCTCATCCAATACTTCACGTCCATCATTCCCTGTTCAGTATTCATGCCATTTCTGCCACCTTCAAGCCTTTCAGTAGATACGCAATGCCATACTTTGTTCTTCTTCACTTTGCTGTAACATGCTACAGTGAAAATCATCACCGTGACCAAGTTTTTGCTTCCACCGTTCATCCATAAGAACTGAATTCCTCCACACTTCATGACAGCCCCATCGTTCAACAACACATCACTGACCTCAAACTTCATTTGGCGCCTCCTCACTTTATACTGCGCCTGAGACAACTGCGAACTCCCTCTGTTTTCAACTTTGCATACAGCAACTACTCCATTTCCCGTCGACCCCCTTCTAGTCTTCGCTGTTCATAAATGAACCCAACTGCTGCTTGGCTTCCGAAAGGAAAAAGATACTTACGCGATTCCTGAGCAGAAGGAGTTCTCATGGGTTTTCAAAAGAACTAAAATGTAGGGGCACTGTTGGTATAAATGCTGTGCTCGAATAAGAAGGAAGAGTGGAGCAGAATTGATCGGTTCTTTCTTTTTGATGATCTAAGAGCATCCCCAACGCTGTCAGTTGGGGAGCATCACTTCGGGGTCAGTTTCTTTGCAACTGATCCCAACGCATTAAATGGTTGGATTGCCTTAGCCGGCTTTTTTAAAGACGGCTAAGGCAATCACACGGATTGCAATCCTACGCCGTAGGATTGCAATCCGTGTAGTGGTGTGGATGGCCATCCACACCACACACTTAGCCGGCTTTATAAAAGCCGGCTAAGTGCCCCATATAGGTCCGGCGTACAGAACGCCGGCCCTAGCCTCCCCCCACTCTCCCATCTCCTCGCTCCTTCCTCCCAGCACAGGAAAAAAAATGCGACGTATTATTCGAGCATTTCGAGGTAGCGGTAGCCGCAGCGGCGTTGTGGATCCGGCTGAGGAGCACGCGCCAGTAGAAGAGAACGTACCGAATGTGGGTACGGGTGTCCGTGAAGCGGCGACAGTTAGAAGAAGACAGGCTGCTAGACGAAGGGAGGAGCCGATTTTAGAGTCGCACAGGGACCCAAATTTGAGACCGAATAAACAATTGGCTGATTTTCGTGAGTTGAGCGGCACTGAGCAGCACGCCAGCACTTTAGTTGACGCATCAGTTTGTTTTAGTTATTAAATACTTACGTTCGTAGTGTTGATATAAAAAATTAAATCTAGTGCATACTGTTAGGATCGAAGAGAGCGAACGCGTGGGTCTTGGTCTGGTGTAGTTCGTATGTACAGACTGATTCGTGAGTACGACACGGAGGGTACTATTCACGGGTTTCTGCGTACTATCGGGTTTGATGATTTTTTGAGTATGTTTTCTTGTCGTATCTACACACATACTCGCGTGTTTATTATTTGCATTGTTACTTACTAACTTATCGTTAAATAGGTGTCGAACATCTTTTGAACAATGATGTTCAGTTACGTGGTGCTTTGGCGGCTTGTTGGTGGAAAACAACACATACATTCCACTTTTAGTTTTGGGGAGATGGGGATCACTCCACTTGACTTTACGATGCTTACTGGTATTGCCATAGGCCAAGGCGCCACCTTGCCGTATGATGAGGTGTTTCAGGACTACGCGCGTTTGAGTGATTTATTCCACATCTTGATGTAGAAGAAGGTGTCACAGGTACTTTCCATATTAGATGCTCGTACATTAAAAGTGCAATCCAGAATTTATTGAGTATGCAACCTAGAGTTCACCATTTGGAGATTGCACGTTTATTTGTTCTGTATATGATAGGAAATTTGTTTTTCACAAATGCTTCGAGCACACTGCCGTGTGGATATGTGACTGTAGTCGCAGAGTTTTCATTCGATGCTAGTCCGACGGTGTACAATTGGGGGACACCTATTTTAGCGTACTTGTATAGGTCTTTGGATCTTCAGTGTGTCGTTAGTCCGAAGGTTACTTCGATTACTAGGTTTTGGGAGATTTTACAGTACTGGTACTTTTAGTACTTCCACAACTTGGCATTTCCTACTGTAGATCCATCATTAGCTAGTTACTACCCCAGAGTTCGAGCGTGGACCGTCACTAACCGAGCCCAGGTGCCTGGAGGACAGGCACGACATGTATTTGCAGTAGATCGCAATCAAATTGAATTGCGGACGACTCATGGTGCAGTTATTTAGCATCCCTTTGAGGATTCAGAGTTTCTTCGAGACCCCCCTTGCATCATGCTCTTTTTCTTTCGTCCAGACGCTTTCCACTAGCTTCCTACCCTCGGAGTTTAGGCTTCTTCTGGTATTTAGGGGAGCGTTGTCGGAGATAGATATATGATGTGGACGGTGTTCGTGATGATCCACACCCATATACCTCTACTCCTAGAGTCTATACTGATGAGGCTTTACAGGAGCACGTAGACGAGTGGTGGCCAGCTAGTGATTTTATTCTTGATGGCAGGGATTATATTTCATTTTGGCAACAGTATTACTCCCCCCGCATGGAGGTAGTTTTGTGCATGCTGCCTCAGTTGACTTGGTTGGACCTTCTGCACTGCGTAGTGGGCTTGTGCCCCTATCATTCGTGATGTTTCACAGGCCACCCAGGTTTACCAGGCTCCACCGCCTCCACAGATGCCAGAGTACGGTTGGACTGTAGGCATTCCCACTACTGCCGGGGTTGATATATATGTTGATATACCACGGCCAGAAGTGACGGAGTATCCCGATCCTTCTGTATTTACATACCAGGATCTTTATCAGATAACGCTGGGACTACGAGATGTTATGTACGCTGAGCACCGTCGGAGTTTAGATGAGTTGGCTGAGGTGACAGCCCGTCTTAACGAGCTTACGACCGCCGAGGAGGAGCGTTACAGACACAGACAGAGGGTCGACACACATGATGATGAGGATGAAGATGTAGAGATGAAGCCTGCAGATCTGGATGAGGATTAGCTGTCGCTTTTACATTACGCATTCATGATGTAGTCGCTTGTATCTTTTGCATATGGAGGTGTCTTTTG
This sequence comes from Allium sativum, assembly GCA_030737875.1. Taxonomy (NCBI): domain Eukaryota; kingdom Viridiplantae; phylum Streptophyta; class Magnoliopsida; order Asparagales; family Amaryllidaceae; genus Allium; species Allium sativum. Next base: position 857,623,931 of record CM060915.1, on the reverse strand, counting down.
TAGTAGCTTATGATATGCATGTATGTTTTGTACTTGTTTTACCTTGTCTGTGTGATATGCTTGTACCTGTTGTGTTGTATTACATAGTTTGCGTACTTGTGCGTTATATGCAATGTATTTGTTCGTTCTCATGCATGTTTGTGCGTTATATGTTATGTGTTTGTTAGTTCTCATGCGTACGTTGTGTTGTTATACGGAACCATTTAAACTAACACAAGATAACAACGGGATATTTGATACAAAACACATACAAGGTTTCTGACAACGATTACGCTTACAGTACAGGAGTAGAAATGATAAAAAACCGAAGGTACAACAAATTATAAAAACACAACAACGGATGCTAGAAGACGCCTAATTACCACGATTAAACCGCAACTGCTCCATTTCATTTTCGAGTCTTTTGATTGCTTGCTCCTGGTCGTTAGCATATGTTATTGCCCTTGGTGGGAAAGGTTCATCTATCCATTCCGCGTAAGTGCAGCCACTCGGAAAGAGTGGACATTGCTGAATGCGCCTACCTATATCGTTGCCAGTTACTCGAACCACAACTTGAATAGCATAGCCGCAGTAGCAACAAACTGGATGAGAATCAACTTCCTGTTCGTAAGAACTTTGTACATACGGAACTTGTCGTGGCTGAGCGAAGGACTGCTCGCACGAAAGGTGCACATGTGGTAGTTGTGCATCTTGTCGACGCTGTGCGTTAGCCAGTTCGTTCCTTCGTGGTTCCCAAGGTGTTGGTTCGGTTAGCCTTTCAAGTTCGTCTGCGAAATCCTGGTCTCTAATTTGTTTGTATGTTCGTTCATCGGAATCTGTAGAAGATAACATAGGTGTGGGATCAGCAAATGATATTTGGAGATAAAGGTGTATGAGGTAGATGAGGTGTGAGTTATTTGACAGGTATTTAACGATGATTTCGTCAAGAAAATAAAATAACTAAAGAATAGAATTATAAATTGTTTACGAATAACGAGGACGACCCCAATATTGCAAAGGCCAAAGGAGTAAAGGGTGATCCAAAATTGCTCAGAAAAAGATGACATGACTGTATATGAGTCTAAACTAGCTGACATTGATTTGAAAGCATATTGTTCTCGACCCAACTTTATTAACTTATTCGTTCAATTGGCATGTAGGTGGGGACGTCCCCATATATTTAACTCATCTGTATAAAGTAAAAGCTACTGTACACCTGTGAAACCACTTATTAAAATAAGTAGTGGCAAACAAGCTCGTATCTTAAGGTAATTCGGTCAATCGAACTGGAAACACTGGTTAAATTGATTATAGGATGATTCAAACATAAACCAATTTAAAAGTACTTCATTCATCCGAACTAGAAACACTTAATAAACAACATAGAACCGGAACCTAGAAAATAAGAAAATGCGAAAACAAACAACCAACAATTTCAAAGTACAACAACAATAAACAGGAACTTAGTTTGTAAGCAACGACACTACGAATTTCTGACAAACCCAAGTTTGTAAGCAATGCCTCATGACACTGCGAGGTTATTAGCAATGGGAGATCAACGCGGTTTTCCAGGTATGATGGGTAGCTTGGATTGTATGCACTGGATATGGTAAAACTGTCCAGTAGCACTGCAAGGCCAATATAAAGGCCATATGAAAAAAGCTACAATGGTGTTAGAAGCTGTTGCTTCATTTGACCTTTACATATGGCATGCTTTTTTTGGCGTTCCTGGTTCTCTAAACGATATTAATGTTCTACGACAATCTTATTTATTTAACGATTTATATAATGACCTTTCACCTCCTTGCAACGACAAAATCAGTGACAAAGAACATTCTGTTGTTTATTATCTCGTGGATGGAATTTATCCAAAATGGAAGACGCTGGTGCAAGCATACAGAAAACCGAACAATGCAAAAGAAGCCTTATTCACGAAACAGCAAGAGAGCCTTAGAAACTATATTGAACGAGCTTTTGGTGTACTACAAGGTAGATTTCATATACTTTGAAACGAAGTTCACTACCACGATAAAGCAGTTATAGCCGACATTATGTACTGTTGCATTATTTTACATAATATTATTGTTGAGGAGGAACGAGGAGGATATGAACTCCAGCTTCGTAACTACCTGGACATTGCAGTTGAATTTAGGAAAAAACCATATAAAGACCCAAATACGTTTGCAGAAAACTTGCAACGACTTGAAGAAGTCCGAGATCCACAAGCTCATCTAGAATTACGAGAAGAGCTTGTTGAGCACTACTGGGAGTATGCGGGAAACCAATAGTTAATTAACTGCTTAATGTTTCGATTCATGTCTTTATTATCTACATTTGTATGCCAGTACGTCTGGTAGTTTAAAAATTCGTTTTAAATTAATGGTTGTATGCTTTGCTATAAGAATATTTAATACATCTAAATAACATCCATAAAATACAAGAACGTAACTGAAATACTTAAAGTACAACAAGGTCTGCAACCGGTACTAAAATGAAACTGCAACATTCTCTGAAAAGGAAACGGACTAATCTACGTTACGTCTCTGGTACTCTTCAAGACGTTTTTCCATGTACCTCCTCTGTATCGGATTTAGATCATCTAGCTTGACACTCATAAGAGTGAAATCATCTGCATTTTGTTGCCGAGCAAGCTCTGCTTTTCGTAACTCCAATTCATTGATTCTTGTTTGTTGCATCTCTTCGTGTCTTCTTTGCCTTTCCACCCCTCTCTCTCTTCTCTCTCTCCTAACTGCTTCCTTCGCTTCCATATACTCCCTATTCGATTCATCTGCAACAGCCATACGTCCATCGAGTTGCTCGTAATACTGACTGTAATCTTTCGTCGGTTTCTTGTTCGCTTTATACCTGCCAAGGGGTCGTCCACCTGAACTTGTTGCAAAAGGTGAGTCTTCAGATGGATTTGTGCTTCCAGGGCTTACATCTTCGGTTGGTCTCAATGGCATAAATCGTTGTGTAATATGTTCATGTCGCACGTTGCTCCATTTATCTTCCCGACATAGTATGTCATAGCATTTTTGCAAATTAAACGGTTGGTTTTTTGATTTGTCCATATACACAGCATTTGCTTCGCTAAGCTGCGTAACATTACGTAACATAAAGGAAATTATCTAAAAACACATAAAACAAAACAAGCTTATTATAATTTATTACCATGTCCATGTCGTTTGCTCCACTTTGCTGTCTACTCGCCAACCCAATCATTATCCCATTCCAAAGTTGGCAGCTAGCATTGATTCTCTTCCATGACTGCTTCAACGAGTCGACCGAGCGTGCAGGATTATGTGGACTTCGACCGTTGAATAATTTACAAACTGAATTCCAAAATGAGCTTTCAGTTTGGCTTGTGCCTTTCACGTTATCTTTGGAACACTGAACCCAGCAAAATGCTAGTTCTGCTTGTTCATCAGGTGACCATTTTACCATTTTCTTCGCAGGAGGCCGAATCCCAGCAGATTCAAAAATCTCATTGCTATCATTTCCCATTTCGTCGTTTTCATGACCATTATCCCCGAATAACATGTTTAAATTTCTGGATAGATTGGGAGAGGTATTCGGAAATGTCGATTGATGTTGGCTGTTAGGGGAAGAATAGGGTTGACTGATATAAGATTGTTGAACAGAGGGGTTACGACCATAGGTGGAAACTTGAGTGTTTTGAAAATGATTAGAATTTTGCTGTGACTGGTATAGGTTAGGATTTTGCTGTGGAAGATAACAACTTGAAGTGTTTTACATTGTACCTGAACTAAAATGTTCGTTGCGCTGGTACAAATTTTGCGTTGGAAACTCTTGCTGATCATGAACATAATCAAATGGTTTTAGAAAGCTTTGGGTCGGCATCGTCGCTTTTCCTTTATTATTCTTGCTGTTTGTTTTCTTCGACATTGCAATTGGATGTTGTAAATTATACTACTTTGATGGCTGAGTAAAATGAGAGAATTTTGTGTGTTTTGAAAGTGAAAAATAGGTTGTATTTAAAGATGAAAGGGTATAGGAGAGAGAGGAGCGGGAAGGGAGCAACGGCTAGTAAAATAGCCGTTGAACCTAAGCTGGCTTATTTAAAGCCGGCTAAGGAGGGAGCGGAATTAATTCCAGCCCCCTTAACCGGCTTTAAATAAGCCGGTTAAGGTAAGAAATTTTGCACCTTAACCGGCTTATTTAAAGCCGGCTAAGCTTAGCCGGCTTTAAATAAGCCGGCTAAACGTTCCAACCAAAGCAAACAACCAGGTTGCTTTGGAAACCTTGGGGGTTGCCAAAGCAACCCCCAAGTGGGCAACTGACCCCGCGTTGGGGGTCAGTTGCCCATTGACCAACCCCGCGTTGGGGTTGGTCTGAAACTAGGAAGAGTTGTTTTTATTAAGTGGATGGAAGAAAAAGAACGAAGAGGATATATTTATAATGGTAGAAGGCGTGAGTGCCATGAAATATAACGTGGGTGTCATTTTCTTCCTATCGGTACTAAATTGGTAGGTATGCTGCAAGGGTCATGGTTTTGATTTAGAAAAGTATCGGGCGAGATCAAAAAGAACATGGCGTTTGGCAGAGATTTTTATTTTTATCAGTTTCTTCTATCACATCAGCACACATTTTGCTGTACAACAACATAGACAATGAAAAGATGGGGCATGGTCATAAGCAGCTCCGCGGATTTTCAAGAATAAGATCTGACAAACGATTATTTCTTTAGTTTTGTTATGGTTAGATTTGCAGGGTATCCGTTATGTAAAATACCGTTCATCTATAAAAGACTATGGACAAAAATAAAAATACCGTTGTGTCGAGCAATGCCCCACGATCCCAAAAATATAATAATATCAGTAGTTTTAACCTACATTGTGAAAACCCAAAATACTAATATAAGGTGCAAAATACTCCAAATAAAAAGTGGTGTATTTTTCAAATTAAAAATTACAGTAAAATTCTAAAAATTAAATTATAGCTACGTCTCAAAGATTCGTCCGAATTTGAAACCAATATTTAATTATCGTTACGGTTTATAATCAATTCCACAGCGATTTTCTGAAAATTTGAATTGAATATATCTAACAATCTATACAATGAAATCTCGATTTTTCTCTTTCACTAGAAAAATATAAACATATGGATTCGAGCGTTTCTTGTTTCGCTGAAATCCGATTTATATCGGATTCTGTATATTCAATTGAAGTTCAAAATTCAATATTACGAACTACAGCGTTGTTTCGAGCTCGTTTTAATTATATTATAAATTATATAAATTCGAACTCCATTTTACAAGTAATTCGATATAAAATCCATTATATTTCTGATATAATATATAGAACACATTTAAATATTCCAATGTAAATGGCAAAAAATATGGGACGTTACATTCTTCCCCTCTTAAAAGAATTTCGTCCTTGATATTAGTAGGTAGGAAGAACACTCCGAACTCAAATAATTATATTTTTGAATTATCGCCAAATAAATTCAACTCCTAAAAATTTCAAAAAATTTCACCAGCATCTCTTCTGCACAGCTCGATCGGAACAACTACAAATGCCACTCTGGAAGCCAAATGGCCATCCCGCTCAGGGGTGTAGAATCAACAACTCCAATCAATATATTATGATTCACCTGTTTGTCGGGCAACCCAGTCCCAGTTTCTCAACAAATCAACGAACTACTCTTCGTCCACACTTCTAATATGTATCTCAATCTCTATAATCAACCCAATTTCCTTGGTCGTCTAGTATTTGCACTTATCTCAACTTACAATGCCAGTAACAATTACAGGGTAAAATAATCCTGTTATTTCATAGAAAAGTTATTCCTGATTTACTATACCGGAATTTTATTTCAATCTATTCAGTCATTCTTATTGACCCGTCTAATGGATTTTATTCAACCAATCCAGCATTCAAATAACAAATAACCAAATCATTTTAATTATATTCACCATTGGCCCTTACCGGTCTGCATTCCCTTGGGTTTAACATATACTAACATCAATCGATTAATATCTAATCCATTTAAAACCTAATTTATTGTATTCAATTCTACTTACCCAGGTTAAGTCTTACTTCCCTATTCAAATAACCAATTGGTTTCTAGCTAGACCAATTCCATTTCGATTCACTCATTCAGGCCATTATACTTGAATTAGTTTCAATAAGTTTGACTCCAATATTCCAAATTGGTTTCGACCAAGTTTAAAGTTTTATTCATTTCCAATTTATTTTTATGCAGTCAATCATACCGCCCAAACATCGAATTTAAATTCACTGGTTTTCATGTATTCTATTGACTTATGTCACTTTTTATCTCAACATCCAGGTTAAATTATGGTTCACATTTGAAATTCTTGCTTGCTTAATCCTTTCAATTTTACAACCAAATCAATTCAAATCAACCAACTAATATTCAATCACACAAGGCACAATCAACAAACTAAATCATTCTGATTCATATTTAACTTTAATATTCACTTTAATTCCAAATTAACTTTACATTGGAGTTTTATTTTCAAATTTCATATTTGAAATTAACATCTGGTTAGATCATTTAAATTTTATAATCCACTCTGAATTCTAATTCAAACCAACATTAGTCGGTTAATATTAAAATAATTCGAAGAAATAATTACTTTTATAAAATACATGGGTCAAAAAGTTCAAAATAATTTTATATTAATTTACAAATACGCACTCTAGTATATATACACTCATACTCAATCTAGAATATTACTAACCCTATCTCTATTGAGTCACACCACAGAGCCAGGGTTATTCCTAAACCATTGCTCTGATACCACTGTAACGATCAAGGATTTTTCGACCTGAAAATTGACACACAAACACCATGTTGACATTCAAGCATCGAAAACACCTGAATGTTATGAGAAAGAAATTAGAGGATGAGAATAGAAAGGAAGAAATTTTAGAATAGAAGAAAAAGAGGAAAAACATCAGAATCTCACAGCGGAACAAATAAAGTATAATATCAAATCTCTTTATACAAAAAGAAACTGTATGTATATACATACCAATCATCAGAGTACATCGTATATCAGACACAGCAGAAATAAATTCTAAATAATTAACGGTGAAGCCTCCTGCTTCTAGCTCCTGAAATTCCCCGCGAAATCTTAACCTGGAAAATATGTTCAGTCTGACCCGAGCACATTTTGAAGCAAAGCAAAAACACCCGAAACAGTCTGGAATACTTTCAGTGGTAAATTCATAGCACAACAACTTGTTTAACTTTGAAAATCCTTTTGAAAGAAAGGATAATAGTAAGACCAGTCCATACATAAACACAGACGGTTTTTACCTTACTATAACCCAAAACATTTGGAAATCATATCTTTTCTGATATTATGATAGTGTCTATCAAATCACAAATAAATAATCATCTAGTAGAATGCTTGCATCTCACGCTCTACATATATAATATACAAACACAGTGTCAATCAAATCACAAATAAATAATTATCTAGTAGAACGCTTGCTTCTCACGCTCCACATATATAGTATACAAACAAAACCGTAGCGCTTATTGGAGATTGGATTCCAACTATGACAAGGTATGGAACCACCTGCCGATTGTGTATCTCTAGAGAGGAATACACAGGGTTCAACAAAAATGTCTTGCAACCCGGCCACACATGACCGACCACTCATTTCTCTTGAGTGTATCGAATATATTGTCACCTACGGCTACGCAGCTACCATTTTCCCGAGAGATACAGAAATGAAAAGAAGTAACAAAATGAATATTCTCTAGATGATGACAATACATCCTAATGGGAATGACCCACATAGCCATACTGCCTGCCTGATTTTTGCCATTTCCCGGTTGATGAGGCTTGAGGTTATAATCGATTTTTGGAACATCTGGCCACCATTTACATTGTCCATACAAGTCATCCAGGAATAGGATGAACCGAAGACACCCTCCTACTGCATCCTTATATAGGAATCACCTCAAGGATCAATAGCGAGTAGCCCTTGCTATCCATAAATTCGAATCACGACAGAATCACAGTGCATCTCTATTATGGAAGCTATCCAGAGATTATAAGTAGTTCTTCCATTTCATGAAGATCTACCGTCTTCAATGCTCCATCTTCATTTGCTGCCAGTTAGTTTCATACGTAACGTTGGATTGAAGTGGTTTTGGGTCTAGTTCCCATCCCGGTCTCTTCGAAACAACATATCAAAAGGTCTAATAAAATATTCATTGATAGTCGGTGTTTTAACTATCAATGCACACAGTATGGTTAAGTATATTGGCAGCTCTGATTCATTTGTTGAATCTATTTTATCGCCCCTTAAAAATCGGTTTAATATTATGTTGTCTCAGTCTCATTTTTTTATATTGAAAAAATAACATATCTTTAACTACCAAACTATATTTCATTCTTTATTACAAAAACATTACAATATATATTCGCCAATCTCTTCCACTACCATTACCTTGCGAAAATCACAATATTTTTATCTCAAGGATATTAATAAATTCATCGTTCAAAGTTGGTCGGACAATGTTAAATTTACACATTGTTTACCTTTAATACTTACTTGTTTAAATTCTACAATTGCAATATTCTCTCATAACAATATTAAACAAATTCTAATTGTTACAAACTAATATCATTCCTTGATAATAGCGAAGTCGTTCAAGTTGGGGTATTTTAATTAACTGTCAAACCTTGATCGACAACGTTCTTATCTCAGAATAAACAAAAGTTTGAAACACAAACCTATCGTTCCACTCACTATCAATTCAGTTTATCATTTTATTCGAGACATGGTTTTAATAACCACCTCCTTTATTTGACATATTTATTCCTAGAATAAATTTAATTTACATTTGTTTAAGTAAAACTTAACTAGTGCAACCCTTTTTCTTTAAATCTACATAATATAATCTAATTATCATTTGGATTTATTTTAAAACCCCTTTACTAAGTTCTTACCTGTAACAACCCGGATTTTTACAACATGCTAAGACAAGAATCAAGGCAGAATTTAATTATAAAATCTGAATCAGGAGAAATGGGTTGCGCCATTGCGTTCGTCTCGGAAAAATACGCGAAATAGAGTCCGAGTTTTCGAAAATCGGAGTCCGTATGACCCAGTTATGGCCCGTCAAAGTTTTCAGAAAAATTCAAGTTCAAAAACAGCTCGAAAATTCAAATCTGGAGCCAAACAGATTGGGCGGGAAAATTCCCGCCCAAGCCCCAGGTCGACTGGGGTGTCCACACGCCCAGGCAGTAGGTCGACTACCCAGTCGACACAGGTGTCGACCTGGGTGGTTCGACCACTTTGGCCTGGGTGCACCTGCTTGGCCTTGTGCTCTGTTCTGATGGCCTGTGACGGATTTTGAGGGTTCAGATCTATCCTAGGGTTTATCCTATGGCCTAAACTACTCCTAATCTCTATAAAAACAACCTAGGACCTAACCTAAATCACTCAAAATCAATCTAACAACGAAGTGCTGCCCAAATTCCTCTTGATCATGGCCTCCATCTACAACTCCAAGAGCTTATGCATTCAAATCGGATCCGAATCAAAGGTGCTAGCTTGCTACATCAAATCAAGGCAGTGGATCAACGTTGCTACGCAAATTTCATGACGATTCTTCAACAAAGGAGCCACCTTTCTTCGTCAAGACGATGCATGATCCTTCCCTAAGCCTCGTTATGTATGTTCTAGCTACTTGTAGATTCTAACGGTGGTTCTAATGTGACATGGGATAAAATGCGATGAAACATAAGTATGCTAGCCTATGTGAACCTAATTTTGCCCCTTTTCTATGATCTATGACCTTGGGCTAAGTTTTAGCGACTTAATCATGCCACTCATGTTATGTTTAACCTAGTTTATCTTGCAAGTTTGAATCTTTATCTATGGAATGTTAGCATGAACCTTTGGGAACCATTTGACTTGTGAAACATTGGCAAAGATTTTACTTTAGGGCTTATGCATGTAAATGAACCCAAACCCTTTATGTTATCATGCATGTTTGTGGCCAAATTCCCTTATGATACTATGCATGTTTGCGGCCAAATTCCCGTATGATACTATGCATGTTTGTGGCTAATCCCGTTGTGACATTATGCATGTTTGAGGCCAAAAACCCCTTATGATGCTATGCATATTTTGAGGCCAAACCCCTTATGGTACCATACATGTTTGTGGCCAATCCCTTTTTGACATCGTGCATGTTTTGAGGCCAATATGTAGCATAGTATCCTTACTATGTTGACTTGCTTTTACTTGGGTTGGAAACACGATTTGGGGTAGGTTAGACGAGCGTGATTATGACATGATAATTTGACATGGGATTTCATGAAAATATGACACTCAAGACACACCTAAATGTGGATATGACATGTGGGGTAAACATGGGACTTGAAACTAGACACGTATGGGTTGTAAGTGTAATATGACACTAGACCAAACATGAAAGTGGCCAACTCAAGGTTGGGTTGAGTTTGTAGCATAAATCTACCCGGACCCGCCCGGCTTAACTAGTGGCTACAAACAATAGGACCCAATGTGAGTAGTTGGTCATATAGCACTTAAAACCCGAGGTTAGACTAGGTTGTGGTGGAAATCTACCCGGACCCGCCCGGCTTAACTAGTAACCACAACAAAGTCTAATGTGAGAGGTTGGGGTGCATTAATCTAATTAATGCCACATGAAAAGGTTAAGTAATTTTGACTAATGACACTTAACCGATATGACACGAATGGGTAGGTTAAGTTAAACCGGACTTGATTTCTTAATGACACTTAACCATATGAGACAATTAGGGGATGGGGTTAAGTAATTTACACTTAACTAATCCGACTTGGTAATTGGATGGGGTTAAGTAACTTAGACTTAACTAATCTAAACACGGTAATTAGATGGGGTTAAGTAACCTACACTTAACTAATCTAAACACGGTAATTCGATGGGGTTAAGTTAAACACTTAACCAATTTAAACTTGGTAATTCAATGAGGCTAAGTAACCAATACTTAACCAACTTAACATGATAATTTAATGGGGTTAAGTAACTTATACTTAACCAATTATACATGATGATTTGATGAGGTTAAGTAACCTATACTTAACCAATCTAATATGCAGACCTGATAGGGTTAAGTCACAAGACCTTTTAAATGTACTTAACCATTGTAATACGATTAGTGGATGGGGTTAAGCTAACACATACTTAACCAATCCGACTCGATAATCTGATGGGAGTAAGATAATCTATGCTTAATCAATCTAACACGATAATCTGATAGGGTTAAGACAAACAAATACTTAACCAATTTGACTTGATAGGGTTAAGCCATGAGCTTCTTGGTATACTTAACCAACTTGTAGGGCTGAGCCTTGAACTTAAACACTTATCCAATCTTGACATGATTCTTAGGCGGGTTAAGTCATGAACTTGAATGACAACACTTAACCCATTAGACAAAACCCTAGCTTAGGGGACTAGGTTGAAAATCGTAGTTAACAAGGATAGCGGGAAGAGAAGCTAAGTGGTAAACCTTAGTTAAGGATAACTAAGTAATAATTCTTAGTCAAGGAAATTGGACCAGTTCACAGATAGATGAGTAACCCGATACGGTAGGTCATCGCTTGAACACACGTGGAGGAGCGAATTATCTGACTTAGATAAAGGCTCCAACGAACTGGGTGACGAAGCGGTAGCTTCGGGGGACGTGAGGATACTCTTGGTATCCCTCTGTGAGGTTGCAGATGATCCGCCTGGGCTCACAAGAGGTTAAGGTCTGCGGTAGAAGAACCAAGAGTATGCCTTGGTTGCTATGCGAGCGACCTAAAGACTGGGATGGATTAGCGTGGAGTCGACGATACTCATTTTTCCCCTGGATAGCACGTCGCCGACTACCTACCATCTTTAGTCAATCGTGCACGTACGGAAAGGCAAAGAACTCCCAACAGACCATATACTTGCTATCGAGTTATGGGTGAGGTTGACCAATAGGTAAGTGGGGCATAGTGCGGCCGGGATGTAGTTCTCATACATGATTTTTCTTGGATTGCCTTTCAGTAGTTGAGGGAGGGGTCACGTGGGACCATAGCCACAGATACAAAAACAGACCTTGATATCTGCATCAACAGACGACTTAAAGATCCCGACCGAGTTCCGTATTTCTCGATTTGCCCTGGCACGGAACTCGGATGGCACATTGAGATACATGTGCGTCTAGACATGGAAAACGATTCACGATATATACGTGGGACAAAGGGCGTGGTTGACGGGTGGCATAATCCCTAGTGGTCCTAGGTGGCTAAAACCCAAACCAAGTTACAGAAATGTTCATTAGGTAGCATAATCCCTAGCGGTCCTAGGTGGCATAAATCCTAAGTGAACACGCGATAGTTCATGGTAAGAAAACATAACCAGATCAAGGGTAGCAGTCCAGAACAACATCAAGGATAAAATGGTGCTACGTTGAGGTGGTATAAATTTACATGGGAAAACCCGTACGGCCTACGGCAAAGGACTGAACTTATACATGGAAAGAAACATACGAGTTGGGAAAACCTACACATGCTATATATTGGGTTGACATGGACCATTGCATGACATTGGGCAAGGGACATTCATAGTTAATACATGACGCGGGTTGGGATACTAGTACGAGAGGTGCAGAGCAAATATACATGTTAGAACCATGAGAACTATACTTGATAGTAACCTCGGGATGTTATACACGATAGATATCTTGGGATAGTATACTTGATAAAAACCTGACGATGTGATACCTTGACTTATCTTGACACCGTAGTTTATCATGATACCTTAGTTTATCTTGATACAGTAGTTCAGCCTATTATCTTGGTTTAGCTTATCTATCTTGTAGTCATCCTTATGTTTACTTTCAGTTTATGCATGTCATGTTACCTTTACCTGTTTTTATACTGGAAGTAGATAGGACTTACCAGTCTTTATGACTGACCCCGTTTTGTTTTGCCTCTTTGTCTTCCGTTTCCTCCCCCCCCCCAGGTTTTCAGGGAGGAAATGCTGTTGTTTAGTCCGGACCTCTTATGCTTGAAGGTCATCATGTATAGCTTGGTCTTCTCTTGGCTATGGCTGCTTCACCGCTTTATTTTGGGGAATAATTTATGAAAAGGTTTTATGCTTCTTTATTATTGCAAGACAGGTTTTGATGTATTCTGATGTAAAAGGCTTTAGACCTTATTTTATAAGGTAATGAAATTTGTTTTACTTCCGCTGTTTTATATATGTTCTGTCTTGTAATATTTCTGTGCATGTTTACCAATAATGCCCCTCCAAACCTAGTGCATTCCCATTGTGAGTGACCCTAGCGGAGGTGGGGTGTTACATTTGGTATCAGAGCAGAAGGTTGCCAGACTAGGCAAAAGTTTTTAAAACCTTCTAAAAACTATTTGAGAAACCATTTACAAAGAAGCATTTTTTCAAGAAAAGTTTTTTTAAGGCTATTCCCCAAAAGCCATTATCACTATCCTTTGTTTCCTTGATTGAACCTCTTTTCCTTTCTTTCCTCCATCTGTAGTCACAGTAGTTTTAACTGCGACTAATCCTTGTCTAGCTACGTGAGTGTTTTCCCGTGCGATGGAGGAAGTTCTCGAGAGACCTGTTACCGAAGTTATAAGAAGGGATAATAAGAGCAAGGATAAAGGACACGAGCTTAAGAATATGCAACTTGTTGGTATGGCTTGATCCACAAAGGAAGATAAGGACAAGATCAGCGAGAGGGCAATTGTATGCTCTCATTTCTAGCGTACCTAAGAGGAATGGTACCGTTTCTGTTAAAGGTTTAGCCTTTCTTTTCTATCATCCCGCCTCGACTTTGTCTTGATCATCGCATCATTTAAGTTTACTTCGATAGTTAAGTCTCTGCACCTTAGTACTAGCATGGTAGAAGATCCCACTTTAGTCCCAAAATCTGGTTGGAGAGTCGGTCCATTTATTCATGACTTGTTTGGATTTGAGAACGTCTATGCCAAGTGTTGAGATTAGAAGCAATGCCTTTATTGTTGAGCTATGGATTCTAGGGATGAAGTGGTGATCCAGTAATGGATGCCATTCTCGATTTTGAAAGGAGGATAGTTAAACTCTTAACTTGCCTTGGTAATACCCTCGAAATCTCGTGTAACCTTTTGGGTTCAGTCATGGTTAGTTACCTAGAATCTCTTGATGCATTTATCGGAAATCTCTGATCCGATCGAGTAACATTCTCCAATAGGACGGATGATTCATTCCGCTTAAGCATGGGTTATAGGAATCACCCTAGTAAGTGCACGTGGTAACATGGATTGGCATCGGTAAACGAGATCCAGAATTCACTAGTGAATTTTGGAGAGTCTGCATGAGTACGCAGATATGGTTGAACCAAGTATACTAGGGAAAGAATAAGTGAAAGTGGAACGAGAGGCGATAGTGAAATGAGTTCCAACTCATACCTTGGAAATACGAATCAAGGAGCTACGAATCATGAAGTCAAAGGCGGTCAAGGCACAATGGAATTAAGCTCATGGAAATGCGGCTTAGACACGCGCATCATGTCTCTTTTTAAGAGTATATCTTTGATCCTTGGTTCACCTGTAGAGCTTACTTGCATGCTATCGCTTGGTGGATATCTTCTCGGTCATGTTTCTATTACAAACCCCGTAAGGAGTTTGTCTTGTTTATCTCCTCGATCTTATCTTGGGAACCTTAGATAGAACTCTATGGATGTAAACATGTATTTGAAACATGGTATGATTGATATGGTTGCAAATGATTGCAAGTGGTTGCTCGTGGATGCGCGAATACACATTAGATACTAGATTGACGCAGTCACGTTTCATGTTGCATATGCACGAGTATTTATACTTGTTTATGGATGAAATTGAATGTGTTGTCATGCGGATGTTGCATATGAATGAATGTTTGTGCACACACATAGTGTTTATATGACTAGGACTATTTGCATACATGTTGGACTCATGGCACTAAACATATTTTGCATTAGAAAGATCATTCAGGCCTGATCATTAGCATTAGCTAAGGAACATATACACACACTTTCTGCATGTGTTCATAAAGCATTAGGAGGCTTTTAAGGACCATGGTTGCCTGTGGATGATGTTTTGAGTAGATGGATGATGGAGGGTAGGATACGTTCTTCCTAACTAGGAGATTTCGGGGACGAAATCCTTTAAGTTGGGGAGAATGTAACAACCCAGATTTTTACAACATGCTAAGACAAGAATCAAGGCCGAATTTAATTATAAAATCTGAATCTGGAGAAACGGGTTGCGCCATTGCGTTCATCTCGGAAAAATACGTGAAATAGAGTCCGAGTTTTCGAAAATCGGAGTCCGTATGACCCAGTTATGGCCCGTCAAAGTTTTCAGAAAAATTCAAGTTCAAAAATAGCTCGAAAATTCAAATCTGGAGCCAAACAGATTGGGCGGGAAAATTCCCGCCCAAGCCCCAGGTCGACTGGGGTGTCGACTGGGGAGTCGACACGCCCAGGGGGCAGGTCGACTGCCCAGTCGACACGGGTGTCGACCTGGGTGGTCCGACCACTTTGGCCTGGGTGCACCTGCTTGGCCTTGTGCTCTGTTCTGATGGCCTGTGATAGATTTTGAGGGTTCAGATCTATCCTAGGGTTTATCTTATAGCCTAAACTACTCCTAATCTCTATAAAAACACCCTAGGACCTAACCTAAATCACTCAAAACAATCTAACAACGAAGTGCTGCCCAAATCCCTCTTGATCATGGCCTCCGTCTCCAACTCCAAGAGCTTATGCATTCAAATCGGATCCGAATCAAAGGAGCTAGCTTGCTACATCAAATCAAGGGAGTGGATCAACGTTGCTACGCAAATTTCATGACGATTCTTCAACAAAGGAGCCACCTTTCTTCGTCAAGACGATGCATGATCCTTCCCTAAGCCTCGCTATGTAAGTTCTAGCTACTTGTAGATTCTAACGGTGGTTCTAATGTGACATGGAATAAAATGCGATGAAACATAAGTATGCTAGCCTATGTGAACCTAATTTTTCCCCTTTTCTATGATCTATGACCTTGGGCTAAGTTTTAGCGACTTAATCATGCCACTCATGTTATGTTTAACCTAGTTTATCTTGCAAGTTTGAATCTTTATCTATAGAATGTTAGCATGAACCTTTGGGAACCATTTGACTTGTGAAACATTGGCAAAGACTTGACTTTGGGGCTTATGCATGTAAATGAACCCAAACCCCTTATGTTATCATGCATGTTTGTGGCCAAATTCCCTTATGATACTATGCATGTTTGCGGCCAAATTCCCTTATGATACTATGCATGTTTGTGGCTAATCCTGTTGTGACATTATGCATGTTTGAGGCCAAAAACCCCTTATGATGCTATGCATATTTTGAGGCCAAACCCCTTATGATACCATGCATGTTTGTGGCCAATCCCTTTTTGACATCGTGCATGTTTTGGGGCCAATATGTAGCATAGTATCCTTACTATGTTGACTTGCTTTTACTTGGGTTGGAAACACGATTTGGGGTAGGTTAGACGAGCGTGATTATGACATGATAATTTGACATGGGATTTCATGAAAATATGACACTCAAGATACACCTAAATGTGGACATGACATGTTTGGTAAACATGGGACTTGAAACTAGACACGTATGGGTTGTAAGTGTAATATGACACTAGACCAAACATGAAAGTGGCCAACTCAAGGTTGGGTTGAGTTTGTAGCATAAATCTACCCGGACCCGCCCGGCTTAACTAGTGGCTACAAACAATAGGACCCAATGTGAGTAGTTGGCCATATAACACTTAAAACCCGAGGTTAGACTAGGTTGTGGTGTAAAGCTACCCGGACCCGCCCGGTTTAACTAGTAACCACAACAAAGTCTAATGTGAGAGGTTGGGGTGCATTAATCTAATTAATGCCACATGAAAAGGTTAAGTAATTTTGACTAATGACACTTAACCGATATGACACGAATGGGTAGGTTAAGTTAAACCGGACTTGATTTCTTAATGACACTTAACCATATGAGACAATTAGGGGATGGGGTTAAGTAATTTACACTTAACTAATCCGACTTGGTAATTGGATGGGGTTAAGTAACTTAGACTTAACTAATCTAAACACGGTAATCAGATGGGGTTAAGTAACCTACACTTAACTAATCTAAACACGGTAATTCGATGGGGTTAAGTTAAACACTTAACCAATTTAAACTTGGTAATTCAATGAGGCTAAGTAACCAATACTTAACCAACTTAACATGATAATTTAATGGGGTTAAGTAACTTACACTTAACCAATTATACATGATGATTTGATGAGGTTAAGTAACCTATACTTAACCAATCTAATATGCGGACCTGATAGGGTTAAGTCACAAGACCTTTTAAATATACTTAACCATTGTAATACGATTAGTGGATGGGGTTAAGCTAACCCATACTTAACCAATCCGACTCGATAATCTGATGGGAGTAAGATAATCTATGCTTAATCAATCTAACACGATAATCTGATAGGGTTAAGACAAACAAATACTTAACCAATTTGACTTGATAGGGTTAAGCCATGAGCTTCTTGGTATACTTAACCAACTTGTAGGGCTAAGCCTTGAACTTAAATACTTATCCAATCTTGACCTGATTCGTAGGCGGGTTAAGTCATGAACTTGAATGACAACACTTAACCCATTAGACAAAACCCTAGCTTAGGGGACTAGGTTGAAAATCGTAGTTAATAAGGATAGCGGGAAGAGAAGCTAAGTAGTAAACCTTAGTTAAGGGTAACTAAGTAATAATTCTTAGTCAAGGAAATTGGACCAGTTCACAGATAGATGAGTAACCCGATACGGTAGGTCATCGCTTGAACACACGTGGAGGAGCGAATTATCTGACTTAGATAAAGGCTCCACCGAACTGGGTGACGAAGCGGTAGCTTCGGGGGACGTGAGGATACTCTTGGTATCCCTCTGTGAGGTTGTAGATGATCCGCCTGGGCTCACAAGAGGTTAAGGTCTGCGGTAGAAGAACCAAGAGTATGCCTTGGTTGCTATGCGAGCGACCTAAAGACTGGGATGGATTAGCGTGGAGTCGACGATACTCATTTTTGCCCTGGATAGCACGTCGCCGACTATCTACCGTCTTTAGTCAATCATGCACGTACGGAAAGGTAGAGAACTCCCAACAGACCATATACTTGCTATCGAGTTATGGGCGAGGTTGGCCAATAGGTAAGTGGGGCATAGTGCGGCCGGGATGTAGTTCTCATACATGATTTTTCTTGGATTGCCTTTCAGTAGTTGAGGGAGGGGTCACGTGGGACCATAGCCACGGATACAAAAACAGACCTAGATATCTGTATCAGCAGACGACTTAAAGCTCCTGACCGAGTTCCGTATTTCTCGATTTGCCCCGGCAATGAACTCGGATGGCACATTGAGATACATGTGCGTCTAGACATGGAAAATGATTCACGATATATACATGGGACAAAGGGCGTGGTTGACGGGTGGCACAATCCCTAGTGGTCCTAGGTGGCTAAAACCCAAACCAAGTTACGGAAACGTTCATTAGGTAGCATAATCCCTAGCTGTCCTAGGTGGCATAAATCCTAAGTGAACAAGCGATAGTTCATGGTAAGAAAACATAACCAGATCAAGGGTAGCAGTCCAAAACAACATCAAGGATAAAATGGTACTACGTTGAGGTGGTATAAATTTACATGGGAAAACCCGTACGGCCTATGGCAAAGGACTGAACTTATACATGGAAAGAAACATACGAGTTGGGAAAACCTACATATGCTATATATTGGGCTGACATGGACCATTGCATGACATTGGGCAAGGGACATTCATAGTTAATACATGACGCGGGTTGGGATACTAGTACGAGAGGTGCAGAGCAAATATACATGTTAGAACCATGAGAACTATACTTGATAGTAACCTCGGGATGTTATACACGATAGATATCTTGGGATAGTATACTTGATAAAAACCTGACGATGTGATACCTTGACTTATCTTGACACCGTAGTTTATCATGATATCTTAGTTTATCTTGATACAGTAGTTCAGCCTGTTATCTTGGTTTAGCTTATCTATCTTGTAGTCATCCTTATGTTTACTTCCAGTTTATGCATGTCATGTTACCTTTACCTATTTTTATATTGGAAGTAGATAGGACTTACCAGTCTTTATGACTGACCCCGTTTTATTTCGCCTCTTTGTCTTCCGTTTCCCCCCTTCCCCCCTAGGTTTACAGGGAGGAAATGCTGTTGTTTAGTCCGGACCTCTTATGCTTGAAGGTCATCATGTATAGCTTGGTCTTCTCTTGGCTATGGCTGCTTCACCGCTTTATTTTGGGGAATAATTTATGAAAAGGTTTTATGCTTCTTTATTATTGCAAGACAGGTTTTGATGTATTCTGATGTAAAAGGCTTTAGACCTTATTTTATAAGGTAATGAAATTTGTTTTACTTCCGCTATTTTATATATGTTCTGTCTTGTAATATTTTTGTGCATGTTTACCAATAATGCCCCTCCAAACCTAGTGCATTCCCTTTGTGAGTGACCCTAGCGGAGGTGGGGTGTTACATTACCTTTAAATTAATCTTCTTCTTTTAAAATCCATTTATCATTTCCTTTGTTTACTAATCCCTTTTAATTTTTTCAACATATCCTTTCTTTTTGGAAACTTCTTCCAGTCACTTCGCTTTGTACTTGATTCAAACACTAGATAATATTTATTCACAAACGGAGTATTATTTTCAGTATAACTCCACCCCTTACATAATTCAATTTAGTTCTATTTCAACTTGAAAACCCATTTAAAACTTGGTATTCTCTTATCGATCTACTCTTAGATTTACTTATCTTGAACTCAAATCTTCTTATGGAATCCAATTATCATCTCCTTTTCGAAATCATGTTTCACTTTTAATTTACCTAAATAATTTAGTACAAGCTGAACTTATTACAATCTTTGCATTACTTACCCGACTTTTATAAAACTTCTTACTATAATTTGGATTTAATTATCCAATCTCTTATGAGAAACTCTTTTGGACTCCCTTGTTTATACTTAATCAATTATTAAGTAATGATTATTTACAATGGCATATTAGCTTTACTATTGGTTTTATAACTTTGGTACAACATTTCTCTTAACACGATTCATTTTAAAATTCGATTACTTCTTAAAGTTAATTGCTTTAATTATTACTAACCAAAATAATTAATTAATCCTATTATTTAGTGAAGTGGAATGGTTTATCTCATTAAAAGTAGATCAACTAATTAATTATTGATACTATTAAACGATATGTACTTTATTAATGCTTTATTGATCGATAAGCAACTTTAAATATCACTAAACAAAAGACGATAAATATTTAAGAAATATTATTAAAATAAAAATAATTATTCATTAAACCATTTCCATTAGATTAATCGAAGAACGATCAAATTCTAATTATCAACTCTAATTTAACAGTTGATTTCATCAAATTAAACCTCAATTATTTATTAACTGAATCTGACTAATTAAACAATTATTTTCAAAACAATATCCCATAGATTAATTCTGGCTTCTATACTTATTAAAATGGCTGAAATTATTATATAACCATTTTTTTTATAAAACCGTTTATAATCATCTCCTTATTTTTTTAAACTTTTATTTTAAAAAGAAATCACTTTTTAAATCTTTACTTCAATTATAAAATAAATTTTATAATTGCAATTACATCCAATCACCTAATGGTGAACTAACGCCTTAAAATAGCGTTAATATCATTTGCTGCCAATATCTTAATCAATGTCGTTTATTGATTAAAAACATCACACAATGTTGAATTTCAATTCATCATTGAATATACAATCCATAATCAACATTCAAAAAGAATGTAATGTTATTTGGGGGTAAACAGTTCATATGTTGATGATATGGAAAAATAAACAACATATAAAATATTTGAGGAATCCGGTTAGATCCCTCCAACCTGTTCATCCCTGCATCACCGTTGATATTTGATAATAATTATGAAATAATTATTTAAACAAATATGACAAATATAATTTGTCGACAACCATTTAATAAGCAACCAAAGCATTTAATCAACCAATTCTATGATTAACGGTGAATTATATTTTAATATGAATTTAACACATCATAGAATTCCAGAAGATGTGAGAATTAACTCACGTATTATTCGATTCATGGTTCCCGCGTTGTTTTATTCAAATTTAAACTGACGTTTAAAATTAAATGAAAACCCGACAGCTTCCATTCCCTTCTGAATCAGTTCAACAGTGTGGTACCTAGCGTCACGATCCCATTGATTCCGATTTCACATGATTCTGCGACTGTATGCATTAATTATCGTCATTACAAGTTATTAAATTTACTACTCTAAATATACATATATATATATATATATAATTACTAGTTAATTAATTAACTAATATTAACCCTCAGTTAATGTTTTAATTATAACTTGATTACCTTTGATTATTGGCCAACACATCATCAGGCACGCTTAACTACTTCATGCATTTTTATTTGTTGTCTCCCCAAAATAATGATGGCCTCTTCCAGACCAAAGAAATTTTGGTGCTCACAATATTCATCCCGTCCACCTGCAGTACACCGCACCTTCTGACATACCACTTTGAACCACAGCACTTCGCCAGACAACCACCGCGCCAAAGTGTTATGTTGCTATTTCCATCAAGTATGATCACCCAGTCTCCCTTGCGTGTTAGCTTGCACCGTTTGTTACTGATCCCGACAAAAATCCCTTCATTCAGAACCACCTACTCACGTCACCAACTTCACAAACTCCACCATGAAGATGCATGCGAACAGCTCAGCAAGACATCCCACCATTCCACGTTATGTTTTGTTAACATTCCCCATCCAATTTAATGCAATTACTGGGTACTGCATTCTTCATCGTGTATGCCGTGCACCATCATGAACTGCATGCTCTACCCATCAGCGAACCCGTAAGCACAGAACACGCCTCCCCACTTCGTTCTTTGAAACCATCTGAACATAACAGTTATTTTAATGAAGTAATTTATTATTTAATCTATACCAAATATTATTAATTTAAATTCCACGTCCTTAAAGTTACCTCAATCCATCATTATTTAGAATTCATTTTTACTGTAGCAAGGTTTCCCAGGCCCACCTCAATCCATCATTACTTAGTCACGCATGTCACCTCCTTCAACTGATACCGCACTTTCACCCAACAGTACACTAGTTCCCATGCCATCCATACTCTTCCTCGTCCAATACTTCACGTCCATCATTCCCTGTTCAGTAGTCATGCCATTTCTGCCACCTTCAAGTCTTCCAGTAAATACCCAATGCCCTCCTTTATTCTTCTTCACTTTACTGTAAAATGCTACAGTGAAAATCATCACCGTGACCAAGCTTTTGCTTCCACCGTTCATCCATAAGAACCAAACTCCTCCACACTTCATGACAACCCCCATCTTTCAGCAATACATCACCAACCTCAAACTTCATTTGGCGCCTCCTCACTTTATACTGCGCCTGAGACAACTGCGAACTCCCCCTGTTTTCAACTCTACATACAGCAGCTACATAAATGAACCCAACTGCTGCTTGGCTTCCGAAAGGAAAAGATACTTACACGATTACTGAGCAAAAGGAGTTCTCATGGGTTTTTAAAATAACAAAAATGGAGGGGCACTGTTGGTATAAATGCTGTGCTCGTATAAGAAGGAAGAGTGGAGCATAATTGACCGGTTCTTTCTTTTTGAAGATACGAGACTAGGAAGAGTTGTTTTTATCAAGTGGATGGAAGAAAAAGAACAAAGACGATATGTTTATAGTGGTAGAAGGCGTGAGTGCCACGAAATATAATGTGGATGTCATTTTCTTCCTGTCGATACTAAATTGGTAGGTATGCTGCTAGGGTCATGGTTTTGATTTAGGAAATTAACGGGCAAGATCAGAAAGAACGTGGCATTTAGCAGAGATTTTTATTTTTATCAGTTTCATTCTGTCACATTAGCAAACATTTTGCTGTACAGAGTACAGTAGCATAGAACACGAAAAGATGGGGCACGGTCATAAGCAGCTTCGTGGGTTTTCAAGAATAAGATCTGACAAACGATATTTATTTCTTTAGTTTTGTTATTGTTAGATTTGCAGTGTATCCTTTACGTAAAATACCGTTCATTTATGAATCACTATGAACAAAATAAAAATACCGTTGTGATGAGCAATGCACCACGATCCCAAAAATATAATAATATCGGTAGTTGTAACTTATATTGTGAAAACCCAAAATACTGATAAAAAGTGAAAAATACTCCAAATAAAAAGTGGTGTATTTTTCAAATTAAAAATTACAGTAAAATTCTAAAAATTAAATTATAGCTACATCTTAAATATATCGTCCGAATTTGAAACCAATATTTAATTATATTAAATTATCGTTATGGTTTATAATCAATTCCATAACGATTTTCTGAAAATTTGAATTGGACATATCTAACAATCTTTACAATGAAATCTCAATTTTTCTCTTTCACTTGAAAAATATAAACATATGGATTCGAGCATTTCTTGTTGCACTGAAATCCGATTTATATTGGATTCTGTATATTCAATTGAAGTTCAAAATTCAGTATTACGAACTACAGCGTCGTTTCGAGCTCGTTTTAATTATATTACAAATTATATAAATTCGAACTCCATTTTATAAATAATTCAATATAAAATCCATTATATTTCCAATATAATATATAAAACACATTTAAATATTCCAATTTAAATGGTAGAAAATATGGGACGTTACAATTGATTTGCCTTGGAGGACGAAGACGAAAACTTGGTATATATCTATTATATATATATATATATATGTATATGTATATATATGAAGTTCCCACTGCATTTTGATTCTGCTGCATTGTATATATCTGTGTAACTCTGATCATCTTAGTATATTATAGTCTAATATATATTTTCAACTGCTTTTGAACTATTAGTTGTTTATTATATGTTATCCTTCTGCTGTGAGGGTCTATTATTGTTCTCTTTCCATCCTTTCTTTTCTTTTATTTTCCAATAACTACCTGCATTTGCAATCTGTTTGGGTCGTCCTGCGTTAATTATTATCGTTTCGAACAGCCAAAATGCTAGGTCGTTACAACGTGGTATCAGAGCTTTGGTTTGCGATAACCTTGGCTCTGTTTAGGAATTAACTCATTAGAGATAGGATTAATAATATCCTAGAATGATTTTGAGTGAATATATGAGAGAGCGTAGTTGTATTTTTGATATAAAATGATTTTATATTGTGTTGGTTTGTTCCCTTGAATATTTATAGATTCTAGCCGATATATGGGACGCTATGGTATCGATTAGAATATCTAAATACTCGGATGGGATGAACGATATGATATGGTTTTGGATTATGTTTTAAAATAAATATGGTTATTAATTATAAATTTTTGCTTGTATTATTTGTT
The DNA here is from genome assembly GCA_030737875.1 of Allium sativum. Taxonomy (NCBI): domain Eukaryota; kingdom Viridiplantae; phylum Streptophyta; class Magnoliopsida; order Asparagales; family Amaryllidaceae; genus Allium; species Allium sativum. The sequence goes on along the minus strand of CM060915.1, from coordinate 857,599,405 downwards.
GGAAGGTGATAATATTAAGTTATGATCTGCTATTGAAATAAATGTCAATTAGAACTTGAAATTTTGATTTTGGTGCTTAGAAACTAGATTTGCAAAGATTTGGAAATATGGAATTTAAGAGAGTAATTTTAACATGAAAATGGATTTCCAAGGATTTTAAAGGAATAAGTCTGTGTAATCCCTTCTCAAACGTCGGAAATGATTTCGGTAATGAGTGCACGCATTATCGACGTTTATTCTAAAGATTCTGAGTAGGGGAGACCACTCAGTAAATTCATGATTAGTTTTGATAAAGGATTTAAAATTTATATGCCATGACTTTCTATAAAATAGTATAAGTGCATATATTATTTTAAAACTTAGTTTATGAACCCAAAATCAAAGTGTTTATGTTCATATTAACTAATAATATTGATTTATGTACTAAGGTAACTCATTCATTTGAATTATAGATTTTGAAACAAGGAAATGGACTTAAGTTAAGAGAAGAGAAATTTTTGTTTAAACTCTTAAACATGGACGATAATTAAGCTTAAACAAATTCCAAATTTGTTCGATAGAAGTGTTAGAGAAAACTGAAATTAACCGTGAAATAAAATTCAAATAAAGTCTACTAAGATGAATTGGAAGATCTGATGGTGTAATAAAAGTGGCAACAACTCCTGACTTGGGTAATTAATAAGTATATTAAGTTAGTTCGCGAAAGGGTAAAAAGGAATTTATGTTTGTTGATAAAATGTGAATGGTCGATAAATGAAGAAATTAAATGGTGAATTAGTATACATGTGAAATGAATGGGATGTAAATACTTTTGTTGAATGGAATAGAAGTTTAAGTTGAGTAGAGGAATTGAAAAAAAATTAACTTAAATGTATAATAAGGGTTAACAGCTAAATGTAAATTTGAGTATAAACCGTCCTTAATTCAATTCATGATTTGAGAGTCCAATAAATAAATTGTGTTAATGGAATAAGCTTTAAATTGAAAATGAAGATGGGAATAAGTGAATAAGAAAATGGTTAAATGAATGTAAAGAGTTGAATGAGTAACAATTGAACGTATATTAAATGAATGGGTGATTGAATATAAACAAATGAAATAGAAAGTAATTCGATGTGAATCAAAGAAATGAGGACAATTTGAAACTAAATTTAACGTAAATTCTATTATATGAATAAGGAAGCGCTAATTAATGTTAAGTGTTAAAGAATTACCAAAATTTTAGAATCAGAAATTTTGAAACATCGAATAAAATAAAATCGACGTTTATTGAAAATCTGAAATGTTCTATATTAGCTAAAGACAAAAAGACCATAACTTTTGAATGGATGGTTGGAAATCGACGATTCCGGACTTTTTGGAGACCTTAGAAACTGAACTAAAACTTTTGTTAATAGGGTCTTGTCAAATTTTCATGTTTAATAGGTCGAAATCCTAGTGTTAGTCATCGTTCTATGCATAGAAAATAAAAACCTAAGGCGTATATCAATATTATTTTGACCATAACTTCCAAACAGATCGTCGTATTTCGATGTGCTTGTACAATTCAGAAAGCTCAGGATCTGAACTAAAACTTTTCTTCAATATGCTTGTTAAAATTTTAATGTTTAAATGGTCAGAAACTGGGTTGAACAATTCAGGCCTGCACTTTATAATTTGGGCTGAAGCGTTCGCCTTCACTAAAATGATCGTAACTTTTGAATGAATTATATGAATTCGACGAATCCGGGCAATTCGGAAAGCTTGAAACGAATGCAACAACTTTTGCCTAGAAGTGTCTTAGGAAAATTTCGTCATCTGAGTGGTGATAAAAGTCGATTTGTTCGCTGGCCTGTCGCTAGTGTTTTTTTTTAGTTGGAATGTTATATTTATGCGGTGCAAGTTATGTACATTTGCTATTTATGTATATATGTTTGATTCTTATGTATATTTGAGTATGTAGCAGGTGTAAGAAAGTTGCGCTACACTTTGGAAAATGCTTTGCGCTAAATGCTACATTGCTAAATAAATAAAACTGCAAATAACGCTAAAGAAGATACATATTTGTGTTATATAGTTTTGTGGCCATATACAAATTGTTCTCCCCATTTTGGGATGCCTCATCGAGTGATGGGATGTATATTTGGATATATATATATATATACATTGTGATTTTTCCGGACATCTTCGTACAGAGTAGATGCTGCCGAAATTTTCCGTGATTTCGGAAGTTAGAAAATTTATGAGATTTTTATGACTCAATAACTTATTTTATAAAGGCTATTTTGTAAACTTATCGATTTGAAAATATGTAGGCACTCGGTAACTTATTTCGTTCCCTTTTCGATGACGAAAAGATTTGAGCAGGGGAGAATGTAACACCCCATAATTTTTTGTGTATTTAAACTTAAATTTAAAACGAATGAATTGAATCATATTGGTTAAAATTCAAATTTTATTGATTTTAATAAAGATGATGGTTTTAATTGAGTATAAATGAATTTAGTTGAATTTATATGTAGAAATTTCATAATTTAATATTTAAATGTTTAAATAAATTTGATTTGTTTAATTTATAATTGAAATTCAAATTTATTTGCTAAATGGTGAAATTCTGAGTGTAATACTAGAATAATTGAATATAAATCAAGTTCATTTATCTGTAGTTGCAATTCAAATTTAAAATTCGAAATAATAAAATTTGGTAACTTTAAATTTTTGAAATCGATTTATATAATTTATTTAAGCTGTAATTGGATTACAATTGAAATTTATAAATATTTGAATTGAATTAAGACAGTTAAGAGAACAATTGAATATTTTATTAATTAATAACGGTGAAATTTAACTGTTTTGGTGACTGTCTCGGAATCTGACGAAACCAGTTCCATCGGATTCGGAACGGTGAATTATTATAGAGTTTCAAATTTCGTTACAATCGGACTTGTCAGTTGATCATATGGTATAAAATGTGATAGGAATCAATGTAATGCGATAATTGTTTGTTTCACATATTGGACCTTCTATATTTATATAAATAAAAGTCATTTCCACCCTGTCACCCATTATTCAGTATATGTATTGTATTCTTTATCAAATTTTTCCTCTAATGGCTGAAAACAAATTCCAAACCCCAGCTCAAATAAAAATCCGAACTTTGAATTTAAATCTCCATGAAACCTAACAAAATATATATCAATTCGAAGAGCTCGACGATACGAAGCTACGGGTACAAGTTATTTCGACATGCAGTGATCAGTTTTGCCAGAAATCATGGTCAAAGTTTGCTGTTTTCGAAACCCTAAGCTCAAATTTGGGGCTTTTCGATTTCAGCATAAATTGTAAAATCAGAAATATGGGTTTTGTCGAAGAGAGCCATACGAATTCAACGGTGGCGAGGCATCATCTGGAATTCAGTGAGATGCTTGAATTTGGAGATTTAGGGTTTAAAACCCAGTTCGTTCATAGCAGTGGCACACGAGATGGGTAGGACTGGAGTTGACCGGACCGGTGGGGGAAGGCATGGTACGAGCTAGGCTAGACGTTGGTGGAGGCCGCTTGATCTCCGGTGGTTGGAGCGTTCAAAAATTGGCGGTCAAACTCAGGAGCGAATGGGTTGTTTTCCATTGATTACTGTAGTGAGAGAGAAGGGAGCACGAGTGGGAAGAAGGATTCCCACCGCTGACGTAGCGCTTCCGGGTTGGGTGAGAAATAATATTTTATTAATTTTTTATATATTTTTAATTCAAATGATAAAACGTGAATAACTATTACATACGAGGTCGGATTCGAGTATGGTTTGTTGTGTTGGGATCGTGGCGCAATTGCGGACGTTTTGCAACTAATTTGGCTGCATTTGAAGACTGTGAAATTTTGGGCTTTAGTTGGACGTTCGCCTGATTAAAGACCCAAAGCTGAGTGAATTTCTCACTCACGATTAACTGAATTATTCCCATATTTACTAAATTAAATTATGAAATAAGTTTGTTTGTCTCGTTGTGATGAATTGTTGATTTGTTTCTTAAAAACTGATATGAAAATGTGTTAATGTGCAAATTTAAGTTGATAACTAGTTATTCTAGCTAAATTAAATTTCTAGTTAGAAATTTCAACCCTTGTTAACTTGTGAAATAATTTAATATTTATCGTATGATTAAAATGGTTGTGATGGATGCCTTGGTTTGATTTGGTTACTGAATTGATATTGATACTAAAATGTTTTGTTATTCAGTATATGGATGTTGCATGCTTATTTTGGCGATTAATCCCATTTTCACCCTAGATGTTACGGGCACCAAATTAACCCAGGATTGATTGATTTAAAAATAAATTAAGAACACAGGTTGAAATGATAGATATCTGTGACCATGATTTGGATTGAAATGATATATATACATCCCTGAAATATCGAAAAATTAAATGTAATATCACTTGGCCATAGGATAGAAATTATATATGGACATCGATTGGTTAAATGATTTTAAATATTTAAAAAGAATTATTTGATAGAATTTTATTTAAAAAGAAATATGCCGAAACTTGATAAACCTTTTTCTTTTAAAGCGGAACCTTCAATGTTACTGAAATTGTTGATAAAATTATCCCAAAAAAATTGGAAATTCTTAAATTGGGACTTTGAATATGATTTGGAATTATTCAAATTTATGGTGTGAGTTCGAAGTTAATAAATGCTCCTCGAACTGAATTTTGGGGAATAAAAGTATTTGATTATACTCGGAGTTGTTTTTAACTCAATGTGAATATGGATTTGAATCCTTTAAATCGAATGGTTGGTTTGGACGTGCTTGGAAATGAGATGGGAAAACTAAATAAACCCTATCGAGACTGGAACTTATATACACCTATATATGTATTCAAGTTTTGAAATTTGGAAGAAAGAAATAATCATTATTTTAAAATTTATTATATATATATGTATGTATGTATATGTACAGTTGTTTTACAAATAAATTATATTCTATTCTTCAAAAGTTTTTTTAGTAAATTTTGTAACCAATATACTATTTGTTTATAAATAAGCTTTGTCATATTCTGTTATTTAAATTTTTAGTAATGCTTTTATTATATGTTTATACCTGGTGTTTTAAATTATTTTAATTACTTTATTATATATAATTTTTTATATAAATGTTTTATTTTATAAGTATCAATTTTTTTCGTAGTTATATTAAATGATTGTAAATTTCTTCCTAAATAGAAATTGTTTTAATTTAAACCATTCATTCAAATGGAGTTTTGATATAAAGTTATGTTCTATTTGAATACAAATCGATTGTAATATTTCAGTGTAAATTATATTCTACTTGAATATAAATGGGATCTCCAAAATGACTATAATGGGTTGATAAGTGTGTGTGTATATATATATATATATATATTCTATTTGAATATGAATTGATTCTAAACATAAATTGATTTTTGGAAAAATCATAATCTTTTGATATGAAATATATTCTACTCGAAATTGAGTCGACTTTAAAATAGTATATATGATTATAATAAATTGATATGGAAATATATTCTAATTTGAATATAAATCGGTTTTCGAATGATTATGATATTTTGATATGAATGTAATATTCTATTTGAATATATATATATATATATATTGAATATATATATATAGGGTTCGAAACAAACATGATATTTAGTTATAAAAACGAACCTTTCTGAAACGTAAAAGAACCGAATGATGTGAAAAACGTAAACGTTTGGTTGTTAAAGAGACCAGAGTTGGTATTTTCATACTCTCTGCCAATACCGATTTCACTTTAACAACTGTGCACGTGGTGGAGAATGTAGAATGAAGTAGGATGGTATGGAGGCGATTACTGGATTTAAAGAAAGAGAACGATAATGTATGGCCTTGACCTTCGGGTCATAATTAAAATGACTAAAACAACAGTTATACCGTGACTAAGTGAGATCGCATCTCTGATCGGACACGCTCCTTCGATACCATCTATATTATACTATGATCGATTTGGGGTGCCCTTTGATATGGGAGTGTGTTCCGAGGTGGGCGGTAGTTGTGGCTATGCGTTACCACCGATCCGGGAGTGCAAATGGTATTGGTATTGCCTCGAGTGCCTTGTCATATTTATCGTGATCAAGCCCTTACGATTTTGTTTTGACGTTGTCGTATCGCGGCGCATCCCTACCTACTAACGTACTGGTGTTGTATATGCAATGTGTACGACAATGTCTGTAAACGGCGTAAGGGTAAAAATGTAATCCCGCTTATGCTATTTTTGTTACATTTGCTTTACTGAGTAGACATTATAATAATATCGTATTATACGATGTATGTAAATAGTTTAATGGATCCTTAAGAAATGGAAAATCCCGTAACATTTCTTAAGTTACTACACCCATAACACCCATGTTATTTCATATTTGATTTGACTAATATGAGAATGATTTAGTTTTGATCCAAGTGTTTGTTGTGTTTTATTTTATGTAATACGCTCGGGTCAGATATGAGTTGAAGTTAGCGAAGATTGCCTTGTCCTTGGAGGACGAAGACGAAGATTTGGTATATATCTATTATATATATATATAAAAAGTTCCCACTGCACTTTGATTCCGCTGCATTGTATATATCCATGTAACTCTGATCATCATTGTATATTATAGTCTAATGCAGATTTTTAACTGCTTTTGAACTGTTAGTTGTTTATTATATGTTATCCTTCCACTGTGAAGGTCTTTCATTATTCTCTTTCCTTCCTTTCTTTTCTTTTATTTCCTAATAACTACCTGCATTTGTGATCCGTTTGGGTCAGCATGTGTTAATCGTTATCGATTCGAACAGTAAAAAAACTTGGTCGTTACATATAAACTTATAAACATTGTATAATTTCAGATCCAAATTACTTATTATCAGAATATTGTTTAGATGGGAGATCTAAAAATAACTTAAACTCATAGTGGTTTGAATTAGATCCAGTTATTCCCTTTTAAAATAGTCGTTTTAGAAGAAAAGCAAGAGTTATCCTTTTAATTTACGTTTAGGCAACACCTCGACAATTTATAAAAATTTATTTAGAACATAGCTTGGAGGAAGAAGATGAAGATTTTTTGTGTGTAAAAAAATGGTGAGGCTCTAGCCTATTTATATATTAGCTAGGATAATTGTAAACCATCAGATATTATGTTATTAAATCAAACCGCCTCAAGCTGAGTCAACATATGTATATTGCAAATAAAGCAGTCCAGATCTAGGCATAGGAATCTGCCATGAATGAAGGTGGGTCGACCCACCATAAGTATGGGCCAACGCTAGTGTCGACCCATGGGTCAACCCATGTATAGCTGGGACACCCAGTGACTGTTGTTTTCTGCACTGTTTAATTTTATATTATATTTTCTTTTAGTTCAATCTTCTATTATCCATAACTTCTTCATACTTAATCCGATTTACGAAAACCAATAGTCTATATAAACCAAAATTTTGTAATGGACGCAACGGTAAAGTTTGTTTTACTCAATTATGGATATTTAATAAATTTATATTCATTTTATTATCTTCTTTATATATTTAGGATGTATTGATATATGGGGTGTTACATGCGCGCTTACATATCAATAAATGGTTATAGTTTGTGCATATATGCATTAAGGAATTGGAACATCACATCTTGTAAGATTAGACCCAAAAATCTTGTAAATAGTGTTTTTTAATATTAACTTATTTTATGTATGTGCATCACAAGTATCAAATTATTCATTTGATTTTAACAAAAGGATTGCAGAGCATACATGTAGAAAATACGGGTATATAAACACATCCAGATGAACGTGCATCCAATGATAATATGCATATATTAATTCGATAATGTGAATCAGCAAAATATCTTAAATCTATGTATTTTTTCAACTATTAATTACTCAAGTGTTTGACTAAAAGGATAGCGGAGTAAAATGCACCAGCGAATTCATTTGGAGCATTATGTCTTTATTATAATCATTCGTTGATTTTCAGTTGATTGTGAAAACAAATTTTATGATTAATCAGCTTGTAATACGCAAGTACAATGCAAGAGCAACCCAGCAATAAAGTAACTATACATTCAACAATGGGAATCTTATTATTTTCCTTCGGCTAACTCTATCTACACATCTAAACGTTCAATGGCCCCTTATAAAGCAGTTTCAGGTTCATTATCAAAAAAGAGGGTTGACTAACATAAAGTTCACGATTCCAAAAGAGTTGAAGATCTCTTTGAGAATTGTTGTCATTGTTAACTATAGGTGTTTGACTGTCATGTGACAACAAATATGATGCTATATTGTTATGTAGAACATTTCCACTTTTTGTGCTTGCTATCACACAACATACAAATATTATTAGACTATTATAATAATCAGTTAGCATGTAACAACTCTTTTAGTAGCTTTATAAAAGCAATAGGTTCCAGTTATAGTTGATTATAATAAAAAACTGAAAGTCTGTTTAAACACAAAAGTTTAACACAAACTGAAGGACATAAAATCTCAATCATTGGATTGCCTCCTGATTTCCACTCCTATCGCATAAAGACAAATCGATCCAATGACTAGATTTTGTGTCTCTCAATTCATGTCAAATTTCTGTGTTCAAATAGTCGCTCTCTAAGAAAAATAAGAACAATATAGGATATGGATATTTATGTTTAAAGATTCAGCTATATGTAGTAGTAATGATAAATAAATAGAGAAGCACTTTTTTCATTTCTGGCTATGCAATTACCATATTCAAAGTATACAGTAAGCAATTTAGGTAGGGTTTGGTTACCATTTTAAGTTTTGAGTTTCTGTCCATACAAAATTACGCATAATGTACATATATTGTTGAAAATGATCGATTTAAAAATTAAAGTTAATATACAAACTAGAAAACAAACTTTTTTCATTTTCCATGTTTTGAGAAATAAGATTTACATGAGACATAATCCATTCTTACATTACTCATCCATCCCCTCCTCGATCCCCTCCGTCTTTCTTTATTTATTTTCATCATTATTCCACACTTCTCATTTTTGACATATTAATTGAAAATCAAAAACACAAAATAATTTTTAAACCAAACACTACTTTAGTGTTACCTCTAAGATAAAGAATTTTTCTGCTTACAGCAGATTTTTTTTCCCATATTTGGATGAATTATTAATTGACTTTTTATGATTCTAATTAATAAAAATGTATCCATAATAATAAAACGAATTCTCATTGTTCATTGCACATATTCGATGGTCATGATTCAACAAAAGATTGAACCGTGCATGCACAAAAATAAAAAAATGTAACATCTAAATTCATTTTGTATAGTCAAATGCCACATCAAGTTCTCATACATATGTTTTTTTCTTAATATTCGTTATACAATATTTTTAAATATGTTCACTGAGTAACTAATGAAGCCAATAACTAATCTATAGGTGTATGACTAACCATAGTTTTCTACGTTCTTCCTGGAAGTGAACGATAGTAATTGGTCATACTTCCAGTCCAACTTTAAAAGAGTAGACTAAGAAAATGAGTGATGAACAATTGCAATAATAATACATTAAAAAAGAAGAAGAAATTAAGGCCAAGGTCAATAGCAATTGATATAGTAATCATCAATTGGCTGTGTGAAAATAATAAAGCAACATGCTCATTGGAGATGAATAGTGTACATTTTATGATATATACAATCTAAATACTCAAGTGACTGAATGCAGGTTCATACGGACGTACATACATACTCGATCTATAAATGTTCATAACCCACAGTAGCCAAAAAAGCATAATTATGTAAAAGTACAAGTATTATTTCCATTTTCAATAGTACAAAATAAACCAAAACAAAAGAAACAAATGCTAAAACTTTGAATGCTTTCAAGTTATTAATTCTATGAATGTTCTTCAGTTACCACGGTCTTCTCCATCGTTGCTTCATGTTCTGTTTATGTTGAAAATGACAGTGTTAAATCTACTTCTACGGATGCAACTATAAATGCTTGCGCGTTCAGATTAAATGCAGGTTCACCTGGACGTTCATATATACTTTTATTAAGTATATAAATATTATACATAAAAAATTATATTATAAATTTTAGTAGTAAACAAACAAAAATCATACGTGTGCTTATAATAATTTTGTAATAATTAGGGATTACTAAAGTCTGTAAATAAGTGTTTGTAGGTTTAGTTACATTGTTACCATTGAGCTACTATTTTATGTAATAGAGGAGAAAAGTATTAAACTGGTCTCAGTGGTTATGAACACCTAAGACCATAACCAACAATCCGTTCTGTTCAGTTATTCTCTCTCTTATTTTTCAACTGGTCCAACGAGCCGAGCAACCAGAAGGGGGAAACCAGCCACGGGCTAGTGATGGAGTGGTTTACAACAATAAAGTGTTTGTCGTTATAAGATTACAACGGCAAACACTTTGCCGTTGTAAGCTTATAACGACAAACGCTTTGCCGTTATAAGATTATAACGGCAAAGTGTTTGCCATTATAAACCAAACTAGAAAACCTCCCAAGCCGCCGCCCTCCTCTTCATTCTCCTACCTCCCCAATTTTCAAACCCGAAAACCCCATTTCATACACCATTTTTCACCCAAATTTTACCACAAATTCACCAATCCGTCAGCTTTTAACCAAATTAACTACCGTATTTGAGATATTCGTTTGAAAATATGTCTAGATTACTAAAAAATCACCAAAAAATTCATGCACGGTGACGATCGTGGCACCGGGGGTAGTGGCGCAGGCGGGAAAGGTGCAGGGGGTAGTGGCGAACAACTAGTCGCACAGGACGTGCCCGGAATAGAAGACTTGCTTGCAGCCACCGAAAACATGGAGAATCAAGATGTAAGGGCGCACGAGGAAGGCGGCCGTCGTGGACGCGGCGGTCGTAGGTGTGGACGAGTAGGCAGGGCGCGTAGGGGTGTGGGATCGGTTTCCGCTAGACAGGCCGATCTCGATGGTTTTTTGGATCAAAACCTCAACGCCGTGAAGCATCCTGTGCTATCCAACTTTTGCATTCTTCCAAAAGGCGAAGAACATGTTAGCACGCAGTCAAGTTTGCCTGTAAGTATTTTTAGTATTATTTAAATAATATTCTTTGAGTATTAGACATTGAGTAGATAGTATAACATTTTGTTGAACTGTTGGCAATCGCGGAATATACGTCCACGTGGTTCATTGGCAACCACACTTTGATATTATCATGCACAGTTGGCGGGTAAGGAGGGGGTCGTAGCACTGTTACATGCTCTTGGATTTCATTTTTTCCTAGGTAATATTAAAGACCTTTTAATGAAACAAGTGGATAATTTATTAGTCCTAGTTTATCTTATTGTGCGCTTTACAATTTTAAGAATAAACCATGTTATAAATGCTGATGTTCAATTGTGTGCGGCCATTGTTCTATGGTGGTACAAAACCACCCACACATTTCACTTTCCTTATGGTGAGTTAGGACTTACACCGCTTGATTTCTCTATGCTTACTGGTATTAGTATTGGAGTAGATGTTTATCCCCCACTGCCTTTTGATGATGGTCGATGGAATGATCGTGCACTTCTTCATGATCTACTGCCTCATTTTGACGTTTCTGATGCGTCATATCAGGCAGAAGGCGCTATCAGAGTGAGCGCCATCCGTGCGGCTATGGATAGCATACTCGCTCAGTACTCTGTTGTTGATGATTTGGAGCTTGCTCGATTATTTGTGTTACACCTAATGGGTAACCTATTCTTTAGTTCTACGAGCAGTAGTTTGTCTGTCGGGTTTGTTGCGGTCGCGGTTGAGTTAAATGTCGATGGGGCGATTTTATATTATTGGGGCACACCTATCCTTGCATACCTATACAGATGTCTCGACAGGTAGTGCACCATCTCTGATTCTCAGGTTTCTTTATATGTATTCTGAGAGTTGTTACAATATTGGTATTTTGAGTACTCTAGGAACTTTCATTTTGTCACCCGTACTTCAGACCCGTCGACCTTTTTCCTCCGTATATGCTTTTGGACTGCGGACAACCGGGGGTCCAGGGATAATGAGTCACGCCATGTGTATCCAGTTGCCCACAACCAGATCGAGCTGAGGATGTATAGGGATTAGATTATATGGCATCCATTTGAGCAGAGTACATCAGTTGGTGTTGATATCGTACAGATTGCTAGGTTGCTTGCCGGACGGAGATTTCCACTTATATCTTATCCCTCGACGGTAGGTGCTTATTGGTTTCTTGGTGAGAGGTGCTGGAGATAGTTGTATGACTTCGACGCTATTCCCGATGATCCATACCCACATACTTATCAATGTATGATTTACCTGTCGGAGCAGCTAGATATAGCCAGGGCAGCAGGCTGGTGGACGGTTGAGAGCTTTGTTATTACCGAGGAGTCATACCTTACCTTCTGGCATCGATTTTTCATCGGGTCTTCAGACACGATTACACATGCAACATCGATTGATTTAGTAGGGCCATCTTCTATACGACATGACATACATCCACATGTTGTCGAGGATATTACCCAACCTAGCCAGAGTTTTCGTGCAGCTGATCATGTGGCGGCAGCCAGTCATTTTGGTTGGACCATGGCAGTGCCCACCATTGGACCGGATTGTTACGTTGACGTGTATCATCCTCCGGCCCATCATGATTACCCTGACCCTATACAGGTATCATATCATGATCTGTATGATATGCAGATGAGGATTAGGCATACGGGCTATGTAGAGCATAGGCTTAGCCTAAATTACTATGATGGTGAGCTGTGTCGTGTTGCAGAGGTGGCACGACAACATCAGGCGCATTTAGAGGCCCAGCTTGAGGCAAAGCGCAAGAGATTTCAGGACTTGCAGATGTATTAACAGCGTAAGTCTAGTGCTGGGTCGAGTCAACCTCCAGATGTTGGTGATGATGAGAGACCTCATCGGTGCCACACACATCCACGTACACATTCAGATGACTGGAACGACCGACTTACTACCACTTTTATGTACTTTCGCAGTTGTCAGTTGTATGGTCCTATTGTTTAAGTAGACGTTCTGCATTTGTTGACTACCACTATTATGTACTTTTGATGTATTACGTTTTCCTAGTTGTTAGTTGTATGTTCCTGTTGTTTGAGTAGACGTTCTGTATTTGTTCACTACCACTATTATGTACTTTCGATGTATTACGTTTTCGCAGTTGTCAGTTGTATGTTCCTATTGTTTGAGTAGGCGTTATGTATTTGTTGACTACCACTATTATGTATTTTCGATGTATTTTGTGTACGTTTTGATTATGTTTCTGTGTAGAGGCTGTATTTGGTTCTGTGTAGAGACTGTATTTCTGTGTAGAGGCTGTTTTTGTGTAGAGCCATTATGTTTTGTTGTTCTAGGTCCTGTAAGTGTTGTTTGGAATGTATTAACGTTTGAATTTGATGTTGAACAAGATTTCCCTCTTCTCGTTTAGAAATGCAAAATTCTTAAATAACACACCAACATAACAAGGTTTACAGATACCTCCAAATTCTACGTACAAACATCAAATTAAATAGATAGTAAAACAACCATAAAATCAGAATACCATAAGCCTACTCAGTTCTGTAGCAGGTCAACCAACTGTAGCGGAGTTTATACGCTTCGTAACTAACAAATTCCTCACCATACTCGAGTAGGTAACGAGAATCATATGTTGCTTGATTTGTTTTAAATATGTTCTCGTCTTCAACCGTTTTGATAATCTGTGCGTACCGATCACAAGCGCCTGCAAAATGACGATTAGCCATTTGGATTTCAATTGATGTTCGTCTAGTTGGCCGGGAACGATGGTTGTTGTATCGCCTCATGATCATTGCCTATCTTTCTTCATATTTTAAACCCCCTTCACTTTGCATTAGTAATTCATCTCTCTTTTCAACCTCAATATAGGATTTTACGAGGGCCAGCAAATCCTTGGAAGAAAAGTCTCGAGTAGGAGAATTCAATGTTTGAGCACTATTACTAGGTCATTTATTTACTGGAGAAGGACGCGGAGCTGTAACCGCTCGATGATGAATCGCGACAGGCACCTCTTAAATTTATGTATCCTGAACTAATCCAACTTTGTTATCGTTTACTAAGTTCCGTTCATACTCATCAAAAATCCTTCCTATTTGTTCATCACTTATTTCTGAATCGTCCATGTAACCTATGCATTAGTAGAATAAGTAGAGTTACTAGAAGTACAAAGTTTGTTGATAATAAACGTTGCCTTTAAGAAAACAAGGAAATAAAATTTCTCACTTGAGCCTGGAATGGTGCTGCTTGAATCTTAAAAGGTATGAGATGGATTATCAAATATGCAGTACTTATAAGGGTAATGTACGACCAATAGTTACAATTAATTTTGGCATGTACTACTAAGCTCATGATATTATGTTAGATTCCCTACAGTGACTTTTCACATCACAACAAACATTATTTTGGCATGTATGAGAGAGCTCAGTGACAAGTCATTTCATTGACTGTAGCAGGCTTTGGAAACATTATTCTGAATTGTTTTGTCATAGTGTCAAGTTTGTGTATATGTAGGAGTTAAAAAATAGTGGTCGTCCTCGGGTGCATTAACCATTTCAATAACTTAGAAGATGACATGACTTGACAATTATAACAACTACAACAATTCAGCAATTATAACAACGGAAACAACGACAACTAGAACAACAGAAAGAAATGCCAAACCATAATTATACAAAGTACAACAACTGAGCACACAAGCATCAAATTCAAATACATACACCTACCATGGCCTAGGGAAAGGACCATCTCTAGTTTTACTAGCATTAATGTTGCCCAAGCGTCTTATTTCTTCTTGTGCTTCCACTGCATACTGACGTTCACGTTCGTATATGGGAGGGTCAACCCACTTCTTAAAGCAACAACAATCAATTTCATCAGGATAGTTTATGTGGTTGTTGCAGGCTTGACAGACGTAAAATCGACGACCGGCATTTGTTTTGGTCTCGTCAACAACTACGACCGATTCTTGTCCACAATGGAAAAAAGGGTTGGATCCAATCATCCGTAGTGGCTCGGAAACCTTCCCTTCAAGTACAATTTTTTTTCCAGATCTTTGATGAACGGAAGAGGCATCGTCGTTTGAATACGGCGAGTATCTGCATTCGTGAGATGGCTGAAACGATTACTGGAGTTAGACTGGACGTTGCATGGCATATGATGACGAGTGCGCTTGGGACATGGTTTTCTTGCTTGCAGTTTTTTTCTGGTTCGCTTGGGTGCAGATGAAGACATTTTTTTGGTTGTCAAAGATGAAGTTGAGAAGGAGGTGTGGTTGTGTGGAAGAAGGAGGAGGTAGGTTGGTATATAAAGGGAGGGAATGCAACCGTTTCAGTAGGCGTTGTGGTGCCACGGCTATAAAATATAACGGCAAACAGTTTGTCATTATATTTTTGCACAGGCAAACTCTTTTCCTAGACTGTAGGCCTGTCACTCTTTTTCTAAAGTATTCATACCAGAGTGTAGTCATGCCACTCTTTTCCTAAAGTTAAGAACGCATTTTCCAATGTGGCTACAGGATACAGTGCACTGTGTACAGTATACAACAAATAGTATGCAGTAAATAGTGCACAGTGTTCAGTAAACAGTGCAAAATATACAGTATACAGTGCACAGTCCAACGTAAACATTACCCGTTGTCAATTGGTTTTCACATTCCGTGTCTTTTGAAAACGAGAAGTAAGTTCCTTATGCATTGGCAACTAAATCTCCTCCTATATATATATATATCTAACATTGGCTCAGTAATATCCATCCATACGGAGTCAAAATTATATCTCAACTAAGAAACATGCCAATTTCGTATCTATCTTCTTACAATTACACGGACCTTCTCTCTGAACCCTCAAACCCTAATCCGTCCACACCTAGAGAACCAATTGAGTGGTATATCGAAATGGAAGAGCGACACAATGACGAGGTGCGACAATTATAACTTGAAGCAGGAATGCATGAAATGGAAATACGACATCAACCAGACAATCGAACTCAACAACGTGATCGCAGGTCTAACCTTGTAATTCCTCGTGTTAGAGCCACGGTTGAAGAAGGCGAGGTGCAATCCACAAATACTGCATGCTTTTGTGGTTTTGAAGCACCGCAATTAGTCGTCCGTCATGGAAACGACGTTGGACGTCGATATTATACTTATCCAGTACGAACCAACGAATGCGAGTTCGGACAGTGGATAGATGATCGCTTTCCCCGTCGAGCAATTACGTATGCTTCGAAACTAGAGGAAAAAATAAGAAAGCTGCGAAATAAAGTAAACGACCTAAGTAATGCAAATTATCGCCTGCAACGTGGATTAAATTAGGATTTAAATATTTTATGTTATGCGTAATATGTACTGTATCATTACGCATCGTATCACTTGTATGTTATGCATTATTTTTGTTGAAAACTTTCACTAAAGTTCGAATGAAGTATGTAACCCAATAGCTATGTAACGTTCCGGGTATGTATGCTGATTTTATTTATGGAACCTATTGTTTGTCTAATCTACCATTTGTGTAATTTATCATATTTGTAAATTATTATCACTTGTGTAACCTATGTGTAAGGGTTGTTCCCAGGTGCATTAAACAATTCGATACAAGTTTTCGGATTATAGTGTTAGGAGTTAAAATACAGGGGTCGTCCTCGGGTGCATTAACCATTTTCGGTGATTGTTTCACTTTATTAATTAGTCGTTGTATCACTACAATAAATTTGTCCCAGGTATCACCTACTTTGTGTCTATTTTGGGAATTACAACATTTCTTTTTTACAAATATAACCCTGCTTTGTGTTCAAACACAACAATATATATGCACCAGCTTTATATCTCTAATAGGACAAAAATTCCATACACTTCGTACTCATTTTAATTTTTTATAAGTTTTGTTTTCAATTCCAGCTATAGACAACTTGGAGATTGACGATGAAATAATGAATAATTGTTATGAAGCGTTTGAATGGTCCAGGAATAATATGCAACACAACAAGCCTACGGTGGAATTCGGTGAAGGAGAAGAAGTTTTGAGTAAATCAAGGAAGTCGAGAAAAAAATATTTGAATGCTCGATTGCACGAAGTTGTAGCAAATCAAAGACCTGGTAAGCAGATTATATACGAAGGACAAGAAATCGAACCCCTACATCCTATCGGTCCAACACTACCTAGTGGAGCTTACACTATTTGTTGTTGTTGAGATGAATCGGTTGTTGTTGTTGCCAAAACTAAAAAAATGTTGGATGCTGATTCTTCGGATGTCCAGCCTTCGAAGACCATAGGTATTACCCCAATGATGTTCATTGTTGTAATTTTATGCAGTGGATAGACCCCCGATGTGCCAACGTGGACTTCAATATGCATTGGAAGCGCAAGACGAAATAAGGCGTTTGAACAAGATTGTTGTGGTGGCAACTAGAGCTGGCTATCTCAGTAATCATTAGCTTTTGGTTTTTCTTCGAACGAAGTAATATATTGTAGTTTGTTTTTGGTGTTGCTATGTTCTGTTGTTCTAGTTCCTGTAAGTGTTGTTTGGAATGTATTAACGTTTGAATTTGATCTTAAACAAGATTGTAGTCTTCTCATATAGAAATTCAAAATTCTTAAATAACACACCAATGTAACAAGGTCTACAGATAACTCCATATTCTACGTATAAACATCAAATTAAATAGATACCTGTAGCGGAGTTTATACGCTTTGTAACCATCTGTAGCGGGTCAACCAATTGTAGCTCATTTACTGGTCAAGTCTTGCACAGTTCGCATAGCGCAGTCATGTTTTCTGGTAGAGTGGAGTCATGTCACTCTTTTTTGGGAGTTTTCGGATTGTAGTGCAGTCCTTAGTCCTGGTTGGGTCGTCCTTGATATGCTTTATCAATCAAAAGACGATTCCATACAGTGTTCCCTACATTCGTACCAGTGACCAGTTACATCAGTCTTTTTTTTCGCTGCCGACA
The DNA here is from genome assembly GCA_030737875.1 of Allium sativum. Classification (NCBI taxonomy): domain Eukaryota; kingdom Viridiplantae; phylum Streptophyta; class Magnoliopsida; order Asparagales; family Amaryllidaceae; genus Allium; species Allium sativum. The sequence continues at coordinate 857,581,426 of CM060915.1, read as the reverse complement.
CAAGCTTTGAAAATCACGAAACGTAAATCAAAGTGTAGCTAGTGACCATTCACAGCATTACCAATCTTGCAACTATATATACATATGGTAACTTATTCACACCTTCCCGCACTCAAACAACTTCGTTCCCATTCTTAGAGCACATCCTTCTATTAGCATTCACTGGAAATGTCTTCGTGGTCATCATCTACAGATATTGAGGAACAGGCGTACGAAGACATGAGGTTACAAGAGCTTGAAGACGAATTCCAGTTCCTAAATCAAATGAGACTGCAGACTGAACCGTCGTATGAACAGATGAACGTTCAACCTCCACATGAAATGCTAGTACCACCTGTTCAAGTATCATCTGAACAGGCGGTCACTCAGTCAACACAGGCAGCAAAGTTCTTTTGTGTACCACTGCACGAACATGTAATTGATTCCTATCCAGTTCGTTGCTACTATGGGTGCGCGGTTGAAGTTGTAGTTCGAGCAGAGGGCAACAATATAGGTTGGCGCATGCAGCGACGTCCAGCCTATCCAAATGGTTGCAATTACACGAAATGGATAGACCAACCTTTGTGTCCTTGGGGAATAACATATGCTAATGAACTCGAATGAGAGAATAGACGTGTTTGAAGTGATAATGACCAGTTGCGATTGAATATCATGCGACTCCCGTAAGACTAAACGTAAAATGCAGTGTAATGAAGTTGCTAGTTCCTACTCCATGCTTTGATTGAGTTAGTTCGCATGTACTATCGTCAATTGTTGTGTCTTTATAAACTATTGTCTTTATGCTTATTGTTGTATCTTTATAAACTGTTGTATCTCCTTATCCTACTCTACTATGACAAATTACTCTCCTGTAGCGTACACCGTAGCCATGATGGTGAACACTGAAGCCATGGTGTTGTTGTTAATATTATATTGGAGATATAATTGATTTTATATCAAGTTTGTCATCGAGTTTATTATATTGGAGATATAGTTGACTACTTAACGCAGAGATATTATCCTAACCATTATTGCCAACCATTCTTGCCTACAGGTATTGCCAACCTTTCACATCACGACAACTATCCAAATTGACTACTCAATGACAGAACCATTATTATCCCAACCATTATGTCGGAACCATTATTGCAGAAAAATATGGCTAGAATAATTTGACTACTCAATGCGGAGATATTATCCCAACCATGATTGCCAACCATTCTTGCCTACATGTATTGCCAACCATTATTGCCAACCTTTCACATCACAACTGTCTGAATTGACTACTCAATGACAGAACCATTATTATCCCAACCATTATGTCGGAACCACTATTGCCAAAAAAATATGTCTAGAATAATTTGACTACTCAATGCAGAGATATTATCCCAACTGCCAACCATTCTTGCCTACATGTATTGCCAACCATTATTGCCAACCTTTCACATCACAATAACTGTCCGAATTGACTACTCAATGACATAACCATTATTATCCCAACTATTATGTCGGAATCATTATTGCCAAAAAAATGGCTAGAATAATTTGACTACTCATTGTAGAGATATTATCCCAACCATTATTGCCAACCATTCTTGCCTACATGCATTGCCAACCATTATTGCGAACCTTTCGCATCACAACAACTGTCTGATTTGACTACTCAATGACTGAGATATTATGCCAACCATCTTAGGTTATATGTATCTGTCCTACATCCACACTCAGGGAGAACAACGAAACTAAATTTATAAAAAAGCAAGCAATGGATCCAAATCTATACTACCATTACACGAAGTAATGAATCAAACTGACGATTCCGAGCTAGAAATGGAGGAAGAGACGGAGGAGGAGCTGGAATAGCACGCAATGGTTGGGTATTCCAATTATTTTGCTGAAGGCTCAATGAACAACTATCGAGGTAGTATGCATGGCCTGATTGACCGGCGGTATAAGAGAGACTACAAGGATGGACATGAAAGACTAATGAAGGATTACTTCATCGACAATCCAACCTACGATATAACTTTGTTCCGCCGTCGTTATCGTATGAGTCCGGCAATTTTCTCAAAAATTTATCTTAAACTTCATCAGTCAAACCCATATTTCACTTATAGACTGAACGGAGCACAAGAAATCGGCCAATCGCCCCATATCAAATTTTCATCGGTGTTGAGGATGTTAAGCTATGGAACATCTGGGGACCAAATGGATACACTACAAGAAAAATATCCTATCGCAACTAGCTATTTGCAACAGGCGACACATAACAGTTGCAGTAAATGATATTTTGCAACAGATCTGTTATTGCAGTTGCAATAGATGAGATTTAGCAACAGGCCTTTACCTTCTGTTGTGAAAAGCATATTTTTAGCAATTGTGCCTCCTTTCCAGTTGCAATACATATGCTTTAACAACTGCTCTTCCGTGACCGTTGCAACAAACATATTATTTGCAACTGCGCTTCCAAGCCAGTTGCGAATAAATATCTTTAGCAATTGTTTATGCCACTTGTAATAACTATATTTTTTACAACTAGTAAAGTCAGTTGCAAAAAACATAATATTAAAAACGTATATTTTCCGCAACTTTTGGTAAACATAATTACCATTGAATACGAAAATATGAAATAGTAGGTAATATTTAGTTATAATATAATAAGTATTAAGTAATAATCATTAATGAATATGAATTAATACTTTAATAATTTATCACGGTTAGTTATTAATAGTATGTAAATTATATTTACCAATCATCAATTACATTTAATAATTAATAAATCTAATTAACAACAAATATTAAATAATCAATAAAGTATTCATAATATTAAATAATTAACAAGTAATGTTCAATTATAATTTAGAAGTAATAAACAACTTCTTGTAATTTATCATTAATAAATAAGTAGTTGTTTTTTGATAACTGATTTTTAACAATTAATATTAAATAATTACTGTTAAATAACTAACTATTAGTAATTATATAATAATTAAGACTACAATTTAATATAATTATTAATTAATAATAAATTTTAGTTATTATAAAGTGATATTAACATTTGATAATCCAATATTAAATAATACCCAAAAATTAAGAAATAATTAAAATTAATTGCTAGTAATTAATTTGCACTTAATTTGATGCAGTAATAATTATTATTTAAGCAATTCAATATATTAGCAATTAATATTTATCATAGTTTCATAATTAATTTAATAGTTAATTTACTATTTAATAACTTTTGTTGTGTGATCTTTGCAAATATAATTTATAACCATCTTTACTTTCATATGCTTAGTAAATGTCAAGGATACAAAATTCAAATCATGTTTTTTTCTTCTGCAAGAGTTTAAAATTAATAGTATACAAAAATTTTACCGTTATTTTCCATAAAAAATCCAAAGGCTCACGGTATTCAGGACTTAAACGTATACAAAGTTTAAAAGTATGCAGAAGTAAATAATGTAAGGTGGCCTCCAAAAATTGATAAGGCAGGTTCTCGAAAAAATTTAGGACTGCTTCGCGCTAATATTTCATGCCTGCTTCACCTGCTTTTTCCCATTTCCCCACTTTTCCAATCTCTTCATTCTAAATCTAATTCGAAGCTTACATTTATCCAAGTTGTCTTCCTAAACTTCGAAGATTACTGGAAAGCGAATACCCTCTAATCTTTGATAAGCCAAAAGTAAAAAGACCATCCAGTATTCCAAATTCCCACCTAACGCAGTTTGAGATTCGCAGTAATGGGGTCTTTGTCATTCAAACCCTAATAGACCTCTTAGTACATCGCCTCTTGAAGAGTTGAAAGTTTTGTATGGCCGATTTAGGATCTAGCTATTAGGGACTTAGGTATTTCGGTGCTACTGCACTCAACTTACAGGTCTGAAAACCGAGTTTTCCTTGGATTTCTCAAACAGATCTATCATAAAAGTCGGATTTGCAAAACGTTGTTCTTCCTTTCCAACTTGCAAGGGGTATGAATCTCTACACTAGTTTTTTATTGTACGAATTTGGGGTTTATTAAACTGGATAGCCCAATAATCGATTATATGTGACAACACAACAACGTAATCAAATTTCTTTTAAATTGCATTTTTTGGGATTTGGATTTGGTTAATATATTCTACTGTCAATGACTATTGCTTTGTTCATTGTTAAAACATTGGCTAGGATGGAGCTTCTGTTGATGTGACAATTACTGAAACGAATTTTCATATTTTACTAAATATGGCTCGAAGTAGAATCGAGCTGGGTAATTTTGGTTGATCCTACGAATGTTATGCTGTTTTTTGATTGTTGAATAACATTGTTCGGTACTTGTGGACTTAAGCCAATGTTTAGATGTAGGAAGTCTAAAGTTCAGATAGATTTACTGCTTTAGTTATCTCGTAGTGTACAAGATTATGAGTTCATGAGGAAACAAATCTAGTGACTGCTTTCATGGATAAGGATTGGGTGAAGCCATGGTGTTTCCAGTCCGGATGTTGGTATGGCAGTTAACTGGTTGCAGAGTTACTCATCGACTATAGAAGAAAAACACATAACCAATTGAATTTGTTTCTCAACAATGATTTTTAGGTCTGGTTTGTTTTATTGTTTAATGATAGCTTAGTTTCCGTTATCAGTTTGGCCACTACTCGATATATTTGGAATAAAATGTTGAATATGTTCAGCAATCCTATATCTCATGTGTTCAACTCAAATCTATTATTTATTTGATTGGTGTTTTATTTATTGGAGATCAAACGCATTATTCAATTACAACTCAAATTCATGTTATGGAAAAATCTGTATATGTTCGGTTACTGTTACCGGTAACAAACAATTATTCTACATCAACAGATTGGAAGAAATTGTTTCAACTTTGATGCAAATGGCCGAAGAGCAATATCTGCTGAAATGATGGATTCAGTGGGAGAATACATGTACTTTCCTTGCAAAAGAAATGTCTGTAAATGTATTAAACGTTTTTCTTGATGCCTTCATAACAGAACATCTGCCCATGTTTACTTGCAGGCTTGAAGCTGTCTACAATCAGCAATCAGAGCATTTAAGAAATCCAACCAACAGTAGACATCTTGTTAAGGGACTTAAAACTTTTGTATGGCAATCTGCTCAACCCAAACACGATGCATAAATACAATCCTGAGGGACTTCAAAACTCGGCAATAAGCTCAGCAGCAAAGCTACTGGACTGCAAACAATTTTTTAAGATCCTTTTCGACCATCAATATTCAGCTTGGAAAGTACCTAATGCTATTGCTTATGAATTATTTTTACATAAGGGAATATAGAGAGCTAAATATGCAGGTATGACACATCACTTTTTTTTCTATTGTTCCAATTCTTATAGTTTTCTGATTTGGTTATATCTATCAAATGATGTTCTATTTGATATAACAATTAGATGCATTATCCTTAATTTTCATCGAAACTTTGGTTTCTACAAAATAACTACTTTTCATAACATTTGTTGTATGATATACTGAGGCTTTTATAATGTACAAGCGAATTACAAATGGACCAAGTTGATGTGTACTAAGGCTTTTATCAGGGGTCGTTGCTTTGATGTGTTTGAAAGAGCTGAAGCGAGTGCATCAGTGGTAGGGATATAGACAATAATTTTATAAGTACATAATTTTACCCTGCTGTAATTGCATTTTATACATTTTAACAAATGATGTTGTGCATGTCCGGTCAGTAAAGACTGCAAGAACGATGGCTTTCCTTGCGACGGAGCAGGGTGCTAAGGTTAAGAATGAAAAGCTTTTCAAGAAGAGGGGCAAGCTCATTAAGGTGTTTGAACTATCGTATTAGTGTATGAAAGTAGAAATAGTGTATTTGGAAAATGTAATAAAATATTGTATTTGAAAAAAATGTATTGCATGAGAGTAGAAATTGTTGTACGTGAATGATGTATGAAAATTATATAAATTTTTGTTGTAATTGTTTGTAGTATTTAAACTTTGTTAAAATAAAATTTTTATTTGTTTATTTCATTTTGTGATATAAACTATTGCTAAAACAAATACATTTAATATGTAATATCTGTAAGCTGTAATATTTTTTTTTAGCGATTTATGAATCTATTGAAACGGGCATATATTGTTGCAAAAGTATCTGTTGCAACAACAAAAGCCCGTTGCAAAAAAGTATACTGCAACATCTTATTGCAACGAGCAAAAACTGTTGCGAAAAGGGACTGACCTTTTGCAACCTCGGCTATATAGACAGGCGTTGGCCTATTGCAATAGGTCTACTACAACAGATATAGCCTGTTGCGAAAAGTGTTTTTTGTTGTAGTGATGAATATTTCAGAATCGCAGTATCAACAGCAATAGAGTGTTTGAAAGAATTCGGTAAAACAGTTGTTGAACAGTTCGGGAAGGAGTATCTACGAATGCCTGGGCCGAACGATATAAGCAGGATACTACGCTGGGGAGAAGCTAAGGATTTCCAAGTACGATTGGAAGTTTAGATTGCATGCATTGGCCTTGGAAAAACTACCCAATGGGATGGAAAGGAATGTTCACCGGACATAAGAAAGTGCTGTCAATAATCCTTGAAGCAGTAGCAACAGATGATTTATGGGTTTGACATGCTTTTTTTGGAGTCCCAGGTTCATTGAATAATATAAATGTTTTTAAAACAATCATATCTTTTCACAGAACTTGCTAACGGACTGTCAACAGATGTTTCGTATAAAGTTTGTAATATCGAACACAAAACTGGATACTACCTAGTGGATGGAATATACCCAAAGTGGAGAACTTTAATGCAAGGATACAGAGTACCATCAAATGATAAAGAAAGTTATTTCACTGAAAAAGTAGCTAGCTACAGAAAGGACATCGAACGCACGTTTGGTGTTTTACAAGCCCGATTTCATATTTTACGAAATCCTACTCGTTTTCATGATGCAAGAGTGCTTTCAGAAATCATGTATGCTTGCATAATAATACATCTGCGCACTACCAATTGTGTGACCAGTTGGTGGAACATTTATAGGCGCATAAAGGAATGAATTGTCGGAATCATTTGTTGGCACTAGAACTTAACTAGTAACTTAAATATCTCCTCAGTGTTGGGTCAATTCAAGTCGTGCACTATGTATCAGTGTGTAGTCGTGTACTATGTATCAGAGTACTATGTATCCATGTGTAGTTGGGTCAATAAATCTGGTTTCCAATCATATTGTAGATTTTAACATTATTTCAACAACTAGTACATAAATACTAAAAATAGGTCACAATCATATTACAACTCAACCCAACATATTCAACTAGTACATAAACAACAACTACTACATAAATACTACAAACAGGTCACAATCATATTACAACTCAACCCAACATATATAGCTAGTACATAAACACCAACCAGTACATAAATACTGCAAACAGTTCGCAATCATATTACAACTTAATCCAACATACATATCTAGTCCTTATATGAGCCACTACCGCTTCCGCTTCCTTTATTTTTTCTGTACTCTCCAAGCTGCTCGGTTAATAGTTCTTGCTGTAGAGGGGAAAGCTTACTAAAATCACATGTAATCATTTTAATATAATTCTTCTCTCGCAGCATAGCTTTCGTCTCCTCCAGTTTCTCTCGTACCATTGCTTTCTTCTCCTCCTGCTTTTCTCGTAGCATGGCTTGTTTCTCCATATGTGCTTGTCTGCGGAGCTCACGATCATCCCTAACTACCTTTTGGAACTCTTCGTCGTTGCGGTTTCTTTGCACCGAAAATCGAACTATATGCTCTCTTGTCTCCTTAGCTGAATTCTCTATTATTTCCATAAATCTAGATAACTCTGCACCGCATTGCTCCAGCTGAACTGACTTGGCTCTGCCAATAGGTCGTCCGTCACTAGTTCCAAATTAAGGGTTTCTTTTTTGCAAACTCGGGTCACTTCCTAGACTAGAATGAGAGTAGTTCATCCTTCTAGCTTTGTTCTGCTGCTCAAACATGAAGTTGCTTGGGTTCTTCCACTTCAGCAAACTAGATAGAAGCTCGAAACAGTCATGAAATTTAAATGGAAGTCCATACTTTTGTTGGTAGGCATTTCGTGACTCTTCAATCTGTAACACAAAGTCGAAATTGTATGAGTGTATGACATTTCTAACTAATCAACCATAGTATAGTAAGTTATTTTTAAAAGTAATCTATGGTACTTACAACGTCATAAGGTGGAGAGCACCGCTTTGCTGCCTGTTCTGCAAGTTTGTCAGTATTGCCAGATAGTTCTGACATGCGGCATTCATAACTCTATAACCGCCTCTAAGTGATCCCCATGTTATATTCCTCGCTTCCAACGAATTGTAAAACTCTGCAACTCTTTCCCAAAATTTCCAACCTTTCATATTATTCCCAACAATGCTGTCTTGTGAAATGCGTATCCACGATTTAGCAAGTGAACTGCACTGCTCGGAAGTAAACTTACATTGTTTTTTTCTTCCATCCGCTGCTGTTCCTTCCCCTTCAGCATGTTCATGCTCAGTATCTTCTATTCCGGGATCCGGCTCCGATTCAACTTTGGTTTGGCATCGTTTACTGAAAATGCCGCTTAAAGACTTCCACTTTGTCTTCTTTTGGTTATATTCGGGACTGATAGGTGCAACGTATTCTTGATTACATTCTTCAAAATTTGTAGCATTCGCATCCTCATTTGCATCTTCCTCCTCCGCCTCCTCCGTTGAAGTTTCAACATTTTCATCGTTAGTAGGAGAGACATACCCGTATGAAAAATGGCTTTGCAGATTTTGCATACATTCGCGGTCACGAACCTCAGTCTGTTGCGGAGTTAGATGTGGTTGTTGACTTTGATTGGTCTGCATCATCATTGACATGTACGACGAATGATCATCGTACACGCCTACCACGGGCAGTCGATGATAAAACTGTGTCGGGGCCGTAGAATGGATGGGAGGAAAAATATGAGGAGCGAGCGGTTGGTACGGTGGTCGGTATGGAGAATTTGGATATGGCGAGTAGCCATATTCGTGAGATGGATGCAATAATTGATGTTGTTGGACTGACCGTTGCATGGCATATGATGACGAGTGCGGTTTGGACATGGGTTTCTTGTTTGCAGTTTTTTTCCGGTTCGCTTGGGTGCAGAAGAAAACATTATTTGTGGTTGAAGAAGTTGAAGTTGAGAAGGAGGAGTGGTTGTGTGGAAGAAGAAGGAGGTAGGTTTGTATATAGGGGAGGATATGCACTAGCCGTTGGGGTGCAACGGCTATGTAATATAACGACAAAGTGTTTGCCGTTATAAGTTTATAACGACAAACTCTTTGCCGTTATAAGTTTATAACGGCAAAGAGTTTGCTGTTATAAACTTATAACGGCAAACATTTTGCCGTTATAAGCACTAACCATTGTCTAGTGCACCAGCCACGAACGAGGTCCAAACCAGCCACAGACTAGCCACAGCTAACTGAACAAGCCACACCTGGTTGCTCCGTGGCTTGTTTAGTAACTGAACAAGCCATTGTTGGTTGTGCTCTAATGTTGCAGCAAATTGTAAATTTAAATATAGAGTGCAATTGGTTATGCACAACTGCATAGTCATGGAACTCCAACTGTAAAGATTTATTGAGAAATAACTGTTAACAATAGATAGGCATAGTATAAAAAAAGTGCAGCAGCAGCGTCCAGTTCCAGTACTTCAACTTCTATAGTTGATAAGATTTGTTGCCTAAGCTGAAAATACAAACTATTTCAATAGACTAGCAGCTCCTCTAGAGATAAGATAACCAAGATCAGACGATGTGTAGAAGCAGAGGTAAATACTAGCAAGGGAGCACCATAATAAGAGGAAATTCAATCTAAATTCAAAGCAAACCATAGGTTGTTGCAGCTGAAAACCATTACCAACATATAGTAAACAAAGAATGGTCAAGATGAAGTGGCCATTACCACTCAGCCTGAATGAAAACTGGGGTCAGGGAACGCAACTTGAGCAAAAAAGTTTGTGTATTGAAGAGGAAGCCTGAGTCGGCTCAATATCTGTTTGTTTTAGGATCTCCATTCTATGTGCGTTTTGTAGATACTTGTACAATGAAAGATATTCCAATAAAATATAACAAGTAAACACACACACACACACACACACACACACACACATATATATATATATATATATATATATATATATATATATATATATATATATAGGAGTGACTATAGAGACACAAAATTGAAACCAAAATTGTATACATAAAATCTAGACCACAAGATTTATTTGTCTTTATGTGTGAAGTGGAACTCAGGAGGAGATTTAAAGATTTAGATTTTGTGTTTTTAATTTTGTGTCAATATTTTGTATCCATTTAGACTTTTTATATATATATATATATATATATACACAGGGGCGGAGCCAGCTCTGCGCTGACTTGGGCAAGTGCCTTCCCAGAAAATCAAAACGCAAAAAAAAAAAAAAAAAACTCTTTATACCCTCGTATAGAAAACGAAACTAAGGGGGGAAACAACAGTTCTCGTCTTTCAGGTTAGCAACAATTCTTGTCTTTCATTGGCGTGTTGATTATATCCAAGAATTTGACATCATTTTAGAATTGGGAAAGCTGCCCGTATTTGATAAAGAGCTGAGCGTATCTGATGACAAAGAAGATTTAGGGTTTAGACAAAGATAGTGCACTGCACAGTATTTGGTGATGAAAGAGCTGCGCCTATTTGGACTTTTTTTATAACGGGCACTAACGCACTGTTAAATTAACATTTTCCTCCTGTTTCTTTAAGGGTGTTTAGGATTCCTTTCTTCACCTCACTCAATTCTTTTGTTGTGGCATTCAATCAAATTAGTAGTCCGAAAATTGTTGGGCTGTTCTGCCTAGTTTTACTGCAATGTACATATGGAAGAGGATTCAGTGATATTTTTGAGGAAATAGAAAATGCAAAGGGCTCCATTAAGTTAATCAATAGTAAAAATCTAAATGCCTTTCAAAGAATTCTTTTAATGTATACACTGATCTATTTGTTGATGATTTAAGCTTGATTTTTCTACATGATACAGAACCAGTCTGCTTTGTATGATAGTGGAATCATGGTAGATGTTTTAGCTAAATCTGGGCATCCTAAATCCGAGCATCCTATGTCCAGCAATCCTACGCCATCATCCGCAATAGTAGTTCATGTAAGTAACCAGGGGTGGAGCCACGTATAATCAAACGCCCAACAATAGGGGAAAAATAAAATTTCCGGGGCTGCCGCCCCCGAACCTCCGCGCTTAACACCTTGCCCCCCTTAACTCGAATTTCTGGCTCCGCCACTGTGTGTGTGTATATTTATATAGGATCAATGACACCCCAAATAGTACAGCATCCCTTTAGCCCCCTGATTTCCACCACACATTTTCGTTTCTCTCTCCTCCCACTAACTCTCTTTCCCCCCACCAACTTTTTTTAACATAAATGGGGTGCTCCAAAATAAGGGTGCCTATATATATATATATATATATATATATATATATGTGTGTGTGTGTGTGTGTGTGTGTGTGTGTTTGTGTTTTAAAAAACATGTTTTTTCCTAACGATGAAGAACAGTAAGTAGCATTGTAAATAATATCTATCTGATTCTGATGTAGCTGTGTTTGCGGTGAAATGTTAGATGAGTACAATATGACCTTGTCCCACATTGCGTCCCATATTCTGTTATTTTCCCTTTTATATATTATTAATTTCATAACAAATTATGGTTTAAAATACATTCATAGTTAATTAGAAATGCATGAACGTATAATGAATCATACTTTTTACATGCCGACTATAATACAATTTAGTCCCACATGACGTTTGATATTTGTTATTTTCCTTTTGTTCGAAAATTCGGAATACATGCACCAACATTGATAGTACATACAAAAAAATAAGCAATGTAAGAACATATTAGTAAGAAAAAACTTCATAACTTTTTTTATCTTAAGGATAAACTCTTCAAAATTTAGTCATAAGGACAACATCAAATCATCAAATAAATAACAATAAAATCATATCCTTTTTGAATTTTCTATGCCATTTAAAATTCTCTAAAATCATTAACTCCTCCAAAACAAAAACCAACAAAATCGAATCGGATAATGTGGAACCTCTCTTCATCATATCTTTCAAATAACTTTTGCTATGCACAACAATATTTGAACACAAAGACCCATTAGACAATGAATGTATTGAAATATTGGACTATTGACACCACTGCAAAAGAAATTTAATAAATAAAAAAGCAATCAGCAAAAAAATTATATTTAAAAATGATATCTACATTAGACAATTCTGATACTCATATACGTAAAAATGATACCTAATAATATAAAGTTAATCCCCAAAAACTGCTACTATATTAAAACAAAAATGATATATAACCACTATAAAAGTTATTTATATCATAGAATATTTGATTAAAAAAGGAAGCAATTTCATTAAAAATATTATGATGAATGCAATAGTATAAATTATATAATAATCAGAGATCCAAAATATAAAAGAAGCTTACTTTTAACCTAAAAAACTAATACTTTAAAAAACAAAAACTGAACCCAAAAACTAAAATAATACAAATTAAATACAGCAATACAATAAATCTAATGTAAATATTGTACCTAAATGAAAAAAGCTAAAAAATATTCGAATAAAAGATTAAAAGAATAATTTCTTCACTAATAACAAAAAAATCAAAAATCAAAATATTAGTATATTGTTCTTAGGAATAAACTTTGATGGGTTGTCCCTGAGCTTGAAAAAGTATGAAGTTTGTCCTTTACAATAAATCCCCCTTTAAGAAATTAAATACCCTAAGCTAAACACAACTTTTCCTGAGTTCAATCGAGATTTTTTTTTTTGAAATTTAACATTATTTATAAAGTAAGGGTATCATACTATAAGTCTATTTTATTATTTTAATTAATTTTTATCACAACTCATGCTGCTGACTGGAACAATCCTTCAATGTTCTGAATTGTCAAGATTTCAAATCCCATCAAGGTTATATATAATAATTTTCATAAATTATCCAATGCATCCATAAAGGGGGAATATTTAGAAATCAAAAGGAATGGGAAATGATTTTGATTTTAGGCACATTCCTTGAAATATCAAAGTTCCTTCTTTTTGTAGAAAATACATAAAACCCGAACAATCCAAATCATGGATAGATTTAAAGTTTAAAATTTATCGACTTTCACAAATTTTAATTTCTTAAGTTTCTTGAAAAATAAATTAAAAATTTTGAAACCCTTTTTTATTAACACCATTTTAAAAATAAAGTTTCTCCTAAATGTACGACCAAGAATTCAAAGGAATAGCTCCCAACAAAAGAATATTCGGATTTTCAAAACGAAGTATAGAATGGTTATACTTCAAAATTTTGCTTCCGTACGAATACAACAGATCAGCAAGAATTTCCCTTTAGACTCCAAAACCAAGAAAAGGTTTCGACTGGAACACCCAAATGAAACCAAAAACCAGAAATTGTGACTATCTCAGTTGTAGATAGCTTTTCATCCAGTTATCAAGCTCAAATCCATGGGATTCACCATATGCCAAACAAATTACCAAATGCGCCATGGGGTATATCGAGGTTGGCTAGAAACTTGATTCAAAATATTCCCAATTCCTAGTCATTTTGAACCTTTCTTTAATAAATAGATACATGACTGCTTGATCGTCGAAATTTCTTAGAGTCAAGCGCTAACGACCATAGAAAATAGGAAAGAAGTTCGAATACACTCTCACACTAAATCCTAATTTATTAATTCCTCTGACCATGTAAACCTAAGCTCTGATAACAAACGTAACACTCCAGCTTAAGTCTAAATTTCGACAAAAATCGAAATACAAACTCATCCAATCATAGAGAATATAAATCTGGTAACTACACATAATGAGCATGAGCATAATAAGAGTAATATAAAACTACCTTATATTGGAAATAAGATAGGATAATATGTATCGACTAAGGAAACTATCTTAAATTCTAATCATTATATCAACACCGAGCATGAGATAACAAGAACTGAAAACCAAACCTGAATACTTGCAAAGACCTATCCTCCCCAAGATAAACCTAAGAGTTGTTATGATAAGCGGTCAGAACAATTAATCCTGATGAGTAGAAAACGAACAACATTGTCTACAATACACGAATGCATCTTGTTTGGTCTTAACCAAATCATATGTCTAACAAGGCTAGCAATTCTAACCTAACCTTGTAAAGATTACGCACGATGATCAACTACCGTTCCCAAATAGCATTTCCCAAAGATAACGTTATCACAATATACCGGAATAGTATTTTTACTCATAAGTATGAAGCCTTTAAGCCATCATATGAATAGATACCTAAGTTAAGAGGCCAACTCTCCAACTACTCAGTTTCCTATTAATAAAGTAAGTGGGTGATTTCTATATAGCCACCCGTGGCCACACTAATAATATAACATAGGGGTAGATCCCTATGATTAATTAAGACCCAAGGTGGGCCCATTGATTACTTAATAACTTGTGAGGTAGTTTACTACTCACTAATATAAATTAGAGGACATTAGCTATTAAGTTATACTAATTTAAGGCTACCGCCATTCACGCATATTCCCAAAACCCCGTGTAAGACAAGAGATAGTAACCAGTCACTTATTACCTACAAACTAAGTAGATGATTAATTGTTGCTCATGACCTTTCCTTCGGCAAACCATGTTACTATCTGGCTAACCTTATTGGATAACCCCCTAGTCACTTAATACGTCCCGCATGATAGACAGTCCTATAGACATTTAATACCTAATCCCAATGTGGACTTTGACCAAGTCAATTACTACCTAGAGTAAGCGGACTATTATAGAGATTATCAATCTCGCACCCAATTAGCCACTTAATACTTCTTATTTATAGGTAGGTGAGTTATCCGATCACTTAATACCTGTTGAGGACGGACCCTAAGACTCTATCCTTATGAGGAAGGGTGAATCCAATCACTTAATACCCAATAGGAGGATCCCATTACTTAATACCTCTACCCTTATGGTGGACCCGCCAGTTCTCGTGTTAACCGGAGATCCACTTGCATGGAGTTCAACGTTGGTGAACTAGGAATCCCATACCTCCAACTGCTGAATCTAGCTCTCCTCTCCAAGTGGCTTTGGCATTTCCTCGCTTTTGGGAAATTCATCTAGAAATCATGGATCCTTACACTTTACTACAACAAACAACCCGAAACCATCCTACATGTACACCCCCTAACTCGTCCTTCACCATTCTGGAGTGGTGTTCTCTGTTCACTACCTCGCATTAAGTATCTCTTTGCTATTCCGGTTTGTAATGGAAGCAAAAGTTTCTTATGGCATGACACCTAGCTGTACGACTATCCTTTAGCCCATCTCTACCCTTCCCTATACTCCGTTTATCCCTATCCCTCAATTTTCGTTCATAAAGCGATTCAACATGGCACTTCTTATATCACTCCAATCAGCTACTTTCCCCCAGCTGTCAAGTCTGCCGCATCATCCAGACCAAATCCCTATCCGCGACACTAGAGTACAGCTTTACCTGGAATCTCATATCCAATCACTCTTTCTCAGTTAGTTCTTGTTAAAAGTTTCTTTCATTCTCTGGAAGATTGCTCAGCTACCACAGACTTCGGAAGATTAAGGCACCAGCAAGAGTTCATTTTTTCTTGTGGATCTCGGCGTGGGGAAGTATAAACATCAAGGTTAGATTGATGCGCAAGAACCTCAATGTGGACCCCATCTGTACACTATGTCACCTCATCGACGAACCAATTCATCGCCTCTTTTCTGACTGCGACCTCAGTTTCTTCCTTTGGTCATCAGTGGCTACGCATTTATTTGGCTATATCCCGATGCCTTTTCAACACTTTGATTAATGGCAATACTCCCCTTCCTCCTCAGATCCAAATCTATTCATCGCCACCTGAACTGTTTGGCTTAAGCGTAACAGCTGTTGTTTCAATGGACGATCATCGAGTGGACCACAGTTATGCCACAATAGAACTATTTTTTTAACTAATGGATAGGTGCCGAAGCTAGGTTACCATTCAGGCCTAGATTAGTGATCAGAGACAACACATATGATGAATCAGTGGGTAGCTCAGAGGCGGAGTGGTTCCGCCAATGAAAGTCCTTCCCTCGTTCATGGTGATTATTTCTTCCTCCTATTTTTGCAGCTCGTCTAGCGTGCTGATGCCAGTTCTCTGGCTTCATTGCAGATCTATCTTTATTGGCTTGTTTTGGAGCATGTTACCATGTCTATTAGGTTAGATTATGTGGTGTTATTTGTATGCATTATTATGTTTGTACATTATGGCTTAGCTTAAATGCTTGTAACTTAACCACTTGAACTTATTTTGCAATTAGTTAGGTTTATTGATTGTTTATTTTAAGTTTCTGCTTATATATGAATCGGCTATGTAGAACCGCTCTGCAAAACTATCTTGCTAAAAAAATACCTTTAATCCCAAAGTAGGTTACATTATGAATTATTTCCTTTTTGGTCTTTTCTATCGAAAGGGAAGCGGGATCTACAACCACAAAATACCTCAACACTTGAGGAAAACCTTCAAGAATAATTTGCGTTATGTAACACCCCATATTTTTAACAATAATAAATATGATAAATTAAAGAATAACTAATTAATATTCAGAATTAAGTGAAATTTACTTTGCTATTGCGTTCGTCTCAGAATTCTTCTTGGGATAGACACCTAGTTTGTGTAAAACGGACACCGTATGAAGAAGATATTAAGGTTTGAAGTTTTTATACGCATAAGAAGAATATATATATATATATATATATATATAATAAGTCTATAATTCAAATATTTCAAAAATGAACAGAAAAAGGGGAGCGGGAAAATTCCCGTCCATGTGTGTCGACCCCATCAAGGGGTGTCGACCCATGGGTCGACACCCACACAGGGGTGTCGACACCCATGTCGACACCCATACAAGTGTAACACCCCGCATTTTCTGAGAATATTAAAATAACAAATTAAAGAATAATTAATTTGAAAAAAAGGAATGGGAAAAGAATAATGTTTAGCATTATTCTAAGGTTTGTAAGAAAAAGACTTAGTAGCTGATTTGCTTAGAACATGTGACTTGCATACAAGAGGTAAAGAGTTCGATCCCCGCTAGCGCCATATTTTTGTTTTAGGGGAATGGCTAAAAAGTGGCTTAGTGTGAATGCAGTTCAAAAAAGTGGTTTATTGTGCAAATGGTTAATTATGAAGAAGTTATTAAGCCTTGAAGTTTGTATGCATATAAGATATATATAAATATATAGATATATATATAAATTAAATAAATAAATATGCAATAAAGTTCAAAACAGCGAATTGGGAGGGGGAATAACCGAACCGTCCCATTTTTGAGGTCGACCCAAACCCTGCTGGGTCGACTAGGGGTTAATCCAGGGTGTTTGGCTGTCAACCCGTGGGCTGATTCGCTCAAATGCAGATTTTGCATCTGATTGGTTCTCATGGTTCAGGGTTAATCTAATAGTCCTAAATAACTTCCTACACCTATCAATACATCCCTAACCTAAACCTAAATCTCTTACACAATTCTCTAGCCTCCATTGCTCTCTTCTTCTCTAAAAAATAAATCAATGGCATCTATACTCTACTGAAACCTAAGCTAGGACTTGTGCTTCTTCTTCCTCCAATTCTGATTAGGATTAAAAGAGAACAACTACAACACCTTTTTACTTTAGAATCCAACTAAGGCAAGTGCAGTTATTTTCCGATATGAAATTTAATTATGATCCTAGCATGATAATGAATCTGAATTTGAGGTTATGTCTTTTTCTGTTTATCAGATCCGTTCTTCTGCATTATTGTTATGTTTGTTATGTATCTCTTCCTTCTTTCTTTCTTTTTGTTTGATAGCCAGGATACCACGAGACTGAGCCAAATCTCATAAGAGATGAACGTATAAACGCTAAATTTTGGGAAGAATATTGAATGAGGCATATTTGGGCATAATTGATTTGTAACTAATTTGAGGACACAACACATGTTGTAATTCTGGACATAAATTTGAGGCATATTGCATAAGATGACCTATGACTTGGAAGAAGAGGATTATTGTGACTTAAAACATAAAATAGGCTGCAACTTAGAAACATAAATCTGAGGCATATAATTGAACATTGTTTTGAGTTATAAAGAATATTGGATGTATGACATGGGATTTGGGGCGTAAAATTTAATTGTGAACATGTAACTGATTTGGATGCATAGTACAAGTTGTAATTCAACATCTAGATCTGGACATACTATACATATTATAGTCTGTAATTTGAAAAAAAGAAGAGAATTAATTTGCATATGACTTAGGTGTAAAAATCTATATTAAGATTTGATAACTATTAAGTGTGAATACACCTAAATGGGGATTTTTGGATATGTGGAATGCATTGTAATTAATGGTTATATTTGGCATAATTTATGTGTGAATCACGATTGGGATTTTTGAGCATATTCTGTACTATGCAAATTTAACTAAAATTTGGGTATATGTCATATTATGAATCATGACCATGATTTAGGCATAAGAATTTAGGCCTAATTTATAATTAGGAAAGAATTGTCAATGAAACCTTAAGGAATGTTTTATATCTGCTAAATCTGTTTAATCTATTGAATTGCCTAATCTGCAAAATATGTTATATGTTTAATCTGTTGAATTGCCTAAACTGCTAAATATGTTGAAACGCCAAATCTGCTAATTATGTTAAACTACCTAATCTGCTAAATCTGTTGTGTCGCCTAATCTGTTAAATCTGTTGAAAAGCTGAATAATTGTAATTTGTAGGCAACCTAAGATTGAGTAAAACATGTTAAATTGATTAATCTGCTGCGACCTGAGAAGAAGTTAAATTTGTTAAATGAACATAATTTGTCTGATATTTTCTGTAAGGGAATAAAGTGGCTATGACATGAGGTTAGACTCCGTTTGCGGTGGAAGCCTGCCCGGAACCAACCGGCTTAACCAGCAACCGCAAACTTTCAGTCTAATGTGAGAGGTCGTAGGCATAACTAAAATATGCTTAGACACGAGGTTAGGTCTGGCTTGTGGCAGAAGTCTGCCCGGAACCGCCCGGCACATCCAGCGGCCACAAGCTAGCGACCTAATGTGAGAGGTCTGCGCATTAATAATTAATTAATGCAAATCTAAGTATGATGTCTAAAACGTGTTGGGTGGATGGGGTTAAACCAACTAGACAAATGAATTTAACAAACCCGTTTCGTGCATCTATAGGCCCAATACAAAGTTAGACAAATCTGTAAATATGTTAAATCCGTATATCTGGTTCGTTAGTCTAAAAACTTGTTAACTTAGTTATTTGATCTGTGAACTAGTTGATCTGAACTCTATATGTCTGAACTTGTAAACAAGTTAGCCTGAAATCTGTTAGTTTGGGGACACAAGGTTAGGAGGGAAATTACTTGTGTCATCTATTGTTTGGGACCCATATTAGTCAGTAACCCTTTCTGGTATCAAAAACTATGACCCAACAGTAGGAAGGGTCCGGGCACGCTTACTGAACTAATTATAAGCGGTTCATTCTGATAATGGCGAGGGGTGTTGATGGTGCGTTCTAACCGGGTCACGTGCGTGCATGGATCCCGGTCTGCCTCTGAGGATGTAAGATGCCGTGACATCTGTAAATAGGTCTGTGTCATTCAAAGGTTTCCACTTTAGTGAGTGATACACCCTTCTGTAGGGCTGGCACACGGTATTTATGTATTAGGGAGCTGATCGCAGGGGATAGGACTTAGGGTACACTTAGCTCTGTCTGTTTCTGTGCGGTACCGTCTATTTTCTGTTGGGTGGTAACACTTGTCTGTTTCTGCGTGGTACCGTCTGTTGGGGTGGTAAAGGCCCATTTACTAGCGTACACCTAATTCTACATTCTGTTTCCGTAGGGATTAATCTGTTTCTGTACCTTCTTTCGGGTGGTAAAGGCCCATTATTAGCATTCTGTTTCTGTACTTTCTGTACTTTCTGTTGGGGTGGTAAAGGCCCGTTACTAGCATTCTCTTCTATAGAAATTATTATGTTCCCATTTCTGTTTCAGTTTAGACATTGGGGTGACACCTAATCCTGTTATACTAGTATTAGTGTAGTGAAGTGAAAGGTAATAGCTTATGTCATCCTGTTTCTTCTGTTTAGTTTAAGTATATATGTTACTCTTGTTGCTGTCATTTCTTATCCAACTTTATTTTCATGTTATGATTATTATTATTTGTTCATATGCTGAAAGTCACTGGACTTGCTAGACTTTTATGTCTGACCCTTGTTGTTTCGCCTCTTTTCTTCTGTTTCCCCTAGTTTTCCAAGGAGGAAATACTCTAGCTTGATCTGGATTCCTTCTGCTTGAAGTGCTTAAAGTGCTTAAAGTATGGCTTGGCTCTTTATAGCTTCTTTTCTGTAGGGATTATGATTTTAAAGTTTTGTACTCTGATGGTTTTGAACAAGGCTGATATATATGTACTTGAGTTTTTGGTAAAGTTGTAACCAAACTTTTTTTTTTCCGCTGCAATAAAGTTATAAAGTTTTTCAAGTGCTATATTATATCTACCTTGTAACATTTTGTTCTGTCTACTAAAACACTCCATTAAAGTTAAGGCATTCCCTTTGTGAGTGACCTTAACGGAGGTGGGGTGTTACACTTGGTATCAGAGCAGAAGGTTACCAGATTTGATAAAAAGTTTTGAAAAATATTTTCAAAAAGGATTTAAAAAGGAAGTATTTTCAAAAGTAAAGCTCATTTTTGAAAAACATAATCCCCAAAGCCATATCTATCTTTTGATCCTCTGTTTGAATCTTTGTTTCCTTCTTTCTCCGGGGCTCCCGGCTTTCTGGGAGGTAACCTCATCGCGGCATGGTTCTGTAGGCTTGATAAGACTACGACACTGGTCAAAGGGCAAATAAGCGCTCGACTTCCATCTATAGCCGCAGTAGTCTTACCTACGGCTAATTTTCTTTCGATCTTTGTGGGATTTTCCGTGCGATGGAGGCCGCTTTCGAGGGACTTGTCAACGTGTTACACACGGGTAGTAAAGATGAGAATGAGGGAGTTTGGCTAAGGAGCACAACCCAAGGATGAGAAACTCATGGATATGGACTTGGTTCACAAAGGAGGCAAAAAGGAAACACAAAAGAAGGAAGAAAAGTCTGAAGATAAAGGAGGAGAAAAGTGCTTTATTATGGAAGCTTGACTCATCTCAACAAGGATTGCCGAAAGAGGAAGGACACTCACTTCAACTGTGGTGAGATGGGACACTTCACTAGGGATTGCCCGAAGAAACGGGGGCAAGGACAGAGGACATGACCTACTTCGGGAAGGCAGGCGAATGCTCTCATAGTTGGTGGATAGGATAGAAGTAGGAAAATTTCCGTAGAGAGTTTAGTTTCCTTATCTGATTATTGAGTTAGAACTCTTTACGATTATGGCATTCTGATTCTGTAGTCAAGTCTCTACACATTAATACTAGTCTTGTTTCTGATCTGGTTATAGACTCAAACCCCATAGGGGTTACAACTCATCTGTTGGTGATAGGTTGGGGTTTGAGTGTATCTGTGTTAGGCGTCAAGTCGATTGTAATGCATACATTCTGGGTTTTTGAGGGATATGGTGGGATTTTCCCATGCTTAGTTTTCTAAGAATCATTCGATAATTTGATCTGTACTAGTAGTCTGTAAGCATCTGGATATTTCTGAAAAGGTTAAGATTTCCAGTTTTGACATTATCTAAAGATAGTAATCCTCTGGATGTCAACCTGATGTTGATCTTGGTCTTCGGGGTTGATACTTAAAGGAATTATTCTCCCAACCAATGTCTGATGGGAACCAAGTTTTTGTTTTATCTGTACTCGCTTCCATCACTCGATTGTATCCTGTTGATCGAGTATTTAACCAATAGATAGGAATCCTATGGATGTAAACATGTGTTTGAGACATGTTATGTTTGAAGGTTGCAAGTGGATGCAAGTGGTTGCTAGTGGTTTCTCGTGGATGCATATACACACACTAGCCACTAGATCGGCTCAAAAACACTCTCATACTGCATATAGATGTGTGTGCATTTTTCAATTTTTGTGGATGCAGAATGATTGACTCCTCACATGGATGCTGCATTTGGATGAATGGTTATGCACTGATATAGAAATGATGTGTATCAAATAGGATTTCTTGCATACATATTTGGACTCATGGCACTAACATGATTCGCATTAAGGAGGTCAACTGGATCAGTAGACCGCCTGATTTTGCATTAGATAAGAAACATATACACACACTTTGCATATGTTCATACGGCATTAGAAACCTTTTAAGGACAATGGATGCCTGTGATTG
Source organism: Allium sativum (assembly GCA_030737875.1). Classification (NCBI taxonomy): domain Eukaryota; kingdom Viridiplantae; phylum Streptophyta; class Magnoliopsida; order Asparagales; family Amaryllidaceae; genus Allium; species Allium sativum. Next base: position 857,559,052 of record CM060915.1, on the reverse strand, counting down.
AATGGTTGAGTAGATGGATGTTGGATGTTGGGATACATTCTTCTTAACTTAAAGATTTCGGGGACGAAATCCTTTAAGGAGGGGAGAATGTAACACCCTGTATTTTCTGAGAATATTAAAATAACAAATTAAAGAATAATTAATTTGAAAAAAAGGAATGAGAAAAGAATAATGTTTAGCATTGTTCTAAGGTTTGCAAGCAAAAGACTTAGTAGCTCATTTGGTTAGAACATGTGACTTGCATACAAGAGGTAAAGAGTTCGATCCCCGCCAGCGCCATATTTTTGTTTTAGGGGAATGGCTAAAAAGTGGCTTAGTGTGAACGCAGTTCAAAAATAACCAAACCGGCCCATTTTTGAGGTTGGCCCAAGCCTCGCTGGGTCGACTAGGGGTTAATCCAGGGTGTTTGCCTGTCAACCCGTGGGCCGATTCGCTCAAATGCAGATTTTGCATCTGATTGGTTCTCATGGTTCAGGGTTAATCTAATGGTCCTAAATAACTTCCTACACCTATCAATACATCCCTAACCTAAACCTAAATCTCTTACACAATTCTCTAGCCTCCATTGCTCTCTTATTCTCTACAAAAATAAACCAATGGTGTCTCTACTCTGCTGAAACCTAAGCTAGGACTTGTGCTTCTTCTTCCTCCAATTCTGATTAGGATTAAAAGAGAACAACTACAACACCTTATTCTTTTAGTATCCAACCAAGGAAAGTACAGTTATTTTCCGATACGAAATTTAATTATGATCCTAGCATGATAATGAATCGAAATCGGAGGTTATGTCTTTTTCTATTTATCAGATCTGTTCTTCTGCTTTATTGTTATTATTCTGTTTGTTATGTATTTCTTCCTTCTTTCTTTCTTTCTTTTTGTTTGATAGCCAGGCTACCACGAGCCTGAGCCAAATCTCATAAGAGATGAACGTATAAAGGCTAAATTTTGGGAAGAATATTGAATGAGGCATATTTGGGCATAATTGATTTGTAACTAATTTGAGGACACAACGCATGTTGTAATTCTGGACATAAATTTGAGGCATATTGCATAAGATGACCTATGATTTGGAAGAAGAGGATTATTGTGACTTAAAAAATAAAATAGGTTGCAACTTAGAAACATAAATATGAGGCATATAATTGAACATAGTTTTGAGGTATAAAGAATATTGGACATATGACATGGGATTTGGGGTGTAAAATTTAACTATGAACATGTAACTGATTTGGATGCATAGTACAAGTTGTAATTCAAGATCTAGATCTGGGCATACTATACATATTATAGTCTGTAATTTGAAAAACAAAAAAGAGAATTAATTTGCATATGACTTAGGTGTAAAAATATATATTAAGATTTGATAACTATTAAGTGTGAATACACCTAAATGGAGATTTTTGGATATGTGGCATGCGTTGTAATTAATGGTTATATTTGGCATAATTTATGTGTGAATCACGATTGGGATTTTTGAGCATATTCTGTACTATGCAAATTTAACTAAAATCTGGGTATATGTCATATTATGAATCATGACCATGATTTAGGCATGTGAATTTAGGCCTAATTTATAATTTTTCAAGAATTGTCAATGAAACCTTAAGGAATGTTTTAGATCTGCTAAATCTGTTTAATCTATTGAATTGCCTAATCTGCTAAATCTGTTATCTGTTTATTCTGTTGAATTGCCTAAACTACTAAATATGGTAAAACGCCAAATCTGCTAATTATGTTAAACTGCTTAATCTGCTAAATATGTTATGTCGCCTAATCTGTTAAATTTATTGAAAAGCTGAATAATTGTAATTTATTGGCAACCTATGATTGAGTAAAACATGTTAATTTGATTAATCTGCTGCGACCTGAGAAGAAGTTAAATTTGTTAAATGAACATAATTAGTCTGATATTTTCTATAAGGGAATAAAGTGGCTATGACACGAGGTTAGACTCCGTTTGCGGTGGAAGCCTGCCCAGAACCAAGCGGCTTAACCAGCAACCGCAAACTGTCGGTCTAATGTGAGAGGTCGTAGGCATAACAAAAATACGCTTAGACACGAGGTTAGGTCTGGCTTGTGGCAGAAGTCTGCCCGGAACCGCCCGGCACATCCAGCGACCACTATCTAGCGACCTAATGTGAGAGGTCTGCGCATTAATAATTAATTAATGCAAATCTAAGATAAATATGATGTCTAACCGTGTTGGGTGGATAGGGTTAAACCAACTGGACTAATGAATTTAACAAACCCATTTCGTGCATCTGTAGGCCCAATACAAAGTTAGACAAATCTGTAAATCTGTTTAATCCGTATATCTGATCCGTTAGTCTGAAAACTTGTTAACTTAGTTGTCTGATCTGTGAACTAGTTGATCTGAACTCTGTATGTATGAACTTGTAAACAAGTTAACCTGAAATCTGTTAGTCTGATGACACAAGGTTAGGAGGGAAATTACTTGTGTCGTCTGTTGTTTGGGACCCATATTAGTCAGTAATCCTTTCTGGTATCAAAAACTATGACCCAACAATAGGTAGGGTCCGGGCATGCTTACTGAACTAATTATAAGCGGTTCATTCTGATAATGACGAGGGGTGTTGATGGTGCGTTCCAACCGAGTCATGTGCGTGCATGGATCTCGGTCTGCCTCTGAGGATGTAAGACGCCGTGACATCTGTAAATAGGTCTGTGTCATTCAAAGGTTGCCACTTTAGGGAGTGATACACCCTTCTATGGGGCTGGCACAGGGTATTTATGTATTAGGGAGCCGATCGCAGGGGATTGGACTTAGGGAACACTTAGCTCTGTCTGTTTCTGTGGGGTACCGTCTGTTTTCTGTTGGGTGGTAACACTGTCTGTTTCTGCTTGGTACCGTCTATTGGGGTGGTAAAGGCCCATTTACTAGTGTACACCTAACTCTACATTCTGTTTCCGTAGGGATTAATCTGTTTCTGTTTCTGTACCTTCTTTCGGGTGGTAAAGGCCCATTATTAGCATTCTGTTTCTGGACTTTCTGTTGTGGTGGTAAAGGCCCATTACCAGCATTCTCTTCTATGGAAATTATTCTGTTCCGTTTCTATTTCAGTTTAGACATTGGGGTGACACCTAATCCTGTTATACTAGTGTTAGTGCAATGAAGTGAAAAGTAATAGCTTATATCATCCTGTTTCTTCTGTTTAGTTTAAGTATATCTGTTACTCTTGTTGCTGTCATCTCTTATCCAACTTTATTTTCATGTTATGATAATTATTATCTGTTCATATGCTGAAAGTCACTAGACTTGCCAGACTTTTATGTCCGACCCTTGTTGTTTTGCCTCTTTTCTTCTGTCCCCCCCCCCAGGTTTCCAAGGAGGAAATACTCTAGCTTGATCCGGATTCCTTCTGGTTGAAGTGCTTAAAATATGACTTGGCTCTTTATAGCTTCTGTTCTGTGGGGATTATGATTTTAAAGTTTTGTACTCTGATGGTTTTGAAAAAGGCTGATATATATGTACTTGAGTTTTTGGTAAAGTTGTAACCAAACTTTTTCTGTTTTTTTCCGCTGCAATAAAGTTATAAAGTTTTTCAAGTACTATTTTATATCTATCTTGTAACATTTTGTTCTGTCTACTAAAACGCTCCATCAAAGTTAAGGCATTCCCTTTGTGAGTGACCATAACGGAGGTGGGGTGTTACAACAAAGGTGTCTACACCCCTGCCAGATCCGAGGCAGAATTAATTTTTCTGAACGTGGGCTCCTTTCTTGACCAAACTCGTTAATTCTAGGCTATAAATAAGACCCTATACCCATTGTTTTATCCGTCTAAATCAATGGAGAATTAGATGCTGCCTCTGCCTAGACTAAAATAGTTTGTTCTTCTTCTACAACGGGAGTTAGGCTAATTCAGAAATCTGTGATTAAACATCTGCCATTTCTCTTCTATTTCTTAGATCCAATCATAGTGAGTCTACGTTATTTTTAGATCTAAATACTTAAAAGTTAATCTTGACATGACTATAACTTGGATCTAAGCCTGTGACTATTTGAATCATATCAGATCTGCTATAATCTGTGTATCTAAGTTATTCTAACATGACTATGAACTAGATCTAAGCCTATACCTATTGAATCATGTCAGATATTTCATTATTTGTAGATCTAATTTATTATTTAGATCTCATCATGCCTATCCCTATGATATTGATGGTTAAATCAGTGTTATTGTCACAACAGATCTGTTATTATTTGGGTATTTGATTCTTTGTTTATATCTCATCATGCATGTTTATGATATTAGAATCAGTTTTGTTATCACATGTTCATCAGATCTGCTCCTATATGCCTATCTTGTCATTATGCCCTACTTTTCACTGTATATTTATTAGTTTCAATGCCTATTTTCTGCTATTTATGTCAACTTTGTTATTATGTTCATTTCTGTCTTCTTCTCTTCTTCTTTTCCCTTTTTATTTTATAGCCAGACTATCTTCGAGCCTAGGCATGCCGCTGAAATATGCAAATGCGCTAAATTGGAAACGAGGGGAAAACATTGAAATTGGGGCATAACTTGTATTAGGAAATTTGGGCATAAATTGAATGAAATACACAAATATGAATTTGGGGCATAAACCAAACTTTGATAAAAGATATGAATTTGGGGCATACAATACATAATGAACATGGCTTGGAAGAGGGGCATGAAAACCTATAATGAAGTAGGAATAATTGTTAAAGAATAAACATGCCTAGGTTAACAGTAATTAGAAACTGTAATCGCGCTTAACACGAGGTTAGATTACACTTATGGTAGAAGTCTGCTCGTATCCACCCGGCATATCCAGCAACCACAAGTGGTGAATCTAATGTGAGGGGTCTAAGTGAATAAACACGTGACGTACTAAGACATGAGGTTAAGTCCAACTTGTGGAAGAAGTCTGCCCGGACCCGCCCGGTATATCCAACATCCACAAGTTGCAGACTTAATGTGAGGGGTCTAATGCATAAACATATATACGAATATATGTATATAAAAGGGTAGAAACAAATGACACTAATTGTAATTAATGGAAATGAATTGGAATAAACGGGAAATGAGAATAACCTATTGTAGTTAATTACAATATTATATAATATGTAGGCTTGTCCTAGGGACAAGTGGAAATTATAACATAAATTATAATAAGAGGAAAGGAAGCTTATTAGTAAACGTTAGTTAAGAGACTAAGTTAATAAGTAAAACACGACAAGTTGTAGTGCCATGTTAAACAGAAAACAAGTGGATTGAGATGAAATATACTTAACTACATGTTAAATAAAACATGTTATTGTAACTATGGAAACAGACAATGAATAATTGTGGATTACTTTCGTTAACTAAAATCCGGGGATAATAGAATGTAGATTACAGATTTTGGATTACAGTCTAAAGAATAACAAGCAATGGGCTTATTAATAAGCTTAAATGGATTAAGCTGTATATATATGAAATTAATAAGCAAGAGGACTTGGTAACTTGAAAAGAATCCAACATGAATGGGATAACCTGTTAACCTGTAATACTTAACATTTAAATCTATGGGGTTACATGAACCTGTCAAGTTTAGTAGGGGTTAAGTAAATATATTTGAATCAGGGGGAGGATTAAGTAAATCTTGGGGCGATGGGCAATATTTATATATTGGCCCAAAAACTTAACCTATAGGGTTATGCAATCTTTTACTCTGGTATGGCATAACCTGTAGAAAACCTAGTGGGGATGCAAGCATGGGTGAAGCTTATATCATCTTGTGTGTGGGACCCGTTTCAGTAAGTAACCCATATATAGGTATCAAACGAGTACTCCGAACTAGGACGGAAACGGGGCACGCTTACTGGGCTGATTGTAAGAGATCCAAACGAAGGGGTGGTGTGAGTGGCGCGTTCCGACGGGGTCATGTGCGTGCATGGGTCCGGAGAGGAGGTTTAGACGCCGTGACACCTGTAGATGTGGTTGTGCACAACCTGAAAATGAAGGGTTCCCACTTTAGGAAGTGATACATCCTACTGTGGGGCCAGCACAGGGTATCTACGGAGTAGAGAGCTAATCGATTGGGGGATTAATTAGGGTACATCTAGACTTTGGTATGTTTAGGAGCCCGTTATTGTCCTAATGGGTAACTCCGGTATGTTAGGTTGGCTGTTGATTGTATGTGGTCAACCCTCTCACTAGGAGTACACCTAAGTCTACCATCTTATAATTGTTGGGATCATCTCATTCTGGTTATACAAGTATTGATGCAGAGAAAGAGAAAGTATTAGAGAACTGCAATATATTCTATCATGTTTATCCTGCTTACCTTGTCATACCTGCCTTTTATGATGTTATCTCTCTTATCTACTTTATATGTCTGTCATGGCACTTTTACTTAATTATATGCTAAAAATAACTAGACTCGCCATACTTTATGTCTGACCTATTTTGATTCCTCTTCTTTCCCTTCCGTTTCTCCCCCCTCCGGGTTTTCAGGGTGGGAATACTCAAGCTTGATCAGGAATCTGCTTTCATCTTGTTTGGAGCAATTTTAGATGTATGGCTTGATTTCATATCTCTCTACTATGGCTATGTTTTGGGGATTATGCTTCTTTTATTATTGTACTCTGATGTTTTAAGCACAAGACAGAAGTTTTAATGATGTACTAGGTTTTATGCATTTCAGACATATGATGTAACCATGTTTTGAACTATGATATTTTCTGCTTAATAAAATTTTAAATTTCGCTGCTATTTATATCTATCTTGTAATGTTTTTGCTTCTGTTTACCTATACCTCTTCACAAAACTTAATGCATTATCTTAGTGAGTGACATTAACGGACGTGGGGTGTCACACTTGGTATCAGAGCTGAAGTTTACCAGATCGGATAAAAGACTTTGAAAATTATTTTCAAAAAGGTTTTAAAAGGAAGCATTTTCAAAAGGAAAGTCTGTTTTGAAAAACATATTCCCCAAAGCCATATGTAGTACCCCTTGATTCTATGTTTGAATCCCTTTTTCCTTTTCAGCATGTCTGGGGAACCTAATATTTCCGAGGGCGTTCAAGTGCCAGATTGGTTCCGTAGGTATCTCAAGGCTACGGCACCTACCGCGTGCCAAGGAGACGTCCCTCCCTAGCTGCAGCCGTTGTTCCTCCACCATCGTGAGTAGGTAAATCCTCAAAGAAATGCGGTGGCTGTAAGCGCTTGGGTCATGTGGTCAAAGATTGCTGAAGAAGGAAAAACACTTTCTTCATTTGTGCTGAGGTCAGACACTATAAGATGGAATGCCTAAAGAAACAAGGACAGGACCAAAGGGAAGGATCTTCTGAAGGGCAGGTGTATGTTCTCGTGGTCACTATACTGGATAGAGGTAGGAAAGTTTTGTTGTAGACTTGATTTCTCTTTCCAATCATCTAGTTAAAACTCTTTTTGATTCTAGAGCTTCGCATTCTTTTATATCTGATTCTGTGGTTGAGTCTCTACACCTTAGTACTAGTATGGTAGTGGATCCCATTGTTGTCTCAAACTCCATTGGTGGTACGACTCATTTTTCCATGATTTGTCGAGGTTTGAGAATATCAGTGTTAGGCGTCGAGTTTAAGTGCGATGCATATGTGCTCAGTTTTAGGGGCTATGGTTTGATTCTAGGGATGGATTGGCTAGCCATGTATGGTGCCATTCTGGGTTGTGAGAGGAGGGCCGTTAGACTTTTGACATGCCATAGGATGACCCTCGAGATTTCTTGTGACCCAAAGGGGTCTGCCATGCTTAGTTTCCTAGAGTCACTTGATGCATCTATTGATGATCTTCTATCTGTACTAGTAGTCAGTGAGTATCCTGATGGTTTTGATGAGGTTCGTGGATTGCCTCTGAGGCGCGAGATCGATTTTCGTATATACTTGGTGGATAATACAAAGCCAGTTGAATTGCCCATGCGCCATATGGCTCTAAGAGAAAGGAGGCAAATTAGCAACCAAGTAGGGGAGCTACTTGCGAAAGGGTTTATTAGGCGAAGCATATCTGAATGAGGTGCTCCAGTGGTATTCGCAACGAAAGCAGATGGTTTACTTTGCTTATGTATGGACTATAGGGAATTGAATAAATTCAATAAGAAGGACAAGCACCCACTCCCGAGGATAGATGATCTGTTTGACCAGCTTGTTGGTGCATTAGTTTTCTCTCAGTTAGACTTGGCCACAGGGTTTCATCAGTTGAGGGTGGCCAAGGACAGTATAGACAAGACCGCTTTTAGGACTCCAGATGGTTTCTTTGAATGGCTCGTTATGCCTTTTGGGTTGACGAATGCACCCGCCTATTTTGTTGATCTGATGAGTAGGGTGTTTCGAGAGTTCCTAAATAAATTTGTTGTGGTCTTTTTTGATGACATCCTAATTTTCTCGAAGAGCGAAGAAGAGCATGCCTTACATATAAGGAAGGTTTTGAAAAATCTCCGAGCGCATTAGCTAAAGGAAAAATTCTCCAAATGTTATTTTTAGAGAAAGGAAGTGAGATTTCTAGGGCATGTGGTCTCTAAGGATGGGATAGCAGTAGATCCCGCGAAAATAATTATAGTTTAGGAGTGAAGGGTAGTATGTTACGATGGTAGACATTTGAGAGTTCACGAGAAGAGATACCCTACCCATGTTATGGAATTAGCCGCTAAAATATTCGCGCTTAAGACTTGACGGCAGTATCTGCTTGGAAAGAGGTTAGAGTTATACATGGACCATAAGTGGCACAAGTATATATTCCCATAGAAGGATCTCAAATTGAGGCAGTAAAGATAGGCATCTTCTTGGATCTAAGACGGTTAGAGAAACTTTAGAAAAGACTAATCTTATCCGCAGGCGCATGAAGACAACTCAGGACAGGCAAAAGTCATATATAGATAAAGGAGGGATGAATATTGAGTTGAGGTAGGAGATATGGTTTCTATCAAAGTATCTCCTTTGAGGAATGTGGTTCGTTTTGGATCTATAGGGAAACTGGCGCCAAGATTGTAGGGCCATTTCCCATAACAGAAAGAATTGGACAAATGGCCTATAGATTAATGCTACCAGAAAGATTATCCGATGTTCATGATGTTTTCCATGTTTCTCATTTGCGGAAATGATGCATGATATCGTAGAAGAAGTAGAGCCGAGTATATTGGAGGAAGTAGAGGTGGAACGGGAGGCGATAGTTAGACGAGTTCCCACCCGTATTCTTGGATCAGAAGTTAAGAAGCTACGCAACCGAGAAGTCAAGTTGATGAAAGTCCAGCTGGGAGATAACCGAGAGGATGCAACTTGGAAGACCGAAGACGAGATTCGCGCTTCGTACCCTTTCCTTTTTGAGGGTATGTCCTTAACTTCTTTTCCAAAGCTTCTGTTTATGCAATACTCAGTTTTATGAAGATCTATGGTCTTCAAATGTTCCATCTCGATCATCGTCTGATCTCTTCCACGATTACGTATTTGCTGATCGGAATGGTTTTCGAATATAAATTCGATCCTGGTCTTTCCATACCAGTAATCGATAATTGACCAGATTTGATAGTTGGTGATTTAACTATCAAATAATCAAACATTCATCCATAAAATAAAATTAATTTAACAGTTCAGTATTAAGCATCACTTGGCCCTTTTGGATTAACCCAACATTAAATTAAAAGTTCTATATTTTCAATATTTGGAAAACATTCCCCTTTTCTTATTGAATATAAAAATATTCAATTTTCCCCTCACTTCTACTTCATTAGCTCCTTATTGTAAATTGGTAAGTGAATAAATCTCTAAGTATCAACCCCGAAGGCCGAAACCAACATCAGATTGACACCTCGAAAGTTACTCAATTTAACCAACGTACAACAAATTCTAATTTATTTTAAAAACCACATTATATTCCTTATCATACCTAATATATCTTATAAAAACATTATAAATAAACCTTGATTCTAATATGAATGAAATCCTATATAAACTTATTAAAACTTGCTTTAAACATAATTTGGTTATATCTTAACTAAACTCCATTTCTTGTTTAAAATACGCGAATAAATCGACTCCTGTCTTAATCTGCCCAACCCACTTCAGTTCACTTTGGTTCTATTTCCATTCCATGTCTTATACTTCTAACCTTTCATTTGTTTCATAAATCATTTTAGAGTTCATAACTTCATTAACTCTCGTCTCAAAAATCAAAACCATTTGCAATACATTCGAATAACTTGGTTTTTAATATCTTCGTCCAACTTGGACTTTATGAAATCCAACGAAATAGAATTTCAAAGAAAATTCGATATAAACTCACTTAACATTTTTGTCAATATAAATTTGCTTAAAACTCGATTAACTAATAAACGGCTTTTAAGACTTTCTAAAATTCCATTTTTATTCCAAGGCCATCACTTTGATTATTATTAAAGAAATAATACTCAAATTTTAATATTATAAAAACGATGTACTTTATCATTTATCATTGCATTTATAACAGTTTTAATAATCAAATCCCATTTAAATAATTGAATTATTCAGCTTAACTAACTCGTTAACGTATCCCAATTGATCCTTCCATTTAAATTAGTTTATAATATACTTAATTTAAATAAATTCCATTTACCTTGATAATTATTAATAAATAATAATCAATTTCCATATGATCCCAATCTAATCATTTCTTAAAAATAATTAATCCCAGTCTTAACTATTATGTTAATTCTGCTTACCTTCTTTTAAATCTTGTTTACATACAAAAATTACTTTATAAAACCATTTAATAATTTTTATAAACTTAAATAATAAACAATAAATATTTGTTTCCACTTAATAAAATTTATTTCAAAATGCATTTAAAAATATATCTTTGGTTTTAAAATAAATTTATAGCTTCATTTCCGTCAATTCACATGACAGTTATTAATAAAAACAATAGATTTTTAGGCCATCTATCATTAATTACCCAATTAATATTTCCTATTGGTTAACAAATAAACGTTGAATTTAGATTCAATAATAAACGATCAATTAAATCATCCAATCAAACTGGTTAAACAATTCTTATAATTGTAATATGAAAATAAATAGTAAATTTTGAGGAATCCAGTTGGATCCCTCCAACCCATTTCCCCGCATCCAAATACATTATTTCAGATAAAACAATCAATTCAAATAATAGATAAATATTCAACAATCAAATAATAACTGCAATCCCAAGGTCCATGTTTTAGTTTAATACGTTTATATTATTACAAACGTAACCAACGAGGTAAGTTGCCTCATACAGTTAAAAATAACGATTGGTCTAAATTAAATTAGACAAGTATTTAATTTAATTAGTGCAGTCAACATGTGTAAATATATTTAACATCCAACTAACAACCATAGCACACAAATATTTAAATCCGACTTATATAAAATATAAGTGGGATAAAAACTGAGTGAGTTGAACTCACCTTGGGTTTCCATCCGTCGTCAAACGGTTTGTTTTAATTAAATTAAACAAGCACTTAATTTAACTAAAATTTCCAGTTGTGTCCAACTATGTTCAAACCAACTCCATAATATTATGTTCGTTGATGCGGTGCCATCGTCACTTGTTTCATCACATTCTGCTACTATATAACACAAATATATATTTAATAAGATATCCACTATGTCTAATTAATATTAATAATAGTAACTCAATCTTATATTTAACATGAATTTTTTTGTTACGCTCTAGGCAGGTCATACTTGCACACTTTAGGCCCGTCATATAATATTGATCAATATTTAATTAGCTGTTCTAGAATGTGATTAGGATTTAGGCACATGCGACTTTGTTAGGCATAAAGTATAGGTGGATTAGGCTAGTTAAAAACTTATTTCAGATTTTAAGGTTCACAGTCTACTCCTACTCAACAATAATAGGTCGACCATCTGACGTACTGCATCTCCCACTCCATATCTTATTTCATTTCCCTACATCCGCCCTTTGTTTCAACATTTTTTTCTCTTTTTTTTATTTCGAAGGGCCCAAACCCCAAACTTCACTCATTATTGTTCACGGCCTGGTTATCTACACCTCAACCTGTCTTATCCTTTAATTGCTTCTTCTTTCATCGAAAAATCACACCTGCTGCTTCATTATTCATGCCTGCGCCCTCCTCCTACTACATTTCTTAACCCACGCAATTTTTTTTTCTTTTTTTCCTTTAAAGCTTACTGTCGGTTTTCGACAGTGTATGCACCCTCCCCTAATCCTTTCTTGCAACACCCCATTTACAAAGCTTCTTCCCATCTTTCTCTTCTTCTCTCTACCTCCAGTATGACCCCAAGCCAATCATGGAGCCATCCAGAAACCCTACCGCATCTCGCCTAACCTTCCGATGCGCTTCCTCACCCAGCGATCATGCCCTTCAGCCACCGCACCTGACATTAACCCCATGCGTGCTGACCCTCTTACTATCATGGTCATCTACTACATGTACCCTCCCTTTCTTGCTCCTGTACGCACTCATCACATCACGTTGAAAAACGCGATGGCCGCCTTCACTTCGTTTCCAAACAACAGGCCGAACTCTTTTCATTCTTCCCCAGGCCTGATTAAGATTTCTGCTTCAAAAAGAATGAGCCTCCTCCCCCTTCTTTTCATTGTTTCCATACTATTTTTGTTATAAAGAGCTTGCGGAGTTGCGGTGGAAATTTAAATTGCGGCAGTTGTTTTGTTGGTTTCCTGAAAGAAAGAATGGGGAGAGAACCACTGCATATATATACACGCGCGAGGAAGAGATTAGGTCGGCGTTTAATCCTACATTCTGATAGCCCTGTGGTGTAGAGAGGTTAGGATTCCATCATTGATGTAGCTGTTCGCATTTGTTTAATCAGGGTAAACAACAGGGATAGGTTTAGAGTTCAGCTATATGTGGCTTCAGCTATATGTTGCAGGTGTTCTCACATTGATGTAGAGGTACAAGATGACTATATAGGTACTAGGTAGGCTCGAGAAATTAGTTGTGCCTGAGTTGTCTTAGCATGTATATTTTAAAAAGTAGGATGGTAGACTGTTGCACATTTTCTATGTTAAGCTTTGGGTAGCTTTGGGTCTGCGCATGTTTCACTAGCTGGTACATGTTTTAGGGGTATAATTTTTAAAATATCGGTCTACATGAAAAAACAGAGTAGGTTTTCTGTTCGGTACCGCTGTTTTACATTGCCGATAAATATACACTCCGCTAAACATCAACTCTGGATCTAACAAATATAAATACACTGTTATGTCCCGATTTTCCGGTCCCAACGAAACTAATTTTGTTGAAAACGGACTCTATTTGCAAAAACGGCGCTATTTAATTAAACATCAATCTATAAATCGGTTCACCCTTAAATTTAATCTACCGACAAAATAACTCTTTTTAGCTCCAAACCGAAAATATAGCAATGATTAATTATACGGATTCCAATAAAGTTCGTTTCGTTGAAAACGGAGATTATTTTGGAAAAATATATATTTTAACACTTAAACAATATCTATAAAATATTATAAAATCCCAAAACAATCCAAATTAATAATAAATAAATTATTAATATCATATATATCCAAATATAATAATATATCACTTCCAATATAAACGAATATGAAATTTATAGCTCAACAATAATATTTTCAAATTTAACGATATCCAAATTCTATCCAAATTCTTATTTAATAAATTAAATAAACATTATAATTTATTAACAAATTCATAGCGACTATTTTAAAATTTTATTTGGACATAACTTACAATTTATAAGACGAAATCTTTAGTTTTCACTTCCATTAGAAAATTATAATCAAGTAGATTCAAAAGATTCATGTTTCAAAGAATTCCGAGTTAAAAAGGATTCCGACTTAAAAGGGATAATTTACAACAATCAAGTAAATACCCCAACAATACCAAACGCAAAGAGGTTTATAATTCTAAAGCAACAAATTGCACAAATCATATAATTCACATCCAATTACTAGAAATATGGAATAACAACTTCACAAATCTAACAATATTTATGGACTTATTTTCCAGATTTAGGGTGTATACAACAACCAGAAGACACACAATAGAATTGTAGGCAAGACAAGAATACAATTATTGGAAGGCCTATAAATCTATATCCGAATTTCAGTTTTGCAATTTCAAATTAACACAAACTAAACAAATTCTGATACTCTAAGGATATAAATTCAGGTTTGACACAAACGAAATAAATATGATATTTTCAATAATAAAAATATTTCCCACTCACTGGTGTAGAAAGTCTCAAATTCAGGATCCTCCGCTGCGCGGATTAGAACACCCAATAATTTATTGGGTACTGTGCGGAGTATTTGAAATACAGGAGTTTTTCTATTTTGACTTGTTCCCCGCAGCGATCGAACGAGAATGGAACGAGGGCGTCTCTGAATACTCAAAGCTTCATATCTGAAGCAAGTTTTCAAGAAACTGCTAGAGTTTTAGCAAAAGCTGCTCAGTACCCAATAAATTATTGGGTGTTCTTTTAATGGTTTCAGTTTTAGACCAAGCGTCCGATAAACTTAGATTTTCAGCTAGTCCGGCACCAACTCTTCGATATATCTCTTGCTGGAAGTATCCCTGATCCCACTGATAACGAAGTGTTTGGCCTTTCCTTCTCCGCGCCCGCTCACGTCCGAGGTAATCCCTTGTAAATAGCCCTGTGTCTATTTATAACTAGCCAATTAAGAAGCGCGCCCCTCCACTAAAATGGGTTGGAACGCTTGGTAATTTTTCTTACATCCCCCCCCCCCGTTGCCCAAGTATAAAATTTTTGTCCAGACCCTAATTGGTCGTGTATTAGCGTGATCTCTATTGATTTGTAAGCCAATACGCAAATCAATTGGTTCTCGAAATGGGAGCAGGTTTGAAAAGGGATCTTAGAGTGTCTAGGGTTGGGCCAGGAGGTCTCTTAACGCCTTCTTTTTTCTTCCCATCGGAGTTATTTCACAAAGACTTGCCAGCATATTGCTCCATGGAGCTAAGGTCCAAAATACGGAATAAACAAGTGGAAAGCCATTCCAAACCCAAATCTAAATAGAGCTTTTAGGCTTATCATTCCAACTTCTATGGATTTATAATATGTATAGAAAAGGAGATACATGGATACACATTAAAATTGTAGATTTGAGAAAAGAATTGGAAAAAGAGAAGGAACATTATTAATATGAATTACCTACTTATAGAACCATCGTCTTTGCACAAATCTAAATTCAATATCTTCAATTCTTGATTGTTTGATTTAAATATATATATTTATTTTAGAATTTGGAAGATATTGGAGAAAGGGAAATAACAAAGCTTCGTTGTTGCCTTCAGAAATGTAAGCAAAAGAGTAAGGGTCTAAGACTTCATTTTTATGCATAGAAATAACCCAAAACCATTAGATCTATTTCTAGAAAAGTCCATTCGTAAATAAATAGTTTTTAAATATTATAATTCTAGTCGCCATTAGATACCAGTGACTAAGGAGTCGACTGCACGGTTGATCCCTAGATCGACCGCTCTGGACGTCCTACCTCTAGTGGGAGCAGGTGATAGAAGTTAAGGAATAATTAATATATTCCGTTTTAATTATTTTCCATATGTTTTAGTATTTCATTGATAAGTTTTCATATGGACTCGGTTCGTGAAGTTCAAAACATGAAAGTTGACCAGAATTCCATCATGAACGCAATGTTGTAAGTTTAATGGTCAAATTTCTTTCTTTGCAAAAATCCCATTTTTGGAATATAACTAAATAACTAATTTAATTAACAAAATTACTGGGTATTACCTCAGTGTAGCCCATCTTGATCCAAGCCTATCTAACACATCTAACTCCAATAGTTCATGCTTGACCACACTTGATTTAGCCCTAAGACAGCCTATCTAATCAACAACACCTAAAGTCTACGGTCTAGTGGCTTAATTCAAGATGGCTTCAATACCCAACTCATCAAATAAGGTCTGATTGTTAAATAACCCATCCTTAGTTTTGCTTCATCAAAGTCCACCTTTAATCGATTCTATGCTATTTGTCTCATCATCCCACGACCAACCCAGTACATCCCTTATAATTTGGCATATAGCAACATTTAGCTTTCTTCAACAATGAGATTGACTAATAAATAAGGGAAGCAATTACATATTTTCCTAGCAACTTTAGCATGCAAAATTATATGACAACTCTGACAACCAACATCATTGTGTACTATTGCCGGTCTATCATAAGCATGCCTACTTCTGTGGCTTATCGCAATCATTAAATGCACAATAGTTCAAGGCAAACTATGATGTGATAACTAGCATAATTCTTAGCCACACATTTCATCTCTCCTTTACATTTGTCTTCCACCAACACATATGACCAGATCGATAGTCAAGCATACTTTTTGCTTGATTCACTCTGCAGCCACGGCAATACATCATCCATTTCAGTTACATAAGTACCTTATACTATAAAATATCAAGTGAATTGATTATGCTTAGAATTTGTATTTCCCACAAGCAATGCCTCTTAAGTTTTTAAGTGTAGTTATTATAAGCTCAAAGGATAAATTACAAAGGATAAATTAATTACTATTCTCTTATAATTCCCTACAATTATAAGAGAGAAACATTCTAAGTGACCTTCCTAGTGAATGTATGCAAATCATTACTGAACCACTCTACATTTTGTGTCACTCATATTTTTTTGCTTGTCTTACTTTTTTAACATTGTTAAGCATAGTATTAGCAAGTAATATTTAATAATACAAATACATCATTTGAATTTTGAGACTGACTAAATTTCGAGTTAAAACTGTCGATGTGTCATCACTACTAGAAAATGTGGCTACAACATCGGTGCTTTAACATCGGTTTCTAAAACACCGATGTTAAAGGAATTTTTAACATCGATACTTTTTGTCGATGTTAAAAGTTTGCACATACATCATTTATTAAAATAGCAGTTGTCTATTACTCTGTTTAGAAAACCGAAAAATAATTCACATAGAAAATTTTCGTTGGCTAAACCAAAAATTCCATTCCTTCCTTAACCAAATATTATTTCCCCCGTTTTCTCCACTCTCTCCCTCTCTCTCTCGCCTATCTCTCTCTCTCTCTGTCGATCTCTATCTCTCTCTCGAACTCTATCTCTCTCCTTTCTTTCACTCACCCGACCCATCATCTCACACTCTCACACACAAACCTTGATTGTATCTCACCATCTCTGTAACAGCCAGTATTTTACGTATTGAAAGATCATAAAATATTCTTATTTTATTCCTTGAGGGTTGGATCATTCTCATATTTTAAAATGTTGCTTATGATGATGTGAGACATGTCCATAATTTTTTACCAATTTTGTTTGTGACTATTTTGCATAACTTTTGAGTCGGGATGAATCAGGTGTTGAAACCTGTACCGTTAAAAAGGAAATGATGATTCTCTTTCCGTAAAGTGATCATGTTAAAGATTTAGCTCAGTAGTTTGGGAGAAATCGCTGTTTTAAGGTTTAATAGTTAGTTGTTCAGATTTGGTAAGCCATAATGAGCTGATTTGGAGAGGCCCATTAGTGGGCTGGTGGGAGGCTATAAATAGGGGATATGAGGCATGGAGAATACCTTACTTTCTCCATTCTCTCATTTGGAGGAGCTTATGATCCTCCATTTCTCCATTCTCCTACACCTTTCCACCGTTAAAATTGGAGATCTACAATAGAGAATCAAAGATCTTCATCGTTGGAAGCTAGATCTACATCATTCTAAGGGAGAGATCATTGGATTGAAGAGTTTGGATCAAATTCTGAGCTGTTCGGAATCATATTTCAATCATTTTAGCTTGTTTTGGAGAATTGGTAGTGATATGCATCTCTCACATGGATTCAATCAAGTGTGTGAGTGTTTGATCTTGTTATTCATCAAATACAAGTCATTTTCCTTAGATCTACATCATGGTATGCTTTATTTCATATGAATCACCATAGGATCTATTTTAGCAACTTGAAACTAGTAATTTTCATGTATTTTCATATGTTTATGCAAGTTAGATCCATCGTTTTGTTCATATTTCATTTATCGTGATTTTGATGAAGTTTACATAACTTCCGATGAAAATTGCCATTTTCATGTTGTTACCGATTTTATAACATGTTTGTGGCTATATTGGATGAATGGATGAGTTGGTTTCATCGAATTGGTCATTCGGCGAAGTTTTGGTTGAATTCGGGGGTGAATTGGGTGTGTCCAGGATCGACCATAATGGTTTGGATCGGTCGATCGGAAGTGGGTCGGTCAAAAGTGTGGCTTGGGGAGCAAGAAAAGGTTGGGTCGGTTGGGCATAACTGGGTCAATCAGAATGTGAGCAAACCGAATCGGTCGTATGTTAACATTTCTGGTCTGTCGAGGCTTGAAGCTGGTCGAGTCGGGCATGACTTCGAGTCGATCGGTCCATGTTGGGTCGATCGGTCAGAGTTATAGGGGATCGAGTCAAACGTGGGTTTGGGCCGGTCGTGGATCTAGGGGACTGGGTCGATCGATATGAAACAAGACAGGTCGGTCATGGTGGAAGAACCTGGTCGGTCGGGATGTGATCGGTCAATCAGGTTCTGGGATCCCGGTTAGTCGGTTGTGTATAGATGATGGGTTGGCTTCAAGAGGATGGGTCGGTCGCACAGGGTCATTTTATGAGAAATTATATTTTTTGGGTACGACCCCCCAAACCCTAGTTGCGGCGATGTAATTTGGATCAGTGATGTTGTGACTTCGAAGTAAGTTCAAGTGGGAATATTCAAAATGTTGAATGTGTTCGTTGATCGATGTAGAACAACGAATGAAATGGCTACTCAAAGGTCGCGAGTTGGTGGATAATGGTTGCTCCAGAAGGTTACTTAAGCAATGGAAAGTCCTCGGGTTGGATAACTAGAGACACTGAAGGCCAAGGAATTATCGTTGTCGTAGGTTCTAGTAGGCTCAAAGCAGGGGTATAATATGGGAACATAAAAGACCGTATGTTGGTCGAGTACCCTTGGTATCGTTGAAAGGCCCAGGTACGTATCATTGAAAGGTGTATGGGGTTTTTCTAGAGTTGAGGTTACCATTAGCTGTTAATGAATGGCAATATGATATGGCCAGTCATATGATTAACGATGGTTTCAAAGCAGGATTGGCAGTGATAGCCAGATTCTGTCGTGGATGATTATTTCTTTGTTTGTACTGTCTCACGTAGATTGTCCAACATCGAAGGAGATGTTTCTTGGGTGCTTGTCTGATATTGGTTTAGAACTCTGGGGATTGCGCTTAAGGGATGTTTAACTCAGTTAGGAGGGTTTACGTGAGATCTATAATCTGGATGCTATAAGAGTTATTGTTGGCTGCTTCTGTTTGCCATGATTGAATGGTCATTCTGATTACCGTGGATGAATTGTTGTTCCTTTGGTTGTATGGATTGTAAAGGCTATCATTGTCCAATATGGGGAAGATGAGGGTTGAGTTCTTCTCTAGAGTTAGCGGTAGAATTAGTTGGTTTATTTAACCATTCTCATATACTTTATTGATGATGTTAGATAGTTGTTTATCGCTCACTAAGACTGTTGTCTGACTCAAGGTTTTATGTTTCCCTCTTATTAACTTGGGTTGTTCATCCGATTTCGGATGGGAAGACTAGGTGGCAGGTGATAGCTTAGTAAGGACGATGTAGCAGTTGGGAGACAAGCAGGAGGATGGCGTACTATCTCTCTTACTATATAGTATTTAGGTTTCTACTGTTTGTTATTCTACTCTGAGTGCTATAGTGAGGAAAATTTGTACAGACATATATTGCAATCTTAGTGTATGGGTATGCTTTCTAGTTGTTTTGAAAATTTGAGATTTCTGCTCAAATGTGCTTCACTTATATTACCTGTTGTATATGCTATATTATATTTATCCTTGCGCTGTGAGATTTATGACAGGTTTCGCTTATGTTATAATACCTTGATTATCATCCATAGTTGCCAGGCACACCTTCCAGCGCACTTTTCATCTTGTTTAGTGCAGGGGTTATGTGTGGTCGTCACAATCTCACCGTCACAAAATTACAAACCCACTTTTTAATTAGACCAAACCGAGCTTCAAATTAGTTTTATTGGTATTAATAGTCAAAACCTAACTTCAGATTGTTTCGGTTTGGTGTGTCTTAGGAAAAACCAGCTTGAATTAGTAAGTATATTTCAAATTTGTTTTTAAATTTTATTTTTATTTTTAACTTTTACTTTTTACAACAGATCTGGTGGTTGTTAGAGTTTGCAAGAGCCGATGGGCTAGTAAGAAACTATCTCTATTCAAAACCATAATTTTATTTTCTTGTAATTTTTTTCATGTTATCTGAAGGTAATTGCTGGTTGGGTGCTTAATTCTGGGATTTCCTGTGAAGTAGCTTAAAGTTAGTACTTTACTTATAAGCTTGACATGTATATGAGTGTTTGAATAAGTTTACTGTAATTAATTTAATATATTTCAGTTTGTTGAAAATAATTTGTAGGAAAGTATATTGTAAGTTGTTTAATATAATTTGGATTTGTTTACTGTAATTTAGGTCAACTTATATAAAATTAAGATACATTAAACTGATTACAGTAGTTACTATGATTTATATACATTAAACTAGTTGGAGATGTCCTACTTAAGGCCCTCGACTGATTATGGTGATTACTTCTCATGGTATTTTTCGGCCGATTTGGTGTATTCGGGCAATTCAACCGATCCTCCATAAATTGCTTGCTCGACTGAATCTCAAACACCAATCCCATTTAGTGCCTATGAGAGAATGCAGTTGATCTTAAAAAGAAATTTGGAATTATTAAGTGTTTATAATGATATGGCATAGCCGGCCAGGTTGACAACACCAACAAGATTGTCACCCTCGCAAACATTATATGATGGAGAAGTACAGTCTCCAAGGAAGTTATGCTATTTTAACATTGAATCAATATTCATAACATGTTATATGAATAAAAAATTGGTGGTCATTATTTTATTTGTGCAAACTCTGGAACTCTTCAATGGATTCATCCACTGGATTGATGAACCATTATGTGATTTTGGGATGGAATTTGCATTGGAGGTTCTTGAAGAAAACAAACAGCTTAAAAAGGAACTTTCGAGACTTCATTCAGTTCAATAGACAAATTGTGTATTGGAATTAGATCCATATATCATATAAACAAAGATGACTGGTTTCGGGTTTTGTGTTTTGGTTAATTTTGTTTTAAATTTTTAACTTTGGACGTTAGTCTGCTTCACAACAACTTTTAATGTTTAAATTAAATTTATACCAGTTTATGCACAATCTGCTTGTTTATATTATTTTATGTTTAGAATGACAATAGGTTGGTTTCTCTTCTTCATACGAACGTATAGATAAGTCATGGATTTTGAAAGATAAGGATTTTTTAGAATATGAAATTGGAGTTGAAAAGTTCTTGATTCATGTAGAAAAAAATTGTAGTAATATGAATTAAAATTCCTTGTCCATGTGCACGTTGTGTTAACTTTAGAAAATTCTCTATCAAAATAATAAGGGGTCATTTATATTAAAATGGGTTTAGTTTAGGGTATATTGATTTTATTTGGCATGGAGAAGATAGTTCTAAGAATATTTGGTCATCAATTGGTAGTACATGTGCACCGTTCGAAACTGTTGATGTTTGTGAAGCAACATTTAATTCGAGGGTTTATGATGATGACGATTCACGGGACTTCAAGAGTTTTGTTGTTGATGCTAAATAACTTTTGTATGAGGGTAGTGAGTGCATTAAGTTAGAGTCGATGTAAAAATTGTATAATTGGAAAGCTAAGTTCGGTATCATCGATGCTCCTCTGATGTACTTCTCTCTTCTGTTAGCTTTTTGCTTCCTAAGGATCATTTGTTACTGGCTAACGCGTATGAGGCTAAGAAAACCCTATCCTATTTAGGTTGTGAGTAAGCCAAATTTCATGCATGTTTGAACGATTGCATACTGTATAGGGGTATAATTTTAATGCTTCTGAGTGTCCTAAATGCCATCTATCTCATTGGAAGGTAGGGAAGGATGGTAAAGTTAGGGTCAATATTGCAGCTAAAGTTATTTGGTATTTCCCGGTCATTCCTAGATTTAAAAAAAATGTTTAAATCTCTTGGTACTGCTGAATAAATGATTTGGCATGCAAAACAATAAATTGATGATGGACACATGTGGCATCCGACCGACTCTCCTTCTTCGAAGAATATCGATTATCGGCAGCCTGCCTTTTTTGTGAGCCAAGAAACATTTGGTTAGCTTTCGCAGCAGATGATAATAACCGGCATAAACCCACATATTAATGGCCTAACTAATAGGTATAGTGTTGGCTGCTAGTATTGGTAGCTTATAATATTCCTCTATGGTTATGCATGAAGAGGAAGATTATAATGTTATCGCTATCATTTTTGGTCCTCATGAGCTAGGTAATAATATTAGTGTCTATTAGAGTTTATAATCGATGGTTGAAGAAGCGTTTTAAAAAAGTGAACCAAATGTATATGATGCTTACAGTAAATCTTGTTTCACTTTAAGAGAAATTTTGATGTGGACGATAAATGACTTCCCTACCTATTGAAATTTAGCTGGTTGTGTGAATAAAGGTTATAAGAGCTGTCCAATATGTCGTGATACTACCGTAGCTAAATATTAAACTCATAGTAGAAAAATGTGTTACCCAGTTCGTCATTGATATTTGGCTGTGTATTATTTGTATAGGAGGCGAAAGGTAGCTTTTAATGGAGAGCAAGAGTTTCGATAAGAACATCCACCCTTTCTGGAGAAGAAGTTTTAGCACAGCAAGAGCAGATTGTATTTTGTTATGGGAAAGAAGTGAAAAATTCAAAGAAGGCGGATTGTCCATGGAAGCAAAAGTCAATATTTTTCGAGTTAGAATATTGGAAGTTTCATTATGTTTGATACTGTCTTGATGTTATGCACATCGAGAAAAATGTGTGCTAGGGCTGATTTACGGTTTAAGTCAAAAAGATAATGAGGAAGACCGACTTGATATGATTGAAATGGGTGTTAGGGCTGATTTAGCTCCACAAGAAGGAAAAAGAAAAACCTAGTTGCCCCCTTCCGGTTTTACTTTGTCAAAGGCTGAAAAAAAACAATGTTCTCATCATTCTTTTTCATGAAACTTCCCTATGGACATGCGTCGAACATAAAAAATTGTGTTTCCATGGGTGGTATAAAGGAACCTAGCAGTAAGTATTTTGCATTTTAGTTAATTTGTTCTACTTATTAGCTAGTCTAGGTTCTTTTTTATGTTTATTGAAACAACTCATCTTAATATTATTTGAATAGGGATGTCCTAAACAACTAGGTGGTAATGAATGCGACTACGCTGTGATATGCTATATGAAAGAAATCATTTCAGACAAGGAAATGTCTTTTATTACCAAGGTAAACTATTTTATATTTTGATTGAAAATAGTAAGATATTTGGATGAAATATATAGTATTGTGCTAATTTGTGTGTTGCACTTTTTAGTGGGCGATCAAAAGAAGGAAATCCAACACGTTGCAAGAGCTTGATGATGTGTGCCATGAGGCTCTCGAATTCATCCAAGGAAAAATGTAATGTGATTATTAAGGTTGATTTTGATTTGAGAGGAAGGGAAGTAATGTACTTTGTTTATGTGGATTCATGTCTTGGTTGTTTAAAATGTTTTACATGTTGGAGTAAGGTGGGTTATTGTTTGATGATTTGGATTAGTATGGTTGAAAAAATAGCTTAGTGTTGGATGTACGTAGATTGGAATGGTTGAAAAAAGAGTAATATAGCTAAGTTATTTTGGTGTTTCATTGAATGTTGTAGTTGGATGATCTGATTGGATTTTCTTTTAATTTTTGGGTTTACATACAAATGAAAGGTATATTGATGCAAACAACTGAAACCGTTGTGTATAATTAAAATGACATTCGTTTATTATCAAATAACCAATGTACAAAAAAACTATAGACATCGAGGAAACTCAAAAAAATAAAGATGTAAATAACCGATGTCTACTACTACACATTTACATTGCTTGCTTTAGAAAACCGATGTATATAATAACAAGTAACATCGGTTTCTTCAAAGAGATTGATGTAATCAACAAGTAAATTGTAATGATAGACAATAGATATCCTAACAAACGTTGTCTAAAGCCATCTTAGACATCAGCCAAAAACCGATGTGGACTTTGACATTTCTCTACACTCGCAAAGACATTAGTCATAAAACACTCAGACATTGGCCAAAAATCGATGTTATAGCCTATTTTCATAGTAACGAATTAGTAATTATTACAAATATTCACATATAAGTAATCCTTCAGTGCCTTTAATAGTCATGGTCAATTCATTGTCCTTTGTGTGAAAAAATTTATGTATATTGCTCTAGATAGATTTATCATTATCACGTGCTTAATACATATTAACTATGAATATTTAAGGATAAGTACTTATTGACACAAGTCAACACTTCCAGCTAAAACCATAATCTATTAATTAATTTTCCTAAGGATTTTTTTTTTGAAAGTTGGTAAATTATATTAAAGGCTTAGCATCCCTTAATGATGGTGGTCGGCCTAACAATTCAAACATACTGTGTACATATTGACACTTATAGGAATAAAAAAAAAGATGCACCTTTCTCGACAATCTCGACAGTTCTAAAAGGATACAAAAGAAAATAGAGCGAAAATAAAAAAGAGAACGAAGATCCAGACTTGTTCGTGGTGGCTGAATCCATTTCTCCTATTTGGCAAACTTGTCTGTGATATCCAATAATATACTTCTACAATTCTGATTGCTCTTGATTCCTGCAGCATGGTAAAATATTTTGATTTCAACCTTTTCATGATGATTCTGATATCAATTCTAGTGAGTAGACTAACTAGATCTTTTCTTTCTACACGTTGAAACACTCTTCGATTTTGTTTTTTCCACACATACACCAAACAACAGATTTAATTACAATTGCTTCCAGCTTATCTTTCACATGTATAACATTCCTTCTGTTGCTTAGATAAGCAAGTTTGGTGTAATTCAGTATTTTGGTGTTGTAAGGAGGCATCACTACACTTCTCCCAAATCTCTTTCGAGAATCGACGCTAATTTTTTTTTTGTGGCTTTCTAGTTCAAGATTGCAAAGTGGGTAGATAGTTTTTGTCGTTACCCTCATCTAGCCAGTCTATCGTATGTGAGCAAGCAACCCAACATGGCTCTGTAGATAGTGTCTTCCATCCTGGGGAAATTGCATTTGTCCTGAATGATTTTGAGCCAGGCCGCTTTTGGACTTTGTCCTAAGGATTATACATACATACATACATTATATATATATATATGTATATGTGTGTGTGTCTGTGTGTGTGTTATAATTATTTAAAATAGGTAAATTCTATTAACACAACAATATTCACTTTACACATTCAACAAAAATTATTACTATATTACCTTTCTCATATTACTTTGTTTTCCTTTTAAGTTATAATACTTTATTTTGAGATGATATCTAATTGTTTCTCATTTTGAAATAAACCTTTAATGATTATTGTCGTGGATAATACTAAACTAAAAAAATTAGATCAAAATTGGAAAATATGCAAACCTACCTCGGGTTTTTTAAAATCCTACCTGATGAAATCTATGATCTTATAAAAACCTAACAAGTTGTAAGCTTGGAAATGAACAATTCCTAATGATATTTAGCTAGGAATTTATCATTATCAAGTGCAACCTAGTCTAAAAATAAATCAAAACTTAGCTAGGTTCACACTACAAATCAATTAATCAAAATAGAGATATACACGATATGTTAATTTAGAAGGAAGAGAGAAACAAGATAGTAAATCAAAATGACTAAAATAATACAAGAGTATAATTAACATAATATGGGGGTGGAAATGGTAATTATTATAGAAAGAACCATAATGGAAAAGGAAATAATTGATGTGCTAACCGACCTAGCTTATAAAAATATTACTTATAAGAGCATCCCGACTGTGGGATTGGGATTGATCGATTCACAATGAATCAACTAACACCAACCCCTAATATATGGCACTGGGGGTGGGTTATTAGCTAGCTTATTTTAAGCCATTAACGCATCTCACATAGATTGCAATCTCCATTGGATTGCAATCCATGTGAAGGTGTTGATTGCAATATACACCATTCCTTTAGTTGGCTTAAAATAAGCTAGCTAAGGGAAAATCGGTTATGGATGGCATATATAAATCCAGCTATAAACCCTTCCTCCCTTCCTCCCTTCATCCCCCAACTAACTCCAATCCTACCCCATCTCGACCCATTCACCATTCTGCTTTAGCCAAAAGAAAAAATTATGAGAACGGCGTGGAGCTTACCTATGTGAAAGTGGTAGTAGAAGCGTTAGAAACGTTCCACTAGATTAATAAACACTCTGGTGGGAGAAAACATACCACCTAACCATACTAGAGGACGTCGTACCACTATTATGAGGAGAAGATGTGACTTTGCAGATCTGGACCCATACATCAACCAAAATTTGGGAATAGATAAAGAATTGGTGAATTTCTGTAAACTTCTTGGAGATGAACTTCACATCAGTATGCTCGTCGAGGAATCAGTAAGATTTAATTTTCTCTATTTAAATTTTCATAATAGCGTAATAGAAATAAATTGGTTATTCATCATATTTAATATTAGGCTTGCTGTGAGCGAACATATAGGTTTTGTGTTATCCATCAAGGAATCACTCAGGAAAATAAAGGGGTTAAGATTGTGGTAATTAGTTGGATAATAAAGAATAAGGACCTAGTCGATTATGCTTTTATAAAAGAAGTACCGGTCGGTACCAGGTGATCCAACCAAGCAGGCCTAACGTGGTTAAATTCAACATTAAGGAGAAACACCGATCGATTGGGATTGAGTCACACCGGTCGGTCACAGTTCAAACACACCGGTCGGCAATAAAAAATATACCAACCTATCAATCAAAAATGTGGAAACAAATCAGACCGGTCGGTGAATAGAGCAAGGCATACCGACCGGTCCTGATATGCACTCCAAGACAAGCCATTCTCATATAAGAGGAGAAGAGATGTACCCGCCAGTCAGTCAAGATCCGGGTGCATCGACCAGTCTTAGACACATGCAACCGGCTGGTCGTGATACGAAGCTGGCGGCAGACTATTCACACAGGAAAGGAAAGAAGCCATACCGACTGACTGGTCCTGTTCCTAACCGATCAGTCCTCCAGACAACTGTTGACAGGCCGACTTCTAGACAGTTGTCGCTAGGCTGGCCAGTGGAAATTCTATAAATAAGTTTCGACCGACCAGTGGCCTTGAAGACTATAACACTCCATTTCTCCACTACTATAAATAGAGCTCCAATCCCCCTTTAATGGGGGAGGATTTCGATGACCCCGAAGGGCTGCTAAATCCAATTCTCAACACTTACTTAGTGATTTCATCATCTCTAATCATCCTAAAGTGAAGATTCAACTCCGAATTCATCATGAACATATGGGAATTCATCAAACTTGTTTGAAAGCCTAGATTCGATCTACCACTTGCTATATTTGAAGGATCTCATCGATTTTCCTTTTGAATCTCCACCGTGTTCTAAGAGAGTGTAATGATGAATGTAATGAGAGAATCTGCTTGTTTTGTAATTCTAAGTGTAATAATGGAATTAATATTCAAAGTGGACGTAGATCGCACGTGATCGAACCACTATAAAACGTCGTGTCTTCTTTTACTTGCATTTTTTCTATTGAAGCGGCTCCACATCTCTTATTCTCATGTACATTGTGAATTACTCTTTGTAATTTTGGTGTTGATCCCAATTTTGAGATCAACATTTAGCGCCCACCGTGGGGCCAATTCAAACTTCCGTCCTCTCACACTCTCCTACAAGTTTCAGAGCCTTGCGTTGAGAATTTGATCCTGTCTTACTACAATCTAATTCAAGTCCTTGTCAGAAAATATAGGTAAACTGGGTAGACCATCGAAGAAGGTCATAGATCAAAATACCGAGAATGATGATAATATCACTGATCATGGTAATACTCCTCTTGTCACCCAATTTGATTTCGGAGAAAGTTCTAAGGCCAGAGCCGCCATAACAAGACGAGAGTTAGATGAAGTTGCCGCAACTTTAACTAGCCAAATGAATATTGCAAATGAGGCCATGATGAAAAGGCTTGAAACAATGTTCGCCATGCAAACCGCTACAGCAAAAGTCGCCATGAAATCTGCCCTAGCTAAATCCATTCTAACCCCCACAAATGAAGAATTTAAGTTCCTCTTCTTCAAGCACAAACCAAGAAAATTCTATTCAGGAAATGGTAGACCCTACTCGAAAGGAGGTAAACTCCCCACTCATAACCAGTCCGATAAGGCGACTTCTCAAAAGTGCTCGGTTCCGCCAAAGGGGCACATCCCCAAGCAGGAGGTTCTGGGCCTCGAAATTCAAACCACAACTGTCAGCTTAGGCACACATCCGGTAAGGAGAACGACGTCCGCTCCATGGGCCGACACAATGAGGAGTAGCATATAACGGAAATGGTTCATAAAATCATGGAAAGGTGCCATAAGAAGCAAAATGATGAGAGAGATTGGGGATTTGCTCCCACCAAGACCCCGCTTACATAAAGAATAAAGATGGCACCGTACCCGCACAAATTTAAACCACCAGCAGTCCAAGCATACAATGGAACAAGTGATCCCAACATATTTCTGTTCAAGTACAATCAGTACATGGACGGGCCACGGGCCACTGATGAGTTGAAATGCTTATATTTTCCCACCTATCTCGAAGGTGTGGCATTGTTTTGGTTCACAAAATTACCACCCAGATCTGTAGATGACTTTGCTACCTTGGCCAAATTGTTTTGAGAGCAATTTAGACTCCAAACGACAAAAGTGCGAGATGTTATGGAATTGAATGAGCTTGAGCAAAGGCCAAGGGAACCAATTAGGGCCTTTCTCACTCGCTTCAATGCTGCTGTTGCCAAGGTAGGGAATTATGAGCCTCGCCTAGCCTTAATGGCCTTGAAGGGGGCCATAAAAAAAAGACAAAGCTTGGGCGGTTGATCAAAAAGAAGAAAC
Organism: Allium sativum; assembly: GCA_030737875.1. Classification (NCBI taxonomy): domain Eukaryota; kingdom Viridiplantae; phylum Streptophyta; class Magnoliopsida; order Asparagales; family Amaryllidaceae; genus Allium; species Allium sativum. The sequence goes on along the minus strand of CM060915.1, from coordinate 857,529,964 downwards.
CAAGTACACTTGAGGAATTGTTCGATAAAGCAGAAGAGTATACAGGCATGGATGAAGATCCCGCCTATACCATGGACATTCCAGAAAGCAACATGCAACAGGAAAAGAAGAGTAATGATGCAGAGAGCGCTCAGAAAAACCTTGGAGGTCAGAAACGGGGTAATGACGGGAAAGATAACCGGGCCAATAAAAAGTTCCGCTTCTTCAAGAACTTGGAATTGACCCCCTTAAACGATACACTGGAGAACATCTTCATGGCCACCAAGGAAACTGAAGAGTACCCAGTACCGAAGCAAATCAAGGTCAGCGGTGCTGTTTTAAAATCTGGAAGATTCTGTCGATTTCATAACCAGCCGGTGCATAGAACAATTGAGTGTAGGCTCCTAAAGAGCTTAATCGAGGAACTGATAAGGAAAAATAGGATTCAACAGTACACAAAGAATTCGCCAAATACCTAAGTTCCTCAAGCCCAGGGAACATCCTCCGGACAACCAAGGCAAGGCGAGAATGCCACGAATACTGTCATGCCAAGGTTGATCATTAACACCATCTCAGGAGGACCACACCCAGCTGGAAGAAGCTGGGGGGACATTGTGAAATATGCCAATGAGATGAAGAACCTCCGAAAAGGAGATGAACTCATGATTATGGACGAAGCTTTATCATCAAAAATACCAAAATCCCCTTGGGATGACATTGTTTTCAAAGATCGAGACCCAGAGGGATTGTTAACTCCAACTGTGGATCCAATGGTGATAACCATAGGCTTAGGTCCTGCTATAGTCAGAAGGGTTCTGGTTGACAGCGGAGCATCTATCAATGTCCTTTTCATCAACGCCTTTCAAAGGATGAAGCTCTCTATGGAAGATGTGAAAGCATGTTAGAACAAAATCCATGGATTCACAGGCCAACCCGTTCAACCGATTGGAGTCATCAATTTTCTCGTTGAACTCGGAGAGATGAGCAAAAAGATGCATAGAAGCAGGATTTTTTTTGTATTCGATGAATTGTCTGCTTATAACGCTTTCCTTGGAAGACCGACCCTCGCTGCATTTAGAATAACAATGGCTCCGTGGTGTCTGACAATGAAATTTCCCACTAAAAATGGAGCTGGCGTGGTAAAAGGCGATCAACAGGCGGCAAGAGAATGTTATCTAGCTGAGCTTGCAGAGGCGAGATAGAAGGAAGTAAAAAAGGATGTAGCGCTGCCACCCCGCATTCACGACACCTCCTTATAGCAATTAAGGTGGGGCCTCCATACTGGTGAGCATAGTGGAGCCTAGAAGGAAATCGATCCAAGAAAAACCAGTATGGGGGAAAATAGAGTAGCGCTAGTTGAGGACACTATCTCTATCCCGGTGCATGATGAAGATCCAGATCGAGTCCTCGAAATAGGTTCTCCGTTGGGCCTAAAGTTGCAGAATGATTTGATATTTTTTTTAAAAGCAAACTTAGATGTATTTTCATGGATGCACTCTTACATGTGCGGGATATCTCCGAATGTAATTGTTCAAAAGTTGAATATTAATCCTGATTCGACTCCTGTAAAACAAAAAAGACGAATGCAAGGACCTAAAAGATCTGTGGCATTAAAAGAAGAAGTATATAGATTGTTTAAAAACAACTTTATCAGAGAATCTACGTACCCATCTTGGGTTTCCAATCAAGTCCTTGTTAAAAAATCCAACGGTAAATTGAGAGTATGCATAGATTACTCAGACCTTAACAGATCATGTCCCAAGGACTGTTTCCCATTACCGAGAATTGACTAACTTGACGACGCGATAGCAAGGCATGAGTTGTTGTCATTCATGGATGCATACTCTGGGTATAATCAAATCATGATGCATAAGCCTGATGAAGAAAATACGAGTTTCATAATCGACGGAAATTTATACTATTACAAGGTAATGCCTTTTGGATTGAAGAATGCAAGAGCAACTTACCAACACCTCGTAAATTCCATGTTCAAATCCAAAATCGGGAACACTATGGAGGTTTATGTAGATGATATGTTTGTAAAATCGAAGAAGGAAGAGAATCATCTGGAAAACTTGGCCGAGATGTTTCATATCCTGAGAGAGTACGGAATGAAGTTAAATCCACTGAAATGAACATTTGGAGTTTCATCGGGAAAATTCCTTGGGTTCAAAGTCAATGCCAGGGGCATTAAGGCAAATCATTCCCAAGTCACAGCATTATGAGAAATGCAAGCTCCAAGAACAAAGAAAGAGCTTCAAAATTTGAATGGAAAAGTAGCTGCCCTTAATCGATTCATCTCTAGAGCAATATATCAGTGTATCCCACTTTTTGACGCTTTAAAAAAGGGGAAGAAAGACTTCCAGTGGACTCCTTAATGCCAAACAGCCTTCAAAGAATTAATTAAGCATATGGAGTCTCCACCGATGCTTTTTAAGCCCAGATATGGAGAAGAGCTATTCTTATACTTGGTCGTCTCATCACATGCTCTAAGTGCTGCACTTGTTCGAGAAGATGCCAAGGTACAGTAGCCAGTATATTACATAAGCAAACGACTCACCGGGGTAGAATTAAATAACCCAAGGTTGGAAAAACTTTCATACTGTCTGCTCGTTGCCTCGAAAAAGTTAAGACAATAATTCCAATCCCATCCAATAAAAGTTCTCACTGATCAACCACTAAGGCAAGTTCTATTTCGCCCAGAAACTTCGGGAAGGTTATTGAAGTGGAACATTGAGCTTAGCCAATATGACATTACTTATCACCCCCAAAAAGCAATCAACAGGTAAGCCTTAGCAGATTTCATTACTGAATTCATGGATATGGAGAATAAACTGAAGAACCAGCAGAGACAATTACTGGCTGGAAACTATACTTCAATGGTTCCAGGAATGATTACTGTTCAGGAGCCGGAATTGTCTTAGAAACTCCAGATGGCCATTCTCTATGTTATGCCTTGAGGTTGGAGTTCCCATCGACAAATAATGAAGGCGAATACGAAGCGTTAATAACATGGTTGAAGTTGGAAAAGGAGCTGAACTTGAAGACTTTGCAAATTTTCAGTGATTCTCAACTAGTGGTGAATCAAGTTATTGGAGAATTCCAGAGTAAAGTGGGAAACCACCCTTTTTATCTTGTCAAGGCCATGGAACTTCTCAACGACCTCAACCATTATACTATATCCCATATTCTGAGAGAAGAAAATTCAAACGCAGATTCTGTTGCCAAGTATGCAAGTTCTTCAGATGCATAATTGTTAGGAATTATACCAATTGAAATCCAAACAACCCCAGCTATTGAAGAAGTGGATGTCGATTGGATCATGGAGATAGTTAAAGAGCCTATGTCTTGGATGACGCCAATCAAGGAGTATATTCTCAATGGAACACTACCAAAGGACTCGAAAGGGAGAAGAAAGATACCGCGTAAAGCTCCGTTATACCTTATTCAGGATAGAAGGTTATATAGGTGAGGGTTCTCCATGCCGCTTCTACGATGTGTGTCAAAGCAGGAATCAAAAGCAATTTTGGTAGAGTTACACGAAGGAGATTGCGGTGGTCACATCGGCTGCCAAACACTGGCCAAGAAAATTCTGCGATACGGCTACTTTTGGTCCGATGTGAATCTAGATGCAATGACCTATGTCAAAAAATGTGATAAATGCCAAAGATTTGCAAAAATTCCCAGAGCATCTCCTACCAAACTGATTCAAATGGTCAGCCCATAGCCATTTGCTGTCTGGGCATTGATTAGATTGGGGCACTCCTCATGGCAAAATTAAACATAAAGTATGCAATAGTGGCGGTCGATTATTTTACTAAATGGGCTAAAGCGGATCCACTGGCTACCATTACTTCAAAGAAAGTGATCAACTTCGTCGTGAAGAACATCATCTGCAGGTTCGGCGTGCCACAGAAAATAATCACTAATAATCGAACTCAATTTTAAAGCAACGAATTCTTAGACTTTTGTGCCAAGTACAAGATCAAGAAGAGCTTTTCAGCTGTTGCTCATCCGTAGGCCAATGGGCAAGTTGAAGCAATCAACAAAATCTTAAAGTCAACCATCAGGAAGCGGCTTGAAAAAGAGAAGGGTGGATGGGTAGACGAGCTTCCACTTGCACTATGGGCATATCGTATCACTCACAAAACAGCGACAGGGCACACTCCATTTTCATTAGCATTTGATCCGAAGCTATGATCCCAGTTGAGCTGGAAGTTCCAACCCACAGAAGGATCCCCTTCAACCAATCATAAAATGAGAAACTTCATCTTGAAGCTCTCGATTTACTTGAGGAAAGAAGAAGGGAGTTAGAACTCAGAATCATTGCCCACCAATGAAGAGTAACTCATCATTTTAACGCTAAGGCAAAATGTAGAACCTTCCAAGTTGGAGATCTCGTCCTAAAGAGAATTATGATAGGAACCGGAGTACTTGGACCTAACTGGGAAGGACCGTATGTGATTAACCAGAAATTATCAAATGGCGCATTTGAGCTGAAAACAACAGACGGAATCCAACTTCCAAGAGCATGGAATGCCATACATCTTCGACGTTACTTCACTTAATGTTTCTTTCATATACTCTGAAAAGTTGTAGAAATAATGCATTGTAAATACAATGAAGCATTATTGCAAACTTTGTAAATATAAATGAAAAGAAACTTCTTTTCTTGCATAGATCGTACATTTGCTAAAATTCGTTTTTGACTGCAGGCCCTCTAAAAGGTACACCAGCGCCATTATGACTTAACAAGTCCTGGCAATCATTGCAGCACATCCTGATTAGGATAGCTCAAATGTCTGCTACTTAATGCTTGAAACATCATTCGCAATCAATTCGAAGATGTGGTGGCACAACAGCGTAAGGACGAGACGCCAACGACTGATCTTTCAAATGGTGCGGTGCTCGCATTACGAACAAAATTATGGGTTTCGCTAAAGGAAAGCCCTCCTAATTCCAAAGTTTCAAGGACCGACTCTAGCAAATCGTAATAAAAACCGATAAATGAGCTAGTGTTAGTACCAAGAAACCACATGGTAATGAACCAAAGCCCTCTTCGAGGGGCACCCAATTGATCGTGTGCGCCATTAATACATGGCCGGATTGCGACAAACATTGGGATTTTAACCAAAGAACTCTCAAAGGGGCACCCAATTGATTGCCTACCCACTAATAAATGGCCAAATTGCGATAAACATTGGGTTTTTAAACCAAAGACCTCCCCGAGGGGAACTCGGTTGATAGTCGACACCATTAATACATGGCTGGATAATGGTATAAACACTGAGTTTTAAAAGACCTCTTCGGAGGCATCCGATCAGATACTGGATCTTCCAAATCCAGTTACTAATTTTGGGTCTTCCAAGCCCAGTTGCTGATGGATTCTAAAAGTCCTCTCGGGGGCATCTGATCATATGCTGAGTCTTCCAAATTCGATTAATGACGGACCCAAAGACCTTTTCGAAGGCGTCCTGCAAATCCTACAAGTGACCGAGTTACTCAGCCACCACGGATAACGGATTTACAGATACCCCTCCAGAGACACAAAAACAAAATATCCATCCTTATTTAAAAGGTATGAGCTGAAGCATCTAAGCCAGGGACCTTTAATCATGATCACGCTAAAATTCAGTAATAGCAAAAACATGTGACTCAAAGATTCCGGAAGAAATCAATCACAAAATATGGTTTCTAAATTCTAAGAAGCTTGTGACAAATCTTGGTATGAGGGCTATATCACCACATTAAAGAAATTCAATAATGCTTGTTCCTTAAACATACCACAGATTTGTCACAATCTTAGAATAAAAGCTTAACTCGGCAAGAGTTTCTTTGATCGATAAAGTTGAACCCTGAAATAGCCATAGCAAACTTGAGAACTTCAATACCGTGACAAGCACAAAGATGATTATTCACGGAGGGGAAGTCTCAGGAGTTGCTTCAGCCAAAATCAAAGAGGGGCAACAGTAAAATCGGTTAAGCGGATCCAACTAGTGATGACCCGTGGCCATGATTGAAAATAACTTACCAAAATGCCACGGGATCATTTTTATACCAAGTTTTGCATTAACAAGTTACTTGTAGTGTAAGATTCTTATGTTGCAATCATGAAAAGATGGTAAGTGCAGAATGCAAAGCAGCAACGTAAAACAAAGTTCAAGTGCAATAAGAAGAACATAGTTTTTTTTAGAAACATAAATCAGATAACAGAATCACAAAGTCAAGCACAAACTACCAGACATAAAAGTGCGTAGAGTAAGTGTGAAAGTAGTGAGCGAGGGCCGGCACCTGCATATACAATCAGTCTAAATGTAGTACATAGAAGGAAATGACAAGAAATAAGGGAAACTGGTTGAAATTATTACTTCTTCTTTCCATTCTTTGAGCTGCCAAACCTCAAAACTATTCCAACCGATCGGTCTCCACCTTTGGTCACAGTTCCGTTGGGGCTCTCTTGGGAAGATATAGTAACAACATTTTCTTTTTTCTTATTCTTCTTAATGACTGTTGTCTTTCCTTTGCGGCCCGATGGCGTTCCTTGAATCTCAGTGTCATGTGTCGGGGTCTCGTCAGCCTACTCTGAATCTTCCTCACTTGGAAAATAATCGGCATCCTTATCCAAGTCAACAATTGCACCTGCCTTGGTGTCTTGCGATCCTAGGGTCATAATGACAAGCAAAGACTTATCACCTAAGTGAGAAGAATAAGCTGGTGCAGGGGGTGTCGATATTAGAATTGAGTCGGTTGTTGTGGCTTTAGCCATCATAGCGGTAAATCCACCGGGGGGAAGTTTTGGTGAAATCAGGCCTAAGGAAGACAAGCAGTGAGCTAAGTATGTAGTTGTGCCAGGAGACGAGAAAAGGTAGTCTAGATTTGACAAAGATTGAGCAGCCTCAGTTTTACCTACAGTTGTGAAACTTGCCTCAATATCCCTGCGTGATTCGACTTCAAACTCACTTGCATCAAGAGAACTACCATCATCGTCACCTTCATTTTTGTTTTTTGAGGATCAGGAAAATCAACGGGAGTCTGTGAACTAGAGGCCTTAGATTCGGCAGTGACCATATGAACCTCAACATTTCTATCATGAATGGGTTCTTCTCAACATCCGGCTCTGTCTTAAAGAAGGCCCCTTGCCGCTGCTAACTGAGCCTTTCCCACAAATAAGGCATCTCTGGATTCTGGATCTAGGAGGTCCTCGATAAGATCATCTTCGCTACGCCTGCCCTCGTTAAACTCAAGGATTCGTTCCCAAATAAGATCCAGAGTGAACTCTAATTTGTCTTCCAAGAAGAACTAGCTCCCTTTGTTCATGACGCTGTAAACATAATAATTAAACAAAGATGTATCAGATTTCAAACAGGCCTCCTCGAGATCAGCAGTAGCTTTAAGTTTTGGTTCCTCAAGGGCTTGCTGTGCTGCGGAAAGAGTTGTATTTAAGGAAGAAACCATCTCACAAAGCATGGTGTTCTCCTGTTGACGGGTAGCAGAAGCAGTCTTTTCAATAGTTAACTGAGATTCGGTAAATTCTCCAGCAATTTGAGCTTCTTGAAGTTGTGTCCTCAGCACACTTTCATTCTGCTTCGTGGCAGCAAGCTTATCTTTGAGTCGCTTGTTTTCTAACTCTAAATCCATCAGCTCTTTATCCTTTTAGGTATGAGATGCGATGGTTCTCTCTTATAACTTAATGACCCTGATCAGCTCGGCCTTGTCATTCTCCAGAGTGGCAATTCGATCAATGTGAATCCCATTACTGGCAAATATCCACCATGCACCTAATTGCTTCTCAGCTTCGCCTTTGATCTTGCCCAGTTTTACATTGAACTGGCTCTTGGTTGTTTCTAACTGTCTCTGAGCCACGTCAAACTCCGTGGACATGCTACTCTTAAAGTCTTCGAGGATATCTCATTTGTCATGAGGATAAATGTCTAGATTAAAGTATGTTCCTCTTAGATTCCAGCCTGGAAGCCAATCGGCAAGGCAAAATTAGCAGAACTAGGAATAAAGCAAGGTCTGTTTATAATTGTCTCAAGGTCAGAAGACGTGGGAGTGACTGCTGGAGGAACTAGAGTTACTTTCTCGATGGCATGGGAATCTGGTATTGGGAAATCATTTGACTTGTGTCATTTCCGCGAGTCACTCATGCTCCAACTATCCGCACCCTTCTTCCGATCAGCATTTCTTTTCTTTTTCTCTATCGCTTTCCTTTTATGTTCCTCTAGTCGAGCTTCTTGATCCTCCCTCCATCACCTTTGGTCATCAGTTTCAAGAAGATCGGGAATGGGTCGAGACTGATGGGAAAGTTGCAAATGCTGAGAAGGATCAGATCGATGGGAATAACGCGAAGAGCGGGATTTGTCAAGGAAGCGCTTTGGGTCTTGACGACTCACTATTTCATTAAAATCAGCATAAATGAAGGCTTTGGCATTGTCTTTGTACCTAAGAGAAGAGGAGAAATAAAGGCTAAGTATTTGCCTTAAGGTTTGGAACAAGTTTAAAATAGCAAAAGAACAAAGCAATAAGTGGAAACAGAAGTAAACACATATTTTTGTGTGTATAACGACGAACCAGTTTTTGTCGTTTGTTTTACAGTCAACTGGGCGATTGGGAATCCAATCATATTTCCTGATCTTGTAGTTTGAGGTTTGGGAGGCTGAGTGACCGTTTCGCCATGAATAATATCTTTGGTTGAACTAAGATCACTTTGGTTCAAAAAGATATATGAAGAACTCTCGCCTCAAGTCACCTGAATAGTTGGACTTTCATCAATTTTATCGGTGGCGTTCTTAGAAGGAGGCTCAGTGTTCCCAGTTTGAACGACCAGCAAGTTGGAAGGATCTGTTAATAAAGCCTTTTCCTTCTCAACCCGTTCTGTCTCCTTTTCAACTTGCTTATTGGTAGCCTCATCCTGTGGAGTTTCGTGCTCCCAATGATGGTTAACTTAGATTTCGAGGGAATCTCACTGATGCCTGCTGTATTCGAGCATTTCTTTAAAGAAGCCCTCGAATCAGGTGATTTAGTGGAAACTTTTCCCGTGGACAACAAGTATAAGACAAGGGTATGAGAAGGGTCAAGAAGATGGCATTGACGGAGGAATTTCTCTGCAATTAGAAATCTCCTGCTTCTCCTTTTTTTTCATCAATGTCCCTCAAAGCATCCAATAAGCCTTCTTCCATAGCAAAATCTGGATTAACAGGTGGGATTTCTATGTAGAAAATAAGGAACATAAAATTTGATGCTTCAATTTGAGGAGTTGAAAAGTTTTTAAGGAAAGTTAATCTTTACCTCCTTCCATCCATCTGCCATAGAATGTGTCAGGGCATCGAATGAAGCAATAATTCTCTTTGAATCCTTTGATACTATCCTGCAAATCCGTGATAATCTTGGATTGCTTGGCTTCCATGAATATAATTGTTCCCGATCCCTTTTTAAAGGAGTAAAGAAAGCAGATCTCTTGGAAGGTGGGCAAGCATTTCTTAACTCTCAGGAAAAGTACGCATAAGCCTATTAAGATGGCATATCCATTCGGGTGTAATTGCATGGGAGCAATGACTAAGTGCTTAAGAACTATTTCAAGGAAGGGATTAAAGGGTGGAATGGCACCTGAACTCAGCATTTGGCGGTTAATAACAACAAACCCTAGGGGTGGAGAATCAGCAAATTCATTTTCCTTTAGGAATTTGGCATCATCCTCTGAGATATTAAAGTTCTCACACAAGCTTTCATAGGCTTGCTAAGAGAGTTTTATTGCTTTCCTTTCATTGGGTGGTATTGTAATGGGTTTTGGTTCAGGAAATTCAAGAGTAGTTTCAAATCCCAGGATGTTGTCCATTTCAGTCGCAGTGGAAGTTTCAACCTGAGCGGGGTCGGATGTTTTCTTAGGATGGTCACGTAAATGTTTTCGGGTTATCATGCTACATAGATAAGTGTGATATTCCTAAAATAAAAGTGTTATACATAACAAGATGGAAACAGAGTTTGAAATCTACAGCAGATCAATCAACCCCTAGATCTAATACAAGCTTATACTGGAATGATTCATTTGTGAAAAGTGTGCAATTTTTGAAAAACACTTCAGCGCAAATGTGTTGTTCAAATATAAGTTGCAAAATGCTATGTATAATTCTCTTAAAATTTCTAATTGACTTGCTACTGGCAGGGCAGTCGGTAGCAGAGTATAATAGCCCAAAATGTTTTGTTACAAATTGAACTGGTAAAATAAAGTTGTTGAAAAGCTATAGAAATGGCAAAGAAGCACAAGTGACGGGTCAATGTTGGGCACTGGCCGATCGTTGTCATCCATCTTTGAAGAGTTGGGGATGACTGGTCGGTGTTGATTCCAATCCAGACCGATCAGTACCTCCATTTCATTCAGAAAATGATACCGACCGGTCAGTATTGATTCTAACTCAGACCGATCGGTACCTCCAATTCTCCTAAAAAATATATATCATGCCAATCGATCGGCCAAGCAGCATGGTCTCCCAGAATAACCGACCGATGCCTAAGGAGAGCCGACCGGTATCTACGATTTTCTAGAAGTTTGATACTGACTGGTCGGTCAAATAACATGGTTCAATTCCCGAAACCGAGGGTGATGACCGATCGACATTAATATGTTTTCAAAACCTACGGCTATTTCTAAATTGTGCACAACTCCAATGACAAGCATGGATGGTACAAAGTTTACAAGCATTAAACGGAAAATTTATGTGGTTACAAGACAATCACATTTGAGTACATATGATTTTAAAACCTATAAAGTACATAGGGTGGAAAAATGCTTTTGAAACATTTCAGCAAAAACCACATATGCATGAAGCATGAATTAAATTCAAAGAAGATCAATGCATTTGGGAATCCTCAGATACAACTTCAAAACCAAATCCAATCTCATTACAGATTTATCACCAAACCAATCAAGTGTATGACATGACCCGGTTCACATCTTCCCAATACCAAAGATCGAATCCCAAAAAACCCGAATATAACTCATCACGCAACCCGTTGCAAAGCAAAACCAAAGTTTTCTAGATCTAGCGTCTATACAAAGAATAAGGATTTTTAGTATAATACCTGTGTATTGATTTGAATTCAGCGAAGCAAGTTGAGCAGAGATCGGAAGTTGCTTTGATTGACTCGAGAGTGCGATGATTGAGACGGGGTCGAAAAACCTTTTGATCCTAAAATTACAGCGAAAGAACAGGAATTGGATTTGATTAAATCAGTGTTAAATCGCAACAGCTGCCGCCATTAACGAGAATTTTCTAATCGGTTGGAAATAATAAAGTAAGAGGGAAAAGTAAGGGCCTTGGGAGTAATATATAAAGGCCAAACCTTAACAGGTTGACTGGCCCAATTCATTAAGGCCGCCCGGTCCAGCCCAATACCATCAACCGTCCAACTCAATATGGCTTCCCAGTCCTACATCTTCTCCAGCAAACCGACCGTCCAGCTCAATCTGCCAGTATGATTCCTTTCATTCGTTTCGGCGTCTACAATTTTCTTTAACAGAAATTGTAAACCCCGAAGGGCAAATGTTATCCATCAAGGAATCACTCAAGAAAATTAAGGGGTTAAGATTGTGGTAATTAGTTGGATAATGAAGAATAAGGACCTAGCCGATTATGCTTTTATAAAAGAATTACCGGTTGGTACCAGGTGATCCAACCAAGCAGGACTGACATGGTGAAATTCAACATTAAGGAGAAACACCAGTCGGTTGGGATTGAGTTATATCATCGGTCATAGTTCAAACACACTGGCTGGCTATAAAAAATATACCAACTAGTCGGTCAAAAATGTGGAAACAAATCAGACCGACCGGTGAATAGAGCAAGGCATACCGACCAGTCCTGATATGCACTCCAAGACAAGCCATTCTCACATAAGAGGAGAAGAGATGTACCCACCGGTCGATCAAGATCCAGGTGCACCGACAAGTCTTAGACACAGGCAACCGGCCGGTCGCGATACGAAGCTGGTGGCAGAATGTTCACACAAGAAAGAAAAGAAGCCATACCTACAGGTCAGTCCTATTCCTAACCGATCCGTCCTTAAGACAACTATTGATAGGCCAGCTTCTGGACAGTTGTCACCAGGCTGGCTAATGGAAATTCTGCAAATAAGTTTCGATAGACCGGTGGCCCTAAAGACTATAACGCTTCGTTTCTCCACTCCTATAAATAGAGCTCCAATCCCACTTTAATGGGGGAGGATTTTGATGACCCCGAAGGGCTACTAAATCCAATTCTCAACACTTAGTGATTTCATCATCTCAAATCATCCCAAAGTGAAGATTCAACT